>OY725322.1:77075288-79723647 GCA_963242795.1 Inga leiocalycina
AAGCGAGAGAAGATATAAAGGCAAGTGGAGGTCTCCTATCTCCAATGTCATCAATCAAATTCTCTTGGATCTCGAGCACGAAATTTCCCAGGGAAAGGGATAAATCTTCCCAGGGAAATTTCCCGTCCAAAGAAACAGTTTATGTTTTTAAGACGATAAAGTTTTTTTTGGTTGACCTTACTTAAGGGGTGGAATCAAATCGCTTATCATTTGGATCAATTCTAATTAAATGATAAATAGTTTTTTTTTAATATAACATTAGACCTTTAATACACAGAGCTTGACTCGTTCTCCGGACATAATGGTTTTTTAGAGAATTATAATTAGATCCCAAAGTAAAAATAAAAATAAAAAAATAGTTCTTTAAAATCTCAAAATAAAAAAATTATCCCAAAAAAGTTATTAATGGACCCTCCTGAAGTTATCAATCACCTACATTTGGTGTTGTTAATGAGATCTTTTTTCTCATTTTGAGATTCCAAATGATTATTTTACATTTTCCTTTTTATTTGAGACTTAGTAATTCTCCCTTTTTTTTTATCAAAATACACAACGGAGATTCCTAATTGGGAGATAAAATAAATAATAAAGTAATGTGATTTAATTTGGTATATTTTTCTTGAAAAATGCTGCAATATATATTAGTAAAACCAATAATATTGAGATATTTCTTTTTTTGGTTGATGAAAAAGTAATGATTTTCATGTCAGGTAAATTTTTATCAGTATACATTATATGATCTAATTATCATTTTTTAATTATGTGAATTAGTTAGAAAACTTATCAGATTTACTACGCAACATGTTAAAGAAAGTAAAAAAAGTTCAAATAGATCCACATTCTATGTGCTTAATCATCTCTCCAATAATATAATTTGATTACATTTTTATTACATACTCACAATCCCATTCTTAATTTTTAAATGCATGAGTCTATATAAATAATATTTAGAAATTTAAAAAATTAATTAAATTGATTATTTGTAAAAAGTGTGTATTGATTTTCTTCAAATATTTTTTTATGTGCAATTAATATGATAATTTGAAAATAAAAAATCATAAGTTCTTGACGCATCTTAATATCCAGGATCAAATCAACTTTCTAACAAATCTTATAGTTAGAAATTCGAATTGAGGGATATTATACTACTGCTAAACATTAAATTAAAAAATACTAAGTATTGATGTATTGCTCCATGCAAGTGAGCTTATGAATGGATAATGACTTAATAGATTTAATTGAGGATATTGTAAACCTAATTCACATTACAATAAACATTTTCTTAGCAAAAAATATTTTGATATTAAATAAATTCACAAATAATAAAAAAGAGTTATTTATTTATTTTTTATTTTTTTTTTTGTCAAAACATGGGGGGAAAAAAGGACCATGCATGAAAAAGAGAGACACGAATGCCAATTCTATTTCCAAATAAAGAGTTCGTTGAGAAAGCGGCAGAGGGACAGCCACGTCTGATGATGCGGCACGGGAATTAGACTTCTATATCGCGATAAATTGAAAAAAGCGCGATCTTTTTCTCGCAAGACGACGACGTTTGTTTGATTGGATCCAAAATAGGTAGTGTTCATAATCTACGGCGTCGGTGGCCGATTCAGTCTATGGAAAGCAAAGTTCTTGAACCCGACCGGATCGGCCGGTCTGGTCCGGAACTCGACGAACTGGCCAGTAAATAGGTCAGATCCGGGTTCATATTTTAAAAAAAAATTTAATTTTTTTTTTAGAATTTCATATTATGAGTTTAAAATTTTCAACTTCTCACCGGTTTTGCTCCGATCTGACTCACTGACCATTAACCCAGTACCCCAACAGGTTCAATACCCAGTCCAAGTTTTAATACCTTAATAGCAAGTAAGAGAGAGAGAGAACCAAGCATGGGTCCCACAATCGACGGTGCTCAGTCCATGTTTATTTTTGCCTTTAATAAAACTTATTTGAGTGGGTATGAAACAATTCCACATGTGAATCATCATGGTATATAATATAACAAGACTTCTAAAAAGCATTTTTAGTTTTTAGTTTCAATGAGTAATATTAAAAATATAAATTAATATGAGTTTAGCATGCTTAATGAGAGTAATATTAAAAATCACTTAAATTTTATGATAAATTTAATATTTTAACTATATTTATTTATACATGTAAATTAGTTAGAAAAGGGGAAAATTCCAAAAAAATACATTGGAAATAGCAAAAGGACAAATCAGTACAACGAAATTCAGAAATGACAAATCAGGCGGGTGTCAGAAAAAAGAGTAATATGTCTTTTTGAAATTTCGGCCAAATTACGAAAATGCCCTTCATGCACACTTCGAATAACAACATGATCATCGGAATTAACACCTTCGGATTCGGTATTAACAACTGAAATTCTTCTTTTACAATTAACAAATTTCAGGACCAATAACAACACATATCTCGTCATTAACAACTCTGGATTCGATATTAACAACTCCAATTTCTTCTTTCAACACTTAACAAGTTTCAGGTTTAATAACAACACTCACCTCGCCATTAACACCTCATGATTCGCCATTAACAACTCCGATGTTGTTATTGCGACTGAGGGCTGAAGGGCATTTTCGTAATTTGACCGAAATTTCAAAAGGACAGATTCCTCTTTTTCCTGACACCCGCCTGATTTGTCATTTTTGAATTTCGTTGTACTGATTTGTCCTTTGTATATTTTGAGTGTAGTTTTTTGGAATTTTCCCTTAGAAAAGTCTTATATTGTGAATTAGAGAAAATATTGTTTCTTGTCCTAATATAAAATGTTATTAAAGTTAAATTTGATTTTAAATATAATATCTCAATCTATTCTTAATATTTATCATTTATCTTTTAAATTACCCCCCCGGTTAAATACACATGTAGACAATTTGCTTTAAGGGTAGATTCAATACAAATGAATTAAGAAGGCATTTTAAGAAAAATAACATACATTTTTTATAAATAACTATTTTAACAAATTTTTTAATATACTCAAATTAATTAAATAGATTTTATATCAAGCATCACATATAAGGCTTGTTTGTTTAAGCGTTTTATACAGTAAAAACGCACTTATTACGCAAGCCGAGAAAAAACTCCTATCACATACTTACCTCGTATTCCGTGAATCACGAATTATAAGCACGTTTTGGACAAAAATAAGCCATTCCAAACTCACACATAAACGTTTTTGAAGAAGTTGCTGTGTAACTTGCGAATTCATGAACCTGTTTATTGATACCTTCTAAAATTATAAAAGAACTTGTTTTGTATAAAGCTTGAAGGGCTAGTATTCTCTTCAAATATTAAAGTGCTCTAATTTAAATGGATGCTTATAAAATATTTTATTAATAAAAAATGCATAAAGCATACTTATAATGTTAATGATAGGTTTTTAAAGGGGGGAAAAGGCTTATACGGTTTATTTTTTAAATTTTATTTTAACATGTTTCTTGGGAGAATCTTAATAAAATCCAATTAAAATACTTAAATTTAGACCTACACTTTTAACAAATCCTTAATTAGATTAAGAGGCAGATTATCTTTAGTGAGCTTGTCCAACCCTTCAACCCATGGATGAGGGTGTTGCGGATTTCTTTCTCAACATTATATATTACTAATGTTGGTAAAAACAGATTTTTCATCTTACCAAGAGGGATTGACGTTTAAATCCCAGAAGGTTGAATTAAGAACATTTCAAGTTTTAAAAAAAAAAATTGAAAAACAAGATGCAGACACCAATTTTGGACAACTACAAATAGAAATCTCACTCATAAACTGAGAATTACAATTTCAAACTTAAATATTTTATTTGTAATTAAAACTCCTAAATTTATTTTGATTTAAATCAATAGTACACCTTATTTTTATAAAAGAACATTATCAAAACCAAACTGTTGATCTTTCTTCTGGGACCTAATAATAATATAATTTGAACACACTTCTTTCTGGGTTTGAAATGTGTGTTAGGGTATTAGTAAAACCAAGGTTTTAAAATCTCGTTTCTGCAAATCGAGACAAAATCTCTCTCACATACTTACCTCATAAATCATAAAAGCTATTCTTCAAAAGTTAATCCAAACACATACTGAGTTGAATTTAAAACTTGAATTTAGGTGCATCCAACACTTTAAAATATTTTTTTTTATACATTTAACACTCTAAAATATTATGTGGAACAATATTATCCTTAATATATGAGTATATTAAAAATGGAACAATCCCACCCCAATTTAATTAACACCACACTAACTTCATTTCTTCAACTTTTGTTTGGGCATTTGCACACACACGTGTACCTTGCCTCCGGTCCTAAGTGTATAATCTAACTTCTTGTACCAACAAAAATTGAAGAAACAGAAGCTGTAGTGTGTGTTCTCAAATATATTCAATGGTAATTTAAAAAAAAAAACAAAGAAACTCTGCTTTTAGTATTTGCTTGAGGGCTTGTTTGGTTTGAGAGGAGGGGGGAATATGGGTGGAGGGAAAATTTTTTTGAGTTGAATTTTAAAAAAATAGAGAAGTGGGGTTAAAAATTTTTAATTAATTTTACTTACTTTTTTATCTTATATATAATTTTTATTAAAATTTTATTACCCCACTTATTCAATCTTTTAAAATTCAATTCATAAAATTTTTTCTTTCCCTTCCTTCCCCTCCAAGCCCTCACACCAAACATACCCTAAAAGATGGAAGAGTAATTTATCAATTTATACCCAAGTCCTCGAAAACAATAGTTTATAATCTTTGGTTTGGTAAGATGGAGAAGGTTAAATTGGATAATGATGATGCTGGGGCACATACATCTCCTAAGCTTACATTATACCGTATATTTTTTGTCAGTTTCTTAAGTAAAGTGAAAATTTCAGAATTACAGAAATGTCCATACAATTCAAAAGCAGTTCACTCTCACATTATGACCAACAGGTGAAAAGTAACATCAATAATATAAATAATATAAGAAATGAAAAATATAAAGTGTGTGTTTGGAACAGTGATTGTAAAAATGACTTTTGTCAATTTAGCTTTTTGTAATATTACTTTTAGTGAAAGACAGACTGTGTAATATGATTTATATTTGGATTGATGATTGTATAAATGAATTTTGTAAAAGTAAAACTTGTTTGGATTGGTTTAAGCATAAGTGATTTTTCTGATAATGATAAGAGATAAATTAAATTTAAAATAAAAAAAATATAAAAGTTAAAGTTAAGAAATTTGGAGATTAAAATTAACACAAGTTAATGAAATAATATTATGTAACTAATTGAATCACATGTCCTTTATAATTTGTTCTCTAATTGAGTCACGAATATGATTCATTTGGGAGGAAGATTGCCTACCATAATTTGTGGTGGAAGACTATTCATCTACACTATTATTATTTACATCAACTATATTTCTAGCTTTACCTTGCCCAAACATTACGTTTTCAACATCAACTCTCCTAATAAATTATGTAAGGTCATTGTTGTACAAACAATGCAAATTTATGTTTGGTAACTGTACTTATGCATTTTTTGTAACAATGCAAATCTATTCTTCCGCACTCCAAAAATTCTTTTTATAGTTGATCTCAAATTAGAATGATAAAAATTAAAAGTTATATTTTTTATCAATATATTTTTTACCTTGATTTTTATTAATATATTGAAAGCCATACTTTTGTCCAAATAGTGAAAAGCATATTTTCGAAATATATGGATCTTTTATTGATTAATTATTTTTGTTGAATATTTTCGAGTAATTATTCCAAAATTCAGTAACCACTAATGAGCCCCGCTAACTATTCACTTTTGGCTGAACTTTTAACAAAAGCTTCAACATCTAGCTTTTTCCAATTGTCTTTCTATGGTGCTTCAATTTGAAAAAGCTCAATTGCCCACAAGCTCAACCAAACATTCACAAAAAGAATGATTGTTACCAATTGAGCTTATGTATACCTAATCAGATTTAAGGGCTGCCAAAAGCCCTCACCAAACACACACATAATCATCAAAAGTTGAATATCATAATATGTTTGTCCAAAAAAAAATCATAATATGTTCAAAAGTGTCCATAATCATAAGATCAAGTGTCATTTTTCGTGCCATATTCATTCATTCATTACTGAACTCGAATTAAATTATTTTTTTATGCATTCATCCATGAACTAGCTTTCTCATCATGGCTTGCAAAAGGTACAGAGATTTAATCATTTGGTTGGTGGGTGAGAGGTTCTGATAGAGTTTTTTTCCCATTGATATTGATAGATATGAGGTCAATTTGACTCATTATTACTAACTACTAATTATTGGTGTAAGGTGATAATCACATAGGAATCAACCAGAGAGAATATGAGTTGGCCAAAAAAGTAGGAAAAATATGTAACAGGAAAATGATAAAATATAATTAATGTTTAAAGTGTGAAATCAACAGTGTGTACAACAAGTCTTCTTTCATTTGGGGTGCTAGCTACATAAATCACAGAGCGTTATTATGTTGTATTCACAACTAAATTTTTAAATAGATTGTTAACTAAAAAATTTCACTCAAGAACTTCATTAAGTATTATCTTCGATCTTCTTCAACTTGTGCGAACCCATAAGGGAAGATTTCACGAACTCACAACCAATCTGAGATATATTAATCCCAAGAAAGCTAAACAAAGATCTATGAATCATTTAAACCCTTAAGTACAAAAGAATAAGAACTCGAAGTGTTGGAAGAAGCCACAAGGTTAATTGATCAAGCCTTGATAAGTCTGTTAGTTCAAAGAAAAACTCTAGAGAGAATCCACTCTCAATTCAAAGTGCATAAAGTAACTTTCCATTTCTCAAAAACCAAGTCTTAAGTCTCTTTACAAATGAAGGGTTACAAGGTATTTAAAGAGAAGTATTCAAAAAACCTAATTGTATTAAATGTAACCTAGAGTCTCAAAAGTATTCAAATATGATCCAATTGCATTAAATGCAACGTAGAAAATAAACAATTAAAACTTAATACAATGAACTAGGGAAGTTAAAAATTAAATCTGCCAACTATATAATAATTTTCACACAAATATAATCCACAAAATATAATAAGCATTTGAATTTTGAAGCCCAAAATATGTTTATTTAGGTCCAAATGATTCTTCTCATATGTAGTACTTTGTCTAAGCTCTTTCATTTGAAGTCTCCAAGCCCAAAATTTCACCTATGGCTCCATTTTTAGCACAAATAAAATTAATTACATTTTTGGAGTCTTCATATAGCTTTGTCGATCCAATTGCCATTGCTTTCAAAAAGTCTCTTGAACTAGCCCAATCAATGCTTCCATTGCTTTCAAAAAGGCTTATTTAAAGTTGAAGAGTCGTCACTTGAATTTGAAGAGGCAACTTGCTGATTCTGGATTGCATCATTAACCTTTTTTTTAAAAAAATCTAATGTGCTATCCTCATCCGTGCATTTAGCAGTTCCTCACCTCTGAAAATAAATAAACATCTACTTGTCTCCCTTGACTTTAAAAATGGAGGGTCATATACACATGAGATTAGTGTAGTATCGATAAAACGGGCCAGCCCGCGGGTTGCGGGCTATCTTGTCGAGGGCTGCAGGCCGGACAAGGAGTGCTGGTGCAGCCCGCCCCCTTCCCGGGCTGGCATAGAGCCCGGCAAGGCGGGTTGACGGGCCAGCCCGCCTCTATTTTTTTGTTTTTTACATTTTCACTCTTTTTTTTATTCTCACTCTCTTTTTCTTTTACCTGCTTACATCACATTTCTTTTCTTTTATATATTAGTTTTAAGGAGCCAATATGATTCTTACTTTCCTTTTTTTTTTTCATATACTCACATAACAAAAACATATAAACATATCTCTTTTAAATTTAATAATAATAGATTAAATAAATATACTATGAAAATAAAAGTATTAAATAAAAAATATGAGGAATGCACAGCATCAAAAGAAAGGCGATAATGATATTCGGATTTATTTTATTAAAAAAAAAAGCGGGTCAGCCCACCACGGTTTACCCCTTCAACTTGGCGGGGCGAGCTGATTATGGCAATGCCGGGGGCGCAACCCGTTTTACCACCTCTAGATGAGTGCAACCTTTATATGTTATGAATAAATTAAACATAAATTTTTAATATTTACGTAATGTCTTTTATATCTAATAACTTTAAAAAAAAACTCTCACTGTGTTCATAATAAGTGAGGATGGAAATTTTGACATCTGTTAGCACAACTGATTATTTTATATATATAAATATAATTGACTTGAATAAGGACATAATTGTCAATGCATCATTAGCATAACTCCACTTCCCTTTTATACCAAACAAGAAAGGGAAGGCATAATGAAAACAACATCTATTCCAATTTGTTGGAATGAAGACTAAAGTTAGGTTAAGTTGTGCCCTTAATTTGTTTAGGAGCCCACAACACTGACGCCTTTGATCATGTGCCCTTAATTTTCCACCCTAGCCCAGTTGAGCCAGAGTTGTCTCCCACTATCTTGAAACCCTTATTTGGGAATAGAAATGATTCAAGTGAAATCATCTAGAATTTTGAGTAATAGATAAGATTATGTACCTTGTTAACTACTCCCTCCGGTCCTAATTATAGGACAACATTTGAGAGTTGGTTTTGGTCCTAATTATAGGATAAAGTTTTAATTTTTGTCAATTTCTTTCCAAAATACCCCCATTAATACTTTCTCAATAATAATGAAACACAACAATTATTTTATAATACACCTATGTTTTTTCACGCTTCATGTGAGTATATCTGCTTCATACTCTTACTTTAAGCAACACAGTATTGTTAGTTGCCGCCAGCATGCTTTTTCATTGCTTAAGGTAGACTCATATGGTATTCCTAAATCACCTTTATTAAATAAGGGCATTTTAGGAAAATGAATAAGAATAACTAATTTAACTACTATTCTTAATTTCTCTAAAGTTAGGTAATTATGTCCTATAATTAGGACCGGAGGAAGTATTAGTTTACTAGCCCTCTGTTCATTGTTCATTGGATTTTCTCAGTCCTTATATTTCACTTGGTTTTTATTTAAATAATAAATTTATATGTTTTTAACCAAAATCGTGTTCTAGAAGAGGGACATAAAGAGGGAAAGGAGAAAATTGAACTCTTATTTTGTTTTTTAAAAAATAGAACTCCCCTTTCAACCCCTCTTTCGCATACTTTGAATTTTAAAATATTAATTCTAATTTGATTACCTGATTAGAAAATTAATTAATATGTAATCAGAAAGCACCTAACAAGGTAAAAGAAAAGTTTTATCGTAGTGTTATAAGACCAGCAATACTATATGGTGGTAAATGTTGGACTTTAATGGGATAACATGAACATAAAATGGGGGTAGCTAAGATGAGAATATTGAGATGAATGTATGGTCAGACAATAAAAGATAAAATTTGTAATGATCTTATATACGAACAAGTTGGAGTCGCATCTATTAAAAAAAATGGTAGAAAATTGTTTGAGATAGTTTGGATGTTCAAAGAAGGCCATTGAGTGCGCCAATGAGAAGCCTCACCAAATACTGTTTAGTCAGGATGCCTCTTGGTAGCCTCACAGGAGTCTTACTTTCGGCCATGCTTTTGTATTTATAATTATAGTATTATATTCATTCCTTTTAAAAATAACAAATGGAATAATCAAAATATTAAATTAATTATTTACTTAATATTTTGTATCTACCTTACTCATTATTAATTTACAAAATATTGTATAACTACCTTTTGCTCATGTGTCAACCTGCCATTTTGCTGATATGTCAGTTAGGAAAATGCTTACTGCTCAACTTTTATATAGTTAATATAGATAGATGATAGGTATTTATTATCTTCTTAACCCGATTTACTTAATCTATAAATTGATATATTTCTGGTTCTTAATATAAAATCCAGTAAACTTTTTTTTTAAGAGAATGTGGGAGCGAAATAAGTTATATCAAAATATTCATATTTATCATTTTTCTTCAAATTTATTTGCATGACTTATAAACTGATATATAATCTAATGACATACAACATATATTATAATTAAGTAACTTATTTAGCTTCCTTATAACTCGTTTGGTTTGATCTCATTGCATCTTACAGTGCAATGCGATGCAATAGTAATGTAATGTAATATTAATTATAGAGCTACTGTTTGGTTTGATTTTTAAGTAATGTGCAATTAGTTATTTTTTTAATAATTATTTAAAATTAAAATATCACACAAAGTCTATTTTATCTTTGATATAATCTTTGTACAAAAATAGTTAAAAGCCATTACGTTTCCTAATCATAACCGTTAAGCTACCTCGCTGAGGATTGTCTGGTGGCAATGGTTGTGGTAGTGGAGGCAATGGTAACAATAGTATGGTGGTGGTAATAACAAGTGGTGACAACAATAGTGAAGAAGGAGGCTGTGTTGGTGACGGCAATTTCATGGTGGAGGAGGAGGAGGTAGTGGTGGAGATGTTAGGTAGTGACAATGACAGTGGTTGAGGAGGAGGTAGTGGCAGTGGCGGCAACTGTCATGGTGGCAGTTACATGGCGACAGTGGCAACAGTTGAGGAAGAGGTAGTGGTGGTGATGGCAAGTAGTGACAGTGACAACGGTGGTGGAAGAGGTAGTGGTAGTGGCGATAGCTGCCATAGCCGCGACAGTTGTGGCATGGCGTGGTAGGTGAAATGAGATAAGTGAAATAAAGATAAATAAGGCTAAATGATAAATTATACTTTTTCAACCATATAATGAAGTGATAATGAGTATTCATAGGGGAGGTAAGAATAAGGATTACCATTTTTTTGATAATCATTATTACCACAGTAAATTCTATTATATGCTAAAGAGCAACCAAACATTTTTCTCTTAATAATGCAATCATGATTACCATTGCAGCCATACAATAGGGTTGAATCAAACGAGCTCTTAGTCTCTCCAAAAAAGGTCAACTAACTCTTATATGTATTTGTTACTCCCCCGATCTTTAATATATGATTTATTTGGGAAGTTGATTTTAGTTTTAAATATAAGAAAAAGTTTTCATATTTATTAATATTTTCCTAATTTACCTATAATGATGCTTCCTCAACAACAATTAAGAAAGAAAGGGAATGAAGAATTAAATAAGGTGACTTGAAAGTTTTATAAAATACATGTCATATTAACTAACTTAACTAATTTTCTTAATTTAATTCAATTAGGTAAATATGTCTTATATGGGTTAAAGTGCAACTTTGGCCCGAAATTTTTCTCTGAGAAGCAATGTTACTTGAAAGTTTTTTTTTTCAGTTCAATATTGCCCCATAAGTATTAAAATAGAGTAATATTACCATTTTTTATTAAAAAGTTAACGGTCAACTTTATTTTTTTAATGGTATGAGACAACATTGTCACGTATTGAAACTTTCAGAATGACATTGAACTTGAAAATACTTTCTGGGCAACATTATTTCTCAACGAAAACTTTCGGGACAAATTTACACCTTAACCCTTTCTTATATTAAAGACTGAAGGAGCATAATTAAGTAATTTGTTGTGCTTCTTTAATTTACTTAAATTATCAAGTAACTCTTACATTAATTAAGGATTTGAGGAGTAATGTGGGAATGTTAGTAGTCTTAATTAATGTGATATCAATATTAATATTGACATTAACAATAATATGTTTTTTTTTTAAAAAAAAAGAAAAGCTTAACTACTCAAGGACCCTCGTTCATAGCCATGTTTTTGGAGTAATCGGACTGTTCTCTCCGGGCTGGATCCGAACGAAGAAAATAACCGAAGGGAAGGAAAAGGAATGCTCGCACCTTAATCGCTGGGAAGTAAGAGGTCACACCGGAGCTCGGAAGAACTGAGAAACTGATTACGAGCACCGTAAGGTTAAAGACAATCAATTTAGGGTTTCTTTCAGCTAAAACCCTGTGAGTGACAAAGCAACTGAGATTGACAACGTTATCGGAGAAACATATCAGTGAGATTGCTAGGTCTTTCAATTCCCAAATTTCCCGCGAGTTCGCAGCCCCTGGTGTGCCCCATTAACACAACTTCTACTTGTTCTCTGACTAATCTGGGCCCTTTGTCCTCTGTTTGTGAACTCTAATTATGCCATTTCATTGTGTGTGCTAGCTTGTACCTGGATAGCGTTCAATTTATGATTTTGTGTACAGTTTTGTTGAATGTACATTGCCAACTGTGAAAATTGCTGTATGTTGTTGTTTGAATGGTGTATAGAGTACAAAAGCAATGCATGTTTGTTGTATTGCAAAATGAAAGGATAATTGGATTATTGCATGTATATATGTGTCATGATTTAAAAGTTGAAACTGTGGTTTCACAAGCAGGATGGCAATGGAGAATGCGTCAAAGCAGTTGAGATAGATGAGCAAAAATGAGTAGGTTATCTTTCAGGCCTCGGCCCCTTGACATTCACAAGAAGCTCCCCATTGTCAAGTCCATCAAGGACTTCGAAGATGATGAGGCACCAGCTTCTACACGTAATTCACAGTTGCTGCGTCTTGCTCCTGAGGTGGAAAGTGAGGTAAGAACACTCTACCTTCAAATGTGTCTGTATGTGTGTGTGTTTTCTTACTTCTCAGTGATATTTACTGCTGGGCTGGAATTGTGTTTGAAATTTGTAACTACTCTGTCTATTTTTAATTCATACCTCTATTTGGGTTGTTTTAACTTTAGGCCTTTTAGATTGCCTGTATCAGTGCCCTTCTGGTTGCTTTGTACATACCAGGTTGTTATTAGCATAAAGAGGATGGCTTTCATTCTATAACTCATTAGAACTTGTAACTTCTTTTTATTTATATGAGCAATGTCATATTTAACCATTTTAGTCTGCACGACCTGATCAGTTATTTAGAACTACTAAGTTGTTGTTATGCCAGTAGAATATGAAATAAGCTATTGAATTATATCTTGTGCTGAAGTCTTGATGGTTAGTACTTCAATTTCAAATAATAAAAATTGATCACAGATAAACTTGCTCCCTTATAGATAGAAGGAAAATAGATAGGAAACTAGCTGAGAGCTATTTGTTTGACATATGTACTGTCCTTGTAGAAATGATATTTTCATAATGCTCCTAATTAATAAATTATAATATGCATTACAGTACAGTCAAAAGGCACTTGCCTCAGTGCCTGCTTCGCTGATGTGAGGTGCCAAGGGGCCTTAATTGTCAGCCTCTTGCTGTTTGAGGTGAGCAGCCTTGATCCAGGTGTTTACTTGACTGAGCCTTTGGTGCCTTGGCGGTTCCCTTAGGCACCTTACATGCACTAAGTTTGAATTGCATGGATACAAAGCCCTTAAAAGCTCACTTGGCAAGTTATGACTGTTTGGTTTAAGCATAAGTAAAATGTAAAACCTTGGCTGATAAGTAAATCATATGTGATAACATGGAATAGTTGCATGAAAGATTATCATTTTGGCTGTTATGTATTCATTTTAAAACAAGATAAGTAATCTATGTTTGACGACTTCAATAGGACAATACTGTATGTGATTATCATGCTCAATTAGTTTATTTATATGTCAAAAGTTAGCACAATATTCATATTGAACTCTTTTAGTGCTACATATGAGTTCCTTATTGCAATGTTTAAAAGCTGCTGCTATGTGTGATTGGGATTTACTTAGTAACTCAATTGATTTCATCCAAATATGTACTTGTTGTAGCCTCAACAAGTTCCCAGCAGGAGATTAGCTGCTGAAATACCTACTCCTCAGTTTGATGTTGTGGATACATATGAACGGGACTATTCTTGTACTTTCAATCAACCTACTTCGTACTTGCGGGCTAGGGGAGGTACTGCCACATGACCATAGTTATGCTTTCCACTGATATTGCAATAATTTTAAAGGATCTTTTTAATTTTCTGACCCTTGTACTGAAATTCCTTCACGTTTTACCAGCTCGGGCTGAGCTTGGAGAGTTTGTTGAGTATGACTTGGACAATGAAGATGAGGATTGGCTTTCAGAGCTTAACAAAGACCAGAAGATTTTGGCACCGGAAATGTAACTTTTTTGCCTGAATTATGGCCTCATTAATTTCAATTTGGTTATTCATTTTTGGTTGCTAGTGGCTAATTTATCTTGCATCTTTATATGCTCTTTTCTTTTCATTTATTTTGTTTTGTTGGTGACTTATTTAAGATTGGAAAAATTCATTTTGCACCATTGAACATAGGTTGGTAGAATTACTTAACTGTCATGTTTGTCACATTAAAACGGGTATTAAGGAATGGAAACCCTAAAATGGTGTATAAGTCAAATTTTGTTCCTTTTTCTTATAGAAAAGAAGAAATCATTAAACTTGAACTTCTAATGAGGACTGCAGTATTTTGAAGAAAACCATGCTGGGTGGAAATGTGGATTCTACTACCTGATGGAGTTTAACAAGACACTTGACAAACTGGTTGTATTAATTTGTAAACTGCCGTAGGAATGTGATTGGTTATCAATGTGAGTTGGCTGATGACAAGGATAGATGAACAACATTGATTGACTGTTGCTTTGGATGTTGGTTATTAGCAAAATGTATAGTAAATATGGTTGGTTGTATGTATATTTTCTTTTATATCTCTTTCTTATGTCTCTGCTGCTTTGTTATTGTTTGTGTATGTGTGACGTATAATTGTTATTGTTGGTTATGAGGAATGTAATAATGTATTATGTAATCATAATTATGAGAATGATTCAGTACTGTTATGAATAATTTTAAGACTTATTTATAGTTAGTTACATAAGTGTCAAAAATATAACCGTTCGGGTCAGTCCTGTTGTCTATATAAATAAAATCTTTTAACCCATTGTATGCCTAAGATCATTCTGAATATATGTGAATTGGATTAGCCCTCTTGTTCTCTCTCTGTTTCTCTATTCTTCTCTCTCCTTGCAGACCTCTGTTTCTCCCCCTCTTTCCCTCTTTTTATACCTTTCAATATTACAAAGTTATAACAGTGGTATCAAAGGCCAAAGCCACTCCTTCCTTGGACCAGAGGAGAGGGCTCCAGACAGAGAAGAAGGAAAAAGATGTGGCTTGAGCATCGTGGCTGTGTGAAGGAATTCAATGCCTTCTTTGATGGTGCCGTTAGTAAAATGCAGCTGCCAGAAAAGTATATCGTCTTGACCTATGTGGCTGGGCTAAAAGTAAAAATCACAGAGTTTGTAAAGCTCTTCCGCCCTATTACCTTGCAAGAAGCTAAAAGTCTTGCCCATATGCAAGAGATCAAGATTCAAAGGCAGACTGTGAAGATGCATGGACTTAAAGGATATTGTGGGTTGGAAGAATTTTCAAAGCAAGAACCTCCTCCACAAGTCGTTGACATCAAGAATGAATCCCAAGAAGTGTACCCAGCGACACAAGAATCCCCCATTGCTCAAAAGCATATTAGGTCTTGTTTGGACACCACCCAAGAATGCATCAAGGTGCTAGAAGCCAAGGAGATGGCGAAAAAGCTACCTGTTAAAGAATATTTGAGACCATTAAAGGCATCATCTAATTCTTGTCATAGTTAAACAAAACTGCTGGTAAAGGAATAGATAAGATCGTTATAATCAAATAGCCCTCCTTACACCTTTGAATTTCTTTTTGATACATCTCTCTCCTCTTTTTTTCAAGCTGTCTTGTTCACTCTTGCTATTTTTCTTTTGATCTTGTTTTTTTTGCCTCTAAAGTCATCCTTACCCATAGTTTTCCTTTTAAGCTTATTTTTTCCCTCTATTGATCCTCACATACTTGATGAGGTTTTAATGGTACACGAGTAATACGTTTTGCTCTCCAACAAATGAATGCTTGTTAATGTACCCATAATTTATTTACAAGGACTGGGGTGTTTGGTTTCTCTACCATCGTGGTGCTTAGTAACACTAGTTATCATGTTACAAACCTTAGACTTACAGGAAGCTATATTCCACTAAGTGAAGTTGGCTGCATGGATTTTATGGCAGCATTGGGTTCTACCAACAACCGACTCTTCAGATATGTACTTACATGACATCAAGTATGAAAAATATTTTATCTTTTACTCTCATTCTCTTCTTTTTATTGATATGCTTAAAGCATGCCAAGTAACAAGGGCCTTTCCCTTAATTGGTTACTCTAGCACGTCCTCCTCTGATGGTGGCATATTGTGATGATCGGACTTTCTTTTAGATGCAATGTGTCCCTACCTTGGCATTTAAAACACTGGATATCACTACTTCTAGAGTTTTGAGGAATAGGGGTTCTTTTAACTTTATTTGAAGTCGGCTCTTTGGCTTTGGCTTCTGGTTTTGGTTGTGTTGAGTTTTACCTCCCTTTAGCCCCCCTTAGACTTCCATGAAGCTGCAGTTGAATTCAGTCCCATCCCAGTTGTTCCTCTTCATCTCCTTGTCGTATTCCTCCACATGTTTACTACCTTGAGTGAGCCTCTACAACCTTGGCACAACTCTCATAATAATGGCTTAGCACAAACCGCATTTGTGCAACAGACCTGATTTGTCAACTAGTTCTCATCAATTCACACTTATGCTATATTTGTATGCTGAACTGTTAGCTATGATAATGAAAAGGGAATGAAAGTTGAATAAAATTGATGGGAAGTGACTCATACACCCTTAACTTAAAAGGTAATAACAAAGGATAGATAATGATGGCAAAGTCATGATAAATATTGCATAAATTGAAATTTCCTATTTGTTGCTATACTCTTTACCTTTTCCAAGACGGAACAGTCTTTTCTTCTGTATAGTTTTTGGTCATTTGGCACTGTTGTTTTTGTATAATAACCACGATAGCGCAGTAACATCTTGGACCTTTTTCACGGGGGGTTGAACAGGTTTTCGTAAGAGTTGCAAATGCTTAACATTTATATCTTGTTTCTCTGGTTTTCATGTAAATTTCATGGTGGATAGGTTTGAGTGCCTTCTATTCAAGTTGGAGGTATTGGATCATAAAGCCCGGGAAAGAGCTGGAGTTATAACACCTCTTGGATTGCCGATTTCTGTGCATTTAAGATTTGATGCTGCTATAGAGGTGAACTTGCGATGATATAGTTATAGTAAAGTTTCAAGAATTCTAATACTAATCACTAATTACAATATGCATACAAGAATCCATCTTCTTTTAGCATATTTGTTTCTATACGTGAGTTTTTAATAAGAGGTATTTTTTCTCTGGGTTTTGAACAATTGACTATTAGGTGGTAAAGATTTACTTTATGTGAAATGGTCCTTGATGCATCATGTGAAGAAATTGATCTTCAACTTAGCTTTCTGGAGACTACAACATTAGTAAAGTTAATTGAACCTGTTTTAAAAAAATCTTTTGTAAGCAAGAGGAGACTACAACTAAATAGTTACAAATACAACCGTCCTTAAACAGTATTAGGTTTTCCCTTGTGATTCTGTATTTCAATCGATGTATGACAAATTGAAAATAAATCTTGAATTTAATATTTTTGGGGTTGACTTAATGTAGCGTTCCATAATTTATAATTTTTGAAATTAAAAATGTAGAAAAGATTACAGAATACAGAAAACTATTGGGATGACCATTATTATTAAAAGTAAAGAAAGGAAATTTCTCATGTCAGGAAATGTAAAATAACCAAGGGATTAGAATGGAAGAACTTCAAATGGATACATGAATTGTTTTTATGAAGTCTTTGTGTCTTGCTGTTGTTACATCTGATATCTTCATACCACAACGCAATTGTTGCTTTGCCTGTGATGTGTGTATATTTCTTGTTGGGCTCATCAAAAGTTCTCTTGTAAATGCTAGGCCCTACAAGCCCAGTCTATCAAATATGCAGTTCTCCATTCTGTTTATGATTACTGGAAAGAGAAGGTATGGAGTCGACATCAAATATAACTTCTAAGGGGCCTGTCTCCTCGTGTCTGTCAATTTTGTTTTCTCTATGACTTTTAATATTGCTATATTTTATGAGATCTGTAAATTATACTGATTAGGACTTGGTATAAATTGGCCTGCATATTGACCAGACGTTTGCCGTTGGGCAAATGGATGCATCCAAGCTGCTCTAGTATGATTGAATTTTTCTTCCACACAATTACTTAGCGGACAATGGGTTTTATAGATGAACTGAATTGGAACTTGACTTTCTATTATTTATATTGATATTTTCTTGGATATCTTGCTTATCATTTTAAGATTGAATGTCATCTGATCATAAAGTAATGATGCTAGGGATGGCATTTGAATCAAATGAGAATGGATGTGATCTGATTATAAAGTAATGATACTAGGGATGGCATTTGAATCAAACCGGGTGACATGCTTTGTGTGCTTGGTTTGATGAAGGCTTAAGTTAAAGTTTGATTTAGTTAGTCTTATATGAGGCTTGGTGTTGAGCTGAGCTCAACTATTCTGATGCTTGGCTATAGTTATATTAGATTCAACTAAAACTGTAAAACTTGTAATTTTGAATATGCCAAGGTATTAGATTTGAGTGAAATAATTTTGACATGATCTTTTAATGTTTAAAATTGAGCCAAGTCAAGACTCAAGCTTAAATTTTTAAACTTTGTCAAGCTCCTGCCTTAGACTTCAAAATTAAATTAGGTCAACTTGGATTTCAATGCGATATTCATTGTGTTTTTCAACTGAATTTGGTTCAACTCAGAGATTTATGGAGCGATCATTTTAGCTTCTAGTCTGTTGATAACCCATCTCTATTGACACTTGTATTCTTTTCCATAATTTTTTTGGGAGCAGCGTGAAAGGTGGCAAAAACCAATTTTGAGACGTTTGCAGGTTAGTGGTTTGCTATTACCATTTATGAAGTAGTTGATGCTTTGATATATCAGTGCAAGTATATTTCTTGCATTAAAAAATGAATGCATCTGGTTTGTAATATCCCAGTTTCATTGCTATCTTTTGTTGAGCTACAATAATTTGATGTTCCCACATGCGACTTCTTCCCAGCCTTCTGTTCTCCTTCCACACAACTTGGCATGACTTACAAATCTGAACTGTGAATGTGCTGAGATTTGTTCGTTCTTTATTGCTTTATCTAGCCATTTTCCATTCAGGTTGATTACTGATCACGTTTCTCAGTTATTGAAGTGCAAGCTTTTGTGATTCATGCTACTTTTGTGGTTTCATCTATATTTCCAATTGCAATGTCTACTTCCTTTGTATCTTTTTTCCCCAGCTATTTGTGTTGAATTGGTTTTTGTGCTTAGGTAAGATTTTATCATAATTGGCTTAGTAAGTAGTTACTTATTTGCATAAAGTAGTATGTGTTGAAAGCACGTTATTGAAGAGTATTAATGAGCTGACCTGTATTGTGTCCAGCCACCTCCACCTGTCAATGATACCAACCCCTATAATGTCTTTCGACCTAGGGAGAAGGCCCACAGGCTTCACACAAGAAGGGTAAGTGGAAAATGTGGCCTTTGTTTTTCATTCTTTCAAAGTCTCAATGCATCCTTTCATGGATGCTAATAATACTTCTGCTAGACTAAACCCCTTGCCGATTTTCTCCACAGATGCAGAGGAGAGAAAACAATGTACAGTCTTTTGAAAAGCTTCGACAGGTGAGCTCCTCTAATTGACTCTCTTAGACATCAATTGAAAGCCTGTAAAAATGAGCACATTTCTTGCTGTGTTGCATTTGTGTGTCTTTTCTCCTAGCAGTAGCTCTTGTCTCTCTTTCCCTGTTTTCTAAAATGTTATTTGGACTAATGTCTCACCAATGTGCTATGCTGTTCCCTTTTTTTGTGTTTTTGTTTTTTTTTTTGCGGTTATGAGTTCAAGGGGATTCTCAATCTAGAAATTCCTATACATGCACACTTTTACGCGTAAAATGTTTGTGGAAGTCCAATGTTATTGAGTAAAATATGTATGGTAGTGATGAATTTTATTGAACATTTCGTTTAGCTTCTATATACTTGATGGTGGGGGCATTGACTTTCTAAACTTGTGCTCTGCCTCTTTTCTATGTAATATTTCAATAGAAGTGAAAGCAAGAAAGCAAGGCTTTTGAGAGAAATGGTAGAGGTGTATTCCTTGATTTTTTGGTTAACGAGGATAACACGTTACAAAAATGCATATCAACTGTACTTTTCAGCATGTGGATTTAGATATATGTAAAATTGACTATTATTTGCATTATCAGGTGCTTTAGACTAAAAATAGTTTCCTCAACTTATTAAAATTGAAACAAAATCTTATCTCAATGCACTTCCCTCACACAAAACTGAGAACATTTTCACTTGATATTAATGAGTTGGATAAGTTGAAATTTTACCTCAACGCATCCAAATCAGTGAATATCTCACAAGGCATGAGAACTGAGAATCACCTGAATAGAATTTGGCTTTTTGGTAGGAAAAATAACTTGAGATCAATTTTCCTCTTTCTATCATAGACCAAGGTAAAGCTGGCAGATAGCTGTTAACATTGGTCAGAACCAAGAAACATTTTTTTGGTTAAGAGACACACGGTCTTCATGCGATACCGTAGTGGAGCCATATGGTGATAAGATCTTGCAAGTTTAATCAAATAATCTGGGTGGAGGATGAACACAATTTTTTAAAAGGAATGTGATTGGAAAAACAAATTTATGAGGAATGGGCATATTGCTTCACTTTGCCGTATAGCTTATGGCTTCTTGGCTTGAATCTTTTGCTTCAGTACTAGATTTAGATGTTATTATGTCTTTTCAGTTGAGTAAACATTGTTTTATTGACTTTGCTTAGGCCTTTTCAAAGTTCTATAGTTCTTAGACTTGGTTTATATTTTTCATTTTTTGAAAACTTGGATGCTAGTTTGGCCATAAAAAACTTGGATGCTAGTGATTGGTTGTATGAATCATATAGTTTAGTGGTTATGATGTTCAAATTCATTCTGCCAGAAGTAGTTTATATCCATAGACAGATTAGTTCTGGCGAAATTTGTATTTTGAGATGTTATTAAGTTTTTTGCACTTCAAACAGGTGAGGCGCAACCTTGACCAAGCCAAGAGCTTGTTGGAGGCTTTGATCAAGGTGACTTTCAAGTTATGTCTTGAGTGGTTTTTCCTTTTTCTATTCCTATCCTTTTATATTCACATTGATTGTGTTCATATGCAATCATAAACAGAGGGAAGAGAAAAAAAGAGAAGTAATGGAGAGTGAAGTTACACTTCAGAGGATGCAAATGAAGTATAAGGTAATATGGATAACAAGCAGTTTCCTAGAATTTTTTTTTCCTATTTTTTTGGTTTAAACTATATATTTAGCTGATATTGATTTTTTCTATGGGACCACAGCATGAAACTGAATTGTTGGAAGATAGCTTGGCACTCCCTGGATATTTGCCATTCTCTTCCAGGTTTGGTTCAAGTGAGGAGGAGTTGTTTGATTCTGATGATGTCATGACTAGCCGTCCTCGTACACGGTCTGCTCAAGTACCACCTTCCTATGACGCCAACCTGCCCATGGTTCCTGCAGTTAGCACAAAGCAAGAGTTGAAGAGGCGATATGTTCCACATGGATGGCCTCATAAATTGGTACTTTGCTAGCTTAAATCCCTTCTTCCATTCTTTTATATCTTAAGATTATCCAAAACTGTGCAAGCACATTGTGTTTGAGTACGGTTGTTGGTGATTTGTTGTGCTGGATTATGCAGGATCCTCTTGAGCCTGTTTTACTGTTCACAAAACCTTTAATTCCAGAAAAGCTGGCTATGGCTGGCGTTATACCACCATCAGATTCTTTCACAAAAAATGGGGAGTCATCACCACAATATAAATTCCGTGGAAGAATTGGTAGGGGAGGCCGCATAATATTTGATCGATGGAATCCACTTCTGCAAACGCCAATTGACTGCGGTAACTCGTACTATATGCCACCAAAACCACGACCTTCATGTAATTAATCTGGTATATTTGCAGCAGCTATAATTTTGTGTCATGTAATGAAATCCAAAGGGATTGAGTTTATCAGTAGGATGGTATAGGGTAGCTAGGAAAATTGCAGATGAAAAACATAATTAGGCCTAGGAATTAAAAGAATCATCATTTGTTGAGGGCAGGAAGTAAGATGTATTGTATAATTTTGTATGAGCAAATGTATTCCTCTGCCATTCTTTCTCATGCTGTGTTTTCCAAGTGTCAATATGTTTTTCTTAGTCATAAACAGTTTGTTGAAGGTCTAGATGATGATACAACTGCAGGTTCCAGTGCCTTGATCACCCTTATTGACCCCATTTAATGAGCTCCATTCATACTTGTTTATGTGATAATAATACAAGCACAGGTCAATTGATAGGATTAAGTTACTTGATGTGAAGGTTTTTTCATCTGATGTGATGAAATTATAGCTAAAATTTACTTATGTTACACTGAGCGTAGGTCGAGATTCTACACTATGAAAGTTGGTTTAGGCATGTCATTCTTGAACTGAGGGACACTAATTTGATTACGGTTCTTCATCTCCGGCTTGCAAAGAGTCAAGAGGCCATTCCTCTTAATTCTTCCTCGGTAAAATCTTCTGCAGCTAAAAAGTGAATAATACTAGGGTACAAAAACCAGCATTTTAGAGAACATGTCCAGAGACATAAATTTGGTATGAATTTGCATGTCTTCAACAAGAGTCACAAATGCTTCCCGGAGGACCAATTTGGTTTAGAGGAAAACAAAAACTGTTCATTGGATTAATTGTGTGTTTGGGTAAGCCCCAAACCGCGGTTTCAAAAGCTTTTTTCTGTAAGTCGAGATAAGACTCTTCTTATATATATTTGCTTTGTAAATTGTAAAAGCTATTCTCTAAAAACAAATTCAAACACACACTAAATTGAGACCTCGTCTGAGAACTAAAAGTTAGGCTCCATTTGAGGATTAAATTAAAGTCATTATTTTCCGTTTGCCACATTTTTGCAAGAAAAAGGATGAACTTTCTAATTTGGGATGTCTTGGCAAAAGAAGGTACTGCCTCTGGTTTTAATTATAAGGTGAAGTTAATTTTTTTGGAGAAATTAAGGAAGTTAATTAAATTACTTTAGAGAATTTATATTTATATTTTTTTCTTCAAACTAATTAGTTTAACTAATAAATTAATATATAATCTAAGGATACATAACATATGATATGATTAAATAGCTTATTTAGCTTCCTTAATCTCTAAAAAAAATCAACTTTATCTTATATTTAGGACCGGAGGTAGTAATTGTTTTTGTTCTTTTGAACAATTTTTTACTTTCTATTTTTTTAAATTAAAAGTTTGTCAAAACATGATACTAGTATCTTTTTTAAAAACTTTTTTTTTTTTGAATTCACGCCCTCATTATATTCCTAGAGGGTTCAAATTTATAACTCCCGAGAAGGTTAGTGTCATTGTATGGACATATTTAAACAAAAGATTATGGTCTTTGGTTGTAATTAAAATTAGGCTTAAGATGTAACTTCGTCTTGAAAGTTTTTAATCAAGAGTGCTAGGTAGTGGGAAATTTTTTTGGGTTTAATGTTACCCAAGTTTTTAAATTGTAGCAATGTTGATTATACTATTATCTAGATTAAATTTGATCATTAGTTAACTAAACATGTCAAGCTAACAGGTCTAGATGTCATTCACTTCTTAATTAAAATTACCTGACCAATTTTAAAGGTTAAGATGCAAATTTATTTTGAAAGTCTTCATTTGCGTGAGTTCAATGTTATCTTCTAAAACTTCAAATCATAATAATGTTGTTTAGTGTTTAACGATGTTAATTTTGATGGTTAAATAAGTCCGTTTGACTATGTATATTCCTCCTACTCCTAAGTAAAAGCTTTCATGATAAATTTTAACCTTAACCCTTTACATTATAAGGAATTGAGGAAACTATCTTTTTACATAACTAAAATAACATTTATAATGATAAATTTATGTAAGTTAATGGTATTTTTATAATTATGAATTGAGTTTAAACAATAATGAAACAAGTTTTTTTTTTTTTTTTAAATCAAGAACTTTTATTCGATAAATACTAAACACTACACCGACACACCCAATTTACAACTTGCACTAATTTTCACCAAAAAAAAAAAAAAGGAGCTTACTTCAACTCCTCTGCATGGGGTTGATGCTTAAATTTATAATTTAACTAAAAAAGACCACAATTTACATCTCAGTGGAAATTTGGGACAACTCCTCCGGTAAACTCTGTCTTCTCCTTTTCCGTCCACACCGGTTGGGCGTCGGTTCAGGTTCACCGGCCTCAAGAGGAAAGTTCAATATTGCCCTTCGGCCCCTCATTCTGAAAGCTGCACAGTCATAAGCCTTGGCAGCATCAATCTCAGTATCAAACGTACCCAGCCAAACCCGTGTCCCTTTCCGGGTCGGGTCACGGATCTCCGCCGCAAACTTGCCCCACGGCCTCCTCCGAACGCCCCTGTACCTCCTCCTAATCGCCTCGTCGGCTTTATCATCATTCTCAGGCGACGTTGGCTTCTTCTCCATTTTAACCTCGGAGACGGCGGAGTTCAAAACCTCCACAACATCTTCGAAACCACAAGTTTCAACAACACAAGAACACAAACTCTGCACTGGAACACCCGGTTTCAGATCAAACTCCGATGAAAAAGAATCCTCGAGCTTTACAGGATACAGATTGGACAAGAAGGATTCCGAGGGCGAAAAGTCACCAAGAAGATGTTGACGAATCCACTCCAAATCTGAAATTTCATCATACGTTGCCATTTTCTGCCCCAACTATGAGTAAGAAAACGAAGTGAAGATTTGAATTTGAGTTGCTAATGGAGTTGAGAGCGTGTAGATATTTATAAATCTAGTGTGGGACTCGCAAGAACTTATGGTTATGGATGGCACAGTGACAGGTGAACAAGTGGGTATAGATAGATGAGAAAGAGGAGAGTCTCACACGGTTTGTTCTGAGAGAAGACGACAATGGACAAATGGGGAAGTCAAGTGGGTGCCTCCTTGGAGGATAGTAGAGAGCAGTAGCTGTTCTGTGTACTTGGGAGCAATGAACATGGTCAAGTGGCAAGGAAATAAATGAGGATAAGAGGAAAATATCTTGTCAATGATGACACCTCTAAAAAGCAAAAACATGGCCTTATTAGCAAGGGAGAAAGAAAAGGCATCTACCTCTGCTTACCTTGCCTACAGTGGTCCTGTATAAACACTTGTTTAAAACAGATATTAGAATGTTTAAAAGTATATTTTTAATCATGGTGTAGGATATACAAGGTAAATATTAAGGTTCTGAAATCTGGATCGATCACTGAACCGGTTGGAGTACTAGGTCAAGGGTTAGTGGGTCAGATCGGGGTCAAACTGGAACTAAACCGGTGAAAAAGGAAAGATTTTAGAATTATTTATATGAAAATTTAAATAAAATATTAAAAAAATTAGAAAAACCAGTCAAACCGTGAGAAAACTGGCCAAGCCACGTAAAACCTGTTGAATCAGGGTTAATAACTAAATCGGACCGGTCAAACCATCGGTTCGACGGTTTCGTAATCGGACTGGCCAATCCGGTCCAATCTTAAAAACACTTATAAATATATGAGAAAAATTTTATATCAATTTACGTTAAAAACAGTTTATTAATAATCTGAATCTCATAGCAAACATGTTCTAAAAGAATAGCTCGCAAATGAAGAGATTATAAATTAAAAAAAAAAGTTTCTATGGAAAGGTCATAAATTTAAAAAAAAATTAATTTAACTTTCCTAAAACCATCAACTGGTTTTGCCTGTCAGTATCACTTTCGCTGTCTCTTCCATGATTTGGGTATGGCAAGTTGTGATAGAAACATTTAATGCGAAAGGTTACGTGGAGTTTTTTTTTTGCCAAGATTACGTGGAGTTATATGATAGTCTCGAGAGACGTATAAAAGTCTAGATGCTTGGATCACTTCAATCACATCGCAACTCACTTTTAAAGTTCGTTAAATGACATAGAGTATGCAAAAATATTACAACTTATTTTTATATAAATATCCTTATTTATGAAAAATGCGTGAGTTGATGAGTAATACAGTAAAACTTACCAATAATTAATAGAAACAAAATGAAAAATGATATACAACCCCTATTTTTTTTTAATGTAAGAGTTAATTAAGGATTGTGTTTGATTTTAAATATAAAATATCAATCCAATTTTTTTTTGAGAAATGTCTGATTTATCATTTCTCAATTTTCAAAGATTTTCCCAAATTTTTAATTAGAGTTTACTATTACCAAATAGTACAAATTCAAGTATTATTTAATCTATATAGGTCATAATTTTTCCATTACATTTTCATTCATAATTTGAATTGGAAGTTTAGTTTTTGGTAAATTATATATTGGGCCTTCCATTATTTAAATAGTTGTCTGTATTAAGCCTCTTAAACGTATGATAGTAAAACTTCTTTAGTTTCATTGCTATATTTCTTCGTAAACTAGAAATATAGCCCTATTATGCACCTTGAAAAATATATAATTCTGGTTAAAAATGATTAGCATTTTGGTTGTGTGATCACTTTTATGATGCCCTGGGTTTCGGTTGAAATTCCACCTGTAAAAATAAATTTTATGTATTTTGTAATAATCTTATTAAGCCAAGCAGATCATTTTTGTAATGCCTAGGATTTAGGGGAATTTCACGTGTAATAAGAAACTTTTATGTGTTTCGTATTAATGTTGTTGAGCCAAGTGTTTCTCCCACTCGTCCCTCTCCCCAGCTGATGTCCCCAGCCAATGTAAGACTTTACAGTCCACCTCTAAGAGCCCAATATCCTTGCTAGCATATAGACCCAAGTCTGACTCTGATATCACCTGTAATATCGTCTGATACTGGCGCCTAATACCACTTATAACTTTCCAGTGCTTTGATATGACCTGTAACATCCCAACATCCAGAATAGAGATATTGCACCATATGACACTTACATTAGCAGAAAGATGACAGTATTGATGTCAAATATACGCACTAAGGAAACTTAGCAGAGTGATAATCCATAGAAATTTGGACTAGAGCATCCACATAAAATTCACAGAAGAGGATACCCCAACTAGACAATTTCACGTATACAGAAAAATTAGGGTTGATCAGTATAAAAGCAAAACATAATAGCACAATGAACAGAATAGCACAATAAACAGAATAACAACATCGATATAAACCGGTTTAAGAGATAAACTGAATATCATTAATCAGTGAAGCTTAAATATCCATAATAGTCGAGCAATAATGATCATTGTCACATGTTACAATTTCCAAATCTATATTTCACTAATCTAGATCTAGATAATAAAATACTCCCTCCGGTCCTAATTATAAGATAAAATTAATTTTTTTTGGAGAAATTAAGGAAGTCAATTAAATTACTTTAGAGTGTTTATATTTTTAGTATCCTTAGATTATATATTAGTTTATTAGTCAAATTAATTAGTTTGGAGAAAAAAATAAAAATACTCTAAAGTAATTTAATTGGCTTCCTTAATTTCTCTAAAAAAGTCAACTTTATTTTATAATTAGGATCGGAGGAAGTACAAATCAAGAGAAATGTAGAAGAACCTCCCGTTCTACCTCCATGATACGACGGTGGTGAGGTCTAAAGAATAGTTAAACCTCAGATCCCTTCGCTCCCTTTGGACCTTGGAACCATAATTGCTCTTTATAATGCAGGAGAGTTTTCTCACTATCTTCTGAGTCGATCTTCTTATCCTCAATTCATAACTTTTCTATAGAGCAGTAACATTGTCATCAACTTGATCATGTTCTATCTGGGCTTCCCCTTTTCAACATATTCCCCATTTTTTTTTTTGAACTAAAAGGAAATGAGGTTAAAAGTTTCTAATTGAATTTTGCTTAATTTTTTTTCTTGTATATATTACTTGTACATTTTTTTAAGATGAACTCCTCATTAAAATATCAACTCTGCTCTAAAAATTTTATCAATAAGTGGAGGGAAGTAAACTTTGTACTCTTTCTACTCTCTTTCAAATCCCTCGTTATTAAAATTTAACAGTTTGTTTGGTATAAGAGATTTGGAGGGGAGTTAATAGAGCATTTTTATGGGTTAGATTTAAAAAATAAATTAAAGAAGTGAGATTGTAAAATTTTAATAAAGAAAAGATATAAAATAAAAGAGTAGCTTATATTGCCTTAATTTTTGTAGCCTATATTGGCTTTTAGAGGAAATTATGAAATAAGTAAATTAGGGAATTTAAGAATTATCAAATCATTTCTAAATATGATTGATTGATCAATCAAATATGAATAAACATAAATAAAGGGAATTAGAAAATATTATGAAATAAAGATTATCAAGTAATTGATGGATCCAAACCAACCCATGTCTCAAAAAACTAGGTATTAAAATTTTTCAAGTATAAAGTTGTTTAATCGATTGATTGATTGATTTACTAACTAGATTGGTGATTTCTATTTAAATGAAATCTAACCTAAACTGCACTATTTATTAGGAGTGTTTATGGATAGGGTTGGGCACGGCATAACTCTTGCCCGATGCCTTGTTTAAAAGATGAACGGGAGGTATTTTATAGCTCACTACTTGACGCTACCTAATTATAGCTTGAGTAATTTTGGATTGGATTGGATTGGGTGAGGCGGGCTTCCGTGCCAAAGATTCTCCCTAAAATTGAAAAAATAATGAAGCATAAAAAAAAAATTTATAGCTTAATGTTTCAAAAAATATTCTATTCAATAGTTCCTTTTACATTTAATTGTTTAGATTCAATTCACATGTCAATGAAACAAATTACTTCACTAGAGATTATTTTCTTACTAAATTTATTTCTATAGAACTCAATTTACCAATTTTTTATTAAACAAGTTTATGAAAAAATATGCATATTTGCTGAGTAAACAGAAAATAGGAAAAATTGCAACCAGTTCCTAATTAACAAATTTAATGATAACCAAATTCCTTGAAATCATTAAATTAAAGTGAAGTCTCAATAGACTTGGGTGCTATTAATTTCAAAATGAAAGTACAATTTTGCCCCTTTATTACTAATGACAAGTTTAGAACATCTAATGAATGTTAACTGTATATTACCTTTATGATTTTTATTATTGTTTCATTGAATGTGTGGAGAGGTATGAGTTTCTTAAATGTGTTTTAGATTATGTGTTATGGAAAATAAAATAATAAAAAATTAATCTTAAATTTAAAAAAAAAAAATCAAGACACCTTTTTAATGTTTTATTATTGAAATGCTATAAAGGAAGAATGATAATTAATTAGATATCTTTCTACCCAAAAAAGTAGACCATTAATATTAAACAAAGACCCAGTTATTACTTCTCTGGTTTCCAACGTAAAATCTAATTGAAGAGTTAATCTTGATATTAGATGTAAGGTTTATTTTTTATATTTTTGTCAATATTTTTTTTAAAAATTTATTTTATATTAATACTCTCTTAATAATAATTAAGTAAAAGAGACGTGAAGAAGTAATGAAAATGATTAGATTGTATTTTATATTTGATAAATATGCTTTAAATTAAGTATGTGAGAGAGCATTTGATATTTCATTTATTTAATCAACTATTGAATTGTCGCCATTCTCCCCTTATAAAAGTATTTCCATGGAGAGGGTATAAATTTAAAAAAATTAATTTAACTTTCTTAAAACCAT
This sequence comes from Inga leiocalycina, assembly GCA_963242795.1. Classification (NCBI taxonomy): domain Eukaryota; kingdom Viridiplantae; phylum Streptophyta; class Magnoliopsida; order Fabales; family Fabaceae; genus Inga; species Inga leiocalycina. The sequence continues at coordinate 77,104,870 of OY725322.1, forward strand.
CAACTGGTTTTGATATCACTTTCGCTGTCTATTGCTTGAATAGGCTGTCTATTTTTTTGTTTTTGTTTTGTGCCATAGAATAGGCTGTCTATTGCTTGAATAGGTACGTCAAGAAGTGAGAAAAACATTTAATGCAAAAGGGGTTGCGTTGAGTTATACGATAGTCTCTGAAGACAAGTATAAAGTCCAGAGACATTGTAAGCGGACGTATCTATAAGAGTTCGGTAACTAAATTATGTAATTTAAAAAAATAATTAAAAATAATAAATATATCTAAAATAAATTTTATTTTTTAAATATATCTTTATTTATGATGGACAAATAAGAAAAAAATAAAATAAATATAAATATAAATATCATCAATTTTTTAATTAATATAATATATATAATTAATGAGGAATAAAAATAAAAAAATTATTAAATATACAGATAATTTTTATTCGATTATTATAAAAAAATTAAGATAATTTAAGTTTTAGACTCTTAAAAGATAAAGATAAATAAGTCTGAAACTCTTGACATTTCAATCACATCAAAACTCTCTCATGCCAAAACGCAAAACCCATGTCAATCCAAGCGCTTGTGCTGGAGTTTATCAGCCAGATAAATTATTGATTCATAATTTCATATCAGATCTTCACTTCCATTATTGAAAGTTATGTCAAACTTGAATTCATTTCAGTAGAAATCCGTAAAATATCTCTATTTAAAAATTTGATGGGTCAGGATAATTGACATGATTATATATATAAAGCCAATACTCGAATTCGCAAATATATTTTTTTAAATTATTTTTTTATCTATTTTTCCTTTTTTCTAACTATTTTAAAAGGTGAAAATAAACAAAAAATATAAATTAAAATAAAAATTACTACTCTTTTCAGTTCTTTTATAGGATATAAATAATTGAATTATGCAGGTAAAATTATTGGTTAGAGCTGGTTAAATGACATAAATATGCAAAAACTAATATAACATGTTTTCCAAAAATATTCTTCTTTATAAAAAATGCATGAGTGGATAAGTAATGTAGTGGAACTTACCAATAATTTATGAAAACTACTGAACTTTAGATTCGAGTCCGCCCTTGATGGGCCAGACTATTTGTTCAGGAAAGATTGAATCACACGAAGAGGAGCTTGTGTAAGCAATTATTGCTGATAGAATCACACTTATGTGTGATTAGTCAAGCAAATCAACATTAATATTGATTTGTCAGAGGAGCCTCTTGATTGAGGAAATCAATCAAGGACTTGATGCTTTTCGGTGGGCAAGAAGGAGGAGCTCTCCAAGCCTCTATAAATAGAGGCCTCCACCATCATTACTTCTCATTCCAGAGCAATTGAATCTTCTTGCACTCTCTCTTCTCATCTTCCATTTTTCTCTGTTTTGGTGCACTGCTGTGCAAACTAGGTTAGACTCTTGTAGTCTAATCTTTTGCATGAGCTCTGCATTTGGATTTGGCGACCCGACCCGGCACGATCGCATTCTCTCTTTATTATTATTTTCTAACAATTTATTATTCTATTGCAATTTTTTATATGTGCTGTCTCAATCATGATTTCATATATGAATGTATGATCTTTTTTCTCTCACATGTTGCTCTATATGTCTTCTACCATCCTGTTCATGCTTGAATATATAAATATATGTCCATGAGATTGTTGATCTCGTTTGTGTCAAAACTGTTTTTAAAATTTGAGATTTTGCGTATGTTTTTGTGATATGTATTCTTCCGCTGTTCATTTGAAAGAGTATGTATATAGAATTGATGTTCTATATGTATTCTTATTCATATGCATCTTTGCGTACTTCCTGGACATGTATGTGCATATATACTTGTAAAGTGTTGAAAGTTTTTTCTTTTGTTGCTGCCTCTAGGTTCATGATATATGCATATGTATATATTCTATCTGTGATTCTTCCTCTCAATCTATTTTTTCAAGCTTCATATATTTCTCCTATTTCTATTGCTTGAAACTGTTGTATGCATTCTCTCTTATTCGCATGTGGGTTCTCAACATTACAGCTCTGTGATATCATTTTTCTTCCCTGCACATCTTAGGTTAGATTAAAGTTAAGTTTTGGAACCTGTGTAGATTCAAAACAGAGAACTTTAACCTTGTATGGCCTAAAGAGCTCATAAAACGTGAAGGAAACACATCCAATTAGCGTTATGGAGTATTGTCAAAGTCCGCTGTAGATGCTCGTAAATTGGGTATCTGAAATCTAGCATTTTTATTTAAGCTGAGGCTATGGATGTGTAGAGCTCGAAGAGACAATTCCAGTGACATAAAGAAAATGTTAGATGGAGTTCGGACGAGGGAGAAACAAAGGAGAGAAATCGACAGGTCACATTATCACCACCGCCAAAGAACTTGATATTTGCTCCTTGAAAACAATTTTTGTAGAGCACATAAAAGCCATGCATTCGTAGTGTGCATTGTGACAATTCCAATGACACCAAGAATATGAAAAATAGAGCTAAAATGAGGAAGATATGACCTTCCAAAATTTATAGGTTGAGATAACCCGCCGGAGCTCCAATCGGGTCAAGATGACCAGACTGAAGTCTGAAGATGATGACGTGGTTGTCGATGGCCACATCATCTGTCAACCAAAACAAGTGGACCAATAGACGGGTGCTATGTATATGTTCAATGGCACAGACGATGACATGGTAGCTAGGTCAATGTGCCATATCAACGACATGTCATTGGTAAACTTGCAGAGGCGTCATCATCACGTCAAGCCATGTCAACACCTGACTGCCATGTGGATCCAACCACTTCACAATGCCACGTAGGATAGGTCAGTGGTCAACTGTTGACCAGTCAACAGTCATATGTTGATCGTTGACCCCTTTTTCTAAAAAAGACTTTCAGAAAATGCAACGCCGAGGGTAGACTGAGTGGGGGTCATTGTCTGGCACATGGCATACACCATTTAAAAGATCATGGCATATAGATGATGGGAAGCTAGCGTGTGTTGCCAGATTGTGGCTGCAAGGGGGTGTGTGGATGACATGAGGCGCCATCGAGGGTGGGATTCACAAAATTTTTTCCAATTTTTTAGGATTTTTCAATCCAAATATCTTTTGGGGGCGTGTATAAGCGCATGGGACCTCTAATTAAAATGCGGTTTGTTTCTAAAAGTCTCTAAATTCGAGAACTTCAATTTGATATGCAATATGCATATTTTGAAGCAAATTTGAATCTTATTTAAGTCAAGAAAGTGGTATTCTACACTTGAAAATTACTAAAAATTCCTCAATTTAAGTCCGTATGGATTCTTTTTCCTTTTTCTTTTTGAAAAAGAAGATAGAATAAGCACTAAGAAGATTTCAACTACAATATACGGTTAATGTTAAAATATTCTTTTTGATGGGAATGTATTCAAACATGCTTTTGAATACGAGATCCTATCCAATCTTGACTCATCAAGGTAAAACCTAAAAAATTATGGCAACTTGAATTTGTTAATTAATAATAAATCCTTCCAATCTCTCAACCACAATGAGTCAATTGAGGTTGAAGTAGTGACTTATAAGTCAACATTTTCATAAATATTGTGACAAAGGACAAGACTGGAAGAGAAGTAGGAATCATTTTATCCAGTAGGAGGTATACAACAAACACATCCAAGTGAGTGGATGTAAACATGGCTAAGAGGAGCTAAACATTATAGCAAGCTGCTACATGAGTTTATATGGCCAAAAGAAGCCTATAAGAGAAGGAACCCACTCAAGAGACAACAATATGAGGCAAACTTTCAAGTAACTTCAACGTTCTATTTCATTGAATTTATGATTAAATTATTTGACGTTAGAATTGAATTGAGTATATTCTCTTCTTTGACGAACATTCATGTAGTTATTTGTTTAGCGGTTGTCATCTCATTATAATAACTAATTCATTTGAGTTGGAGCTTCTGGAGCATATCTAGAAACCCAAAGGGGCATGTGTTCAATAAAGACTACAGTTAAAAGGATGGTAGGCTAACTAATATGAATGAGATGCGAATCAATCTAATTGTCTCCTGAACACAAAACTAGTGAACTTATTATCTAATTAACTTTTCGTCTTACTTAAACAAACAAAATTGTATATCATAATTGTCTAAGTGACCATATTATGACTAAGTCCATTTAATAGAGCATATGAATACAAGCTCAATAGAGATATCTATGAGTTAGATACTCCAAAAATATCTTACATTCAAGAAGAATGAGATGTCAGAAACATCCTACTAGCTAGTCTTCAGCATCCAGAGGCTAAAGCACCCTGAAGGGAACAAGAAGCTCATGCTACCAAGCATTGAAAGAACGAAATTGCTTAGATTTCTGATGGCATGCCAATCTGAGCAATACAACTCTATTAGGTCATATGGATATTCTTGGAAGATAGAATTGACGATCTTCTTCCAAAAAGTCAAAACTAAGTTTTGACATGGTGCACTAAGTCCTGACACGTTGCTTAAGCAACACTTCAAGCAAATGTCAAACTAAGAAGTTAAGACAAACATGCTAAGTTCTTTCTAACAAATAACAAATGTATGTTGTGATAAGTCCTAGTGAGTAGGAGTATGTGAGAGTAAATATTACTCACGATAAGCATATTGTAACTAAGGGTAGAAATAGGCTCAAGCCTTTTAAAAAAGGCTCAGGCTTAAGCCTTTTAATAAGCTTGTTTTCTTAACAGGCCAGGCCCAGGCTCACTGAAAAGCCTTTTAAGCTTTTCAGGCTACCCTGGGCTTGTTAGTTTTTTCTAAAAAAAACTTTAGTATTTTTTATACTTGGCCTTTTTTCGGGCCTGAACATATAAGCTTGTTATGGTTTTTATGAACAAAGGCTTATTAGCTGGTGTTGGTTTATATGGTAATAATAAAGTCTTGGTTTAGGTTTTTCTTTTATCTCCTAAGGCTCACATGGTCACATGACCACATTCACCACCATCACTCCATCAAGATCGCTTTCTTCATCCCACCATAGCTCTATCAAGATCGCTCGCCAGCCGCCACTCTTCCCATCCTCCATTCCCAATTCGTGCTCGTTGGCCACTACTCTGTTTTGTGTTTCTTCCTCCCCCTCCCTCCTTGTTTTTTTTCAATTTCTATTTATGTTCTGATTTATGTCATCTTAATCCTTCTATAAGTGGGGAAGTTGACTTTTCTTAATCCTTCTATGGGTAGGGAATAGCCTCGCTTTTCAGTATTGATGCTTTCACTGTGGAAGGATTCATTAATCTTTTGCTTAATATATACTAACTCTGATGACCAAAGTTTGTTAGAGGAGGGTAGGGGAGAGTCTCACAAATATATCGCTATAACAACCAAGCTTGTTCATTGTGGAAAAAAGGTTTCCTTTTTTTTTAAAAAAATAAAGCAGTCCAACTACAAATGGGCTATTCAAGCTTAGACCAACAGTAGAGAAATCTTTCTGGAGCAAGTGCTTGACTACCGGAGGAGCTTTTAAGGAAACAGCTAAATCAAGTGCCATAAAAAAGGTTTTGTTTTTATAACACGTGAGATTGTTCTGATCCAATTTGATTTCATTATCTTTTGTATCTTCACTGAAAAGTCCTAATTTTTCTGGATCATGTTATGATGTTTTCACCCACTTTTTGTTATCAATTTGTTCTAATTCGATTTGATTTCATTGTCTCTTATATCTCCATCTAAAAATCCTGATTTTTCTGGGCCATGTTCTAATTTGATTGATTGGATTTGATTTCATTATCTTTTTTACCTACTTTTTTTTAGTTGGTTTGTAAAATGTTTTAAAATCCATGCCTCCTTAAAAGGCCTCAGGTCAAGCCAAGCCTAAAAAAGGGCTGTAACATGCCACAGGTTAGGCTTAGGCTACTCCATTACAAGATTAGGCTAGCTTATTAAAGGTAAAACTTGGCTTAGCCTGGCCTGTTTTCACCCATAATCGTAACCTTTAGTAATGTGGTTCGCCACATTAAGTTTAAGTATAAAAGACTAAAGGATGCATGATCTATTAGTTGAACGAGCTTAGCATAAAAAATGGGAGGATTCATCCTTTAAGCCTAAATCCAAGAGGGCAAGAAACCCGTAAAATAAACTTGATCTACAAGAGGTTAAGAATGATTTCTACAAAGATAAACTAATAGTCCTTTGAGGGTTATAGAAGAAATTGACCATGTGAACAGTGGGAGTTTTGTAGAAGTAGATGGCTTCATGTTGGATGCAAAAAAGAAAGAATCAAAGGATTAGAACCCGCATGATTCACTCCATGCAACACACAATTGAAAACATTATATCTTTTTTGTCTCTTTAGCTAAAGATCGATAGGACTACAACAACAAAATCCTATGTTGGGTTTGATGTTTCTGTTGTCTTGAGAATAACAATTATGTTTTTTTGCCACATACACACATTGATCAAAAGAAATGATCAAACTAGAAAAATAAGATTTACTAAATGTTGAGTGCTAAAGGGGAATATCCTTACGAGAAGTTGATAACTTTCTCTAATTGGTAAAGAAAGAAAGAAACTCTTTTACTAGAGCATATATTCTCTACAATAAGTACACTATAAAATTTGTGAACTCATAAAACATGAGGGCAAAACACAAGCCTAGTATTTCATTAACATCATGGACGTTTACTCGAAATATGATTATGTTTATATGATCTCAGACAAGTGTAAGGCTATTAAATAATGGCTAAATCTGGTGTGGAATTAGTTAAATTACAAGGTTAATACCTTTTTTTGAATCAATAAGGGTTAAGAACACCCTTGTGGTCAATTTAAGATGCTCTGTGGATAAGAAAGGGATTAATGGGTAACTATCAATCTCAGAACCCTCAACACTATAAAGTTATTGAAATAGAGAGATATACCTTTTTTTGACATGGTTGAGTAAACAATGGTATAAATGAAACTATTAGCCATATGTTGACAGGTATACTCACAACTATTGTCTTCACAATTAACCAAGTGCCTTCCAAGTCAGTCATAACCATGCCTCATGAGTTGTGGATAGGCCTTAATCGATCCTAAGCATCTTAAGACTAGCTTATATCCATAATCCTAAGTAGCTTATATCCATAATCCTTCTTATATAAAAGATTGGGCTAAGGTACAAAAGCTATGTCTTCCTGAGATGGCCTAAAAATTTGAAATGATACATGTTCATCAGTGAAAATGATAAGGTATTAGTGATTGAGAGAGAATTATAGGTCACAACGTTCATAGAATACAAATTTTCTAGCAAGAAACAAGTATCAATCTTACCAAATCTCTTTGAGATTAACACTAATAAGGGATAAGTCAATATTCCTCAGTTCACTAATCTGAGTGGGAGGGTTGATGCCATTTTCACAAGAAGATCCAAGACGAAGGAGAAATAAGATGAAAGAGGTAAGAGAGAAAGAAGAAAGTTAGAGCACCTCAACTATACACAGGACGAGAATCCTGTGAAGTCCACCTCGAAATAGATCATCATTTAGTAAATAATGACAAAGAGATATATTCCCTAATAGATTGAATGCTCTTTTTGTCATTCAAAAAGTGACGATGTCTACCTAGCGGTGTCTGAAGACACTAAATGTAATACCCCAAATTTTGAGATTGGAGGCTTGAGAATAAGCCTAAATTAAGCGGACTGCTAAGCCCCGGTTTAGCAGGTGTTTCAAATATATTCTCTAATGTTTCTTATATCTTTGGGGCATTAAATAAAATAAAATGGTTAATTTTGAAGAAAGTGATTATGTTTTGGTGAAATCGCCTATGAGGTAGTGAGCTTGTCATGTGATTTTGAATAATCAAATGATGAGCAAAAATTATGAAATTTTACAAAATGAAAGTAGACATCCTAAGTTTTAATTTGATAGGTCATAGGACTCAATTAGAGCTATATATAAAAAGATATGAATTTTTGAAGTCAGCACAAAAAACTGTGAAATTTCTAGAACAATATGTAAAGATTGAAATTCTGGGAATTTTGTGATTCCATTCAGAAAACATATATATTTTTTCTTGAAACTAGACTCAATAAGGGTTCTATAAACTTTGGAATCACTCTAATTCGATTTTTCTAGAATTATTTATGATTTTTCAAAGTTTGGGAAGAAATCTGCCAGAATTTTGTAAAAATCCAAAATTTGGAAAATGAATTAATTAAATTGATATATATTATAAATCAGCTCCTCCTCCTTCTTCAGCCCCATTTCTGACGCCATAACAGACCCTGAGAGAGAGAGAGAGAACTCAGATTTGTAGAGAGAGAAAAGGGGAGGAAAAAGCTTACAAAGGTAAGTGATTTCTTCGGTAAATTGGTTCCTAATGCATATAACTCCGTTCCTAAGCTTCATTTGCATATGATTTAAGGTTTGGAAGCTCATCTTTTGGTGTTTCAAGGGTTAGGGTTCAGCCATCTTGAGGAAAGCTAGTAGGAGCTTGAGGTAACTTCCAAACTCTTGTGTATTGACTATTCTAGTTGCTGTAGACAATTTAATTGGTGAAATTTTGCTGGATTGTCTTTGGTTCTAAAAATGGAAAATGGGTTTGTGGGGCTGTTATGCTGCCAAAATTGGTACTAAATGATAGTTGTAACCTAATGAAATAATCAATAAAGTGGTTAGAAGTAGAAAGGAACGTGTTTACGGAGCCGAAACCGAAAAACCCTGATTTCCCCTGAAAACCCATATATTTCGGCCAGCACTATAAATGGGTCTTAGATTTGGATTTTCAATAATTTGATAGTTCCATTGAGTTCATGAGTGAAAATTAGGTGGGATTACAGTTGGGCACTTTTTCGGAAAAGGCCGAGAAAACATAATTACGGAAATGCCCCTAAAACCCTAAAAGTAGGGCTGCCAAGGGCAATTTCATAATTTAACATTGAATTTGGTAATTCCGAGTCTGGAAATGGATTCCTTGCATGAAAATATGTCAGGATAGCCCAGGTTAGAACTTTAAGAAAAGTACAGCCGGAACGAGTACAATGGGGCCGGGTCCTCGGGGGTATTTTAATAATTTTTCAATATAGCCTCATATAACCCCCATAAACACTATGGAAGTGTCTAAATACTACATTTGACATTGTAGGATTGAATATGGAGTCCCGAGTTGTTTACACGTAGATTGAGGCACGTGTTTCGAGACGGAAAAGGGTTAAGGTAGGGGACTTACCTTACTTGCGTGTATTTGATATCTTTGCTTGTGTAATGATGTATGTGATTGCTTTACTTGATTGTGTAGAGTATATTTGAATAAATGAAGCTCTGTTTCTGTTTTCGTTGTGGCCATAGTCTTGTTGTATGAAACATTGAGCATGCAGAAATGTCATTATGGGGCATACATCTAGATAAAACTAACATGTCATACACATAGCATCAATCATGCATGCATTATGGTATTTGTTTCCTACTGAGATTCTCTCGAATTTCACCCTCCCCTACCAACAATTTAGACAGGAAACGACAGAAGATATGCAAACAATAATGCAAAGTACCGTACGAGGGGATTACAGTAGTGGAACGAAGACGGGAAGAAATCTCCATTTCACTGGGATGAGTTTAGACACCCTAGTAGCCTTGTAAGACTACCTTAATTGTAAGTATCATGTATAAACCCCTATGGGGAATTTATGTAATCATGCACATATTATCAGTATATTCATGTTATTCATGTGTTGCCCAATGAACTGCATATCGTTTTCTGCAAATACTCTGAAAAAGGTTGAAATTGAGATAAAGGCGTGACACTAAAAGGGCCTACTAAGAAGAATGCCAAAGGGCGATATAAGAGGATATGGATTCTCTTAAAACTAAGTGGATAACTAAGTGATCTACCACTTAGCTAAAAGGCAATAGGAAATAAGTAGATTCTCAAATACAAAAGTGAATAGATCAAACCTAAGAAATTTAGTGGCTATGGGGTACCACAACGAGAAGGCATTGATAAATAAAACACCTACTTTCCTATTGCAAACTTTAACTCTAAAATGACCAATTTTGGTTATAAAAACAAACTTAAGCTTGAAATTACATAAAGAGAATGTAAAAACCACTTTCCAAATTTGGAAATTTGATGAACTTTACATGAAGCAAATTAAGGGCTTTATTAAAAAAAAAAATCTATGTAGTAATATATGAGGTTTTACAAAACAAAAACCTCACTAACATCGAGATAATCGAAGATCACTATATGAGTGTCAAACAGTCTTGAGATGATTCTTTAAGAAATCATCCTTTATGTCAATGACGTATTACCAAGTAGAAATAAGTCTTGATAAAGTTAAGGGAATTGAGGGCCAAAGTTATCCTTAAATTTCAAATTGAATTCATGGGTGGAACAAAATATCATATTGAATGACAAGAGAAATGGAGATTACATAAGGAAGGTACATTTTTTCCACCTAAGACATACTAGTGTGATCCTTAAGCATATCAATTTTTTAAATAAAAAAAGGGGAGAAAAGGGCACTATCACTAGAGCACCACCACCGACCAGCTACCAGAGCTCCAACACCAGTGGCTATTTTTAGGGGGATTTTAAATTTATTTTAAAATATGGAGCCAAGGTGGTAGAGGTGGGAATTGAACCCATCCCACCTTGGTTCCCAAAAAAAGGTTGGTGACCATTAGGCCACTAGCCCTCTTAATATATATGTGCATATTGTGTAAGAATACACACACACATATATATAATACAAGTAAAGGTGTAATGGTATTTGACTAAATAAGTAATGAAAATGACTAAAGGCGTAATGATATTGATTAGAGTTATAAAGTTATTAACTAAATGAGTAATGATATTAATTAAAAGTGTAAAAGTATTGACTAAAAACATAATGGTTTTGACTAAATGAGTAATGATATTAACTAAAGATATAATGGTATTTAACTAAATGAGTAATGCTATTAACTAAAGGCATAAACATATTGACTAAATGAGTAATGATATTGACTAAATAAATAATAGTATTGATTAAAGGCGTAATGATATTAACTAAATGAGTAATAGTATTGAGTAAAGACATAAACATATTGATTAAAGGCGTAATGGTATTAACAAAACAAGTAATGTTATTTACTAAAGGCATAAAAATATTGACTAAATAAGTAATGATATTGACTAAAAACGTAATGTTATTAACTAAATGAGTAATGGTATTAAGTAAAGGCGTAAACCTATTGACTAAAGGTGTAATGGTATTAACTAGAGTCATAAATGTATTAACTAAATAAGTTATGATATTAACTAAAGGTGTAATTGTATTGACTAAAAGTGTAATAGTATTGATTAAATGAGTAATGATATTGACTAAAGGCGTAATGGTATTAACTAAATTATTACTCATTTAGTTACTATGTTTATGCTTTCAGTTAATATCATTACTCATTTAGTTAATATTATTAGTCAGTATCATTACTTATTTAATCAATATCATTACACCTTTAATCAACACGTTTACGCCTTTCATTAATAACGTTACTCCTTTAGTCAATATCATCACTCATTTAATCAATATCATTACGCCTTCAGTCAATACGTTTACGCCTTTAGTTAATAATATTATGCTTTTAGTCACTACTATTACTCATTTAATCAATAGCATTATGCCTTTAGTGAATATCATTATTCATTTAGTCAATGCATTTATGCCTTTAGTTAATATTATTACTTATTTAGTTAATATTTTACAGTTTTAGTTAATACCATTACGCCTTTAGTCATTTCTATTACTTATTTAATCACAAAACCATTACGCATGTATTTTATTCATATATATTCTTATGCACATATATGTCAAAGGGGCTTGGTGGCCTAATGGCTACCCAGCCTTTTAGGGAACCAAGGTGAGGTGGGTTAATATCCTACCTCCATTAGAGCCGGGAAATCAAGTAGGACTGTTTAGGCCTGAGCTCGATAAGGGTCATTATAGTTAATTAAAAGTTTTCTAATTGATTTTTTTTAAAAAAAATTACTCAACTTTGAAGAATCTTTCAATTGGTTCTTAATATTTCCCCAAAGAATTTTTTCCTTATGAAAAATTGAAAGAATCATTTTTTTTTATGTAAGGTGAACAAAGAGAACAATTTTTCAGTTGTATTTTAAGAGGTCCAAATATTATGCAAACTATATAAAAAAGAGAAACTAATAACACACATTGAAAAATGAGAGAGTAGAGTCTCCATCTCATGAAGAATTTTGTTTTAAGGTAAATAGTCACTTACAAAAAAGATAAAACACTTAATACTTCAAAAATATTTGTCTTAAATTAAAAATTTTAGTGTTATACTTTAATTTCAGAGCTATTGATAGTGTTAAGAAACTCAGTTGTATACAAGTTGTCAAAACTGTTAATGTCTTTTGTTGACTTACAAATAGAGTTACATCTTAAGAATTTGCATGTTTCTCCAAGCAACAAAGATCAGGCATAGTCATTAAGCTGGTTAACCATATCTATTGTTCATGCCAGAATTGCTCTATCATTGAAATACTTATTGGATGATAAAATTTTGCAATAGATGAGTGAAGCTTGAAGCAATCATTGCTTCCATTGAGTTTTGAGCATTATGTACTAAAAATTGTTCTAGGACCTCAATCTCTTTAGTACCATCATGTAGTTTTCTAATTTTCTATCCCCCACATCTAATAACCACTTTGAAAACCATTCTATCTTTTCCTTATCTTAATCTGCACAAGATGAACTCAATCTCATATTCTTGGTAAAATGGAATATAATGAAATGATTACATAAATATGAAGAACTTATGCAAGCGTTGACCATGATGGCCCTCGTTCCTTGCACTAACCATTAACTTATAAAAAATGTTTTATGAAAGTAAAATTAATATGATCTAAATCGCCCAAAACTCATCAAATATCTCAAAACTAGACAAGTGTGAAAACCTCAGTGGATGTAGTGTGTGTCACGTTGGTGGATAGGCGTGCCTCATGGAATCAAGATTTGACCAATCATACATTTTCCTCTCTACAATACTCTTACAACATTTTCTTGTGAGTATTAGAGGTTACCTACTTTATGGGGAACGTCAAAGTGAGCGGCTTTAATGAGCTTTTGTACAAGATTTGTAAGAAAATTCAAGGTTCAAAACTGAGTTTTTACTTTTTGAAGTGGTAAAAGAAGTGTTTATAAAAGCCTTAATTTGAATTCCCCAAGAAGACTTGTGAAGAATTACCATTACCAATTAGCTAGTGCAGTAGCCAAATATAATTAAAATGGGGTCAGAAGAGAGGAAAAAAAAAGGAGGGACACGTTACAAGGCTTGGACTATATGATAACACCATCAGACGTTGATGGCATATAGGTTCTGAATTCAATCCAAAATAAACTTGCTGAATATGAAAATTCTTAATCCAGTACTTGTGAATAGAGAAGATACATTGATATTCTATGAAACAAGATGTGATCAAGTTGTAATATGAGGCCTAGTTCTTCTATTATACACATCAGAATTATTAAAACCAAACCGAACCAGCCGGTTCAACTATAGGAACCGTCGAATTGGCCATCTAACTTGTTCGGTCCGACCAGTTTAATACTTATTAAGATTTCCTGATTTTAAAAAATCATATTTAATCCTACATATTTCCAAAAATTATAAATTAGAACTCTATGGAAAGTTTGAGATGTCTACTTTCTAATATAAAAAGAATTACTCAAAAATATTATCATTTGATCCTAAAAATTTATCAAATTCTAAAATTATTTCAAAAAATATTATCATTCAAGTTCACTTTCTCACATGTTTAGCCCCGATTTGACTTCTATCTGATCCACTGATCCTTAACCCACTACCCAGACCGGTTCAGTGGCCGGTCCGGGTTTAATAACTTTGATACATATCCCAAACAAAGTATGGAAGGCACTATGTGGCTTCACATTTTGGAGTCAAAATTAAAGACACTTCCCTTGGGAGCAACAGCTACTTCAGAAGTATATATTTCAAGATCCTCTTCGTCCAATTTGTGAGATTGAGATTGAGACAATTGAGAAACATTTTAAGTTATTTTACATTGTACAAGGTTAATATGTTAGAGGGGTTTTGTTTCCCAAACACCCCATAGTAGTAGGGCTAATTGGTGTGGTTTGGTCTAAATATGCAAGGCTATGACCCAATTTGTCTCTTCTATATGTTTGTGTTTTGGGCATTCGATATGTTGGAATGGACTCAAGAACATGTTGTAGCCTCTTGAATCTAAAAAGATAACAGAGAAATATGAGAAAGGCTGAATGAATTTTGCTCTGGCCTTCTATGCTTTATATAGAGAAGAATACAAAAGAATCGTACATTATTTTGTGGTCCCATAGCATAACAAAATTGATGTGGACCTTAGATCTATGTACCATTTACAGCTGTAAGATTCCCTACTGATATTATCTACAACAATATAGAAATATACTAGTATAATTGAATTCCTATTTAATTCTAACAAATCTGAATCTTTCCTCTTAGATATTCTTTCATTTGATTGGCCTCGTGCCACGTCCTTCAGGTTCACATCAAACGTAACACAGGTTTAGTTCCCAAAAAACAAACACTACTGGTTACACAGAATCCACTTTAACATAGTAGCATATGTGTTATCTGATATGGTGTAACAGCATGTAGATATCCTCTCTCGTTTTCTTCCTCTGCTTGTATTGTGATTTGTAAGGCTTTTAGGCAATACAATTTTGATAAATCATACATTTTCTTCTCTAAAAAACTATTTCAAAATTACTGACAATCATTGTAAGTATTTGAGGTTACCTACATTATGGGAACGCCATCCATGGCTTTAATTAGCTTCTGTAAGAGATAAGGTTATTAAGAAAAGTCAGGGTTCAAAAACAGTTTTTTTACTGTCAGAAGTGGGAAAAGAAGTGCTTATTAAAGCTAATGCTAATTGCTGATGCCATGCCTGTATTGTCTGTGACTAGCTTTTTTTTTTTGTTTTAGTTATAAGGGCAGGCACTAATGGCCTGATTTACAAGCGGATCGAACCGGTGACCTCCCACTTATAGGCTACAGGGCTTTTGGCATTTGCAACTAGCTTTGAATTCTCCAACAAGACTTGTGAAGAATTACCAATACCTAGCACTGTGGGGTCAAAAGGGAGAGAAAAAAGTAGGATGTATTATAAGGCTTGGACTATATGATAACACCATCAGATGTTGATGGCAGATAGATTCTGAATTGAATCCGAAATAAACTTGCTGATTTTGAAAATTCCTCTTACAGTACTTGTGAATAGAGAAGATACATTGATATATACTCCCTTTGGTTCTTAATGCAAGAGTCACTTGACTTTTTTTGGGGATTAAGAAAACTAAATAAGCTATATCAAAGTATTTATATTTATCATTTTTCTAATGATATGATACACATCATATGCTGTTATGATTACGTAACTTATTTAACTTTTTTAATGTCTCCAAAAAAAGTCAACTAGTTCTTATATTAAGAACCGGGGTAGTACATTCTAGGAAACAAGGCTATCAAGTTATTCTATGCAGATCCCAAACAGAGTATGAAAGACAGTATGTAGTTTCACATCAAAACCAAAATTAAGACACTTATATTTGGAACAATGCTTACTTCAGAAGCATTAAATTTCAAGATCTATCCTCTTTGTCCAATTTGTAAAATTGAGATTGAGATTGAGACAATTGAGCAGCATTTTGCTACTTCTATGTAATAATTCTAGTTAGTGTGGTTTGGTTTCCCTTCTCCAATCGTGATAGATAGGTTTGATCATTGGTTTGAGCAGTTGGTTTATGAGCAGCTGGCACATATGGAATTTGTGGTCCCAAGTATTGTCATTGACTCATTCAGATAGCACAATGAGATGCCAAAATAACATTGTAACTTAGTGACATGAAAGCTCTCATGTACGTGGTAAGTTGCAAGTTCAATCCTGCTTATAACTTTAACCCACTAGTACCTACCCCTTTAAATTCTTAAGAAAAAATAGGGCAGAATGAGATGATGGAGATTTTTGGAATGGAATGCAAATGACAAAAGCAGAAGAAGTCTGTTGAGGAAGGGTGTGCTTGAAGAAGTTGTTGGTGTTAGCCACCATTTACAAAAGCATTTGAAGATTAATGTTAGATTGGTCATTTGAGGAAAGTACAAGAGATGATAGTGTTAATTTCTTACACAGATATAGAGTTGCATTTAAAATTTGTTGAGAGAGTTTTGTTACTATGGGGGTCATACTTGACTTGACCTAAATTAGTCGGAGTTCAATGCAATTTAAACTTTTGAATGCTTGGTGGTTTGATACTAAATATATTCAAAGTTTGCAACTTAAGGCCAAGGAATTGAGCTTTTTCTTTGGTTTCACCGCAGGCTAATAGTGATGCTCATATTTTTGCAGTCATGGCATTGAAGAAGATGGGTGCATGTAACACACGTTATGAGGGGATGAAACGGCAAAAATATTAGAATCAAAACTTTGTGGGGTCAAAATATTAAAACTAGTAAATTCGAAATGTAAAGTTTACCTGACTTCTATGCACTTTTAGCCACCTACTAGCATGCATGCAAGTCTGGCATCTCATGACCAGCATTCTTATTCTTAATGTTCTGAAGCAACAATACCAAGCTTATTAAATCTATACCGTGTATTGAATCAGTTGAGGTATTGGATCAAAGGTCAGTGGGTCAAATCAAAGTTACCTCATGGTCAAACCGATGAGAAATAAAGATTTTAGGGTTATTAATATGATATTATAAAAAAAATTACAAAAAATGATTTTGTGCTCGTTTGGAATAGCTTATTTTTGGACAATAAGTGCTTATAAATCGTGGTTCACGGTATACGAGATAAGTAGGTGAGATGAGCTTTATCTCGACTTGCGTAATAAGGATTTATTGTCCAAAAATAAGTAATAACAAACATATGCTTTGACCATTTAAGTTTGTTTTCATTTTAATTTTAACTCTTTAAATTTTAAATCATAGTTTTTAGTCTCTGAGGGCAAAATGGTCCCCCAAGTTTTTTTTGTTTTGTTTTTTATTCTCTAAATTGACGAACTAGAAAAGAAATAAATCAATCACCGCTGGAGAGTTCCAAAAGATGAAAGTTAAAAGCACCATGATGTTATTACGTCCATCACATGGCCGCAAAAAAAGAAGTTTGATAGGGTCAAAAGTCAAAACTCAAAACGTGGAGGACCAAAAGCGAACAGTCGTATTCAGAACCAAAAACAATAAACAAATTAGAAATTTAAATTCAATGTTGTGGAAACACACGAAACAAAAAACAAATTAGAAATTAGAAATTAGAAATTTATAATCCACTGAACCAATCACGGCGTTTGAAGTCAAAGTCTGCTCCCACCACCCACCTTCTTTAAATTTTTCGGGGCTGCAATGTCAGATTCAGTGGATGAACAATCGGGTTGGGTCAATTTCAAAATGGGTCTCCTATCAATCCGAATTTTAACACTCTCCGCCATCTTCTTCGCCGCCATCGCCTCCTCCTCCGCCGTCATCTCTCCTGGCTCGACTCTCTTAGCTTCCAACACAAATCAAACATGGTCTTCTCCGAACGGCACATTCTCTCTCCATTTCGTTCCTTCCAACCCCCAAACTGAACCTCCTACCTTCATAGCCGCCATCGTCTACTCCGGCGACGCCCCGGTCATCTGGTCCGCCGGTGATGGCTCGGCCGTGGACTCCCGCGGCTCTTTCCAGTTCCTTTCCAGCGGAACCCTTCGCCTTCTTAACGGGTCTGGGTCAATCGTTTGGGACTCCAGAACTTCAAATCTGGGTGTCTCCTCCGCCACCCTACAAGACGACGGCAACCTCGTGCTCTCAAACAGAACAGCCACCGTCTGGTCAACCTTCCCCAATCCAACTGATACAATTGTTTCTTCTCAGAACTTCACTACCGGTATGGTTTTGCGATCTGGATTGTACTTGTTTAGTCTTACTTCAAGTGGAAATTTGACTCTTAAATGGAATGATAGTGTACTATACTGGAATCAGGGTTTGAATGCGTCTGTGAATGCAAAGTTAAATTCACCGGTTTTGATGTTGCAATCAGTAGGTATTTTGCAACTCTCTGATTCTAATCTGTCAGCTCCAGCTGTTATTGCTTATAGTAGTGATTACGCTGAAGGTAGTGATGTGCTGAGAATTTTGAAGATAGATAGTGATGGGAACCTGAGGATTTACAGTTCTTCAAGAAATAGTGGAACTGTAACTGCAAGATGGGCTGCTGTAGATCAATGTGAGGTTTTTGGTTACTGTGGGAACTATGGCATTTGCAGTTATAATGATACAGACCCAATCTGTGGGTGCCCGTCTCAGAATTTTGAGATGATTGATCCGAGTAATAGCCGAAAAGGATGTAGAAGGAAGTCGAACCTTGGTGATTGTCCTGGAAGTGCAACTATGTTGCAATTGGACCATACTCAGTTCTTGACTTATCCACCTCAGCTGAGTTCAGAAATATTTTACATTGGGATATCAGCTTGTAGAGGTAATTGTCTTTCAGGTAACTGCTTTGCTTCTACTTCGTTATCAGATGGCACAGGACAGTGTTACATAAAAACATCGACTTTTATCAGCGGCTATCAAAATCCTGCACTTCCTAGCACTTCATATGTCAAGGTTTGTGGACCAGTGGCTCCAAATCCTCCATCTTCCTTGGCTGGAGCTGAGAAGAAGCATCGTGGGAGGGTACCAGCTTGGATTGTGGTGTTAGTGGTTTTGGGTACCCTTTTAGCTTTGATTGCCCTTGAAGGTGGTTTATGGTTCTGGTGTTGTAGGAACAGAACAATACTAGGCGGATTATCTGCACAATATGCCCTTCTTGAGTATGCTTCTGGTGCACCAGTCCAGTTCTCTTACAAGGATCTCCAGCGGGCAACAAAAGGGTTTAAAGAGAAGCTTGGGGCTGGAGGATTTGGTGCCGTGTATAGAGGAGTCCTTGCTAATAAAACTGTTGTTGCAGTGAAGCAACTTGAGGGCATTGAGCAAGGTGAGAAACAGTTTAGGATGGAAGTAGCTACTATAAGCAGCACCCATCATCTCAATTTGGTGAGGCTGATCGGTTTCTGCTCAGAAGGGCGCCACAGGCTTTTAGTGTACGAGTTCATGAAAAACAGTTCGCTTGATAATCTTCTGTTTGTGACAGAAGAACAGTCAGGAAAATTGTTGAATTGGGAGTACCGGTTCAACATTGCCCTCGGCACTGCAAGGGGAATCACGTATCTTCATGAGGAGTGCCGAGACTGCATTGTCCATTGTGATATAAAACCTGAAAACATTCTCTTGAATGAGAATTACATTGCTAAGGTATCAGATTTCGGCCTCGCGAAGCTTGTAAATCCAAAAGACCACAGGCACCGAACTCTGACGAGCGTGAGAGGGACACGAGGATATCTAGCTCCCGAATGGCTTGCCAATCTTCCCATAACTTCCAAATCCGACATATACAGCTATGGTATGGTTTTGCTGGAAATTGTGAGTGGAAGGAGAAACTTTGAACTGTTAGATGACAGAAACAGGAAAAAGTTCTCTGACTGGGCTTATCAAGAGTTTGAGAAAGGCAATATCATGGGAATACTTGACAGAAGACTGAATGGCCAAGAAGTTGATATGGAGCAAGTACTAAGGGCAATTCAAGTAAGCTTCTGGTGCATACAGGAGCATCCATCTCAGAGGCCAACAATGGGTCGGGTCGTGCAAATGCTCGAAGGGATAACCGAGATCGAGAAGCCGCCCTCACCTAAGTCCTCCATCGAAGGATCCGTCAGTGGAACGAGCACTTACTTGAGCAGCAATGCTAGCGCCTTATCCACTGTTGCCGCTTCTGCCTCAGGTACTGCTTCATCTTCCTCATTACAGAACAGTGGTGTTTCAAGTTTGACTTCAGGAAAAAAGACTGAGAAGGCAACTTCCTCTCTCCTACAACAAGACCAATTGTAAACAAAAAAAAAAAAAAATCTTTCCTCTTGATTATTTGAT
The DNA here is from genome assembly GCA_963242795.1 of Inga leiocalycina. NCBI lineage: Eukaryota > Viridiplantae > Streptophyta > Magnoliopsida > Fabales > Fabaceae > Inga > Inga leiocalycina. The sequence continues at coordinate 77,124,834 of OY725322.1, forward strand.
GCTGGAACAGCAAAAATAAGCCTCTTCAACTGGCATATTGTCATCAAGTTATAGATAATAGATACTGTACTTAGTTATATTACCTTTCCGATCATGGTGTATGAATGTGAGATAGTAAATGTGTAAATTACACTGTAAAGTAAATATCTTTCTTGAGTTTCAGAAGTTTCGCTTAATTTGACCAAAGAGTAATTTTATTGCTGGAGTAATGCAAATGGTTGCAGTTTTCTTCATCAATTTATGTAAACCAGATTTTACTGCAGAATCTGAGAGATGCTTCTCTGCTAATTGTGATCTTCTGTGATTAGTTTGTGAAGAATATATATTTCTCAGTTCATCTGGGAATACCATCGATGAAACCAGCTTTTCATCTTGCTATATATCTTAGGAATTTTGACCCCATCAATCTGTAAAAAATTCTAAAAAATGTTACTCCCTATCATTTTTATAAAGAAAAACTGTTAAAATCACGTTATTTAAAATATTAATTAAAAGCTATGAATATGTAAGATATGTATTTTTCTTTCCAGTTATACCCTTAATTATGAAGACACTGTATGAGAGATAATAAGTGAAAAGTTATTATAGAGAGATAATGAATAGACAAGTTGTATATATTTAATGAGGGTAAAAATGAAAAAAATTAGTTTAAAATTTCAGATAAAAGGGATTTATTCTTTATATTAAAGACTATCTATATGAAAGAAATTGTTCTTTATAAAAAGTACAAGAGGGAGGGAGAAGTATCAAAACAACTATCCTCTATCCTTTAAATCTACTTGGGAGAAATTTAGCATTTACTTCTTTGCTGAGAGAAATTAGGCTGTTTGGATTGGCTTTTGAAACTCTAAGAGCCCTTCAAAAAGTCAGTTTAAAAGCCCCAAAGCCAATTTGAGCCTAAAAATTATGTATTGATTGGCATTGGAGCCAAATGAATGTTTTCCCAAAAACAAAGACCTAAAGCTACATTTTGGAACTTTCCATTTTGGGATTGAAACGGGTATTCAAGTTCGCTTTTTTATAGAAGTATATCTAAATATAAATTATATTATATTAATTAACTTTTTTTATAATTTATACTAATTACATTTCATCTTAAATATAATTAGTATAAAAGTCATATTCGCGGTAGTTAATCTTGACTGTGAACAAAGAATATTCATGAACTCCATTAAAAAGTAAAAACTACTCTCTATGATTGTTTTCTCATTGTTATATACTCATGAACAGGAGATTTCAATTAATGAAAATTAATATGAAATTTAGTGACATCAAAATCAAAGGACGCATTTACATTTACTGCATATTAATATAATTGACTTGTCTTGAGAAAATTCTTCAGTCTTCATCTTGAAATAATTGAAAACTTGTAATGCATCATTACAGACATGCTTGTGTTTGACGTTTGTTTGTGGTTTTTTGGTTGGAGGAGAGAAGGAGTAAGGAAGAGTCTAAAATCTGATTGCTCCGAAATTCCTAGAAATATCGGTAACCAAAAAAGCCGCCGTTGTGCAAAGCACAAGGTAAATAAGCCGCCTAAACAATATTCGCTCTGGTGTTATTTATAAGAATTTTTTTTTTATTAGCCAAAACGAATTGATAGTTAAAAATAATAAATATGTTAAAAATGTCATGTTTTTTTATATATGTCCCTATTTATGAAAAGAGTATAGGAGAGAGAATAAATAAAAAATAGGAGAGATAATGAATATTTAATAAGGATAAAATAGAAAAAAAAATTTACATTTTTTAAATAAAAAGTGAAAATTATTTATAAAAAGGACAAATCCTAAAAAATACAAAGTTTCTTATAAATAAGAGCCGATTGAGTAACGTACAAAAATGAGGAATGACTATTTCAGAGTCTTCAAAAGTCACACAACAAAATATGTAATTCCAAACGAGTGCCCTCCAGCTGTCGCAAAAACGACAAGTAGTTTTGCATGTTGACCTCACAGATCACGCGTCCTTACTCCTCTCCCTGCTATTCCGTCCCTTTCCTCTCCTTTACCGAAACTATACAAAGGGAAGGTTGGGCCTTTTTTTTTTTTTCATAAAAATAAGATTCAATATGCTTAGGGAAAATTTCAAAAAACTATATTAGAAAATGAGAAAAGATATTTCCGTATAACGAAAATGGGAAAGGACAATTCAGACGGGTGTCAAATTTTCAGAGGAATCTGTCATTTTGAAATTTCAGCCAAATTACAAAAATGCCCTTCAGCCCTCAGTCGAAATAACAACATAGGAGTTGTTAATGGCGAATCCGGAGTTGTTAATGGTGAGATAGGTGTTGTTATTAGCCCTGAAACTTGTTAATTGTGAAAGAAGAAATTGGAGTTGTTAATGTGGAATCTGAAGTTGTTAATGGTGAGATAGGTGTTATTATTTGCCCTGAAACTTGTTTAGTGTGAAAGAAGAAATTGAAGTTGTTAATATCGAATCCGAAGATGTTAATGGCGAAATAGTTGTTGTTATTGGCCCTGAAACTAGTTTAGTGTGAAAGAAGAAATTGTAGTTATTAATGTCGAATCCGGAGTTGTTAATTAAGAGATAGGTGTTGTTATTGGCCTGAAACTTTTTAATTGTCAAAAAAGAATTGAAGTTGTTAATGGTGAATCTGGAGTTGTTAATTACGATGATCATGTTGTTATTCTAAAGTGGGGAATGAAAGGGTGAAGGGCATTTTTATAATTTGGCCGAGATTTCAAAATGACAGATTCCTCCGAAAATCTGACACCCGCCTGAATTGTCCATTCCTATTTTCGTTGTACTGAAATGTCCTTTCCCATTTTCCAATATAGTTTTTTAGAATTTTCCCATATGCTTAAGTATATTTTTAGTAATATCTAGTATTTTAAAATAAGTTTTTATGTATCCAACATCTTAAAATATTTTATAATTACAACGAGCAATCTAAACTTAAAATACAGAGTGTTGATGCAAAAATTATTTCAAGGGATTAGATTCAAAAAAATTATTTTAGGATATTGGGTGTCATTGAAAAAATAATTTAATTTGCTGAGTGAGATAAAAATTAATTTATGATATTGGATGTTATTAAAAAAATATTTTAGAGTGCAGTTTGATATTAGTGCATCAAAAATTATTTTAGAATATTAGATGCTACTAAAAAATACTTCAGGTTACTAAATGTTATTTTTGTTAAAAAAAAAAAAAAGTCCAACCTAGTGTAGTTTTAGATGAAAGAGAGGAAAGGGATGGGAAAGCAAGGGAGAGGAGCCGAACTCTACATATTACAAATAAGTTGTCTTTGTTTTTTTTCAAAACACCTTTGCTGAATTGCTTAAATGTCTTTTAAAAGAAGCTAGATATGCTAAAATTTTTAGAGGAAAAGATAGAAAAAGAATTTTAAAATTGTAAAATTTCAAATCAAAATTTTCCTAAAAAATGAGTTGTGAATTGCTTATCAAGGTTCGTCATTCCCTTATCAAATCTTGATAACAAATTTGATTTAGAATTTTATAATTTTAAAAAAAAATTTCTATCTTTTTCCCAAATTTTTATTTCAATTTTCCCGTACTTCCATTCTAATTGTCAGAATATCGTGCTTCCCGTATTTTATTTTAATAAAATAAATATAGATTGACATCTCTATTTCTCAATTTTCTACCTCTAATAAATTATTTAAACGAGATTTTAATAGTCAAAACATTACTTTTCTGAAGGAAAAAAAAATAATCGTTCAGCCCCCGTAATTTACCCAAATTTTCATATCAGTCCCTATACTTCTCATACTTTGTAATCAACTCCTTATAAAATACCATTTCAGTTAGAGGATTAGTCCCTAATTTCTAAATCTTCTTTCCACAATAAGCTAGCAGAGTAAATAGAAACATGATGAGGCAAAAAGTTGAAAAAGAAAAGAAACCAAGAAAGTTGAAAGAAACAAAATTCAAATTGGAAGATAGAGAAATAGATTTCCAATCTCATCTTGTGCTAGTGAGGAGTGGCTGCAAATGTAAGATCCTATTCCAGTTTCCTCTATCGCAGGCCATTACCATTTATTGTCCAGCCTTAAGCCCCACTCATTTAGAAGTAATCCATTAATGCATCATAGATCAAAAGCTTCTACTTCTTCTGATCCACAATATAAGGCATTTCAACTATATTATGGGAAATAAGAAACGACAGTTAAGTCATTTAATACGCCCTAAAATTAAATTTTTTCTATTTGTAACCCTTTTTGAGATATGTGTTTAATTGTATCGGGAATGCTATTTTAGAAAGAGGAGGGATACAATGAGTTGGCAAAGTTGGAAATTAGGAAAACAAATAGAAAAAAGAGTATTAATTAAATTAGAAATGATTTACATTTTGGACTATGCCTTTCTTTTAAAAATACCCTATATTGTGGATTCAAAGGAGTACTGGCACCCCACACTTCCTCTCATAGGAGAGCTTGAAGGTGCTATACAGCCTCGAATCCGGACTAGTCGGTTGTTTAAGTTTACTTGGCTTAAAGAAGGCTAGAACCCAGAAAAAGCAACAGACACCATATACTAAAAGGGGAAAAAAAAAAAGGTTCTATACTCTAAAGTGACAAATAGATGTTGTAAGTTATGCAATCCAAAGGGGCAAAATAGGGATTTGCGTGCTTGTGATGGGTGTATGTATGGGTCCCACTAGCAGAGGAACGAATGCAGCCCAAAGTGTATGGTTAGGGCCTTACTTGTGGCCACAACATGGATGCCAAGTTACTAACATTTTGGGCCTTTAACGTAGGAAACTTAAACTCAAATATTTTCTCTAACCTCTTCTATCTTTCACTCCTTATTGGGATTCTAGTTGTTGGGCCTTCAATTCGACATAGGAGATCTTGAAATTCATTAGATCCTTCTTGAATTACATGGACTCGTTCTTGACGACTGTAGATACCACATATGACGTGGTTGTCATGTGCGATGCCACCTTGATTGCTATGTAAGACTTGGATGCCTTACTGAATATCATATGGGACGCCACCAATACCCAACTTTGTTTAAAGACCGGGTTCGCTTCATCCTTGGATTCTCCAAAGTATTAAAACTCGGATCGGGCATTGAATCGGTTGGGGTATTAGGTTAAGGGTCAGTAGGTCAGACCAGGGCCAAACCAGAGCTAAACCAGGACTAAACCGGTGAGAAATTGAAAATTTTAAATTTATAGTATGAAATTTTAAAAGAAAAATTAAATTTTTTTTTTTAAAAAAATATAAACTCGGACCGGCCAGTCGGGTCCTGGTTCAAAAAGCATATGAGTAACTTCCATTCTATCAAGCAAGGCCCTACTACCACTGGGAATGCGGGCTGGCCCGCGGGTTGCGGGCCAGCTCCGCGGGCTAGAGTGTTTCGCGGGGCGGGCTGCACCTTCGCGAGCTGGCAAAAGCCAGCCCGAGCCCGTTTAGGCGGGCTGGCACTTTTTTTTTTAATTTCGTTTTTTAAAAAAAATATTTACTCTCTTTCTCTTTCACCTGTTTTTTTTTAATTTAGTTTTTTTAATTTAGCCTCGAGACCTTGGTTGACAATTTGTTTAAATAATGCAATCGTCACAAGACATGTTCCATTTTGCTTTTATCTTTAAGGGCACAAGAGATAAAGTCAAATTCAAATTATCATTTTATAAAAACTATTGTTGTACTAGCTTGAGTAATGAAAGTGCAATCCATATTAAGAATCTTCATTGTATCCTACAAAAAATTAATAGATTAACTAAATTTGCACCCGAATAAATGGGAATGAATTAAGCCTAAAGGAAAATATTGCACTGTTATAAATATTGTGTTTGAGTGTGTCAAAGAAAGAAGTCTCATATAACTCAAGATTGAGAACACCCTAGTATATAATTAAATATGAGCTCGAGTTAGTAAAAAAACTGATAAGAGGAGTTTTCAAACTTATCATTGGAGATTACCGTTGGAGTTTTAATTGACCAGTTTTAATGACATTTAAAAGGTTTTATAGCATTAAAATTGTCATCAACACTTGTTTTGTAACTGTCATTAAACTGCCTTTAATGGATATTGTTGTTGTTCAACGGTTTCATGATTTCTACTTATAAAAGACAATGTACAAAGTGAGGTTAGTGAGATAGAAGTCAAATTACCGAGGCCAGGTGACATCGAGTTCTATCCTTGAGCTTCTCTCATCTTTCTTCTTTATGAGTTACATTATTATCTTTCTGTTATTCTGTCACCCTGCTTCCTGCAAGAAGAGTTCATTTTATTTTAGAGAGTGCCACTTCTTAATTTATTAGGGGAGTTGCAAAATATCTTCTAAAAATAGTGTCTTTGAACGTGACTCCAACTATATGGTTGTTGTCTTTCTGTAGGTGGAGCCTATATTTCATATGGCGCAAGGTGCTGCCACCTACAATTTATAGGTGTAAGGTAGTGACGCCAACAAGCACACACCTTGAAGATATTGTACATAATTTTCTTCTTTATCTCTTAGTGATTCCTGGCCTGCGAACAACTTTTATTTTTTTGTGTAAGAATCACATTTGTTTGGTCATAGCTTTCTTTATACGACCATTATGTGTACGATATTTTTATAATTTTTTAGTTTTATAATAAATTTACCTTTTTTCTTATAAGTTGCACTTGAGTGCTATATAAAAAAATGCAATATATGAGATCTAGATCCCCATTCCTCTAACGAAACTAACGGTCATTTTTATGCGTAATAGTTAATTAATAATTAATTAAGCCTCATTATTTTTTGAGTCGATGCATGGCTACATTATATAACTCTTTTGGAATCTATCTTCTTGTAGAAAGATGATAACATTTTATATTTAGAGAGACTTTTATATGTGTTTTTGTTAATAGTGGATATGCCACTTTTTTGTGTGCGTGGATTAAAGAGCTTTTGTGAGCTTGGATGCAACTTATGCTTATTAATTATTTTTGTTCTCTTGATGATGAAGAAGCATCACGATTTGGCGTATTTGTGGATTTTACTTTGCCCCTATCTTTATTATAAGTCACATCTAACTTCCTCATCAAAATCAATAAAAGATAGTTAAATCATTAACTTTAGTTGAATATAGAATAATTTCTCTATTTGACCCATATTTTAATGAAGAATTTTCATATTTGTATTAAATCTACTATTATAGTTAATAATTTTATATATGGATGATATTAATAAAACTTAATTAGTATCGCATCAAGTAGCTTATAACAAAAAATCATTCATCTCTTCTAAAATGTGTTTTATAATAAGAATGGGAAAATAAGTTATACTATCCTTATTTAATATTTTCACTTTGACCGAAATGTGACCTAAACCAATTACCAAACATAAACTACCTTGTTGCATTCCTCTTAATCTTGACATTCTAAAATATTTATACTACTTGTTATTAGGGGTGTTCAAATTTAGGACCGGAACTGAGATCCCCCACTCCTGGTCCCGGTCCTGGTTTTTGACCGGGATGCAAATTGCATCCTGGTACTGGTCTCGGTCCCGATCCAGGTAATCCCGGAATAGGGACAAAAACCAAACTGGGAAATCCTATTTTAAAAAAAAAAAAATTAAATTTAAAATATATTATTATATTAGTTAAATTTTCTATGATCCAGTGCTTAAAGTAATTATTTAACACCTAATAAAGTTATAATAATTATACCAATTGATCTAGAATTGAAGAATAACATTATTATTATTATGAATCACCTTCATCATTTTCGTTATTAACTTTATACATTATATAGTTAGGATTAATATCATGATATATAGAGTTTAACTCCAACTAAATATGCGATACAAATTTTATCAAATGATAATTTAATTTATGGTATAAAAAAAATAAAAGAATTACTTAGTTTTTAAGGAAAAAATTTAAAAAAAACAAAAAAAAACCAGGACCAGGATCAAAAGGTGTGTGACCGGTCCCTGTCCCGATCCCAAGTCCAATAGATCCCGGTCCCGATCCCGGCCGGGATGGGAAATTACCGGGATCAAAATGGCTAGGGCCGGGCCTGACAACGGGGACCGGAACACTTTGAACACTCTTACTTGTTATCTTATGTTTTTTCTAACTCTTACTTGTTAGAATTCGTTCTTGTTTCTAACTTTTTTATTTTTTTTGCCAAGCGTTCTTGTTTCTAACTAGTATTAGGGTTCTATTTTTTTCTTTACTCACACATATATTATGCTTTTTTTTATAGATATTCAAATACACAACTTCACAGTTAAGAAAACTTTAATGCTACATTTGGCAGCATGGAATCAGTGCTTGGGAAGTGGAAATGGGGAGGGAACTCATTTTTGGACCTGTTTGGTATGTTAGAAGCTGGTTCTATGGAAGTGACAATTCCATCAAATTTGGGAACTGGCACTTCCATCCTCCCCCATGGGAATTGGGTCTAGTTCCATGGAACCCAAAATTGATACCATTTTGCCTTGGCAAATCAGGTGAACCCAGAGCCACCTTGAGGACAGCGGAGGACGATGATGATGATGGCAAGGATGACGGTGAATGCTGAGGGCGATGGCGGGGTGGCGGACGACGGTGAATGCTGAGGGTGAGGAGGGGTGGCGGACGACGGTGAATGCCGAGGGCGATAGAGGTGTGGCGGACGACAATGCTTAGATTTGGGTTTCGATTTTCAAAGAGCACAAAATCGATCTTTAGAACAAGCTTCTTTGATCTGCATCTCATCTCCTCATCTCCAAAGTATCTCCCATTCGGCCGTTCTCCACTTCGGCATCCCTCCCTCTTCCTCCGTTCTTGTCGCGTCGTGTTCGTCTCTTGTTTTCCCTTGCAGCCTTCGTTCTCAATCGTTAGTTGTTGCCTCTCACTATCTCACAGTCGCCATCGCCGTTCTCAGCCTGTAGTTGCTTCATTTGTGCGATTATAATTTTCCCCTTTTGCTAAGATCGATTCTCGTGTTTAACGGGATTTTTTGACTGATGAAAATTTGATTCTGATTTTGGGATTGTGATTTTATCTTGCTTTGATCTATTATGCTTTTCCCCTTTGCTTCGATGAAGATTCAATTCGGGTTCTCTGGTGGTGAGTTCTTTTTTTCGGTGGTGGTTCTTTCAGGAGAGCGGTTTTTTTTTAAGGACAAGGGTGCTTTGGTCTTTTTACAAGAAAAATATACATATAGATTAAAAATTATATCCCACTTCTATCAGCATACCAAACGTACTTTTGAACCTACTTCCATTTCCATTGCCACCTCCAGTTCCATTTTTATTTCCACTTCCATTTTTATCAAAAACTTTTCCATAATATCAAACGGGGCATAAGGGTGGTGCTTGCCCCTTCGGGTTATTTGGACAAGGCCCCTACTGTTAGGGTTTTAATTAATCAAACAAAACTTTTGTACGCATTTGATTGTTTAAATATAATATTAATCAAATAAAAAATTATTATTATTCCGTTTTAAGTAAGCAGGTCAATTTTAATGAATTTTATTCACTTCAACAATTAAGTATACTATGAAATTCATAAAACCTATCAGTCATTAAACTGATTTATTTTTCAAATAATTTTATGATGATTATGTTTTAAAAACTAACTAAACGAAATCTATTAAAATATTATCCATAATAAAACATAGCTTGGGATTTGGCATAATCAAATAATAATCAGACAATTTGGAGTGTATTTTAGATGAAATAAAAAGTGTGTGTGTTAGTAAAACATATTTCTCGTTTTTAACTCAACTTGATTTAAAATATACTCTCATAGTCTCATGTGATTCTTTTTCAGGGGAATTATAAAAATGTCTGGATTTATTTTACCAAAAACAAGAAAAAAAAAAGATTCAATAAATTACAAAAAATATCCTAAAAAGAAAAAACAGTCAACAGGAAGCATCTAACGCTACTTCTCTCCTCTGCATTGCTTCCTAAACTGTGTCCAGAGCCAACTAGCCTGTTTAGATTAGTAGTAGAAGTTGTTTTTCTAACATGATTTACGGTATATAAGGTAAGTACGTGAGAGGATTTTATTTCGACTTACGTAAACGTGCTTTTATAACGCTAACTCAAACAGACCTTAATTAGTTACAAGGATTTATCCAACCATCTCTCCTAGGCTATGCTCCTAAACCTTTTTTTTTTTTTATAATATGCAAAATCATATTAATAAAGAATAGTTTAGGAAGGACAGCGGGATGACAGTTAAGAACTTTTGAGTTGTGTTTCTCCTGTCTAAAATATATAGAAATTAAATAACTAATTTATAAAGATTAAAAAATTAATCAAGTTAGTTATTTGTTATCAAGAAATGTATGTTGTTTTCTTAAAATATCCATTTAATCATTTGTATTATCCCTCAGGTCCTTAATATATAACATATTCGGGGAGTTGATCTTAATTCTAAATATAAAGCATATTTTTCATATTTGTTAATATTTTCTAAATTTACCCCTATTGATGCACCCTCAACAATAATCAATAAGGAAAGAGAATGAAGAAAATTAAGGAAGATGTTTAGGGTATTTTAGAAAATATATGTCATATTAATTAATTTAACTAACTTTCTTAATATAATCAAATTAGGTAAATTTATCTTATATTAAAGATTGGAGGGAGTATATTAGAAAATACCCGACAAAGAAACTTGAAAGCCGCCTCCTTAGGAGTAATTAATAAGGATAATTTAAAGCATACATTATAAATTCAAAGATTAAAAAATATTTTTTTTGAACAATATTCAAAAATATATTGAGGTAGGCTTGCATTTTGGAACTAAAACAAGTATCTCTAATAACTTTTGTTTTTAAAGACTGAAGGAGTATGTCAGTTTATAAATTGGGGAGACCTATCTATTGTTAATTATGTTTTGCAAGCCACGTATCTATAATTTCCCCAATATTTAGACACTAATGTAGAAATACTAAAACATTTATAATATTACATCCTATACTAAATGTATAAGTTGGACAAACAATTTACTTTAATACTAAATATAAATATAAGACCTCAATTTACTTTATCTCCCAAATATATATTGTTTCTCTAAATATCCATATTAATTGTGCATGGTAAGAAATTATGCAAATAATTAAAAGGGATATTTTAAGAAAATCAATACATATTTATTACAAATAACTAATTTAAATTAGAATTCATTTATTATTGCTTTGTGGGAGGTTCAAATCATAATCTCCATCAACTGGGATGGTCAATTTTCTGGCTCAAATACAAACACAAAAGGAAGCAACATTGTAAATTTTGGATTTTTCGTTTTCATGAACAAGCAATACGGCAACTTCATTGGAGGAGAGATTCAAATCATACTCATCATTCTGATCTTATCAACACTCGTTTCCATTTTGATATGCACATGGCAATAATGAACAAGTTTCATAGACAAACAGAAAAGTACAGTTATACTGATAATAAGTATTTGTTTACAGACAGTCATTAACAGAGCAGAAGTCGATAATAATGACAAATATGTACAGAATGTCCCAAAACTATTTCACATACAGACTATATACAACAACTGTATTTATCTTCGGAAACGTGCATGTCAGTTTCCCTTCTCTGCATCCTTGGCTTTCGAGCCGCTGGCACCCGCTGAGATATTTTGATTAGAAAAAGGGGTGAGATTCTAAGGAATCTTAGTAAAAACATACGATCAACACATAAAATGTGAAAATTAAATATGCAATGCACCGTATCAAGTAAAATGAAAACTCATATCATCCGTGTGTGTACACAAAATTCAGGGCCAACTAACCCGTTGAAACCCCTACATGAACCTCAGCTGAGTTCTTGACTAAAGCTAGGTAAGAATAGTGTACCTCAGCTAGGTCCTAGACCACAGCTAGGTAATGTGCCTCCAGCACGTGTTCAGATCACAAAATACAGTAACACACATCATACAAATAGTCACATAGCATATGAGAGATAGTAGTCCCTACCTTAACCTCTTTCTTGTCTCAAAGGGTCCACCTCGTAAAATGTGTCAATTATAAGCGTCCAACTCGATCCTAAAACATCAAATGTACAAGAAATAGGTCATAACCTATCCAAGTATCATTTTAGACACTTCCATAGTGTTTCTTGTGGTTATATTAGCCTATGGTGAAAATTTACCAAAATGCCCCCAGGACCCCGGCCCGGCCCCGCCGTACACGGCCCGATGGCACGTTTTCCCAAAAATTTTGACTAGAGCTATTTTGACATATTTTCTTCCAAGGAATCCATTTCTGGACTCAAAATTACCAAATTCAATGTCAAATTATGAAATTGCCCTTGGCAGCCCTACTTTTAGGGTTTTATGGGCGTTTCCATAATTATGCTTTCTCAGCTTTTTCTGAAAAAGTGCCCAACTGTAACTCCACTTAATTTCCCTCCTGAACTCAATGGAACCATCAAATCATTGAAAATCCAACTCTAAGGCCCTCAAACATCCCTGGCCGAAATAATGGTGTTCTCCAGAAAAAATCGGGGTTTTACGATTTCGGCTCCGTAAACGCGTTCCTTTCTACTCATAATCACTTTATTAACCATCTAATTGAGTTATAAAAACCATTTGAACTAAAATTGGGCAGCATAACCCTTAGGCACACACTTTTCCAAAATTTAAAACCAATGGCAATCCGGCGAAATTTCACCGATTAAATTGTCCACAACAGCTAGAATAGTTAATATATGAAGGTTTGGAAGTTACCTCAAGCTCCCACAAGCTTTTCTTGCTCTTGGCTGAAAACCCTAACTTTTAGAACACCAAATTTGAGCTTTCCAAACCTTAAAGAACAAAGAGGAGTAGCTTAGAGTCGGAGTTATACGTGTTAAGAGCGAAATTGTCGGAGAAATCGGCTTACCTTGTGATTTTTCTTCTCTTTCTCTCTCTAAACTCTCTCAACTTTCTCTCTCTTAGTTCAGGTATGTTGCAGCACAAAAATGGGCTGAAGAGGATGATGATATATTTATTTATCATATATTTTGCAATATTTTATTTATTTGTTTTATTTTCCAAAATTTCAAAAATGAACTTATGTACATAAATCCTTATGTACATATAACCATGCTCATTAAGCCCAATCAATATTTCCTTATTTATGCCACATGTAGGAGACACCTAGGGGTCCCTCCCTTTGGTCTCAATTGGCTTCACAACTTGTTTCGGTTACATATACACGTAAAGTCTCAATTTTGGTCAAAATTGCATTTTTTGCTTAAATTTTTCATAAATTCATATTAAATTAACCAAAATATTCTAAATATATTTTTAAACTTTATTTTTCTTAATTAATTGAAACTAATTTCAATTAATTGGAAAATAATTTATTTTGTACTATTTTGGAAAAATTACGATTTTGCCATTACCTTTCTAATCCAATTTCTTTTCTTATTTTCCTTTGGCCAATTTCCATCTATTTTTGGAACAAATATTTTCTCTAATATTCCTTCATTTTTAGACCTTAATATTGGGCTTTTTAAATTACCCAAATTAATTCCATAATTATTTTTGCCCAATTTCCCATGAAATTGAACATTTATGAAATCCATAAATTCCAAATTCATGAATATTCCCCATTTTATTGAATTTTCTAAATAATTACAATATATTTGGTGAATATAAAATTTGGGGTGTTATAGGTTTCATATTTTAGAGCCATATTATATTGGATTAAAAATTCAATCTTCTATGTAACCAAAAAAAAAAAAAAAATTCAATCTTCTTTTCAGGCGCTAGAAAGAATCATTTGGAAGTCTTCTGTTTTTAAAAAAGTTTCTTCCACCAAAGGGAGCGCACAAAGGTTCAGCAAATGTTCTCCACCAAGATATAATGTATCTTTTGCAAGAATTTTATTTTTCTAGTATCCAAGTAGTACTTACTACAGAACCTAGGTCTTTTCATGATTTAAATTAATGTCCTTCTCCTTTTTTTTTTTTTTGTAAAGTTTTATTATTATATTAGTCTTTTCATTAAGGGTTAAGGTGTAAATTTATCAACGAAGTTTTGTCCGAGGAGTGTCTGACATAAATATCTTTTAGAAAGGGCAAAAATACCAATGAACAATTAAAAAGGGGCATTTACCACAAAAACCGTTAATCCGTACTAACGGCGTTAAATTATAAGAGAAGAAAACCCCCTAACGGCGTTAGTACAGAGTTAACGGTTTTTGTGGTGGATGCCCCTTTTTAATTGTTCATTGGTATTTTTACCCTTTATTAATTGTTCATTGGTATTTTTACCCCTTCTAAAAGATATTTGTGCCAGACGCTCCTTGGATAAAACTTCATTGATAAATTTGCACTTTAACCCTTTTATTAATGCATTTCGATCTTTCACAAAAAAAAAAAAAACTAATTTTTTCAGTATTTATAAATTAATTATCTAAATTTTATATTAAGCATCAAACCATAATTATTATGCGACATTGCATCAAACAATATATTGTCTTTAATTGTGGGCAAAAAAAAAATATTGCCTTTAATAAAAGAATATATACATGTAATTATATAAAAAAATATTTGCCTCTTATACCACAAAGGCACGAGTGCGCACACCTATACAGTACATATGCACGAGAGGCTTCAAAAATTGAAGAGCACAAGAAAGAGGGAGGCACGTGATGATGATGGGGGTATTATAGTAATATAGTATGTCAATTATTTGGTCTTGAGGTTATCAAAATGTTGTAAACTCAACAATAACGTGATCCTTGTTCCATGACATGACTACAAAAATAATATTCAGGTGTCGTGAGATCTTATAAATGTTGACCTGTATTTATTTTTTCTGCTAGACCATATAACCTTGTTAGATTTAAAAACTGTCGGGTTCAACTAAAAATAACTCTTTCATGTGCCTTTTGTATTATCCAAAGCTCTTTCCATTAAAATTTGAGACTTCATATTTAAACATACAATCAAAGTTTTTTTCTTTTCTTTTTTTAAGTATAAAGACGGCTAAATATAGCTTGAAAGTTACAAATCAGTAAATAAAAGATAAATTAGACCACAAAATTATAGTCTCGAGTCAAATAAACAAGACATTGAGGGGGGAGATTTGGTAAGATCGCCAAGTCGATATCAAGCTGGTGAGTTTCTTTTATCAATAAGTCAGCACACCAAAATCAAAGCTTTTTTCTATTAGAACCAACACATGTTGTTTGACCTGAATTTGTTTATAGCTCTTTGTTAATTAAAATGATCATTTGACCATTTTTGAACTTAGCAATTAGCATCATTATTTAAAAAATAAATAAATGAAAAATTGTTGATGAACAGCATTATTCGGGTAGTGTGAATTTTGGAGCATGTGACTGATGTTTTAGTGAGCATTATTTAGTTAATTAAAATGATCATTTGACCATTTTCCCTAAATGTTCTTTGAATACAACCGACAAGTATTATTGTGTTTAACAATTGTCTTTCAAAGAAACCGTGAAATATTAGCTTTAAATATTTGACCGTTGTATGTATTTTTTTAAAAAACGATCGAATTGATAGTTTTAAATTTATGGCAACTTAATATATATATATATATATATATATATTATATTTGATATCCGGTTCGGGGTTTGTGATTGACCCTCCCAACATAAGTGGCTCCTCTAAACCTTGAATTCAAAATCTAAAGGGATCTAACATGATCTTACACCGTTAGTTTTTTTTTTTTTTTGCCTTCACACCGTTAGATTAACTTTACACACAAACAAAACCATTTAACTACAGTTAAATATTTTTCAGTATTTATTTAATGGTTGGCATAATAATTTTCAAATAAGTCCTTTTCAAATAATTTTTCAGAACGTTTTTATCTTGAACCATTAAGTATGAAGTGTCACATAAATCAAAGGGAAAATCGCTGATAAATACTAAACAAGCAAATTAATTGCTCTTTGCCACCAACACACATGAGGGACTGAACTTACATTAAAATTGAACTTAAAAAAACAAAAAAGCCCTCAGTTTGATAAGAAAATTTTAGGCGGGAGCTGAGGAAGGAGAAAGTACAGTTCTGAATCCCTTCTTCCTCTTCCATTTCCGGCCTGCAGAAGTTCAGGTCGTCTCCCCTCACTCGGCCGTCTCCTTGGCTTGTGTCTGTCGGCAGTGTCATCTCCAGCTACTCCTCCAGCGGCCGCCGTCTCATTGGCTCGTGTTCTTCGGATTTGTCATCTCCAAGTGCTCCTCCAGCGGATCTGAATCCCACCGTCGCTTGCTCCTCCAACCTAAATGCCTCCTTCATTCACCTGATCCTTTTCATACGTGCCCAATGGTCATCCACGCTATGTGCAAAGGATGAAGATCCATTATGTGCCAATGATCTGTCATTTTGTGCAATTACTCTTCCTTCATGTGCCAATGATCTTCCGTTTTGTACAATTAATCTTTCATGATGTTCAATTAATCTTCCATGATGTGCATTTGATCTTCAGTTTTGTGCAATTACTCTTCCATGATGTGCAGTTGATCTTCCGTTTTGTGCAATGGATCTTTTCCATGGTGTAAAGGATGATTCATTGTGCCAATGATCTTCCATTGTATGCAATTACTCTTCATTGATTTGTAATTGATATTCCGTTTTGTGCGACGGATCTTTTCCATACGTGCCCAATGGTCATCCACGCTATGTGCAAAGGATGAAGATCCATTGTGTGCCAATGATCTGTCGTTTTGTGCAATTACCCTTCCTTCATGTGCCAATGATCTTCCATGATGGGCATTTGATCTTCTGTGTTGTGCAATTACTCTTCTATTATGTGCAATTGATCTCCTATTTTGTGCAATGGATCTTTTCCATGGTGTAAAGGATGATTCATTGTGCCAATGATATTCCATTATATGCAATTACTCTTTCATGATGTGCAATTGATCTCCCATTTTGTGGAATAGATTTTTTCCATAGTGTGGATGACCATTGGACACCAATGGAAAAGATCCGTTGCACAAAATGGAAGATCAATTGCACATCATGGAAGAGTAATTGCACAAAACTGAAGATCAAATGCACATCATGAAAGATTAATTGTACAAAACGGAAGATCATTGGCACATGAAGGAAGAGTAATTGCACAAAATGACAGATCATTGGCACATAATGGATCTTCATCCTTTGCACATAGCGTGGATGACCATTGGGCACGTATGAAAAAGATCAGGTGAATGAAGGAGGCATTTAGGTTGGAGGAGCAAGCGACGGTGGGATTCAGATCCGCTGGAGGAGCACTTGGAGACGACAGATCTGAAGAACACGAGCCAATGAGACGGCGGCCGCTGGAGGAGTAGCCGGAGATGACACTGTCGACAGACACAAGCCAAGGAGACGGCCGAGTGAGGGGAGACGACCTAAACTTTTGCAGGCCGGAAATGGAAGAGGAAGAAGGGATTCAGAACTGTACTTTCTCCTTCCTCAGCTCCCGCCTAAAATTTTCTTATCAAACTGAGGGTTTTTTTGTCTTTTTAAGTTCAATTTTAATGCAAGTTCAGTCCCTCATGTGTGTTGGTGGCAAAGAGCAATTAATTTGCTTGTTTAGTATTTATCAGCGATTTTCCCTAAATCAAATTGACAAATTATGTAATAGTGATACCCCTCCATAGAAACCCTTCCATCCTTTAAATAATGGTATTTTATTTTTAAATTACGTGAATAATTTTCTTACTAGCTATATATATATATATATATATATATATATATATAATATGACATATTTTCTTAGTAAAACAATGGTCAAGACAATAGTAAAGGAACACCTCAAGTTTAGAAGTTTAGGAGCGGTTATTATGAAGTTTCGATGGTATAATTAGTCCCTCTGATTTTTAATATAAGATATGTAACACCCTAAATTTTTTTTAGCAAAAATATATTATAATTAATTGAGAAATTTAATAAAATGGTGAATATCCATGAATTTGAATTTTATAAATTTTGAAACATTCATGTTCATAAAGAAATGGACAAATTAATTTAAGAAATGAATTAAATTACAAAGGTTATAACAAAATCATAATTTTGTCAATTTTTCCCAAGATTAATTATTTTCCAATTAGTTAGAGTTAATTTCAATTAATCAAGGAAAATAAAGGAAATTTATAATTGGATTATTCTTGATGGAATAAATCAAAAATTGTGAAATTAAAGGGAATTATACATAATTCATTTAATTGAATAATGGAATTAATAAAATATATATTATTCCCTTTCTCTTCCATAATTTCACCTAGCATGAAATGCATGGGGGAAAAATTGATTTAATGAAATTTAACATGCTAAGCACCATTATCATGTGAAGAGGAGATTAAATGATGATTAATTTCATGAGCACATGTCCAAAATGCTATAAGAAAAGAATAATGATGATAATGGTAAGGTGTGTATGACATGAAGTATGGACATGATGATCATAGTAGGGTGATGGTAAGGGAGCAAGTAAATCACATTATTGGGGAAGTATGAAGCAAGTAAGGCATAAAGTGAGTCAAAGTATGGGTGAAGGTATGGAGGCAGGTATGGTGAGAAATGTGTCACCATAACAACCCTTGATGAGATCAATGGTGTAGGATCAATGGAGCATTTTTATGAAGCTTTTCTCTTCCCTTCCCTTCATTCATTTCGTCCAAGCCACAGGAGAAAGAGAGAGAGGAAATGCCTTGAAGATTTTAAGAGCTAGAGAGAAGATGAAGAAGGAATCTTAAGGTAAGAAGCTAAACTCTTAAGGTTTCTTGTGATTTTATCTTAGATCCTTCTCTAAACCGTGATTCTTCATGTGTCAACATCCGTTTTCATTTCGATATTCACAGAGTAATAGAGATCAAGTTCCACAGCCATATAGAAAAGTACATATATACTGATAAAAGTATTTGTTTACAGTCCGAAGTTAAGTTACAAAATGCGACCATATTTACAACATAAGCTATCTATAACCACGAACTTTAGCTTTGCCTTGAGGCACGTGCTAGACACTTTCCTTTATCTACGTCCTTGCCTTTTGATTCACTAGCACCCACTGAGATGCTTGGTTTAGAAAAAGGGGTGAGATTCCGAAGAATCCAAGTAGAAACATACTATTGACATATAAAATGTGAAAATTAAATATGCAATGCACCATATTAATAAAAATGAAAGTTCGATTCAATTCATATGTGTACACACGTTTCAGGGCCAAACATTGAGTTAAAATCCCTACATGTACCTTAACCGAGTCACCGATCACAACTAGGATTTTCGATATACCTTGGCTGAGCACCGAACCACAACTGGATACTGTGCCTCTAGCACGCATTCATATCACGAAATACAGTAATATATAGCATACAATTAATCACATAGTATATAAAAGATAGTAGTCCCTACCTCAACCCTTTTTAACCTCAAGATGCTCTCCTCTTGGAACATGCCAACTCCAGGTTCCTAACTTAGTCATAAAATACCAAATGTATAAGAAATATGTTATAACTTATCCATGTGTCATTTTAGACACTTCCATAGCATTTATAGTGGTTATATTAGCCTATGGTGAGAATTTACCAAAATGCCCCTTGGATCCCGTCCCGGCCCGGTTGCACTTTTTCTGAAATTTTGACTAAGATTATTTTGACATATTTCCACCCAAGGAATTCATTTCCGGATTCGAAATTACCAAATTCAATGTCAAATTTCAAAAATACCCTTGATTGCCCTAATTTTTAGGGTTTTAGGGGCGTTTTCGTAACTATGTTTTCTCGGCCTTTTCCAAAAAAATACTCAACTGTAACCCCACCTAATTTTTCCTCTTGAATCCAATGGAACCATCAAATTATTGAAAATCCAACTCTAAGGCCCTATAATATCCTTGACCAAAATTATGGTATTCTTCGGGAAAAATCGGGGTTTTGCGATTTCGGCTCCGTAAACGTGTCCCTTTATACTCCAAACCACTTAATTAACCATCTAATTGAGTTATAACAACCAGTTGAACTAAAATTGGGTAGCATAAGCCTTATGCACACACATTTCCAAAATTTAAAACCAATGGCAATCTAGCAAAACTTCACCGATTAAATTGCCCACAGCAACCAGAATAGTTAATATACGAAGGTTTTGATGTTACCTCAAGCTCCTACTAGCTTTTCTTCAATATGGCTGAAACTCTAACCCTTCAACCGCATATTTTTGAGCCTCCAAACCTTAAAGAACAAAGAGAAGTAGCTTAGGGTCGGAGTTATATGCGTTAGGAACCGATTTACTGAAGAAATCACTTACCTTTACAAGTTTTTCTTCTCTTTCTCTCTCTAGAATTTCACACACACTCTCTCTAGTTCAGATATGAAATGGCATGAAAATGGGTTGGAGGAAGGAAGGAGATGATATTTAATATCATATATTATATTATATTTATTTATTAATTTAATTTCCAACAATTTCGGATTTCAGAAATTTCTGGTAGATTTTCTACTCAAACTTTGAAAAATCATAAGTAATTATAGAAAAATTGAATTGGAGTGATTCCAAAGGCTATGGAACTCTTATTGAGTCTAGTTTCAAGAAAAAATATAGACTTTAGCCATTTGGAAGCACACAATTACTAGAAATTCCATCTTTGGATGCTGCTCCAGAAACTTTCCAGTTTTTCTGGACTAACTTCAAAAATTCATATCTTTTTATATATAGCTTCAAACGATTCAAATAACCTATCAAATTAAAGTTTGAGATGTCTAATTCCATCATGTAAAATTTCATAATTTTTGCTTATCATTTGGCCTTCCAAAATCACATGCCAACTCACTATCGTATAGGCGATTTCTCCAGAAATATTGTTTACCTTTAATTTTTAATATCATATGACCAAAATTAACATTAGTATTGGCCAAATATTATTTTCTTGTATTCCTCTACTTTGGACCTTAATATTGGGCTTTTTAAATTACCCAAATTAATTTCATAATTATTTTTGCCCAATTTATCACAAAAATGAACATTTATAAAATTCATAAATTCCAAATTTATGAATATTCACCATTTTATTGAATTTCCCAAATATTCACAATATTTTTTGTGAATATAAATTTTGGGGTGTTACATCATGTATCCATGATCTTGAAGACACCATTCTTAGCTCAAGAAGAGAGAGAGAGGAGATGTCCAGAGAGAGAAGATTCAAGATCTCAAGAGGTAACTTCACAAACCTTAGATATAAACTAGTATGGTGTTGTTGTTGAGGTTTGTGTTTGGTTTTAGTGATTTTTGTCAAATTTTTAAATTTGGAAAGTCCAAAT
This sequence comes from Inga leiocalycina, assembly GCA_963242795.1. Lineage (NCBI taxonomy): Eukaryota > Viridiplantae > Streptophyta > Magnoliopsida > Fabales > Fabaceae > Inga > Inga leiocalycina. The sequence continues at coordinate 77,146,013 of OY725322.1, forward strand.
CCTAAGGGGAGGTGCTATCCAAATTTAGTCTAATCATATTTAGAATGTGATTAAGTGATTAAACAAGTGATTAAAGGTCATAAGAAGGTGTTTTATGAATTGAAATCATAAAACTCAATTTTCTCTAATTATTGAAGAATCTCGTCTAGATCTGTGTTGGACAGTGTTGGAACAGGATTATGGTGTTTTTGATGATTCCATTGTGTTTATAATGGAAAATTCTGTAGGGTTCATATTAGGTGTGAAGTAAGAAAAGCCCTAGAAAGTGAAATGACAAAAATAGCCTTAAAACCCTCATGTAGGGGCTGCTAAGGTAAATATGTAATTGGAGCTAGTAGAGGGTTCCATTGATTCAGTGGACAAAAATAGGTGGGGTTACAGTTGGTTACTTTTTCGGTAGAGGCCGAAAAAGCATAATTATGAAAATGCCCATAAAATCCCTAAATCGGGGCTGTTAAGGGTATTTTCATAATTTGATATGAATTTGCTGATTTTGAGCACGAAAATAGATTTCTTAGGCGAAAATACGTCAGATTAGCTCTAGTTAATTCTTTAGAAAAACATGTCATCGCGCCAGGTAGAGTTGGGAAAATGGGTCTGCCCGCGGCCCGCACTTCTACGGGTTGGCATTTTGCCAACCCTAACTCATAATGTGTGGACTGCAGGCCAGCCCATGGGCCCGCATATTGTTTTAAAAAAATCCTATTTTTTAAAGATAGTCGAAAATACGAGACATATATATATGAGTTATTAAATTTACTTTCCTAGCATCAATCATTCCTCTTATAAAAATTTAAAAACATAATTCACAATTTAAGAGATAAAGTTATTAAATTTGCCACAGTTTATAAACAAAATATAAATTCATCCTCAAACAACCAAAATATAATAATTTTGTTTAAAAAAGAAGGGAAGATGCTAAGATTTTTTCTCTTTGAATTGGGAGGTATCAAGATAGAAGTGAACAACTTATAAATATTGTGAAATTATTATATGTAAAAAACAATTTTTGTGGGCCAAGCCACCAACCCGCGAGCTGGCCCGCATCAGCCCGCGGGCCATGCGGTGCGGGCCTGTGCGACCCGCAGTTTTGCGGGTTGGGATTTTCTTAACCCTATCCCTGTCCTAACTCGCGGGCCCGTGGGTTGGGCCCGTATTACCGGCTTTAGGGCCAGGTACGGCGGGTTCGGGCCGGAGTCCTGGGGGGCATTTTGGTAAAATTTCACCATAGACTAATATAACCACCATAAACACTACGAAAGTGTCTAAGCTATACATTTGACGTGTTAGGACTGAGTTGAGAACCTGAGGGATTGACACACAAATCGATGCCTGTTTTTCAAGGATCAAGAAAGGGCGTTTAAGGTAGGGAATTTACCTCTCCTGCATGTATTTAATATCCGTACTTGTGTATTGATGCATGTTATTGCTTTGTTTAATTTTTTGAAATATATATGAATAATTGAAACTCTATTCTTGTATATGCTATGGCCATACGTATGTTGTTTGAAATATTGAGCACATAGATATGTCATCGTGTGAGCATGAGTTATATAATGTAAGCATGTTGTCACACCCTTATCTTAATTTCACCTTTACCAGAGTATTAGCGGAAAAAGATATGCGGTTCGATGGGCAACACAGGAATATCATGAAAATACTAATAAAAAGTGCATGATTACCGAAATTCCCTTCAGGGATTGTAGATAACACTTACAAATTATGTAGCCGTGTAAGGCTACTTGGTGTCCAATATGTCCCAATGAAACGGAGACATCTTCTCGTCTTCGTTCCACCACTACAATCCCTTCATACGGTTCTCTGCATTGTTCTCAGCATATCTTCTGTCTTCTGTTGTCTAAATTGTTGGTAGGGGAGGATGAGATTCGAGAGAATCTCAGTAGGAAAACAATACCAATATGCATGTACAATAAATATTTAATGCATGACATGCTTGCATCACATAACTCATGTTCACACAATGATAAATATGTAAGCTCAATGCTTCGAACAATATACTTATGGCCATAACATAAATTGAAACATAGATTTAAATCATTCATACATATTTCACATAATCAAGCAAAGCAATAACATGTATCAATACACTAACACAAATATCAAATATATGTAGGAGAGGTAAGTTCCCTACCTTAACCCTTTTCGCCTTAAGATGTGTGCCTTATAAAGCGTGCCAGCAGCTCGTGCTCCATATTCGATCCTACAATGCCAAAGTAACGTTCAGACACTTCCATAGTATTTTTGGGGGTTATATGAGCCTATTATGAAAATTTACTAAAATGCCCCGGGGACCCGGCCTGGCCCCACTGTACCCGGTCCAGTTTTACTTTTTTCTGAAATTCAATCCTAGGCTATCATGACATATTTTCGCCCAAGAAATCCATTTCCGGACTTGGAATTACCAAATTTACTACCAAAAGACAAAATTTCCCTTGGTGGCCCTTATTTCAATGTTTTAGGGGTGTTCTTGTAATTATGTTTTTTCGGCCTTTTCTGAAAAAATGCCCAACTATAACCCCACCTAATTTTCCTCCTGAACTCAATAGAATCATCAAATCATTGAAAATCCAACTCTAAGGCTCATTTCTAGAGCTAGCTGAACCTTATAGGAACTCTAGGGAAAATTGGGGTCTTTTGGTTTCGGCTCCGTAAACACGTTCCTTTCTACTCCTAACCACTTTATTGACTATTTCATTAGGTTACAACTACTATTAAGACCCAATTTTGGCAGCATAACCCCTATATCATCACATTTCCAAACTTTAAAACCAATGACAATCCACCGAAATTTCACCGATTAAATTGTCTACAGCAACTAGAATAGTCAATACACAAGAGTTTGGAAGTTACCTCAAACTCCTACTAGCTTTTCTTAAGATGGCTGAACCCTAACCCTTGAAACACCAAAATATGAGCTTCCAAACCTTAAATCATATGCAAAGGAAGCTTAGGAACGGAGTTATATGCATTAAAAACCGATTTATCGAAGAAATCACTTACCTTTACAAGCTTTTTCCTCTCCTTCTCTCTCTAAGCTCTCTCAACTTTCTCTCGCTAGTTTCAGCTTGTTCACGTCAAAAATGGGGCCGAAGAAGGAGGAGGAGGATTATAATAATATATCCAATTTAATTAATTAATTTTCCCAATTTTCTGATTTTTACAACATTCTGATAGATTTCTGCCCAAACTTTGAAAAATCATAACTAATTCTAGAAAAATTGAATTGAAGTGATTCCAAAGCCTATAGAACCCTTATTGAGTCTAGTTTCAAGGAAAAATATATACTTTTGCTAGATGGAATCACAAAATGCCCAGAATTTCAATCTTTGGATGTTGTTCCAGAAATTTCACAGTTTTTCTATACTGATTTCAAAAATTCATATCTTTTTGTATATAGCTCTAATTGAGTCATATGATCTATCAAATTAAAACTTAGGATGTCTACTTTCACCCTGTAAAATTGCATAATTTGTTTATCATCGTTTGGTTATTCAAAATCACATGACAAGCTTACTACCTCATAAGAAATTTCACTAGAAGCATAATCACTTCCTTCAAAATTCACCATTTTATTTTCTTTAATGCCTTAAAGATATAGGGAACATTAGAGAATAGATTTGAGACATCTACTAAACCGGGGCTTAGCAATCCACTTAATTTAGACTTATTCCCAAGCCTCAAATCCCAAATTTCGGGGTATTACACATGTCATGCATTAAGCACTTATCTTACATGCATATTGGTACTGTTTTCCTATTGAGATTCCCCAGCATCTCACCCTCCCATACCAACAATTTAGACAGGGGAAGACATAAGCTATATTGAGAGCAAAGAAGAGAAGCACACGAGGGGATTACAATGGTGGAACGAAGACGAGAAGATGTCTCCGTTTCACTGGGATGGATTTAGACACCTACGTAGCGCTGTGAGACTACATTAGTCGTAATTATCAAGAACGAACTCCTATGGAGAATTTTCGTGATCGTGCACATAATATCAGTATATCTATACTATTCCTGTGTTGCCCACTGAACTACATATCATTTTCTACAAATACTCTGAAATATGTGAAAATAAGATGAGGGTGTGATAAGATATATTTGGGAGAATTGATCTTGGTCCTACATATAGGACATAATTTCATATTTGTCAGTCTTTCTCTAATTTACCCCTATTGATATTCCCTCAAGAATAATTAAGAAGGGAAGTGAATGAAGGCATTGATGAAGATCACTAGGGTGTTTTAAAAAATACATGATATATTAACTAACTTAACTAATTTCCTTAATCTAATTTTTTTTTTGCCCAGCTTAATCTAATTAAATTAGGTAAATATATCATATATTAAGGATCGGAGGAGTAATTATTACAGATAGCCGAAAATTAAAGAAAGTCATGTATAATTTAGTTTAGGATGATATACTTTTTGTCTATCTAGAAATTAGAAGATACTCTCTCCGATCCTTAATATAATATATGTTTGAGGAATTGATTTTGGACCTAAATATATGATATAATTTTTGTATTTATCAATCTTTTCCTAATTCATCCATATTAATGTTCTATCAGCAATAATCAGGGAGGGGAGGGAATGAGGGAATTAAGAAAGATAAGTAGGATACTTTAGAAAATGTATTTCATATTAATTAACTTCATTAATATAATCAAATTAAGTAAATATGTCTTATATTAAGCATTTGACAAAGTAATATTAACACAAGCCAGCATAGTAAATCTAATCCATTCATTCATAGTGTTGTGGAAACCTCACAACTTAAAAATAACTCTACATGTAGTAATAATCATCTCAGCATCACACAATCTTATTTTGGTTAATTAGTTTTAGAAGAAAGTTTGAGGAATGAATAATTTATTTTTGTGTATGGAAAATTTTTTTTAAAAAATATTAATTCATTCAGAAATAAAAAACAAGAAAAAATCCAGTAATTTAAAATAGATAATGAAAACACATATTAAAGGCCTGAAGCACTAACTAGAGTGCTTTTCAGCATAACACGCTTGGAATAGTGCCTAGGTAGTGGGATTTTCGACATTCCAATCACGCTTGGAATATTATATATATAACAACATCGAAAAAGAAAATGGTCCTCTCCCTACTATAGATCAACAGTTGAATTAATTACTAAAAATAAAATAAAAACAACTTTTATTTTTGGTGTATGCGTGTGACGATCACATCTGTGTCGACTGGGAACATCTTTACATGGATATCAATAATCAATATAATAAATAATATATTTAAAATAGGGAGGATTAGGGAGAAGGACAAGGAAACAAAATATTTACTAAAAATAATCTTAAAGGTTGTATTTATTTCCAAAGACAAAAAATTAATATATAAATTTTCAATTACAAAATTAACCTTCCCTAATCTCATCTCAACTGTTTGACAGTTAGTTATCAAATTTGTTGATTTCTCCATATATATTTTGATAATAAAAAATCTATATTCAAATCAATATTTTTATAATATTCTTTCTCATACATATCAGATTATATTAAAAGTTATCCTAATTAAAATAGTCTTTAATATCTATAAATAATTAGAAATCTACCTCTTTCTAGGAGTTGAATATTTTTAAAACTTAAAAAAATCACAACAAAATCTTATAATATATATATATTTTTAAAAAAAACATGTGCTTCTTCACGGGACAAAAAGCTTAAACAAACCTGAGTACCCTAAAAAGATGTTATAAAACTAGAAAATACTAAAATTTAAAATTCTTAAAAAATAAATTCCTAAATAAACTTTCAATACCACGGGAATTTCAATTCTTAAATAAAAGACAATCCTATTTAAGAATGCCTTTGATGAGAAACATAAATTAGTCACTAACCGACAAATAGTTGAGATGAGATAAGAGAAAATGTAGGGATTTTGGTAAGTGTTATTTTCATAATTGAATATTTATATTTTAATTTTTTATTCTTCAAATAATTTCAATTTTTAAGTTCCTTATAAATAAATATTTCTTTTCTATAGTCTTTCCCTCTAATTTTCCCTCAAAGATAGTTATGAAAAGATTTTGATTCTTAATCTTTACTAAGTTGACAATGGGGACAAGAATTTCTCCACTTCCTTTTCTATCTATTTCCTTCTATTTTTTTATTCTCATCATTTGATCAATTTTAAACGGTTGAGATTTAATATTCTATATTCTATTTTTATTTATTTTTTATAAGATATTAAATTTCAAATTATTAGAATCAATCTAACAATAAGAATAAAAAAATAGAGGAAAGTGAACAATAAGTGAAGTGGAGAGCCTCCTTTCACGATAACAACGAGGATATATAAAGCTTGTTCTTTGAGTTCTTTCGATGCATTGAATTAGAAACCCACTTTGTGTTTTTATTTAAATATTCTTGGATTGTCTAGCATAAGTTCCATTCCTCTTCGTACCTAACTAGCTAGCTGTCATCTTTATGGGTGGTAATAATAATAATAATCAATTAAGCCACATTATTTTTTCGAGCCGATGCTTAGATTATAACTCCTTTGGGGAATCTTTCTCGTTGTGGTAAGATTAAAACAAAAAAATTATAATTATATATTTGTTCAATAGTGGACATGCCACTTCCGTCTGTGAATTAAATAACTCCTGGGCGTGGATTATAGCTGGTAATACGGGTCAGCCCGTAGCACCAACCCGCGGCCTGCGCGGTGCGGGCCTGTGCAGCTTGCACTTCTGCGGGTTGGCAAAATGCCAACTCTAACCCGTAATGTGTGGGTTGCAGGCCAGCCTGCGGGCCCGTATTTTTAAAAAAAAAAAAATTCATATTTTTTAAAGAGGATTGAAAATATGAGACACATATATATGAATAATTAAATTTACTTTCCTAGTATCAATCATTGCTTTTATAAAAATTTAAAAACATAATCTAAAATTTAAGAGATAAAGTTATCAAATTTGTTAAAGTTTATAAACAAAATATAAACTCATCCTCAAGCAACCAAGATATAATAATTTTGTTTAAAGAAGAAGGGAAGAAGCTAAGATTTTTTCTCTTTAGATTGGGAGGTACCAAGATAAGAGTGAAAAATTTATAAGTTTTGTAAAATTATTATATATAAATAAAAAATAAAAAATTTTGCAGGCCAACCCACCAACCCGTGGGTTATGCGGTGCGGGCCTGTGCGGCCCGCATTTTTGCTGGTTGGGATTTTCCCAACCCTAACCCGTCAAAACCCGCGGGCTCATGGGTTGAGCCCGCGGATTGAGCCCATATTACCGGCTCTAGCGTGAATATACCTTTTGTAAATTATTCTTTTTTCCCCCCTCTATGCATTTAATTATTTTTTAATTATTTTTTTGTGATTTTTTGTTCAATGTCTTAATCAACTATGTTTGGCTTAAGTTCGCGTGTTTACTCACTTGGCTTGGATGAATCCTTCATTTCCTCCATTTGTTGTTGTGATGGAATTCAATCTTTTATGTATCGTTTTACCTTTTTTTTTAGTAGAATTTATCTTACTATATTAAAAAAAATCCTTTTCGAAATCCTTTTAAAATTCGAATACAATTAAGTTGGTAAAAGTATAATCAATTCGAGTAAAAAATTATAATTAAGAGTTGCTAGCATAAAGGTTTTATATTGTAATTTTGTATAATGATGGATGAGAAATGACTAATAGACACTCAATTCACCATGTATCTCAAATTTAAAATGTGTTCTTCATGTTATTATGATTAATTGCATTTATTAAGGAGGTTTTTGTTATGTATTATTTTTTACAAATAACTAATCTAACTAATTTTATTATCCAAGCCCATACATTTAGGACCAACAAAGTAATATTAATAATATTAGTCAGGGTTTTTTACTACTACCTCCGGTCCTAAATATATGACAACGTTTGTAGTGCAAATTGCACTACAAACGTTGTCCTATATTTAGGACCGAAGGGAGTATTAAAAAACATACTCTCGATGTTAAAGTTATAAGGCATTTTCAACTAATTTAATTTATATTCTCAATAAGTCAGTTAATTATCATTAAATAAACAATTTTATTCATGTTTATCGTCATTCAATATAGTGTCCCACTGAATGGTTCTTAATTTTTAATACTCATTAAGAAATTTTTGAAAAAAAATTAATATTTACATATTAAAAACACACAAACACTTTATATTTCTTAAACATATTACTTTACAAAAAATTGTCCTTGATTAATTTAAACGGAGGGAGTGCATGATTGTAACATGTTATTGACGTAAACCACACACCAGTAGAGACAAGAGTTTTATGGACACACAATTATTTATGAATCTAGCTAGTAGCATGAAGTGTAATTTCTTTGTTTGATTGATGATTGATGATTGATTATTAATATTTTATACTTCACTTGTTGTGCACTTAAAATCATTCATATTGCAAGTGTACACGTACATGTCACTCGAGTAAAATAGTGGAAATATAGCATCCTAAATTTTATATTCACTAAATATATTATAATTATTTTAGAAATTCAATGAAACGATGAATATTCATGAATTTGGAACTTATGAATTTTAAAAATATTCATATTCATGAGAAAATGAGCAAATTAATTCAAGAAAGGAAATTAGATTACAAATGCAATGACAAAATCGTAACTTTACCAATTTAACACAAGATTAATTATTTTTCAATTAATTGAAGTTAAATTTCAATTAATTAAGGAAAATAAAGGAGAATGTATATTTGAAAATTTTTTGGTGGAATAAATCAAAATTTGTGAAATTAAAAGGACTTGTGCATAATTCAATTAAAGGAATTATGGAAATATTGAAACAATTTCTATTTCCCTTTTTCTTATAAATTTCGCCTAGCATAAGAAAAATGGAAGGGAAAAAATGATTATTGAAATTAAACATGCCAAGTGTCACTATCCTAAGGCAAAGGATTAGTTTATAATTGTTAAAGTTGAGCACATGTCTAATTGTATTAAAATAATACTTCTTGTACATGATAATTATGATTATAGTACAACACTTGAGCATATAATTGGATTAGTTGGAAGAAGGCCATTTGGTTTGTGAGGGCTTGAGGGTGGACGGTTTTGGGCTAACCAAAAGGGGAAGAGAATTGGTTCAAGACTAATTAAACTTTATGACACCAATTTGAAAGAGATAAACCCAAGTACAAGTGTCATCATAAGATGGCTTTTTGGGAATAAAGTAAATTAAGAGAAATGGAAGATATTTTATACCATTCTTCCTCTTTTCCTTGTCATTTTCGGCCAATACTAGAGAAAAGAAGAGAGAGAGAGAGAGAGAGAGAGAGAGCTTTGGAGATCTCAAGTTCTAGAGAGAAGGAAGAATAGAAAGCTTAAGGTAAGTGCTGATTTCTTAAGAGTTTTTTGTAACATTGCATAAGATCTTCTCTAAATTCTTCTTCTCTATGAAATCGATGGTTTAGAAAGCACATCTTGAGCTCAATGAGAGAGAGAGAGAGAGGATGACGCCTAGAGAGAGAAAGCTCAAAAACTCAAGAGGTAACTTCATAAATCTCACATTCATACTAGTATGGTGTTATTGTTGAAGTGTATGGTTGGACTTGGTGATTTTTGTTGAGTTTGTAAATTTGAAAAGTTCTAACTCTAAGGGGTTTTGCTGCCCAAATTCCTTTAAATTATAGAATGTGTTTAAATGACTTAATAATGGGTTAGAAGTGGAAAGACCTAAGCTTGGGAGGTTAACTTTCAAAAGTGCATTTTCCCTTTTTTTAAGACATGTTTCGGCCAAGTCCAAAACAAGGAAAATGAGTTGGATTTTCAATAATTTGAGGGTTCCGTTGGATTCAAGAGGAAAAATTAAATGGAGTTACAGTTGGTCACTTTTTTGGAAAAGCCCGAAAAAGTATAATAATGAAAACGCCCCTAAAACCCTAAAACAGGGCTGTCAAGGATAATTTCATAATTTGACATTGAATTTGATAATTCTGAGCTCTGAAATGGATTCCTTGGGTGAAAATACGTCAGGATAGCCCTAATCAAAATTTGGGAACATGCAGTCGGGTCGGGTACGGTGGGGCCGGACCAGCGACCCGGGGCATTTTGGTAAATTTTCATCATAGACTAATATAACCACAAGAAACACTATGAAAGTGTTTAAAATGGTACTTGGATAGGTTATGACCTATTTCTTGCACATTTAATATTTTAGGACCAAATTGATAGCCGAAAGTCGACACATTTGACGAGGCACATAAAAAGGGGTCGATAGAGCTTTGAGGTAGGAACATTATCTTTCATATATTATGCCATAGCTATATGATTGTGTGGATGCCATTGTTTGTAAATGTGCTTTATTAATCAACATCGTTTTCTTAGAGAAGGGCAGTTAGTGCCAGAGATGCACTTACACTGGGAGTTGGTAAGAATCCAACCAGTGTATGATTAGTGGGGCTGGGCCCTACTCAGGTAGATATGACGATGATGTGTTTATATTGTTCATTATTTGGTGCATACAAGACGTATATCATATTTACATATCGCATTTTATATGAACGATAGCATGTTTGTACTGGGATTCCTTGGAATCTCACCCCTTTTTTTAAACAAACATCTCAGCGGGTGTGTAATATCCTGATTTGTAATCAAGGATTAGTAGCTTCAAATGATGTAATTAATGTTAATTAAGCATATTTGAGTATATGTTGTGTGTTATGATATAAGGATGATTAGTGATGATTTCATGAGTCAAGAACCAATCAGGGGTAAAACGGTAAATTTACCAACTGTCTGGTTAGCTAATGATGAGAAAAACCCCTTAGTAATCAAGATCAATGGTTGAGATTGAAAGATCAAGGGGTGGGATCAAGTGTGGAAGAGTTTATGTGAAATCATGGTGGGAGTAATAGGATGGTGACAAGTGGCAAGAGAAGGACCATTGGATTAAGTCAAATATTCCTCTCCTCCCTCTCTTCCTTCAACTCGTTGGTATGCATGGGGAAAAGAGAAGCAAATGATCATATCTCACCAACTCATTTCTCTCTCCATTTTCCTCCATTTCCGGCGAGCTTGGCAAGAAAGAGAAAGGAAGAGTCTGAAATTAAGATAGGTAAATGACCTTATAAGCTCAAACACTATTTAGTGATATTGTTCAAAAGGTTAAGAGCTCTACTTCCATGTTTTCAGACTTGTGATTGGTGGTGTGTGGCAAAGTGAGGGATTTTGAAAGTGGAGGAATCCAAGTTCTGAAATCAGCAAGTGAAAGAGGTAGGCTTTTGAGGAATTGTGGTATATATGTTAGGATGTTTTCATGATCAATGAAAATTCTGGAAATTTGACCTAATTATGATGTTAAATGAAGGATAGTCTTTGATGAGAGTGTCACTGTTCATTTGGTCAGTTTTGACACTTGGGAGTGATTAGAAATTGATTTGAAGTTGAATAAGGGAAATGTGTTAAGTTGTGGTTTTGGTGGATTTATGGTTTAGAGATGAGATCTTGTTGTTGAGTGGAAATTTGGGTTGTTTATGGTTGTCAATGGGTTCCTTGTGATGATATATGAGAGAATGAGTAATGGTATGAGTTAGGGAACCATTGGAATTCATTTGGTGAATTCTGGTAAACCATGTCAGTTTCTGCGTTTTGGGTATCTGGTGTGAATTCTCGAGTGAGAGAAGAACTCACTCGAGCACAGGAAGAACATGCTCGAGTGAGCATGTTTGTGCTCGAGTGAGGGTGCCTTTTTGGTGCTGCGGGTGAGTGTCTCAGGGTATCACTCGTGAGTGATTGCCAAGAGTGCGCCTGGCACTCGCGAGCATTGGGAGATCACTCGAGCACAGGTGTTGTGCTCGAGTGAATCTGTGGTCTGGGAGTTGGGGTGCTCTCGGGCAGACACTCGCTGCCTTGTGCTCGCGAGCACTGAGGGGCAGTGCTCGAGCACAGGTGTTTGTGCTCGAGTGTTGGAGAAGGAAGAGGTTAAGAGATGCTCTCGGGTTGTCACTCGTAGGCCTCACTTCCGTGGTTCTCGAGTGTGCTCGGGATCTCTGCTCGAGCACAGCCTTTTGTGCTCGAGTGAGAGTGTAGGTTGGTCGCGGGAGTTGCTCTCGGGCAAGCACTTCCTGCGTCTCACTCGCGAGTGAGGGGGAGTTGTGCTCGAGCACGGCCTTCTGTGCTCGAGTGAGGGGTGCGAGTGAGGGGTCCAAAAATCAGATCTTAGCTTTCTAAAGAGGGATCTTTGGGGATAGTTATCCCAACCCTTTAGGCATATGTTTAGGCATATTATGGCTATCTAAAGAGTCCGAATGAATACCAACTTAGAGTGTTATTGAAGTAAGAACTTGAAAAGGAAATTAACCAAATGTCCCTATTTTGATTATAGGATTTGATATCTGCTATCCTCGTGAGCCTACTGTGCCCAGAGACATCAGGAAAGGATCAGGTAGTGACTTTTCTTTCGTACCATTTGTGATGCATCGTATGTGTGTATTTTCATTGCTTTGCGATAAGTTCGTATGCTGCGACTTATGTGGATATATGTGAGCACCGTCAGTCCAATAGTCCCTGAGTAGCTAACAACGGTTCGGATAAAGACTGTGTGTCTTTCCGGCGGAGAAAGGGGATGAGGATGAGGTGTGATTATGTGACATGAAAGCCGAGAGGCTGATTGTGGGCCGAAAGGTCGGTTATGAGCCGAAAGGCTATTTGTGAGGCTGACGAGCCGTTTGTGAAGCCGGATAGCTATGTGCTATAAGGCTATATGTATGCACTGCCACGCCAATAGTCCCTGAGTAGCTAACAACGGTTCGGGTTAGGCAGTGTGCCTTCCCGGCGGAGAAAGGGGAGGAGGCTGGAGTGTGATATGTGTTGCTGCTGTATGATGATTTACTTACATGCTATGTACTTATGTGTGGTATAAATGCTTAGTTACTACTGGGATTCTTTAGAATCTCATTCTTTCCTTTAAACTAACCTTTCAGACAGGGCGACTGGCTCCAAGGAGAAGCGCGTGACCCGAAGTAGTTAGAGTTTCTTAGGGACATTAGTATAGTTTTGTTGGTTTATTCATTTTGGATAGGGATTACTGTATTATGTTTTGGAGATGTATATAGTTTGAAATACTTGGTTGTAATCCCTAAACAGGATTTGGAATTCTAGGTATGTAGTGAACCCGGGGGTTGCCGGGAGTTTGGTTATACACTCTGTTATTCGTAAATGTATATAAACTGCGCAGGTGATTATATTCGATAAATTGAACTTGAGACTGGAAGAGGAATGAAGTTTTGAAAATTTCGTAAAGTCCCTACTGCTAGAGGGAAGTTTAAATGAGTTTTAAACCATACGACGGTCTCTAATCTAATTTAATTACCTAATATCGAGTTATAATCACGTGTTTAAAAGCAGGGTGTTACAGGGTGCCAGTGGATTGAAAGGTAAATAAGCAGACACGAAGAAGTGATTGGCATGTGTCTCAAGGCAAAGTCAAAATTCGTGATTATAATTAGTTTATGCTTGAGATATTTTGGGGAAATCCTGTAAATATTAGAAATATTGTTGTATTCTACATTTTGTCTATGGACAACTCTAAATTATAAACGAATCTTTTTATCAGTATAAATGTATTTTTCTGTATGCCTGTGAAACTTAATCTTTATTACTCTTTGAATATCGAAATGAAAATGGGTGTTGACAGGAAACGTACCCCAATGATTTGTGCATGGACAATGTGATGTAACGTTTCCGCGGTCGAATCCATTTTGAATTTGATAAGTGCATTGCTTGTGAAGTATGTGTTCGTGTATGTCCTATAGATCTACCCATTGTTGATTGGAAACTGGAAACTGGAAACTGATATTTGAAAGAAACAATTGCTTAATTACTAATACACACTCAAACAAAACAAACACCAAAACTTTGTTGGTCTTGAAATAAAAAATACAAGTGAGAACATAAAAAACATTCACTGAGATTATACATGTGCTTACAATTACTTATCCTCTTTTCTGTTCTTTTTATTTATTTTTTATTTTGCATTAATGATCATATGTGAAAATTATAATTTAATTTTAGATAAAGTTGTCTCTCAAATGATCAAATCACTATGTGTCGCACACGTATGCTATCCAGATTAATTAATACTCTTAATATTTTAGGCTACACGCACAGGTGTGTGTGTGTAATTTAACTATATTCAAATCTACTTTATTGATGTGAGGCTAGTTGACATAATCATATTTTATTCAACACACAAATAAGAGAAAATAAAAAAATAGATACAGAAAACTTAATTAGTGTATAAGGAAAAACACCTTGGATATTATATTTTATCCTAAAATTGAATATTTTCTAGTGTTACCGATATATGAATTATGTATAAAATAAGTTTGTAATACATCTAATAAATTTAAATTCAATGACTTAAATTTATATTTAGGATAAAAATTATTACATAGGTTATAGGTGATAATGTGATTGTCAACACCCGTTTCCATTTTGATATTCACAGAGTAATAGAGATCAAGTTCTACAGGCATACAGAAAAATACATATATATTGATAAAAGTATTTGTTTACAGTTCAAAGTTAAGATACAAAAGGTGACAATATTTACAACATAAGCTATCTATAACCACAAACTTTAACTTTGCCTCAAGACATGTGCGAGTCACTTTCCTTTATCCACGTCCTTGCCTTTTGATCCGCTAGCACCCGCTGAGATGTTTGGTTTAGAAAAAGGGGTGAGATTCCAAGGAATCTCAGTAGAAACATATGATCAACACATAAAATGCGAAAATTAAATATGCAATGCACCGTATCTAGTAAAATGAAAAATCATCTCATCTGTGTGTGTACACAAAATTCAGGGCCAACTAACCCATTGAAACCCCTACATGTACCTTAGCTGAGTCCTTAACCACAGCTAGGAAGGATTAATGTACCTCAGCTAGGTCATAGACCACAGCTAGGTAATGTGCCTCCAGCACGTGTTCAGATCAAACAATACAGTAACAAGCATCATACAAATAGTCACATAGTTTATGAGAGATAGTAGTCCCTACCTTAACCTTTCTCTTGTCTCAAAGGGTCCGCCTCGTAGAACGTGTCAACTATAGGCATCTAACTCGGTCCTAAAACATCAAATGTACAAGAAATATGTTATAACCTATCCAAGTATCATTTTAGACACTTCCATAGTATTTTTTGTGGTTATATTAGCCTATAGTGAAAATTTACCAAAATGCCCCAGGGACCCCGGCCCGGTCCCACTGTACCCAGCCTGATGGCACGTTTTCCCAAATTTTTGACTAGGGCTATTCTAACGTATTTTCGTCCAAAGAATCCATTTCCAGACTCAAAATTACCAAATTCAATGTCAAATTATGAAATTGCTCTTGGCAGCGCTACTTTTAGGGTTTTAGGGGCGTTTCCGTAATTATGCTTTCTCGGCCTTTTCTGAAAAAGTGCCTAACTGTAACCTCACCTAATTTTCCCTCCTGAACCCAATGGAATCATCAAATCACTGAAAATCCAACTCTAAGCCCCTCAAACATCCCTGGCCAAAATTATGGTGTTCTCCGGGAAAAATCGGGGTTTTATGATTTCGGCTCCTAAACACGTTCCTTTCTACTCCTAACCACTTTATTAACCATCTAATTGAGTTATAACAACCATTTGAACTAAAATTGGGCAGCATAACCCTTAAGCACACACTTTTCCAAAATTTAAAACCAATGGCAATTCGGCGAAATTTCACCGATTAAATTACTCACAGCAACCATAATAGTTAATATACGAAGGTTTGGAAGTTACCTCGAGCTCCCACAAGCTTTTCCCCAAAGATGGATGAAACCCTAACGTTTAGAGAACAGATTTTTGAGCCTCTAAACCCTAAATAACAAAGAGGAGTAGCTTAGAGTCGGAGTTATACGCGTTAGGAGCGAAATCGTCGGAGAAATCGGCTTATCTTGTGATTTTTCTTCTCTTTCTCTCTCTAAACTCTCTTAAATTTCTCTCTCTTATTTCAGGTATGTTGCAGCACGAAAATGGGCTGAAGAGGATGATGATATATTTATTTATCATATATTTTGCAATATTTTATTTATTTGTTTTATTTTCCAAAATTTCAAAAATGAACTTATGTACATAAATCCTTATGTACATATAACCATGCTCATTAAGCCCAATCAATATTTCCTTATTTATGCCACATGTAAGAGACACCTAGGGGTCCCTCCCTATGGTTTCAATTGGCTTCATAACTTGTCCAGGTTACGTATACACGTAAAGTCTCAATTTTGGTTAAAATTGCATTTTTGCTCAAATTTTCCATAAATTCATATTAAATTGAAAAAAATATTTCAAATATATTTTTTCCGTTTATTTTACTTAATTAATTGAAATTAACTTCACTTAATCAGAAAATAATTAATTTTGCGATAATTTGATAAAATTACGATTTTACCATTACCTTTCTAATCTAATTTCTTCTCTTATTTTTCTTTGGCCAATTTCCATATATTTTTGGACCAAATATTTTCTCTAACATTTCTTCATTTTTGGACTTTAATATTGGGCTTTTTAAGTTACCCAAATTAATTCCTTAATTATTTTTGCCTAATTTCTCATGAAATTGAACATTTATAAATTCATAAACTCCAAATTCATGAATATTCACCATTTTATTGAATTTATAAAATATTTACAATACTTTTAGTGAATATAAATTTTGGGGTGTTACAGTGATCATGATATATTTTCCATAATCATAAAGCAAAATTAACTTTTGCTTCTAAAAGATAAGAAAGGATTATTTAAATGGGGGAAAAGGAGGGCAATGAGCATCTAATTATTCCAATAATTTGTGTAAATAGGTGAAAATGTGATCATAATCATAAAGCAAAATTAACTTTTTCTTCTAACAGATAAGAAAGAATTATTTAAATGGGGGAAAAGGAGGGCAATGAGCATCTAGTTATTCCAATAATTTGTGTAAATAGGGCCTGTTATCTGCTTTTCTAAAACTGTTTGTGATGATTAACAATTGGTTGCTTCTTTGCCTTGAAGACTTTTTTAGTTTTAATTCTAAATTTATAGCTGATTCTACATCAAAAGCAAGAGCATAATGATGATGATTATTTTTTTATGAAAGAAGAGCATAATGATTTAAATAAAATGTAGTAACTGTACCTTTTATCTGTTACACTTGTTTGATAAATGAAATGAATTAAAATAACAATTTTAAAAATTGGCATAAATAATTATGTAGAACTAAATTAATTAATGAATAAATAAAACTAAAAATTAATTTAAAATAAAAATATAATAATTTACAGATTACTTAGTTTGTAGTATATAAGGGATTAGACTGAAACTTGATCCAAATTTAAAAGATTAAACGAATATTTTAGCTTATATTTAAAAAAAGTTGTTTTAAACGATCAAGAGAATACAAAACATATGATTTTTTTTGTTAAATATATGAACTTTTATTTTCCCCCCCATTTTCTTAAAACTAAAAATGGCACGTAGACAATCAAACATCTTGAAATATGCTTTTTAACCAGTATCTTAGTCTGAATCAAGAAGCCCTGATGAATACTTAAATTAGGCCAATAAAATATTAGGTCGAGTTTGTCTTGGTACCAAAAAATATTAAAAATATAAAAAAAAACATTTTAATTATAAAAATGACATGTTTTAACAGTGTAGATACTCAATAATTACAGTTCATTGTTATTATATAATATTTTCTCTGGTTCTAAATATAAGATGGAGTTGACTTTAAATATTAGGTCGAGTTTGTCTTGGTACCAAAAAATATTGAAAATATAAAAAAACATTTTAATTATAAAAATGACATGTTTTAACAGTGTAGATACTCAATAATTACAGTTCATTGTTATTATATAATACTTTCTCTGGTTCTAAATATAAGATGAGGTTGACTTTTTTTTTTGGAGAGATTAATGAAGTTAAATAAGTTACTTAATAATATCATATGTTGTGTATCATTAGATTATATATTAGTTTATATGTTAGGCTAAATAGTTGAAAAAAATGATAAATATAAATTTTTTAAATTAATTTAATTAGCTTCCTTAATATCTCCAAAAAAAAGTCAATTCTGTATTATATTTAGGACAAGAGGGAGTAGAATTAAAGCAAGAAGTCAACGTGAAATTTTAAATAAAATAAAATAATAAAGAATCAAAATCTTAAAATGATTTTTTGAAAATAATAAAATTAATTAATAACATAAAAAATCAAGAAAAAACAATAATATAGAGTAATAAAATTAAAAAGTATTTCTAAACAATAAAAAACAAGAAACAAATATTATATGTATATATATATATATATTTAATAGAATCCATCAATTGCTTCAATTTTTATTATATTGAGCAGATTAAAAAAAAAATATTTCGTTCTTATTTGTAAAAGAAATAAAAGATGGAGTAACTATTATGGAGAAAGACAATGTCCTTTTAAGTAACGAATGGTGTCCACACACTAAATTAGTGGCTAGGGCGGAGCCAAAAAAATAAAATAAAATAAAATAAAATAAAAGAGCACTTAGGGGCCTTTGATGAGGATATCAATCTATTATTTATTAGAAGACTAAAATTCACCGTACAAAAATATATTTTAAGAGTATAATCTAACCGATAAAACTTAAGGACATTTGATCAAATATTTTTATGTGTGATTTTTATTATTAATAATGGTCAAACATAATTTTAAAATTCTATCGATATGAATTATTTCTATTCAGAAAAGTTCAAATACTAAAATTTAATTGGAGAATTGGATCTTATAGATATAAGCAAATACACATAAGTTTTGCCCTGAATCAAGTGTGTAATGGTATAATATCATTATTATATATAAAATAAGATTTATTAAAAAATTGAATTATTCTTTTTTTTTTGCCAGAAAAAAAATTACGTTATTCACAAATTATAAATAGTGAAATTCTCCTTACACAAGTCTACTTCCGTAAAATTACTAAAATGTTTGGAAAGTAAATAACGAAAAAAAAGGAAAATGTTTGAATCAGAATCCCAACCAAAGATGAGGTGTCTTCCATATATAAATAGTGAAGTCCAGAAAGCTACGATCAAAATAAATGATGATGTCCTGAGAATATTTGTTCTTTTTTTTTTTTGATAGAAGAGAATATTTGTTCTCGTTGACTATTTTATTACAAAAGAAAATCACAACTGTCTTTTTGAAAAAAAACATATATAATAAGCACTTCTATAAAATACTCCCTCCGTAGAACATAATTTATAGTGTAGTATAATTTATACTAAAAATTATATCCTATATTTAAAACCGGAGGTAGTAATATTTTTTAATAACGATCTTTTTGCACTAGTTATTTTGGACACGATGTAGAAACTACAAAGCCTGACAGGTAACATTTCCCTAAATAAATAGTGAAATTGTTGACATTTTATATTAACCAAAGGTATCTTTTTTAATTTTTTTTAGAATTATATAAATCTCTTTCTTTTTGTTTGTTTGTCTGTCCATAGAGAGTTAAAGATATACCAAATATGCTTCTTTAAAATAACTATTTGATTGGGTTAGATTTGGGTATGACATTATCAGGCTCAATTGACTATAATACCCTCAAAGATGTTTTCTTTTCTTTTCTTTTTTTTTAACGACGTCTATTTGTCCATATCAGGGATCTTTTTACAATTATTATAAACGAATCAATATATTATAAAATGATTTATGAGTTTGAATATTCGGCTGTGCTGCAATATATACTGACATGCTTTGATTGAGTTTTTTTTTATTTTAAAATCATCCTATTGTGTGTGAAAATGAAAAAAAATAGTAAAGTTTACAAAAAGAATAAGAGAAAAAAGATGGCCAGAAATGGAATATGCATTTTCTGCGATTAATTTAGGCTTAGCATTTAATCGTGCTTAAAATCTTTTCGCAAAGGCAAATATTCTGTTCTAGAAAAAAACATAATTTTAGACCAATGGTCACATTATTTCTTTTTTAAAGAAAATGGAGGTCGTTCGCCAACAGGGGCATCAAATCCCTTAAAATAATGTGTTTTTTAAGGGAAAATCCTTATAAAATACCATGGAAATAGGTAAATCCCATATCAGTGCACTGAAATTGCAAAATTCTGGTTTAGTACTGTGTCAGTACGGACGTTGTAATACCCCGAATTTTAGGATTGGAGGCTTGGGAATAAGCCTAAATTGAGTGGACTACTAAGCCCCGATTTAGTAGATAACCCAAATCTATTCTCTAATGTTCCTTATATCTTTGGGGCATTAAAAAAAATAAAATGGTTAATTTTGAAGAAAGTGATTATGTTTATGGTGAAATCGCCTATGAGGCAGTGAGTTTGTCATATGATTTTGCATGACCAAATGATTAGTAAAAATTATGAAATTTTACAGGATGAAAGTATACATCCTAAGCTTTAATTTGATAGGTCATATAACTCAATTAGAGTTATATACAAAAAGATATGAATTTTTGAAGTCAGCACAGAAAAACTGTGAAATTTCTGGAACAGTATGCAAAGATTGAAATTTTGGGAATTTTGTGATTCTATTCAGCAAAATTCTATATGTTTTCTTGAAACTAGACTCAATAAGGGTTTTATGGGCTTTGGAATCACTTCAATTCGATTTTTCTAGAATTAGTTATAATTTTTCAAAGTTAGGACAGAAAATCTGCCAGAATTTCTGAAATCCGAAAATGAAGGAAATAAATAAATTGACATTAGATATATTATAAAATATATCATCTTCTTTCTCCAAGCTCATTCCAGCGTGAAACAGACCTGAAATGGAGAGAGAAAGAGAAGATTTTCTAGAGAGAAAAGGGGAGGAAAAAGCTTACAAAGGTAAGTGATTTCTTCAGTAAATCGGTTCCTAATGTGCATAACTCCGCTCCTAAGCTAT
The DNA here is from genome assembly GCA_963242795.1 of Inga leiocalycina. Lineage (NCBI taxonomy): Eukaryota > Viridiplantae > Streptophyta > Magnoliopsida > Fabales > Fabaceae > Inga > Inga leiocalycina. The sequence goes on from OY725322.1 coordinate 77,166,934, forward strand.
TCTTCTATGTAATTCAAGGGTTGGAAGCTCAAATTTGATTGTTGAAGTGACCTAGGGTTCGGCCATATCAAGGGAGAGCCAGTGGGAGCTTGGGGTAACTTCCAAACTTTTGTATATTGACTATTCTAGCTGCTGTGGGCAACTTAATCGGTGAAATTTCGCCGGATTGCCATTGGTTTTAATTTTTGGAAATGGGTTGGCCAAGAGGTTATACTGCCCAAATTGATACTAAATGGTAGTTGTAACTTAATGGAATAGTCAATAAAGTGGTTAGGAGTAGAAAGGAACGTGTTTACGGAGCCGAAATCGCAAAACCCCGATTTTCCCCTTAAAACCCATATATTTCGGCCAGCATTGTAAATGGGTCTTAGAGTTGGATTTTCAATGATTTGATGGTTCCATTGAGTTCAGGAGGAAAAATTAGGTGGGGTTACAGTTGGGCACTTTTTCGGAAAAGGTCGAGAAAGCATAATTACGAAAATGCCCCTAAAACATTGAAATAAGGGCTGCCAAGGGCAATTTCGTAATTTGACGTTGAATTTGATAATCTCAAGTCCGGAAATGGATTCCTTGGGTGAAAATATGTCAGGATAATTAGAATTTTGGAAAAAGTACAGCCGGACTAGGTACAGTGGGGCCGGGCCGGGTCCCCGGGGGTATTTTAGTAATTTTTCAAGATAGACTCATATAACCCCCATAAACACTATGGAAGTGTCTAAATGGTATATTTGGAATTGTAGGACCGAGCCGAGAGCTCGAGTTGCTGGCACGCAAATCGAGGAGAACAGCTGGAGGTAGGGGACTTACCTTACTTGCGTGTATTTGATATCTTTGCTTGTGTAGTGATGTATGTGATTGCTTTACTTGGTTGTGTAGAGCTTATTTGAATAAATGAAGCTCTGTTTCTGTTTTTGCTGTGGCCATTAGGGGTGTTTATGAAGCCCAGAGCCCGGTACGCCCACCTCGACCCAATAAAAAATTACCCTGCCCAGCGCGAAAAAAATTGGGCACAATCGGGTTGGGCATTTTAGCCTGCAGGGCCGGGCATCGGGCAGGGTATGCCGCCCTGCCCAGTAGGTATATAACTATATATATATATATATTAAAATATGTGATGTAAATATTTTTTTGTATAACAGTTTATAACTTTATATAATTATATTATATTATATGTTTTGTTTTATTAGGCTCCTTTGATATTATAAATTATTTATGGTTTTGTTTTTCTTTCTTTATCTAGATCCTTTCTTTCTCAGCTTGGTCTAGATCCTTAGGGTTCAAGGGTTCTATCTGGGATAGTTTTAGAACTTAGTGCTTGTTTTCTTTTCTTCTTTTTTTTCCCTGAGCTTGGTTCTATTTTTTTTTTCTGGACAACAAAAGATCGAAGGTTTTGTTTTCAACATTTATTTGTTGTGTAAAGCTTGTGATTTCTCTCCATATGATTTTCTTGTTTTTTCTTGAGCTTGGTTCTGTTAAGGTCGATGGTTTTGTTTTAAGCAGTTGGAGAAGGAAGAATGTAATGGTATGGTTGGCTAATGATGATTGAAGAGGTTTTTTTTTTCTGAGCTCTCCATATTGGTTATTGGCATGGAAGCTATTTTTTTTTCTCACATAAGGTGTGCGTAGGGTATCTTTGGTTGTGAACTTGTTTGTGCTCCCTTAAAGAGTAACTTCAGAGTTGGGTTGATCTCTCCTAGCCCGCCAACGTCCAGCCCAAAAATGTCTGGGCTTCTGTGGGCAGGGCTAGGCATCGGGCTATAAAATATAGCCCAATGATTTTTCAGTAAGGGCATCGGGCAAGAGCTTCGCCCTGCCCAGCCCTGCCCATGTACACCCCTAGTGGCCATAGTCTTATTGTATGAAACATTGAGCATGTAGAAATGTCATTATGTGGCATACATTTAGATAAAACTAACATGTTATACATATAGCATCAATCATGCATGCATTATGGTATCTGTTTCCTACTGAGATTCTCTCGAATCTCACCCTCCCCTACCAACAATTTAGACAGGAGACGACAGAAGATATGCAAACAACAATGCAGAGTACCGTACGAGGGGATTATAGTAGTGGAATGAAGACGAGAATGTGTCTCCGTTTCACTGGGATGAGTTTAGACACCCTGGTAGCATTGTGCGGCTACATTATTTGAATTTATCAGGTACGAACCCTTATGGGGAATATATGTAATCATGCACATATTATCAGTATAGTTATGCTATTCCTGTGTTGCCTACCGAACCGCATGTCGTTTTCTGTAAATACTCTGAAAAAGGTTGAAATTGAGATAAGGGCTTGACATACGTCAGATCTATGTCGGTGAAAAGATGAATTTGCCCTTCACCCCTTCCTCTTTCCACTTCGGAATAACAATACAAGGCTCTTCATTAATAACTCCGGATTCTAGATTAACAACTCAAGTTTCTTCTTTGACAATTTATAACTCCACTTTATACTTTCACAATAATAATACCGGTCTTGTTACTAACAATATCGTATTCTACATTAACAATTTATTTTTCTTGTTTTACAACTTCATAATTTAAGTTTCAGGGACAATAATAACACCTCTTTCTTTATTAACAACACCGTATTTTACATTAAAAATTCCATATTTTGAGATACGAAGATGCGAAAGAATAAAGCGAAGTTGTTAATGTAGAATGAGGTGTTGTTAATCAAGAGGGAGGTGTTGTTATTCTGAAGTGGAGAGAGGGAGGGATGAAGGACAATCGACACAGATCTGACGTCCGTACTGACATAGCACTGAATCAGGATTTTACAATTTCGGCGCACTGATTTGGGGTTTACCTATTTCCATGGTATTTTTTAGGGATTTTCCCTTTTTTTTAATTGGCTTGGATATTTAATAATTTGAGAATCTCATGTAAATCCATTTGAAATACCCAAATCTAAATTTAGGCATGCACTTTTAACAAATCCCTAATTAGGTCAAGAGGCCTCTTTAGGGATTACTGAATATTGTTAAAAGATCATAATGGCCCTCCCATTATATCATAAATCATCTGAAAAAATAAGAGTAAGGCAAACTAGGGTTTTTGAGAAATAAAATCAAAGAAGAGAAGAAATAGAGGCAACCAAGAAAATCAAGGGATAAGTTTTGGGAATTTCTCTTTAATCATATTATATAGAATCTAGTTAGTGCCGATGGAGTGATTGAAAGCGTCAAAATAACAATAAATCTACAGATATGGGAAAAACATCCTAAAAGTATAAGAAAAATTGATTTTATTATAATAATAAATCATGAATTATTATTAAATTTATAATTCCACTATGAAGTGATTGAAAAGAAATAATGAAGACAACAAGTTATTGAGATTATTTTTTTTCCTCGAGCACAATATTTAAACTCTGAAGTTTGTTGTTTTGTTAGAAGAGTGGAGAATCCTTAATTCCATATAGGATAAGTACACGGTTGGTGAATCGTCCGAATAAATCTCATGGTGATAACAGGGGTCCGATTGTGATGGAGATTTTATCAATAGAAAAAGAATGAGGAAAAAAAAGAGAAAAAGCAGAAAAAATAGTAGGACATATTGATAAAATTAACTAATTTAGAAATCCCTAATGATGCCTCTTGGCCCAATTAAAGATTTGATAAAAGTGCAGGCCTGAATCTGGATTTGATCATTTTAAATGGATTTAAATGGGATTTTCCCTTAATAATTATATATTAAACATTTCTTTAAAAATTCACTAAAATTGGTATAATCTATTTGTATGTTTGGCGGGAAAGTTGTGCTCTAAACACATGTTATGCCTCTAATTTAGAAGTGAGATTGAACTTGTAACATCTTATTTTCAGAAAATTTTTTAGGTAATTATATTACAATGTTTTTGACAAAATATGGCTCTAGTTCTAGCCTTCTATAGTTTGCTTTAATAATGCTAGAAAAAAAAATCATTATTGGACAAAAGTGAGGGAGGGTCTTGTGTGTAATGAATATTTTAGTCATAATGTGCCCCAAAAAAATTATGCGTTACTCATTTGCCTCTAAGGCAAATGAAAATTAAGTTTTGGGAATTTTTTTAAAAAACTACCTTCAAAATTTGAAAATTTTTAAATAAGTGATTTCTTAGTAAAATAATTTATAAATTGCTAATCGAATATAGTCAGTTAAATATATTTGTAGAAATGTAATATAATGTGTTTGTTGTATATTTCTAGAATAATCCTTTAGAGGGACAGATGTTGAGTACCATCATTTATAAATAGAAACATGGAGGACCAAAGAAATTCATTTTGGGAGCCTCACTATTCATTACTTTCTTGACTTGATATCAGAGCGCACACGTCAGTAATGGCATCTTCTCTTAGGATCACCAACACCAACAGCCAAGAAAACCCTAATTCTACAGCCACCACAGTAACTTAGCTCCACCATTATTACACCTCAGTCTACCTCACACCTGTCCCATGAGTCCATCTTTTCCTTGTTCCTACCTCCATCCTCCAATATTCAATTCACTCTATTTACTTTTCCTTACTCAAACCTTAACAACATCCCTGTCTTCATCTTTCCCTGCTTTCCTTTTCCCTACAACTCATTCGCAGATATTATGCCTTTTCTCAGTTCTCGATGACCCCTCTCCCTCAAATCCTTCCTCCACTAACTAAACACAAGCCATTCCTATGTCTATTGTAATACCCCAAAATATGTATAAGGGCTCATTGACTCCAAGAGAATATTTAACTAATGTAGATGAACACTTTCTGGGAATAAAGTGAGAGTTATGATCTGAATTAGCAATAAAAAGTACCCAAACCCAGTGTTAAGTTAAATTATGGCAACAAAGTCTATATGGGAATAAAAGAGAAAGGGAGGGCGTATGGCAAGAGATAAAGGGATCAAATAATGTGTCAAGTGACAATCTAGTTAAAATTACCATAGTCAGGTGCAAAATGGGAAGAAAGAAATTTATCGGCCAATTAGTCAGCAATCGAAGAAGAAATTGACTATCAACTAAAAGAGTAAGAGATATGACTAAATAGCTAATGGAATTAGTTAAGGTAACTACATGGTTACTTGCTTTTGATGGAGCCATAGGGTTTTGACACTTGGCACCATTTGGACTAAACAATGAAATTGAAAAGTCAAACAATTAATTTCCAAATCCCCCCTCCCCAAGTCAGCTAAGTGCATGGGAGGGATGAAGACAGGATTATTTTTCACACTTCTCACTCTCTGTCCAAGCTGTCTAGTCGTCCAAGGCAAGAAGAAGAAAGAGAAAGAAGATTTTGTGAAGGTGAGTTATTCCTTTTGAATTTTGACCTTGAAGATTGCCTCTATTACTCAACACCTCTTCCTTAACCTTGTTCCTCTTGATGAGAGCTTCATTTGTATGGTTTTAGATTTTCAAGAGGAGGTGTTTTGTGTACTCAAGAAAAACTAGAGATTGGAGAATCAAAGAACAAACTACATAAAGTGGTAGAGGTGAGCAAAAGCAACCATTTGATATATGAATTGTGATAATTGGTTGAAAAATTTAGCTTATGTAATTTTGCCTATTTTTGTGCAAATTGGGGTTTAGAAAGTTTATGATGTTTTGATGGTAGTAATGGTGTCGTGCGTTGTGGTTTGGATAAATGGAATTAGCTTGAGGCTTGAATGGAAAGGTTGGAAATTGTGACAATTTGTGTTTAAATTCTGCTAAAAACAGAACTTATGAAAGGAATGGGAATTTGATTTTTTTTGTTTCCATTAGATCCTATGTGAAAAATTATGTGGGGAGTAGACCCGGTTGTGAATTCTGACCATTGGAAACATATGTTGAAAAATTGGAAGTTTTGTCAATGAAAACTCTATGCAGGGCAGCTAGTTTGCATGACAGTTTTGAATGAGTAAATGATGTCTAAAAATTCTAAAAATTTTCAGTCCAATAGTAGACATGTCAAGCTTTGAATTGATATATAATGGGTGTCATTTGAAGGTGTGTGCTAGGAGTTATGTATTTCTAAAGTTTGAGGTTGAAACTGGAATCTATTTTAGAATAGTAAGGAAATTCGTTGAATTCTGTATTTTTGTGGTTGTAGATGGTAGTGATTCATATTTTTTCTGTATAGAGGAATTGAAAAGCTTCAAATAGGACTTGGAATCACTCCATTTCAATTTTGCAGATTTAGTTTTGACTTTTAAAAATTCAGTCAAGGAACATGAATTTTCTTGGGCGCAGCCCAAAAGCTTCTGACCTATTTTTGGCTGCGGCCAAAGGTTCTTGGCTGCAGTAAAAAAGTTTTTGACCATCTCTTGGCCGTGGTGAACCCCCAGTTTCAACACTTTGAACTTTGAAAGGTGGTTTCTAGTCTAGCTCTCCCAAACCTTTTTTGGGCTTTTGTTTGAGTTTCTCATAGCCACCTAAAGGACTCAAATGATAACCAACCCCAAGTGTTTTGGAGTTATTCAATAATTGAACCAGGTAATAACTCATTGTCCTTAATTCTGATTTATAGGATTTGACATCTTCCCTGAGCGTAAGAAACTTGTGCCTGAGCAAGAGCGGAAAGAACAAGATAGTAATTCTTTCTCTTATGTCATGTAAAATGCTTTGTATGTATGTGCATATCATCTAATGTGATGAATGTTACGAATTGTTGTGAATGTCATGAACTGTGATGCATATGACAAATGTCACGAATTGTGACGAATGTCATGAATGTGAGTGTTGTTGTGAATGCTACTTGTAATGATTGCTTAAATGCTTTGTATAATTATATAACATATGAGTGAAATATTACTATTGAGATTCATATGATCTCACTCTTTCTAATGACTAACTTACAGCTAAGGCAAGCGAATCAAAGGAGAAGCAGGTAAACAAGGGCGGCTAGTGCTCATGGCTAGGAGATTAGGGTTTTGTGCTGGTTATCAAACTTTTGAATGAATGTATATGATGTAAATATAAGTTCAATGTAGTAAAGGTGGATGTATCTACCATAGACTTGTGAATTCATATGTAATCCCTGGCATGGGAACTAAGACGGGTGATCATGCCCTATAAACCTTATTAGTTAATGAATATAACTTGGAAATCCATCGAGAAATTTTGTTAAATAAGTTAGATTCCAAGTTTTGATGATAACAAAAGATTATTGTGTGTTGTGGTAAGAAACTCATGTTTTGCAAGATTGGACAATGGTTGAATATGTTACCAAATGCATCTTACAAAGTTAAGAGGTTATTACTGTGATTTTAACTGATGTACTCGAGTGATGGCAGCTAGTACTCGAGTGATAAGCAATTTTGCACTTGAGCACAAGCGAGTGATGAATTGAAAGTGTTTGACAGAAGCAGACTTTTACTGAAAATACCAGGATAACTCGAGTGATGAACACAACACTCGAGTGATGGTTTGATTTACACTCAAGTATGAAGGCACACTTGTGCAAGTGTTTGACAGTGAGCAATATCAGAGATAGGAAATGATCATTGCACTTGTGCATGAACTCAATACTCGAGTGATAGTCTCAAGTTCACTCGAGTCCTACAGGAAGTGCTTACCCGAGAGCAAGTGAAACTTAAAGTGCAAAGTGCACTCGAGTCTCTTTTATTCATATTTTCCATGTATTCATATTGTACTTCAGTGTTTATTCATATATGCTCTATGAGAGAGTTTGTATACACTTCAAATTCTATTTCCATTTGATCTCAAGATACAGGGACCTTGAGAGGGTAGATATCCTTACAAAAGAAGCAGTTGAGAGAATTTCTAGTAGGACCTTCTGCTCATAAGACTTACAAGGTACAAGTAATAGAGAATGTTGTTGCTCGTAAAACTTACAGGAGTGTAAGCAAGAGAGAACGTTACTGCTCATAAGACTTGTATACGTAAGCACGAGAGAAAGGTCATAAGTTTGTTTTTCTACATGTAAGACTTGTTGTAAGGGGGAGAGAAATTTCTAAATGTTATAATATTTTTGCTCGTAGTCTATTCAAGGACAATTGTTGTTTTGCGGCGTTCCGAGAGCCCACTGAATCTTGGAAGAATAGTGAAAATCTCAATAGGTCTTGATCTCTGAGGACTGGACGTAGGCCTGTGATTTAGGCCGAACCAGTATAACTCTTCATGTGTTAATCTTCTCAACTTTACTCTATCTACAGTTATTTTCATATCACCGCATAAACCAAAAAATTTATCACATCACCCAATTCACCCCCTCTTGGGTAAAGCTTGCCTCTTTCAATTGGTATCAGAACAAGGTCTTCTTCGAAGAGCCTAACAGCTTGAGAAGGATTCGATAAATGGCAAAAATAGGTGAGAACATCCTTCCAGACGAAGCTTCTAACACTAGACCTCTTAGTTTTGATGGAGAACATTTTTCGTTCTAGAAAGCCAAGTTTAGAGTGTTTGTGATAGCTAACAAATACGGTCTATGGAATGTAATACAGATGGTGACTATGTTCCAATGAAGAAAATCGAAGATAGAGTCATTAAAAAGAGTCCAGAGGAGTTTGACGAAGATGACAATAGGTTAGTAACATTAAATAGTAAAGCTATTTTAATGATACAGAGTACCCTCGATCAAAAGGAATGTTTATGAATCTTCATACTACCAACAACCAAAGATATGTGGGATGCTCTTGAGATCCCTCACGAAGGCACATCCAGAATCAAAGAAAAGAGAGTCAATACTCTAATTACAGAGTATGATTTGTTTCAGATGAAACATGGAGAAAGAATCTCAGAATTCAAACTCATATATACTCATCTTGTTAATCAACTATCGGCACTTGGGAAAACATTTAATCAAAATTCCCAGGTAAGAAAGATCCTTAACATTCTTATGAAAGAATGGGAAGAAAAGGTAACAACTATTAAAGAAGCTAAAGGAGAGTCAATGAGATCCGTAACTACTGTCTTTAGTAGAAGTTAAGGTTCAAGAAGGAACTAGAAGAGTTCGATGATAAAAAGAAAAGAGGAGTTGCACTTAAAGCTATCAAGGAAGATGAATATTCGGAAAACGAAGATGTCCCTGATGATGATGATATGGGAATGATCGTGAGGAAATTCAAGAAGTTCTATAGAAGAAGCCAAAAGAATTTCAAGAACTATCAAGGTAGACCAAGCAAGAAAGAAAACAAGGAGTAACAGATAGTATGCTACGAATGTAGAAAGCCTGGACACATAAAATATGAATGCTTCAAAAACAAAGACAAGAAGAAGTAGAAAAAGAAAGCATACTTATCATCTATATAGGGTGATAGTTCATCGGATGAAGAAAGCGACAAGACGAAGTTGCAAATCTATGCTTGGTAGCTAAAGAAGAAGAATCGGATTCTGAGGTAAGTGACTCTGAACCTACTTATGATAAGTTATTATCTGAATGTAATGCATTGCATACTGAATTAATCAAGGTAGCTAAAGAAATGGTTAGTCATAAGAAGAAAGTAAAAGAGTTAGAAAATACTATCATATCATCATGTGCATTATGTGAAGAAAAAGATAAGAAAATAAGTGATTTAACAAAAACTGTGGAAAGATTTACTAAAGGAAGTCAAACTCTTAAAGTCATTCTAAAATCTCAAAAATTTTTCTTTGATAAATCTGGAATTGGATATAAGTCTGATTAGGATAAAAATAGAGGAAATAAGAAAAATGGCAGTAGGACTTATCTCAGATATTTTAAGAACTCTGTGCATATATTAAATCCATTTGCATCATGTAGTTATTGTAATAAGAAAGCACATTATACTTCATCATGTTATTTTAGAAAATGACAGGTCATTGGTACGTACAAATAGGTTCCGAAAGGGACGCATGTACCAAAAGTAATGCATACTAACCACAAAGGACCCAAGAAAGTGTGGGTACCTAAAACTTGATCACATTACTCTAGGAATGTCTCAAAGCATCATGAGCAAATAAGTGGTACATTGATAGTGGATGCTCGAGACACATGACTAGTGATAGAAATAAGTTCACTATGCTAGAAACCAGAGAAGGAGGAAAGGTAACTTTTGGAGGTAACCAATCTGGACGTATTGCTGGAATTGGTGAAGTGGGAAAATTTGATGGTGTTCAAATCAATTATGTATATTACGTTGAAGGATTATGCGACAATGTCCTGAGTGTGAGTCAAAGCACTGACAAAGATAACTGGGTGATCTTTGATTCAGAAGAATGCTTGATAGTAAACAAGAAAGAACTACCGCTTAACAAAGAATCAATTAAGGCAAAGATCCGAGCTCAAAGGGATGGTAACTATTATACTATTGATTTAAATTCAAATTCTTCTGAAAATTGTTTTCTTAGCAAATTAGAGGAGAGTTGGTTATGGCATAAGCGTATGGTTCATGTTAATATGAACCAACTTGACAAACTGATTAGAAAAGATTTAGTTGTTGGTCTTCCTAAACTTAAATTCAAAGACGACATGATTTGTGAGGCATGTTAAAAAGGTAAACAAACTAAATCTTCGTTCAAAATAAAGTATGAGATTTCTACTTCCAAGCCTTTACAATTACTTTATATGGACTTGGTAGGTCTAGCAAGAGTAAAATTTTTTGGAGGAAATCTATATACTTCAGCAATTGTTGATAACTTTACAAGATTTACATGGACTATATTTATTACTTCAAAAGATGAAACGTTTGTCGAATTTCTTATTTTTGCTAAGAAGGTTGAAGATGAGAAAGGTATTTCTATTATCTCTATTAGAACATACCGTGGAGGATAATTTGATAATCAACTTTTTGAAGAATTTTGCAACAACGAGGAAATAGATCACAACTTCTCTGCACCTAGAACGCCTCAGCAAAATGGAGTAGTAGAAAGAAAGAACAGAGTTCTCACTGAAATGGCAAGGGCAATACTCAATGAAAAAGAAATGTCACAAGTGTTCTGGGCGGATGCTATGAGTACTGCATGCTATATCTCAAATCGAGCATATATTCACAAGTCACTTGGAAAGACACCATATGCACTCTACAAAGGAAGAAAGCCAAACCTTTCTCATCTACATATCTTAGGATGCAAATACTTCATTCACAATAACGGTAAAGAAAACTCAGGTAAATTTGATTCAAAGTTTGATGAAGGTTTATTTATAGGATATTCTAATAGAAGTAAAGCATATAGAGTCTTTAATAAAAGAACATGTACTGTTGAAAAATCCATTCATGTTGTGTTTGATGAACTTAATTCTTAGATAAAGAATTTTGATGAAGAAGAAATGAATTTGATAAAGAAAAATAAAACTATTTCAAATTAGAATGATTTTGAAACAAATGATTTTCAAAATAAAGAAGGTGTTGATGATCATGCTCAACCAAAAGCATGGAGACATATTAAAGATCATCCAATTGATCAAATAATTGGAGATATTCACAAAGGTGTCAAAACCATAAATAAAATTCTTAATGAGGTAACTTTTTCTGCTTTTATTTCTAAAATTGAACCTTCTAATATTGAAGAAGTATTATCTAACAATGATTGGGTGATTGCTATACAAGAAGAATTAAATCAATTTCAAAGGAATCAAGTTTGAGATTTGATACCTTGACCTAAATATCACTCGGTTATAGGAACCAAATGGGTTTTCAAAAACAAACTTGATGAATCAGCAATCATTGTGAGAAACAAGGCAATCTTGGTTGCCAAAGGCTATAATCAAGAAGAAGGTATTGATTATGAGGAAACATATGCTACAGTGGCAAGATTGGAAGCAATACGTGTACTCTTAACTTTTGCTTGCATTAAAGGTTTTAAACTTTATCAAATGGATGTGAAAAGTTCTTTTCTAAATGGTTATATTATGGAGGAAGTATATGTAGAACAACCTTCTGGTTTTGAAGATGAAACAAAGCCTGATCATGTTTTCAAACTTAAGAAAGCTTTATATGGTTTACAACAAGCACCCAGAGCTTGGTATGAAAGACTAAACAAGTTTCTTCTTAATCAAAACTTTGTCAGAGGAAAAGTAGATACAACTCTTTTCATCAAATATAACAAAAATGATCTTCTAATTATTCAAATTTATGTTGATGATATTATTTTCGGTGCTACTAAAAAATCTCTTTGTCAAGAATTTTCCAAGCTTATGCAAGGAGAGTTTGAAATGTCCATGATAGGAGAATTAAACTTCTTTCTTGGACTTTAAATCAAGCAAAAGAAAATGGGATATTTGTATGTCAAACAAAATCTTTGAAAGAAGTATTGAAGAAGTACAAAATGGATAATGATAATGGAGCTGATACTCCAATGAGCTCTACAACTTTGTTAGATGCAAACGTAAAAGGCCTTGACTTCAACATCACCAAATATAGAGGAACGATTTGTTCATTACTCTATCTAATATCAAGCAGGCCGAATATACAATTCAGTGTTGGAATGTGTGCAAGGTATCAATCTACTCCTAAAGTATCAAATGCAGAGACTATAAAAAGAATCTTCAAATACCTAAGAGACACTGCAAAACTTGGCCTACGGTATCCAAAAAGAGGAAACAAATGTTTGATGGTCTATTCAGATTCAGATCATGGAGGATATAAAATTGACAGGAAAAGTACCAGTTCCTTGGAGGCTCCCTGGTATCATGGTTCAGCAAGAAGCAGAACACAGTGTCATTATCTTCCACTGAAGCTGAATATATAGCTGCAGCAAGCTGTTATTCTCAAGTACTATAGTTGAAGCAACAACTTCAGGATATGGGGATATACCTAAAGGAGATACCAATTTACTATGACAACACTAGCACCATTAGTTTGGCCAAGAATCCTGTACAACATTCAAGGAGCAAGCATATAGATATCCGACATCACTTCATTCGAGATCACGTACAAAAGAAGGATGCTAAAGTAGAATTCATACCGACATATCTTTAACTTTCTGACATATTTATAAAGCCGATAGCTAAAGATCAATTCTTATATATACGAAGAGAATTGGGAATGGTTAATCCCAATGAGTTGTAAGTTTTTCTCGTTAATTATTATGTTTAATATAACTTTTGATGATAATCACACTGATTTAGGAGTCGGAGTATATAGAAAATATTTTTGAAGGACTGTCACTTGAGTGTTGGATGGCTCACTCGAGTGCAAGGCACTTTAGCACTCGAGTCAGAGATGAATTCTCGAGTGTGGAACTATATCATATACTCTGCTTCTAGCTAGTAAAACAGGGGTTAACAGAGTATGCAAGAACTCTTGGCACTCACTTGAACATACCAAAAGTGTCAGACCTCACCCGAGTGAGGAAGAATAGCACTTGAGTGATATAAGAACATACCTAAAGTGCAGTAAGAACACTCGAGCACTTACATGCTTAAGCCAGGTACAGCATAACTATATTGCTAATATGTGCATGATTACATAAATTCCCCATAAGGGTTTTTACATGATACTTACGATTAAGGTAGCCGCATAAGGCTACTAGGGTGTCTAAACTCATCCTAGTGAGACGGAGACTTCTTCCCTTCTTCGTTCCACTACTGTAATCCTCTCGTACGGTACTCTGTATTGTTGTTTGCATAGCTTCTGTCGTCTCCTGTCTAAATTGTTGGTAGGGGAGGGTGAGATTTGAGAGAATCTCAGTAGGAAACATATACCATAATGCATGCATGATTGATGCTATGTGTATGACATGTTAGCTTTATCTAGATGTATGCCCCATATGACATTTCTGCATGCTCAATGTTTCATACAACAAGACTATGGCCACAGTGAAAACAGAAACAGAGCTTCATTTATTCAAATATGCTCTACACAATCAAGTAAAGCAATCACATACATCATTACGCAAGCAAAGATATCAAATACATGCAAGTAAGGTAAGTCCCCTACCTTAACCCTTTTCCGTCTCAAAACACGTGCCTCGATCTATGTGCAAACAGCTCGGGGCTCCATATTCGATCCTACAATGTCAAATGTACTATTTAGACACTTCTATAGTGTTTCTGGGGGTTATATGAGTCTATCTTGAAAAATTACTAAAATACCCCCGATGACCCGGCCCCATCGTACCCGGTCCGGCTGTACTTTTCTCGAAATTCTAACCTGGGCTATCCTGACATATTTTGGCCCAAGGAATCCATTTATGGACTCAAAATTACCAAATTCACTGTCAAAAGATGAAATTGCCCTTGGCAGCCCTTATTTCAATGTTTGAGGGGCATTTTCGTAATTATGGTTTCTCGGCCTTTTCCGAAAAAGTGCCTAACTGTAACCCCACTTAATTTTTGCTCATGAACTCAATGGAACCATCAAATAATTGAAAATCCAAATCTAAAACTCATTTACATCCCTGGCCGAATTATATGAGTTTTCCAGGGAAAATCGTGGTGTTTCGGTTTCGACTCCGTAAACGTATTCCTTTATACTCCTAACCACTTTATTGACTATTCCATTAGGTTGCAACTACCATTTAGTACCAATTTTGGCAGCATAACCCCTAGGCATACATCTTTCCAAAATTTAAAACAAAGGACAATCCGGTGAAATTTCACCGATTAAATTGTCTACAATAGCCAAATAGTCAATATACAAGAGCTTGGAAGTTACCTCAAGCTCCCAATAACTTTTTGTTGACTTGGCTGAAAACCCTAGGTGTTTTAACACCAAAAGAGGAGCTTCCAAACCTTAAAGAACATAAATGAGTAGCTTAGGATCGGAGTTATAAGCATTAGGAGCTAGATCTTCGGAGAAATCGGCCTACCTTGTGAGTTCTCTTCTCCTTTTCTCCCAAAACCCTCTCAACTCTTTTTCTTTATTTTGGTCGCAGAATGGCGTCGAAATGCTGTAGGAGGAAGATGATGTTTCTTTAATAATCTTATGCCTATGTCATTGCTTATGTCATCACAATTAGCAAATTTCCAAAAATATTGACTTTGTACACACACTTCCTATCTACTTGAAAGCCCATACAATGCAACTAATATTTCCCTCTTCAAGTCAGCCATATTCACGTCAGGGCTCAAAGTTTGTGCCAAAATGGGCTGATCATAATTTATCTCATAATTACAAAGCTACCATCACAAATTTTCCATTTTCGGATTTTTCAGAAATTTTGGCATATTTCTGCCCAAACTTTGAAAAATCATAACTAATTCTAGAAAAATATAATTGGAGTGATTCTAAAGCCTATAGAACCCTTATTGAGTCTATTTTCAAGAAAAAAAATATAGGATTTTGCTGAATGGAATCACAAAATTCCCAGAATTTCAATCTTTGCATACTGTTCCAGAAACTTCACAGTTTTTCTGTGCTGACTTCAAAAATTCATATCTTTTTGTATATAGCTCTAATTGATTCATATGACCTATCAAATTAAAGCTTAGGATGTCTACTTTCATCCTGTAAAATCTCATAATTTTTTATTATCATTTGGTTATTCAAAATCACATGACAAGCTTACTACCTCATAGGCGATTTCACCAAAAACATAATTATATTCTCCAAAATTCACCATTTTACTTTCTTAATACCCCAAAGATATAAAAATCATTAGGGGATAAATTTGGGCTCCTACTAAGTTGTTGCTTAGTAGTCTACTTAATTTAGTCTTATTCCCAAGCCTTCAATCCTAAATTTTGGGGTATTACATATATTAGATACGCGATAGCTTAGACCGTCGCACTTCCTCTTCTCACTCAAAGCATCTCTTCACGTGACAGCCATAGCACTTTATCTCCGATCATTTCCCCCAATTAAATGCCTCAAGTCTATTCAAATTTTAGTTGCTAACCTTTAAATCTTCATCAATAAGTTAGATTTTTCATCATTTTACTTTTTCTTGCCCTAATAGAAAAAAAATTCCGAAAATCTTCTTCAAGCTTTTTTTGTGCTGTTAATTCTTCAATCCAATTTTGAATCATTCAAAATGGTTAGAACCAAGATTCCACAAGATTCCACAAGTTTCCCAAAACTCTCCAACACCTTCATCTCCTCTTTCCAAAGCTAGTGAGTCAGAATCTGCAATGGCAACACCCTCACATACTTCATCTCCAACTCCTTCATTATCTTCTACTCCAACACCACCTCCAAAGCCCAAAATCACCAAGAAAAGAACTCCGGCTAAGAAGATTCATCCTAAGCCTAAGATGGCTAAGAAGGATCAACCTCCACTAAAGAAACTAAAGGGAGTTGTCTTCAAAGAGCCTGTTGTCACTTGCTCTCAAGTAAAGGACGTAAAGGGAAGAGGAAAGACGACTGCCACAAAAAAACCTCAAGTGTCTTCCTTTGATGATTCCTTCAATGTGCACCTCCAGGAAGCATTAGATAAATCGAAGCTCGATGCCTTGGTGGGCAAGATTGCCTCCCAAGCCGGTGCCTCGAGTTCTCATCATATTGGCCAGACTAGAGCAACTGCTTCAGGAGTACCTTATACTTCACAGGCTCCGGAGGAAGAACAAGTCACAAATCCTCCAAAAGGCTTCAATGTTCAGAAACTGAAGCCATTTGATCAGAAGGTATATGAGTTTGAGTTTACTTATAGAAGCTTCTGTCCTATAGTTTATATGGATTTGGATTATCTGAGGATAAATTGTAGTCTGGATTTTCAACCTTTCCTTGGATATTATGATCCCTGGTGAATGTGCATCTTCCATTTTCCCCTACTGTTGTGAGAACTTTTTACTGCAACATGGTAGTCCAAAACATAAAATCTAGAGTCGGAAAGTTGATAGAGGAAGCAATTTCCACCAATATTAGAGGCCAGCATATTATGATATCCCCTTCCATTATAAATAATATACTTGGCTATGTTGCACCTTTATCTGATCCACCCACACTCTTTGTAAATGAAGCCTTTCAGAAATTGAGGCCAAATGACCCTATAGGACCTCTTAATTTTAAGCCTATTGATATGCCTGACTTTAGTCATGCTCTTCATTATATATACACTTGTAGCATTATAAACAAATCCAAAAACTATACCCATTTTGCCTAAGAGACTATTATTTATTGGCCTCCTTCCTAGCTGGTCAACAAAGGAATGTGGGGGAGCTTATCCTTGGTGAGATGAGACAGTTTAGATTTTCTTCATCAAAATCCACCACAATTCTTTGTCCACAACTTGTGTCTCTCATCCTAAAGTGCAACAAAGTTTGGTATTTGAAGGGAATTGAACGAGTAAACATTCTGAGGTTTGGCAAAATTCAGTTGACACACATGGGGATTAATCTTCCAATTAGCCAAACCAGGGCTGCATCTTAGAGAGAAGCTACTCCTTTGAGAAGTGATAAGGCTTAGTCTTCTGCATAAGGACCAACTCCACCTCTATCTTTTCTAAATGTATCACTCCCAAGCTATCTGGCCGAAGTGATCAATCAAGCAGTGAAAGGCTTGAAAAAGGAATTGTTGAGCGAGTACGAAAAATTGGTAGACAAGTTGGAAACACAAGTCTCAAGATTGGTGGACAAGGCTAATGCTAATTTTGATATAAAGATGTTCAAGGCACAAGAAGATCAGTCATGAAGAATCATTGACATGGAGATATTCTTGTGTGCTTATCTTCCGACTACTTCTACTAAGGTGCCTTTAGAGTCTACTCCTACCACAGCCTCACCTTCTTAGTCTCAGACATGTGTACTTTTCACTGACCCTCATTCCCAAGTTGAGGTAACTTATGACCAGCTATCATCTTCACCACTTGTAGGCTTTTCTCCTCAGCCATCATCTCCACCATTGTACCTGAGCCATCATCTCTATTATTTGATCCATTCACTGCTATGGTGGTATATACCCCAACGTAGCCTTCTGATCTTACTTTTTATCAACCCCCTTCTGATGCTGATAAAATGGGGGAGAAGGATATGTGATGGTTTTCTTGAGCTATTCTAGTCTGATATGGGAGTTTTTTTGTTTAAGGGGAAGTATTGGGTAGTTTTTATGTATTAGGGTACGTTTAATGTTATTTGAGCTTTCCTGTTTTATTCTGACCTGGATGTATATGGATTTTCATGGGTAGATGTTATCTGCTAATGTACTTCACAAGTTCAGAATATATATATGGTCATTTTCATGTTTTCTAAGTTTTTCTGCTCCACTATCACTTATCTTGGCTTTTAATGTCCAATAGAAGTATTGCAAGAAACTTATGAAGTTAAGTGCAAAAATCTAATGATTCAAAACTTTAGTGAATATGCATTTAGAAACCTTGAAAGTGTTTTCAAAAATTTTCACTTTATTCAAGTTTTAAAATCCATTACAAAGGTTTTGTCATCATCAAAAAGGGGGAGATTGTTAGATTCCAAGTTTTGATGATAACAAAAGATTATTGTGTGTTGTGGTAAGAAACTCATGTTTGCAAGATTAGACAATAGTTGAAAATGTTACCAAATACATCTCACAAAGCTCAGAGGTCATTGCTGTGATTTTGACTAATGCACTTAAGTGATGGTAGCTAGCACTCGAGTGATAATCAACTTTGTACTCGAGCACAAGCGAGTGATGAACTGAAAGTATTTGACAGAAGCAGACTCTTGCAAAAATACTAGGACAACTCGAGTGATGAACACAACACTCGAGTGATGGTTTGATTTGCACTCGAGCATGAAGGCACACTCATGCAAGTGTTTGAACTTAAGTATGAACTCAATATTCGAGTGATAGTCCCAAGTTCACTCGAGTCCTACAGGAAGTGCTTACTCGAGAGCATGTAAAACTTAAAGTGTAAAGTGCACTCAAGTCCAAGCGAGTGAAGCATAGAAAGTGTTTGCCTGAGAGTTAGTCAGATCATGGAAGAGCAAGTGCACCCGAGTGGAGAGTACCACCCGAGTGATACCTCAGCACCCGTGAGTGAGAAATCTAACTCGCTCCATTCCTGATGTAAATGCTGAAGGAAAAGAGTATTTTATACAAGAATATACTGTGCACTCATGAGGATAAGTGTACTCGAGTGAGGGCCCTCATCACCTATAAGTGTAAAATCACACTCTTGAAAAAATAGGATGTGAGTGCTATCCATAGACGTGGGTTCATAGTGCAAAATACAGGTTCACTCGAGTGAGAGGATATGTATTTGAGTGAGGACCCATATTACTTACCAGTGTGAAAATGCACTATCTCAAAATCATGTGGAAGTGCAACACAAAAGCAAAAGCAGAAGAGGAAATATGAAGATGCACTCGAGTGAGGCCTCAATGCACTCGAGTGATACTCTGTCAGAAGCCAAAACGCAACAGACTTACAGCGATCAATTTAAACATAGTTTAATATTATTTATTCATCCTGTATCTAACATCATTTAACATATATTTCAAGTATGAAACAGGAGTTTGATCGTTTGAATTAGAAAGGCACAGAGGAAGTCAAACAACGACGGACAGAATCATTACGACCAACTAAGCACATACCTACCTTGATATCTTGTTCAAAAATTTCTAATGTATGTATGCTGTTCCACAGTAAAACGCTCCACTCCACAACGACTATTATTCAATGGATAAAATCAACTAACTATAAATGCAGAGCTTTAGAGACCATCAAAAACAAGAACTCAAAGCAAGAATACACAAGTAAATTCATGAGTCTCTGTTATTCATATTTTCTCTGTATTCATATTATACTTCAGTGTTTGTTATATTTGCTCTGTGAGAGAGTCTGTATATACTTCAAATTCTATTTCCATTTGATCTCAAGGTACAGGCACCTTGAGAGGGTAGATATCCTTACATGAGAAGCAGTTGAGACAATTCCTTGTAGGACCTTCTGCTCATAAGACTTACAAGGTACAAGCAGTAGAGAATGTTGCTGCTCGTAAGACTTATAGGGGTTTAAGTATGAGAGAACGTTCTACTCATAGGACTTGTATACATAAGCAAGAGAGAAAGGTCATAGGTTTGTTTTTCTGCATGTAAGACTTGTCATAAGGGGGAGAGAAATTTCTAAGTTTTAGAATATTTCTACTCGTAATCTATTCAAGGACGATTGTTGTTTTTCGGCTTTCTGAGAGCCCACTAAATCTTAGAAGAATAGTGAACATCTCAATTGGTCTTGATCTTTGAGGATTGGACGTAGGCCTGTGATTTGGGTCGAACTAGTATAACTCTCCGTGTGTTAATCTTCTCAATTCTACTCTATTTATAGTTATTTTCATATCACCGCATCAACCAAAAAATTTATCACATCACTCAATTCATCCCCCCTCTTGGGTGAAGCTTGCCTTTTTCAAAATACTCTGATATTAATGAATAGAATAGAACTGAACAAGCTAAATAGATTCAAAAAGTGAAAGTGAGACCTTATTAAACAGGTTTTGAAAATTTTTTGAAAACCCACTTTATCGACTGAGTCCTATTTTGAAGTCAGGACCTCTAATGAGTTTTAAATTATCCTTTTGTCTCCCGTTTATTTTATGACACATTTTTGAACCATATTCATGTTTTTCAAGAAAGGGAATTACATCAACTACCATCCTTCCTTACCCATACCTTGTTGGTGGTCTGTATAGTGCTCAATCGCCTTACCCTACTTTTCCATAGTCATTGTCGTCATGGCGTGCCCTATACCACTCTTTAGCTTTCTGAATCAAGTAGGGTCCATAAAGTTGGATGGAGACAACTTTCTCACCTAGGAATTGACAGTTATGTCAATTGTTTGAGGGAATCTATTAGAAGGTGATCTCACTGGATCGAAAGCTGTCCCTCTCGAGTACATACTAGATATAGCCGAGCAAGTTATCCTAAACCTTGCATATGAAAATTGGCAAGCTACTTACTAGATCCTTCTCGGTTGGCTATGCAGCATGATGACATCAAATATTACATCTTAGATAGCCTACTACAAAACAACTATTGCCTTGTGTACTAGAGTAAATGAGTTCATGAGTGCAAACACCATATCTAGAGTGACTTTTCTCAAAGGAGAATTCCAACGAACTCACAAAGGAAGCCTACATATGGGTGAGTACCTTTCTAAAATGAAGAATATAATAGATAATCTCACTCTTGCTGGGTCTCCTCTATCTTTACTAGATATAATCACTCAAACCCTTTCTAGTCTTAATGTTACTTACACACTTATAGTGGTAATGCTTTCTGAGAAAGAAAGCTTAAGCTAGGCCGATCTCCAATCCAAGCTACTTACGTATAAGTCCCATAAGGAGCAATTGCAAAGTGACTAGTAAACCAAGCCTCACCACAACATTTATCAACCTATCATTTCACTCACAAAACTTCAACTCTACTCTCAATAACAACTTGCAAGGTGGAGGAAATCGAAGGGTAAGAGGCAAAGCTGGTAGAAATATAGAGGGAAGGCATTCTGAAAGGTCAAAGAAATTTACTATCTTTTGAGAATCTAGGACATGAGTTCATCCACTATTACCACCAATTTGATAGAAATTACAAAGGGCCTCGCAAGAATGAAAAAGCCAAAGCTTATGTAGCTACACTAGAGACTGCAACTGACCTTGTTTGGTACCTTGACATTGGAGCAACATGTCATATAACTCACACCAGAAAATGTGGAGCCAAGTAACAACAACACATGTATTAATTCTCTATCTGTTAGTGATGGAGGATTAATTGATGTTGTGAGAGTTGGTAACTCTAAATTACGCTATGATAACTTTGGTAAATCTCTTCTACTGAATCATGTCATTATGGCTCCGAATATTGCTAAAAATTTAATCAGTGGATATAAACTGACCAGTGATAATGATGATATTTTTGTTGAGATCAACTCACATGGGTATTTTATGAAGGACAAAAGGAAGCATAAGGTACTTCTCAAGGGTGTGACCACTAAGGGAGCCACTCTAGGCCTATACAGAATTAATAATGAGGTAATTCCTACTGAAAGTGTTACTGTTACAAAGTATGATGTTAGTAGGTCTGAGACTAAGAGTCAGTTCCATCATGTTTTCCTTAGTTCTATTGAGTCGTAGTATAAGAGACTTGGTCATCCAAATAAAGATACTCTTAAAAGGGTTCTTATGATTTGTAATGTTCCACTGAAAAGTAATGAAGATTTCTCTTTTTGCTAGTCATGTCAACTTGGCAAATCTCATAAACTTTCATTTGCAAATTCTCAATCTAGAGCATCGGCTCCCTTGGACCTTATTCACACAAGCCTATGGAACTGCCCCTTTTCAATCTCTTGTTGGTTATAAATACTATATAAGTTTTCTTGATAACTATAGTAGGCATTCCTGGATTTACCTATTACACTTTAAAGATATTACGTTGACTGTACTCAAGTATTTCAAAAATATGGTAGAAAACCAACTTGAAAGGAAAATCAAGACTGTACACATTGATTGGGGAGGTGAGTATTATTCATTTTAGTCATTCCTTGATGAGAATGGGATCTTTTTCTTGCCATTCCTGCCCTTTTACCACTCCTTAAAATGAAAGGGTAGAACGAAAACATAGGCATATTGTTGAATTATGACTCACACTTCTTGCTTAAGCCCACATGCCAGTAAACTAGTGGTGGGATGCTTTCTCTACAGTAGTTTACCTAATTAACCAATTACCCACTGTAGTCTTATCTGGTCAGTCACTATTCGAGGCATTATTTCAAAAAAAGCCAAAATATAATTGTAACAACCTCTTAATTACCATACATTTAACAATTACAAAACATAATTGAATACTTCATTAAGTACCACTATGGTAGAAAAGAAAGAAACCGATTACAAAGGTCTACTGTAACGCCTCCCCAAGGATCGAAGGTGTAATATCCCAAATTTTGGGATTTGAGGCTTGGGAATAAGCCTAAATTAAGTGGATTGCTAAGCCCCATTTTAGCAAATGTCTCAAACCTATTCCCTAACTTTTCTTTTATCTTTGAGGTATTAAAGGGAATAAAATGGTGAATTAAAGAGTATGGGAAATTTGGTAAATTAAAGAGTATGTGAAATTTGTATACAAAAATAGAATTAACTTTTGGGTTTTCTAGAAAGCCCAATATTGAGGTCCAAAGTAGAGGAATAAAAAAATAATATTTGGCCTATACTAATGTTAATTATGGTCATAGGATATTAGAAATTAAATGTAAACAATGTTTTTGGTGAAATAGCCTATGAGGCAGTAAACTTGTCATGCGATTTTGTATGATCAAATGATGAACACAAATTATGAAATTTTACAGGATGAAAGTAGATATCCTAAGCTTTAATTTGATAGATCATATGACTCAATTAGAGCTATATATAAAAATTTATGAATTTTTAAAGGTAGCCCAAAAAAACTGGAAAGTTTATAGAACAGTATTCAAAGATTAAGAATCTGGGAATAATATGCTTCTAGATAGCAAAAGGCTATATTTTTTCTTAAAACTAGATTCAATATAGGTTCTATAGCCTTTGAAATCACTCTGAAATGATGTCTACAAATTTATTTATGATTTTTTAAAATTTGGACAGAAAAACTGCAAGAAAATCCAAAAATAGAGAAAAATGTAATGGCAAACTTGTAATTTTTCCAAATAGTGCTAAATTAATTATTTTCCAATTAATTGAAGTTCATTTCAATTAATTAATGAAAATAAAAGGAAAAAATATATTTAGAATATTTTGGTTAATTTAATATGAATTTATGAAAATTTTAAGATAAAAGTGCAATTTTTACCAAATTTAAGACTTTACGTGTACACATAACCAGACAAGTTGAAAAGCCAATTGAGACCATAGGGAGGGACCCCTAGGTGTCTCCTACACGTAGTATGAATAAAGAAATAATAGTTGGGCTTAATGGACAAAGTTACATGTACATGGGGATTTACATACATAAAGGCAAAATTTGTATTTTTGGAAAATAGATAATTGAAGTATATATGACATACGCAGAATAAAACATCACCTTCCTCCTTATATGCTCAAAACCGACGTCTTATTCCTCCTGAAAGAGAGAGAAAATGTTGAGAGCATTTAGAGAGAGAAAGGAGAAGAAAAATCACAAGTTAAGCCGATTCCTCTAATGATTTAGCTTCTAACGGGTATAATTCCGATCCTAAGCTACTCCTCTATGCTCTTTAAGGTTGTGAAGCCCAAAATCAATTGTGGAACACTTAGGGTTTCAGCCAAGTCAAGGAAAAGCTAGTGGGAACTTAAGATAACTTCCAAACTCTTATATATTGACTATTTTGGCTGTTGTAGTCAATTTAATCGGTGAAATTTCGTCGGATTGTCTTTGTTTGTAATTTTTGGAAATGGGTTTTCTTAGGGGTTATGATGTCTGAATTGGTACTAAATAGTAGTTATAACCTAATGGAATAGTCAATAAAGTGGTTAGAAGTAGAAAGGAATGCGTTTACAGAGCCGAAATCACAAAACCACAATTTTTTCCCAAAGTATACCAAGATTTTGGCTAGGGCTAGATATGAGGGTTAGAGTTGGATTTTCAAATATTTTATATTTCTATTGAGTTCAGGAGGGAAAATTAGATGGAGTTATAGTTGGTAACTTTTTCGAACAAGCTCGAAAAAGCATAATTACGAAAACGCCCCTGAAACCCTTAAAGCGGACTGCCAAGGGCAATTTTTGTCATTTGGTAGTGACTTTGGTAATTCCGAGTCTAGAAATAGATTTCTTGGGCGAAAATAAGTCAAAATAACCCTAGTCAAAATTTCGGGAAAAGTATAGTCGGGCCAAGTACGGCGGGACCGGACCGAGGTCCCGGGGGCATTTTGGTAAATCTTCACAATAGCCTTATATTACCACTAGAAACACTATGGAAGTGTCTGAATGGTACATTTGGAATTGTAGGACCAAGTACAGAGTCGAGCTGTGACACGCATTACGAGGCACATTATTTGAGGATCAGGGAAGGGCGATTAAGGTAGGAAACTTACCTCTCCTGCATGTATTTGATATTTGTGTTAGTGTATTGATGCATGCATTTGCTTTGCTTGATTATGTGAAACATATATGAATGATTGAAGCTTTGTTTCTATTTATGCTATGGCCATAAGTATTTTGTTTGAAACATTGAGCACGCAGATATGTTATTATGTTAGTATGGGTTTATGTAATGCAAGCATGTCATGCATTAAGCATTTATCCTATATGTATATTGGTACTATTTTCCTAATGAGATTCTCTCGAATATCACCCTCCCCTACCAACAATTTAGATAGGTGAATACGAAAGGTACACAGATATCAGAGAAGAGAACTACACGAAAGGATTGTCATTGTGGAATGAAGACGGGAAGATGTCTCCATTTCACTGGGACGGGTTTAGTAGCCCTGTACGGCTACATTGATGATAATTATCACGTACGAATCCCTATGGGGAATTTTCTGTAATCATGCACATATTATCAGTATATTTGTGCTATTCCTTTATTACCCACCAAACTGCATATCCTTTTCCTCAAACACTCTGGGAAAGGAAGAGATTGGGGAGTTCAAATTGAAGGAGGGAGTTAAATATATTTGTAGAAATGTCATAATGTGTTTGTTGTATATTTTCAGAATAATGTTTTAGAGGGACAGATGTCACATTATGATTGAGTACCATCATTTATAAATAGAAAAATGGAGGACCAGAGAAATTTATTCTGCAGCCTCACTATTTATTACTTTCTTGACTTAGTCAATATCTAATATATTGTAGGAGACAAAATTAATTTGAAATTTTGATATTCTGGAGATATTTTTCTGAAATTTTCCTTTAAACTTTTACAAGACTGAAATTTAAAGTTGAGTTTGAAACTCTCCGATTTTTATATGTCTATCTTGAAAGTACTCGTATGTTCTATTTATTAAAAAAATTCCTTATTTAATACATTTATGAAAATATTTAAGGCTTCCAAAACAATATTAATCCAATAAAAACTTTTGAGATCCCATAGTTCTCACTGTCTAAAAAAAGAGAGAGAATTGTAATTTTAAATAACAACAGAGACTAATAATTTTCCTATACAAACTTAATATTTGCAGGAAAAAAATATATTTGTAACGTAGTTATTAGAGTCCATTAATGTAATGAATTAGTTATTTGTTGATGGGATGGAACAGCATATTAAAAGCTAATGAAGTGACATAAATTGAGCGATTAAATCGTGTAGGTAACTCTAAAACAGCCAAATCATTAATCAAACCAAATAATTATTTTTCAAACGAAAAATCAATATCCGTTTCATTCTTTGGGATAGGGTAGGACTATTCAAGAAAAGACCTATTTGTTATTGCTACTTGTTGCTTTTCCTCCTCCGTCGTTTTCGCTCCCAAAACATATATGGAGAGAAAAAGAAGGATGGACTATGGCTTTTTTCGGGGGAGGGGTCTCTCCATTTCCCTTACCATCCACTTTCCTCCACTTCTTTATTCTCACCGTTAGATTAACTCTAAATGGTTGAGATTCAATATTCAATACAAATTAAAAATTATACATAGAATGCTTTAACAAAAGTATAAAGATATGAACAGTTATATCAAATTTTAATGATTTAAATATATTTATATACATTTTTGTTATTTAATATTATAATAATATTTTTATAGGATATTGAATCTCAACCATTCAGAATTAATCTAACGCTGAAAATAAAGAAGTGGAGGAAAATGGACGGTAAGGGAAATGGAGAGGCCCCTCCCCCGCTTTTCCCCCTATCATTTGTTGACTCAGCAAAAAGAACTTGCACATTCATATTTATAGAGGGTGGAACTCACAATTTTAAATACCTACCTCCTTCATTATTTTTTGTATTCAATTTTAATATTCATGTTGGCATAGTTCTTAAATGAATCATTAACCTTATTTGGAAAAAAAATATTGATTTCCTTTTGCTTTATAAATCATTGTTAGTCGTGTGTGTTGGGGTAACAGGAAATAGTAGTACATAAATAACATAGTGATTAAAAGCAAAAAAGCATATAATGTTATTAATGAAAATTTAAAGGGAAGAAGACAGAACAAGAATTTTAAAATTGTAAAATTTTAAATCAGGTTTATTACTAAGAGTTAATAAGGGAATGACAAAACTTGATAAGTAATTCACAATTTATTTTTTGAAAATACCTTATTTAAAATTTTGCAATTTTAAAGTTCTTTTTCTCTTTTTTTCCCAAATTTAAATGTTTTCCAACAATGAAACCATAAAATAATATTTTTTTAGTTAAGCAATATTTATTAATGACATATGTTTATTCTTACATTACAAATAATCTAAGAAATAAACTATACTATTATTACTACTCGTTATAAATTAATACCAACATGAAATATAAAAGGACAATGACTCATTATAGGGTTTATATTTTATAGATTTAAAAATAGTAATTAATTTTTCTGTAATATATTGTGTATATTTTTCCCATAAACTTTCTTACACATGTTTATATACTATTTGAATATTTAATATAAGAGCTGTTTAATTATTTTGGGTGATATAAATTACTTAATATAATAAACATGACCCGATCTCTCTAACATACCCATATATAATATTATATTATATTAATTTATAAGTTGAGGAAATTAGTTTGAAAAATAATAAATATTAGGGATAAAATGGATAAAGCAATAGAGATATTATATTTAGGATTAAGATCAACTTCATAAATAACTAGCTACAATAACTATGATCAAAGAAGTATTATTTTACCACATATGGTGTATATGTACCCTCAAAAATATATACATGATACTCCCTTTGATTCTTAATATAGTAGTTAGATAATTAATTTGCAGATATTAAAAAGTTGGTTAAGTTAGTTAGTTGTAAAAAAATTTATATTGCTTTCCGTAAAATATCCTCTTTGATTAATATCTAATTAATAGGGATAATTTAAAAAATATAAATTTAAGTGACAAAATATATTAAAATAAACTCTTTAACTAATTCCTACATCATAGTTTAAAAAGAAAAAACTAGTCCCCACGTTTAACACGGAAATGAATGGGCTGTATGTTTGAAGCAAATGGGCGCAATGGACACTATAAAGTGGCGGCGATGATAAAAGTTTTGAAGTGAGTTGAAAGTGTGGAGTTAATGTTTTGAATAATCATTCTTTTGATATCTGAAACAGCCATGTTTGAATACTATTGATTGATTCAAGTTACGTTCCTTACAATAGCATCATGATTCTTGTTCATGCATTGAACCCAAACAAAAAAGAAAGAAACAATTAGTGATAAGTTGACAACCTTTTGAATTCCTTTATCTTCTTATTTTTTTTGTCAAATTACCCACAGCCTAAGCATGAGTAGGGGTCAAAACAGGTTAAGTCGGATTAAGCTTTGACTAAATAGGCTTAAGCCTATGATAGGGGCCTAAAGACTGAGTCTAAACCTAGGTTTGTATACATGCTAGTCTGGCCTAAAGACTTTTAAAGACCTATTTATATGTAAGTCCTTAAATAGGCTTAAAAATTATGCCTTAAAGACTTTAAGTAGGCTAAATAAAAGGTCTATAATTTAGAGCCTACAATATTGTTTAAATAAAATTTAATTCCTATAATTTAATAAATATAAAAAAATTAATTTAAAAAGCTATTATTTGAATTTTAAATTATAGAGAATGAACCTACTACGGTAATTTAATAATTTTATTTTTAAATTAAAATAAAAAATGAGAAAAATATAAATGTAACACACAGAAATATGATACAAATAAAATTATATTTTTAAATGTATAAACAAGTCAGGCCTGAAGGCTTACAGGCCATGCCTTCATAAGATGCCCATTTCCACCCCTACACATAAAAATGAGTTTGGGTGCTTGTAGGATAAGCATTAAATTTACACCATTTCGATTAAAAATAAACAATTTGGATTTGATATTGTTTTATTTTAATATCTTCAAAAAATTTTAACTTTTAGTGTATACTTAAATTAAAAACAATCTTAAGGGGTTGTTTGTGGTAAGGAATTTTGAGGGGAGCAAAAAATTTTTTGAGTTAGATTTAAAAACTTGGAGAAGTGAGGTTATAAAAATTGAATTAAGAGAAGAGGAAAGATAAAAAAGTAAGAAAATCATTTAAAAACTTTTAATTCCACTTATCCAATTTGTTAAAATCTAATTTAAAAAACCTTTCCCCCAAATTCCTCATACCAAATAATGCCTAAAAGTTTCTTTTGATCATTATTGTCAAACTCATGAGTTGAATCTTCGATTTTATCGTTTTTATGTTTTGGGCTTACAAAATTATGTTGAATCGCCCTTAAACTTGTGCTAGTTGTAAACTCGCAAGTTCACACATTGAGTTTACAGTTTTTACATTTATAACTTACAAAATCTTGTTAACTTGCTCTAAAACTAGTGCTAACTTTCTTGATTTGATTATACTTAATGGCTTTATATATTAATTTTATAGAGATTTCTTTGTTCAGTATGATAAATTATGGATATTGATGGATTTCATTTCAATTACTTTAATTTCAAATATATTTAAATCATACTATTATTATTTCTATACTTTAATAATTTAATTATTCACTATTAATATCTATTTATTGATAAAAGTGAACTCTTGCAAGTTCACAATCCAAGTTTACGTCATTGTCATGAGTTTACTTAAACCTGTGAGTTTAACAACCTTGCTCTTGACAAAAAAATAAATTTATTATTCAAAAAGTAAAATTTGAAAAAACTTTAAATTTTAAACTTCTAATCACAAATTTGGACAATTCATATAGCATTGCAATAATAAACACTTAATTTGGTTCTATAAAAAACACATTGTATTCCAATCAATTCAAATTTGAGTAAATGGATTATAGATATTGGATTTCATGTTGGAAACTTCCAAAAATCATATCCTAATTTTGAACAGATAAGGTACTTAGAAACTTCTTGTAAACACCCGTTTACATTTTGATATGCGCAAAGTGTTAAAGGAATAGTTCTGCAGGCATACAGAAACAACATAATTATACTGATAAAAGTACTTTTCATATTCTTATCTTATTTTCTCATTTTTCAGATTTTTTGCAAGCAATTCGATAGGCACATAGGAATAACATCAAAATATTGATATATAGTACATGATTAAATTAAGGTATTCCCCGCAGGGTTGGTCATATATACATTACATCCAAAATATTCAAAAATTAAAGACTACATATAACCACAAACTTCATCTTAGGAAACATGTTCGTCAGTTCCCCATATCTATGTCCTCCTTTTTTGAGCTGCTGACACCCGTTGAGATATTTATATTTAGAAAAAGGGATGAGATTCCAAGGAATCCCAGTAGAAACATATTATCGTTCATATAACATGTGATAAGTAGATATGACATGCACCATGTATGCACCAATTAATGAACAGTATAACATATCATCGTCATGTATACATGAGTAGGGATCCTGCCCCACTAATCCTACACCAGTCAGATTCTTACCCAAACCCCAGGTGTAACTGCACTTCCGGCACTAATTGCCCCTTTTAGGAAAATCATGTTGATTAATAAAAGCACAAACAATGGCAATCACACATTCATATGAACTAAGGCATGATGTATGAAGGATAATGCCCCTACCTCAAGTCTCTTTCACCCATTTTGTGTGCCTCGAAAAGTATGCCAAGTTTAGGCTCCCAACTCTGTCCTAAAATAGCAAATGTACACGAATTATTCTAAAACTCATCCATGTACCATTTTAGGTACTTCCATAGTGTTTATAGTGCTTATATTAACCTATGGTGAAAATTTACCAAAATGCCCCTGGGAGCTGTACTTTTCCTGAAACTTTGTCATAGGCTATTCTAACATTATTTCACCTAAGGAATCCATTTCTGGACTCGAAATTAACAAATTCACTGCCAAAAGATAAAATTGAGCTTGGCAGCCCCTATTACAGGGTTTCAGGGGCGTTTTAGTAATTATGCTTTTTCGGGCTTTTCCGAAAAAGTGACAAACTATAACCCCACCTAATTTTTCCCCTAAACTCAATGGAATCATTAAATCATTGAAAATCTAACTCTAAGATCCATTTCTAGCTTTGGCCAAATTACACAAATTCCCTAGGAAAAATTGGGGTTTTTGAAATCCAACCCTGCAACTGTGTTCCTTTCTACTCCTAACTATTTTATTAACTATTTAATATAGTTATAACTAAATTTTAGTCCTAATTTTGGTAGAATAACATTTCCAACAACACATTTTGTAATACCCCAAATTTTGGGATATTGGAGGCTCGGGAATAAGCCTAAATTAAGCAGACTGCTAAACCCTAGTTTAGCAGGTACCCCAAATCTATTCCCTAATATTTCTTATATCTCTGGGGTATTAAAGAAAATAAAATAGAAAATTTTGGAGAAGGTGATAATGCTTTAGTGAAATCACCAGCGAGGCAGTAAGTTTGCCACGTGGTTTTGGATGACCACATGATGAGCAAAAATTATGAAAATTTACAGAATGAAATTTAGCATACTAAGCTTTAAATTGATAAGTCATATGAATTATTTGAAGCAATATACAAAGAGTTATGAATTTTTGAAATTAGCACAGAAAAACTGGAAAAATTCAGGAACAGCATCCAAATAATTTAATTCTGGGAATTTTGTGCTTCCAATTGTCTAAAGTCTATATTTTTTCTTGAAACTAGACTCAATAAGAGTTCGATAGCCTTTAGAATCACTTCAATATGATATCTAAAACTTTAGTTATGAATTTTCAAAGTTAGGGCAGAAAATATACTAGAAATTGCAAACAATCCGAAAATGGGAAAAATGTGACACAAGTATACATGTGACTTGGGAAATGTTATGAAGCCAATTTGGGCCTAAAAGAAGGACCCTTAGGTGTCATTTTTATGTTGCAAGGGAGAAGAGAAGTAGTTTTCTATCAATTAGGCTTCATGGCCCAATTTCATGTACATAAAGTTTTATGCACACACAAAAGTGGAATTTTTGGAAAGTACGTAAATGATTAAAATATAATATAAAAAATTATAAAATCATTTTTTCCTTTATCTTCCACCTCCAAAACGTGTAGCCACGAAAGAGAATAGAGGGAAAGCTTGAGAGAATTCTAGAGAGAGAAGGAAAAGAAAACTCACAAGGTATGTCAATTTCTTCGGTGAATTTGTACCTAACATGTATAATCCTTCCTTTAAGCTTCTCTTTTACATGGATCAAGGTGTTTGAATCACAAATTTGGTGTTCAAGAGAGCTAGGGTTTTGGCCTAAAGGGGAAGAGCCAGAGGGAAGCTACGGTAACTTCCTAAACTTTAAATATTGCTTGTTATGGCTGTTGTGGACAATTTAATCGGTGAAATTTTACTGGATTGTCTTTGGTTTTAAATTTTGGAATTGAGATGGATGAAGGGTTATGCTGCCAAAATTTAGTCTAAATGGTAGTTGTAACCTAATTAAATAGTTAATTAAGTAGTTAAGAGTAGAAAGAAACACGTCTGTGGAGTTGGAATAAAAAAACCCCCAATTTTCCCTGGAGTATTGTTGAATTCGGCCAAAGCTAGAAATGGGGATTAGAGTTAGATTTCTGATGTTCTGTTGATTCAATTATGTTCAAGAGGGAAATTTAGGTGGCGTTACAATTGGTCACTTTTTCAGAAAAACTTGAAAAAGCATAATTACGAAAACCCCGCTCGACCCTTAAAGCTGGGCTGCCAAGAGCATTATGGTCTTTTGGCAGTGAATTTGGTAATTTTGAGTTTTGAAATGGATTCCTTGGGCAAAAATAAGTTAGAATAGCCTGTGTCAAAATTTTGAGAAAACTACGATCGGACTAGGTATGGTAGAGCCGGGCCAGGTCCTTAGGGGTATTTTGGTAGATTTTCAATATAGACTCAGTTAACCATAAAAAACCCTATCAAAGTGTCTAAATTGTACATTGACATCTTAAGACCAAGTAGAAAACTTTAGGGGTTGGCACGCATTACGAGGCAAGCTGTTCGAGGTGGAAAAAGGGTTAAGGTAGGGAGCTTACCTCTCCTGCGTGTATTTGATATTTGTACTGGTTTATTGATGCATGTTATTGCTTTACTTGATTGTGTGAAACATATATGAATGATTGAAGCTCTGTTTCTATTTATGCTATGACCTTAAGTATGTTGTTTGAAATATTGAGTACGCCGATATGTCATTGTGTGAGCATGAGTTATGTAATGCAAGCATGTCATACATTAAGCACTTATCTTGCATGCATATGGGTACTGTTTTCCTACTGAGATTCTCTCGAATCTCACCTCCCCTGTTAACAATTTAGATAGGTGATACGGAAGATACACAGAGATCATAGAATAGAACTACACGAGAGGATTGTAGTTGTAGAAGGAAGACGAGAGGATGTCTATGTTTCACTGGGATGGGTTTAGATACCCAAGTAGCCTTGCATGGCTACATTGATGGTAATTATCATGTACGAACCCTTATAGGAAATTTCTATAATTATGTACTTATATCAGTATATTTATGCTATTCCTGTGTTGCCCACCGAACCACAAGTCAAAATAAGATAAGGGTGTGACTTTTTGGTATCAGAGCCCAAAGCGGTTTTGGAAGAGCAAGGATCTTGGCCAAGGAATTCTTTGCTCTGAGTAAATGCGGTGGTTCTAGCAACAGGATAGTATAATGATATGCTTGATTATATAGTGATAGAAACAGTGAGGTGAATTGCTTCGGCTAGTTCCCATGCCCTAAAGGAATTGACACGCCTCAGGGAACAATGGAATACCCGAAAGGCAGTACATGTTACCATACCAGAGGGAGGATGGTACCAGGATGACGCAGACACCAAGGGAGCGGGTCCGAGTAAGGCCAAAGTGTGAAGCCTCATACTAAAACAGTAGCGCCAGTTGGCTGATCAGCGTCTAGCCATAATTGTGGGTAGTTAAGTGACAGGTGGATATGCTATAAGCAGACAAGACAGAGATAGATCTGGGTTTTGTTATTGATCCTAGAGTTGGAGTAGTATACATGATGCGTGGTTCACAACCGTTCGGGGATTATAGGGCATGTCCGGAGCATATACCTGCGGGATGTCTGTGAATATGACACCTTAGTTACCCAGTATACAGTATAAATGGATAAACTGACCCCAGTGGTGGGTGGTCAGGGATAAGTTAATTTGGGGATTCCAGAATACATAGGGATCAACACAACACTGCACTTCTTTTTGAATATAGTGTTTTAGCCTAAAAGAAGAATGAGATTGCAAAGCGGAGTCAGACAGACAACTTTATAGATATCAGGGAACATATCAGGGTATGTATTCAGGTACTTATACCGGCACTGATATGAAGTCCACAAACATTTGTTATACCTAATTTTAGGAGTACTTGTGTAACCAACACTTGTAAAATGACAAAAATGCCTTTATGATAATATGATATTTACCTCTTTCTTGTTTCATATAGTGAAACACAAATATGGTAAGGCTAAGAGGTTTAGATGCTAGGCAGGGTCAGGAAGTTAGACCTAACCTAATACAGCAAACACAGGGCAAGATAATAGAACAGCAAACAATGATCGATGATAATCAGGAAGGTTATCTAGGAAAGGCCAATGTAGTAACTCTATCTCTCATACACTATATGGTAGTATATATGTTGAATGTTTGCCATGTGCTGTGATATGAATAATGAACACACATTATCTAGCTGTGGTGTGGGAAGAGTATATGTACTGTCCAGTGGGAAGAGTATATGTACTATTCGGCCTAATAAGGACTCAGCTATGATATATAGTAGTTTCTGAGCCATATTACCTAGCTATGGTTAGGGACCTAGTTGAGGTACACTGATATTACCTAGCTGTGGTCAGGGACCTAGCTAGGTACACTGATATTAGCTAGTTGCGGTCTGGGACCTAACTGAGGTACACTGGTATTACCTAGCTATAGTCAGGGACTCGACTGAGGTACACGTAGGGGTTTTAACCGAACAATTGGTCCTGAGCATTATGCATACACATGATACGATATCGATTTTCATTTTACACTATATGGTGTATGTCATATTTATCTATCACATTTTCTGTGGATGATTGTGGGTTACTATGGAGGCCAAGTGAGATCTAACTAAAGTAGTAAGATAAGGGTAGGCAGACAGTGTAGCCTCACCTATATTGTATTTAATAGTGTGAAGCATCAGAGTGGGCAGCGAAAGTGTGGTAAATCTAGGTGCAATTTTGAAACTTACAGGAGAGGTTGATATTTGCACTAGTGTTGATCATTCCAAACCATAATATGGCCTTGATGGTCAACAATGTTATAGTATGTGTGATGAACCTTATTACATCCAGTATGGTGTACAGTATTACATCCAGAGTGGTGTAAAATATTACATCCAGAATGGTGTACAATATTACATCCAGTATGGTATACAGTATTACATCTAGAGTGGTATACAGTGTGATGACCTATATGGTCAACAGTCATACAACCTTTGTAATTTGTGGTAACACATGTAAACTGAAATTGGGATGAGCCCTAGTGTAGTATGGCAGAATGGTGGCAAATACCTCTCAACAGCACCAGCGTTAATATTCCCAAATCCATAATCGACCATTATGGTCTACACAGATGCAAGTAGACATGGATTGTGATATGTTCTAATGCAACAGGGTTAAGTAGAGGTATGTGCACCTCAACCGCCATAGCCTCACAGAACCACTTACCCTTTCATATTACAGTACACACGTAAAATTAGTAAGGGTCAAATAGTAATTTGATCCCAAACAGTGCACACAGTACAACCATTAAGGGTCAAATAGTCATTTAGTCCTGAACACCGTAGAGGCAAGCATAGATACAAACGATCATGTGTAAAGGTAAATATGTTGGCAGTAAGCCCTAATGTACTTGTTTACATAG
The DNA here is from genome assembly GCA_963242795.1 of Inga leiocalycina. Taxonomy (NCBI): domain Eukaryota; kingdom Viridiplantae; phylum Streptophyta; class Magnoliopsida; order Fabales; family Fabaceae; genus Inga; species Inga leiocalycina. Next base: position 77,202,627 of record OY725322.1, read on the forward strand.
GGCAATAAGACCAAAATATTCAATGTTATCAGAATAGAATGACATAAACCGCAAGGCTAAATACATCGGGTAGTGTCCCAACAAGGCGATGAGGCCTAGAATAATGAACTGAGTGTCTTGATAGACAATCAGTATAGTAATGGGTTGGATGGCCCATGAGTACAAAACAGAAAATAAAGGCGGTAAGACCTAATATGTTTGTTTGCTTGGGGTAAAGACCTTGGGCAGTAAGACCATACAAACATTTTATGTAGTAATGAATTGCGTGGCCTATGTATACTAAACAAGCAACGTATGTGAATAGTCACAGGTTGAACGTGTCGAGGCTAATAGGCAAGTCATACACATACATGGGAAACAAAAAAAGATATAAGAAAGAGTTCCCTGGAATTCATGGCTATGTATATATAGCAAATTTCGGGGATGAAATTTATTAAATGGGGGGAGAAATCTAATATCCCGAATTTTGGAATTGGAGGCTTAGGAATAAGCCTGAATTAAGCGGACTGCTAAGCCCCGATTTAGAAGGTGCCCCAAATCTATTCCCTAATATTTCTTATATCTTTGGGGTATTAAAGAAAGTAAAATAAAGAATTTTGGAGAAGGTGATAACGCTTCCAGTGAAATCTCCTGTGAGGCAATGAGTTTACCACATGGTTTTGGATGACCACATGATGAGCAAAAATTATGAAATTTTATAGGATGAAATTTTACATCCTAAGCTTTAAAATGATAGATAATATTAATTATTTGAAGCTATATACAAAGAGTTATGAATTTTTGAAGTTAGCCTAGAAAAACTGGAAAGTTTTTGAAATAGCATCTAAAGAATTTAATTCTGGGAATTCTGTGCTTCCAATTGCCTAAAGTCTATATTTTTTCTTGAACCTAGACTTAATAAGGGTTTGACAGCCCTTGGAATTACTTTGATATGATATCTATAACTTTAGTTATGATTTTTCAAATTTTGGGTAGAAAATTTACCAGAAATTGCAAAAAATCCGAAAATGGAAAAAATGTGATACAAGTATACATGTGACTTTGGAAATGTTATGAAGCCAATTTAGGCCTAAAAAAAGGACCCTTAGGTGTCATTTTTATGTAGCAAGGGAGAAGAGAAGTAAATTTTTATCAATTGGGCTTCATGACCCAATTTCATGTACATAAAGTTTTATGCACACACAAAAGTGGAATTTTTGGAAATTAGGTAAATGATTAAAATATAAAATAAAAAATTATAAAATCATTTTTTCCTTTATCTTCCACCTCCAAACCGTGCATCCACTAAAGAGAATAGAGGGAAAGCTTGAGAGAATTCTAGAGAGAGAAGGAGAAGAAAACTCACAAGGTATGTCGATTTCTTTGGCGAATTTATACCTAACGTGTATAATCCTTCCTCTAAGCTTCTCTTTTACATGGATCAAGGTGTTTGAAGCACAAATTTGGTGTTCAAGAGAGCTAGGGTTTTGGCCTAAAGGGGAAGAGCCAGAGGGAAGCTACGGTAACTTCCTAAACTTTAAATATTGCTTGTTATGGCTGTTGTGGACAATTTAATCGGTGAAATTTCACTGGATTGTCTTTGGTTTTAAATTTTGGAATTGAGATGGCCTAAGGGTTTTGCTGCCAAAATTTAGTCTAAATAGTAGTTGTAACCTAATTAAATAGTTAATTAAGTAGCTAGGAATAGAACGGAACACGTCTGTATAGTTGGAAATGAAAAACCCCAATTTTCCCCAGAGTATTGATGAATTCGACCAAAGCTAGAAATGGGGCTTAGAGTTGGATTTTTGATGTTATGATGATTCCATTATGTTCAAGAGGGAAATTTAGGTGGCGTTACAATTGGTCACTTTTTTGAAAAAGCCCGCAAAAGCATAATTATGAAAACGCCCAAAACCCTTAAAGTTGGCCTGCCAAGGTCATTTTGGTCTTTTGGCAGTGAATTTGGTAATTTCAAGTTTTGAAATGGATTCCTTAGGTAAAAATAAGTTAGAATAGCCTGTGTCAAAGTTTTGAGAAAACTACGGTCGGATCGGGTACGGCGGGATTGGCCCAGGTCCCAAGGGTTATTTTAGTAGTTTTTCAATATACTAATGATCTTGAGGTCTAATATGAACACTTCTTTATATGGGAGAAGTCGTGGGTTTGATTATGTTGGTGATTTCAGGTAGTGAGTGCCTGCGCCCAATTTATTAATCTTATGGTCTATCTATATGAAAACTTTTTCTTACATGTAGGGGCAAGTTCGATTATACTTGTAACATCAAACCGTTAGTGTCTCATATTTTAAACAAAAAGAAATTCATGTTCACAATAAATAAGCAACTAGTTAGCTAATTGCAACTAGAGAGTAGGGAGAGTGAGAAACGTGTCTTTTGTAATACCTAAAAACAAATTTAGGCTACTTAGATCACACTATAAAATAATAAACACTTAATTTGATTTTATAAAAATTACATTGGATTCCAATCAATTCAAATCAAATTTGAGCAAATGGATTATAGATATTGGATTTCATATTGAACATTTCCAAAAATCATATCATAATTTTGAACAAAAGAGGTAACTAGTAAGTAGGGGTGGGCATCAAACAGGGGCGACCTAACCAATACCATATGTGCAAAAACTCTAATTATACCTAATAAATACTATTAAAAACTTTAAATACATTCCATAGTTTCATACCTTGAGATATCTCAAAATAAATCTATAACTTGAGTCTTGAAATTAAAAAAAACTACCATATGTCTTAATAATTACATGTCAAATTATGAAGTAATATGTGTTTGCATATGAATTAATATGGATTGATATGAATAGGTGCAATAGCGATAAAGACTTCAAAGAAACTACTTTTTTTTTGTCTTCGATCTCAACTTTTTAATGCTTTATATCATCCATCCAAGTCAAAAAACCACATCCATTCAAAAATCAATGAGTTATATATAAACTGTGGTGGATAGATATTAAATAACAATATAAAATGTTTCATAAAAAATGAATTAATATATATATATATTAAATAACATAATATAAATAGGATAATATTTATTTTATATAACATAATATATATTTTAAATAAATTCTATATAATTTTTTGGGCAGGGCCAAATGGGCAGACGGTACACCCTACCCAATGCCTGGCCTAGCCCGATAGTTCGCTAGACCCAAATATGCCCAAATTTTTTTGGGCCAGTTTTTTTGGGTGGGCAGGACAATTTTTGACCAGGTTTAGGTGGGCACCACGCTCAGCCCTACTAGTAACTTCCAATTGTGAAATTAAAACCACAAAAGCAATAGAACTCTTAAGCTGATTGTATACTTAAAGCTTTTCAATTTGAGACCATTTATTAAACTCATTTTTGCCCATTTTTCACCTTTCTAAATAAGAAGAAAGCTATAATTAACATTCATATACTAATGATCTTGAGGTCTAATGTGAACACTTCTTTAAATGGGAGAAGTTGTGGGTTTGATTAAGTTGCTGCTTTCAGGTCATGAGCGCATGCCCTTCAGTTTATTAATCTTATGGTCTATCTATATGAAAGCTTTTTTTTTACATGTAGGATTGAGTTCACTTACACTTGTAAATCAAACCATTAGTATCTCATCTTTAAAATAAAAATAGATTCATGTCCAAAATTAATAACCAACTGGTTAGCTAATTGCAACTAGAGATCACATATATACATATATATATATATATAGAGAGAGAGAGAGAGAGAGAGAGAGAGACTTTCGTTTATAATACTTGAAAATAAATTTGGACAACTTAGATCTCATTGTAAACTAACAAACACTTAATTTGATTCTATAAAAATAGCATTGGATTCCAATCAATTCAAATCAAGTTTGAGCAAATGGATTATACATATTGGATTTCATGTTGGAAGCTTCCAAAAGTCATATCATACTTTTGAACAAAAGAGGTAAATAGTTACTTCCAATCTTGAAATTAAAACCATAAAAGCAATAGAACTCTTAAGCTGATTGTATACCTAAAGCCTTTTAATTTGAGACCGTTTATTAAATTCTTTTTTGTCCACTTTTTACCATTCTAAATAAGATAGCTAGAATTCTCAATCATGTAACACCTCAAATTTTATTCACAAAAAATATAGTGTAATTATTTTGAGTAATTCAATAAAATAGTGAATATTCATGAATTTGGATTTTGTGAATTTTGAAATATTCATATTCATAAGGAAATGGGAAAATTAATTCAAGAAATGAATTAAATTCCAAAGGTGATAGCAAAATAAGAATTTTGCCAATTTAGCCCAAGATTAATTATTTTTCAATTAATTGGAGTTAATTACAATTAATCAAGGAAAATAAAGAAAAATGAATAATGGGATTATTCTTGGTGGAATAAATTAAGAATTTTGAAATTAAGAGGGAGTATACATAATTCAATTATGTAAATTATGAGATTATTGAAATGCAAATTTTTCTTCCCTTCCTCTCTTAAATTTCGTCCACACAAGAATGTAAGGGAAAAAATATTAAATCCATGATCACATACTACAAGAAGAAGGTGATGATGACTATACTACATGCATATATCAATGATAACCAAGATGGAGTGTACACAACATGGAAGGATGGTGTAATGCATGATGAGAATAAGCTTGAGTGGAGGAATGGAAAAACATGATTGCATGGAAGAGTGTAAGTGTGGACATAGAGAAAGAAGCATGGGGTAGTTGGAGAAAAAAGGGGGAGAGGCATGGATTTGAGGAGCAAGAAAAGGGAAGACAATTGACTCAAAATTATGGCAAGATAAGGGAGTAATTATGAGGAAGAAGGGATGGTGACAAGTGGCACATTTTGGCCTCTTGATTAAATCTATGGCTAGGAAGGAAGAAGACAAATTAATAAAAACAACCTCCTTCCTCTTTCATGCCATATTTTGTCCAAAACTTGGGAAAAGAAGAAAGAAGATGAGAGCTCAAGGAAGAAGCTAAGGTAAGTATGGTTTCTTTGGTTTTTCTTATAGCATTTCCTTAGAATCATTCTCTAAACTCTTGTTTATCATGAATCTATGGTGGTGAACTCACACTTTGAGATCAAGAAGAGAAGGAGGAGGTGCCTAGAATAAGAGCATCCCAGAAGTTAAGAGTTATTTATACCAATCTCAACTTTATGTTAGTATGAAGTTGTTGTTGGTAATTGTTATTTGGTTTATGTGATTTTTGGTTGAGTTATGAAATTTGAAAAGCTATAACCCTAAGGGGTTACGCTGCCCAAAATCCTTTAAATCATGATTAAGAAGTGTTTAAGTGAGTTAATCAAGGATTAGAAGTGGAAGAGTACAAGTTTTGAAAGCTAAAACACAAAATTCTATTTTTCATTTTTTCTTCATATTTTTGCCCAGAACCAGAACTGGTATTAGGAGTTGGATTTTCATGAAGTAAATGGTTCCATTGGATTCAATGGACAAAAATAGGTGGGGTTACAATTTGGCACATTTTTGGTAGAAGCTGAAAAAACATAATTACGAAAATGCCACTGAAATCTCTCAATAGGGGCTATCAAGGGTATTTTCGTAATTTGACAGTGAATTTGGTAATTTTGATCCCGAAAATGGATTCTTTGGTAGAAAATATGTTTGAAGAGCCTTAGTGAAAATTTTGGGAAAACGTGCCATTAGGCCAAGTACGGCTAGGCCGGGTCGGGGTCCCGGGGGCATTTGGTAAACCACAAGAAACAGTATGGAAGAGTCTAAAATGATACTTGGATAAGTTATGACCTATTTTTGGTACATTTAATGTTTTAGGACCAAGTCAGACGCCGGAACGACACGTTTTTTTAGGCACACTGAAAAAGGGATTTAACGAACTTCGAGGTAAGAACTACCATCTTTCATACACTATGTGAATAATTATATGTATTAGTTACTATATTTCGTGATATGATTGCGTGCTAAAGGCACAGTACCTAGTTGTGGTTCACTACCCAACAACGGTATATCGGAAAATCCTAGCTATGGTCGATGACTCAGTTGAGGTATATTATCGAAAATCCTAGCTGTAGTCGGTGACTCGGCTGAGGTAAATGTATATGAATCGAATCAAACTTTCATTTTTGCCTAATATAGTGCATTGCATATTTAATTTTCACATTTTATATGTTGATCGTATGTCTTTATGGGGATTCTTCGGAATCTCACTCTTTTTCAAAAATAAATATCTTAGCGGGTACCAGTGGGCAAAAGAGCAAGGACGTAGACACCGGAAAGTGAGCTGCACGTGTCTCGAGGTGAGGACCAAATAGTGGTTATATTTAGTCTATGTTTTGGATATTTTGACGAAATTTGTGAATATTAAGTTTCCGTTGTATTTTTTGTATTTCATCAACGAACGATATCAATAGTGTAAATAAATATGTTTATCAGTATAATTGTACTTTTCTGTATGCCCATTGAATTCCGTCTTTATTACTCTTAGAAAATCGAAATGGAAACGAGTGTTGACAAATCACGTACTAACGATCTTGAGGTCTATTATGAACACTTCTTTATATGGGAGAAGTCATGGGTTTGATTATGCCATTGATTTTAGGTAGTGGTTGTCTTCCCTCTAGGTTATTAATCTTATAGTCTATCTATATGAAAGCATTTTTTTCATGTAGAATTAAGTTTGATCATACTTGTAACATCAAATCGTTAGTGTCTCATCTTTTAAATAAAAAGAAAATCACGTCCGCAATTAATAAGCAACTAGTTCGCTAATTGCAACTAGAGAGTAGAGGGAGTGAGAAACGTGTCATTTATAACACTTGCAAACAAATATGGACAACTCATATCTCATTATAAAATAAGAAACACTTATTTTGATTCCATAAAAATCACATTGGATTCCAGTCATTTCAAATCAAATTTGAGCAAATGGATTATAGATATTGGATTTCAAGTTGGAAACTTTCAAAAATCATATTATAATTTTGAACAAAAGAGCTAACTAGTAACTTCCAATCTTGAAATTAAAGCCATAAAAGCTATAGAACTCTTAAGCCGATTGTATACGTAAAGCTTTTTAATTTTAGATCGTTTATTAAACTCCTTTTTGCTCACTTTTTACCTTTCTAAATAAGAAGAAAGCTAGAATGCACATTCACATACTAATGATCTTGAGGTTTAATATGAACAATTCTTTATATGGGAGAAGTCGTGGGTTTGATTATGTTAGTGATTTCAGGTAGTGAGTGCCTACCCTCCAAGTTATTAATCTTATGGTCTATCTATATGAAAGCTTTTTCTTACATGTAGGATCAAGTTCAATTATACTTGTAACATCAAACCATTAGTGTCCCATCTTTTAAATAAAAAGAAATTCATGTCCACAATTAATAAGCAACTAGTTAGCTAATTGCAACTAGAGAGTAGAGAGAGTGAGAAATGTGTATTTTATAATACTTGAAAACAAATTTGGACAACTCAGATCTCATTATAAAATAAGAAACACTTAATTTGATTCTATAAAAATCACATTGGATTCATATCTATTCAAATCAAATTTGAGCAAAAGGATTATAGATATAGGATTTCATGTTGGAAACTTCCAAAATCATATCATAATTTTGAATAAAAGAGGTAACTAGTAACTTCCAATATCTTCAAGTTAAAACCATAAAAGATATAGAACTCTTAAGCCGACTATATACCTAAAGCTTTTAAATTTGAGACCGTTTATTAAACTCCTTTTTGGCCACTTTTTATGTTTCTAAATAAGAAGAAAACTAGAATTCACATTCACATACTAATGATCTTGAGGTCTAATATGAACACTACTTCTTTATATGGGAGAAGTCGTGGGTTTGATTATGTTAGTAATTTCAGGTAGTGAGTGCCTACCCTCCAAGTTATTAATCTTATGGTCTATCTATATGAAAGCTTTTTTTTTTTTTTACATGTAGAAACAAGTTCGATTATACTTGTAACCTCAAACCTTTTAGTGTCTTATCTTCTAAATAAAAAGAAATTCATTTCCACAATTAATAAGCAACTGGTTAGCTTTTTTATTTATTTATTTGTGTGTAATACTTGAAAACAAATTTGGACAACTCAAATCTCACTATAGAAAAATAGGCACTTAATCTGATTCTATAAAAATCACACTGGATCCCAATAAATTCAAATATTCTATAAAAATCACACTGGATCCCAATAAATTCAAATCAAATTTGAGCAAATGGATTGTAGATATTGGATTTCATGTTAGAAACTTCCAAAAATCATATAATAATTTTGAACAAAAGAGGTAATTAGTAATTTTCAACCTTAAAACTAAACAAGCTTTTAAAACCATAAAAAAGCAATAGAACTCAAAAAACAACTATATACCTAAACCTTTTGAATGTTAGACTGTTTATTAAACTTGTAATATCCCAAATTTTGGAATCGAAGGCTTGGGAATAAGCCTAAATTAAGCGGGCTACTAAGCCCCAGTTTAACAGATATCCCAAATTTATTCCCTAATGTTTCTTATATCTTTAAGGATTAAAGGGAATAAAATAATGAATTAAAGAGTATGAAAAATTTGCATACAAAAATGGAATTTGTTGGACCTGTAAGTGCATTCCATTTCATTGCTTCCAGTGAGACAGTGTTGTTTTGCAATGCATTTCATTAATTAAATGATATTCAAAAATTATGAAATTTTACAGGGTGAAAGTAAACATCTTAAGCTTTAATTTGACAAGTCATATGAATCATTTGAAGCTATATGCAAAAAGATATGAATTTTTGAAGTTAGCTTATAAACTAGAAAGTTTCTGGTACAGATTCCAAAAAGTAAAAATCTGGGAATGATATACTTCACACTATTAAATACAATATAGGTGAGGCTAGACTGTCTGCCCACCCTTGTCTTACTACCTCAGTTAAATCCCACTTGGCCTCCGTAGTAACACATAATCATCCATAGAAAATGTGATAGATAAATATGACATGCACCATATAGTGTAAAATGAAAATCCATATCATACCGTGTGTGTACACAATGCTCAGGGCCAACTGTTCGGTTGAAACTCCTACGTGTACCTCAGCCGAGTCCCTAACTATAGCTAGGTAATACTAGTGTACCTCAACTAGGTCCTAGACCATAGCTAGATAATGCGCCCCAGGCACTACTATGTATCCATATCATACCGTGTGTGTCCACAAAGTTAAGGGCCAACCATCCAGTTGAACCCTTACGTGTACCTTTGCTGAGTCACCAACTACAACTAGGCAATACCAATGTACCTTGGCTAGGCACCGAATTACAACCAAGTAATGTGCCTCCCGCATGTGTTCATATCACAAAATACAGTAACATATAACATATCAATAATCACGTAATATATGAGAGATAATAGTTACTATATTAGCCTTTCCTGGATAACCTTCCTGTTGATCATTGATCTTTGTTTATTATTCTATTATCTTGCCATGTGTTTGCTGTATTAGATTAGGTCTAACTTCCTGACCCTACCCAGCATTTGAACCTCTTACATTACCATCTCTGTGTTTTACTATATGAAGCAAAAAATAGGTAAATATCATATTATCACAAAGGCATTTTTGTCATTACTCAATGGATTGAGTGATAAAAAAGGATCCCAAAATAGTAGACGTTCAAATTTTGAGGATGAAATTTATTGAACGAGGGGAGAAATGTAGTATCTCAAATTTTGAGATCAAAGGCTTGGGAATAAGCTTGAATTAAGCGGACTGCTAAGCTCTGGTTTAGCAGGTGTCCTAAATTTATTTCCTATATTTCTTATATCTTTAAGGTATTAAAGAGAATAAAGTAGTGAATTAAAGAGTATGGGAAATTTGTATATAAAAATGGAATTTGTTAGAGTTGCAAGTGCATTCCGTTTTATTGCTTCCAGTGAGGCAATGTTGTTGTGCAATACATTTCATTGATCAAATGATATTCAAAAATTATGAAATTTTACAGGGTGAAAGTAGACATCTTAAGATTTAATTTGATTGTTTATATGAATCATTTAAGCTATATGCAAAAAAATACGAATTTTTGAAGTTAGCCCAAAAAATTGAAAAGTTTCTGGAACAGCTTCCAAAAACTAAAAATCTGGGAATGATATGCTTCCAACTAGTAAAAGTTTATATTTTTCTTGAAACTAGACTCAATAAGGGGGAAAATTAGGTGTAGTTATAGTTGGCCACTTTTTCGAAAAAGCATAATTACGAAAACACCCCTGAAACACTAAGTTAGGAGCTGTCAAGGGCATTCTGGTCTTTTATAAGTAAATTTGATAATTCTGAGTCCAAAAATGAATTCCTTGGGCAAAAATATGTCAAAATAGTCTATGTCAAATTTTTGAAAAAAGTACAGTTGGACCAGGTAAGACGAGGCCGAGTCGGGTCCCCAAGGCCATTTTAGTAATTTTTCAATATATAACCACCAGAAATACTATGAAAGTGTCTAAATGGTACATTTGGAATTGTAGGACCTAGCAGAGAGCCGAGCCATGACACATTTTACGAGGCACACATTTCAAGGAAGAAAAAGGTTAAAGTAGGGAACTTACCTCTCCTGCGTGTATCTAATATTTGTGCTGGTAAATTGATGCATGTTATTGCTTTGCTTGATTATGTGAAATATATATGAATGATTGAGGCTCTATTTCTATTTATGCTATGGCCATAAGTATGTTGTTTGAAACATTAAGCATGCAGATATGCCATTATGTGAGTATGAGTTATGTAATGCAAGCATATCATGCATTAAGCACTTATCTTGCATGCATATTAGTACTATTTTCCTACTGAGATGCTCTCAAATCTGATCCTCCCCTATCAACAAATTAGACAGGTGAAAACAAGTACTAAAAGCATAGAAGAGAACTATATGGGAGGAATGCAGTGGTGGAACAAAGATAGGAAGATGTCTCCGTCTCACTGGGATGGGTTTAGACACTCTAGTAGCCTTGTGCAGCTACCTCAATTGTAAGTATTATGTACGAACCCTTATGGGGATTTTCTATAATCATGCATATATTATCAGTATATTTATGTTATTCTTGTGTTGTCCACTGAACCTTGCATTAATATTCCGCTGCAAGTCAAAATAAGATAAGGGCTTAACAAAACTCCTGTTTTTTTTTTTGCCTCCTTTTAACTCTGGATAGAAATGAATCTAGAATTCATGTTAACATGCTGATCATCTTATACTCTAGTGGCATGAAAACTTTTTTATATGGAAGAAATCATTGATTATACTTGTGATTTTAAGTCCCAAATGCATGATCTTCAAGTTATTGATATATTAGACTTATAAACACATTAGTGTATTATCTTCTCTCTTTTTTCTCGCCATTATCCGGATTTGAACTCATAACCTCACATTTTAAAAAAAAAAAAAACCTTTGACAATTGGTTTTAGTTGAGTTACTAGCCCTTGAAATTAGTGTATCCTCTATTGAATAAAAAAGAAATTACCAACTAGCGGTATTCAATCTAGTGGAAAGAGCTAGTCCCTCAGAATTTGAAAACTAAGGTTTAAACTCCTTAAAGAGGTGTCCATATTTAATATCAGATAGTATCTTAAATAAGATTGCTTCCAATAGAAGCGTACATGTGTCTAGCCAAAAAAAAAAATACCAATGGGATTGGGTCTAGTGAAATGTATGGTGTACGAACACTCAAATTTTCACTAGAATTTGTGCCTATATTTAATGTCTCAAATAAAATAAAAGAATACCCTTACCTATAAAAGAAAGAAAAAGAAATTCACACCCACAATTGATAAGCAGCTAGCTAGCTAGTTGGTTCACAACCATAGTCCATATAGAACTAGAGAGAGAACTAGGGAGCGAGAGAGAAACGTTTAGTTTATGATCCTTGAAAAGACCAATCCACCCTAACCGACCCTTCTCTCTCACTAATTGTGTTTTTTCCTCTTTTTCTTCTCTCTGTGCAGCCCTTTTCCCTTTTTTATCTTCTCAAAAACCTTCCCTTTTGCTGCGACAATGATGAAAAAGTCTTAAGCCCATCGGCATCTCCCTCTCTTCCCGTCATTTTCCTTCCTCACACATCATCTCTTTCCTTTTTCTCTTCTCTGTGTCACACCATCAGCCTCTCCCCACGCCGCCACTACCCCCAAGTTTTCATTTTTCTCTCCACTCTGTTTTTCTTTTTGCTTTTCCTCTGCCGTATAAGCTTCCTCTGTGTGTGTGTGTGTGTTTGTGGGGATAACAATACATATATACCTGCTTTTGTCTCTGTATTTCCCTTTTGAGATCACTGGGGAAAATCCCTTTTGGAGTTTCTTTTGCCTTGCAAGTTCTCGGAGAAGCAGAAAAAGAAGCCAAGGTCAGTCTTTTAGCTTCATTGTTATGGCTTTGTGAAAAAGGCAAATAATAATAATAATAATAATAAATAATAATAATAATAATAAGACGGAAAAAAATGAAACCTGGTCACACTATGTTTTTTCCCTCCTCTTCTTGTTGTTCTTCATATTCTCATCATCTTCACTGTTTGATTCAGTACTCTTTTTCATTCAAAACCAAGCATATGGAAAACCCAGATTTCTCTACCCACAAATTCCCATCCATGTCTCAGGTATGCTATGTTTTTTATCCTCTACTACTCTCCCTTTTTTCTCCACGTATATTAATATTTGTGCTATGAATAGATACTGGAAGAGATCAAAGAGCTATGGAGCATGGTTTTTCCCATAACCGCCATGAACATGCTCGTGTTTATCCGAGCCGTCGTGTCGGTTCTGTTTCTGGGTCGACTCGGTAAACTCGAGCTCGCCGGAGGAGCTCTGTCAATAGGGTTCACGAACATAACAGGCTACTCTGTTTTGGCTGGTCTAGCCTCAGGGCTTGAACCGGTTTGTTCACAGGCCTATGGAGGCAAAAAATGGGACCTACTTTCTCTCTCTCTTCAACGTATGGTCTTCATCCTCCTCATGGCGAGTATACCCATAAGCCTCCTCTGGTTAAACCTCGAGAATATAATGAATTTCATGGGACAGGACAGAGAAATCACAGCAATGGCAGGGATTTACTGTTTTTATTCTCTGCCGGACCTTTTAACAAACACTCTGTTGCAGCCATTGAGAGTGTATCTCCGGTCACAGCAAGTGGCGAAGCCGATGATGTTCTGTTCTTTGATCGCGGTGGTTTTCCACGTGCCGTTGAATTTCTGGCTGGTGAGGTATGGGGTGGCCGGAGTGGCGACGGCGTCGGTGGTGACGAATCTGAACATGGTGGTGCTTATGGCGGCTTATGTGTTGTTGTGGAGGAAGAGAGAGAGAGGGATGAGGTGGGTGTGGGGGTGGGAGGTGGTAGAGGAAGGGTGGTGGGAGCTGATGAAAGTGGCGGTTCCGAGCTGTTTGGGGATATGTTTAGAGTGGTGGTGGTATGAGATTGTGACGGTGCTGTCGGGGTATTTGGAGAATCCGACGGTGGCCGTGGCGGCGACGGGGATATTGATCCAGACCACCAGCATGATGTATACAGTGCCCATGGCTCTTGCTGGATGCGTCTCTGCCAGGGTATTCACTTACTTTCCCATTATTATTATTATTATTATTATTATTATTAATTATGATTATTATTGTTGTTGTTATCGTTCTCTTCCCTTTTTCTTTATTCTCTTTTCCTTCTCTGCAAATGCCAGTTTATTCCTTGTTCTCCATAAATATTAAATAACAAAATGAATGAATGAATGAATCATGGGCAATGGAAGCTGACTGGGTCGAGTATTTTTGTTTAAAAAAAAAAATTACATTGATAGAGTGATATTAATTAGATCTTACAGGAATTTGACTCTACTCTATATGATACTCTATATTGAATATCTGTATGATATTGAATATTAGTGAAAAGTCTTTGTTTCAAAAAATTTGTAGTAAAAAATACCTGAATTCGAGAATCATTCATAGTACTTGTACTTTCTCAATGTGATATCTGGTTTTTTTTTTTTTTTAAGAAAATCACATTGAGAGAGTAATATTAATTAGATCTTATTGGAATTTGACTCTCTGATATTGAATATCAGTGAAAAGTCTCTTATTTAAAACTTTTATTGGCCAAGAAGACCTGGACATGCATATGCATAATACTAGGACTTTTTGTATAAAAACATATGTTTGTTTATCTATGCATTTGTTGTACATGTTGCAACTCGTGTCTTCTGTACTCGTAGATTACATCAACAATATATATAATATAATTGAACTAAGTAGATAAAGAAAATAAGTACAAATTATAGCTTTCTATAAGGTGAAGAAAGAAACTCGTATCTTTTGGCATCATTTTAAATTTTGTTCTCTTAGTATGTTGCAAGATATTTTGCATTCAATTTGGATACTAAAATTAAAGAGATTAGGTTTAATGAAGGCGACATTCACTAAAGAAGTGGAGGGAAGTGGAATACTTTATTAAAAGTATAAAGATATGAATTAGTTATATCAAATTTTAATTATTTAAATTTATTTTTATATATTTTTTGTTATTTAATATTATAATAATATTTTTATAGGATATTGAATCTCAACTATTCAAGATTAATCTAATAGTAAGAATAAAGAAGTGGACGATAAGGAAAATGGAAAGGCCCGTCTCCCATAAAATAACTAAATTAAACTGTCTTTTCTATACCGGTTGTGGAGGATCAGGTTTCAGAGCTAGTTTGGAGAGTCAATCTTTTACTAGATTTAAATTACTTTTTTTGTGTAAAAAATTTCTTTTGTTGTTTTGGTATATTTATGACTAATGCACTTGTTTATATTTTGAGTTCTGATTTTTAGGTGTAGAACTTGAAAGTTGAAAGAATTTAAAAAATAAAGGTTTGGATGTTGAAATATTTTTTGAGCAGGTTCTTAAAGTGTAATTTGCCATTTTTTGTGACCCGTGACACATTTTTTAAAACTCTTGATAATCACAGAACTAAAATGAGAATGGGATAAAACTTGAAAGGGACTTGTGATTGTGTTGTAAGCTAATTGTGGCTTAACAAATCTCACTGTTCTGGATAAATGAACATGTCTCTTTGGAATTGGTTTGATTTATAGATGCACTGTTACGTGTGGGAATTTATAAGTTCTGTTTTTGGCCCAGAAACCTTAATGTTTTTAATTTTATTCGTCCCTTTTTTTGTGGCTAAAATGCCAAAGTTATTTTGGTTTTAATTGCTGAGGTGTGAGTTTGTTATGTGAATGCGTCAAGTTGAGGGACCCACTTGGGTCATACTTGTAATGTGACTCCACAGAAGTACCACAAATTTAGTCCCTTTAGCATTTTATGCCTAGGCCCATCAATTTTTGCCAAATCTTGTATTCATCATATGGGCAAAGCACCCTGGTAAGACCGTGGGGCCCAATAGTACACTTTGACATCATATTTCCATTTTTATCATTGGAAGCAAATATTAAAGTTTAATTTTGCATTCTTGCAGGTGGGTAATGAGCTTGGAGCTGGTAAACCCTACAAGGCTAAGCTTGCAGCCATGGTTGCATTGGGATGCGCATTTGTGATGGGCTTTATAAACGTGACATGGACGGTGATTCTCCGGAAGATATGGGCCGGGCTTTTTACCAAGGACGAGTTTGTCAAAGCCTTGGTCGCCTCGGTGATGCCGATCATGGGTCTATGCGAGCTTGGAAATTGCCCACAAACCACGGGCTGCGGCATTCTCCGTGGCACTGCCCGGCCCGTCATCGGGGCCCACATCAACCTTGGCTCATTCTACTTCGTGGGCACCCCAGTGGCCGTGGGCTTAGCCTTTTGGTTCAACATTGGGTTCAGCGGGCTCTGGTTCGGTCTCCTATCTGCCCAAGTGGCATGCGCAGTGTCAATTCTATACGTTGTCATAGCAAGAACAGATTGGGAAGCCGAGGCACTAAAGGCTGAGAAGCTTACTCGAGCTAAGATAGGTAGTCCCACTGGGCTTGAGTCTGGGCTCGAGCTTATAGCGAAAGATATGAATGATGAGAAGGATGAAGAAATGAAGCAGTTTTTGATGAAAGGGAATGGAAATAAAGAAGAGAAGTGTTAGGAAGAGAAAGTGGGTAGGGTTTGTTTGTCTAGTTAGGTTTGATTGATGTTGTTGGATGGGGAATGAAGGGGGTGTGTTTGGTTGGTAGGAAAGTGCTAAGATTCTGTGTAAAAAGTGTTGAATCTTTACTTGTTTTTACAGAGTTTTGGGAGATGGTCCTAAATTTTGGTTGTTTTAAACGTCGCTTTTGCTTGTTGGGATATGTGAGAGAAAGCTCAACATAATTTGTGAGGACAACAATGTGGGACTTATCAAATTTGAAAAAAAAAAAAAAAAAAATAGACAAGTGTCTCTCAGATCTCACCAATGCAGTTATGTAGCTGCCACTGCACCTTAAATTATTTTAAAAAATTTAGTTTGTTTGAAATACATTAGTAAGGGAATTATTTCTATCACTTTTAGGGAAAATAATTGGATTGAATTCTACTTTTAGTTGGATCTTGACAAGAGTGTGTACAAATTCTTGCTATAATGTTAAAGCAAAGATTATTTCTGGTTAAAGGAAGAATTGATCTCAACAAAGCTTCCAAGCAAAACAAATCACTAATTACAAATCATAATTTAACGTTTGATTGCATATTTTGTGGAAGATGTTAGATTCAATTTGTTGTAAAATACTACCTCTGGTCCTAAATATAGGACAAAGTTTATAGTGCAAATTGCACTACAAACTTTATCCTATATTTAAGACCGGAGGGAGTAAGAGTCAACAAATTGATGAAGATATGAATATTATCTCTAATAAATACTGGAAGCTTTCTTTTTAATTAAGTCATTTATGTTTCCCTATCTGTATGGTGTTGTTGAATTTCTCTCTCTTCTCAATTTCTTAAAAATTAAGTCACTCTACCATCTATCAAACATAATAATATTAATTAAAAAAATCTGTTTTATGCAAAAAGAAAAACTGCTTTATATGCCAAGCACATCTTTAGTGTATAATTTGCAAGGATTTGTCTTTTGGACTTGGGTCAACCATGAGACACTGCCTCTCGTATCAATTCAAAAAAGAAGGGGAAAACAAAAGGTTAAGTTGCCATCGAGTAATCTGAAGTATTTTTTTCAAGACTAATTTTTTATGCATTCAGCATCTTAAAATATTTTTCAGTAATACTTAATATCTTAAAATAATTTTTAGTGCAATCTTACCTTTAAAACATTTTCCTAATTAATTTAGGATACTGAGTGTTACCGAAAAAATACTTTAAACTATTGGATATATAAAAAAAAATTATTTTTAAATTTCAGATATTATTAGAAAAATACTTTAGATGTTGGAAGCTGAAAAAAAATAATTTTTGATATTTGGTAGTACTGGGTAATTACTTGTGAAGTGTTGGGAAAACAAAATTAGGAATGGGACATGGAATGCATGAAGAGAGAGGTAGGACCCACAAAAGCAATGAGAGTATTGAAATAGTTGGGTGATAAGGAGACAAAGTGCATAACAAGGGGGTTTGTGTGTGAGAGAAAGAACCATTTTATAAGATTTCAAATCTTCCCTTTCTGCAAATACCTTTCACTTTCTTTCATTTTTGGTATTTCTTGGATTTTCTGCTACTCCATATTTCCTCTCTTTCCTAGAAAAAAATATCATTCTTTCATTTCTGTTCACTTTATATCCAAACCTATCCTCAATTTCTATTACTCTTCTTCTCCTCCTTACTTTTTTTGTTAAAAAAAGTTGGTCAAAGAAAATATTACCAAGTCCAAAATATGAAAAGAATAAGTAGCAAAGTCATGCTACTTTGAGAGTCTTGACTGAACAATTTAAGGTTACAAAATACAAAGAATAGTATTGTCTCAAAAAAACAGATTATGGGCATAATTAGTGGGGATTATAAACTTGGTTACCTCTGTGAACCCACTTTGAACAGTGGTTAGCAAGATCAAAACCAAAAAAAAAAAAAAAAAAAGTTGAACTCATCAAAAGACACGAGCCCTAGGTGATGTAAAAAAATTTACATTATTTTAAAGTTTTTGTTATATAAAAATGATGCATAATTGTTATGTATTTACAAATTTGAAGGGTGTCACTTTTGATTCCACTAGTTTTGCTTAAGGAAATACATTTTGTAAAAGGTTAAATATACTTTTGATTAATGAATATAATTAAATCTTTTTTAAATAAAAATTATTTTTTTAATTACTAACCTGACCCTATCCTAGTGCTGCCTCAGTCTTTGTAGGGTGGGCACTGAGCTGATAAGTAATTTCTTTTTGGACAATGTTTTTCCAAACTCTCACACCCTCATAAATTATTCATTATTCAATGCACAGAATTGGTAATTTCAACAGGATGTTAAAATTTATATACACACAGAGTATAAAATTTATAGTAAGACATAATGTTAAAGGAAAATTCCAGAAAAATACTTTTAAAATATCAAAATTTCAAATCAGTGATTTTCTACTAAAATGAGTTGTTAATTGCTAACCAAGCATAGTCAATACTTAAACTATTGTAAGAAACATAACTGATTTGGGATTTTGATATTTTGAAATGTATTTTTTTTTTCAAAATTTTTCCTAATGTTAATGAATTATGATAATACAACTTATTCCTCAAGTTTTGTATAATGCAAATGAAAATATGTCTACTTTCATAGAAATAACAGCATCAAGATCTAATATATTTTTAACCCTAATATCATTAATATTACATGACGATTTTGTGCTAATCATTATTATTTTTTTTAAAAAAATTAAACTTAATATGGCAATAACTAAAAATGTTTTGTCAACCTTTAAACTTTTAATATAAAATTTTCTTTGTTAATAAAACAACTGTGTTAGAGTTAGGGGATTATAAAGAAACTTTATAAAATTCAAGGACCAAAATTAGACTTTGTTCAATGTTAAAGGACTAAAAATATAATTTGGCCCTTTCATACAAACATGATGCTAAGATTAACATGCCAGCAACATTAGTGGGCTATTTGGCTGTTTAGTTTTTTGGTCATCATTATCAAAATCCACTCCCAAAAAAGCAGATTTGGTGCGAGGCTCCAACGCGTACGGATGCATGAAAGCGTCGCTACAAGAAGACAAACCATATTGTCATTTTCCATCGTCCAAAACATACTCTTATCATCAAAAGCATAGTGCAATTGTTTGTTGGCACAAGTTAGTTGATTCTGCCTATTCGATCAATTTTTTTTGATAAATTTATCAATTATATAAAATAAAAAATATTAAAAAAAAAAGTTAGTTGATTCTGGATCAACCTTTGTTTCACTAAAAAAAAAAAAAAAAATCCATCGTGACGCAGTTTTTAGATTTTGCTCGAGACTGGTCCTTTTTCAAAAGGATCTTCTTTAGCTTTAATAAGATGCTCTTTAAAAACTAAACCCACTTTGCTTGATGTTTTTGGCTTTTGCAAATAAAGTAATCTGGTAACACCCAAGGTATTGAAATAGACTAGGACAGCTGTTTAAAAGTCGAAGGTTCAAACCGAGGTCAACTTAATATCAAACCGGCCATAATTAAAACTAATTTTGATAAAAATATATAGAACATTTAACTATAAACCCCACACAACCCCATGTGACAAAGTTACCAAAACACAAATATGATAGATTACCATTTTTTATTCAATTCATAATGGCGTCATTTCAAGCTCAAAGAGAGAAGAGGGGGAAAAAAATAAAATTCAACCCAATTGCCCTATCCAAAACTCTTGACCAGATCAGTCAAGAGACCGATCCATTGGTTCACCGGGCTGGGCTTTAATACGATGGTGACACCATACAAATAGAAGACAAACAAAACCTAATAAGCAAAACGTGGCATCCATTCATCTATCCAAATCAATTGGCCAACTCCCAAGTCCCACTTCCATATATGTCACAAAATGAACATCACTATCTTGTACAGATCCAACAAGTCAATTTGTGTATTTGTTAGCTTCTCCATAAATCTAATCCAGAAGAATAATATTCGAATAATCCCTTGTCATAAAGTCTTTCGTGTCCTCCTCCACCAGCCTTTTGCTTTTGCAATAAGAATTTTGAGTAGGGCTCCCTATGCGATAACTGGGATTTCATTTGCTGCTATATGAAAATGTTTGGGCATGTACCCCAAAAAAAAAATCTGTACAGGCAATTATATAGATTCAGGACAAACTATATATGCATAAATACATAGGGAAAACGTTTATTCCTTGTAAAGTTCCTTAAGGATTCAATCTTTGAGAAATTGAGACAGCAAAAATATGCATAATAAACTGTTGGGATTTGAGAAGAATCTCTTCTTGGAAGACCATTAAGTACCACAACTACTATTGTTCAGGTGCAAGAAATACACAACAGAATTGTCTTCAAAGTAGGAGCAGGTAGGTCTCAAATTCAATCACAACTGATGGAGCACATTGTCATGCAGGATCCATAAACATATAGAGCATCAAACGACAAGAGTTTTTATAAAAGTCGCAATAAATCACTCACCAATAAGGTCTTCATATTAATGGCTGGATTTGAACTCATGCCATTATGGTTATGAAACAAATTTTTACTAACTGAACCAACTTTTATCGGCAGAGTTAATGATGCTCTCTACTTGCAGTAACATGGAATCAGACCTTCCACCAACATATGATTAGGGCAAGAATAAAACCCCAGAGGATGCTCGATGGTAAACTTGGGAATTAATTAACCAGCCACTTGTAGCAGGCTCTCAATGTGTTATTTCAACAACACATCAATTCTTCTTTTCCGGATGATTTTGCGATTTTAACTGCTAGTAAACAGAAATGTTCAGTTAGCTAAAGGGAAAAAAGGTAATGTTGCAGAACCATAATGGAAGAAAACAAGTAACCTTGAAGCACCTATAAATTTAATGAAACTCCAGATTCCCTTCCGAGAAGTAATATACATGCTCATTGAACATTTAAGTAGTCCTCAGGTATGAGAGCACCCTAATAACCACAATCCCCCCCCCCCCCAAAAAAAAAAAAAACCATCGAAATCTATTATCACACTTGGATTTAGACAAGAAGCTTCTGCTAGGAGTGTCATAAAGCCTGACAGTATTCTAATAGAATATTATGTACCGTGCATTTGTTGCTTCTCCTCATTGCATTTCATGAATTTGTTCAACCTCCATACATGTCATCAGTAGTATTCCGCACTATTCCTCTAAGATTCTGCCACTAGAATTTCTCACAATGACACTACATATGTCCTAGCCATTTGAGATAAATTTTGCAAGAAACTACTTGCACCAATCAAGTAAAATCCAGTCTCCGGAACAATACCTTCAATCCGTAAAAGGACACACACACACATTATAAAGTTCTCATCTCTGCAATGCTCATTTCCTGGGCTTAACTACCCACACCATCAGCAACATATCACAGTAGATAAATCCAAAAAAAAAAAAATGAAGAACTGAACAACGATGGAGGATACTCTACTTGTGAATGACTAAATTACAAGAATTACCAGTTCACTCGACAAGAAAAAAAACTCTGGAAGTGTTTGGCATCTTTCTGTCCCATTCCTTTGTCTCCTAAAATCCTCAAGTGCCATAGATTTTATCCTAAGCTTCATTCCTCCTTCCTTTAGATAGATCAAAAACACTGAATAATAACCAATTCTGTTCCTTGCAACAAGTCTAATACTTTCCCCATATATGATAAATTAATCACTATTGAACAGACCTCTAAGTAAATTGAGCTTTCTAACTCAAAGAATACTCTAAACCAGCATTCTAAGAAATATTGGCATTATACAGCATGAACATAAATTAAATGCAGCAACATAGCCCATCAAACTTCTCTGACTGAAGAAAAATAAAGAAATAGATTAGCAGATTGGCAACATTGTTGCCATATTGACTGAGACAATCCAATCTCTAAGCCATAGTATACCAGCAGTTGAGATATGATTAAAAGCAGCTATTCTTTAAGAGAAAATGAGTATATCTGAATATAACTTTTTGTCACTGTAGTGCAAAATACGATCAACAACAGGATTATACAGTTCAGGAAAGAGTTGATATACCAGAAAAATCAAATAGTAAGACATAGTAAAATGTTTGACGTAAACCTTAAAACTGACACCAGAAGGGGAATCAATGGCAAGATGCTAACCTGCCTATGTGTTGGTTTCCTGGAACTGACTTTATTTTTACTAAGTGGGGGTTTTCTTGCTAGTTAACCTAGCTCTGCTTGTAGGCGATTTTGACCTCTGTTGTGAACTGTTAACATCTTTTTGTTTACTGTGCATTTGCACTCTTCTTGAAACTTCTGTTGGGGTTCTTTTCATGGTTTTAAGTCCAAGTAAACTTTCCCTTCGAGAATTCCTCAAAGGTTTCTTCTTGACATCTAAGTTCACTTTCTGGACTATTCCAGCTCTATAATTGGTGGAGGTTTTATGACTTGCCCTATGAGACTGCTCTTCATCATCATCAGTATCACTAGCCTCTTCAGTTTTGGCATTGGAGGGCTCACATATCTCCCCTTTGTGCTCCTCCCCGTTGTTTGAGACAAGCTCCGCTTTCCCATCAGCCTTTTTGCCTTTCGATTCTTGTTGGGTGCTTTTGCCTTGCATCTTAGCTTTATCGCTATCTTCCACAGTGGTATTTATGTGGTGAACATACTGACTTCTCAAAATCATCAATGGATGATTCTCAATCAGAAAACCCCTCTTGTAACCCTCTCTCAAAACGACAGTGTAGGTTCCAATTTTATGTGACAGATAAAATATACCAGGATGTTGATGCAGTGCTCTCTTAAATCTTGATCTGAGACCCAGGTACTCCCCAAGAAGCAGTAAATTTTCTTTCTCTGTCTTCTTTGGAACTAAAATATGAAGAATTTCATGCAAAACAGAGACAACCCACTTATCAGGTTCGTCACTCTTAGGCAAAAGAGGAGACGCATTTTCATATGGAGATATATACGGCAGCTTCTGCCAGTCATCCAACCACTTTTTATACTTCTTGTCCATCTCAAAGCCAGTAGAGAATTGCAGAGGGAACGCTATTGGCTTTCTCTCTGCATTACTCTTTTCCCCATCCATAACCTTCTTCTCCATAACCGAAGTTGCTAGTTCATTGCTCCAACAAACCAGCTCCAAAGCCTGCTTATTCTCCGAACCAAATGCGTGATCATTTCTACCTACAATCCGAAAATAATCAGGAAATTCAGGGATTATACTCTGAATATAGTCCTGTGGAAGACCCAGATCCCATTTCAAGTGTTCAATGATTGTTAATGGGATTTTATGGATTTCTGATATCATCAACAGCCTCAAAAGCCTATCTGCAATCTGTTGCTTATACCTATCACTCTGATACATCAACTCCTCTTCGGCATCGAGGTTGAGAACTTCGGGAGTGAGCCGGATATGAGGATGAATCCCGATTCCACCGGGAAGAAATTCCTCAAAAAATGAAGGATATTGTCGGATAAAATCGATAGGGCGATAAGGGATTTTCAGGCGATCTCTGTTATCAGCTATAACCGAGATGGGAATAGACTTCGAAGGCTCGCCCTTGATGAAGTTCTTGAGATTGATCAATGGCAACAGGTTCTTCTCCTTCTCGACGGCGTGGTCCAGACCTCGATCTCGGACCAATTTGATGGAGCCACCGCCATCCACAAAGTTTCTTAACTGATTCAGGTGGTGACGATGTTTGTATAAGGAGTGTTCACTCAGAATAGACTTTTTCTGCGACGAGAGAAAGACGAACCACATTGCACGCAATAATGGTGACTTCCAGTTTCAGCTTACACTGTAAGGAACAACGGAGTTCGCTGCAGCCTGGAGAGGGTTTTGGTTTAAGGCCTAGGGTTTTTGGATCACCGTTCAACTTCCCCGCGGTTTCCATTGCACTTCAACTTTTTTTATTAAACACTCCCTCGGATCCTTGGTAATTTAATTAGATATAAAAAATTAATTAAATTAATTAATATGATAAAAAATATTTATATACTCCCATGACACCACCTAATTTATAATTTGGTTAATTAAAATATAATAACTCATCTTATTTTAATTCTATATCATGGATGAGTTATATAGAGAAATTCAAATGTTCTGAATTTAAAAATCAGCAACTCATGGGAGGGAATTGTGTTTTTTGTTTTCTTAAATTATGAAGTTTTTGCCTTTTAAAATCAAAAAATTTGAATTTCTTTAGATGACTCATCTACTCTATAGGATTAAAATATGATGATTTGTTATATTTTAATTAGTTAGAATATAGATGAAATGACGCTCTCAAAGTATAAAAGTATTTCTCTAATATGACTTGTATTTTCTAAAACATCATAGTTATCTTTCTTAATATAAGACATATTTTTCATATTTATCAATCTTTTTCAAATTTACCTCTATATTCTCTCAATAATAAGATTGAAGGAGTAAAATTTAAAAAAGCAGTGATATTATAGTAATTAATTCATAAGCAAATTGTAAAAGTGCCCATAAAATTTTGGGGAAAAAATAAAAAAAATATCACTTAAACTTCAAAATCTCAAATCAATTTTGTTGCCTACAAGAATATAGAAATTAACTATAAAAGTATAGGTATTGACAACTCATTTAGGAAACAATCATTAATTTGATATTTATGAAGTTTAAGTGGTATTTTATTATTTTTTCCCTTAAACTTTTGGGGAAATGACACATAAAGACCAATACAAATAGTAAAGAACAGAGAGGTGTTTCCTGTCAAACTTCTTAACATTTTGATATTCGCAGAGTAATAATCATACAGTTCCGTAAGACATACAGAAATAGTATAAACATACTGGCATTAAGTAATTGTTTATAATATAGGAAAATCTCTGCAGGGTTTGAAAAATATTTACAAATGTACAAGTGTTCCAAAAGAAACTAAATTACAAGCATAGGTAACTACAGCAACTTCGGAGTGCCCCGAAGCTCTAATCACTGGTAGCCACCGCCTTGTTTTTCAAGCCACTAGCCTCAGCTGTAATGTTTTATAGTTTGAAAAAGGATGAGATTCGAGCAAATATCAATAGCAACATACTTTTTAGACATATAAAATGTTAAAATAAATATGCAATACACCATATCATGTAAGATGATAGAATACTGCAGGCACCCTGTCTGTAATACCCTGAAATTTGGGATTAGAGACTTGGGAATAAGCCTAAATTAAGTAAACTGTTAAACCCCAATTTAGCAAGAGTCCAAATTTATCCCCTAATCATTCTAATATCTTTGGGGTATTAAAAAAGTAAAATGGTGAATTTTGGAGAAAGTAATTATGTTTTTGGTGAAATCGCCTGTAAGGTAGTGAGCTTTTCATGTGATTTTTAATGATCAAATGATAAGAAAAAATTATGAAATTTTACAGGATGAAAGTAGACATTCTAAGGTTTAATTTGATAGGTCATATGACTCAATTAGAGCTATATACAAAAAGATATAAATTTTAGAAGTCAGCACAAAAAAACTGTGAAGTTTCTTGAACAGTATGCAAAGATTGAAATTTTGGGAATTTTGTAATTCCATCTAGTAAAAGCATATATTTTTTCATTAAACTAGACTTAATAAGGGTTCTATAGGCTTTGGAATTACTCCAATTAGATTTTTCTAAAATTAGTTATGATTTTTCAAAGTTTGGGCAGAAAATCTGCTAGAATTTCTAATTAACCCGAAAATTTTGGAAATTGAATAAATAATTCCATATCATATAATATATGATATAAAACATTTCCTCCTCCTTCCAGCAGCCATAACTGATGCCATTTTCAATTTTAGAGAGAGAGAAGAGTTGAGATTTTTAGAAAGAGAAGGAGAGGAAAAAGCTTGTAAAGGTAAGTGATTTCTTTGGTAAATAAGTTCCTAATACGTATAACTCCGTTCCTAAGCTTCCTTTTCATATGATTTAAGGTTTGGAGGCTCAAATGTGGATGTTGAGCACATAGGGTTCAACCATATCAAGGGAGAGCCAGTGGGAGCTTGAGGTAACTTCCAAACCTTTGTATATTGACTATTCTGGCTGCTGTGGATAATTTAATCAATGAAATTTCGCCGGATTGTCCTTTTTTTTAATTTATGGAAATGGGTTGGCCTAGGTGTTATGCTGCCCAAATTGATTCTAAATGGTTGTTGTAATCTAATGGAATAGTCAATAAAGTGGTTAGGAGTAGAAAGGAACGCGTTTACGAAGTCGAAATCGGAAAACCCCGATTTTCCCCGAAGTTCTTATAAGTTTCAGGTAGCTCTAGAAATGGGTCTTAGATTTGGATTTTCAAAGATTTGATGATTCCATTGAGTTCAGGAGGAAAAATTAGATGGGGTTACAGTTGAGCACTTTCTCGGAAAAAGGCCGAGAAAGCATAATTATGAAAATGCCCCTTAAACACTGAAATAAGGGCTGCCAAGGGCAATTTCATCTTTTGACAGTGAATTTGGTAATTCCAAGTTTAGAAATGGATTCTTTGGGTGAAAATATGTTAGGATAGCCCATGTTAGAAATTTGACAAAAGTACAACCAGACCGGGTACAATGGGACCGGATCCCCGGGGGTATTTTAATAATTTTTCAAGATAGGCTCATGTAACCCCCAGAAACACTATGAAAGGTTCTAAATAGTACATTTGACATTGTAGGATCGAATATAGAGCCCTGAGCTATTGGCATGCAAATCGAAGAGAACAGACTGGAGGTAGGGGACTTACCTTACTTGCATGTATTTGATATCTTTGCTTGTGTAGTGATGTATGTGATTGCTTTACTCGATTGTGTAGAGCATATTTGAATAAATGAAGTTCTGTTTCTGTTTTGCTATGGCTATAGTTTTGTTACATAAAACATTAAGCATGCAGAAATGTCATTATGGGACATGCATCTAGATAAAGCTAACATGTCATACACATAGCATCAATCATGCATGCATTATGGTATCTGTTTCCTACTGAGATTCTCTCAAATCTCACCCTCCCCTACCAACAATTTAAACAGGAGAAGACAAAAGATATGCTAAGAGCAAAGAAGGGAACTATACGAGAGGATTGCAGTGGCGGAGCTAAGTCAGGAATATGTCTCCGTTTCATTGGGACGGGTTTGGATACCCTAGTAGCCTTGTGCGGCTACATTATTTGAATTTATTAGGTACGAATCCCTATGGGGAATATATGTAATCATGCACATATTATCAGTACAGTTATGCTACTTTTGTGTTGCCTACCGAACCACATATCATTTTTCGTAAATACTCTAAAAAAGGTTGAAATTGAGATAAGAATGTGACCCTGTCCAAAGCCAAATGATATGTTTGCACCCTGGCTTAACCCTGCGCCTCCATTGGGTCCCAGACCACAAACAGAATAATATGCGTGTCTAAGACACTATGCTTATATTATAGAGAATGTCATACACAACATATAATAATCACATAATATATGAAAGAAAAAGTTGCTACTTGAATCCTTTTTCAGTCCTATTGTCCGTCTTATACTCCTGTTCTGGCTCGGGCTATTACCAATTCCTATAAATTAAAGCTAACAAGTAACTAGTTATTACTTGTACTATCACTACCTTTAAATCAAATTCTACTGATTATCTAATGCAATTATAACAGTTTCTGCACAGTATAATTTTGCACAATGCAGTTTCACTGTCTCTAGAAACTAGCAGATTTTCAGTCAACTTTGGAAATTTATAATTAATTCTAAAAAAATTCAATTTGACTGATTCTAAAGGTTAAGTGAAGCTCTTTAAATGTATTTTCATAGAAAAATATCCAAGTCTGACCATTGTACTCACATTGTTCCCAGAAATTCGTCAAACATGCACTATTCCAGATTTCCTTCCAGAAACAGAGCACAACTTTGAAAATTCAATCTTTGAATATACTTGCCCAAAAATTACAAACTTCCTATCACATTAAAGCTCCAGATGTCTATTTTAGTCCTACGAAGTGTCATAATTTTGGGACTAGGTTTGACTAACGAATTTCATTGCACAATAACATTGCCTTACCGAAGGCAAATCAAATAGCATGTTCCTTTAATTTCAAAAAATTCTAGATTTGCATATCAACATCCAAAAATTATGAGCACCTATATTCCTACACAATTTTCCCTTCTAAATCCAGTGGAATTATCAAAATTACAAAATTGCATCTCCTCCCCACTATTATGCACTTGGCTGAAACTAGGGTCTTAGGAGGGAACATGTGTTTTCTTGATTTCTCTTGCTTAACCACTTCCTTTCCACTTCTAATCACATGATTAACTACTTAGACACTAAATGACCATGATTAGAGGAAATTTTGGCAGCATTTCCCCTAGAGTTTTCATCAGTCCAAACTTACAAAACAATAAAAAAACTAAGCCAAAACCAACAATAACAACAACACCATCATATAGCACAAGATGATCAAGTTCATGACATTACCTCTTGGATTCTCAACTTTCTCTCTCCTCAACGCCTCTACCCTCTCTATCTTCTCTCTTGTTATGGCTTGCTAATCATGATATTCAAGAAGAAGAAGAGGTTAGAGAAAGTTCCAAGGTGATTAGAAGGCATAAAAACTTGATTTATATGCTCTTACCTTTGATTTTTGCTTGAACCTTGGCACTACTTATTCTTGAGCTCTCAACTTTGTCCAACTCTCTCTATATTTTGGTGCAGCTGAACGAGAATGAAGAAGGAGAGGAGGGATATTAACTTAATCGATTTATCTCTCTTCTTACTTTCAATATGTTATTGTTTAATGGAAATTTGTTATGAGCTTATTTTACTTGGTCATGAATTTTTCTTCCACTTGATTTAATATAAACCAAGTAAATGTATTTCCCTTTTGTTCCCCTTTTGACTGAAATTCATCAAGGAATAAGAGGAATAAAATTGCTTCATGAATTCTGATATTTCCTTCTTTCTATAAATTCATTAATTCACCTTTTTACTTTTTGACTTTTCAAACTCAATTTAGTTAGCTCTTGTTTTTCCTCTTCTTAAATTAATATTAACCAAGTAAATATATATTTCCCTTTATTTCCCTATTTAACTAAAATTATAGAAAGATAAGGGAAAAATAAATTGCTTCTTGCTTTATTGACAAATTATCATTTTGCCATTACATTTTTATAAAAATTCATGTCTTACTCTTCTTCCTTGTTTTTGGCCAAATTTTAACATATTTATTGGGCCATTGTTTGTGCTCCTTTCATGCTCCAATTTAGGCTACATTGTTAGTGCATGTTTGGCAGAGCAGTGGAAGGCCACAGACATGCGATAAGACTGAAAAAAGCACATCAACGCATTTTGGGCTTTTGGGTTCACGATGGGCATAATTGTGCTTTTATGTAAAAGCCACGATAACTTATAAGCTCAAATTTGATACTTTTATGGTAATCATGGAGAGAGAAAGTAGTGATTATTGACCAAAAAAGGATGAGAGCTGGAAGAGTGAGAGTGCTCTTGATATATGGTACTACTCTGATCCTATTTATAAGTTTATTTTGACAAAAAATTTTAGTCCTTATTATAAGTCTAATTTTAGGGTAATAAATGCATTTTTTTTTACTTTTTTTGCTCCTATTGATTGCAATAAATGAAAAAATTTATTCTATTTTTTCCAAAAACAACTTTTTGAGATGAAGCTCAAAAGTCTAGTTTTTCCAAAAAAAAAAAGTCACTTATGCCACCATCAATCCAAACACAAATTACATTTATAATATGACTTTTATCTTATTTGACACTTCTGCCAACGTTAACCCAAACAGGCCCTTAGGCTTTTAAGTGGACTTTAGTTGCTCCTTTGTGTCCTAGCTTAGCCAAGTTGTATGTAACCACTGATTGGAGTGTTTCTACCATTTCATGTACACCATAATTCACCATTTTATTCCATTAAATGTATCAATTACATACAAGGAATATTGATGACTTGGGATGTTACACTTCCAATTTCAAGAACCACTATAACATGCTAGTGCTCCATTTATCTTTTGTGAAATCAAAAGAAAATATCACAAATGCCCTTCACACATTTTCTTAAACAAGTAACCCCTACCATTGACCGACGACAGCCACCAGCCGGTTTTGGGGGTTGGCCAGCCAGCTATTGGCATCAAAGCTCCAACAAGAATAATTTATCATTTTTAAATGGTAGTTGTGCTTTCCATATCCGAAGTTGTTATTTTCAAATCCAAACTTGGTAAAACCAAATTGAGTTTAGAAATTAATCCATGCATGCCTTCTTATTTTGACAAGTGGTCATTTTTTAATATATAGTTATCATTTCCATATCCAGAGTTGTTATTTTCACATCCAAACTTGATAAACCCATTTTCATTAATGGTGTGTTTGGTTTGAGGGGAGGAGAGGGAGGGGAGGGGGTTAAATTACTTTTTTGGATTGAAGGTATTTAAATTTTGGGCGGGAACCCAAAATTTAAAAGAAATAAAAGGGTAAATTTTGGGCGGGAATCCAAAATTTAAAAGAATGAGAAGGTAAACTTTGGGTTTTTTCCATCCAAAATTGTAATTTGCCACCCCTCTCCTCCCACCAAACACATCCCCCAAGTGGTCATTTTTAATTAGATAGTTGTCATTTCAATATCCTGAGTTGTTATTTTCTACTCCAACCTAGTAAACCGATATTAATTCTATGAATTAATTTATGCTCGCCTTTTCATTTACACAAGTGGCCATTGTTAAATGTATAGTTGTCATTTTCATATTTGGAGTTCTTATTTTCACATCCAAACTTGGTAAACCCATATCCATTAAATGGTTATTTTTAAATTGATAGTTGTTATTTCTATATCTGGAGTTGTTCTTTCAAATCCAAACATGGTAAGCCCATATTGGTTTTAGAAATTAATTTATGTTTGTTTTCTTCTTTTCACAAGTGGTTATTTTTAAATGTATAGTTGTTATTTCCATATCTAGAGTTGTTATTTTCAAATCCAAACTTGGTAAATCCATATCGATTCTAGAAATTAATGTATGCTTGTCTTCTTATTTTCACAAGTCATTTATTTTTAAATGTATAGTTGTCATTTCCATATTTGGAGTTGTTATTTTCACAAAAATCGTCATCACCTTTACCATCAAGCCTCACCATCTCTGACCACCACCACCATCTTCGGTCACCTTCCCGAATACTCTGAACTTTGCTTTCCAGAAAGAAAAGTGTTCGCCACTGAAACCTGGAGGTCTAGTGATAGATGCTCCGTCGGGAAGAATTCCTTCACCCATGCTTGCCATTGGATCCTTCTTAGGCTGTTAAACCTTAACAAGAAGACCTACGCTCTGATACCAAATGTTAGAGCAAGCGTTTCACCTAAGAGGGGGGTGAATTGGGTGATACTAAAAATTTCGTTGCAAATATAAAATTTGACGATGAAATTAAAACAGTAAGGAGTAAGGAGAAATATCACCGAAGTGTACACCGGGAGTTATACTGGTTCGGTCACAACCACTCTGACCTACGTCCAGTCCTCAGAGCTTCTCTGAGAGTTTCACTATAACTTCCAAGATTCAGTGGGTTCTTGGCACCTCAGTACAAGCAAGTTCCTTCACCTGGACACTCGCTCCCCCTTACAAGTTGTAATCCAATCCCAACTCAAGGTTCCACAACCTTAAGTTATTTCAATAACAAATATTGAGTTTGAATGAAATATCTCTCTCACAGAGTGAATAAGAATCACTGAAGCATAGAATAATATAATGTAAAACAGAGTAGTGAACTTGATTATACGTTGGTATGTGTGTTCTTGTTATTTTTTTCTGTTTGGATGTTCCCATATTTATAGATACATTGGTAATGATTGTTGGAACATTTTTCTTCATGTCCGTTGGAGTGTGCGCAGCCACTATTGACTTTTCCAGTATTTGAAAAATATCCGTTTGTGGTAGGTGGCGGTCGGTGACATTTGAACGTTGCATTTGACTTTCCATATTTGGTAAGATCTCTTCATTATTTATCTATGGATATGCTCAGAATACTAATACAATAAAAGGTTAATCATATAGGAAACAAATCAATGAACGTTGGAATGATTTATAAGTTTCTGGACTTGCATACTCGAGTAGTTACTCGAGTATTCATTTAAGTTTACTCTAGTACATACTCGAGTATCATCAGGAAAACTTTGATGGACTGCAAGTCAACACACAAGAATAAGATTACTCGGGTAATGCATGGAATAAACTAAATTTCAAACCTTTGGGAATAGTTGTTTACTCGGGTACCTACTCGAGTAATGCACTAATAACTTCATAGGTTACTCGAGTACCTACTCGAGTAAACCTCAAATAAACTTTGGGTTACTCCATTCTCTACTCCAGTAATGTTGGCAGGATTTCAAGGCCGAGAGCACTTCAAGTTAGATT
This sequence comes from Inga leiocalycina, assembly GCA_963242795.1. Taxonomy (NCBI): domain Eukaryota; kingdom Viridiplantae; phylum Streptophyta; class Magnoliopsida; order Fabales; family Fabaceae; genus Inga; species Inga leiocalycina. The sequence continues at coordinate 77,234,975 of OY725322.1, forward strand.
ACCTTGTTACTCGAGTACATACTCGAGTATACTTACTTTTTGTGCATCAGTTACTCGGGTAATGTCTTGAGGTTTTCCTTCAATCATAACACTGCATACTCGAGTACATACTCGAGTAATCCACTTAAAATGAATCATTAAATACTTGCATACTAGAGTAATGACTCGAGGAAAATGAAATAAAATTAGATCAAGTTATTCGAGTACTACCTTTAGGTTTTTGCTTACCTCAGTGAGTTACTCGAGTAGCTACTCGAGTAACATTGGCAGGGTACAAATTGCCGAGAGCAACACATTTTCTGAAACAGAGTAACTCGAGTACATACTCGAGTATCATTGGCAGGTTGAGAGGAACTTCAAAACTTTTACATGGTTACTCGAGTACCTACTCGAGTAACGTTGGCAGGCCGAGAGCAACTCCAAGTAATTACCTGGTTACTCGAGTAACATTGGCAAGCCGAGAGCAACTTGAAAACATTTACACTATTACTCGAGTACTTATTCGAGTAATGTTGGCAGGTTACTAAAAGGTGCCTCTGGTTACTTCAAGTTTTGTCTCATTACTCGAGTACCTACTCGAGTAATGCCTTAGAAAAATTGCTTCTGATCAAGTTTCTCAGCTTTTTCTCTTGGCCTTTCTTCATTACTCCAATGCTAACTTCAAGTAATGCTTTTCCCTGTTATTACTTTGTTCAAACTTATTTATCATTCAATTCATCTTCATATCATTCTTTGTTATCATCAAAACATGAGATCTAACATTCTCCCCTTTTTTGATGATGACAAAACTTGGTGATTTTGAACAAGATCCTTGAAGTTAAGTTCTCAACTAAATACTTCTTGAATTCAATGATAATTTTGAAAACCTTGTTAAGTTTAGATTCAAAGTGTTTTAAAAAAAAATGAAATCATAATATACACCTTGCATACACAACAAACTCATTAGTCCAACAATGTAACATAATTTTAAAACTTGAATGAACTTGAAATGAGATCATAACTGAAATAAACTTGCATTAAACTTAAAATTTGTATTACAAGATAACAAGATAAAAACTTAACAAGTTCAAAAGCTTAACAAATTCAAAAGACTCCCTAAAACCCATATACACCCAAATACCCAAGACACTTCCACAAAATCACTCTCAAGTCTTCTCCCCCTTTTTGTCTTCATCATTCAAGAGGAGGATTGGAAGGCTTGACCATGGAGATAGGCTTCACTGGATAAACCATAGAACCATCTGAACTAGAAGAATCAAAAGAACTAGAGGATTCTGGTTCAGGAAGATTCACTGGAGGGATATGGATATTATCTCTAGGAGGAATAGGAGAAGGTTGGAAGACAACCATAGTAGTGGTCTCAACCTCTGGAGTGGTCTCAACCTCTGGAGTATGATGATCTTAGGAGTATGGTCTCATTGGTGTCTGGGTTATCCACTGAATAAAGGATGTCTTTGGCTTGAAGCTCAGGTAGACTAGAGACTGGAGGAATAGAGGGTTTAGCCTTAGTGAAAGGAGTATCAGAAGGAGGGTTCTCTGGAGGTGGTGGTGCAGAAGAAGATGGACCGGTAGAAGGTCCGGGACCCAATGAATCCAACCGTGCCAGAATCAATCTCAGAATCTCACCCTGGGCACGTTGCTCAGCTAGCAACTCCTCGTGCCTCTTATCCATTTTCTCAACCAACTCTGTCATTTTGTAGTTCATGTTGGTTATCAATTCAGCATTTGTGTTGGTGATATCAATATGGAATCCTCGGAGCATATTCTCCATGAAATGCTGAAGAGTGGCATTGAGGAAGGAGGGTGATGATGTGGTGGCAGCTGGAGCCGATGACTGAGTGTCATCCAACTTGCTAGTCTCAGCCTCAGACTTCTTCTTCTTCTTTGACCCAGATTCCAGAGGGCCTTTGAGAGGGATGTCAATATTCAGCTTCCCAATCTGATTTCTCCTAACCGGAGTCATCCTCTCAATAGGCTCCTTGCTATCCAAATACCATATCTTATTCTCCTTCAGAATAAGTGATACTATCTGAGGATATGGCATTGGTGTGGTAGCCTTCCTATCCACTCTGTATCTTTTTATCTCAGAAAAGATATATTCCCCCAAATCCTTTTGTTCCTTCAGGAGAAGTGAAGCAAACCACCTAAAGTCCCTATCAGAGAAGTGGGTATAGTTGTTGGCCTTGTTCACAAGGGATCTAGTGTAGATGTACCATAGAACCCTGTGATGATCACACATATCACTCGGTTTGAAATTTAAAGGGCCAACTAACTCACCGGGTTTAAGGACAGAAAATATTTGGTTTGGTTCAAGTTGGGAGTAAATATTATCCGGGGGGTTCTCTATCCCTAACCACATGTTTATCCAGAGGGTGATATGAGGATCTTTTGGCCTCTCACTATGGTGGTCATCTCTTCCTCAGCTGAGGTTCTGTTTGGCTCATCTAGGATCTCAAGATTACAGTAAAAATGTGTGATCACTTTTGTACAGAAAGGTAATCTAATGGATAACCAAGGCATAAAAGGATCTAGATATGGACTAAGGTCATGCTTCAATACCTCCTGAAGTAGCCTGAGGTCCATATAATGTGTCTTGCACACCTTCCTTCTGGAAAACTGAGATAGATACTTTGGAGACTCCACCAGCTTGTTGACATTGAACCCCTTTGGAGGGTTGGTGATCTCCTCTTCTGGCAATTTGGATTTCTTGGAAGACTTCCCCTTCTCCATTTGGTCAAGAATGCTTGCCATAGCCTTAGCCACATTCTTGTCATACTTGGGCTTTTTAGAAGACTTTGGTGTAAATGAGGGAGTAGAGGAATCAGAGGGTGTAGGAGAGGGAGACTTAGCACTTTTTCCTCTCCCAGTTGAGATGCTCTTTTTGGATTGAGCCATTGTAACAATAGGCTCTTTGATCACAACCCCTTTGGGTTTCGGTTAAGGTTGAGGTTGAGGTTGAGGTTGGATTTTGGCTTTTGATCTCGGGGTAAGTTTTCTTCTCTTTATGGGAGGAGAAGAAAGAGGATCAGGATGTTGTTGGGATTCAGAGGAATCTGTGGGAGTGAGATTTTTGGTCTTAACCATATTGAATCAGAGAAATATGAAAATTTTAGAAAAACAAAGCCAAGAATCGCGAGTTAGGGCATTGAGAATCTGAGCAAAATAGGAAGTTTTTGGTGATGAAATCTGTTGGGTTTTGACGGAAATGAAGCAAGGAATCGATTGTGAAAAGTTTTTGTAAGAGAGTATAGTGATTTACTTAAGGAGATTTTGTGGAAATGACCGAGTTTGCGACAGTTAAAGACCTAAAACCCGACGTTACTCGAGGCCTTACTCGAGTAACCTTCAAGTTTACTCAAGGCCTTACTCGAGTGATCATACAGAAAATCTCTAAAATAATTCATTTAAATTGCGTACCTGGCATGAATAATATTGTAATTATCCATGTATGTTCCCTCGATCATTTGCAACCAATTTTGAGCAATTTTGAGTCGTTTTTCATCAATTTGGAAATCTGGACTTGCAGCTACTCGAGTCCTTACTCGAGTAAGCTTCAAGTTTACTCAAGGTTCGCCTTGGGTAACCTGTCTTTTCAACTTCTGACTCTTCATTTCTTTGTAACTGAACCGTTAGATTTAAATTCCAAGTAACTTGATCCGTTACTTCCAGTTTTGAAGTCCATTACTCGAGTACATACTCGAGTAAAGTGCTTCTTTACTTCAAGTTGTTCCTCGGGTAATGCTTTACTGTCAGTCATTACTTCAAGTTGGTACTCCAGTAAATGTGTCCTCTGATAACCTCTGTTTTTGTTTCTCAAAACAGAATTTCTACCTTCCTGCAAAATAATTTTCTATACACTCCAATGCTTAAATTAATAATCATCAAAACATTATCAAATGACTTCATCTAATATTATGAGTAACTTAAATAACTTACAACTCATTGGGATTTACCATTCCCAATTCTCTTCTAATGTATAGAAATTGATCTTTTGTAAGGGGTTTTGTGAAGATATCAGCTAGTTGAAGATGAGTAGGAATGAATATCACTTTCACATCTTTCTTTTGAACATGATCTCTGATGAAGTGATGTCTGACATCGATATGCTTGGTTCTAGAGTGTTGAACTGGATTTTTTGCCAAGCTTATTGTACTAGTAATGTTACAATAGATTGGTATTTCTTTAAGATAAATACCAAGATCTTGTAGTTGTTGTTTTAACCATATCACTTGTGCACAACAACTTGAGACTACAACATATTCGGCTTCCGTTGACGAAAGAGACACTGTATTTTGTTTCTTGCTGAACCATGATACAAGAGATCCTCCAAGAAATTGTCCTTGTCCGCTGGTGCTCTTTTTGTCTGTCTTGTATCCTCCATGATCTGAATTTGAATATGCAACAAGATATTCACTTCTTCCTTTGGGATACCATAGACCTAATTCGGGTGTGTCAGCAAGGTATCTAAAGATTCGTTTGACCGTTTCAGCATGTGATTCCTTTGGTGCTAATTGATATCTTGCACATATACCAACACTAAATTGGATGTCTGGTCTGCTTGCCGTGAGATAGAGTAATGATCCAATCATTCCTCTATATTTTGTAATGTTGTAGTCTTTCCCTTTGACATCAGTATCAAGCAACGTTGTTGAGCTCATAGGCGTGTCCGTGCCATTTGCTTCATCCATTCCATACTTCTTCAATAGCTCTTTTAAATACTTTGTTTGAGATATGAAGATTCCATTCTTTCTTTGTTTGATTTGTAAACCAAGAAAGAAATTCAATTCTCCCATCATTGACATCTCAAATTCTCCCTGCATTATCTCAGAAAATTCCTTACACAGAGATTCATTAGTAGCACCGAAAACAATGTCATCAACATATATTTGAACAATTAAAATATCATTGTGTTTTCGTTTTATAAAGAGTGTTGTATCAACTTTTCCTCGTACAAAACCTTGATCAATAAGAAACTTACTGAGCCTTTCATACCATGCTCTAAGAGCTTGTTTTAAACCATATAAAGCCTTTTTGAGTTTGAAAACATGGTCAGGTTTAGTAATATCCTCAAAACCTGGAGTTTGTTCTACATATACTTCTTCCATGATGTATCCATTTAGAAATGCACTCTTTACATCCATTTGATAGAGTTTGAATCCTTTGATGTATGCAAAGGCTAAGAGTACACGTATAGCTTCCAATCTAGCCACTGGAGCATACGTTTCCTCATAATCAATCCCTTCTTCCTGATTATAGCCTTTGGCCACTAACCTTGCTTTGTTTCTGACAATAATTGCCGATTCATCGAGTTTGTTCTTGAATACCCATTTAGTTCCAATGATCGGATGATCCTTGGGTCGGGGTACCAAATCCCAACTTGATTTCTTTCAAATTGATTTAGTTCTTCTTACATTGCTATAACCCAATCATTGTCTGACAGAGCTTCATCAATGTTAGAAGGTTCAATCTCAGAAATAAATGTAGAAAAACTTACTTCATTGAAAATTTTATTTCTAGTTTTGATCCCTTCATTCACATCTCTTATGACTTGATCTAAGGGATGACTTCTATTGTATTTTCAGGCTTTAGGTTGTCCTAAAGATTGTTCTTCTTCCTTAGTTTCATCAACTTCTGGAATAAGAGACTTAGAAATAGATTGACCATTTTCTTGATTTAAAACAACTTCCTGTTCTTCATCAATGGTTTTGTCAGAGGATTCAAATTCATCAAATACAATATGAATTGATTCTTCAACAACACATGTTCTTTTATTGAAAACTCTATATGCTTTACTTCGATTAGAATATCCTAGGAAAATTCCTTCATCAGTTTTAGAATCAAATTTTCCTAAGTTATCTTTACCATTATTATGAATGAAACACTTACAACTGAAGATGTGTAGATGAGCAATGTTTGGCTTTCTTCCTTTGTATAGCTCGTATGGTGTCTTTCCAAGTTTTGTTCTAATATATGCTTTTGAAATGCAGCATGTTGTACTCATAGCATCAGCCCAAAATACTTGAGACACATTCTTTTCATTCAACATTGCTCTAGCCATTTCAGTGAGCACTAAATTCTTGCGTTTCACAACTCCATTTCGTTGAGGCGCCCTTGGAGCAGAGAAATTGTGATCAATGCCATTAGTATTACAATATTCTTCAAAGGCTTGATTTTCAAATTCTCCACCATGATCGGTCCTAATACCTGCAATGGACATACCTTTCTCATTTTGCACTTTCTTGGCAAAAACAATAAATTCTTCAAAGGTTTCATCTTTTGATGATAGAAAAATAACCCATGTAAATCTAGAGAAGTCATCAACAATGACTAATGAGTATAAGTTACCACCAAGACTTTTTACTCTTGCTGGACCAACTAAATCCATATGTAATAATTGTAGTGGTCTATTTGTAGAAATCTCATTTTTCAATTTGAAAGATGATTTAGTTTGTTTACCCTTTTGACATGCATCACAAATCAAGTCATTTTTGAAATGTACTTTGGGTAATCCAAGAACTAAATCCTTTTTTAGTAGTTTGCCTAGTTGATGCATATTGACATGAGCCAATCTCTTATGCCATAGCCAACTTTCATCGGCATTACTCAGGAAACAATTTTCAGATTCATTTCTACTAATATCTAGAGTATAGCAGTTACCTTCCATTTTTGCTCTGAGTTTTGCCTTGATATTTTTCTTATCAAGTTGTAAGTCTTCCTTGTTGACAATCAGACATTCCTCTAAATCAAATATTATCCAGTTGTCTTTATCTGCACTTTGACTTACACTCAGCAAATTATGACACAAGCCTTCAACATAATATACATCTTTGACTTGTATTCCTTTGTCATTTTTGATTTCACCAATTCCTGCTATCTTTCTGGATTGATTTCCTCCAAATTTTACCTTTCCACCTTCCTTAGGTTGCAATGTGGTAAAACTTTCGAAATCTCCGGTCATATGTCTAGAGCATCCACTGTCTATGTACCACTTGTTGTTTTTGGATGCTTTGAGACAAATCTACAATTGAATGACTAAGTCTTAGGTACCCACATCTTTTTGGGTCCTTTTGGGTTAGTACAAATGATTTTATGAATATATGAACCTTTAGGTACCCATTTATAGGTTCCTATATTTCCTTTCTTCTTATAAATGCATGAAGAGGTACAATGACCTTTTCTATTACAGTAATTATAGAATGCAAAAGGATTTGATATATGCACAGAATGCTGGAAATAATTCAAATATGACTTACCTCCTACTTTCTTTTTACCTTTCCTTCTATCTGATTTTGGATCATATCCAATACCAAATTGGTCATTTACACATCGTTGTTCTCTTAAAATCACACTTAGCATCTCACTTCCTTTGGTAAACTTTTCAAGAGTTTTTGTGAGATCAATGTTTTTCATTTTCAACGAAGAACAATTTTCACAATTCTTTTCTAAACTTTCTTTAAGTTCAATTTCAAGAGCTTTGTTTTTCTTTTTGAAAACAATTAATTCTTTAACTACTTTGATGAATTCAGAATGTAAAGCATTATATTCAGAGAGTAATTCATCATAGGTAGGGTCAGAATCATTTACCTCTTCTTCTGTCTCTTCTTGAGCAACATGACATATATTGGCTACTTCTTCTTCATCACTTTCTTCGTCAGAGGAACTATCTCCCCATATAGCAGATACAAAGGCCTTCTTTTTGTTAAAGAATTTGCCTTTTCTCTTTTCTTTGCTCTTTTGATTCAGTTCTGGACATTCTGATTTGATATGTCCTGATTTTCCACATTCGTAGCAAATGATATGATCTTTGTTGCTAGTTCCTCCTTTTTGAAAATGTTTGAAGCCTTGACCTTTCTTGTAGAACTTTCTTAATCATTTTATGATTAAGCCCATTTCATCATCATCAAACTCCTCATCCTTATCTTAATTTTCTTCTTTTGCTTTTAGAGCTAGACCTTTCTTTCTTTTGTCACCGATGTCATCTAGTTCCCGTTTGAACTTTAATTTGCTTTCATATTCAGAAAGGCTTCCAAATAGAGAAGCAACTGATCTCATTGATTCTCCTTTTGCCTTTTCTATCGCAGTGACTTTGGCCTCCCACTCTTTAGAAAGAATATTCAAAATCTTACGTACTTGGGTATGTTGATCATAGACTTTCCCAAGTGCCGCAAGTTGATTAACAAGATGAGTATATCTAAGTTCGAATTCAGAAATCAACTCACCTGATTTCATTCGAAGTAGATCGAATTCAGTGATCAAGGTATTGATTCGATTCTCCTTTATTCCCGAAGTTCCTTCATGAGCTATTTCCAGAGCTTCCCACATTTTCTTTGCTGTTGGGAGTGTTCAAATTCTGAAATATTTACTTTGACTCAAAGCACTTTGTAACATCAGAATTGCCTTGCTGTTGAGAGTGATAAGTTTCTTGTCATTCTCATCATATTCCGCTGGCGTCTTGGGAATTTTCTGAGAATCTACAATCTTTGTAGGTTGATAGTTTCCACTTTCAATCACATCCCATAGCCCATATTCAGTAGCCATCACGAATACTCTGAACTTTGCTTTCTAGAAAGAAAAGTGTTCACCACTGAAACCTGGAGGTCTGTGATGGATGCTCCGTCGGGAAGAATTCCTTCACCTATGCTTGCCATTGGATCCTTCTTAGGCTGTTAAACCTTAACAAGAAAACCTACACTCTGATACCAAATGTTAGAGCAAGCGTTTCACCCAAGAGGGGGGTGAATTGGGTGATACTAAAAATTTTGTTGCAAATATAAAATTTGACGGTGAAATTAAAACAGTAAGGAGTAAGGAGAAATATCACCGAAGTGTACACCGGGAGTTATACTGGTTCGGTCACAACCACTCTGACCTACGTCCAGTCCTCAGAGCTTCTCTGAGAGTTTCACTATAACTTCCAAGATTCAGTGGGTTCTTGGCATCTCAGTACAAGCAAGTTCCTTCACCTGGACACTCGCTCCCCCTTACAAGTTGTAATCCAATCCCAACTCAAGGTTCCACAACCTTAAGTTATTTCAATAACAAATATTGAGTTTGAATGAAATATCTCTCTCACAGAGTGAATAAGAATCACTGAAGCATAGAATAATATAATGTAAAATAGAGTAGTGAACTTGATTATACGTTGGTATGTGTGTTCTTGTTATTTTTCTCTGTTTGGATGTTCCCATATTTATAGATACATTGGTAATGATTGTTGGAACATTTTTCTTCATGTCCGTTAGAGCGTGCGCAGCCACTATTGACTTTTCCAGTATTTGAAAAACATCCGTTTATGGTAGGTGGCGGTCGGTGACATTTGAACGTTGCATTTGACTTTCCATATTTGGTAAGATCTCTTCATTGTTTATCTGTGGATATGCTCAGAATACTAATACAATAAAAGGTTAATCATATAGGAAACAAATCAATGAACGTTGGAATGATTTATAAGTTTCTGGACTTGCATACTCGAGTAGTTACTCGAGTATTCATTTAAGTTTACTCTAGTACATACTCGAGTATCATCGGGGAAACTTTGATGGACTGCAAGTCAACACACAAGAATAAGATTACTTGGGTAATGCATGGAATAAACTAAATTTCAAACCTTTGGGAATAGTTGTTTACTCGGGTACCTACTCAAGTAATGCACTAATAACTTCATAGGTTACTCGAGTATCTACTCGAGTAAACCTCAAATAAACTTTGGGTTACTCCATTCTCTACTCCAGTAATGTTGGCAGGATTTCAAGGCCGAGAGCACTTCAAGTTAGATTACCTTGTTACTCGAGTACATACTCGAGTATACTTACTTTTTGTGCATCAGTTACTCAGGTAATATCTTGAGGTTTTCCTTCAATCATAACACTGCATACTCGAGTACATACTCGAGTAATCCACTTAAAATGAATCATTAAATACTTGCATACTAGAGTAATGACTCGAGGAAAATGAAATAAAATTAGATCAAGTTATTCGAGTACTACCTTTAGGTTTTTGCTTACCTCAGTGAGTTACTCGAGTAGCTACTCGAGTAACATTGGCAGGGTACAAATTGCCGAGAGCAACACATTTTCTGAAACAGAGTAACTCGAGTACATACTCGAGTATCATTGGCAGGCCGAGAGGAACTTCAAAACTTTTACATGGTTACTCGAGTACCTACTCGAGTAACGTTGGCAGGCCGAGAGCAACTCCAAGTAATTACCTGGTTACTCGAGTAACATTGGCAAGCCGAGAGCAACTTGAAAACATTTACACTATTACTCGAGTACTTATTCGAGTAATGTTGGCAGGTTACTAAAAGGTGCCTCTGGTTACTTCAAGTTTTGTCTCATTACTCGAGTACCTACTCGAGTAATGCCTTAGAAAAATTGCTTCTGATCAAGTTTCTCAGCTTTTTCTCTTGGCCTTTCTTCATTACTCCAATGCTAACTTCAAGTAATGCTTTTCCCTGTTATTACTTTGTTCAAACTTATTTATTATTCAATTCCTCTTCATATCATTCTTTGTTATCATCAAAACATGAGATCTAACAAGTTTGCCCTTAGAATAGTAAGTGCATGTGCTTCTTTTGATAAGTTTATGTGTTTATACTGATAAGTTATCCATTGACAAGTGTATGCGTCTTTTTTGACAAATGTATGTGCCTATATCAATAAGTCATAGAGTGGCTATTGACAAGCCTTTTTGCTTCTCTTTTTCTTTTTTAATCGATGGGGACAATAGGGTAACTTCATATTTAAAATTTATGTCACTACAGTCCCTAGGGAATTTTTAAATAGGGGAATTTACATTAGAATTTTTTTGATTTTTTTCTTGATCCCAAGTGCAATTTTCTCTGGTGAATAAAAATAATTATTTAGTCATAATAAACTAATAAGCATAACCAACAATACAGAGTTGGTCTAGCAGTTAGGGGTGGAAATAGACCAGGCGGCCTGTCAGGGGCCTGTAACCTGGCCTGTGATTGGCTGTTCAGGCCTGGCCTGTCTGACTAAAAGGCCAGGCCAATGCCATAACAAAAGCCTGTTTTGCTTAATAGGCCAGACCAAGGCCTAACAGGCCTGTCAGGCCGGCCTAAGCCTGTAAAAATATTTTTTTAAAAAAAATCAGATAAGGGTTAAATGATAATTTCGCCTGAGCTTGTAAGTTTTAGCTTGTTTTCGGTCTGTTTAAGGAGACCTGTGGCCTGTTAGCCTGTTTTGTAGTGTGACCTATAGACCTGTCAGTTTGCTTAAAAAATTTTAAAAATTCAAGCTTCTTTAACAGGCTTCAGGCCAGGCCCAGGCCTAAAAATTGGCCTTTAACAGGCCATAGGCCAGGCTCAGGCCAATTTGTGGCATGTTAAGGCAAAAGTTTGGCCTGGCCTGGCCTGTTTCCAGCCCTACTAACAATATAAGACCTTACTATATTTCTTTAGGTCTTAAATTTAAGTCTCAAATATGACACTTATGTTAAGAGAAGCAATAATAAACCTTCAATCGGTTACTCGATGATGATAATAATTAAAAAAAAGCTAATAAAGCATAGATCCTGCCAAAATAATAATAATAATAATAATAATAATAATAATAATAATAATAATAGGCTGTGATGAGCTGAAAAGGTCCCCCAAGGTCGGGCACACCATCCGGCGAAGACCAAAAGGTAAGGTGGGGCACGTCACAACGAATGCTGAACGAAGAAGTCTGTCCCACAGCGACCATTAGGTCGCCTCCTCCACCACCACCACCAACTAACTCTCAATTTTTCTTACCCAATCCCACTCTCTCTCTCTCTCTCTCTCTCTCTCTCTCTCTGTGATCGACGCAACTGGGGAATCTCAGCTCAACCCGCTCCCGCGCCCACAAGAGAGCCACCATGGCGGCTTCTTCATCTGGAAATTCCATTTCTAATTCTTCCTCTTCTTTCTCTCACAAACCGTTGGAATTCTCCCCCGATTCCCCCCAGAGAATCTCTCTCACCCCCCATCAGCTCAAGTACTGCTCCGAAGCGCTGGCCATCTTCAGGGAGAAGCTTCAGACGCCGCACAGGATCAGTCAAGAGTTTGCTCAATTGCAGGTACTTTGGGCGTTCTCGCTGTGTATTTGGTTTCTTCAGTTGCTTGCGTGTGGATTGGTGGACGCTAAATGAATCTTCAAATGTCATTGACGGGGTTATGATGTGTTTATTTGGGAAATTCGTCGCCTGTTTAGGAAATACTGGGATGCTCTGTGATGTTTTGGCATTTTCATTTCTTTTGATGGCGAAAAGGCCATGGGCATACTTGGTAGGATTCGGAATTTGTTTCTTCTCTCTTACGACGAAGTATATTTTGTGTTCATACCTAAAAGGGAAAAAAAAAAGAAGGAAAGAATGATTCGTCTTAAAAGCTTCAAACGCTTACTCTCTCCGTCTCTCTCGCAGGTTGGTAATGGTTTTTCGTAGTTTGTCAATCCCTGCAGTGTTAACTTGGATGTTTCCCTTTGTCATATCTCTTTATTTCAAAAATAAAGAAATTATTCATCTTGAAAGGTTGTGGCTTGCGAAGTCTTGCACGTTGTAACAACTGTCGGTGTTTATAGCTATCCTTATGTCGTGTGATGACATGAAGAGAATGAGATGATGGACAATGCGAAATTCTCATTGAAACTTTTGGACAAGTTATACAATTCACTTCCATTATTTGTCTTTAACTCTAAGCTTGCCTCCCTTACTTTTTTGGTTGAATTTGTTGAATGTTTGATTTCAGGCCACTAGGATAACACCGAGTGAGGTGAGGAGAAGATGCACTGTAGCTCTTAATGACGTAAATGTGAGCAAAAATCGGTATACAGATGTCATACCATGTAATTATGACTTTCTTATTTCTCCCTAAGGATGTTTATCCTTATCATATGTTTGAGAGTAACTGCACTGCATCTAGTATTTCTGTAGAACGAGAGAATCTGTTTTGAAGAGTTATATATTGACCTAGTTGTTTATTTTTTCCTCCTTTCAGTTGACAACAACAGAATTGTTCTTGAATCAAGTCCAGATTATAGACCTGCAGCCAAGGGATATATCAATGCAAGCTTCATCTCGGTATAAACATTGTTATGAGTACTTGACATTGTTTGGAACACTTTTGCAAGGAGATCTTAGTATTATATTCTTAGTTTGAAAACTAATGAGTTCCTCATGTGCAGACCTCTTCCCCTGGAAGTGTTTCTCAGTTTATAGCTACACAAGGTCCACTACCGCATACTTATGAGGATTTCTGGGAAATGGTGATCCAATACCGTTGCCCTGCTATTATAATGCTCACTAGGCTTGTTGACAATTATAAGGTACTTGACTGTGTAGGCTTTTAGGTATTTTTTGTTGTTGCATGTCAGTGATGCTGAATTGCTGGTTTGGTGGTTTCAAATGCGCGTGTAATCTGGCTATTGTTATACAGATCTATTTAATTTCTCTCACTTTCCATGTCTCAATATTCTTTTTATTTTCTGACTGTAAAGATTGGCATGAAGCGTTTTGTTTTTTTTTTTGCTGGCCAGGCAAAATGAAAATTCAAGTAGCAGATGTTACCCCCCCCCCCCAAAACGCGGTGTTTCAGTGACCATTTGTATTTTCTTGGACTTTTTGCTTTTACTGTATGATGTGAAATGCAGCAGGGACAAGGGAGCTAACAAAATTTTTGGTTATTATGAGGAATGAGTCTGCCATAGACTTTGTTCGTTGCCATATATAGAATTAGTGACCTTTATTGTTTACTGCGAGGAGATCACCTCTATTGCATTTTTCTCTGTCCATTTTTCACCAAACTGCAAGATCAAAATGTTATTTATGATAGTAGAAACAGTGTAATTTATGCCCAGATTAAGTTTCTTGTTCGACTCCATGACCAAAGGCAGAATGTTAGTTTCCTCCCTCCCTCCCTCCCTCCCTCTCTGGCTGGAAACATTAATGATGTATTATGAAACACATCCTCGCACAGAGATTATGCTCATTGGGGACTCCATGATCAGGCCATTCAGGATACTTGTGATGCATCATGTTACAGAATCATAATTCTGTATAGGAAGAAAGAGGGAAAGAGAGGGAAAGAACCAGAAACAGAGAGGTAGAGGAAGAACAGAAAGATGGAGAGAAACAGAAGAGAAATAGAGAACACAGAGGAGAATTCTGGTTTATTTCCTTTGGGACAATTCAGATCAAAGACTAATACAATAGGGAATGCTCAGGCTATTTATAATGACACAGCCTCACATACACCCTTTCCCCATAACGGCTAACTAGGATACTTAAGCACTTATTTAACTAATTACCATCTAACTATCTGACTTTGCACTTAAGTCCCTATTAGGCTAATCTGACATATTCCATAACAATACCCCCTCCCCAAAACATCCTTGCCCTCAAGGATGATTGAGAACTAAAAAAATCTGAAGAAAATTTGTTGTTCAGCGAGGAATTCTCTAACTTGAGCCCTGCTGCACCTTTACTGCCTTTCCTGGGCTTGAAAATTCTGAAAACTTCAGCTATACAGTGCTGAATTCCCGGTGACTCGATCTTGCTGTGAACCTTGCCTTTGCCTTCCCTTTTTCTTTCTTGCTCAGAGAACAGAGCCTTCCATAGAGCATTGAGATTAATTCTCCTTTGAACCAACTCATAACCAAGCATCTTGCAGCAAAAACTACCCAATGACAAAACGAACTTGTAGGCTTGATATGTAAAATCCATGACAGTAAAAAACTTGGGCCTTCTTTTCCAAAATCCCAGCCCATAAAACCATCCAACAGTGCCAAACCCATCGTATTATGAAGAATCTGTTGCTGCTGAAAGGGAGTGTCATCCAGCTGTAACCCATCAACCTTCTGCAGATTAAAAAGAGTGGTATCCAGCTGTATCTTTGACTCTTCTAACTCAACTTTATTCAGCCACGTGACCTTCTGTCCCTGCCACATACTCTGGTGTCTATTTCCTAAAGCAAGTGCATAATTGATGCTTTGCGAACTCCTTAAGCCAAGCGACTGAAACAGAGACAGCAATGAAGGGAAGGAACCCAATGGCACGATGCAAACAGAAGCAATGGCCTTCGATATAGCAGAAACAGCCAGCGACAAAGGGAGATGACTCAACGACAAAGAGCAAACAATAACTGTTGACAACGAGAGAGGAAGAGGAGATAGCGAAGGAGTCAAGCATGAAGATGTCTCGTGCAACTTACCCAGAAATTTCTCAACAGAGGCGAGATTCAAAGACCCATAAACTTCATCCGCCGTATTTACATTTTTGTCCTTCGGTGGCACCTGCGAGAACGTCGGCTTTGACAACTCCATGTCGCTCAAGCTCGTCGTCGCTTCTCGAGTTCTTTCCGTCGCAACAGAACCCGTGGGCTCTGTTCTTGCCCCGCGTATTATTTCGAAGCTTGTGGCTTCTTGGATCTTCTCGGCAACGCCACCAGCTATCGTACTTGGCAACTCGTGGTTCTTGCATTGTGACACATTCAACTTCGTGATCGTCATCATTTGTTTCTTGAGCAACGGCAGTTTCTTGCTTCTCAGGTTCAGCTTCGACAGAAGCCTCTTGATTAACAATGCACTCTTGGGTGTTAAACGAACTAGACCTATTGGATTCTTTAGTTGCCAAACCTTTTTCTTGATCTTTCAATTCTTTTCTTGCCTGCTCCGCTTTCTTGGCTCGCCATTGCAAGGATATCTCTTGCACTCTAGCCAAGGATCGGGCTGCACGCATAGTAAGGGGGTTGAACAACTTCACCGACTCTGCAACCTCTTCTTTCAAACCAAAAACATATGCCTCAACCAAGTAATGTTCTGGCACATCTAGATTGGCTGAAAGGGAATCAAACGCACGATTAAACTCAGCTACCGACCCCTGCTGTTGAAGAAGCCATAGCTGGAGTCGCCTTTCCGTTTGTTGAAGACACTCGGCCACTGGTCTTGAGAGGAATCGAGCAGAATATGTGTCCATTTATTTTTCTTTTTCTTCTATTTTGTTGTCGGTAATGCAGTGGAAGGGCCAAGGATGGAGAGCTTTGATACCACTGTTACAGAATCATAATTCTGTATAGGAAGAAAGAGGGAAAGAGAGGGAAAGAACCAGAAACAGAGAGGTAGAGGAAGAACAGAAAGATGGAGAGAAACAGAAGAGAAATAGAGAACACAGAGGAGAATTCTGGTTTATTTCCTTTGGGACAATTCAGATCAAAGACTAATACAATAGGGAATGCTCAGGCTATTTATAATGACACAGCCTCACATACACCCTTTCCCCATAACGGCTAACTAGGATACTTAAGCACTTGTTTAACTAATTACCATCTAACTATCTGACTTTGCACTTAAGTCCCTATTAGGCTAATCTGACATATTCCATAACACATCGATTTGACTGTGTTAGATTTGAGCATTGTTGGGTCCAATTAGGGGGTCGTTCTCCCAAAGGAGTTTTTTATATTCATACGGACTCGAACTCGAGACCTTGTGCTTAAGTGGCCCTTCCACTAAGACCAACACTTGTTGGTTCATTTTCTTCTTTCTCAAGGTTAAAGATATTATGAGCAAAGCAATTCATGTCTTTGATGGCTTTTTTTTATATTATTTTATTGTAGTTTTACATGTAAATTAGACTTGCTTTTCATAAGCTGTCTTCCTCTCTCAAGCTATTTTCCTCCTTATGAGCTGTAAATTGCAGATGGTAAAATGTGGAGATTATTTCCAAGCTGAAGATGGACCTAGAGAGTTAGGTAATATCTCTATTATTGGCAAATGGATGAAAGCTACTGAAACATCACTGTTACTGCGCCATTTGGAGGTGAAGCATAGAGAGGTGAGATGTGTTGAAATGTAAATATTGAATGGTGTGTCTCTTGTAGTTTATTATTTATATAGTAGTATCATTTACATACTATTCTGTTTATTAGTTTTTGATCCGTAAAATTATCTGTATCAAGTCAGATTTGTTTCATTTATTTTATTTTATTTTATCCTTCAAGGGAGTAAGATAGATTTATCCTATATTATTATCCTAGTTTGGAGGCAGGCTTGCCACCTCGATTATGTCTACCCTCAATTTGCGGTGCCCTTGATTTCTTTTTTCAATACAGCAAGATAAATTCTTCTTTTTTCCCCCTAATGGTTTATGTTTAAGTTTGATTTGATCAGTTAATGCCTCTGTTTTTGGTCTGTTTTGCTGTGAGACTTGTATGACTTGCTCAAACAAAAAAATAATTGAAAATCTATTATTTACTTTTCATGTATGAGCTAATTTATGGGTCTTGTATTAGTCCAATATTATTGGTCTTTATAGGATAAACATGTTTTTATAAATGCTGCCAAATGCAGTATATTACTGAGGTGTGAACTTCCATGAACTCAACTGGCAGGCTTAACAAGCCACTCATCCATGGTGTATGTTTTCCTTCTAATAACCTTCTTCCCCTGGGTATGTGACTGGGGGAAAATCCCATAACACATATCTGCTAGAACCTGTCAAATTAATATTTTTGGACACACAGTCACTAAAGATCTAGACCCTCTTTGATCCTTAACCTTCGTAGTCTGTACTTTGTGATGCATTCAATTACAGTCCTTGTAATTCATACCTTGCTTTTTCACTTGAGCTTATCTTTGAAACATAATGATTGCTTTGTTGTTGACTTTTTCCATTAATTTTTCTTCCCACAGGAAGGAGAGCCGCCTTTGTCTGTTTTGCATGTTCAGTATCCTGAATGGCCTGATCATGGAGTCCCCAAAGATACATATGCTGTGCGTGAAATTTTGAAAAGATTGTACCATGTGCCACCAAACCTTGGCCCAATAGTGGTGCACTGCAGGTTAGCTCGTCACTTATATTTGTTGCAATAATGATAATAAGTCATATGCTTATTTGTCAGAGAAACCTCTGATTTCAGTGCAGGCATTGGCAGGACTGGAACATACTGTGCAATTCACAACACAATTCAGAGAATCCTTGCTGGTGATAGATCTGCCTTGGATCTTGGTAATACCGTAGCTGCCTTCAGGTCACAGCGTATTGGAATGGTTCAGACACAGGTATCTGGCATTGCTACTTTAAATTAGGTCAATTATGACCAGTTTGATTGTCAATGGAAAGGCATTGGTTTCGTTGGATCACATAAGAATTAAGTCCTTTTCCCAAACACAATAAATGTTCAAGCAATTTTGAAATCTAACAACAAGCATTATGTTCGATCTGATGGTTTGATAGTAATAAAACCAATTTTTGTCAAGCCATTAGGCTAGACTGTTCAATGGAGATCTGTTAGTCTGTGCCAGATTATAACTCAAAATCTACAAAAAAAATGAATAAATATAACCTCCAATACCACTAGAAAGATAAATTAAATATAGACTAAACACTTGTTAATATATGCGATATTTATCCTCCTGGCCTAACTAAGAAGCTCAAGCATGCAACTCTGGACTCTTTCAGCTAATTCTATCACTTCAGATTGGACGTGTTTGTGCACTTGGATTCTACGACTTAAGTTGATTCTGATTTCTATCATTGGGTTCAGACTGTCAAAAAACACTTAGGCTTTGTTTGATCTGGGGCAATCTTTAGTATGAAAAATGAAAGATTGAAAAGAGTGGATGGGAAATGATCCTCGTACCAATACACTAAAAATTATTAGAAAGGTTGTCCTGTTGAGTAAAGATGACAATGGCAAAATGGATATTTTTAAATTGGTTCTGTACATTTCATTTTTCTCCCATGCCTCATTTCTAAGTTCAAAATTGGCCTCTCTTTGTGAGACATGTCCAATAAAATCTTTATCTTTGTCTATGTCTCTATAACTAAATGGGCTCATGAAAACCAGTTTAAGCAAAACTTTAGGTTTCAATTTCTGGTTCTAGAATTGATTGAGGTATAGTACCTGCCTGATTATGTAATATTATGATCTAAATGGATCTGGTAATTTTAACCAGGGATCCTATGTGTTTTTATGTAACTTTAAGTTAGCTTTTCCATAACAATTTCTAATATTTTATTTATTCTGTCGGATTATGTTTACCTAATAAAATCCATCTTCATCTCTTACAATAGCAAGCTTGTTTACCTAATATTTTATTTGTGGATTATTTTCACATTCCAATTTATGTTCCACTTTCCCTATGCTTCGTTTTTCAACTTTTGGTTTCTTATTCTTTTTCTTTTTTTACCCTACATTATATCAGGATCAGTACTTTTTCTGCTATAAAGCTATCGTAGAGGAACTGGAAGACCTTGTTTCTCATCAGCAATGAGGAGGGTATGTTCTTTACTTCTGTTCACTTCTGTTTCTGCCAAGATTCTGCAGTCTGCACTGTTCGGGTCTCGAAAGTCCTTTGTCACAATGAATCTTCGCCCCCCCATTTTTTTTCATCCATGTGTTCCATATTCGCCGGGTAGTATGATAAATTGGCGGTCACGTTTGATGTAAATATATGAACCATCATGAGAAGTAGGATGCTTCATTTTGAACTAAACTTCTTACCTTAACATTTCTCTTTTGGTCTGGCAATACTAATGCACACTACCTACAGCAGATTTGAATAGGGAGAGCTTATGAATTTTACTAAATTCACATCATTCTCAAACTTTCAGGTACATTTGCAGTCATGGCAAACTCCCACGGGCATCGTTCTGATTATAGCACTTAACTAAAACCTACGAGGGAACAGAATGGCTCTTAGGAAGGTGATAATTTGAACACTGTTTGCTTAATTTCTGCCCCCTCTCCTTTTTATTCTTTCTCTTCCTTCCCCATGTTGGAAACTTGTTAGGTCCTTTAGTGCATGAAGCTAATAAAAGCATCTTACCTTGTTCAAGTACCCTTAAGAGTTCTGGATGCAGAATATCTGATGTTTATGAGAAGATGACCATTTATAGACATCTCTCTCTCTTCCCTTGTTAAGTATATTGTCACATGTTATTCTTGTAGGGAATGTTTGGTAGTTAAAAGTAGTACGATTATGCAAGCAGCATTCCTCGGATTTTTCTTTTTGCTAATAGTGTCACCTTATGTCCCCCCCCCCCTAAAATTTCTAAATTTCTCGTGTTTTCTCTAAAATTTCTCTTTAATCATGTGCGTCTGAGCTATCTCTTGATAATGAAAACCTCCTTAATAACTTTGAGGGAAAAACTATAAATTTATAAATTAAAGTAGATTGAGACCTTACATTTAAGAAATTCTCTGCTTCCTCTTTTTCGTGGCATTTTCCAGACTTGCCAGCTATTGCAATTGGCATATCATGAAGCCAATCATAATCCAAGCCCCTTGTTTCAAAATCGCAAGTCCATCTTGGTTGTCTTGAAAAGAACACTACAAAATAATCCTGAATTTATTAGGATAATCCTTACTGCGATTCAACCATGCCAGCAATATTGAATTAATTATTGGATTTTTCACCCCAATTAGGTACAACAATACGCAAATTTAACAGTCATATAAAAAAAATGGGGTTGGATCATAGAGGCATGACTCACTTAGCGCGTACCCGGTACCACTTTGAGAAATAAGTAGTGGAAAAATACTAATATAACATGTGAAAACATTACGGGATAACATAACATAACATGGCATGTGAGTAATTAATTCTTTAATGTGGGAAAAAAAAAATCTTTAGTGATAAGCGATTAGTTATATAATATAACATGTGGAAAACATTACGGAATTTAATACGGATCATATCAAAAAACCAAATCAGTTATAGTATTTTTTTTTTTTCCTCAAACCAGTTTTGGTACATAATATTGGAAGGGCTAATACTAGGCTTCACACTGGTACGACTCAGTTTGCGATGTTTGGTACAAGTGACAGATGAAAACATGGGATTGGGAATGTGATTGCTGAGAATCCACTCACCGACCCCTGGTATTGAAAAAACTATCTTGCGATTAGAAAAGGTTAAGACAAAACTATCTCCGTTTATAATAAATTTTGGATAGAACTGTCGCTCTAAAATTCTGTCATAGGTTTAAATTTATTCTTATCCATCTCCATAAGTACCCCTCCATCAACACAAGCATCTCCACCATTGCAGTTCTCATTAGAGCTCTCACCGTCGCAGCTCGTTCCAGTATATGTATATATCTATATATGTTCATTAATTATATATATCGATCAACAATGTGTTGATTCAACCCCCAATTTTATGATATTCACTCCTCCTTTAATTTATGGATTCTTAATGCTTAATCAAATTGCAGTTTCTTTCCTGATTCTACGTGACCAGATAATTGATGGCCTATGTTGCCTAACAGTGGGACAAACTTGATCTAATGAATTAAGTTTTGATTGTTAAATGATGAACGAATTAACAGTAAATACTGCGAGCATTTAAATTTTCTTATAAATTATTCACATCACTTGGGGAAGAAAGAGAGGCATCCACGGAGAAGGGCCCAAAGTTTTGTTATAATATTTTTTTTAAAAAAATTTATCATAATAGGGATTATCTTCTTTTTATAATTTATGAGAAGTGAATTAATTTAAGCAGTGCCTTTAAATATTACTTCATCCCAATCCATTAAAAATCCATGCTACATAGCAAATAGGGCCTATAATGTTTATTGTTGTGGTGGAATTTGCAAGATCCAACTACAGTTTGGATGATTCATATTAAAAATTTGTAACTACTAATTTCTTAGCAAAAGGATATTTTTTTTGAAAATTAGACCGTTCATTTTTTTTTAATTTTAAATTTTGTGCTCGTTAAACTAATTGTTTCAAAAATAAAAGTAAGAAAAAATTAAATCTAATCCAGACTCGATACTTGTTACTTCCGAGTTCAGATAACATGACCAGATAGAGTAATTATTTATTAGTGATTAGTGATATAATAATATAACATGAGGAAAACATTATTGCATTAATTATATTAGGGTTAAGGGGCATTTTTGCTAGGGATATTTTTCAAGGGGTAATTTTGTTTTAAAAGTTTTAAAAAAGAGACAATTTTTTCTTGGCTGTTATCTTAGTTATTTTTTACTGTTAATTAACCAAATATACTGAGCTTGTCATTTACGTAATTTTTGTTAAGTTGTAAATTTATCATGAAAATATTAAATCTAACTTAAAACAAAAAAAAAAAAAAGAGGAGGAGGAATCCAAATGCCCCCGCCATTGATTATAAAAGCCACAATCCTCACCCCTTTGAGCTCTCTCTCTAAAACTACACGCAAAGTCGTCTGAGAATTCATCACTCTGCCGCGCCATGGCCGCTGCCGGCATTTCTGTTTCAGCTTCTTCTTCTGCTTCCTTATCGGAACATCTCTCCCCTGCTGGTTGTCCTCTCAGAATTTGTCTCACACCTGAGCAGGTCATTGCGTGCAGGGACAAGACGCCGGAGATTATCCAGAAAGAGTACAAACGATTGCAGGTAGTTAGTTAGTTTGGTAGAGTATTTCATTTGTTTCCTACAGCCTGTCGGTTTGGTTGCTTAAATGCATGAGTGGTTTCACGTAAATATCTTCAAATGGCAACCTTTAAATGTGATTGGTTGATACTAGTCACGGTGTTTAATATCAGATCGTCTTGTTGTAATTATTATGGGTTTGGAATGTCTGATGCATCTCAATTTTCCCCCTCTATGGGAAAATATATGTAAATATCATTTAAATTTTCAAAACCTAGAAAAGTCTCTTAACATATGAAAAGGATAGAGAAGGGATAGGGTGTGAATCTGAATTTTTCATCTTTGGGAGAAAAGATCAAAATACTCCAATTACTCAATTCTTTACATATATCATCAATACTTATTGATTTTGGGAAAACCATTACTCTTTTAGCCAATCTCATTACTCAGTTAGTCACAATCCAAAATTTTTTGTTAATCCTTTTATATATTTTGTCAGTACTTATTAATTTTATCAAGATCGTTACATATTTTGTCAATACCACTAGTTATTTAGCCATTCACATTACTCAATTAGCCACAAGTTAATACTCTTTGTCAATTCTTTTACACATATTGTCAGCATTTACAGATTTTATCAAAACTATTACTCTTTTAGTCAATCTCATTATTCAATTGGTTACAAACCAAAACTCTTATTCAATCCTTTTACACAATAAGAATCGATGCTAATCAAGGGCAAAACTTCCAATAAGTGTGTGTTTGATAAATCTCCAAACCATGGTTTACGAAACCGAGACAAAAACCCCTCTCACGCACTTACCTCGTAAGTCATAAAAGCTATTAAAAAAAGCTAATTCAAACACACACTAAACCAAGCTAGAAACGCACTGAACTTGGCGACGGCCGTGGGGTTGTGAAAGCAGCATTGGGGCAAGCAAAAGGAGGACTTAACTTTGTCCTTACAAGAGAGATGCGAGAGATCGTGATCATGATCCTCCATGAACACCAATTGGAAGAACAATAGTAAGCCTCGCACACAGAGAGAGTACTAGCAAATAACAGATCAAAAGTTTGTGACACATAGGGAAAGTCTCGTGGGAGGCAAATCAGAGAGAAAGGGGGCATTTTTACCCTCGTCTTTCCCCAACCAAGATTGTGGCTTTAATCGATTCACCTTCGACACCGTGTTTACCCATTGCTTTAGGAATTTAACAACAAACTGTAAAGGGGAAAGATCACATACCTAGAATAATAGAGGAAGAAAAGCAGTGTAGAAGGGCACAAAAACAACGCAAGATTCTTTGGTCGAATCCTTCAATCGAATCAACCTGAATAAAAGAGCATCCAAAGAGGGAAATTTCCTAACTTCGATCGAATCACCTTCAGTACCATGATTCTTCGGTTTGAACCAATGATAAAAGGTTTCAGTGCCAAAGAGAGGGTGGCGTAAATGTTTCGGCACCATGTTTTTTCTCGACTCCCTTCTGCTACGAATTTGATCTGGTGCTTCTCCTATAGTGGCTCCGTTAATCAAAGTTAGCAGTGGTGGTGGGTAAACAAGGTGCTCATTGATAGGAAGAGAGTGGTGGTAGATTAGCTCAAGGCGGTGGAGCGTTGGTGGCTGTGAAGGTGAAGGTGAGGAGAGAGTGGAGGAGCAGGCGGTGGAGTGTGGATTTGGCTGCGGTCCGCTGCCTAGTGGTCCGCTGGTGTAGTTTGGGATAGAGGGGTGAGTTTTTTTTTTTTAAAAAAATAAGATATAGTATTTTGAAATATTTTTTTTGAAAGTATTTAGTATTTTAAAATATTTTTTAAGTAACATATAGTATTCTAAAATAATTTTTAGTACTTCAACTCCTTAAAATATATTTTCAGTTGTATTCAGTGTGTTAGCAGACTGATTGTAATTTAACTCTTAATATATTTTAAAGAGTTCAAAGCACCAAAAAAATATTTTAAAGGGTTAAAAACACCAAAAAAATATTTTAAAGTGATTTTTGGAACTAAAAAAATACATTAAAGGTTAAATTGCAATCAATCTGCTAACACACTGGATATAACTGAAAACATATTTTAAGGGGATAAAGTACTAAAAATCATTTTATGATATTATATGTTACTTAAAAAATATTTTAAGATACTAGATACTACCAAAAAAATATTTCAAAATACTATATCTTTTTTTTTAAAAAAAAAAACTCACCCCTTTACCCCCAAACTACACCAAAACGGTGTAGTTTGGGAGAAAAGGATTGGCAGCGGACCGCAGCCAAATCCGTGGAGTGTTGGCGGTGGAGTAGCAGATGAGAGAGAAAGAGGGTGAGGAGGAAGAAGATAGAGAGATGAAAGTGAGAAGTAATGACATTTTGGAAAAAACACATAAACTTCAAAACCCCAGATTCCTATCACATCATGTTTATGTTATTTCTATGTGTTAATAGACTTTTAGGGGTTTCTTGAATTCAAATGATATTTATCTGTTTTTTTACCTTCTATTTTTATATTTCTTTTGATCATTAAAATTTACTAAAAATAAAATTTGTACAATTTTCAATTTTTAAAAAATAATAAAGAATTAAAATCTGCACCTTTTTTTAACATAAGATATTAAAATATCACTTATTTTATGTAGAATTTAATACTTAAAAAGAAAAAAAAAACGGGCAAGGGAAAATTAAGGCGCAATTGACACCCCACGTTACCCCCTGTTGCTGCTATTAGTACTACAATTATTATTAAACTTGTGAGTTGTTCTTGTATTTTTAAGTTTTTAATTTATAAAATTGCGTCAAATGGCTTTTAAATTTATATTAATTTTTTATATTTGGTTATATTTTTTTGACTTCATTATTTATGGATGGACATGATAAATTTTTTTTTTATGGGAAAATTAGATCCAAAGACATAGAGCAAAATATATTTTTTTGGGAATGACCGTAGAAGTTGTAATTATTTAAAATGATCAATAATTAAAATATAAATTTAAAAGTATTAAATTATCCTTGATTAAATTTCCTTCAATCTCTCCTACATTTTATTTTAAAAGTAATGTAAATTTCATTTTTCACAAAATTACAACTGCCAAAATCATTACCTTTTTTTTTTTTTAACTTTAACTAACATCTACCTAACCATATCATCAATATATCGTTTAATTATTAACATAGATATTGTCCCATTTAAATTATTAATTTTTTTTCTGA
Source organism: Inga leiocalycina (assembly GCA_963242795.1). Classification (NCBI taxonomy): domain Eukaryota; kingdom Viridiplantae; phylum Streptophyta; class Magnoliopsida; order Fabales; family Fabaceae; genus Inga; species Inga leiocalycina. The sequence continues at coordinate 77,260,527 of OY725322.1, forward strand.
TTTATATAATTTTGTATAAAATAAACTGTAGGTAAAATAGAGCAATTTTGAAGATATTAAATTTTCTATCTAATATCTTAGTCGTTTAAAAGCTTTATCCCAAAAAATTATTATTATATATTTATATTATAGACTTTATTGATTATATTAAATTTTCTTAACATTAAATTTTTTGTTTACACACCAGTATTCTTTGGGGAGGCAATCCTATATACCATTCTCAAATAAAAAATATAATATATTATCTAGAATTTTTTTAAGTATATAACATTACATGGTTTTCGGAATAAAAAGCCATCACATGGATTTTTATTTTTAAAACTCATATAAATCTATTTTGACATAAAAATAAATTATGCAAACCTCCTTTAAATTGTTTAAAATTGCATATTTTTTGTAATTTTTTGGATGTATATAACTTTTCTTTAACATTTATAATAAATTATAAAATATTTTGATTTTTTCATAAAATTATAAAATTTTTATTTTCAATTAAATTTTTTCAACTGTAAAATTTATAATTTTGACAAAAATTGCAAGATTTTTGTGTTATTTTTTCAATTGATGGCTACGTAAGTGGTTAAAAAAAATGGAGAAATTGCTTTGAATTTGATAAAATTTACAAATTCATATTAGCTTTAAAAATAGAATGTGGAGAAAATGTAAGAGATTTAATAAAGGCAAATTTAATATTTTTAAATTTTTATTTTGATAATTGGTCATTCTAAATAATTATAACTTTTACTGTCATTCTCAATAAATATTATATGCTTTAGGTCCTTTGTTCTAATTTTTTTCTTTTTTATTGAGAATGATAGACTATAAATATTGGTATATTTAACTTTAATTATTTATATTTAATATATATTTAAACAAAATTAGCCATTTTTATATGTTTATCATTTTTTTTTGGATGAAAAGGAACTTTCATTCATAATATGCTGTAGCTGTACAGTGTGTTTAACAACAATAAGACAGTATAGTAAATTTCTACATTATTGTAAATACGATTTGAAGGTGTCAAAACTGTGCAGCGTGTGAGCAACGAAGCCATCTACTGCGAAAGTCTCCTGTTTAAAAACTCGGTGATTCCGCACTTCCCACAATTTCCAACAGGTGATGCAGAAGCCAATTTTCCATGAATTATCAAGCCTGTTACTCAATATGGTGGAACTAAGCCAGGTGTTAATGTCGGTTTTGAAAAATTCTGTGCACAAATCGTTAGGCAGAATTTTTTTCCATATAGCTGTAGCAAAAGGACAAGATGTGAATACGTGTTCCATATCCTCTGGTCTTCCAGGGCAGAAAGAACAGATAGTATCTGCTGTCATTCCTCTGCGGTGTCTTTCCACATTTGTAAGAAGACGGCCTTTTAATAACAACCAAGTAAAAGTTTTAACCCGTTGAGCCATGGGGAGCTTCCAAAGTTTGATCCACTTGGGATTCGGTGAAGTCATTTGGGGATCATCCTCTGCACAGTATGCTGATTTGACCGTGAATTGACCAGATGTAGTTAAATTCCAATAGCATGTTGGTGCCATAGGTGAATTCAGGAGAATTACAGAGGAGATTTCTTGAATGATTTCATTCGGTAGCAAGTGCATGAACAGGTTCCATTTCCAGGTACTATCTTCATTCACAAAAGCTGAGATGGGGAGCTCTAAATCAGACTCAGTTATAGGACCGGATGAAAGATGCTTAAGTGGTCCATAGTCTCCAACCCAATAATCAGACCAGAATCGCAATGTGTTACCATCACCTGGATGCCATTTAATATGAAGAAGAGTGTCTTCCCACAGTTTTACTAGATTTCTCCAGAAATATGAAGAACATGCTCTATTAACTGCTAGAATTGGTTCTCTAAGACCATACTTGCCTTTCAATACCCGAACCCATAGAGTATCAGGTTGAGAATGCATGTTGTACACTAGTTTCATAAAAAAGGCTTTGTTCTGAGTTTCCAATTTTAGTAAACCACATCCACCACGTTGGATAGGCTGGCAGAGGTCTTCCCATTTCACCAGACTCACTCCCCTTCTATTTTCATTAGAACCCCATATGAATCTTCGAATTATTTTCTCAATCTTTTTGCAACACGAGGAAGGAAGCCGAGTGCTTTGCATTGTGTAAAAAGGAATGGTAATCAAAACAGATTTGGCAAGTGTAATTCGCCCAGCAAGGGAGAGTAAATGACTTTTCCAACCTGCTAATTTTGCTTGTACACGATCAACTATGTTACCATATGTGGTTGCAGAAACTCTTCCATTCAACAGGGGCACTCCTAGATATCTGCCCAAAAAATCTGTCTGTTGGAAACCCAATTCATTGCTGATTATCACTTTATCAACCGAGTCCATATTCTTGGAAAAATAAATTAGGGTCTTGGATTGGCTGATTTTGTGACCTGAGCAATATACTTTTAATAGTTATATTTTGGTGAAAGTTTACTATTTAAGTTTCCTTTGAGTTTCTAAGATTATTATGGGTATGTTTGGTCTGAGGGATTTGGAGGGGAGGGGATGGAATTGGGGGGATTTTGCTCCTCTCCCCTTATTTGGATAATTACAATTTTTAGGAGGGGAAGGAAAATTTTAGAAAGTTTTCCCTCCCTTCCCCTTCTAAGCCTCCCCTCCAAAATTGGGGGAATTTGAAGGGAAAGATTAATGCTTAAATTTATATTGAATAATATATCCATACTATTTTAAAATATTACCACACTACTCTTCTCATTATTTACCCAAAACCTAATCCCAAATCGCAGAATCTCTCGTCACGGAATGTCTCGAACGTGAGTGTCGCCTCCAACTTGCCGCCATGTCGCCTCCGCTTGCCGCCGTGTCGCCTCTAACCTCCATCTTCATCTCTTTCTTCTCTCCCTTCGTGATACATCCGATTCCCCTTCGCATCACAGGTTTGTTTCCTGTTTTTCATTTGGTTCAGTTGCATACGTCTAATTTCAGTCACACAGGCTGATTTCGGCTTTGTTTGAGTGATTGTGGTGCAAACATGAGAAAAATATTATACTACCATGTTTAAATAAATAAATAAATCAATCAATCATTTAAGTTTCTTTCAAAAACAAGAAAGCTGATAGAGAGATAAATAAATAAATTACCTGTAAAGGATCAAGTGAATTGAGATGGGTGCGGGACATTTCTCTGTCTTGAGGGACGGTGAAGGTAGGGAAAGAGTAGAAAATTTCAGTCTTGGAGCTTTGGCTAGACGAAGACTCGCCTGATGTTTGTGTTGAAGAAGCCAGCGACATCAGATATGAACTGCTATTTGAATCCATCTCCAGGCATAGCTATAATCATCATCATCATTAGCTTCATTAACAATCTCTATATTCAGGAATTTTACTCTCTCTACCTGGAAAAGTCTTTGTTAAAGAGAAGCCACCCGATCCAGCAACAATAAGTCTTTATAATAACTTTGTTTTGCATCAAAATCCATAGGCATGCTCTGTTTCTCAGGTGTATGGATTGCTTTCCCCTCTTTGTTTCCTTTCTAAATATTTGATCTGCCATTGCAAAAAACATGGTAAAATTGTCCATATAAAATTATTTCCCCTCCCCTCCCCTCCTATACCAAATATGGTAGTATTAAAATCCCTCTCCTCCCTTTTCTTTTTGTCAATCCAAACAAGGTAAAAGAAAATCCCTCTCAAACCCCCCCTTCCCCTCCCCTCCATTAAAATCCCTCCCTTCCCCTCCCCTTCATTGAGCCAAACAGACCCTATGCCTACATACATTAATTAATAATTCACTTTGACATAATGATTTGTTTTTTTAAAACTAAAACACGTAAGTGAATTATTGTTTGATTTCAGGACCATTTGATATCATTGAATTATTGTTTGACATATTCTTACGTTTTTTTTTGCCTTGACACATTCTTAATTATTCACTTTCTCGCTACTGAATTAATTAATGTTATAATATAAGAGTATTTTTAATTTATATATTCATGTTAATTACTTGTTTTAATTATTTAATTTGTTTCTTATGATTTCCATCAATTGACGAGAACAGAATTGTTTTGAAAATCATAGTGTGAAGATGATCCTATGGCCCAGGGATATATCAATGCAAGCCCCATCACGGTGTGTGTGTGTGTGATAGCATTATGAGGATTATTATATGGGAAAATTGCCATAAAATACCCATTAGCATAATATTTGCTGAAAGGGACCTAAAGTACAGAGAACCTAAACTGTCATTATTTTCTTAATATTAAAAGACTTGAATACCCTCATTGGATTAATGAAGAAATAAGGGAAAAAAGGTCTAAAATTTTGATTTTGATGGTGCGCGAAGTTGAAGAGTGAAGGGCGGACTTGGTAGAGAGAAGCAGACGAGGTCGAGAGAAGTGGACGAGGGTGTGGGAGTTGGCGGCGGGGGTGCAGTATAGGGTTTTGCAGGAGTGGAGGAGTGTGGGTCTTAGTGGTGGAGGTGTAGGCTTGGTCTCTGCAGTGGCAGCGAGGTGAGGTCTTTGGGTCTTTGGGGTAGCGGCGATGTAATGCCCTAATTTGGGATTAAGGGCTATTGACTTCAAAAACGGATGTAATTATTGTTAATTAAACACTTTTGAAGAATAAGATGCAAAATTTGATCTGAATATGTTGTGATCAGTACCTAAACCCTATATTTAAGTTCAATTGTGGATTAACATCTAAATTGAATTAAATGATAGGGAGGGCGCATATTAAGGTGATATGGAATGATAAAATGTGCTTAGTGGTGATTCAAGTGGAATTGCCATAATTAGGGGCAAAATGGGAATATGGAAAGTTACCGACCGATTGATCAGTTACTGAAGAGGAAACTCATTGGTAATTTGAAGATCAATGGTTGAGATTTATTGTAAGAGAGTAGAAATCAAGTGTGTGCGCTCATGTGTGATTATGCAAGAAGTTACAAGATCATGACAAGTGGCACATTATGGACCATGGATAAAGTTAAAAGTTCAAACCACTCATTTCTCTCTTCTCTCTCCCTCCAAGTCGGCTAGTTGCATGGGAATAGGGGAAAAATCTGCATCTTCATCATTTTCATCTTCTCTCTCTATTCTCCATGGTCGTGCAAGCATAAGGAAGAAAGAGAAAGAAGAAATCTCAAGGTTAGTGTTCTACTTGACCTTGAATGATAAAAGTCTCTTCATTAATCTTGATCATGGTGATGAGAGCTACATCTTTATGGTTTTAGATTTTTAAAATGTGGTGTTTGAATATTTGAGGAAACTTGAAAGTGGTGGAATCAAGGATCTAACATTGGGAAGAGGAAGAGGTAAGAAAGAGCTCTCTTTTGATATATTCATGGTGATCATTAGTTAAAATTTGGAAATTTGTGATTTTGCCCTAATTTTGGTGTCATTTTGGAATGGATAAATTGCCTAGTGTATGGTGTTGGATTTGGTGTCATATGGTGTCCTTAAGCCATTGGTATTAGTTTGAAATTTTGGAAACTAGATTGGTCATTTTGTGGTTTTGGAGTTCCATGTGGTTAGAAATGTAGAATATGACATTGTGAAGAGAATTTGGTTGTTTGGGTGTTTTCAATGTGTTCCTTATAAAAATTTGGTAGGGGAAGGGTTGTTTGTGAAGTTTGGGAGCCATTGGCATATTGTTGGGGAGTTTGGAAGATTCTGTCAGCTGCTACGTTGTGCTTCTGATAAGCCTCACTCGAGTGCACAGGGGTGTCACTCCAGTGCAGCATCCTGTTTTCCCTTTTCCTTCAGCTTTCTGTTCCACTTCCGTGCCAGAATGCAAGAGCACATGTTTACACTTGCGAGTGATAGGGTCATTACTCGGGTGAATTTGGTGTCACTCAAGTGCAAGGGTATCTTGTACTTTGAGGTCACTTCTTGGGTTGTCACTCGCTAGCCATTTTTCAAGAGTGTGTGCTAGCACCCGCAAGTGCTAAGCCATCCCTCGAGTGCTAGAGCTAGTGTTCAAGACTTCAAGTGCACTCCTCATTCTAGGGTTTCTGTTGCTTTCGGGTAGTCACTTCCTGTTTCTCACTCGGTTGGACTAGGGTGAGTATGAGGGCATCACTCTAGTATTGGGTCCAGAACTCGAGAGATATGATCATTCTTTATCTCAGTGGGTACTCTTGGCCAAGCACTCGCACGAGTGAGCCAACCTCACTCGAGTGCAAATCATCTCATCACTCGAGTGTAAGAGTTGAAAATCAATGTTCTCTTCCAAAAAAGGGATCTTCGGTGTAATATTCCTAACCCTTTAGGCATATGTCTAGACTTCTAGTAACCACCCAAAGAGTTCAAATGATAACTAACTTAAAGTGTTGTTAAATTAAGAAATTGGAGTAGAGAAATAAACTGCCGTCCTTGATTTGGTTTATGGTTCATAGGATTTGATATTTATCCTGTTCGTGATTAGCCTATGCCAAAGCATGTTAGGAAAGAACAAGGTAGTGACTCTTTCCCTTATACTATATGTGATACATGGTATGTTTGATTGATTATTGTTTGTGGGTCTATCACCTGTGGCCCATTAGTGTTGACAGTGGGAGGATAGTGCCTTCGGGGCAGTGGAATTCGGGGGATGAAACTATGTGAAAGCCGTAAGGTTATATGTGAAAGCCAAAAGGCTATTTGCAAAACCTTTACCTGCGGCCCATCGGTGTTGACGGTGGGAGGATCGTGCCTTCGGGGTGGTGGAATCCGAGAGATGAGACTATGTGAAAGCCGAAAGGCTATTTGTGAAACCTTCACCCACGGCCCATCAGTGTTGACGGTGGGAGGACCGTGCCTTCAGGGCAGTGGAATATGGGGGATGAGATTATGTGATTATGTGCATATGTGGTAGCCTGCGTGCTATGTTTTATGCTATGATGCTACTTGATGATTTACTTGCATGCTTTGTGATTATGTATGGTATGAGTGATTTGTTACTACTGGGATTCTTTTTAATCTCATTCTTTTACCATATTTTGATTGGGGATCACTGTATATTTTATAAATAATATTTTGGATACAGTTGTGTAATCTCCTAAATGGGAATTTATAAACCTATAGTTTATATATAAAACCCGGGGTTTGCTGGGATTTTTGTTGTACACTCTGATATGTATAAATGTGATTCAATTGCAAAGGGTAATTATATTCGAAACTTGAATCTGAGACCAGGATAAGAGAAAATGTTGAAAGAATTTTTGAAAACCCTACCCTAAGGAAGGGATTGTAAATGTGTTTTAATTTTTATTGGTCTCTATTTCATTTTAATTACGTATTTCAAATCATAATTATGAAAGGGGTTACAGGTGAGGTCTTTGGGTTTGTGCGGTGGCAGGGAGGTGTGTTGGTCTTTGCGGCGTCAAGGAGGTATTGGGTACGGCGGCGACGGTGGCAGCTTCTCCATGTAGTAGCACGAATATAGGAGGATGGCAGTGCTCTTAATATAGGTGCAGTCTTGGTCCCTCAATTGCCCTTATTTCTTCTCCATCTCCCCAATGCATAGTGATTTTAATTTTTATGATTATGCAGTTCGTTAATAGGGCATCTTTTCCCCAAAAAGTAGCATATAGTGTTATGTATTTGTGATTATGCTATAATTTTTGTTTGAAAGTGGTATGCTTGAGTTTTCATTAAATGACTATTTTAATTTTTGAAATTATTCTGATGTCTACGAAGGAACTCACTATAAGAAGGTGGAACATTGTGGAGTTGAGACAAGCTTCTAATGGTATTTCCATTTTGATGTTTAGGAGGGCTAAATTGAAGTACGTCTTATTTAATTTCCCTTTATTGTAATCATTTGGCATACTTAAGATGCTTTACTGTCAAGGTTTTCAAGGAAATCACACAACAGAGATGGCAGGGATTGACTTATTTTGTGCTTTAGTTATGATACTTGTAGCTTATGCCTTTTTCTCCATGTTATTTTAATAAAATATCGCCCCCAGGGTAGGGATATGTACCTCTTCCTGTTTGTTTTGATGGTTTCTTCTTTCTTTCATATACAAAATAATAGTGGAGTAAATTGTGTAGGCACCAGGACTTATGGTTTGTAAGCTGTACCATTTACGCAATGGACTGCTGTTATAAAGTCTTGAAGAGGCATTTTCTTGTCAGTGACTATTTCTAGATTTTCTTTCCAGGTGTATGGAAGGAATGGGCAGCTCTTGGAGCTATATTATTCTTGCAGGCATTTCTGTATGCCTTTTGGAGCATAGGCATTCACTTTCCAATCCCATTACTTGATAGAGGTACTGATTTACTCTATTAGGATTATGTCTTTACATTGTCTCTCACTTTCTTATTAAGTAGCCATGTTTTTGAATGTGAGAATTAGTCATTATTGCATATAATTGTTCTGCTTTAGATTGATTATGGGATTTTGTGAATTAAGTTGGTAATTGAGGCTGGTGCCTTGACCTCAATACAAATGCATTCAAAGTTCAAACTAAGCAATAAAAATTAGTAATAATATTATAATGAGAGAATTTTAGTTAGGAAAGCATAGCCTGTGACTGCTTCTACTTTGGAAACTTGATTTATTTCTTCATTGACTGAGTTAGGCCCTACTGACTCTTAATGCATACTTGCTTGATGAGCTTACTCTAGGCACTATTCTCACTCTCGTTTTATGTTGAAAGTAGAAAGAAAATTTTAATAGGAAGAACTTAAAGGTGTGAAATATTTCTCTGTATCCATTACTAGGTTTTTTTTATCTGACTTTGCCATTTGAACTGGCATCCTGGGATACAAAATTAAAAAGATATGCTGATAGGTTTTGGTAATCCAATATCATCCATTCACTGTTATTTTTTTTTACCTTCAATTGTTGTTAGGATAAGCATTGTATGAACTATGATGTCATTGATGTGTAGACATCTTCCATTGTAGTTCCCTGAGGGATAACCTCAAATGTTTGAACGATAGATTATTTGTTTTGGCTATTACATCAATATTCTAATATTGTTACACAATTTCTGATGATTAACCAATGTTAAAAAAACTTTGGAAGCTTATTTGGGGTTTTGATTTTTCAATATATTTTGCAATTCTAATTAGTAGAGTATGATTTAGGTTCTATTCCTGGTGTCTCCTTCGATCAAATGAAACTACATATCAAGTTTGGGGTCCCCCATTCTCTCCAACAATCTTTGGATATTGAGAAAGTCAAATATGTATTTTCTTAGTGAGTACCTTCTCTTATGGAAACTAGTGCTTGATCTTTCATTAGTGGCTATCAGGATATGATATTTAACGAATTAGTTGTAAGTGCTAATGGTACATGTCAAAGAGAGTTCACTAAGTAAATGCTTAACCCATTTCCTCTCTCCCTCTCACGCAACCCTGCACTAGCATATTATGTCTTTGTCTCTCTCACATATCACACACTTCATGTGGCTCATCATATTTTTCAGATTTCATTTAATATTTTACAAGACTATTTAGTTTGGGTAGTCATGCTATAAGGAAATTGGAGAATAGTATATAGAGTAATTTAAAAGACTATTTATTCAGAAATAAAGATTAGGGGAATAGTATATGGAAGTAAATGGAAAATATGAAGAATATTGGTAATTTGAGGGCAAGGAAAGTTTTGGGAGTAAGGCTTATGAAAGTAGTCGGTTGTGTGCTTATAGTTGGTGAATGCCACACTCAACTCAAATTATTGATGACTGATCCACATGAATAGGAGTTGAAGCTTTCCTTGCAGTATCTTCTTTTTTTGTTTAGGAAATTGGTGAATTGTACAAACTTGATCAAGACATAGAGAATGCCTCTTTATATTTTGATATGGCTACTGAATTTTTTGTACTTGAGGATGCAACAACCTCTGCCAACCAGTGCAAATTGAAAGTTGCACAGTTTTCTACTCAACTTTAACTGTGAGAACTTTTCTGCCTGTTTTGACACTAATATTATGGAAATTCTGCTCATATAAGTTTACATGTCAATCTAAAGGTTTTGCATGTATCTTTGGAATTCCATCTAGTTCTCATCTTTATAATGCTAAAAGTTGTCATCTAATTTCACTGAGGTTAAATGTGCCATATGCTTTATCTTTTGCATACGCCTAAGTCTACGCCATTGAAAATTATAGGTGTAGTGAATAAGAGACATGTGATATATATTGAAGTACACTGATCTACTTTATATTTATCAATGTCCTTATAATATCTGATCTTGTTCTAAAATAATGTTTTATAGGTTTGTTATGTAAAATAAATGGTAGCTTTTGTTTGTTTACATTTATGAAAAAAATATTTCTCATACTATTACTGTGCTTATTTAAAATTATTTTGATAGTTTATAAATATGTGCATTGATATCATTTACATATAATATATTTTGAGAGTGAAATAATTTGTAAGATAGTATGGTCAAAAGGATAGGAGGGGAAGCAATGAAAGGAGTGACAGGTTGAAAGCCAAGGTTGAATGGAGCGTAATTGTTCAAGTGAGAATACTAGTATGATAAAACAAGGAAAGGCAAACACAAGACAATACAAGACACAGATAAAGAAGTTAGGGAGGCATGGAATAAATTGTCAAAGGAAGAAAAGAGTAAGTATTCCTAAAGGGCTAACGAGGATAGAGATCGTATAGGATGCCCCTCTTCAATCAAAGTAGGGGAGTTGCACACACGATCCTCACTAAAATAATTTGTAGAATTTGCAAAAGTTTTGAGAAATGATGTAAGGTTGACGGCAAAGGCTAAAAAAATTGGGTTTCATAAATATTAGAAGTCACTTGTACGAAGATACCTTATGCAGTATGTGGGAAATTGGTCAAAGCGATTGACCCTACAAGTTGTTCAATATGTGTAAGAAACTGTAGAAGGGAAATAGTTGAAAAGGATGTAAAAGATTTAATGGGCTTGCTTAATGAAAGGAGTGAGATCATAAAGGAACATAATGCAAACAGTGAGCAATTTCTAAGGTTAAAGGAAAAGCTTGGCAATAAAACATCTTTTGTGGTTACAAAATGTCTTCCACTTGGGTTCATTTAGTGTTTATAAGTGCCACATAACCATGTACAAAAGATCTTCCCCCACGTTTAACACTTCTCCTTTATGTGCAAAAACTCTTCCTTATGTTCAAAAATTATTCTATGTGTGCATCATGCCTTCCTTTATGCAACGATCTACCATTACATGGAGAACATCTGCCGTGGGTGAAAGATGTCTTCCACTTGGGTTCATTTAGTGTTCATAAGTGCCACATAACCATGTGCGAAAGATCTTCCCCCACATTTAACACATCTTCCCTATGTGCAAGAACTCTTTCGTATATGCAAAAACTCTTCCATGTGTGCATCATGTCTTCCCAGTGTGCAATGATCTACCTCGATGTTCAAAACATCTCCCATGGGTTCAAAATGTGTTCCACTTGGGTTCATTTTAAGTCTTCATAAGTGTTACATAACTATGTGTAAAAGATCTTCCCTTATGTTGAACACATCTTCTCTATGTGTAAGAACTCTTCCCTATGTTCAAAAACTCTTCCATGTGTGCAAGATGTCTTCCCTGTATGCAATGATCTACCCCTACCTACAAAACATCTCCCGTGGGTTCACAATGTCATCCACTTGAGTTTATTTTAAGTCTTTATAAGTGATAAATAACCATATGTGAATGATCTTCCTAAAGTTCAACACATCTTCCCTATGTGCAAAAACTCTTCCCCGTGTGTAAGATATCTTCCATGTGTTCAACTTTTTTTCCTGCGTGCAAGATGTCTTCCCTGTGTGCAAATTATCTACTCAACGTGCATAATTTCATCCATGGTGTTGGAAGCATTACTTACATCCTACGTAAATGGACCATGGTAACAAGTGAGAGCACAAATGATCAAAAGACATTGAGAATTAATAGGATGACAACATTAAACTTTAACATTTATAATTACAATAATATTTAACCACAATTTTCCTAACATATCGTGCTAATATATTACACTTGTACATTTACAATTATAAGAGAATATTAAGTAGTTGTAACCTAATTACAACACAAAATACATCTTCTAGAGTCTTCACACAATGCATTAACCACTGCATTTCACCCCTAATTCCAAAAAGCATAAGGGGCCAAAAAGGCTCTATACAAAACCAAAAGTCAGTCACTAGCTAACTAACTAACCAATGATACATTGGATTGTTATACTTGAAGAGGTGTGGTAAATAAGAATTTGAGTTCCTACACCTTCGTCAAGTATGCCCTTCCTGATGGTATCTTGAACATTTATATTAGAATTGAGATTCCCGTCTATTTGTGCATGGTCTCCTAGGCCGACGGCTTATGGTGGGGGGGCCACAAGAAGATCTCATTCTGATAATCACTGAATCACAAGTCCTTTAATTTTGGCATGTCAAGTGTATTAATTGGCGTCATTGTTCTATTATTTATCTTTTCTTATATTGGACTTAAGTAACATTATTCCACATATCAGCAAACATTACCATCAACATGTTTAATGCATGCACATGCATGTGGGCATGGTATACCACACATTTGCCAACCCTTGCAAGCACATTCTTTTAATTCAATATTTATAGCAACATGAGCTTCTCTAATTTGAACTTCAATTGTGTGTGAAGAATGTTGCAACACCAGCATCCCTTCACTATACAACACATTCTCCTTTAACTTTGCTTCTATGTTGGGGCCTACTCCATTTTTCCACAAGGTGATTGCATTCTTGCTAGCAAATAGTTTCTTTGCTAGATTCTCTCTATGCTTATTTATTAATGTCAACAAATGATGTTTCCTTTCTTTCACAAGCCATAAATTATATGACTCAGTGAAATTAGTGGTTATATTCTCGTACCTTCTGAATAGGAATTGTGACAATGCCCAACGGTCAATATCACCATACTTTTCAAGCCAGGTTAACAATTCACAATTAAAACATCGCATATTGGCTAAAACCCTTTCAAAGTCACAATCAACTCCAGCATATGCAATTACATCCATCATCTTCAAAGCATAATCCTTCTTGATTTTTGTATTTCTTCTCAGGCCTCTATAAACCTTTGAATACTCTGAGCTAAAGTTCTTTTTAACATACCTATAGCAATAGGCATGCCTCTCACTCCCGAAAACATTTCAGACAGCATGTATTATTGCATTATGTCTGTATGATACAATCACCACTTTTAAAGAGTTTAAAATGTCTTTCACATTTTGCATAAACCATGACCCATTATCATTAGTCTCCCTACTCACAATGGCATAGGCAACAGGGTATAGCTAATTATCAGCATCAAGCACAGATACAGATAACATTGTCCCATGATATGGCCCACTAAGGTGAGTTCCATCAACATAAAGAATTGGTCTGTATCCTCCTAAGAATCCTTCGATGGAACAACTATATGCGATGAACAATCTATTAAATGTATGATTAACATATGCTTCCTATTTTGCCATTGTCTTTTGGTCTACTTCTATTAGTGTAACCCCCTTCTCATCAAGGTCAAGATTAAATTCATAACTACATGATTATGTCAATTTAGAGACCGTACGATGATTTGGGACTTTATTAAAATTAAACTTCCCAAACCAGGGTTTACAAAAACCTTTCTAAAATCTGTTCAACAACGGTCTCATATTCATATTTTAAATACACAAATGGCCTGTACAGTACGATTTTATTCATAAATATCAGAGTATAACATAATTTCCTAACACACTCGGGTTCTATTCATCACTAAAGGGTTTAGTGTGTGTTCGCCTACTCCCAAAACCATGATTTCAGAGGCACTTTTCCACAAATCGAGACAAAACTCCTCTCACATACTTACCTCATAAACTATAAAATCTATTCTCCAAAAGCTAATCCGAACACACACTTACAGGGCACAAATGCCCATAATCAGATACCCATAACAGGGGATTAAACAAATACTATCCAATATCTCCAAAATACACATGTAATTCCCAACAAATATCCAAAAGCTATAGTATGATAACCAAAAACCAAAATAAACTCCTACCTCGGAGCTTCAGCTGCCTTTCGTCACATGCTTTTCTTTTGAACTACCGGCCCTGTCTGAAAATGTGGTTTTAGGAGAGTGAGATTCTAGAGAATCCCCGTAGTGTCAAATCACTCATAGTATGCACAACCACAAAGCATGAAAGCAAATCATCACACAATATATAGCAACTACAATGGCAGTTACAACAGTAAGGGTAGGTATGAAGAGTATCACCCTTACGTTTGCCCACATTAAAGTGCTCATGCTGTATTGCACATTCACATGTTCATATTACATATATCACCACAGCTGGGATACATATAAAATATTTCACATACACACAGCCACACTGGCAAGATAATCAACAGTAATTCACAATTCCACAACGCAACCTCGGCAATTACAACGGCAGGGGTAGGTGTGATAACCATCACCCCTTACGACTGCTCATGTTGTAATGCCCTACGACCGATAGAACATTTACAAGATCACAATGGCCTCATGCCAAATATTTTCACAGCAAAATAATGATAAGTCATGCATACAGAGCATCATACACAACATAAGAGAAAAGTCACTACCTCGGTCCTTCCGTGTGTGTTATGGCACTGGTCTCTCCCGAGTAGGGCAAATATCGAATCCTATAATTCATAATTAGGGATGAAGTGTTATTCTCTATTCCAATATTCAAGTGACTTCACAACACTTAGATTTGATTCTCATTTATGTCCTTTAGATGGCTACTAGAAGCCCAAACATATGCCTAAAGGGCTGGGAAAGACTATACCAAAAATCACCTTTCAGAAGTGTAAAATACTAGGGGTTGGCCGCGGCCTAAAAATCCATTGGCCTTTGGGCCGCGGCCAATAAAAATCCTGTTTCTTGGCTGATCTTCGAAAAATCATAACTAATTCCAGAAAAATCGAAATGGGATGATTTCAAAGCCTATGGAAAGCTATTTAAGTCCTCTTTAAGGAAACATATGAATAATTTCTTTCCATAAACATAAAAATAAAGAATCCAACAAATGTCCACACTGCTCCAGAATTGATCCCAGTTTCAACATCAAACGTTGGACAATCATAACTCCTAGCACACACATCGGAATGACATGAATTATGTGTCCATGTTGAAGCTCCGCATGTGAACTTTAAGACTAGAAAGTTTCAGAATTTTTCATCACCATTTGCCCATTCAAAACATCCATGAAAAATAATTGCTAGTACAGAGGTTTTCACTAACCAAAACTTACAATTTTTAAACCTAAGTTTCCAATGGTTTAAAATTCACATCCAACACTACTCCTACACAATTTTCCACAAGGAATCCAATGGAATCATCAAATTTACCAAATTCTCATTCAATTATCATGCTCTATTTTAGACAACATCACAATGAAATTTCTCAAAAACTCAAACTTCATAATTCAATCCCAAATCCATTCTATCAATTCAATATACATCCCAAGACACCATTTCTATGACCACAACATACCATACACATAATGACTCTAATTTTCAAAAATAGGCAAAAAATCTCAAAAAATAAAAGCTAAATCATATGGCATAAAACCTATGTAGAAATGTTTCTCTTACTCACTTCAACAACTTTCTCAAAGGTGTTTCTTGATTCTCCAACTTCTAGATTTCCTTGTGTGCTCAGAACACCATTAATTGGAAATCTAAAACCATAAAAATGAAGCCCTCAACCCAAGGAGCAAGATTAAAGAAGAGAGTTTTTGCATAAAAGGTCATTTAGAGGGTCAAAATCTCGCCTTTTTCACAAGCTTTTCCTCCTTTGTTTGGCTCCTATGGCTGCACGAATTTGGAGAGAAGGAAGTGAGAGATGAGAGTGTGAAATGATGAAGATGGAGGCAGAAATTCTGCTACTCCATGCCCCATATGCATAGGCAAGAGAGAGGGAAGAGAAAAGAGAATTTAAAATGATTTGTTGACTTTTCTCCCACCAACTCTCCATGCTTGATCCACATGTGCCACATGTCACAATCTTATGTAATCTCACCGTATGTAATTCCTCCATTTAGTTACACTAACCAATTCCATTAACCATATAGTTACTCTCCTTATTTTTCTTAGTTAGTAATTAATTTCTCCATTAATCACTAACTAATTGACCGATAATTTCCATTCTTCCAATTTCTCCATTGATTATGGCACATTTACTTAAATTGCCACATAACACATAATTAAATTCTTTTCCTCTCTATCCATGCGCCACCCTCTAATTTTAGCCCTTAAATTACTTTGTCAAATAATCATGCTAAAATACAGGGTGTTGGAAATTTCCAATAATTGATTAGTCTCTCAAATCAATTTTGATATACCAAAATCATTCATTATAATTATCATTAGCCCTTAATCAAAATTTGGGGCATTACAATTAGTCTCCTACAATACTAAGGAATCAACATGTATGATTGCTCAGGTGATCCATGTATCTCATCCAGTGCTTTCTCTTTACGTTTTCATGCTTGATCATAAGACATTGATAAACCATAGTCCCTATAAATTTCACATCTTATCTCATGAGGTGGTTTATCTAAACAACCCCTCAATCTATATTTAATTATGGAAGTAGTCATGATGGAGGTCAATTTGCAATGTATGATCAGATTATCCTGTGCTGAGTGATTGTGGTTTTCCACAAAGGTATGCACACGTAAGAAGTTTGACACTTCCTCCCCCACTTGATATGCAATAATTTTCCATGGACAACTATCCACGTTACACCTCACTATCATCTTACTTGCACAATTCCTCACATATTTGTATGCAAATTTGTGTGCCAAACTATTCTTGTACAGTGATTCTTTAAATACAATATCATTCTTAGACCTCTTATGAGAACTTGAAAGCAGTTTGTTCCACTTCTTAGCACCATGCTCAGGGATAGGTGCAGGTGTACTCTGAATTACATATGGCCTATCTTGTGATATCCTACTTAATGATGATTCACCAATACATAACCCGTACGATCCTTCCAAGGTCTTCGGCCTGCATCAAGATTTTTTGTCAATTAATCACTAATTCTTCCCTACCACTTCAAAATACTTAAAAAGTACATGTAACTTACCTTTGTGACATTATCATGGGTTGCTCTTCATCTATCAACTCACTAGCATCTTCAACTATATACAAATGTGCACATTTGTCATTAAATTGTACTATTTGTTTCACTCCTTCACATCCTCTATATCTACAACAGTGCTTTCATCTAATAATGACAATGTACACCTTAGCTGAAATGTTTTCCCTTGAATACCAAGACATGAATATATTGTTCTTCTAAGCTCATTAAGTGACATTCCTTCTCTTACTATTCTTCTATTTGCTCTCCCACCAACATATTGAGTCCTCCCTTGATCAGTGACAATCTTCCCGCTTATGTGGAAGAAGCAATAAATTTCTTTTTGTGCACTATTCATTACACTAAACATAGACCTGCAATAAGGTACCTTTAGTGTCATATAAACTAAATTTTACAATGTGTTTTACCTACTATAATAACCTCATCAATATCTCATATAGTTAGACTGTGAGTTCAATTAGGTTCTATTACAAATTAAACGATCACATATGCTACTCTGTAAACAACTCAACATTGGATACAAATGTAAATTCTACAAAGTAAATGGAACCTTGATGATTATGGAGAAAATCAGAAAACCTAATGAAGCCACAATTTAATTTATTTACTACTTCCTTACTCTGTAAAACAACAATGAAAAAACCTAGCTTTGGAGGGAAAATGCAAATCATCAGCTCCACCAAATACTGAACTATGAATAAGGTGTTGACACAACTCACCTCCTTAGCCTTTACTGATATGGTGAACCTCTGGTGACATCCATGGTGAATGACGACCATAAAGGAGGACGTTTAGCTCTACGCAGGCAAGGAGAAGAAGGCTTCACTAATTCCATGTTAGTTGCTTGCTCTGTTCTTTATCAATTCGTTGGTTTTACTCTCTGTCATCTATGATCCCTTTTCTCATTAAGGGTATTTACATCTTTTACTCTTATGAAAATAATGACAGTTCAGGACCTCTATACCTTAGGTCCCTTATAGCAAATATTATGCTAATGAGGTATTTTATGGCAATTTTCCCTTATTATATTTGATATTGGTGTTTTATTAATGGGTAAAATAACATCTTGCATCCTCCAAATTCCTAATACTCCTTCTGTTCCTATATATGAAAGCCTTTTTTTAATAGGCTTGTCTCTAAATGTGAAATCTCGAGTTTGTCTTAATAATAAATGCCATTTTTCTTATTTTCCCCCCAATTAATTATTATACCACACATATTCTCTTTCATCCTCATTATTACTCCCTCTCTCGTCCATTTATAAGTAGAGACATTTTTGGAAAAAAATTAAATTTCCTACATAATTATTACATTTAACTACTTTTAACTATTTTTTAGAATCTCGTAATTCAGATGAAAGGCTCTTATATATGGGACAGAGGGAGTAGCATAGACATCTTAATCTTATATATATTGTGCTTCCAACAGTGCCTAATGTTATTTTTCTCAAACATCCAACATCCCTTATATTATTTTTCAATTAGATCTAGCACCGTATTCTTATTTATGATCTAGGGTACTAGATGTATTATAAATAAGAATAGGAAAAACATAACATTAGAATGAGACCCAAATCTCATTAGAATTGGTTGGATGTCTAAATTTAACTTTTTTTTATCTTTACTTTGTTTAAAAAACTTAATGGTTATAAAATCTAAAATAAAGATAATATCTTATTAATAATTTTTTAAAAAATAATTTGACTATTAATTGAACATTATTAAATCTTGATGATCTATTTCAGATCTGATGAGGTTTGGGTTATGGTGAGCACTAGTTTCTATAACATTAGGGTTCTAAATGTTACTTTGTTTTTTTATTAATTCTTAGTTTTATCTTTGAATAAGCCTATAATTTTTTTTGATAAGAAAAAACACCCTATAATTAATAATGAGTTATTGTGATATGCTTATTATGTAGATTACTTCATAAGGTGAAAGGGTTTAGTCCCTGTTTGGTACACGGCATTGGGGGGAGGGATTGAGATTGGTTCAGGGATTGAGTCAAGTTGTATTGTTTGGTATGAGGGACCGGAAATAACCCGAGATTAAGAGTATCATGAAAGTGGGATTGTTGCAAAACCACCTTCCTCTTGGTATTGCATTTTCAATCCCGGGATTGCAAATGTTAGAGACAAAAATATCCCTGTTTATAATATTTTTTGGACAAAAAAGCCCTCTATCAATTTTAATAATAAGGATATTTTAGTCTTTTCATAATTTATGAAAGATTATAAAATAAAATCAATTCAAGTATTCCATCTAAATACTACCGTGTACCAAATATAATTTTAAACCTTCAGCCCCAGTCTCAGTACCTATCCCTATCCCAATACCAGTTCCAATCCTAACCCATCAAAATCAGTGCCTCGTACCAAACAGGGCTTAAGTTTATAGCAACACAAGGTCCTCCCTCACATACTCATGAGGATTTTTGGGAAATAGTTATCCAAAATCGTTACCCCATCATTGTGATGGTCACTGGCCTCGTTGAGAATGGGGTAATGGACTTTTTAATATAATTATATATATATATATGTATATATATATGTATATATATATTAGGTTTGTCTTTACATTAAAATAATTTAAACCAATTTGATATGACTTCTTTTAATATTATATATGCTTAAGCACTAAATGTATATGAAACAAATATTTTTTGTAATTTAATAATCATACATAAAAAATTGAATACCCAAAGGGAATTTTGTTAACACCCGTTTCCATTTCGATAATCGAAGAGTAATGAAGGCGGAGTTCAATGGGCATACAAAAAAGTACAATTATACTGATAAAAATATTCATTTACAATCCCACATCGTTCATCAATGAGATACAAAAAATACAACAAAAACTTTAATATTTATAGGATTCACCCAAAATATCTAGACATAAACTAGTTATAACCACAATCATATCCTTGCCTCGCGACATGTGCCAATCACTTCCTGACATCTACGTCTTTGCCCTTTGACCCACTGGTACCCGCTGAGATGTTTATTTAAAAATAGGGTGAGATTCCGAAGAATCCCAGCAGAAACATGCTATCGTTCATAGAAAATGCGAAAAGTAAATATGACATATGTCAAGGTATGCACCAATTAATGAATAGTATAAACACATCATCATCGTATATACATGAGTATGGCCCAACCCCACCATCTACACCGGTTGGTCTTCCACCAACTCCCAGTGTAAGTGCATACCGACACTAATTGCCTCTCTCTAGGAAAATCATGTTAATTAATAAAGTGCATTTACAAACAGTGGCATCCACACAAGCATATAACTATAGCATGATGTATGAAAGATAATGTTCCTACCTCAAAGCTTTATAAACCCCTTTTTAGATATGCCTTGTAAAATGTGTCGTGTCCGGCCTCCGACTCGGTCCTAAAATATTAAATGTATAAAAAATAGGCCATAACCTATCCAAGTATCATTTTAGACTCTTTCATGATATTCCTTGTGGTTATATTAGTCTATGGTGAAAATTTACCAAAATACCCCACGAGACCCCGGCTCGGCCTCGTCGTACCTTGCTCGATGGCACGTTTTTCCAAAATTTTGACTAGAGCTATCCTGACATATTTTGCCCAAGGAATCCATGTCCAGCCTCAAAATCACCAAATTCACTGTCAAATTACGAAAATACCCTTGACAGTCCCTTTTTAGGGATTTTAGGGGCGTTTTCATAATTATGCTTTTTTGACCTTTTCTGAAAAAGTGACCAATCGTAACCCCACCTATTTTTGCCCATTAAATCCAATGGAATAATCTATTTCATAAAAATCCAACTCCTAGCCCCTGAAATAGTGCTGGCCAAAAGTTTCAAGAAAAATGAAAAAATTAGAGTTTTGTGTTTTAGCTTCCAAAACTTATATTTTTCCACTTCTAATCCCTTATTAACTTATTTAAACACATCTTAACCATGATTCAAAGAAATTTGGGCAGCATAACCCCTTAGGGTTATAGCTTTTCTAATCTTTCAACTCAACCAAAAATCACCAAACTAACAACAAACTTCAAAACTAACTCCATACAAGTATAGATTTGAGTTTGATGTAGTTACCTCTTAGGCTTCTTGATCCCTCTCTCCCTATGTACCCTCTCTCTCTTCTCCTTGAGTGAACAATGTGTCTTCAAACACATGGATTCCATTGAAGAAGGAGAGTTTAGAGATAGTTTCATGTAAGATCACAAGAAAAATGCTTAAGAGATAACACATGTCTTGATCTTCTTCCTCCTTCTCTCTAAAAACCTCCAAGTCCTTCAAGTTCTCCAAGGCACTTTCTCTCTCTCTTTCTCTTGTGTTTAGGCGTGAAGTGTGTGAAGGGAAGGGAAGAGAAATGCTTTATAAACTTCCTCCCTTAATTCTACACTATTGATTTAATCAAGGGACCATAATGTGACACTAGTCACCAACCATACCTCTACCCATGCTTACTCCCATACCTCCTTCATAATTGCTCCCTTTGACTTCCCTTAACATTGAACTAACCTTCTCCCTTGGTTAACTTTAAAAAAACGTGCTCCCTCTTCCTCTTGCTCCAACTACACCATTACTCTTCCAACTAGACCAATTCTACACTCCAATATGCACTCAAGTAGGCATTTAATTCATCAACCCCTTGACTCAAGCTAATTCCCATCATGCATTCTACTGTATCCATACCTTCATCTAATGTACACCTTACCATTGTCATCATTACTCTCTTCATGTAGCATTTTGACATGTACTCATGAAATTAAATTTCCCCCCTCATTTTTATGTGTTTGGACAAAAATATGGAGGAGAAGGGAGGGAAAAATGTGTTTTACTAATTCCATAATTCAATTAAATGAATTATGTATAATCCCCTCTAATTTCACAATTTTTGATTTATTCCATTAAGAATATTCCATTTATACATTTTCCTTTATTTTCCTTGATTAATTGAAATTAACTCCAATTAATTGGAAAATAATTAATCTAGGGCTAAATTGGCAAAATTATGATTTTGCTATCACCTTTGTAATTTAATTCCTTTCTTGAATTAATTTGCCAATTTCCTTATGAATGTGAATATTTCAAAATTCATAAGATTCAAATTTCATGAATATTCACCATTTTATTGAATTTCTCAATTAATTATAATATATTTTTGGTGAATATAAAACTCGGGGTGTTACAAATTTAATAGTCTCTCACACACACAGGGCAATAAATTAGTATACTTTGAGAATTCCCTCATGTAAATATGAAATTCCTTTGTTTTAATACTAGATTTCTCTTCAATAAAAAAATAATAAATTTCTTATGTATATATGAGTATATGATGACTATTTTTAATTAATTTCCTATATATAGCAAACAAATGAGGTAAATTATTTATTGTGTAAACATTTCAATCATTACCTATTTTTGTTTTTAATTTTCAAAGAATCTTAGTTGCAGAATAATTTTAGAAATTTCAAATGTCTATCATTAAAATTTTTTATTTTGATCCTTAAGCATAACTAATGTATTGAAACATTTATAATATTAATTCTTCCCCAATTACAAAAAGTTGAAAGTTAATATTTAGGGAAAGCTATCTTGCAGATGCCTAGCTATTTTTTTTCTTAATTTTTAGTTTGGTATTTATGGCCTTTTTCTCTGTTTTAAATCCTTTAATTTTACTTTGCTAGCATGGTTTACCTTTGGGCGCAAGGGCTAACCGTTAGGGGTGAAAACAGGCCAGGCCGCTTAACAGGGGCTTGCGGTCTGGCCTGTTAGAGGCTTGATCAGGTCTGGCCTATCAGGCTAAAAGGTCAAGCCAAGGCCATTGTAAAAGCCTGCTTATCTTAACATGCCAGGCCAAGGCTTGTTGATAGGCTTATTAGGCCTGTCAGGTCAGCCTGAGCCTATTAAGGTTTTATTACAAAAAAAATATAAAGATAATTACGATCCTGCCCCTCCCTTCTTCCTAATTCCCTAACCTTAATCCTCAATTCTCATTTTCACATCTTTGAAATCACATCCAGCAACCACATCCGTCGACTCTCACGTCCTATCAGTCCACACTGCAAGTCGCACCTCCTCGGCTATCAGTCAACCTCCACTGTCCAGCAAGTGTCTCACTCTCCTCTCTTTGTCTTTTCCCAGCTTGCCCGTTGAAGATCTGTCATTCCGATCCAAGATTGGTCTCTCCGTCGTCTCTCACTCTCAGTCCATCGTCGAAGATCGGTCCTCTCTTAGTCATCTGTCACTCTCAGTCTACCGTCGAAGATTCCTGAAAGTTTTTTGATTTAGTTCAGCGTCATCTCTCACTCTTAGTCTACTGCCGTCTCTCACTCTCTTTATCGTCTCTCACTCTCAGTCCATCGTAGAAGATTCCTGAAAGGTGTCTGATTAGTTCAGTGTCGCCTCTCACTCTCAATCCTCCGTCGTCTCTCACTCTCTCCGTTGTGTTTCAGTTTAGCTATTAGGTAAGTTTTGGTTATTTTATTTGTTTATTTATTACTAAAATGTGTTTGATTCAAGCTTGAAATTTTGCAATTTGGTTTAGCTAGCACTCCTCTTTCGATTTTGTTCTCATTTTTGTTTGAATCTGTTTGTAATTTAGATTGTTTTTGGCCTTTTTGGAATGTAGATTGTTCCTGTAATTTCTGACTACAAATTTCTGTTTTTGGTTTTTGTTATGGAATTTAGATTGTGAATATCCTCTGGAATTTAGATGGTGATTTGTGAATATCCTCAACATATGCTCTGGAATTTGTGTAAATTTCAACTTGTTAAGGAGGCCTGTTTTCGGCTTGTTGCCTGTTAGCTTATTTTGCGGTGTGGCCTGTAGGCCTATCGGTTTGCTTAAAAAATTTTAAAAATTCAGGTCTCTTTAATAGGCTTTAAACCAGGCTAGGCATGTGTACAGGCCAAGCCTAGACCTAAAAATTGGCCTCCAATAAGCCACAGGCCAAGCTTAGGCCAGTTTGAGCCTTAACAAGCCAGGCCTGTTAAGGCAAAAGTCTGGCTTGGCCTGGCTTGTTTCCACCCCTAGTAACCGTGCTAACAAATTCCCTATTAAATGATATAATAAAGATAAGAAAAGGCATATGTAGCTAAGTGAAATTATATATACATTCAAAACCATTTTCCATAATATTTATATCATACATTTTGAATTTTGTAACTAATCAGGAAATTATTGATGTAAAGTTATAAATGATTATATATAAACTTGAGCTATTTCATGAAAATAATTTTGTTTAATTTAATTTGGATATGATGTTAACTAAGTTTGTCAAAATTATATTAAAAACCTAAGATTGTTAAAAATATACTATTCCTTAGATTTTTATATATGCTATATATATATATATATATATTGATTTGCTTGTTGTAAAATTTGAGGATGTATGCATGATCCTTTATTCAAATTATGCAATGAACAGAAAATCTTAAATATGAAAATTAACTGTTTTTAATTAAATTTTTAATGAGTCTAAATTTTTATTAGGTAAAGGTGCATATAGTATCCCTATCTATTTTTGAAAGTGCAATCAACACCCTAAAGTATTTAAGGGTGCAGTCAGCACTCTAAAGTATTTTTAGAGATGTAATCAGCACCCCCTAATGTATTTTTAAAGGTGCAATCAGCACCCTAATGTATTAAAAATGGAGCAATTACAGCCCTTTACTAATAGAATACTAACTTTGTTTGTTAACACTCTCTTTCATTTCCTCTTTCATCAATCTTCAATATGTTCATCTCTTCTTTTAGTATTTAAAGTTACAATTTTACTCCTAATGTATTAAAAATGGAGCAATTACATCTCTTCACTAACAGAATATTAACTCAAGGTTTGTGGTTTATCTTTCCCATCATACTTGTCAACACCCGTTTCCA
The DNA here is from genome assembly GCA_963242795.1 of Inga leiocalycina. Classification (NCBI taxonomy): domain Eukaryota; kingdom Viridiplantae; phylum Streptophyta; class Magnoliopsida; order Fabales; family Fabaceae; genus Inga; species Inga leiocalycina. The sequence continues at coordinate 77,285,454 of OY725322.1, forward strand.
TTTTGATATGCGCAGGGCAATAATGAACAAGTTCCATAGGCAAACAGAAAAGTACAGTTATACTGATAATAAGTATTTGTTTACAGACAGACATTAACAGAGCAAAATTCACTAATAATTACAAATATATACAGAATATCCCAAAATATTCCAAGTACAGGCTAAATGTAACCACCAACTGTGTCTCGAGAAACATGCCCGTCAGTTTCCCGGAACTATGTCCTTGCCTTTTGAACCGCTGGCACCCGCTGAGACATTTGGATTAGAAAAAGGGGTGAGATTCCAAGGAATCTCAGTAGAAACATACGATCAACATATAAAATGCGAAAATTAAATATGCAATGCACCGTATCAAGTAAAATGAAAATTCATATCATCCGTGTGTGTACACAAAATTCAGGGCCAACTAACCCGTTGAAACCCCTATATGTACCTCAGCCGAGTCCTTGACTACAGCTAGGTAAGACCAGTGTACCTCAGCTAGGTCCTAGACCACAGCTAGGTAATGTGCCTCCAGCACGTGTTCAGATCATAAAATACAGTAACACGCATCATACAGATAGTCACATAGTATATGAGAGATAGTAGTCCCTACCTTAACCTCTTTCTTGTCTCAAAGGGCCCGCCCCATAAAACGTGTCAACTAAAGGCGTCCAACTCGGTCCTAAAACATCAAATATACAAGAAATAGGTCATAACCTATCCAAGTATCATTTTAGACACTTCCATAGTGTTTCCTGTGGTTATATTAGCCTATGGTGAAAATTTACCAAAATGCCCCCGGGACCCCGGCCCCGCTGTACCGGCCCGATGGCACGTTTTTCCAAATTTTTGACTATGGCTATCCTGACGTATTTTCATCCAAGGAATCCATTTCTGGACTCAAAATTACCAAATTCAATGTAAAATTACGAAATTGCCCTTGGCAGCCCTACTTTTAGGGTTTTAGGGGCGTTCCCGTAATTATGCTTTCTCAGCCTGTTCTGAAAAAGTGCCCAACTGTAACCCCACCTATTTTCGCCCACTGAATCCAATGGAACCATAAAATCATTGAAAATCCAACTCTAAGGCCCTCAAACATCCCTGGCCGAAATAATTATATTCTCCGGGAAAAATCGGGGTTTTACGATTTCGGCTCCGTAAACATGTTCCTTTATACTCCTAACCACTTTATTAACCATCTAATTGAGTTATAACAACCATTTGAACTAAAATTGGGCAGCATAACCCTTAGATATACAACTTTCCAAAATTTAAAACCAATGGCAATCCGGCGAAATTTCACCGATTAAATTGCCCACAGCAGCCAGAATAGTTAATATACGAAGGTTTGGAAGTTGCCTCAAGCTCCAACAAGCTTTTCCCAAAAATGGCTGAAACCCTAACCTTTAGAGAACAGATTTGTGAGCCTCCAAACCCTAAAGAACAAAGAGGAGTAGCTTAGAGTCGGAGATATACGCGTTAGAAGCGAAATCGTCGGAGAAATCGGCTTACCTTGTGATTTTTCTTCTATTTCTCTCTCTAAACTCTCTCAACTTTCTCTCACTATGGTTCAGGTCTGTTGAGCATGAAAATGGGCTGAAGAGGATGATGATATATTTATTTACCATATATTTTACAATATTTTATTTATTTGTTTTGTTTTCCAAAATTTCAAAAATGAACTTATGTACATATAACCATGCTCATTAAGCCCAATCAATATTTCCTTATTTATGCCACATGTAGGAGACACCTAGGGGTCCCTCCCTATTGTCTCAATTGGCTTCATAACTTGTTTCGGTTACGTATACACGTAAAGTCTTAATTTTGGTCAAAATTGCACTTTTTGCTCAAATTTTCCACAAATTCATATTAAATTGACCAAAATATTCTAAATATATTTTTAACCTTTATTTTCCTTAATTAATTGAAATTAACTTCAATTAATTGAAAAATAATTTATTTTGTGCTATTTTGGCAAAATTACGATTTTGCCATTACCTTTCTAATCCAATTTCTTCTCTTATTTTTCTTTCACCAATTTTCATCTATTTTTGGACCAAATATTTTCTCTAATATTCCTTCATTTTTGGACCTTAATATTGGGCTTTTTAAATTACCCAAATTAATTCCATAATTATTTTTGCCCAATTTCCCATGAAATTGAACATTTATAAATTCATAAATTCCAAATTCATGAATATTCACCATTTTATTGAATTTCCCAAATAATTACAATATATTTGGTGAATATAAAATTTGGGGTGTTACAATACTTTTCCTATCATTGTGATGAAAGTATTTGGCTTTAGTCTTGTTGAATCTTGAGACCTAAATAAAAGAAGTTAAGTCGAAATCAGAGAGGATTTTTATTCATAGTAAATTATTAGTTTCAATAACAGATGCATGAATATATTAAATTTCCTAAGTGAAGGTGTGTAATTACTCCATTTTTAATACAATAGGGTAATGATTGCACCTCTAAAAATAGTTTAGGGTGTTGATTGCACCCTTAAATACTTTAGGGTGACGATTGCGTCTCTAAAAATAGATCGGTGTGCTGGATGCACCTTTACCCATTTTTATTTACTTATTTGTACTAAAAATCGTATTCAGTGAATACAAGGCACAATGCAGAGTTTTATATTTAATCTTATCTGCCCAATAATTCTCTTGAGAAATAGTCAAGAGTACTAAACCAATTTTGACTCTCCAATAATGCATAGTTTTAATTGTAAGTAGTTCATAAATTGCTTATTATATAGGGTTAAGGTGCAAAATACCCATGAGTTTTTATTCAAAGTGAGTCCAGCACCATATACTTTTCAGAGGTGCAAAAATACCTGAGTTTTCAAGATTGGGGCAAAAATATAGTCTTCGTTGAAAGATGCTAACATCCATTTATTACCATTTGAAAGTGACACTACAAAAAAAACGTGATTTAGTAGCGGTTAAAAATAGGTATTCGTAGCGGTTCTAACCGCTACAAACTATATTAGTAGCGGTTAGAAAAACCGCTACTAAATCGTACGTTGCAAGCGGTTTTGTAGCGGTTATATAAAACCGCTACTCAATCAAAAATAACCGCTACAAAGTTTGTAGCGGTTAATAGTAACCGCTACAAAATCAAAAGATATTTGTAGCGGTTATATAACCGCTACAAATATGAAAAATTTTATTTAGAGTGAATTTTTTTTTTTGTAGCGGTTAAAAAACCGCTACAAATATATAAAAATGAAAATTTGTTAAAAATGACTTTTTTTATTTGTAGCGGTTAAGAAACCGCTACCAAATTTGAATTTCATGAAATTAGTAGCGGTTCTTAGAACCGCTACTAATTTCATGAAATTCAAATTTACCGCCAAAAAATTTAAATTTACCTTTAAAAAGGCGCGTTATTTAGTAGCGGTTTAATAACCGCTACAAATATTTAAAATTTTTTTTAAATATATACGTTAATTTTTTTCTTTTTTTTCAATATTATATTAAATAGTTTAATTTGTTATTATTTTATTTGTTTCAATTAGTTTATTATTTAATAGTTTAACTTATTAATAAATTAAAAAGAAAAAATGTAATTGAATATGATTAGTATAAAATTATATTAATAATATTATTAACGATAGTTAGGTAATAAGGAATTATTATGTTTTATAATATCATGTAATTATATCTGAAAAATAGATGAAAATGAGATAGAGTTAAGATATATGTAGAAAAAAAGATGTTTAGAATAAATTTTATAGAAAGGAAAGAAGTATTCTAAAAGAAATTGAAAATCTTGTTACCATATTTGATCGTATTATTCAGCTCCTCAACTCATAAGAAAGAAGTTGTAAATGAGAGGAAATGAAAGAAGGGTAAGGTGAAAAGAAATTGGGGGTGTTTGAAATGAGTTGTGATAAGGGTATTTATAGGGATTTACGTATTATTTGTAGCGGTTAATGTAGCGGTTAATGTAGCGGTTACTAATTAGTAGCGGTTATTTATATTTTTGTAGCGGTTTAATTATTTGTAGCGGTTATTTTTTTTTTGTAGCGGTTTAATAACCGCTACAAATATTATATTAATTTTTAACAATTACAAAATTATATATCAAAAATCTAATAAATACATTACCTGCGCCTCAGGGCTCCTCCTGAACTGGACGAAACGCGCCCAGTCGTTCGGCGGCACGCCGTCCGGTACGCTCTCCTGCAGCTGCTCCAGAGGCATCGTCCCGTCCCCATCCACACTGTGGAAGAGACGGTTCCTCCTGTTCCTCCAGGCGTCGCCCATCTTCACGAGGGCGTACCTCTTCCGGTTGGCCCGGACGGCAACCGCAGCTGAAAAAAATACATTTAAATATCAATAATACTAAAAATCATAATTTAAAAAAGATAATTAAATAGAATTAATTAAAAAAATATTAATTGAATAGTTGTAATTACTTGAATCACCTCCTCCCAAGCCTGATCCTTCGGCCCCCTCGGAATGTGCCTCCACGTCGGGAAGTGAACGGGGAACCGCATCCAATTCGATCCCAGATCGCTCAGGAAGCGGTTGAGCAGGTGACCCCCATTGTGGATCGGCTGGTCAGTGCCCTCGTTCCACGGCACTACAACTCGCAGGGACCGGTCCATGCTGTTCAGACCGGCCACATCCAGCCTCCTCGTCGACACGTTCCCCTGCTCATCTGCACAGTTGACCGCACGTTAGATAAATTATAATTCAAAGTTAAAAAGTTAAAAAATTAAAAAATTAAATAATTTACCTTCGACCTGCACCTCAAACCCAGTGGACCGCGAAGACGACCCTCGTGGGTTGTTCTGCTCCCGAGCCTCTTCCTCATCGAGGAACTGCTCCATCTCCCTGAACCCACTAATCGGGATCTCGAACTCCTCCTCGTTGAGGAAGTCCTCAACGCTAATCTCTGGCACCTCCACCTCAGGCACCTCAGCTGCGGTCATCGCCTGTGGGATCGTCTGCGGATCCTGTGGGGGGATGGGCTGAGATGCCTCGGTAGCCCTGCCTGCGCGCTGCCCCCTCCCTCTGCCCCCTGCCCGGCTGCTGCCACCCCGTAAAGTCGGTCTGGGGGGCACAGGGGCCTTCCCCTTATCCTGTCCTAAAGCCATATCAACTGTATAAATTAAAAAAAAAATTAGTCCATTATTATACAAAAATATAATAAAAATACAAATATAAATAAAAATACGTGTTCTATACGTACCTCAAGTGTAAATACTGCGGAATACTGACCAAAAACTCCTATAGAGACGTCTGAACGCTCAAATCTCGAAGAAATCACTCAGAGAAACCTCAGGAAACAAAATGAGCAAACGGAGAAATGGAGGAGGTGGGGGGTTTAAATAGGCCAGTAATTAATAGCGGTTATTAAAAATAACCGCTACTCTAACCGCTACAAATAATTAAATTTGTAGCGGTTCTACAATAACCGCTACAAATCTTCACAACGTTTGAAATTTTGTAGCGGTTATTGCCCAGAACCGCTACAAATTTGGAGTCTCTTGAAATTCTGTAGCGGTTTTGGGCAAGAACCGCTACAAAATTATGACCTTTGGTATTTTGTAGCGGTTATTGTGCATTAACCGCTACAAAATAACCACTACAAGTTTTGGCGGGAATTTCGCGCCAAATTTGTAGCGGTTTTTTGTAGGAAACCGCTACAAATATTCTTGCCGCTACAAATTTGTAGCGGTTTAGGTAAGAACCGCTACAAATGTCATAATTTGTAGCGGTTTAATATAACCGCTACTAGTTCACCGCTACAAAATACCTTTTTTTTGTAGTGTGATGAACTCATGTCGTGTGAGTTTCCAAAATAAAACTAGGTTAGAAAATGTACCGTAGTAGCTCAACCTAGGTCGTTCTTGTGAGGAGATTAATTTCCAAGTTTCTAAGTAGTAAAAGTGATAAAAAAAACCTTAAAGTAGTGAGAAATCACTTGGAGAAATTTCATTTTTAAACTAATGAAGTAAACTAAGCTAAAAAAATATTTTTATATTTTTTAGTTTTTAAAACAAAGAAGCAAAAGGAATTGAAATTAACACTAATAACAAGATAAATTGAATTAACTAATATAATGATGAAATGAGATTCCCTTGAGTTGAGGTTTTAGTCTTCCTTACTTGCTAATGATATGAATTCCATAATTAGTCAAGAGGATGGAACTAAGCTACCATTAGCTCCATACTTGCAATAATCATTTAATTCATTCTACTGAAGCAATTAAATGAATATCACCAAATAATTCAGACTCAAGGAGATGAATAACTAACTTCCAATTCTAAATTGTAATTACCATTACGAAAAATCAAAATATTCAGTTTAGTCATTTAAATCCACTCAACCAAGTTGAAATAAACAATTCAACATACTCCTAATATGAATCATACAAAGCTAAATTAATCAACTCCTAGCTCAACCACAAAGTTTAATCATTTGGCATAGAACAATCTAAATCATAATCACATACTTTACCAAGCCATACAATTATGAAATAGAAAGAGAGCTTAAGGAATTCCATTGAAGTTTAAAAGCTCAAACCATTACCCAAATCAAGGAAATCACCAACACTTTAGCTAATCATGGAAGAAGAGGAAGAAAATGAAGCTTGAACAGTGATTGAGCAATAAGCCATATTATAAAGTGAAGTGCACTGAATGTCTTCAATTGCAGCACCAATTATCAATCCCTTTAAATAGCTCCTTGGTCTTCAATTTACGGTCAAAATTTTCCATCCAGCAGCTGAAGAAAATCCACGTTTCTCAATTCTTTTTTTCTCATTCGGTGACAGCCTTCCTTTTTCCTTTCCTAACCAATTCGGTCAAGGTCTCCTCTCATGACTCCTCTTTTCACACTTGGTCTTCATTTTCTTCACACACAGAGCTGCTGCCTCTTCCTTGCTTTATTCCATCGTGTCCTCCTCAAGTCGTGTTCCCTTTCTTTTCTTCTTTTCGGTCTTGGCTTTCTCCACTCCTCTCATACATCAGCCCTTTTTTCCTATTGCTCCAGCTTGCTTCTCCAATTCAGTCTAGCAGCTGCCTCCTCTCTCTTCAATTAATCTCATTCGGTCCACTCTCCTTTTTGGTCCAATCCATCTTCAATTTGTTCAACAATTTCGGCTGGCTCTCTTCTTTTAATTCGGTTCAGCTGCTGTTTCCTTCATCATTCTTTTTCTTCAATTCCATTCCACACGGTCAACTCCCTCCTTTCTCATCTATTCATCAATTTGGCCTTTTTTTTTCTTTTCTCTATTCTTTTTCGGTCCACCTTTATAATCTATTCGGTCCAGCTTTTTCTAATCCTTCAATTTGGTTCACTATCCTTTGTTTTTATTCAGCCGCCTCTCACTCCCAAAAACAATTCTGTTCTCTTCAATTCTCTTAATTCAGCCGCCACTTTCACACACAAAACAATGGTCCCCACTTCTTTTGCTTCTTCAATTGTCTTTAGGTTAAAATGTGAGTTGTGCCTTGTTTGGATAAAGTGGTGAAAATATGTTTTATGATAGGTACAAAATTGCAATCACCAAACAAGGCCCTTACTCATTTAACCTCCTCTTAAAAAAATGTGAAAATAAATTCTGCACTTGAGATGTTCCACTCTTGTCCTTCACTAAGCTCCAAAATAACTTCTTTGACCTTGACCACTTAAGTTGTGCCACATCATCACCTACAAAATTAGATTTACAAAGGTAATATCTTTTGCTCACAATTAAAGAACAATGGGAATAGCATATATTAATTAAAAATATAACAATTTAACCACTTTAATTCCTAAATTATTCTTTCACAAAAATCTCATATTAATACTTGATTATGCCCAAAATATTCAATTAAATCCTACAAAAACCTACGATTAATTAATAAAAATATATAAATATTGAGCTCTACCAGAAAGTACTGCAATAGCCTCCGATAAAAAGAAACCACTGTCTCCAAGAAAGTACTGCAATAGCCTCCGAAATATTGAGCCCTAGGTTCACGCTCTTCCCTTCTAAATTAATCATTAACAATCATCAACAAGAATCAAGTATAAAAAAATGTGAAAAGATAAAGCCCAATTACACAGAATCATCTAGTTCTTGCCATATAACTCAGAACTCGAATTTAATGTTGCTAAGCACACAAAATCGTCTAACTCAAAACTCATATTTAATGGTGTCATATTTTAGGGCCTAAAATCATGGACCAGATTAAGGATGATATCCCAAATTAATTTCTAGATCTCCTGTGATCATGTTGGAAATCTGAGCCCGATTTATGTGTTTCCATTCCATTGAATAAATTAAGCAAACTTACTATCATCTCTGTTTCCAAACAAGGTATCCAAGAAGAGTTGAACCACAAAAAATCATAAACAAGATCGCGCACGGGAGTTTGATGCAAGGTCATAGCTCGCCATCTCAGATCTTGCTGCACCCTCACTATTACCTTTGATTCCTAGTTGCAACCCTCAAACCTCCTCCTCTAAATCTAAGCTTCCAATCCATCTCAGTAAATGTTTAGTATGCCACCATCACCGCTGGTAGAGGTTGCTGCCATTGCCTTTCGCATTTGAGAAGGAAATGGTGGAGGTGAAGGGATTGAGGAAGAGAGTGACAGATAAAGATAGAAGAAGGAAGGGAAATTACAAAATCTTAACATTTTTATTGTTTAATATGGTGGGCCCCGCCAAAAAGTAACAGACCTTTTAACAGTGATGGTGTTTTTGCCCCAATTTTGAAAGCTTAAGTGTAATTTTGCACCTCTGAAAAGCATATGGTACTGGGTGCACTTTAGGTAAAAGCTTATGGGTATTTTTGCACTTTAACTCTATTATATAATTCGCACAAGTTTTAATTTGTTTCTATTTTGAAACAAAAATTATTTCAATATTGAATGTTATCATTCCGGGAAGATGGGTCCTGCTGGTTCGTTTGACACATTTACTATACTGCGTGGCCTGACCATGGAGTTCCCAAAGGCACACTTGATGTGCGTGAAGTTCTTAAGATATTGTACCCTTTACCTCCAAAATATGGCCCAATAGTTGTGCATTGCAGGTTAGCTCTCACACTTATATTTATTTATTTGGTCGAAAGATCACACACTTATTTGTTAATCCATTTTATAAAGATTCGACAAAGTTTTAATGTTAGTTGTCAAGGGCCTAACATAACTCTTGGTCAACAATTTTTCTAAAGATTTGGTTGTTGGTAGAGAATAATGGTGACTTGCGATCCATGTAGCTAATCCCACCTAATGGGATAAGACTTGCCATTGTTATTGTTAAAACATCACACTTGTTTATTCATTGCAATAATGATGATAAGTAATGAGCATATTTGTTTGAGAAATATCTACGATAGTCAATGCAAATATTGGCAGAACTAAAGCATACTATGCAATTCACAACACAATCCAGAGGATCCTTGCTTGGGAAAAGGCTCCCTTAAATCTTTATGATACCATATCCATTTTGAGGTTGCAACAATTTTTGATGATTCAGAATCAGGTAGATGGTGCTGTACATAATATAGGCATAGTTAATGTTAATTTTGGTCATTGGAATTAAATATTGGAAATAGAAAGGTGAACAATGCTTCTAGTGAAATTTTCTATGAGACAGTGAGCTTGTCATGTAATTTTGTATGACCAAATGATGAGCAAAAATTATGAAATTTTACAGAGTGATAATAGACATCCAAAGATTTAATTTGATAGGTAATTTGTAATTTTTGGAGCTGTATACAAAAAATTATGTATTTTTGAAGTTAGCCCAGAAAAACTATTGATTTTCTGGAACAATATTCAAATAATTTAATTTGGGAATTGTGTTCTTCCAATTGGCAAAGGGATATATTTTTCCTTGACATTGTACTCAATAAGGATTCTATAGCTTTTGGAATCACTCCAATAGAATGTCTACAAATGTAAAACAAATCTTCATCCCCTTCCCTTGGAAAAATCGACATCCTTCATCCTTTAAAGAGAGAGAGAGAGAGTTTAGAATTTTAGAGAAAGAAGGAAGAAGAAATCCCACAAGGTAGGTTGATTTCTTTAGTGAATTGGTTCCTAACCTGCGCAATCTTTCCTTTAAGCTTCTCTTCCACGTGATTTAAGATGTTTGAAGCAAGAAATTGCAATGTTTGGAGCTAGGGTTTTCAACCAAGAAGGGGAAAAGCCAAACGGAAGCTAAGGTGACTTCCTAAACTACAATATTTGTTTATTCTGGCTGCTGTGGTTAGTTTAATCAATAAATTTCTATTGGATTTGCTGTGAATGTGAAGTTGGAAACCATTAAACCCTAAGCGTTATGCTGTCAAAATTGAGTCCAAATGGTGGTTATAAGGTAATAAAATAGTTAATAAAGTGGTTAGGAGTAGAAAGGAGCAAGTCTGCGGAGTCAGATTTTGAAAACCCCAATTTTCCCCTAAGAATCGTGGGTTTCGGCCAGTGCTGGTTTAAGGGGTTAGGGTTGGATCTTTTATGATTTGATGATTCCATTGAGTTCAAGGGGGAAAATCAGGTGGGGTTACAGTTGATTTAAAAGGCATAATTACCAAAACGCCCATGAAACCCTGAAATAGGGGTTTCCAAGGGCATTCTGGTCTTTTGGTAGTGAATTTGGTAATTCTGATTCTAGAAATCAATTATTTGGGCAAAAATATGTCAAAATAGCCCATGTCAAAATTTTGAGAGAAGTACAGTGGGACCGGGTACGACTGGGCCTGGTCGGGTCCTCGGGGGCATTTTGGTAAATTTTCACAATAGACTCATATAACCACTAAAAGCACTATGGAAGTGCCTAGAATAATACATGAATGGGTTTAAATCTAATTCCTGTACATTTGACATTTAAGGGCCAAATTGAGAGCCCAGTTGTTGGCATGCTTTATGAGGCGAAAAGGGTTAATGTAGTAACTATAATCTCTCATACACTATATGATTGTTGATATGTTGTATGTTACTATATTCTATGATATGAACATAGTGCCTAAGGTATGTTACCTAGCTATAATTAGGTACCCAGCTGAGGTACGCCTGGGGTACATCACTTAGCTATGGTTAGGGACCCAGCTGAGGTACATATAGGGATCCAAACAATGATTTAGCTGATTGACGGACTTTTTCATCTTAATGCCTTGGGCTCCACAATAAAAAATTAACCAAGGATTGAGTATAGGTAAACCTAGGACCTTTCTCTTTTCTCGAGGAGCCTTTTATTGATTCCTAAGTAACCTAAATGTCATGCAAATGTAATAAAACAAGGGAAAATGTTTGGATTTTGTTGAAAATAAATAAATGAAAATTTTAATAAAAATCCTAAATCTACTATTTTTTTGTCTTTTCAAATAGTGAATGGAATGGAATTGGATTTTGGAAATATGAATGAGGAAATGAGTCTTGGTAGCAAAGTTAATGGTTTTCCTAGCTTCTTAAAATGATTTGGGAGTTAATTTATCATCAAGTCAAATTAAAAACTTGAAGCAATCGCATTAAGTCCAATTTACATAATTAATGATTAATCCTACGATCGCATTCATAGTCATCTCTTAGATAAATTGTTAAAAACCACTTGATGTGTGTTTGAAAATCATTTCAATACACTTGTTTCCTCTTAAATGAGAGCACTATCACAACACTCAAATTGAATTAAATCCATCACACATATTAGTCATCACATAGAATGCATAGGTTCATTAATTCAAAGGAAATAAGTCCAATAAAATTCAAGTGCACCAAGACAAAATTCAACACAAACATAATCCATCATAGATAAATAATCACTCATCTAAGTCTCAAAACACACATATACCAGTACAAAATTAATCCACATAGAACATTGTGCATAAATTAAGTTAATGGAAATTATTGAACTCCCCTTTGTAGCACATTAGAGCTCTAGCCACTTCCTATATTGTTACGAGTATACATGGTTTATTAGAAAGTGCAAGTGTATACTACAGTAAACAAATAATATAGAAGTGAGTAGAGTATCGTTCTCTCGAGGATTGATCACTAAGTATCAAAATGAGTAATTTTAACTCTATTTAGTTGATTAATTAGTTGGTGATTGAGAGTACTAAATAAAAGATGAGTAAATATGAATGCAAATGATATGAAACAACTATGAGAACAAGTCATAGGGATTAGATTTCACTTAAAAAAATTTCGGATTGAATCACTTATCTATTCTAGCCCAATTTATTCTACATGATTGATAGTTAAGTTTTCCTAATTTAATTACTAGCCTCTTCCAAGATCAAGTAATTCTATAATTAATTGCTAATCCAATATATTCCTATATGAATTTAAACAATTAATTATGCATTAAAATTTATGAAACTCTATAAGGCTACACAACTCATATGGATATATTCCTATTTCATATGCAAGTTATGGTTTTAATTATAGGGTATACACACATGTATCTCCTTCTGGTCTCAACATATATATTAAAATCATTTAAAAGATGGCCAATCAAATGAAAGCATTAAGAATAATAATTAAAACTCAATCATGAAGGAAAAATTAAAACTAGATTTATGAAGTTAAGATTCAATCCGTTATTAGTAAGCTATGTCATTACCCTAGGAAAATGAAAATTACTCCATGATAAAATTAAAAACAAAACCAAAATAAATTGACATTATATAAAACTAAAATGAAATCCTCATAAATACTTCATAAAACTTGAATATTAAAATCTCAAACATAAATATACAACCAAAAGATGTATGAAAAATAAAAAAATCTAGTTGTCCCTTTAGGAGGTAAAACCTTTCATGTAGGTAGCATGCAAAAAATAATACAATCATGAGCCTTCCAAGATGGAGGTATGCAAAAAGTAATACAATACATAAAATTAACTCTAAGATGGTGTATGTGGAGAGAAGAGGAAAGTAATGGATATGAAATGGTTGTAAGTGAAGAAGAGAGGAGAGTAATGGATATGAATTGGTGTGTAAAATGTGAAGGAGATGGTGGCTATATATAGGGAAGAATGGAGTAGGGTAGATAAAGTGGTAGATGAAATGTAGTAGGTGAAATAATAGATAGAATGTGGTAGATGAAATAGTAGGCGAAAAGGAAGATGAAGTGGTAGATGAAATGGTTGGTGGAATGCCGAATGATAGATGATTCCCACTCTCAACTGTCAAGCAAAATTAGAAACCCTTAGAGATAGAACTGGATGTTGGTCTCAACATAAAAGTTGTAGAGCTCTTTCTTTTTATCCATATAAAGAAAGTCTCAATCCGACATCTACAGCTGCAGATATTGCCTGAAAACTGAAAGAGGGTCTAATTTAGTATTTTTTAAGAAATTCTATTTTATGCCAAAATCATTATTTATTTATTTATTTATTTATTACACCCAAATTTATTAAATTGAGCTTAAATATCATCCACAAAATCATCATATAAGAGAAAATTAATATGTAAATATTTTACTTATCATATATCACCAAGACTCAATGGAATCTAGCCACACATTGCCACTGTCACCGTCCGGATCAGTTGAATCGCACTAACAACCCTGATGACCATTTAGAAGCTTCAAAATCTGGAATTGTCCCTGGAAACTGCACAGAACCAGCTGGAAACTAGAACAATGCTAGAATGTAACAGAGGATAGGTGAAAATGAGAGAGAGAACAATGGTGGTTCTCTGAAACTGTCCGTCGATGAAGGTGAAGGGAAGGTCTAAGCGTGGAAGAAACAAAGATCCAACGGTTTCAAGTGATCATGAGCTCTAAACTTCTGGTTCTTCTTTTCAGCTGCGAGACCAAAGAAAATGGCAGAGGACTTTGTTCTAGAAACTTTCATAGTGATGTCTGGGGTGTCTCTCAGGCTTAACTCTCCAGTATGGAAAGAGGAGGGTTGTCGGGAAAAGAGGAAGAAGGTGGTGTGGTATTGCTGAGAGGATACCAGTCGACGGTAGTGGTGTGCGGTGCTGTGAACTCAGCTCTTCGGTAGCAACGAGGAGAAATGACGATGGAGCATGGAGGAGAAACGACGGTAGTTGAGTGAGGGTGGAAGTCCTTGACGATGGTGGTTCTCTCCATCTCTTTACTACTCCTCTCAAGCTCTCGCCAGTCTTCTCGCTCAAGCTTTCAGGTCCGTGGCGTCACTCTGCTCACAGATCTCTCAGCTCACGCCTCTCCGGTTCATGGCTGTGGATGACTATGGAGGAGGGTCGCCGGCGATGATGAAGGTGATGAATCGCCGGCGACCAAGGAGGAAGGAAGGAAGGAAGAAGTGCTGAAGTTGATGATGATATGCGGCGCCTTCAAATATGCTCCCAACTTGCGTTTAAGATATATTTTCTTTTTCGTTTTGCAGAGATGATGAATACTGACCAAATCTCTAGTCAAAACGCAAGTTTTGACCAGGGATTAAAGTGAGAACTTTTGAAAGTTTTTTAAGGGACTTATGCGCAGATTTTCAAAATATATATGGGCGAATTAAAATTTCAAAAGATTCTAGGAAATTTTCTATAATTTTCTTGGACCCTGTTATTCATTAAATTGTAATTTCTAAAAATTATTGGGCCCTTTTCTGTAATATGTTCCATCCTTCAAAAATATTAATTCTGACCCAAAATGCATTTTTTTTCAAAATCTCCAATTTTCTTCCCAAACACCTACAATACAAAATTAAGCACAAGTAGCATTAAAAGTTCAAGAAATAATTACATAAAATAATTAACAAATTATGACCATTTTACCCCTAATTACAATTAATTTAATACAATTGTTCCTAAATAAAATTAATACTTAATCTTGCAATAATGCTCCAAAAAATGCATTAAAAATCCCAAATTAATCATGAAAAATCATGTAAAAATATGGTTCAATAATTAGCTCTAAGCTTTGTGTACACACACGTATTGTTATGAACTTTCTTTTTACATTATATGATGCATTGCATATTTAATTCTCGTATTTTATATGTTTGGTTATATGTTACTACTGGGATTCCTCAAAATCTCATTCTTTTTTCAAAAATGATAATGTGCCAGCGGGAACTAGAGGATCCAAAGGAAAGGTTGTAAACACAGGGAACTATCGAGCATGGATCTCGAAGTGAGGATAGATGGTTATATATAGCCATTATTTTGGATACTTTGTATAAAATTATAAATATTATCAAACTTTACAGGGTAAACCTGTGATGTAATCAAGTACCATGTATTAATATATTAGTATATTTATACTATTCTTGTGTTGCTCACTAGACTGCATGCAAGCACTCAGAAAAATGTAAAAATAAGATAAGGGTATGACTTAGTCCTTATAGTTTGATTAAATTTTGGTTTTGGTTCATAAAATTTTATAAGACTTTGGCATTAGTTTAATGACTAGTTCTTATATTTTTAGTGCGTTTTGATTTTTGTCCCTATACTTAAACTTAGATTAAGTCCTTATGAGACTGTAGGGATCAAAACCAATAATTTGAAACTATAGGAAACAAAACCAAAGTTCGATTGAACTGTAGCGAGAGACAATGATACTAATCCTATCTTTTGTCAATCCAAAGATTCCTCATGGTAGGAAGATAAATTGCAGTCACCTACATTTGATGTAAATATCTGAATGATCATGAGAAGTGTGGTTGCTCTTGCTTTATTTTGAACTTGTTCCTAACCTTAATTAACATTTCAGTTTTGGTCTGGCAGTACTAATGCACACTAGCTGCAACTTATTTGAATTGTGAGGGCTTGTGAATTTCACCAAATTCATATTACTCTGAAATTTTCAGGCACAATTGTGGTCATGTTCCCTCGAGCACCCTATAAGGGTTTGATGAAGTCTATGGGAGAACAGAATGGCCTTAGGAGCATGATATATAATCTAAACTAATGTTTACTTATTACCCCAGCCTATGGGGATTGTTTCTTTGTTTGTTTGTTTGCTTGCTCTTATTTCATTAAGAGAAGCTCACTGTATGATCCAAATAACCGACTTCATCTAATAAGATAAAGCTACCTCTTACTGCTGTTGTTGTTGTTGACTACACCTAATAAGATAAAGGTGTTTTGTTTGTTGTTGTTGTTATTGTTGTTGTTTCAGTGCCTAGTGCCTGGAGGTAAGAAATGGATGCTATTCACACACCATACTATTCTTTATGTATGATGATAAGTGGATTTTTTGTGGACCTCTTACTTGCCTTCTTTCATTAATTACATGGTCTTAAGGAATGCTTAAGGAGTTGTAGAAGGAATGTAATGAATCCAAATAAAATGGAAGGGGAAAGAAGGGAGAAAAATAAAAATGCTTTTGATGGTTTAAATTTTAAAGTTTAGTCAAATAACAGTGTCATAGACACACAACCTCCGAATGTTTTGATCAATTTATAAGAGTTATGCCAACTTAATTAAATGTCACGCAGTTCAATCCGTTAGGAGGACAACAATGTAGGTGGTAGGGTCATTGCTTGAATATGTCATACCATGGCCCTATCCAAATTAGTCTAGTTTGTAATTTCTTAAGGATTCGGCCATGATACCGCGTGCTTACGGAAAAAAGGTGTTTTTGAAAGTAGCTAGTTAGAATTAAGTTGTTACTAACCAAAAGGTTGAGAGAGGTATTACTTACAGAAACTTACTCTAGGAAATCAATTATGCAAGTAGCACTACTTGTATTTTCTTTTAACTGATTTCTCGATTCTTCATTTTTTATAATAATAGCTAAATTGTGTACATTATATATGCAATAATATAAATGAAGGATTGGCCAAATAATTCACAATTTGGACCAAGGATCTTTTTTTTTTTTTTCGCATACTTTATTGGGCTTGGGTAGAAACTAGCTCTGAAAAATTAAGGAAAAGTCTCTATTAAGAATTGAGTTAAGGTGTAAATTTGTTCCGAAAGTTTTTACTAAGGAACAATGTTACCTTGAAAGTTATTTTATGTTCAATATAATATTGCTTCAGAAATATTAAAATGGAGCAATATTACCCTTTACTATTAAAATGTTAATAGTGAACATCAATTTTTTAACAGTCAACGTTAGTTTTTTAATAGTGTGGGGGTAACATTGCTACGTTTTGAAAATTTCAGGGTGACATTGAAAAAACTTCTAAGGCAATATTTTTCCTCAACGAAAACTTCTAGAAAAAATTTGCACCTTAGCCCTTAAAAAATTTTCTTGGTGTGAAGAATCTAAATTAGAATAAGTTTATAATAACTTATTAACTATTAAAGATATTTATGGGCTGAATAAGTTTAATAGGCATTTAGTTTTGAGAAAATCCCTTATAAAGACCATTAAAAAAGATAAAGGACCAATAGGCGATTCCAATATTTATAATACTAGAAAAGTGTGAGGGCCTCATCTCTCCTTTTTGATAAAATTCATATTCCTTTTCATTGGATGCTAAAACATAGAAAAAAGGAATGTATTGCACCACAGATATACAAATTGCGGCAAGGTGGCCTTTATATATATATATATATATATATATGGACCAATATAACAAGGATTAAAACATAGAAAAAAGATGAGATGAAACTGGCAAACGCTCGTATACACATAAACTGTTGATTTTGTAGAGGAGGAGAGAGGGAGGTAAGTTGAACCATTGAAGAAATGGAAAACTAAACAGAGCATGGAGATATGCAGATTGAAAGGCACAGAATAGGCAATGGTCATTTCTACGGAATATTTCTTTCAAGTCCCACATCGAAAGTATTCATATGAACAATAGAGTATACAAAGGACTATCACTACCCGCAAGATGCAAAGTGCCCTTAGCTTGTTAGGGCTGGGGAAAAAAAACCAACCCACTCTTTTGGAATTAATAAATGATTCATCATTATTAATTCTCTAATTTTGACAAAAATTATTTAAAAAATTTAAGAGTCAGAAAATGTGTTTAAAAAATTTAATTATATATTTTCTTAATTTTGACTAAAATTGTTTAAAGAATTTTAAGAGTAGGAGAGTATGTGTTTTAAAAATTTAAATTATATATTTAAGTAATTTATATAATCTCTCAAATTTTGATAACTTATAATGTATGACATGTGATTGGCCAAAAAAAATAATGTAAGGAAATTAGTTCAAAGGGTTAATGTGACATGCAATTTTTAAAATATTCTAAGCATCTTCATTAATTGATTCTTTCTTGCTCGTCTTTGCTTATTAACGAGGGAGCATCAACTACACCGTCGGTACGCACATCTTCATCCCACCTTACCTACTCAAATTTATCACCTTCATTGCTCATTGATGTGTGCTTTTATTGCTAAAGCAATCAATTAAACTAGGTCCTAAATTATTATACAGTTTAGGGTCAACCTAGGTCATTCTCCCAAGGAGCAAGCTATAGGTTTTCTTTAGGATTGATTTTTAAGTGATAAAAGATACAATGGAATGAACCTAAACTAGAATGCGAAACACTACTACCTAAATGCAATTAGACAAAATAAATGTACTAATGCAATTAATTCTAAAATCTATATGAAAATGAAACTAATCTATATGAATTTGAATGCAATTTTTGGGGGTTTTTTATGAAAGGGGAATTAAAATGCTAAGCAAAGAGAATAATCAAAAGCAAGACAATCAACACGGGTTTAGTTCAGTTATGATGGTGATGGGGGCAACTTAGGATTCACATGGATTTAGCTTTTTTAGCCATTCAATTTATTAGACCAAAGGGAGGTTGATGAAAAATTGGAATTAATAAACTTAATCACCTAATTGAAATATGGGAAACCCTCAAGCTCAATAACACCTAATCCACTAGAAAACTCATAATGGAAAAAGTGGTGGTTAATTAAATCCATTAAAAACCAATCACAATTATTTAAGATAGTTTTGGAAATTATGTTCACAATTGCCTAATTAAACAATTTGACAATTAATCACCTAATTAAAAAAATCAAGAGATTAAACCCAAATTGACAATTAAATTAATAATGAAAAATCAATTAATAATCTAATTGACAATAAAAGTGTTTGCAAACAAAAATCCCAACAATCATTTAAGAACAAATTAAATCCAAAATATCAATTCAATTCAAATCAATAATAAGTCTACAATCTAAAACTAGATTGTTCTCAATTAGTACAACCCAAAATCATTTAAAACTAAACAATATTAAGTCTTGAATCAAAAAGATAAAAAGAAAGACACTCCCTTATGGTTTTCAAGTGTAAGCTTCTAGGCTCTAACTTCCTCCATGCTTCTCCAAAGTTACCTCCCAAAAAGAATTTAAGCTGCCATGAAAATTCTCTCTTCACGCTCCAAGCAAGTTATGGGCATCTTGCAAGGAATTTGAGAATTAATTGATATAATGCTTGGACCCTTGTTCTGCGTGAATGGGAAGGAAGATTAAAGGAATAAATTGATGATTGTGGGGCCGGCTGTTGTATGAGAGGAAGAATGCTTTGGTGAAGAGCCAAACCGAAAAGAAGAAAACAGTGAAAGCATGAGGTCCCTGCAGTCCAGCTTGCGTCAATCAGTGCGTCTCAGTGTCGTCCCCTCAGCGTCAGTCCGTCTCCTCTCAACGTTTGTGAGTGCGTGATTTGGTCCAGCAACTATGTCTCCGGCCTTCCTTTTCCTCATGGATGCTAGGTTAATTAATGAAAGGAAGAGAGAGTATTTGAGGTCCAATTTTGAGCCCATTAAAATTCAAGAAGCCCAATAAAATTCAACCATCATATTCTATTTTAGTTTCCAAGAAAAATTCTGCACCTGTGGATGTTCTAATCTGCTTTTTCTTACCCTGCAAGAATTAAATAAAATCATGATCTATCATATAATTGAAAATATTATCTAATCACAATATAGCAATCAAAATATTATCAATTTAAGCCCAATAATATCATAATCAATTCAAATTTATATTATTTCCTATAATTGGCTAATTATCCAAATATTATCTAATAAATCCAAATTAGCCTAAAATAGTCCTCAAAATAAATGAAAAAGGTGGGATAAAATATGTTAAATTTGGGATTTATCACTCATCCATGCCTGACAGATTTGTGGAGCTTGTTGGAGCTGCCTTTGATGCGATGAGTCATTGAGTTTCTTGTGTCATGGAGGTGGAAAAGGAAAAAAGAGGAAAGAAGAAAAAGAGAGAACCCTAAGAGGGTTGAGGGAGTGAGAGAGTGAATAAAGAAAGTTTATTGAGCGTACATTGTGTGAAAGAATATTCTCTCAGAGTTTCCAAATTTGAGGCCCATTTGTATCTCACTTATTTAAGTGGAGAGGGGGCAAATTAGGGTTTGGCTGGAGAGATCTAATTGGGCAACCATGTGAGAGAAAAGAAGGGAGGAAGCCAAAAGAGTAGTTTCACAAGGTAGTCTCGGTAAATCAGCATTTGCCTACTCATTAACCCTTCAATCGGGCTAAAATTTGGTCAGTAGGTCCATAATTCCCAATGTGTCATTTTGAATGGTCGGGTCATCATTTCAATGCCTAGTGTGAGGAAAATTGTGTTTGTAGTGAACTCTATTTTTTTTTGGGTATTTTCAACTTCTTTATTCTCTATTTTAAGCTTGTAGCTTTGGTTGTTTGGCTAAGTGATTTCACGTGTTTGTATATCTGATCAAAACTCTTTTTTACCTTGTTTTGAGGAGGGTATGTATGTTGTTTACTTCTGTATCCATTAATTAGTTATGTTGTTTTTTCGTGGGGTTCATACTATTGTCAGTCCTTATAGTATGATTGAATTTTGGTTTTGGTTCTTAAAATTTCATAAGAATTTGATTAGAGTTTAATCCTAGTCCCTATACTTTTAACAAGTTTTAATTTTAGTCCACATACTTAAACTCAGACCAAATCCTTATGAAACTGTAGGAACTAAAACCAATAATTTAAAACTACAGGAAACAAAACTAATTTTTTTGGGTAAAATAGGGAAAAACCCCAATCAATTTATTCAAACCAGAATTTCCTTGAACAACGTATCACCCCTACCATCACTCAATACCAGGTCCTAAATCTCATATGGAACAGATTCATATTTTACCACATAAAAACCTGAATCAAAACTCATATTAGCTAACCTATTCGCTACTCTGTTACATTGTCGAAATGTATGCTAAAAACGTACAATTGATACAGTCTTCAAACAATCAGTAATAAGCTTCTACAATGCACCGCTTGGTTCCATTACCTCATTTAGATTAGACAATACTAATACAACAGCTGTTGAATCTCCCTCTACCACCAGTTGAGAAATACCCAACTCATTAGTTGTTTTTAAATCCCATAATGCTCCCTACAGTTCTGCTTCAAATGTAGATAGGGTGTATATCTTTAGCACTAGATCTATGCCAAGAATTAGCAACAAGTGTTATCCCACTATTCTATATTGTACTTCTTGTATCATGTTCTTGTGTGTAAAATGTGTAACTGTTGATTGCATAACCATTATAAGATAATACACTTCAGCTCAGTCTATTCAATAGCCATCCCAAGTTTTCAGAAATTGAATCATGATTCTCTCCACCTCACCATTAATGCGCCTTTTTAACTAACTTGAAAAATATTAGTTGTGTTCTTTTGTTATCAAATTTTCATTCTTATCACCATGTACCAATCGAAGAGCATCCTTATGTTCTTCAATATATGGTTCAACCTCATCAGTGTTATGTAGCACATACAACTAAGCTTGCTTCCATTCAGTCACTGATATCCTTATTACATCCTTCTTACTTATTCCTTTCCCTGATCTTCACCCATCATGATGAGACATTTGATAGAAAATCATCACAGAAAGTCACTTGCTTCTTCAACTATATACCGTTCAGATTTATAAAACCCTTTGGTCGATATCTATTTTTCACATACCCTTTTAAAATTTTCATAAATAACTCATTCGGGTACATCTATCTCAAGTATACTGGACCAAACAATTGAACCTCCTTCACGAAGTGTATGGTTAGATAAACCATAATGTCAAAAAATGAAGGCAGTAAATATATTTCAAGTTCGCATAAAGTATAAACAATCAGCCTTTGTAAATCTTGTAACTTTGTTGAATTAGCTACTTTACTGCAAATCAACTTAAAGAACATGCAAAGTTTAATAATGGTATTCCTTACCTTTTTGGGTAAGATTGACCATATACCAACCGATACGAAACTCTATATGAGCACATGACAATCATGAGAATTAAGGTTCTTTTGCTTCAACTCTTTCACTAATACAAAGTTCTTACATTTGAAGAATAGCCCTATGGAACTATAATTCCTTCTAAAAACTCACAAAACAACTTTTTCTCTTTCCTTGAATGAGTGTAACCTGCTAGAGGTAGATAAGTATGGTGTCCTTGATCAACTAGTGCCAACTCTTTTCTTATTCCTAAGTTAACCAAATCCAACCTTACATTCACATTGTTCTTGCTTTTTTCTTGCATATTGAGAAACATGCCAATTAAACTATCACAGATATTTTTTTCTATGTGCATCACATCAAGAAAATGTCTCACATATAAGGACTTCCAATATGAAATTTCAAAGAAAATAAACTTCTTCCAGCAGATTGTCCCGATTTGTTTTGTAAAAGGCTTGCCAAATTGTTATCCAAGTTTTTGACCTTCTAAAAAACCTGAGCACCAGTCAACATCTTTGGTGGGCTACCTACTTTTTATTCACTATTGAAAGCCCTTTTCCACTTCATCTAATGATGTTTTGATAGTAAGAATCGATGTCTCATGTAGACATTTTTCTTACAATGATCTAGTCATATTGAATGAGTGTCATCTTCACATATAGGGCACGCACAATATCCTCTGACTCTGTATTTGGATAAATTACCATAAGTAAGGAAATCATTAATTGTGCCAAACAACATGGCTTTCAAAGTGAAACTTTCTTTCCTATACCCATCATACACATTGACACCTTCTTCCCAAAGCAGCTTCAAGTGATCAATTAAAGGAACCAAGTATACATCTATATCATTGCTAGGTTGTCTTGACCCAAAAGTTAACATGGACAGCATCATAAACTTACATTTTATGATTATATGTAGAGGAAGGTTATAAATCATCAATACTATCGGCCACGTACTATACATGTGTACTACTCTGAACCTATGATGATTGATTCTATCAGTTAAAAGTATAAGGCATAGTTTCCTTACTTCATTCATAAAGTTAGGGTGGTTATGATCAACTTTTTTTCCATTGAGGGACATCTGCAAGGTGCCTAAGGTTCGTGTCTTTAATCCTTTCATCTACATGCCACGTCAACAGCTTAGCAATCTCCGTATTACTATACAGTCGCTTGAATATCAAAATAATAGGAAAATACTATACGACCTTCGTAAGAATTTTTCCTTTCTTCTTCCTATATTGAAATGCATTGCATTTAGGGCACTTCTCTAAAGTTGCATACTGATTCTGAAATAATATGCAATTGTTAGGGCATGCATGTATCTTCTCATAACCTATGCTAGTTGTAGAGCAAAGTATTCGCTTTGCCTCCTATGTCTTGGTAGGAAGTACATTTTCTTTTGGGAGCATATGTTGCATAATTTCAAGTCGTGCGGTGAAACACATATCACTCAATCCATATCGTGCTTTAAATTTGAACAATTTCAACACTGCTAGCAATCTTTTATGTTTAGTAATAACAGCATATAATGGTTTCTCTGCATCACCTTTCAACTTCTCAAATTCTTGTGGACAATTATAAAGCACTCCTTTGACCACATTTAGCATTTCTTAAGGGCTATCGTCCTCATCAAACATGCTTGGGTCAAACTTATTCGAAGCACCGATCGTGGTATGCACTTGATCACTACGTGCATCATCTGTCTCACCGTGCCTTGTCTATTGTATATATGATTGATCAATTCCATAACACACTGAATGATCTAGCAAATCAAGTGGACTAATCCGCTTTCCATAACAATAAGATAAGCAAGGACATAAGATTTTATTAGGATCATTTGTATACACTCTTACAAATCTAATAAACTCTTTTACCCCATCTATATATTCCCTTAAGCATCGATTAGATGACATCCATTTTCAATCCATCTATACCTTCAACATATTTTTAGAAGTTATTAGTTGCTTGCCTCTTGCAGTTTCTAATTGCTTTTATTTTCTGTTATTTATTTTTTAAGAAAATTTGGCAATTATATATATAAACCTTTTTACAAAATGAGGTCCCCCCTTGAATTTCATCAGGGGTATAGTATCCTAAAATTTGAAGTTTTCCAAGTATTAAACTAAGTCACAAAATCAACCAATTAATCCCATAGCATCATAATAATTTTTCACAACTCACAACAAAAGAAATCATATTTGCCAACACTACATATCATAGTTAAAGTAATTGGTTCCATAACAAGCCCATAAAAATACTACTAGGATCATTTATTAAATTAATTGGTTCCAAAACAATCATTTATTACACTACTGGCGGCATTTATAACACTTCCACCCAATTTGACCATTTCATCAATGCCATTCACAACTTTTTTACTATTGACAGCATGTACTTCTACGGATTATTAAACTAGTATTATAATATTTATAGAATGATCCATCATCAAACTTGCAGGTATCCTTTGCAATATTGAATTCCCGTCTTTATCTATCAAACATAAAAAGAACTCTAACATTTAAGTTGCTTAAACTTGAGCCATACACGTTACTGGTACATGTAGTTCTACGGATGATTAAACTAGTATTATTATATTTATAAGCTCAAAAATTTAAAACACTTGCAATGTATAGGAAGTTTAAAAAGACAAAGTTGAAACTTCAAGTAAATACTTGAAAAAAAAATTTAAGTGCACATATAAGATTCATAATAGATTTTAACTTAAAAAAAAGAAGAAAATATACAGACTTAAGCTTCTGTATAAAAAAAAAGACTTACAATCTAGGGAGCTTCTGTAGGAGGCTGAGACAAGAAGGAAAAAACATGTGGGAGACCAAGCTTTGTACTGCAACGGAAGTGGAGACCAAATGTTGAAGAAATATGCAAAGAAAGGAGGGAGTGGGGACAATAATACCATTACAACTTCAAAATAGAAAGAAGGAGTGGGGACAAAGAATTATATAGGGAGAGGGGAGTAGGGAGAATGGATAAGGAAAGGTGGTGAACCAATAGAGTGAGGACCGAAGGGATAAGACAAGATGGTGGATCAATGGAGGTCTAGGAAATAGAGAGGTAGAGGGCGCACGAAGGAGATGATAATGGCAAGGTAGTGAAATGTTATATAGAACCTTGTTTGGATACAAGGCCTAGGGAAGCTTTGGTGTTTGCCAAGAAAGTGCCATTACTTCCCCTGATTTTTTTAAGAAAATAAAAAAAAAATGTTAAACAAATTTTTAAAATTTTTTTTTTTAAAAAACGCTACGCATTGCTTCCCTTGATTTAAAAAAAATAAACAAAAAAATATGGCTGACATTTTTTTTAAAAAATGCCACCGACGGCCTTAGCAAGCCACTACTACAAAAAACATAATAAACGACGCTTATTTTTATGAATACTATGGTGCTTGAAAAGTGTCATAGCTTCCAGCGCCATAAAAGAAAATTTTGGCACTTCTTGAATTTTTGAAAGCACCATAGCTTGTGATTTTTTTAAATACTTCCTACAACGCTTATTTAGAGAAGCTTTGTAGGAGGGATACCTTCCTGCGGTGCTTTATGCTGAAGTGCCATAGGAGGTGAGGACCTATTATGGCACTTCCACAGGAAGCACCATAATAGGTTTTTTTATAATTATTTTACGTAATTGTTTCCTTTTCCTAAATCCAGCCAATTCAAATCCACAGCAATTTACAACACAAACCGATAGAAAAAAAGTAAACCAAATCAGAATGAGATAACCCATAACTAATTCATGAAATCAATACTAAATGTATGTAATTATAATGTCACAATTATAATGTACAACTAATTTTAAGAGAATAAACAACACAAGAATAGGCAAAAAACAACCAAACGTATATACCTAAATATTATTAGCTAATTTCCTGACCATATATTCACACCATTCATTAATGATTTCATCCACTTGTTGGTCAGTCAATTGGGCACAACGTTGATCTTTATAATACTATATAAAAATCATACACAAAATAAATTAAAATCACACAAGATCAATTAACTTAGATGCTTGTCAATTAAATTTAAACATGGTATGTACTACAAGTAAAAGAACTTATATTGGTAGGGACATAAGTTAGACGATGAGTAACTATATCTTTCATAAATTTCATAATGTAATAACTGTTAGATCTCATGTTTTGATGATAACAAAAGAATGGTTTGAAAAGGAAATGATTAATAAACAAGTTTGAACAAAGGAATAACAGGGATAAGCATCACTTGAAGTTAGCATTGGAGTAATGAAGAAAGACGAAGAGAAAAAGCTGAGAAACTTGATCAAAAGCAGTTTTTCTAAGGCATTACTCGAGGAGCTACTCGAGTAATGAGCCAAAACTTGAAGTAACCAGAGGCACCTTCCAGTAACCTGCCAACGTTACTCGAGTAAGTACTCGAGTAATAGTGTAAGTATTTTCAAGTTGCTCTCGGCTTGCCAATGTTACTCGAGGAACTACTCGAGTAACCAGGTAAAAACTTGGAGTTACTCTCGGCCTGCCAATGTTACTCGAAGAGCTACTCGAGTAACCATCTGAAAAACTTCCAGTTGCTCTCGGCCTGCCAATGATACTCGAGTAACCCTGTTTCTGAAAATGTGTTGCTCTCGGCACTTTGTACCACTGCCAATGTTACTCGAGTAACACATTAGAGTCAGTGAAAACTTGAAGGTGGTACCCGATTAACTTGATATCATTCTATCTCATTTTCCTCGAGTTATTCCTCTAGTATGCAAATATTTAATGTTCTATTTTAAGTGGATTTCTCGAGTAGGTACCCGAGTATCCAAAGATATTTTCAAGGAAAACCTCAAGTCATTACCCGAGTAAGTGGTGCACAAAAAGTGAGTTTACTCGAGTAGGTACTCGAGTAATAAGGTAAGTGCTCTCGGCCTTGAAATCCTGCCAACATTACTGGAGTAGAGCATCGAGTAATCAAAAGATATTTGAAGATTTACTCGAGTTGGTACCCGAGTAACCTATGAAGTTGTGAATGTATTACTCGAGTAGGTACCCGAGTAAATAACTATTTTCAAGAACTTAGATTTAGTTTATTCCATGCACTACCCGAGTATTCTTGTATTTGTTCATTGACTTGAAGTTAATTTAAGATTTCCCAATGATACTCGAGTAAGTACTCGAGTAAACTTCATGTGATACTCGAGTAGCTACTCGAGTAAGCAAACCCAGAAAGTTTGAAATCATTCCAATGGTTATTGTTTTGTTTCCTATTTGATTAACTTTTCATTATATTAGTATTCTTAGCATTTCAACAGATAAACAATAAAGAGATCTTACCAAATAAGGAAAGTCAAAAGCAACGCTCAAATGTCACCGACCGTCACCTACCGCAACGTATGTTTTTCAAAAGCTGGAAAAGTCAATAGTGGCTGCGCACGCTCCAACGGACATGAAGAAATATGTTCCATCAATCATTACCAACGTATCTATATATATGGGAACATTTGAACAGAGAGACACACAAGAACACACTCACGAACGTATCATCAAGTTCATTACTCTGTTTTTCATTGTACTTGTGATTCTATGCTTCAGTGATTCTTATTTACTCTATGAGAGAGATATTTCATTCAAACTCAATATTTGTTATTGAGGTAACTTAAGGTTGTGGAACCTTGAGTTGGGATTGAATTACAACCTGTAAGGGGGAGCGAGTGTCCAGGTGTAGGAACTTGCTTGTACTGAGGTGCCAAGAACCCACTGAATCTTGGAAGTTATAGTTAAACTCTCAAAGAAGCTCTGAGGACTGGACGTAGGTCAAAGTGGTTGTGGCCGAACCAGTATAAATCCTGGTGTACACTTCGGTGATATTTCTCCTTACTCTTTCCTGTTTTAATTTCAACGTCAAATTTTATATTTGCAATGAAATTTTTAAGGTCACCCAATTCACCCCCTCTTGGGTGAAACGCTTGCTCTAACATTTGGTATCAGAGCCTGGTTTTCTTGTTAAAGTATAACAACCTAAGAAGGATCCAATGACAAGCATGGGTGAAGGAATTCTTCCCGACGGAGCATCCATCACTAGACCTCCCGGTTTCAGTGGAGAACACTTTTCTTTTTGGAAAGCAAAATTCAGAGTGTTCGTGATGGCTACCGAAAATGGGCTATGGGATGTAATTGAGAGTGGAAACTATCAACCTACAAAGATTGTAGATTCTCAAAAAATTCCAAAGACGCCAGCGGAATATGATGAGAATGACAAGAAACTTATCACTCTCAACAGCAAGGCAATTTTGATGTTACAAAGTGCCTTAAGTCAAAGTGAATACTTCAGAATTTGCACACTTCCAACAGCAAAGGAAATGTGGGAAGCTCTGAAAATAGCTCATGAAGGAACTTCGGGAATAAAGGAGAATCGAATCAACACCTTGGTCACTGAATTCGATCTACTTCGAATGAAATCAGGTGAATCAATTTCTGAATTTGAACTTAGATATACTCATCTTGTTAATCAACTTGTAGCACTTGGAAAATCTTATGATCAACATACCCAAGTACGAAAGATTTGGAATATTCTTTCTAAAGAGTGGGAGGCCAAAGTCACTGTGATAGAAGAAGCAAAAGGAGAATCAATGAGATCAGTTGCTTCTTTATTTGGAAGTTTTTCTGAATATGAAAGCAAACTAAAGTTCAAACGGGAACTAGATGACATTGGTGACAAGAAAAAGAAAGGTCTAGCACTAAAAGCAAAAGAAGAAAATCAAGATGAGAATGAAGAGTTCGATGATGACGAAATGGGCCTAATCATTAAACGATTCAGAAAGTTCTACAAGAAAGGTCAAGGATTCAAACACTTTCAGAAAGGAGGAAATAGCAGCAAAGATAATATCATTTGCTATGAATGTGGGAAACCAGGACATATCAAGTCAGAATGTCCAGAGCTGAACTAAAAGAGCAAAGAAAAGAGAAAAGGCAAATTCTTCAACAAAAAGAAGGCCTTCGTATCTGCTATATGGGGTGATAGCTCCTCTGACGAAGAAAGTGATGAGGAAGAAGTAGCTAATATATGTCTCGTCGCTCAAGAAGAAACAGAAGAGGAGGTATGTCTCAAAGCATCCAAAAATAGCAAGTAGTACATAGATAGTGGATGCTCTAGATATATGATCGGAGATTTTGAAAGTTTTACCACATTGCAACCTAAGGAAGGTGGAAAGGTAAAATTTGGAGGAAATCAATCCGGAAAGATAGTAGGAATTGGTGAAATAAAAAATGACAAAGGAATACAAGTCAAAGATGTATATTATGTTGAAGGCTTGTGTCATAATTTGTTGAGCGTAAGTCAAAGTGCAGATAAAGACAACTGGGTAATATTTGACTCAGAAGAATGCTTAATTATCAACAAGAATGATTTACAACTTGATAAGAAGAATATCAAGGCTAAGCTCAGAGCAAAAAGGGAAGGTAACTGCTATACTCTAGATATTAGTAGAAATGAGTTTGAAAACTGTTTTCTGAGTAATACTGATGAAAGCTGGTTATGGCATAAGAGATTGGCTTATGTCAATGTGCATCAATTAGGCAAACTACTCAAAAAGGATTTAGTTCTTGGATTACCCAAAGTAACTTTCAAAAATGACTTGATTTGTGACGCATGTCAAAAGGGTAAACAAACTAAATCATCTTTCAAATTGAAAAATGAGATTTCAACAAATAGACCACTACAATTATTGCATAAGGATTTAGTTGGCCCAGCAAGAATAAAGAGTCTTGGTGGAAATTTATATTCATTGGTTATTGTTGATGATTTCTCTAAATTTACATGGGTTATTTTTCTATCATCAAAAGATGAGACCTTTGAAGAATTTATTGTTTTTGCCAAGAAAGTACAAAATGAGAAAGGTATGTCCATTGCAGGTATTAGGACTGATCATGGTGGAGAATTTGAAAATCAAGCCTTTGAAGAATATTGTGATACTAATGGCATTGATCACAATTTTTCTGCTCCAAGAACACCTCAACAAAACGGAGTTGTGGAACGCAAGAATAGAGTGCTCACTGAAATGGCTAGAGCAATGTTAAATGAAAAGAATGTGTCTCAAGTATTTTGGGCTGATGCTATGAGTACAACATGCTACATTTCAAATAGAGCATATATCAGAACAAAACTTGGAAAGACACCATACGAGGTATACAAAGGGAGAAAGCCAAACATTGCTCATCTACACATCTTCGGTTGTAAGTGTTTCATTCATAATAATGGTAAAGATAACTTAGGAAAATTTGATTCTAAAACAGATGAAGGAATTTTCCTAGGATATTCTAACCAAAGTAAAGCATATAGAGTTTACAATAAAAGAACATGTATTATTGAAGAATCAATTCATATTGTATTTAATGAATTTAAATCCTCTGACAAAACCATTGATGAAAAACAGGAAGTTAGTTTAAATCAAGAAAATGGTCAATCTATTTCTAAATCTCTTATTCCAGAGGTTGATAAAACTAAGGAAGAAGAGCAATCCCTAGGTCAACCTAGAGCTTGGAAATACAATAAAAGTCATCCTTTAGATCAAGTCATAGGAGATGTGAATGAAGGGATCAAAACTAGAAATAGAATTTTCAATGAAGTAAGTTTTTCTGTATTCATTTTTGAGATTGAACCTTCTAATATTGATGAAGCCCTATCAGAAAATGATTGGGTTATAGCAATGCAAGAAGAACTAAATCAATTTGAGAGAAATCAAGTTTGGGATTTGGTGCCCCGACCCAAAGATCATCCGATCATTGGTACTAAATGGGTATTCAAAAACAAACTCGATGAATCTGCAATTATTGTCAGAAACAAGGCAAGATTGGTGGCCAAAGGCTATAATCAGGAAGAAAGGATTGATTATGAGGAAACGTATGCTCCAATGGCTAGATTGGAAGCTATACGTGTACTCTTAGCCTTTGCATGCATCAAAGGATTCAAACTCTATCAAATGGATGTAAAGAGTGCTTTTCTAAATGGTTACATCATGGAAGAAGTGTATATAGAACAACCTCCAGGTTTTGAGGATATTACTAAACCTGACCATGTTTTCAATCTCAAAAAGGCTTTATATGGTTTAAAACAAGCTCCTAAAGCTTGGTATGAAAGGCTCAGTAAGTTTCTTATCGATCAAGGTTTTGTACGAGGAAAAGTTGATACAACACTCTTTATAAAACGAAAACACAATGATATTTTAATTGTTAAAATATATGTTGATGACATTGTTTTCGGTGCTACTAATGAATCTGTGTAAGGAATTTTCTGAGATAATGCAGGGAGAATTTGAGATGTCAATGATGGGAGAATTGAATTTCTTTCTTGGTTTACAAATCAAACAAAGAAAGAATGGAATCTTCATATCTCAAACAAAGTATTTAAAAGAGTTATTGAAGAAGTATGGAATGGATGAAGCAAATGGCACGGACACGCCTATGAGTTCAACTACGTTGCTCGATGCTGATGTCAAAGGGAAAGACTACAACATAACAAAGTATAGAGGAATGATTGGATCATTACTCTATCTCACGGCAAGTAGACCGGACATCCAATTTAGTGTTAGCATATGTGCAAGATATTAATTAGTACCAAAAGAATCACATGCTGAAATGGTCAAACGAATCTTTAGATACCTTGCTGACACACCTGAATTGGGTCTGTGGTATCCCAAAGGAAGAAGTGAATATCTTGTTGCATATTCAGATTCAGATCATGGAGGATACAAACAGACAGAAAGAGCACCAGTGGACAAGGACAATTTCTTGGAGGATCTCTTGTATCATGGTTCAGCAAGAAACAAAATACAGTGTCTCTTTCGTCAACGGAAGCCGAATATGTTGCAGTCTCAAGTTGTTGTGCACAAGTGATATGGCTAAAACAACAACTACAAGATCTTGGTATTTATCTCAAAGAAATACCAATCTATTGTGACAATACTAGTACAATAAGTTTGGCAAAGAATCCAGTTCAACACTCTAGAACTAAGCATATCGATGTCAGACATCACTTCATCAGAGATCATGTTCAAAAGAAAGATGTGAAAGTGATATTTATTCCCACTCATCTTCAACTAGCAGATATTTTCACAAAACCTCTTGCAAAAGATCAATTTCTATACATTAGAAGAGAATTGGGAATGGTAAATCCCAATGAGTTGTAAGTTATTTCAGTTTCTCATAATATTAGATGAAGTCATTTGTTAAAGTTTTGATGATTACTAACTTAAGCATTGGAGTATATAGAAATTTGTTTTGCAGGAAGGTTGAAACTCTGTTTTGAGAAACAAAAACAGAGGTGATCAGAGGACACATTTACTGGAGTACCAACTTGAAGTTATCACTAACAGAGAAGCATTACCCGAGGAACAACTTGAAGTAAAGAAGCACTTTACTCGAGTATGTACTCGAGTAATGGACTTCAAAACTGGAAGTAACAGATCAAGTTACTTGATTTTCAAATA
Source organism: Inga leiocalycina (assembly GCA_963242795.1). Taxonomy (NCBI): domain Eukaryota; kingdom Viridiplantae; phylum Streptophyta; class Magnoliopsida; order Fabales; family Fabaceae; genus Inga; species Inga leiocalycina. The sequence goes on from OY725322.1 coordinate 77,317,961, forward strand.
TAACGGTTCAGTTACAAAGAAATGAAGAGTCACAAGTTGAAAACTCAGATTACCCGAGGAAGGCTTCGAGTAAACTTGAATCTTACTCGAGTAAGGCCTCAAGTAACTGCAAGTCCAGATTTTCAAAATTGATGAATAATGACTCAAATCTGTTCAGAATGGGTTATAAATGATCGAGGGAACATCCATGGATAATTACAATATTATTCATGCCAGGTACGCAATTTAAATAAATCATTTTAAGGTTTTTCTGTATGAACACTCGAGGAAGGCCTCGAGTATACTTGAAGATTACTCGAGTAAGGCCTCGAGTAACGTCGGGTTCTAGGGCTTTATCTGTCACAAACTCGGTCATTTCCACAAAATCTCCTTGAGTAAATCACTATTTTCTCTCACAAAAATTTTTCACAAGTGATTCCTTGCTTCTTTTCCGTCAAAACCCAACAATTTTCAGTCCTAAAAACCTCCTATTTTGCTCAGAATCTCTGTGCCCTAATTTGCGTCTGTGTCTCTGTTTTTTTTTTCTGAAAATTTTAGTTTTCAATCATTCAGAAAGATGAGAACTAAAAACCTTACTCCTATAGACTCCTTTGAATCCCAACAACACTCTGATCCTCTTTCTTCTCCTCCCAAAAAGAGAAGAAAACTCACACCAAGACCAAAAGCTAAAATTCCTCTTCAACCTCAATCTCAACCGAAACCCAAAGGAGTTGTGATTAAAGAGCCTATTGTTACAAGGGCTCAATCCAAAAAGTGTACATCTACCGGAAGAGGCAAGAGTACCAAATCTCCCTCACCTCCTCACTCTGATTCCTCTACCCCCTCTTTCACACCAAAGCCTATCAAAAAGCCAAAGTATGACAAGAATGTGGCTAACGCTATGGCTGGAATCATTGATCAAATGGAGAAGGGACAATCTGCCAAGAAGTCCAAAGTGTCGGAAGAAGAGATCACCAACCCTCCAAAAGGGTTCAACGCCAGCAAATTGGTGGAGTCTCTGAAGTATCTGTCTCAATTCTCCAGGAGGAAGGTGTGTAAAACACACTATGTGGATCTCAGATTACTTCAAGAGGTAGTGAAGCATGACCTTAGTTCTTATTTAGATCCCTTTATGCCTTGGCTTTCGATTAGATTACCATTCTGTACTAAAGTGATCACACATTTTTACTGTAATCTAGAGATTATAGATAAGCCAAACAGAACCTCAGCCGAGGAAGAAATGACCACCACAATTAGAGGCCAAAAGATTCTTATATCACCCTCTAAGATTAACTTGTGGTTAGGGAAAGAGAATCCACCTGATGATGTTTACTCCCAAATTGAGCCAAACCAAATCTTCACTATCCTTAAACCCGGAGAGTTAGTTGGCCCTCTAAATTTCAAGCCTAGTGATATGTGTGATCATCACAGGGTCCTATGGTACATTTACTCTAGGTCCCTAGTGAACAAAGCCAACAATTATACACACTTCTCTGATAGGGACTTTAGGTGGTTTGCTTCGCTTCTCTTGAAGGAACAAAAGGACTTAGGGGAGTATATCTTCTCGGAGATGAAGAGATACAGGGTGGATGGAAAGGCTACAACACCAATGCCATATCCTCATATTGTGTCATTGATCCTAAAAGAGAACAAAATATGGTATTTGGATAGCAAGGAGCCCATTGAGAGGTTGACTCCGGTTGGGAGAAACCAAATTGGGAAATTGAACATTGACATCCCTCTCAAAGGCCCTCTGGAGTCTGGGTCTAAGAAGAAGAGGAAGACCACTGAGGCAGAGACCAGCAAGATGGATGACACTCAGTCATCGGCTCCAGCTGCTACCACATCATCGCCATCCTTCCTCAATACCACTCTCCAGCACTTTATGGAAAATATGCTAAGAGGTTTCCATGTGGATATCGCCAACACGAATGCCGAATTGATAACCCACATGAATACCAAGATGGGAGAGTTGGTTGAAAGAATGGACAAGAGGCATGAGGAGTTGCTAGCAGAGCAACGTGCCCAAGGTGAGACTTTAAGATTGATTCTGGCACGACTGGACTCTTTAGGTCCCGGACCTTCTGCCGGTCCATCTTCCTCTACACCACCACCACCTCCAGTGAACCCTCCTTCTGACACTCCTTTCACTAAGGATGAACCATCTACCCCTCTGGTATCTAGTCCACCTGAGACTCAAGCCAAAGACATTCTATATACAGTGGACAACCCAGATACCAATGAGACTATACACATTGTCATTGATGATTCACCTCCTAAACCTCAGCCTGAACTCGCTCCTAAACCTATTCCATCTCCTACCCACACTAAGGAAATATCTGCCTCCTCCTCCCCTGAACATCATACTCTTGAGGCTGAGACTACTCCTGAGATTCAGACCACTCCAGAAGGAGAAACCTCTACTATGGTTGTCTTCCAACCTTCTCCTCCCGTCGATGACATCCATATCCCTCCAGTCCATCTGCCTGACCCAGTTCCCTCTAGCTCATTTGATTCTTTGGACTCAGATGATTCTATGGTCCTTCCAGTGACACCCATTTCCATGGCCAAGCCTCCTAGCCCTCCACTTGATTGGTGAAGCCAAAAAGGGGGAGAAGAGCTTGAGAGTGATTTTGTGGATGTGTCCTAGTTTATTTTGGGTATTTGGGTATATATGGGTTCTAAGGAGCATTTTGGAACTTGTTAGTTCTATTTAGTTCTTTTAAATTTATTATCTTGTAATATGCAATTTAAGTTTAATACAAGTGTGCTTAAGTTATGATTTTATTTTAAGTCCATTTAAGTTTTGAATTATGATACATTGTTGGACTAATGAAGTTGACTGTGAATGCAAGGTGTGTGCTATAAATCTAAACTTAATAAGACATGTTTAATTTGAAAATTCAATTTGAAAAACCATGTCCAAAATCACCAAGTTTTGTCATCATCAAAAAGGGGGAGAATGTTAGATCTCATGTTTTGATGATAACAAAAGAATGGTTTGAAAAGGAAATGATTAATAAACAAGTTTGAACAAAGGAATAACAGGGATAAGCATCACTTGAAGTTAGCATTGGAGTAATGAAGAAAGACGAAGAGAAAAAGCTGAGAAACTTGATCAGAAGCAGTTTTTCTAAGGCATTACTCGAGGAGGTACTCGAGTAATGAGCCAAAACTTGAAGTAAACAGAGGCACCTTCCAGTAACCTGCCAACGTTACTCGAGTAAGTACTTGAGTAATAGTGTAAGTATTTTCAAGTTGCTCTCGGCCTGCCAATGTTACTCGAGGAACTACTCGAGTAACCAAGTAAAAACTTGGAGTTGCTCTCGGCCTGCCAATATTACTCGAAGAGCTACTTGAGTAACCATCTGAAAAACTTCCAGTTGCTCTCGGCCTGCCAATGATACTCGAGTAACCCTGTTTCTGAAAATGTGTTGCTCTCGGCACTTTGTACCACTGCCAATGTTACTCGAGTAGCTACTCGAGTAACACATTAGAGTCAGTGAAAACTTGAAGGTGGTACCCGATTAACTTGATATCATTCTATCTCATTTTCCTCGAGTTATTCCTCTAGTATGCAAATATTTAATGTTCTATTTTAAGTGGATTTCTCGAGTAGGTACCCGAGTATCCAAAGATATTTTCAAGGAAAACCTCAAGTCATTACCCGAGTAAGTGGTGCACAAAAAGTGAGTTTACTCGAGTAGGTACTCGAGTAATAAGGTAAGTGCTCTCGGCCTTGAAATCCTGCCAACATTACTGGAGTAGAGCATCGAGTAATCAAAAGATATTTGAAGATTTACTCGAGTTGGTACCCGAGTAACCTATGAAGTTGTGAATGTATTACTCGAGTAGGTACCCGAGTAAATAACTATTTTCAAGAACTTAGATTTAGTTTATTCCATGCACTACCCGAGTATTCTTGTATTTGTTCATTGACTTGAAGTTAATTTAAGATTTCCCAATGATACTCGAGTAAGTACTCGAGTAAACTTCATGTGATACTCGAGTAGCTACTCAAGTAAGCAAACCCAGAAAGTTTGAAATCATTCCAATGGTTATTGTTTTGTTTCCTATTTGATTAACTTTTCATTATATTAGTATTCTTAGCATTTCAACAGATAAACAATAAAGAGATCTTACCAAATAAGGAAAGTCAAAAGCAACGCTCAAATGTCACCGACCGTCACCTACCGCAACGTATGTTTTTCAAAAGCTGGAAAAGTCAATAGTGGCTGCGCACGCTCCAACGGACATGAAGAAATATGTTTCATCAATCATTACCAATGTATCTATATATATGGGAACATTTGAACAGAGAGACACAAAAGAACACACTCATAAACGTATCATCAAGTTCATTACTCTGTTTTTCGTTATACTTGTGATTCTATGCTTCAGTGATTCTTATTTACTCTGTGAGAGAGATATTTCATTCAAACTCAATATTTTTTATTGAGGTAACTTAAGGTTGTGGAACCTTGAGTTGGGATTGAATTACAACTTGTAAGGGGGAACGAGTGTCCAGGTGTAGGAACTTGCTTGTACTGAGGTGCCAAGAACCCACTGAATCTTGGAAGTTATAGTGAAACTCTCAGAGAAGCTCTGAGGACTGGACGTAGGTCAAACTGGTTGTGGCCGAACCAGTATAAATCCTGGTGTACACTTCGGTGATATTTCTCCTTACTCTTTCCTGTTTTAATTTCAACGTCAAATTTTATATTTGCAACAAAATTTTTAAGGTCACCCAATTCACCCCCCCTCTTGGGTGAAACGCTTGCTTTAACAATAACCATAATCAATATTGTTTGGTTGGAATGGGCACTACAACGATACAATAAAATAGTTAAGTCAATTTTTATTTGGTGGTTTGGTTTAGGAAAAAGTTGTGGCCAAGTCCCACATCGGAAGTTTTAATATGAAGAATCACAATATATAAACGCCTATCACTTAGCTTGGTGGGGCGGGCAAGAGGGTGGTTATGTCTTGATAACCAACCCACTCTTTTGGAATTAAAAAATATTTGTTGGTTTGCTTTTGGTAAAATTTGAAGATATATCATACGTAATCCTGTGTTTTAAATCTAAAAATTAACTGTTTTTAATTCATGTTTTAATAATTCTAAACACAAATCAGATCTTGAACTGTCTATAGTTTTATTTGTTATTTGTTTTTAAATATGCATGTAATTTGGGTTTACCAAGACATCTTGTGTAACATCCCAAATTTTAGATTCACCAAAAATATTATAAATATTTAAGAAATTTAATAAAATGGTGAATATTTATGAATTTGGAATTTATGAATTTATAAATGTTCAATTTCATGAGAAATTGGGCAAAAATAATTATGGAATTAATTTGTGTGATTTAAAAAGCCTAATATTAAGGTCCAAAAATGAAGGAATATTAGAAAAAATATTTGGTCCAAAAATAGATGGAAAATGGTCAAGGAAATATAAGAAAAGAAATTGGAATAAAAAGATAATGACAAAATCGTAATTTTTTCAATTTAGTAAAAAATTACTTATTTTCCAATTAATTGAAGTTAATTTCAATTAATTAAGGGAAATAAAGGGGGGAAATATATTTAAAATATTTTGGTCAATTTAATATGAATTTATGAAAAATTTGAGCAACAATACAATTTTGACCAAAATTGAGACTTTACGTGTATACGTAATCGGAACAAGTTGTGTAGCTAATTGAGACTATAGGGAGGGACCCCTAGGTGTCTCCTACATGTTGCAAGAGGAAGAAAATATTGATTGGGATTAATGAGTTTGGTTACATGTACATAGGGTTTATTTACATAAAATTGATTTTTGAAAGTTTTGGAAATTGTTAAACAATTAAAGTATAATGTTATATATATTATAAAACACATGTGCATCTTCATCCTCAGCCCATTTCCGTCGCACACAGAAGCTGAATGTAGAGTGAGAACGTTTGTACTTGTAGAGAGAGAAAGGAGAACAAAAATCACAAGGTAAGCCGATTTCTCCGACGATTTAGCTCCTAACACGTATAACTCCGATCCTAAGCTACTCCTCTTTGTTCTTTAAGGTTTGGAAGCTCAAAATCTGTTTTTGAGCACTTAGGGTGTTCAGTAATATTTGGGAAAAACTTGTGGGAGCTTGAGGTAACTTCCAAACCTTCATATATTAACTATTCCGGTTGCTGTGGGCAATTTAATCGGTGAAATTTCACTGGATTGCTATTGGTTTTAAATTTTGGAAAAGTGTGTGTCTAAGGGTTATGTTGCTCAAATTTAGTTCAAATGGTTGTTATAACTCAATTAGATGGTTAATAAAGTGGTTAAGAGTAGAAAGGAACGCGTTTACGAAGCCGAAATCACAAAACACCGATTATGCCCGGAGGACTCCATAATTTCAGTCAGGGCCAGATATAGGGTTAGGAGTTGGATTTTCAATGATTTGATGGTTCCATTAGGTTCAGGAGGAAAAATTAGGTGGGTTTACGGTTGGGCACTTTTTTGGAAAAGGCAGAGAAAGCATAATTACAGAAACGCCCCTAAAACCCTAAAAGTAGGGCTGCCAAGGGCAATTTAGTAATTTGACATTGAATTTTGTAATTTTGAGCCCGGAAATGGATTCCTTGGATGAAAATACATTAGGATAACCCTAGTCAAAAATTTAGGAAAGCGTGCCATCAGGCCGGATACTGCGGGGTCGGGCGAGGGTCCCGGGGCATTTTCGTAAATTTTCACCATAGGCTAATATAACCACAAGAAATACTATGGAAGAGTCTAAAATGATACTTGGATAGGTTATTACCTATTTCTTGTACATTTAATATTTTAGGACTAAATTGGGAGCTGAAAGTTGACGCGTTTCACGAGGCACACAAAAAGGGGTCGATAGAACTTCGAGGTATAGACATTATCCTTCATACATCATGCCGTAGTTACAAGAAAACTAAGTTATCACGCCCTTATCTTATTTTGACTTGTAGCAGAATATTAACACACGGTTCGGTGAGCAACACAAGAATAGCATAATTATACTGATAATATATGCATGATTACAGAAAATCCCCATAAGAGTTCGTACATGATACTTACAATTAAGGTAACCGCACAAGGCTACTAGGGTATCTAAACCCATCCCAGTGAAACGAAGACTACTTCCCGTCTTCACTCCACCATTAACCTTCTCTTGTGCAGTTCTCTTCCTTAATTTTCGCATACCTTTTGTATTCGCCTGTCTAAATTGTTGGTAGGGGAGGGTGAGATTTGAAAGAATCTCAATAGGAAAATAGATACCATAGTGCATGAATGATAGATGCTATGTGTATGACATGTTAGTTTTATATAAATGCATGCTCCATAATGATATTTTTGCATGCTCAATGTTTCATGTAACAAAACTATGGCCACAGTAAAACAGAAACAAAACTTCATTTGTTTAACTATGCTCAATACAATCAAGTAAAGCAATCACATACATCACTACACAAGTAAAGATATCAATTACATGCAATTAAGGTCAGTCCCTTACCTTAGACCTTTCCCACCTCGAACAGTGTGCCTCGATTTGTGTGCCAATCCCTCGAGCATTCAACTCGGTCCTAAAACATTAAATGTATCAGTTTAGACACTTCCATAATGTTTCTGGTGGTTATATAAGTACATTGTGAAAATTTACCAAAATGCCCTGAGACCCGCCCCGGGCCCGTCGTGCCCTGTCCGACTGTACTTTTCCCGAAATTGACTGGGTCTACTCTAATATATTTTTTGCCCAAGGAATCTATTTCAGGACTCGAAATTATCAAATTCACTGCTAAATTATGAAATTGTCCTTGGTAGCCCCACTCTTTGCAACACCCCAAATCTTATTTAACAAATATATTGTAATTATTAGAAATAGTCAATGAAATGAAATGGTGAATTTTAGAGAATATAATTATGTTTTCGGTGAAATCTCCTATGAGACAGTGAGCTTGTCATGTGATTTTTTATGACCAAATGGTGAGCAAAAATTATGAAATCTTACAAGGAAAAAGTAGACATCCTGAGCTTTAATTTAATAGGTCATATGAATCATTTGAAGCTATATACAAAAAGATATAGATTTTTGAAGTTTACCCAGTGAAACTAAAAAGTTTCTATAGCAGTGTCTAAAGATGGAATTTCTAGCAATGCTGTGCTTCCATTTCGCTACAGAATATATTTTTCCTTGAAACTAAACTCAATGAGAGTTTCATAGCCTTTGGAATCACTCCAATTCAATTTTTCTAGAATTAGTTATGATTTTACAAAGTTTGGGCAAAAAAGTTGTCAAAATTTGTAAAAAATCCGAAAATGGGGAAATAAATTAAAGGAAAATTATGGGATATTTTCAAAATTTATCTTCATCCTTTCCATGCTCATTCACGTCAGTTTTGGGCTGAAAAAGGAGAGAGACAGCTTGAGAGAGTTTCGAGAGAGAAGGAGGAAAATCTCACAAAGTAAGTCGATTTCTTCGGTAAATTCGTACCTAATGTATATAACCCTTCTACTAAGCTTCTCTTCTATGTTATTTAAGGTTGTTTGAAGCAAATTTCATTGCTTAAGAAGCTAGGGTTTTCAATTACAAGAGGAAAAAGCCAGAAGAAGCTAGAGGTAACTTAAAACACTTCAATCTATGGTTGTTCTGGCCACTGAGGATAGTTTAATTGATGGATTTCTGTTAGTTTGGCTCTGTTTGTGAAATTTGGAAATGTTGAACCCTAGGTGTTATGCTACCAAAATTGGGTCTAAATGGTAGTTATAACATAATTAAATAGTTAATAAAGTGGTTAGGAGTAAAAATGAGCAAGAATTTGAGGTTAGATTTCAAAAACCCCAAATTTCCCCGGAGTTCCTATAAATTTTGTCTGGCTCTAGTTAGGGGGCTAGGAGTTATATTTTTAATGATTTGATGGTTCTATTGAGTTTAGGAGGGAAAATTAGGTCGGGTTATAGTTGGTCACTTTTTCAGAAAAGCCCAAAAAAGCATAATTACAAAAACGCCCATAAAAACCTTAAAGTGGGGATGCCAAGGGTAATTTTGTAATTTGACATTGAATTTGATAATTCTGAGTCCAGAAATGGATTTTTTGGGCAAAAATGTCAGAATAGCCTCTGTCAAAATTTCGAGAAAAGCACAATCAGACTGGGTACGGCGAGGCCGGGCCGAAGTCCCGAAGGCATTTTGGTCATTTATCAAGATAGACTCATATAACCATCAGAAAAACTATGGAAGTGTCTAAATGGTATATTTGGAATTGTAGGACCGAGTGGAGAGCCGAGCTACGACATGCATTATGAGGCCTGAAGTTCGATGAGTATACTTAACAATCAAGAAGGGCTAAGGTAGGGGACTCACCTTAATTGCATGTAATTGATATCTTTGCTTGTGTAGTGATGTATGTGATTGCTTTACTTGATTATATAGAACTTATTTGAACAAATGAAGCTCTGTTTTTATTTTGTTGCGGCCATAGTTTTGTTACATGAAACATTGAGCATGCATCTAGATAAAGATAACATGTCATACACATAGCATCTATCATGCATGCATTATGGTATCTTTTCCCTACTGAGATTCTCTTGAATCTCACCCTTCCCTACCAACAATTTAGACAGAATGAGATAGAAGATATGCTGAGAACAAAGAAGGGAACCGTATGGGAGGAATGCAGTGGTGGAACGAAGATGAGAAGAAGTCTCTGTTTCACTAGGATAGGTTTAGACATCCAAATATCCTTACGCTGCTATAAGGTTTGTAATTGCCAAGTACGAATCTCTATAGTGAGTTTTTGTCATTATGCACATATTATTAATGTATTTATTCTATTCATGTGTTACCCACCGAACCGCATATCATTTTCCATGAATAATCTGAAAAACATGAAAATAAGATAAAGGTGTGACATGTTGGTATCAGAGCAAGGATTCTGGCCACAAAATTGTTTACTCAGAGTAAATACAGTGATTCTGGCAACATGATAGTATACTGATATGCTTGATTATACAGTAATAGGAGCAACGAAGTGAATTGCTTCGACTAGTTCTCAAGCCCTAAAAGGAACAGACACACCTCGGGGAAATAGTGGAATACCTGGAAGGCAGTACATCTTACCATACCGGAGAAAAGTAGGTACAAGGATGACACAAACACTGAGGGAGCAGATCCGAGTAAGGCCAAAGTATAGAGCCTCATCCTAAAACAAAGTTACCAGTTGGCTGAACAGTGATTAGCCACAGTTGCGGGTAGTAATGTGATAGGCAGATAAGCCACAAACAGACAAGATAGAGACAAATCCGGGTTTCATTACCGATTCCAAAGTTGGAGCGGTATACGTGATGTGTGGTTTACAACCAGATCAAGGATTAGGGGAGGATGTCCAAAGCATATACCTGTAGGATATTAGTGAGTATGACACCCCAGTGGCCCAATACACAGTATACACAGATAAACTAGCTCCAGTGGCAGATGGTCAGGGATAAGTTAATTCGGGTATTTTGGATGACATAGGGATCCATACAACATTGTACTTATTTCTTGATATAATGTTTTGACCTAGAAAAAGAATGAGATTGTAGAGCGGAGTCAGACAGACAACTTTGTAGACATCAGGGAATATATCAGGGTATGTATTCAGGTACTTATACCAACAGTGATATGAAGTCCACAAATAGTATTTAGTTGACAGACGACAGTTGGCATGACTCTCGAGATAAGAGTAATCTTGGGGTACCGGTGAATGAGAATAGATACAATTGGTATCTGTGTTTTGGCACGAGTACACAAAAGTTAAGCATGCTCAACTCAGGGTGATGCCATAATGGGTGACCCCCTGGGAAGTTGTTGCACATGTTATGCCATATTATGGAAAAAGAGTAAAAACATGTTGTACAATAGTTCAAAGGCTGTATATTGTTACAAGCTTTCCCTGACTACTATAAACACCTGTGATATGTTGTTTTGGGGTACCTGTATACCCAAAACTTTGTGAAATGACAGAAAGGCCCCTATGTTTATGTGGAATTTACCTCTTTCTTGTTTCATTTAGTGAAACACAAAGAAGGTAAGACTAAGAGGTATAGATGTTGGGTTGGATCAAAAAGCTAGAACCTGACCCAATATAGTAAATCTTAGGCATGTTAGCAGAATATCAAACACCGATCAATGATAAAGGATCATAATAATAAGCTGCAAGAGAGGCAGCAGAACACTGACTAGGGGAAGAATAGAAATCCAATATCATCCAGGAAAGGTCAATGTAGTAACTTTATTCTTCATACACTATGTGAATATTTATATGCTTTGAATACGCCATCTTCTACAATATGTATGATACACAGTGCATTCGGCTACACTAATGAACAATGCCTATAGGCAGTGCCTTCAGGTACACTGATAAATAACGCCTACTGGCAGTGCCTTCATGTACACTAATGAATAACGTCTATGAGCAGTGCCTTCGGGTATACTGATGAATAACGCCTACGGGTACACTATATGCCCAGTCGAGGACTGAGGTATAGAATTGTGTAGGAGTGGCAACAATAGTTGGCTCTGAACACATTTTTTACTGGACTGAGTTATGTGTTAGTATGATATTGCATGATATGGTGCAAGGCATATACATTATCACATTATCTATGAACGATTATGTGTTACTATGAAGGTCAAGTATAATACAACTGAGGTGATAAGCCAAGTATAGGCAGATATTATAGCCCCACCTATGTTACATTTGACAGTATGAAACATTAGAGTGGGAGTGGAAGCATAGTAGTATTTATTAATGATATACTGGTATACTCGCAGAGTATATTAGATCATGAATAGCAACTGAGAACTGTATTGAAAACACTGAAATCTAAGCAACTCCATGCCAAGTTGATGCAAATGTGAGTATTGGTTTTCAAAAGTTAGATTTCTGAGCCATATAGTCTCACAGCAAGGAGTCTTGGAGGATCCTTGCAAGGTAGAAGAAGTACTGAGCTAGAATATGCCAGAGACTATATTGGGAAAATTCCAAAAAACTACATTGAAAATAGCAAAAGGACAATTCAGTACATTGAAATTGGAAAAGAACAGATCAGGCGGTGTAAGACGGGCAGAGGAATCTGGTATTTTGAAATCTCGGCCAAATGACAAAAATGCCCTTCATCCCTCCATCCCCACTTCAGAATAACAACATGATCCTCGTAATTAACACCTCCAGATTCGTTATTAACAACTTCAATTTTTCTTTCACAATTCACAAGTTTCAGGGCCAATAACACCACCGATCTCGCCATTAACAACTCCGGATTCGATATTAACAACTCCATTTTCTTCTTTTGCACTTAACAAATTTCAGGGCCAATAACAACACCCATCTTTTAATTAACAACTCTGGATTTGAAATTAACAACTCAAATTTCTTCTTTCACAAATAACAAGTTCCAGGGCCAATAACACCATCGATCTCACCATTAACAACTCCAGATTCGCCATTAACAACTCCTATATTGTTATTCCAACTGAGGGCTAAAGGGCATTTTCGTCATTTGGTCGAGATTTCAAAATCCCAAATTCATCTGCCCGTCTGACACCGCCTGATCTGTCCTTTTCCAATTTCAATGTACTGAATTGACCTTTTGCTATTTCCAATATAGTTTTTTGGAATTTTCCCGACTATATTTGAAGTGCGCAGTCTTCTGGGTCTTATTGAATATTACAAAAAATGCAAGGTGAATTTCTTCAGAATAGTTTTGCCTTTGACAAAGTTAACCTGAAAAACTCAACATTATTTGTGGGACCAAAATTAAAAGAAAAGCTTCACTAAGATGAAAACTCATCAGCACTGATATTGATAATCCTAGATCCACTATGGACCTTTGTCATCCTTATTGATGCCAGTAGGCAGGATTGGGAAGTGTTTTAATGTAACATGGCTATGTATTGGCTGATGCATCTAGATAATGGAAGCCTAATGAAAAAAAATTCATCTATTATCCCATATATGATCTTGAGTTAGCAGCCATTGTGTTGTACTGAAAATCTGGAGACATACCTTTCTGGTGTGACTGTAACATTGTACTGCGACCACCAAGATTTAAAGTATAGTGATAATCAAAAGGAACTGAATACGAGAAAGCGTTACCCGGAGTTTATAGTTATGTACGTGTGGCAAATTTCGAGGACGAAATTTATTTAAATAGGGGAGAAATGTAACACCCCAAATTTTATTCACCAAATAAATTGTAAATATTGAAATAGTCAATGAAATGAAATGGTGAATTTTGGAAAATATAATTATGTTTTCGTTGAAATCGTCTATGAGGCAATGAGCTTGTCATGTGATTTTTATGACCAAATGATGAGCAACAATTATGAAATTTTATAGGATGAAAGTAGACATCCTGAGCTTTAATTTGATAGTTCATATGAATCATTTGAAGCTATATGCAAAAAAAATATGGATTTTTGAAATTTACCCAGTAAAACTAAAAAGTTTCTATAGCAGCATCTAAAGATGGAATTTCTGGGAATGATGTGCTTCTATTTGTGTAATATCCCGAATTTTGGGATTGGAGGCTTGAGAATAAGCCTAAATTAAGTAGACTGTTAAGCCCCAATTTAGTAGATGTCCTAAATCTATTTTCTAATGATTTTTATATTTTTGGGGTATTAAGAAAGTAAAATGGTGAATTTTGGAAAATATTAGTTACATACATTGTATGGGCTTTCATGTAGATAGGAAGTGTTTGCACAAAGTCAATATTTTTGGAAATTTGCTAATTGTGATGACATAAGCAATGACATAGGCATAAGATTATTAAAGAAACATCATCTTCCTACTACAGCATTTCGACGCCATTCTGCAACCAAAATAAAGAAAAAGAGTTGAGAGGGTTTTGGGAGAAAAGGAGAAGAGAACTCGTAAGGTAAGCCGATTTTTCCGACGATCTAGCTCCTAACGCGTATAACTCTGATCCTAAGCTACTCCTTTATGTTCTTTAAGGTTTGGAAGCTCCTCTTTTGGTGCTAAAACACCTAGGGTTTTCAGCCAAGTCAAGGAAAAGCTATTGGGAGCTTGAGGTAACTTCCAAACTCTTGTATGTTGACTATTCTGGCTATTGTAGACAATTTAATCAGTGAAATTTCGCCGGATTGTCCTTTGTTTTAAATTTTGGAAAGATGTATGCCTAGGGGTTATGCTGCCAAAATTGGTACTAAATGGTAGTTGTAACCTAATGGAATAGTCAATAAAGTGGTTAGAAGTAGAAAGGAACGCGTTTACGGAGCCGAAATCGCAAAACCCCGATTTTTCCCGGAGAACACCATAATTTCGGCCAGGGATGTTTGAGGGCATTAGAGTTGTATTTTCAATGATTTGATGGTTCCATTTGATTTAGGAGGGAAAATTAGGTGGGGTTACGTTGGGCACTTTTTCAGAAAAAGCCGAGAAAGCATAATTACGGAAACGCCCATAAAACCGTAAAAGTAGGGCTGCCAAGGGCAATTTCCTAATTTGACATTGAATTTGATAATTCCGAGTCCAGAAATGGATTCCTTGGGTGAAATATGTAAGAATAGCCCATGTCAAAATATCAGGAAAAGTACGGTCGGACCGAGTACAGTGGGGCTAGGCCGAGTCCTGGGGGGGTATTTTAGTAATTTTTCAAGATAGACTCATATAACCCCCAGAAACACTATAGAAGTGTCTAAATAGTATATTTGACATTGTAGGATCGAATATGGAGCCCCGAGCTATTTGCATGTAGATCGAGGCACGCGTTTCAAGGTGAAAAAGGGTTAATGTAGAAGACTTACCTTACTTGCATGTATTTGATATCTTTGATTGTGTAATAATGTATGTGATTGCTTTACTTGATTGTGTAGAGCATATTTGAATAAATGAAGCTCTGTTTCTGTTTTCCCTGTGGCCATAGTCTTGTTATATGAAACATTGAGCATGCAAAAATGTCATTATGGGGCATACATTTAAATAAAGCTAACATGTCATACACATAGCATCAATCATGCATGCATTATGGTATCTATTTCCTACTGAGATTCTCTCGAATCTCACCCTCCCCTACAACAATTTAGACAGGAGAATACAGTAGATATGCTAAGAACAACAAAGAGAATCGTACGAGGGTATTACAGTGGTGGAATGAAGACGAGAAGGTGTCTCCATTTCACTAGGACGGGTTTAGATACCCAAGAAGCCCTGTGTGGTTACATTGATGGTAATGATCATGTACGAAACCCTTTGGGGAGTTTATATAATCATACACATATTATCAGTATAATTATGATATTCCTGTGTTGCATATCGAACTGCATATTATTTTCCGCGAATACTCTGAAAAAGGTTGAAATTGAGAAACGGGCGTGACAATTTGGCTAAATAATATATTTTTTTCTTGAAACTAGACTCAACAAGAGTTTTATAGCTGTTGGAATCACTCCAATTTGATATTTCTAGAATTAGTTATGATTTTTCAAAGTTTGGGCAGAAAATCTGTCAAAATTTGTAAAAAAATCCGAAAATGGGGAAATAAATTAAAGGAAAATTATGGGATAATTTAAAAAGTTATCTTCATCCTTTTCATGCTCATTCATGTCAGTTTTGGGCTGAAAAAGGAGAGAGAAAGCTTGAGAGAGTTTAGAGAGAGAAGGAGGAAAATCTCCAAGGTAAGTCGATTTCTTCGATGAATTCATACCTAATGTGTATAACCCTTCTCCTCTCTTCTATGTTATTTAAGTTTATTTGAAGCAAATTTCATTGCTTAATAAGCTAGGGTTTTCAGCCACAAGAGGAAAAAGTCAGAAGGAACTTGAGATAACTTCTTACACTTCAATCTTTGGTTGTTCTAGCTATTGAGGATAGTTTAATTGGTGGATTTCTGTTGGTTTGGCTCTGTTTGTAAAATTTGGAAACGTTGAACCCTAGGTGTTATGCTGCCAAAATTGGGTCTAAATGGTAGTTATAACGTAATTAAATAGTTAATAAAGTGGTTAGGAGTAGAAATGAGCAAGAATTTGAGGTTAGATTTCAAAAAACCCCAAGTTTCCCTGGAGTTCCTATAAGTTTTGGCCAACTCTGGTTAGGGGGCTAGAAGTTAGATTTTTAATGATTTGATGGTTCCATTAAGTTCAGGAGGAAAATTAGGTAGAGTTACAGTTGGTCACTTTTTCAAAAAAGCCCGAAAAAGCATAATTACGAAAACGTCCATAAAACCCTTAAAGTGGGGCTACCAAGGGTAATTTTGTAATTTGACATTGAATTTGATAATTTCGAGTCTGGAAATGGATTCCTTGGGCAAAAATGTGTCAGAATAGACCATGTCAAAATTTCAAGAAAAGCACAGTCAGACCAGGTATGGCGGGGTCGGGCCAAGGTCTCGAGGGTATTTTGGTCATTTATCAAGATAGACTCATATAACCATCAGAAACACTATGGAAGTGTCTAAATTGTATATTTGGAATTGTAGGATCGAGTAGAGAGCCGAGCTGTGACACGCATTACGAGGCATGAAGTTTGAGGAGCGTACTTAAGGATCAAAAAGGGTTAAGGTAGGGGACTTACTTTAATTGCATGTAATTGATATCTTTGCTTGTGTAGTGATATATGTGATTGCTTTACTTGATTGTGTAGAGCATATTTAAACAAATGAAGCTTTGTTTCTGTTTTGTTGCGGCCATAGTTTTGTTAGATGAAACATTGAGCATGCAAAAATGTCATTATGGGGCATGCATATAGATAAAGCTAATATATCATACGCATAGCATATATCATGCATGCATTATGGTATCTGTTTCCTACTGAGATTCTCTCGAATCTCACCCTCCCCTACCAACAATTTAAATAGGAGGAGATAGAAGATATGTTGAGAACAAAGAAGGGAACCGTACAGGAGGAATGCAGAGGTGGAACGAAGATGGCAAGAAGTCTCTGTTTAACTGGGACGGATTTAAACACCCAAATAGCCCTACGCAGCTACAAGGTTTGTAATTGTCAAGTACGAATCCTTATAGGGAATTTCTGTAATCATGCACATATTATCAATATATTTATGTTATTCCTGTATTTCCCACTGAACCGCATATCGTTTTCCGCAAATACTCTAAAAACCATGAATATAAGATAAGGGGGTGACACTTTCTGGGTTTCAGGGGTGTTTTCGTAATTATGATTTTTCAGGCTTTTCAGAAAAAGTGACCAACTGTAACCTTATCTAATTTTCCCTCTAGAACTCAATGGAATCATCAAATTATTGAAAATCCAATTCTAAGGCCCATTTCTAAAGCTGGCCGAAATCCTCAATGCTCCAGGGAAAACTGGGGTTTTCAAAATTTGACTCCACGGACATGTTCCTTTCTACTCCTGATCACTTTATTAACTATTACATTAGGTTACAACTACCATTTGGACGCAATTTCGGCAACATAACCCCTAGGCCAACCCATTTTCAAAAATTAAAACCAAAGACAATCCAGTGAAATTTCAATGATTAAATTGTCCACAGCAGTTTAAATAAGCAATATACGAAGGTTTGAAAGTTACCTCAAGCTCCCATTAGCTTTTCTCAACTTGGCTGAAAACCCTAAGCTCCCACTGAAATTTGAGCTTCAAAACCTTAATCCACATAGAAGAATAGCTTAGGAGTGGAGTTATACACGTTAAGTAAAGATTTATCGAAGAAATCACTTACCTTTACCAGCTTTTTCCTCTCCTTCTCTCTCTAAAAATCTCAACTCTTGTCTCTCTCTAAAACTAAAAATGGCATCAATTATGGCTGTAGGAGGAAGGAGGAATATGCTTTTATCATCTTAGCTTATGTCATCATCTAATTATTTAACAATTTCCCAATTTTCGGATTTTTACACAATTCTGGCAAATTTTCTGCCTAAATTTTAAAAAATCATAACGAATTCTAGAAAAATTGAATTGAATTGATTCCAAAGGCTATGGAACCTTTATTGAGTCTAATTTTAAGGAAAAATATATACTTTTGTTAGTTGGAAGCATATCATTCCTAGATTTTTAATTTTGGAAACTATTCCAGAAACTTTCTAGTTTTTCTAGGCTAACTTCAAAAATTTATATCTTTTTATATAAAGCTTCAAATGATTCATATGACCTATCAAATTAAATCTCATGATGTATACTTTCACCCTGTAAAATTTCATAATTTGTACTCATCATTTGATCATACAAAATCACATAACAAACTCACTGCCTCACAGGAAATTTCACTTGAAGCATAATCATATTCTCCAAAATTTACTATTTACTTTCTTAATACCCCAAAGATATAAGAAACATTAGGAAATAGATTTGGAGCACCTGTTAAACTAGGACTTAGGAGTCCACTTAATTCACACTTATTCCCAAGCCTCTGATCCCAAAATTCAAGATATTACATAAGTCATTTTTGTTTTGCAAAAGTGCATGTATCACAAGGAAGAGAAATGGGAGTACGAGCTATATCAGAAGCATGTTTATTTAGTATTGAAAGAGTAGAATTGGAAAGATGGCCTAAATGAATATGCCAAAGTATAAAATCTGACTCTGACTTGGTTGAGGTTGAATGAACTGGAGAAGTATGTAATAGTTACATCTTATCTATAGTAAAGAGATAAAGGCCGTCAAAAACATTAGCTGCACCAATCATCAACGAAGGTTGGTTTAAGTGGATCTGACACAAATTAGAAGAAAAGGTCATTGAACAATCCAAGGAAAGTGTCAAGCGAGGAACAAAAATGCTGTTAAAAGTAAAAGAAGGAAGGTAAAGAACATTTTTCAAAACTATAAATAATGAAAGAGCAATAGTGCCAGAAATTGAATTAGTAGCCTGAGCACCTGTAAGAAGATTAACAACAATAGGAGAAATAAAATGATAAGAAGTAAACAAGTCTAAGGAACAACAAACATGGTCGGTTGCACCACAATCAATGAAATGCTGAAATTCCATCTCTTCCACACTCGTTTCCAAGAGAACTTCAATCTATGAAATGCTGAAATTCCATCTCTTCCACACTTGTTTCCAAGAATAGATAAAACTTATTAAAGAGACGATAGAGCAAAACAATGAAAGATTATTATATGATAAGAACATAATCTATACACAAACAACTTATGACCAAAGACATAGCCCCCTGCCCTCCCACTCCCCCATGATCATCTCTGTACTTCTCAAAAGAAAAAAAACTAGGGCCTACATTGCATCGCTCAGTGGCTATAAAACCAACAAAAATCTTTCTCACTGCCCACCACAAACTTAAGGGAAGCACTCAAACTTGGAGGCAGCAGATTGACTATAATCTAAAGTGGCTTCCTTGACCTCAAAATTTCTAATACGCCTTCACATTATGAACTTCTGATGGTATCCACCCGATCAATGACATCCAAGGCCTTGAGTCGGTCAATACTGAAGTCAATGACCGGAATAGATGGCCTCCTTACGGAGAGCATGCATTTACTTTCACTGATTGGGGAATGGCTACTACTCTTACTCAGCCTATGGTGTTTGCTCAGCCGACTCTTGGCGGTGTCGAATTCCTGGCTCTTACTAATCCCCGGTGTCAATTTCCTCTTGCTGACGTCTCGAAGCATTTGTTGATCCTCAACTGTTAGCACAGGAGCAGAGCAGGTTTTCTGTGCAAATAGTTGCACTGTTTTTTGGTTAGGCGAACGGATTGGGGATTTGATTGGAGACCTTATTCCTCCATTGCCACTTCTTGCTTGACTGACTAGATGATGAAGCCACACCACAAGTTCAAGAATATAAGCATCTGTTCTTTCCTTATTGGCATGGTGAAGTGTTTCTATCCTTAACAAGTCCGTCTCGCCAGTAGGTTTACGGTTAACCTCAGACCTAAACAAAATTGATTAGTAAATACAAGTAGAACATGAATACGCCTGTATAAAATTGATCAGTAAGCATAAGTAGAAGATGTATATAGAGTGGGTGCTTCAAGAAACAATTCTAAAATTAAAACTTACCCTGTATTTGCCCATTCTCCAACCCATCCAAAGCCATGATGAGCTCTGAATTCACCCAAAGACATAATTAGGCAATCAAACACAACACACAAGTCAATGGAATAGGGAATTTGACAAAATATAGTACTAAAGCTGGCAGGTATAAGAATTGCAGCGCAAGGGGATGTAAACTTACTTGGTAGTGTTGGTGGCAATAGGAACAAGCCACTGCAAAGTTTTCTCCATTTCAGCTTTGATTTGCTGGACTGTAAGCTGCAAAAATGTTTCTCTAATATCAGATTAGATCTAAGAAACTGCTGACAGGCAAATGGATCACAGACTCAACGGCAATGGAATAAGAAAGGTTTGACGAAAAAAGAGCGCCACATAAATATATAAAGAGAATAATCCAACTTATTAGTATGCATAAACTTATCAATTCTATTTATTTTAAATATGACATTAAATATAGAAAGAACAAAAATTTCTCCAAAAAAACATGCAGGTTTTGCAACTATGGTATGAGTCAATCTAAATACAACTCGTGATCATTATTGGTCATAAATGCAACTTTGAGAAGACAATTCCAATTAAATTTATGGCAAGCCGTGCTACTATAAGTCATGAACAGTACAGCTCACAACAATCTGTGAAATGTATGGAAAAACTTGTCTAGTTGGATGCGCAAACACCAAATGCTCATGTGCTTAATAAATAAAATAGACATGGGTAAAGCACCTCTTCTTTGGGTTGAAATGATTGTATCCTAGAGCGTAATGCAGATTTGATATTAGGAGGCAGCCCTTGATATAAAGCATCCCTTGTATTAGGAGGCACAGAACTTGAGCGTGACACCTGAAAGTAATCAACTGTCTATTCAGGGCTATCTTTAAAGAGATTTTGCAAGATAACTATAAAATTTTCCAATACTTTGGCAAGTCATATGATTTTGATGAATTTGCAAGAAAGAAGTGCCAAAATAAAATAAAATTATTGATACGACCATGGTTGTGAAATGATTAAAAATGCTCTAATTTTAAAATAGAGAGGACAAATAAGTTCTCCAATAACTCACAATTATGCTAGTATGTACTCCTACGTTTCTCAATACAAGGCATATTTGAGGAGGTGATCTTGGTTCTAAATATAAGACATTGTTTTCATATTTGTCAATTTTTTCCTCATTTTCCCCCATTAATGCTCCTTCAATAATAATCAAGAATATGAGGAAATTGAGGAAGATGGCTAAGGTGTTTTAGAAAACACACAATATATTAACTAACTCAATTAACTTCTTTAATCTAATCAAATTAGGTAAATATATCTTATATTAAGGACCAAAGGGAGTATAAAATTAAATTCATTATTTTCTTTTTTTGGTCATGACAACCCCCCCCCCCCCCAAAAAACAAAAACAAAAAACCCACACAATATTTGAAGAACCTTTCAGAAGGAGGGGCTAATGAATCTACAGGCCAACAATATATCATGGATAATGAAATTAGAGTAAAATTTTCACTCACAAGAGTATCAATTTGAGTAATCATATTTGCATAATGCAATGCAAGACCAGCAGAACCCAACTTTTTATGGCTTCCTGGAGAATCTTTTACTTGACTAACAGAGTCTGCAAGGTTGAACAGCGGATTAGTGATGAAAGATACGATATTGGATCTGCAATCTTTTCCCAGAAAAACATAGAAGGAAAAAAAGAAGAGAAAATCTCCATCCTACAAGGGAAAGAAAATGAAATAAAACTGTTTAAGATCACAGAGAACAAAAAAGAGGATTTTACATCAAGGTTGACAGGTAGAACACTCATTTTCAAACAGAAGTTTAATACAACAGTCAAAAATACTATATACTAAGATGCAAATCTATTTTACTCACATTTACTCGCACAACACAGAAAGCATATTTTATTCTCATCTAAACTATGCATAGATTGGACCCTATCTTCCTTTGCAGAATTAATTTATCTCTAAATGACACCAGAAAGCTCCATCCTTCAACACATAATAAACCTTTCTTGAAATCGAGCTCCAGAGCTAAACCATGTTTGTTGTATAGAGGCATGGGATGAAAGAAAACTTTGATACTATCGATAATCAGGGAACTGGGAACAATAGATAAAGGAGAAACAGACTCCCAGCTAATCATAACCATCTATTTTCATTATCTTGAAGCATACCAGCACTACCAAAGGCTTCATGTATCTCCAAATGAAGAAAATGAACAATGTCAACAAGCTTCTCCATGACCTGCGAATTCAGAAACCACAAGGAAAATAAAAATAAAAGAACATTAGATTCAAAAGCTTGAAAGAATCTATATCAAATGAGACTACGAAAAAGACAAGTAATAGCAATTCCAAGTCAGAGTGTATGCCCTTCAGAGCTAGCCTCTAAAAATGAATTGTCATATTATAAAAGCTTGAAAGAATCTATATCAACTGAGACTACAAAAAAGACAAGTAATAGCAATTCCAAGTCAGAGTGTATGCCCTTTAGGGCTAGCCTCTAAAAATGAATTGCCATATTATAAAAGCAATTTTATATTAAATTTATATCTTCCATATCCAACCAAAAATTCTAAAAAAATCATGCTGTCTTCTTACCTCTTCCAGTATCCTGGACCATAGCGATTTTTTCTTTAAATTTTTTACATGCTTCTTTTGACTCTTCAATTCTGCTCTTAAAATTGCAAGGCTGTCTCCTACAAATTTAATAACCAATGGTCACCAAAAAATAGAAGTACTCATTGTGGAAGCAAAAATAAGCTTCTTTATGAGATAATTTTCTTCTTTTCCCCAATAATGCTTTGAACATACATCTGCAAACTGACCAATCCACTAAAAATAAAACTAAGCCATGCACCCCAAAATTGTTGTCAAACGTAAAGGAAAACGTTCCACAAACAGAGCAGAAAATGATTTCATGCTATTTTTCAATGAATGTTTTAATAGAACACAGCCCCCAAAGTTTAAAGCAGCACCATTCATCATAATCACATTATGTACAATATTGAAGACTAATGATAGACGGGTAAATTGTTATATATGAAACACGGCAATAACTTTAAAATATAATATTTTCAAGAAACAGAGTGAGTAACAAGGAAATAATATTAATATATTCTAATTTTTCTTGAAATTCTTATATTTTTTATGAATATGAATGAATTCACATTTATTTTATTTTATCAACTTATATGTTAGATCTTATTACTTAGCTTTACATTTTATTATTTATTTTGTTAAATAGAATCACACTTTATTTTAATATTTCATATCTCACCTTTGATTCTTTATGAAACATCAGAATTCAATTTAAACGCACTATTTTAGCATTTAATTATATTGTATTTGTTATTTTTGTTACTTCGTACTTTCTGGAAGTGTATTAGGCCAAGCATCAAGGATGGGCAAGAGCCTTTTCAGATTATCAGAAACATTACCCCTATAGGAAACTTTTTTTTAATTAAAAATACAAGTCGACAGGATTTGATGACCTTTGTATAGGGGAATCCAGGTGTGTATTTTACCTCTCTGTGTGGCATTTGTATTGTCTTCTTCTTGAAGTTTGCGCTGATAATCTTGATCAAATCTGTCCAAGGCATGCAATTCATGATATAATTCCTGCAATCCAAGTTCTGTTCTTTAGGTTGTTCATACAAAACACACAATAATGCAACATCAAGAAACAAGAACCAACAAGATCTGTCTTTTATTACTGTTTATTACAGGAAAATGGAAAGGGGTCAAACCAAATTTTTTATTTTTAAAACCTTATATCAATACTAGCACATAACTTTGGCTGCTTATGTCAACTCCAAATTTTTAATCAACTTCCATAAGGTTGCTTGCTTTTGTTATAGGCAGGCTGCAGATAGGAAAATCAATAGGCTTCTCAAGTTCAAGGCATGCAATTCATGATATAATTCCTGCAATCCAAGTTATGTTCTTTAGGTTGTTCATACAAAGCACACAAGAATGCGACACCAAGAAACAAGAACCAACAAGATCTGTCTTTTATTACTGTTTATTACAGGAAAATGGAAAGGGGTCAAACCATTTTTTTTATTTTTAAAACCTTGTATCAATTCTAGCAAATAACTTTGGCTGCTTATGTCAACTCCCAATTATTAATCAACTTCCATCAGGTTGCTTGCTTTTGTTATAGGCAGGCTGCAGATAGGAAAATAAATAGGCTTCTCAAGTTCAATCAAAATGCACCGGCATTGGCAAATATCACAACCAAATGAAAAAAAACTTTGAAAAGTTTTACCCAGAGCCAGGTGCAATATAGATAGTAAAAGGTGGCCCAAGGCATAAGGATTCCACCAGGTGAGATTTCGGGAGGAATAGATATATGTCGCCTCACTCTCGCAATAAGCAGAGAGGTTGTTTCCAAGATTTGAATATGTGACCTTAAGGTCACTTAGCAGCAACCTTAACGTTGTTTCAAGGCTCACTCTCAGGTGCAAAATAGATAGTGCAAAAAATTAATTACTGACCAAATTATTAGTCAAATATAAAAATAAAAGTAAAATTAATGAAAATATTAAATAATTTGAAAAAGCAGAGGCAAATCAGATTTTTACCGGCCTTTTCCTTTCAGCTACAGTACTCCTCCTTTGCCTTAACAATGGAGTGATATTACTTCAAATTTATAGCTAGGGAGTGGGTTTCTTTCAAAGCAAACATAGGTAGTGACAGGCCCCATAACATTTGCCTTTCCTTTCAATAACGTTCCAGGGAACTTGGGCATGGTCTAATAGGATGCATAGTTTTGGGTACATACAATTACAAAGACTTTAAGGCTACATATTTCTCAGTCTTCATATGCATAGAATTGGCCAGATGTTAGTAATATATAATTCAATATAAGTAATGCTTTATTTTGACACGTATGGTATCTGAAAGCCACCAAAATTAACAGAATAGAAGAGACCATCAACATCTACTTTTAGGGAAAAATCTTAATGGAATAAGGGGTCAGAAATTTTCTTAGAAGAACTAAAACACAATTTTCTCCCATTTCAGCACAAATTGTGAGAATATCTACATTCCTTTAACATATGGACCATACAAGATTCCAACACACACAACAATGAAGATGATATAGAGTTATGACGTTAGAATAGAAACTTGAAGTCAAACTAGTTATATTCTCCATCACTGATAACTTGTATACTCACAGCTGTATACTGTACATAGGTCATTAATTGCTGCATCACCATCTCTGCCTCATCTTTCAATTGCTTTTGCGGTATAAGCTCTGTGCCTAACCTAAATATCAAAAGATATGAAGGAAACCATGACTATAAACTATTTTGGATGTTATAAGGAAAAATTCAAAATGAATTCAAATCAATTCAACTATGGTTACTTCTCAAAATAGCGGTCGAGATTATGCCATTGAGGATCTTTACAACGATTTCCAAACCGCACAACCTCACCAGAAAAGATTTTCAGTTCTTCTCTGCCACAACAAATAAGAGAGTCACGACTCATGTTCAAGTGCATGATGGGTGCTATAGAGATAGGCCTCATACTAAAGGTAGAAAAATACAAAGAGCATGAATCAATTTGTACAAAACTAACCTCTTGTCAGCTGCAGCAATTCTAAGGAGTTCTTCCATATCTCTTGATATCAAATTCTGCACTCCTTCAGATGGTAGAACAACCTCTTTTAAATGTCTAATGTTCTCCTTTGAAAGAGATTGCATCAGATTGGCACCCTTAACAATTGTGTTTGCAACTTCAAAGGCCAAAATTGAAATTTTATTTCCTTTAGTTGTCACTCCAGATGTGAAACCGCTACTCAGGTTCAAATTTGTCATACTGCTACCTAATGTGTCCAAAACTTCTACTGCCTTGCCAAGGCCAGCTGTACCAGCTCTGCCCAAAATTGAGCTCACTTCTGAAACCTATACCACAACAAAAACAGAATGAACTATTAAAATATTGGAAACATAAGTGCTTTCATAGATGTAAATATTGTTTACAAAGTACATATCTTTTGGCACAAATTTTACTCATACCATCAATTGATTATTTCACAGTCTCACACCAAATATCTAGAGAGCAAGTTATAGAACAGTAAACTACAGTTATTTACAAGCATAGCACAAGAACAGAAAATCAACTAGAGTCTTTTCCCCCCTTTTGACGGTAACATACACAATACAGATATCCTCCTATTACAGCACGCTTGCTGCAACCAAACAAATGAACTTTTTGCATAGCTTGACAACAAACTCAGTTTAAGATTATTTACATTCATTCATTTGTTGATAAAATGATCCCACAGTGAAAATCTAACTAGCACCAGTGAACAAAACAATAGGCTTAAGGACCTACAAATTAGTCAGCCAGAAAAAATATTAACATCAGGCTCCGAAGACCATAGAAACGTTATGCAGATATAAAACCAAGATTGAATAGTCTATCATCACACCCTAATCAAATGCGCAAACCAATCCACGCATACAAACCAGGACTCAGAACAATTTTAGTCTCCTTTATGCTATTAAGGAGTAGGGGCTTAAAAATATTGAACAGAAAATACTTTCCCATCTATCCAAAAGAAATTTCTCCCTCTGTCCCTATTTATAAAGGGCAGCCCAATACACAAGGCTCTCACTAGAGTCATCATTTCCTTAATTACTCTGTGAGCTTTCTGCTAGAGTTGGACTTAGGTTGGATTGATCATGCTTCTATAGTTCAAGTTCCTTATTATGCCTCAAATACATTTTGAAGTTCACTTGCTTCTTGGTTTAGAGGTTTAGGAGTTTCAAGCTCAATCTTGAGCTCAAGTTGCATGGGCGCAGATTTAGGCAAGTAGTTCAGTATGTCTCTCAACTAAATATGTCCTAACTAAAGAAGGAGAAATAGTTTACATGACATGTCCTAACTAAAGAACAAACAGCAGACGTTCTTACTAAGGGGCTTTCATGATACAATTTTGAAGATTGCATTAAGATGTTGAACATGATCAACATCTATGATCCAACTTGAGAAGAACATGGTGATGATAATAGGATAACAACAATAAATATTCCGTATTGTAAATAGTTAGTTAAAGGAGCAAGTCCTTATTAAGATCCAATTGTATGCTGATTTTGAGGCATCCTATACGACTATGTCACACACAATCCCAGCATAGTTGCTGCATATATGATTAACCCCCCTGGGCGTACTATTTAGATCAATGAAATTGGCACTTTAGCCCACAAAGGCATAGGCACTTTACCTTAAGCTACTTCATTTCATATCTGATTCTAAACCCACCCCCGTATGACCAAACTCTATTACTCTTTCAAGAAATATCTGATTAGCTGCTTGATCCAAAAGGCCAACGAGAATTTCATAACTTGATTAACCGAAACCTTTTGGATTAGGCTACAGTAGACATTCTAAAGAATAAAATTGTTGGCAAAAACATTGTTATGAAACAGGAGGAGAGGCAATCCAGCCGCATAGAGTACAGTGTTATGAAAAAAAGAAAAGAAAATGAATACAAAGAACAAAAATGCCATGGACACGTACCTTTGTAACAGCAGCCTGCTTAGACTTGGTAGATCTAGACTTGTACGATAAAACCCTAGACAGGCGAGGGATCCCATCATTGATGTCATCTGCACTTGGCCCATGTGAAACCTCCCTTTCAGGGAATGAAAACGATTCTCGTACCTGCTTATCCACATCATCATCAACAGGATGCGGGACGGAGTCGCTATTTACTTTTCCCGGAAGTTCGTGAGACTGATAATTCACTCGAGACTCATTATTAGAATGACCATTAGCTTGTCTCGAGCGTTCGCTAACGCCATTATCTACAACAACACCACCTAGGACGGATTTCTTTGACCTTGAGCAAAAATTGCCCATAATTTGTTCAAATCCTGAGGACTATCTTCAGTCTCTATGCACAATGGCCATGCAATTTAACCCGATATTTTTACTCCATTCTAGCTAAGAAGCCCGGAAGGAAAATGTAAACTAAATTAACAGATAAGAGTAATTATTCAGATATAGCCTTTACTTGACAGGAATGCTATACTCATTGCAGATATTTTGATTATTCTGGGATGAACTCGGACACGAATCAGGCATTCCAGCAGAAGTAACACAATACCAATTCTGGTCACCTTTACAGCTCCAGGCCTCCAGTCCATCAATTCCTTCTAGCTCACCAAATCTGGAAGGAGAAACCGATAAAATGAACACAATCATGTAACCAAAGGCAAACAAAAACAAAAGTAACAAATAAAAAACGGAGACAAAGCAAAACCAATTCAAAATGAATAGAAAAAGTGGAAGAAATACCCGTATCGCTCTAACCAAGACAACAAATTAAACAAAAATAGATACACAGAACGCAAGAGTCAATCCCATTAAGTGAGCCATGACTCATATGAGTCAATATCAGTTCATAGAACCAGAAACGCACAAAACATCAAAGGAAAAAAGAGAGAGAGAGAGAGTAATTTTATCTAGTACTAATTGATCGGAGAGGATACCAGAAGCAGAGATCTGAGAGGAATTGTCCAGGCGTCATTCTGGCACGAAAGAGGCGCGTTGTACAGAAAGTGAAGCAGCTAAAGCAGAGCTTGATGCTGCTAATGGCGGAGGCGGTCGGTGAAGGGATCGGGAAGCAAACAAGTCGACTGTAGAAAGTCGGAGACGAGAAATGCAGTGAGCAGGAAGAGAGAAGAAAAGGAGGGGTGATTCAGTCAGTGGTCGCACGCTGCTACACGCAAAAGGACACAAGACTCTTCGTCTCTCTCTACTCCGACCCACAGCGAGAGAGGGAGAGAGGGTCAAAATGCGAAGCGCACCGGCCTCCAATTAACGTTCTTTTTGACTGTGATTGTGAAATTTTTTTCTTTGCTTTTATTTTATTTATTTATTCTTTTTTTTTTTTTTGCCTCCGTTTTAAAGCTGCCTCGTTTCTAGGTTGACTACAAAACAGCCAGCCGTAATTGATTGATTGACCCTTTAATTGTAATAGTAAATTCTCATTAATGTAATTTGTTTTATTACATTTTATGTGTAACCAGTCTCCTAGTTCATCGTTTTAGGGCTTGTTTGGATTATTGCAAAAATAATTTTTTTCGTTTTATAAGATGCAAAAGTAGTTTTTATTTCAACGGTTTATTTTTTCAAATTGAAAGTGGGATAAAAAGGGGGGGTTTGGATCTAGGTAAAAGGGTTAATTCCTCTCAACATGGTGAATTAAAGTTTTAGAAAAGTACCCATAATTATCCCTATGTTTGGGTGAGAAGAAAATTAGGAAGAAAAATATACTAAGAGGGAAAACTCTTAATAATATTAAACTTTTTTACTATTTTGGCTTTTCTTTTTTAGTACACCCCTAATCAGCTAATAACTTTTCCCTCCATCCAAACACGTGGTTGATGCCTAATGACTCCTTGGCAAGAAATGTTTTCAATAGTCTAGAATACATGTGTCTAGTAAATTAATTATATTTTTTAATAGACTAAATTATATAAACCCCCTTAACTTTAGTTTAGTTGCATATAACCCCTCTGACATTTCGAAATTTAAATTTAACTCTCCTGACCTTTCAATTTTTAACTATCAACCCCCTGCCGTTAAAGTGATCATTATCTTTTTAATGAAAAATGTCACATCAGATTATGAGTTGACACATGATATCCTATGTAAATTACCAATTTCATATACCCCCGAACTTTGAATGATTGCAAACAACCCCCTAAACTTTGATTAGTTGCAAATAGCCCCCTCGATATTTCAAAATTTAAATTTAATTTCCTTAAATTTTTTATTTATAATATTAAACTAAATGTTGTTACTTTTTTATTTTAATAAATTTATTAATTTTTTACTATCATTTATCAATTAAAATAGTTTTCTTGTAAGGCACAAACCAGAAAAATAATATTTAAAAAATGTAAAATAAAATTTTCATCATTTGCATAATATTTTATTATTTTTTTGGGATAATTGAGCATTTATCGTATAAAAATGTTATCATTTGAATTAAATATATTCTTAGAATAATTGAGCATTAATAGTTTGAATATTATTGTGTTAGATGATAGTTTTTATCCTCATTAATTTTTTATTAGTAATGCATATTTTTTCTTAAATAAGAGATTCAAAGTTTATTTTAATA
This sequence comes from Inga leiocalycina, assembly GCA_963242795.1. Classification (NCBI taxonomy): domain Eukaryota; kingdom Viridiplantae; phylum Streptophyta; class Magnoliopsida; order Fabales; family Fabaceae; genus Inga; species Inga leiocalycina. The sequence goes on from OY725322.1 coordinate 77,348,085, forward strand.
TTTTTCTAATATTATTCTTCTAGTTTTTACCATACAAATGAGCTATTTTAGATGACAAATGATAGTAAATATTTTAATAAATTTATTAAAATGATTAAAGTAACTACATGGTTTATTATTATAAATCAAAATTTTAAGAGAGTTAAATTTAAAATTTGAAAAGTTAGGGAGTTATTTGTAATTGATCTAAATTCAGGGATTCTCTGCAATTGTTCAAAGTTCATAAGAGTTTTATAAAATTGATAATTTACATAAGATGTCACGTGTCATCTTATAATCTAATATGATATTTTCCTTTAAAAAGATAACATTCACTTAACGATAAGGGATTAATAGTTAAAAAAGTGAAATGTTAGGGGGTTAAATTTTAACTTCGAAATATCAGGGGAGTTATATGCAACTGACCCAAAGTTCAATGGGGTTTTGTATAATTGAGCCTTTTTAATATTATTTTACTTAAAATTTGACATAATTTTTAAATTTTAAAAATGTAATTCATTGTCTTAAATATAAATAAATTTTAAAAAATTGTTTTAAAAAAAAGTTTTGGGAAATGGTTGAAAATAAGCGTACTATCAAGGGAGTATCTATCTAATTTAGATGTACTATTTAGTATTTAGCAGGGATAATTTAAATTAAATATTCAAAGTCAAATTTTTTTAAAAAAATATTATCGTGTGAAATATTAAAAGTAAGATTTCTTTAATTCAAACAGTCATAGAATTCGAAGCATCAATTTTTTATCAGGATTATTGAGTAACCTCCAACAACCATGTAATTAATAACTTGTGGGCAAAAAAAGTAATTAATAACTACTTTCTTACTCACGTGTTCAATGGCCGCATTTTCTTTTTAAGGCAAAATTTGAAGTCAAATCTTATGTTTTTTTTTGAGAAAATCCCTGAAAGGGAACTTTAAAAGTGTGAAAAGATGGAGAGGTGTTCTGAAATTGGATAATCCAGCAGAGGTGCTACTGACTAATCAGGGATTTTCAATTTAAAGAGCAAACAACCGAAATGAACCTCTCTCTATCAACACCATCTATCTTTCTCTCTCTCTCTCTCTCTCATTCTCCTATCTCCTTCTCCTTCTCTCTCCCTCCCTCATCTTCTCCATCGTCGTCCTCTAGCTTGTGACAGGGTCTCCGACGGTAGTTTGTGAGCCGTCGGATCTCGTCCCCGCCGTCGAATTCGTTCAGGCACATGGCGCAAGAGCTCTCCGGCACTACCAACTGAATGTCCTATTCAAGAAAATCGGGGGTGTTGAAGGAGCGAAGGAGGAGCGATGTTATCCTAAGGATTCCAAGTATGGCAAGGATTTAAAGGTGATTATTTTGAATTTGGAATTTCAGGTTTTTAATTGATTTGGGAAATTTTTGTTGTTCTGAATTTTATTCGGAAAATGTAGGGAAGGTTCATCACTGATAAAATCATCGACAAAAAGTTAGGAGATTTAACTTGGCAAGCTTTATTGGTATCCGAACTTGTGAAAACCCTTATCAAATCTTGTGAATGTTGATTTGCAACTTGTTAAGTTAGAGCTATGAGGGTGAAGAGAAAAAAGAAGGTTGATTTTATAAGAAATGAGTAAGATGAAGTTGAGAAACCCTAATGCAGATCTGTTAAACACTGAAGTGGGCATTTGGTTTTCTTTTTCTCAACTGATAGTGTGATCATTTACTTTGGTCAGACCCTTCTATGTTTTTTTTTTTTTGGATGAAGGGATAGGGTACATGGGGAATCAAATGTTGTAAGTAATTAATAATATATATATATATATAGGGTTTTGTCAGTGACAAAGAAACATTAAGAGGAATCATTTTCTTAATGTCCTGTTGTTATTGAAAATGTTAGAATAATATTTGTTGTTACTAGTTTTTGGGTACTGTCATTTTATTCCCCATTGTTGTTTATACAAGGTCATATCCTATTATGAGGCCTAGATGTCAGTATGTCAGAGTTTTTGGATAATAGGTTGTCCACTCTTTTAATTTGAAACTAATGTGTAGGGTGGAAAAAGAAGGATATTGTCGTCTTTTGATAGAATCTGAAAAGACAATTGCATTGTCATGGCATGCTAATGTTTACAAAATAGAGCTGTAAAAGTTGTGAACTAACATGTGAAACGCTTATCTACATATGGGAAAATCTAATTGTTTCAAGATGACCATTTAAGTGATATTGTGAAAATTTTGTAAATGCCAGGGATTTTGTAGTGCAAGTTGATAAAAAGTATGGGAAACTGCGGAAATGCAAATCTAAACTTGATAAATATATAAACAAAATTGACAACTGGTTATAAGAAATTGGTAAAAGCATGCAAGGGTCAGGGGACATTGTTGTGCTAGTTGTGAGAAATGTGAACTCATGAAACACTTAAAAAACAATGATAAAAGCTTGTCTCAAATGGGGAAAACTGTTAGATCTTCAAGGGATTTTGTCATCAAGTTGAGAAAAATGTTAAGGGACCTGCGAAAATGCTTATCTAATTTTGCAAAACACATAAAAATCATTGATAAACGCTTATCTCAAATGGGGAAAACCGTTAAATCTTCAAGGGATTTTGTCTACTAAGTTGAAAAAAATGTGAGGGACCTACGAAAATGCTTATCCAAGTTTACAAAACACTTAAAAAATATTGATAAACACTTATCTCAAATGGGGAAAACTGTTAGATCTTCAAGGGATATTGTTTGCCAAGTTGAAAAAAATGTGAATGGGACATGCGAAAATGTTTGTTTGAATTTGCAAAATCTTTATATAACATTGATAAACAATTATCTTAAATGGGGAAACCATTAAGATTTTTAGGGGATTTTGTCAAACAAACTGAGAAAAATGTAGGGGAACCTGTGAAAGTACTTGTCTAAATTTGCAAAATCATTATAAAACATTGACAAACACTTACCTCAAATAGGGAAACTCTTAACATTTTCATGGGATTTTGCCTACTACATTCACAAACATTCTAGGGAATATGGGGAGACACTTATCTAAACTTGCGAAAGAGTTATCTGAATTCAGGAAACCATCTAAATGTCATAGGTTAGGAAACCCATATATAAGTTCTTCTTCTTTAGCGTTTTTTCACCACTGAAACAGTTCACCTTTTCTCTGCTTCAATGGAAAAATAGGGCAAAATCACAAGCTTTGTCGACGCCTTCCTTCCTCCTGAAATGGATTGCACACACTTCGGACCCACTCCCCCTCTCAATGCAACCAACCCCATCGATCCCCACCACTCTTTTCCTCCTCAAAAACTGCCTACTAACAGCGAATGCCCCGAAGCTCGATGGAACATCTCCCTCTCTTCCTTTATTTAAAAAAAAAATTGTCTAGGGGCAAACCGGTCATTTCCTCTCCAATTTAAAAATCCCTGATTAGTCAGTAGCACCTCTGCAGGATTTTCGAATTTTGAAACACCTCTCTATCTTTTCACACTTTTGAGGTTTATTTTTAGAGATTTTCCCTTACTTTTTCCTCTAAGCCGGCGAAAGTCTTTCATATTAAGATAGAGTATTTCTTTTATTTTTAATATTAAGATATGTAAAACCATTTTCGCAAACTTTGATGAATATTATAAAATGAATCATTAGCTGTTGAATATTCAGGACAACCACATTAAATTAAATATCATCCTCTTACTGAGTCAATTTGAATTTGTACTCTCCTCAAAATAAATATTATTCCATTCAGTTTTAAATATAAGATAAATTTAATCATTTTAGAGAGATTAAAAAAGCTAATTAAATTACTTTGTAGTATTTATATTTATATTTTTTTTCTTCAAACTAATTAGTTTAACTAATAAACTGACATATAATCTAAGGATACATAACATATGATATAATTAAGCAATTTATTTAGCTTCCTTAATTTCTCTAAAAAAAATCAACTTTGTTTTATATTTAGGACCGGAGGGAGTACTTGCCAACAAAAAGTTGATCTAGTTCGTAAAAAGATTGACTCATAATTATAAGGTTGTGAGTTTGAATCCTACCGATGTGAGGATTTTATTGATGGATAATCTGTAAATATATTTATAAGTATTCTTTCAATTTAAAGGCATATTCTGACCCTTATGAGGCCACGCGACACAACTTATCTAAACTTTTTCTAATAAAAAAAATATCCTTTTGGTTTTGGATTTGGACTGAGTCAGAAGTCAGCTATCTCTTGCCGTTTCGTACTTGTATTTATTTTATATTGATATTGTGCTCGTTTGGATCAGCGATTAGAATGCTTAAAAGTAGCTTTTCAATCGTAATTTACGGTATACGAGGTATGTATGTGAGAGGAGTTGTGTCTTGATTTACGTAAAAAGCAACTTATAAGCAATCAGATCGTCAAAACAAACATGATCATTGATTCTCTTCTCTTCCAACTCACACACACTCCCTACAAGAACAACTTGTGCCCACGTAATTAATGAAAGAAGAGGAGAGGAGAGGAGACGTCCACAAACGATCAGATCCTGTCATCAACATCAAATATCGTGCATCGGGAAAAATAGGGTATTAGCAAATTATGGTCCAAAATAGAGAATTTAAATTGTGGTTCTACATAAACAATTTATTTACCAAAAAGTCTCTTGAAAAACACAAAATGCCAGTAACTGTCGTCATTTTCTATATAGGATCTTGTTATTATATATTACTCGTTGTAAATTTTTTTTGATTAGATTACTTGTGTGGGACTGCAAAGTAATACTCCAAAAAAAAATAAACAGGAAAGAACGAAGAGAGGGGAAAAATGCTCCCACCCAGCAGGGGACAAGAATACAGCGGTTTAAATTATTATGAACCTAAAGCTATTCTATTCTCCCATAGGCTTAAGTTAAAGTGTTATAATAAAAAGGATGCCCAAGGGAAATTTTTCATGCCTGCAAATGTACCTGAAAGTCTGAAAGTAATATGCATTTAGTGAAATTCACAATCTCTCCCAATTCAAATCAGCTGCATGCATTGCATTATATTGCTAGACTACAAAGGAAATGTTAACACGTGTCTATGTAGCTAGTGGCCTCTTATAACCCAATGGCATGAAAACTCCCTGTAAGTAGCAGGTCATGTAACCACATGACATTAGTATCTACCCATTTTAATTCAAAAAACACATGCGTCTGCAGTTTATCACGCTCCCAGGAGAAAGGATTGAATTAACAAAGATACTACAGAACTAATGGATGATGAAAAATGGACAAAAAAGATTGGTTGTTCACAAGGGCTTTCAAGACCAGAACAGTGCAGGAGGCTGCAGAATCTTTGCAAAAATAGAAGCGACAGAAGAAGTAAAGAACATACCCTCCTCATTGCTGATGATGATTAGAAACAAGTTCATCCAGTGCCTCTACTATAGCTTCATAGCAGAAATTGTACTGGCTCTGATAAGATGCAGAAAAATAAAATAAACAAGATGAGATGTTAAGAAGTTGATAGACAAAATAAGTGGAAAGTGAAGAATATGACATTGGAAATTGGATCAAACATAGGAACGTGAATTCAGACCCCAAAAACAAGTTACTCCCCATCCCCAGATTGGCACATTTGGAAACGATCCACAAATAAAATTTTAACATGATAACTTTTTCGTATACAATCGTGTTAAGAATCTCATTAGTGTTTGCAATCGACTCTTGGACTCATCTTAGTATTTCATTAGACATTAGGTCAATCACATTGTTGGTGGAATTTACACACTTACGTGCTATAATAAACATAGGGGAATGATGAAAAAATATGGGCCAAGAAATATCTATTAAGCCCTTGTTATCGTTAATCAACAACATCTACTTTATCATCATTATTGTTAAAGAAGAAGTATTGGTATGAGTTATTTCCCGTACATTTCATCCACTTTTCACCATTCTCTTTCATTTTCCACACCTAATATTCTCCCTAATCAAACATAGCCTCAGGGTTTTTCTGATGGTCCCAACCAAGGGACAGAAAGCAGAATCATCTGGTTAGTGAGAAGTGATAGAATCCTGCAGGCCAAACAGGCCAAATCTAATGTACTGTAATTTGTTGAAGAAATTCAAGAGCTGCATGCTTGAGCTTCGTAGAGAGGTTGTCTGGATGAAAATCAGGGTGACATTGCATAAATTAGCAACTAGTTAGTGGACCTTTGGATAAGCTTATTTTAAATGATTTTGCGTTGTTGAAGATAAATAAACATGTGAGAGGAGTTTTGTCTCGTAAAACATAAAAGAACTATTTTTAATTGATTGTGGTGTTTCCAAACAGAGGCTTAGTCTCCTTCTAGAGAAGGAAGGAGGCTTTGTGAACCTTTTTCATTTCATCTAATACTGACTTATGAATCTTCAAATAACAGCCTAACCCAATACCGCGACAGAAATTAGCTACATCACCATCAAACCATCTGAGGAATCGAGAGTCATGTTTGTTCTTGGATTTCAAAATTGCTTTGGCCATTTACTGAGTTTAGGAAGGGGACTTAATTAATATGCGATCCAACCAAACAAAAATGCCATTCCATTCATACATGGTTCATAATTGACCTTATTAATAAGTACACTGCTAGGTACCTCTTTCTGAGCCGTTCCATATCGCTGCGACCTGAAGAAAAATATGGTATTACAAAGATCCAAAGCAGACTTATCACCAACAATGCAACAATTTTGTTTCGAAATAGAAAGAAATAATTGTATGAATAAGCAAGTTATGAACTACAAGGACGGCCATTAAGTACAATATTGATTATAAAATGGTCTATAAAGGTTAAGGCTAAAAGAGGGTTTTAATTATTGGTCTGTTTCTTAGTAACTCAGTGTCCAAAAACATTAATTTGTCAGGTTATAGCATGTAAATCATACAGAGATTTTCCCTAGAGCAACATGCCATTGGGGTAGAAGGTCGAGCCTGATACCAGTGCTTCTCACCTTTTTTCCTCTTTGTCATCCTTCACCCAATAGAAAGAACTCATATATACCCATCCTATTCATAGAAAGTCGAACTCACAACCTTATGCTTGCAATTTGATTTAACTTTTAGAAGTGATTTTACGGTGTTTGAAGTAAGTATGTGAGAGGAGCTTTGTTTTAGCTTTCAGAAAAGTGCTTTAAAAAACTCTTTTTGTGCTTCCCAATAATGACTTAAAGAAGTGCTTGGTGTGAATTGGGCCAAATAGCTTGACTCAGTGCTTACTTCTCAGTTATATACAGTATTAGGTAGCATTTATAGAAAAATGTTTACAATACGAAGACCAAGAACGTGGTAGTAAAATAAAATCCACTAAATTGGATTTCACTCAAAAGAAAAAAAACCCACTAAATTGGTTCATATAAGAATAATAAATGATATGTTTTCAATAGTTATTTGAGCAAAGTGTCCAAGTCTAATAGCAAAACAAACGGAGAGCAGAGGCACTGATTGACCAAATTGGAAGAAAAAATGTTGTTATATTCAGAGTCAATGACCCAATCAATTGAAACTCAAAAGGGACGTGGACTGTGCCAAAAAGAAATCAAGGACACCAGTCCCCAAATTGGGGTAGTACCAAGGCCATTCAATCCATTCAACAAAGACTGTATAATATTTTTACACTAAAAAACATATGAAACTAAAAAAAAAAAAAATTCATATTATCGAGTACAGAGAAATAAGGAAAGAATACCCGTAGATGAAGTATAGTAAGTCAATTCTGGCCTAAATGCGGCGCCGGCTTCATATTTATAGCATGTAAATCATACAGAGATTTTCCCTAGAGCAACATGCCATTGGGGTAGAAGGTCGAGCCTGATACTAGTGCTTCTCACCTTTTTTCCTTTTTGCCATCCTTCACCCAATAGAAGGAACTCATATACACCCATCCTATCCATAGAAATTCGAACTCACAACCTTATGCTTGCAGTTTGATTTAGCTTTTAGAAGTGATTTTATGGTGTTCAAAGTAGGTATGTAAGAGAAGCTTTGTCTTAAGTTGAAGAAAAGTGCTTAAAAAAACTCTTTTTTGTGCTTCCCAAAAATGACTTAAAGAAGTGCTTGGTGTGAATTGGGCCAAACAGCTTGACTCAATGCTTACTTCTCAGTTATATACAGCATTAGGTAGCATTTATAGAAAAATGTTTACAATACGAAGACCAAGAACGTGGTAGTAAAATAAAATCCACTAAATTGAATTTCACTCGAAAAAAATCCACTAAATTGGTTCATATATGAATAATAAATGATACGTTTTCAATTGTTATTTGAGCAAAGTGTCCAAGTCTAACAGCAAAACAAACGGAAAGCAGAGGCACTGATTGACCAAATTGGAAGAAAACATGTTGTTATATTCAGAGTCAATGACCCAATCAATTGAAACTCAAAAGGGAACGTGGATTGTGCCAAAAAGAAATCAAGGACACCAGTCCACAAATTGGGGTAGTACTAAGGCCATTCAATCCATTCAACAAAGACTGTATAATATTTTACACTAAAAAACATAGGAAATTTAAAAAAAAAAAATCATATTATCGAGTACAGAGAAATAAGGAAAGAATACCCGTAGATGAAATATAGTGAGTCAATTCTGGCCTAAATGCGGCGCCGGCTTCATATTTATAGGAGAAAGTTACAATGCAAGCTATTGAATACTTAGTTCCGAAAGATATGATTGCATAATTGTAACCAACAGAATAAGAGGTAAGAGTCAGGCTATTAGACAATGACTATATAATGAGCATAATTGCATTCCAACAAGTCCCACCTTTCTATACACCTTCAAATGGCGCAGTACCAATGAGTTTTCGACAGTTTTCATCCATTCACAAACAACAGAGATGTTACCAAACTTCATAGGTCCACCTTCAGCTTGAAAATAATCGTCACACTTTACAATCTGCAGTTCATAAAGAGAAAGAAAAATATCAAATGGAAAGCAAGCCTAATTGACAAGTAAAACAATACAATGATGTTAGGGGGGAAAACCAAAGCAGACATGGAATTGCTTTGGCAATAATATCTTCAAGCTTGAGAAAGAACAGGAGAAAAAGCAGTGGATCGTGTTTTCATGCAATGCTTTACAATATGTTCAGTATCTTGATCAAAGATAAATGTACAAAATTTGGAATTGTGATAGCTCGCCAAAACCAAAAAGAAACAAAAAAGCCCCCCCTGAAGGTTTCCAAGAATGATTTGCTACTCAAATGTCACTCATATGCAAGGATGCAGCCACTGGAGTACTCAACCAGTTACACTATCCTTTAAGAACTATGCTTAAGAATGAGAGAATGGATGAAACAGCACATTTCAAAAGCCAAAATGAGTATAATCTCTGAAATCTCTTTGCAGAGTATGCGCTTAACAATACAACAATAAATCTCCCAAAAATACAAAGAAAGAAAGAAACTAACATTGCTTATGGTTGTGGGAAAGAACATAAACATGACATACGGATAAACTACATGTTTTTCTCAGTAGTACCATAAATAACATTTTGACCTCACACACATAGTGAAAATTGGATTGCAATAAAGATGATCTCCACACAGTGATCAGCAAGGAGTATTCATTCAATAAATGACAATGAAAAAAAAAATGCCTGATTGCAAGTCAACTCCCTACACTCCAAAAATAAAAAATATATACATGGGGAGAGAAAGAGAGGCATAGAGAGTGACAAAAATTAGAGTTTATAAAAATAGTTCAATTTTTTTAATATTTATCCTAAATAATTTTTGAAATAACTTAATTCTTAATATTTTAATATAATTAATTAAATAAAATATAAAGTTCTTAAAAAAATAAATAAGAAACATTTTAAATTTAATATTTTCAATTTATTTTTACATGTCACTGCATATACATAATTTTCAATAAAGGATGATATGATGATATAGATCTTCAAATTTTACAAAATGCAACCCAAGATATAATATATATATATATATATATATTTGGTAAAACAAGATATATATATATATATATAAATCTAAAGAACAATATATTTTTTTTTCAACAATCTTAATTAACATTATATCCAGATTAAATAACCAAAATATTATTTTCATTCAATAATATATATATATATATATATTCCCAATTAGTTTAAAAAAAGAAACAGTTCGCCTTTTTCATATGAAATCATATTATAAATGTTTCAATAAGTTAATAAAACATATATGATTTTATTTTCTCCTTTCACCAAATATATTTTTATTTAATTAACCATAAGCATTACTGTTATTATGTGTGTTATTAGCCTTCTCAGTGAGCAAACGGGGGCACACGGCTCAAGATTAAGACAGAATTACAAATAGAGCCTCTTGAAGCAAAAAAGGGGGGACCGGCATAGGCACCTGATGCTCATTTTATTTAGACTGTTCAGATGAGATCTAAATGGTTTAGATTTAATTTTTTTAAATTTGTTATTTTTTAATAAAAAAATCATTTTTTAAAAAAATATTAATTAAGAGATTACTTTTATTTTAGATTTTGTGCCTATTAAAATCATTTTTAATACTTCATGCTTTATTTGAATAATCCTTCAAAATTTGAAATGTATTCAAATAGTCAATTCATTATTCGAATAGTTTCTCACACAAAATATGTGATTTTATTCGAATATAATTGTTGCTATTCGAATAACCTTCTTACAAAAGAAAGAGAGCTTATTCGAATACTGAAACGTCTATTCTAATAAACCACTGATTCTAACAGGCATAACTCTTTGGATATAACTCCAAACTGGCCAATGACCTATCCCCAGAAAGCTCTTTAAGTCTACTTTGCACAGCAACTGGAATCAATCCAAACTACTTTGTATTCCAAAAGTTATGATCCAATTTGTAATATCTAGTTTGGACAGTGTTAGAAATTCAAGCGTCCACTTCCAGAAGGTATGCCTCTTTCAATCTAACTCTAAAGGTGACAAATGACCTATTACTAGAAATCTCTTCCAGTCAAGTTTCATATGCCGCAAGTTGCATCTCAATTGGATTTATGGTTTGAGAGATATATCCAAAATAATGAACTTGTTCTGAAATACAGCGTTGATTTTAAGTGTCATATTTCAAAATTTACATCTCTTTCATCTGAGCTTCTTTTAACTTGATCTTAATGTTAAAATGATGCATTGGAAGTCTAGTTTCATATAAAACAAGTTTTAGCTCAATCGGAGTTGTGGTTTGGGAGATATGACCAAATTATTGAACCTCACTCATGCTGAATGAAACAGAGTCCGCTGCTATTATTCGAATACTTCTGATGTTATTCAAATAGTATAGCTATTATTCGAATAAGAATGGTTCTTATTCGAATAGAATTACTGTTTATTCAAATAAGACTTCTCTTATTCAAATAAACCATAATAGTTTGCAATTTATCTTCAGATTAAGTCATTCTAACTTCCATTTGAGCATAACAACCTCCAATCTCAAATCTAAGAACTTGAAACTTGATATTCCCATTATATTTTGCAAGTTCTTCCTTCTTCAATTTCTTCTTTCCTTCTTTATGATTATTCTCCACAATCATTGCTTTCTTGACTAATGTCTTCCATTTCTTTCTTCTTCTCCCTCTTATCAATTCAATCTCTTCTTGGCTTTCTAAACTTCATTTTCCTATATTTGATAATTTCATTCTTCAATATCTTCTCAATCTTCCTTCATAATTCAACTAGATATCTTATGATCTTTGCTTGACTAATCTATGAGATATTTTACATTAAACACAATATTTAGTCAAATTATAAAATAAATACATTGTATAAACTTTTTGCTCTTAACATTTCATATATATATTTGACATCATCAAAACTAATAACATCTAACAGAAACTTGTTTTTGGGGTTTGAATTCACATTCCCATTTTATGTTTTCCAATTTCTCATGTCATAATATTCTTCACTTTCCACTTTGTTCTTCAACTTCTTCATCTTCTATTTATTTTTTTGAATCTTATCAGGAACAGTACGAGTTCTGCTATAATAAAGCCATTATAGAGGAACTGGATGACCTTCTTTCTAATCAACAACATTGAGGAGGGGTATGTGTGTTCTTCACTTCTGTAACTATTAATTAGTTATGTAGTATTTTTGTGGGGTTCATCCTATTGTTAGTTCGTACAGTTTGATTGAATTTTGGTTTCAGTCTTTAAAATTTCATAAGAATTTATCATGAGTTTAATGACTAGTCTTTATGCTTTTGGCGAGTTTTGATTTTAGTCCCTATACTTAAACTCAGACCAAGTCTTTATAAAACTGTAGGGACCAAAACCAAAAATTTGAAACTGCAAGAAACAAAACTAAAATTTCATCAAATTGTAATGACTAACAATGATATTAACCTTATCTTTTGTTAATCCAAACATTCCTCGTGGTAGCTAGATAAATTGCAGTCACATTTGATGTAGATATATCCGAACCATCATGAGAAGTGTAGTTACTCTTCTTGTTGTTTCAGTTCCTGGATCTAAGAAAGGCATGATATTCCAGTACCCTATTGATCTTTATGTATGATGATAAGTGGATTATTTGTGAACCTCTCACTTGCCTTCTTTCTATAATTACATGGTCTTAAGGAATGGTTAGGATTTATGGAAGGAATGTCATGAATTCAAATAAAATGGAAGGGGAAAGAAGGGAGAAAAATAAAAATGCTTTTGATGGTCCAAATTTTAAAGTTTGGTCAAATAATATTGTTGCAGACACAACCACCAAACATTTAGATTAACGGGTAAGAGTTGTTCCAACTTAATCAAATGTCACAGGATTCAATCCTTTAGGAGTACAACATGATAGGGTCATCATTGCCTGAATATGTCCTTCCATAGCCCTATCCAAGTTATTCTAGTTTGTAATTTCTTAAGGATTTGGCCATGATACCGGGTGCTCACAAAAAAAATGTTGTTGAAAGTAGCTAATTAGAATTAAGTTGTTCTTAACTAAAAGGCTGAGAGAGGTATTACATACAGAAACTTACGATAAGAGAACTATTATGCAAGGAGCATTACTTGTATTTTCTTTTAACTGATTTCTCGATTCTTGATAATAATATTATAAATTGTGTTACATTATGCATCAATAGAAATGAAGCATTGACCAAATTCACAATTTGGAACAAGGATCTATCTCTTTTACATGTGCTGTACTGGACTTGGGTAGTACCTAACTTTGAAAATTTGAGGAAAAGTCCTATATTCAAAATTTTGTTGGTGAGAAGAATCTAAATTAGAATAATTTTAAAATAACTTATTAACTAGGGAAAATCCTTAAAAAAGAACTTTAAAAATGTCAAAAGATAAAAAGGTGTTCTGAATATTTATAATACTAAAGAGGTGTTAGGGTCTAATTCGTCCTTTTCAAAATTAAAAAGAAATGATAGGATTATTCCTTGGAGTTTAATTTTTACTTTGACAAAATTAGTTGAAAAAACCTTATCCGAACTTATATAATATTTATCAAAACTTGTGAAACCCTTATCATATCTTGTGAATTTTGATTTGCAACTTGTGAAATTCTTATGAGAAATATTGAAAACCTTATCTAAACTTGTGAAAACCATTTATCAGAACTTGTAAAACCACGTCTTCCTCTCTATTCTTAATTTTAAATTTAGAGGGACAATTCTGTTATTTCCTTTTAATTTTGAAAAGGACGAATCAGATCCTAACACCTCTTTAATATTATGAATATTTGGAACACCTTTTTGTCTTTTGAAATTTTTAAAATTCTTTTTAAGGGATTTTCCCTCTTAGTTAAGGATATTTATTGGCTGAATAAGTTTAATATGCATTGAGTTTGAGGAAAATCCCTTATAAAGACCATTAAAAACAATAAAGGACAAAGAGGTGATTTCAATATTTATAATACTGGAGAAGTGTGAGCACCTCATCTATGTTTTTTGATAAAATTCATACCATATTCATTTTCATCCTATGCTAAAACGCAGAAAAAGGACTGTATTGCACCACATATATACAAACTGGGGCGGTGTGGCCTATATATATATGGACCAATATAACAAGGATTAAAACATGGAAAAAAGATACAAAGAAACTGACACAAGCTCGTAGGCACAGGAAAATGAGTTTATATGTACGTACATATAGACTATTGATTTTGTACAGGGGAGAGAGGGAGGAGAGTTGAACCATCAATATATAATATATTTCTCTTCCCTTTTGCAGAGAGCGGCAAGTACTGTTCATAAGCCGATCCTCTTCAGCTAAGCTAACTATCTCGGGCTTCGGGTAGTCCCAACCTCTTTAGCATGACAGACCCATGCTTGCATTTCAATTCAAACTCAAATTCAAATTCATTGGGCTTTGCAAAAGGCTGATGTTTGACCTATTTCCTCTCTCTCTCATTCTTTCCCTCTCCCGTAGCCCTTCCCTATTCTTTCTCTTTCCTCTGGTTCTTCCTTATGCTCTCTCTCAGTCATCGGCTCCATCTCTGCCCTACACTCTTTCTCTATGATTCGAGCGCTTATCTTATTCTTCTGTTTTTTTTTGCATTCTTCTTCACCTATATCCACTATCTGTCTTCTCCTACCTTTAAGAGAGATAGCGGTTGAAATATCCCGATTTGTGATTAGGGCTAATAACTATGAGAATTATTGTAATTAGTGTAATTAAGCACTTTTGGAATTTATGTAATGTGAATTTAGTATAAATGTGTGTGGTATTTAAGATGAAGGGTTGAGATTCCTTGGCTATGGGTCAAAATCCGGTGTATTAAGCTTATGTGAGCTCTTTGAGGGAGTGAGTAGATGGTGACAAGTGGCATGTGGTGAGCCATTAGATGAGACACAAGAGGACAAAATATCACTTTTCTCTCTCTTTTCTCTCTTGTTCGGTTAAGGGAGGGAGTATGGACCAAAGGACATCATCATCATCATCTCCTCCCTATCTCACATTTTCTCTCTCTTCTCTCTCTCCATTTTCGCTGAACCAAGCAAGAAAGAGAAGGATAAAGCTTTGATTTTGGGTGAGTAATAATCTTCTTGTGCTCAAATCCTCTTCTCTAATGTTGTTCATCTCATTGAGAGCTTCAACTTGGTAATTTCAGAATCTTGAAATAGTGTTGACTTGTGAGTTGGTCGAAATTGAAAGTTGGAGAATCAAGATTCTGGATTGAGCAAAGTGAAAAGGTAGGCATTTAGTGCATTTGGATATGTTGTTTGTGATTTTTGAATAAGTTTAGAAAAATCTGAAAATTTGCCCTAGTTTGTACCAAATGTGAATTTTAGGAAGTTCATTGTGTTTGATATTGGAAATGGTTTAATGTGGAGTTGTTTGATTGTTGGATATAATATGGAATATTGGAATTAAGTTGAATGAAATTTGGATACTGTATATCATGGAGACCTTAGTGTTTGATTATGGTCAAAATGGTGTTCGGAGTGTTTTTGGAGTTGCCAATGTGTTCCCTAGTTAGTGCTAAGAGTGCATGAGCTTTGGGAGGAGTTTAGGAACCATTGGTTATGATTTTGACCATCTGGGATTTTTTGGTTTTTGCTGCGTTTTTTGTCTCTGATGCACAACACTCGAGCAGAGGAAGATCATGCTCGAGTGCTGTATGCATTTTCCCTTTTCTGCGTTGAGTTTTGCCTGGATTCTTTGAATGAGTCTCGAGTGCACTCCTTTGTTCTCGAGTGAGGGAAGATCATGCTCGAGTGAGCTTGGGTTTGCTCAAGTGATAGTGTGAGTCCAGTGTTGAGGTTGTTCTCGGCTCCTCACTCGCTGGTTAATGCCAAGAGTGTGCTTTGGCACTCGCAAGCACGGCCGTCTCACCCGAGCACTGAGGGTATGCTCGAGTGAGCTATTGCCTCTGGTTTGGGTGGTGCTCTCGGGTTGTCACTCGTGGGGTAGCACTTTCAGGGACTTGAGCATAGATTGGGTCACCACCCAAGTGCAGAGCTGGGTGCTCGAGTGAGGTGAGCACTTCCTGGCCGTAAAGGTCGCTTTCGATCAAGCACTCATGGGTGAGAGTTGTCCTTACCCGAGCACAAATCTCTCATCACTCGAGTGAGTTCGTCTTTACTCGAGTGAGATGGTCAGAAATCAGTGATGTGCCTTCAAAAAAGGGGTATTTGGGGTAGTGTCTTCAAACCCTTTAGGCATATGTTTAGGCCTCTAGTAGTCACCTAAAGAGTCCTAAATGATAACCAACTAAGTGTATTATGAAATTAAGAACTTGGAAAAGAGATTGATCGGTTGTCCCTAATTTGGTATAGGATTTGACATCTGTCACCCTCATGAGATTGCGGTACTGGAGCCAGTCAGGAAAGATACAGGTAGTGACTCTTTCTTTATACCTTATGTGATACATTGTATGTGTGCTATATCATTATGATGAGATGGATTTCGTATGCTGCAAGTTTTGTGAAAATTGTGTGAACCACCGCTATACCAACAGTCCCTGAGTCACTAACAACGATTCGGGTAAGGGCTGTGTGCCTTCCTGGCAGTAAAAGGGGATGAGGTTAGGGTGTGTTATATGTGATTATGTGGGCTGAAAGGCTAATTGTGAGCCGAAAGGCTATTTGTGAAGGCCGACGGGCCATTTGTGAAAGCCGAAAGGCTATATATGAGCCGTAAGGCTATTCGTATGTACTGCCATGCCAATATTCCCTGAGTCACTAATAACGGTTCGGGTTAGGACGGTGTGCCTTCCTAGCAATAAAAGGAGATGAGGGTGGAGTGTGATTTGTGTTGCTGATATGAGATGATTTGTTTACATGCTTTGTGATTACGTGTGGTATGAATAATTTGTTACTACTGAGATTCTTTAGAATCTCACTCTTTCCAAATGACTAACCTTTTCAGACAGGGTGAGTGGTTCGAAAGGGAAGCGGACAACCAGGAGTAGTTAGCATTACTCTGAGAGTTAGTGGTAGTTGGTTATCTTTGTTTTGGATTTTGGGATTACCAAATGTATATGAGATGTAAATGAATGTTTTGGACATGTAATCCCCATTTTGGGAATCCTTAAACCCATGTTATAAATGTAAGTAACCCGGGGTTTGCCGGGATTTTAGTTTCCGCACTCTAATATTTATTATGTGATTTGATTTCTTGAGTAATTATATCTGCACGTGAATGTGAGACCAAGATTATTAATATTTTGAATTGATTTTTCAAATACCCCATCTTGTGATGAGGGATTAATAGTTATGGATTTCATTTTATTGGTCTCTATTTCACTTAAATTTCATAATCTGGATGTAATTACGGTGAGGGGGTTACAACGGTGACAAAGCTTTGGCCTCTTATTCGACGTTGCTTCTTCTTCCTGGGACCAGGGGAGGTGCAAGTTTTGGAGAATTGGATTCAAACCAAAAAGACCCATTCTTAAATTTTCTAGTCAACACCATAGATAACAACGGCGAGGAAGTGGGCCTTTTCTGCAAATGCTATCGTGTATGACAATGGCGGCGAGCATATCGTGTAAAGGACCCAAACATATATTCTTTTTTCACTCTTTCTATTTTTTCCCTAAACACAATCGCCCTTTTCTTGGCAACCTAACCTTCTCAAACATGCTTCATTTGTTTTTGGTTTTCCTTTTGTTGATTTTAGGTTTTCTTTACTGTGATTGAAATTGCTTTTTGCCTTTGAAAAGAAAAGGTGTGATATTACCGTCAACTCATGTATAAAATAAAGTAGTGGGGGAAGGTTTGATCCTTTTCTGTTTTTTTTTCATTTCCATTTTCTTCAGCGATACCCATGGTTCCTCTTCTCCTCTTTTGTATGCTAAGCTAATTTCATAACTTTTAGAGAGATGGCGACAACGGCTGTTGTGATTAAAAGGCAACACCAAAAAAACTTGACCCTTTCGTACAGCTTAAGGTCAATCTCAGAGTTAATCTCCAACGGTTAGCGTTTTTCTTTTCTTTAACCACTTTTGCAAACATTGCCACTTAAAAGTTCAAGTTAGTTCATCTTCTGCTTCTGGTATTGCGTTCTTTGACCCTTTTGTGTTTCCTATAATGTGTGTGTGTGTGTGTGTGTGTGTGTGTGTGGAGATGGAATATATATATTTTTCTTTGCTTAGAGGAGATATCACCACATAAAAGTTCAAGTTCAAGTTAATTCTGAAACATATAAATCTCTTTCCTTTGGTTATTCCTTACCCAGTATGCACATTGTGTCTTTGGGTGGTAAGCGGCTTATGAAATTTGTCAATGCATCATTTTGCATGAGTCTATATGTTTTGTTTGTCCATCTATCAATTGAGGATTATGCGACAAGAAGAATGACTCATACCACTTATTAAGTTATACATCATCATAGATTTGAAGTACTTTTGACTCTCAAATAAGTGTGGGCACTAATCTTACTATTGGAATGATTCTGAGAATTCTAATTTCTGAATCCTCTTTTATTCCCAATAACTTTACCAAGAAAAATTATATTTGTAGTTTTGTGTAGAAATGGTTGCTGGGGCTCCCGTTATTCCTCTTGCTACGCTTAACAAGATGGGCAATTTCAATCTATCCCATAGGTATTCATACTCTATACTAATTCCTTGCATTTTTCTGTTGTAAACTCATGCACGTCAAGTGTTTGTTAGCAATCCCAGATGAACAGGGCATGGACAATGATGTAAATCTTACTTTGAAATTACAAATTTTGGAATTTGTTTTACATTTTTTTCCAGAAATAATATTTTTCATGTCCTTATATTCTATTGTGCACTGTGAAAAATCACTTGCATATATGATTAGTGTTGTGTACTGGAAGATATGGCTCAATTAATCGTATTGCCCATAGGCTTGGTCATATTTGATTACTATAACTATTAGTTGAATGTTCAGTGATTTTTAAGTTGACATTTCATTGTCTTTTGCCATACAAAGTTGTTTTGGCTCCACTGACTGGATAGAGCTCTTACAATAATATTCCTCAGCCGCATGCTATCTTATATTACTCTCAGCGAACTTTCAAAGGGGGTCTTCTCATAGCTGAAGCTACTGGTGTTTTTGACAATGTAATATCCCAAAAAGTGATTAAGGGCTAATGACTTCAAACGTAGAAGTAATTATTGTTGAATAAACAGTTTTGGAGAATGTATAATGGGAATTTGGTGGTTTTAGTGATTTCAATGGTTTTCTTCTGAAAAATTGTGTGGGAATGGTTTGATTGTTGATTTTGGAGCCATTGGACACATTGGTTGAAAATTTGAAAAACTGTTAAGTGTAATTCTGTGCAGGACAGTCGGTTTGTATGGACATTTTGAATGAGCGAATGGTGTCTAAAAATTCTGAAACTTTCCAGTCTAAAAATTCTGAAATTTTCCAGTCTTAAATTTCACATCCCAAGCTTCAAAATGAACATATAATTTGTACCATTTCGTTTTGTGAGCTAGGCGATATGACTGTCCAAAGTTTGGGATGGAAACTGAACTCTGTTTTGGGGCAGCGATGAATTTTATATAGTTCTGGAATTTTGTGGTAATTTTGGGTAATGGCCCATATTTTTTCTATACATAGGACTTAAATACCTTTCATTTGGCTTTGGAATCACCTCATTTCGATTTTTCTAAAATTAGTTATGATTTTTCAAAGTTTGGGCAGAAAATCCAAAAATGTCAATTTTGGTATTATGACATCATCATAAGGGAATAATGACATAAGCATAATATAACATATCATCTTCTTCCTCCAAGCTTCAAAACCGTCAGTTTATTCAGCTGAACAAGAGACAAAACATTTGAGATTTCTAGAAAGAGAAAGGAGAAGAGAACTCACAAGGTAAGCCGATTTTTCCGATGATCTAGCTCCTAACGTGTATAACTCCGATTCTAAGCTACTCCTTTATGTTCTTTAAGGTTTGGAAGCTCCTCCTTTGGTGTTAAAACAGCTAGGGTTTCAGCCAAGACAAGGAAAAGCTAGTGGGGGGCTTGAGGTAACTTCCAAACTCTTCTATATTGATAGTTCTGGCTGTTGTGGACAATTTAATCGGTGAAATTTCGTCGGATTGTCATTGGTTTCAAAAATGGAAAATGGGTGTGTGGGGCTGTTATGCTGCCCAAATTGGTCCTAAATAGTAGTTGTAACCTAATAGAATAGTCAATAAAGTGGTTAGGAGTAGAAAGGAACGCATTAACGGAGCCGAAATTGTAAAACCCCAATTTTCTCCAGAGAGCTCATAAATTTCGGCTAGCTCTAGAAATGGGTCTTAGAGTTATATTTTCAATGATTTGATGGTTCCATTGAATTCAAGAGCCAAAATTAGGTGGGGTTATAGTTGGTCACTTTTTCGGAAAAAGCCGAAAAAGCATAATTACGAAAACGCCCCTGAAACCCTTGAAGTAGGGCTGCTAAGGGTAAATTTGTAATTTGACATTGAATTTGATAATTCTGAGTCCGGAAATGGATTCCTTGGGCGAAAATATGTTAGGATAGCCCAGATTAGAATTTCGGGAAAAGTGCAACCGGACCGGGTACAGCAGGCTTGGGCCGGGTCCCCGAGGGCATTTTTGTAAATTTTCATTATAGACTCATATAACCCCAAGAAATACTATGGAAGTGTCTAAATGGTGCATTTAGAATTGTATGATTCGATATTTGCCCTGTTTGTGATCCACTTGCGCTAGAGCACAATCAGAAAGAACAAGGTAGTGACTCTTCTCTTTTGCTATGTGTAAAGTATTGTATGTATGTTTGTCATGCATTGTGATACATTGTGATGCTTTGAGATCACAGCGAAAGCTGACGCATAGTGATTACAACGTAAGCTGTTGCATTGAGATCGCAGCGAAAGCTAACACATAGTGTTTACAGCTATGAGTACTGTCGTATGTGGCGTGAGCCATATATCATTGTGATGCTACTTAACATGATCATATATGCTATGTGTTTATATACTGTATGAGTGATTTGTTACTACAGAGATTCTTTTGAATCTCATTCTTTCCATTGACTAACATTTCAGACAGGGCAAGTGGCTCCAAGGAGAAACGAACCACCAAGAGCGGCTAATATCTTGTAGAGATGTGTTGTTAGCTTGTTGGTTATCTATTTTGGACTTGGGATTACTGTTTATTTTTGAAATGTAGATATTACATTGATGTTGGTCATGTAATCCCCTAGTTGGAACTTATAACCCTTAGTTTATACATGCATGAAACCTTGGAGTTGTCGGGAATTTGGCTATACACTCTGATATGTATGAATGTGATTGAACTGCGTAGAGTAATTAGATTCGGAAGATGAATTTGAGACCATGTTGAACGAATTTTAGAAAAGAGATTTGAGAAAAAATTTTCCGTCGGTCTCTAATTCCTTTATATTACGCATTTTTGAATCTTAATAATGGTTATCAAGGTAGGGGATTACATTTTTGACACTACTCAAGGGTAATTTGTGTACTTTACAATTCTTTATTTTAATTTTATCCCCCTTTGCTAGGAATTCTAACAAAGAGTTTTTCCCCTTTTCAATGTAAAGATATCCTCGAACACCAGGTATATGGACAAAAGAGCAAGTGGAAGCATGGAAACCCATTCTGGATGTTGTTCATGCTAAAGGTGGTATATTCTTTTGTCAGATTTGGCACGTTGGAAGGATTTCTAATTCAAGTAATCTTCTTGCTAAGTTTATCTTCTACTCTGGGAAAATTAGCTAGAAAATTTTCTTTCGCTTCAATTGAACATACTGAGGGGAATTTCGAAATGTTCGAGTCTATTATGGCTGAAAATGGCCTAAAATATGTTATATGTCAATCGGATCAACAAGCTTTTAGGGAATGGTTACTATTGTATATCTTTTGCTGACTTCTTCTCTGCTACCTGATGTTTAAGTCTATGGATTTTTACAATATCAAGCATGGTTTTCGGTTTTCGGTTTATATTGGTCTCTAAAATGCAAAATTGTAAATGTGACATTACTCCAATAATTTGGTAATCAAGAAAAAACATGAATGATCAAGATTTTATGCATGCTTAGAGGCAAAATAGTTCATGGAGATATTGCTGGTAAAAGTGTAATGTCTTAAAGGATCTTAGCTTATATATATATATATATACACACATGTTTTATTTTTTCTTTTTTGTCAAAATATATATACATGTTTTCTATGACCTCAATTAAATCATTTCTAGCATAACACTATCCTTGAAAAATATGTTTACTCCTCCTAATATGCAAAATAGATTAATAAATAAAAAAATAAAAAGGTCCAACATCAGAAACTTTTTCTGTTGTGGTGAAAAGCTTAATAGTGCTCCCTCAATCAAGGAAAGGATGCTTCAAAAACAATTAAGCTACATTTATTTATGTGTGGTTTCTTCCTCCCACATGATGAAATATGAAGTAATGGGTGATATCTATAGGCAGGAAATACAAATAGTCTATGGTGTTTTTAATACTTCAAAAGTAATGTCATACTTCACAAAAATTTGAATATATATAGTCTCACATTCCTTCCCTTCATCAGATATAATGTCCTATATAGGTTGGGAACATTCTAATTGATGGCCATGGGGCCATCAAGCTTGGAGATTTTGGTGTATCTGCTTGTCTTTTTTATTCTGGTGATTGGCAACGCATACGGGATACATTTGTTTGGACACCCTGCTGGTAATAAGTTTAGAGTTTATTTATTTTTTACTACAATGAATATTTATATCTGATGGTCAGGCCATGTTCTGTTCCTCTTTGAAATCTTGATTCATAATTTAACATTATTTATCTTTTTTAGGAACTTGGCACACTTTTAGACGTATTTACTCTAGGAAAAGCAGTCAGTTAGCCAGTAAACATTTTCAATTGGGGTTTTTTTGCATCACATTTGGTTAGAGATTATGTTCTCACATTAATGAAATGTTTTCACAACCTTTGAAGCTAAGTTCTTTCATATTGATCACTCTCTTCCTCTTTTACTAGTGAAGTTGACGAAGCTTTATAGGCATTGTATAGGTTTTTTCACCTACTCTAAATCTGTCGATTTATTCATTTATATAGAAATTGCATAGATAAACAGGTTGGAGTATGTATTTAGATATGGTCCTTTTTGAAAGTGGTTGTTAGAGCAGCTTTGGGAACAAAATTTCTTCAGCTTTGGTTGTCTTTTTTGCTGCACTGGGAGTTGTTGAGCTTGATATGATTGAGAAATATTTTTTTCTGTTCCTCAATCTTTTTACCTGTAAGTTGTATTAAAAATATATTCTTTAACCATTTTTTACTATGCATATCACCTTTTTACTGTGCAGTTGTTGTAGTAGGTATAGTTTCTCTTTCTAGCTTTGTTCTGTTCTCCACTACTTTGTTGCTCTTTGTAACTTGCTAAGGATTAATTAAGATGACAAAAAAAAAACAAAGCGGTATTTGTATGTACTTAAAATTGTTTTGGTGTGGTAAGTGGCAATAATGTAGGTGGTATTCTTTTGAGGAGAACTTTTCTCTTCTTTTGCTTAAACATAAATGTTTGCGCTTAAAATAATATTTTGATGGTTGTTAGGATAAAACTAATGTGTACAGTTCTAATCCTAGTAGATTCTTCATTCAAAGTTTGGATTTTTGTTCTGTTTTTTCTCAAACTCAACTAGGCAATAAATCATGAAAAATAGTGCAAACATTCGTTTCCCCCCTTTTCATGGTAGCTACTATGCGAGGAAAAAAGAGGAGATAGAACATAAACATTTCTTTTAAGCATTTGCTACTGCCTCATTGTAAGATATGATTCATTACCAAAGACATGCTTTAGTTTTTGTTTATCTTTTTTCTTTGTTTATAAGACATAAACCAAAGGCTCTTCATTACTAATTACTAAATTATTTGATTAACCCCTACTGAAGAATGAGAACTGATGACAGGTATTTCAAAAATGAATGAGATCTATAATTCAGTTTCAGACACCATATGACTGCTAAAGCCTGAGAACTGTTGACAGGTATTAATTACTCTTCCAATCTTTTTTGACTCATGTCTTATCTTGTGGCCATAGTCTGAGATCTACACATTACATTATGATAGATTTGGAATTTCTTACTGAAACTGAAGTTTTTATCCTTTATTATTCTGTAAGAACATTTTAACATAGAGAGTTTATTACAGTACTTCGAGACTTTTTTGTACCCTACTGTGTAGTACATTTAATATCCTATTAAATTAAATCAGAAAGCTTAATTTTTTTTAAACCAAAGAAAGTAGTTTGTTGCTTTAGGTTTGTTGGGAGTCATTTCTCATTTTGGTTTAGTCGGATCAATTTGCCATCTAATTTCTGGCATTTCCCCCTTTGGCTTGATATTTTCCATGAGGCATTAGTAAGAACATGAGGGTAACGAGTTTGTAAATGTTTTGGCATTTAATGAAATGACCTTTCTTTTGCATTATTATGTGCCTTCAAATTTTACTTTTGATATCTATGCTTTCGATCTAGAGCTATAGAGGGTTGGTGTCTAAAGATCATGGAGTGTGAGTGAAGATTTAGTGTAGAATCCTGTCCTTTTTTTTAAGGGGGTCAGCTTTTAGCCAGCTAGGCATTTATGCTCAACTGCTTCTCCTCTTTCCCAAGAAAAGCCTAGGAAAAAGGGTAAAGGGTGATGTCAGAAGAGGACAAAGGGTAAATGAAGATTTAGGAAAGATTTTTTTATCATTTTCTGGTGTCATTTCAGCCAACTACATGTTTTTTAGCTACTTCTCTCATCTTTTCCAACAAGTGCATATCTTACAATTATGTTGTTTGTTATATTTGTCCAGCTGTGTGATTTATTCACACCTCTATCAATCACAGTAGAACTGTTGGACTTATTAGTTTTTAGATTTCTAACTCACCTATTAGCCGGGTCCCAATTTTTTTGGTTTTCAAAGGGAGGGGTGATGATTGAAGATTTAGTGTAAATCGTACCCCCTAAAATATACATAGAGGTTCAAGAAACTCATTACTAACATGGTTGAAGGGGATGTATATATATGTTGTATTATGAAATAGGAATGCAATTATAATTATCAAAAGTTGATTTTATTATTTCAATTTGATTTCTTGTCTGGCTGTGCAGTATATATTTTATAGTAATTATCAATGTCATGTGTATGAATGAATTTGTTGTCATATAATTTTTCTTAAAATAAGTAACCATTAAAGTTGCCTCCACTTTAGTCTAATTAATAATTTAGAATCCATACTACATATCATATTGGTGTAGAATTAAGTGACTCAACAGTAAATGGGATGCTTTGTTGTACATATGAGAATAAGCTAGGTATTGACTGTTGTGCAGAATTAATTGTGAAAATTAACCAAGTAAACTGTAAGGTAGACCTAGATGTGAATGTGAACTATATTGTTCTGATCTAATTTTAGATTTTTTATGATTATTTATCAGTAGGACTTGAAGTTGTAGTTCTTCTTACATGCTTATGAATGATAAAGGCTATCATTTTTTACTATATGAATACCAACTATATCATTTTTTACAATGTCTGTAGGATTACAACTTTCATAGGCATCACATAGCTACTTTTATAAGTATAGTAGCCATCTGTGTTGGCCTACTTTAAGGGAGGAGATGCTGAAAAAATTCTACAATGTTTTTTGTCCTTCATATAAGTATATGAGACTGTTGTGTAGGGGAGTAGTTTTTTATAATACATTTTCTCTTACATATGATATCATTAAATTTAATTGAAAATGCTGCTCATTTTTTGAAGTATTTAATTACCAAACATGTTATAGTTATAGTGGGGTTTTTTTTGCGCAATGATACATATATGCATGTATTCACAAATCAGTAGAATTGGCCAATAAGAATAAGAAACTAATGTTATATTTATGGGTATTTGTTTCTATTTTATTTTGTAACAGCAAGTCATGTTTATCAAAGTCATATTAAAGGTCTACTTGATCGAGTCATGGAAGAGTGAATTGGATGGTGATGGAACATATTTAAGTACTTTTGTCTGAGGTACAGTTGAACTAACATGTTCTTTACTTTTTTTTATCCATTTCAAATGGTAAAAAAATCTACAACAAGTCAATAGCTTTAGCCTATAAGTCCTTCGTAATTTTATTTCCTACTCCACTGTTCAGCATTTCTTATCAAAGTACTCTTTATTCATTTACAATTGTCATTGATTTTTCCCCTTTTTCTTTGGTATAATAAAGATTTTATAATTTATTAATGTTTTAGTTATTTATTTTAACAACATTTTGTCCATATGACCCTACTAACCATCTTTATCTATCCTTATTTCATAGACTAACACAGGAAGAAGGCCGATTGACCTAACTTGGAAGATTATCAATTTTGATGCTTTAAACCTATAGGGTATGATGCTACACATTAGGAGGCCTTAATGACCTTCACATTTTTGGGGTTATGACGTAATTCTAAACCTTATTCAATAATAGAATTTACATCACATTTTTTATAGCTAGGTGATTAAGTAATTCTCAAATATCAATATCAGACATCATCCAAATCCTTGCATAATGGAGTCACATTTCAGGAAGGGTTCATGAAGATATCCTGCAGATTGTAGTTATATTCTTTTATGGGAATTTGGCCTTAGACATACTTCTTCATCAATATGCATGCTCTTACCCTAGACCCTGCAAATCTTATACCTTTGTACTGTTATATGGTTGTTCAGCTCTAAGTGCTTCCTTACCCAAGACCAGTTGATTCAGAAGCAGCAAACACTACAAAGAATGTTGAGTACAAGCAATTTTTTAGAAATGTTGATGCTTAATTATGACCATGTAAGGTGACAACCGAAATAAAGAGCATTTCTGTTCATGAATGTAAGGTTGTATGTGTTATGCACAAAAACATAGTATGAAGTACGTTTTTTTTATTCCACATAGAATGTATAATTAATTAATGTGATGAAAAGGACAGATTTTTTTACCAAATAAATAGATGTTCATTGTTACAGTATAGTCTCACCATGCAACGCACGGGTAGGACCTGCTCGTTAAAGAAATAGGAAACGAAACAGAGCATGGAGATATGGAGATTGAAAGGCACATAACAGGCAATGGTCATTTCTGTGGAATATGTTCTTTCAAGTCCCACATCAAAAGTTTCATATGAACAATAGAGTATATAAAGGACTATCACTATCTATAGGACACCAAGCCTTCTTAGCTTGGTAGGGTGGGCAATAGAGAGATTATGTCTTAATAACCAACCCACCTTTTTTTTTTTGCCAAAAAAAAACCCACCCTTTTGGAATTAATAAATAATTCATCATTATTAAATCCCGATTTTGCCTAAAATTATTTTAAAAAATTTTAAGAGTAGGAATATATGTGTTTAAGAAAATTTAAATTATATATTTCCCTAATTTTGGCTAATATTATTTAAAGAATGTTCAGAGGAGGAATATATGTGTTTAAAAAATTTTAGATCATATATTTCCCTAATTTTGGCTAATATTATTTAAAGAATGTTTAGAGCAGGAAAATATGTGTTGAAAAATTTTTAAATTATATATTTAAATAATTTATATAATCTCTCAAATTTACATAGCTTATAATGTACAAAATATGTGTTTGAAAATATTTTTTTGTCATTCAAGACACCATACATAGATAAGTTTTAATAAATGTGGTGGAGTATATCAAAATTTACGTACATTTACTAAAACATATAATATGGTGAGATGTATTAATATTCACTAAATATCTTCTTACATACTCCCTCTTATCTTTATTATAGGATTTATTTACTTAATTTGATTAGATTAAGGAAATTAGTTGAATGGGTTAATATGACATGTAGTTTCTAAAATACCCTAACCATTTTTCTTAATTCATTCTTTCCCACTTCTCCTTAATTATTGTTGAGGGAGTATCAACCACACTAATCGGCACTTCTTCTTCTTCTTCCCTTTTTACCAACTCAAATCCGTCACCTTCACTACTCATCCATGGCCGACAGATTTATGGAGCTTGTTGGAGCTGCCTTTAATGCAATGAGTGGCTAAGTTTCTTGTCTCTTGAAGGTGGACAAAGAAAAGGAGGAGAGAAGAAAAAGAGAGAACCCTGAGAGAGTTGAGGGAGTGAGAGAGTGAAAAAAAAGTTTCTTTGTTTCTTTTTTTTTTTTTGCCAAGAATAGGTATCCTCTTATTGGAGGCAATCCCATTTAAGACACTGTCGGACACTACATGTGGACACCTCTCTCAACGGGGATTCTAACCTTAATTCATTACGTTGTGAGGAACTAGCCCCTTCCGTTAGACCGACCCCCATTAGTAAAAAAAAAGTTTCTTGATTGTTCTTTGTGAGAAAGAATATTCTCTCGGACTTTCCAAATCTGAACCCCATTTGTGTCTCACTTATTTAAATGGAGATGGGCCAAATTAGGGTTTGGTTGGATATATCTAACTATGCAACCATGTGAGAGAAAAGAAGAGAGAAAGCCAAAAAAAAATAGCTTCACAGTTAGCCTTGGTATATCAGCATTTGCCCACTCGTTAACTATTGTATCAAGATGAAATTTGGTCAGTAGGTCCACAACTCCCAATGCGTCATTTTGAACATTCGGGTGGTCATTTCAAGGCCGAATGTTAGAGAAATTGTGTTTATAGTGAACTCTATTTTTCTGGGTATTTTTAGCTTCTTTATACTTTATTGTAAACTAGTAGCTTTGGTTATTTGGCTAGGTGATTTTACATGTTTATATATCTTATCAAAACTCTCGTGCACCTTATTTTGATCTTAGTAGATATGATTTTCTTTGGTCTGGACAACTTGTGCTTTTTACCCTGAATTGAGGAGCTTTCCATGTTAATAGTTCTAGTGTCTCTTGTGTTGTATAATTTTTCTGCCATATATTTATTTATTGTTTTTAAATGCATGAGTGGTTTCACATAAATCTCACTATAAAAAAACATGTAATTTCTTACGGAATTTAGAGTTTCCGACATATTTCCGATGGAATGAATTCCTTCAATAATAATAGCATGACAAACAAATTTTCGACGGAATTCAGATTCCGTCAAAATTTATTTCCATCGCAATTTCTGACAAAAATAAATTCTGTTGGAAATTCCCTTGCAACTTTTGACAGAATTGAATTCCGTCGGAAATTCCATCGCAAACTTATTTTTTTTATTTTTTAAATTTAAAAAGCCACGTGGCAACTTTGGCAACAGCCACCTCATCGCCAGCGGCGGTGCATGATAGCTCTGGCGGTGCCCACCTTGTCGCCGGCGCCCAGATCTGCCACGTGTTGTAACCTTACTGCGCCACGTGTCACAACCTCCCTCCACCACGTGTCGCAACCTCTTTATTCTTGTAAATGCAATTCAACTTGCCCCTCCTTTGGTTCGAACCCACAATCTCATCTGCACGCGCGTGATGCCTTACGGATGGGCTCAACTGTTTTGGCTTTCTATTATTACATAGTTATATATATAATCTTATTATACATAATTAATTTTTTATTAACATTAATTAATAACTAATAAATAATTATTAACTAATATTTTTTACTAATATTAATTAATAACTAATAAATTTTATTTTTTATAAATAAATTTTTATATGACCATTTTGCCCCTATAGGGACCAAAATCTTTGATTGGAAATTAAAATTATTTTAGAAATTAGAAAATAATAATTAAAAAATAAATTTTAAATTAAAATAAAAATAATAAATAATAAATAATAAATTTTATAAAAATATTTTTTAAAATTTAATTTAATTAAATAATAATAATTTTTAAATTTTTTGATGGAATTGAATTCCGTCGGAAATTGAATTATTTCGGAAATTGGCAACGGAATTATTCCGTGGCAAAATATGGAATTTAGCATGAAAAAAATTCCGTCGGAAATTCCGTCAGAAACTTTTCCGACAGATTTCCATCGGAATTTGCCACTGAAAATTTTTCCATGGCAAATTCCGTCAGAAATTTCAGCTTTTTTTGTAATGTCTCTTGTTATTATTATTGTTGTTGTTGTTTATTAATTATTATGGGCTGAGTTGTCGGCTACACCTCAATTTTTCTCCCATTCTCAAATATATTTTGGACATTTTGATATTTTATGAACAAAAAATAGTGTTTCATTCAAAAGTTTTATCATTTTTCAAAGATTTAAAACCATAAATTAAATAAAAAAACAACCTACACATTTTAAAGTATTAAATATTTTAAAAAATCATTAAAAAAATTAAAAAGTTCACTACTTTTTTGCCACAAGTTGTCAAACTATAACTAATATTTTGTAGAATCTAATAATCAAGAGTAACACAACAAAAATTAGGAGGGGGAAAATTGAGGCACAGCTTACAACCAATCCTATCATCATCATCATCATCATCATCATCATCATCATCATTATTCTTATTACTATTATTATACTACTCCCGAGTTGACTATAAAGTTCTTGTGTTTTCGGTTTTAGTTTACAAAATTTTGTCAACTGACTAAATTCGTATTAATTTTTAATATTTGATTATATCTATTGACTTCATTATTCATATATGAACTTGATAGAGTTTTCCTTGTTGAGAGGGTTTCTAAGTTTATAGCAAGTTTATAGGAACACATGGTCCTCTCTCGCATACTTGTGATTGTGAGGATTTCTGGTAAGTGGTTATCCAAAATCGATGCCCCGTCATTGTGATGGTCACTGGCCTCGTTGTGAACGAGGTAGGTAATGATAGGCAACCATACAAACCCATGATCACTAATGTCATTATAAGATATCATAGAACCAATATTAATTAATATCATGTTTCTCTTTTGAATTTTGTATTATTAAAAAAGATTAAGTTAATATAATGTAAAAGACTTTTTTAATATATTCTAATATCTATGTTTTTTTTTTGTCCCACATTCAATGACTCTTGATACCACAGTAGATAGATATTTTTGGATATGTGTGTGTGTATTAGGTTTGTCTCTTTCCATCAAAATAAGTTTAACCAATTTGAAATGACGTTTTTTTAATATTACATATAGGAGCTAAATATACATATGAAACACAATTGCCTGCTGTTTGCTTCTCTTCTCTCTCAAGTTCAAAGATGTTTTTAATATTATTGCCAAAGTATGAAAGCAGTACGTAATTCCATGCTTGCTTTGTTTTTTATTTTCTTTTTGAATATAAGTGTATTATTGTTCTTGTTACACTTGTAAATTAATTAGACTTCTTTGACCAAAAAAAATAATTAGACTTTCTTTTCATGATGAGCTATTTTTAATTTCCTTTCTGATCTCTGCTTTAATAATGACCTGCAGAAAGAAAAAGGTGCCGATTATTTTCAAGCCGATGATGGGCCTTCGAAGTTTAGGAATATCTCTGTTGTACAAGAAGGGAAGATAACTACTCAAAACTCATCGATACTACGATGTTTGAAGGTGCAAAATTGAGAGGTATATATACGACTATATGAGATGTGTTGGAATGTAATTAATTATGCGCTCATTACATAGTGAGTGTCTATTATTATTATCATGTGTTTTATTCATTATAAATGTGTTAGAATTTTATATATACATTTAAGATTGTCTTTCTATCAAAACTAGGTATTCTCCCCGTACGTTACATGGAATAGTGTTTATTATTTATGGAATATTTAAAATATTAATTTGCTAATTTGAGATGAATAAATAAATGATCTTAATTAAAGGGGTTCATGAATCATCCTTCTTTTTTGTTTATAGATTCTACCCCTTTGTTCTTGTGGTTTTTTGATATCTATCACCTCTATTCTCATTGATAGTCACTCATTGGCTTGTTCATGCATTGCACATCATTGTTTGTTTTCTTGAGGAACTAAAACTAAATTTATCAACATAATGATTCCTTATTAGTTGAATGGTTTTCAATCTCCCTCTTATGTAGAACATTATGCATGACTAAATCATCATAACATCAACTTATTGTCTACATTTAATCTATCTCTTATATATGCCATGCCATCTGCTACTTCATGTTTAAGAATGTAGATGATAACATGACCCCTTACATATGGAAGTGAAATTTTATGAAGACAACTTTTTTCTTTCCAGAGGAAACCATAGGAGAGTATGAGTCAACTGTATGTCATAGAAGGGATTTGCCTAAATTTTGACAAAAGAAATTGGGGTCATTAAAATGAGAATTTTGATTGCTCCTATCTAATTAGTTCTTCACCATTCATTATTGTGTAATCTATTATGTGTTTTTTAAGGAATTGGGAATCTAAATATGGGAAATATGTTCTATTGTGGCATCCAAACCCTAAGAGCATGGAATTACTTTATATTAGTCAATGTTGTCAAGGACTTCAGAATTTTTAAAATGGTAGACTTCACCTTCCTTGATCTTTTGGATAAAACATCCTCTTACTCTCCTTTGTGTATCCAAACTATCAATCTTGGTTCCCTGCTTGTATTTCATAAGTTATCATAAGTAATGACGGGAAAATGCAGAAAACGTATGCTTGACATACCTACTTATCCTTCAAAATCATGCTAACCCCTCAAGAAGCATACAGTGGGGTCTTCTTGAAATAAGCAAACTTTCTCAAAGCACATGTAATAATAATGACCCAACTGGTGTCATTTCGATAGTCAATGTTGCTAAAAAGATCATGGAGAACACTTGTCATATTGTATTGTAATATTTTTAAAAGTTGAAGGAATTTTGAATCTTGAGCATATGTTTTGTTGTGGAATTTGAGCTTTCAAGAATATTGAGTCACTTTATATTGGTCATTATATTGTTATTAAGTACCTCCAAAATTTGAAAATGATAAAGTTCAAAACCAATTTCTTCATCACAGATTATCAAGATCAACTAACAATATCAACAATACCAAATCCGTTAGATTATTTGATGATGAAAAATCTAGGGCTTGCTAGATTTTAAGTTTTTGGGTGTTTGAACTTATTTTTTGGCTTTTAGTGGCACTAATGGTTTAGAATAACAATGATTATGGTTTAGTTTTAATTGAATGGTTGCTTTGAGGAACTTAAGGTTAGGGTTTAGTTGAAAGATTAAGATTTATGACAATGGGCCTTTTAAATTCAAACAATGAGTTGAAATGAGGGGTGGGAGGATAGATAGAGAAGAATAGTCATCATTAGTCTTCACATAGGCTACAACGTTCATTGTTAGTCTTCATAGGTTGCACATTGGTCTTCTGTCTATCGTACAATGCTTGGTACCCCTCTCTATTTTTGGGGGCTTATAAACTTTGATGGGCGATTAATGTGGTTCTCTTTTCTTGTTTGTTGGAGTTTATATTGAGTATTAAATGGATTGAATTTGAGGTTTATAAGGAAATATGAGTACTTGGAATTTTGGGTGAACCCACATCAATATAACTTGATTTATGTATTTCCAACTTTTCCATTTGTTAATGTGTGATTTTGCTACTCTAAATTTGTTCAAGATTTTTTCACTTGTTGATTCTGACACGGGTTTTGCATGTTGACGTTGATTCTGGGTGTTTATACGTTAATTTCTCCCAATCTTGTTAATGACAAACCAAACTTGTTAATGGTAATACATATTGCATTGCACTCTCATTGCATTACCAAGAGGTTCTTCAATTGAACCAAACAGGCCCTAAGTCATCAACAAAAGATGCAAAAAAAAAAAACTCAATTATACCATTAACAATCATGTCATGTCAACAAATAGGATAAAAAAATCAACGGTGTAAAAAAGAGCCCAATTACTTCATTATTGTAAATTCAATGAAGTTTAGTGTAACATATGAAAGATCACATTAGAAGAAAATTTTTATACCTTCAACATGGACCATCAATCCCACTAAATCTAATATATCTATCATCATCAAAGAAACTATGGGAGAAGAGTTAATAGATAAGAAATCACTTAAAAAATTAATGCCATTTGATTTGCTTTCTCCGCATACCCACCACAAAGTTACCTGGTTTGATGTCTTTGTGCACAAATCCATTTGAATGAAAACATTTGATCCTTACAACCTATAGTCAAGAAAACAAAATGGCTAAATTAAAGTTCGTATTTTGGAATTTTATATGAAGGCTCCCACTAATGGTAGTATTAAGGAGTAAAAACAACTATGATGCGAAAAATTTAGCTTAAACCAAAACCAAATGAAAATGGATATTATATAGCTCTTTGAATTATTCCATAACGTGATTCAAATCTTATCATTTTCCAAGATAGGTTATTTTTAAAGATGTCTCTTGAACTTCAAGAATAATTTTTTTTTTCAATATGCTTTTGGACTTCAAGAACAAATGTTAAATAATAATGAGTAATAAAGGTTGTTGAAAAAATTGACCGTTTAAAAAAACCGAACCCAATGCAACATAAGTAATAAAATATGTTAAAATAAACCAAACCAATAATGAAATCTGTTAAAATAAACCAAACCAAACCAATAACCGAATCTATTAAAATAAACCGCCGTTTCTATGAGTTTTCAAGAGAAATAAAGATAGCTTAAACCATTTGATAGGACTCATTTTTTACATTATATATCTTAAATTTCTTCTTTAATTAATCAATACATGAGACTTCTTAATATTTAAATATTCCTTCTGCTACTTTTTTTTTGTTTGGATTTGCACTTCTTTTTAAGTCTTAGAGGCTTCATGTCTACAATAATATTCTTTTGTTTTTCTTTCTTTCTTTGTTTTTTTTTTTTTGTGTTCCCCAAATCGAATGGCTCTAATACCATCATAATATATTAGAATTCCAGATAGAGGTATATGCTAATGTTGTTTTTCCATCAAAATAACTTGAGCTACTCCATAGGGTCATTTTAATATTATATACCTTTAATATCTTCTTTAAGTAATCAATTGCTTGCGTTATGACTTGTGACTTTCTCCTATAGATTTCGAAAGATTCTTTGTGATCAAATATAAGGCGCAATGCAGAGTTTTATATGAATGTTTAAATGATCAAGGACAAAGAGATCATTCCAATACTTATAATACCACTTAAGTGTGAGGACCTCATCTGTCCTTTTTTAAATCAAAAGACTCGGTAAATTTTAAAAAAGAGAGAAGAAGGGGCGCCATATTTGACTTACTTCCCACACAATAGTGCTATGAGAAAACAAATACTTGAATATCTTCCTCACTTTTTGGTTAACAAAGTTAATTGTTTTGAGTCATGAGATGGATTAAGGGGCCTGGGGATTAGTATTTATAATAGTTGGTGGGCCCATTCTGAAATATAACAAGGATTAAAACATGGAAGAAATATAAGAGGAACGTAACTGACAAACGCTCGTAAGCATAGGAAAACGAGTTTATATGTACACATAAAATGCAGATTTTGTAGAGGGGGAGAGAGGGAGGTGAGTTGAACCGTTGAAGAAATGGGAAACAAAACAGAGCATGGAGATTTGCAGATTGAAAGGCACAGAACAGGCAGCGGTTGTTTCTGCGGAATATGTTCTTTCGAGTCCCACATTGAAAGTTTTTATGAACAATAGAGTATATAACGGACTATCACTAGCCGTAAAACGCTTAGCCTCCTTAACTTGATAAAACAGGTAAAGAGTTATGTTTTATTTAACCAATTCGCTCTTTTGGAATTATTAAATGATTCATCATTAGTAAATCCTGACCTTGCCTAAAATTATTTTAAAATATTTTAAGAGTAGAATTATATGTGTTTAAAAAAGTTTAAATTATATATTTAAATAATTTATATAATCTCTCTTTCTTTTTTTAACAATTTATAACCTCTCAAATTTATTTGGAATTAATAAATGATTCATCATTATTAAATCCTGATTTTGCCTAAAATTATTTTTAAAAAAATTAAATGATAAAGGACAAAGTGATGATTCCAATAGTTATAATACTACAAAAGTGTGAGGGTATCATCTATCCTTTTTGAAATCAAAAGGAAATGACAAAAATATCCCTCGATGAATTTTAAAAAAGGGAAAAGAAGACGCGATATTTAGCTCACTCACCCAATAGTGCTACTAGAAAACAACACACTTGAATATAGTGCCCCTTTTGTGGTTAACAAAGTTAACTATTTTACCAGACCAAACGGTCTGACCGGTCATACCGTCGGCCGGTCCCTAGGGCGAGTCGGTTAAGGGATTTGGGCCATTTTCTCCTGAGAACCATTTTGGACCGGATTTCGCTCGTCATTGGACCGCTAACCCTCTTTGGGCCGGAAACCGGAACGGGTTTCCAAAAACCGGCCGACCCAATAAACCCTTCTAAAAAAATGCAGAATTTTTTTTATGTGATTGTGATTTCGGTCGGGAGACAAAAAGGCAAAGGAAAAACCGAAAAAGTGAAAAAAGACAAAAAACCAACCAAAAAAGTGTCTCAGCCAGTCTACCCTAAATCTGAAATCCATCGTTGATTTGGCAACGGTGACTCTGGCACTCGTCGTTCGCTGTGGTGGCTGTCGTCGTCCTCTGTCCACCGCCGTGTTACTGCTGCTGTCCTTGCTTTATCATTAGCTCGTCAACTTTGTGCGTCGTGACATTATCGTCCACAATCTTTGTGGGCCGTCTTCCTCCGCCATTTGGGTCGTCATCCACCGCCATTTGCGCCATCGTCCTCCGCCGTGCGTGGCTTATGTGTTGGGTCTGTGATTCTGCCTATCTCCGCCACATCCAAACCCCCAAATCTCCCCCCTCACAGCGGCACCGATGAAGCTTCAATGATCTGTATGATAACTTCTTTGATCTATTGTTGTGCTTTTCTCAATTAGCTCAATTTGTGAATTGTTGAAATTGGAATGTAAAGCTTTTTCAACCTCTTAGCTTAATGTGGGTTTTGCCTTGAGGGTTATTGTTTGAACTTTGAACTTTGAAACTGTGAAGTTATGCTTGTTGGATTTTTCGGCGCTCAATGCTCTATTTTTTCCACCTAACACAGAGTATAATGAAAGTATGAAACTGATGAAGTTATGCTTGTTTGTGGCTGAAAGTAAATATTGCATGTATTTGGTATAGTAATGTTATGCGTATTGCTCATTTGTATGTGCTTTTGTTCAAAAATTTAATTTTTCAAGCATGTTGTCTGTCAAATTGTGAAAGTAATAAGGGTGCTTATACTGCAATACAGAAGTTGGTCATGTTGTTGTAGTAATTGATAAAAACTAAAACACTGCAATGGGAATCTAAAGGACTTTAAGAATTAGAAGTTGAGAAACGACTTTAATGAAGCTTGAAACTTGAGAGAAAAAGACATTATACCCTTGACATAATATCTTTAGATACTAATGCCTTTCAAACTGTATGCTCTCATCGAGGTTTGCAATTGCATTTTGGTGATTTACCATTTCCATATTTTTTGGGCATTTATTAGTCTGATATAAAGTCTTTCTTGGACATTTGCTTCAAATCTTATTGAACATTGCCCAAAAATTGAAAAATATGAGCAAATTTGTGTTGTCTCTTCATTTTATTTTCTTTTAATCATGTCCTGTTCTAAGTTTTATTTTCTTCTTTTGCTCTTTCTCATCAATTATTCTATTTACCATAGTTTTCAACTACTCAAGATTTTATGTTGCACCTACAAGATCCTTCTTTGCCCCCAAGGACAATCCCAGGTGCACAGCCAGGAATAAGAAGTGCATTTGCGGGTAAAGAAGTTGTGCATATAGCAGACATGGCTATGGCTAGGTGGTTGTATGATTGTTGCATTCCAATTAATGCAGTTAATTCAATGTACTTCCAACCTATGATTGATGCTATTGCAGCTATTGGCCCTGGTTATAAAGCACCTTCTTACCATGCATTTAGAACAAAATTGTTACAAGATATGAAAAAGGAAGTTCAGTTATTAGTTGATGAGTGCATGAATTTTTGGACAGAAACTGGTTGCACGATAATGGCAGATGGTTGGCAAGATCAACGAAATCGGCAATTGATTAATTTCCTCGTTTATTGTCCTAAAGGAATTATCTTTATCAAATTTGTGGATGTATCCAACATTGTGAAAGATGCCCAAACTTTGTGCAACTTGTTTGTCAACATGGTTTTGTTTGCTGGTGTGGATAATGTCATCCATCTTGTTACTGATAATGCAGCTAATTATAAAGCTGTTGGGAAATTATTGACTGAAAAGTATCCTTCTGTTTATTGGTCTCCGTGTGCTGCACATTGCTTAAATCTGATTTTGTCAGACATTGGAAAAATGGAGATTGTCACACGTTTATTTACACGTGCATCTTTGATTTCAAAATTCATTTACAACCATGGATTTTTGTTAGCTTGGCTAAGAAAAAGAGAAGGGTGGAAAGAAATCATCCGGCCAGGAGCAACACGATTTGCTACCACTTTTATTGCTTTAAAAAGTATTCTTGAACACAAGCATGACTTGCAAGCCTTGGTAACCAATAAGACATTTATTTACTCTAGATACTCAAGAGACTATAGGGCAAGAGATGTGACCGTGGTTGTATTGGACAGGGTATTTTGGAATGATTGTTTGGCCATTGTTGAAGTTGTTAAACCTCTTATCTAACTTTTGAGAATTGTAGATTCTGATGATAGGCCTTCACTGGGATATATTTATGAAGGGATGCACAGGGCAAGGAAAGCTATCAAATGTACTTTCAATCGCACTAAAAAATTGTACAAGCTATTCACAAGTATTATTAAGCATAAGTGGGATTCTCAGTTTCGCCAAGATCTTCATGCAGCAGCTTATATCTTAAATTCTGCTTTTCTTTATGATAAGGCTAACTTCTCTCAAAAGCCAGAGGTTATGCAAGGATATCTTTCTGTCATCAGTAGGAAAGTCATATCTAACAAGACCAAGTTTTTGCAAGAAGGCATAATATATCAAGATAAAAGTGGCACCTTCAATAATCCCATGGCGCGCTCTTGAATCTGCAAAATCAATGCGACCTGGTAAAATTCCTTACTTCTTAATTCTTAATTCTTATACAATTATATTATACAATATGAATCTTACTTTAATTGTTTTTTTATATTTGATGATGTTCATTTTAACATGATAAATGAATGGTGGAGGTATTTTGGAGGTAGTTGTCCCAATGTTAAAAAGTTGGCTATTCAATTGTTGAGTCAAACTGCTTCTTCTTCTGGTTGCGAAAGGAATTGGAGTGTCTTTGAAATGATACACTCCAAGAAAAGAAATAGATTGGAACATAAAAGGCTAAATGAGTCTTTATTCATTACAATTTTTGTTTGAGGAATAGGTATATTTTTCTAACCTTTTCACTTTACAATTTACACTTTACTACTAAATTTTGTATTGGTTAAAAAAAATTAATTAAATGGCTTCTAATAATTATACCAATATTTCATTTTCATGTGTTTTTTTAGGGTTCTTAACAAGAAAAAAGACTTTGATCCCATTGATTATGAAAGTATTGATAAAATTGAATATTGGATAATGGAAGAAGTTGATTCTTCTCCACTTTCAACACTTTCCGCTAAAGAGATAGAAGAAGATATCGCCAATACCAAAAATTACCATCAATGATGAAGGTTAGATGTTTTAAATTATAGAGTTAGTTAGACATGTTACTTTTTTTATTTATATTATATGTTACTAATTTTTTTTAATTTGGTTTGTTCCACACTATTTTATAAAGATGTTTTTGAAGAACAAGGCAATGAGGTTCATCCTCAAATTCAAGCTGGAATTGGAAGTTCTGGGATTGAAGTTGAAGGCCTTAATTTTGGGTCATTTGCTCAAGAAGATGATGACATGTTTGGTCCAAATGCTTTTCAAGAAACTCATGCCTGGATCAATCAGGAGCCACCAAATACCGATGTTTAACAAGGCATGAAATCATTATTATTTGTGCTTTTTGTTAGGTTAATGGTTGATTTAAATGTACTAACTTCATATGAAATTAGCCTAAAGACAAATTATTGTAATATATATATATAATATTTTTAAATTTAATTATTACGCCATTGGTCCAGCTTAATCGTTTCAGCCGGTTGAACCTTGACCGCTGACCTTTCTGGCTCAACGTCCGGTCCGAGTTTTAAAACATTATTTAAAATAGTTGGTGGGCCCATCCTGAAATATAACAAGGATTAAAATATGGAAAAAAATATAAGAAGGAACGTAATTGACAAACGCTCTTAATCACAGGAAAACAAGTTTATATTAGTGCCGGTAAAATAGGTTGGGCCGATCAGCCAACCAAAATTGCTAGCTTTAGCCAGCTTGCCTGGGGACAGGCTGCACTAGCCCGCCAAGCTTCAGCCAACAGACTGCAACGGGCTGGCCAGCTTATTTTTTTTAAAATTTTTTTTCTTATAAAATAAGTCTAAATACCCTAATCGCTTTTCCTTTGATGCTGTGTTTAACTACTTCCTCATACTTTTTATTTGACACTTTTATTTTCATATTATATTTATTTATTCTACTATTATTAAATTTAAAAGAGATGTGTTTATATGTTTTTGTGATATGAGTAAATTGAAAAAAAAAAAGTAAGAATGAAATTAGCTTCCTAACACAAATATATAAATGAAAAGAAATGTGGTGTGAGTGGGTGAAAGAGAAAAGGAGTAGGAATTTAAAAAAAAGAAATGAAATAATTTTTTTAAAAAAAAATAGGTGGGCATGCTAGCCTACGAAGGGGCAGGCTGGCCATCTAGCCCGCAACCCATAGCTGGCCGGCCCACAACTTGCAGGCCAGCCCGAATTCTCAGCGTAGTTTATATGTATACATATAAACTATTGATTTTGTAGGGGGGAGAGGGAGGTGAGTAGCAACATGAAGATAGTGGAGGATGATTGCAACATTGATGGAAGTGGCGTTAAGGGTGTGTTTGTTTTGAGGGGAGGGGAGGGAGGGGAAGGAGGGCTAAATTATAATTTTGGATAAGAGAAATCCAAAATTTACCCTCTCATTCTTTTAAATTTTGGGTTTCCGTCCAAAATTTACCCTCTCATTCCTTTTAAATTTTGGGTTCCCGCCCAAATTTAAATATCTTCAACCCAAAAAGGTAACTTAACCCCCCTCTCGCTTCGATATGATCTTCACCTACAGGAGCCATTCCGCTAGGATGGAAAGAGATCCACTGCTTCAATTTGATCTTCACTTGCGGGAGCCATGGGGGAACCCATCGAAGATCCTTATCAGAGGGCTTCACAAAGGTTAAGTTACCATTTTGGTTGAAAGTATTTAAATTTTAAGTTACCTTTTAAAATTTGAAGATCTATCATAATCCTTTATTGAAAATTATCTATATGCAGTGACATATAAAAATAAATTGAAAATATTAAATTTAAAATGTTTCTTATTTATTTTTTTAAGAACTTTATATTTTATTTAATTAATTATATTAAAATATTAAGAATTAATTTATTTCAAAAATTATTTAGGATAAATATTAAAAAAATTGAACTATTTGTATATTTGATTTACCAAAATTCCGCACCCTTGTTCCAGAACATCACATTCTAGATCCGTCCCTTGTTTTTAAATATGCTTGTAACTCGCCTTTTGTTTGTAAACTCTAATTTTTGTCACTCTCTATGCCTCTCTTTCTCTCCCCATGTATATATTTTTTATTTTTGGAGTGTAGGGAGTTGACTTGCAATCAGGCATTTTTTTTTTCATTGTCATTTATTGAATGAATACTCCTTGCTGATCACTGTGTGGAGATCATCTTTATTGCAATCCAATTTTCACTATGTGTGTGAGGTCAAAATGTTATTTATGGTACTACTGAGAAAAACATGTAGTTTATCCGTATGTCATGTTTATGTTCTTTCCCACAACCATAAGCAATGTTAGTTTCTTTCTTTCTTTGTATTTTTGGGAGATTTATTGTTGTATTGTTAAGCGCATACTCTGCAAAGAGATTTCAGAGATTATACTCATTTTGGCTTTTGAAATGTGCTGTTTCATCCATTCTCTCATTCTTAAGCATAGTTCTTAAAGGATAGAGTAACTGGTTGAGTACTCCAGTGGCTGCATCCTTGCATATGAGTGACATTTGAGTAGCAAATCATTCTTGGAAACCTTCAGGGGGGCTTTTTTGTTTCTTTTTGGTTTTGGCAAGCTATCACAATTCCAAATTTTGTACATTTAGTTTTGATCAAGATACTGAACATTTTGTACAGCATTGCATGAAAACACGATCCACTGTTTTTTCTCCTGTTCTTTCTCAAGCTTGAAGATATTATTGCCAAAGCAATTCCATGTTACTTGTCAATTAGACTTGCTTTCCATATCCTATTTTTCTTTCTCTTTATGAACTGCGGATTGTAAAGTGTGACAATTATTTTCAAGCTGAGGGTGGACCTATGAAGTTTGCAGTAGTACAAAATAGAAGATTTAGATCGGTTCTAAAGGGATAAGATCTAAAAGGTACGTGCGGTGGCAATTTTGTAATTATAAAGAATATCTGAGACCGGTTCAACTAATATAACGTCTAAAATATATCATTTAGACCGGTTATAAATAGAACCGGTCTAAAAAGATATATTTTTTAGACCGGTTCTCTTTATAACCGGTCTAAATGAATTTTTAGCATTAAAATTAATTTTTTTAAAAAATTTCAGCACATTTTAAACTAGTTATCCCTTATGACCGGTCTAAAAACTGTAATTTTTAGACCGGTTATCAATGGAAACCAGTCTCAAAAGTGCTGAATTTTTTTAAAAAAATTTCAGCACTTTTTAGACTGGTTATCAATGGGAACCGATCAAAAATATTTATTTAAGACCGATTATTTTGTATAATCAATGTGTTTCAACAACCCTAAATAATCAATGTGTTTCAACAACCCTAAATCAATTTTACTTCTCAATCTCGCACCCTCTACGCGCCTCTTTATCTAGAAGTATTCAAGCTCTCTGTTGTACCTCGCTCTACCATCGCACCTCGCTCTCAGTTTCCGTCGCACCTCGCTCCTTGGTCTCCGTCGAGTGTCTCCATTGCGCCTCTCTTGCTCTGGTTACGTAGCTGATGGCTACCTATGGCGTCGGTGCTTGTGTCGTCGCTTGTATCGTCGGTGGTCCTAACACCAACGACTATGGCACCAACCGGATCATCCATCATACTATGACTGATATCTTGCACTCGCGTCGTAGAAATGCAGAGGAGAAGAAGACGATCCAAGAATCATTTTGATTACCGTCGCCGGAGGATTACTAGATCTACCCCTGCAATGGAGTTTCCCGGCGCAATCTCCGGTGAGGCATGATCCGTGCCCGGTGTTGTTGAAGGCGCAATGTTGCCTTCCCCAAATTCAACCAGACCATTTCTCCGGCACGTCGAGTATTGCTTCTTCTCCGCTTCCGAGGTGAAACCCTCCTTTGCTTGGTGTCAGCCGGCTAGTGTTGCCCAGAATTCCAGGCCACACACTTTCCGTGCAGTTGTTCGCAACTATGAGCTGAGCTCCATCTACAACTACACAGGTCCACAGTTTTGGACATCACATTCACGCAAAAGAGTCGATTAATTGGTAAGCAAATTCATTATTATCCTGAAGTTTATGCACAAGAATCAACGAACACCTCTTAGTTGTAGGATTATACTATATATTATATTCAAATATAAATGGCTTCTTATCAAATTGACAAGAAGGATACATGAAACTGACACAGATTAATTTGATTTAAAGGAGTCAGGATGAAATAAAGAGATGGAAAATCACCTATGAGTGGACAAAGGAGAGTCAAGTAGAAGAGAAGAGGAAGGAGAACAGAGGAAGAAGCTGTTGCCATTAATTGTTGAAGCTTAATTCTTCAATGTAGGATTGGAAGTTCAAGTGTGATGGAAGCAGCTATATAAAAGTTGCTTGGAGTTGGGTTTTTAAATATCAGAACACTGCCTTTTACACTCGTCACTGTCACTTCTACTAAGCTTTTGCTTGATTTTATCCCCTTCTAAATCTGGAACTTCCCCTTTCTTAAAATCAGCATATATGCATTGCTTCGTAGCTCAGGATTCTTCACAACAGTATTGTTTAATTATTAAACTAGAAAAAGCTCAATGCATGGTTTTAAGAGCTGATCGACATCTGTTTAGCTTTTTTTACTGTTACGAGGATCCGGTATATATTTGCTTCTTTTTTTAAAGTTTGTCTGTAGCCTTTAGAGTTTTGATCCGATATATATTTTCTACATGCCATTGTCATTTGTTCTTAATGGCCATCTTCTGTTTCTTCATGTAGGGTGGTTTAAGAAGGCCTCTTT
The DNA here is from genome assembly GCA_963242795.1 of Inga leiocalycina. NCBI lineage: Eukaryota > Viridiplantae > Streptophyta > Magnoliopsida > Fabales > Fabaceae > Inga > Inga leiocalycina. Next base: position 77,392,101 of record OY725322.1, read on the forward strand.
CTTGTTTGGGGGTAGAATAGAGACTTTTCAAGGCAAAATTGTTCAGTTTTCTTTTACTGAATGGGAAAATGCAACTGAAAACTTTTCAGCTTCTAATCTTATTGGACTAGGTGGAAGTAGCTATGTATATCCTGGTCAGCTGAAAGATGGTAGTAATGTGGCAATTAAGCGACTAAAATCTCATGGAGCGCCTGAAACGGACTCTGTATTTTTTACTGAGGTTTGTTCAAGTTAATATTGTTATATTAGTACTCTTTGCCTTTGGTTGGTCATACTATTTTGTAATTCTTATCTAGATAAATGATGAACTATTAGCAATTTGTTTGTTTTCGTAGATTGAATTATTATCTAGACTCTATCATTGCCATCTTGTGCCTTTACTTGGATACTGTTTAGAACTAAAAGGGAAACATGTTGAAAGGCTACTAGTATTTGAGTACATGGCAAATGGCAATTTGAGGGACTGTTTGGATGGAGTTTCTGGAGAAATTATGGATTGGGCCACTCGGGTTATAGTTGCAATAGGAACTGCAAGAGGCTTGGAATATCTCTATGAGGTGGCTGCTCCAAGGATTCTGCACAGGGATGTCAAATCAACTAATATTCTTCTGGATGAAAATTGGCAGGCAAAAGTATGGACCTTAGATCATCATCGATTATAGCAATTTTCACTATTTACAAGTTTGAACAGTATGACTTATTCCCTAAATTCTGTGCTATATGTGAGGCGCTCCCCCAATAGTGTTACTTCTGTAAAAAGAAAATATTATCCAACTCTTCTCATATTAAGTTTCTTATGGAAATTGATGCCAAAAAAAAAAGCTTCTTATGGAAATCTTCCCAAGTCTTTTGTTTCTTGAGAAATATGGAGTCAGATCAGCCAACCTTTGTAATACTTGGAGATGATTTAGTAAGTCCTCGGTCAAGATCAATTCAAGTCTGAGGATTAAAATAAGTTAGTTCTAACAATCTATATCAAGTGAAAGAAAACTATTTATCTAAATAAACCAATTTCCATATTTGCATTAAAAGGCATTCATTGAAAAATTCTCATCATTTTAAGCTTATTTGACAGTTTGCTATAGTTCAACTTGTTCACCAGATTTGATACTCATTTGTTTGGATCATGATTCAATAGAGGTATTACTGTAATCCTGCAACTTTAAATAATTTGTTCATTCACAAATTCTGTTGCTTTTACCAGGAGCAAGCTCGGAAAGAGAAAGAAGAGCTTGGTGAAGGATGCATGAGGAGAACCGGAGGAAGGTTGAAGAAGCTCAGTGAAAGAAAGCTTTAGATTAGCAGAGGAGAGAGGAGGAACAATATAGAGAGTTAGAAGAGATAAATGAGACATATTTACATTAAAAGATATTTGAATGGGAAGATTGTTGGTATTACATTTCATTTTGAAACTTTTGAATTGTTATTTGAAAATATTGAGTTGTAGGAATGAGAATGTTGAAATTATATATAGAATTATACTCTTAAAAATGTTGGGTCTCTTCTCAAGTGCTGGATAGTGGGTTAGAAGAAGAAATAATGTAGACGTTTGCAAAAAAAAAAAAAAACTTGTTAGACCGGTTGTGTCTATAACCGGAGGAAAAATGACTTTTTAAACTGGTTGATACAACCGATCTAAAAAGTAACAGACTTTTTAGACTGGCTGTATCAAGACCTAATCCAGAACCGGTCTAAAAAAATCATTTTTCCATTGGTGTTGGTAACATCTCTGTTGTTTGTGAATGGATGAAAACTGTTGAAAACTCATTGGTACTGCGCCATTTGAAGGTGTATAGAAAGGTGAGACTTGTTGGAATGCAATTATGCTCATTATATAGTCATTGTCTAATAGCCTGACTCTTACCTCTTATTCTGTTGGTTACAATTATGCAATCATATCTTTCGGAACTAAGTATTCAATAGCTTGCATTGTAACTTTCTCCTATAAATATGAAGCCGGCGACGCATTTTGGCTAGAATTGACTCACTATATTTCATCTACGGGTATTCTTTCCTTATTTCTCTGTACTCGATAATATGATTTTTTTTTTAAATTTCATATGTTTTTTAGTGTAAAAATATTATACAGTCTTTGTTGAATGGATTGAATGGCCTTAGTACTACCCCAATTTGTGGACTGGTGTCCTTGATTTCTTTTTGGCACAGTCCACGTTCCCTTTTGAGTTTCAATTGATTGGGTCATTGACTCTGAATATAACAACATGTTTTCTTCCAATTTGGTCAATCAGTGCCTCTGCTCTCCGTTTGTTTTGCTGTTAGACTTGGACACTTTGCTTAAATAACAATTGAAAACGTATCATTTATTATTCATATATGAACCAATTTAGTGGATTTGTTATCGAGTGAAATTCAATTTAGTGGATTTTATTTTACTACCATGTTCTTGGTCTTCATACTGTAAACCATTTTCTATAAAAGCTACCTAATGCAGTATATAACTGAGAAGTAAGCACTGAGTCAGGCCGTTTGGCCCATTTGAATCCAAGCACTTCTTTAAGTCATTATTGGGAAGCACAAAAAAGTGCTTTAAGTACTTTTTTGTAAGTCGAGACAAAATTCCTCTCACATACTTATCTCGAATACCTTAAAATCACTTCTAAAAGCTAAAATAAACATCAAGCATAAGGTTGTGAGTTCGAATTTCTGTGGATAGGATGGGTGTATATGAGTTCCTTCCATTGGGTTAAAGATGACAAAAAGGAAAAAAGGTGAGAAGCACTGGTATCAAACTCGGCCTGATACCCCAATGGCATGTTGCTCTAGGGATAGTCTCTGTACGATTTACATGCTATAATCTGACAAATTAATGTTTTTGGACACTGAGTTACTAAGAACCAGACCAATGATTAAGACCCTCTTTTAGCCTTAACCTTTATAGACCAGTCTGTAATCAGCATTGTACTTAATGACCGTCCTTGTAGTTCATAACTTGCTTATTCATACAATTATTTCTTTCTATTTCATAACTTGGATCTTTGTAGTACCATATTTTTCTTCAGGTCGCAGCGATATGGAATGGCTCAGAAAGAGGTAGCTAGCAGTGTACTTATTAATAAGGTCAACTATGAACCATGTATGAATGGAATGGCATTTTTGTTTGGTTGGATCGCATATTAATTAAGTGCCCTTCCTAAACTCAGTAAATGGCCAAAGCAATTTTGAAATCCAAGCACAAACATGACTCTCGATTCCTCGGATGGTTTGATGGTGATGTAGCTAATTTCTGTCGCGGTATTGGGTTAGACTGTTATTTGAAGATTCATAAGTCAGTATTAGATGAAATGAAAAAGGTTCACAAAGCCTCCTTCCTACTCTAGAAGGAGACTAAGCCTCTGTTTGGAAACACCACAATCAATTAAAATTAGTTCTTTTGTGTTTTACGAGACAAAACTCTTCTCATATGTTTGTTTATCTTCTACAACGCAAAATCATTTAAAATAATGATGATCAAGTAGATGTTGTTGATTAATGATAACAAGGGCTTAATAGATATTTCTAGGCCCATATTTTTTCATCATTCCCCTATGTTTATTATAGCACTTAAGTGTGTAAATTCCACCAACAATGTGATTGACTTAATGTCTAATGAAATACTAAGATGAGTCCAAGAGTCGATTGCAAACACTAATGAGATTCTTAACACGATTGTATACGAAAAAGTTATCATGTTAAAATTTTATTTGTGCATCGTTTCCAAATGTGCCAGTCTGGGGATGGGCAAAAACTTGTTTTTGGGGTCTGAATTCACGTTCCTATGTTTGATCCAATTTCCAATGTCATATTCTTCACTTTCCACTTTCTTTGTTTATCAACTTCTTAACATCTCATCTTGTTTATTTTATTTTTCTGCATCTTATCAGAGCCAGTACAATTTCTGCTATGAAGCTATAGTAGAGGCACTGGATGAACTTGTTTCTAATCATCATCAGCAATGAGGAGGGTATGTTCTTTACTTCTTCTGTCGCTTCTATTTTTGCAAAGATTCTGCAGCCTCCTGCACCGTTCTGGTCTTGAAAGCCCTTGTGAACAACCAATCTTTTTTGTCCATTTTTCATCATCCATTAGTTCAGAAGCATCTTTGTTAATTCAATCCATTCTCCTGGGAGCGTGATAAACTGTAGACGCATGTGTTGTTTGAATTAAAATGGGTAGATACTAATGTCATGTGGTTACATGACCTGCTACTTACAGGGAGTTTTCATGCCATTGGGTTATAAGAGGCCACTAGCTACATAGACACGTGTTAACATTTCCTTTGTAGTCTAGCAATACTAATGCAATGCATGCAGCTGATTTGAATTGGGAGAGATTGTGAATTTCACTAAATGCATATTACTTTCAGACTTTCAGGTGCATTTGCAGGCATGAAAAATTTCCCTTGGGCATCCTTTTTATTATAACACTTTAACTTAAGCCTATGGGAGAACAGAGTAGTTTAGGTTCATAATAATTCAAACCGTTGTATTCTTGTCCTCTGGTGGGTGGGAGCATTTTTCCCCTCTCTTAGTTCTTTCTTTTTTATTTTTTTTAGAGTATTACTTTGTAGTCCCACACAAGTAATCTAATCACACAAAAATTTTACAACGAGTAACATATAATAACAAGATCCTATGTAGAAAATGATAACAGTTAATGACATTGTGTTTTTGACAATTCAAGGGACTTTTGGTAAATAAATTGTTTATGTAGGACCACAATTTAACTTCTCTTTTTTGGACCATAATTTGCAAATACCCTATTTTTCCCGATGCACGATATTTGATGTTGATGACAAGATCTGATCGTTTGTAGACCTCTCCTCTCCTCTTCTTTCATTAATTACGTGGGCACAAAGTTGTACTTGGAGGGAGTGTGTGAGTCGGAAGAGAAGAGAATCAATATCAATATAAAATATATACAAGTATGAAACTGCAAGAGATGGCTGACTTCTGGCTCAGTCCAAATACAAAAGGTTTTTTTTTTTTTAGGGTTAAGGTGTAAAAATATTTATAAATTTTTTTTTTGGTTATCCAATCGGTTCACCGAAACTTTATCCTGACTACATCCGAATCTAACCCGCGTCGCGCACCTGGCTATGGTGGGAGAGTCTCCCAATAGGAATTTTCTGCATATATAAGGCTCGAACCCGAAACCTTACTTAAGTGGAACCACGCCACTTACCATTTGGACCAACTCCCATTGGTTACCCATAAACTTTTCTAAAAAATGCACTCAACACCATAAACTTTTTTTAAGTGCAAAAATACCTATGAACTTCTCAAAATGGGGCAAAAATGTCAAACTGTTAATTAGTAGAAACGTCTATTTTGTAGTACCCATAATATTATTTTTTGAGGTGTAAAAATACCCATGAACTTTTCTTAAAAGAGCACTCAACACCATAAACTCTTAAAAAATTCATGGGCATTTTTGCACCTTAACCATTTTTTCTATTAGAAATAGTTTAGGTAAGTTGGGTTACATTACCTCATGAGGGTCAGGATATGCCTTCAAATTTAAAGAATGTTTAAAGAGATATTTACAGATTTTCCATCAACAAAATCCTCACATTAGTAGGATTTGAACCCACAACCTTATAATTATGAGCCAATCTCTTTATGAACTGGATCAACTTTTGTTGGCAGATACTTCATCCGGTCCTAAATATAAGACAAAATTGACTTCTTTTAGAGAAATTAAGAAAACTAAATAAGTTACTTAATTATATCATATGTTGTGTATCTTTAGATTATATATCAGTTTATTAGTCAAACTAATTAGTTTGGAGAAAAAAATAAAAATAAAAATACTTTAAAGTAATTTAATTATTTTTCTTAATTTTTCTAAAAAAGTTAACTTTATCTTATATTTAAAACTGGATGGAGTAATATTTATTTTTAAGAAATTACAAATTCTTTTTTTTTCCCACAAAGAAATTACAAATTCAAATTGATCATTAAGAGGATGATATTTAACTTAATGTGGTTGTACTGAATATTCAACAGCTAATGATTCATTTTATAATATTCATCAAAGTTTGCGAAAATGGTTTTACATATCTTAATATTAAAAATAAAAATAAAATACTCTATCTTAAAATGAAAGACTTTCGCCGGCTTAGAGGAAAAAGTAACATAAGATTTTTCTTCAAAGTTTGCCTTAAAAAGAAAATGCGGCCATTGGATTCGTGAGTGAGAAAGTAGTTGTTAATTACTTTTTTGGCCCACAAGTTATTAATTACATGGTTGTTGGAGGTTACTCAATAATCTTGATAAAAAATTGATGCTTCTAATTCTATGACTGTTTGAATCAAAGAAATCTTACTTTTAATTTTTCACACGATAATATTTTTTTAAAAAAATTTGACTTTGAATATTTAAATTAAATTATCCCTGCTAAATACTAAATAGTACATATAAATTAGATAGATACTCCCTTGATAGTACGCTTATTTTCAACAATTTCCCAAAACTTCTTTTAAAACAATTTTTAAAAATTTATTTATATTTAAGACAATGAATTACATTTTTAAAATTTAAAAATTATGTCAAATTTTAAGTAAAATAATATTAAAAAGGCTAAATTATACTAAACCCCATTAAACTTTGGGTAAGTTGCATATAATCTCCCTGACTTTTCGAAATTAAAATTTAACCCCTTAACCTTTCACCTTTTTAATTATTAATTCTCTGTCATTAAACGAATGTTATTTTTTTAAAGAAAATATTGTATTAGATTATAAGATGACATGTGACATCTTATGTAAATTACCAATTTCATAAAACTTTCCTGAACTTTGAACAGTTGTAAAGAATCCCTGAATTTTAATCAGTTACAAATAACTTCTTAACATTTCAAAATTTAAATTTAACTCTCTTAAAATTTTAATTTATAATAGTAAACCACATGCAGTTACTTTAATCAATTTAATAAATTTATTAAGATTTTGACTATCATTTGTCAACTAAAATAGCTCATTTGTATGGTAAAAACTAGAAGAATAATATTAGAAAAATATTAAAATAAACATTGAATCTCTTATTCAAGAAAAAATATGAATTATTAATAAAAAATTAATGAGGATAAAAACTATCATCTAACACAAACGTAACATTTAAACTATTAATGCTCAATCATTCTAAGAATATATTTAATTTAAATGATAACATTTTTATACTATAAATGATCAATTATCCCAAGAAAATAATAAAATATTATGCAAATGATGACAATTTTATTTTACATTTTTTAAATATTTTTTTCTGGTTTGTGCCATAAAATAAAACTATTTTAATTGACAAATGATAGTAAAAACTAACTTAATAAATTTATTAAAATAATAAAAGTAACGACATCCAATTTAATATTATAAATTTTAAGGAAGTTAAATTTAAATTTTGAAATGTCGAGGGAGTTATTTGCAACTAATCAAAGTTTAGGGGGTTATCTGCAATCATTCAAAATTCAGGGGTTTATGAAATTGGTAATTTACATAGGATGATATGTGTCAACTCATAATCTGATGTGACATTTTCCATTAAAAAGATAACGATCACTTTAATGGTAGGGGGTTGATAGTTAAAAATTGAAAGGTCATAGGAATTAAATTTAAACTTCGAAATGTCAGGGGGATTATATGCAACTAACCCAAAATTAAGAGGGTTTTATATAATTTAGCCTATTAAAAAATATAATTAATTTACTAGACACATGGATTCTATAATATCCCGGAATTTGGGATTCGAGGCTTAGGAATAAGCCTAAATTAAGTGGACTGTTAAGCCCCAATTTAGCAGGAGCCAAATTTATCCCCTAATGATTTCTATATATTTGGGGTATTAAGAAAGTAAAATGGTGAATTTTGGAGAATATAACTATGTTTTTGGTGAAATTGCCTATGAGGTAGTGAGTTTGTCATGTGATTTTTAATGATCAAACGATGATAAAAAATTATGAAATTTTACAGGATGAACGTAGACATCCTAAGCTTTAATTTGATAGGTGATATGACTTAATTAGAGCTATATACAAAAAGATATGAATTTTTGAAGTCAGCACAGAAAAACTGTGAATTTTCTGGAACAACATGCAAAGATTGAAATTCTGGAAATTTTGTGATTCCATCTAGTAAAATTATATATTTTTCCTTGAAACTAGACTCAATAGGGTTCTATAGGCTTTGGAATCACTCCATTTCGATTTTTCTAGAATTAGTTATGATTTTTCAAAGTTTGCGTAGAAATCTGCCATAATTTTGTAAAAATCCGAAAATTTGAAAAATTATTAAATAATGAAATATGACATCATCCTAATGTTAAAACACCTTTTCTTCATCTTCCTTCCTCCAAACCGACGTAGTATGCAGTGCAATAGAGAGAGAACGTTTGAGAGCTTGTAGAGAGAGAAAGGAGAAGAAAAATCGCAAGGTAAGCCGATTTCTCTGACGATCTAGCTCCTAACGCGTATAACTCTGATCCTAAGCTACTCCTTTATGTTCTTTAAGGTTTGGAAACTCCTCTTTTGGTGTTAAAACACCTAGGGTTTTTAGCCAAGTCTAGGAAAAGCTATTGGGAGCTTGAGGTAACTTCCAAACTCTTGTATATTGACTATTCTAGCTGTTGTGGACAATTTAATCGGTGAAATTTCGTCGAATTGCCGTTGGTTTTAATTTATGGAAATGGGTTGGTCTAGGTGTTATGCTGCCCAAATTGATACTAAATGGTAGTTGTAATCTAATGGAATAGTCAATAAAGTGATTGGAAGTAAAAAGGAACGCGTTTGCGGAGCCGAAACCGAAAAACCTCAATTTTCCCTAGAAAACGCATATATTTCGGTCAGGGCTGTAAATGGGCCTTAGAGTTGGATTTTCAATTATTTGATGATTCCATTGAGTTCAGGAGGGAAAATTAGGTGGGGTTACAGTTGGGCATTTTTTCAGAAAAGGCCGAAAAAACTTAATTACGAAAATGCCCCTAAAACCCTAAAAGTAGGGATGCCAAGGGCAATTTCGTAATTTGACATTGAATTTGATAATTCTGAATCCTGAAATGGATTCCTTGGGTGTAAATATGTCAGGATAGCCCAAATTAGAATTTCGAGAAAAGTACAGCCAAACCAAGTACAATGAGGCCGGGTCCCTAAGGGTATTTTAGTAATTTTTCAAGATAGACTCATATAACCCCAAAAAACACTATGGAAGTGTCTAAATAGTACATTTGACATTGTAGGATCGAATATGGAGCCCCGAGCTGTTTGCACGTAGATCGAGGCACGTGTTTCGAGGCGAAAAAGGGTTAAGGTAATGAACTTACCTTACTTACATGTATTTGATATCTTTGCTTGTATAATGATGTATGTGATTGCTTTACTTGATTGTGTAAAGTATATTTGAATAAATGAAGCTCTGTTTCTGTTTTCGCTGTGGCCATAGTCTTGTTATATGAAACATTGAGCATGCAGAAATGTCATTATGGGGCATACATCTAGATAAAGCTAATATGTCATACACATAGCATCAATCATGCATGCATTATGGTATATGTTTCTTACTGAGATTCTCTCGAATCTTACCCTCCCCTACAAAAAATTTAGACAGAAGATGACAGAAGATATGCAAACAACAATGCAGAGTACCGTATGAGGGGATTACAGTAGTGGGATAAAGACGGGAAGAAGTTTTCGTTTCACTGGGATGAGTTTAGACACCCTAGTAGCTTTGTGCGGCTACCTTAATCGTAAGTATCATGTACAAACCCTTATGGGGAATTTATGTAATCATGCACTTATTATCAGTATATTTTATGCTATTCATGTGTTGCCCATCGAACCGCATATTGTTTTCCGCAAATACTCTGAAAAAGGTTGAAATTGAGATAAGGGCATGACAGATTCTTCTATTGGAAACATTCCTCGCTAAGGAGTCATTAGGCAGCAACCACGCTTTTGGATGGAAGGAAAAGTTATTAGGGGGTAGGGGGTGTACTAGAGAAGAAAAGTCAAAATAGTAAAAAAGTTTAATATTATTAAAAGTTTTCCCTCTTAGTATGTTGTCCTCCCTAATTTTCTTCTCATCCAAACATAGGGATAATTATGGGTACTTCTCTCAAACTTTGATTCACCACATTATGAGGAATTAATCCTTTTAGCTAGATCCAACCCTCTTTTATATCCCACTTTCAATTTGAAAAAATAAACCGTTGAAATAAAAACTAATTTTGCATCTTATCAAACGAAAAAATTTATTTTTGCAATAATCCAAACAAGCCCTAAAAAATGAACTGGGAGTAGAGTCGGTAATACGGGCCCAACCCGCGGGCTAAATCCGCTGGCCCGCTAGTTGGGACGGGGTTAGGGTTGGGAAAATCCCAATTCGCAAAAATGTGGGCCGCATAACCCGCGAGTTGATACGGGCTGGCTCGTAAATTTATTTTTTTACATATAATAATTTTATAAAACTTATAAATTTTTCACTCCTATCTTGGTACCTCCCAATCCAAAGAAAAAAAATCTTAGCCTCTTTCCTTCTTTTTTAAACAAAATTATTATATCTTGGTTGCTTGATAATGAGTTTATGTTTTGTTTATAAATTTTGGCAAATTTGATAATTTTATCTCTTAAATTGTGGATTAAATTTTTATAAGAAGAATGATCGATGCAAGGAAGGTAAATGTAATGACTCATATATATGTATCTCATATTTCAGCCCTTCTTTAAAAAACAGGAAATTTTTTTTAAAAAAAATGCGAGCTCGTGGGCTGGCCCACAACCCACACATTGTGGGTTAGAGTTGGTATTTTGCCAGCTCATAGAAGTACGGGCCGCACAAGCCCACACTGCGTGTCCTACAGGTTAGTGCAGGCCAGCCCACAACCCGTATTCTTAGCTCTCATTGGGAGAGTAGTTACACATAAATTGTAATAAATCAAATCATTAATGAGTATTCACTACTACAATCAAAGTGTCAATCAATCAATTACGACTGGCTGTTTTATAGTCAACCTAGAAACGAGGCAGCTTTAAAATGGAGGCAAAAAAAAAAAACATAATAAAAGAAAATAAAAGCAAAGAAAAAAATATTGTTATAAATAAAGATAGAATATAAGAGAGAATATGAGAAGAGGAGGAGGAGGAGAGTAATTCTTATTCACTTCTTAAGGTGAGATAATGATAATTTATTCTAACTAATTTCTTTTCCCAACTGCTTATTTTCTCCCCCTGATGTTGGAAAAGATACTTTGTCAAAATGACAATTGGCAAATTGAGCCATAAACATATCTCATGTAGATGGTTCTAGATATTTTATTATTGAAGAAAATTCATATCCAACATATATTCCCATCATTCTTTGAGGACTCATCTTAGTACGTTGTGGTGGAATAATTGGAGTATATACAGCACATCCAAAAATTCTTAGATGGGAAATATTATGTTCTTGACAAAAACCATTTGTAAATGGGAGACTTTTAAATAACTTGTTGGCCTGATATGAATCAATATTGCTGCATGCAAAATTACATGTCCCTAGGCAGAAACTGGGAGATTTGATTTCATAAGTAATGGTCTTGTGATTAATTGTAAACGTTTAATTAATGATTCTGCAAGTCCATTCTGTGTATGAACATGAGCTATAGGATGTTCAACATCAATTCTAAAGGAATATGCAATATTCATTAAACGCTTGTTAAGTAAATTCACCAGCATTATCAAGACGTATTTTCTTGATAGGATAATCAGGGTAATGAGTTCTTAATCTAATCAATTGAGTAAGTAATCTTGCAAATGCTAGATTGCGAGACGATAATAAGCAAACATGCGACCATTTAGTTGATGTATCAATTAAAATTATATAGTATCTAAATGGTCTGCATGGTGGGTGTATTGGCCCACAAATATCTCCCTATATCCGATCTAGAAATGTGAGTGACTCACTTTCTATTTTGCTTGGTGAAGGCCAAATAATTAATTTTCCCTTGGAACATGCATCACATGAGAGATCATGGGATTGTGTTATTTGTTTACATTTTAGGGTATGTCCACATGAATTCTCAATTATTTGTTGCATTATGATTGACCCGGGATGGCCTAACCGATCATGCAAAACATTAAATTGATTAGTAAACTTCTGGTTTATATTTGTAAACTGCTAGTTTGCATTGGTAGACTTTTGGTTTGCATTGGTGAACTTCTGATTTTCAATAGTATGTGTTTCAATTGTGCTTATAAATATATAATACAAGCCAGAAGAAAAGGTAGAAAAACTTTCTAATATACATTTTCTACCAAGAACTATATTTGTGATAGCAAGACATTCCTGATTATTTTTAGTCGTTGTTTCTATATGATATCTATTTCTGCGGATATCTTTAAAACTCAACAAGTTTCTTTTAGATTTGGTAGAATAAAATGCATTATCAATGCATAATTTTGTTCCTTCAGGTAATAAAATATTAGCTCTTCCAGAGCCTTCAATTATATTTATACTTCTGGATATAGTCCGAACATTAGCTTCTCGCATTACTAAAGAAGAGAAATATTTATCGTTTTTAAGTATGGTGTAGGTTGTTACACTATTAACGAGACATAAATCTTCATGATTGACATCACTAAGAGTCATTCTTCATTAAAAGGAACATGTAAAAAAAAGAAAAAAACATAATTAATGAAATGGAAATACTCATTATAGTAGCAACTTTAAACACACTAAATTATGGTAATTCAAATAGATGGAGATTATTTATGCTAAGAAATCAGCAACACGTAAATGGGTAGTGTCTATATCACCATACTTAAACTTATCAGCTTTATCAACATAATTTGTTTCTATCTTTCCCCTCTTTAGGTGGGAATTTGAACCGCCACGATTATGATCACGGCTACGCCCACAGCTATAGCCACGTATATGTCCACGGTCACAATTAGATTCGTTCATCACTACATTCACTTCTAGGAATGTTGTCGAGCCTGTTGGACAAAATTCATGATTTTTTCAACAAAAACTTATTATTTTGTTTGGCTATATGGAAGCAAAAAAATTAATTCAATATATTTCTTAAACTTCGTTCACAGTATTGCTACTGCAAGATTAAATTGGATGCATTTATTCAGAATGAGCCTTTGTAAGGATAACCATCTTCTGGTGGTCATACCTTTCTTTAAAATTATCACAAATAAATGGGTCTTTATGGTCATATATTTAGTTTTGAGACCTTCATGTAAATGGTGGCGTAAAAAATCATGGATCAAACAAGATAAATAGCTCTTTCTAGTAATGCCAAGAGCCATGAATTAAAATTTTGCAAGATTTAACATATTTTAGGCTAATACAATAAAAAAAATTCTTAAAATTTGAAATGTCAAAGCGTAATATAATAATACAAATGATAATGACAAAGAAATTTGTAAAGACAAAAAATAATTCATAAATTAAAATTTTATAACAAAATTAAAACTTTATGGCTTAGAGCCATTTAATCTAAAAATCAAAATTATAGGTCCTAGCCTTTTAATAAGATAAAAGTTATATAACTTCTGGTTATATAATTACAAAATATGAAATAAAAGTTTTATGGCTTTTGACCTTCTATCTTTAGGATAAATAAATTATATGGTTTCTAGCTTTTTATCTTTAAGATAACTAAAATTATATGGCTTATGACCTTTTATCATCAGGATAAATAACATTATTTGACTTTTAGCCTTTTATCTTCTAGATAAATAAGATTAATGGCTTGCATTTTATATCAAAATAAGAAATAAAAATAATATATTTTCTAGCCATTAAATAAAATAAAAGAAATATCAGTTATATAGCTTCTGGCCATATAATATCAAAATAAGAAATAAATATAATATGGCTTCTGGCCATTAAATAAGATAAAAGAAACAAAATTTATATGGCTTTTGGCCATAAAATATCATAATAAGAAATAAAAATAATATAAAAGAAATAAGAGTTATATGGCTTCTGGCCATAAGAAATAAAAATAATATGGCTTCTAACCATTTAAACTCAAAGAAATAATATAAAGGAAATAAAAGTTATATGGCTTTTGGCCATATAATATCAGAATAATAAAAAAATAAATAAAATATAAAAGAATAAAAGGTTATATGGCTTTTGGCCATATAATATCAAAATAAGAAGTAATATAAAAGAAATACAAGTTATATGGTTTCTGGCCATATAATATCAAAATAATAAAAAAAATAAAAAAAACATAAAAGAATACAAGGTTGATATATGGCTTCTGGCCATATAATATCAAAATAAGAAATAAAAATAATATAGCTTCTGGCCATAAACAAATTAGAGGATGTAAGTTATATGGTTTCTGGTCAAATAACTCAAAATCTAAAATTGAAATTATATAGCTTCTGGCCATTTAATAAAATATAAAGCTACATGGCTTCTGGCCATATAATCTCAAGATATAAAATAAAAGCCTACCAAAATAAAAGAAAATAGGATAATGTAAATGAATAAATAAAAGAAATATAAGGTATGAATATGAGGTAATCCTTCAGGGAGACTGTAAATATGGTGACATCAGGTCATCATGAGAAAGAAAAAGAAAGGATATCGATTGAAACTTTAGGTTTCATTGAAAAATGGTGACTACAGGTCACATGGGAGAAGAAGAGGAAAAAAAAAGAGAAATAGTGGAGAAGAATCTAAATAAGGAGATATTAAAGGTATCATACCTTAACTAAAGGTTCATGCTGATAATGTGTTGTAAACAAAGAGAGAATATGAGAAGATGAGGAGGAGGAGATTAATTCTTATTCACTTCTCAAGGTGAGATAATGATAATTTATTCCAACTAATTTCTTTTTCCAACTGCTTATTTTCTTTCTTTTTTTTCTGTTTTTTTATCCTTGTATAAAAGAATGTGAACTAAAAGTTTAAAAGATAATTCATTTACAAAGTTTGGCTAATCAATTATCATATGTATTTACTGATCCAAAGAAAGTAACAAAATCATATATCTCAGCTGTTAATGCTCCTATCAAAATAGATGTCCTTGTTGGACAACCTATTATAAATGAATCTAAAGCATGCATGAAGCATAGTAGATCCATTGGTTCCAAAGATAAAAATCCTTGAAAGAAAAAAGGAGCTAAAAATATAGATGGTCAAGTTGAGGACAATCAAGAAAGATTAGCTACTCTAGAAGAGCCATGGGACAACACCAATGTCCTAATTCCAAAAGACACTTAGGTATATGAAATATGTGAAAATAATGAGATCTCAATAAATTATGTTATGAATAGAATATGATAGGATCGAAATGAAGTCAACGTTGACGATATTTTTGCCTACAATGTAGCGTTTGATGTTATAAATGATAATGAGGATTACGAGTCAAAGTCAATTAGTGAGTGAAAACAAAGAAAGGATTGATCAAGATAGAAAGACGCAGTTGAGGCAGAGTTAAAATCATTAGAAAAACAAAAAGTTTTTGGACTCGTAGCAATTACACCTGAAGATGTAAAACCGGTTGGATATAAATGGGTTTTTGTGAGAAAGAGAAATGAAAAAGGTCAAATCACAAGATATAAGGTACGTCTTGTTATCCAAAGGTTTACACAAAGATCTGGTATTGTTTTTAAAGAAACATACTCACCAGTGGTGGATGCAACTACATTTAGATATTTGATTAGCCTAGCTATAAGTGAAGAGCTTAATCTGCGTCTAATGGATATTGTTACAGCCTATTTATATGGCTCCCTTGACAATGACATTTATATGAAACTCCCTAAAGGACTTAAATTGCTAAATGCATACAATTCAAGTTCTCGAGAATGATACTCAATAAAGTTAAATAAGTCCTTATATGGATTGAAACAATCTCGTATGTGGTATAATCAACTTACCGAATATCTATTAAAGGAAGGATATAAAAACAATTCAAGATGCCCATGCATCTTTACAAAAAGTTCTGAAAATGAGTGTGCTATAATTGCCGTTTATGTTGATGATATAAATATCATTGGAACTCTTGAAGAGCTTGAAAAGGCAATTAATTGCTTGAAAAAGGAATTTGAAATGAAGGACTTAGGAAGAACAAAATTTTGCCTTGGATTGCAAATTGAGTATTTGAAAAATGGAATCTTTGTATATCAAGAAACTTACACAAGAAAAGTCTTAGAGCATTTTTACATGGATAAATCACATCCGCTATGTACTCCGATGGTAGTAAGGTCGTTGGAAGTTGATAAGGACCCTTTTAGACCTCGAGAAATTAGTGAAGAAGGTGATGAAGAACTACTTGATCCAAAAGTACTATATCTTAGTGCAATTGGAGCACTAATGTATCTTGCTAATCATACTCGACCCGACATATCATTTGCTGTCAATTTATTAGCAAGATATGGTTCTTTACCAATACGAAGATATTGGAATAGAGTTAAACACATTCTTCATTATCTTAGAGGCACAATGGATATGGGGTTGTTCTACTCAAGTATACCCAAACATGAACTTTTTAGCTATGCAGATGCTGTTGTTTTATCCGATCCACATGATGGTAAATCACAAATAGGGTATTTATTCACAAGTGGTGGCACTGCCATTTCATGGAGATGTATGAAACAAACTATATCAGCCACATCATCTAATCAGACAAAAATTCTAGCAATGCATGAAGCGAGTCTAGAATGCGTATGGTTAAGATCAATAATACGTCAAATAAGAACCACTTGTGGTTTATCTCCTAGTAAAATGATCCCAACAATCATATATGAGGATAATACTGCATGTATTGCCCAACTAAAGGAAAGGTACATTAAGGGAGATAGAACAAAACATATTTCACCAAAATTCTTCTTCACTCGTAACCTTCAAAAGGGAGGTGAAATTGATATTCAGCAAATCCGTTTCAGTGAAAATCTAGCAGATTTATTTACCAAGTTACTTTCTAGTTCAACCTTTGAGAAGCTCATTCGTGGCATCGGACTTCGCAGATTCAGAGATATCAACTGATGTTGTCAAGAGGGAGAGTTGATACACGCTGTACTCTTTTTCCCTTGTCTATGATTTTTCTCACTGGGTTTTCCTAGCAAGGTTTTTAATGAGGCATCACTATTAAGTGTATCACTAAACAGTGTACTCTTTTTCTTCTACTAAATTTTTGTCACATTGGGTTTTTCTTAGTTGAAGCTTTTTTTAGACATATGTTTAGTCATAGACATCCAAGGAGGAGTGTTATGAATAATATATTATATGAATGCCCACCTCCCTAATATCTCTCCCACTTCCTATTATCTCTCTCTGTTTGTTTTCCTACGATTATGCAATTTCAGTTTTCTAGGTTATAGAGTTATGTCTATAAATAGGAAACATATGTGATGTATTATACACACCTTGAGAAGTGAATAATAATTACTCTCCTCCTCCTCCTGTCATATTCTCTAATAGGGGTGGGCATGGGCAGGGCTGGGCAAGGCGAGATCCCTGCCCGAAGGATGAACGGGTTGCATTTTGCAGCCCGATGCCCGGCTTTGCCTGCTAAAAGCCCTAACCATTTTGGGCTGGGCAAGGTGGGCTTCCCTACCCAAGTGATAATGCCTTATCTTGTTCATATATAAAAAAAAATAATTATGTGTAAATTTCATAAACATTCCTGTAGTTACCAATACTATATGTCTTAACTTCGCCTTAAGTTATATAAACTTTAAATACATTCGATGATTCCACATCTTGGGATATTTCAAAATAAGTCTACAACTTAAGTTTTGAAATTTAAAAAATACTATATGTCTTAACAAATATCCATACTTTAAAAATTAAATAATATATATAATCCATTATAAATAAGGAAACAAAAGGATTGTAATTAAAGCCATGAAGTCAAAGTAGGTTGCATCAATTCAATGTCCAAAAAGTTGATCAAATAATGAAGCATCTGGAAAAAAATAAAAAACAACTATAAATTAATACATCACAAAGTAAAGAAGAAAGGAAGAAATCTACTTATAAATAGTGTTTAGTGACTAAAGTAAAAAAGAGAGGACAAAAAAAGTATTATATAATAGACATTATATATTTTAAATAAAAAAATATATATGAAATAATATTTAATTGATATAAAATTTTATATTTTAAATAAATGAAAATAATATTCAGGGCTGTGCAGGACCCCTTACCTGATGCCCGGCCCTGCCCGCCCAAAACTGCCCAAAATTTTTTCAGGTCACTTTTTCAGGACATGACTAAAAAATTTTTTATGGGGTCAAGACGGATGACGTATCGGACCACTGAACATCATGATCACGCCTATTCTCTATTATATTCCCTCTTTATTTATAACAAATTTCACAATCACAGTAAAAAAGAGCGTTAATTGGAGGTCGGTGCGCTTCGCATTTTGACCCTCTCCCTCTCTCGCTGTGGGTCGGAGTAGAGAGAGACGAAGAGTCTTGTGTCCTTTTGCGTGGAGCCGCGTGCGACCACTGACTGAATCACCCCTCCTTTTCTTCTCTCTTCCTTCTCACTGCATTTCTCGTCTCCGACTTTCTACAGGCGACTTGTTTGCTTCCCGATCCCTTCACCCACCGCCTCCGCCATTAGCAGCATCAAGCTCTGCTTTGGCTGCTTTACTTTCTGTACAACGCGTCTCTTTCGTGCCAGAATGACGCCAGGACAATTCCTTTCAGATCTCTGCTTCTGGTATCCTCTCCGATCAACTAGTACTAGATAAAATTACTCTCTCTTTCTTTTTTTCCTTTGATGTTTTGTGCGTTTCTGGTTCTATGAACTGATATTGACTCATATGAGTCATGGCTCACTTAATGGGATTGACTATTGCGTACTGTGTATCTATTTTTGTTTAATTTGTTGTCTTGGTTAGAGCGATACGGGTATTTCTTCCTCTTTTTCTATTCATTTTGAATTGGGTTTGCTTTGTCACCGTTTTTTATTTGTTACTTTTGTTTTTGTTTGCCTTTGGTTACATGATTGTGTTCATTTTATCGGTTTCTCCTTCCAGATTTGGTGAGCTAGAAGGAATTGATGGACTGGAGGCCTGGAGCTGTAAAGGTGACCAGAATTGGTATTGTGTTACTTCTGTTGGAATGCCTGATTCGTGTCCGAGTTCATCCCAGAATAATCAAAATATCTGCAATGAGTATAGCATTCCTGTCAAGTAAAGGCTATATCTGAATAATTACTCTTATCTGTTAATTTAGTTTACATTTTCCTTCCGGGCTTCTTAGCTAGAATGGAGTAAAAATATCGGGTTAAATTGCATGGCCTTTGTGCATAGAGACTGAAGACAGTCCTCAGGATTTGAACAAATTATGGGCGGTGATTGCTCTAGGTCAAAGAAATCCGTCCTAGGTGGTGTTGTTGTAGATAATGGCGTTAGCGCACGCTCGAGACAAGCTAATGGTCATTCTAATAATGAGTCTCGAGTGAATTATCAGTCTCACGAACTTCCGGGAAAAGTAAATAGCGACTCTGTCCCGCCTCCTGTTGATGATGATGTGGATAAGCAGGTACGAGAATCGTTTTCATTCCCTGAAAGGGAGGTTTCACATGGGCCAAGTACAGATGACATCAATGATGGGATCCCTCACCTGTCTAGGGTTTTATCGTACAAGTCTAGATC
Organism: Inga leiocalycina; assembly: GCA_963242795.1. Taxonomy (NCBI): domain Eukaryota; kingdom Viridiplantae; phylum Streptophyta; class Magnoliopsida; order Fabales; family Fabaceae; genus Inga; species Inga leiocalycina. The sequence continues at coordinate 77,411,708 of OY725322.1, forward strand.
TACCAAGTCTAAGCAGGCTGCTGTTACAAAGGTACGTGTCCATGGCATTTTTGTTCTTTGTATTCATTTTCTTTTCTTTTTTTCATAACACAGTACTCTATGCGGCTGGATTGCCTCTCCTCCTGTTTCATAACAATGTTTCTGCCAACAATTTTATTCTTTAGAATGTCTACTGTAGCCTAATCCAAAAGGTTTCGGTTAATCAAGTTATGAAATTCTCGTTGGCCTTTTGGATCGAACAGCTAGATCAGATATTTCTTGAAAGAGTAATAGAGTTTGGTCATACGGGGGTGGGTTTAGAATCAGATATGAAATGAAGTAGCTTAAGGTAAAATGCCTATGCCTTTGTGGGCTAAAGTGCCAATTTCATTGATCTAAATAGTACGACCAGGTGGGTTAGTCATATATGCAGCAACTATGCTGCGATTGTGTGTGACATGGTCGTATAGGATGCCTCAAAATCAGCGTACAATCGGATCTTAATAAGGACTTGGTCCTTTAACTATTTATAATACCGAATATTTATTGTTGTTATCCTATTATCATCACCATGTTCTCCTCAAGTTGGATCATAGATGTTGATCATGTTCAACATCTTAATGCAATCTTCAAAATTGTATCATGAAAGCCCCTTAGTAAGAACATCTGCTGTTTGTTCTTTAGTTAGGACATGTCATGTAAACTATTTCTCCTTCTTTAGTTAGGACATATTTAGTTGAGAGACATACTGAACTACTTGCCTAAATCTGCACCCATGGAACTTGAGCTCAAGATTGAGCTTGAAACTCCTAAACCTTTAGACCAAGAAGCAAGTGAACTTCAAAATGTATTTGAGGCATAATAAGGAACTTGAACTATAAAAGCATGATCAATCCAACCTAAGTCCAACTCTAGCAGAAAGCTGACAGAGTAATTAAGGAAGTGATGACTCTAGTGAGAGCCTTGTGTATTGGGCTGCCTTTTATAAATAGGGACAGAGGGAGAAATTTCTTTTGGATAGATGGGAAAGTATTTTCTGTTCAATATTTTTAAGCCCATACTCCTTAATAGCATAAAGGAGACTAAAGTTGTTCTGAGTCCTGCTTTGTATGCGTGGATTTGGTTTTTCGCATTTGATTAGTGCGTGATGATAGACTATTCAATCGGGTTTTATATCTGCATAACGTTTCTATGGTCTTTGGAGCCTGATGTTAGTATTTTTTCTGGCTGACTAATTTGTAGGTCCTTAAGCCTATTGTTTTGTTCACTGGTGTTAGTGAGATTTTCACTGTGGGATCATTTTATCAACAAATGAATGAATGTAAATAATCTTAAACCGAGTTTGTTGTCAAGCTATGCAAAAAGTTCATTTGTTTGGTTGCAGCAAGTGTGCTGTAATAGGAGGATATCTGTATTGTGTATGTTACCGTCAAAAGGGGGGAAAAGACTCTAGTTGATTTTCTGTTGTTGTGCTATGCTTGTAAATAATTGTAGTTTACTGTTCTATAACTTGCTCTCTAGATATTTGGTGTGAGACTGTGAGATAATCAATTGATAGTATGAGTAAAATTTGTGCCAAAAGATATGTAGCTTGTAAACAAGCATTTACATCTATGAAAGCACTTATGTTTCCAATATTTTAATAGTTCATTCTGTTTTTGTTGTGGAATAGGTTTCAGAAGTGAGCTCAATTTTGGGCAGAGCTGGTACAGCTGGCCTTGGCAAGGCAGTAGAAGTTTTGTACATATTAGGTAGCAGTATGACAAATTTGAACCTGAGTAGCGGTTTCACATCTGGAGGGACAACTAAAGGAAATCAAATTTCAATTTTGGCCTTTGAAGTTGCAAACACATTTGTTAAGGGTGCCAATCTGATGCAATCTCTTTCAAAGGAGAACATTAGACATTTAAAAGAGGTTGTTCTACCATCTGAAGGAGTGCAGAATTTGATATCAAGAGATACGGAAGAACTCCTTAGAATTGCTGCGGCTGACAAGAGGTTAGTTTGTACAAATTGATTCATGCTCTTTTGTATTTTTCTACCTTTAGTATGAGGCCTATCTCTATAGCACCCATCATGCACTTGAACATGAGTCGTGGCTCTCTTATTTGTTGTGGCAGAGAAGAACTGAAAATCTTTTCTGGTGAGGTTGTGCGGTTTGGAAATCGTTGTCAAGATCCTCAATGGCATAATCTCGACCGCTATTTTGAGAAGTAACCATAGTTGAATTGATTTGAATTCATTTTGAATTTTTTCCTTATAACATCCAAAATAGTTTATAGTCATGGTTTCCTTCATATCTTTTGATATTTAGGTTAGGCACAAAGCTTATACCCCAAAAGCAATTGAAAGATAAGGCGGAGATGGTGATGCAGCAATTCATGACCTATGTACAGTATACAGCTGTGAGTATACAAGTTATCAGTGATGGAGAATATAACTAGTTTGACTTCAAGTTTCTATTCTAACATCATAACTCTATATCATCTTCATTGATGTGTGTGTTGGAATCTTGTATGGTCCATATGTTAAAGGAATGTAGATATTCTCACAATTTGTGCCGAAGTGGGAGAAAATTGTGTTTTAGTTCTTCTAAGAAAATTTCTGACCCCTTATTCCATTAAGATTTTTCCCTAAAAGTAGATGTTGATGGTCTCTTTTATTCTGTTAATTTTGGTGGCTTTCAGATACCATACGTGTCAAAATAAAGTATTGCATATATTGAATTATATATTAGTAAGCCCTCTGGCCAATTCTATCCATATGAAGACTGAGAAATATGTAGCCTTAAAGTCTTTGTAATTGTATGTACCCAAAACTATGCATCCTATTAGACCATGCCCAAGTTCCCTGGAACGTTATTGAAAGGAAAGGCAAATGTTATGGGGCCTGTCACTACCTATGTTTGCTTTGATGGAAACCCACTCCCTAGCTATAAATTTGAAGTAATATCACTCCATCGTTAAGGCAAAGGAGGAGTACTGTAGCTGAAAGGAAAAGGCTGGTAAAAATATGATTTGCCTCTGCATTTTCAAATTATCTAATATTTTCATTAATTATACTTTTAGTTTTATATTTGACTAATAATTTGGTTAGTAATTAATTTTTTGCACTATCTATTTTGCACCTGAGAGTGAGCCTTGAAGCAACGTTAAGGTTGCTGCTATGTGACCTTAAGGTCACAGGTTCAAATCTTAGAAACAACCTCTCTACTTTTTGCGAGAGTGAGGCTACATACATCTATTCCTCTCGAAACCTCACCTGGTAGAATCCTTATGCATTGGGCCACCTTTTACTATCTATATTGCACCCGGCTTTGGGTAAAACTTTTCAAAGTTTTTTTTTCATTTGGTTGTGATCTTTGCCAATGCTGGTGCATTTTGATTGAACTTGAGAAGCCTATTGATTTTCCTATCTGCTGCGTGCCTGTAACAAAAGCAAGCAACCTGATGGAAGTTGATTAAAAATTGGGAGTTGACATAAGCAGCCAAAGTTATTTGCTAGAATTGATACAAGGTTTTAAAAATAAAAAAAAATGGTTTGACCCCTTTCCATTTTCCTGTAATAAACAGTAATAAAAGACAGATCTTGTTGGTTCTTGTTTCTTGGTGTCGCATTCTTGTGTGCTTTGTATGAACAACCTAAAGAACAGAACTTGGATTGCAGGAATTATATCATGAATTGCATGCCTTGAACTTGAGAAGCCTATTGATTTTCCTATCTGCAGCTTGCCTATAACAAAAGCAAGCAACCTTATGGAAGTTGATTAAAAATTTGAAGTTGACATAAGCAGCCAAAGTTATGTGCTAGTATTGATATAAGGTTTTAAAAATAAAAAATTTGGTTTGACCCCTTTCCATTTTCCTGTAATAAACAGTAATAAAAGACAGATCTTGTTGGTTCTTGTTTCTTGATGTTGCATTATTGTGTGTTTTGTATGAACAACCTAAAGAACAGAACTTGGATTGCAGGAATTATATCATGAATTGCATGCCTTGGACAGATTTGATCAAGATTATCAGCGCAAACTTCAAGAAGAAGACAATACAAATGCCACACAAAGAGGTAAACTACACACCTGGATTCCCCTATACAAAGGTCATCAAATCCTGTCGACTTGTATTTTTAATTAAAAAAAAGTTTCCTATAGGGGTAATGTTTCTGATAATCTGAAAAGGCTCTTGCCCATCCTTGACGCTTGGCCTAATACACTTCCAGAAAGTACGAAGCAACAAAAATAACAAATACAATATAATTAAATGCTAAAATTGTACGTTTAAATTGAAATCTGATGTTTCATAAATAATAAAAGGTGAAATATGAAATATTAAAATAAAGTGTGATACTATTTAACAAAATAAATAATGAAATGTAAAGCTAAGTAATAAGATCTAACATATAAGTTGATAAAATAAAATAAATGTGAATTCATTCATATTCCTAAAAAATATAAGAATCTCAAGAAAAAATTAGAATATATTAATATTGTTTCCTTGTTACTCACTCTGTTTCGTGAAAATATTATATTTTCAAGTTATTGCCGTGTTTCATGTATAACAATTTACCTGTCTATCATTAGTCTTCAATATTGTACATAATGTGGTTATGATGAATGGTGCTGCCTTAAACTTTGGGGGCTGTGTTCTATTAAAACATTCATTGAAAAATAGCATGAAATCATTTTCTGCTCTGTTTGTGGAACACGTTTTCCTTTATGTTTGACAACAATTTTGGGGTGCATGGCTTAGTTTGATTTTTTAGTGGATTGGTCAGTTTGCAGATGTATGTTCAAAGCATTATTGGGGAACAGCAGAAAAGTATCTCATAAAGAAGCTTATTTTTGCTACCACAATGAGTACTTCTATTTTTTGGTGACCATTGGTTATTAAATTTGTAGGAGACAGTCTTGCAATTTTAAGAGCAGAATTGAAGAGTCAAAAGAAGTATGTAAAAAATTTAAAGAAAAAATCGCTATGGTCCTGGATACTGGAAGAGGTAAGAAGACAGCATGATTTTTTTCAAATTTTTGGTTGGATATGGAAGATATCAATTTAATATAAACTTGCTTTTATAATATGACAATTCATTTTTAGAGGCTAGCTCTAAAGGGCATACACTCTGACTTGGAATTGTTATTACTTGTCTTTTTCGTAGACTCAGTTGATATAGATTCTTTCAAGCTTTTGAATCTAATGTTCTTTTATTTTTATTTTCCTTCTTGTGGTTTCTGAATTCGCAGGTCATGGAGAAGCTTGTTGACATAGTTCATTTTCTTCATTTGGAGATACATGAAGCCTTTGGTAGTGCTGGTATGCTTCAAGATAATGAAAATAGATGGTTATGATTAGCTGAGAGTCTGTTTCTCTTTTATCTATTGTTCCCAGTTCCCTGATTATCGGTAGTGTCAAAGTTGTCTTTCATCCCATGCCTCTATACAACAAACATGGTTTAGCTCTGGAGCTCGATTTCAAGAAAGGTTTATTATGTGTTGAAGGATGGAGCTTTCTGGTGTCATTTAGAGATAAACTAATTCTGCAAAGGAAGATAGGGTCCAATCTATGCATAGTTTAGATGAGAATAAAATATGCTTTGTGAGTTGTGTGAGTAAATGTGAGAAAAATAGATTTGCATCTTATTATATAGTATTTTTTGACCGTTGTATTAAACTTCTGTTTGAAAATGAGTGTTCTACCTGTCAACCTTGATGTAAAATCCTGTTTTGTTCTTTGTGATCTTAAACAGTTTAATTTCATTTTCTTTCCCTTTTAGAATGGAGATTTTCTCTCCTTTTTTCCTTCTATGTTTTTTTGGGAAAAGATTGCAGATCCAATATCGTATCTTTCATGACTAATCCGCTGTTCAACCTTGCAGACTCTGTTAGTCAAGTAAAAGATTCTCCAGGAAGCCATAAAAAGTTGGGTTCTGCTGGTCTTGCATTGCATTATGCAAATATTATTACTCAAATTGATACTCTTGTGAGTGAAAATTTTACTCTAATTTCATAATCCATGATATATTGTTGGCTTGTAGATTCATTAGCCCCTCCTTCTGAAAGGTTCTTCAAATATTGTGCGGGTTTTTTTTTTGTTTTTGTTTTTTTTGGGGGGGGGGGGGGTTGTCATGACCAAAAAAGGAAAACAGTGAATATAATTTTATACCCCCTCTAAAATTAGATTAAAGAAGTTAGTTGAGTTAGTTAATATGATGTGTGTTTTCTAAAACATCTTAGCTATTTTCCTCAATTCCCTCATCCTTGATTATTGTTGAAGGAGCATCAATGGGGGCAAATGAGGAAAAAATTGACAAATATGAAAACTATGTCTTATATTTAGAACCAAGATCACTTGCCCAAATATGTCTTGTATTAAAAACTGTAGGAGTACATACTAGCATAATAGTGAGTTATTGGAGAACTTATTTATCCTCTCTATTTTAAAATTAGAGCATTTTTAATCATGTCACAACCATGGTCGTATCAATAATTTTATTTGATTTTGGCACTTCTTTCTTACAAATTCATCAAAATCATATGACTTCCCAAAGTATTGGAAAATTTTATAGTTATCTTGCAAAATCTCTTTAAATATAGCCCTGAATAGACAGTTGATTACTTTCAGGTGTCACGCTCAAGTTGTGTGCCTCCTAATACAAGGGATGCTTTATATCAAGGGCTGCCTCCTAATATTAAATCAGCATTACGCTCAAGGATACAATCATTTCAACCCAAAGAAGAGGTGCTTTACCCATGTCTATTTTATTTATTAAGCACATGAGCGTTTGGTATTTGTGCATCCAACTAGACAAGTTTTTCCATGCATTTCACAGATTGTCGTGAGCTGTACTGTTCATGACTTATAGTAGCACGGCTTGCCATAAATTTAATTGGAATTGTCTTCTCAAAGTTGCATTTATGACCAATAATGATCACGAGTTGTATTTAGATTAACTCATACCATAGTAGCAAAACCTGCATGTGTTTTTGGAGAAATTTTTGTTCTTTCTATATTTAATGTCATATTTAAAATAAATAGAATTGATAAGTTTATGCATACTAATAAGTTGGATTATTCTCTTTATATATGTATGTGGCGCTCTTTTTTCGTCAAGCCTTTCTTATTCCATTGCCATTGAGTCTGTGATCCATTTGCCTGTTAGCAGTTTCTTAGATTTAATCTGATATTAGAGAAACATTTCTGCAGCTTACAGTCCAGCAAATCAAAGCTGAAATGGAGAAAACTTTGCAGTGGCTTGTTCCTATTGCCACCAACACAACCGAGTAAGTTTGCATCCCCCTGCGCTACAATTCTTATATCTTCGAGCTTTAGTACTATATTTTGTCAAATTCCCTATATTTCCATTGACTTGTGTGTTGTGTTTGATTGCCTAATTATGTCTTTGGGTGAATTCAGAGCTCATCATGGCTTTGGATGGGTTGGAGAATGGGCAAATACAGGGTAAGTTTTAATTTTAGAATTGTTTCTTGAAGCACCCACTCTATATACATCTTCTACTTATGCTTACTGATCCATTTTATACAGGCGTATTCATGTTCTACTTGTATTTACTAATCAATCTTGTTTAGGTCTGAGGTTAACCGTAAACCTACTGGCGAGACGGACTTGTTAAGGATAGAAACACTTCACCATGCCAATAAGGAACGAACAGAAGCTTATATTCTTGAACTTGTGGTGTGGCTTCATCATCTAGTCAGTCAAGCAAGAAGTGGCAATGGAGGAATAAGGTCTCCAATCAAATCTCCAATCCGTTCCCCTAACCAAAAAACAGTGCAACTATTTGCACAGAAAACCTGCTCTACTCCTGTGCTAACAGTTGAGGATCAACAAATGCTTCGAGAAGTCAGCAAGAGGAAATTGACACCTGGGATTAGCAAGAGCCAGGAATTCGACACGGCCAAGAGTCGGCTGAGCAAGAGTAGTAGCCATTCCTCAATCAATGAAAGTATGTTCTCCATAAGGAGGCCATCTATTCCGGTCATTGACTTCAGTATTGACCGAATCAAGGCCTTGGATGTCATTGATCGGGTGGATACCATCAGAAGTTCATAATGTGAAGGCGTATTAGAAATTTTGAGGTCAAGGAAGCCACTTTAGATTATAGTCAATCTGCTGCCTCCAAGTTTGAGTGCTTCCCTTGAGTTTCTGGTGAGCTGTGAGAAAGGTTTTTGTTGGTTTTATAGCCACTGAGCGATGCAATGTAGGCCCTAGTTTTTTTTTTTGAGAAGTACAGAGATGATCATGGGGGAGTGGGAGAGCGGGGGCTAGGTCTTTGGTCATAAGTTGTTTATGTACAGATTATGTTCTCATCATATAATAATCTTTCATTGTTTTGCTTTATCGTCTCTTTAACAAGTTTTATCTATACTTAGAAACAAGTGTGAAGAGATGGAATTTCAGCATTTCATAGATTGAAGTTCTCTTGTAAAGAGTATAATCGGCAAAATTAATGTTGCATGAATATATTGAAGGAAGTCCTCATGGGCGGGTATTATTTTATCTTCGGCTCTTAATATAGATCTCATTTGTAATATAATTTATGCTAGAAATGAGATCTTACATTAAGCATTGGAGGTAGTATCTGTTAAGTATTGAGTCATTTAGTTAAAGTTATAACAACTTTCGGTTATGTAATTTAGTTTATTATGTAAATATTCATTCCTTATCTTGTATAAATACATATGCATAGTTATGAGAATAGTCAGATTTGTTCTTTCCCAATTACTTGTTACATGGTATCACGAGCCAACCAATTCTCTCTTTTAAATTTCCCCCCCTCAAGTTCTCTATCTTTTACCTTCTCTTTCTTTGTGTCTTCTTCCTCTCTTCTTTCAATTCCATGGCCTCTAACCCTCTCACCGATCAAACGAGTCCATTCTATATTCATCCCAATGAAAATCCAACTCTAGTGCTGGTTATGCCACCGCTCGACGGAGCCAATTACCATAGTTGGGTTGGGGCCATGCGTATGATACTTCCGCCCATGAACAAGCTAAAATTCGTTGATGGATCGATCTTTCCACTGTCGACCATTGATCCTTTGTTTCCGGATTGGGAACGGTGCAACATTCTATTTTAAGGATGGATCACGAAATCGCTTTCTCCGACTATTGCCAAGAGCATCTTGCGGTTCAATAAGGCTTCTGATATATGGATCGATTATCGATCTAGGTATTCTCAGTTTGACATTTTTCATATCACTGATATGTAAGAGGAAATGTATGGTTGGAAACAAGGGAGTTTGAGTGCCAGTGAATTTTATACTCAATTGAAGATCTTATGGAATGAATTGTCCAATATTTAGCCATCGAAAGTCTTTGAGTGTGGTTCTACTACAAGTGCACTTCATCACCGAGTGGAAGATCACATGATTCGATTCTTAAAGGGGCTAAATGAGCAATATGCCTCAGTCAAGTGACAAATTATGTTGCTCGATCCTCTTCCACCAATCAATCAAGTTTTCTCTTTAGTTCTTCAGCAAGAATGTGAACTTCATCTAATTGACAAAAGGTTCTTGCCTTGTTTTCTCTGGTTTGAAGGCACATTTTCATAATTTGACCACCAAACATTGTCCCTACTATGGTAAGCCATGTCACACAGAGAAAACTTGTTACCACAAGCATGGTTTTCCACTGGGCTTTAAGTTCCGCAACTCTGGTTCTTCCTCTTTGGAAAACACTTTTGCTGCTCAAGATTCTAGTGTTGTTCAAGATTCTCATGCTGCCAAGCCTCTGCCTCCAAATCAATCCTCTGTAACAGTTTCTTTTCTTTCTCAACTTTCTGTTGATCAATACCATCGTCTTTTTACTCTTGAATTCTTCTTCAGCTTCAACTTCTTTCATAAATCACCTTTCTACATCTTCTCTCTTTGTCACAGGTATTTGTCATTCAATTTCTTCTACGCATCTTGCCACTTGGATCATTGATTGTGGTGCAACCGACCATGTTTGTTGTTCCTTGGACTTGTTTACTTCTTATCATTTTATTTCTCCTATTGTTGTTAGTCTTCCTATAGGTGCTCAGGCTACTAATTCAATTTCTGGCACTGTTGCTCTTTCATCATCTATAGTTTTGACAAGTGTTCTTTACCTTCCTTCTTTTAATTTTAACATCATTTCTGTTTCTCGCGTGACACTTTCCTTGGGCTGTTCAATGACCTTTTCTTCTAATTTGTGTCAGATCTACTTAAACCAACCTTCGTTGATGATTGGTGCAGCTAATGTTTTCGATGGGCTTTATCTCCTTACTATAGATAAGATGTCACCATTACATACTTCTCCAGTTCATTCAATCTCAACCAAGTCAGAGTTAGATTTTATACTTGGCATCTTTGTTTAGGCCATCTTTCCAATTCTACTCTTTCAATACTAAATAAACATGCTTCTGATATAGCTTGTACTCCCATTTCTCTTCCTTGTGATACATGCCATTTTGCAAAACAAAAATGACTTAGTTTTCCTGTAAGCACAAGTTTATGCAATAAAATTTTTTATGTAATTCATGTTGATATCTGTGGCCCTTATTCTATTCCTTCTAATCAGGGTCACCGTTATTTTCTCACAATCATTGATGATTATTCATGTTACACTTGGTTGTTTTTAATGCATCATAAGTTAGAGGTACGTACTCACACTACCAATTTTTTATCTCTGGTTGAATCTCAATTTAATACCTCTATTAAGATTTTGAGGTCTAATAATGGTAATGAATTCTTAATGCCACATTTTCATGCTTCTAAGGGGATAATTCATCAAACATCTTGTGTTGCTATTCCTGAACAAAATTGTTTAGTAGAGAGCAAATATCAATACATTTTAAATGTTGCTAGAGTTTTACTTTTTCATTCCAAAATACCTATTTCTTACTGGTCTTTTGCTGTATTATGTGCTATTTTCATTATTAATCACTTGTCTTCCCCTATTATTCAAGATTCTACACCTTTTGCTCGTTTATATAATGTTGAACCTTCTTGTTATGATTTTAAAGTTTTTGGTTCCTTATGTTTTGCTTCCAATCTCACACAATCGTTCAAAGTTTCATTCAAGAGCTAAGAAATGTGTTTTTCTGGGGTTTCATTCTAGTTGTAAGGCTAACAAATTACTTTATCTTTCTTCTAATCATATATTTTTATCTAGAGATGTTTTATTTCATGAGTTTGTGTTTCCCTTTTTGTCTACCAGACCTTCCCCCTTACTCCTTTTGTTATACCTGAGCCAACCATTCAATCCTTTCCTGCCTTCCTAGATGATCCCTTACCATCCAGCAACTCACTATCGCCCACTTTATCTCCACCACCGCCTTCATCTGACTTTGCTACCCCCATTCTGATCCTTCTTCCCCTGTTGCTATTGCATTACAATCTCCTCCACCTCATCGTTCTTATCGTCCTCATCACCCTCTATCTTATCTGCATGATTATCATTGTGCCCTTATCTCTTCTACTGCCCAATCGTCAGGCAAAGGTATTCCTAGATATTCCCTTCTTCTATTTTGTCTTACTCGTCTCTTTCCTCTTCTTATAAACAATTTGCTTTAGTTGTCACTACTAATTCTAATCCAAAAACTTATAATCAGGCCGTTAAACATTCTATTTGGAGGGATGCTGTGAGAGCAGAAATTCAAGCACTTGAATAAAACTAGACTTGGGTGCTAACTACTTTGCCTCCAGGGAAGGAACCTATATGTTGCAAATGGTTCTTTAAAACTAAGTTTAAGCCTAATGGTGACATTGAGAGACATAAAGCCAGATTTGTTGCTAAAGGCTATACTCAAACCGAGGGCATTGATTACTTTGATACATTCTGTCTTGTTGTTAAGATGACTACATTACACTTATTGTTTTCTATTGCAGCTATTAAACATTGACATTTACATCAATTAGATGTTAATAATGTCTTCCTACATGTTGACTTACATGAAGAGATATGTAGGGAGCTTCCTCAAGGGTTTTCTGCTCCTCAACCAAATTTGGTATATAAGTTGCAAAAAGTCACTTTATGGTCTTAAGCAAGTGAGTAGACAGTGGTATTCAATGTTGTCTACTACCTTAATCTCTTTTAGTTATATCCAATCTGCCTTAGATCATTCTTCATTTTTAAGGCATTTTCTACTTCTTTCACTGCTATTTTGGTGTACGGTGATCATGTTGTTTTAGCCAATAATGATCTTTCTGAAGTCAGTCATATCAAGCAACAGCTAGACAAGGCTTTCACTATTAAAGATCTAGGTGAATTGCAGTATTTTCTTGGCTTAGAATTAACTTGTTCAAAGGATGGCATTTTTCTATCTCAATGAAAGTTTGCTCTTGAACTTCTTGAAGACACAGGTTATATGGCTTGTAAACTTGCCTCTACTCTAATGGATCCTCATTTAAAACTTTCTAAGGCTAAGGGCACACATTTAGGCAATCCACATCCATATCAAAAGTTGATTGGCCAATTACAATATCTCACAACAACTCGCCCGAACTTGAGTTTTGTTACATAGCAATTAAGTCAGTTTATGTCACAATTGATGGACATTCATCTTCAACTTGCTCAACGTGTTCTTCGCTACATTAAATCATCCCCTAGTGTTGGTATTTTTTATCTTTAGCTGCGAGCTTTTAGTGATTCTAACTGGGCCAGTGGTGTTGATACTTGAAGATCTGTCACTGGCTTTGCTGTTTCTTTAGGTTCTTTTTTGATTTATTGGAAAGGCAAGAAGCAAGCCACAGTTTCCAAGTCCTCTTATGAAGCTGAGTACTGTGTTCTTGTATCCATAACTTATGAATTGCAGTGGCTTATTTACTTGCTCAATGATTTTGATATCAATCACATTGATCTAGCTTTTTTATACTGTGATAATCACTCAGCTCTTCAAATTGATACTAATCTACTTTCCATGAAAGGACTAAACATATTGAGTTCAATTGTCATCTTGTTCATGAAAAAATGAGCTAAAGTCATTCACCTTATGCCAGTTTGCTCTTTTTACCAGTTAGCTGACATTTTCACTAAGTCACGACATCTTACTATGTTTCATGAACTCATTTCCAAGCTTGGCATGAAAAATATATATGCTCAAGCTTGCAGGGGGTGTCACGTATTGAGTCATCTAGTTAAAGTTATAACAACTTTCTGTTATCTTAATATTCTTTTCTTATCTTGTATAAATACCTATGCACAGTAATTCTTTCTCAATTACTTGTCATAGTATCAATTTCTTAATTTGTATTCACATGTTTGTTTACTGTCTTTAACTCTTTATTGCATGATTATTGAAGGAAATCCTCATGGACTTCACAAAAGGCAAAATGCTTGTTACGGACTTATTTCTTGCATCAATTTGGTACACTTATTCATTGGGCTAGTCCTAGTCTCCTTTTTTAATTTTTATAAAATTCACATGGTCTGAACCCTGGGTTACCCAACATGCTGGGCTCCAAGTGAACTTCGTGTGTGTTTGGATTAGCTTTTACAATTTAAGAGGTAAGTATGTGAGAGGAGTTTTGTCTCGTTTTATGAAAAAGTGCTTCTAAAACCATGGTTTTGAGGGTAGACGAACACACAATAATCATATCTCATAATCATCATTGCCAATAATATCAAATATGAAATTTATAAGTCATGTTACTTACATATTATAAATATAAATAGTACTTCTCATGTCCTTAATATAAGACATATTTACTTACTTTGATTAGATTAAGAAAGTTGGTTGGGTTAATTAATATGGCATGTATTTTCTAAAATACACTACTCATCTTCATCAATTCCCTCATTCCCTCATTTCCTTAATTATTGTTGAGAGAGCATCAATAGGGATAAATTAGAAAAATATTAACAAATATAAAAATTATGTCTTATATTTAGGACCAAGATCAACTTTCCAAATATATTTTATATTAAGGATTGGAAGGAGTATGATTTTTTTTTTTTCAAATTTTGTACAAATAGTATAGTGCACCTAATTTAATACATATGGAAATTCTAAGGTGTTAATTCCTATTCGGGCAAAAATAAGCTAATTTAATATATATATATATATATATATATGGATATTCTAAGGCGTTAATTCCTATTATGTCCTTATCAAGCTAACTGTTGCATTCGTGAGTCAACATAACTCGAAGGTATTTTTAAGAGCCTACAAGGTGAAGTAACAAGGAATTAAGGATTTGCATGTTTGGTTCATTTGTAATACTAATGTCCTATCTTAAATTTATTAAATCTCCATATTAGATATCAGCCTCTCTTTGTTATGGTCTAGATAGGTTTTAGGAAAATATTTTTGTTTTTTATTGTATTGAAGCGATCAATTTATTGCAGAGAGGATGTGAAAACACCCACCCATTTAAGGATGTGATCAACGAAGCTCAATTGCTTGTTTGTAGAGAATGGCAGGTTGAGGTTAGCCCACAACTCTAGAGATGAAAGCTCTTCGACAGATGATCTTGCCAAGCACTCTCATAGTTTACTTAATAATTATAATTTTCGGTCCCTCAAGTATACTTTCATTTTTGTTTTGATCCCTTTTCATTTCTTTTAAAATATTGGTCCTTATAACTCAATAAAAATCTGGACCATTATATCCTTACAGGGACCAAATCTTCCAGTTTGAAACTTGAGGGACAAATATCAAAATGAGGTAAAATTTGAGGGACAAAAATGTTATTTACCCATTATTGTATCTTTGAGCAATTTCCACCTTTCTGTTTTAGGAGATAGAGGTTGTTGAAGTTGGATATTGATGTCCTGTGGGACTATGCCCGTTATGAATTAATGGTATTCAGTATTTTCACTAAAAATATAGACAAAGTAAATAATGTCAAAATGCTCTTGGATTTCTGATATTATGACCTTTATGTACATATAATAGACAAGCTCACACAACTATATTGTATAAAATTCTCTTTAACTTTAAATATGTGCAAGTAACTATAGAAAAATACTTACATTCTCTAGAAGTTCTGTATTATTTGAACTCTATGCAATAAAAACAAAACGACTTATATGATTTTAATCTTAGTTGTTGGTGACTCATGAAACAATTCACATTTCATTTTATTTTTTTAAAAATAAATCTTTTAATTCTAGTTGGTGGATTTTTTTTTTTTTCAAATTAAAGGTTTATTTTTCTCAAAAACAAAACAAAACATGAATTGTTTTGAATGAGTTATTAGCCATTTAGGATTAAAATGATATGAGTTATTATGTTTTCATTAAACAAAGTTCAGATGGTGTTAAACTCTTGAAGTATGTTAGTATTTCTTGTAACTATAACTACCACACAGAAAATGAACGCTTTTCATGTTAGAAACGATCCACATGTATCCCATAAGAGCATTAGGCCTTACGTTCTTGTTGATGTCAAGATTTCGTTGGTAGGTACTACCTCAAGTCCTTAATATAAGAGCTAGCTCGTGATTAAATTGGGTTCTAAATAAAACCTCAATCCATTTTGTCTCTCAAATTTATAATTTTTTTAAAGTATCCATTTAATTGCACACATTAAAGAGTTTATATTAAAAGTAGTCATATGATGAAAGATGGTATTTTAGAAAAACCAATATATATTTGTTACTTATTATAAATAACTAACTTTCTTAATCTACCAAAATTAGTCAACTGTTTTTATATTAAGGATCAGAGGTAGTAATTTTTTTGGCAATTTTTTAAATACTCTTTCAACATTGAAATTTGTTTTTACTCTGGTGACGAGCCTTCAAGATTATACTTGCTCGAACTTTCATCCCAATAAAATTATTCTTAATATAAAATTAGACATAAACCTTGAATTTTTTTGTTAGTTCGAATAATCTTCTATCGTTGGTTATCATCCATTAGTGATTAACTATATTTTTATTTGATCAAGGATATCCCTAGGTCATTTGGAACTTGATATTAATCCTTTTTGAGACTTAAAGGGCAAAGGGTTTTTGTCTCTTTCAACAAGTGCACTTCTTGGTATTCAAACTTGACTTCTCTTTAAAAGGGCGAAGCCGTTTGCCACCTCAACTAGCCACTTGTTAGTAAGTGATTAACTAATTTATTAACTAGTCATCTTTGTTAATTGGTAAGAACATAATATACTCCCTTTGTCCTTATATATAAGAACTTTTTTTTTTGTAATAGGCTTATTCTTAAATGTAAGGTTCCTTTTGAGTTTGCCTTAATAATAAATGCACTTATTCCCATTTTGCCCTCAATTAATTATTATGCTAAATACATTTTCTTTCATTATTTTCTCATTATTATTCTCTCTCTCTCTCTCTCTCTCACCCATTCATGAATAGGGGCATTTTTTGGGGGAAAATAAATTTCCTACATAATTTTTATATTTAACTACTTTTAGGTTTTAACTATTTTTTAGAATCCCTCGATTTGGCTGAAAGACTTTTATGTATAGGGATATAGAGTATTAATTAACAACAATATAACAATTTGCACAAATTAGGTTTCTTTTTTTAATAAATATTTTATGCTATATATAATTTCCATTGGCCATTTGGAGCGAGAAACTAGATTATTCCATGGTGAAACAAGTGATATATGAATGTGGAGATATGTAGATTTAACTCTTAAGAAAAGAGAGAATTGTGTTGAAAAGATTTCATGTGGAAGGAAGGCATCCAGCAAAACAATGTGGATATGGGGGAGAAGACCCAGATACCCAGAAACAAAAAAAAAAAAAAGCATACACACACACACACACACACACACACACACACACACACATATTTATTTATATAATAAATAAATTAGTCAAATTGGGTGAAGAATGAATTAGATGATGAGATATTTGGATAATTTTGGAGGCCATATTTCTTGTGGACAAGTTGAGGAGAGAATTTGAACCAGGTGAAGAGATTGAGTTTGATCAGACATTTCATGTCAGTGTAACAATTATTGGATTGTGAATCATATAACACACACACACACACGATATGATTTTTTCAAATATTAATATGCTGGAAACAGTGCCATGTGAAGCCATTTTCCTAGGGTGTGTTTGGTTCAACGAAAGTGAGATCAGGTGAGGTTCATTAAAGTTAAGTTAGGGGAGATATGAGATTTGTTTGATTCAAGAAGATGGGAGGTGAGGTTTGATTTATTGTTTGGCTCAGCAGGGTAGGTGAAGGGAGCTAATTATAAATAGACAAATATACCATTTTCTTTTTATCTATATATTTTGCTTTTTCTTTTACAATGTATTTATTAATAATTATTATTTGTTAAATTATTAATAGAATTCTAACTCAGCCATCATAAAAAATAGAAGTACATTTCTAATGAATTTGTGCAGGAAATGGAAAGTTTTGGATTCTTGAGCCAATATTTAGGAACATCATCGTTTCTTCCTATAAGTAACCCATTCACTCCAATTCCAATTGATGAATCACTTAATAAAGGATCACCAACAAGGGTTACATTCAAGGAAGCATCGTTATTCACTAAAATCTCCTTTGGAAGCTTTTGGAATGATACTGTAATAAATTGTTTTAAAGGGTATAATTGTCTTTTCTCATTAAGTAGGCTATTGATTAACGAACTTCTGTCATTTCAGAGTAAGCAGCGAGTATTTGTATTTGTTTACAACCTACTTGGGAATTATTGAATTGAGTATTCCCTGAATTTTCTCTCCTCTCTCTGATTCTCGACGCTTCCCTCTTCTTCTATCACTCTTTTCTCCCTCTCTGTTTTCTTAGTTCCTAACATTGGTATCAGAGAAGCTCGTTCCTGCTATGGCCAATAACACCCGATCTCAGGCAGTGATTCATGAAATCGAAGACCAAGTTAAGGTGGAGATGAACCACTGATTTGCGAACATTGAAGCGAGCTTGGAAGGATTGCAAACTCTACAGACTTAGTCAAACGATGTTCAGGAATTCATGTGTCAGCTGTCATTGTAGTTCATCAACATCTAAAATCAGCATGTTAGGGGACGTTATGAGTCGAGAGAAGCTAAGTATTATACGCCGACAAGGTATACGAAGTTAGATTTTCCTAATTTTATTGTGTTGGATGTGGATTCATGGATTAGTAAATGTGAATGGTGTTTTACCTTAGACAGAACACCAAAGGCTAGGAAAACCACTCTTGCCAATATTGCATTAGATAATGAAGCTTATCATTGGTTTCGGTATTTTGAGAAGGACGGAATGGTGTGATACCCTAGCCGATGTTTGTGGAAGCAATTCGTACTAGATTCGATCTGCTTAATGATGATCCGATTGAGGATCTTATGCATCTCAAGCAGGACGGTATCATTAAGGAATATCAAAGTGTGTTTGACACTCTTATGCACAAGATCGACTTACCAGAGGCAAAGAGGCTCAGTTGCTTTATTGGTGGACTTAAACCAGAAGTGGCAGCGGGAGTCAAATTACTACGGCAATAGACTCTGCTTGAGGCAAACAAATTGGCTTGTTTACAAGAGTCAATTCGGGAGATTCTTCAACGTGTTTCTTGTGGTTTGATGATGACTAAAGTGAGTTATAGCTCATCTAAAGGATTACTACTAACTCCCATTATAGTAGCACGATCGTTCATACTTGCAGGAAAAGAGAAATCCTCCATGGTCGATGGTCATCCATTACAGCAGCCAGTGATTCAAAAGGGATATTGGGCAAACTTAATTTGATGTTTAAATAGAAGCTTTCTCCAGTTGAATTGGAAGAATGCAGATCCAAAAACCTTTGCTACTATCGCTGAGAAAAGTATACACCTGGTCATAATTGTCGCCAGCAAAAGAGGATGCAAATTCATGATGGAAATGAATGATGATGTGGAAAATGTGGAAGCAACAGAATATAATCTGGAACAAGGAGAGGCAACAGGAGGGAAATCAGACCATATGACTCCAACAATATCTCTCAATGCAATGTTTGGTGAGGTTGAGGATCATACCTTACACGTAAGAGGCAAGATTGGAAAGAGGCTGGTATACATTTTGATTGACATAAGAAGTACAGATAATTTTGTAGATTCTGCCATAGCTAAGGAAGTAGGGCTAACTACTACACAAATACCATCGCGTGTATTACAGTGGTAGGTGGAGGATCACTAGTAGGAAGAGAAATTTGCAGAGGTATGAAGTGGTCATCTCATGGGGTTTTTTTTGAAACTGATGTGTACCTTCTTCCTTTGGCAGGGTATGATATGGTGATTGGTTTACAATGGCTGGAAAAATTTGGTCCTATTCAATTGGATTGTAAGAATTTGTCTATGACATTCAATTGAAAGGGTAAATTTGTTACTTTATCTGCTCATGCTGTCTCTAAAAACTAAATAGTGGTTGAAAGTACAATGATTAAGATGATGCAGCTCTAACCTGAAGCTCTTTGTTTCCAACTCATCCCCTGTGGGAAATCTGATATGCTTACTATGCCTACAATTGAATCTATTCCTGAAGCTATCAATGACTTACTCATTGAATTTGACGAACTGTTTCAAGAACCAACAACTTTACCACCGCCAAGAGGTATTTAGGATAATCGAATAACATTGAGAGATGGCACTAATCCTATTAAAATTCCGCCTTATAGATACCCTGTAACATAGAAAACTGCCATTGAAGAAATAGTAAAGGATATGTTAAAGCAAGACATTATACAACATAGTAATTCACTCTTTGCCTCTCCCATAGTGTTGGTTAAGAAGAAAGATGGGAGTTGGATAATGCACGTGGACTTTTGTGCACTTAATAAAGTAACAGTGCGTAATAGTTTCCCATTCCTTTGAGCAAAGATTTATTAGATGAATTGGTGAAGGCTAGAGTGTTTTCCAAATTAGATCTACGCTCAGGATATCATCAAATACATATGTATGAGGATGACATACACAAAACCACATTTCAGACTCATAAGGGTCACTAGAGTATCTTGTGATGCCATTTGGCTTGACAAACGCACCTTCAACTTTCCAATCTATAATGAATCACATCTTTAAGGAATTATTAAGGAAACATGTATTAGTACTTTTTGGCAACATTCTTATATATAGTCCTGATTTAGCTTCTCATGTTAATCACTTGAGGGGGGTGTTTGAGATACTACAAAGAAATCAATTTTTTGTTAAGAAGTCAAAAGTGTGCTTTTGCTATTCGAGCTTATGGTATTATAGCAAAGCCACTTACTGATATACTGAAGAAAGATGTTTTAAGTGGTCAGAGGAGGCTAATCATGCATTTAATACTCTTAAGGTAGCATTAGTAGCAGAACTTGTTTTGTCTTTACCTGATTTGCAACAACCATTCATGATCGAAACAAATGCCTCTAATATGGGAATAGGAGCATTTCTGATCAAGGGGGCACCTTGTGGCATATGTGAACAAGGTCTTGTCTCTTAGGAATCAATTGTTATCGGTTTATGAAAAAGAATTGCTGGCAATTGTACATGCGGTGTCTAAGTGACATCAATACCTATCTCTTTGGCCTTTTACTATTCTTATTGATCAGCGAAGTTTGAAGTTTTTGATTGAGCAATATCTCTCTACACCAGCTCAATATACATGGATCACAAAACTTATAGGGTTACAATATGAGATCAAATATAGACGAGAGAGAGAGAGAGAGAGAAAGAGAGAGAGCCACAAATGCTCTCTCTCTCTCGCAACTCATGGAGAATTACTTTATCTATTTGTTACCTCGGTTTCCATTGAATTATGGGATAAAATCTATCACCAGTAGAGTGAAGAAGCTGATTTACAATCTATTATTTTTGACCTTCAACATAATCCTTCCCCTTATCCTAAATTTGTTTGGCAGAACGATATGTTGCGAAGGAAACGTCGTCTAGTTATCGGGGCTAAACATGTAGAGTTGCAGAACATTATTATTCAATGGCTATATTCAGGATCTCAGGGTGGACACTCAGGCATTAAAGCAACCTTTTATTGGGTCTGGTCTTTGTTCTACTAGAAGAAAATGCTCATTTCTATTTAGTACTTTATTAAGAATTGTTCAATATGTTTACAATGCAAATCTAAATCTATTGCCTACCCTGGATTACTCCAACCTCTTCTTGTGCCTGAGGGTGTATGGCAAAGTGTTGTAATGGATTTTATTGTCAAGTTACTTAAGTCTAAAGGCAAAGATACTATTTGGGTGGTTGTAGATCATCTCAGCAAGCATGCCTACTTTGTCGCCCTTGCTCTTCCTTTTATTGCCGTTGATTTAGCTCAGTTTTTTATCGATCACATTTATAAGTTGCATGGTACTCCTGCCAATATCATTAGTGACCGAGATCCACTATTTACTATTTTATTTTGGAAAGATTTTCTGTTAAGGTTGAGCATTGAACAAAGATTGTCTACTACTTACCATCCTCAGAGTGATGTGCAGAGTGAGGTCCTTAATCGATGCCTTAAACATTACTTGCGCTGTTTTTATTGGCAACATCCCCATAAATGGACTTAGTGGCTTCCTATGGTAGAGTGGTGGTATAATACTACCTTTCATACATCTACCGGTGTTACACCATTTGAAGTGATGTATAGACAGCCTCCACCACTCTATTTACTATACCTTCCTCATAAAACAATGATGGATTCCATTGACAGAAGTTTTGTAGCTTGGGAAACTTTGCTTCAATGCCTCAAGGACAATCTCCATAAAGCAATTAACTGATGAAACAACTTGCTGATCGTCATCGCTCAGATCTACATTTTATTGTTGGCAATTGGGTTCTATTGAAGTTACATTCTTGGTGTCAATCTCCAGTGAGTCAATGCACTTTTGCCAAGTTGTCACCAAGATATTATGGACCTTTTAAGGTCCTGGCACGTGTTAATGATGTGGCTTACACCCTGGACTTACCTGAAGGAGCTAAAATTCATCCCACTTTTCATGTTTTCCTCTTAAAACCATGTCTAGATCCTTCTATGCCGTATATGCCAATTCCTACTGATTTGGGAGGAGGTGTTCCTAAAGAGTCATTTGCTATTCTTGACTGGCATGTGGTTCCTCAGCATAATCAAGCTTGCATTAAGGTCTTGGTGCTTTGGACTAATAGTTTGCCGGATGAGGCCACTTGGGAGGATTGGGTTGAGTTTAGTAGGTTTTCCTTCGTTTGTTGCAGATTTACATCCTTGAGGACAAGGATGATTTTAGGGGTGGTACTGATATGGTAATAAATTGTTTTAAAGGGTATAATTGTCTTTTATCATTAAGCAGGTTGTTGAGAAATGAACTTTGATCGTTTTAGAGTAAGCAACGAGTATTTATATATGTCTACAACCCACTTGGGAATTATTGAATTGAGTATTCCTTGAATTTTCTCTCCTCTCTCTGATTCTCGACTCTTCCCTCTTCTTCTATCACTCTTTTCTCCCTCTCTGTTTTCTTAGTTCCTAACATGGAAAAATGAATCAAGTCTTGAAATTCCATCTTTCAGTTTGTTGGTGATAGCATTATCTACTCTTGACCTAATTTTCCCTTCAAAAGCATTAACTATCCTATCAGATGAGAAGCAAAAGTATTGAGTCACAGCTTTCGAGACAACCCCAAAAAAATGCACCAAAAGAATATGTCAATAGATAATGGCATACTGCACATATGAAGGCCATATAGAGCTCTTTTTTGTTGTGTTTTTCTAGCTACAAATCATATCATTTTGTAGTAGCAGTCTTTTTATATTTTTTGAAATTTCTGGTGAATTACAAACATATTGTTATGATTTATAGATAAATGCAGGGGAAATAAGGCACTCAAATATGTAGGTTAACCATAGGAAACCAACAATTAGAAATGTAAACTGAAAAATAACATATCTATTGCCAGCAAGATTTCTATAATAGAAGTAACAAGAAAATATGGCCATACCCTTGATAAAGCCAAGATGCTCCTCCATCCAATTTAATTGAAATGTCTTTTATGTCACACCTAGTGTCCTTCAGGACCAACTTGTTAGATCTCATATGTTTTGATGATAACAAAGATTGGATCAATAATATGAAAGGATTTGATAACAAATAAATGAATTTGAACATGTGGCAAAGCATTACTTGAAGTAAGCACAGGAAGTAATAAACAAGTTTTATGAAGGCTCACTCAAGTAGCCACTTGAGTAAGAGAAGCCATTACTCGAGTAGCCACTCGAGTAAGCAAGAAAAATTTCATCCAGTGAAGCACTGCCAAAATTTGGAAGAAGTTACTCGAGGGAGTACTTGAGTAATCTGCAAAGTTATATAGACCATTATTCGAGTAGCCACTCGAGTAACGTTATTCTCATAGGCATCACTCGAGTAACCAGGCCAAAAATCTTCCAGTGACTCTCGGCCAAGAAATGCAACATATCATTCGAGTAGCCACTCTAGTAATCAGTGAGAAAAAGCCATTACTCGAGGGACCACCCGAGTAATCTACAGAATTATTTGAAGCATTACTCGAGTGGCCACTCGAGTAACTAGAAAGAAAAGTCTCAGCCAAGAAATTGATGCAATTACTCGAGGGAGTAATCAAGTAATCTTCCAGGTTATTTGAAAGCCACTCGAGTCACCACCCAAGTGAGGTATGAAAAAATATGAAGGCCACTCGAGTAACTAGATTACCATAGTCAGCACTCGAGTAAATTGTGAATTTAAAGATATGGCCACTCGAGTAGCCACTCGAGTAATCAGGTTTTTTCAAGGTTTGCAATATATCACTCCATGTCTTACCCGAGTGATATCTGATGTAAAATGTTGATTTGCTTACTGCCATGTTTTTGACAAGTTTACTCGAGGGACCACTCGAGTAACAAACTTGATAACTCGAGTAAGGCAATCCAGAAATTAAGTTTTTCATCGAATATCTTTTGATTTGTTATCTATATGATTAACTCTTCATTTCATTAGTATCCTAAGTACATTTGTAGAGAATAATGAAGAGATCATGTAAGAAGTGAAAAGTCAAACAAAATTCCGAACGTTCACCTACCGCAAACGGATAGTTTTCAAATTCGAAGAATAGTCAACCATTGCTGCGCGACTCTAACGGACAAGTTTGAATTGCTTGTAACGGACACTACAAATCATCTATATATATGGAGCATTCAAAGAAAAGAAAAACAAGACACGAACTGAGATTACACGGATCAACACATTCTTAGTGCTTTGTTTACTTATACTCATTCATTGTACTTCAGTGATTACATATTTGCTCTGTGAGAGAGTTTTTCATTACAAACTCAATATTTGTTATTGAGACAACTTAAGGTAGTGGAACCTTGAGTTGGGGATTTGATTACAACGTGTAAGGGGGAGCGAGTGTCTAGGTGAAGGAACTTGCTGTGTACTGAGGTGCCAAGAACCCACTGAATCTTGGAGAATATAGTGAAACTCTCAGAGATGCTCTAAGGACTGGATGTTGGTCAAAGTGGTTGTGGCCGAACCAGTATAAATCCTGGTGTACACTTCGGTGATATTTCTCCTTGTTCTTAACTGCTTTTAATATTCCGTCAATTTTCTTATACGCAATGAAATTTCTGGGATCACCCAATTCACCCCCTTTTGGGTGAAACGCTTGCACTAACACAACTTTAATGGTCCTTCTTGATTCTCCATGCCCAATGTAAGTCTAATGTCCATGTCTTCAACCTTTATAGCACTAAAACCCATCAATTTCCTATTTGTTTAGATTGCACAGAAGATGGAACAAATAAAAACAACAGTAGGAACAAGGAATATGTGTCATATAGAGCCTGAGCAAGAAATAGGACGCATAAAAAAATGCATAAAATATTTTGGCTAGGATAATTTAAACTTAAAAGAAACTTGATTGCCATAAAGTTAAGTAAAATAGCAGATCCTCTATCCCATGTTGAATGAAAAGAAACTCATAAAGCCAAATTCCATTTTATAGTTTTATCAACATCATTGATGAAAGTATAGTCCAATTAGGAAAACTTCCTTCAAAATGATAAATAAATAATGAGTATTGTAATTAATTAATTTATCCAAAGCTGAGGGTGAGAGATGTATAAGAAGGGTTAAATCGGATATTGTAGCATCTTGGAAGTGAAAAAATTACAAGTTTATTCTGACTATTCAGACCTTCAGCTTGTGCAATTTTCTCAGGATGAAATTGTTGTAATGGAATGCTAGAAACAGAGAAGGAAAATTAGAATATGAATTCCTCGAGTTCAACATATATAATGAGCTTATTTATATATATAGGCGAGTATCTACTTAATTAATGCTACGATAATAATAATAATAATGCACAATCCCTGATTTCATGGGATGTGATCCTAACAATATGATTTTATCATAACAATATGATTTTAACACTCCCTCTCAAGTTGGAGCATATATATTAATCATACCTAACTTGGTACAAAGATAATCAACCCATGTCCTACTTAAGGCTTTCATCAGAAGATCTACCAATTGGTCACTTGATCGCACGTGCCTTGTAGATACAATGTTCTCTTTGATCTTAACACAAATAAAATGATAGTCAATTTCAATATGTTTCGTACACTCGTGGAATATAGAGTTCGATGCAATATGTAATGCCACCTTTTTTTCACACCATAGCTTTGCAGGTAGTGTCGTGGCAACACCAATCTCCTTCATGAGTTGAAAGGCCTACATAATTTCCTGTACTGACTGGGACATTGCTTTGTATTCTACTTCTACACTAGATTTTGACACAACCTCTTGCTTCTTACTTCTCCAAGATATCAGGTTTCCACCAACAAACACAGTAACTTGTAGTAGATCGCCTTGTGGCCTTTGATCCTGCATGATTCGCATCACAGAAACACTCGACTTTAGTGTGCCCATAATCTCTATAGAGATGCCATGACTTGGGGAACCTTTCAAATAATACAAAATATGCTATAAGGCTTCCTATTGTGCCACTATTGGGGATGACATGAATTGACTAAATATACTAACCATAAAGTTATATCAGGGCGATTTACTGTCAAATAATGCAGTTTCCCAATAAGTCTTCTATACCTTTCAGGAAATGCAAATGGCTTAAGTTTCTCTAGATCAATCTTCTTATTCAAGTCATCAAGGAGTTCAGTAAACATGTCATTAAGATCCAGAAATGGATTCGGAATCATGGGAATGCTACTTGGTGCAGCTCCAAGTTTCCCAGTCTCTTTTAAGAGATCGAGAAGATACTTTCTCTGAGTCAGGAGGATGCCTTTCTTGCTTCTCATAACCTCAATACCTAGAAAGTACTTCAATGGTCCCAAGTCTTTTGTCTAAAAGTAAGAGTTAAGAAAGACTTTAAGTTCTGAGATTCCAAAGGTATTACACCCCGTTGGCAGCAAGAGAGACAAGTAGACGAACTGAAGTTAACTTAGCCATTGGGGAGAAAGTTTTAGAATATTTAATACCATAAGTTTAGGCATAACCTTTGGGAACTAGCTGAGTTTTCAACCATTCTAAGGAACCATCAGCTTTAGTCTTAATAACAAACACCTATTTACAGCCAATAGCCTTCTTTATAAGAGGTATATCAATAAGAGTTTAGGTACTAGCCTTTTTGAGGGCTATCATTTCTTCTTCCATCGCTGCACGCCAACTAAGGTGAGCTAAGGCTTGGTGAATAGTGGTAGGGGTAGAGATGGAATCAAGAGTGGCAATAAGGGAAGAGGAAACATAGGACAAATTTGGTAGGATACAAAGGAGGAGATTGGATAAACACAGTTAACATATCTCTGTGGAAGGCAATAGGCACGAGTACCTTTCCAGAGAGTAATGAGTAGGTAATCAGATGGGTCAACAGGTAGATAAGGGACTATAGAGTCTGAAGTAGGGGAAGCAGGGACAGGGATAACAAGATTAGGGGAATTAGGAATAGGGGAGTCATGAATAGAATCAACCGCTGAGGCAAGTACTAGTGAAGGAAGAACAATGGCCACATCATCACCATTGATTATAATAGGGGCTGGAACAGCTGCTTATATTGGTGAGATAGGGACTCGATAGACCAAGACATCATCGAATGTATCAACCAGGGAGGGAGACTCATATAATACTGAAGTCTTAAAAAATGAAGAGGACTCATGAAAGGATACATTAATAGACACAACATAACGATAGAGATCAGGTGAGTAACACCGATAGCCTTTCTGGACTCAAGAATAACCGAGAAAGACACATTTCAAAGACATTGGATCGAGTTTAATGGCAATGGGATGAACATCCCAAACAAAACACACACAGCCAAAGAAATTCGGATCAACAGGAAAATACTTAGCTTTAGAGAACATGAGAGAATATGGAGTGTGACCATTAAGAACAGTCGAAGGCATGCAGTTAATGAGAAAACATGCAGTAGACACGGCATCCGCCCATAATGGTTTAGAAACACATAAGTGAAACATGAGGGCTTGAGCAGTTTCTAATAGATGACGATTCTTTCTTTCAGCAACACCATTTTGAGTAGATGTATCAACACAACAGAATTGGTGAAGGATGCCATATTGGTGCATATAATCAGTGAATTGGGTGAAAAAATATTCTTTTGTATTATCACTTCAAAGAATTTTCACAGGGGTACCAAACTAAATGTTAATTTCAGTACAGAAATGAAGAAAGTGAGAAAACAATTCAGAACACTGTTTCATGAAATAAATCCAAGTTGCCTAGGAATAATCATCGGAAAAAGTGACAAAATATTGAAAACTAGTTTGAGACACAACTGAACAAGGACCCTAACTTCAGAATAAACTAATTCAAAGGGGGACACAACTCGTTTCTTGACTCGAGGTGCCAAATGGACACAATAATGTCTGAAAAACTGACATGACTCATAATTTAAAGCAGACATAGAAGAAAATTGAGGATACAACCTCTTTAGAGACAAAAGCGACACATAACCAAGACGACAATGGACTTCAAAAGGAGACGACCCACCAAAACAAGCAATAGAATGTGGCACCTGATCATCGAGGATGTAATGCCTACCAGATTCAAACCCTCTACTAATAATCTGCTTAGTCGACAGATCTTGAATCACACAATTTTCAGGGAATAGTGAGATAAAACAGTTCTAATGACACGAGTTAGTTTACTAAGTGAAAGAAGATTAAATGTAAGGTAAGGAACATTGAGGACAGAGGATAACAAAATAGAAGGAGTGAGGTTAACAGTGCCTGACCTAAGGACACGGACAAGGGAACCATTGTTGACAAATATGGAGGATGGGTTGGCATAAGGTGTATATGATGAAAATAAATGATGGTTACCTGTCATGTGGTCGATAGCACCAGAATCAATGACCCACTTCATGGAAGAAGTAGCAAGACCAAAGGACAAATTACTTATAACTAGGGCCCCTACAGAGGATGGTCTAGAATCAGACTGATAAGATGTTTGGGCAATATGAGCCAAACCACGTTGTTGATCATGTTGCAGCTTATTCTACAATTTATGACAATTTTTCTTAATGTGACCAGGTTCCTTGCAATAATTATAGAGAAAACGGCCACAAGGCGTGTTCAGAGTACTAATTTCATATTTAGACCCATAATTCTTTTTTTCAAAGGGACCACACCCAACCAAAGCACTAGCATTCGGATCAATGGATGGGAGAACCAAACTATAAACACGAAGAACCCGTGAGAACACATCTTTAAGAGATGGAAGCTCCTGACTAGATAGAATTTGAGAGCGAATGGTCTCATATAAAGGGTCAAGAGCTTCAAGAAAATAGAATAAGAAATGGTAAGCTCTCTGCTCTATTTGCTTGCAATGCTATACCTATCAAAGTTGGCAAATGCTTTTGTAACCTTAGACTTATGACTGATTATAGCCTGTAGTTCCATATTCTTGATATGGGTTGGAAGATCCGCCTGCGGAGACATGAGCACTTTCATCTCTTCATACAATCTCTTGAACTTCAAGAAGAAATATTTCAAGGGATGACCCTACTACTGAGAGCTATAGAAGCCTTTACATACTTCATGAACCCGAGTAATATTCCCTTTACTAGAGAACATAAATTCCAGATAACTCATAATTTCTTGATAGTGTTGCAGTGTCTAACAGAAGATAGAATCCGTGGTTTAATAGAGTTCCAAATTTGGAATAAAATTCGAGCATTTGCTCTATTCCAAGCTAAAAGTTTTGTTTCATCACCAGAAGGGGGATCTTTAGTTAAATGAACTTCCTGCTCAATACCTAAAAGATAAACCCTAACAGTTTTGTTTCAATCACTATAATTTCTTCAGTTTAATGGTGAAGCAGTAATCTTGGCAAATATAGCAACATATCAGAAGTCTTAGAGTCATCTATGGAAAATTAACCAAATAGCAATAAAAAAACAATGCTAATGAAATCTTGAAGATCCACAAATTCTAAAATACTACAAACGGAGTAAATGAGGACTTTTAGATCCTCTAACTAGATGCAATAGCAACCTCAAAGAAGGCAAACATCCTTAAATAGAAGCAATACCAAAAAATTGAGTACAAATGACTAACCGTTGCCGGAAAAAGGTGAAATCCGAAGTAAACAGAGATAACCAGAGACCAAAAAGATATCAAATGATCAAAACAACCACAATGTTAGACTAGGTTTGTTGAGAAGAGGAAAACAGAGCAAGTTACTGGTGTAAACAATGCCATACAGGCCTTCACGGGCCAGTGGCCGAAAGTTGAAGACAGGGCGTGTGAGTGCCACGCACCGCCTTAGAGGTGTCGGTTGACCGTGAAATTTTAGGTGTCCTTTAGATTTGATCTAAGGAGTCCGATGGTGTGGGGCGTGGAGTGAGAGGAAGGCTAGAAGTAGATAATCTGAAAAACTTATAGACTCTCTATGCGTGGCAACTCGAAATTCAATGGAAAACTAACAAACAATCATAAAAAAAAACTTGGCAAAATGCTTTGATACCATGTAATGGAATGCTAGAAACAGAAAATTAGAATCTGAATTCCTTCAGTTCAACATGTATAATGAGCCTATATATATATATAGGCGAGTATCTACCGAATTAATGCCATGATAATAATAATAATATACATTCCCTGATTCCATGGGATATGATCCTAACAATATGATTCTAACAGTTCTGTGTATCACAAGTTCAGTCAATATATTGGTACGTTGAGCAAAACTAATCCCATTGGCAATTCTTCTTTCAGCTATAGAAAAATAAAATGCAAATCTAGTTGAAATGTAAATGAGACATTCAAAAACTAAAAAAGAAATTCCAAGTTATATACCTAAATTGTAGTTCTACCTTTGTTACTAATCTCGATAGGAACAAGCCATGTCACCGAACCTGGGGTCATTTCCATATTCCATAGAGGTTGGAATTTCACGATCTACAGGAGAAATGGATGGGCAGTGAGCTTGGATGAGAAACCGATGGTAGCTTGAGGAGTAGGCGGTGGCGGCTGGAGGAGTGGTTGGAGTAGACATTAGAGGAACAGACATGCGAGATGACTCAGAATGGGAGAAATCAACGAATGGCAAAGGGAAAAAGGGTTTATAGTGGCAAGGGTAGTGTTGGAATATTGAAAAATTACTACGGGCAATTTAGTCACAATAGAACACAAATTTTCTCTTACTTAAGAAATACCCCAAATTTTGAGCTTTCACTAAGGAAGGGAGGTGGCATTACAAGATAAAAAATTTTCACCTCCCCTCCTTCTCACCAAGTAAGGTTTTTTAATCTTTAACCCTCACCTAACCTCATCTAACTTAAAAATAAACCCTAACTATAAGGTTCTTCCTAACATATTGTCTAAACTTGACTCTAACTTGCTTGATATTGAATCTCTCTCTCTCTCGCCTTGTCTCCCCCCTCTGTGTACTTTTCCCAAACACACTTGAAGCCTGCAGATCCTGTTGTGTGTTTCTAGTTCCCCTAACTTTGTTCACTTTCTATATTCTTAAAGCTGTCTTGTTTCACATCAGCCTCTCAAATTGAGCTCATATTCATCAAACATGGAAAAAGATGTATCATATAAGTGTGGATGCATGTATATATTCGTATCTTAATTCTATTCTCAACATCCAAGGTCACTCAAAAATTCATTTGGTAAAATGACAATACCTGTTTGAAGGGCATTTTTTATGTACAATTTTTTTGGTGTGTATATGATATTACTAATTAATATTCGAGTATTGTTGCGCCAAGTCGAGATAATTATATTTTTGTGATATGTTTTTTTATCCATAAGGTTTAAAGTTCTTATTTAAGGAAAGTTGAGTTCCTTTTTTTTTTTTGAAGTAAAGTCAAATGCATATTCATAAAAAAGATTATATCAACTAATAACATGTCAAAAAGTTACACATCAGCTAAAAAATGTGGCAGTTGTCAAGACTTTATTTTAATTTCACCTTTACCACAGTATTCAGGGAAAATGAAATGTGGTTCAGTGGGCAACACAGGAATAGTGTAAAAAAACCGATATATAGTACATGATTACATTAAGGAATTCTGTAACACCCCAAATTTTATTCACAAAAAATATATTGTAATTATTTGAATAATTCAATAAAATGGTGAATATCTATGAATTTGGATCTTGTGAATTTTAAAATATTCATATTCATAAGGAAATGAACATATTAATTCAAAAATTGAATTAAATTACAAAGGGGATAGCAAAATCATAATTTTGCCAATTTAGCCCAAGATTAATTATTTTCCAATTAATTGGAGTTAATTTCAATTAATCAAGGAAAATGCATAAAAGGGATTATTCTTGGTAGAATAAAATCAAGAATTTGGGAAATTAGGGGGAATATTACATAGTTCAATTATATGAATTATGGAATTTATGAAAAACATCTTCTTCTCTCCTTCACCTTAAATTTCGCCCAATCATGAGAATAAAGGGGAAAAATTGAGTTTGGTTAGAGTAAAGGGAAGAGTGGATGACTTGGGTAACTAGAAGGGATCTAGTCCCAATCCAATTGAACATAAATGATGTGAAGGCATGGCATAAAGTTGGAAGAGTATGGCCTAAAGCAAGAGAGTATGGTGGGAGGGATGGTGTACATGAAAGGTGGAGAGATCTCAACCTTTGATTAAATCAAGGACTAGGAAGAGAGATGACTAAATAATACATATTTTCCCTTCCTCCTTCATGTGTATTTCGTTCAAGGCAAGAAGGAGAGAGAGAGAGAGAGTGAGTTTGTGAAGCTCTTGAGGTTAGAGAGAAAGAGGAGGAAAATCAAGGTAAGAGCTTGTGTTCCAAAGTGATTTAAGCTTCTTATTTTGTGTTGTCATCCTCTAATCTCTTATTCTTCATGTTAATCATGGTTTAGCAAGCTAATCTTCAAGTTTGAGGAGAGAGAGAGGACGTCCTAGAGAGAGAAACACCAAGGATCAAGAGGTAATCTCCAAAATCTCAACTTCTTAGTGTATTGAAGTTGTTGTTGGTGATTGTTGTTTGGTTTTGTGATTTTTGGGTTGAGTTGTAAAATTAGAAAAGCCATGACCCTAAGGGTTTATGCTGCCCAAAATCCTTTAAATCATGGTTAAGAAGTGTTTAAATAAGTTAATCAAGGATTAGAAGTGGAAAAGTACAAGTTTTGGGAGCTAAAACACAAAACCTCATTTTTCCTATTTTTCCTTCAATATTTCGGCCAGGACCAGAACTGGTAGTAGGAGTTGGATTTTCATGAAATAAATGGTTCCATTAGACTCAGTGGGCAAAAATAGGTGGGGTTACAGTTGGACACTTTTTTGGTCGAGGCCGAAAAAGCATAATTATGAAAACGCCACTGAAATCCCTAAATAGGGGCTGTCAAGGGCATTTTCATAATTTGACACTGAATTTGGTGATTTTGAACCCAGAAATGGATTCCTTGGGCGAAAATAAGTCAAAAATAGCTTTGGTCAAAATTTTGGGAAAACGTGCCATCAGGCCGGGTAGGGTTCCCGAGGGCATTTTTGTAAATTTTCACCATAGACTAATGTAACCACAATAAACACCATGGAAGAGCATAAAATGATACTTGGATAGGTTATGACCTATTTCTGGTACATTTAATATTTTAGGACCGAGTTGGATGCTGGGACAACACGCTTTACGAGACACTATTAAATAAAGGATTATAAAGCTTGGAGGTAGGGACATTATCCTTCATACACTATGCCATAAGTTATGTGATTGTGTGGATGCCATTGTTTTGTAAATGCACTTTATTAATTAACATGATTTGCCTAGAGAGGGGCGGTTAGTGCCAGAGGTGCACTTACACTGGGAGTTGGTAGAAGTCCAACCGGTGTAGATTGTGGGGCTGGGCCCTACTGATGTGTATATGACGATGTTGTGATTATATTGTTCATTAATTTGTGCATACCTTGGTGCATGACATATTTAATTTTTGCATTTTCTATGAATGATATTATATCTCTATGGGGATTCTTCGGAATCTCACCCTATTTTTGAAACCAATACCTCAGCGGGTACCAGTGGGGCAAAGGGGAAAGACGTAGACACCAGAAAGTGAACAGCACGTGTCTCAAGGCGAGGATAAGATCATGAGAATAATTAGTCTATTTTGTGATATTTTAGTGAAATTGTAAATATTAAAACTCCCACTGTATTTTCTGTTTCTGTCGACGAACAATATCGGAATTGTAAACGAATATTTTTATCAGTATAATTGTACTTTCCTGTATGCCCATTGAATTCCTCCTTTATTACTCTTTTATTATCGAAATGAAAACGGGTGTTGACAAATTCCCTTCAGTGTTAGGTAATATATAGAATTTCTCGACATATTCAAAATTAAAGACCAGATATAACCACAATCTTCGTCTTGAGAAACATGCCTGCCACTTTCCCATATCCTCGTCTTTTCCTTTCGAGCCGCTCGCACCCGCTGTGGTATTTTAGTTAGAAAAAGGGGTGAGATTCTGAGGAATCTAAGTAAATACATATTATCGTTCACATAACATACGATAAGTAAATATGATTTGCACCATGAATGCACTAATTATTAAACAATATAACACATCGTCATGTATACATGAGTAGGGCTCCAGACCTACTACTTGTACACCAGTTGGATTCTCATCCAATCCTTCAGGTGTAAGTGCACTTCCAGCACTAACTGCCCTCTCTAAGTATACCATGTTAATTAATAAAAGCACAAACCATGGTAACCACACATTCATATAGACTAAGGCATGAAGTATGAAGGATATTGTCCCTACCTCCACCATTTTTAACCTT
The DNA here is from genome assembly GCA_963242795.1 of Inga leiocalycina. NCBI lineage: Eukaryota > Viridiplantae > Streptophyta > Magnoliopsida > Fabales > Fabaceae > Inga > Inga leiocalycina. Next base: position 77,445,825 of record OY725322.1, read on the forward strand.
GGGATGCTCGCCCCGTAGAACGTGCCAACTCCAGTTTCCTAACTCGGTCTTAAAATATCAAATGTACAAGAATAGGTTATAACCTATCGATGTATAATTTTAGACACTTCCATAGTGTTTATTGTGTTTATATTAGCCTATGGTGAAAATTTACCAAAATGCCTTCGGGACCCCAGCCCGACCCCGCCATACTCAGTCCGAATGTACTTTTCTGAAATTCTGACTGGGGCTATTCTGACATATTTTTGCCCAAGGAATCAATTTCCAGATTTGGAATTACCAAATTCACTTCTAAATTACAAAAATACCCTTGACAGCCCGCTTTAAGGGTTTAAGGGGCGTTTTCAAAATTATGCTTTTTCGGCCTTTTCCAAAAAAGTGACAAACTGTAACCCTATCTAATTTTCCCTCTTGAACTCAATGAAACCATCAAATCATTGAAAATACAACTCTAAGGTCCATTTACATCCCTGGCCGAAATATATGGGTTTTCCGGGAAAATCAGGGTTTTGTGATTTCGGCTCCATAAACGCGTTCCTTTATACTCCTAACCACTTTATTGACTATTACATTAGGTTACAACTAGCATTTAGCAACCATTTGGGCAGCATAACCCCTAAAGAAACCCATTTCCAAAAATTACAAACAAAGACAATCCGACGAAATCTCACCGATTAAATTGTCCACAGCAGCCAGAATAGTCAACATACAAGAGTTTGGAAATTACCTTAAGCTCCCACTAGATTTTCCCTTGATATGGTTGAAACCCTAGCTGTTTTAACACCAAAATATGAGCTTCCAAACCTTAAGGAACGTAGAGGAATAGCTTAGAATCAGAGTTATATGCGTTAGGAGCTAAATCATCAGAGAAATCGACTTACCGTAGAAGATCTCTTCTCCTTTCTCTCTCTACAATGTTGAGCTCTTCCTCCCTCTCTAAAACTGATATGGCATCAGTTTATGGCAGCCAAGGGAAGAGGATGAAGCTTTTATTATTTTACTTTATGGTATTTTAATCATTTTCCATATTTCGGATTTTTACAAAATTTTGGTAGATTTCTGCCTAAACTTTAAAAAATCATAACTAATTCTAGAAAAATTGAATTGGAGTGATTCTAAAGGCTATAGAACCCTTATTGAGTCTAGTTTCAATAAAAAAAATTATAGTCACTCACCAGTTGGAAGAAAAAACTTCCCAAATTTTAAATCTTTACTTGCTGTTCCATAAAATTCATAGTTTTTCTGGGCTAACTTCAAAAATTCATAACTATTTGTATATAGCTTCAAATGAGTCATATGAATATAAATTTAAAGCTTAGGATATCTACTTCCACCCTATAAAATATCATAATTTTTGGATATCATTTGATCATCTAAAATCCCAAGACATTCTCACTGCCTTGCAGGAAATTTCACTAAAAGCATAATCACTTTCTTCAAAATTCACCATTTTATTTTCTTTAATGCCCTAAAGATATAAGAAACATTAGGGAATAGATTTGGGACACTTGCTAAACCAGGGCTTAGAGTCCACTTAATTTAGGCTTATTCTTAAGCCTCAAATCCCAAAATTCGGGATATTACATTTCTTCCCCTGATCAATAAATTTCGTCGTCAAAATTTGAACGTTTACAACTTGGGGATTAATCATATCTCACTGTGTAACTTATCCCTAAGTTATACATACTTATAAAGCATGCACCACAATTTACCTGATATATGTGGTTGAATTACATATCAACTCTTACATAATCGGCACGTTCTGTACTCATGGGTCACCCAACCCTTTATTATATTGATTGTCCATTAGGACGCTCAGTATATTATCCTAGGCCTCATTGCCTTGTTGGAACACTATCTCAATATACTTAGCCTTATAACGCATCTCATTCTATTATCACGTGCAAACTCATAAGCCATGCAACACCATAGTCATATTCTCATCACTAATCTCATATAGTATTTAGCATTCATCATCCATTTTATATGCAGTATGTAGCATGCAATCAAGCATAGGATCCACTGGTTCTTTCCCACAGCGCTTGGTTCTGTAAGCCTCACAGTCCATTCAAGTTTTACCCAGATTCACACAATCACCTTTTTATTGTCATACCCCAATTTAGCCCTCCGGGTAATCGGGGCACTCACCCCAATCCAGCCCATTGGGTAATCGAGTGTGTGACTCGTGGCACTCCCAGTCTAGCCTACTCCGGGGTAGTCGAGAGCCCAAAGGATATCTGCCTCTTTTTTTTGTAACGGCCCAATCCTCACCCACCTAAGAGGTCTGTTGGATGTCCCTTACCCCACCTAACAACGTCTGTTGGGCTAGTGAGTCGGCCTTGGTTCACTTTACTAGGTTCCTCCCATGGTAGGATATTGTGCCTCATATGAGACATGGAACCATTATACACCAAAACGCTTGGTCACCCTTGTCTTACTGCCTCTGCTACAACTTGGTATAGTTTGAATGTTCTGTCAACCTCAAAACATTACTTTGGACACACTGGTCCAATGTCATCACGCTAGGCATCAACCATAATGCCAAGTACACAAGTCTTATGTAACACCCCAAATTTTGATTAAGGACTAATGGGGGTTATTGAGAATGTAATTGTGGATTAAATTTGAATTAATTTTTATTTGTGACAATATTATTTAATATGTCATAATTGATGGAAAATTGATATAATGGAAATATTGGTCTTAAGTTGGTGATTAATGGAAAATTAATTACTAACTAAGAAGAAATGAGATGCATGATTAAATGGCTAATGGATGAGTTAGATAAGCTAATTGGGTGCTTATTGTATGTGAGCCAATGAGGAGTGGACACTTGGCAAGCTCACATATATAGGGATAAGTGGGAAAAGTCAAATGCAATTTTAAAGTATTTTCTTTTCTTTCTTCCTCCCTCTTTTCGACTGACATGGGCTAGGGAGGGGAGTATGATCATTTCCTCATCTCCTACAAGCTACCATCTCTCTCTTCTATTCTCATTTTTCTGGTGCTATTGTTGAAGAAGTGGGAGAAGGAAAAAGCTTGAAAAGGTAGGGGAAAATGATCTCTAATGCTCAAATTCCATTAATTAAAGTTGTTCCTTGAGTAATGAGCTTTATTTTGATGGTTATAGCTTATCTATTGGTGTTGGTTTGTGATTTAAAGAGATTGTGAAAGTTGAAGGATCAAGAAGTCCTTTTAGAAAAGTTGAAGAGGAAAGTGAAGCCAACCTATCTATCTAAGTTTTGTGCCAAATGGAGTAGTTTTGAAATTCTGGGATTTATTAGCCATTTTCAAAAAATGATGATAATTGGACATTTGGCATGTTATTGGTATGAGAATGGTATATTTGGAATGTGTATAGATAGATAGGATTGATTGGGAATTGAATGGTTGAGTTTAGTGATTTTGGAATTTTAGTGTTTAATGTTGCTAAGACCAAAGTATGATAGTGGAATAGGATTTTGGTGGTTTTGACATGTCCATTGGATTCCTTGAGTGTTTTTGTGTGAGGATAGCATTGGTTAAGGTTTTGGGTCCATTGGTAGCTTTTGGTAAAAATTCTGGAAAGCTGTCATTTTGTCTGCATTTTTTGGGTTCTGATATGGTCACTCGAGTGAGGGATCACTTGGGTGTGGTTGGGTTCCACTCAAGTGATTCAGTGAAATTCTTTATTTTCCCTTCAGTTTCGGTGTTTCACTTCTGCAAAAGAGCAAGAGTGTGTCTTTACACTCGCAAGCATTCAGTATCACTCAGTGCAAAGGCTAGTACTCGAGTGCTCCTCTTTCTTTGAAATTCCATTTGCTCTTGGGTACTCACTTCTTGGACTTCACTCGCTAGTGCTCGAGTGAAGCATTTGGGTATCACTCGAGTGAGGTCCAGTGTGCTCGAGTGTCCCTGTCTCTGAAAAGTTCTTGTGTTCTCGGGTGTTCACTCACTATCCTTCACTTTCTGGTACCTGAGTGCAGACTGTATCACCACTCGAGTAAGGCCATCTTCACTTGAGTGAAACAGTAAAAAATGTCAGTGTTTGTGCTTCCAAAAGGGGATCCCTGGGGTAGTTCTTCCAACCCTTTAGGGCTTTTATTAGAGGCATATATGAGTGTTAAAGAGACAGTAATGATAACCAATTTAAGTATTGTGAAGATATTGAGTATTGGAATAAGTGGTGACGTATCGTCCTTAATTATGACTTTAGGATTTGATATTTTCCTGGAGCATAGAAGGCCTGTGCCTGCTCAAGAACGGAAAGACCAAGGTAGTAACACTTTATCCTATATCATGTATATTGCATTGCTTGTATGCATTAGTCATTGAATACAGTGAGGGAACATGGTGAAAGCCCGACCTTGAATATAGATATAGTGAAGGGAACGTGACGTAATCCCGATCTCAAATACAGATACAGTTGATAGGGTGTGGTGAAAGACCGGCCTTGAATACATATACAGTAATGGGACGTGGCAAAAGCCTGACCTCGTATACAGTGAAGGGGACGTGGCAGTGTGCCCGAGCTCGAATATTGATTGCTGCATTGTGATATATGTTTACTTGCTTTGTATATATGCATCATATTCATAAACTGTTGCTATTGTTATTCTCTAAAATCTCATTCTTTCCAAATAACATTTTTAGACAGGGTAAGTGGATCGAGGAGCAAGCAAGTGGATAAGGGCGATTAGGACTGCCGGTGGTAGTCTTAGATATTTTGGTTTTATACTGGACTGGTTATCATTTTGGATAAATGTATATATTGAATAGATCATAGAATTATATTTTTGTGTAATCCCCAGTATGGATACTGAGATGGGCAATGATGCCTTGTACAATATTTTGGATTAATGTTATTATCCCGAGTTAACATTGGGAATTATGCTTACTCTGGTATTATACATGTGACAAACCGAATAGGCCTATTGATTTTATGAATGAAATGAATGGAGATCTATTTGTAAAGATGTTTTAAAAAGTTTTTAATTATCCCGGATCTCTCATTCCATGATTAAACATGTTTAAACTCTTAATCTCGGCCCTGTTAGCGAAGGGGGTTACATCTTACAGTCCAGGGACACCACCCTATGCAAACTTGCACATTGGGTCTTACTGCCTCAAGCCTCCACTCGGCACAATTCTCACACACATCATATTCTACCAGCCTAAGGACTTACTAGTACATCAGGTCTTATGGCTTAAGCATATACAATTTATCATCTTTGCTGAATACATATTGAGACTAACAACCTCAAACAAATCATTGGAACCTAAAGATTAAGCATAAATGTACCATGATTTCTCTGCCTACTCTGAGGTCTATCTCCTCATATGAGCTTTAATCACTACTATAAAAAGATGATTCAACACACCAATTCACGAATGTTTTGAAAAAACAGTAGTTATAAGTGGGATTCAACGACTGGTTTTGAAAACCAGTCGTTATAAGTGGGATTCAACGACTGGTTTCAAAACCAGTCGTTGTAAGTGGGATTCAACGACTGGTTTTCAAAACCAGTCGTTGAATCTTTTAGATTCAATGACTGTTTTTCAAAACCAGTCGTTGTAAGTGGGATTCAACGACTGGTTTTGAAAACCAGTCGTTGAAACTCTGCCATATAATCCCCAAATCAGACCATTCTCGCCTTTGTTCAGCTCACATTGTGTCGCGTCGATCCTATAAAGAGCTCACATTGTGTTGCACCTCCCTATCTGACCCAGACTTCCCCTTTGCCTCTTGCTCACACATTGCTCTCCGATGACTTCTCCGACCATCGTCCTTGCTCTGCTCTTTGCCGTTGTCCATTGGTTTTTTGAGTGCGGCTAAAGGCGTGAACTTTTAGTTTTTTAAGTCAATTTCTTTGAGGAGATGACTAGGGATCTTCTCAACAATGATCTTTACAAGCAAAAGGTATTATTTTTCTCAATTTAATCTATGAATGAAACTGTATCTGTTTGTGATTCTCTCCATATCCCTCGCCTTGTCTTACAAAATATTGTCGCCTCTTCCTTTTAGGTATTCTCTGTTTTACCTTTTTATTCAAAGCACATTCTCCTGCCTCCTTTTATCTTTCACAATTTAATAGAGAATATGTTATTGCTAATGATAATATGTTTAATGTATGAATTTGATTTTTCCTCTATAACTAAAAAGAAATCTTTTTGGGAATCTTGGTGATTAATTGTGTGTATATATATAGTTGAATCTATTATAGGCCAATGGAACTCAATTTGATTTATATAATTGGTAGACAAAGATCTATAAAGATATAACCGATGAAAAGCAAACAACATTTTTTTTTAAAAAAAGAGGGATACAACGACTGGTTTTTCAAAAACAGTCGTTGTAACTCTCTTACAACGACCGTTTTAAAATGGTCGTCTATTTCAAAACTTTCCACGACACTCACATACACGTCCCCTTAAAAACGGTTGTCTAAAGGGCATAAAAACGGTCGTTGAAAGTGCCTTCTGTAGTAGTGAATAATGTCAAGATGATTTAATATGAGTTATACAGAAACCTCCCATGACCCCTGACGGCACCCATAATCTATATTCCTTTATGCCCACTCTTGGCTTGATTCAACTTGAATCATTCTGAGCCATATAAACTTTTATCTCAAGAAAACCCATTCAATGTGGGATTCATTACAATACACCATCATTGAGAGCCGACGTTCCCGTAGCTCTACTCTAGATTCAATATCACGATGGCTGTATTCCACAGTTTGTCGTTAAGACGGCTGCACACTAGGGTTCATTTTCACAGTGGCTCTACACTAGGGTTTGTCGTCACGGTGGCTACACACTATGGTACTGTACTCAGTACTTCACTCAGTCAACTGATTGGTTAGCCCCTCCTGTCAGAACTCTCTGTAGCTAGCCTTCTCCGATCAGATTTCACTGTAGGTAGCCCTCTCCGATCAAAACTCTCCATAGGTAGCCCTTTCTGATCAGAACTCTTTGTTGGTACCCCTCTCCGATCCGAATCCTCCATAGATAGCTCTTTCCAATTGGTAGTCTATAAATAGAAGTATCGTTGTAGAATCCTAAAGCCACTCATACATTCTATTCTCTGTCTCAACCTTAAGACCATATCTCGTGGCTACTCATTATTCTATCAAGAACTAGTCTTATTCAATAAGGGAATATTCTATTATTAAGATCTTTCCCTATGTTAGATTAGCAACTAGCAACCTTGAGATACCTCACACATTTTGATTCATTTAATACCATGTTCTAGTACCTCAAACCATCCAAGTTAAATCAAATTCCTAAGTATCAGGTCAACTATTAAGTTTGATCCTTAGATCGCAATTCAATACTTAGAACCTCAACATTAGCTGAGCCAGGAAATCACTTTCCTCGTTTCCACAAATCATCACTAACCCAACATAAATATGAGTATATTTGCCAGCCTAAGAGCACACTAGTCCCCTAGGTCTTAGGGCCTTTGGACACACAGGTCCACTACAACATATGTGGCTTATAAGATCATACAACCTAGATTTTCTAACCCAAAAATCCTCAAAATGTTACTGAAGGTTCAATAATATCCACAAGGTTCAAACTTCTGTCATGCAACAGAACCATAGTGCAACCTGATTAAAATTTTGACCTAAGCACTATTTTAGCTTAGACTCGATTCAAGCCTATCCCCAACCTTCAATATCATCAAATTGGATCCTCTATGATCAACATATGGCATAATCATCTTGCCTCATATATCACCATACATCATTCCTATATTCCTTTGTCATAACGGTGTTTCTAGGGATCACTATTTAACATGGAGAAACCTCAAAACATTTATTATGCCTCAAGTTCCCATAACCTTATCAAATGAACCTTTCTGGCAGTACTCACTACAACAAAAATGTTCTGTGTTAAAATCAATACTTATATCATCACATTGTACATTTAAACATTCTTCATATCGTCTAATTAAGATGATCATTAGTCATGGAGAAATCTTCAGACAATTCACTATTCCTCAAGTCTTCATGACCTTACCAACTTAACTTCCCAGGGGTCACCCATTCTACATTACCCTGGGTTGAACAAGCTTAACTTTTGTGTACCTGTGCCAAAACACAAATATTGGTTCTATCTGCTCCTAACAACCTGTACTCTGAGACTGCCTTTGTCCATGAGTCATGCAGACTGTCTCTGGCTGTCAAAATACTGTGTGTGGACTACACTTTGCCCTTGGCCGTACTCGCCTCCTCAGGTTTCATAACATCTTGGGTTCGGTATTACACCACTTGCAGCCCTTCAGATATTAGCTGATCTCTTACGGCTAGCTCACACACTAGGGTGTTTCACTCCTTTGGTACGCCCTTCCATGCATATCTCCTATCACTTTGTAATCAGACCATATCAATATACTATCCTGTTGTCAGAACCTCCACTCTGCCAGAACCACTTTCAGCTCCTCTAGAACCGCTTTCGGCTCCTCCAGAACCTCTTGAAGTGTTGATACCAAAATGTCACGCCTTTATTTTAATTTCCCTTTACCACAGTATTCACAAAAACCGATATGTGGTTCGGTGGGCAACACAGGAATAGCATAAAAAAACCGATATATAGTACATGATTACATTAATGAATTCCCTTCAGCGTTAGGTAATATATACAATTTCTTGACATATTCAAAATTAAAGACTAGATATAACCACAATCTTCATCTTGGGAAATGTGCCTGCCACTTTCCCTTATCCTTGTCTTTGCCTTTTGAGCCACTGGCACCCGCTGTGGTATTTTATTTAGAAAAAGGGGTGAGATTCCGAGGAATCTAAGTAGATACATATTATCGTTTACATAACATACGATAAGTAAATATGATTTGCACCATGAATGCACTAATTATTAAACAATATAACACATCGTCATGTATACATGAGTAGGGCTCCAGACCTACTACTTGTACACCAATTGCATTCTCATCCAATCCCTCAGGTGTAAGTGCACTTTCGGCACTAACTGCCCTCTTTAAGCATACCATGTTAATTAATAAAAGCACAAACCATGGTAACCACACATTCATATAGACTAAGGCATGAATTATGAAGGATAATGTCCTTACGTCAACCTTTATTAACCTTGAGATGCTCGCCTTGTGGAACGTGCCAACTCTAGGCTCCTAACTCGGTTCTAAAATACCAAATATACAAGAAATAGGTTATAACCTATCCATATATCATTTTAAACACTTTCATAGTGTTTATTGTGGTTATATTATCCTATGCTAAAAATTTACCAAAATGCCCCTAAGACCTCACCCGGCCTCGCCGTACCTGATTTGGATGTACTTTTTTTGAAATTTTGAATAGGGCTATTCTGACATATTTTTGCCCAAAAAATCCATTTTCGGATTCGGAATTACCAAATTCACTTCCAAATTACAAAAATACCCTTGACAGCCCCGCTTTCAGGGTTTCAGGGACGTTTTTGAAATTATGATTTTTCGGCCTTTTCCGAAAAAGTGACCAACTGTAATCCCACCTAATTTTTCCTCCTGAAATCATTGGAACCATAAAATCATTGAAAATCCAAATCTAAGGCCCATTTACATCCCTGGCCGAAATATATGTGTTTTCCGGGTAAATCGGGGTTTTGTGATTTCGGCTTCGTAAATGTGTTCCTTTCTACTCCTAACCACTTTATTGACTATTCTATTAGGTTACAACTACCATTTAGTACCAATTTGGGCAGCATAACCCCTAAGGAAACCTATTTCCAAAAATTACAAACAAAGACAAGCCAGCAAAATCTCACCTATTAAATTGTCCACAGCAGCCAGAATAGTCAATATACAAGAGTCTAGAAGTTATCTCAAGTTGCCACTAGCTTTTCCCTTGATATGGTTGAAACCCTAGCTGTTCTAACACCAAAATATGAGCTTCCAAACCTTAAGGAACGTAGAGGAATAGCTTAGAATCAGAGTTATATGTGTTAGGAGCTAAATCATCGGAGAAATCGACTTACCGTAGAAGATCTCTTCTCCTTTCTCTCTCTACAATGTTGAGCTCTTCCTCCCTCTCTAAAACTGATATGGCATCAGTTTATGGCAGCCAAGGGAAGAGGATGAAGCTTTTATTATTTTACTTTATGGTATTTTAATCATTTTCCAAATTTCGGGTTTTTACAAAATTTTGGTAGATTTCTGTACAAACTTTAAAAAATCATAACTAATTCTAGAAAATTTGAATTGGAGTGATCAAAAGGCTATAAAACCCTTATTGAGTCTAGTTTGAAGAAAAAAAATGCAGCCTTTCACCATTTGGAAGTAAAAACTTTCCAAATTTTAAATCTTGATGTTCCAGGAAATTCAAAGTTTTTCTGGGCTAACTTCAAAAAATTCATAATTATTTGTATATAGATTCAAATGAGTCATATGACCTATAAATTTAAAGCTTAAGATGTCTACTTCCACCCTATAAAATATCATAATTGTTGGACATCATTTGGTCATCCAAAATCCCAAAACAGTCTTATTGCCTCGCAGGAAATTTCACTGAAAGCATAATCACTTCCTTCAAAATTCACCATTTTATTTTCTTTAATGCCCCAAAGATATAAGAAACATTAGGGAATAGATTTGGGACACCTGCTAAACCGGGGTTTAGCAATCCACTTAATTTAGGCTTATTTCCAAGCCTCAAATCCCAAAATTCAGGATATTATAGCAGTTCCTAAAAAAACTAAAATTAATGCCGCAAAGATTAGAAGAAAAGCTAACTTGCTTAAAAATAAAATTATAGAGGAGCTCCTCAATATTTTGATAAATAACATTAGATGACACTGTTAAATCCACTAAGAGGGAGAAAAGCTTGATTAAGACAGATGATTTACAAGGGTTGCCTCTGAGAAAATTGAAAAAGAAATGAACTTGTGATCTAAAGAAGGCATGCATTCTTTGAGATATAAAAGAGTAAATAATGAAAATCGTGAAACCTTCCATTTGAAAGAAATTAGAGTCGAGTTCCTTCTACATAACTCGATTAGTCATTGTTGATCATACAACAGTGATCTTTTATGACTTTTTATTTTGGACAATTAAACATATATGCATGCACACAAACATGTCAACTTTAAACTCAACTCTAAAACTCAATCCAAACATGATGGGTGGTGCTATCACTGAGGCAACTTGCCGTTGACAATAAGCAATCTTTTATGACTTATCATTAGTATATAATTAATTAAATCTTAAAATTAAAAACTAATCCATGGGCAAATATCTGTAAATCTTTATTTTGCACAAAATTTCTAAATGATGTAAAAATAATATTTGTATATGTATTAAGCTGAAACTTGCATTATAATTATGAACTTTTTAAGGACATGCATGCATGAAGAACAACTAATAACATTGCAATAATCTCTTTTGCTTCCAACATTCTGATTATAAATGTTGCTTTAGCATGAAATCTTTGGAAAGAAAAGAAAAGAAGAAGCTTTATTCCAATTCCAATGAACTTTAAACTTCAAACTTTGATTTGATCTCTTGTTAATTACCTTTGCAACACTCATCTCTTTGCACAGACATTTAATCCTTTCATGTTCATTACGTATCATGGCATGCTATAAATATTATATTTATGTTAATTAAGTACAAATACTTGTTGAGGAAAAAAATATCAAGTTGTTTAAAAACAATTGAAAGTGTTTTAAAAATAATAAATCAGAATAAAAAAAAGGTAAATATTTAATAATTTTGTACTATAAGAGTTGATGTTATTATTTATCCATCTTTATTTTCTATTTTCACTTTACTTTTGTTAACCAAATATATAAATAAAATTATATTCTCATTCTTTCTCATATCATATATATATGACCAACAATAATACAAGATTCTATTCTATTTACTTGAAAAATTAACTCTTATATCGCATATATTACCTGGTTGTGGTTGGGTGCCCAGTCGAGGTACACAAATATTATCTAGCTGTGGTGCGGGAAGTGTATATGTACCGTCCGATGGGAAGTGTATATGTACCATTCGGCCTAGTAAGGACCCAGCTATGATACACGATTTACCTAGCTGTAGTCGGTGACTCGGCTGAGGTACACGTAAGGGTTTCAACTGGATGGTTGGCCCTGAACTTTGTGTACACACACGAATTGTTGTTTTAACTAGGTGTTTGGCTCTGAACTTTATGTACACACACGGATTGATGTGATTTTCATTTTACACTATATGGTGCATGACATATTTATCTATCATATTTTCTATGGATGATTATGGGTTACTATGGAGGGCTATGTGGTGTGAATAAAAAGGCACTCTACTCGACGAGGCTGCTAGCCACGTCCTAAGGGACTCGGGTATGAGGCCAAGAAGGGCTACAGGTGTGACAATAATAAAAAAAGGGATGAGATGTTTATATCGAAATTTCCCAGAACTCAGTATTATGCATGGGATGATGATTGTGAGAGGAGCTTCAAAGAGCTGAAATGAAAAATTTATTAGAGTACCAACATTGATAATCCTAGATCCATAATGGGCCATTGTTGTTTTCACTAATACCAGATGGCATGGATTAGGAGGGGAATTGAATCCCCATATGCGAGCAGGCATATATCGAGATGAGAATTGATGCAAGTCGAGTGAGGGCATACGTATCTCGTCAGCTGAAGCTTTGGGAATTGAACTATTCCATCCATAATCTTGAGTTGATGATAAGAATGTTTGTATTGAATCGGGAAACGTTGCCTTTATGGCATAATTATGGAGTTGTATTGCGACCACAAAGATTGAAAGTTCTGATCGGAGATGGATACCTACGGTGAAATCTGATTGGAGATGGCTACCTACGATTAAATTTGATCAGAGAGGGCTACCTACAATGAAATCTGATCGGAGAGGGCTACCTAAGGAAAGTTCTAATCGGAAGGGGGTTGACCAGGTGTATGGCCGCCTGTGTGAAGCACCGAGTACAGAATCCTAGAGTGCAGCCACCATGATGATGAACCCGTGAAAGCAGCCACCATGATGACGAACCCTAGAGTACAGCTGCCATGAAGTTGAATCGTAGAGTAGAGCTACAGAAACGTTGGCCCTCAACAATGGTGCATTGTAGTAAATCTCACATTGAATAGGTTTTCTTGAGATAAGAGTTTATATGGCTCAGAATGATCAAGTTCAAACGGGTAAAGAGTGGGCATAGAGGAATATAGATTGTGGGTGCCGTCAGGTGTCATGGGAGGTTCCTGTAGGACTCCTATTAAATCATCCTGATATTATTAAAGCTCATATGAGGATATGGACCTCAGAGTGGGCAATAGAAGCATAGTAACTTTATGTTTAATCTTTAGGCACCAATGATTTGTTTGAGGCTGTTAGTCTCGATATGTATTCAACAAAGATGATGAATTATATGTGCTTAAACCATAAGACCTGATGGACTAGTAAGTCCTTAGGCTAGTAGAATATGATGTGTGTGAGAATTGTACTAAGCAAAGGCTCGAGGAGGTAAGACCCGATGTGCAAGGTTGCATAGGGCGGTGTCCCTAGGCTGTAAGACGTGTGTGTCTATTATTGTGGTTGATGTCTAGAGGGATGACATTGGGCCAATGTGTCTAAGGTAATGTTTTGAGGTTGGCAGAACATCCAAACCATACCAGGTTGTAGCGGAGGCAGTAAGACTAGTGTGACCAAACGTTTTGGTGTCCAATAATACCATGTCTCACATGAGGTGCGATATTCTACCATGGGAGGAACCTAATGAAGTGAACCATGGCTAGCTCACTAGCCCAACAGACCTTGTTAAGGGGGTCTAGGGTTGGGCTATTAAAAAAAAGTGATTGTGTGAATCCGGGTGAAATCCCGAAGAGGCTGTAAGGCCTACGGAACCAAACGCTGTGGGAACCTGTGTTTGATTGCATGCTACCTACTGTGTACAAATTGGATGATGAATGCTGAATACTATCTGAGATTAGTAATGGAAATATGACTACGGTGTTACATGGCTTTTGAGCTTGCATGTGATAATAGAATGAGATAGGATTAATCCTTAAATTGTAGACGTTGAAATTTCGAGGACGAAATTTATTGAACGGGGGGAGAAATGTAATACCCCGAAATTTGGGATTTGAGGCATGGGAATAAGCCTAAATTAAGTGGACTACTAAGCCCCAATTTAGAAGGAGCCCAAATTTATCCCCTAATGATTCCTATATCTTTGGGGTATTAAGAAAGTAAAATGGTGAACTTTGGAGAATATAATTATGTTCTCGGTGAAATTGCCTATGAGGGAGTGAGCTTGTCATATGATTTTGAATGATCAAATGATGAGAAAAAATTATGAAATTTTACAAGATGAAAGTAGATATCCTAAGCTTTAATTTGATAGGTCATATGACTCAATTAAATCTATATACAAAAAGATATGAATTTTTGAAGTAAGCCCAGAAAAACTGGAAAGTTTTTGGAACAGCATCCAAAGATTGAAATTCTGGAAATTTTGTGATTTCATCTAGCAAAATTCTATATTTTTCCTTGAAACTAGACTCAATAAGGGTCTTATAGGCTTTGGAATCACCTCATTTCAATTTTTCTAGAATTAGTTATGATTTTTCAAGGTTTGCACAGAAATCTGCCAGAAATTTTGTAAAAATTCGAAAATTTTGAAAAATTATTAAATAATGAAATATGACAGTAGAGTTCAGCCATATTAAGGCAAGGGAGAGCAGAGGGAGCTTGAGGACCAAGTTGAAAGCCTGAGGGATTGGCACGCGAATCGAAGCACACAATTCGAGGTGGAAAAGGTCTAAGACAGGAGGAGATAGAAGATACACTGAGAACAAAGAAAAGAACCGTATGAGGGGATTACGGTGGTGGAATGAAGACGGGAAGATGTCTCTATTTCACTCGGACGGGTTTTGACACCCTAGTAGTTCTGTGTGGCTACATTGATGATAATTTACGAACCCCTATGAGGAATTTATGTAATTGAGCACTTTTCATCAGTATATTTATGCTATTTCTGTGTTGTCCACCGAATCGCATATCATTTTCCGTGAATACTCTGGTAAAGGTGAAATTAAAATAAGGGTGTGACAATTTAATTTGCCTATATATATTGTCCTTGCATACAAAATCAAAATATCTTTTTGTTATATTCTTTCCACATGTTGCGAACCATTTTAAATATTTTAAAAGAATACTTTTTTTTTTTTTGAAAAAATATCTTATATGTTAGGCTGGTTGACAATTTCAATTATTAATTTAGTTTTTAAACAAGAGTGGAGAAGTTATAAATTCCAACGTTTTCCTTGAATTATTCTTTGCGCTTGCTCTAAATTAGATATTTTTCGTAGATATACTTTTTTTCCTTTGATTAGCGCTTCACAGTTATATAATTCATGAAAATAAAATTTGACCACATCTCCATGCATGTTGCCTCAATTTTGAATTAGATTCTTAATTATAATTTATTTTGTTTGAATGAGTTAATGTTTTATCCCGTAATTTTAATTTATAGGCTTTATAAAATTTTTTTATAGTAATGTACGGTCAGTAAAATGGTGTTAAATGATATGAATGAAATTTCATAAATTCCCTAAAATTTTAGGGAGAATTACAATAAAGTCCCAAGGAAGGAAAAAACAAACAAATGGTCCTTGTAGATTGCAAAATGAAAAAATGGTCCCATTAACAACTCCAGGAGCCTGTATTGACAACTCGTTAACAACTCCATGAGCCTGTATTAACAATTCCATGGGACCATTTTTTCATTTCTCTTCTTCCATGGGACCTTAGTGTAATTCTCCCAAAATTTTATAAATTAAATTAATAATTTTTACAATCAAGGAAGAATTCCTATAATAGATCAAAATCAATTATAAGTGTCCAATTAAAACAAAATAAAGTATAGACATAATTTAAAATTGAGGTAATTAAATTATAAAGACTTGAGGATTACCTTCCCTTCATGAAATGATGAAACTCTATTATTTATTTTGATATAATTACATATTAATGGCATTACGAAAGAGTGAGATGATATATATCATTCTGAGCGCTAATCAAAGGAAAAAAAAGGTTTATCTACGAAAAATATCTAATTTAGAGCAAGCACAAAGAATAATTCAAGGAAAACGTTGGAATTTATAACTTGGGAGAATGACAAAAAAAATACCACTTGAACTTCTAAAACTCCAATTAGTCCGTTGACAAAGATTTACGTTGTCAATCCCATTACTATTCTTGTAATCCCATTACCATTCTTGTCAGTGGGATTTTGAAATTCAAATGGTATTTTTCTGTCATTTTCCCTTATAACTTCTCCACCTTGTTTAAAAAATAAATTAATAATTGAAATTGTCAACCAGCCTAACATATAAGATATTTTTTCAAAAAAAAAAGTATTCTTTTAAAATATTTAAAATGGTTTGCAGCATGTGGAAAGAATATAACAAAAAGATATTTTGATTTTGTACACTTTCATTAACTTGAATAATACACGGGAAAGGAATATTACGGTATTTTATTCATTAATGTTTTTTTAAAAAACTGTTTTAGCTTATTCTCTCACAAATCATCAATATTTTCAATTTCAAAACTATTATACGTGCAAGCTATTTGTATCATAGGGTAGTGTAATAGAATCAATGAAATAGCCCCTTAGTCTTTTCAGGGTTATTAAGAATAAAACCGAATTAATATAATATAGTGCACAACTCGGGTTATTTCATTTTGAGAAGTTGGTTAAGAAACTAATTCCTAGTAAACTAAGTAATTACAATGCAAAATTGATAAGAGTAAAATATGATTGATTGATTTTCAAAACTATAAGTTGTATGCAATTAAAATAAATGTTTTTGGGATTTTCAAATAAGGAGGAATGGAAATAGGTGAAGAATGCAAATGATGAAGATGCTCTTGGAAATGGTTTTCAATTACTATCCTAGCTCAATTAAGATATTTGGAGAGTTAATACACTAATCTTCTAAGATTCCAAAGCTCACTAACCAATAAGTCTAGCATCACAAGAGAGGAACCCCTATTCTTGAAATGCTATTAAGCCCTCTTAGTGTAATGAGTTCTCTACGTTTTCTAATATACCAAACCCCATCAATCGATGAGTCTAATGCTTAAACTCATGAATCCATTCACTTAAGCATTATTAAAACTCACCAGTACAAAAAAGGTCTTTTAGACCGGCCCATTTAGACCGGGTGTAGTGGATGCAGGTCTAAAAGAAATGTGCGGTGGCATTTTCGTTATTATAAACAAGTTGGGAGACCGGTTATTATAATAACCGGTCTGAAAAAGATTATTTAGACCAGTTGTATTCTAATCGGTCTAAAAAAATTAGGGATTTTATTTTTTAGACCCGTTATTGAGAGAACCAGTCTAAAATATATTTTGTTTAGACCGGTTAAGAGGATAACCGGTCTAAAACAAAGATTTTTAAGATCGGTTGCCTAACAACCGGTCTTAAAAGTCCACTTTTAAGACCGGTTGTAGGCAACCGGTCTTAAAAATCTTTTTTTAGACCGGTTATCCTCTTAACCGGTCTAAAAAATGTTCCCACTTTACTTTCGCGCCATGCCTCATCAGCTCACACTCCCGCCTCTTCCATTTTGAAATTGATCCCTTCCATTCTGAATCACCCAAGCAACTTTGTTCCCAATCTTTTCTCTCCTCAGCGCGCGTCCCCGTCCCTTACCTCATCCCATTTTGAATCGAGTCCGTCGTCACTCTTCGGCCGCTGTACTGTCATACATTGCTTCAGCTACTCGTGGTTGTCGTCGTGGGTGCTGTCGTCCCTGCTTATTCACTTCATTTCTGGGACATCTTCGTCTTCAATGTCTTTTTTGAGGTATGTTCCTCCTCTGTTCTGAGAAAACACCATTATGTTCCTCCTCTGTTCTATTGTTGAATGTGAATGCACATTAGGTGTTTGATAAAATGTTTGAAAGGAGAAGTTAAAGATATTAGATGTAATAGCAAAGCAGCTTGACCCAGTTAATTAATTAAGGAACTTCACATTTAGTCTTGGACTATTATTATATTTAATTCAAAAAAAATCTAGAACTATTACAGCGTATGGCCCCAACTGTTCAGCTAGGACACAGCCAGCTGACCAAATGTCAATTGAGGTAGTATACTCTGTGGCACCAAATATAAGTTCAGGAGCTCGATAGAAGTGTGAACATATATGTATGATATATTAGATTCCCCTCTGACCTGGTCAGACAAAAATCCAAGGTAACTAGAGGAACATCTCAATGAAAAAAAACGAAGAGAAACAAGTCTTATTAGGAGAAATAATTATTTTAAATCTTTGCCTGCCTGTTTGGAGTGAAAAATGGGGGAAACAAAATAGAGTAAGGAAGATAAGGGATGCAACTATACATATATACTTGGCTGATTAATTATATAATAAGGTCAACATACTAGCACTTTTTCACTTCCAAAATCGCATAGCTTAACTTGATGTGTATGAGTATCCACCTGTAGAATGCACAAAATGACGTTAGAGCCCAAAGGAAATCTATATTCAATGTTTATTCATTAAGCACATTTAAACAAACCAGTATATTTTGAGGCTTCAAATCTCTGTGGCAAACTCCTGGAACGGTGTGGATATAAGCCAAACCCCTGAAAATCTGGAAGCCCACAGCAGATTTTGATCAGGAAGTGAATATAAAGATCAAAGAAGTTTTCTAATCATTAGATGATTTGAAGCATACCTGGTACATATAAAGTTTTACATAAATAAGTGGCATTCTCTGATTAGCATTGCTATAAGGCATTATGACCTAATATAAATTACAATAACAACAGCGTGAGCACTAGCTAGATAAAATATCAGACTCGTCCCTATTGGACGAATCTTCTAGGCCACTCACGTTATATATTAATTCCCTATTACTGAGGTTTCATATTATGGGATGATCAAATTCTGAATTAAACAAAGATCATCACACTTGACATTCAAACTAACCAACTTAATTATAATCAGTGGTTAATTAGATAAAGAGAGCCTCTAGTGAGGAATATATAGTAAAACATTGTAAGCACCCAAATTTGTTTTCTTTTATAAAAATTGGTGGAGCACTGAAGGTGAAGCTAGCGGCCATGAAAAAGTAAGAGACAAGGGAGGTTGAGGCTTGAAAAGTGACTTAAGGAAAGGTATATGCCATTGGAATATTTGGGAGATTGTTAGTGCCTTTGTTGCCTATATATGCTTCCTTACTTCTCTTCAACTACAACTTCCTCATCAATTCTACATGTTTTTTACATGTTTTCATTCCTTTCTGTGTAGTTTTTCTTGTATGTATGTCTTCATTCATCCACTCATGTTTATTTCGGTTATGTTACTTTCTTGTTTATTCATAAAAGTAACTGAACCCTTATGCTTTCGGTCTCTGCTCCCATTCGTGCTTTTCCTACGTACTAATCATTATCGTTTTGTGTACTATGTTTTTCTTATTTTTTCAAAACTGAACTCCCTTTCTGTTTGATTTGATTTTCGACAATATTTAAGTTTACCCCTCCATTAATGTTGTTTTCCCATAAATTATGAATGGAATGTTCTAATGAAGTCAGGACTGCCCTTGTTTTTTTCTTGAAACTGATGGTCCGTTTTTCATATTACATTTATTATTGGTAATTAATTTAAATTAAGAGTAACATCAAGAAGATTTGATGATCAATACATCTTTTTCTTTTTCTTTTCTCCCCTTAAATTAAATTAGATTATGCTATTGGGGGAAAATATATCATATATATAGGTAATGATCCGGGTGCTATATTAATCATTATTGGTTTTTCGGCCATTCACATTCAATATGCATGAATGGGGTTGAGATCTAACTTCTTCAACCCCATTCATATAAATTTGTCGCCAAAATGTTTCTTATATTTCAAATAAGTAAAAAAGTCAACACTCTTGTTTATGCTTGAAGAAAAAAGGATGACCCATTCTCATCATACTCCTACCTTTTCCAGGGGAAAAAGTAGAAAATAAAAAAAAGGTGTTGGAATATATGGATCGTAGTTGGATACAAGCTAAACGGACGAGTTTTGAATATGATGTTGGGGTGAGGGGTTTTTTAGACTTTGTAAAAAGAAATGTCGATGATGATAGTGGGATGTTTTATTGCCCTTGTGTAAAATGTTTGAATAAGAAGCGATTAAGTGCTGCAGATATATATACACATTTAATTTGTGAAGGGTTTTGTAAGACGTATGTAGTATGGGTATGGCATGGTGAACAATTAGAAATGCCAAGTGCATCTCAACAGGGGGACGTGACTTGTGATGATAATGACATGGATATAGATGATCAGATAGAGGATATTATTCATGATGTAGGAGAAGAGGCTTTTGAACAATCACATGCATATGGTAATATGTGCAGTGATGCTGAGAAGCCGCTGTACCCGGGGTGTAAAAAATACCAATTGCTGAATGCTGTATTGAAATTGGTAAGCTTGAAAGCACGGCATGGATGGAGCGACAAGAGTTTTTCAGAAACACTTGAGGCCTTTAAAGATATGCTTCCTGATGATAATGTGTTACCTTGTCGATACTATGATGCTAAGAAAATACTGTGTCCACTAGGGATGAAGTATAAAAAGATCCATGCTTGCCCTAATGATTGCATATTCTATAGAAAAGATCATGAAGAGAAGGAGCAATGTCCGATATGTGAAACTCTGAGGTATAAATCAAATAAGGGCCCTGCAAAAGTGTTGTTGTATCTTCCAATCATTCCAAGGTTCAAGTGCCTGTTTGCTAATGAAATTGATGCCAAAAATTTGAGATGGCATGCAGATGAGCAGATTTCTGATGGAAAGCTTCGACATCCAGCTGATTCTTCTCAATGGCAGAAAATCGATCAATTATTTCCTAGCTTTGGTGAAGAACCTAGGAATCTCAGGCTTGGGCTTAGCACAGATGGTATGAATTCTTATGGTAGCCTAAGCAGTATACATAGTTCATGGCCTGTTCTGTTGGTAATTTACAACTTATCTCCTTTGTTATGTATGAAATGAAAGTACATTATGTTGTCTATGTTGATTTCGGGACCAAAGCAACCCGAAAATGACATAGATGTTTACCTAGAACCCTTGATCGAAGACTTGAAAGAGTTGTGGGATAAAGGTGTCGATGTTTTTGATGCGAACAAGAAGGAGACTTTTAATATACGAGCAATGATCTTTTGTACTATAAATGACTTCCCTGCATATGGGAACTTGTCAGGATATAGCGTTAAAGGCCACAAAGCTTGTCCGATATGTGAAGAAGGCACATGCTACCATCAACTTCAACATGGAAGAAAGACGGTTTACCTTGGCCATAGGCGATTTCTAAGACGAAGCCACCCTTATCATAGATTAAAAAAAGCTTTTTTCGGTGGCCAAGAGTTTGAAGATGCTCCAGAGGCATTGACTGGGGAGGAAATTTATGAAAAGGTGAAAAATATCTATACTATGTTTGGTAAGTTATCAAAGAGTAGAAATGAGAAAAATATATGGAAAAAAAGGTCCATCTTCTTCTATCTTCCATATTGGCGCAATCTTGACGTCAGACACTGTATTGATTTCATGCATGTGGAGAAGAACGTATGTGATAGTATTGTTGGGACACTGCTCAACATACAAGGAAGTTATAAGGATGGCGTGAAGGCAAGATTAGACTTGCAAGAAATGGGAATACGAGAAGATTTACATCTAAGGCCATACGGTAATAGAACTTTTTGTCCTCCAGCTGCTCATACTTTGTCTAAGGTTGAGAAAAGAAGCTTTTGTGAGTGTTTACATGGCGCTAAAGTTCCCTTAGGGTATTGTTCAAATTTTAAAAAGCTTGTATCGATGAAAGACTTGAAGTTAATAGGGCTAAAGTCTCATGATTGTCATATCTTAATGCAACAACTACTCCCAGTAGCTATTCGAGGCATTGCCGAATATGATCTTCAACACATATTGACTAGACTTTGTTTCTTCTTCAATGCCATTTGTTGTAAAGTCATTGACACGGAAAGATTGGAGGAATTGGAAAATAAAGGATATATGATCTTATGCCAGCTTGAGAAGCTTTTTCTTCCTTCCTTTTTTGATATCATTGTACACTTGATTGTTCATCTAGTGAGCGAGATAAAGTTGTGTGGCCTTATATATTTCCGGTGGATGTACCCAATCGAAAGAACTATGAAAATACTAAAAGGGTATGTGAAGAACCCCAACCGGCCTGAAGCATCTATTGTTCAAAAATATGTTTCTGAAGAAGCTATGGAATTTTGTCAACATTATTTGTCAAATGTACGACATATTGCCCTTCCTAAACGTCATGATCAAGAAGGGGGTAGATGTGGGGCAACAGTAAAGAGCATAGATGCTGATGAATTGCAACAAGTCCACTTGTACATCTTGAACAATGTTGATGAAGTTCAATATTACATGAATGCCCATAAAGAAATTGTACGGAAACAAAATTGTTGAATGACTGAACAAAGGTTAATCAGGGAGCATAATAGAACTTTCGCACATTGGTTTGAACAAAAGGTTGACGGAGAAGAATGTGTTTCTGATACAATAAATTGGTTAGCATGTGGTCCTGAAGTTGATGTCATAAGTTGGACTTCATTTGTGATCAATGGTTATACCTTTTACACAAGTCCCTAGATGATAAGAGCCCCATCCAGAACAGTGGTGTTGTATTAGTGGCTGAATCTATGCACTTCTCTAGTTCGAAAGATAAGAACCCTACATTGGCTGCCATACCTTATTATGGGGTGATTGAAGAGATTTAGGTGGTTGACTATGTTAAAATTAGATTTCCCATTTTCAAATGCAAGTGGGTTGATGTCAATAATGGTGTGAAGATCGATAGGTTAGGATTTACATTAGTAGATCTGAATAGTAGAAGTTTTGGAGATGAACCTTTCATTATGGTAGATCAGGCGCAACAAGTGTTCTATATCACTGATCAGGCAAATAAAATGTGGTTTGTAGCTCTCCAAGGAAAAAGGGTTGTTGATATTGGTGAGAAAAGTCACTCAAATTATGATCTTCTTGATACTCCTTCTTTTTCCAGGGGTTTACCAGAACTGAACAAAGAAGATGAAGCATATAATGCGCATGGCACAAAAATGATCATCATGAGGGAATATGGGAGGATATCTCTTTATGATACTACTTTGACCTTAACTAACTAAAGTAATTATGATTATGATTTATATCCGAAGAATATGTTTAGTTATTTTATCGATATAGTCTTCACATGTCATAGCTTAGGATTTATCTTTCTTTGTTGTCGTTACAGGCAAATGACGAATCCCCAGCATCCTAGTGTAGAGGATCAGCCACCTCCTACACCTCTGAGTCAGCCACCAGTGCTTAGGAGAGTCAGCTACCTAGTGCTCAGGAGAGTCAGCCAGCTAGTGTTAACCAGGGCGAGCCTAGCAATGCTCCGAGCCAGGGTCATAATGAGCGCAGTAGCCAGTCTGTACGGAGGGGTAGACGTGGCACACGATTGAAAGATGTTTCCCTCAGTCGGAGTGCAGGCCAAAAGATACCGATTGAGTTTGATAGATATTGGAAACCAATCGGGCCTAATGCACAATGATATAGGAGTTTCGTCGGCCTCCTTGCATGTAACAAGTCGAGCATCTTGATAGAGGAGTGGAGAAATATTGATGCAAAGGTGAAGCAGCATATTTGGGACACTATTCAGGTATACAATTCTCTTCTGTATGTAATTAATTATTACCAAATGTCACAAATTTGTCACTTACTCCTTCAATGCATGCATTTCAGCTCACCTACGACGTTCCTCAGAGTGAAATCTTGTACAACAAGACGATGACGTATTGTTATGAGCGTTGGAGCAAGTTTAAGACAAATCTGACCAACAATTACATTCATATTGAGGTGAAAGATGATCAGCCTCGTCCTAATTCATGCGACCAGTATACATTTCTTGATCAAGCGACTTGGCAAGAATTTGTTAGGCTTTGGACTACTCCAGAATCTTTGGTTAGTTGACTTATTTTTCATTTTATTTACTTAGCAATTATCTTAATTGATTATAACACTTTCCTTTTGTATCATTTCTTATTCGCAGGCAAAAAGGCAAAAAGCATAAGAGAGTGGTAGAAAGAATGATTGCCCTCATACAATGTCTTATGGGGCTTATGCAAAGGCTGAAAGAGACTTGTTGGCGGCCAAACAGAAGAGATTGGAAGAAGCATCTCAATCCGATCCTTCTATTCTTCTTTCTCCGCCATCTCCGATTCGTCGAGAAGAAAAATGGCAATTTGCCCACCAAAAGAGAAGTGGGTCTTATACGAGTGAACAATCTCGTATAGTAGGTGAAAGAATTGTGAGTATATATCGTTACTATTATTAATTACATAAGAAACGTACTTCATTACTTATGTTTGTTATTTTGTATTATCTTACAGGAGGAACTTAGAAAAAAACAAGTTGAGGGCTCTTTTAAGTCGGAGGGCAGGAATGATATTCTAACAGTTGCTACTGGCAAACATGAGCATCCAGGGCGTGTTAGGGGAGTTGGAGGAGGGGTAGGGATACGGGATTACTTTGGAGCCCCCGTACGCTATTCCTCAAACATCGTGACTAGGGAGGAATTGGAGACTATGTTGGACATTGTAAGAGCAGAAGCAAAGGCTGAGGTTGAAGCATCATTTGATGCACTATTAGAGACTTGGTTGAGCAAGATGAAAGAGGAAATGATAGTGTTTATGAGCTCAAGACAAGATATCAGTGCTCCCCAGCCACAATCGATTGATCCTAATAAGAAGAGTACTAAAGGTAGTTGTTGCAATATCGGGTAGTCATCAGAGGGTCCTAACCCTGAAATTACTGAGCTTTGTGATCTTTTTATCGAGGATCCTCTGAGACGGTTAGTTGCATGGGGTAGTGTGCATAACCTGGGATCAACTGTCCACCACCGACAAATGGAAGGTGATCAAGTCCGAGTGTCAGTTGATGAGATGATTATTGCAGATGCACCTGTCCCTATCCCTTCTGATGAATTCAAGATCATTAGCGATGTCTTGGGCACGTTCATCTTGTGGCCAACGAACCTTGTTTCTGGTTGAGCCGAGGAAAGTCTGATCAAAGCCCCACCAAGTCCAGCTTCCTTCACTCAGAAAGAAGTTTCACAGCCTCCATTGAATATCATGCAACAAGTGATTCTGATGGCATATGATACATCCTTCAAAATAAGAGAGTGGCCTACAGATTTCGTCTGGATTTGGTGTTACAGATGTTTGATCTTGCTGATCCCTTTCCTGAAGAAGATATTGATTTCATTCGCACATGTTGTGCTGAATTCATCTATGAGCTATTACAAAAATAGTGAGTTTTTGAATCCAATGTTACATTGTACATTATTGTTCTCATATGTATTGCTAACAACATTACTTATTTCGTCAAAAAGGTAACTGGGGACTCGAAAAAAGATGCATTATGATTATGATCTTGCTACGACCCAGTTTATGAATAATTTTAGAAGTTGTTGCTACTTGTTAGTAGGTAACTCTCACATTTAGTTGTCTCAAACAATTAGTTCTGGTAGCTTTGCATAAATCTTATGGTGATTAAACGAAAGCAATTAGTTAAAAGACAATTTAGTTGTTGCCATGGTTGATGGAAAGTATTTTGAAATATAATTTCTTAGTTTCATGTAGTGATGGGCTTGTAGATGTAAGCACAAATTTCTCTAATCAAGTTAATCATGCTGAGAGGCTTGATGGGTTATATTGGGAAATACCAAAGTACCCTGTTTTTTATTAGTTCGGATTCCCATTCCGGGCTTTTATTCATTTATGTTTGATAGCAATATCAATTTATGTTCTTCTGAAGGTTAAACATTTAGGCACAGATTATGGTGCACGTTACTTCCACTCAAATTTCCTTTCTGTTTTTGGTCTTCTCGCCAGAGGCTTCCTATTTGTTGTACAAAAATCTGGTGGGAAATGCTAACTGCATTGGTTGATTATATGGACAGTCTAGTTCCTCCAAGATATCAAAATTCTGTGAAATAACATCTCGTCTCAGCTTTATTCTATTTGAAATTATGTCAGCAACACATTTATTTCTTTGACGCTAAACCATTTGTATTGATAGACACGTTTTTTATGGCATGTTCATTTCTTTGCTTGGTTCTTTTCCCAGAAACTTCATGTTTGGTGTAGGCAACCAAAGGGACACTGGGGACTAGGGAAGGTACAATCAACTTCAAAAGAAGAAGCTTTTGTTTTACTGCTGTCATTTGGTCATCCTTACTGTCTAATTGTAAATGAATCATCAATGTATGACTGTACTGGCTTGTATATGAACATTAATTTGTTGCTGCTATAGACTGCTACTTTTTGAATTTTGTAATTGAAATCAGTGATTGTTCTGTACTGCTGTTAAAATTGGAGCATTCTGTGCGTGTATATATAATAAAAGGGACATTTTTTTAAAAAAAATGAAGCTTTAAGACCGGTTGTAGTCACAACCGGTCTTAAAAAGTACTTTAAGACCGGTTGTGGGCACAACCGGTCTTAAAGGGCAGACCTTTAAGACCAGTTGTGGGCACAACCGGTCTTAAAAGTGTGACTTTTAAGACCGGTTATAACAACCGGTCTAAAAAATAATAGACTTTTTAGACCTGCTATATCAAGACCTAATACAAAACTGGTCTAAAAAGTCATTTTTAACCGGTCTAAAAAGTCATTTTTCTACTAGTGACCCCTTAGAGAGTGATCATGGAATAAGCAATGTATTCAGGTTCAACTATAATTCCAATTCAATCACACTACTCAACAATATCATGTTAAATATATAGAAATCAATAGAATCATAGGAAACATATATATAACCATATATATTGATGAGTACAAATCCTCATTACAAATCCCAAATCACAATAACTTAACTCCTAAACTTAAGAAATCACAAATATAATGAGTTATCACTACTACAGAAGGGATTTTTAATGACCACTTTTTTGCCCTTTAGACGACTGTTTTTGGGGGGACGTTTATGTGAGTGTCGTTGAAAAGTTGAGAAAAGACGATTGTTTTTAAACAGTCGTAGTTTCATAGTTACAACGACTATTTCAGAAATAACAGTCATTGTATCTTAGCTGTTTTTTTACGTTTTACTCATTACAACTAGCAATGCCATTGGAAAAACATCAACCTAGATAATTACATTTTGAATCTTCAAAATGGGCAAGTAATTGGTAGGTTACATAGGAATGAATAACCCTTCCTTTTTATCATCTACAAAGTTACATTGGCCCTAAAATCTATCTCCTTTCATCATCTACAACCTCAAGACTAACAATGATTGATGATCAAAGGCTCCTGAAACCTCAATGCTAGATGAACCTATACTAACGAGTTCTCTAACCTGCACATTGCTATCTTTAAAAGAAAAAACTAGATCCATGAACCATTATCTTATGATTAACTCTTTAGCTTCCCCTATTATTTCATGGAAGGGAAAAGCATATGTTAAATTTTCTATCATGACATATAGCGCATATATCATCATAACATCATTTCAATGTGCAAACTTCAACTTTCAATGTAAAATCATGACAATCATATGGTGAAAGAGATGATGACATGATTCCATGAAATCCCTATACTTCATCATCATTTCCCAAAGTGTTCTCGATAAAGCATAATGCTTTAACAAATTCAAAGTACTCATACATAAGAAATTAGGAAAAGTATTCGAATATGCAAACTTAAATAGAACTGTACAAAACCATTGCAATATGTAAAAAAATTTCTACACTTCATGACCCCTCTATGTGTTGTAGAAGATGTCCTGACAAAAGGTCTCAGATCAAATTAATGTCTTCAATTGTGTAAGGGTCTTGATTACAAAAAATCTGTGCGCAAAATGGAGAATATATTAACATAAATCAATAATTTGAATGAAATAACTAACAATTCAATTATATGAAAAGAAATGAAATTCAGTTGAGAATCAAGAAATGATCACCTGTTCAAAATTTGTAGTAAGGCCACTGAAAATGATGTTATACATATATAGTATAACATAGAAGCCGTACTCAGTTTTCCCTATTTGCCAAGGACACTATACATCAAAAGCAAACGGTAAAAAAAGAACAAAGGCCTATGTAAAGCAATAGTCAATCAAAGAACTTGAATGTAAAGAACTTAAGTTTAGCTGGAACTACTTTGTCGGACCACCTTTACCTTCATGCTTCCCACCTATTATATAATGTCTTCAGTGCACTGTAATAATTAAAATGATAAACAGAAGACATTAAAACAATTGAGTAAAATAAAAAATCAATGACTGACAAATAAATTTACTTACGTGTTAAAAATATTTTTGATATCTGCATCTGGCTTGCGACCCAATGAGTCAAACCGAAAGATGATGTGGATCAAGGGACAAGGAACACAAAGAATCCAATGATAACTATAATCACATACATATATAGATTAAAATGAGGTTAGATAACATGGTACTGTTTAGAAAAGTGAACGTGTATAAATATATCAAATAAAGTTACTTGCCCTTCAACAATTGGTACTAGATAACAAGGCAGCTGAGTCTCTCCTATTGTATAGCCTACATAGCTCATATGATCTTCTAACCTCTGGTTATTACGCTGTGACATATTGCCAGGACATAAGAAGCCATATGTAGTGCTGAGCTCTCGTTCGGCACACAATTTGTGGAAGCAACTACCACATAAATGAAATGAGAAATGACTCAGTAAATGTAGAAACCTAAAACTCCTAAATATCAGTGCATTAATTACAGTTAAAAATTATAACTAAACTCACATGATTGCAAATATGACCCATCCTATGTCTATCTCCTCCAAAGATAGGAACTCTCTAATATCTTTGTTATCAAGTCCATAATTATACGAGATCCTACGACCCATAATCCTACAAGGCATCTTCAAGTCGACCTTGTTAATGTCTTGATGAATATTTTGCAGTTGTGCCAATAAGGGAAATTTTGTATCATATTTTTCCTAGTAACACACAAAATAAAGATTATAAGTAGAATGTCAAGGATCAAGTAACAGTAAGGTGTTTCCTACCATTAGAGGGACTGGCACAGTTTGAACAAGATGTATAGGCCACAAGATGAAAGATCTTGTTGTCTGACCTAGTCTGGCAACCTCACCATCGGGGAACAGGACATTTACACATTCCTCCCCCAATCAAACACTTGTGACATTGACCTTACGTTGATTATCCCGGATTTGGTTATTATGGTGGTTGGTGGCATACGTGTATACGACAACATCAGCAACAACACGTGGATACGGGACTTTCAAATACAGAGTGCAAGGTTCTCTAAGCTCTAGTGAAGGACCAGGGTCACCATATCCAATCTCTGGCGGATTGTAACTGCCTTTGGTGTTGGGAAAGGCCGGGGATTCCTGAGTAAGAGAAATGAAAGAATTAATTAAAATAATGTAAGGAAAAACTCAATGTTATATTAAATGAAATTATTTACAAACCTTGGATCTAGGCTTTACGTTACACATCCTGCCTTACACGTGAGACAACACCATCGTACTCATCTCGCCACGTAGCTCACTCAACAACTCTTCTTTAAGCTCGTCTCGAAGTAATTGATGCATTTGTACCGCTAGCTCTGCTCAGATTTCCTCTTGAACCGGGGACACAAACTCCTGACTCATTTCACCTAGTCCATAAGCTTGTGAACCTTATCCAAAGTATTTAGAGAGACCAACTCCCCTTGACTCCCCTCTAACTTGACCAGGGTGATCTAGATTCCCAAGTGCCATTGCTAAGATGTCCATCCTTCCAGTTTGAGTGAAGGAAACCTGGTTGCTCTGCTCTTCAAGTTCATCCTACAGCATACAATGGATAAATATAAAGTAATTACATGTAATCTTGTTAGGAAAATGAAACACACTTAAATATACTTGTTATTAAATACTCATAATCCTTTTAACGACATCAGCAATGACTGGATTTATATATTTTTCTCCCTTTATCCTCCCTGCTTTCCATTTTTTGCGACGCGGGGGAGGAGGTAGCGCCTGCACGATAATACTAGGATCTGCTCAGGCTGCTTCCTCCAATTTTTGCAATTCAGCTTGCATCATCTTCTTTTCCATCTTCCGATAACCCCCACGCGACATGTAATAAGGATAATTGTTTT
This sequence comes from Inga leiocalycina, assembly GCA_963242795.1. NCBI lineage: Eukaryota > Viridiplantae > Streptophyta > Magnoliopsida > Fabales > Fabaceae > Inga > Inga leiocalycina. The sequence continues at coordinate 77,475,990 of OY725322.1, forward strand.
TCGCTCACCTCTCTTTATTTGCTTGACTCAATTTCTATATAAACAAAGAATAATGATGACTGGGTTAGAGATGTCAAGTAAGTTCAACTAAAATGTTTAACACTAAGATGAATAAAATGTACCAGAAAATCAGGATTCTGTCGCGATGCCATAAACAACCTTTAGTCATTTAGAGAAAGAAACGAATACTCTTTACAAGGATCCTCATGACTCCTTGGCCCTCGAACATACTTGGTTGTGAGCGTGGACTTGAAATCTTTCCATCACTCACAAACTTCCCCCATCCAATGGTTGTACATCTGCCTCATATTGGGAATATCATAAGTTTGCTACAAAACAAAATATATAATAGTTATATATGAAAAAATAGAAATAGAGATAGAGATAACAATACAACTTTACATACCAAAAGTTGTTCCCAAATCATAGACTTCGTGTCCTTCGAAACTTCCCTCCAGGTAGGAATTAGAACGCTAACTTTGCTCTGACCCAAAAAGCCAACGTAGCTAATGAACTTATCTCCCTCTTCGCCGATAGCTTTTAAATCAACATCAAATTCTACATGAACCCTCGCCTGTTCTTCCTAATGACGTTTGACTACCGACCGTAGCTTCGTGCTTCCTCTAACCTTTTTCTTAACAGGTGAGCCAGCAGAGTCGCTTGAATTTGAACGTGCCATGATCCTGCTAAGAAATAAATGTGACATATGATAAGTAAATTGAAATTATATGCACACTTTAAATAATTCAAAATCTTACTTTAAGTGTTTTCCCAAATTCCTTCACAATGATCAACTCTAGCTGCATATTTTCATTATCTACCAATTCTACTTCAGATGGCATAGGCGGATTTGCAGTGAAAGGCAGTGTGTCATCAATATTCAAACTTGGATCACCATCCTTCTATTTTTTTACTTTGGAGTACAATAGATAATTTTTCATTTGTTGGATCAATGACATAAAACACTTGTTTTGCTTAACTTGCTAAAATGAATGACTCATCTTTATAACTGACTCTTTCAAGATCAACTGAGGTAAATCCAAATTGATATATTTCAACAGCATTATTGTTAACCCACTTGCATTAGAATAAAGGAACTCTCAACTTAGTATAGCTTATCTCCCATATGTCTTCAATAACTCTATAATAGACCATGGATGCCAAAATGGGGTTTTTGTCTTTCGAACTAGAAAAGTGCATTGATTCGGCTACCACCATCACCCCACTATTTTGCATAGTACTTTTGTTATCCTGGGCTTTTGTATAGAAAGAATACCCATTTATATCAAAGCGACTCCAAGTTATGACCCCAAAACAAAGCCCCCAAGCTAACTATTTGGTTGTCTCAGACACATTGGTCTCATGCGCTATCTTATCCTTGTACCACTCTATGAAAGTCTTGTTTTGCTCATTAGCTATCTACAGGTCATTTTTTCTTGGATATATCTCCTTTAAACTCTTTGTGTTTGGCTAAGTACGACTGAACTTCTTCCGTATTATTCTAGATATACAAGTGTGCTTGCAAAACCTCTTCATGACGCATACTCTTCACTGTGAGCCCCCGTGTTCCCTTACTTATACCCTTTTCATGATGAGATTGGGCCTTTGACTTTGATAGATATTCTTTGCAAAAGTCTATAGCCTCTTTAATGACATATCTTTCCACAATTAAGGCTTCAGGTCGATAAGGAATTTTAGAATACTCTTTTAAGTTCTTCATGTATCGCTCGAAAGGGTACATCCACCTTAGATAAACTGGGCCGCATAGTCTTACCTCCCTTATCAGATGAACTATTAAATGCACCATTATATCAAAGAATATGGGAGCAAAATGCATCTCTAGTTGGGATAGAATAGCATAAACCTTATTTTTCAGTTCGTCTAACCTTGCAATGTCATCAACTTTGCCACAAATAGCATTGAAGAAACTGCACAACCTTGTTATCGTGCTTCGCACATCATCTTTCATAATGCCTTTAATATCTACTGGTAATAGTTGTTGCATCAAGACATGACAATCATGGGACTTCATTCCAACTAACTTCAAATCTTCCATTGATACAAGCCGACTCATATTAGAAGAATACCCTTGTGGCAGCTTAATGTCGTGCAAATACCCACACAAACTTCTTCTCTTAGCTTTTGACAATGTATGCGCTGCTGGCTCCATATACGCTCTCTTACCATCATCTCTTAGTTGTGGATATAGTTGTTCTCTTTTTCCATTTTAACCAATATAGTCTCATACTAATTCCATCTTTAGTCTTCCCTGGTATGTGCAAAAGTGTGCCAACAAGACTATCACATACATTTTTTTCCACATGCATCACATCAATACTATGTCTCACTTCAAGACTACGCTAATATGGAAGATCAAAGAAAATTAACCTCTTCTTCCATATGTTCTTCTTACCCGTAGGCTTTAGATTTTTACCGTAAGTGACATTGATTCTTTCCACCCAACTATAAACCTCATCTCTAGTTAATGGCTTCGGAGCCATTCCATTCTCAAACAAATCATTAAAAGCCTTCTTTAGCCTACGGTACAAGTGGAACCGAGGAAGAAATAGTCTATGATGAAGGTAGACCATTTTTCTACCGGGCTTGAGTTGATAGAAGTGTGTGCTTGCTTCACATATCGGACATACTTTATGACCCTTGACACTATAACCTGACAGGTTCCTATATGCAAGGAAGTAGTTAATCGTGGTGAAAATCATTGCACGTAGCTTAAACGACTGTTGCTTATATGCATCAAACACATCTACGCCATCCTCCCACAACTTCTTTAAGTCCTTTATCAGAGGTGCTAAGTAGACATCGATATCGTTCACTGGCTGTTTTGGTTCCGAAATCATCATAGAAAGCATCATATACTTGCGTTTCATACACAACCAAGGAGGTAAGTTGTAAATCATTAGCAGAACCAGCCATGCACTATGTGTACTACTAAAAGAACCATAGGGATTGATTCCGTTTATGCAAAGCCCAAGCCGAAGGTTTATAGGCTCGCTGCCAAATCCAGGATACATTTCATCTACTATCTTCCATTATGGAGAGTCAGCCGGGTATCAAAGGTATTTTCTATCACATACTCTGTCATCATAATGCCATCTCAGCTTCTTTGCTTCTTTTGCATTAGCAAACATTAGTTTGAATCGCGGTATGATTGGAAGATACCACAAAACCTTTAAAGGTTGCTTTTTAATTATCTCATCACTACACCTAGTACCTTTCTTCACTTTGTATATGGAAGTTTTACATCTCGGACACTTACTTAATCCTTCATACTCATTTCTGTACAATACGCAGTCATTAAGGCAAGTATGTATCTTTTTATACTCCATACCCATCGTAGACAATATTTTCTTTGCCTCATACATACGATTTGGAAGTACATTATCCTCTGGAAACATATCACACAATAATTCAAGTAACAATGTGAAACTATTATCGATCCACCCACAAGTTGCCTTGAAGTTGACCAAGTGCAAAATACTTGACAAGCGTGTATACTTAGTACACCCAGGGTACAAAGGTGTCTCTGCATAACTCCGCATGCTATCACATACAAGCGATTGTGCAAAATATTCAACCTTAACATCATGAATCATTTTCTCTATTCTATCGTCATCACCAACCTCCAAAACTTCCTTCTTGTGGGATGCACAAGCGGTTACTTCCTTACCATACCATATCCACCTTTTGTACCGACGATTTATTCCATCATAAAATAAGTGATCTCGTATATCATCAATATTACGTAGACTCTCATTTAAATACTTCACACATGGGGAAAAATACTTCCCATTTTTACTAGGCACATTCATTCTAGAAAATTTAATAAACTCTTCCACCCCATTCTCATATTCTTTACTGGTTCTCAAAACATTTATCCAACGGTGACCCATTTTACTACCACCTATGCCATTTTCAACAATACTCAATTTTAGACCAATTGTCATTATGATATGAATATGGATCAAGAAAAGGGATGCCTTGCTCTTGGTTCATTCACACTCTCAAGTTAATTATATATGATATCCATAAGTCATAAACAATAGTATTATTTTATTATCTTCACTTTGTACAATGTATGAAACACAAATCTAGTTTGGTAATTAAAGGCACTATAAAATAAATAAATAAAAATTAAAATTTACTCAGGCTGGGGTTGTGGTTTAATTTGAAAATAATAAATAACCAATTTTAAATTTTAAAATAATAATAAGTACATGATAAAAAATTTCCTCAAAATTCATTTTCTTAAAAAATAATTAGTTAAAAGATTTTCTCTAAATTAGATTAATTAGGCATAACTCAAAATACAATATATTAAAATTTTAAGAATAAAATAAAATTAAATCTGGAACATCAAGTTGTGATTTAGACTGTCCAAAAGAAGGAATGAGCACACTTCCAGTTTGAAAGCATTTATTTTAAGCACTTTTTCACTTACTTGAGATAAAATTATTGTCACTGTTTACTTTGTATAACACAAAATCACTTGAAAATAAACAAGTAAGATATGATAGTATGGTACTAAATCTGTTTTCAAATGCCAACACCTACCTCCTCAAGGTTTTGAATCATATGCGTTATTGCATATTGTTTGCACTTTAGATCACAGAACAAAGTATACAAAGCTAAGTCATCAATAATCGGGAAGAACTATCAAGCAAGAAAGCCAGCTAATACTATAAGAATCTGGGCATCAGGTCACTAAAAAAGAAATCAAAACTGAATCTCTGCTTCTTAAAATAACAATTCCATTAGCTAGCTATTGTCTTTTAGTTTTGCCCTCTACAAATCATTCTAATGTAAGTGAATCTCTAGTCCGTTAACACTAAATTTCAACTCTGTGAACAAAATATAAGCAAGCATTCAGCTTTAATTTCCATCACAAAGACATAACAGACCAGGCCAAGAATGTACAAGAGGGGATTTGGGGAATTACCAGGAAAAAGAAGGGAGTGTTGCACGCTTGAACTGACGAAGAAGAAGGTAGCGAGCTGGGGTGGAGATGCAGGCTGCGACAGAGGCTGACAGGGTGGAGAGGGGGCCAGAGAATGATAACTAAGACCTACGAAGAAGTGAGTGGGGGTGAGACAGAGCAAACAGAAACAAAGGGATCAAGTGACAGAGGAGCAAGGTCAGACAGGGGGCGGGAAAGGGAAAGTGATTATCATCAGAAGAACGGGCTGGGATTTATTTTGGCACTTTCAACGATTGTTCTTAAGAACAATCGTTGAAGATTAAGTTTTAACGACTGTTTTCTTAAGAACAGTCATTGAAACGTTTCCTTAATTCCCAATTGCTTTTCTACTACTGTTATTTGAAAATAGTCGTTAATTAGTGTCATAAATTATCCTATTTGTAGTAGTATATATAGATAAAATAAACTCCCATTTTAAGCACAAGTGAGCTCAAGTTATCTCCAATTCATGTCCAAGAGCACAAAATTGCCTAACCACTTATGAGAAAAACTTCAGGAAATATAATCACACTTTGATAGATTCAAACATCCAGCCATGTAAAACAATAAATTAATTAACAAATTAGCACTAAACAAGTTAAGCTTAGGGCTGAAATTTAATCCAGAGGCAGAACAGAGAAGCTATGGCTATAATGAATTCAAAAGCAGAGGAAGCTATAGCCTGAAATGATAGAGAAAAAAAGGAGTTTGCCAAAGGTTGTGAACAATGATGACTAATTAAGGTGAGATGGTAGTGGACGGAAGTGAAGGTTATGGTGGGCGACGGTGGTGTTCGTTGAAGAAAACCTGAAGCTTGCAGCAGCTTCCACAACCCCCAGCTCTCTCAGTCACTCTTCCTTTTCCCCTTTGCTCTCATTCTCTCTCAGCTTTCTCCAAGTTGCGGTAGCTCTCAGCTTGCCGCTCACTACAAAAAAAAAATGATAATTTATAGCTGTGCATTGTAGCTGTTAAAATAAACCGCTGCAAATATAAGGATTTGTAGCGGTTTTAAGCAACATCGCTACAAATTTGCAACGGTATGCTTCGCGCCAAGTGCCGGGTGGGTTAGGGAATGCTACTTGTAGCGGTTTACAAGACAACCGCTACAAATTTTGGGGCCAAACTCGCGCCAAATTTGTCACGATTATTTTGTAGCGGTTAGTCTATATTAATCGCTACAAATGTGGTACCAGCTTGGCGTGAAGCTAGCGCGACTATTGTGGCGGTTCTTTTGTAGCATTTTTTATGATAGTAACTGCTACGGAATTTAGAGGGCTATCTTTTTATAGTGGTTACAGAGATCCGCTACAAAATTTAACTCATATTTGTAGCGGTTACAGTGTATAACCACTACAAAATACATTTGAAATAAATATTTATTAAAAAAAGAATAAATAAAATATTTGTAGCGGTTTATATATAAAAAATGCTACAAAATATAAATATTTGTAGTGGTTAAATGGATGAAACCGCTACAAAGTGATACGTAACTTTGTAGTGGTTTGACAAACAAAACCGCTACAAATTGAACATTTGAAATTTGAAAAATTTTAATTCCTTCCAACGGTTATGAATATTTATAGCGGTTTCTCAATACTAACCACTAAAAAGTATTCTTTTAAAATTTGAATATTTTAATTCCCACCAACAGTCATGAACATTTGTAGCGGTTTTTTGACATAACCGCTACAAAGTGTTGCATATTGAAAATTTGAATTTCAAATCCTGTAAACTGTGGTGAAAATTTGTAACGGTTTTTATCGTATAACCGCTACAAAATGAATTTGAAATAAATATTTATAAAAAAAATAAAAAAATGAATTTGTAGCGGTTTTTATGTATAAGCTGCTACAAAGTATAAATATTTGTAGTGGTTTTATAAACAAAACCGCTACAAATTGAACATTTGAAATTTAAAATATTTTTATTAAAAACATCAGACAAATATTTGTAGAGGTTATAAAACTGCTACAAAATCAAATAAAACCACTACAAGTGTGAAATATTTTTATAAAAAAATTCAAACCAATATTTATAAGGGTTATGAAACCGCTAAAAAATCAAATAAAACCGTTACAAATGTGAAACCGCTAGAAATAATGTTACATAAACCGCTACAAATATCAACCGCTACAAAACTTGTCACATTAACCGCTACAAGCGCTACATAGATCCCTATAAATACTCCAAGCACATGTCATTTCAAACACTTCTCCATTTCTTTCAACCCTTCTTCTCTTTAAATTTTTTGTGCTACTTTTGAAATTCCCATTTGAATTTAATAAAGGTTTTCCAACAGCTATAAAATTGGAGCCAAATTTTCATTTTTCATTTCCCACCACGCGAAATTGTGGTGCTAACATTTGTAGTGATTACTAAATTTGTAGCAGTTGTGTTACGTGAATAGCGGTTGTTGTAAACCGCTATAAATACGTTTGCAACAGTGGATTTTGTAGCGGTTGTAATAATGTCATTTGTAGTGGTTAAAACCGCTACTAATACACATTTTCAACTGCTACTAAATCACAGTTTTTTTGTAGTGGCTGCTGCTCTGTTCCTTTACCCGACTGCCTTCTCCAATGAGAAGCTCCGTGACGATGTCCCTCTTCCACAAGCCTACTTGGACTTTCTCATCAACACCACTAAAGATGTTGATGCTCATCTTTTAAAGGCCTAATTAAACATCAAACAAAAATATCTAATTAAGAGCAAATCGAACTAAGCGAGTGAACCTATCTATATGCTCATCTGCAGTGGTTGTAATAAAGTGTTTGATCTTCCTAGATTTACTACTTGTGCTACTGGAAGTTGGCTGTAGTATCCTTTTATCTTTCTGTTTGTTCGACGCTTCGATTTGGCCATCAGTGTGGGTAGCTTTTATAATTGTACAAGTTTTTATGTTCTGTCTTGTAAACTCTCTGTTATATTCGTGTCTAGTGTCCTTTCTTTCAAATTACAAGGATAAGTACTAACAGCTTAATATTACAAACGAGACCTAACTCACGACTTCTTATGTGCTTATAGGAGAGCTCACATGTCCTTCTGCCACGAGGCCATTGACGTATAGTCAACCCTTTGATATATGGTTCATTTGTGGATTTTGGATTCGCATGCCAGATATATATGTAACGAGGCTATTTGACTTAATTAAATAATATTAAGTTGATTGATATTTAATTTAATGTCAGTTGTATTAGTTTATTTAATTAATATTTCACCCACTCACTCTAATCAAGGATGCCTATACCACTATGAGTGGAAATCTCCCTTAAGTGACTCCTCCAGCTCTTTTCTCAGCGTTATAATCCATTCACAAGTATTATTTAAGTTACCTCTTAGTTGAAGTTTTTTAATCATTTATTTGCTCCAGAGACAGGATTCTGAAAGAAAGCTTACCAATCTTAGATTCATTCCATCTAATAAGTTCTTCTTTTAAATTTTCTAAACGATTAATTAGCTGAAAGTCCACATGAGAGGAACTTATGCTATTCCAAACTCATTTCACCAACAGACCACATTCCTGAAATTTGAGCTAGAAGTTTTCAGAATGAAATGGAGGCCAATGAGGTCTTTGATATGAATCTGTATCCAACAATAGAAGGGCATGATCCGAAGCAACCATAGGAAGAACCTGACCTATAGCTTGAGGAAATTGGTTAAGCCATTGAACATTATAGAACACACTATCAATTTTTTCTCACACTGATGCATCTCCAAGCCGATTATTAAAGCAAGTAAAATGGGGGTCCTTGAGAGGAAATTCAATTAATTGTGTATCAAACAACAACTGTTGAAACTGAGAAGCCCCTCTAAGAGCATATTACTACTAAATTAGAGATCACGTTCATGGAACTAAGGTGCATCGAGGATTGGTTCTGATCACGTCAAGCACTGGACAAGCCTTCCACGCCCATATTCACTTACCTATATATCTGATAAAGCATGATTTTATTCCAAATAATAACAAATTGTGCTGAGCTTCATTCTTAATTTACTTGAAGAGATTGATCAAAAGAAGAAGTCGATCACATTCAACATTTTTGATGGACATGTTGGCGACCAGTACAAGACCTTCAAGTCTAAGCTTCAGGTGCTTGACAAGGGCGTTAGTAATAATAATAGTGCCGTTGCCAAATGGACTTGCGAATATGAGAAGCTCCGTGACGATGTGCCTCCTCCTCAGCCTACTTGGACTTTCTCGTTAACACCACTATAGATATCGATGTTCATCTTTTGAAGGCATAAATATCAATCCAAAATATGTAATTAAGGGAAAATGGAACCTGTCTAATTAATCCAAGCGTGTGAACCCATCTAGTTTAATGTTGTTATTGTGTGTCCAGAATAAAGGTGCATATGCTATGCGGAACCAGTTAAGTGATGGGCAGCACAAGCTCATCAGATATGCACCGTACGGTTTATCTTAGTTTTGGATAATCCAGATTTGATGAGTTTCTAGTTCTTATTGATGGGCACCGAAATTGTTTCTATGTTTAATGATGAGATGTTGGTTATATTAATATAAATCATTTGGGTAAAATTTTATTTATTTTAAAAATTATAATTGAATTATTTTAATTTATAAATTTTTAATTTAGTCCTCACTGATGGGCTTAGACATTTCTTTGGCCATATATATCCTCGCTTGGAATTCTTGAGGCGGCTTTGAAGGGGACTGATACCGTTGACCAACACAAAATGAATTCCTTTTTTCCTAAAAATGAAAAGTAATTCCGATGAACCATTGGAACACGATTCAAAGCCTCTTTCCGGCGATCTGTGGCTTAATTTCCACTTTCCAGAGAATCCCATGTTTATAAATCAGAAAAACAAAAAGTTCAGTGAGAGAAATATAGAAATAATGATGGAAAAGCCTGAATAATACTTCGCATTATATTGTACCTCACTTAAATGGAAAAAAAAATACATATATGATCACCAGATATATTTTAATTTTTATTTCATTGACTGTAGAAATAATCAGTCGACTTTGCTTACTCTACAGGGTGATAATATAATTAAGGGAAAATCACTAGTAAATACTAAATAAGGAAATTAATTGCTCTTTACCACCAACAGACATAGGGTATTGAACTGTCATTAAAATTGAACTTAAAAAGACAAAATAGCCCTTAGTTTGACAAAACGATTTTAGGCGGGAGGAAGGAGAAAGTGCACGGCTTCTCAGAACCCTCCGAATCCCTTCTTCCTCTTCCATTTTCGGCATTCTGTAGAAGTTCAGCGCCATCTCCCCTCACTCGGCTGTCTCCTTGGCTTATGTACTTCGATAGTGTCGTCTCGGGCTACTCCTCCAGCAGGCGCCGTCTCATTGGCTCGAGTCCTTGGGCAATGTCGTCTCCGGGTGCTCCTCTAGTGGCCGCCGTCTCCTTGGCTCATGTTCTTCGTTATGTGAAGTCTCCCATGCGAAGAACAAACATCGGGGATGGATAATGCGTAGTATTGAAGTTTGGATATCTAAGAAGAAGACAAAGTAATTATTTTCATTTAAGTGCAATTGATCTTCCATAATGTGAAATTAATCTTTCATGATGTGCAATTGAGCTTCCGTTTTGTGCAATTACTCTTCCATGATGTGCAATTTATCTTCCGTTTTGTGCAATTACTCTTCCATGATGTGTAAAGGATGATCAATTGTGCCAATGATCTTCCATTGTGTGCAATTACTCTTCCTTGATGTGCCAATGATCTTCCGTTTTGTGCAATTACTCTTCCATGATATGCAATTGCCCTTCCATTTTATGCAATTAATCTTTCATGATGTGCAATTGATCTTCCATGATGCGCACATGAGCTTCTGTTTTGTGCAATTACTCTTCCATGAAGTGCAATTGATCTCCTGTTTTGTGCAATGGATCTTTTCCATACGTGCCCAATGGTCATCCATGTTATGTGTAAAGGATGATGATCCATTATGTGCCAATGATATGCCGTTTTGTGTAATTACTCTTCCATGAAGTGCAACTAATCTTCCGTTGTGTGCAATTAATCTTTCATGAAGTGCAATTCATCTTCCATTGTGTGCAGTTACTCTTCCATGATGTGCAATTGATCTCCCGTTTTGTATAATGGATCTTTGTCATACATGCCCAATGGTCATCCAATGCAAGTGAGCATAGTAATGCAAATTATGTTGACAGAGCCAAAGGACACGAGCCAAGGAGACAGCGGCTGCTGGAGGAGCGCCCGGAGATGACACTGCCCAAGGACTCGAGACAACGAGACGGCGACCACTGGAGGAATAGCCGGAGACGACACTGCTAAAGGACACAAGCCAAGGAGACGGCCGAGTAAGGGGAGACGACGCTAAACTTCTGTAGAATGCCGAAAATGGAAGAGGAAGAAGGGATTCAGAGGGTTTTGAGAAGCTGTGCACTTTCTCCTTCCTCCCGCCTAAAATCATCTTGTCAAACTAAGGGCTTTTTTGTCTTTTTAAGTTCAATTTTAATGACAATTCAGTACCCCATGTCTATTGATGGCAAATAGCAATTAATTCCCTTATTTGGTATTTACTAGCGATTTTCCCTAAAATTAACTTGATTTCAGAATTACAACTAGTTAATATTGGGATAATAACTATAAATATTACTCCCTCTAGTCCTAGATTATATTAAGAAAATTAGTTAAATGCGTTATTTATAAAAAAAAAATGTGAGTTGGTTTTCTTCAAAAGACAATATTTAGATCAAATTGCTTATATATATTATATTAAGTTCTCAAATAACACATGGTCATGTCATGTGTTCTATTTTTAAAATATTATCTTTAAACAATAAACTCATGAAAAAATAAGACAGATTGTTATGTGATTAGAGGATTTGACATTATAAATATATAAGAAACTTGATATAAGTATTCTCTTTCTTAAATTTCCTCTTTTAATAATTTTCATTCCGTTAATGAAAAACCTCCTTATAGTACATGCGATTAATATAGAGAGTTTAGGGGAAAAATTATTAATTTGAGAAATAAAGTAAATTGATATCTTTCATTTGGAGGGGAAGAGGGAAGGGAAAATTTTTAGGAGTTGGATTTAAGAAAATTGGAGAAGTGGGGTTACAAAAATTTAACATAGATAATATGTAAGATTAAAGAGTAAGAATACTTAATTAAAAATTTCATACTCCATACCTTTCATTTTTTCAAATCTATCTCAAAAATTTTTTCTCTCCGCTCACTTTCCCTCCCCTTCCCTCATAACAAACAAGCCCTTATGGTCCAAGCAAATTCCTCTAGCCACTAGCTCTTATTTTAAAGATCAGGAGAGTATTAAATACATAACATTGTATTTTAATTAATGTAATAAAACTAATCTTCAATTAACCAATTAATTAAGCTGGCGTGGGCGCGCGATATGGGCTCTAATCAATTAAGCGAGTGGGTGGTGGTTCGAATATATTATCTCTCATATACCAAACGTGCAACAATCTGGAAATGGTCATATCTTTTCAACAAATATATTGATTATTAAGTTTGAAAAAGAAATTCAAATCCCCGATCAATTCAAGATCTCGTAGCATATACTCCATCCGTCACTATATATAAGAGTTTTTTTTTTTTTTTGAAGGGACTTGTCCCTAAATGTAATATCCTTTTTAAGTTTGTCTCAATAATAAACACATTTTTTCCCATTTGCCTTCAATTAATTATTATACTATATATATTTTCTTTCATCCTTTTCTCATTATTACTCTCTCTCTCTCTCTCTCTCTCTCTCTCTCTCTCTCTCTCTCTCTCTCTCTCTCTTGTTAGTCCAAGCGTTTCACCCAAGAGGGGGGCTGAATTGGGTGATACTAAAAATTTCGTTGCAAATATAAATCTTAACGGTGAATACAAAGCAGTAAAGAGAAAGGAGAAATATCACCGAAGTGTACACCGGGAGTTATACTGGTTCGGCCACAACCACTTTGACCTACGTCCAGTCCTCAGAGCTTCTCTGAGAGTTTCACTATAACTTCCAAGATTCAGTGGATTCTTGGCACTTCAATACAAGCAAGTTCCTTCGCCTGGACACTCGCTCCTCCTTACAAGTTGTAATCCAATCCCAACTCAAGGTTCCACAACCTTAAGTTACTTCAATAACAAATATTGAGTTTGAATGAAATATCTCTCTCACAAAGTGAATAAGAATCACTGAAGTATAGAATTACAAGTATTATGTAAAACAGAGTAGTGAACTTGATAATGCATTCGTGTGTGTGTTCTTGTTGTTTTTTTTTCTGTTTAGATGTTTCCATATATATAGATGTGTTGGTAATGATTGTTGGAACATATTTCTTCATGCCTGTTAGAGCGTGCGCAACCACTGTTGACTTTTCCAGTATTTGAAAGATGTCCGTTTGCGGTAGGTGGCGATAGGTGGCGTTTGAACGTTGCATTTGACTTTCCTTATTTGGCAAGATCTCCTCATTGTTTATCTGCGGATATACTAAGAATACTTATACAATGAAGGGTTAATCATATAGGAAACAAATTAGTGAACGTTGGAATGATTTCTGAATTTCTGGACTTGCATACTCGAGTAGTTACTCGAGTATTCATTAAGTTTACTCGAGTACTACTCGAGTATCATTGTGAAAATATTGATAAACTGCAAGTCAATAAATGAACTTTACATTACTCGGGTACTGCATGGAGTAAACACAATTTCAAATCTTTGGAAATACCTGTTTATTCGGGTACTTACTCGGGTATGACACACTTTACTTCATAGGTTACTCGAGTAGCAACTCGAGTAATCTTTCAAATAAACTTTAGGTTACTCGATGCTTCACTCCAGTAATGTTGGCAGGATGTCAGGGCCGAGAGCACTTCAAGTTTAATTACCTTGTTACTCGAGTAAACATAAATTTCCTGCATAGCTTACTCAGGTAGGAACTTCAAGTTCTGTGTAAATAACTCTACATATTACTCGATTACTAACTCGAGTAATCCAGTTTAAATGAGTGATTGAATATCTGCATACTTGAGTAGTGCCTCGAGTGAAGTGTGATAAAAGCATTTCATGTTATTCGAGTATTACCTTCAGGTTTTGCTTACCACAGTGAGTTACTCGAGTAGCTCCTGGAGTAACATTGGTAGCATAGAAAATGCTGAGAGCAACATTTTTCTTGAAGCAGGGGACTCGAGTACATACTCGAGTATCATTGGCAGGCCGAGAATAACTGGAAGTCTTTTACATGATTACTCGAGTACTTATTCAAGTAACATTGGCAAGCCGAGAGCAACTCCAAGTGATTTACCTGGTTACTCGAGTAGATACTCGAGTAACGTTGGCAGGCTGAGAGCAAATGGAAGTCATTAACCTTATTACTCGAGTGCTTACTCGAGTAATGTTGGCAGGTTACTTGAAGGTTGACTCTGATTACTTCAAGTTTCTGTCTCATTACTCGAGTACTTACTCGAGTAACTCTTTAGAAAACTTGCCAGTGATGAAGTTTCTCAACTTTTTCTCTTGGCCTTTCTTCATTACTTCAATACTTACTTCAAGTGATGATTTTCCCTGTTATTACTTTGTTTAAACTTATTTGTTTATCAAATCTTTTTCATACCATCCTTTGTTATCATCAAAACATGAGAGATCTAACATCTCTCTCTCTCTCTCTCTCTCACTCACTCACTCACTCATAAATAAGGTCATTTTCGAACAAAAAAAAATTTCCTACATAATTATTATATTTAACCACTTTTAACTATTTTTTAGAATCTTACGATTTGATTAAAAGATTTTTATATATGTGACGGAGGAGTAAATATAATATACGCACTAATTAAAGTATTTATAATTTTTATTTTTAAAATAAATTTTAAAAAATTTAGATATCACACCAGCCTTTGTCTTCTAGTGTCAAATATACATTCTCGCTCGCACATTACTGCATATTTGATCATTAGACTTAAATAATTAGTTTGACTTAAATAATCAGTTTTTTTTAATACCGTATCGCTTCATCTTCTTTTGTTACAACACCGCATTTTTCAAACACGAAAGTAATCTCAATTATTAGATATATCAAATTAATCATATGCCAACCCAAATCCCATTTCTCCATTATTTTCTAGGTTAAATTGCATTATAAAATGAATCGAAGTTGGATAATGAAAATTAGGCATGTTCTTTCCATTATTTTCCTTTTTATTTGCAAGAGATGTTTATCAAATTGTAATTCAAAGCTTTTCAAAGATTGTATCGTATTGGAAATCAATGCCATTTTTAGTTGATCTTTGTTCCAACCTTAGTCCATAAAAAAGCAATATTAATCGCCAACCAATAGGAGACGATATATGATAGCAAAACTTTTAAATCAATATTATTTCAAAATTGAGTCCACGTGATCACATCATTTAACGTTGACTAATCATTTGACAATTAGGAATTAATCATTGAACATATTATCGATGACTGAACTTCCGAACACGTGAAACTTCATTATATGATCCACTGGTCGGGAAATAATTATACATTACGAAAGTCCATGACTATTTTCTGTAAAATGATTGTTCGAAATTTGATTTTTGATATGCCTAGAAATCACTTTGATTATAAGAATAAATTCAAATATTTTTTTACCTCAATAGATTCAAATATTGAAATCAGTAAAACTTTAAAAAATATTTTCATTAATAACTTGACCTATAAAAACACAATGAGTATACTCTATTTTGATAGGACAGATTAATATCCTTCAGAATATTTGAGGGGCAAAAAGTAAGCTTCTCCTGATTAGGTTGCTACATACATTAAAGGTAGGATTCAAACCTCTAACCACTTGTTTAAATGACAAAATTCTCTACCGCTCACGCCAATCTAATAATTGGCATTAATCAAACATTATGTTATTTGAAGGAAAAAAAAAAAGCTCCAATAACCTGGCTAGAAAAATAAAATCAAGCAAACATGTGTGTGAGTAATCTTATTCAACTAACTTATTGCAATAATATATCCTTCAATACGCCACAAATTTGTTATATAAGGGAATTGGAGTACACAAATTTCGCCATAGAACTTGTCATCATCTCTTTGAAGATTTTATTTGATCTGCATCTAGGCGAGAGAGAGAGAGAGAGATGGTGAGTACTCTGGCGGCAGATCTGGAACTGAAAACTTCGGCTGTGAAGTTTTTGGAAGTATTTGCCACCAAAACATATGAGCTTGCCACTATCTCCCCTGACATCATTCAAAGGCTAGAAATTGTTTCTGGTGAATGGGGCACTCCAGGCTTCACCTTCATCGTACACTATACCGTAGGTAAGAGACAACATCATCAGCTTTAATAATCCTTTTTCTTAAATTACTGCTTCGCTTATGATATTACTCCTTCCTGTCCCTAACATATCACCTAATGAGGGAGTAAATCTTAGCCAACATACTCTTTCTTAATCTAAATATAAGACCCAGTTAGTTTTTTTTAAGAGGTTAAGGAAGCTAAATAATTTAATTAATCATATCATATATTGTATACTATTAGATTATATAAGTCAGATAAATTAGCTTAGAGAAAAGTGATGAGTATAAATATTTTAAAATAACTTAATTAACTTTCTTAATTTCTCTAAAAAAGTCAATTGGGTTTTATATTTAAAACTAGAGGTAGTATCATATTAACTAACTTAACTAACTTATTTAATATACTTAAATTAAGTAAATATGTCTTATATTAAAAAAAAGGATAACCATACATGTGTGCACAAGTACAGTTGGGATAACACAAGTGGCTAAGGAGGTGGTGGAAAGCAAAAACGAAACAGACCTATCAATGACATTCAAAGTGTTAGAGGGAGAACTGTTGAATGAGTACAATAGTTTCAGGTATATACTGAAACTAACTCCAAATATACTGTCGGGCGTTGTGCACTGGACTTTGGAATATGAGAAGCCAAGCGATGACACTCCTGATCCAACCTCGTTGATGAAAGAGGTTACTCAAGTATCCAAAGACGCTGATGCTTATGTTGGTAGCCTCATCTAGGCATTCATTAATTATTCCAAATTGCTTTTGTACGAGTGCTTAAGCTGCCCGTTGACCCTTGTGTGCCATCAAGTTAAGTGGTATGCCAAACAAAAGCATGATTTTGTCAGCTTCTATATATATATATATATATATATCGTGTATCGTGAGCAAGCTGGCATTTGTACGTAGCTACTTCTGAATAAAATACAACATGGGACTTGTTCCTATGTACTTTCTCTTGTTGATTTTTTTTTTTAAGATTAAGGAAGCTAAATAAGTTATTTAATCATAGTATTTATTATGTATCATTAAATTATATATTAGTTTATAAGTCAAACAAATTAATTTAAAAAATAATTATAAATATAAATATTTTAAATAAGCTTTCTTACTTAGCTTCTTTAGTCTCTCTAAAAGAATTCAATTAACTCTTATATTAAGAATCAGAGATGATGATATATACTCTCAATGATGTCGATTATAGTTATTGAGATTGAAGTAAAACATTGGGGACTATATATTAATTGAAAGCTATGACGCATCCCTTTCAAATTAAACTCAGTTTGATCTTTCATTTGTTACAGTAGTTCATCCTATGTTCTATACATTTTTTCTTATTGTTGTTGTTATTTTTGGGTGGGGGCCAGTTTTGATGGTGATCACCCATGAACTCTTACAAATGAAGAAGTATTGAATCAAATGAAGTACTCCCTCCTCGTTCGTTTAGTTTAATTTTTACAAGAGAGAGTTAACCGAATTTTGATAATCAAAATGTTGGTTAAAGTTGTTGGTTAGAGATAAGACCTATTTCCCTTCTCTGTAAATCTTTTCTTAATTTACCCTTAGCGATACTCCCTCGACAATAATCAAATAAAAAAGAGATGAAGGGAATTCAAGAAGATGATTTGGGTGTTTTAAAAAAAAATTGTCATACTAAAAGTGTGTTTGGAACAGCGATTGCAAAAATGACTTTTTTTTTTAATTTGACTTTTTGCAATTTTACTTTCGGTAAAAGCCAGATTATATAATGTGATTTATGTTTGAATTGTCGGTTGTATAAATGACTTTTACGAAAGTAAAACTTGTTTGGATTGACTTAAATATAAGTGACTTTTGTGATAATAGTAAGAGAGAGTGGGTGGAAAAATATTTAAAAAATCAAGTAAATATTTAAAAATTATTTTAAAATATTAGGTGCTACTGAAAAAATATTTTAGAGTGGGTGAAAATTAATAAATTAATATTCTAAGTTTTGGGTGCTCTTTACTACTAAACAAAATATATTAAAGACAAAATTGTAGTCACTCTCCTAAGACTGAGTACAACTGAAAAAATATTTTAATGTAATTTTTGGAGCTGAAAAAATACATTAATGGTAAAATTGCAATAAGTCTGATAACATATTGGGTACAATTGGAAAAATATTTTAAGGGCTTAAAAGCACCAAAAATTATTTTAAAGTAATTTTTGGCGCTGAAAAAGTATATTAAGGGTAAATTTGCAATCAGTCTGATAGCACACTAGGTACAACTGAAAAAATATTTTAAAGGGTTAAAAGCACTAAAAAAAAATATTTTTTTGATATTACATGCTATTTAAAAACCAGTTTGGAAAATTAACATAAGAGTCAGTATATCTGGATTATATGTCAGTTTATAAGTTGGGCAAAATAGTTTAGAAAAAATGAAAAATATAAATATTTTAAAGTATTTTAATTAGCTTTCTTAATGTTTCTAAAAATCTAACTCTATTTTATATTTAGGACCAGAAGGAGAATAAATTAGTGATGCATATAAATATTTTTCCTATTTCTTTCTCTCTCTCAATCGCAATTATAAGCTCCACATTCTTGCTTTTGCTAAAGCTACTTAAAGTTGCAAAAGCTCTTAATGCAAAGCATTGCAACCAAACACTCAAAAATACAATTGCGATTGCTCATCGGGCTTATGCCTTTGGATCGCACCATTGATGGGTCCAATCGTGGATCCAAACACCTACTAACTTTACTAATTTCATTATTCTAATTAAATTAGGTAAATATATCATTAAGAACTAGAGGTAGTATAATAATATGGGTAATATGAGTAACTAAATTAGGATAAAATGGGAAATCAACAAAAAAACTTGTGAAAACTTCTAGCTCAGGAGGAGGAAGAGGACGAGGAGGAGAATTGATGATGAGGGTGATGATGATGAAGAATGCATATATGCTTTCGGATATATATGTCTTAATAAAAAAAATAAAAATAAATTCTATTCATTCAATTGCTAGCACTAAGATCAAATAAATGGATAGTCATGTAATTACATATTGCATATTATTTATTAGGCTATAGCTGTCAGCCTGTCACAAAGTCCAAATCGAAATATTTACTAAATAAATGCTACTGACATTAAATTAAAGGTTAAGTTGCATTCAGTACGGTGAAATATTTTATTAGATATATCTAATATCCTAAAATATATATTTTGTGGTATATCTAGTACCTTGAGAAAACAAGCTTCAAATTAATCTAACAAAAGCCCGTGCCGCTCATGCCAACCTAATAATTGACGTAACATTATATTATATGACAGAAAATAAGAGCTCGATCGAACATCCCGGCCGGAAAGAGAAAATTAATTAGGCAAATATATATAGTCTTATCCATCTAACTTACAATAATAGATCCTCCCATACGCCCCAAATTTGTAATATAAGGGAAGTTGAAGCAGTAGAACTTGTCATCATCTCTTTGAAGTTTTATTTCTCTGCAATATCTATATAGTCGAGTGAGAGGGAGAGATGGTGAGTAGTCTGGAGGCAGATGTGGAACTCCAAACTTCAACGTTGAAGTTTATGGAAGTATTTGCCACCAAAACATATGAGCTTGCCACTAACTAGCCTGACATCATTCAAAGTCTCCAAATTGCTTCTGGTTAATGCGGGCACTGTCGGCTTCACCATCATAGTAAACTATACCCTAGGTAATTAAGACAACATCGTCAGCTTTAATCCATTTTCTTAAATTACACTGCTTATTCGCTTATGATTTTTTTCCCCAGCCCCCAGTCCAGACCTGGTTTTGCCTGCCAAGCAAGGTGTTTCTTAGCAAGAAGAGCTAAGTAGTTTTGGGACGTCCAAATCTCCAGATTTGAATTTCATTTAAAATGATGATTTTTTAAATGAAAAAAGCATTTTTTGAACATATAATGATGGATAGATTATCTTTATTTTAGATTTTATATCCATTAAAATAATTTTTTAAACAATTATAGACTTCTAAGAAATCATATCTGGACATTCTAAATTAGATCTGACAGCCCAGATCTGCCCAACTCTCCCTTCTAACCAAATTTGCTAAGCAGGGAAACCAGTTTCATCTTAACACAGTAAAAAAGGTTAACTCTATATTGCAAACACGGATGAGAGAGCACAAATGCCTAAGGATGTGGCAGAAACCATAAACTTCACAGACCTATCAATCACATTCAAAGTGATAGAGGGAGATGTGTTGAATGCGTACAACAGCTTCAAGTTTATTCTGAAACTCACTCCAAATTTACTGAAGGCCAGCGTGGTCCACTGGACTTTGGAATATGAGAAGCCAAGCTAAGTGATGATACTCCTGATCCAACCTTGTTGATGAATGAGGTTATTCAAATCTCCAAAGACGTTGATGCTTACGTTGCCAGCCTCATCTAGACGTTCATTAATTACTCCAAATTGCTTTTGTGCCTTGTGTGTAATCAAGTTAATGACCAAAACAAGCATTATGACTTTGTCAACTTCTCTATATATATGTCGTGTGTCATCATGAGCAAGCGTGCGTTTGTACGTTGCTATCTCTAAATAAAGTACGCTTGCGAGTTCTTTTTTTAAAAAAAATTGCAATGACAAGTATTACACTTGGAGTTTCCTACAAATTAGTACATACCCAAAAGAATAATCTGCAGGCCAATCTTAACTTAAATCAGCTAACATTAGCCTCGGACAAATAGCTGATGGTGATACTATTAAAACCAGCTCTCTATTCGTCTCAAAAGTCTGTTTTGCCATATAGTCAGCACATCCAAGCACCTCCCTTGCAAGTTCTTCCTACACAGATACACACACTCTCAATCAATCATGGTTGTCAAAATGGCGATCTCACTTTTAGTGAGTTTACTGTTTTTGGCTTTCTAGTTGATAAAATTATATCAACTCACTCTTAAACTCGTGATAATTACAAACTTAGTTGAGTTTGCGAGTTCACATACTAAGGTTTATCGTTTTTATGGTTTTAGCTTAACAAATCGAATTAACTCACTCTTAAATGCATGTTAGCTTTTTGGATTTGATCATATTCAATGACTTTTTGGATGAACTTTATATAAATTTTTTTAGTTGAGTATGATAAATTATGATGAATATTGATGAATTGAATGCCAATTACTTAGATTTAAAATATATTTAAAGCGAATTGTTCTTCATTTTTATATTAAAATTATTTATTCATATATTTTCAATAGCTATTTATTGATAAAAATAAATTCTTACAGGTTTATGATTTGGTCCACATACACTACAAAAAAAACATGAAATTTCTAACGGAATTTTTTTCATGGCAAAATATTCTGTGGCAAATTTCATTTTTTGCCACGGAATTTCAGATGGAAAAATTCCATCAGAAATTTTTGACGAAATTCAATTTCATCAGAAATTCCGTGGCAAACTCTAAAAATTATTGTTTAATTAATAATATTTTTTAATTAAATTTAATTTTAAAAAATTATTTTTATAAAATTTATTATTTATTACTCCCTCCGGTCCTAATTATAGGACAACATTTAAGAGTTGATCTTGGTCCTAATTATAGGACAAAGTTTTAATTTTTATCAATTTCTTCCCAAAATACCCCCAATTGATACTTTCTCAATAATAATGAAACACAATAACAATTTTATAATACACCTATGTATTCTATAAAATGAGTAATACTTACAACTCATTAATGTCACATACACCTCAATTCTACTGTTTCTTTTATTTTTTTTAATAAAATAATTTTGGAACCCTGAGAAATTTTAAGTTAACGCATTTTGATAGTCTTTTAAAATAGAGAGTAATACACGTTATTTGTGGTTTTTTCTTGGCTCTCAGGGCACTAGCTAGAGAAATTAATTCTCAATCTTTGTAATGAATGGATCAAATCTGACTTTGTTCATCAAACAATGAGTTTTGAGGTCCTTAACTATAATTTCCTCAAATACAATAAGTGCTCCAATTAATATTCCAAAGTTAGGGCATTTTTGGAAAATAAATAAGATTAACTAATTTAACTACTATTCTTAATTTCTCCAAAGTTAGGTAAATATGTCCTATAATTAGGATCGGAGGGAGTAATTATTATGTTTAATTTAATTTTTAATTATTATTTTCTAATTTCTAAAATATTTTTAATTTCCCATCATAGGTTTTGGTCCCTGTAGGGGCAAAATGGTCATATAAAAAATAAAATTTATTAGTTATTAATTAATATTAGTAAATAAAATTTTAGTTAATAATTATTTATTAGTTATTAATTAATGTTAAAAGAATAATTTTAGAAATTAGAAAATAATATAGTCATATCAAATTTATTTAAGATGTAAAATTTTTTAATTTGACATTAATTTATATTAAAAATTATAAGAAAATATAAAATTATTTTATATTACTATTACATTTATATATAAGAAATGAATATATATTTATAAATAATTAATTATGTAAAATAAGATTATATATATAATTGTATAATAATAGAATGCCAAAGCCGTCATGCCCATCCAGTAAGGCATCGCACGTGTACGGACGAAATCATGGATTTGAACCAAGGAGGGCAAGTTGAGTTGCATTTTCAGGAAAAAAGGAGGTTGCGACACGTGGCAGAAGGAGGTTTCGACACGTGGTGGAGCAAGGTTATGACAAGTGGTAGATTGGGTGTCGGCGACAAGGTGGATGTCGCCGGAGTTGCCACGCGCCGCTGCCGGTGATGAGGTGGCGGCCACCGGAGTTGCCACGTGGCTTTTTAAAGTTTAAAAAATTTTGAAGTTTAAAAAATAAAAAATAATTTTGTGATGGAATATTCCATCGAAAATTGTGAGGAAATTTTCGACAGAATTAAATTCGGTCGGAAATCAATTCTATCTTAAATTTGCGACATAATCTGAATTTTGTTGAAATTTTGTTTGTCACGCTATTATTAACGATGGAATCCATTCCGTAAACTTTGAATTCTGTCCGAAATTCAATGTTTTTTTATAGTGATAGCCACAAATTGTTTCCGGTTTTATTGAGTTATAATGACCAATTTTCTAAACGATATGAAACTTGAGAGAACAAAACTAAGATGAGAGCAAACTTGATGGACCAAATTTATATTAACCCTATTTTCTTATTGTTATTGTATTTGTTTTGGGGTGGGGGCCAGTTTTGATAGCGATATCCCGTGAACCCTTACAAATTACCCATGCGGACATAATAATAAATAATTTATGCCTTTTTTTTTCCCGATCAAATAATTTATGCTTTCTGTCATGCCTTAATTTTGATTTCTCTTGCAGTTTCATATTATAGCCTTGACGTAATCCAATGACAAAAAATAAAAATAGTTTCCACTCATTCAACTGCTAGCATTAAGATGAAATAAATGCATAATCATATATAATTAAAGATTGCATATTATTATTGTTATTGTGGTTGGTATTGTGGTATTGGTATACGATATTGCATATTACTTATTAGGCTACAGCTGTCACAAAGTCCAAATCCAAATATTTGCTAAAGATGTTCAGCCGACCTTAAATTAAAGATTTAGAAAATCCTATATATAGATGTAATAAAAGTAAAGATCTAATAAAAGTATATCTGTTATAAAATCAAGAAAGTATAAGAGATTGAGATGAAGGGAATGAACAGATACAAGAGAGAAATAGAGAGTAAGGAGGGAGTGATTCTTATTCATTTAGATGCCAACAAAGTGTAGTACATAGTGCTCTATTTATAGGCCCTTAACCACAACTAAGAGTTACACAAAGTAAATGGCAAACTTTAATCCTCATGAGTGCATACATTGTAACCTTTGAGTTATGGGCATGAAAACTCCTAAAGATAATTCATTAATTGGAGAGGTTATGGGATGTAGAAAATGAAAGGTCAAGAGTTGGGAGTTCATGGATATCCACCTTAATTTGTATTTTACAACACTTCCCCTTGGATGTCCATAAAAAAATATTGTGCCTCATTAAAACCTTATTAGGAAAAACCTAATGGGACAAAAACCTAGTGAAGGAAAAAGAGTACACAATACAAATCGAAACTACTTCATTAAAAATCTTACCAGGAAAACCCCCGTGGGACAAAATCTTGGTTAAGGAAAAGAGTACAACATGGTCTCTATTTCACACGATGATAATATCATATTTACTCCCCCTGATAATAATATCAGTTTTACTTCCCTGATAAGAACATCACTTCTAATGTATTGTTGAGCATATCATTCTTTTAGCCACCAAACTATGAATGATACATTGTCATCAAATATTCTGCTAGATGTATTCCTT
Source organism: Inga leiocalycina (assembly GCA_963242795.1). Taxonomy (NCBI): domain Eukaryota; kingdom Viridiplantae; phylum Streptophyta; class Magnoliopsida; order Fabales; family Fabaceae; genus Inga; species Inga leiocalycina. The sequence goes on from OY725322.1 coordinate 77,500,500, forward strand.
CTACATATCTTCTGGATATACTAAAATATCAGTATATTATGCCTTTATTTTATTCATCATGAAAACAATAAAGAAAAATTATTCTGAAAATCATCAAAATATATCTTACATCCACATATTCAGTTTGTTTTGAACAAAATAATATTATATAATATGTTAATAGGACTATCACATCAAATCTCATTTTTGTTATCCATTGTGCATTTGCAAGAACTAATTTTTATCAATAAAATCATAATAGATACAATATTAGCATAATACAAAAATATTCTCATGAAGTATAAGGTACTTCTGGACCATTAAATTCAATGTATTTTTACAAGAAAATTCACTACGGTAAAAATATGTGATTTTGAAATCATTGATGCATTTGATAACTTGATCTACAAGTCAAGTAAAATGTAAAATTACTCATTTTTCAATATATTTTTCAATCAATTATATATGCTTGAATTATTTTCAAACTCACACAACATTTTATATATAGAATGATTTTCTTGTATATGCTTCTGGCATTTTAGATCCTTCAAAGACTCTCATGTAATATTCACTATTCATATGCATATGCTATATATAATGATATCTAATAGATGCATTATTTTGTTTACATATACTGCCAGACTAATAATATATGCAACAATTATTGTATCCACTACCAAATGTTGTACCTCATCATAATCATCATTGAACCTTGTGAAAATCTTTATTTTCACATGAATATTCATATATCACAAATAACTTAATATTTCAAATGTTTTGGACTACAAGTCCATATTTGGACTCCAGGTTCATAAATTTCACATGCTGAAAGATCATTTTTCATTGCGTCTTGTCCCCTTCTTCAATTGGCCAATCACCTTTTTTTTCTACCAACATATTTATGTATAAGATCCTCATTTGATCACGTGATATTATTATTAAAATTGTTGTCGACAACTTTATCTTTTCAATTCCATTTTTCTTGTTATGACATAATTCATTGAGATATCTTTCTTACTTTCAGGTACCTGAACCTCTTTTGAGGGTTTTGCAAGTAGTTATGTATTGACCTTTTCTGTAGTGTCTGCCTCCTTAATATTATCATATTTATTATTTACTTCTTTCTCTTTTCTTTTGGAACTGATTATTCTCTTATACTTCGGGCATGTCTCACTTTCATTTATGCTGATTAGACCATTTATAGCTGGAATATGAGATTTTGTAATTCCCATTTAGGTCAGTAATTGCATCTGGCAGATTTTATGTAATATTTCATGAACGCAAAACCAAATGAACTTCTGGTTCATATTGTTATATTTGAGGATATATACTTGATAGTAATAATGCATTCCTTTTGTTTTCTTTTCCAGTTATTTAATTTCTCCCCCTTATGTCAGGAAAAATTTGTCAAATGACAATCAACTAATCATACAGTATAAGTCTCCTAAATCCATTTGTTTCCATTAGAAACATCCTTTTGTTTCATTTAGAGACAAACAAGAAGAAGGAGATTCTTACCCAACATTTATCTCAATTTCCTTTAAATATCCATTTATGTGTGTTGTGGTGAATCAATAGGAATGCACATTCAAACCTTTTAAGATGGAATATACCTGGCTCCTGAGAAAAAACCAATTATATAGGGAGAATTTGGTTGGCTAATATAAGTGCTGCAATATGTAAGATCAAATATGCCAACACTGAAATATAAATTTTGTTCTCATAAGTATTAATATAGCTATCTATGGAGGCTTCAATGAATGAATCGTATAATCTGGAAATTGCGCTTAACATAATAATTTATTCAAACATTCTTGCAAACTTTAGGTTGCAAACTAATAGTAGTATCACATATAACCATCTTATAGATGCATCTATCAAATTTATTGAACATTGATATGGTTTACATGATATTTGAATGGGCCTATACATGAGTTTATTTATTTCCAGAAATATAGAGATCCATTTCAAATCATAACTTATAATACTCTCATAATCAAATTTCTTTGAGAACAAGCAGCACATGATAACTCTTGAATTATATAATATGTTGGCTATTTATGAAGAATCTTCTAGTTCTTCAATGGATGTCACACGTAATCTTTTATATATGACTCGAATGAATCAAACAAGTCATGCGAATAATATATTTGTTTGGATCAGTAAACTACTGGTTTACTATGACATGTTGCTTAACCAACAACAAACCTTTTTAATTTCCATAAGTTTTGATATAAAATGTCAATATGACATCCATTTTTCGGAGATCAATTGGTTTTGTGAAGAAGTATATGAGTAGAACTTTTCAATATTAACTCACATTTATATTCTAACAATCTCCCCCTCAAGTGTGAGTCATATAAATATACTTTCTTTATTTCTCTATTTCAAAGACAAATTTGTATATAGCAAGCTAATAATATATCTTTCATTTCAAAACTCAAAAGTATTTCATAACTCAACTAATCATGAATTTCAGTCAATTGGGCTATCATTTAAACCCTTTAATAGAGTAAAACTCTAATGTAAACCTATGGGTTATAACTTTCCTTAATCAATTTTTCTTCTACCCATAGAATTTAAGAAAAACTATATTAGTACTTCAGGAACTATATCGACTTTGTTACATTTATGTTCTTCATGAACTAACATATATTCTTGCATATTTATATAATTTTGCTACTTATTAATAATAATATGCTTCAATTTGCCTCTTTTGATGTATGTTCAAAATATGAAATGTTTAGAATTTTCCACTACATAAAGAAATATGAGGAGATCCATAATCAAAATACATAAAGATCTTATTGCAATGAATTCTAATGTTTAGGGGCTAAAATTAATTTGAAAGAAATGTAAAGACAAATGTTTTATAATATAAATACTTATAATATACATAGTCTTCTTTCAAATATTCCTTGCGGTTTGATCATCCATAAATTTGACTTGCACTATATATATAGTTCATGTACATTACAAAAATGATTTTGTCTAACAAATCATAAATTATTCATAATGAATTTTCTCATTAAGTTCTCATTCTCTTAATTCAAATATGATATACGATTTTTTCCCCCTTAAATGCCACGTAAAACCAATTTGATTCCAATATATGTCATATTATATATTATATCATAATTAATGTATGAAACTTGTACATATCATATAAGAATGCTAAGGAGTAGAAGAAATGTCAATACAATGAATTGGGAAAGGAGGCAATAAATTATCAATACTAAAATAAAATACAAATTGAAGAGTATTTGTATGCCTTTCAATAACAAAAGTTTGGAATTAAGAAAAATTGCATATATATTTGTAAGGCAACATAATAGTGCTCAAGAGGAGAAGAGAGATGGAAGACAAAGCTAAAATGAAAAATATGACCAATAATGAAAGAAAGTACCTTGATGTTGAGGTATATGAGTTGAAAGTTTGTTGAGAAATATTTGGTGCAAAAGAGAAATACAAGTCCCAAGAAGAAAATAGGGATGGTAAACTCCATTGATGTATATGAATAGTATTCACATACACAATATACTTAAAATTACAAATAAATTGTACAATTATACATAAAGAATGTAATTAAACAACTTAACTTTATAATTGAAGGTTATATGAATAAATATTGAAAACCATTTGATATGGGAGTTATAAGGATTAACCATGAGGTAGTTAGAATCCTAAAAGGCCATGAAATCAAAATATATCAAAAATTACCAATAATGTTTAAATTTGTAAATAAATTGGCACTAAACTGAAATTTTAAAATGACCAATCATTACCTTTTTATTTATTTGATTTCATATATCACTCATGTTGATATCACAATGTTAAATAATAATTTCTCTCTCACAAATTAATCACAATTAATTTAAATTTAAACATAAAGAATTAAAATCATATAGCTTTCAGGGCTTACAATTATTTCTTTTGGCTATACAAGCTGATCAGCTTTCTCCGTAACTTATTGCTTTAAGCATCATAACTATTTTTGATATTTTTCACAATATTTCATGGTCTTTCTGGCTTCACAACCATTTTAATCTTTATTTTCAATAAATTGATACATATGAGTCTATATGACTTCTGGTCATATTATACCATTTTTTTCTATCCATATGACTTCTAGTCATAGTATGATATTTGCTCATAATTTTAATCGCCTTAGAAATGTTATTATTTCCACGATTGTAATTCAATAGTTAAGACAAAGTATTCTTAGCTTTCAACTATCAATTCCACAAATGCAATGTGATCATGTTTATTTTCACCCTTACATATGTTCTTTACTTTCAATAGCATCATCAATTTCTCCAAATATTGGTCTTCAAGACCATAGTGAAAACCTTACAAAACTTTTTTTTTTGTTTAGTTTGATATTTGAATATTTAGCCTTCAGGACTTTGATATTTGTAACAATTAAATCATAAAAGTGCCAAAATTTTTCTTGTCAATCTTGCAATTTAATGAAACCAATAGCATTCTTGCTCATAAGAGCTATTACAAAGATGATGTGACTTCTGGTCATCTGATCACGAAATTAATAATATTATGGCTTCTGGCCTCTCGATAAAATCAAAATACTAGAGAATAAATTAAATAAATTCAAATTCATAATCAAATATAAATAAAAGATAAGCCCATGATCATATAGACCACATTACATGCTCATATATAATACTATTATATGTTAATGTAATATAATAAACAAATGAAAATAAAAGATTGATATAATGATATAACAATAATGTATTAACATAAATAAAGGAAATGTAAATAAAATAACAATAAAACAAGATGAAATAAATGACATAAAATAAAGAAACAAGCAAAATATATAACATAAAATGTCAAGAATACTAGAATATACAATAAATAAATATAAATTTTACATAATAAGAGATTAACGGAAAATGATAAATAAAAGTGACAGGAAAGAAAACTTGCGAAGGACAATATAATCTCAAATCTTAGCCATGGAACTTGATGTATAAAACAATCGGTAAAAGAGTCTATTTAATTCTATATAATGGCTTAGATTATCCTAGATATATGTAAAAGATAACAAAAGGATGGATAAAAATAGATAGCATAAAAATAATATACAACATAGAATGGAAATGAGAAAGTTAGAGAGTAGAAGAGATAGAAAACTAGACCATAGGCCTTCTGAGCGAATTCGTGCTAATAATGTGTTATAAAATCAAGAAAATATAAGAGATTGAGATGAAGGGAATGAAGAGATACAAGAGAGAAATAGAGAGCAAGGAGGGAGTGATTCTTATTCATTTGGATGCCAACAAAGTGTAGTACATAGTGCTCTATTTATAGGCCCTCAACCACAACTAAGAGTTACACAAAGTAAATGGCAAACTTTAATCCTCATGAGTGCACACATTGTAACATTTGAGTTATGGGCATGAAAACTCCTAAAGATCATTCATTGGAGAGGTTATGGGATGTAGAAAATGAAAGCTCAAGAGTTGGGATCTCATGGACATCCACCTTAATTAGTATTTTACAACAATATCTTTTTATTCGGCATAAATAATATAGGTAGACATAACCCACATGCTTTCTAATTGGGCTTAACGCTTACCGCTCACCTGTTCCAAAAGTTAAATGATGATTTATTATATAGTATCCAACAATGTCTCAAACATAATTGCATTCAATAAAAGGATATTTATATGCTTAGGAAAAATGCTTAATTTAAATTAAACAGTTAGATGGGTTGATTGATCCAAAGCCTATTTGAAAATAGTCCCGTGTTCTATAATTATCTCCAGAGTACGTCGACCCTAATAAGTTATAACTTATGCCTATGTGAATTGTGCAGGCAGCTGGAGGAAGACAAGACGACATACAATGGAACCGAATTTGGCTAATTAAAACTAAAATATTATAAACTGCTGACTTAATTAAATATCAAAGAGTATTCATATATATTTCTCATTTTGGATAAGGTTCGGGGAGCGTCTGACTTAATTAAAACTAAAATATTATAAACTGCTCTTCTATCTTGAATCCATATCTCAAGTATTTATTTTTTATAATAACCAAAAATAGTGGACTTTGCTTATTCTATAAGAGTGATCATAATCGATGATGTATTACGATTGTAGGATTACAAGTAATTGTACTATTTAATATTTGCGTGATGGCTAGTTGTTAAATATTAATATAATAATATAATCATATGGCATCGTATTTTATTTATCTAATGAACTCAATGTGCAAGTTATATACTCTAGTGAGTAAATAGATTAATATTTTGAATATACCATTCGACACAATATTATTTTATATTTAACACTAGTTTTCTCGTGCAAGATAAATACAGTTCTTTGAATTAACTTGTAATTTATAATATCAACTCTTACTCTAGATATTAAGGGCCCATTTGGTTCGATCCTATTACATCCAGCGGTGCATTACAATGGGATGCAATGATAATGTAATGCAATATTAACTACAGGATTAGTGTTTAGTTTGATTTTTAAGCAAGGTGCAATGAGTTATTTTTTTTAATAATTATTTAAAATTAATATATCACAAAGTCTATTTTATCCTTAATATAATTTTTGTAGAAAAAATAGTTAAGAGTCATTGCATTGCTTCATAATAACCGTCACGCTATCTCGTCAAGGATCATTTGATGTTGATGGTTGTGGTGATAGTGGAGCCGACAGTAACAATGATGTGGCGATGGCGATGGTGGTGGCTATGGCAGGCAATGACAGCTACAATGGTGGAGTTGGTGGTGTTAGTGGCGGTAGCGGCAACAATGGAAGCGACGGCAACGGGGGGTGACGGTGACAGTGGTAGAGAAGAAGGAGATAAAGGTGGAGACAATGACAACAGTAGTGGCGGTGGCCGCGGCAGTAGAGGAGGAGGTCATGGCAACGGCAATGGTGGGGTGACGGCGGTGGAGGTGGCAATAGTGGAAGTGGTGGTTGCGACAACGGTGAGATTGGTGGTGGTGGGGGTGGTGACGAAGATAGTGGAGGAGGAGAAGGTAGTGGCGGCAGCGACAATGGTGGAAGAGACGGCGGAGACATGGGGTGGTGACGATGGTGGTGGACGAGGAGGAGGAGGTAGTGGCGGCGGCCGCAACGGTGGAGGTGGCAACATCGCCGGAGGGGGTGTCAGCAACGGTGGTAGAGGTGGAGGGAGTAGTGGCAGTGATGGTTGTGGCATAGTATAATAGGTGAAATGAGACAAGTAAAATAAAGACAAATGAAATTAAAAGGTAAATTGGACTTTTTCAACTATGCAATGGGGTATAATGAGTATTCATCGGGGGAGAGGTATGAATGATGATTACCAAATTTTTTGGTAATCATTATTACCATGGTAAACTCTATTATCATGTTAAAGAGCAATCAAATACTCTTATCTTAATAATGCAATCATGATTATTATTATAGGCATGTAATGTGATTGAATCAAATGGGCTTTAACATCTCAAAACTTCACTTCACGTGATATCAAGAGGGGGAGCCAGGCTAAGATTTAAAAAATAAAGGGATTGATTAAAAGTAAAGGCACGCATATAAAATTCATATAAATTTTAGAGGGGAAGAACCACATTGTATCTGTATAATACTTATAAATAAAAAAATTAAGGTCTTGTAAGAGAGGCCGTGGCCCTTGCCGATCTCGCCTCTCTTTGGCCCCACATGCGACTCATCAATTTTTTCAACTAAATTGAAAGAGAAATGATATATAATATAATAAAGTAATTAACACCTCCTAATATACACAAACATAAAATATGTATTACACAGAGGACATGTAGTGCTTTTGTTTAGTTTATAACAGTACCTCAAATAAGATTGTTTTTAATAATAGGATGCTTGTGATTATAAAAAAAAAAACGTATTACATATTATTTATTAATCGTTATCGCAAAGTCTAAATTCAAATAATTATTTTGTTGGTTAAATAAACTTATGGGATTCAACAAAACCACGCAACACGAGTGGCAGCTCAAAGCCCTGGCCTTTTGACCTATATGCTTAAACAAACATTCATCAGTTCCTACAAAATTCAAATATTTGGTAAAAAAACCGTAAAAGAGATGTTCCTACAAACTGTGAAATCATGTATCTAAGCGGGCCTTCGACCCAGTTAACAACAATATCAGCTAAATTTTGTAAGTCGTTACAATATTAATTATGCCATATTTTCGATTTTATAGATATTTAATGTTGGTTGTGCACTTGTATATATTTTAGTCATTGGGCCGAGAATATTTACTCATGCAGCTGTCTTGAGTGCTTTAACATGGAGTACATTCGGCGTTCTTCCATTGTATTGGGGTATTTTTCTACATCCAACATCGGACTTGTATCATTGATACTACAAGGAAATAATGTAATAAAGGATGATGATAGGACCAACAAATGATGGTGGGTTTAGTTCAGTTTTGTAGTATTTGATAATTTAAATTATATTCATTTATCACACGATGCTTTTCTGAATGTTTTGAAATTCATTTTGGAGTTCCATCACAGACAAAATCTCACAAAATCCTAAGTCTGGTCAATAGAATATCTTTTCAGGTTTACCAAATCCCCTATCATTTTTATCAGATGTTTCTTCTTGAAATGTTCAAGCTCTAACGTTAGCAATCGTGCGTAGGTTGGTTCAGAATTTGAGTTTACCATATATATACATTATCATGAGATGTTTCTTATTGAGATTCAAATTTTAGTTTACCATATATATATATACCGCCTCCAGGTTTGTCTCTTATGACTCTATATATACTTCTTTTTTCAATCCTGGCCCAACACCAAAGGATAGGGCAATAGCAAGAGCACCCCATTATTTGTCACATCAAAGGAATGGGCAAGTCCTATGTTTTCTTTTATTTCCTGTTTGACAGTTATGCTTAATATATCCCCTTTGTTCAAGGGCAAAACACAACAAAAAGGGAGAGTTTCAATTAGCCTAAAAAATATGACTTAATTTCAGTTAATTCTTAAAAAATTCTGAAATTTCACTTCACTCTTTTATGTCAAAATGAAATTAAGTTTTGTGGGTGAAAAGACAATGATGCTCTTGCTTTATTTGTCTTATGAATTGTCTTATTTGTCTTGTAAATGCCTATATTTATTTTGTGAATTTCTATATTTGTTTTGTAAATTTTCAAAATATTTTATTTATCTTGTAAATGTCTTTATTTATTTTCTAAATGCCCATATTTATCTTGTGAATTTTCATATTTGTCTTGTAAATGGCCAAACTATTTTTTATTTCCTAGGTTCTTTTGAATCTCTATATTTATTTTGTAAGTGCCCATATTTATCTTACAATTTTTTATATTTGTCTTGTAAATTGGCAAAATATTTTTAATTCCTAGGTTCTATCGTATCCTTTTATTTTTTCTTGTAAATATCTTATTTGTCTTGTAAATACCCATATTTGTTTCTTGAATTTTCATATTTGTCTTGTAAACTGCCAAAATGTTTTTAATTCCCTAGCTTAGGTTCTTTTGAATTTGTTTATTTGTTTTGTAAATACCCATATTTGTCTTGAGAATTTCTATATTTGTCTTGTAAATGTTCTTTTGAACAAACAAAAGAAGGGTATTATTGTCTTTTCACCTAAAAAATTTAATTTCATTTTGGTCTAAAGGGATGTAGTCAAGTTTCAAAATCTTTTGAGGTTGATTGAAATTAAATGTCATTTTTAGGAAGTAAATGAAATTTTCCCAAAACAAAATGCCCTCCAACGCTGCATTTATTCCAAGGACTCTTGACATTATGCTACTACAATGCTCTCCAATCTCAATAACAAGTGATTTGATGCCCAATTATTCTGCGGTTTGATGCCCGATCATTTCATTATCATAATTAATCGTGGCATCCACTTAAACTTTCTAAAATGTGTGTCCAATCATATTTGTCATTTTTCCTAATGGCATAATATGTTTTTTTATTGTATTGTGCCTTTTTTTATGGGTTAATTAATTAAATAGATCTAAATTTTGAACAAATCTAATTAACTAGATATTCTCCCCGTGCGATGCACGGGATGATGTTTATTGTTTATGTCATATTCAAAATGTTACTTTGCTAATTAGAGATGAATAAATTGATCTTAATTCAAGGGGTTTACTAATCATCCTTTACATTGGTTTATAAATATGATATTCATCTATTGAAGACATTATGAACCAATGATGAACATGATATATGAGATTGAAAAGTTTTTTTTGAAGGAAAATAAAAAAGAGAGCATGCTAGCAAGTCTAGCTCAGACCTAGGAACAACCTTTTTTTCATTCTATGCTAGCAAGTTTCATGTCAACTTTCTGGGAAACAATATGGAGCCAAAGGCAAAGGTTTCCAGCAGCAGTTGATTTAGCAACATCCACTATTATCGGAATTTCTTTTTGATGAAGAAGCAAGAAGGGCTCTTTGTCACTACAAGAAAGTTAGTGCATGAAGATCTATTCCCCTTGTCCTAAAACCTTCCCGCCTATTGGGGTGGATTTAGGCATTTAGTTCGTGTTCCTTGGCCGAAAATAACACAAGCAAATCAAGTCTAGCTCCACCCGTGCAGTACTTTCACAAAAAGTACGTTTGCTTGAGGAACAAAAACCAAATTCATCAACAAAAACCAAATACATGAAAGTAAAATTATATGAAGATAACTATTTTTTAAGGGCACCATAGGTGAGCACAAGTCAACTGTATACCATATAAGGGATTTGCCTAAAATGTGACAATATTAAAATAAAAATATTGAATGTTCCTATTCAATTAGTTCTTCACTATTTGTTGTGTAATCTGTAATGTGTTTTTATAGGAATTAGGGAATCAAAATCTTGAAAATATATTGTATTGTGACATCCAAACTTCTAATCGCATGAGGTCACTTTATATTGGTAAATGTTGTCAATTACTTCAAAAATTTTAAAATAGTAGAATTTGTTAGGATCGATAGGCACAGCAGAAGAATTTTAAAAATTTTACCGATCCTAATCGAGGATCTATCAATGGCGTTTAAATCGGGTTAGAAAGAACTCGTACTTTTTTCAACTTAGGGTTTTCACAATCTTTAGGAGCCAACACGTTAGGTCTGCACCCTCTACTGGTATCCACACGAATGCTCTCCAACCGAGACTGTGTGCTAGCGCTTCCAATGTTTTTAGGGTTTCCCTTGCGGCTCTGAATTCTCATGCGTGTATGAGTATATCTGCTCTATCAGGTTTATAACCTATGATGGCTATATTCAAATTTCAAAATTAATCATAATTAATTTTGAAATTAATCAACAATTAATTATCTTGATGAGCTAATTAAATAAATTCAGTTTAAATTAAATCTGTCCAACAGTTTTAATTTAACCTATTTATTTAATCCAAATAAAGAGCCATTAGATTTAATTTATCTTCATAAATTAAATCTGAGATACTATATCTCTATCATGTTAGTTATTAAATTTAATATATCTTAATAAATTAAATTTAAAACTAACACAATATAATAATATCATATAATATATATATATATATATATACACATATACATATACATATATATAATATAAGATATGTATTTTGAAAATATATATCTATATAATATTATTAACGAATTTTATATTATATATATTTATATAAATATAAAATTCGTCCACCCTAAATTAAACATTATTTCGTGTTGAGCCATTCTTGTATGCGACCTTGTAGGCCTATATGATGTTGGCAGTGGGCCAATAACTATACTAACCCAAAAGTCGCAAGCGGCCTCTAGCAAGACATTACGACTACCCAAATCATATGAGGATCGTTATCATCACGATGCAACCTCACATACAACCATGTCACGTCCCTTTTGTCACACGATATATCGATCAAGGATAAGGCATGGATAATGTCATCCTCTTGTTTCTTACCATTACTTTCTCGATTCCTAAGTAGCCTGACAATAGAAATGGAAACTTCTTTCCATTGTAGTATGGCCATACATTTCTCAGACTTACTCATCGAGGGGCCCAATAATATCTCTCTACTAATGTGAGGGACAAATTCCATCTTGATCATTCATATTCCTCTGCATGAAAAACCATCGAGCCCGATCATAGCCTTTATTATCACTCGATCAAAAGTGACTTTTGACTAGTTCAAAGCTTAGCAACTATCATGTAGGAATCCATGATGACATCAGGTCTAAGGGCATTGTGACGTGGTTATACATGAGAAAACTTATGACTTGATCCATATAGTTTTCTCAAAGTGGGTCGGTCCAGCACCTTGTACTCTTATAAGTGCCTAAGACTTTGATTCGTATCTCCATATTTTATCAAAGTAATACTAGTCTTGTTACATCTCTGCTCCCGCATAGATGACCGACCAGGGACATTTTAGGACAATCTTCATGAATTATCCAAAGATACAATTATCACAGTTAACATGCAAATAATATGATAACAGAATGAAGAAATTTCATTAAAATAATAATGTTCAAAGTACAATGATTGGCCTTTAGGGCACAATTTCCAATATCCACCCACTTGCCTTAGGTGCAATCACTAATTTGCCTAATTCCTATTGTGCAAGTGGCTTAGTAAGAGGATCAACAACATTATCTTCTCCTGCTGCTTTGCATATCTTTATATCACCTTTATAATTGATTTCTCTAATAAGATGAAATCGCTTGAGTATTTGCTTGGTCCTTTGATGTGACCTAGGCTCCTTAGCCTATGCAATAGCACCGCTATTGTCACAGAACAAATCTATTTGATTTGAGATGGTAGACACCACCCCTAGTTCAATAATGAACTTTTTTTATCCAAACGGCTTCTTTAGCTGCATCCAATGTTACTATATACTAAGCTTCTATTGTAGAATCTGCTACAGTGCTTTGCTTGGAGCTCTTCCAGCTTACTGCTCCACCATTCAGGAGGAATACGTATCCAGAATGCGATTTAAGGTCATCTTGGTCAGTTTGGAAACTTGCATATGTGTAACCAGTTACACAGAGCTCATCATCCAATCAACCATAGACCAAAAATAGGTCCTTAGTCCTTCTTAAGTACTTTAGGATATTCTTGACCGCAGTCCAATAACCCTCCCCAGGATCTTGTTGATATCTGCTAGTCATACTTAAGGCAAACGAGATATCCGGTCGAGTACATAACATGGCATACATGATGGATCTAATGGCCGAGGCATATGGAACCTTACTCATGCAATCTCGCTGATCACGTGTACTAGGACATAGATCCTTGCTAAGATAGATGCAATGAGACATGGGCATATAAACCCCTTTTTGAATCCTGCATACTGAACCTATGCAGTATCCTATAAATCTTAATCCCTAAGACATAGGTGGCTTCACCTAAGTCTTTCATTGAAAAGGACTTTCCTAACCAAGACTTGACACTCTGTAAGGTAGGAATGTCATTCCCAATGAGTAGGATGTCATCTACATAAAGCACTAGAAATACAACTATGCTTCCACTAACCTTCTTGTAAACACAAGGTTCATCGATGTTTTAAATGAATCCAAACTCTTTGACTACTTCATCAAAATAATGATTCTAGCTCTGAGATGCTTGCTTCAATCTATAAATGGATCTTTGAAGCTTGCAAATTTTACCAGAGTCCTCTGGAAGCACAAAACCTTTAGGTTGTGTCATGTACACATCCTCAAGCAGCTTTCCATTAAGGAAGGCTATTTTGACATCCATCTACCATATTTCATAGTCATAGCAATGGCAAGAAGAATTCTGATTAATTTGGACATTGCAACTGGGAAAAAGGTTACATCATAGTCTACACCATGAGTTTGAGTGAATCCTTTTGCAACCAGTGTGCCTTGAAGACATTTACATTGCCATCCATGTCAGTTTTCTCCTTGAAAACCTATTTGTACCCGATGGTTTTTACACCTTCAGGTGGATCGACTAAAGTCCATACCTGATTGTCGTATATGGATTGCATTTCAGACTTCATGGAATTTAGCCATTTCTTAGAGTTTGGTCCCACTATGGCTTCTCGATAAGTGGTTGGCTCATTCTGCTCAATGAGCAACATATCACGGCCTTCAGTAATCAGAAATCCATATCTCTAAGGCTGATACCGTGTCCTATCGGATCTTCGTTGACCTTGTGTTACTTGAGGAGGCTCAGCAACTTGTTGTGAGTCTTCTCTAATTTCCATCTGTGGTTCTGTGTTATTTTGTGACTCTTAAATTTCTTCAAGATGTACCTTGCTCCTATTGGTTGTTTTAGAGACAAACTTTCTTTCTAGAAACTTACCATTTTGAATAACAAACACTTTGTTATCAGTGAAATTGTAGACATAGTATCCTTTCATTTCTTTAGGATACCTCACGAAAAGGCACTTTGATGATCTGGGCGCTAATTTATCAGAGGCTTGTTGCTTAACATAGACCTTACATCCCCAGATCTTAAGAAAAGATAAACTTGGTTTCTTTCCAGTCCATATCTCTATGGTGTATTTTCAATTGCCTTAGATGAAACACGATTTAGTGTGAAAGCAGTTGTCTGTAGTGCATGTCCCCGAAAGGATGGTGGAATATTTGTTTGACTTATCATAGATCGAACCATATCTAATAGTGTTTGATTCCTCTATTCAGAAACGCCATTCCATTGTGGTGTTCCTGGAGGAGTTAATTGTGCGATTATCCCACAACTCCTAAGATGGTCAATGAACTCTTGGCTCAAATATTCACCACCTCGATTAGATTTAAGTGCTTTAATTATTTTTCCAAGTTGGTTTTATACTTCATTTTGGAATATTTTAAACATTTCAAAAGATTCAGATTTATGTTTCATTAGATAGATATAGCCATATCTACTAAAGTCATATATAAATGTAATGAAGTAGACATAACCTCTTTTGGCAGTTGTATTTAATGGTCCACATACATCTGTATGTATGAGGCCCAATAATTCAGTGGCCCTCTCACTATGCCCCGTAAAAGGTGCCTTTGTCATCTTTCCTAATAAGCAAGATTTGCATGTATCAAAAGTCAAATGAGTTAAGAAATCCATCTTGATGGAGTTTAGAAATGTGTTTTTCATTTATATGGCCAAGACGACAATGCCATAGGTAGGTCGGATTCAAATCATTTGATTTTATCCTTTTAGTAGTTACGTTATAGATATTCCCATTATTAAGATGTTCCAAATTTAATATATAATGACCAACATGCAAATCACCATCAGCATAGAAAATGTCATTACGATAAATAGAACATTTACCATTCCTAGTAATAGAAGTATAACCTTCCTTATCCAAATAAGAAAGAGAAATAATGTTACTACTCAAAGCAGGAACATAATAGCAATTGTTCAAAACTAACAAAAGCCCACTGGGCAAAACTAATTCATAAGTGCCTACGGCTAAAGCAGCAACTCTTGCTCTATTTCCAACTCTTAGGTCCACCTTGCCCTTCTTCAGCTTTCTACTGTCCTTTATACCCTGCGCATTTGTACAAATGTGAGAACCACATGCAGTATCTAATACTCATGTAGATGAAGTAGAAAAATGAATGTCTATAACATAAATACCTGAAGCGATAGCCTTACTATCCTTCTTATTCTTTTTCATATCTTCCAGGTAGAGTTTGTAATTCCTCTTCCAATGACCGGGTTCATTGCAGAAGTAGTAGACTCCTTCCTTTGGAGGCTTTGCCTTCTTGGGTGCAGGCTTGGTTTCGGGCTTGTCTGACTCTTTGGTCTTATCACCTGAGCCATTACCCTTCCATTTGCCCTTCCCTTTCTTTTTCATACCCTTTCCTTTCTGAACCATCAAAACTGTGCTAGGCTTTTTCTTAATACTTTGCTCAGCAGTTTTGAGCATCCCATGCAGCTCAGAAATTGATTTTTCCATGTTGTAGTTCATGATAAATTGGTCATAACTCTCCAGGAGTGAGTTCAGGATCAAATCCGAAGCTAACTCCTGGTTCATAGGAAATCCAAGCCTCTTAATGTGATCAATATAGCATTTCATCTTTAACACATGAGTACTAACTAATGCACCTTCAGGCATCTTGCAGGAATGTAAGGCCTTTGTGGTCTCATACCTTTCTTGCTTACCTGTTGTTGGAACATTTCCTTGAGATGGAAAATCATCTCATGAGCCTCCATAAGTTCCAGATCTCTTTGGAGATCTGGAACCATAGTGGCAAGCATCAGGCAACCTACATCCACAGAGTCATCCTTATGCTTTGTGTAAGCATTTCTCTGAGCTCTTGGAGCATTAGCTATAGGCTCCTCAGGAATGGGTTGATCTAAGACATAAGCCTTTCTATCTTGCTTGAGAACAATTCTTAAGTTCTTGAACCAGTCAAGAAGTTTGTTCCATTGAGTTTGTCCTTCTCAAGGATCTATTGCAACGATAGCGTGGTAGTATTACTGGTCGACATGATTCTACGATTAAAATATGCAAAGTTAGTAATCTCCTACTAAATTAACAACCCTCAAAATAATAATTAGTAGGTTAAGATCCATATTTGGCTTAAACTTAAGTCTACTTTGGCAAGATGCTTAAATTCAAGTTATGTAGGTAGGTAACCTATTTACCAATTACATTACATGTAAGTCTTAGATGTTTATGGGATTTGATCATCATATGATCTGGTATGTTTAATCCCATCAAACGCCTGGAGATTCAAAACCGTTTTGTTAATCTCAATTAAGTCAAAACAATAATGAATATTATGAGCATCACCATTACTTATACTTGTCTCATCAAGATAACTCAAGTGCATCTACTTTGGTGGTTTCCCTAATTGAGTGATCTAGGTTTTGACAGATATTCATTAATTGACGACATTAAGACTTAAGATTTGATTAGAGGGCTCAATTAATTAGTCTTGTTTATGTGAATGCAATCATGGTCGTATCTCATACAGATAAATACATATAAACGTAAAAGTATTCATGCAATGATCTTATTAAAAGCATAATTTAAACGTGACACAATATGGCTTACCTAACTTAAAATCCTCCCAAGCTAATGAGAGGACTTCTCTAAATAATAAAAGAAATACATTGAGAGAAACCTCGTTTAAACATTCGAGGGGAGTGAGATGAGAAGAGAGTGTACATCCAGAGTATTTAGAGAAAGGCACAGCACGCAGGTCGTATTTAAATATTACAACCCTTTGTAAAATTCTAAAGCCATGTTGTTCATCATACCCAAACAAGTATAAATAATAAACCACAACAAGAATTCATACAATGTGAAAAGCAATAAATGTCGTGATCAGATTATATTGCATTACGCAGAGGTAGCCATGGTGGTCTCGCTAGTCGGTTAGCGAGCGGGGTCAAGGGACAGCGCCTGTGTGGGGTTTCAAGGGGCAGCGCCCCTAGAGCTTTTGAAAAAGGGTACATTCCTTTTAAAAGAAATATTTAAAAATTTTAAAATTTTAAAATTTCTGACTCAATTTTTCAAAAAATTCGTTTAGTCCAATTCAAAAAAACAACAATGGCCCATAACGTTTCTGATCTAGATTGTCTTCCCCATGGTTCAAATCCCTATTACCCAAATAGATATCCAAACTTAGACTCGATTGGATTGTCGCCAACTATGATCTCAGGTACCCTACCCGATTTCATGCAAGCCTATTCAGAACAGAAATCGCGATACCAGTGGCAGAATTGAAAACAGAACATAACGCATGTAATCAAAACAATTTCACCAGATCACATAAACACACAGCTCTATCCGAAAACGCACAATAACGTTGAACATATTCTGTTTCTTATTAACATATTTGGATGTTTTCTTATAACCACACATATATATATCCAATATATATCACATGTATAAGAACATAAACTCAATTTAAACACACAATTGACCTAGCTCTGATACCACTATTAGGATCGACAGGAATAGTGGAAGAATTTTAAAAATTTTACCGATCCTAATCGAGGATCTATCAACGGCGTTTAAATCAGGTTAGAAAGAACTCGTACCTTTTTCAACTTAGGGTTTTCACAATCTCTAGGAGTCAACACGTTAGGTCCGCTCCTTCTACCGGTATCCACACGAATGCTCTCCAATCGAGACTGCGTGCTAGCGCCTCCAATGTTTTTAGGGTTTCCCTTGCGGCTCTGAATTCTCATGCGCGTATGAGTATATATGCTCTATCAGGTTTATAACCTATGATGGCTATATTCAAATTTAAAAATTAATCATCATTAATTTCAAAATTAATCAACAATTAATTATCTTGATGAGCTAATTAAATAAATTCAGTTTAAATTAAATATGTCCAACAGTTTTAATTTAACCTATTTATTTAATCCAAATAAAGAGCCATTAGATTTAATTTATCTTCATAGATTAAATCTGAGATACTATATCTCTACCATATTAGTTATTAAATTTAATATATCTTACTAAATTAAATTTAAAACTAACACAATATAATAATATCATATAATATATATACATATACATATACATATACATATATATATATAATATAAGATATGTATTTCGAAAATATATATCTATATAATATTATTAACGAATTTTATTTTATATATATTTATATAAATATAAAATTCGTTCACCCTAAATTAAATATTATCTCATATTGGGCCATTCTTTTGTGCGACCTTGTAGGCCCATATGAAGTTGGCAGTGGGCCAATAACTATACTAACCCAAAAGTCGCAAGCGGCCTCTAGCAAGACATTACAACTACCTAAATCATATGAGGATCGTTATCACGATGCAACCTATCATACAACCATGTCACGTCCCTTTTGTCACACGATATATCGATCAAGGATAAGGCATGGATAATGTCATCCTCTTGTTCCTTACCATTACTTTCTCGATTCCTAAGTAGCCTAACAATAGAAATGGAAACTTCTTTCCATTGTAGTATGGCCATACATTTCTCAGACTCACTCATCAAGGGGCCCAGTAATATCTCTCTACTAATGTGAGGGACAAATTCCATCTTGATCATTCATATTTCTCTGCATGAAAAACCACCAAGCCCGATCATAGCCTTTATCATCACTCGATCAAAAGTGACTTTTGACTAGTTGAAAGCTTAGCAACTCTCATTTAGGAATCCATAATGACCTCAGGTCTAAGGGCATTGTGACGTGGTTATACATGAAAAAAAACTTATGACTTGATCCATGTAGCTTTCTCAAAGTGGGTCGGTCCAGCACCTTGTGCTCTTATAAGTGCATAAGACTTTGATTCGTATCTCCATATTTTATCAAAGTAATACTAGTCTTGTTACATCTCTGCTCCCGCATAGATGACCGACCAGGGACATTTTAGGACAATCTTCATGAATTATTCAAGGATACAATTATCACAGTTAACATGCAAATAATATGATAACAGAATGGAGAAATTTCATTAAAATAATAATGTTCAAAGTACAATGATTGGCCCTTAGGGCACAATTTCCAACAGAATTCACCCTCCTTGATCTCTTGCATGAAATATTCTCACACTCTCCTTTGCATAACAAAACCATTAATCTTGATTCCCTGTGTATATTTCACAAGTCATCATAAGTAATGACAGGAAAATGCTTGCCAACCCTTCAAGGAAAATTCATCCCCTAGAATCATGCCAACCTTTCAAGAGCATACAATGGGGTCTTATTCAAATAAGCAAACTTTATTAGAGAACATGCAATAATAATGGCCAGGTGTCATTTTGATTGTTGAGATGCTTGTCATATTGTATTGTAATATTTTTAAGAGTTAAAGTAAAATGATGAGTGGAAATATGACTTGCGTGTAAACCTAAACATAAATCGCACTGATATAAGTTTTCTATTGCAATAGTATTTAAATTAATTATTAATAAACTATTACTAACTATTACTAAGTCTTTTTTTGCCCAATTATTATTAAGTCTTCTTGGTTCTCACTCATTCCATTATATTAAATATGGTTAAAGTTCAAAAGGTACTCCTCTCTTTCAATTTTTTTGGTAGACTGGCAGAGAGAATGTTTTTAGCTCTATTTGTAATTCATATCATTAAATGTTTCATGTATGTATACAATTGTACTCTTCATTAATTATTGTGTAAAATTTGTTCTCATGTTTTTAGACCTTTTTCTAAGTCACATCATTAACTTTTTCATATAAATATACAATTTTACCCTTTATGAATTATTTTGTACAATTTGTTATCATGTTTTTAGTCCTATTTGTAAGTCCCATTAGTAAATTTTTCATATAAATATGTAAATAATTATAGAACTGAATTGAAAAGGGCACTTAAAACTTTAGGTCATTAATGAGATCCCGATATTATGCTATACAAAATCAAGAAATAATCAGAAATAATTATTGTAATATCCCAAATTTTGGGATTAGAGGCTTGAGAATAAATATAAATTAAGCGAACTGCTAAGCCCTAGTTTAGCAGGTGCTTCAAATCTATTCCTTAATGTTTCTTATATCTTTAGGACATTAAAGAAAATAAAATGGTACATTTTGACGAATGTGATTACGCTTCCAGTGAAATTTCTTGTGAGGTAGTAAGCTTGTCATGTGATTTTGTATGATCAAATGAAGAGTACAAATTATGAAATTTTATAGGGTGAAAGTAGACATCCTAAGCTTTAATTTGATAGGTCATATGAATCATTTAAAGTTATATGCAAAAAGTTATGAATTTTTGAATTAGCCCAGAAAAACTGGAAAGTTTTTGGAATAGCATTCAAAGAATTTAATTCTAGGAATTTTGTGATTCCAATTGGCAAGAGTCTATATTTTTCCTTGAAACTAAACTCAATAAGGGTTATAGCCTTTGGAATCACTCTAATACGATGTCTACAAATTTAGTTATGATTTTTCAAAGTTTGAGCAGAAAATTTGTCAGAAAATCCAAAAATGGGAAAATAGGGAAGTATGACATCAGCATGGGATTAAAACATTTTCCATCTTCATCCTTTTCTCATTTCCGGCGCACACAGCAATTGAAATAGAGAAAGAAAGTTGAGATTTTTAGAGTGAGAAAGAGAAGGAAAAGCTTACAAAGGTAAGTGATTTGTTCGGTAAATCGGTTCCTAACGTGTATAACTCCGCTCCTAAGCATCTTTTTTATGTCAATTCAGTTTTGTGAAGCTCAAACTTTGGTGTTCTAAGGCTAGGGTTTTCATACACTTTGAGAAAAGCCAGAAGGAAGTGAAAGATAACCTTTAAACCTTCGTATATTGCTTATTGTGGCTGCTACGGACAATTTAATTGATGAAATTTTGATGGATTGTCTTTGATTTAAAATTTTGGAATTGACATTGCCTAGGTGTAATATCCTGAATTGCAATTAAGGGCTAATGACTTCAAGAATGAAGTAATTATTAATGAATAAACACCTTTGAAGTATATGATGTGCATTGTGATATAAAGATGTGCTTAGAAGTGATTTGAGTGAAATTGCCATTAACAGGGGAAAAAGGGTAAAATTGGAAATTTACCGAATAACTGGATAGTTACCAAAGAGGAAACTCATAGGTAACTTGATATCGATGGTTATGATTTGTTGAGCAAAGGGTGGAATTGTATGTGAATATGCATATGGGAGCTCATGGTTGGGAGAATGGGATGATGACACATGTCAATATGAGGGCCATTGATCTTGGTCAAAATGTCAAAATTTTTCCCTCTCTCCTATCCTCTTCAAAGTCGGCTAGGGAGCTTTGGGGCAAGGGAAAATCTGACTTCCTTCATTATTCTCACTCTCCCCCCCATCCTCCATTGTTGTCCAAGCTTGAGCAAGAAAGATAAAGAAGAAGCTTGAGTTCTAGGTGAGTATTTGACCCTAGATGCCCAAGTGTCCTTTATTAATCTTTCCCATAGTGTTAAGAGCTTTGTTCCTATGGTTTCAGATTTTTGATTGGTGGTGTTTGAGAATTGGTGAAAATTTGGAAGTTGTGAAATCAAGGAAATCACTTTGAGAAAAGAAAGAGATAAGCATTTGATGTATTTTGGTATATTTGTTATGATTTTTGGTTAAGTTTTATAAATTTTGGAATTTTGCCCTGAATAAGGTATCAATTTGGAATGTAGGACTTGGATAGAGTCTTATGGTTGAATTGGTAGCCTATTGTGTCTTTGAGTTACTAGGATTGGTTTTGGAAATGTGAAGTAGAAGTTTTGATGATTGTGTGTTTTGGGTGTAATGTAGAGACCTAAGAGCAAAATTGTTGTTAGAATGTGATTGTGAGTATTGTAAGGTTGCCAGTAGGTTCCTTATGGAATTTTAGGTGAGAATGAGCTTTGGTATAAGTTTTGAAACCATTGGGACCAGTTTTGTCAAATCTGGGAAGTTATATCAGCTGCTGCATTTTGGCTTCTGATAAGCCTCACTCAAGTGAGGAGGGTCTCACTGGAGTGCAATAGTAGATTTCCCTTTTCCTTCAGCATTTCAGTGGTGTTCTCAGGTAGGATGCAAGAGTGCACTTCCTCGCTCGCGAGTGATATGGGTTATCACTCAAGTGATCATGGTTTTTCTTGAGTGTAAAGGTATATTCATTTTGAGGTTTTCTCTCGGGCAAACACTCACGAGCCAATTTCCAAGGGTGTGTCTTGACACTGGCAGGTGCTATGTCCTTACTCGAGTGCCAAAGATAGTACTCGAGTGAGCTTCCTTTCCTAAGTTTGCTGTGCGCACGGGCAAACACTTCCTGTGCTTCACTTTCTGGGACTCGAGCGATTTTGGGGTCATCACTTGAGTGCAAATCCTTGCACTCGAGTGCAGTGAGCACTTTCTGGTTGTTGGTGTTGCTCTCCACCAAACAATCGAGGGTGTGAACCATCCTCGCCTGAGTGCATGTCCTCCATCACTCGAGTTAGGCCATCTTCACTTGAGTAAGTCCGCCCATAATCAGTGTTATTCTTCTAAAAAAGGGATCTTTAGGGGTAGTTATCCCAACCCTTTAGGCATGTGTATAGTCTTCTAATACCTACCTAAAGAGAGTCCAAATGATAACCAATGTTAAGAATGATGAAAGTAAGAATTGGAATAGTGAATTAATCCACCATTCTTGATTGTGATTATAGGATTCGACCTTCGCCCTGGCCGTGAGCAGCCTTTGCCTAGTCATCATTGGAAGGAACAAGGTAGTGACTATTCTCTTATATCTTGTGTAAATGTATTGTATGTGTGTAGATCATTGCATGTGAGGATATCTAATGCTGCTGCTTATACAGATAGTGAAAGCTGTCGTTATCCAGCGTAAGCTGGCGTTATACAGTACAAGCTGTCGTTATCCAGTATAAGCTGGTGTTATACAGTGAAAATTGTTGTTATCCAGTGCAAACTGGCGTTATACAGTGAAAGCTATCAGGATTATGTATTTAGCCATGAGTGCTGTCGTTGTGATGAAAGACGTGTTATTGTGTTGCTATGATACTGCTGTTAATGATTGCTTACATGCTATTTGCTTATATATTATATAAGTGATTTGTTACTATTGGGATTCTTTTGAATCTCATTATTTCCATTGTTAAACCTACAGACAAGGCATGTAGTTCCTCTGGGAAGCGGCCAACTAAGAGGGGTTAGAAATTTTAGGAGATATGGGATTGTTGGTTATCTACTTTGGAGTGGGATTGTTGTATATTCTTTTTGGAATGTAAATAATATCTTAGTCATGGTTGTGTAATCCCCTAGTAGGAAATTTTGAAACCCTTAGTCTATATATAGGCGTTGCTGGGATTTTTATTGTACACTCTGATATGTACGAATGTGAATTAACTGAGTAGGTAATTATATTCGAAATTATAAATTGAGACCAGGATGGAGACGAGTTTTTAAAAGAATTTCTGAAAATCCTACCGGAAGGAAGGGATGAAAATGATTTTAACTCTCTATGGCCATAAGTATGTTGTTTGAAACATTGAGCACGCAGATATATCATTATGTTAGCATGAGTTTATGTAATACAAGTATGTCATGCATTAAGCACTTGTCCTGCATGCACATTGGTACTGTTTTCCTACTGAGATTCTCCTGAATCTCACCCTCCTGTATCAACATATTATATAGGTGTAAGCAGGGAAGAGAACTATACGAGGGGAATATAATGGCAGAACGAAGATGGGAAGATGTCTCCATTTCACTGGTACGAGTTTAGATACCCTAGTAACCTTGTGCACATATATTGATTGTAATTATTAGGTATGAACCCCTATGGGGAATTTCTGTAATCATGCACATATTATCAGTATATCTCTACTATTCTTGTATTGCCTACCGAACTACATATCATTTCCACAAATACTCCAAAAAAGGTGAAAATAAGATAAGGTTTTGACAATTATCCTAAGTAATCGCCTATAATTTTGGATCTAAACTTAATTCCTTAAGTTTTAGTATTCTATACTCCCCCCTCAAGTTGGACTATAGATATCAATCATGTTCAACTTGCCCATGAAATACTCAAACTTGTCCTTGGGCAATCCTTTTATGAGAATATCTATAGTCTGTCCTCTAGAAGGTATATACTTTAAGTCAACTATACCCTCATCAGCCTTTTCTCTTATAAAATGCCTATCTATCTCAACATGTTGGACTAGATTATGTGCAATGTTGATTGCAACCATGTTGTTACAATAGACTATATTTTATCAACCTGTATAGGTGTGTCACTGGGTTTGCAACATGTCATTCCTATTTCCTTTAGAAGATCTAAGACATACTTTCTGTAATATCCCAAAAAGTGATTAAGGGCTAATGACTTTAAAAGTGGATGTAATTATTGTTGAATAAACACTTTTAGAGAATGGGTAATGGAAATTTGGATATTTTAACGATTCCAATGGATTCCTTATGAAAATTTATGTGGGAATGATGTTTGGTATGAAAATGGAACCATTGGAAGTAAAGATGCAAAATCTGAAATTCTGTCCAGTGAAACTCTATTCTGGGCAGTCTTCTCGCGTGGTTGTTTTGACTAAGCAAATGATGTCATAAAATTATGAAACTTTCCAGTCTTAAAGATAACATCCCAAGCTTCAAAATGGACATATAATTTGTGCCATTTCGTTTTGGGAACTGGGAGATATGACTGTCCAAAGGTTAAGGTCGAAAATGGACTCTGTTCTGGGGCAGTGATGAAATTTGTGTAATTCTGGAATTTTGTGGTGATTTCTAATAATGGTTCATATTTTTCCTATAAAGAGGACTTAAATACCTTTCATTTGGATTTGGAATCACCTCATTTCAATTTTTCTAGAATTAGTTATGATTTTTCAAAGTTTGGGCAGAAAATCTGCCAGAAAATCCGAAAATGGGAATTATGACATCATCTCATTAAAAGATGATGTCAGCATGGATTATTAATCAAATTGCTCATCTTCTTCAGCCATTTCACGCCATTTTCAGCTGAAGCGAGAGGAAAAAACGTGAGAGAGAGCTTGGAGAAAAATAGAGAGAAGGAAGGAGAAATCTCACAAGGTAGGTCGATTTCTTCAGTGAATTCGTACCTAATGTGTATAATCCTCCTCCTAAGCTATTCCTCTATGTGAATTAAGGTTTTGAAGCAAGAAAATTCATTGTTCAAATAGGCTAGGGTTCAGCCATATTTGGGAAAAGCTTGTGGGAGCTTGAGGTAACTTCCAAACTTTCGTATATTGCTTATTCTGGTTGCTGTGGGCAATTTAATCGGTGAAATTTCACCGGATTGCCATTGGTTTTAAAGTTTGGAAATGATATGGCCTAGGGGTTATGCTGCCCAAATTGGGTCTTAATGTTAGTTGTAACCTAATGTAATGGTTAATAAAGTGGTTAGGAGTAGAAAGGAACGCGTTTACAGAGCCGAAACCGAAAAACCCCAATTTTTCCCGGAGAACATGTATATTTCGGCCAAGGCTGTAAATGGGTCTTAGAGTTGGATTTTCAATGATTTGATGATTCCATTGGATTCAGTGGGCGAAAATAGGTGGGGTTACAGTTGGGCACTTTTTAAAAAAAGGCCGAGAAAGCATAATTACGGAAACACCCCTAAAACCCTAAAAGTAGGGCTGCCAAGGGCAATTTCGTAATTTGACATTGAATTTGATAATTCCGAGTCCGGAAATAGATTCCTTGGGCGAAAATATGTCAGGATAGCCCATGTCAAAATTTCAAGAAAAGTATAGCCGGACCGGGTATGGCGGGCCCGGGCCGGTCCCCGGGGGTATTTTTGTAAATTTTCATTATACACTCATATAACCCCAAGTAACACTACGGAAGTGTCTAAATGGTGCATTTGGAATTGTAGGATTCGATATTTGCCGCCCTCGGGAGCCAACTGTGCCGAAGGACGTCAGGAAAGGACAAGGTAGTGACTCTCTCTCTTATACTATGTGTAATGCTCTGTATGTGTGTGTTATCACTGTTCTGTGATGAATCTTTGATACTGCTGCGGTTATAGCTGGTGATAGCTATCGTTTACAACGCAAGCTGTTGTTTACAGCGTAAGCTGTCGTTATTGTGATTACAGCGTAAGCTGTCGTGATGGTGATTATAGCGTAAGCTGTCGTGATTATGATTACAGCGAGAGCTGTCGTATTGTGTATACAGCCGTGAGTGCTGTCGTTTGTGGTGAAAACCATGTATCTCTGAGATTGCTGCTGCTGTTGCTGTTTGTGATTTATATACATGCTTTGTGTTTATGCATTGTGTGAGTGATTTGTTACTACTGAGATTCTCTCGAATCTCATTCTTTCCTATGACTAACATTTCAGACAGGGCGTGTGGCTCAAAGGAGAGGCGGCCAACCCGGAGCAATTAGGACCCTTGGGGGTATATAGTTGACTTGGAAACGTTGGTTATCCATTTTGAACCCGGGATTACTGTATATTTTGAAATAGGAATATTATATTTGATTTTGGTTGTGTAATCCCCTAGTGGATACTTATAAACCCTCAGGTTATATATGTATAGAACCCGGGAGTTGCCGGGGAGACGGTTATACACTCTGATATGATTGAATGTATATTAACTGCACAGGTAATTATATTCGAATATTGAAATTGAGACCAGGATGGGAAAAAGAGTTTTGAAAGTTTTTGTGAAAATTTTACTGTGAGACAGAAAGTTTAAACGAGGTTAAAGCATCCAATGGTCTCTAATCCAATTTAAATATGTGTTATCGAATTATAATTACGTGTTTAAAGTCAGGGGGTTACACTTTCTTTGGGAGATGTAGATTCCTCCCTTTGACTGAGCAACCTCCATTCCAACAAAGTACTTTATTTCTCCAACATCTTTGATTTAAACTCTCGTACAAGGGCTACTTTGATTTGACTAATTTTTACATTATCGTCTGCTGTAAGGACTATATCATTAACATATATTACTAGGATGACCATCTTACCTTTGTGACGTTAAAAGAATAAACTATGATTTGCCCTTGAATGTACCCATATTTCTTTTGAACTTAAGTGAATCTGTCAAACCAAGCCAGTGGTGACTATTTTAGCCCATACTTTTTAGTTTGCAAACTTGATTAGTCTTCTTCATTAGAAACCCAGGAGGTAACTTCATATACATCTCTTCCTTGAGTTCTCTGTCAAGGAAGGCATTTTTTACATCAATTTGGTACATATCCCAATCCAGATTAACTATAATGGACAAGAGAATTCTAATTGTATTTAACTTGGCTACTGGTGCAATGTTTCAATGTAATCTTCCCCATATACTTGTGTGAAGCCTTTTGCAACCAGTCTAGCTTTGTACTTCTCAAGCCTTCCATCTGCTCTATATTTTGGAGTGAATACCCATTTACATCCAACTGGCTTCTTCCCTCGATATTGGTATACTACATTCCATGTCTCATTTCGATTAAGGGCCTCTATCTCCTCTATGACTGCTTGCGTCTATTTAGGAGTGGTCATGGCCTTATCAATACCATTTGGTACCTTGGCACTATCAAGATAGGAGACAAATGCTTGATATTTAGAGGAAAGGGCCTTATAGAAGAAAAACCTTTCAATGGAATGTTGAGTACATATCTAGCCTTCTTTCTTACTACAATTGGCAGATCAAAGTTAGAATTTTTTGCTCCCATTGTTTCTCTTAAACCTGTCTCTAGTTTTGACTCTTGGCAAGTGCTAAAAACCTATGGTTTATTACCTTTCTTGTGTCGTTGTGTGTATATATTAGCCTATTTGTTTGTGCCTCCCCCTGAACCAGCCTTACTTGTTTCCTTAAGCACATTATCTTGATTATCAGGATTATTAGAGTTATCAAGAGAGTTATTAGTATTATCATAATTATTTGGGTTATCAGGAGGGCTATCAAGAGTAGGCTTATTTGTTCTAGGTACATACTCAATGAAGGCTAGGTCATCCTCTGGTGGTGGTGACATCTCATTTGTCTGGAATTCTCTCTTTGCCCCTTGAATTGTAGATAGGGAGTAAAAAAGTGTAGTTTTATAGAAGGCAACATCACTCGTAACATAGAAGCGTTTGGAGATTGGGTCATAAAATTTGTAGCCTTTTTTAGAGTTTAAGTATCCAAGGAAGATACACCGAAGGGTTTTGGGGTCAAGTTTGTTGGTGGGGTGAAGATGAACATAAGATGTGCAGCCAAACACTTTGAGAAGCAAAGTGTTTTCTAGGATGGAAGATTATAGTATTGGTCAAGT
The DNA here is from genome assembly GCA_963242795.1 of Inga leiocalycina. Classification (NCBI taxonomy): domain Eukaryota; kingdom Viridiplantae; phylum Streptophyta; class Magnoliopsida; order Fabales; family Fabaceae; genus Inga; species Inga leiocalycina. The sequence continues at coordinate 77,529,103 of OY725322.1, forward strand.
AGTTGTAGTGGTGCTTTGTAAGATAGGGGCTGGCTAGACATGCGATTTATAAGAAAAATGGCAATGAGGACATTGTCATCCTAATGATACTTAGGAATATTGCTACTAAACATAATAGCTCTAGCAGTTTCAAGGATGTGGCAATTTTTCCTCTTTGCAATTACATTTTTTGGGGTGTATTGGGACACATGCTTTTATGGACAATGCCATGATTGGAAACAAAGGTGGAGAGGACCTAATTGAAGTATTCAATCCCATTATCAGTGTGTAGTATCTAAATTCGAGTTTGAAATAGGGTAGGAATCATATTGTGAAAATTGACAAATGTTTGGTATACTTTAGTTTTATCTTTCAATAGGTAAATCCAGCCTACACATATATGGTCATCAATGAATGTGATGAAATACTTTGAGTGAGTTTGGTTTGGTGTATGAGGTGGTCCTCATAAATCACTATGAATAGTACAAAGAGGTTTGGATGCTTGGTATAGGATTTTTGGAAAAGAAGTTTGATGATGCTTAGCCTTTTCACACGAATCACAATGAGATTCATATATGTCTTTATTAGAGAAAAGAGAAAGAAACATTTGAGACATATAATTTAAATTTAGATGATCTAACCATTTGTGCCATAACTCCAATTCACTAGTCTTAGGGAGAGACACTTTGTTGCATGACCTAATACTACTAGCATTACTTTCATCAAGGTATATGTCAAGCGCCACAAACCCATTTTGAAAATGGCAGCAGAAAGCAGAATATATAAAGCATACATGCACACACCACAAGCTGACAAAAGCCAACTTTTATTACACACACACATACTTTTTATTAACTACTTGAAGAATTAAAGTGTAGATGAGGTTGCTAGTATAAGCATCAATGTCTTTGGAGACTTGAATAGCAGCTGCCATCAACGACTTTGGATCTACAGTTTCTGAACTTGGCTTCTCATATTCAAAGGTCCAATTCACAACACTTCTCGACAGTACATTTAGAGTGACTTTCAGAATAATCGTGAGGTTGTTGTACACTTTTAACATACCTCACTCTATCACTTTGAATGATAGCGATAGGTCTATTTGGTTTAAGCTTTCCAACTCCTTCTTAGCCCCTTGTTCTGTCCCATCTGTGTCATCCATTATATATGCAAAAACAAGTTTGTCTAAAATCAGAAAAAAAAAAAGGAAAACAGGTTGATGAAGATGATGGTGATGTTGTCTTACATGCGTACTTGTGGTATAGTGTATGAGGATAGTGAGGCCTACAGAACCCCAGGCACCAGAAACAATTTTAAGGGTTCGAAAGATGTAGGGGGAGATAGTGGCAAGCTTATGTTTTGGTTGAATATATCTCCAGAAACTTTAGAGCTGAAGTGTTGATGAGTTCAACATTGGCCTCCAGCTTGCACAACATCTCTCTCACTCCAATTAGATTGCAGACGAAACAATACTTGCAATGTCAAAGGTTGATGAATTCTTTCTGCAAAATTGGTGTCCTCCATTCACCCAAATATACAAATTTTGTGATGCATATTGGAGGTATTTAAGTTATGGACAAGATCTAGAATATTCTTTTTTATATAACTTAGATTTGAGTATTTTTGGACATAATTAATGGTAGAATTTCCAAAGGGTAAAATGTATTCATGGATTCAAACTTGAGACCTCATGTTTAAACAGCTAAAGTCTCTTTCACTAAAGCCAACACATGTATATAATCCTCTAGTACTTAATATAAGACATATTTAGCTAATTTGATTAGATTAAGGAAATTAGTCAAACTAGTTAATATAACATGTTTTTTTCTAAAATAATCTAAATATTTTCCTCAATTCCCCTCTTACTTGATTATCGTTGAGAGAAAATCAATATTGCTAATTTGAAAAAAATTGATAAATATAAAAAATATGTCTTATATCTAAGACTGAGATAAGCTTCTAATTAGGTTAAACATCAAAGACCAAAGGAGTATCTTTTATACAAGCAATACGATTTTTGAAATGTGACCTTTAATGTTTTTCAGTATTATAATAAACGAATGAGTAGTGATTTTGCTCATCCTTAATTCTCTACATTCAGGTGCAAAGAAGTTCCATTAATGATCATGCATTTATAGGTTAGTTATCATTATCAAATGATTAGGGAATAGTACGCAATTTATTAAAAAATCCTAAATTAATCATTTTATAGAGTTACCTTAATAATATTTTAAGATTTCCGAGTATTTCAAAGGAAAATTAAAGAATATATATATATATATATTCCATATAGCGCCTTGAGTTAGTATAGATTTGGGAAATCGGGTCAAGCCCGTCGAGCCATCTTGTTTAGGCCTGAGCCCGTCAAGGGCCAAGCTTATGATTTAGAGCCTCTAGAAGGAGGCGGGCCTAAAAGGGCAGGCCCAATCTTACAAAAAGGGCTAGCCCTTTTAGGCCCATTTATTTTTTTTAACTAGGCACGGGGTATGGGCAGAGACGCAGAGTTAACCTGACCTAACCCTCAAATTGGAGACGCTGTCACACTAACTCAGACCTCACACTTCATCACCTTAGTCCCTTCACCCTTGACCCTTGACCCTTGACCCTCTCCGCTTTGGCTCTCCCTCACCATCGCCTTACGAGTCTCGACTCTCAACTAGAGGACCATCATCCACCAACCATGACAGAATGACCTCACTCATTAAGGGTGACTGTCAGTGTCAGCTGACCTTCTCAAGGCTGGGCTCTCCTGTGGCATTTCTTGTTGATCTTAGTGTTTGTGTTCTATTAACTATGGATAATATTTATGTTTCAAATTAGTTTTGATGATATTTATATTTTAAATTAGGTATTTTAGTCTTTAGGTGTATAAGAAACAAAAAAAATGTTAAACGGGCCTGAAACCAGCGAGCCAACCCGAGGGCTTCAGATAAACAGGCTAGGCCGCAATTTCCATTGGTTTTTTGGGACTCGGGTCTAAATAGGCCGGCCCGTTTTTCTAGTGCTAAGCTGGTAGCCTAGTACATCTCATTTAAATATATCAGCTAATATTCAGATTAAATTAATCATACTTGATATATTATTCTAGGTATATTCGATAAAATTGATGGTACGGTCAGTTAGTGAAATCCAAGATTGAGTATGTAAGATTTTTGAGAGATTTTGCTGACATGATTGGACATTAAAAATACTCAAAATTGGTATAAAATTAATATAAGCACTATATTGAAAGGGAAGATATGATGAAAATGTCAAACTAAATCCAATCATTCACAAAGTGACAAATGAATTATGGAAAGGCAAATTTATCAAGGAAAAAAAGAGACGATACAAAAAAATACTTAGTGAAAATTGTTTAAAAGTCTTCGATTGTAAAATTTATTACTCAAACGCTCTCAAACTTGCACTACAAAAAAACATTAAATTTCTGACGGAATTTGCTATGAAAACAATTTTTGTGGCAAATTCCGATGGATTTCTGTTAGAAATTCCGTCGGAAAAGTATGGAAAATATTCGGTGGCAAATTTCATTGATTGCCACGGAATTTTCGATGGGATAATTCTGTGGCTAATTTTGCCACGGAAATTCCATCACAAAAGTTTCTGACGAAATTTTCCATAGCAATTTTCCGCAGAAAAGTTCTGTGGCTAATTTCGTCGGAAAAATTAAAAATTATTAATAATTAATTAATTATTATTTTTAATTAAATTTAAATGTTTTAAAAAATATATTTATAAAAATTAAAATTATGATATTATTATTCATATAAATATTTAAAATTTTGGGTTAATACCATTTTCCATCCCTCAAGTTTTTCCTCATTTTGGTTTTAGCTCCTTAAGTTTCCTGTAATATCCCGAATTTCGGGATTAGAGGCTATTCAATAAGCCTGAAATAAGTGGGCTACCAAGCCCCAGTTTAACAGGAGGCCCAAATTTATTGCCTAATATTTCTTATATCTTTGGGGTATTAAAGAAAGTGAAATGGTGAATTTTGGAAAATGTGAGTATACGCTTCTATTGAAATTTCCTGCGAGGCAGTGAGATTGTCTTGGGATTTTGGATGATCAAATAATATCCAAAAATTATGAAATTTTATAGGATAAAAGTAAACATCCAGGGCTTTCATTTGATAGGTATTATAAGCCATTCTAACCAATGGATTAAGATTTATGAATTTTTGAATTTGGCCCAGAAAATCTGGAAAGTCTCTAGAGAAGCGGTCAAAGAAATGATTTCTAGGAATGATATGCTTCCAACTGGCTAAATTCCATATTTTTCTTTGAAAATAGACTCAATAAGAGTTCCATAGCCTTTAGAATCACTTTAAAAAGACGTCTACAAATTTAGTTATGATTTTTCAAATTTAGGGCAGAAAATTTGCTAGAATTGGCATTATTCGAAAAATTGAAAATAAAATGTGTTAGCAATTGTGTAAATTGTGGAATTAAAGATGCCAAGTGTTATTATCATATGAAGAGGGGAGTAGGTTATGATTTATGAAGATGAGCACATGTCCAATTGCATTAAAATAATGCTACATGTACATAGCAATCATGATTGATGATGGTAAGGATTATCTTGAGTGTAACGGTGGAATTTGCTTGAGTGTAAGGTTGGACTAACTTGAGTGCATGCATGGTGTTTTAGTTAGAAGAAAAATCATTTGGTTAGAAGAACAAGAGGGGGGTTTTCTATGCTAACCAAGAGGGAGGAAGTTAGTTCAAAACCAATTGGAAGCCTAATGGAGTATGTATGACATAATATGAAGGAGGTATGGGTTATGACAAGTATCACCATCATATGCCTTGATGAAATCAAATAGTATAGGGTAAAGGGATATGTTTATGAAGCACTTTTTCCTTCCGCTTCCCTTCCTCATTTTCGTCCAATACAAGAAGAGAAGAGAGAGAGAGAGAGAGAGCTCTTAAGTTTTAGAGAGAAGGAAGAAGAAGTTTAAGGTTAAGTGTGATTTCTTAAGAGTTATCTTGTGATTTTACTAGGAAACCTTCTCTAAACCTTTCTTCTTCATGGAATCTATGATTTTGAAGACAAATTTTGAGCTCAAGTAGAGAGAGAGGAGATTCCTAGAGAGAGAATATTCAAGATCTCAAGAGGTAACCTTACAAAACTTAGATTTATTCTAGCATGGTGTTGTTGTTGAGGTTTGTGGTTGGTTTTGGTGATTTTTGTCAAGTTAACAAATTTGGGAATTCCTAATCCTAAGGGTTTATGCTGCCCAAATTTCTTTAAATCATGGTTAGAATGTGTTTAAACAACTTAATAAGGGATTAGAAGTGGAAAAGTACAAGTTTTGAAAGCTAAAACACAAAAGAACAATTTTACCTTTTTCTTGACCAATGTTTCAGCCAAGACCAGATCTAGGGGAAGGAGCTAGATTTTCATGAAATATATGGATCCATTGGATTCAATAGGCAAAAATATGTGGGATTATAGTTGGTCACTTTTTTGGAAAAGGCCGGAAAAGCGTAATTACGAAAACGCCCCTAAAACCCTAAATCGGGGCTGTCAAGGGTATTTTCATAATTTGACACTGAATTTGGATATTTTGAGCCCAAAAATGGATTCCTTAGCCAAAAATACTTCAGGACAGCCCTAGACAAAATTTCAGAAAAAATACGGTCGGACTGGGTAAGGCGGGGCCAGGTTGGGTTCCCAGGGGCATTTTAGTCATTTTTCAATATAGACTTATATAACTCCCAGAAACACTATGGAAGTGTATAAATTATACATTTGACATTTTAGGACCGAGTAGAGAGCCTGAGGGATTGGCACGCAAACCAAGGCATGTTATTTAAGGATCAGGGAAGAGCGGTTAAGGTAGGGAACTTACCTCTCCTGCACGTATTTGATATTTGTGCTGGTGTATTGATGCATGTTATTGCTTTGCCTGATTATATGAAATGTACATGAATAATTGAAGCTCTGTTTCTATTTATGCTATGGCCATACGTATGTTGTTTGAAACATTGAGCACATAGATATATCATTGTGTGAACATGAGCTATGTAATGCAAGCATGTCATGCATTAAGCACTTATCTTGCATGCATATTGGTATTATTTTCCTACTAAGATTCTTTTGAATCTCACCCTCCCCTACTAACAATTTAGATAGGTGAAGACAAAAGCTATACTAAGAGTAACGAAGAGAACCATATGAGGGGAATGTCGTGGTGGAACAAAGACTGGAAGATGTATCTGTTTTCCCTGGGACGAGTTTAGACACCTACATAGCGCTACGAGGCTATATTAATTGTAATTATCAAGTACGAACCCCTATGGGGAATTTCCGTAATCGTGCACATAATATTAGTATTTTTATGCTTTTCCTGTGTTGCCCGCCGAATTGCGTATCGTTTTCTACAAATATTATGAAATAAGTGAAAATAAGATAAGAGTGCGACATTTCCAACCATAGGTTTCGATCCATGTAAGGGCCAAATGGTCATATAAAATTTATTTATAAAAAATAAAATTTATTGACTAGCGCCACTAGGTCGTATGGTCACTGGAGTGCACTTAGGCAATCCTCACCCTACGAGTTCGAACCCGCCGTTGTAATAAAAAAGCTAATAAAATAAAATTTATTAGATATTAATTAATATTAATAAAAAATTATTAGTTAGTAATTATTTATTAGTTATTAATTAATGTTAATAAAAAAATTAATTTCAAAAATTAGACAAAAATATAGTCATATGAAATTTATTTAAGATGTAAAATTTTTTAATTTGAAGTTAATTTATATTAAAAATTAAAAGAATATATAAAATAATTTTATATTGTTATTACATTTATATATAAGAAACAAATATATATTTATAAATAATTGATTGATTTATAATAAGATTATATATATAATTGTGTAATAATAAAAGGCTAAAGCAATCGAGCCCATCCGGTAAGGCATCGCGAGCATATGGACGAGGTCATGGGTTCGAACTAAAGGAGGGAAAGTTGAGTTGCATTTTCAAGAAAAAAGAGGTTGTGACACGTGGCGGAGTGAGGCTACACCACGTAGCGGATATAAGCGCTGGAGACAAGGTGGAGGCCGCCAAAGCTACCACGCGCCACCGCCGGCGATAAGGTGGCGGCCTCCAGAATCTTGAAAAAGAGGTTGTGACACGTGGCGGAGTGAGGCTGCACCACGTAGCGGATCTAGGCGCCGGAGACAAGGTGGAGGCCGTTAAAGCTACCATACGCCACCGCCGGCAATAAGGTGGCGGCCTTCGGAAAGTTGAGTTGCATTTTCAAGAAAAAAGAGGTTATGACACGTGGCGGAGCAAGGCTGCACCACGTAGCGGATCTAGGCACCGGAGACAAGGTGGAGGCCGCCAAAGCTACCACTCTCCACCACCGACGAGAAGGTGGCGGCCCCCCGAATTACCATGTGGCTTTTTAAAATTTTAAAAATAAAAAATAATTTTGCAAGGGAATTACCAACGGAATTAAATTATGTAGCAAATTTCCGTCACAAATTCCGACTGAATTAATTTCATCAGAAATTGCACTACTACAAAATAACGATTTGGTGGCGCGCCTCCTATAGCCCTTTTTTAAAGAAACGTCATAGCAAACTGGTTTTTTTCTACCTAACCAACCTTGGCAGACGCTTCCACCAGAAACCACCAGAGGAGGTAGTGCCGCCTTGACCGGCACTTGTCACACCAAGCACTAGCCAAGGCCAATCTTGGTTCTTTTTTTTTTGGTTCAGCCCGTAGCTACTTCTTTTTTTTTCTTTTTTCTTTTTTGCTTTAGGGCCCCCTCCTTAAGGCCAAGCATTTTTTTTGGTGTTTAGGCGCCTGCAGTTTTTTTTTGTTTGCGCACCTCTTCTGGAGCTTTCTGGGGCAAGGGCCCGCCATGGCAGCGCCACCTTGGCCGGCGCTTGGAACTAAGTGCTAGAGGAGCATTTTTTTTTCTTTTGGGCGCTTGAGGTTTTTTTTTTTCTGTTTCGGCGCCTGAGGTTTTTTTTTTCTGTTTCAGCGCCTCCTCCGGCGCTTGTAGCGCAAGCGCCAGAAGAGGTTTATTTAATAAACCTTGGCCGGCACTTGGTGGGGCAAGCGTCGGCTAAGGCCCTTGCTGACAGTCCCCATTCTATTGTTTTTAATATTCTTTAGATTCTGAAAGGCTGCACAGCCTTGTCGCATGCTCAAAAGAGTTCTTCTTTATCAATCTATGTATTATCTAAACTAATGAGAGAGCTAGAGAACATACACCGTGCACATAGAGACTAAGGGTGAGAGTTAAGAATTACTACCACCATAGTGTAGAGATCATAGAAGGCGATCGAGCTTGGATTATCACCTTCATTCCTTCTTCATATGCTAAGGACATGCAAGCTGAATATTAGTTAAGGCACTCCGTTAATTAAGGTAAGCTTCAACACCTTCTTTACTTATTTATTATTTATTTATTTTGCCAGTATCCTTCTTTCGTTATTTAATTTATATGATTTTTGGCATTAATTATCTTATTATCCTTTACTTCTATTTAATTTGCTAATGATTAGAATTATTTCAATAGGGGAAATTTAGATTATATTTTTTGTATTTTAACTTGTTTAATTTTGTTCGTTTAATTACAAGATAAGAAGTTGGTATGTAGATTCACTGTCACCATTCATTTCTTTATCACTTGGCTTTCACGTGAATAATAGAGACAATAATATATACTATACTTTCTAGTCTTACTTCTCATTTGTCTGACTTAATAATAATAATAGTAATTACTATTCATATTCATTTATTTTTATATCAATTAAGGTTACGTTTGAATACTAATAATGGCTAATAATAATAAGATGTAGGTAGATTAAAACAAATATTTGGGATGCAATGGCGCTTTTACAGAAAGCTTCATAGCTCCCTTTACCATTTAATTAATTAATTATTTATTTATTTATTTTATATAATGAATGGATGCTATGGCGCTTGGTGTCCAAGCACCGTAGCTTTTATATACCTTCTATATTGCTTAAGGTAAGAAGCACCGTACAAAGTGTACAAACTTGCCGCTCCTGCCATTATCATCATCTTTCAGTCTTTCTTGTGCATCCTCCCTCACTCCATTTTTCAGATCTAATTGGTCCCCACATTGTCTTTCTCGCGCGTCCTCCCGTTCTCCATTTTTCAGATCTAATTGGCCCCCACTATATATACCTCTCTTTATCCATTGTCCCCATGGCCTCCTCTCTTTGATGACTGCTGTTGGAAGCTTCATTGGTCCTACTTTTTGCTTCTTCTTATCTCCGTGTACATATTTCTTCAAACAATTTTGGTCACGCACTATTGTTATAGTACAAAGCTTGGTTACCCACATGATTTGCTTTGTCTCAGCCTCGTATAAGAAGTTTCCTAGCTCCTAATTTTTCTTTAGGTACATTTTCTTCTTCTTCTTCTTCTTCTGGTAAAATTTGCCGTGAATATTATATGTGTGGTCATGAATTGTTTTTCCAGGTATTTATTTAAAGTTTCAGTTGTCTTCTTAAAGCTTGGTCTGTCGGTTGTTTTTTTCTTTGTCTCAGCCTCTTACAAAATATTTTGCTAGCTTGTAAGTCTTGAACTATATATTTTGTACAGAACTTTAATTCGTATTTTTCCATGCACCTTTTAAATGTTGGGTATCTGAAGATTTGTCATCAATTTAGAAATGTTGATTGCCAGAGATTTCTTATGTGTCCTGCCAATCATTAAATTAAAGGAGTATTGAACTAACCAGTCATTGCGTTAAATATCATTCAACTATGTAATATTCTTTTGATTTATTTTTGTTGTGAGTTGTGAAAAATTAGCATGATACATGATGCAAAAATGGATGAAAAATTAGTATGATACATGCTGATTGTCAGAGATTTCTTATGTGTCTTATCGAATTTTTTTAAAAACAATAAATGGCAGAAGATAAAAGTAATTAGTAACTACAAGAGGCAAGCAACTAACTACTTTTAAACATATGTTTAAAGGTAAAGATGGATCGAAAATGGATGTCATCTGATCAATGATTAAGGGAATACATAGATTGGGTGAAAGAGTTTATTAGATTTGCAAGCAAGTATACAAAAGATCCTAACCAAATCTTGTGTCTTTGCCTATCTTGTTGTTATGGAAAGCGGATTAGACCACTTGATTTGCTAGATCATTTAGTGTGTCATGGAATTGATCAATCATATACACGATGGACAAGGCATAGTGAGATGGATGCTGCACGTAGTGATCGGGTGAATACCACGAGCGGTCCTTTGAATGCGTTTGATCAAAGTATGTGTGATGATGAGGATGATGGTCTTCAAGAAATGCTAAATGCGAACGAAGGGGTTCTTCATGACTATCCTTATGAATTTGAGGTATTGAAAGGTGATGCAGAGAAACCATTATATGCTGGTAGTACTAAATACACAAGATTGCTAGCAATGTTAAAATTGTACAACTTTAAAGCGCGATATGTGTTAGAGCAAGTGTTTCACCCAAGAGGGGGGGTGAATTGGGTGATACTAAAATTTTGTGGCAAATATAAAATTTGACAGTGAAATTAAAACAGTAAGGAGTAAGGAAAAATATCACCGAAGTGTACACCGGGAGTTATACTGGTTCGGTCACAACCACTTTGACCTACGTCCAGTCCTCAGAGCTTTTCTGAGAGTTTCACTATAACTTCCAAGATTCAGTGGGTTCTTGGCACCTCAGTACAAGCAAGTTCCTTCATCTGGACACTCGCTCCCCCTTACAAGTTGTAATCCAATCCTAACTCAAGGTTCCACAACCTTAAGTTATCTCAATAACAAATATTGCGTTTGAATGAAATATCTCTCTCACAGAGTGAATAAGAATCATTAAAGCATAGATTTACAAGTATAATGTAAAACAGAGTAGTGAACTTGATGATACGTTCGTGTGTATGTTCTTGTTGTTATTTCTCTGTTTGGATGTTCCCATATTTATAGATACATTGGTAATGATTGTTGGAACGTTTTTCTTCATATCCGTTGGAGCGTGCGCAGCCACTATTGACTTTTCCAGTATTTGAAAAACATCCGTTTGTAGTAGGTGGCGGTAGGTGACATTTGAACGTTGCTTTTGACTTTCTATATTTGGTAAAATCTCTTCATTGTTTATCTGTGGATATGCTCAAAATACTAATACAATAAAAGGTTACTCATATAGGAAACAAATCAATGAACGTTGGAATGATTTCTGATTTTCTGGGTTTGCTTACTCGAGTAGCTACTCGAGTATTCCTTGAAGTTTACTCGAGTACTTACTCAAGTATCATCGGGAAAAACTTTGATCAATTACAAGTCAACAGACACATATAAGTTTACTCGGGTAGTGCATGGAATAAACTAAATCTCAAACCTTTGGAAATAGTTGTTTACTCGGTTAGTTACTCGAGTAATGCACTTATGACTTCATAGATTACTCGGGTACCAACTCGAGTAAACTTACAAATACACCTTTGGTTACTCAATGCTTTACTCTAGTAATGTTGGCAGGATTTCAAGGACGAGAGCACTTCAAGTTTGATTACCTTGTTACTTGAGTACAGACTCGAGTAAACTTACTTTTTGTGCATAACTTACTCAGGTAATGACTTGAGGTTTTCCTTCAAACATAACTCTGCATACTCGAGTACATACTCGAGTAATCCACTTAAAATAAAACATTAAATACTTGCATACTAGAGTAATGACTCAAGGAAAATGAAATAAAACTAGATCAAGTTATTTGAGTACTACCTTCAGGTTTTGTGCTTACCTCAGTGAGTTACTCGAGTAACATTGGCAGTGATACAAAGTGCCAAGAGCACCACATTTACTGAAACAAGGTAACTCGAGTACATACTCGAGTATCATTGACAGGCCGAGAGCAACTTGAAAACTTTTACATGGTTACTCGAGTACCTACTCGAGTAATGTTGGCAGGCCGAGAGCAACTCCAAGTATTTACCTGGTTACTCGAGTGGCTACTCGAGTAATATTGGCAGGCCGAGAGCAACTTGAAAACTTTTACACTATTACTCGAGTACTTACTCGAGTAACGTTGGCAGGTTACTAGAAGGTGCCTCTGGTTACTTTAAGTTTTGTCTCATTACTCGAGTACGTACTCGAGTAATGCCTTAGAAAAATTGCTCCTGCTCAAGTTTCTCAGCATTTTCTCTTGGTCTTTCCTCATTTCTCCAATGCTTACTTCAAGTGATGCTTATCCCTGTTATTACTTTGTTCAAACATATTTATTAATCAATTCTTTTTCATACCATTTTTTTGTTATCATCAAAACATGAGGTCTAACAATATGGATTGAGTGATTCAGGTTTCATTGCACTGCTTGAACTTGTGCAAGATATGCTCCCAAAAGTGCCATTGGAGTAGTATACTTCCTCCGACGCTTCTCTCAATAAGCACCACAACTTTTTATTAAAAAAAATTAAAATACTCAAGCTATGGCGCTTCCGTATATTCAAGAAGCGCCGTAGCTTTTTTTAATGGCGCTAGAAGTTACGGCGCTTCCTAAGCGCCATAGTGTTCTCTAAATTAAGCTTCATAGCTCGCATTTTTTTTTGTAGTGTTGGTTTGTCATGCTATTATTGACAACGGAATCCATTCCATCGGAAATCCGTCTGAAATTCTGCTGGAAACACTGAATTCTGTGCCAAAATCCATCAGAAATTTCATGTTTTTTTGTAGTATTGTTTAAGAACTCATGCAAATTATCTTCAACGGTGTAGCTTTTATTCAGTTGTGTGCGGCATATTTTTTATTATATATAAAATAAATATTTGCATATAGATTAAGCGTTAAAGAAAAACTGCACCAACTAAAAATGAGTTGCATCCTTAAACGCCCAAGGAATGGCTAGATCGGGGACACATGAAAACATTACTGGGCCTATAAACCACTGCTGTTAGTTTTAAAATTCACTGCAAAAAAAAAAAAAAAACACGAACGAGAGCATTGAGTATTGACACTAGCTAGCCTCCCCTTCATTGTTCTCATCCCATTTTCCTTCCACGTTTCCTACAACGTTGAAAGGACTAAAGCCTATGCTCTCATTCTTCCCAAATCCAAAATTTATAATAGGAAACAAAAAATATAAGATGTTACATCAATATAATTTATGCACTTCATACTTTCATATATATAGCCAGGAAAACTAGTTATGAAGAGGGTTTGGGCCGGTATGAATCAATCTCTTGTCCTCATCGAAGCTTGAGCGTTTTTTGAAGAAGATGATGATGATTCATGAAACAAGGCCCTTCTGATTCCAAAACCAGTGGTGCTTTCACAGTGAGTGATATTAGTGAACAGAAAAGGACTCAAAGCAGCAGCAACTGAAAAGGTGAGGCAACAGAAGCAAATGAAAGCTCTAGTCCCCGAACAAACCCTTCTTTCTATTTCTCTCAAAGCTCTCATCTTATTGCGCTGTTTTGTGGGTAACCATAGGCTGAAGAGAGAGAAGAAGAAGAAGAGTCACAGGTTGAACTTAATTAGTTTACCCGTGATTCGTGAAGCTTCTTATAATTGTTAAATTTGTGTGCTGCTCAGTGGGACGTTGCACCATTTACAAACTCCCACATAGATTTACCTTCATTGGCTTTGGTTTCTGTTCGTCATTATTGGCATCCGACCTTTTGTTTTGTTTATATTATACAAATATTGTATTCCTCCCTCTTAATTGCCACTTGCTTGCTTGCTAAGAGTGTCATGTAATTAATAGCCACTGTCTACGCACACTGCTTTAGTTTTAGTGTATTTGAATTAATTTTTAGAGAATAATTTTTACGATTTATGAAATTAAATAAATATGTGAGAGGAGTTTTGTCTCGACTTGTGAAAAATGGCTTTTGAAACTATGGTTTCTGAGTTACCCAAACACTAAATTCAGACGCCATTGCAATTGCCTATTTCTACACAAACTCTTTTTCTTTTTCCCAATTTGAAGGATATAAAAGAAAAAAAGGTCTTTGTTACTGGGCCATAGAATTAGTCACTACGGAACCATGTGATTCAGTGCGCGCCCTCTCACGTTGCAAAAAATCAATTCCCTTGTCCTATGACCTTCTTAGTATTTATTTGGGTTAGTGGTAGAATTTGTTTTTCCAATATTATTTACAGTATACGAGGTAAGTTTATGAGAGGAGTTGGATCTCAACTTACATAAACGTGCTTTTCCACCATTTTTTCAAACAAGTCCTTAGCTTGTACTGGCGTTTCGTTAAATAATGGTATAGCAGTGCTAAATATATACAATATGGACTATACGAGCCCTTATATTAAGGACCAAAATTAGCAATTCTAAGGCATCAATCAAATTTAAGGAGAGACAGAGTATTTTTAGGCTATTTTTTAATAAGCTGATTGCTTTTTTTTTTTTCAATAAAAACATTAGAAAGTATTTTAAACGACCGTGATGAAAAGCTATATGGTTGAATAATAGCTATATTTTCAATAAGAAGGTACAACATACTATATAGTTGAATAATAGCTATATGGTTGTTTGCCTGGCATGGTATATATAAACAACAGCAATTAGAAAAACATAATGAAGAAGATGAAAAATTTTGTATTAACTACATAATCCAAACACAAACCCTATACACTAATCTATTGTTAACCCCCTTTGAGCCCTTTCCAGTACATTCTAAAATCCATCATTTATTAACAAGTATTTTATGCATCTCATTAGCATTAGATTGACATCCAAATATCATCAAATTGCCATTGATATTGTTTATATGAAAAAATGCCATGTAGTTACATTATATATGAAAAAAAACATAGAAAAAAAAAGAGAAAAGGAAAGGGCATGGGAAAAAAAGAAAAAATAGAGGGAAAAAAGAGTAAAGAAGAAGAAGAGACAAGAAATAAAGAAAAACGCATTTGTTTCAAATCAGCAAGAGATGTGGTTATTAGAGCTTAAAGTTTAAAAAATGGATGTCATTGAACACATTTGTGCATACGTACACTACTACAGAAGGCACTTTTAATATCCGTTTTTATGCCCTTTAGACGACCATTTTCTAGAGGACGTGTGTGTAAGTGTCATTGAAAGTTTTGAAATAGACGATTGTTTTAAGATAGTCGTTGTAAGTGATATACAATGACTGTTTTTTTTAAATAGTCAACGTTGTTTTTAAGAAAAATAGTCATTGTATGTTAATTACTTACAATGATTGTTTTCTTAACATAGTCGTTGTAAGTCACATATAACAACTATTTTCTTACTTACAACCACTGTTTTAAGAAAACAGTCATTGAAAGCCAATTTTTTTTAAAAAAATATTATTCACATTTTCTTCTTATAACCTTTGAAAACCCACCAATTCCCAAATAATTATATTTTGAACTTTTGAACTATTTATTTTTTAAAAAAAAACCATAGGTAAAAATTGCCATTTTAAATTTTGAATCTTCAAAGTTCAATCATCACATATCACACAAAAGAACTTAAATTTAGACATATACCATCATAACATCATTTAAATGTTCAAACTTCAACTTTCAAACTAAATCATGACAATTATGAGCCCAAAGATTTATGAGATGACATGCTTTCATTAGATCTTCATGCTTCATCATCATTTTCCAAAGTCTTCTCTATAAATCATAATGCCTCTAATAACACTAATCCATAAAAGCCAATTGACAATTATCCTGAAACTCTGGTCCTTGTTAATTCATTATGCAACCAACAATAATTAATTACTTCCTTTGTTAATTTTCTCTTCTACAAAACTGCACATGAAAATCTACCGGTAAATAAAAATAAGATAAATACATAAGACAATATGTTATGAAAAAATGCTTAAGACAAATTAAAGGCCATGGTCTTAATCACGGTCCCACTTTGGAATCTAGTTATCATAATAAAAATCAGAAACAGATAGGATCGAGTACGAAAACCAAAAATCATAAGATTCATAGTATTCATATAAACAATAAACTAAGAATCTAACAGAAGGCAAAGTATTCAAGTATTCAAACATAATATACCACTGCACTATGTAAAAGAAACCTCTACACATCATCATCTATCTGTTGTAGAAAACACATAGGCATATACACCTTAGTTTTATGCAGAGACTAATCCAACCACTCTCCAAAAGATCCACTGCATTTTCTGGGTTGTTCATAATCACATTATCATGCATTTCAAGCTGAATCACACTGCAGATTGGGTAAATTCTTTTGGCTAATCTTCAAGCTCCCAAATTCTTTGCCTCATGCAATCAGCAAGTAAC
Organism: Inga leiocalycina; assembly: GCA_963242795.1. Classification (NCBI taxonomy): domain Eukaryota; kingdom Viridiplantae; phylum Streptophyta; class Magnoliopsida; order Fabales; family Fabaceae; genus Inga; species Inga leiocalycina. The sequence continues at coordinate 77,545,338 of OY725322.1, forward strand.
TTGCTGTGTAATATCTCGAATTTTGGGATTTGAGGCTTGGGAATAAGCCTAAATTAAGCGGATTATTTAGCCCCGATTTAGCAGGTGTCCCAAATCTATTCTCTAATGTTTCTTATATCTTTGGGGCATTAAAGAAAATAAAATGGTGAATTTTGAAGGAAGTGATTATGCTTCCAATGAAATTTCCTGCGAGGCAGTGAGAATGTCTTGGGATTTTGGATCATCAAATGATGTACCCAAATTATGATATGTTACAGGGTAAAAGTAGACATCCTGAGCTTTAAATTGATAGGTCATATGACTCATTTGAAGCTATATGCAAAGAGTTATCAATTTTTAAAGTTTGCCCGGCGAAATTGATTATTTTCTGGAGCAACAGTCAAAGAAATTAAATCTAGGAATGGTGTGCTTCTAACTAACTAAATTCCTTATTTTTCCTTAGAATTAGACTCAATAAGAGTTCTATAACCTTTGGAATCACCCCAAAACAATGTCTACAAAATTAAATATGATTTTACAAACTTTGGGTAGAAAATCTGTCAGAAAATCCGAAATTGAAAGAAAATGTAATGTCAAACTTGTAATTTTGCTAAACAAGCACAAAATTAATTATTTTCTGATTAATTGAAGTAAATTTCAATTAATTAAGGAAAATAAGAGGAAAAATATATTTAGAATATTTTGGTCAATTTAATATGAATTTATGGAAAATTTGAGTAAAAAGTGCAATTTTGACCAAAATTAAGACTTTACATATATACGTAACCGGAACAAGTTGTGAAGCCAATTGAGACCACAGGGAGGGATCCCTAGGAGTCTCCTACATGTAGCAAGAAGAAGGAAATATTAGTTTGGCTTAATGAGCAAAGTTACATGTATATAGGTTTATGTACACAAAATTGGTTTTTGGTAATTTTTGAAAATTAGTAAATAAAGGAAATATGACATAAGCTAATGAAATAAAACTTCATCTCCTACCTTTTGCTCTCATAAACTGACATGAAGTTCAGCATTTAGAGAGAGGAAGTGCAGCCATGTTCTAGATAGAGAAAGGAGAAGAGATCTTGTACGGTAAGCCAATTTCTCCGATAAATCCTTACCTGACGTGTATAACTTTGCTCCCGAGCTTTTATTCGATATTCTTGAAGGTTGTGAAGCTCATATTTTGGTGTGGAGGAGTTAGGGTTTTTAGCCATTTTAAGAAAAGCTAGAAAGAGCTTGAGGTAACTTTCAAACCTTCGTATATTAACTATTATGCTGCTGTAGGCAATTTAATCGGTGAAATCTCGCCGGATTGCAGTTGGTTTTAAATTTTAGAAATGTGTATGCCTAGGGGTTATGCTGCCAAAATTGGGTCTAAATGGTAGTTGTAACCTAATGGAATAGTCAATAAAGTAGTTAGGAATAGAAAGGAACGCGTTTATGGAGCCGAAACCGAAAAACCCTAATTTTTCTTGAAGTACTTGAGAATTTTGGCCAAGGCTGTTAGAGGGCCTTAGGGTTGAATTTTCAATAATTTGATGATTCCATTGAACTCAGAAGGGAAAATTAGGTGGAGTTACAGTTGGTCACTTTTTCGGAAAAGCCCGAAAAAACATAATTACGTATGGAAATGGATTCCTTGGGCAAAATTATGTCAAAATAGCCAATGTCAAAATTTCAGAAAAAGTACAGTCGGACCAGGTACGGCGAGACCGAGCTGGGATCCCGGGGTCATTTTGGTAAATTTTCACCGTAGGATAATATTACCACCAAAAACACTATAGAAGTGTCTAAATGGTACATTTGGAATTGTAGGACTGAGTTTAGAGCCTGAGGGGTTGGCCCGCATTACGAGGCACACAAATCAAGGAGAAAAAACTTGAGGTAGGGAACTTACCTCTCTTGCATGTATTTGATATTTGTGCTAGTGTATTAATGCATGTTATTGCTTTGCTTGATTATGTGAAACATATATGAATGATTGAAGCTATGTTTCTGTTTTGCTATGGCCATAATTTTGTTACATGAAACATTGAGCATGCACAATGTCATTATGGGGCATGCATCTAGATAAAGCTAACATGTTATACACATAGCATCTATCATGCATGCATTGTGGTATCTGTTTTCTATTAAGCTTCTCTTGAATCTCATCCTCCCCTACCAACAATTTAGACAGGCGAATACAAAATGTACACGGAAATCAAAGAAGAGAACTGCATGAGAGAGGGTTGCAGTAGTGGAATGAAGACAAGAAGAAGTCTCCATTTCATTGGGATGGGTTTAGACACCCTAATAGCCTTGTGTGGCTACCTTAATCGTAAGTATCATGTATGAACCCTTGTAAGGGTTTTCTGTAATCATGCACATATTATCAGTATATTTATGTTATTCTTGTGCTGCCCATTGAACCATACGTTAATATTCCGCTACAAGTCAAAATAAGATAGGATGTGACATGCTAAGTTATTATCTTCTTATGCCTTCTAGTCTGGTTGTCATTTATGAATATAGACAAGTATTTGTATTGTGCAGTTTTTAATTTTATGACATGTAATGTCCTAAAGAATGAGTGACAATGATGTGGATTTTGACAAATTTGGTACAGGATTTTGTCTAGGTCAGCAAGTCATTTGCATTAGGAGACTCAAATAGCATAGTTTCTCTAAACTTCATTAGTGTATTTACCTATTGCGTCTCAATGTAAAATGTTGATCATTTGTGCTATTTAATCTTATTTCTATTATGTTATTATAAACTAATTGTTGTGAATGTGAAGGGCAATTCACATTGGAGGAATACACATATTATCCATCTTCTTTGAAACAGCACGTACAGGAAAGTCACCTAAGGCATTTGCCATGCTCCTGGAGACACTACAAAAAACCACGGAATTTGCCTCATAATTCAAAGTTTCCAACTGAATTTGCTATGGATTTGAGATGGAAAACAATTTCCAATGGAATGAATTCCCTTGCTAATAGTAGCGTGACAAAACAATTTAATTCTGTCGTAAATTTCTGACGGAATTAAATTCCGTCGCAAATTGCAATTTCTGATGGAAATTTGCCATGAAAATTCTGTTGGAAATTTTAATTCCATCGCAAATTTATTTTTAATTTTTATATTTTTAAAATGCCACATGGCATGCCAGTATGCTGTCACGTGGCATCTTCAGTGACCGCCACCTCACCCCAGCACCACACCCCGCCTGCACGTACGCAATGCCTTATCAGTTGCGTTAGAATGCTTCAGCGTTATATTATTGCAATACTATATATATATATAATCAATTATTTATAAATATATATATTTTTTCTTATACAAAAATATATATTATTATCAAAAAATAAATATGATTTTAATAGCACTATAAAATAATTTTTATATGTTATTATACTTATTAATATAGATTAATTTTGAACGAAAAAAAATTTACATCTTAAGTAAATTTCATTTGACTATATTTTAGTCTAATTTTTAAAATTAAAATTTATTTTTATTAAAATTAATTAATAACTGATAATATCATAAAAAAAATTTATATGATTATTTTACCCCTACAGGGACCAATGCCTATGGTTGGAAACTTGAGGAATCAAAACCGAAATGAGAAAAAACTTGAGGAATGAAAGATGGTATTAACCCTAATTTTTAAATATTTATATTGCCAATAATATCATAATTTAAATTTTTATGAAGATATTTTCTTAAAATTAAATTTATTTAAAAAATTATAATTTTTTAATTTTTCCGACGGAATTAGTCACAAAATTATTCCGCGGCAAATTGCCACGGAAAATTCCATGGCTAATTCAATGGCAAAATTATTTGCCACTGAATTTCCGTTGGAATTTGCCAAGGAACATTTTTCCATGGTTAAACGGAAAAATTCCGCCGGAAAATTTTCAGACAGAATTTGCGATGGATACAAATTCCGTCAGAAATTTAGTATTTTTTTGTAGTGAGAATTCAATTTAGAAGGCACAAAAATCTGAAATAAGTGATTGGATGTCACAAAAAGAATTTGATAAGTGGAGGAAAAGTTGTAATTTTTCCTCAAATATAAGCATGTATTCACAACTTTCTGGACAGGTTGCTAGTTAAAAATGTAAATCATTGATTGCGAACAACAAGTTGAACATTATAGTGAAATTTTCACAAATACAAATAATGTTTTTAAAAAATACTAATAGTATATGAAACTCAGACACTACAAAAAAACATTGAATTTTCGACGGAATGGATTCCGTCGGAAATAATAGCATGACAAATAAATTTTCGACGGAATTCAATTCCGTCGGAAATGTTGTCGCAAACTTATTTTTTTTATTTTTTAAATTTAAAAAGCCACATGGCAACTCCAGCAACCGCCCCCTCATTGCCGGTGGTGGCGCGTGGCAACTATAGCAGCGTCCACCTTGTCGCTGGTGCCCAGATCCGCCACATATCGCAACCTCACTCAGTCACGTATCGCAACCTCACTCAGCTACGTGTCACAACCTCTTTATCTTGGAAATTTAACTCAACTTGCCCCTCCTTTGGTTCCAACCCACGACCTTGTCCGTACGTACGTTATGCCTTACCAAATGGGTTTGACTGCTTTGGCGTTTTATTATTACATAGTATAATCTTATTATACATAATTAATTTTTCATTAACATTAATTAATAACTAATAAATAATTATTAACTAATATTTTTTTACTAATATTAATTAATAACTAATAAATTTTATTTTTTAAAAATAAATTTTTATACGACCATTTTGCACCTACAGGGACCAAAACCTATGATTGGAAATTAAAAATATTTTAGAAATTAGAAAATAATGATTAAAAAATAAATTTAAAATTAAACTAAAAATATTAATGAATAAATAATAAATTTTATAAAAATAATTTTTTAAAATTTAATTTAAGTAAATAATAATAATTAATTAAAATAATAATTTTTAAATTTTCCGATTCAATTGAATTTTGTCTGAAATTACAAGGGAATTTCCAACAAAAATGAATTCCGTCGGAACTTGTGAGGGAATTAATTCCGTTGGAAATTGTGACAAAATTCAATTCCATTGGAAATTTGTGATGAAATTATTCTATCGGAATTTCTATGGCAAAAGACTAAATTTGCCATGGAATATTTTCCGTGGCTAATTCTATGGCAAATTTTGCCATGAAAAAAATTCCTTTGGAAATTCCGTCGGAAACTTTTCCGACTGATTTTCGTCTAAATTTGCTATGAAAAATTTTTCCGTAGCAAATTCCATGGGAAATTTTATGTTTTTTTGTAGTGAGACTACCATAAAATAGAAGATAGAATCAATAAAATCAATATTTAACAATGATTATGAAACAACAGAACTTAGGATCTCGGCCAGAGACAAACATAACAGAAACACAATTTATAGAACCCTTGCAGTTATTTGCAACTCCAGTTACTTGAGCTTTCAGAGCTCTGGTATAATTTTCTAAATCTAGATAAGTCCAAAACGCTGAAACACAAATCATGAAACTATAGATTTGATTTTATTATTGCATACATAACTTATAGAGGAATTGTTTACCCCAAAATAAGAAACAATAAATCAAAAGTAGAGCGTAAGTCATCAATTTAACAGAACAGAGAGAGAAGATTCCTAAAAGCTAAGGGAAAAAATTGGTGAAGGCAGAGAATGGAGGAGGAGGAGAAACCTGATCATTGGAGTGAGGGCGAGGAGGAGAGGGGTCACAATAACTCTAGTGGAGAGGAGGACGAAGGCATAATTGGGGTCGAAGAATAGGCCGGGGGTTGCATCTGGGGTCGGAGAGGCAGCCAGAAGATGTGATTGGAGGTCAGACTAGGGCTCGGAGGTGGATTAGAGAGGGAGAAAGAGGCGGAGGCGTGACTGGGAAAAGAGATATGATTGGGATTGAAACAGATCTGGGTTGGGAATATTAGTGTATAATTTTCAATGGCTGTTATTTTATAAACAGCCGTTGAAAGTGCCTTTCCATGACTATTTTTAAACAATCGTTGAAAGTATTCAATTTACTTTCAACGATTGTTTTCTTTAAAACAATCATTAAAAGACAAGTCAAATTTTCAAAAATGTTACCACCTCTTTTTTAACTTCTATTTTATAAAAACAGACGTTCATTAGTGATGTTAAGTCACTTTTTGTAGTACTAATAGTACTTGTTTCATAATCCATTCCATGAGACTATATTCAATCATTACAACCCTTTTAAAAATCCTCTTGATTCATGAATCTAGCTGCTACTTAGTGGTGGAGGGAGTAGAATTTTCTACAAGCATATGGTAGGATCTAGTCTAGGTGGTGTGGAGTGAAATTTCTCACATTTGTGAGATGAGTTAAACACTTAAATCATTGAGTGTTCTCTTGTACACATTTCTTTGATTAATTGAGCATTAATCTAGTCCATTTGCATTACCTCTTACTAAGACTTGTGTTAGCTTGAATAATGATAATTAATTGATTTATTGATTCCAACCATTTGCATTAATTTAGTTTTGAATTGATTAGTATCTTGTTCAGAAGTGTAAGAGTTTAAGTGTGGGGGAATTGATAAATCCCTATTTTTAGTATATGTTTTTATATTTTATTATGGATTTTGTCATAGTTATTAAGCTTAAAACGTCTTTCTTGAGATAAATTGAGATCAAAGATAAATACATTAAATTAGGACTAAAAATGACAAGATTGTCATAAAATTGTAATTATTCTTAATCATTGATTTTGCTGAGAATATGTGATGTTTGTTGAATTATTTTTTATTGTAGGTGCTTGAAAGATTGGATTCAAATTGAAAATGGTAGTTTGAGACTTGAAGTTTATAAATGACAGTTTAGTCCTGCGAATTTAACAAATGACAGTTTGGTCCCTGTCAAAACTGTAACGTTTTGACAGCAACCATTTAGGTCAGTTTCAGAGAGATTCTTTAGGACTTCTTCAGCCAGAGCAGCCACGAACGAACCAGGGAGACCAAGGGACCTTCTTCACATTCATTCCATCGTCTTCCATACCTTTGATCACATTTCTCCGTTGCCGATGGCCTTCTCCACCTCCGCCGTCCTTAGTCCACTCCAAAACCGAGCTACAGCGAAGAAACAGAGCCACACTGGACAGAACCTTCACCTTTATTATTCCATCCATTCCTTTCGACCTCTTCATCCATTTCATCACCATTCTTCATCTACTTCAATACCCACTTCGTTTTTTTTTTTTTTTTGCACCTTCTTTACCAAATCCGAAGCTGCAACTCTAATTTCATGGATGTCTTGGGTTCTGGACGATTTGTGGTTGCATTTGACTCCATGAGTGGCTAGGAGTTTCAACTCTTGAAGATGGTAAAGATGGCATGAGTTCCAAGTGCTACAAAGGGAGTTCTAGTTTTTAGCTTGACTATTTATTTATAATTTTCTTGATTTTAAGAGTTGTAATTTGTAGTCAAGACTATGATTTTTGATTTAATCTTCATTTAAACTAATTGTGTTTTGGATTGATTGATGTTGAATCTTGTGCTCATCAATATATGTGGTTACATATATGTTTCATTATATTGTAAGTTTTTTGATTCTCTATTATCTTGCATAGTATTGTTGGGATATTGAGTTGACTTTTGAATTACATTGGAACCAATTGTATCAATTAATTCACAATCACACACTAAGAGGGCTTAATAGTATCTTAAGAGTGGGGGTTCCTCTCTTTTAATGCTAGACTTATCAGTTGATGGGGTTTGGTACTTTAGAAAACTTAATAATTTTATAAATTGCATACAAAGTGGTTTCTAATATTGTTTTAAGAAGTGATAATTTTCTAGGTCTATAAATAATCATTGATTAATCTAGACTCAACGGTGTTTGAGGTTTGATATTTTGAGGGACTTTGATTGCAATTGCTAGTGCTTTGTATTGAGTTTCAGTTAGAGAGGTTAAACTTTGCCTGGTGTGGAAGTGTTTAGTTAAACTAACTCAAGCTAGCTCAGAAGGTTTTTTAGGCATTTTTTACTAAACTAGCAAATTGAACTCCCATTATTATGTGTTGAACTATGATTGCCATTACAAACCATTTTCAAAAGATTCACTTCATACATTCCTATTTTCATTCCAACGTATCTAAAAATACCAAAAATATTGTAATGTAGGACCATTATCTTCATTGCATTATAGTTGTAGTTTCAAAATCTCAATTCCCCATTTTCTGTAGTTAATTGCACTTTTTAATGGCATTTAGTCTAGCCTAGTACACCAAATAAAAGTTCATCGAAGTGAAACGACCCGAGTTGTGCTATATTACATTGCTTGGATTTATTTGTTGATTGTGGACCCCAAATCATTACGACAAAGGTCCTTATCAATGTTGAATTAGCATTTTTTTATGCATATAATGAAAACCAAGGAGTTCATCTTTTGATTTATTGCCAAATGATGACTCAGAAGTTCTCTTGCATTTATCCATGATGTTTTGTTGAAATAGAAGTTAACTTTGAGAGGTTGAAATAGAAGTAAACAAGTGAAGTTCAATTTTTGAATGTTTTATATAGAGAGAGTTTCATGGATTATTGAGCCGTTGCGTATTTTAGTATTAAAAATTATATTTTATAAATGATGACGGTTAATTATTAATAATTGTTATGTATTTGACCATTTTTTTAATTTATTATTGACTTAATGTTTATTAACTTAGAACCATTATTTATTTGCACGATCTTCTATTAAGTGAAGGGTTTTGCTTAATAATTGTTATGTATTTGTATTGAGGATCCTAACCACAATGTTCCCTTCGCCCAATCTAGCCCCTCTGCGCCCTTTGCCAATTCATCTATTGTATCGACTGACAAGATGACAGAAGAGATAAGAGCACTGGGAAAGGATCTTATTGTCATGAAAGAGGTCTAGAAAACAAATTAAAAGAGAGGGCCTGGAAGGAAAGTTACTATGAGATGAAATAAAAAAGGATAAATTGTGAAATCTAACATGTTCATTAGCTATCTCGATCGGGTGGGCAACCAAAAACAACATGCCGATACTTCAACGCACAAAAGTCATATTAGCTTTTGACAAAGAATTTTAGTGTGTGTTTGGAAGAGCGATCGACAATTAGACTTGTTTCAATTGGGCTTGTTGCAATATTACTTTTGGTAAAAACCAAATTGTGTAATGTGATTTATGTTTGGATCGACGATTGTTAATTGAGCTTTTACAAAAATAAAACTTGTTTGGATTGACTTAAACATAAGGGCTTTTGTGATAATGGTAAGAGAGAGTGGGCGGAAAAATATTTAAAAAATCAAGTAAATATTTAAAAATTACTTTAAAATATTAGGTACTACTGGAAAAATATTTTAGAGTGGGTGAAAATCAATAAATTAGTATTATAAGTTTTGGATGCTCTTTACTACTAAAAAAAATACATTAAAAGAAAAATTATAATCAGTCTCCTAAAACTGGGTACAACTGAAAAATTATTTTAAAGGGTTAAAAGCACCAAAAAAATATTTTAAAGTAATTTTTGGAGTTGAAAAAGTTCATTAAAGGTAAAATTGTTATCAGTATGATAACACACTGGATACAGCTGAAAAATTATTTTAAGGGGTTAAAAACACCAAAAAAATATTTTAAGGGGTTAAAAACACTCAAAAAATATTTTTTGAGTGGGTACAACTAGAAAGTGGGTAAAATTGCAATCAGTCTGATAGCACACTAGATGGTGCGTATGACTAGAAAAATATTTTAAGGGGTTAAAAACACTCAAAATATTTTTTGATACTACATACTATTTAAAAAACATTTTATGGAAAAAATCAATATCATATAACTAATTTCTAGACAATCTAATCTAGCATAAAATGTCATTAGTTTTTAATAAAAACTCCATTCTCTAGCTTTTTCCAATTGAGCTTTCACCAATTGTGATTTGGCAAAAGCTCAATTGCTAATAGGCCTCCCCAAACACTAAACCAAAAAAATGCTTGCCCCCAATTGGCCTTTTGCCTCCCCCAATTGGGCTTATTGGCCTCCCCAAACACACTAGAAGTATTGTAAATGGACTTTTGGTTTACGAAAAGTGGAGTAGCAAACATGACGAGTCTCAAAATGAAGGTAAAATAAGTCTCAAAATGCAATATGCTTAATGAAAAATATAAAAAGGTAAGAATAAATAAATAATTCACCGCACACGAAGTTTTACTTATCTACGTAATATTGACCAGCTTTCGCATACAACATCAGCTCGATACCAAGGGACAAAATAATAATCATAAATTTATATCAACTGGCAGTCGATTTTTAAGGTCAAGTGTTAAATATTTTATTATTTAATACAGATTATATATAGATATTATCTTATCATTATGTTAAATAAAATATCTCCGAATTATAGCCCGCACGTGATTTAGATAGAGATTTGGTTTAAGGTTACTTGTCTAGCCAATAAACTATTATAAGTCTTAATAGAAAGTTATAAATAATATAGGCCGGGTTTTAGAGTAGTAATGTTGAAATACACTTACTTACTCTTTAAAGGCTCCCTAATAGATGACGGCTAATAAATCCATTCCATGAGACCATATTCCATCACGGCTTTTTAACTTTGTTATTCGTTGCCCAGTTAGGTTAGGTAGTAGGGAGGGATGACATAGAGTTAAGTTATGCAATTGATAATTATTGAGGGAGCATGCATCTACGGAGAGACAGTGCAAGACTGGAGAGAAGTGTTTATATATTTTTCATATCCGAAGAGAAGCAGAGACTATTCAAGGTGGCCGGAAGGTGGGATCCAAAACACTTGCTCAGTATCAGCTAAGGATGCAATAAAGCACAATGCATTTCCCTAGTTCAGAATCCTCAAAGACAAACAATAAAGTTCCAATAGCAGTAACTCCTCATGCATCAGTTCATCATGCAAAGATGCTCTCATATAATTCAAAAAAACCCGGAAAAATAAATAAGTAAATAGAATACACCAAGTATTTAAGCAAGTGAGATGCAAGGGCTTGCACAAATTTACACTCAATCTAGATTGTGGGTATGTGCTTTGCAAGAAGTCTAAGGTGAACCACATGGTTCATAGCTTATTATAATTTTATATTACATATAGATATATAGAGTAGTTAGCCATTAGTCTTCTTATTGAGTAGGTCACCCTTTTTTGGTTTTAAAAACAATTTTTATTGGTGTCCATTTTATTTTTTTCAGTGGTGATGCTCGACCAATGTGAACTATTGAGGTTATTACCCATACGATAGTCGTCGATAGATCATAATCTTAATTTAAGAAATTTTAAAATTTTGTGATGATCAATATTTGAAGTTGCTTGGTCAGGCCAAAAAAATATTTGAAGTTATTATTATAATCAAATTATGTTTTCGCCATATCATATACAATATCGAATTCCAAGCAATTATTATAAACAAAAAAAAATTATTTAATTTCTTGACCAGGTAATCAGAATGCAGTTTCACGTGAGATGAAGTTCCATCGTTGAAGTTTGCTACATGAGAAAGTTTCATCACTGATATTGTGTTGGTTATCATTATTGAGTGATTATGCAATAACTCACGCAATTTATTTTTTAAGAAATTTATAAAAACTGAGATTATTAAAAAGCAGACACCTGTGTTCATACTTGAATTTGTATGCCATATTTTTTTATGGAAAAATTGGTTGGCGGTTTGAATTTCGTTTTCGAATTTAATGACACGCAAAAGTAATGTTTGTGTCACTTGATAATGATTCATTATTATACTCTAAGATATTACTAATTTATAGTTTTTTTATTTATTTATGCCTAAAAATATGATAAGAAACACAGACTATTGAATCAAGATATTTGATTTAAGCCCGATGGTTAGTGGATGAATAAAATACCATTACCGGCCATGTCCGTGGCTGAAGAGCTGTATTGTATCTCATTTAGAAATACTAATTAATATTTAAATTTAAATTGATGATAGTTGCTAATTATTGTATGAAGATTGGATAAGATTGATTGTGTGGTTTAGTTAGAGGAATCAATCATGAAAGACAGAGAGAGATTTTCCAGATATCGCCGTTGAACTTTAAAATACTCAAAATTCGCATAAAATTAATGCAAGTACTGTGCTGACTCCAAAATCTGGACCAAATCCACGGTCATTCTCAAAATGACAAATTAATGAATCATGGAGAAATAGATTTGTCTGAAAAACGACATCACCAAGAAACAAAAACGTAAACGTGCGTAGTACAAAACAAAAGTCAAAGGCTCAAAGAAAGAGCCAATGGACAATCCTCAACGAATTGCTAGTGCAGGGGATCGATTTTGTTGATCACAGAACGGTGGGAACAGGTGATCAGAAGTAGGATTAAATTCATGACAAATTGTTAAAATAAAATTCTAAAAAAAAAAAATCTCCACATCTTCCAACTTCAGGATCGTGGGAGATATTAATTAATGCAACGGCTAAGTAACAAGTCAATCTTCTTGTAACCTAGTAGCTCTCACACTGCATGTAAGTAAGAGGCCATGCATGTTAGATTTCGCTTGTAGCCTCAGACTGCTAGCACTTGCTCATCTAATTCAAAAAATAGGGTTTACAAAAATAATGGGACAATATCTAATAATATTGGTAATACAGTTAAACGTGCATACAGATGATTCATAATGAGTGAAGTGAACAACAAGAAAAGACGCGGGTAGCTAATTAAATACATTTTCCAAACAAGCTGGAATATAATGCATGAGCAGGAGGATTGAAGATGATTGGAACAAAGGGATGCAAATGATATATTTGGACTAAATAAAAAGAGTAACGACACTTTAACAAGACTCCAAATTTTTCATGTACCAATTGAAAACCTTGGTCTTTTATTGATATTTAAAAACTGATTTACAGAAATACCCTTGTTTATGTGTAAGTTGGAGATTTTTAGGATGGAAATTCCGGAAGGCTCGCCTGAAATCAATTTCAATTAATTCATATTTTAATAATAAAAATGCTAGTTGCTAATTAATTGAAAAGGCAATGTATATAAGTTGAAAATTCAGTCCCAAAAAATATAAGTTGATAATGTCAGAAAAATGAATATAAAGAAGTGTTTAATTAATTAAAAACCATTCCAAATAAAGCTTTCAGGGTTTAATTTTCAACTTATAATTTGCAAAAATCTCAACCCAAATTTTTAGACTCCTAATTTACATGTAAGCATGAGCGTTTTTGTTAAATTATATATTATTTTCTTGATGTCAGTAAAAGACTAATAAGGTGGTACTTAAATGAATACATGACACTCCCTCTTCAGTTCTAACGCAGTCCCAAATTAATTCATTTTGTCTCATAAACTTGCAATTTTTTTCCATCAAACTATTCCTATCAATTGCATCTATTAAAGAAGGGTTTTCATATATGAACATTTTTCATTACAAAGGTATTTTAATTAGGAAAATCAATACACATATTTTTTTGCAAATAATTGATTCAATGAATTTTCTTAATATCTGCAAATTACTTGTCTAGCTTCTACATTTAAGAGTAATTGAGAGAGTATTTTCTTTAATAAAAACTCTTAAATAATACTTCTTAGTCCGTAACGTGAGAGCTATTTATATAATTTGGGAAGTATAAAAAAACTAAATAAATTACTTAATTATAACATATGTGATCAATTCTTCCGAAAATACTCCTAAGCAACATTAAATTATATGTTAGATTATAAGTTAATTATAAGTTAAGCAAATTAGTTTTAAACAAATGAAAAATGTGAGAGATAAATTGGACTAGTGTTTTATATCTTAGACGAAGACACACTTCCTAACTAGGTCAACATTTAGGACAAGAGGAGCCTGCTTCTTAGATATCTGTTGCCCACATCCCTAATTAGTGTCCGTTATGCACCGCAAAAAGAATCATTTAGACATGACTGAAACTTAAAGATTCCATTGCAAAATCTACACACATGTATTATTCTTTCCTTCAATCTCAAAATCTACGATCGAGAGTTTCAAAGTTGAGATCACTGAGCCATATCTATAAATTTAGAGCGGGAATTATTACTTGCATTGAAATTACATTGTATCACAGCAGACAACTACATAGAATTGCGCTTGCTCATGTATGTATATGTCAAGCGCCACAACCCCATTCTGAAAATAGCAGCAGAAAGCAGAATATATAAAGCATACACGCATACAACACAAGCTGACAAAAGCCAACTTTTATTACACACACACGTTTTATTAACTACTTGAAGAATTAAAGTCTAGATGAGGTTGCTAGTATAAGCATCAATGTCTTTGGAGACTTGAATAGCAGCTTCCATCAACGAGGTTGGATCTGCAGTGTCTGAACTTGGCTTCTCATATTCAAAGGTCCAATTCACAACACTTCCCGACAGTACATTTGGAGTGACTTTCAGAATAATCGCGAAGCTCTTGTACACTTCCAACAGATCTCCCTCTATCACTTTGAATGTTAGTGATAGGTCTGTTAGGTTTAAGCTTGCCAACTCCTTCTTAGCCGCTTGTGCTGTCCCATCTGTTTCATCCATCATATATGCAAAAACAAGTTTGTCAAAAACCAAGGAAAAAAAAAAGGAAGAAAAAAAGGTTGATGAAGATGATGATGTTGTCTTACGTACGTACCTATGGTATAGTGTATGAGGATGGTGAGGCCTACAGCACCCCAGGCACCAGAAACAATTTCAAGGCTTTGAAAGATGTCTGGGGAGATAGTGGTAAGCTCATATGTTTTGGTTGAATATATCTCCAGAAACTTCAGAGCTGAAGTGTTGATGAGTTCAACACTGGCCTCCAGCTTGCTCACCATCTCTCTCACTCCAATTAGATTGCAGACGAAACAATATTTGCAACGTCAAAGGTTGACGAATTCCTTGTGCAAAATTGGTGTCCTCCAGTCACCCTTATATACAAATTTGGTGATGCATATTGGAGGTATTTAAGTTATGGACATGATTTAGAATATTCTTTTTTATATAACTATCTAATTAGGTTAGATTTGAGCATTTTTGGACCTAATTAAATGTAGAATTTCCAAAGGGTAAAATGCATTCATAGATTCAAATTCGAGACCTCATGTTTAAACAGTTAAAGTCTCTTCCACTAAAGCCAACACATGTTAGTTAAGTATATAATCCTCTAGTACTTAATGTCAAACCTATTTAACTAATTTGATTAGATTAAGGAAATTAGTTAAATTAGTTAATATAACTTGTTTTTTTATAAAACAATCGAAACATTTTTCTTAATTTCCCTCTTACTTGATTATTGTTGAGAGAGTATCAATATTAGTAATTTGGAAAAAAAAATTGATAAATATAAAAAATATGTCTTATATTTAGGATTAAGATCAACTCCTAATTAGACCAAACATCAAAGACCAAAGGAGTATCTTTTATACAAGCAATACGATTTTTGAAATGTGGCCTTTAACGTTTTTCGGTATTATAATAACCGAATGAGTAGTGATTTAATTTGAGGGTTCGGTTTCTCTCATTGTCTATTTTCTCATCATCCCTCATAATCTCTAAATCATGTCCGTCCAATCAATCTAAAAGGTAAAAGATGAGCTACGTCATTAAGTTATCACTCCTTTCATTTTTCTCTCTCCTTCTTAATCAACGATCCAAATGGCTCCTCTTCCAAATCAACGGTTCATATGGGTTCATGAGGGATGATGAGAAAATGAGATGATGAGAGGATTTGCTTCCTTTAATTTTGCTCATCCTTAATTCTCTACATTCAGGTGCAAAAAAGTTCCATTAATGATCATGCATTTATAGGTTAGTTAATAGTTATCATTATCAAATGATTAGGGAATAGTACCCAATTTATTAAAAAATCCCAAATTAATCATTTTATAGCGTTATCTCAATGATATTTTAGGATTTCCGAGTATTTCAAAAGAAAACTAAAGAAAAATTAAATTTTATATATATCAAGGTTCATGAACCCAGACTGGGCACTGAACCAGTCGGGGTATTGGGTCAAGAGTCAGTGGTTCAAACCGGGGTCAATTAAATATATATATATATATATAAAATCTAAATATTCATTCATACTATTTAAAAAATTATATAAGAGTTTTTTTTTAACCAATAGTCCAATATAACCTCTTGAACCTAATACCCACAAAAATAATGTTAAGTACATAAGAATTTTTCTCCAACCAATGCCAAATATATTCCACAATCCTTTTAAAACTCATTGAAAATTAAAAAATTTTAGGAAAATAATTTTTCTGAAAAAAAAAAGCCAGAACCACGTCGTTTAGAACATAAAAAGTAAACTTTTTTCTTTTTTTTTTTAAAAAAAAGTGGCACCCCATGACTCGGCCGGGTAACATCGGTTCACCCTAGGTTGACCGGGTCAATCCTGAGTCCGAATAATGACGGTCTGCTAGCTGAACCAAACCAGCCAGTTGGCCGGTTCACCAAGTTCCAGTCCGGTCCAGGTTCATGAACCATAATATATATCTATATATTCCATATGGCACCTTAAGCTGGTAGCTAGCCTAGTACATCTCATTTAAATATCAGCTAATATTCAAGTTAAATTAATCATACTTGATATATTATTCTAGGCATATTCGATAAAATTGATGGTGCAGTCGGTTAGTGAAATCCAAGATTGAGTATGTAAGATTCTTGAGAGATTTTGCTAACATGATTGGACTTTAAAAATACTCAAAATTGGTATAAAATTAATATAAGTACCGTATTGAAAGGTAAGTTATGACGAAAATGTCAAACTAAATCCAGTCATTCACAAAGTGACAAATGAATTATGGAAAGGCAAATATATCAAGGAAAAGAGAGAGACGTTACAAAAAATATACTTAGTGAAAATTGTTTAAAAATCTTCCACTATAAAATTTATTACTTAAACCCTCTCAAAATTTGTTTTTAAGGACTCATGTGCAATTTATCTTTAACGGTGTAGCTTTTATTTAATTGTGTGTGGCATATTTTTTATTATATATAAAATAAATATTCCCACATAGATGAAGCGTCAAGAAGAGCTGCACCCACTGAAAATGAGTTGCACCCTTAAACGCTCGGGTTTGGATTCTCTTAGAATCCTTTTTCTCTTTTTCCTTTCAGAATCTCATCTCCACCATTAGATTTAAAAAAATAGATAATTCAGATTTAATATTTTATTAAACTATTATTTTAAACATCAATAAATAAATATAAACTATGAAAATCTGATCTACACCATTTATAATTGTAATACAAACAATATTAATAATAAAATTAATTTATAAAACACTATAATAATAGTTTTACAAAATATTAAATCTTAATCATCTATTTTTTGATCTAAGGGTGAAGATGAGATTTTTAAAAAAAAAATGAGAGAAAAGATTATGAGGAAATCTGCTTGCTCCCTAAACGCTCAAGGAATGGCTAGATCAGGGGACACATAAAAACATTACCGGCCTATAGGCCACTGCTAGCTAGTTTTAAAATTCACTGCAAAAAAAAAAACAAACAAACAAACAAACAAAGAAAATGCACGGACGAGAGCATGGGCTATTGACACTGGCAAGCCTCCCCTTCTTTGTTTTCTCATCCCATTTTCCTTCCACATTTGCTACAACGTAACGTTGAAAGGACTAAAAGCCTATGCTCTCATTCTTCCCAAATCCAAAATTTATAATAGGAAACAAGATATAAGAAGATGTTACATCAATATAATATATGCACTTGATACACACACACACACACACACACACACATATATATATAGCCAGGAAAACTAGTTATGAAGAGGGTTTGTGCAGGTATGAATCAATCTCTTGTCCTCATCATAAATGGAAGCTTGAGCATTTGTTGAAGAAGATGATGATGATTCATGAAACAAGGCCCTTCTGATTCTGAAACTAGTGGTGCTTTCACAGTGAGTAATATTAGCGAACAGAAAAGGAGTCAAAACAGCAACAACTGGAAAGGTAGGGCAACAAAAAAAAAGTCTTTGTTGCTGGGCCAAAGAATTAGTCACTAAGGAATCATGTTGCTTGGTTGAACTACATTTTTATCTGATTTTTCATGATTAATTTGTGACTTATAACGTATTTTCTGGAATATTATTACATTATTAAGCACTAATATTAGAGATATTTATATTGAATTAAGTGATTTAGTGCTACACCCTCTCATGTTGCAAAGAATCAATTCCCTTGTCCTATGACCTTCTTAGCTAGTACTGGCATTTCATTAATAAGTTGGTATAACGGTGCTACATATATACACTGTGGACTATACGAGCTCTTATATTAAGAACCAAAGTTAGTAATTCGAAGGGATCAACCAAATTTAAGAAGAGACAGTATTTTAGGCTAGTTTTTAATAATTTGATTGCTATTTTTTTTATCAATATAAAAACATTAGAAAGTACATAATTTTTTTCATACCCATGACAAGTACTACATAATTTATAGTTCAATAATAGCTGTATGGTTGTTTGCCAGACATTGTATCTATAAACAATAGATATTAGAGAAACAAAATAAAAATGATGAAAAATCTTGTAGCTCATACAAACTATAACTCACTTGGGTTTAACAATAATCATCCCTCACTTGAGGCTGATTAATAACTAACCCTAACTCTAGGAACATAGGAGGGACTTCTCTCTTTATATAAAAACTCATATTAACCTCTCTCTTAACATGGTGTGGATCTCACTATCCTACACACTTAACACATTGACCCTTTATATAGACTAGGGTCTAAACCAACTAATTACTCATTTAATTTCATCTTAATTAATATCTCTAACACTCCCCCTCAAGTTCACACTTCTTAGACTCATAAAAGTGTCAACTTGCAACACAAAATACAGGGGTAAGGTGAATTAAATGGAACAATTTCAATCCACAATGCAAAGATTTTTTCAAACCACTCTTCAATTGTAGGCAAAACCATCAATACTCTTTGCCTCTCTCATGTGCTTTACCATTGTGTTCATGCTACCAAAACTAGACCTTTTATGTTCTTCATGTGCATCTTTAATTTCTCATATATGTAGAACTTCAAACCAGCAAGTGAAAAGTCCTAGTAAGGGTTGGTCCTACACCTCTATAAAGTCCACGAAACTCTCCCTCCTTGTGGGCACTTGTAAGAATGCCTTTAATTGCATTATGTGCAGTTGAGAATGAACATTTTTTCATGACAACTTTGATACCTCCTCGTGTCTACCACCTGATATGCAAGTTTTGTACGGACAAGGTCCAGAGGAACACAAAGTAGAGGGAATGAGGTAAATTAAACCAATTACAACATGAAGGTTTCTTCAAAACATTCTTCTTCTTTCTTTCTCAATGACTGGAGCAAGCTCTGCCCAGTGATGAAAATATAAAAAGATCCTCAGTTTCTGCACTCTTCGACATCTGCTTGGCCAATGCTTCTTGATTTGAGAGAAAATTTTCCAATTCTTCGACTAAGGGTTGCATCACCCACCCCTAAATAGAAGTGACGAAGGGCCCGTATTCTTTCTTGAGGCCACGTATGATGTAACGATGCAGCCTTGCTTTGCTGATCTTATCAACCGCTTCAATCTCTAAAATTTTAGTGTACACACTTTTAACCTGTGGAAAATATTCAGAAATTGTCATACCTTTTTAGGTTGGCCTAGCCAACCCATTCTCCAATAGTTGCAGTCATGATGTATTCTTCTTTGTGAACAACCTTGCAAGAGTTTGCCACACTTCTTTCGGAGACATGACACCATGAACATGCTCAGTGTATTCTTTGCTAATGGAAGTTCTCAAAGCATAGAGAGCTTTCCCACACTGGATCTTCTACTTGCGACAAACTTCAGAATTTTTGGGAACATCTGTAGGGAGCGTATCAGCTCCAGCAACTAGCTCCCACAGGTCTTGTCCTTGACGATAAGCCTCCATGCACATTCTCCAGTACTTGTAGTTGGTACCCACTAACTTTTCCATTCCGGGTTAACCAGTACCTCCATTAGAGAGCTCTATTGCAGCAAACAAAAGGTTTCTATTCACTTATATGAACCTGTCTCTGGTACCATAAAATAAAATGACAAGAAATCAGAAGCAAAGACACAATAAACTTATCAGGAATGCCCTGCTTTATTTCTATCCAACTTAAACTGATTACAAAACTGCCTTTTATAATACAAGGTGATAACCTTATTCCTATAATCTCTCCAGAGATCTCCCTGCATTCCTTATTATTCTGAATAAACTTAAATTAGTGAAACAAACTGAAACTAATTTATTTGACTGCGTAACATAAGCAAACAAATAAAAATAAAATATACATCAGGAAAATAGGAGCAAGACATTGAAGCAGCTGCCACGTGCTTCTCTTGCGTAGGAAGTTTGGACTAACTTTTAACATTCATATCCATAAAGTGCTATAGCCTCTTTAAGTTCTTCCTTCAACAGCTTTTGCAATTTCATTCTTTTGTTCAAATGAGGCATCCGGACTTGAGCATATCATCAAAATTCCCTCAAATTTCTTTGATAGCATCTGTTGACTAGTATACTTAAAGGAAACCAAGTGCTAGTCCCATCATATTAACCTTTCAACTGCATAATTTGCACTATAAAAGTCCAAGAAATATAGGCCAAGGATAGTAAATGGTGGATGTTTCAATGTTTGTTCAACCCATTCAAAAAGGACTCACGGTGACAGCTGTGAAGTGTTAAGAAAAGGTCATGTACAGTGATAATATACCCAGAAACAAGTATAACGATAATCGACAAGGAAGCAGAGCCTAGAAAATGACGACAAACTCCACCATTAATAAGAAAACCAGAAATAAGCTATGGGGTTTGCTAAATAGCCCATCCAAATATGTGGGGATTTCAAACCCATCAAAATCCAAAGATGCTTGTAGGTCACAACATGACAAGGAAGGATGAATAATCAATGAAATTCACAAGATAATTCACCATTGTATTATCTACCAGAGCAAATAGGGTCATCAAAGTTTCTTCAATAGATATTTTTATTCCAAGAAAAGAAGCCATCGTAGGAAATATTTAAATGGAAGGATGACTACAAAGACCTCATCAATGTCACTCAGATATTCCAAAATAATATGAATCAACAGTTTCTTTGTAACAGAATGGTAGTGGTAGATTAAGAAACCCTCTGAAATGGCAGTGAAGATCTTCATTGGTGGGCTAGAGCAAGAAAGAGGGCAATGGTAGTGAGAATTTTGGAATCAGAGAAGCAAGAATGCAGCAGAGAATTAAGAATGATTGGGGTTGATTTCACTTTGCTAGCAATAGAATAGATTGAGCTATTTGAAGCTGGGCTTCGATGATCAGCAAGAACCTAAACAATCCTTGATGGCTGAATCGGGTCATGGATGATGTAACAACCTCCTATAATTCCTATACAATTAATCACCTGATTGACACAATATAAGCACACAAACATAAATAGGCTAGGGCATTTGAAGCCCTCAATGTAATCATTATCATCACAGCTCATTATAACAAAGATATATCTATATCTAAATATTTAATTTCGTTCCATAAACATTTAGATCCAGCCTCTAATGAAGTAGCCTACACAATAAACAACATATCAAAGGGCTCCGCCCATGGTACAAATCCTAGTATGCAGCGGAATATTCAAAATATGTAACGCATACCAAAAAGACCCTTAAGTTCGGCAATATATATTAAACTATGCTCATGTAACTAAACGAGGCATACGATTGATGTCAAATCAAGTCTTGTACACCTTCCCCTTGGTAGCACCGCCTGAACTCTCGCTTGAAAAATAATAAATAATGACAGGGTGAGTCACATGGACCCCATAACCACAATACCATTTTAACAAGTATACAGGGAATTATTATAAGATAGTTAAGCGGAAAAAATATACGTTCATATAACATAAAGTCTAAATAGTCTTCCAAAAACATTAGTATCTCAAGAGAACAATTCAATATGTATAGAACTCCCTCAGTCATTCTTATAACTCCCTTATAACTACTGACAGAACCTATGTGCTACAACACATAATAAGATTAGTCTTTTTGATAAGACTGCACCAAGCTCTCCAATAATGAGGTGTAACTCGGCCAAAGGTTACAAAACTCATTAGACTATGGGTTCCCTTTCCATCGAATATGGAAAGGTGTCATGTCCCTTGAGCTGACCCTTAACACGGCTAAAGAAAGGGTGATACTAAGAGCCCTGAGAATATAAGAGACATACACTGTGCTCACAATGACAACTATACCACATGCTATAAAAGAATCAACCTCTCACAATCACATCTCATCACACTCCTGTACACTTCAACATCCCAAATGTCCACGTCAATGATTTATCCTTATATTCAACAATGCTATTCATAATCAACATCACAATCATAAGATAAACAATTTAAGCCCACTTAGCTAAAAAGTCTACTCACAAACAAACATTTCACATATACATTTTCCATACGTAAAATATTAGTTCATATATATATATCATTTGAAAATACAAATATAAAGTTATAATCACCTCAACAAGCATACAATGTAAATTGAAAAGTGGTTATCTTAAGTTCGACACAAGAACTAAACGTAAGAGAATTCAAGTCCAATAAGCCAAATTCAAGTTCACTCTACAATACTTATATAATTACATGTTAATAAAATTAATGAGAATTGCTAACTAATACAATAGTAAATAGCAAGTAATTAAACCCCCATAATTGCTTACTTTAATCTTCTTAGAAGAATAACAACAACTTATCTATCCCTCAAATCATCCTTTCAAATCATAAATCTTACAATTTATTAACTCTATTTTACTCAATAAAATCTTTAACGACAATAATTTCCTCTACATAGAACAAAAAAACACCTGATTTTTGATGGAATTTGTGACGGAATCAGCGTTTCCGACTGAATTTGCGACAAAATTTGTGACAAAAAATGTTTTCGACGGAATGGATTCCGTTGACAATAATAGCGTCACAAAAAAAATTGTGACGGAATTTTCTGTCGCAAATTCCGACGGAAACCAATTTTGTTAGAAATTTCCGACGGAATCTGTTCCATCGCAAATTTCTGATAGAATTCATTTCTATCACAATTTTTAAAAAATATATCGAAAATTATTTTAAGAAAAATCAAAAAAATTTTAAATTTACAAATGCGACGTGTTTGCTCCTCAGTGCTCCACGTGTCCCTCTCCCCTGGTTGCCAAGTGTCCCTTCCCCTGGCTACCACGTGTCGCCTCCTCATAATTCCTCCAAATGCCTCTCCTCTCGTTAGAACCAGTGACCTTAGGGTGCAGACGCCTTCGCACCCTAGTCTTTGCCAGTTGCACCTGAATAAACATGTGTTATATTATTACATATTATTATATATATAATATTATCATATATATACAAAGGACAAAATTTACCTCCAGTTGCTTAGAACCAGTTCATCCAATTTTCGAATAAACAAGTGACACCTGGATCCTTTGACAAGTGAGCATAAACGATGTTGAGATTATCCCCGTTCACTTTGGCTCCCCTGGTTATTAGGGATCTTTAGCATCTGCAATGGCCTTCTACAGAAACAAAAATTATATCAATTATATCGTCAAGTCGAATGGAATGAAAACCATCAACTGATTTGTCCCTCTTAGCCTCTCCACCTCCCACATCACTAAAGAGATAACTTGTCTCTCCTCTTAATCAGAGGGTAGCTTCCATGATATTTTTTCTGTTACTTTTGGTTGGTACCTCAAGACTGTACTTGGAAATTTGAGTTTCTTAGAGTCAAGTCTCCTCCTTAAAAGATTGTAGTTTATCGTACGTTTTATTTTAAATAGTGGATTGGGTTGGAGTAGATATGGAATAGAAGGCCACCAATCCATTTGACAAAGAAAGACCTTGGGTGTTGCACCTCCCAAGAAATCGTCCAAGGACCACCATCAATGAAGATGCCAAACAATAAATTGATCCTTCCTGAAGAAGCCCAACGGAGATGTATAGGAATGTCTATAGTTGACGCTGCAGATCCTTCGTGGCAAATAGGGTATCCAGTTCTGCCCTATAGCGAATGGTGCAGACAACATGAGAGGAGATA
The DNA here is from genome assembly GCA_963242795.1 of Inga leiocalycina. Lineage (NCBI taxonomy): Eukaryota > Viridiplantae > Streptophyta > Magnoliopsida > Fabales > Fabaceae > Inga > Inga leiocalycina. The sequence goes on from OY725322.1 coordinate 77,569,389, forward strand.
ATCTCAATGCCATTTATGTTGACATGCCAAAGAATCCAAGTGTCACTTGATTATTTGAAAACTGGATAAACTGGTTCTAAGTAACTAGAGGTAAGTTTTATCCATACACAAACATACTTACATATAATTAATTAATTATATACATATAATTAATTAATTATTAAATATAATATTATTAAAAATAATGAAAAATTTGATTAAAAAAATATTTATATATTTAAATTAAATAATTTTTTAATTAAAATTATTTAATAAATAATAATTTAATATTATAAATATTATTTTTAATATAAAATTATAAATATAATATTAATAACATATATATTAATAAATAATAATATAATTTTATTAATTAAATTTAAATATAATTATTGAATAATTAATATTTTAATTTTATAAATATTATTTTTTTAAAAATTAATAATTTTTAATTTTCAAACGGAATTTCCCTTGGTAAATCACGACGGAAGTTTCCATAGGAAATTCCGTCGGAAAACTTTGCAATGGAAATTTCCGTCAGATTTTTTCCACGGAAAAAATTCTGTCGGAAAATTTTTGAAGACAAATTCCGATGGAAATTTCTGTCGGAAAAATTTGCGATAGAAATTTCCGTCGGAAAACTTTGTGACAGAAAATTCCATCGGAAATTCCGTGGCTAAATGTACCACGGAAAATTCCGTCGGAAAAATTTGTGACGGAATCTCCATCGGAAATTCCATCGAAATTTGCTACGGAAAAAATTTCGTCGCAGATTCCGTCGGAAATCAGGTGTTTTTTTTTACAGTGACAGCCATTATCCTCAAACATTCCAATTTCCTTAACAATCCTTAACCTCAACAATTCAAGTCTTATATCACTTCTCATGAGCCTAAATCACTCATTAAAATCATTAGATATCCTCTATAGCTGTGTTTGTTTCAGCGTTTTGTACAGGAAAAACGCACTTATTACGCAAGCCGAGAAAAAACTCCTCTCACATACTTACCTCGTATACCGTAAATCACGAATTATAAGCACGTTTTGGAAAAAAATAAGCCATTCCAAACGAGTACTATATCATCCTCACATTAACCACTCAATTTCATATGTTACAGTTTCACCTCCAACACACCAATAGTCATAAAATCATTAATATCAACATCCTAGACCAATTAAATCTCTATTCTAGTTATTTACCCAAAAAAAAAAATCTTTGCTCTAGCTTATATGAGCATAACCTGATTATTAAACAACATTTGAAACCTCCACATAATTAAAATCAAATTAAACTCTCACTCAAATATTAAATCATAATTTATAATTTCATATAGCTCAAAATCTAACAAACTAAAATGATTAAAATTTTAATAATACTTTCAATAACTCAAATAAATTATTTAAACCAAATTTAATAGGAAAAAAACACCCTATTGAAACTAATTTGTGATATGTTTGTAAAAGAAATTGATATAAAATAATAATATAACCAAATAATAAATCCAAACAAATTAAAATTAGCTATTAACATTCCTCTATCCATATATAATTATCTATTGTCAAAACTCAAAATTCATCCAAAATTCTAACCCCAAAATTCTAATTGATCAGTATAATATTATCACCAATATAAAAATAAAAATATGTAGAACAACTTTTATGAAAAAATTTTGATAAGAAAAAATAATTTGAAGTATCAAAATTATCTGAAAATTTTGAAACCTTGCCTCAAATGACGATGGAAAAAGCACCTCTAGTGCTTGTCGTCAAATGACGCTAAAAGATGACTTAGGGGTGGGTATATAATAATACTTCCACCGGCCGACTTTAACTAAAGGGCCATGTGCCCTTTAGTTTTTTTTTTTTTTTTTTTGTATTTTTTAAAATCATATTTTAACTAAACCCCTGTTTTCTTTTATTTCAATAATTACTTACTAAATTTATTTTTGATAAATATTTATAAATATTTATTTCCTAATTATAATTACATCCCAGTAATAAAAATAAGAATATTACATGTGAACAATAAACTTGCCGTAAATAAGCACCTTGACATTAATGTGGGTATTGATTGTGGCTTATTGGAGAAGAACAAATACAGAATTGCGAGGCGGTCGGCGAGCCTGTGGACAAAATATTTTGACGGCGACGCAATGCTCCGCCGCTAGGTTGAACGACAGCTACTGAGGCAGAATGCAATCAGGGAGAATGGACTGAAGAAGCAAGAATGCTAATCTTGCAAACACTGCGACAACACCGTTGCAGCCTATTGGGTCCTGTTTGGAAAAAAGAACATTGGGCCTCAAGAATTTGCAACAATAAAACTGGTGGAAATCTAAAAGTCACTTATTGGACCTTACTATTGTACCCAAAATAATAGCCTGTTCTGATATCATGTAAATAATAACAATTAAAGAAACATAATGAAGAAGAGGAAAAATATTATATTAACCACATAAGGGCAATATACTCATACAAACTATAATCTATTTGAGTTTAACAATAATCATCCGGTGATTAATAACTAACCCTAACTCTAAAAACCTAGAAGGGACTTCCCTCTCTAGAGAGATACTCATGTTAACTTCTCTCTTAACATAATATTGATCTCACTATATTACACACCTAACACATTAATCATGACCCTTTATATAGACTAGAGTCTTAACCAACTAACTACTTATTTAATTTCACCTTAATATGTTTAACAATATCCTCTGCTGTGATCAGATAAGTTGTTTTTTATGAAGCATGTGTTTTTTCTGACGAAGTTGCAACCAAAGAAAGGGGAAAAAAGGAGGAGGAGGAAACCCCACAGTCAAATTTGTAAAGTTGGAAAATAACGAGACTATGTAACACCAATTTGTTAAAAGAAAGAAAATAAAATCGAATATGAATTTAATATACCCAATGAATGAAACGAACTATAGGCTCACAAACTCTTGACGAGAGGCTGTGTGCTTGATCGCCACAAAAACATTATCAGATGAGTAGATTACTCAGCTCAAGAAGGCCACGATGTGACTACTAAAATGATGTTAATAGCATATGTAACGAATGGTTCTTTAGGGTGTGTTTGATTTAAAGGGAGGTGCTCTCATTCTTTAATTTGGTTTGAATTTTTAAATGGGAAGGAAGCTAAAATTGTGACTCTCGTTCCTTTCTCTCTCTTTATTTTTTGCTCTCACTACAAAAATCCCTTTTTTATCCCTCTAACAAATCAAATAAGATAAAATTTCCCCCTTTCCTCCGCTCTCTTCAAACCAAACACACCCAAATTTAGAAGATATTAGCAACTTATCTACTAAGTTCTACGTGCTCTAGGACTTTGTCCTTAATACTCTCTCTGATCTTTAATATAAGAATCGGTTGAATTTTGTTGTAAAGGTCAAAAAAGTTAAATACATTAAATTAAAGGATTTATATTCATCATTTTTTTCAAATTAATTCACCTGACTCATAAATTGATATATAATTTAATAATACACAATATATACTATAATTAGGTAATTTTTTTTTTCATACTTAATCTCTTAAAAAAAATCAACTGACTCTTTTATTAAGTACAGAGTTAGTTTTGTATTTTAAGTTTTGTTTGCTTTTGTATTTAAAAAAAAGACCCAAAAAAATAGACATGAGGACTGTCAGACTCATTAGATATGGGTCCTAAGCCCAAAAGAAGGCACGACTATTACCGGCCCCAGCAGCTCTTCATGTCTCTCTCTGCACTGGTCTTATTTTACCCTTTGAGCCACTTTTCTTTATTTTTTTTTAAAAAAACAATGCCGTTGACCTCAGATTTTTTACATTGATATGAGTCAGTGTTTTTTTTAGTTCAAAACCACTGTTAGTTTATAAAATTTTAATTTAAGAATAGTTAGATTTTAAAGCATTGTTTACAAAAAAAAAAATTTCTTAATAAAGAAAAGGGTTAATATAACTTTTGGTCCCTGAAGTTTGATCCAATTTTGGTTTTGGTCCCTCAAATTTGAAATCGATGGTTTAAGTCCCTGAAGTTTCACCCAATTTTGGTTTTGGTCCCTCAAGTTTGAAATTGGTGGTTTGGTCCCTAAAGTTTCATCCGATTTTGGTTTTAGTCCCTCAAGTTTGAAAAGGACTTGGCAACCCGTTTTTTGAAACCCGACCCGACCCGGAAAAAAACCAAGTCCTTTCAAACTTGAGGGACTAAAACCAAAATCGGATGAAACTTTAGAGACCAAAACCACCAATTTCAAACTTGAGGGACCAAAACCAAAATTGGGTGAAACTTCAGGGACCAAAACCACCGATTTCAAACTTGAAGGACCAAAACTAAAATTGGATCAAACTTCAGGGACCAAAAATTATATTAACCCTAAAGAAAAAGATAACTAAAAATTGAAAGTTTAATTATTTCATTTGTAAATTATTATAATTTATAAAAGTCAAATGTTACTTGTATCGGGGGGGAGTGTTTGGCACATTGCCCTGTATGTCAATGAAAGCTTTCTAATTGTGGGACAGAGGGAGGTGGCGGGCACTTCAGGCTCTGTCTTTGCATGCATATAAAGAAATTCTGCATGTGCTGGTTAACTGCTGGAGCCATAAGTAATGGAAATCTTGGATCGAAATTCTGTTGATCGGTTTGCTCAAAAACATGGCTTTCACGTTAAAATAAACCCATAAAGAACTTAGGCAATGCCATATTGCCATGCTTATACTTTCAAAAATATTTCCCACCAAGTTTTTCTTCACCCTTTGTAACCCCCTGCCGCAATTATATCCGAAATACGCGATTTAAAATGAAATAGAGACCATAAGAAACACAACTTATTTAAAATCCCATCTTCACGATAGGGTTTTCACAAATAACTTTCAAAACATAATACACCCTGGTCTCATATTCAATTTCGAATACAATTACATTACGCGGAATATCACATTTATCCAAATATCAAAGTGTACAATAATAAATTCCCGGCAACTCCCGGGTTCCATACATTAACTCAAAGCCTTATAGGGCATATTCGCCCCTACAAGCCCTCATATGGGGATTACACAAAGTCTTCTCATACATAACAAATCCTTATCAACATACTTATATACACATCCAAATCTATCTACTCCCAACTATGATAACCAACTACCAAAACGACTACCAAAGGAAGACCTCATCGCCCTTGGCTGCATGCTCCATCCTTGATCTACTACCCTGTCTGAAAGGTTAGTAGGGGAGGGTGAGATTCTAGAGAATCTCAGTAGGAAACAGATACCTATATGCATGTATGATATGTGTTTAATGCATGACATGCTTGCAATACATATCTCATGTTCACATAATGACATATCTGCGTGCTCAATGTTTCAACAACATACTCATGGCCATAGCATAACTAGAAACAGAGCTACCATCATTCATACATGTTTCACATAATCAAGCAAAGCAATACATGCATCAAAACACCAACACAAATATCAAAGCATGCAAAAGAGGTAAGTTCCCTACACTCTTTCCACGTAAGCTCCAACTCCGCTTACTCACGATCAAAACAAATACCGAACCACGTCCAGGACGAACACCAACCCTATAATCAAAGCAAGGACATAGGGTTAATCCCTTTTCCAATTCCTTAACTCTCAAACACTTAATGTTGGTTACCATTCATGACCTTTAGGTGGCTAATCAAAGCCCAAACATATGCCTAAAGGCTTGGGAAACACTTGACCAAAAATCACCTTTTAAAAGTACAAAACACTGATTTTTGGGGGTGGGTCGCGGCCCAAAATCCATGGGCTGCGGCCCAAAACTGCCCAGAAACATTTGGGCTGCGGCCCAGAATCCACGGGCCGCGGCCCAAGAAATCCAGTTTCTTGGCTGAACTTCCAAAAATCATAACTAATTCCACAAAAATCGAAATGAGGTGATCCCAAAGCCAAATGAAAGCTATTCAAGTCCTCTACACAGAAAAAATACTGGCCAATACTGGAAATCACCACACAAATACAGAATTCCCAAACATTCAAGACTGTCCCAAAACAGAATCCATTTTCGACCTCAAACTTTGGACAGCTATAACTCCCAGTTCCCAAAACGAAATGGCACAAGTTATATGTCCATTTTGAGCCTTAAGATGTGAACTTCAAGACTGGAAAGTTTCAGAATTTTCTAACATCATTTTCCCATTCAAAACGGCAACACAAACAGACTGCCCAGACAGAATTCTCACTGGACAGAATTTCCAGTTTTGCAACCATTGTGTCCAATCCAATTCAAACCAATTCCAATGATTAAATACCACAACATGACATCATTTTCAACACAAAACACCACCCAATTCATCCAATCCAAAATCACAAGAAAATCAGGGCAAAATTCGAAATTTACAAAGCTTAACCAATGATCACAAAACTTAAGTCAAAATGCTTCAAATACTCACCTCTTCCTCTTTCCCAAACCAATTCCTTGATTCTCCATCTTTCCAAATTTCCTCAAGCCATCAAACACCTTCAATCAAGAATCTAAAACCATAGAGATGAAGCTCTCATCACTATGAACAACTTTATAGAAGGTGATTAGAGCATTAGAGGACAAGAAACAAGCTAAATCTCACCTTGATTCTTTCTCTTTCCTCCTTCACTTTGGGCGAAAATGGAGAACAAGAGAGAGAGAGAGATGAAGATGAAGATGATGAAGTGAGATCAGTTTTTTCCCCTTTTTCTCATGTGTTAGCCGACTATGAAAGAGAGAGGGAAGAGTTTGAAATGTTGACCAAGATCCAAGGGCTCACATCTTGCCACTTGTCAACATCTCACCACATCTCCTATGAGCTCACATGCACACAAGCACATGGGATTCCACCCTTTGATCTATCACACCAATCAATCCTAACCATTGATCTTGAAGTTACCAATGAGTTTCCTCTTCGGTAACTGACCAATCGGTCGGTAACTTTACCGTTTTGCCCCTGATTACGGTAATTCCTCTTGAATCACCACCAAATACATTTTCTCATTCATTCACACCATATATACGCCCTTCCCCTTATTTTCATTCAATTTAGATGTTAATCCATAATTGAACTCAAATACAGGGTTTCGGCGCTGCTCAGAACACATACGAATCACATCGGGTGCCAAATCACACCATGATCTCCAAAAGGGTTCATTTATCACTATTGACATCCACTTTTGGAGTCATTAACCCTTAATCACAATTTAGGATCTTGCTAAACTGGGGCTTAGCAATCCACTTATTTCAGGCTTAATCTTTAGCCTCAAGTCTCAGAATTCGGGATATTACACCCTTCACCTCGTTCCATTCCTTCCAACCCTCAAGTTCTCTTCGCACGCCCTTGCAAAACAACAAAAGTTCCTGTCCAAAGAAGCCTTCGCCAGCCTGTTGCAATCATGTTCCTCGAATCCATATCAGCTGAAACAAATCCATGCACTCCTCTCACATCAGGCTTATCCATCAAGCACAGCCTTCTGACGCATCTTCTCACCAGCTTCATCGTTTTGGGCAATATGTTGTATGCACGTCAACTATTCGATGAAATACATAAGCCACGAACTTTCTCTTGGAACACCCTGATCAGAGGTTACGTGCAAAATGATCAACCCACAGAAGCTGCTTTCATTTATAAGAGAATGAATCTTTCTTGGTTTACGTCCTGCTTTGTTCGCATTTCTATCTATATAACTTATAATATTGTTCCACCAAAAATACTGTTCATAAGGAGCCAACCGCTGTGATTTCTTCTCCCATATGAAAACACTGTTCATAAGGAATAAACGGTCCAGATCTTGCTTACATTCTCATCTTCCTTACATAACGTTAGCCAATTCAAATCGCATGTCCTCACATGCTATTTTTCCGCGCCTTTCAATTCAAATTCAAATCTGAATGATGACGGCATCGAAGTGGAAAGGAGCATATATAAGCTGGACAGAAGCAGGGCTAGCCATTCGTCGCTGGGAATAGATGCCATTCTCACAGTAGTTTACCGCCATTGCTGCTACAGATTTCTTCGTCCAAATTGTTTGTCATTCATTCACACACTCTCAGATCAGCAAAGCAAACCAGTCTAAGATCAGCTAATCAAGCCCAGGTCCAACGCTGATTGACGGGAACAGCTCTGAGGCAGAGACCACCGTGAAGACTGAAAACCATCTGCTGTGATGAAAACTGTGACGAAAACACCGACACTAGTTGATGAAAAAACCGTTGCTCCAAATTGTGACGAAAACGCGTCAACAATGGAGAACCAATCGGAGATAAGCAAAAACCAGCTAGTCGGAGATCAGCAAAGCAGATCCAGGCCCAGTGCTGGTCGACGGAAATAGCGCCGAGGACCATTATTTAGCAACGGTCAGATTCTCTTGAGAAGCGTCGTAGCTTTGGTGTTTTGTAGGATGATAGTATTTGTAGTATGATGAAGCTACAATGCAGTGGTTAGTCTTCATGTGTCGTTTGTAATTTATTGTTGCACGTTTTTTACATTTCTCTGTTTATGAAACACTGCTCTGTTGCTTCTGGCTTGCTTATTCAACAGTCTCTACCCTCACCTGATATCATTAAACTGTTGTTTGAATTGTCCCTTCTTGCTTTCTTTTGATGACTCAAAAACTAATCCTTTATTATTTCCTCGTGGTATCTAGATGGCATCCTCCATTACCGATCTCCATTGTAGAGTTTTGAATAGTAGCAGAATACTAAAGGTAGACAAAATAATCTTCATGAGGTTGTGAGGATTTCCAAGGCCTCTACTCAAAGTATTTCCAAGGCCACTTTAGAACGTGGTTTCCATGGATGTGGTCTTCTTCGACTCGAAGGTAAAAGACATACATAATTGCGTTTTAGTTTATGCTTTTCAATACAGTGTTTGTTTTAGTAGAAGACTCATATGGTCTTCTTCGACTCAAAGGTAGAAGACATGCATATTGTCTTTTATACCTTTTGACTGCAGGTTTGCTTGGTATGATTTAATGATACCTATGAATCTTCAGAGCTTTATGGAACTCTCCTTTGAGTTCCAAAGTCATTGTTTCCAGTATATGTATGCATATTCTAAATGTAATTTTTCTCACCCCTGTAAATGTGTGTGGTTATATTAAAGGGTATATACCATCTTCATCGTGCTAAGGTTGGAGGCATATTACGTAAGGAGCTGACATTGTGATTAAAGAAAATAAGCCACACCATGGGTGGTGATTTGTTTTATAAGGCCATTTAATGTTTCTGGTTGAACTAAGGTCTTTTTTTATTACAGAACCATTAATTCATGCATACATTTGATGTCTTGTCAATTTCTGATTGCTTGGACCAAGCTAAGTTAAGGAAGGAACCTATTTTTGCATGATGTCAGTAGTGTTGCAGTTCCTTATAGGTGAAATCTTCTTCTATCTCACTAAGGACCATTAATGAATGTTTGAATCATTCACCGGTCTTATATCATTGGTTAGTTATAAACTTTAGTTGACATCAATAGTTATATCAGACTTCACTATCATCATCGAAAAGTTGCTGCATTCCATATGCTATTCTAGGGATTAAACTTGCAAAGCTGTCATTATATTGAGACTGTGCTGGTCATTATTATGACAAAATGTGTATGGTTTAAGTGAATCTGAAGGGAAAAGTAACTGGACTTTAAATTTTTAGCCACCATAATGCTTTTGGCACCAAATGGCAATGGTTGCTAGAATTATTAATGGTTGGATACTAATAAATCTGTATCACTTTATCAACCTAAAATTCCATATAATTCATTCTCAATCTATTAACCATAATCAGTCATGCACAATTTCTGAGAGAATCATGAGTAAGGAAAAAAATTATCAGATTTTTTGGTCTACCTGAGATGAATGTTAAAAAAAATATTGAATTTTAAGTTTTGTTTTGGTATGGTGATAGTTCTGAGTAAGGACAACATAAGTTATAAATTTATGATTATATAGGGCATCTCCATTAAGTTGTGGCAAGGTATAAATACAAAAACCATGAGAATATATAAAACCAGAAGATTTTAGTTATAATTCAGTTTAAAATATTTATTGAACAGACCACATTGAATCCTCTGGAGTATCGATCAAGAATTAACAAAAACACTGACATCCTCTAAAATATATAGTAGGAATTAGTAATTCCAAATTACAAAAGATTTTTTACAACTTCAATAAAGGGTGAAATGAAAAGGCTTTGTGATATACGTAACAATCTTGACTTGGCATGCCTCTAATTTGTGAAATTGACTAGCTTTGTTTATAAATAAATATATATATATATATATATATATATATATATATATATAAAATCTTTTGATGCTCGGTCCATATTAATTAGGCACTCAATTATTTTCTGCAAGTCAATACACTTTGCAATTGCACAGTCACTTCCTACTCAACCTAGGCATATGTGGAAAAAAACAAACTTGATGCAGAGAGGATTATGTCATATAAAAACTATCATGTCATTGTCATTCTGATTAGTGTTTGTGCGGCCAGACTTATAGTAACAATATAAGAGAATGTTTAAGTGGACTTGCTCGTGGATTCAATCCTTCAAGTCAAACCCCTACTATTTGAAATCAAAGTATGTTTGTTTTTTGACATGATAATATATCCCTTAATATGGGGAAATACGTAATTTGGATGACTCTAATTGCTGATATGAGTCGAACTTCAATTTCAAATGAATATAGGCCTTTTAAGCCAGGCACATATACAATCAGGTTAAATACTCTCTATCGATTCATATTAAAAACACCAATGAGTCCTAAAGGCAAGAAAGAGGAAGATACCATAAGTATTGAGGGTTGCAATGATATATGTACCATGTTCAGGTTTTTGCAGAAAGCAACTTTATTGAGATGTCACTCTCAATTATTAATGTCTTTGATTATTTGATGTCCAAGGATTCTTTTTGTGTCTTCATGAGGCATGCGATATATGACAAAATAAGTGGTAGATGAAAGAGACAGGTCTATTTTAAGGTAGGTAACTGTGATTGCTTTAAAATAATGCCATAAAGAGGCTTACATGAATTGATAAGTGTTGAAATATACCCAATCTGAGTTTACTGCTTTATGTTGGACCGAGAAGTGTCATCAAAGGAATTCAAAGGAAGGCTTATCATCAATAGAGATCTGAAAAAGAGTTGTTTCATTCTGAGTAATACAGTTCTGTCATGTAACAAAAGCAATGTCTGCAACATACCATAATTATTGAGGGTTGCATTGTATTTGAGTTGTTGTCATGTATATAACCCATGTTTTTCTTTTAGGCAGGATCTCCAACGTGGCAACTCTTTCTGCTACCTTCTTGCTATTGCTTATCTGTTATGCTTGACTATACTTGTATCCTTACCAGCAGTAGGAGGTGCAGGTGCTGCATGGATGATATTAGAAGGTGCAGGCCGTAGCAGGTGCAGGTCTTAAATAGTTTCTTTTATGCTATACTACCTTATGCTTCCATGCTCATGTCATGTTTATATAGGGCAGATAATCTTTCCTTACTAATGAAACCTTTTTGGAGACTACTTTTTCCCTATTAGCAAAAGCAGTTTCCTCAAAAATGAAATTTCTGATATGACAATTCAATAATCATAAGTGAAGCGCATCAAGTTCCTTTTTGTAGTGGAATTGCATTTGGAAGTTCCAAGTAATCAAGGTACATCTGTTATATATGAATTTGAAATCCAAATACCACCCGTATTTCTTCATGCTTTCTACATTGTGCTCACCGCAAATTCATTGGCAAATGTGAAACTATCTTGCCGTTTTTGTGTTCAGTCACATTTAAGACAGATGAGGGACAATATGCTTCAAAGGCATACTTGATTTCCCTTGGTGGAGGCACATTTTAGGGCGATACTTCAGACCAAAGATATTTGCAGTTTTGCAGTGCCTTGCCTGTGTCACCAAATCAGAAACTACATAATCTTCATTACTGACTATTTGTTATTGGTTGTTACTTATGCTGATGCTTCAACAAAATAAAACAATAATGCCATACTTGATTAAGGTCTGTCACCTTCACTGCTCTATGAAAAATTGAGGCAGAAACATTGATGCAACTCCATCTAATTCCTCCTAAGGATAAGCAGATTCGTGAACTTATTAGATCATGTGTCCATTTAACTGCTTTAGTTAGTAAAATTCTCTCTGTTTACTGTAAATGATTGTTACTCATGAGTGTAATTCCGTAATGGGGCATCATTAATTTAATGCTCCCTGCGCAACGTGCGGGGGAGTTCATACTAGTTTGTCATAAAGGCTTGTGCTGAGCTGTCTGACTTCAAGGCTGCGGGTCCTACTGCGCATGTCCAGGTGGTAAAATATGGGATTGAGTTTGTTGCAGTGGTAAGGACTGAGTTGATGATAATGTATGTCAAACTTGAAGAACTGGGTTTAGCTGATTTTTTGTTTAAGACCATGGTTGAAAGAGATTTAGTGGCATGGAATGCTCTCATTGTAGCATTTGCCCAAAATGGATATGGTATGAATGCTCTTGCTTTGTTTCGTGAAATGGGTTCAACTGGAACGCGGCCAGATGCTGTGACTTTGGTGAGTGCTCTTTCAGTTTGTGGCCAATTAGGGTGCTCGGATACTGGGGAGGAAATTTATCGTATTGCAAGAGAAGAAGGGATTGATTGCAACATAATTGTTGAAAATTCACGGCTAGACATGCATATGAAGTGTGGTAATATTGATTTTGCTTCTGAATTGTTTGGGAAAATTCCTGGTGGGAATGTAATTTCATGGAGTACCATGATTTCAGGATATGCCATTAATGGGGAAAGTGGAAAGGCATTATTTGTTTTCCAGGATGTAGAGAGAGGGATTGCGACCAAATTATGTTACGTCACTACTACAAAAAGGTTGAAAAGTGGCACCCATTTTGTCATTTTGTGGCCCTTCTTTAAAGAAGTGTCACAGCTTCTTCTTCTTTTTTTTACTTTTTCTATTTTTTTTTTTGAAATTTTGGCCAGCCAAGCGCCACAGCTGGTGCGTGGCTTATGTAGCACTTGCTTCTGCAAGCGTCACGTCAGCCAAATTGGATAATAGATCCGCTTCCAGCCAATAAGATTTCTTTCCTCTTTACCTTTAATCTATCTTTCAATTTCCCTCCCTCTTTCCATTATTCCCTTAGCTTCATCACCCACCGACTCCCCCCCGGTCTAAAAGACCATTTCTCTGCACAACACACACACACACACACACACACACGTCTTCTTCATCAAATTCTCTTGGTCCCTTCTTCCCTATTTGTTCCCTGTCGTCCCCACTCCTGTCCCCAGTTGCTCCCTTTTTTTCCTACTCTCTGTCTCTCTTCCTCTTTTGAACCCCACTCTACTCCACTCCACAACTCACATTTCCTCATCCTTCTCACTCAAGCTAGCGTCACCAACATGGTCCCCTACTCCCTACGCTGGTCAATTAATTTGTAAGTGTCTGTGCATTTTTAATTTTTATTTTTTTCACGTTCTTTTATATGATAGCTTGCTTTGTCTTTTTTTTGGCAGATAACTAGCTTGCATTTTTTTGTTATTCTTTAATTTACTTAGTTGCTGATGTACTGTGCTCACATATCAAGTTCTTGTGCTGTGATTTTTTATGTTAGCTGTGCTATATATATAGCTTGCATGTTTTTTAAGCTTTTGTGTTTTGTTTATTCCATAATTTGTTGTTACACGTGAATATTATGGCTTGGCATTGTGTGTTGGAGAATATAATGTACTATATGATATACATGGTGATAAGGTATAGTGGTATAATTATAAGTTCACAAAGATTGATGGTCGAATTTTAAAAGTTTTATCGTGATTTGTTATTCTTAAAAATGAAAATAAATTATAAAGTGTTGATCAGCATAATTTATAGTAAAATAATAAAAATTAATTGAATTTGATATACTTTAAAAAATACTATTAAAATTGAATTTTATATGTGAAAAAAAAATGTTATATATATATATATATATATAAAATCTTTTAGAAGGAAATGACACAAGTGATGAAATACAAAATACACGTAATTTTTTTAATAAAATATAATTATAATATATTAATATAAGGATGTCAAAATTATACCATTTTACAATTTAATTGGAAAATAAATATATGTGTATAAGTGAGATTTCAAAACATATATATTCTTGCTTTGTTGGTATATAAAAAAAAGAACATGTTAAAATATTTAGTTTGCCTTCCTATGATTTATAGTATCATGAAACAACACATAAAACAAATTAATTTTTGTGTTCCATATTGCCAAAGCTTGCTTTCCTATGTGTTGGGAAATATGATTTCTTTCCTTATGAGTTGTGAAAAATTATTATGATGCCGTGGGATTAATAAATGGATTATTTGTCAATTAAAATATAGGATTTAACTTAAGACTTAGAAAGCTTCAATTTTATTTTAAAACTGGTAAGTGAATATAAAAGTAATTAGTAAAATAGTCATACAACTAACCACGTACATTTTTAAACATAGATTGATGGTATAGATAGATCATAAATGGATGTCATCTAATCGGTGTTCAAAGGAATATATAGATGGGGTGAAAGAGTTTATTATATTTGCAATTGAGCATACAAAAGATCCTGACAAAATCTTGTATCCTTGTTTATCTTGTTGTTTTGGAAAGCGGATTTGTCTACTTGATTTGCTAGATCATTTAGTGTGTTATGGAATTGATCAAACATATACACGATGGACAATGCATGGTGAGACAAACGATGCATATAGTGATCGGGTTCATACCATGAGTGGTGCTTCTAATGAATTTGATGAAAGCATATTTGATGAAGATGATGGTCTTGAAGAAATGTTAAAGGTGGTTGAAGGGGTTCTTCATAACTGCCCTAACGAATTTAAGAAGTTGAAAGGTGATGCAGAGAAACCATTATATGCTGGTAGTACTAAATGCACATTATTGCTAGAAGTGTTGAAGTTGTACAACTTTAAAGCTCGCTATGGATTGAGTAATTCGGGTTTCACCACACTGCTTGAACTATTGCAAGATATGCTTCCAGAAGAAAATATACTTCCTACCAAGACATAGGAGGCAAAGCGAATTCTTTGCTCTACAATCGATATGGGATATAAGAAGATACATGCATATTATAACGACTACGTATTATTTCGAAATCAATTTGCAACATTGGAGAAGTGCCCTAAATGCAACGCATCTTGATATAGGAAGACTAAAGGAAAAAGTCCTTTAAAGGTCCTATGGTATTTTCCCATTATTCTGAGATTTAAGCAACTGTATAGTAATGTAGAGATTGCTAAACAGTTGACATGGCATGCAGATGAAAGGATTAAAGACATGAAGCTTAGGCATCCTGCAGATGCTCCTCAAGGGAAAAAAATTGATCATGAGTACCTTGACTTTGCGGATGAAGGAAGAAACCTTCACCTTGCAATGTCAACTAATGGAATTAATCCACATGGTGTTCAGAGTAGTACACATAGCATATGACCGGTGATTTTGATGATTTATAACCTTCCTCCATACTTGATTATGAAACATAAGTTTATGATGTTGTCTATGTTAATTTCTGGGCCAAGGCAACCTGGGAATGATATAGATGTATACTTGACTCCTTTAATTGATGACTTGAACCTGCTCTGAGAAGAAGACGTCAATATGTATGATGGTTATAGGGATGAAAGTTTCACTTTGAAAACCATGTTGTTTGGCACAATTAATGATTTCCCTAGTTATGGTAATTTGTCGGGATACAACATCAAAGGATATGATGCATGCCTTATATGTGAAGATGAAACTCATTCTGTGTGACTTTATCATTGTAAGAAAAAGGTTTACATGGGACAATGAAGATTCTTACCATCATAATATCGTTGGAGGAAGTGCATAAAGCCTTTCGATAGTGACTCAGAAAAAGGTAGCACATCGAAGATGTGGACCGGTGCCCAGGTGTATTCAAAGGTAAAAGACTTGGATAACAATTTTGGCAAACCTTTTGCAAAAAAAATCGAGACAAGTGGTTAGAAGAAAAAGTCCATTTTCTTTGAACTTCCATATTGGAAGTCTTTATATGTGAGACATTTTCTTGATGTGATGCACATAAAAAAAAAATAACCATGATAGTTTAATTGGCATGTTGCTCAATATCCAAGGAAAAAGCAATGATAGTGTGGTGAACTTGGGAATTAGAGAATAGTTGGCACCGATTGAGTAAGGGCATCGTACTTATCTACCGCTAGCGACATACACTCTGTCAAGGAAAGAGAAGAAATTGTTTTGTTAGTTTTTGCAAGGAATTAAAGTTCCTGAGGGCTACTCTTCAAATATAAAGAACCTTGTATCAGTGAAAAAGTTGAAGTTAAAGAACCTCAAGTCTCATGATTGTCATGTGCTCATGTAGAATTTCTTACCGGTTGGTATACGATCCATTTTACCCAAAAATTTAAGAAACACCATCACTGAACTTTGCATGTTTTTCAAGTTGATCTGCATTAATGTGGTAGATTCAACTAAGTTACAAGATTTGCAAAAGCAAATTATTTACACTCTATGTGAACTTGAAATATATTTTCCGCCTTCTTTTTTTGACATTATGGTATATCTAACCGTACACTTGGTCAAAGAGATTCAATTGTGCTGTCCAGTATACTTGAGATAGATATACCCGAATGAGCGATTCATGAAAATATTAAAAGGGTATGTGAAAAATAGATATCGCCCAAAGGGTTGTATTGCTAAAAGGTATATGGTTGAAGAAGCAAGTGACTTCTTTACTGATTTTCTATCAAATGTTGACCATGTAGGGATTCCTAAGTCCCGTCATGATAGATGAAGATCAGGGAAAGGAACAAGTGGGAGGGATGTAATAATGATATCAACGACTGAACGGGAGCAAACCCACTTATATGTGCTACATAACATAGATGAGGTTGACCCATATGTTGATGAACACATGGATGCTCTTCGATTGGTACATTGTGATAGGAATGAAAATTTGTTAACAAAAGAATACAATATATAATTTTCAGGCTGCTTGAAAAAGTGCATTATTGATGAGATAGAGCAGATTCCTAATTTCGTTTCTGAAAAATTGAAATGGCTGTCAAAGGGATTGAGCTTAAATGTGTTATCTTACAATGGTTATGCAATCAACAGTTACATATTCTATACACAAGACCATAATACACAGAGCGTGATGCAGAATAATGGGGTAACACTTGTTGCTAATTCTTGGCATAAATCCAATACTACAGACATATCTAACACTTGAAAAGGTCATTCATTTACACTTTCCTACAATTTTCCTTTGTACGTCCATCTAAAACTGTGATTTAATTTTCTGATTTTCACAGACAGTCTAGAGAAAAACAAATCCAACTTTATGGTAAGATTTCAAAGTGTTCAACAACACAACCCAAGTTGAAAGCATCAACTACTAATAGAGCAAAAGAAAACTAACCTCATATCTTGATCAATTAGTATTGATTACACCAAAATTGATCTAAGAAGGATGAATGGAAATACATTTTGATAGACATATCTAAAGTACTAGCGGTCTAGTTGATCATGTTAATGGTAATGTCTTGCACGACATATGTAATCGGGTATGGGTTAGTGCTTCGGCTATCAATGTAATGCCCAAAAAATGGGCTTAAGGGCTAATGACTTCAAAAGTGTATGTAATTATTGTTAATTAACACTTTTGAAGAACATAATGTGAATTACGATCCGAATGCATTCTGAACAGTGCCTAAACCCTGTATTTAAGCTTACCTATGTGACAAAGCTTAAAATGAACCCTAAGGATAGGGGAGGGCGCATGAATGAAGAATAGAATAATATAAATGTGTTGGTGGTTCAGTAAGAATTGCCATAATCAGGGCAAAATGGGTAAGAAGGAAAGTTACCGATCAATTGGTCAGTTACCGAAGAAGAAGTTCCTTGGTAACTCAGATCAATGGTTGAGATTCATTGAACAAGATAGTGGAATTGTATGTGCTAGTACTCATGTGTGCCATAGGAGAGAAAGCAACATCATGACACATGGCATTATTTAGGCCATAGATGATGGTCAAACTTTCAACCACTCATTCCTCTATTCTTTCTCCCTCTAAGTCGGCCAATTGCATGAGGAAGGGAAAAATATTATCTTCATCATCTTCATCTTCTTTCTCATAAGCCTATATTTTCGCCAAGCTTGGGGAAGGAAAGACAAAGTTAAAGGTGAGTATTTGGCTTGGTTAATAGTCTTGTATGCTTAACTCATCTTCTTTAAAGTTGTTCATGGTGATGAGATATACATCTTTATGGTTTTATATTTTTGAAAGGTGGTGTTTGAGTGCTTGAGGAAATTTGAAAGTGGTAGAATTAAGGATCTAATGTTGGGAAGAGGACGTGGTGCGTATTTGATACATTTAATATATTTATTTCGATTATTAGTTAAGTTTTGGAATTTATGGATTTTGCCCTAATTTTGGTGTCAATGTAAAATGGATGAATTGGTGGCATATGGTGCCATTGGAATAAGGGATTAGGTTTGGAACTTGGGATAGGAAGTTAATCCATATGGTGGATTAGTGTTGCAATGTGGGTCAAAAATTGAATATGTGTTGATAGGATGAAAATTTCATTATTTTAGTGTGTCCAATGGATTCCTTGTGAAAAATTGTGTAGGAATAGGTTGTTTACTAATTTTGGGAGCCATTGGATACTTTGGTAGGAGATTTGGAAAATTTTGTCAGCTGATGTGTTTTGGTTTCTGATAAGCCTCACTCGAGTGTTCTGGGGTCTCACTCGAGTGCAGCATCATGCTTTCTCTTTTCTTTCAAGTTTTAGTTATACTCCCTCACAAAGAAAGTAGAAGTGCATAGTCTCACTTGCAAGTTATATGGGTTATCACTCGAGTGTAAGAGTTATCTCTACTTGAGTACAGCATGCACATGTCAGAGTGAGCCGTCTAGGGAATGACGTAAGTCATCTCTACTTCGGCCATTGATATACCGTTGTAAATGTGAATGTCGTGAAGGTAATATGCATATGTGATAGCTTGTATATGTTGTATTCGAGCTGTGTTGCTTTATGATTTACATGCATGCTATGTGATTATATGTGGTATGAGTGATTTGTTACTACTGGGATTCTTTTAAATCTTATTCTTTCTAATAACTAACTTTCAGATACAGCAAGTGGCGCCAATGGGAAAGAGAGGACCAAGGGCGGCTAGGACTTTCTTAGAGATGTAAATCTTAGGTGCTGGTTATCAAATTTTGAACAGGATTACTGTATATATGTTGTGGGATGTAAATTTTGGCATGATTTTGTGTAATCCCCTAAGTGGGAATTTATAAGCCCTTAGTTGATATGTTTGGAACCCAAGGGTTGCCAAGATTTTTGCTATACACTCGATATATGTGAATGTGATTTAACTACATAGGAGAGTTATATTCGAAATATGAATAGGAGACCAGGACAAAACAATTTTGAAAGAAATTTGTAAAAACCCTATCTTAAGGATAGGATTAAAGATGAAATTTTATCATTCGTTAGTCTCTGATTCATCTTAATTACGTATTTTTGAATTATAATTACTATTTATAAGGCAGGGGGTTACATTTGTGGTATCAGAGCTGTAGTTCCTAGCAAGGGTAAAGTTTGTTATGATAGTTGCCTTTGTGGCAGAAAATAACTATGATTGTTTGATGTGCATGCACATTTATGTTCTTGATGTTGATAAATATGAGGTTTGGGGACTATGTGTATACATTATTTGTCATTCTAACGTGGTGAATCATTGTAGAATTGAAAAGATACAATAGCTCACCCAAAAACCACATGTGTAGACCTTGAGGTGGAGGTAGTCAATGACAATCCACCGGATCCTATGCAGGAGATGATGGCACTGATTCGAGATCAAAGGGATATGATTGTTGAGCTAAGGGAAGAGCTTAGAGTAGAAAAGGCAAGACGTAATGAGGATCGGGTTTAGTCCACATAAGAGGAGACCCAGTGTAATGACCCAAAGATGAGATTAAGGGCAAATGACTTCAAAAGTGATGTAATTACTATTAATCAAACACTTTTGAAGAATATGATGTGAGATTCGATCTGAATGTGTTATAATCAGTGCCTAAACCCTGTATTTAAGTTCAAAGGTGGATTAACATCTAAATTGAATTAAATAAGAGGGAGGGCGCGTGTTAAGGTGAATTGGAATGATAAAATGTGCTTAGTCATGATTCAAGAGGAATTATCATAATCAGGGGTAAAATGGGAAAACAGAAATTTATCGACCAATTAGTCAGTTACCGAAGAGGGAACTCCTTGGTAATCTAAAGATCAATGGTTGAGATTTATTTTCAAGGAAGTAAAATCATGTGTGTGTGAACTCATATGTGCCATGGAAGGAGAAACAAGATCATGACAAGTATCTACATATGAGCCATATATCAAGTCAAATGTTCAAACAAGCTTTTCCTCATTCTTCTCTCCTCTCTCCCTCCAAGTCAGCTAGAAGCATGGACCAAGTGAAAAATCTTGTTCATCATCATCATTTCACTTTCTCTCACTTGCCTCCATTTTTGTGTGAGCTCAAAAGGAAGAGAAAGAAGAAAACCCTAAGGTTAGTGCCCCATATGTCTTCTAATGCTCAAACACTTTTCATTAATATTGTTCATGGTGATGAGTGCTTCATTGCTATGGTTTTAGATTTTTGAAAAGTGGTGTTTAAGTGCTTGGAGCAAAGTTAAAAGTTGAGGAATCAAAGAACCAAACTTGGGAAGAAGAAGAGGTGAGTATTTAAAGCATTTTGATATGCTCATTGTAATTGTTGGTTAAATTTTGAGATTTGTGGATGTTGCCTTGATTTTGGTATAATTTGGAAATGCATGAATTTGTAATATATTGGGATGGAATTAGTGTGATATTGTGTTTTTGGACCATTGGTGTTAGTTTGGAACTTTGGAAAGGAAATTGGTGTCATTGGTTGGTGTATGAGATTGTTGTGTTCAAAGCAAGGACTTGTTAGAATGAGAATTTGGTTGTTTTGATATTCTCAATGTGTTCCTTATGAAACTTTAGTAGGGATAAAGTTGTTTGTGGATTCTAGGAACTATTGGATACTTTGGTAGAAAGTTTGGAAAATTCTCTCAGTTGCTACATTTTGGCTTTTGATAAGCCTCACTTGAGTGCACAGGGGTGTCTCTTGAGTGCAGCATCCTATTTTCCCTTTATCTTCAGTTTTCGGTTGTACTTCTATGTCAGAATGCAAGAGTGCACGTTTACACTTATGAGTGATAGGGGTCATCACTCAGGTGAACTTGGTGTCACTTGAGTGCAAGGGTATTTTGCACTTTGAGGCTGCGTCTTGGGTTGTCACTCGTTGGCCATTTTTCAATAGTGTGTGATAGCACCCGCAAGTACTGAGCCATCACTCAAGTGCTAGAGCTAGTGCTCGAGTGCATTCCTTATTCTAGGGTTTCTGTTGCTCTCTAGTAGTTACTTCCTGTACCTTACTCAATTGGACTCGGGTAAGCATGAGGGCATCACTCTAGTGTTGAGGTTAGGACTTGAGTACTGTGATCATTTTCTGTCTCAGCAGTTGCTCTCGGCCAAGTATTCGCACGAGTGAGCCAACTTTACTCGATTGCATCATCTATCACTCGAGTACAAGAGCTGAAAATCATTATTTTCTCTTCCAAAAAGGGATCACCTGTGTAGTATTTCTAATCCTTTAGGCATATGTCTGGGCTTTTAGTAGCCACCTAAAGAGTTCAAATGATAACCAACTTTAAATGTTATAAAGATAAGAATTTGGAATAGAGAATAACCTATCGTCCTTGATTTGGTTTATAGGCTTTGATATTTGCCCTGCTCAAGAACAGATTGTGTCGGAGCACACTAGGAAAGAATAAGGTAGTGACCCTTTTCGTTATACTATATGTGATACATTATAGGTTTATTTATCATTGATATGTGAAGGCTTCGTATGCTGTAAAGCTTATGGATGTAAGCCGAAAGGCTATTTGTGAAAGCCAAAAGGCTATGTGTATGCACTACCACGCCAATAGTCCCTGAGTCGCTATCAACGATTCAGGTAAGGACTGCGTGCCTTCTCGACGGTAAAAGGGGATGAGGGTGGGTTATGATATGTGTCCGTGCTGCTATGTTGTGTGATGATTCACTTGCATGCTATGTGATTACATGTGGTATGAGTGATTTGTTACTATTGAGATTCTTTTGAATCTCATTCTTTCCTTTGACTAACCTTCAGACAGGGCAAGCGGCTCTAAGGGGAAAAAGACGACCAAGGGCGGATAGGACTCCTTAGGGAGATTTTTGTTTGGTTATTGGTTATCAATTTTGGATTAGGAATCACTGTACATTCAGTGTATATTATTTTGGATATGGTTGTGTAATTCTCTAAATGGGAAATCGTAAACCCTTAGTGTATATATATATGAAACCCGGGGGTTGCCGGGATTTTTGGCTGTACACTCTGATATGAATGAATGTGATTTAACTACACAGGGTAATTATATTCGAGACTTGAATCTAAGACCAAAATAAGGGAAATGTTGAAAGAATTTAAGAAAACCCTACCATAAGGAAGAGATTGGAAATGAATTTTAATTATCCAGGGTCTCTAATCCATCCTAATTACGCATTTTTGAATTATAATTATGGTTTTTAAGGTAGGGGTTACATTTTTATATCAGAGCTGTAGTTCCTAGCAAGGGTAGAATTTGCTAGAATAGTTTCCTTAGTTTTGACTATAAGGATAGAAGATAATCTATGTTGGTTGTTGTGTATACACATATATGTCTGTGTTGTGAATATATATATGAGATTTATAGATATATGTGTATACCTATTTGAGATATTGATGGGGTGAGTTATTTGTAGAATGAAGAAAATGAAAGGTCAACCCAGAGTATAGCAAGTAGATCCTGAGGTGGAGGTGGTCAATGACAATCCACCGGACCCTATACAGGAGATGATGGGTCTGATTTAGGACCAAAGGGATATGATTGCTGAATTGAGAGAAGAACTCAGAGAAGAGAAAGCAAAACAGAATGAGGGTCAGGGTCAGTCTACCAAAGAGGAGACCCAGGAGGAGACTTATAGGGAAGAAATTGCAGAAGGGTCGGCACGACCATTAGAATCACCTCCTCATGATGGGCCAAACCAAGAATCATATGGGGTACCGGTGAGATAGGAAAGGGATCTTCAGTATTGGATCTCCAAGTTCTGCAAGCATCTACCTCCAGTGTTTAAAGGTAGACTTGATCCCCAACCAGTCGAACACTGGTTGAACAGGCTGGAAAAGATCTTTGAGATCCTTGAGTGCCCGGATGAGGTAAAGACACGATTGGCAATATACAAACTTGAGGGGGATACGGATCGTTGGTGGCGGAATATCGCTCTAACGCATCAATTTAATGAAAAATATTTTCTCGAGTCGGTGTGACTCGAGAAAGAAACTGAATTCCTTTCCATCAAGTAGGGTGACTCGAAGTCTCTTGAAGACTATTTGTCCCATTTCTTCCAGCTATCTTGGTATTCCTCATATCTACGAAAGATGGATGATGAGGAATGGAGTTTTGATATGCTATTTGTAGGTTGAGGTGAGAATTGAAAAAGAGATTAGCCACCTACTGATTTACTGAGTTCAACAAGGTGGTCGAAGAATGTAAAATCACATTAAACAATCTAAGAGACTTGTACCTAACTAAGGGTACCGGCAGCCGTAATGAACCTAGTAAGGGTAATACCTCTCAAAAGCAGAAGGGCCAGGGATCCTCTTCATCCCGAGGTACTGGTAAGAAGCCCTACCAGCCTAGAGATTGTGAGCCTCAGAGATTTATGACAGAATGGGTATGTCCTCATTGTAATCAACCACATTATGGCAGAAATTGTCAGGGTGAAAAGATATGCTTTAATTATAAACAACTGGGACATCTTTCTAGAAATTGTTAATGGACACAGGCAGAGCAGAGACTGAGGACTCAGGGCAGGGTATTTGTAATGACTCACGAGGAAGCCCGGAAGTCCCTTGGTCTCATTCAAGGTGACGTTCTTCTTAATGGTAATGAATTGCAAGTGTTGTTCGACTAGGGTGCAAGTCACTCTTTTATTGCCTATGATTGTGTGAAGTGCCTGGATATGTATTTACATAAGTTGCCATTCAATATGGTTGTGTCAACACCGATATATATTTCGATCAATTTGTTGTGTTCATTGATGATATTTCGATATACTTCAAGAGTAGGGAGGATTATGAGAATCATTTGAGGATTGTGTTAAAAATCTTGTGCGAGAAGCAACTGTATGCCAAATTGAGTAAGTGCGAGTTTTGGCTACCAGAAGTAAAATTCTTAGGCCATGTTATCTAGCAAGAGAAAGGGTCTTGATGGATCCCAGTAAGGTGGAAGTAGTATTTGACTAGAAGAGGCCAGAGACTGTTGTTGAGGTACGCAGTTTTCTGGGTCTTGTTGGTAACTGCCAGAGATTCATTCAGAATTTCTCCCGTATTTCCTTGCCGATAACCAAGCTCACGAGGAAGGATCAGCCGTTTGTGTAGGATGAGCGTTGTGAAAATTGCTTTGTGGAGCTAAAACAATGGTTGACTATGGCACCTGTGTTGATTATACCTGATCCCAGCTTGACTTATGTTATGTATAATAATGCGAGTAAGCAGGGATTGGGGTGTGTCCTTATGTAGCAGGGATGTATGATGGCCTATACCTCTCGACAGCTCAAACCTTATGAAATGAACTATTCCACCCATGATCTGGATCTTGCGGCATTTGTATTTGCTTTGAAAATTTAGCAACATTATTTGTATGGTGTGACGGTAGAACTTTACTACGACCACAAGAGTCTCAAGTATTTGTGCAATCAAAAAGAATTGAATATGAGGCAACATCGTTGCATAGAGTTGTTTAAGGACTACCACCTAGAAATCAAATACCGTCCGGGTAAGACAAATGTAGTCGCGGATGCTCTTAATCAAAAGATGGTGCTTGTGGCAGCAATGATGATACAAGAGGGGAAAGTGATTTGAGAGTTGAGATAAAGGAGGGCGCATGAATGAAGAATGGAATGATATAAATATGTGTGTTGTTGGTTCAGTAAGAATTGCCATAAACAGGGGCAAAATGGGTAAAAGGAAAGTTACCAACCAATTGGTCAATTACCAAAGAGGAAGTTCCTTGGTAACTAAAAGATTAATGGTTGAGATTCATTTAGCAAGAGAGTGGAATTGTATGTTCGAGTGCTTATGTGTGCCATGGGAGAGAAAGCAAGATCATGACACATGGCATTATTTAGGATATAGATTATGGTTAAACTTTCAACCACTCATTCTTCTCTTCTCTCTCCCTCCAAGTCGGCCAATGTGCATAAGGAAGGAAAAAATATGATCTTCATCATCTTCATCTTCTCTCTCATAAGCCTCTATTTTCACCAAGCTTGGGGAAGGAAAGACAAAGTTAAAGGTGAGTATTTGGCTTGGTTAATAGTCTTGTATGCTTAACTCATCTTCTTTAAAGTTGGTCATGGTGATGAGAGATACATCTTTATGGTTTAGTTTTTTGAAAGGTGGTGTTTGAGTGCTTGAGAAAATTTGAAAGTGGTGGAATCAAGGATCTAACGTTGGGAAGAGGACGAGGTACATATTTGATGCATTTTGATATATTTATTTCGATTATTAGTTAAGTTTTGGAATTTGTGGATTTTGCCCTGATTTTGGTGTCAATGTAAAATGTATGAATTGGTAGTCTATTGAGGTGGAATTGGTGGCATATGGTGTCATTGGAATAAGGGATTAGGTTTGGAACTTGGGATAGGAAGTTAATCTATATGGTGGATTAGTGTTGCAATATAGGTCAAAAACTGAATATGCGTTGATAGGATAAAAATTTGATTGTTTTAGTGTGTCCAATGGATTCCTTGTGAAAAATTGTGTGGGAATAGGATATTTGCTAATTTTGGGAGCCATTGGACACTTTGGTGGGAAATTTGGAAAATTCTGTCAGCTGCTACATTTTGGCTTCTGATAAGCCTCACTTGAGTGATCTGGGGTCTCACTTGAGTGCAACATCATGTTTTCTCTTTTCTTTCCAGTTTCAGTTGCACTCCCTCGTAAAGCAAGCAAAAGTGCATAGTCTTACTTGTGAGTGATATGGGTTATCACTCGAGTGAACCTTGTATCACTCGAGTGTAAGAGTGTTATACACTATGGACTCGCTTCTTAGGTTGTCACTCGCAGCCATTTTTCAAGAGTGTGTCTTAACACCAGCAAGTATTGTGTCATCACTCGAGTGCCAGAGCCAGTACTCGAGTGCACTTCTTACTTTAGGGTTTTCTTGTTGTAATATCCTAAATTGAAATTAAGGGCTAATAACTTCAAAGGGATGTAATTAATGTTAATTAAGTACTTTTGAAGTATATTATGTGAATTGTAATGTAAAATGTGCTTGGTGATAGTTTTGTAAGCATTGTCATAATCAGGGGCAAAATGGTAAATTACCGACCGATTGGTCAGTTACCGAAGAGGAAACTCATAGGTAACTCGAGATCAATGGTTAGGATTCATGAGTATGAGAGGAGTTGTGTGTGTGCATGTGTTATGTGAGGTTAGGAAATGAGGGCCAAGATGTTGCCAAGTGTCCATTTGTGAGCCCTTTGATCAAGTCAATGTTTCAACCTCTTTTTCTCCCTCTCTCCTCCACTTAGGTCGGCCAAAAAGTCTCATGCACAAGGAAATATGATCCTATCTTCATTCTCTCATCTCTCTCTTCTCCACTCCATTTTCGTCCAAGCTTGGTAGGAAAGAGGAAGGAAAAGCTTGAGTTTTGGGTGAGTATTTGTCTCTAAATGCTCAAGTGCTCTTCATTAATATTGATCATAGTGTCAAGAGCATTATTCCTATGGTTTCAGATTTTTGATTAGTGGTGATTGGAAGCTTGAGAAAATTTGGAAGTGGTCGAAATCAATAATTAGTCTTGGGAAGAAATTAAGGTAAGCCTTTGGAATCTTTTGATATATTTATGGTGGTCATTGGTTTGGCTTTGAGGATTTTGGATTTTTGTCCTGATTTTGGCTTAATTTTGAAATGAGTGAATTGGTTAGTGTTTAGTGTGAAATTGGTGTCATAGTGTGTCTTTGAGCATTTGAAATTGGTTTGGAATGTTGGTTTGGATTGGTTTGCAATATGGTGGTTTGATTGAGTTCTTGGCAAAACATGTGGTGGCCATTGTGTAACTTGTCAATGGAGGTTGAATTGGGTTGTTTTGATGATTTCAATGGATTCCTTGTGCAAATTTATGTGGGAATGGTATTTGATATGAATTTGGGAACCATTGGAAGCATTGGTGCAAAATTGAAATGTTGTCCATTGAAAGTCTATTCTGGGCAGTCAAGTTGTGTGAACGTTTTGACTGGGCAAATGATGTCATAAAATTATGAAACTTTCCAGTCTTAAAGTTCACGTTCCAAGCTTCAAAATGGACATATAATTTGTGCCATTTCGTTTACATTTGACGTCGAAAATGGACTCTGTTTTGGGGCAGTGATGAAATTTGTGTGATTCTGTATTTTTGTGGTGATTTCCAGTAATGGCCAATATTTTTCCTAGGAAGAGGACTTAAATAGCTTTCATTTGGCTTTGGGATCACCTCATTTCGATTTTTATAGAATTAATTATGATTTTTCAAAGTTTCCTTGGCTGCAGCGCAAAACTTTCTGTGCACGTTTTAGCCGCAGCCAAAACCCTATTTTCAGCATTTTGTGACTTTGCAAAGTAATTTCCAACCTAGTACTCTCCAATCCTTTTAGGTTCTCTTTGAGCTTGTTATAACCATTTAGGGGACTCATATGGAACCTATTTTAAGTGTTTGAAAGTAAGAATTGGGGGTAGGAAATTACTCCACCATTCTTAATTTTATTTATAGGCTTTGATATTTGCCGCCTTTGTGAGCCAACTGTGCCGAAGGACGTCAGGAAAGGACAAGGTAGTGACTCTCTCACTTATACTTTGTGTAATACACCGTATGTGTGTTGTATCACTGTGTTATGATGATTTCTAATGCTGCTGCGGTTACAGCTGGTGATAGCTTTCGTTTACTGCGCAAGCTGTCGTTTACAGCGTAAGCTGTCGTTATTGTGATTACAGGGTAAGCTGTCGTGATGTTGATTACAGCAAGAGCTGTCGTATTGTGTATACAGCCGTGAGTGCTGTCGTTTGTGGTGAAAACCATGTATCTTTGAGATTGTTGCTGCTGTTGCTGTTTGTGATTTATGTATATGCTTTGTGTTTATCCATTGTGTGAGTGGTTTGTTACTACTAGGATTCTCTCGAATCTCATTCTTTCCTATGACTAACATTTCAGACAGGGCGTGTGGCTCAAAAGAGAAGAGGCCAACCCGGAGCAATTAGGACTTTTAGGGGTATATTTGATTTTGGAGATGTTGGTTATTTATTTTGAACTCGAGATTACTGTATAATTTGAAATAGGAGTATGATATTCGATTTTGGTTATGTAATCCCCTAGTGGATACTTATAAACCCTCAGGTTATATATGTATAGAACCCGGGAGTTACCGGGGATACGATTATACACTCTGATATGATTGAATGTATATTAACTGCACAGGTAATTATATTCGAATATTGAAATTGAGACCAGGATAGGAAAAAGATTTTTGAAAGATTTTGTGAAAATTTTACTATAAGACAGAAAGTTTAAAACGAGGTTAAAGCATCCAATGGTCTCTAATTTGATTTAAATATGTGTTATCGAATTATAATTACGTGTTTAAAGTCAGGGGGTTACACTTGTGCTCTTGGGTAGTCACTTCCTGTGCCTCACTTTGTAGGACTCAGGTAGTATAAGGCTATCACTCGAGTGTTGAGTTCAGGACTCGAGTACTGTGATCATTTTCTATCTTTGTTGTTCTCGGCCAAGCACTTGAGTGCAAGTTATCTTATCACTTGAGTGCGTCATCTATGACTCGAGTGCATGATTTAAAAGCAGTGTTTTCACTTTCGAGAATGGGGGTTTTGGTCATGTTTTCCTTACCCTTTAGGCGTGTGTCTAGGCTTCTAGTAGCCACCTAAAGAGTCCAAATGATTACCAACTTTAAGTGTTATGAAAGTGAGAAATTAGGATAAAGATTAATCTGTCCTCCTTGATTTTGGTGCATAGGGTTTGATATTTGCCCTGTTCATAAGCAACCAATGCCAAAGCACTCCTAAAAAGAACAAGGTAGTAACTCTTCCCTTATACTATGGTAAATGCAATGTATGTATGTGTTATCATTGTTTGTGATGTTGTTGATGATGCGAAGCCTATGTATTTGTGTGTCTTTCACTTGCAGCCATATGGGGGTTCCCATGGCAGAGGACCGTTCCACTGGGGTGGTAGTTTACAGGGGATTGACTATTTGTGAGCCGTAAGGCTATGTGGATTACAGTGTGCGCATGTCAGCGTGAGCCATTTAGGGAATGACGTGGGTCCTCTCTGCTTCGGCCGTTGATATACCGTTGTAAATGTGAATGCCGTGAAGGCAATGTGTATATTTGATAGCTTGTATATGCTATATTTGAGCTGTGCTACTTGATGATTTACCTGCATGCTATGTGATTATATGTGGTATAAGTGATTTATTACTACTGGGATTCTTTTGAATCTCATTCTTTCCAATGACTAACTTTCAGACAGGGCAACTAGTACCAAGGGGAAAGAGACGACCAAGGGCGGCTAGGACTTTTGTAGGGATGTAAATCTTGGTTGTTTGTTATCAAATTTTGAACAGGATTATTGTATATATGTTGTGGGATGTAAATTTTGGCATGATTTTGTGTAATCCCCTAAGTAGGAATTTATAAACCCTTAGTTGATATGTATGGAACCTGGGGGTTGCCGAGATTTTCGTTGTACACTCTGATATGTATGAATGTGATTTAACTGCACAGGGCAGTTATATTTAAAATATAAATAGGAGACCAGGATAAAACGATTTTAAAAGAAATTTGTAAAAACCTGATCTCAAGGATAGGATTAGATATGAAATTTTATCATCGTTGATCTCTGATTCATCTTAATTGCGTATTTTTGAATCATAATTACTATTTATAAGGCAGGGGGTTATAATCAACATCTGGATTAGGTACTTTACCATCATCATTTATCACTATTATTATTATTTCTCATTCCATTTTTTTGTTTTTCATGACACTGTTTGATTTATACCAGGCATTTGTACTATGACATTTTAATGGATACATATAAGGTCCAATTCGTATTTGTCAACCCTTATCTCGTTGGCCAGCACGAGGGCAAAGTAGATATACATGCATAATCTAATGATATGAAAGATTACTTTAGAGAGAAAGCGACACCAACTATACTATTTTTAGTGCCATACAATACAAGGTAAGTTATTAGTTGTACAATTTTTGTTTTTATTGTTTAACTTTTATCATGATATGATTGTTGAAATAGATTTTTTAAAATATTTTAGGCTACATTGGATTTGATAGTTATCAATCCAGTGAAGCCTTTAGGCCCTCGCATTTATTATGTGGATCCTCCAATTGGAGGTCTTCCAGAAAACCGTCCTGATATGTTGAGATTGTTTAATAGGTAAACGTACATGCATATGTGTAAATATTTGCATGTGATTGAATAACCAACAGTAATAAGTTTCTATTTGTTTTATGGATTAAGGAGCAAATTTACCAATGAAGTTTTGTTTGAGGAGCGTCTGGCACAAATATGTTTTAGAAAGGGCAAAAATACCAATCAACAATTAAAAAGGGGCATCCATCACAAAAATCATTAAATCCATACTAACGGCATTAAATTATAAGAGAAGAAAACTCTAACGACGTTAGTACGGATTTAACGGGTTTTATGTTGGATGCCCCTTTTTAATTGTTCATTGGTATTTTTGCCCCTTCTAAAACATATTTGTGCCAGACGCTCCTCGGATAAAACTTTATTGGTAAATTTGCTCCTTAACCCCTTTTTAATTTGTTAGTGCATTGACTGCATATCGGGCCTCTGTCTCCTTAACCCATTCTAAAGCTACTGACCCTCACATTAGCTATGCCTGGAAGAAGATAAAGGTACTGATATATGAATTTACTCAAACTTTGTTACCCAACCATTTTTATTCATAAACAGAGTTAAATATTTCATTATATTTTTATAGTGCCCTTTCCAACCCAATGATAATGATTATGGGTATTGCATCATGAAATTTATAAAGGATGTAATTACACATGATCAGTCATTTATTCCTCAAAAAGTAAGCAATTTAGTTACACTTCATATTGTGTTTTAATTAAATTTAATTAGTGCCTGATAATTAAGTTTTACTGATTTTAATTCATTTTAATTTGTGCCTGATTGTATATATATGTAGTATTATGAAGATCAATGTTGTGACACTTTAACTGACCATCAACTTAATGAAGTGATCGAGGAATGGTATGAATATGTGTTTAGACAAACCTCTAGGTAGCTACTATTTAATTCACTAGCTGGTTTTTGTGTTATTTCTTGCCAATTATTGTGTCATGTATTCAAGTTGAATTTGTTGTATTTCATTCACAATATATTGTATAACTATTTTTAGTACCAATTTAGTTAATTAATCATATGTTTGTATCATTTTAAAGTTATCTCATTGTTTTTGTTTGCTTTTCTTCATTTTACTATGGATATATATAGAAAATGTTTAAACTAGTATGCTATTACAATTATGGGAGATATGAACAAAAAATATAGGAAAAAAAAGTTCCTGTGGCGCTTCCTTAACAAGGGCCACAGTAAGAATGTAAAAAAAAAGGACAGGACCTTCTTGTGGCGCTTCCTTAAGGAAGGGCCATAGGAAGGGTTGCCATCTTGTGGCACTTGTTGACGTAAACACCACGGAGGGTGGGGTCTCCTGTGGCGCTTGCTAACGTAAGCACCACAAGAAACCCCCTTCTTGTGACACTTCCTCCAAAAAGCGCCATATGAGGGTAATTTTTTTAAAAAGAATTACTATGTTGTGGCGCTTGGAAGAGCCACAGCTTTTTTTAGTAGCATTCTAATATGTAGCACTTCTCTAGCGCCACAGCTAATGCAATTATAAGTGCCACAGCTTTGCTTTTTTTTGTAGTAGTGCATATCTAGGGGTTTTGTCAGCTTGTAGCCATACAAGACTAGTGATCCAAGGATGGAGATATTTTAATCTAATGTCTCATTCAGATAATGAAAGCATCAAACCAAGGAAAGAACATTATGCTTGCATGGTTGACCTTCTTGGCCGATCATGCCATCTTGAAGAAGAATATAACTTCATCAGAAGCATGCCTATTGAACCAGACTCGGGTGTATGGGGGGCTCTATTAGACGCCTGTGTTATATATACCAAAATGTGGAATTAGGCCAACTTACCAGGCATCGTCTTTATGATCTAGCTCCTGATATCACATCATACCAGGTTCTAATGTCAAATATGTATGCATATGTTGGGAGGTTGGATTTTGTTAAGAAAGTAAGGCAGAGGGTGAAGAAGAAAGGTGTCAGAAAATTAGTTAATTATCTTTTAGTTGAGTATAATGGTGAGTTAAATTTTTTCCATGGGGGAGATATGTCATATCCATAGTCAAAGATTATATATGAAAAGTTAGATTGTTTGATTAAACAAATGAAGAGTACGGGTTACAGTTCAAAGACCAATTCTGTGTTCCATGATGTGGAATTGCAAGGAAAGGAATTAATTATCAGCACTCATAGTGAAAGCTCATAATCACTTTTGCTTTGATTAATGTAGGGCCTGATCGCCTCATTAGAGAGATCAAGAATCTGAGAATATGTGATAACTGCCATACTTTCTTGAAATTTGTCTCCCAAATTTTATTGAGAGAGATAATCATGAGAGATAAAATTCGGTTTCATCATTTCAAGAATGAAGTTTGTTCATATAAGGATTTCTAGTAATTAGCTATGAGCAAGAACAAATTTGTATGAAGTACATAAAAGATGGCAAGAGAATTGAATGTTACTAGAAATTATGATGTTTAGTAGCTCTTAGAAAGCATACCAGGTGATATTTTGCCTCTTCAACTTGAGTTCCTATGGACTAGAAAATCATCATAGTCATAGCCACAGTTGAGATGGTTTAACTTAAAGAGAGAGGTTAAGGAAATTATTGAGATGGTTTTTAAGAGAGAGGTTGAGGAAATTATTGAGATGGTTTTTAAGAGAGAGGTTGAGGAAATTATTGAGATGTTTTAACTACATGATGATAGCCATAGCCACTGCTGTAAGCAACATATCTATTGTTGATATAATTATAGGCTCCTCTTATATCATTGCAAGCAAACAGAACCCTGGAGTTGGACAATGACAAAAACATTTATTTTAATAAATTTCTGGGTTGCATCTTGGACTTTGATTTCATGAATGATGCATCAACATTGAAAAAGTCAACATTCTGGTCTTAGACACTGATCTGAATTTAGAATTGTAAGAGATTGGGGCTTTTCTATGACTAAAAGTAGTTGAACTTAAGGAGACATCAGTTCTATCAAACACTAGAGATGAGGATGCTTGTTATTTGGCACAAAAACTTCACTACTAATCATATCAATTTTGTTTAGGTCTGAGGTTAACTGTAAACCTACTGGCAAGACGAGCTTGTTAAGGATAGAAACACTTCACCATGCCAATAAGGAAAGAACAAAAGCTTATATTCTTGAACTTGTGGTATGGCTTCATCATCTAGTCAGTCAAGCAAGAAGTGGCAATGGAGGAATAAGTTCTCCAGTCAAATCCCCAATCCGTTCCCCTAACCCAAAAATAGTGCAACTATTTGCACAAAAAACCTACTCTACTCCTGTGCTAACAGTTGAGGATTAACAAATGCTTCAAGATGTTAGTAAGAGGAAAATGACACCCGGGATTAGCAAGAGCTAGGAATTCGACACCACCAAGAGTCGGCTGAGCAAACACCATAGGATGAGCAAGCATAGTAGCCATTCACCAATCAATAAAATTTGTTGGACTTTGGGTCCAAGTCTGCCCTTGATGGGCTAGATTATTTGATTAGAACACAAGTAGCCTTATCAAATAAGAAACAAATACTCATTAATTATAGATTTATTAATTGAGAAATAAGTAATTGTATATCAGGAAATTAATCAAGAATTAATTTCCTGATTATTACTTAGAGGGCAATAAGAGTGCACATAACTTCCTAATTAGTAGTCTCTCTATATCTCTATAAATAGGATGTGCCTCTCTCAGTTGAACCTTACCTCTACCATTGAGCTATCTGGCAATCTCTCTTCTCTCCTACCATCTTTCTTGTTCTAATGAGCTGTTGTGTCAATCCTAATTAGGCTCTAGTAGTCTAATAATTGCATGAGCGCTATTATGTTCGAGTTATGGAATGTTGGAGCTTTGACCTGGATCCGAACGTGGATTTGCCTCAGTACACTAATCTATTTTCTCTCCTTATTTTCCTTCAAAAGTAAAATCATATTCTCCATAAGGAGGCCATCTATTCAGGTTATTGACTTTGATATTGATCGAATCAAGGTCTTGGATGTCATCGGTCGAGTGGATACCATCAAAAGTTCATAATGTTAAGACGTGTTAGAAATTTTGAGTTCAAGGAAGCCATTTTAGATTATAGTCAATCTGCTCCCTCCAAGTTTAAGTGTAGGCCCCAATTTTTCTTTTTAAAAAGTAAAGATATGATCATGGGGGAGTGGGAGGGCTGGGGGTAGGGGTAGGAATAGGCTCGGCCAGGCCATGCTTTTGCCTTAACAGGTCAGGCCTGTTTTATATCAGGATGCCCTGATCCTGTCTTGTGGCCTAAAAGAGGCCATTTTTTAGGTCTAAGCCTGTCCTATACAAAGGCCAAGCCTGGACTGAGGCCTGTTAAGGGGCCTATAACTTTAAAACATTTAAAATAGGTTTATAGGCCACAGGCCGCACAATAGGTTTCTTAACAATCAGGCCACAAACAAGCAGAAAATAGGCCTAATTACACTAATAATCCAATATACATCATAAAATATGAAACCAAATACAAAGCCACTGGATTTTCTCATCTTTACCTCAAATCTTTAATATAATTTCTTCTTCTCCTTCAAAGACCTAAAAAGAAATAATCAAATGTATAGTATTAAAGTATAAAATAATTTAACAAATAATATGTATAAGAAATAATGCACAATTTATACCTTTTATTTCTTCTTTAAATTGTACTTATTGTGAAGCCAATCCCCACCACAAATTAGTGCTTCAATTGATATTTCATTCAATTTAGAATGATATTCATCAATAACTCTACCTCTAGCACTAAATGTAAACTATGAAGCCACGGTTGAGATTGGAATAGCTAGTATGTCCACAGCTATCTTAGATAAAATCTTATACTTCATACTATTATTTTTCCACCATTCGAGGGCACTAAAGGTGTTAGAACTATCCTCAGAAATATAAACACCTTCCTCAAGATAAACTTCCAATTCTAATTTCATAGGGGGAATTGCTTGCTTTTTATGAACAATATTCATGATTTGATAAAATCCAGTAATTAGAGAAGAACTAGGCACATTGGGAGAAGAGTTGTTGCCAACATTTTTACATTCATTACTTGTCTCTCCCTTGTACATAGCAGCATAGTCATCATACATTAAGTATAAATCTTTCACCACTTTATCTATATTTTCAGAAGCAATATAATCAGGCCTATAAATCAAAGGAAAGCAATAATTAATAACATATAATTTGCACCTGGGATCCAGAATACTTGCAAGAGCCATTACCATATTGCATTCCCCCCAATATTTGTCAAACTTATCTTTCATTGAGGTTGCCATTTGTGCAATAAAGAAATCATTATCTTTTAATGCATTGTCAATTACTTCTTTCACTCTCCAAACTTCAGGAAGGTACAAATTTGCAGTAGGATACTCACTACCTGATATGACATGGGTAGCTAAATTGAACACTTCTAAAAATTTGCAGATTTTGTCAACCTTCTCCCAATCCTCTTCTGATAGTGTATTGTTGTAATATGGTTCTCTTTCTTTATAATCCGTAAAGACAACCTTGAACTTCAAAGCAATAGATAATATCCTATATGTAGAATTCCACCTTGTAAGGCAGTCAAGAATAAGTTTTTTTTCCTTCAAACATTTCTGTTCAACAATATCACAAAATGCTTTTAGCCTTGAATCATTGCAGTTGATATATTTCACACTTTTGCGGACATTATTTATAATGTCCTTAATTCTACTAAGTCCATCTTGCACCAAGTTTAATATATGCGCACAGCATCTAACGTGAAACAAGTTACCACCCAAAGGCAATGAACTACTAAGTGATAAGGTGTCATGAAGAGTTCTTAAACAAGAATCATTATATGAAGCATTGTCACCTGACACAAAACACTTTGTTCTCAATTCCCCAGGCCTTCAAACACTTGAAAATAGCATCAGCCACATCAATTCCTCGTCTAGGGGAAGGAACTTTGACAAAACTCAAAATCCTCTTTTAAAGATTCCGCCCTGCATCAATAAAATGCCCGATGATAACCATGTATTCAGTCACTTGATAGCTTGATTTCCATATATCTGTAGTCAAACTAATCTTGCTCACACCATGTAATAAGGCCTTCAATTGTTTCTTCTTTGCTTTATATATGGCCAAACAATCACTTCGTATTGTCCTGCGAGAAACTTTCTGAAATTCAAAATTAGCATATTGGAAACCCCACATCCAAACTTCATCCTCAACGATGCTAAACGGATACTCATGCACCATGATAGCAGTAGCAACTATTTCCCTCATCTTCTCATTATAATATCTAGCACCCGATGCTAGAAATCGATTAATAGTTAAATTGGAAGGCTGAAATGGAATGGTGAATTGCTTAGTTTTTGTAGCAATATATAGCTTTCTTGAATTGCAAGATTTGTTATGCCTCCATAGATGGGAAGTGCTAGCTCTTTTCCCTGAGTATGAAAATAAACCTTTACAATACTTGCATTTAGCTTTGAGCCCATCATTACTTTCAACTTGATCAAAATCATTCCAAAAAACTGAGGTTTTTCACCTTTTCTTGTTATTGATATCAGCATTACCATCATTTTTCTCATAGGTTTCTTGACTAGTTTGCTGACTTGAATCTGTTGGTACTTGTTCACAGACCTCAACAGCATTGTGTAGAATTGAGCTAGATGACATTGTTTCACTCTCAAACGAAGATGACATAAATAACAAACGAAGATGACATAAATAAATCAACAAGAGTTTAAATGATAGATCCTAGAAAAAATTTAAACGATTAAATCAACAAGAGAAATAAATAAATCAAATTTGAGTGATAAATATCTACTTTCTGATTGAATATAAAGTAATCCAAAGCAGAACATGCCAAAGCATTTGATAAAAACAAAGTTTCAAAGCAATAGATAAAT
This sequence comes from Inga leiocalycina, assembly GCA_963242795.1. Taxonomy (NCBI): domain Eukaryota; kingdom Viridiplantae; phylum Streptophyta; class Magnoliopsida; order Fabales; family Fabaceae; genus Inga; species Inga leiocalycina. The sequence continues at coordinate 77,606,829 of OY725322.1, forward strand.
TAAAGCAGGCTAAAGAATAAACTGTGTGAATTGAGTTAAAAAGTAAATGTTTAAAATGGGAGAATTTAAACATGAACTCAAAGCATCAACTGAGAAGGGATGACAATTTTGTGTCGGCTTCAGAGAAGGCGTTGGTGTGATAGAGAACTGAGAAGCTGACAGAGAACAGAGAAACTCAGCTGACGAAGAAAACAGAAGCTGTGACTATGAACTAAGAAGGAGAACTGAGAAGTTACGACTGTTAGCAGATAGATGATGGAGAACTAAAAAGTTGTGTCTTCCGTCGAAGATCTGAGAAACCGATCACGATAAACTGAGAAACTGACAAAGAACCGAAGTGAGACAAATGACGATGAGTCGACGGAGAGCTGTGTGTGACCTGTGATTTTGTGAAGACGTAGGTGAGAACAAGGGGAGTAGTGTAACTTTGTAAGGTGTTGTGTGAATGTGATGAACTAATGATCTTACTCAGGTTTGTGAGGTGTGTTTGACCATGTGACCATGTGACATGCTGTGATTGTGAGCTTTTTTAAGTGCTTGTCACTTTAGAGTTATGATGTGAGCTTTAGTGCTTGTGAGTTGTGCAATCTGACAGCTTGATTGACTGAACTGTGTAAAGTTTGAAATTTGAAAGAAATAGACTGTCGGTGTGCGGGGGAAATTGAATGCTGGAGTTTTTGTATAATTACACTTATACCCTTAATTTTTTTAACAGGTCGGCCTAATAGGCTTAATAGGCCTACTGACAGGACTTAGCCTGGCCTGATAATTAAATTAGGCTTTATTACAGGCCTCGGCCTGGCCTTTTAGCATGAAAGGCCTGGCCTGGACATGCCCAAAATAGGCCACACTGCAGGCCCCTAACAGGCCGCCTGGCCTATTCCCACCCCTAGCTGGGGGTTATGTCTTTGGTTATAAGTCATTTATGTACAGATTATGTTCTCATCATATAATAATCTTTCATTGTGTTGCTTTATCGTCTCTTTTATAAATTTTATCTATACTTGGAAACAAGTGTGGAAGAGATGGAACTTTAGTGTTTCATAGATTTAAGTTCTCTTATAAAGAGCATAATTGGTGGAATTAATGTTGCATGAATATATTGAAGGAAGTCCTGATGGACACGTATTATTTTATCTCCAGTCATTAATATAATATCTCATTTGTAGCGTAATTTACACAAAAAATGAGATCTTATATTAAAGACCAAAGGTAGTATCTGTCAAGTATTGAGTCATCAAATTAAAGTTATAACAACTTTCTATTATATAATTTAGTGATAAGTATATATTTTATAATTAAATAGGTATATATTTTGGATATATTCTCTAGATTTATTAATATTTTATACTTATTTAATTGTCTTTTATATATTTTCCTCTCTTAAATCAAAATAAGATAATAAGAGATTTTGATAGAAGATCTAATCATATCCTATTTTATTTTTGCAGAAAATATTATTGTGAGATTTAGGAGGTGAAAATTTAGAAATATGATATATATATATATATATATATATATATATATATATATAAAAGGAGATAGGTAAGATTAGAATGATTACGCCTCCTGTAGGAAACAAAGGCAAGCTGTGCTGATATAGTCTGAAGGAGGAAGGTTGAGATCCAAATGGGGGATTCTCTATAAATGGTCCATGTATGAAAGAGGACATGGTTCCTTCCATAACCCGAATTATTATCGGTCAAAGTTCATCCTAATTTTATCTATTAACTCTATATAAATTTTTTTTTTATGATTTTACAAGTATGTCCGTGTCTCTTAATTTCTTTATTTAATTCCGCATTTCAAAAACTCGCATGCTGCTTAGGTCTGCACCCCCTCATGGTATCAGAGCCATGTTTCTAATAAAATAGAACTCTAGATCCCTGATAATCTCTTACTGTTTTACCTCTACAGATTCCCATTATTCTTTTATTTTGAATAGAGTGATAGTTGATAATTGTTAATATACTATGATTTAAGTCAAATTGAATTTTGTGTTTATAAATTATAATGAGTACTGTAAGAAAACTAGAACCTAGAATATATGAAATTGAATGTAATTATTTGCCTAATAGTTCTTATTATCCCTTTATAGGAAATCAAGACGAAACTTGTATATTTACACCCTTTATGATAGCAGGAAATAGAAATAATACATGGAATCTAATGAATTGGAATAATATGTATATAATGAAACAATTAGAAACATATATTAATCCTAATATACATGATTTAATGGAAATATATAACTTAGAAGAAATATTAGAGATGGTCCCGAAAGATGTAAAAGAAAAAGTAATGTCAGAGAAACCTACAAATAGAAAAGATAGATTAGAATTCTTAAGTCAGTCCTTGGAAGAAAAATTATATAATATAACTAAAAAGATAGATCATAATAATGAAGAAATAAAAGAAATAAAAATTAATGTAAAAAATATAATGAATTCGCTAGGAGTAAGTGAACCAATGATAATAGAAAAAATGGAACCAGATTTAGGATCAGAACCTATAATACATAAACATAGAAAATTAAATATGATGAAAGCTATGGAAGAAATGGAAAAATTGGAAAATATAAAAGAAAAAATATATAAACAAAACATGGATGAAAATGTAAGATAGACAAGATTAATAATTGAACAAGTAATGAGAGGACAGCAAATAATAAATAGTAATTTATGGACTATACATGATAAAATAGGAAAAATAGATAAAGAAGAAATGGAAGAACAAAAACAATTAGTTAAAAACTTTACAAGACCTTTAGAAAAGAATGAAGAATTAGAACAAGGAAGTAAGATAGCAGAAATAATATATTCAAAAGATATAATAAATATTTTTGACATATATAAACCAAAAATGAACATGATGAATGCTAATGAAGAAGATGAAATTGAAAGACTAATGGGTTTAGAGGAATTAGAACTAGAACAGATCCAAAAAGACTTTAAAAATGCAACCACTATAACAGGAAATTTAGAAGATCATAGTGAATTAAATACAGGAATAAAATTTAATGAACCAGGAGATACAAGTAAAAAAGAAGAAACAGAATCCGAAAAAATAAGAACAGAATCAGATTATATGAAACATAAAGAACAAAGAGAAAATGAATTAAATAAAGAAGAATTAGGACATAATAAAAAACAAGAATTTGAAATGAGATTTGAAACTCCCAATAACTCAGAATTTACACCAAAAAGAAAAGGATTTATACCACCACCTATAGAACAATATGAAAGTAGAAGTATACCAACATCAGGAATATGGTTAGATTTAGATTGTACTTTAGAACCAGAAAAAATAATAGAAGAATGGGCGAGAGCACAAGTAATAGCATTAATACGAAGAAATTTAGATTTTCAATCAACTAATTTATTAATAGAATCAAGCTTTTTAGGAAATGTATATTATTGGTGGAGAAGCCAAGAAGAAAATTAGAGAAATCAAGTAAGAAATTTAAGAAAAGAGGAATATAATGACAGAAAAGAATATTATATCAAATTAGTAAAAAGATATGAATATATTTTAAGAACAGAATTTGTAAGAAAAAGTCATAATCTAGAAGAACATATAACTAGTAATGAAGCTATAAAAAGATTATACCAAATTGAAATATGCTCATTAGGACCAAAATATTTGAACCAATATATATGTGAATTCCAAAAATATTATTATGAAATAAAAGAAAATCCTGAAGTAAAAAGAATAAAATATTTAGAACTATTTTATAGAAAATTACCAAAATTAATAGGAGAAGAAATAATTGAAGATTATTTATAAACATATAAAGAAAATCCAGAATTAATGCCTTATATAGATTCTTTAGGAAGAAGGATAGATTATTTAAGAAGTTATCTGTCAGACAAATGTAAACAAGCATGGAGAAATATGAAATATTATAAACAAAATAAAATAATTTTAAAATGTGCAGAACTTGAAAGACCGCATAGATGGGGTTGTAAGGATGATAATAAGATACAAAGAAAACATAAAAAGAATAAATATAAATACAAAAAATACAGAAAACCAATGAAAAGATATAATAAATTCATATATAAGTTTAAGAAATATCCAAAAGAAAATTTTTATAGAAAATATAAATCAAGAAAATATTTTAAGAAAGGAAGAAAAATAGATTATAGTAAAAAACCCAGGAAATGTAGATGTTATAATTGTGGAAAAATAGGGCATATATCAACAGAATGTAAAGAACCAAGAGATAAGAAGATAATGAATATATTAGAACAAGCTAAAAAATATGAATTAGAATCTTTAGAATTCGATGAAGAAATATATAGTGATATAGAAAATCCAGAAATAGAGATATATAAAATAAAATTATTAAGTGATTCAGATTTAAGTGAAATAGAAGAAGAATTGTTAGAATCATATATAGAATATTTATATGACTCAGAAGAAGAATATAAATTATATATGATGCAAGGAAAAGAAGTAGAAGAAGTAAAAGAAGATAAAGAATATGAAGATTATGAAGAATATAGAAATGTATCAGAAGGAGTTGTAGAGAAAAGAATGACATTTAATGAAAAGCAATATGCAAAGATAAAAGATATAAAGTTAAATTTAAGACCAAATCATTTAACAAATGAAAATTTTATGGGGAAAGTAAGTAAAATATTAAAATCCAAAAAGAATGTAAAAAGCCAATGTGTAATATTAGAGAAAAAACACCCAATAGAATGGTCATTAACAGAAGGAATATTAAGAATACCATTAATAAGTAAATGATTAATAGAAAATGAAATATCTAAATTACCATTTAAAGAAGAGGTAACTGAAATATATATAGCAGGAGTACAATTATTAGTAAAAGCATATTTTAGAGAAGGAATAGATTCACCTATAGAATTATTAATAATAGATGGAAGAATAATTAGTAGTGTAGAAGATAGTGTATTAGGAATGTTAGCAGGAAATTTAATATATCAGAAATTAAAATTTACATTAAATACAAACTTTGCAATATCAAGAAATGATGAATATATAGACCAATCAATAATGATATATCATAAATTAAATGGAATAAAATTATTACAATGAGCAAAAACTATAAGTATAACAGTTATGATAGGACTAGTATTTACAAATGAACATAAAATATTTAATCAATCAATAGGAAGAATTAGTATAGAAAAAAAATGTATGCCTATATTAAAAGAAATAAAAGTAGATCCTACAAATATAACCTTACCAAAATTATTAGAAATTGAACTAGATAAAACTATAAGTATAAATGATAATAAAGGAAAGAGATTAATAGCTAATAATAATTTAGGAAATAGATCATTGAGAATTAATACATTAAATGAGCCGTTACAAATAAATATAAATCCAAGAAGAAGTATAGATATAGGAAGTAGTAGTGGCTTAGCAGAAATGTCTTTAACAAATCATTCTATAAACACAGATTTAGTGGAAATAAGTAAAAAGATAACAACCTTAGATATAACTAAAGAAGATGAAGAAAATAAAATTATCATGGAAATAAAGAAAAATGGTATATGGCAAGAAATAATAACATTAGTAAATGAAAATGAAGAAAGAAGTAAATTTGAATTAGGATACACAGAAAATGATTATGAAGAAACTAATGAAGGATTAAAAACAAATATAATGGTTTGATTTAATAAAAGAGATATAATAAAATTAACATTATAGGTAGAACAAGATACAAATAAAACTTATAAAATAATTTTAGGAAAAGATTTTTTGGACAAAGTAAAACCATATAGGAACCAAAAAGATAGAATAATATTTAACATAAACCATCAAACAATTGTAATAACAAAGTTAATATGATGATAAACATGCATAAGAAAGTAAAAATAATTAAAATAATATTAGCAGATAAATATTATTATTATATTGATGAATAAAAAATAATAATTCCAAGAGCTGATAAAGCCATGATGAATCATATAGTACATAATATAGAAAAAGCAAATAAAAAAGAAAGACAAGAATTAAGAAGAGTATATTTTGAAGATTCACAAAACTTTGTACAAGAATATAATATAGTAGTAAATAATATGATGAATAGAGAAGAAATTAAAATAGTATTTAAGGAAAAACTTGAACTATTATCTAGAGCTTAATTTATGGATAGGAGAGTAACATTATACAATGAAAATATATGGTATTATAATAAAAATGAAACAGATATAAGAATACCAAAAGCAGATATAGGATTATTAAGAAGTTTAAAAAATAGAACAACAAAAACAGATAAAATCGAAGATGTAGTAACAAGACAAATGCTAGAATTAGCTCAGAATAATGATCAATTATTAGTAAATCAAATAATAAATAGGAAGAGAGAAAGGAGAACAATTAAAAAAGAGATTAAAAAACAACTTGAATTAATATCAAGAGTGTAATTATGATTAGTGGACTTGAAATGCTGGAAGAACAATTAAGAAATAAACCTAGCTTGATAATAGAAGAAAGTAATTGGAGATATAAGAAAAAAGATTATATTACAGTCATACCAAAAAATAATAAAGGTTTTATAAGAATGATATTAAACAAGATGACAAAGACACATACATGGGAAAATAATAGATTGAATTATATTTACGACCAATATTATTATTATATGATGAAGAATATAGTAGAATTATGAGACAAAGAAAAGAAAGAAAAGATATAAAGAAAATATTGAAAAAATGTCTAGAAGTATTGTCTAGGATATGAATAGACCATTATATTACATTCTGATAAAATTTAATTACAAAAAATATAGAACAAGAAAATATCATGCTTTGGTTGACATCGGAGCAAATTTATCAGGAGCAAAATATAATGTATTACCACCAGAATTATGGAAGAAAAAGAATAAAATGCTTAGAATGGAAAGTGCTAGAAAAGAAATTTATATGATAGAACTAGAAGCGAAAGGTATAAATGTACAAATAGGAAGTTATGAATTATTAATAAAAAGAATTAAACCAATATAATGAACCATCATGTGATGTAATTTTAGGATTAGATTTCTTAGAACAATATTTTCTTATGCATATGATTAGTAAAGCTTTAATATTAACTACACCTTGTAAACATGAAGCTTGGGGAATAAGAATAACCAGACCATATAGAAGAAAAGATGAAAAATTCTAGAAAAAGAATAATGAACATGAAGTACAATTCTTACAGAACGATAATCCAGTAGAAATACAACATATGTTGGCAACATTAAACATAGTAGAAATAAAAACTATAGAACAAAGAATAATAGACAATTATAGTGATAATCCTCTAGTACATTGGGAAAAATCTAAGCCTATGGCAAAAATAGAATTAAAAGACTATAGTAAAGAAATTAACTGTGAACCATACTCATGGACAGAAAATGATAGAAAAGAATTTATAATGCATATAGAAGAAATGAAGAAATATAATCTTATAAGAGAAAGTAGATCCGAATATTCATCACCAGCTATAATAGTATCAAAACATAGTGAAGAAAAAAGAGGAAAAACTCGAATGGTAATAAATTACCAAAAATTGAATGAATTAGCAATAAGAAATAGATACCCTATACCTAAGATGGATTTACTATTTAATATTATAAGGGGAAAATCAATATTTAGTAAATTTGACTGTAAATCAGGATTCTTTCAAATAAAATTAGAAGAAGATAGTAAAAAATATACTGCTTTTAGTACATCAGAAGGATTGTATGAATGGAATGTATTACCTATGGGATTTCATAATAGTCCCAGTATATTTCAAGAATATGTATTAAAAATGTTATTACCTATAAGAGATTTTGCAGTTATCTATATAGATGATATATTGATATTTTCAAAAGATGAAAAAGAACATGAAGATCATTTAGAAAAATTTGTAAGAATAATTGAAGAAAAAGGTTTAAATATATCACCTTCTAAGATGGAATTGAGAAAAGAATAGGTAAACTTTTTAGGACAAGTTTTAACAAAAGATGAAATAGAGTTACAAGATCATATAAGTAAAAAGATATTTCAATTTAAGAAAATAAAGAATAAAAAAGAATTACAATCATTTTTAGGACTAGTAAATCAAGCCAGGAATTATATTCCAAATTTATCAAAATTAACCTCAAAGATATCTAAGTTAGTAGGAGAAAAAAAACTATATGGAAATGGGATAGTAATATAGAAAAGGTAATAGAAAATATAAAATCTTTATGTAAAGAATTACCTAAATTAACAATACCTTTGAAAGAAAATATAAAATGGATAAAATATAATGATGCCTCAAATAATTATTGGGGTGCTGCCTTATATCATGAAGATGAAAATGGAAATGAAAAAATAACTACAGATACAAGTGAAAAATTTAATGAATCTCAAAGTAGGTATCATTCTAATTGGAAAGAATTACTAGCTGTTGTAAAAGCTGTAGAAAAATTAGAATTATTTATAGTAAATAACACATTTATAATAAGGACAGATAATATTCAAGTAAAACATTGGTTATCTAGAGGAGTTAAACAAAATAAATTGAGTAGTAAAATGTTGATTAAATGGCAATCTGATTTGGCTTATTATGATTATGAAGTTGAATATATAAAAGGAAAAAAATAATCTAATAGCTGACTATTTGAGCAGATAGAATCAGTAAACAGGTTTGGAAGACAAAGTCCTATAAGCCAAACGAGTAAAGAGGAAGATTCTTCTCCAATGATGAATCAACTTGTAATGAAGATGAATATCCTTGAGATGAATATGAGTCTATTAAGCAATCAAGTTAGTACCAGTATACAAGGGATTACAAGCTCTATATCTGGTATTAATGACTCTCTTAATGATATCTATATTCAGCTTGAGAATTTGAAGCTCTGTAAGGCTGATGCCAATCCACTTATAAGTACAGATGTACGAATGAATAATGAGACCAATAAGGGCAAACAAGTACTTGTTACTAATACTTGACTACCTATAAAAGAGTCATCTACTCTTGGTGAGTCATCCACTCACAATACCCAAAATTTAATCGAGTTATTAGGACTTGAATCTCTTATGCCTGTAACCCAGTCATCCAAAACACTTTTAACCCAAACACCTATAAGCCAACCAGAACCTGTATCTTTTTCCCAAATAATGGCCATCCAAGAAAAAGAAAAAGAAAGACCAAGAAAGAATAATCCAGCCCAAAAACCAAATACCAATAATATTTTTGATCTTCCAGGTCAATATAATTTCTATAAAATCATTGTTAAGAAATTAAACCAATTGTCTTTATCCCACAAAACCATTAAGTATGTATCTCATTATGCCTTCAATAAAGCCATCATTTATCCTGGAACACCTCCCAGTATTGTAAGAACCTTATACCAATATGGCTTGATCCAAAGCATATATCCATCTAGAGCCATGACAGAAATCTCTGAGTTACCCCAAATTATAACCAAAGCAGTTGAAAAATATTTTGATATTGTAACAAAGAATCAAGTTTTTATCAGTTGTTATTCAACTGTAGCAGAGATCACTCCAGACAAATTTTATATGCCTATTAATCTTATAAGGCTTGGAACGACTAAGAGCCCTTTGGAATATGAACCTGAGATTAAAGAAGAAATAACTGATGATGAAGACTTCCAGTTTCGTGTCTCTAATATAAGAGCCCAAGATTACCATATAATTTACCAAGAAATGAATCGTGTAAAATGTGCTGGAGAAAAAGAGCAACCATGGGTATATTATTCCACGGACAAGACGTGTATTTACTCCCTTGGACAGAAGCCTCGTAATGAAAAGTAGTTTGGATTATGGTATAACAAGATTAAGAAAAATGACATGGAGAATACTGAAGAGACACAAAGAAAAATATGCCAAATAGTAGGGGATTATCCTAACATGACTGTAAGTTTTGCCATGAGATCAAAGGAAGCGACAAAAGTCCATCTATCACACTGGACCCAAGCCTACTCTGAACTGTCGGCAAAAGAAGACAACTATAAGTGTTGGCAGAAGCAAACAAAGGAAGAAAAGTTGAAGGTGGCCGACAAAAGATGATGTAGCTGAGTCAGAAAAAAAATGGAATCTTATTTGTAAGGTAGCATGTCATGTAAAAGATGATGTAAATCATGTAAAGGTAATCTCAGTTAAGGTTACCCGAGTTTGTTTAACTTGAGTCATGTAATCAAGGTTGAGTTTCTCGACTCTATATAAACTCCTGTAAGTCCCTTAGTAGGACACACAACATTTCAATCTTGAATGCAAAACACTTTTGCAAATCCTCTCTTGTCTATTGCTAAGCTTTGCGATCAGTTCTCTTCGGTGATAGCGTGCAACATTATATTTAATCAAAAATTATTGAAGAACAGTAAGGTATGATCGGCTAAACCTCCTTTAGGGATCTAGGGAAAAATTTTATTAGGATACATGGGAATGTTATTTTGAGAAGAGCTACTGGGTAGAATGTGAAAAAAAAAAAGAGATAGGTAAGATTAGAATGATTACGCCTCTTGTAGGAAACGAAAGCAAGCTGTGCTGATATAGTCTGAAGGAGGAAGGTTGAGATCCAAATGGGGGATTCTCTGTAAATGGTCCATGTATAAAAGAGGACATGGTTCCTTCCATAACCCGGATTATTATCGGTCAAAGTTCATCAGAATTTTATCTATTAACTCTATATAAATATATATATATATATATATATATCAAATTTACATGAATCCATCACCAGATTTGAAGACATGAGGCAGAGGCAGCATAAATTAAATGGTATATATTGCAAGCCGATCTTACCATGGATTAGGAAAAATAGGGACATGGACCCCACGTGATAAAACAATTGAAGGATATTGGAAGAAAGAAAAGCAAATTGAAGGCCTAAAGAAAACATGGGTCCCACGAGAATATGAAGATGCAGAATTGGACTAGATTTATGACTATCAGATATGATATATTATATCTTCAAATTCGGATAAAAATGCGTGGACACGCAATCAAGAGGAAGCCCTAAAATACATCTATTAAAGGGAATCAAGAGGAGGCAGGGACGAGGAGCAGAAAGGTGAAGCAAAGTTAGGACGGGAGCGTGCTGGAGAATAAGACGGGATCAGAGAAGTTAAGGAGAGTTGGAAATTAAAAATAAATTGTATCAGCCCTATGTTTCTTAATATTCTTCTTTCCTTTTTAAATCTGAACTCTAGCATGTTTTATTGCAATTTTTGTGATTTGATTATGATGAACATGAGTAGTTAATTTACTCATTCTAGGATTTTCTTGAACCTATTTATGGATTAAATTATTTATTTGCTCTCTTTTTACATCGGGTGAAATTTTTTGTATTGATTTTACCTTACTCTTAATGCCTCTAAATGCCTGATCACCATTTACTTGTCTTATTCATTTAAATTACTCTTGAGAAAGATAATTTAAGTATAGAACTTGAGTAAAATTATGTTAGACTTGAAGTTTAGGTAATAAACGGATGGTTTGTTAGTATCATAGAGATATAGTTACTAACCTAGCATTATCAGATTAAGATTCGTCCTTAAAAATTAATACAAGAGATTAATTAGTTTATTAGGATAAATATTTGGTTTTGACTCGAGAGAGTATTATCGAATGTCTTTGAATCTTAGACAAATACAAATCTTTGTTTTATTGCTTATTGAGGGTAAATTAACTAGTTCATGAAATAGAAACGGGATAGATAATCATAGGTTCCTTCGATCTTGAAGAAAATCTTAACTTTAGAATTCTCAAATAAATCTTTTCTTAAACAAATTAAATTTCAAAATATTCTCACTCAACCTAATTAAGAATATAATTGGTATAACTAGCTCATTTTCTTTTTCCTTAGTCCTCGTGGGAACGATTTTTTTTATTACTTGCGACACGTACGCTTGCGGTAAAGTTAGACGGCTAACAAGTTTTTGGCGCTGTTGCCGGGGACTAACGGCAAAAGTTTGTATGGTTAATTATTGCAATTGTGTGATTAATTACAATTGAGTTTTAAACTGTTATGGATTATTCTTGGTAGACTAATGAGGCAAGTGGTAGATTTAAGCATAAAAATAATTATACAAATTGTTATTATGACTCTTATGCATGTGAATCTCCCTGTGAGTACAATTGTTGTAGTTCTTGTGGATATTTTCACTTGAGTGAGCAATGTCCCTATGTCTCAACACTAGATTATAGGGAGGATGCTTTTGATGTGGCTGAAACTAATTCTCATTATTATACTTTTAGCCCTAGAAGAAATCATGAGAAACTATTATCTTGGAATCCTAATGATTCTTTTTCCTTTATATGCATCACATCCTCATATATCACCCAATACTCATATAGATGACATTACTTCCATTGATGAGGAGAAGCTTACAACAAAGGATTTGCTTCAACATCTTCTAAATAGTCAAAATAAATTCTTAAGAAATTTTCAAAAATATAAAAATAATGATCATGCTCAAGATGTAGCATTGCAAATTGATGAAACGGCTTCTAATCTTGAGTCTTTGAATCAAGAAGGAATTTTTGATGATATATCAAAAGGTTCTCCTATAAAAGATGAAATATCAAATGAACAATTGATTATGGGGAGCGAAGAAGTACCACTACTAGATTGTGATAATATCTAGGGTGATTGTGAGTTAGGAATTAATAAAGGAGAGAATAATACTGAGTGTCTAGAAAAGGTTTCGATTGTGGAATGTAATCTATATGAGTTTGATGATGAGGTAAGTGTGTAGGTCCCAAGAATTGTTACAGATGATCCTCCTATTGAAAATTTGACTTTTACTGGTGAGAGTCAAGTGGATTTTTCAGTGTGTTCTAAATTCTTAGAGGCTTCTACATTTGATTGTCTGGATATGCATATTATGTCTTCTTTGAATTTAATGAATGCTTGTACTCTAAAATTGCTGATAATTGATTAAGTACATGTAATTAATGTAAATGAGCACCTTTTCTGTTTTAAACCTTGTTGCATGAAAATAAATAGAGACAAGGTGGTCATGATGTTTGATCCTTGTGATTAGGTGATTGTTTTACAAAGTCTGACTGAAGACTATAAACTTAGCGCTTTTTGGGAGGCAATCTAAGGTTTTGGTAATTTAATTTGTTTTTTTTATTGTTATTCAGGCTTTAGGGTAATCGCTCCTCTCGCAGCTACAAGTTCCTTCTCGTGCGCTCTTTCCTCCTTCAAATTTGAAGCATCATTGAAGTTACTAGAGAAATAGCTCCACATCAGAATCAGAGACCTAAACCAAGGGAGTACTAGTTTCTTTCTCCTTTATTAATTCTTGCAACATTGAGGAAAATATTTAATTTAAGTGTGGGGGAGAGAATTAGGACTCACAATTTAATTGACATTTTAAAAAAATAATAATAATGAAGGGAAAAGAGGTACTTTGTCTTGATTTTTAGATTGTTGGATTTGAATAAATGTAGCTTAGTTACTAGTTGCATGAAGGGAAGTTGATTACATATATTGCAATTTATATGATGATATATTGTTTAACTTGATTAAATTGGGTGTGATAATATAACCCTGTTGGAAGGAAATTTTAGCTTAAAACATTCAATTCTAGTGTGATATTTCACTTATCTCAACTTACTCTTCAGAATTTGTCTTATTTCTTTTCACTGCTACCTAATACATGTGCAATTCTTTAATAGGATAGAGGCATTCATTTTTATACCCTTGAATCCTAAACACAAGCTACAAACACTTTATCCATTGCTATCCCTTTAAGCCCATCTTTTTTTTTTCTTTTGTCTGTTATCTCTATAGTAAGTTAATATGCATGTATAATCATTACGGCAGTAGTTTGCTCATATTATCAAATCACAAGATGTGTTATTGTCAATATTAGTGCTTTATATTGGAGGGTATTAAAAAAAACGCAACTCCAATGGCTTCTCTCGACCTCACATAGTAACCGTAGGCACTTCATCACCAATATTGGCACTCGCATCAAACGGTGAAGTCAAAGAGGGCTATGAGTTGGGCTAAAATCCTCTTGATGCACTTATTGGAGTAACTGAGTAACCGATGCTGCATCACCTATATGCAGGGTCGCGTCAAAGGGAACTTACGACAAGCTCAAGATGAAAAAAAAGAGTAATATATATATATATAATGCCCTTCTTGAATCTTGAAGAATAGCACACATATCACTATTACATTAAATTATCTGTATAACATAATCTACATAAATATTTCTTAATATCCATCATCCAATCCACACAGCCTATATTCCAACATTACAAGCCCCAAAGTCCTCTTGATTTTTGAATGCATATGTAACTGATGGTAGAAAATTATAACTATTACAAGCCTATGGTAGGGCGATTGAACAAGTGAACTGAGCAAAAAAGATCCTATATGCTAGTGAGTTGAGTGATATACTTTATACCCTTGTGCGACTATTTTACCTAGATTTAATCTCGTTAAACTTCGTATCTTAATATGAGCTTATCTATATGCAATTGACAATCCATATTACACACTCAGTTCCTAGGATATGTTTACTAGAGTTCTCACAGTTTCTTAGTTAATTTAATTTTTCTCTCTTCTTTCTTCAACCTACTTTCAAGATAAACTTTTCTTTGCCCAGGAGTGTAAAAGATTTAGTGTGGGGGAGTTTGATAAGTATATATTTTATAATTAAATAGGTATATATTTTAGATATATTCACTGGATTTATTAATATTTTGTACCAATTTAATTATCTTTTATATATTTTCCTCTCTTAAATCAAAATAAGATAATAAGAGATTTTGATAGAAGATCTAATCATATCGTATTTTATTTTTGCAGAAAATAATATTCTAAGATGTAGGAGGTGAAAAGTTAGAAATTTGATATATTTAGTTTGTTATGTAAATGTATTTCCTTATCTTGTATAAATACAGGCGCACAATAATGAGAATAGTCAGATTCATTCTTTCCTAGTTACTTGTTACATGGTATCACGAGCCAACCAATTCTCTCTCTTATAATTTTTTTTCCTCGAGTTCACCATCTTTTACCTTCTCTTTCTTCGTGTGTTTACTTCTTCCTCTCTCCTTTCAATTCCATGGTTTCTTACCTTCTCACTAATCAAACTAGTCTATTCTACATTCATCCTAATGAAATTCTAGCTCTGGTACTAGTTGCACCACCACTCAATGGATCCAATTACCACAGTAGGGCTGAGGCCATACACCTAGCACTTCTACCCAAGAACAAGCTAAAATTCATTGATTGATTGATCTCTTAACCGCCGACCACCGATCCTCTATTTCCAGCTTAGGAACGGTGCAACAATCTATTTCAAGGATGGATCATGAAATCGCTTTCTCCAACTATCACCAAGAGCATCTTGTAATTCAACAAGGCTTCTGATATATGGATCTAATCTATGATCTAGGTATTCTCAATATGATATTTTTCGTATCGTTAATATTCAAGGGAAATATATGGTTTGAAACAAGAGAGTTTGAGAGTCATTGAATTTTATACTCAACTAAAGATCTTATGGGACGAATTATCCAATACTCGGCCATTGAAATTCTCAGAGTGTAGTTCTACTACAAGTGCACTTTATCACCGAGTAGAAGATCACGTGATTCTATTCTTGAAAGGCATAAATGAGCAATATGCCTTGGTCAAGTCACAAATTATGTTGCTCAATCCTCTTCCACCAATTAATCGAGTTTTCCCTTTAGTTCTTCAGCAAGAACATGAACTTCATCTTCCTTTTGAGCCAAAAGTGCTACTAATGAAAGGTTCTCGACCTGTTTTCTCTAGTTTGAAGGCATATTCTCATAATTTCAGCACCAAACAATGTACCTATTGTGGTAAACCATGTCACACAGAGGAAACTTGTAATGCCCCAAATTTTGATTAAGGGCTAAGGACGATTATTGAGAATGAATTTGTGAAACTCAAGTTGATTTGTGACTCGAATTAATTATTGAAAATGCCCAACACCCTGTATTTTAGCATAATTATGTGATAAGTAATTTTTGGAGCTAAAATAGGGGTAAATGACACATGGAAGAAGGAAAAGAATTTAATTATGTGTTATGTGGCAATTTAAGTTAATATGCCTCAATTAGTGGAAGAATTGAAAGAATGGAAAATTATCGGCCAATTAGTCAATGATTAATGAATAAATTAATTACTAACTAAAAGAAATGAGATTTATGACTAAATGGATAATGGGGTAGTTAGTGTAACCATGTGGTTACTTATTTGATGAAAAACAAGGAGATTTGGACACATGTGCAAGCTAATATGATGAGGAGTTTGTGGAAAAGTCAAATACTACATGTTAAATGATTTTCCTTCCCTCTCTCCTCCTACACTTCAGTTACGTGAGTATGGGGCAAGGAAGACCCATCATTTCTCCTTCTTCTTCACTCTTCATGCCTCTCATTCTCTCTCATTTCTCTCTCGCTCCATTTTCGGTGTTCATTTCTATAGAAGAAAGAGGAAGAGCCAAGGTAAGTTCTTGTCATTTTGACCCTCTTAATGACCTCTAATGGAAAAACTCCCTTCTTCAATCTTATTCCTTGCATTTAGAGCTTTGATTCTATAGTTGTAGATTTACCATTGGTGGTGATTTGAACTCACAAGGAGATATAGAGTTTGGAGAATCAAAGAACTCCATTGGAGAAAGTTGAAGAGGTGAGTGAGTTGAGCATTTTGATATAAGTTTTGTGGTCATTTGGTTAAGTTGAAATTTCTGGGAATTTAGCCCTATTTTTCAAAATTAGGCTCTTGAGGTGTTTGAGTTGTTGTTGTCATAGATATGATGCTTTGAGATGTATCTTGGATAGATAGAATTTGATTGAAGCTTAAATGCCAAGTTTGACAATTTTGGGATTTTTGTTGAATATATGCCAAAAACAGAACATATAGATGGAATGAGAATTTGGTTGTTTAGATGTTTCCATTGTGTTCCTTATGAAAAACTGTGTGGGAGTAGTGTTGGATGTGAACTTTGAACCATTGGAAACTTTGGTTGAAAAGTTCCAAGTTTGGTCAGTGAAAAACTTTGTGCTGGCAGTGGTCTTGCATGGATGTTTTGAAATAGTAAATGGTGTTGGAAAATTCTGGAACTTTCCAGTATTAAATTTCACATGCCAAGCTTCAAAATAGACCTATAATTCATGTCATTTCGATTTGTGAGCTAGGAGTTATGAGTGTCCAAAGTTTAATGTTAAATCTGGGATCAATTCTGGAGCAGTGTGGACATTTCTTGAATTCTGTATTTGAGTGGTGATTTCTAGTACTGGTCCATATTTTTCTAGTAAAGAGGACTTAAATAGATTTCAATGGGCTTTGGGATTTCCTCATTTTAATTTTTTTAGAATTAGTTATGATTTTTTGAAGTTTCCTTGGCTGCAACAGAAAGTTCTTGGTTGCAACCCAAAACTTTCTGGGCAATCATTGGCACAGCCAGAAATTCTTGGCTGCAGCTAAAAAATTTTTGTGCTATTTTTGGCCACAGCTAGAGGTTTCTTGGCTGTAGCCAACCCCTGTTTTTAGCACCTTATAATTTTGAAAAGTGGTTTCTAACCTAGTACTTCCCAATCCTTTTAGGCTATTGTTAGAGGCTTTCATAGCTACGTAAAGGTCTTTAATGATAACCAAATCTAAGTGTTTTAGGGTCATTTGAGTATTGGGATAAGTGATAACCTGTCGTCCTTAATGATTATAGGATTTGATATTTGCCCGAAATGTAGAAGGCATACACCTGAACAAGAACAGAAAGAACCATGTAATGACACTTTATCCTATATCATGTATAATGCATTGCTTATTTGTATTTATCATTGAATGAGCGAGGGGATGTGGCGTGAGCCAGGCCTTGAATAAGGGACGTGGCAGTTAGCCCGGCCTTGAATATTATTGAGGGGACGTGGCGGTTAGCCCGACCTTGAACATTGATATGCTGCATTGTGATATATGCTTACTTGCTATGTTTAATTATGCATCATATACATAAACTGTTGCTACTGGGATTCTTTTGAATTTCACTCTTTCCAAATAACTTTTTTAGCCAGGGCAAGTGGATCTCTAGACAAGCAAGTGAGTAAGGATGACTAGGATTGCTGGTAGTAGTCTTAGTTTCTTTTTGGTTATCATTTGGACAATTGTATGTATATATTGGATTGACCATAGATTTATAATTGTGGTGTGATCCCCGGTTTGGGAAACAAAGATAGGCAATGATGCCCTGTAAAACTCTTGGATTAATGATATTATCCCGGGTGAATGTCGGGAATTTTATTAGTACTCTGATATTGTATATGTTATAAATCAAACAGGCCAATTATTTTTATGAATGAAAGGATGGAGATCTTGTCGTACAGGTTTTTGGAAAAAGGTTTTTAATTACTCTCGATCTCTCATCCAATTAGAAAATGAGTTTAACACTAATCTCGGCCTTGATGACGACGGGGGTTACAAAACTTGTTCCTACAACCATGGTTTTCCACTTGGCTTTAAGTTCCGCACCTCTGGTTCTTCCTTTTCAATAAACACTTTTGCTGCTCAAGATTCTAATATTGTTCAAGATTCTTATACTGCTAAGCCTCGGCTCCAAATCAATCCTCTGCAATGGTTTCTTTCCTTCCTCAACTTTCTACTTATCAATACCCATGTCTTCTTACTCTTTTGAATTCTCCTTTAGCTTTAACTTCTTCCATAAATCACCTTTCTACATATTTTCTTTTTGTCACAAGTATTTGTCGTTCAATTTCTTTTATGCATCTTGCCACTTGGATCATTGATTCTGGTGTAACTGACTTTGTTTATTGTTCCTTAGACTTGTTTGCTTCTTATCATTTTATTTCTCTTATTATTGGTAGTCTTCCAACAGGTGCTCAGGCTTCTACAATTTCTAGCATTGTTGCTCTTTTATCATCTATAGTTTTGACAAATGTTCTTTACCTTCCTTCTTTTACTTTTAACATCATTTCTGTTTCTTGCTTAACACTTTCCTTAGAATGTTCTCTAACCTTTTCTTCTAATTTGTGTCAGATCTACTTAAACCAACCTTTGTTGATGATTGATTCAGCTAGTGTTTCCGACAGGATTTATCTCCTTACAGCAGATAAGATGTTGCCATTACACACTTCTCAAGTTCATTCAACCTCAACCAAGTCAGAGTCAGATTTTATAGTTTGGCATCTTTGTTTAGGCCATCTTTCCATTTCTACTCTTTCAATATTAAATAAACATACTTCTAATATAGCTTGAACTCCCATTTCTCTTCCTTATGATACATGCGACTTTGCAACACAAAAATGACTTAGTTTTCCTATCAGCACAAGTTCATGCAATAAAATTTTTGATTTAATTCATGTTAATATCTGGAGCCCTTATTCTATTTCTTCTTCTCAAGGTCACCATCATTTTCTCACAATCATTGATGATTATTCACGATACACTTGGTTGTTTTTAACACAGCATAAGTCAGAGCCACGAATTCACATTACCAATTTTTTATCTCTAGTTAAAACTCAATTTAATACCTCTATTAAGAATTTGAGGTCTAATAATGATAATGAATTCTTAATGCCACATTTTTATGCTTCTAAGGGAATAATTCATCAAACATCTTGTATAGCAATTCCCCAACAAAATGGTTTAGTAAAGCGCAAATATCAACACAGTTTAAATGTTGCTAGAGCTTTACTTTTTTATTCCAAAATACCTATTTCTTACTTGTCTTTTGCTATATTACATGCTATTTTCATTATTAATCACTTGCCTTCCCCTATTATTCAAGATTCTACACCTTTTGCTTGTTTATATAATGTTGAACCTTCTTATTCTAATTTCAAAGTTCTTGGTTGCTTATGTTTTGCATCCACCCTCACACACAATCATTCAAAGTTTGACTCAAGAGCTAAAAAAATGGGTTTCCATCTAGTTCAAAGGCTTACATATTACTTTATCTTTCTTCTAATCATATATTTTTATCAAGAGATGTTTTATTTCATGAGTTTGTGTTTCCCTGTGCCTCAACCAAACCTTCGCCCCTTACCTCTTTCTATTATACTTGAGCCAACCATTTAATCCTTTCCTGCCTTCCTGGATGATCGCTTACTATCCAGCAACTCACCATCGCCCACTTTGTCTTGACCTCTGCCTTCATCTAACTTTGCTACCCCCCATTCTGATCCGTCTTCCCCAATTGCTATTGCATTACAATCTCCTTCACCTCATCGTTCTCATCATCCTCATCACCCTCCATCTTATCTGCAAAATATCATTGTGCCCTTAGTTCTTCTACTGCCTAATCATCATGCAGAGGTATTCCTAGATATCCCCTTTTTTCTGTTTTGTCTTACTCTTCCCTTTCCTCTTCTTATAAACAATTTGCTTTAGTTGTCACTACTAATTCTAATCCAAAAACTTATAATCAGGCTGTTTGACATTCTATTTGGAGGAATGCCATGAGTACAGAAATTCAAGCACTTGAATAAAACCAGACTTGGCTGCTAACTACTTTGCCTCCAAGGAAGAAACCTATAGGTTGCAAATGGGTCTTTAAAACTAAGTTTAAGGCTAATGGTGACATCGAGAGACACAAAGCTAGACTTGTTGCTAAAGGCTATACTCAAACCGAAGGCATTGATTACTTTGATACATTCTCTCCTATTGCTAAAATGACTACTTTGCACTTATTGCTTTCTATTGCAGCTGCTAAACGTTGGCATTTACATCAATTAGATGTTAATAATGCCTTCCTACATGGTGACTTACATGAAAAAGTCTATATGTAGCTTCCTCAAGGGTTTTTCTACTCCTCAACCAAATTTGGTATGTAAGCTACAAAAATCACTTTATGGTCTTAAGCTAGCAAGTAGACAATGGTATTCAAAGTTGTCCGCTGCCTTAATCTCTTTTAGTCATATCGAATCTGCCTCAAATCATTTATCATGTTTTAAGGTATCTTCTACTTCTTTCATTGCTATTTTGGTGTATGTTGATGATGTCATTTTAGCCGGTAATTATCTTTCTAAAATCAATCATATCAAACAATAGATGGACAAGGCTTTCACTATCAAAGATCTTGGTAAATTGCAGTATTTTCTTAGCTTAGAATTAGCTTGTTCAAAGGATGACATTTTTCTATCTCAACCAAAGTTTGCTCTTGAACTTATTGAAGACATAGGTTATCTGGCTTGTAAACCCGCCTCTACTCAATGGATCCTCATTTAAAACTTTCTAAGGCGAAGGGCACTCATTTAGCCAATCCATAGCCATATCGAAAGTATTGGCTTATTACAATATCTCACAACAACTCACCTAGAAATGAGTTTTGTTACACAACAAATGTGTCATTTTATGTCACAACTGATGGACATTTATCTTCAAGCTACTCACCGTGTTCTTTGCTACAATAAATCATCCCCTAGTGCTGGTATATTTTTATCTTTTGCATCAGATTTCAGGCTGCGAGCTTAGTGATTCTGACTGGGCCAATTGTGTTGATACTTGAAGATTTGTCATTGGCTTTGTTGTTTTTTTAGGTTCTTTGATTTCTTGGAAAGACAAGAAGCAGGCCATGGTTTCCAAGTCCTCTTATGAAGCTGAGTACCGTGCTCTTGCATCCATAACTTGTGAATTGCAGTGGCTTATTTACTTGCTCAATGATTTTGATATCAGTCGCATTGATCCAACTTTTCTATACTGTGATAATCAGTCAGCTCTTCAAATTGTTGTTAATCCCACTTTCCATGAAAGGACTAAGCATATTAAGTTGGATTGTCATCTTGTTCATGAAAAATTATGAGCTAAAGTCATTCACCTTATGCCAGTTCCCTCTTCTAAACAATTAGCTGACGTTTTCATTAAGCCACTACATCCAACTAAGTTTCATGAACTCATTTCCAAGCTTGGCATGAAAATTATAGATACTCAAGTTTGCGGGGGTTGTCAAGTATTTTGTCATCTAGTTAAAGTTATAACAACTTTATGTTATGTAACTTAGTTTGTTATGTAAATATTATTTTCTTATCTTGTATAAATACATATGCACATTAATGAGAATAGTCAGATTCATTCTTTTACAGCATTGATTTCTTAATTTGTATTCACATGTTTGTTCACCGTCTTTTACTCTTTATTGCATGATTATTGAAGGCAGTCCTTATGGATTTTACTAAAGGCAAAATGCTGTTACTGACTTCGTTTCTTGCATCTATTTGGTATACTTATTCATTGGGCTAATCCTAGTCCACTTTTGTACTTTTCATAAAATTCACATGGTTGGGCTGAACCCTGGGTTACCCAACATGCTGGGCTACATGGGAACTTCGTCTCATAATAATCATTGCCAATAATATGAAATGTGAAATTTAGAAGTCATATATGTTACTTACACATTATAAATATAAATAGTACTCCTCATGTCCTTAATATAAAAAATATTTACTTACTTTGATTAGATTAAAGAAGTGAGTTGGGTTAGTTAGTATGATATTTATTTTCTAAAACACCCTACTCGTCTTCATTAATTCCCTCATTCCTTCTTTTTCTTAATTATTGTTGATGGAGCATTATTAGGGATAAATTAGGAAAAGATTGACAAATATGAAAATCATGTCTTATATTTAGGACCAAAATCAACTCTCCAAATATATCTTATATTAAGGACCAAAGGGAATATGATTTCTTTTTTCAAATTTTGTACAAATAGTATAGTGCACCTAATTTAATATATATGTTCGGGCAAAAATAACCTAATTTAATATATATATATATATATATATATATATATATGGATATTCTAGGGTGTTAATTCCTACTATGTCCTTATCAAGTTAACTGTTGCATTCTATGAGTCAACATAACTCGAAGGTATTTTTAAGATCCAGAAAGGTGAAGTAATCAGGAATTAAGGATATGCATGTTTGGTTCATTTGTGATACTGATGTCCTATCTTAAATTCATTAAATCTCCATATTAGATATAAGCCTCTCTTTGTTATGGTCTAGAGGTTTTAGGAAAATATTTTGTTTTTTTTATTGTATTGAAGCGATCAATTTATTGCATAGAGGATGTGAAAACACACCCATTTAAGGATGTGATCGACGAAGCTCAATTGCTTGTTTGTAGAGAATGGCAGGTTGACGTTAGCCACAACTCCAGGGATGAAAGCTCTTCGACAGATCATCTTGCTAAGCACTCTCATAGTTTACTTAACAATTACAATTTTTGGTCTCTCAAGTTTGCCTTCATTTTTATTTTGGTTCCTTCTCATTTCCTTTGAAAAATTTGTCCCTATAACTCAATAAAAACATGAACCATTTTGCCCTTATAGGGACCAAAACTTATGGTTTAAAACTTGAGGGACACATACCAAAATAAGGTAAAATTTGAGAGACAAAAAAGTTATTTACCCATTATTGTATCTTTGAGCAATTTCCATCTTTCTGTTTTAGGAGATGGAGATTGTTGAAGTAGGATATTGATGCACTTTGGGACTATGCCCGCTATGAATTAATGGTATTCAGTATTTTCACTAAAAATATAGACAAATTAAATCATCTCAAAATGCTCTTGGATTTCTGATGTTATGATCTTTATATACATATAATTGACATGCACACAGGACTAAATTGTATAAAATTCTCTTTAATTTTAAATATGTGCAAGTAACTATAGAAAACTACTTACATACTCTAGAAGTTCCACATCATTTGAACTCTATGCAATAAAAACACAACAACTCATATCATTTTAATCTTAGTTATTAGTGACACATGAAACAATTCACATTTTATTTTATTTTTTAAAAAATAAATATTTTAATTCTAGTTGGCAGATTTTTTTAAAAAAAATTAAAGGTTTATTTTTCTCAAAAACAAAATAAAATATGAATTATTTTGAATGAGTTATTAGCCATTTAGGATCAAAATGATATGAGTTGTTATGTTTTTATTAAACAAGGTTTAGATGATGTTAAAGTCTTGGAGTATGTTAGTATTTCTCGTAACTATAAATACCATATAGAAAATGAAGGCTTTTCATGTTAGAAACGATCCACATGTATCCCATAAGAGCATTAGGCTGTAACTTCTTGTTGATGTTAAGATTCCATTGTTAGGTAGTACCTTCGTTACTTAATATAAGAGTTATTTGATGATTAAATTTAGTTCTAAATATAATACCTCAATATGCTTTGTCTCTTATAATATCCCATTTTCAATCACCAATATTCCTTGTATGTAATTGATACAATTAAAGGAATAAAATGGTGAATTGCGATGTACATGAATTTTTATAAAAATATAATGGCAAAATGGTAAATTGCCAAATAAAGTAAGAAGCAATATTTTGATAAATAATTAAGGGCCATTTTCAGCCAAATAGAGGAAAAGAGGGGGAAAATAAATATTGGGGATAAATATCTCAATTTTAAAGTATTATTGGTCAAGTAAAATCAAGTTGGAAAAGTCAAAAAGTAACATGTACTACTAGATTAATTGATTGATGAAAGAGATTATCGTAAATGCATGAAACAAATATTATTTCCCTTTTCTCTTATCAATTTCGGTCAAAAAGGGCAATTGGAGGGGAAATATATTTGCTTGGTTGATATTAATTCAAGAAGGAAAAATTAAGGCCAAGTAAAATTACACATGTTGGAGTTACATTAAACAATAATATTTCATAAATCAAATGGGTATTTCAAGAAGCCATTTTCTCCTTCTTTCCTTCCATATTTCGGTCAATAAAAGGGAATTGGAGGAGAAAGAATTAAATCCAATTGAATAGAGATAAGCCCAAGCAAAACATATGTGCACATTTCATTAAACTAATATATTATAAGAGAGAGAAAAGTGATATTTTAAAAGCCATTTCCTTTCTATTTGGGCATCATTTTCGTCCATCTGCCACCAAATAGAGAGAGAGAGAAGAGTTGAAGAAAGTTTGGTCATCTCTGGGCTCCAAGAAGCAAAAATCAAAGGTAAAAGCTTGTAATTTTAGTGATATTTGCCATCCAAACTCCTTAGAACTTCCTCTAATCTCTCCTCCTCCTTAAAATCCATGGATAGCAAGCCAAATCAAGAGTTTAGAGAGAGAGGGATGAGGCATTAAGGAGAGAGAAAGTTGAGAATCCAAGAGGTAATCTCATGAACTTGATCCTCTTGTGCTATAGATGGTGCTGTTGTTGTTGTTGTTGTTGTTGATTTTGGCTTGGTTTTTACTTGATTTGTAAATTTGGAAATATGAAACCCTAGAGCGAAATGCTGCCAAAATTTTCATGAATCATATTTGTTTAGTATTTAAGTAGTTAATCTTGTGTTTATAAGTGAAAAGGAAGTGATTAATCAAGATAAATCAAGAAAACACACTTTTCCTCCTGAGAACCCAAATTTTGGTCTGATGCAGAATAGGGGGAAGGAGTTGGAATTTTGTAATTCTAATGATTCCATTGGATTTAGAAGGGAAAATTGTATAAGAATGTAGGTTTTCATGATTTTGGAAATTTGTATGCAAATCTGGAATTTATTGAAGTTGTAAGTGCGTGATGTTTGATTTGCCTCTAGTGAGGCAGTGTTGTTATGCAATGAATTTTGTTAATCAAACCGTGTCCAAAATTTATGAAACTTGTCAGGATTAAAGTAGAGATGTAGAACTTTAATTTTATAGATGGTACATAATTTTTGTATATTATACTAAAAGATATGGATTTTTGAAGTTGTGCCATGTTTCCGGAATTTAACACTACTACAAAAAAGTAAAGCTGTGGCACTTATAATTGCATTAGCTGTGGTGCTAGAGAAGTTCCACATATCAGGATGCCACTAAAAAAAAGCTATGGCGCTTGGAAGCGCCACAGCATTTAAAATTTTTTTTTTAAAAAAAATACCCTCCTGTGGTGATTTTTGGAGGAAGTGCCACATGAAGTGGGTCTCTTGTGGCTTTTACGTCAGACAATACCCTCCTGTGGTGTTTACGTCAGCAAGCGCCACGGGAGGGCCCCTTCCTGTAGCACTTCTTTAAAAAAGCACCACCTAAAATATTATTTTTTTAAAAAAATTATTTTCATATTTTTCTTTTAAAACCCTATAATTATTTTTTTTTATCAAAAGAACCCTATAATTATAGTTTATAACACACTTTGAACACATATTCATATCCAAAACAAAATGAAAAAAAGCAAACTACATTCAAATAACTCCAAAATGATATAAATTAACAAATAACTAATTAATAAAATCACTACTAAGTAAAATACAAGTGTTAAAAATAAATAATTATTTTATTTATATGCTATTGAGACACCACTGAAGATTGCTCTTAGTTTTTTACATGCTTTGATATTTAGGTTTTGAAGATAGTAGATCCTGAAAGTATCTTTGGAACCCCTCCATATGTACCTCAACTCACTTATAGATTTTCCAATCACATTTCTTCTAATCTTAATCTCACTTCTGGATAGTCTATTTTCACTCCTTCTAAATTAAGAACCTCTTCTATTTTGAAGTCTCTTACCTCAAGATTTGTCAACCTTTTCACATCCTAGACAATTTTCATCAAGTCCTAATAAAAATAAATCAATTCAAAATTTCAGCATGAATTTAAATTATCACATTCACAAAAATTGTGAAATTCCTAATACTATGATTAATGGATGCCTCAATAAGCATTGGTTTATAAAAAGAGAAACTTTATCTCTAGATGCCTCGAATGCTTATGAATTAAGGACATACATGCACGCATGGTTATGCTCAATTATATACACTTGAAATCATATAATGTCTATATTCATTAGAAGTTGATAAACATACGGTGCATATTTCTTTTAAAGTATATATCAGAAATTTTTAACTTTTTTAGGTTACTACTTACTTGATTCACAAATTCTATTATAATTTGGGAAAGGAGTGTGTGTGTGTGTGTTGACGCAAACCCAATTTTTTTGAATGAAAATGTATGAAAATTTAGAAATATCATGTCTTGACAAGACAAATTTTTTAGGCATGAAAATATGTTCTTGACGTTCAAGTTTGAATGCTACACAGTCCATTGAAAAAAAAAGATCCGGGAACAATAATTGAAATGTGTTACCTTGGGAGCTTTTACATCCAATTGTATTCGTTGCAAATTTGCCATCAAATCTAGAAAAGATCCTCCGTTGAACTCTTGAAAATCCTCCAATTTAATGCTTTGTAGATACCGAAAGCTGAGGTGATATCTTTTTGCACAAATATTATTGATCATTTTTGGTACATGTACTAGTGAAGTGCCGATCGAAGTGGAGACAGTGATGAATGACAAAAAGAAGAGAAGGAGAAAATGTGGGGACGAAGAGGATAAGGAGTGAGGCACGTGTTAGATGGGGAGTAGAGACTAAGAGGATAAATGTAATAGAAGCATATTGCATGAGAGAGAATAATTTGAAAAAAAAATTAAAAAAATTACTTTGTGTGGCGCTTCCTAAGCCAAATGCCACACAAAATACGTAGTAGCTGTGACATTTCCTTAAGCAAGCGCCACAACTGCTACTTCATTTTTTTAAAGAAAAAACACCTTAGGTGGCAATTCTTCAAGGAAGCGCCACCTAATGTCGCCAAGTAGCTGTGACACTTCCTTGAGGAAGCGCTACCTAAAGTGCTTTTTTTAAAAAAAATTAAAAAATCTAGAAAAAAGCTATGGCACTTTTTTAAAGAAGTGTTACAAAAGGTGTGCCACTTATCTCTATTTTGTAGTAGTGTAATCTGGAACAGGGGAAGTTCTGCGAATTTCTGGGGAAAAAGTGATATCAGTGGCTAGCTTTGGGTATTTTCCATGAAAATACATTTAAAGAGATTCATTTAGACTTTGGAATCAGTCAAATTGGATTTTGCTAGAATTTATTATGAATTTTCAAAGTTGACTGAAAATTTGTTAGTTTTATAAAAATAGTGAAATTGTACTATTCAAAATTGCACTGTGTAGAAACTGATATAACTATATTAGATAACCAGTAGAATTTGATTTAAAGGCAATAAGAGTACAAGTAATAACCAATTACTTCTTAACTTTAATTTGGATAGGAATTGAAAATGTCTCGAGCCGAAACCAGGTTAGGACCAACAATGGGATTGAGAAAGGAATCAGGTAGTAACTTTTTCTTGCATATACTATGTGATTATTATATGTTTGAGTATGTCATTTTCTGTAACATGAGCATAGTGTCTTGGACACACACATTAGCCTACTTGTCGTATAGGACCCAACGGAGGCGCAGAGTTCAACCACGGTTGCAAATAGTTTTTGGCCTTGGACATTGTACACATAGTATTCTATCATGCACAATAGTCTATTATCTTACATGACATGATGTATTACATATTTATTTTCACATTTTATATGTCTGAAAAGCATGTTACTACCGAGATTCGCTCAACTCTCACTCTTTTACTGCACTTGAAAACATTCTACCAGAAGCTAGTGGCTCGAACGGAAAGATAGGGGCTACCAGTGCGTAGAGTCCCAGTGTATACCAGAGCTACTATGATTATCTATATTGGTACTTTTGCTTTCTTTTGAACGCTATGTACATTTGTGTATATTTTTTAAACCCTACTAGGATTTTTCAGTATTATTGTAAACAAGTACCTAATGTCAGTATGTTTCCGCTATTTTTGTATGTCTTACAGAAATGTGTACTTATTACTCTACGAATATCAAAATGTTAAGGGTTTAACATCTCTCAAATTAATAATTTTTTTAAAATCTCCCTTTGATTGCACACATTAAGGAGTTTATAGGAAAAGTACTACTATGATGAAAGATGGTATTTTAAAAAAACCAATCTATATTTGTTAGTTTTTACAAATAACTAACTTTCTTAAGCTATCTAAATTAGTCAACTAGCTTTTATATTAAGGATAGGAGGTAGTAATTTATAGGCAATTTTGTAAATACTCTTACAACCTTGAAATTTGTTTTTGCTCTGGTGATGAACCTTCAAGATTACTACACTTGCCCGAACTTTCATCACATTAAAATTATTATTAATATAAAATTAGACATAAACCATGAATTGTTATGTTTGTATGTATAATCTCCTTGTCATTGGTTATCATCCATTAGTGATTAACTATATTTTTATTTGATCAAGGATATTCCCGGTCACTTGGAACTTGATATTAATTCCCTTTTGAGATTTAAAGGGCAAAGGGTTTATTATCTCTTCTAACAAGTGCACTTCCTAAAATTCAAACATGTGTTCTCCTCCTCAAAGGGGCAAAGCCGCTTGCCACCTCAACCTGCCACTTGTTGGTTAGTGACTAACTAATTTATTAACTAGTCATCTTTATTAAGTAGTAAGAACATAATATACTCCATCTGTCCTTCTATATAAGAGCCTCTTTTTTTTTTGAATGGGCTCATCTCTATATGTAAGATTCATTTTGAGTTTGTCTCAATAATAAATGCACTTTTTTTCATTTTACCCTTAATTAATTATTATACTACATACATTCTCTTTCATCATTTTATCATTATTACTCTCTCTCTCTCTCTCTCTCTCACCCATTTATAAATCAGGGCATTTTGGGGAGGGGATAACTTTTCTACATAATTATTATGTTTAACTACTTTTAATTTTTAACTATTTTTTAGAATCTCGTGATTTAGTTGAAAGGCTCTTATATATTGGGACGAAGGGAGTATTAATTAACAAGAATATAACAATTTGTACAAATTAGGTTTCGTTTTTTAATAAATATTTTATGCTATATGTCAATGGTGAAACTAGATTATTCCATGGTGAAATAAGTGATATATGAATTTGGAGATATGTAGACTTAACTCTTAAGAAAAGAGAGAATTGTATCGAAAAGATTTCACGTGGAAGGAAGGCATCCAGCAAAACGATGTGGATATGGGGGAGAAGAACCAGATACCCAGAAACAAACAAAAAAGCATATATATTTATATAATAAATAAATAAATTAATGAGCCAAATTGGTTGAAGAATGAAGAAGATGATGGGATATTTGGATAAGTTTGGAGGCCATATTTCTTGTGGACAAGTTGAGGAGAGCATCTGAACCAGTTGAAGAGATTGAGTTTGATCAGACATTTCATGTCAGTGTGACAATTATTGGATTGTGAATCATAATATATATATATATATATATATATATTGTTTACAAATATTAATATGCTCGAAACAGTGCCATGTGAAGCTGTTTTCTTAAGGTTCTTCCGAACATATTGTCTGAACTTGACTCTGACTTGCTTGATGTTGAATCTATCTATCTCTCTCTCTCTGTCCCCCCCCCCCCCACCCACAAACACACTTCAAGCCTGCAGATCATATTGTGTGTTTCTGGTTCCCCTAACTTTGTTCACTTTCGGTATTCTTAAAGCTGTCTTGTTTCACATCAACCTCTCAAATTGAGCTCATATTCATCAAACATGGAAAAAGATGTATCATATATGTGTGGATGTATGGTTATATTCTTATCAATTCTATTCTCAACTACATCTGGGGTCACTCCAAAATTCATTTAGTAAAATGACAATACCTGTTTGTTACCTTGGGCATTTTTTAGGTACAATTATTTGGTGTGTGTATATGATATTACTAATTAATATTCGAGTATTGTTGTGCCAAGGCGAGATAATTATTTTCTTGTAATATGTTGTTTTATCCATAAGGTTTGAAGTTCTTATTTAAGGTGAGTCGAGTTTTTTTTTTTTTTTCCTTGAAGTAAGGTCAAATGCTTATTAATAAAAAAAAATTATATACTTGTTAAACAGTTACATATCAGCCTTAAAAGTATGGTAGTTCTTAAAAAAACTAAAATTCATGCCACAAAGATTTGAAGAAAAGTTAACTTGCTTAAAAATAAAATTATAGAGGAGCTTCTAATATCCTGATAAATCACATTAGATCTGACACTGTTAAATCCACTAAGAGGAAGGAAAGCTCGATTAAGACAGATGATTTGCAAGAGTTGTCTTTAAGAATCTTGAAAAACCAATGAACTTGTGATTCAAAGAAGATATGCTGTAAGATATAAAAGAGTAAATAATGAAAATCGTGAAACCTTCTTCCATTTGAAAGAAATTAGAGCCGAGTTCCTTCTACATAACTCAATTAGTCACTGTTGATCATACAACAGTGATCTTTTATGACTTTTTTTATTTAAAATTTTGTACAATTAAACATACGCATGCATACAAACATGTCAACTTTAAACTCAAGCCTAAAACTTTATCCAAACATTATGGATAGCGTTGTTACTGAGGCAATTTACCATTGACAATAAGCAATCTTTTATGACTTAACATTATTATATAATTAATTAAAACTTAAAATTAAAAACTAATCCATGGGCAAATATTTGTAAATCTTTATTTTGGACAAAATTTCTAAATGATGTAAAAATAATATTTGTATATGTATTAAGCTGAAACTTGCATTATAATCATGAACTTTTTAAGGATATGCATTCATGAAGAACAACTAACAACATTACAATAATCTCTTTTGCTTCCAACATTCAGATTATAAATGTTGCTTTAGCATGAAATCTTTGGAATGGGGAAAAAAAAGAAAAGAAAAGAAGAAGCTTTATTCCAATTCCAGTGAACTTTATGTATAGCTTCAAACTTTGATCTCTTCTTAATTACCTTTGCAACACTCGTCTCTTTGCACAGACATTTAATCCTTTTATGTTCATTACGTATCCTCTCATGGCATGCTATAAATATTATATTTATATTAATTAAGTACAACTACTTGTTGAGGATAAAAATATCAAGTTGTTTATCAACAATTGAAAGTGTTTTAAAAATAATAAATCAGAATAAAAAATGTAAATATTTAATAATTTTGTACTATAAGAGTTAAAGTTATTATTTATCCATCTTTATTTTCTATTTTCACTTTACTTTTGTTCACCAAATATATAAATAAAATTATATTCTCATTCTTTCTCATATCATATATATCAAATATATATAACCAACAATAATACAAGATTCTATTCTATTTCATTAAAAAATTAATTCTTATATCGCATACAAGAGCTTTTTCCTTATCTTAATTATTAAAAGTTATATTCTAATATAACTGTGTTTGTCCATATCTCACACACTTGGGAACCAGCTTGAATATTCTCATTGTAGTGGGACTTAGAAATGATTTAGTATATTGCAATTTGCAAGAACATTTAGGGCAAGGTTACCTAAAGTCTTATGATTTATTTGTTGTTCCTTTAAAGTGGAGCTATCACTAATACAAAAAAGTGCTTTTAGACCGGAACATTTAAACTAATTATATCAGATAAGATCTTAAATATATGACCGGTGGCATTTTTATAATTAACTTCAACATTTAAGACTGATTATATTGAAATAAGGTTTTAAAAAAACTTTTTAAACCGGTTTTATAAAATATTATTTGAATTAAAGGCAATTAAAAAATAAAATGTTTATTATTTTTAAGATTGGTTGTAAATAAAAACTGGTCTAAATTACTAAAACTTTAAGACCGGTTATTAATAATAACCGGTCTTAAAAATTTTTATTTTTTAAAACCAGTTATTTATTAAAAACCGGTCTAAAATATTAATTTTAAGACCAGTTTTGTATAACAACCGATCTTAAAACTGACCTAAATTTCAACTCACACCTAATTTCAAATCTGAAACTAATACTCAAGCACATCTTGCAAACCCCTCCCTTGGTTCACGGGAGCGCCTCCTTTCCGCTTCTCTCCTCCGTCCTTAACCTTCGCCGCTGTCAACGTAGATCTACAGTTGAATACATTACCGCAAGGCTAACGTCGTTTGTTCCCTCCGATTGGTTTCTTTCTCAAGCTCGTTTTTATTATCAGGTCTATATTTCAATTGTCAGGCCTTCAATTAAATTAATGGTTTCATTTTTGGGTATTTTATTGAAATTGTGAAATAACTTGGCCTCTATTTTCTTCGTTCGATTCTTGCAGCAAGTTGTCAACTCACTTTTTGACAAGCGTCCAAAGCAATTCGGGATCGAAGCTGCATTGCCTCATAAGAGAGACCTTACTCAATTCGTAAAGTGGCCAAACACTATTCAAATCCAAAGGAAGAAAATGTATGGAAAACTGACTGAAGCTCAAAATTCTTGATTTTTTAATCCTAACTTTGGTTTTTCTTCTGTTATATCGTTCAAAGTAAAAGCCTAATTGGGACTTTCAATTTGTATTTTACTGGCATCTTTCTTCTATGGACCTAGGTGTATTTTGCTGCTGTTAATTTAGTATATGCATGTGAGAGTACATTTGCCATTCCCTTTTTTGAATGTTCTCTTCTTTGGAACTGTTATCTTGTTCAGGGCAAGGCCGAAGATAAAATTATGCAACTGGTTTATCACATTCTATGTATTTTTGCTAGTAACTAGTTTATCACATCATCAAGTTCTTGAGAGTTACATTAGCAGTAAGATTATTTGATTGGGTTGGAGAGTGAAAAGCCTACTTTGTATTTATTTATTTTTCTTTGAAATTCGTCTGTGTAGCTATCTATCATCCTCTCACGAGTGTACTCTGCTTTGTCATACGAGACATCGCACTCGATGCTCAAAATTAAAGAGCAATTACTCTTTTTAGTTTTAGTAAACATGAGTGCATGGCTTTTTAGTTGGAGACCCCACATATGGAGTTAATGGGCACATGATGCATTCAATCTCTGAATTCTCTAAATATTGTAAACAGAATTTCACATTAAGACTAGTTATAATAATAGTCAATCGTTGAAGTGAATAAATATGAGTACAAGTATCCAGTTGGTTATATTATTCAGTTTTTCATTATTGTCAGTTTTATAGGGGTAGGATAAAGTTGTTATTTTCTCTTTATGTGTTAGGCTATAAATATGCCAAAATATGGATGAATGAATTATGTTATTATTGAGATATTTATTTCATCTATTTCCCTAAAACCCATAATGTGGTTATAGTCTCTCTCTTATTCTCTCATCTCTCCACTCTCTGTTCACTTCTAACTCCATATTCATTTAGAATTATAGATTATGTTACTAGAGTTTCTCTTCTTCTCTACTCTTTCTCTTTTTTTTTTCCCCTTTCCCTTGTTTCCACTTCTATTTCCCAAATTATAACTGATTTGACTAATGAGTTTATAGATCTTATAATCTTCAGCCCTCGGTATAGGTATAACAGATTCAATGAGTTTTTTTTGTTAGTAATAAGGGCAAAGCCCGATACTATATTTCAGAAAATTCTAAGAAGGAATGAATTGAATCCCATACAATCACTTTCAAGCAAACTTCAAGTACCAAATGGTTGTTTTAAGAATGTACTTAGAAGAGTTGCAATGGTAAGTCCAAGATTATTTATTTCAAGCCCTCTGGAACTCAAAAAAAAACACTCCCTCTTATCTTTTGCGCTACTTGATATTTATACTTGTTAATTTCATTCTTTCAATAATTTGGTTTTGCCTCGTTTTTCCCTTCCCTTAAGCTTATGATGAAATCTTCAGTCCTTCATCGATTGATTTTAATTTATCTTAACCCATCTCTATCCTTAAATAATGTCCTTAAAGTGAGGATAATGAGTCGTCCTAGTGAGGGTCCTCTGAATCCAACTAATATTAATCAAAGCAAGCCTGGCAATGCTCCGAGCGAGGAACAAAGTGAGCCATGTAATGGGCCTATACGACGAAGGGGTAGGAGAGGCACCTGATTGAGAGACATTCCCCTCAATCGGAATACTGAGGAAAAGATACCAATTAAGTTTGATAGATATTGGAAACTAATCGGGCCTCATGCAAGCTGTATAGGAGTTTTGTCGGCCTCCTAGCATGTAACAAGCCTAGCATCTTGATAGAGAAGTGGAGAAATGTGGATAGAGATGTGAAGCAACGTATTCGAGAAACTATCCAGCTCACTTACGACATTCTTGAGAGTGAAATCCTATAAAACAAGACAATGTATTGTGATGAACGCTGGAGAAAGTTTAAGACAAATCTAGCCAACAATTACATGCATATCGAGGTGGAAGAAGGTCAGCCTCGTCCTAATCCGTACGACTAGTATTCTTATATTGACAAACACACTTGGCAAGAATTTAGACGGCTTTGGACTACTCCAGAAACATTGGTGAGTTGACTTACTTTGCATTTTATTTACTTATGAATTGTCTTTAATTTATTGATTGTAACCTTTTTTTATTTCTCATTCGCAGGAAAAAAGGCAAAAGGCACAAGAAAGTGGAAGAAATAATGATTGCCCCTATACAATGTCTCATGGGGGCTATGCGAAGGCTAAAAAAAGGCTTGTTAGCGGCCAAACGGAAGAAATTGGAAGAAGCAGCTCAATCCGATCGTTCTATTATTCTTTCTCCACTATCTCCAATACGCCACAAAAAAATGTGGAAGTTCGCTCACCAAAAGAAGAGCGGGTCTTATACGAGTAAACAATCTCGTATAGTTGGTGAAAAAATTGTAAATACCGTTGTTGTCAATAATTAGTAAGTAAACAAAAATTCATTAATTATGTTTATCTTTTATGTCTTATAGGAGGAGCTTCAAAAAACAACAATCTGAGGGTTCGTTTAGGTCGGATGGGAGGAATGACATCCTGACCATTGCTACAGGAAAACACGAGCATCCTGGCCATGTTAGGCGAGTTGGGGGCGGGGTAGGCATAAGGGATTACTTTGGAGCATCCCCACACTGTTTCTCAAGTAGTATGGTAACTAGGGAGGAGATGGAGCATATATTGGCCACTGTAAGGTTGGAAGCTAGGGCCGAGGCAGAAGCATCATTTGATGCAAGATTTGAAGAAAGGTTCAGCAAGATGAAGGACGAATGGATTATCATGATGAGCACAAGACAACTAAATACTAGTGCTCCCCAGGCACATTCCCTAAACCCTAAACAGAGCACTAAAGGGAGTTGTATTGGTCAGTCATTAGAGGGTCCTAGAAAAGAAATTGGTGAACCTTGTGACTTGTTTATGGAGGATCCTCTGAGATGATTAGTTGCACGGGGAAGTGTGCACACTTAGGATCAACTGTACACCACCAAGAAATAAAGGACGATCAAGTCAAAGTGGCAGTTGAAGAGGTGATCATTGCACATGCACCTCTTCCTATCCCCACTAATGACTTCAAGATTGTGAGTGATGTCCTAAACTCTTTCATCTTGTGGCCAAAAAACCTTGTTTCTGATCGAGCTGAGGAATCCCCGATCACAGCCCCGCCACCTCCACCTTGTTAGATCTCATGTTTTGATGATAACAAAAGAATGGTTTGAAAAGGAAATGATTAATAAACAAGTTTGAACAAAGTAATAACAGGAACAAGCATCACTTGAAGTAAGCATTGGAGTAATGAAGAAAGACCAAGAGAAAAAGCTGAGAAACTTGATGAGAAGCACGTTTTCTAAGGCATTACTCGAGGAGCTACTCGAGTAATGAGACAAAACTTGAAGTAACCAAAGGCACCTTCCAGTAAACTGCCAACGTTACTCGAGTAGGTACTCGAGTAATAGTGTAAGTATTTTCAAGTTGCTCTCGGCCTGCCAATGTTTCTCGAGTAACCATGTGAAAACTTCCAGTTGCCTTCAGGTTGCCAATGATACTCGAGTAAGTACTCGAGTAACTCTGTTTCTGAAAATGTGGAGCTCTCGGCACTTTGTACTACTGCCAATGTTACTCGAGGAGCTACTCGAGTGACGCACTGAAGTAAGTAAAAACTTGCAGGTGATACCCGATTAACTTGATATTATCTTATCTCTTTTTCCTCGAGTCCTTACTCTAGTATGCAATTATTTAATATTCTATTTTAAGTAGATTCCTCAAGTAAGTACCCGAGTATGCAGAAATATTTTCAAGGTAAACTTCAAGTCATTACCCGGGTAAGTCATGTACAAAAAGTACATTTACTCGAGGTGGTACCCGAGTAACCTATGCAAAAATGAGTGCATTACTCGAGTCCATACCCGAGTAACAAGGTAAGTGCTCTCGGCCTTGAAATCCTGCCAACATTACTGGAGTAAAGCATCGAGTAACCAAAAGTTTATTTGAATGTTTACTCGAGTTGGTACCCGAGTAACTCATAAAGTTGTAAGTGCATTACTCGAGTAGGTACCCGAGTAAACATATATTTCCAAAGGTTTGAAAATTGGTTATTCCATGCACTACCCGAGTAATCTTGTATTTGTTCATTGACTTGAAAGTTAATTTAAGATTTCCTGATGATACTCGAGTAAGTACTCGAGTAAACTTCATGTGATACTCGAGTAGCTACTCGAGTAAGCGAACCCAGAAAGTTTGAAATCATTCCAACGGTCATTGTTTTGTTTCCTATTTGATTAACTTTTCATTATATTAGTATTCTTAGCATTTCAAACAGATAAACAATGAAGAGATCTTACCAAATAAGGAAAGTCAAAAGCAACGCTCAAATGTCACCGACCGTCACCTACCGCAACGTATATTTTTCAAAAGCTGGAAAAGTCAATAGTGGCTGCGCACGCTCCAACGGACATGAAGAAATATGTTCCATCAATCATTACCAACGTATCTATATATATGGGAACATCTGAACTGAGAAAAACAATAAGAACACACTCACGAACGTATCATCAAGTTCATTACTCTGTTTTTCATTGTACTTGTGATTCTATGCTTCAGTGATTCTTATTTACTCTGTGAGAGAGATATTTCATTCAAACTCAATATTTGTTATTGAGGTAACTTAAGGTTGTGGAACCTTAAGTTGGGGTTGAATTACAACTTGTAAGGGGGAGCGAGTGTCCAGGTGTAGGAACTTGCTTGTACTGAGGTGCCAAGAACCCACTGAATCTTGGAAGTTATAGTGGAACTCTCAGAGAAGCTCTGAGGACTGGACGTAGGTCAAAGTGGTTGTGGCTGAACCAGTATAAATCCTGGTGTACACTTCGGTGATATTTCTCCTTACTCTTTCCTGTTTTAATTTCAACGTCAAATTTTATATTTGCAACGAAATTTTTAAGGTCACCCAATTCACCCCCCCCTCTTGGGTGAAACACTTGCTCTAACACACCTCCACCTCCCTCCACTCAAGATGTTTCACAGCCTCTATTGAATTTCATGTAGCAAGTGATTCTGAAGGCATATGATTCATCCTTTCGAACAAGAGATTGGCCTACTGAGTCAGCTGTTGGCAAGTCAGGGGTGCAATGCTATCTTGAGAGGGATAATTTAATGTCCCTGGTAGCTCCTTAACAACAACTTACGATTTTGATTGTCCAAATATTTTTAATATAAGTATCTTCTCCAACTGAAAGTAAATATTTTACAAATTACGCCATTAAACTTTGATTTATGTGCTTGCATTATTGTAGATATATACATCATAAGTTGGTTTCCTCCTGTAAAACTGATAAATTTGGATTCCTATACCCAATTCAAATCTACGACAAAGGGACCACTGCTACTATCAGACACACATATTTTTCGGAGAGGCTTAGTGAAATCCCAATTGAGTGTTTCTTGGCTCCATATGTGCATGGGTAAGAAACAAATATATATTTCATAATATACATAATGTTTTATATCTGCTTAAAAGTCTGCCTTTTTTTCAATGATCATTGGCAATTGGTTATTTTGTGCAAGAAGAGTTATACTGTCATCCTCTTATGCTCCCTCCACCACAACAAGCTAGGGAGTGAATTAAAGAAGACCATGAACTCGTAAGTTTTCTTGCATTATTAATTACCTTTCGTGTGCAAGATTTTTAGAATTTGTGTAAAATAAGTAACCTTTGTGATTTTAATGATATAAGGCTATGCAGACATTCCTACATGCTGGTTGTGGTAGGCATACTCGTGACCTAAAAGACCTTACATGGATATTGCCAAAAGTTAGTTACATATTGGTTTGTTTTAAGAATGTATTCAATAATAAATCATGCTTTAATTTTATACTTGTTTTAATGATATCATATTATTTTTCAGACTCGTAGGCAACCATCGGGGTCCAAGTTGTGTGGGTTGTATGTTCTGAGACACATTTATAATATCATTACCCTAAACATGACAAAATTTACTCAAGAGGTAAATGTATATATATTTCAAAAATTTTGTATTACTTTTATTCTTTTTTAAGTTAGCAATTTTTTTTTTTGTATGGCTTTGGTGTTTTAGATGTTTGATCTTACTGACCCCTGTCCAGAAAAAGATATTGATCACATTCACAATTATTGTGCTGAATTCATTTATAAACTTTTAAAACAGTGAGTTCTTGTAAAACTGAGAAATTTTTTGTATATATTGATGAATTTTTCTTCCTTTATGCTTTTCTACAAAAATTGTTAGTTGCATGAATTGACATGTTTGTTGTTTTTGTGATTATGTGAAACCATGCATTTATACATGTGAAACTGTTTGAGCCATGTCATTAGCCTTCATGTGTTTTAAAGAATTATGCATATGCATATATGTGTGTGTGTGTGTGTGATGGTTTTAAACAACACATTACATGAGGATATATGAAGGTGCATGTTATGTTACAAGTTCTCAAT
The DNA here is from genome assembly GCA_963242795.1 of Inga leiocalycina. Lineage (NCBI taxonomy): Eukaryota > Viridiplantae > Streptophyta > Magnoliopsida > Fabales > Fabaceae > Inga > Inga leiocalycina. The sequence goes on from OY725322.1 coordinate 77,646,321, forward strand.
GACAAGGTTAAAGAAAAAGGAAATGGTAAGTGGAAGCAAACTGAACACCTTATGGCACTTAATAAGTATGGCATTGGAAGTAGCAATTCTAGGATGTGTTTTGGTAACTAACATAATCACAGAGAACAAAAAAAAATTAATACTTTTAAGGTCTTAAAAGTTATTTTAAGACTGGTTTCCCATATAACCGGTCTTAAAATTCAAGTTTTAAGACTATTTTTATGGACAACCGGTCTTAAAAATCAAACTTTTAAGATCGGTTATATGGAAAACAAGTCTTAAAAATATTTCAGTATTGCCCACAAAAGAGGTCTTTTAAGACCAGCGCTTGTGACAACCGGTTTTAAAATGGCTTATTTTGAGACCGGTTATCAATACAACCGGTCTTAAAAGTGACAGACTTTTTAAACTGGTTGTATCAAGACCTTATCTAAAACCGATTTAAAAAGTCAATTTTAACAAGTCTAAAAAGCCATTTTTCCACTAGTGTATATAATTTCTCATTACTGAAAGTTGCTTTATTCACTATTGTATTATCATATGTAAATTTAATTTGTCTCTCTCTATATATATATTGTCCTTGTATACAAAATCAAAATATCTTTTTGTTATATTCTTTTACATGCATCGAACCTTTTTAAATATTTGAAAAGAATACTTTTTTCTGAAAAAATATCTTATATGTTAGGCTGGTTGACAAAGTCAATTATTAATTTATTTTTTAAACAAGAGTGGAGAAGTTATAAATTCCAACGTTTTCCTTGAATTATTCTTTGTGCTTGCTCTAAATTAGATATTTTTTTTGTAGATAAACAATTTTTTTCCTTTCATTAGCTTCATAGTTATATAATTCATGAAACTAAAATTTGACCACATCTCCTTGCACGTTACCTCATTTTTGAATTAGATTCTTAATTATAATTTATTTTGTTTGAATGAGTTAATGTTTTATCCCATAATTTTAATTTATAGCCTTTATAAAACTTTTTTATAGTAATGTACGGTCATTAAAATGGTGATAAATGAAACGAATGAGATTTCATAAATTCCATAAAATTTTATAAATTAAATTAATAATTGTTACAATCAAGGTAGAATTAGTGTCCAATTTAAACAAAATAATTAACTATAGACCTAATTTAAAATTGAGGTAATTAAATTATAAAGATTTTAGGATTAATTTTCCCTTCATGAAATGATGAAACTCTATTATTTATTTTGATATAATTACATATTAATGGAATTACGAAAGAGTGAGATGATATATATATATATATATATATATCATACAATTTTGAAATCTAAATTCTCATCAACTTTAACCTGTCCTGGTCTGCTAGCAGATATGAGAACTATATTCTTCCTTATCTAATGACAATTCTAATTCTTGATGCTTCAGAGTGGACCTTTATCCTTTGGAAAAACATAAAGACATCAATAATATTATTTTTTCCCCCAACCATTTCACTTTAAATTGAATATTTTTATTTATCTAAGTCTTCGAACTAAACAAATAAAGCCTTTAGAAATCTAAATTATTATCTGCTTCAATAGATTGGATATATACTGTTCTTATATTCAGTGTTTAAATGATTGACCAGTTATATTTACGTGTTTTGGCCATTAAGAATAGGTGTTACTATTATTTTATGTTTGGTACATGCATGCATAAGTCAATATGAGAATATTTTGAAAACATCTCTCAGAAAATAAGGAATATTTTTTATATTTCATTAACTTAAATAGTACATGGAAAATGAATATTACGGTGTTTTATTCATTAAAAATGGAAAAAAAAATTTATCTTATTCTCTCACAAATCATCAATATTTTCAATTTCAAAACTATTATATGCACAAGCTGTATATATCATAGAGTAGTGTAATAGAATCAACTATCACCCATATCAATATAATACAAAAATAATATATTTAAAAAATATATATATAATGAAATATATCACAATTATTTAAAAGATATAAGTAACAACACTTATTATTCATGAATGAGTGGACGAACTATCTCATTATTATCATATTTAAAATACAATAAAAACCCTTTGATATATAAGAGACACGCCTATAACTTCAGAGTTCTGACTTTATTTCACAGTAATATTGTTATGTTAATGTTTCAATGAAATGCCAATTATCTTTGAACCTTTTCGATTCATCAATCTTTCTTTTTTTTTTTTGATAATGTAAGGGAAAGAAAACGACAAAATTAATTCATTACAGTGAAGCCTTCCAAATCCTGTCGCAGTACATCACGTATACAGTCTGGTGGTGCGTTGAAGATCTACATATCTACTACCAAGTATCTTACATTCCTAGCCATGGCATTTGCTAATGCATTAGCCTCCCGATGATAGTAACGAAGTTCAACATTTCACGTCCTCCCCAAAAGTTGCTGAATCTCTACTAAAATAGAATAGTCTGGGTGGTCAACATTGATAGTTGATGAAACAAGCCCAAAAACCTCTTGACAATCACTTTCTATAATAAGGTATGAACATCTCTAATCCCAGGCGAGTTTTAAAGCCCATAGAATATCCCATGCTTCCGCTGTGACCACTGTACCTCGCCCTACACGAAATCCAAAACCTTGGATAAAACTCCTATCACTGTCTCGCATGACACCACCACAAGAGCATAATCTAGTAACCATGTCGTAAAAACCATCAACATAATATTTCATCATACCAAACAGAGGAGGGCACCATAAATGTCAAGATCATCCTTCCTCCCTTGAGGCACTCAGGTTCGTAACACCCCAAGATAGGCAAGCTCGAGAGAGCGCAAGAACCACCTCAGGACTCCAAAACTGATTGTTAAAGACACGAGTGTTCCGGCCAAGCCATATATGCTGACTAACTACGACAAACCACAATCTAAACTCAAACCCCCCCAACCATTTCTTTAACATGAGGACACTATCTAATCCAGTGCTCAGGATTTGTGAAAGAAAAGAATGAGCAAGACCACTCATCTGGAAACAAAAGCTCCCAAACCCTTCTCGCATTCTGACAGTCTCGTAAAGCGTGAAGCATAGATTCCTATGCCAAGGAACATAACTCACAGTAACCTATAGAGTGAATCCCATGTGCATGCCTAGCCAAGTTTGTAAGCAACCGATTATGGCAGCAAAGTCAGAGAAAAAGGAGATATCTTTGAGGAACTTGTATTTTCCAAACCAATTTCCATATCGAATCCCAGAGTAACATGTCCTTAGCTATCTGAAAGATAATCATATGCCAAGCTCACACTAAAGCACCCATTAGTAGACTAGTGCCAAACAAGTATCGTTTCCTCCTGACACACCTAAATTAACACGATGAATAGCCTCAAGAACAAAGATAGGGATCAGTTCTTTAAATTTAGCCCAGTCCCGTGCACCGGAAGGTGTTAAACAATCTAATACTTTCCATTCCAACTCCTCTGCTGAGACTTGTCTAATTGCTAAATTCTTGAGTAACCCATGATGCGGGACCCATTCATCAATCTTTAAGGGAAAAAATGGTAGGTGAGTAAGTGTTTGCCTCCAAAATAGTAAAACAAAATATATTAGAGTGTTTTTGTTAAATATCATTAGATTTTGATACAATTAAGGTAATTTGATAAATTTCTTAATCAATATTCATAATCTCGAGTGACATGTACTGAAGTGAAAAAAAAGAAGCATCATGGTGTCACGCCCTTATTTTAATTTCACGTTTACCAGAGTATTCGCGGAAAACGACATGCTGTTCGGTGGACAACACAGGAATAACATAACTATACTGATAATATGTACATGATTACGGAAATTCCCCTCAGGGATTCGTACCTGATAATTACAATTGGTGTAGCCGCACAGGGTTACTTGGGTGTCTAAACTCGTCCCAGTGAAACAGAGACTTCTTCCCGTCTTTGTTCCACTACTGTAATCCCCTCGTACGGTACTCTGCATTGTTGTTTGCATATCTTCTGTTGTCTCCTGTCTAAATTGTTGGTAGGGGAGGGTGAGATTCCAGAGAATCTCAGTAGGAAACAGATACCATAATGCATGCATGATTGATGCTATGTGTATGACATGTTAGCTTTATCTAGATGTATGTCCCATAATGACATTTCTGCATGCTCAATGTTTCATACAACAAGACTATGGCCACAGCGAAAACAGAAACAGAGCTTCATTTATTCACATATGCTCTACACAATCAAGTAAGCAATCACATACATTACACAAGCAAAGATATCAAATACATGCAAGTAAGGTAAGTCCCCTACCTTAACCCGTTCCCGCCTCGAAACGCGTGCCTCGATCTACGTGCAAACAGCTCGGGGCTCCATATTCGATCCTACAATGTCAAATGTACTATTTAGACACTTCCATAATGTTTCTGGGGGTTATATGAGTCTATCTTGAAAATTACTAAAATACCCCCGGGGACCCAGCCCCATCATACTCGGTCCGGCTGTACTTTTCCCGAAATTTTGACATGGGCTATTCTTACATATTTTCACCCAAGGAATCCATTTCCGGACTCGGAATTATCAAATTCAATGTAAAATTACGAAATTGCCTTTGGCAGCCCTACTTTTAGGGTTTTAGGGGCGTTTCCGTAATTATGCTTTCTCGGCCTTTTTCGAAAAAGTGCCCAACTGTAACCCCACCTAATTCTCCCTCCTGAATCCAATGGAACCATCAAATCATTGAAAATCCAACTCTAAGACCCATTTAGACCCCTGACCGAAATATATGGGTTTTCCAGGGAAAATCGGGGTTTTTCGGTTTCGGCTCCGTAAATACGTTCCTTTGTACTCTTAACCACTTTATTAACTATTCCATTAGGTTATAAATACCATTAGACTCAATTTGGGCAGCATAACCCTTAAGAAAACCCATTTCCAAAAATCACAAACAAAGATAATCCGGCGAAATTTCACCGATTAAATTGTCCACAGCAGTCAGAATAAGCAATATACGAAAGTTTGGAAGTTACCTCAAGCTCCTTCTGACTTTTCCCAAATATGGCAGAAAACCCTAATCCTCCAAACTCCAAAATCTTGCTTCAAACACCTCAAACAACATAGGAGATAAGCTTAGGAGAAGGATCATACACGTTAGGTACGAATTCACCGAAGAAATCGACCTATCTTGTGAGTTTGCTTCTCTCCTTCTCTCTCTAAAATCTCAACTTTCTCTCTCTCCAAATACTGAAACTCACGTCAGAAATGAGGCTTGGAGGAAGGAGGAGTTGATTTATAATATATATAAATTTAATTAATTCATTTTCTCAATTTCGGATTTTTTGCAAAATTCTGGCAGATTTCTGCCCAAACTTTGAAAAATCATAACTAATTCTAGAAAAATCGAAATGAGGTGATTCTAAAGCCTATAGAACCCTTATTGAGTCTAGTTTCAAGGAAAAATATAGACTTTTACTTTCTAGAATCACAAAATTCCCAGAATTTCAATCTTTGCCTATTGTTCCAGAAATTTCACAGTTTATCTGTGCTGACTTCAAAAATTCATATCTTTTTGTGTATAGCTCTAATTGAGTCATATGACCTATCAGATTAAAGCTTAGGATGTTTAATTTCATCCTGTAAAATTTCATAATTTTTTCTTATCATTTAGTCTTCCAAAACATTATGATAAACTCACTGCCTCATAGGCGATTTTATCGAAAACATAATTATATTCTCCAAAATTCACCATTTTACTTTCTTAATACCCCAAAGATATTAGAATCATTAGGGAATATATTTGGGACATCTACTAAATCGGAGCTTAGTAGTCCACTCAATTTAGGCTTATTCCAAAGCCTCCAATCCCAAATTTCGGGATATTACACATGGCAGTCCAAAATATAAGTTGCTTCTAAGAAGGATTCTTTAATCCAAAATATAAGTCATCACTTAAAAAGTAATTGATGTTTATTTGCAAATTTAACCGGGTAATTAAAGCTTAAATAATGTGTCTCCTTGTACTTTTCCTTCTCCTTCAAAATCTCATTAACAGGAGTAAAATAAACAAAATGAATTTAAGATATATTTAATAACTTAACTGCTTTCTTAATTTCAATAAGGTTGGTTATAATATAAGTGATTTATATTTTAGACCAGAAAGAGTGTAATATTTATTCATTTGATCTTAGAGCAATCCTTATTTTAAAATTTTTTTTCCTATCAACGGTATCATTTTTCTCTTTGCAATGAAAAGCATCATCTAGAAGAAGAAAACTAATGATTTCCCCAATAGAAAAATGTTGCTGAAATCAAAAGTAGTTTTTTTCTGGAAATAAAGAAACATGTGCACTTGACTAATCGTACCTTTTCTTCAACTAAACAAACTAATTAGTCAAAAGAAAAGATTGAGAAATCATTAATTGCACACGAGGCACCCAGTCACAAATCCATTATCCATTGGACTCTTCTAGTTTAATAATTTAATTATATTATCCTTTAGGGTTTGTAATTAATTTCTAGTCCAACTGAGAATTCTCGTTTCACATTGAGAAAAGAAGGATAATTGCAGAGATAATTAACATCAAAGAAAATAACAGTTATGGACTTGGAAATGTAGTTCATAATATTGACAGATTTTAAAAGTTTACAATCTTTCTCCAGAGGACGAAATACCTATGATAATTAATTTTTGAAAATTTTGAGATCCAAAAAGTTTTTTTTTTGGGTAAACTGTCATTATATTGTGTTTGGTTAATTCTTAGAGTTTAAACCTTTTTTTTGTGGAACCTAGAAAGTTCAAGAATTATACTTTAATTAAAAACAATAACATGTCATAATAATCCTTCTTATCTTATGAACTAGTTGTGATACTTTTAAAAAAAAACGATAATAGTGAGTACACTGCACTGGGAGTAATAGCTAAACCTAGAAACCCTACTCAACTGCACAAACCTAAATATAATGAACTCGGAATAATTTCCAAGACTTGCAGCTAGGTTTGAAAGTTAATTCATTTCTAAGATTGATTATATATATCCTCAGTAATAAAATTAAACATTAACAATTTAAGCATAAAATTTGTTTCCTTACATTAGTTAAGAGTGTCCACCGACCAAATGCTTGACTTTTATTTTTTTTGGCAAAATCACTCTGAACCATACAAAGTTACAAAACCACCTTAGAGAGACACATGGTCAAAAGAACCAACCAAATATATCCAGAAACCCACACACACACAGAGATTAAATTTAATCTTATCCATATTCTAGCTTTCTTGCCGACTATATATTCTCAAAGAAGGTGATGTGGTGTTATTAGGTTTAAGACAAATAGGATATGTTGGAAAGAGAGGAAACATGGAATTATCCAAAGAACTTGAACAAAATATTTGAAAACTAAATTTAGCTGTCATCAACGTACACACACTATCAAGTCTTTGCATTAAATGTAGGGTTCTCTCTCAGATTTGAACACTTGCCTTCTTCTTGTTTGTTTCCCAGTCTCTCTCTCTCTCTCTCTCTAAATCTGTGATATCTTTCCAACATTCGTCATGTTCGTTACAGATAGTTGGTTTTTGGTGATCCATCAAGGTTATTATGTGGTGGCAATGTGTTTTGTTGTCTTAATCATTTTGAAAGTAAAAGGAAATTGGAAAGAAGGAAGAAGGAAGAAACGAAATTGACTGATAACAGTTTAGTAAATGAATCGAACACGTTTGTACTTGGTGATAAATATATTTTTACGAAAATTAAATTAAATTCTCAGTTTTTGAACAAGAAAAGTTGATATCCTACGCGCTTGTAAAAGTGTGTGTGTGTGTGTTCTATATACATAATCTTCTCTGTTAATATTTAATAGCTAGGGCACACTAACTTGAGATTGAAGCAATCTATTCTTAATTAACCTTAAATACATTCAGGTATTATATTGATGAAGTAAGATGAATATAATGACTCTAATTACCTTAACATAAGCAGGTGATTGAGAGTTTGATGATTTCATCCCTTATGCATTGAGTAAATTTCAAGGTGTGAAATAATGAAATGAGAATGAATTGCATGTCTTTTATTAATAGATTAGAGGCATAAATATATATACATGCTAGTACATGAGTACCCTAATAAATAGTATCATAACAACTTTGTTTCCATACTAATATTTGAAATATTCAAATAATATAATCATAATATTATAATATCAAATCACATTATATGTTTCGAGATATATTGCTTTCACAGGGAGAAAAGAATACAAATACCAAAAAGTCCCATTACAAGTGAACAATATACAATAACAAGTTTCAGTAAAGAAAATGATACTATATAGACCCATGGTGCTCACTTGCTAATGGGTTTTTTCAGCGATTACATTGTATCTTTAGGACCTATGTAGTAATTCTCCATAAATTTTATTCAGAGGGAGCTTAATTATTTTTTTCCCTTTATAATCTGATGAAGAAAATTAATCTCTCAGGTTATGTGTAATGATTTGATGATGATATTTATAGATAGTAAAAATTAAACATAATTTTTATATATAATCTTGAAAATAAATTATGTCCATTTTTTAAAAAAAAAAAAGGGGTTGAGGGGCAGTCATATGCACTGTAATTCTTGAATTGAAGTAAACTCACTCCGCATTTATCACTTAACATGTAAATGGTATAATTTTGCTTAATATTTTTGCGATGCTTATGTCAGCTCTATGCACATATTACGATTTAATTAAAATCTTAAAAAATGATGTAAATAAAAAAAATATAAATAAATATGTGAACTTAAAAGAAGCTAAAGTATCGGCTATCAATTGGGATTATTTGTCGCACATTTATCATCCAATAAGATTGATGAGAAAGATGTGTGGTCATGAATATATATTATCTCTGTTAGTTACAATACACCATCTCCATATCTATTTTTCTCATATTATTGGCTGCTTAATACCCAGGAGAGACACCTGTAGAACCCATCTAATTAATTACATTCTCCTCGCAACATTCCACGGATAAATGCTTAGCTTAAAATTTGATTCTTTTTTTCCAAAAAAAGACCACTTTTAGTGTAATATATATTAGAAATTTAAATTATAAAAACATAAACACAAACGCGTGTATAACCTTTTTAATTTGCGAAACTTTACAACAAATCATCTAATGAACTCTCGTACGATTAATTTTATGCGTCACTTAGCTTACATCCACACGTGCATAACATGAAGTTTATTGGATTATCTACATGTGAATCAAAGTCACATAAAACCAGAGTTTAAAATATGCATATAATTGATAGTTTAAAGGAGTATCTTATTAAGTTTTAAATGTAAAGGGGGTTATTTGTTCATTGTCCAGAATCTAGGGAATATTTGTGTAATTTAACCTAATTTTTATTGCCATTAAATTAACTAATACAACAGTCAATGCAAAACACACGGATTTTTTTTTATTATTATTTTTTGCGTGGCCACTTGTATATATTATTATTTAAAAAAATTAAAGATATCTTCATTTGCACACTAGTTAACGACTATCGAGGAGGAAGAAAAAGAGTGTAGCAAGGTCCTAAAAAATTAGGGGATGAGCCCAAAAAGTGGGTGAAAGAAGGGGGAGGGTGGCAAAAAAATAATAAGGTGAGGGGTCAAAGTGTCAAAAAGCGTAGGCGAGTCCAGAATAATGTAACTAACTTCTTCGGCCAATGAAATGATTACACGTCATGCATCACCGACCAAAACCAAAAATCCGAATCTTGTGTGGGACCCTTACCAAGTATTCGTACACTCGATCTGACGTGGCAGCTTTTGATGGGCCCTTTTCTAATCTCACCGACAACGCAACACGTTTATAAGTTTATTCACCAACTCCCACCCACTTACCTTTTTCTTTCTTTCTCATTCCTTTAACAAATAAAAATATTTCCCAAAAAAAAAGTAGTAGTGGAACACTTGCTCTTCAAATTCAATCTTGTTTCATTACTTTTTTTTTTTTGTATGTTAAATTTTAGCACTTTTTTTTACTATTTTTTAAACAAATAATTAAAGTAATAGGCATTAAACAACTTAATGTTACATGTGAATTAAACTGATAAATACTTATTTATAAGACCTTTTAACTTAAAAAAGTTTCAAATTCCATATTAGATGGCCACATTACACAAAATCATTTTGATTTCTTATATGTTGAAATTAATAAAGAATTTTAATAAACATGTAAAAATCATACCTAATCTTTTTTGTCTTCCCAATGATGTGGGATCCAAATATGATAGTGGCCGATTGATGATGATTTTCCATAAACTTCTTATGGAAGTGTGAGTAGGCCTTAAGATTTATAGCTCATAATTTACAATAGATTACAACTTTGTTTTATTAGGTTTGTATTTTAATTTTGTATTTTTTTCTCCAAAAAATCTACACTCTTAAATAAAAAAGGTATACTACATTTTGGTCTAATATAAATTTTTTACTGGAATGTGTGTTATTTAGGGATAAAACTTATGTCCATTTTATTATGTATATTAAGTCCAATTTTCCAATCAAATTTTTTAATGTGTGATTTTTATTATTAATAATGGTCCAATAGAATCTTAAAATTTTATTGTGTGGATATATTGTTATTATTAACCTAAAAAATGATGTAGACATCAACCAACTGGAGGTAGCTCTAGTTGCAAGATTGGAGAGAAGTATGAGTAGATATTATCATATTGATAACTCAAATTAAACTCGGGAAGATAAACAAAAACTCTATTACAACCAAAAAAACAAAAACCATGAAATAATTAAAATTTACATGAAAAAGAGAAGAATTACAAACTTTTATTTCCAAAGTGGCACATACAAACACAATGCTAGCTCTCACTTGATAAATTAATTTAAAGTTTATGCTTAAGCGCATATTATCTATCAGTGTGAAGTTCGCATATATATTTAAATATAGCAACTCCGCAAATTAAGACTAGCAATGAGGATGAAGATATTAGGTTGACAAATAGGTTAAAATATAATGGAGGGTATTTTAATTAAATTAAAAAATATAAATTATATTTAATTAAATTAAATTAAAATATAGTTTTTATTGCAAAAAATATAAGTGGATATTATTAAAATAATTAATGATTGACCATATACACAATTTTCCGTATTTTATTAGAACTGTTCAATCTTTTCAAAGTTTTTTTTTTTTTGTGGGAAACGTAGAATAAATTCCATATATATTTAAAAGATGACAAGTGTCCATCAGATCATTATTAGGTTAGAGAGTAATACATCAAAGAATATAATAAAAGATAATATATGAAAAATAAAATCCACAGTATAATGAGCCTGGAGATATGAAAACACAATTCAATTAACATTCACATATTGAAATTGGCTTTGGTCAATTTATCAATCGATCCCTTGTGCATCGGTGATGATGTAATTAATAGAATCAATCCTGTTCATAAATTTATAAATTTAATTTTGAAAATTAAAACATCATCGAAAATGAAATGCAACGAAAATGAAATGCAACGGCTACCTTAATATATAGTATTTTATTCTATAGACCATACTTATATCAAGTTCTTTAATAACATATGACTACGTGTTCTATTTTTTTAATATGATTTTATAGTTAAATGATAATAATTAAAAATAGAACATATGATTGGAGGCAAGGTTGTCAAACTCGTGAGTTTAAGTAAACTCGTGATAGTGATGTAAATTCGTATCGTGAACTCGAATCGTAAACTCGTAAGAGTTTAGTTTTATCATTAAATAGATATTATTAGCATATAATTAAATAATTAAAATATAAAAAGTTTACAACAATTTGATTTAAATATATTTTAAATCCAAATAATTGAAATTAAATTTATCAACATTCATAATTTATCGTATTTAACAAAGAAATTTCTATAAAATTCATATATAAAGCCGTTGAGTATAATTAAATTAAAAAAACTAACACGAGTTTAAGGGTGTGTTAACACAATTTTATAAGCTAGAAACGTAAAAACGGTAAACTCGGTGTATAAACTCGTGAATTTAACCGAGTTTACAACGGTCACGAGTTTACCAATGACTCGACTCGATTTTATAAGTTAGAAACGTAAAAACGGTAAACTCGGAGAGTTAACTCGCGAGTTTAATAACAATGATTGGAGGTACTTGATAGAATATATATATATATATATATAAAAGGAACTTCATAATATATTCCTTATTCTATAACTTAATTAATTATGGATTAGTTTTTCACCTTCATAAAGTCATAAACCGTTATTTTTTGCTAATAATTCAACTTCATTAATTTAACAAAATTAACTCTAGATTCAAGGTGCAATTTCAGCCTTTTTTTTTATGAAAATTTATACGATAGTGGGGTCTTATAAGTTATAATACGAAATCAGAATATTTTATCAGCTTTTTTAAAAGTTTTGTCCATGAAATAATAAGTTTTAAGATGTATGGTGAAATACTATATCAAGTAATTAGAGGATTAATCACCATTATATAACTTTCTAATGACCATTAAGTAACAAACTTTAAGTATGACTAATGCTAATTAAGCTCTAATAATAACTGAAACTAATTTTGTTAATAAAGGAAAAGCAATTTTACTATCGTTGGCTTAACTAATAAACATACTAGTTAATATTGAAATTATCATTTTGTTTTAAGAGGTTATTATCTTAGGGATGGAAATAGGTTAGGCTAGGCTTTACTTAAATAGGCCTGGGCCTACAACAGAAATTTAAAACCAGAGCCTAAGTCTTCAAAAGGCCTGAAGCCTGTTTAAAAACCTACTTAAAATATAGGCCTTTAAATAGCCTTTAAAACCTATGCATCAAAATTCATATATGAGCTCCTTCAGGCTTATTTAAAATGTTACATTATGTCTTAAAAGCTTAACATCCATTCTCGTGGTAATGTAAAGGCTTAATAAGGAAAAGAAAAGAATCTCCATTGACAACAATTGTTCGAGCAAATAGGAATGAGAAAAACTAATGTAAGCTGACTAATAAGATATATTTTCTAAAATTGACCCAGCATAACAAGTAACATGTAAAACTAGATTTTATCTCTTTTAATATTCCCACATAAATTGGGACAAACTCCTCCTGCTAAGATCATAATATTTTATTTGACACTAAAATATACTCATATAAATTATTATGCTTTAGTAGACGGCACAAATCAAGGGAGAGTGAGTGAGTTAGCATTGTCATCTCGAACGATCAGAGAGAAGAGAGGTGGGGGTTAATGATTGATACAAAAGTAATTGTTGAAAGTAATAACGATGACATGTAAAACTTAGAATTAAGGTTAAGTTGGTAAATCTATAAATAATTTATATAGTAATTTAAATGACATTATTTATTCTTATATTATAATATAAATTAAAAAAGTTAAATAGGTTACGTCTGTAAGCTTGTAGACTATGCCTTATAAAAATAGGTCTGACTTGTTTATCTAAATAGGCTTTGACAATAGGCCTGAGCCTGAGCCTAACCTATTTACTAAATAGATTAGACTAGGCTTTATGTAGGCTAGGCCGTAGGCCCCTGTTACGGGCCTGACCTATTTCCATCCCTCTTATCTGGTAGAATAGTTAATTAAAAAATAAGGAAAAATAAACTTTATTTCACATTTTTCTTTATTGCTACAAAGATAATCAAAATGATTAAGACTGAAAATTAGCCCCCACGTAGACATATGAAAGAATAGTTGTTACGTTTTTATAATTTGGCATACATCTCAAAGTCAACAAACATGTCGTAAAGTTTTAGTCTGCAAGATTTCATATGCAATAAGCATCAATACTTGAATTCAGTTCTTTCCACCACCACCACCACCACCACCACCACAACAACAACAATAATAATAATAATGGACTTTTCACTTTGTTTTTTTTATTATAATACGGCTCTAGTTATATATACGTCAATTAATTGAGAGGAATCTCACCAAGTATTTTTTTTTTTTTTAAGTTTTGAGATTTAAAGCTTCATAACTTGATATTAGGAGGTTCTGAATCTCGTATTATTCATCAGCTGTGAAAATGTTTTTTAACTTTACCGAACTTAATATGACAATAATTATATCGACTGAAGTTGGAATATTTTCTTTACTTTTTTTTTTAAAAAAAAAGAACCATATTCAATGGTGGAGGGGCCCACCAATAAGTGTACATATAGTTGCAATTAGTAGGATATATATACCATCCCTGTTGCACATGAATTCTCTCAATGAATGAGACTTGGGCGGTTCTCTTCAATGATTGTGTTTTGTTTTATCATCATTTTCTTAATTTTTTTTTTACTTTTCAAACATTGTAAAAATTAATACATAAAGCTCTAAAATTCTAGGACAGGTGTATATATATGCCTGAGAATTTTCTTCTTGACACTTAAAATTTATATATAGATATATATATATAGTACATCATGATGATGCGCAGTGTGAAGTGTGGTCAATACTTGACTTAAACCTAACTAATGAATCTAAAATATCATTTTATTCGACTAAAAAGGAAAATAGATGAACTTTGAGTAAACCTAATCTTCAAAATGTAATAATAATTCAAAGCAAATTTTGAATTGTCGAATTAACATGTCGGGCGCATATATATGTATATATATATATATCCCGTTTTCAAAGTGAATCAGAGACTTTTCATGTGTTATTATATTCATTTATCTCATTTTGTATATACTTTATTTATTATATGTATATAATTTCTTTTGTGAACGAAAGGAATCTCTGTATTATTACCTTTACATGCGATAAGAGCCATGTACAATGAATATGCATGTATGCGTATAATGTAAATTAAAATATATAAATTTAGTCTAAAATAAAGAATAAACGATAATACATATATAATATAAAAGACAATTATTGTTTACTCCTTAATCAATCAATTCGAATTGAAGATATATAGCCCTAGCTAGGTGGTAATTTGTAGTTCATGCAAGAAGTTAAAGAAATAGTGTGCGTTTATAAGGTCAATGCATGTGAAAGTTTTTTTGTCGTGATCAGTGGAAAAAGAAGAGGAAGAGAGGGCTTCAAAGTTTTTGATATTTAGGGCATCAAGGTGAGAAAGACAACCAAAACAAGATGGGACTTACCCATGAGAGAGATAGATAGAGAGAGAGAGAGAGCGGGGGGGTCAACAAAAGAATAATTATGAAAGGCATGCATACAGAAGGTGGTGGGGATATGGTAGGAAGAATCCAGAGATTAATCAATTAGTGGAACTACTAATTAATATTTGGATTAGAGAAATGTAATAATACAAATATTATTAATTACATTTAATTAAGGGTTAATATGCAGTTTTATCAACAAAATTTTTCCGGGGAAAGTCTAGCACAATTAAGTTTTGGAAGGGGGAAAATAGCAATAAACAATTTAAAATGATTCAGATTCACCAATACCGTTAAATTTCATCAAATGTCCGTTATGTTTTACTTCAAATTGGTCTTGATGAATTTAACAGACGTTTGATGAAATTTAACGCTATTAATGAACCTGCATCATGATAAATTAGTTATTGATATTTTTACTCCTTCCAAAACTCATTTGTACCAAATGCTTCTCTTGAAAAACTTTGTTGATAAAATTAC
This sequence comes from Inga leiocalycina, assembly GCA_963242795.1. Taxonomy (NCBI): domain Eukaryota; kingdom Viridiplantae; phylum Streptophyta; class Magnoliopsida; order Fabales; family Fabaceae; genus Inga; species Inga leiocalycina. The sequence continues at coordinate 77,661,880 of OY725322.1, forward strand.
ACCTTAACCCTTTAATTAATAATATAATTATGTATGGACCAATAGGAGTTATATTGTGAGACTCACATTCATTATGGGCCAAAGTTGGAAGATCGAATATGGAAGGCATGTTGTGTCCGTCCTGTGACAGTGTCACAATATCACAAGTAATACTAATTTCCAGATCCCTCACGGGTCCACCAATTTTAACTTTAACTGAAATATTGGTCCTTGTATTTAGATTCCGCACTTCACTTCAAAAATTCGATAAAAAAAATTATTCTATCATTATTGTAACTATCTAAAAATTGTGATGTAACTACGCAAAATTAAATTTAGGTCGCTAGGTAGGTATCTAAAGATGAGGAAAAGAATTATTAATCAATTAATAGTAGTTACTTGAACATTTCGACTGTTACCTCTGCGGCCTAGGGTTATGTCGTGATCAATATTCATGTCATCTAGCTCAATTATTGATACGTCGACTTATATATATATATATATAACAGAGGTATGTGGACAAGAGATTTTTTTTTTTTTAATTTTTACAAGAAGGAAAAGAAATAAGGGTTAAGGTGCAAATCTACCAATGAAGTATTATCCAAGGAGCGTTCACCACAAATATCTTTTAAAAGGGGCAAAAATACCAATAAAGTTTTAAAAAGGGGCATCTACCACAATTTCCATTAAATCTGTACTAACCCCATTAAAGGTTTTCTTCTCTTATGATTTAACGCCGTTAGTATGGATTTAACGGAAATTATGATGGATGCCCCTTTTTAAAAGATATTTGTGATGAACGCTCCTCTGACAATACTTCATTGATAAATTTACACCTTAACCCAAGAAATAAAATGTTGAAGAATTCGATACTTGTATGAGAAGAATCATGAGATTCTACAACATTTTATTTTATTCTTATAATGTCATTGTTGAATAATTGTAGGCCGGAGAAAATAACTACGGAAAAGCAACTTATATATCCATATGACCACAAATTTGATTAAAAAAAAGATATTCTTTTCAATTTTGATTGGGAAGAATAATCAAACTTTTTTTAAAAAAATTAAAATTCCTTTGTGTGCATGCTATCCATAAATCCATACATAGCAGCAAACGAATATGCCTGCGTTTTCAGAAAAGACTACCACCTGCAAGAATCTTTTTTTTTTTTTTAACATTTTATTATCCTTTAACTTCAATTATTTTGGCCAACATCCTTTCCTACCTCTCAACTAGGTACCTAAAATAAATCCAAAAAGAAAATATAAAGGTCAACACTTGTAACCCCACTAAACTGCACGAGGTGAAAAAGAGCAATAGCGTATGCTGGTGGATCACAAAGTTAGTGCGATGTGGAGCATGAAGAACCATAAAAAGAAAAAAATATTTTTATATATACATGCAAATACATAGACAAACATATAATTTTTACAAATTTACTTAACTTTTTATTTTTTATTTATATTTTAACATATGTCATTATTCATTATGCCCTTATAATTGTTTTAAAGAATTATATATTCCCCATATTGAAAATTTTGAATTTTTTTTAAACTATGGAAAGGTAACTAATTAATTAACTATATGCTACCTTCTATCCTATATGAGCCAAATAACTGATTTGCATATATTAAAAAATTAGTTAAGTTAGTTATCTTTAAAAATACATGTTAGTTTTCCTAAAATACCACTTTAATCATTCTCATTAAAAATTAATTCTTGATGAAAACCCCCTTAGTATAATATGGAGAGCTTGGAAAAACAATTACAGATTTGTGAAATAAAGTGAATTAAGATCTTATATTTAAAACCATAACAAACATTTTTACTCACTACATATTATATTTTTAGGACCATAAGGAGTACTACCTTCAGTCCTAAATATAAGATAAAGTTGACTTTTTTTGGAGAGATTAAGAAAGCTAAATAATTTATTTAATCAAATTATATGTTATATATCTTTATATTATATATTAGATTATTAGTTAAACTAATTAGTTTAGAGGAAAAAATAAAACTAAAAATACTCAAAAGTAATTTAATTAGCTTCCTTAATTTCTCCAAAAAAAATCAACTTTGTCTTATAATTAGAATCGGAAGGAGTATTATCTAAATATTAAAACCACACACACACACACACACACACACATATATATATATATATATATGCACACACACAATCTCTGATGACCCTTAATATAAGAGCTATAATTTGCGAATACTAAAGAAGTTAGCTAAATTAATTATTTGTAATAAATTTAAATTGGTTTTCTTTGAATACCCTCTTTAATCATGTATATTTTAACTAACTTTGATGGAAGGAAACCCCTTCTTTGTGTGCAATCATTAAGGATCTTTTAGGAGAAAAAATATAAATTTAGGAGATAAAGTAATTGAGATCTTATATTTATGGTCAAGATAAACTTCTTATTTTGCTCTTATAAATATTTATATATTTACTACTAGAGGGAGTGTATTATTTAAGGGTCTAATTGTATTACTTTTAATCCTAAGGATTTTGTGTGTGGGGAGATGAGGACAAAAAACACACAAATGGAGAACAATAAAAGTGGGAAGGAATGTGAATTGAGTTCTTCAAGTGTCACATGTCTTCTCTTTAAGTCTTTTCATGTAATCTTTCTTTTTGGTTTATCACTCAAATATACCTGTGGATTTTTAATTTGTTGGTGTTTCTTTATATATATTCCTCAACCATTTTCCCCTTTTTATATGACGTAAGCAGTTAAATTATCGCATAAAAATTAAAATATATCCATTTAATATTAAAATTGGATTCTGCCTTATCTATATTTCTCCTTTCCCTAATATATTCTTCCTAATTAATGTTTGGTAATTTCGGTGAGATTTTTTAGCATGTTTATATATATATATATAATATTAAATTATATGAAAAGGAAAAACCTCACTTTTTTGTAACGTATGCAGTTCCTTGGTTTCTAGAAGATGCATTGAATTCTGGCTTCGAATAATTGAGGTGGGTAAACACATGAAGGACAGATATTAAATACTTGATAAAATCGAACCCATTATCAGCCAAATTAAACCAACATTATACAAACAAATCTCCTTCATGATACACATTTCATAGAGAGAAATTAATTAATCTCACTTTTTGGAGTTAGGTCTTGATTAATCTCTAAATGAATATATGTTGAACCTTGATTAATTGAATTAGGTCTTGATGAACATATATATGAACAAATTGAACCCTTCTTCTTCTTCTTCTTTTTAACTTTTGAAGCTAAAAGTTCCAAAAAGCTCAAAATTTGACATTAAAAACCATTGAATATCGCCCTTTTATTCTAAAAACTTTATACTCCATCCTATCCAAAATGTAGGAGCGCTAGTTGGACAGGTTTTTTTTTATCCTAATTGTAAGACATTAATTTATTTTGTTTCTCAAATTTTAATTTATTTACTAAAACAATCATATTAATTGTATATACTAAACGGATTTTCATCAATAAAAATGGTTTTCAATGTAAATGATTAAAGGAGGTATTTTAAAAAAATCAACACACATTTATTACAGATTTATTACATATAACTAATTTAATTACTTTTCTTAGTCTCTGTAAATTAGTTATATATCTACTTCGACAAATGAGGATTACAGAGAATATGACCATATCACGTCTAATTATGTAGTTAGTTATTTTTGTAGCCAACATCTAATAGAAAGAACTATTTAGTTAATCAAGCAATACCTAAGTTGTAAGGTTTCGGGCGTACCTAAAGTGTCGATTTGTACTCCTAAGATACCCACACGAACCGGATCACTTTCGGAACACCGGTTATGAAACACAGCAAATTCACCAAGAAAGAGAAAGAGATTTTTGTAGAGAATATTTTTCTCTATGTTGTGTTTTATATGCAGTTCACTGTTTTTTTATTCACATATGTAGTCAGACAACTATTCCCCCCAAAACATATGGGGAAATTGTTCCCACTAGGTTTCAATTTCGAACCCTTGGGGAATCTTACCAATTAATACCCCACATATATTTGAATATTTTATTTGGTCCCAAAGCTAATGGGTTTGGACCTAATCTACCAGGGTGGACCTAGCCCAATTCCCAACATAAGTAGTGGAATGTCATTCTCTCTCTCTCTCTCTCTATAATATCATAACTTGATTGAATGAATAAGAGCTCGGTCCAATGGCGTAAGGACAAGGTTCCAATCTGTGGCCATTGTATCGAATCTATTTCCTACCTTTTGGTTAAAACCAACACATACCAAATTTTAAACAGTGCAATAATTATAGGCAAACACACATACTATAGTTTTTGACATGCATGAGAGATTATTGCTTCCGAAACAAATAAAAACCAAGTTCTTTATGTTGGCAGTAGAAAAGTCCCACTTAGAGACGAAGGGTTAGTGATCAAAGTCAATACACATGGGAATACAACATAATGAGAGAGAGGAAAACATATACATATTGAAGGATATCGAATAATTTGAAAGACAATGGAATAATCAAAGTGTCGTTGTACGATGTGGTCATCAATCATATGAGAATTCTCTTAGGTGTAATATTAACTTCTCATGGTTTCCCAATGGTCCCTCCCTTTGATTTAGGCACAAGCATGCTTGTGCTGTGTTGTGTCTTGTGTACTTGTTTGGTTGTGTGTGACTGTGTGTGTCTCTTCATCTTTCTATTTGGCTCCTTCTTCACCTCTCATAGTGCACACACCTGACCTACGCGCGCGCACAAAGCTTGTGTAAACATGCCAGACGTGTCCAAACAAAACAAGTTAATGTGCACATCAATTATGGCCGAAACTCAAATAGACCAGTTTTAATGGACTGTGTGTGTGGGTGGGTGTGTGTCATTGTGAAAACGTTGCCACTAACAAACACATGTATTTACGTCGCTTGCTATGCTCATTGAGTTGTCTCTTATTATTAGGGTTTGAATAATGATTTTGATGGGGAGAGAGATCAACGAAAATTGTATCATTGCACGTTTTCTTGTAGTTTGGATTGTTATTAACAAGCTAGAAAAATCTCTTCGACTTTAATTGAAATTATGTTTCAGACTTTATTTTCAAGGCATCAATGCTTCTAGTTTGTACTATTAGAATAAAATGTGATTGCAGGTTTTTTTAAAAGAAAAATCTAGTGAGGATCACTATAATATAATAAGGTCTTAAGGAAGGAGCGTGATCACTAAATACGTCCCACAACAAGTAATAAATAGTATGCAATGACCAATTCCCAAGGAACAAAAAACTGGATTGGGCAATGAACCGGTCACGGCACATGTTCAACGGTTAATGGCTCAACCGGGGTCTAACCAGTGGTCGGACCGACCATATTAAAATATTATAATTTATTAGTAGCAATATATATATATATTAATATATTTTTAAAATTCTATAGTTAAAAATGAAGATCTTTAGAAAAAAATTGCTTAAAATCTATTAGTATTAGTTATAATGCCTATATTTATGCAATAATATCTCATTATCTATAATTATTATATCATTTTAAATAAGTTTTTTCATTATCTTCTTCTTCTTTTTTAGATTTTTTCTTTCTTTACCTACTTTTCTTTTCATTTTGGTCTTCAACCTCTCATTTTTCCCTCAAAATTAACATAAAATAATAATTTTAAAAATAAAAAAATGAAATCGGTCCAACTAGTTGAACCATCGGTTTTCCCGATTCAGACCAGTCCAACCGGTTCACGGTCCAATGGGTGAACCAGACCAAACCACTGACCGGTTCCCGGTTGAACCAGCCGGTCCGGTCCGGCTTTTTGTTCACTGCAAGTTCCGATATATAAAATAACAACATATATATATTGGTCAATTGTTATAGGACTTTTTGGTGAATTACATTCCTTTCCTTAAAATCTTATAGTGATTTCCCCAAAAATCATGTCAACTTTGATTAAAATTTAGTATTTTTATTGGTACATATACTCTTTTTTTGGAGGCTTGTTCGAGGCACTATTAAGTATTACATATAGGCATCTTTCCTGGTAAATATTCAAATATTGGTTTGATATATTATGAGGGACTTACATTTCAGAAAAAATTCCTATACATAATGTCCTAAGGAAATGATGTAATCACTAAAATAGTTCTGCAAGTTAGAAGTATGCAATAACAAGTTTTGATATAGGAGATGACAACAGGTTTATAATGCACATTTGTTGTGGGACTTTTTAGCAATTACATTTCTTTTTAAGGATCTTATAACTATTTTCGCAAAGCTCTACTCAACTTTGATTTAAATTTACATTTCTTTTCTTGACAAGCATAAGCATCCTTCTTTGTGTTAAACATGATTAGTTTTGATGGTATCAAATATTTAAGAGCAAAAAATTTAAAGAATAAATAAGAAATACTCTCAGAAAATCCAATATGAAAAAAAATAAGAAATTCCTTTCTCACCTCAATCAAAAAGAATGTAACATCCTTCACTCTTAATGTGATCATGTAAATAAAAGAAAGTTTTTATGAAAGCAAATTTGGAATAATTTGCATAGGTTTTTAATAAAAATTTCATAATCAAAGCTAATTGATATCAAAGGTGCAAAGTATACGCAAAATATAAAGAAATTAAAGGGTTTATAAATGTTCATTTAGATTCGGCAAACTAGTGAATTGTTCCATGAAGTTCAAATAGGGGGAGAGAAAAATAAGAAAAATATGTTGCATGTAATCTGTTTTCATATTCATACAAATATTTTTATAAAGGATATGTTATTATCAAAAATGGGGAGATATTATCAAAAATGGAGAGAATGTTATATATGATTAGTTTTAATGATGTCAAATATTTAAGAGCAAAACGTTTACATCACATATTTATTTCCTATTTTAACTAATTATCATATTTAATGTGAAATATCTTGTAAATTAATCAAGAAAAGAAAGAAGTTGCCAAATTGGATTATGGAGAATGATCAAAAAGAAGAAGAGAGATTGAAGAAAGAAAAACTTGCAAAAATAAATGAAAATATCAAGGTTCAAGTTCTTAGATTTGATTTGGAAGTTGTACATTATGCTCAAATGAAAGTTGGAATGACTCAATTCAAAGGTAAAATATCTCATCAAGAAGTTATATCATCTTAACTCAAGTCATCTTTCATTTTAACTTGAGTTGCACCTCCGGAGATGATTTTTCCATGCTTCACTCGAATTAATTTGGGCATTAACTCCAGTCATTCTCTCATTCCTACTTACTTTGTTATGCCTGTTGTTTATTCAACTTGACATGCGTTTGGTAATTTGGCCATATCTCTTAAACTACAAATCCGTTTAAGTTTTCAGGTGCTTATCCAAAGATCAAGATTCAATAGCTTTTTTTCCCAACGAATATCACTATTTTTTTCAAAACTTCCAACGGTCATATTCTACAAAGCTCAACAAAAAGATGCAAGCTCTATGGGAAGAAGAATGTACCTAATGGACATATACCCATCATCGACAGAAGAGGTTTTAAAAAGTAAGCGATAGCTTGTGTGTGCACTGTTGAAATGCCGAAACTCTGAATCCAACATTTCAATTCATATACTCTCTACGTTTCAGTATTGATTTACTTCATAGAGAGATAATTTGATTGTACTTCAATGTTCAACATAATCTACTTGATAGAGAGAGAGAAGTATGTTTTCAATAGAATTATTTTATCTTTGTGAGTGTTACTTAAGATTGGGATATTTTGAGGGAGAAACATATTGTGACCTTACAAGTTGTAAGAGGGAGCTGTTCTCAAGTATCAAAATTAAACTTGAAGGAGTAAATGCTTCACAAGTGCGAGGCTAAACTTATGAGATTGTAAAAACTTTTCTTGTGTCCGGATCAAACAAGAAGATAGTGGATTAAAAGTCTCAAATGTAGCCTGAGGCTAGATATATGTCACTATGGATTAGACTGAACCAGAATAAATCACAGTTGCATCTTCTCGTTCCTTATTTCTTATATTTCCAACATAACTAATCCAGATATTTGATTATCCATTTCTAGTTCATTATTTTCATACTCAATATGACTTTTTATTTTCATTCAAATGCGAAAAGATTTTTAACTTTTTATTTACACCAAATCCATCCCTTCTTAAGTGTTAGATGGTTCGAACGCTTTGGAGGCCTGTTTGAGTCATATACACACTAAATATGAGCATTTTTCCTAAAGGAAATTCAAACTTTGGTTCACTATATTATGAGAGACTAATCCTTTATGCTAGATCCTGTAACACCCCAAATTTTATTTACCAATATGCCTTGTAATTGTTTGTGGCATTTAATGAAACGGAATGGTGAATATTCATGATCAAAGGAATTAAACACTGAAAATTGGAATGTAAAAGTGCTGCTAGTGAAATTTTCTGTGAGTCAGTGAGTTTGTCATGTGGTTTTAGATCACCAAATGATGTCCAAAAATTGTTCAATTTTATAGGATGAAAGTAGACATCCTAAACTTTAATCATGAGAATTATTTGGAGCTGTACATAAGGATTTATGAATTTTTGAAATTAGCCCAGTAAAACATGCCAACATTTCATGGCAGCGTCCAAAAAACAAAAATTTGGGAAGTGTGGGCTTCTAGTTGGCTAAAGGCTATATTTTGCCTTGAAACTAAACTTAATAAGGGTCATGTAGCCTTTAGAATCACAACAATTAAAGTTTTACAAATAAAGTTGTGATTTTTTAAAGTTCGGTCAAAAAATCTGCCAAGATGACCAACTTTTACGAATTTTGGGATAAAAATGTAATAACAATTATATAAATTGCGGAATTAAGTAAAAGCCTATATTTTCCCTTTATTGGTGGATATTTGTTGACAAAAATATCCAAAAAGGTGGAAATCACTTATTCAAGAAACCAAGGGAATTAAATATGAAAGTACAAAAGATGAGCACATGTGGAATTAAAATAAAATATGATTACTTTGTACATGTAGTGTGACTAATGGAAGGAAATCCCAATTGTGTGCATGGAGGGGGTTCTTAGGCGTGAACTTGGGCCAATTAGAGGAGGAAGGGATTAGTTCCATTTTAATTGAAACTTATGACATCAATTGGATGTAGATAAAGCCCAAGTACATTTATGTCATAAAATTGGATTTTTGGTAATAATTTAATTAAGGAAAAATAGTAAAGATATTTATGAGTCTCTTTGCTTCATCTTTCCCCCTCATTTGGCCGACTCAAGCAATAGAGAGAGAGAGAGAGAGTGAGTGAGTGAGCTCAATTTACAACCGTTATTTAGCTTAAGGTAAGACTTGATTTTTCTTGGTGATTTAGCTTTTACTTGTGTAATCTTTACCTAAGCTTCTCTTTTCCATGGATTGGCATGTTTAGCAAGCAAAATTTCAAGATTTGAGGGGGGAAATATTTCGGCTAGACAGAGAAAGAAAGAGAAAACCAAATGTAACATCACAAACTTCAAATCCTTGTTGTTGTTGGTTTTGTTGTTGAAGTTGTTGGTTGATTTGTGGTTTGTTTGCTTTTGTTTGTAAATTTGGAAAGTGTTGATCCTAAGGCGTTATGCTACCAAATTTCCTCAAATCTTGGGTATTATGTGTTTAAATGGTTAATCAAGTGAAAAGGAGTAAGCTTTCGGTGTTCGAATTCAAAAATCCAATTTCCCCTTTTCCTTCTTCATGTTTTGGCCAAGAAAGAATAGGGGGTAAGAGTTGGATTTTCATGAATCTGATGATTCCATTGCGTTTATGAGGGAAATTTAGGTGGGGTTGAGGTTGAAAACTTTTGCAAAAAAGTCCTAGAAAGTGAAACAACCAAAACACCCCTAAAACCCTAAATAGGGGATGTCAAGGGTAAAACTGTCATTTGAAAGTGATTTTGTGAAAACTGAGGCCAAAAATAGATTCTTTGGGCAAAAATATGTAAAATAATCTTGGTCAAAATTTCTGGAAAAGTACGATCGGATCGAGTACGGTGGGGTTGGGATCATGTCCCCAAGGGTATTTTGGTAATTTTGTAGTTTAGACTAATATAACAAGCAAAAACACTTTGTATGAGTCTAAAATAATACATGAATGAGTTTTAACCTAATTCTTATACATTGGGAATTTTATGACCGGATAAATCGCTTGAGCCCACTATTACAAAAAACTAAAGCTGTGGCGCTTATAATTGTATTAATTGTGGCGCTAGAAAAGTGCCACATAGCTGGACGCCACTAAAAAAAGCTGTGGCGCTTGGAAGCGCCACAACATTTTAATTTTTTTTTTAAAAAAATACCCTCCTGTGGCGCTTGTTAGAGGAAGTGCCACAGGAGGGGACGCAAGCGCCACAGAAAACCCCCCTCCTGTGGCACTTCCTCTAACAAGCGCCACAGGAGGGTCCCTTTTTTTTTGCTTTTTCTTTTTCTTTTCTTTCCTGTGGCCCTTTTTTATGCTTTCTGATTGTGAAGCTTTATATAAAATGAGTTGCTTTCATGTTTATCATCTCTCAAATTGTCAATCTTTCTATTTTATATTTCAACCTGTTATATATATATATATATATATATATATAATTTTCACATTTAAAATTCAAGTTCCCCAACAATAATGTTCTTACACAACAATATATTTATTGTCATTTCCCCAACAATAATGTTCTTACATTAATACTCTCTAAAGCTAACATAAAAAATATCACAATACAAGAACTTGATATGTGAACACAGTATATCAACAACTAATTAAGTAAATTAAAAGATTACTAAAAAACACAAGCTTGTCGGCCAAAAAATTTAAACAAAACAAAAAGGAAAACGTTATATTACGGTTTATCTTGACTGTACTCAAAAAAATTTAAACAAAGCAAGCTAGAATGAAACAATCTTCTTCTTACGTTGGTGACGCTAGCTTGAGTGACGAGGATAAGCAAATGCGAGCTGTGGAGTGGAGTAGGGATCAACTGGAGTGGGGTTCAAAAGAGGAAGAGAGACAGAGAGTATGAAGAAAAGGGAACAACTAGGAACAAAAGTGGGGACAGATGAAACAAAAATGGAAAAAGGGACAAGAGAATTTAATGAAGAAAACGAGTGTGTGTTTTTGTTGTGCAAGAGAAAGTGATATCTTTTACAGGGGGAGAGGTGTCAACGTGAGCTGAGGAAGAGGGAATAAAAAGAAAAAAGGGAGGGAAAAGATAAAAAGTAAAGTTAAAGGAGGGAAATCTGATTGGAGGGAGAGTTGAAAATTCATATCCAGCCAATTGTGGCACATCTTTCATGTTTATCATCTCTTTGCATACTGTTGTGAAGAAGTTGGTCTATTCCGGTGTGTGTGTAAATTTCCCTTTTTTGTTTCTAGTTGATTTGTTCATTGGATTTCAATTTCTACTGTTTTGGAAAAAAATTGGCATTTTGCACTTCGTTTGTGACTGAATCTTGGCTTAATTAGTATGTCATTGAGATTGGTTGTGCTTGTTAAATATCTCATGTCTCTGTCTGCGCACTCCACATAGCTTTCCACCATTTTTCTTCTTATATATTTCTTACTTTGCACTTAGCCCCCAGATTTTCTATTTTCTTAAAAAGTCCAAAATATCTGAGTTTTTAGTGTCCTGATCATTCATAAATCTTCAAATTTCATTATTTCTTCCAAGTTATTAATTTCCAATTACATTTATATATACACATGAATTTGAAGGAATTTAGTTCCCTTTTTCTAATTTCCAATTTCATTATTTCATCCAAGTTCCCTTTTTGAGTGTGTAATGTGAATTTAGTTTTTTTATACCACATTGAGAAATCATGAAAGAAACTTGGAAGCACCTTCGATAGATAGATCTTGAAGCTAAAAAATATGGTTATGATATCTAATGATGATTGACAAACCATGTTGTGGGGCTATCAAATTAAAAACTAGATTAATATGCACTAGCTTACTTGTTTTGAGCTTCCTATTGAACCTAATGATCTTGGTATATTGAAACTGATGAATTTCTAGGGTAAAATTCACATTAATTTTAATAGTGTAAAATTCGAACTCAAAACCCCCAAAGATATTTAGTCATTTATAGATCCACCAGGCTACCAATTGTTCTTAATTTTTAATTTACATCAAATAGATAACATATTGATATTTAAATATTTTATTATTTTTAGGACTAATACAAATTCACATTTGTATCATATTTTCCTATTATTGACATAATTATCTTATTTAAATTTATGGGTCTTTCCAATGTGTTTTCAGGAAATCGAAATTCACAATACCATGGTTTGAGACGTAAAACCAAGGTTTTTGACAAGACAAAAATATGACATTGGTATTGTTGTGATCACATAGAAATTAAAGTGGTATTCTCTTAGTGATGCGAGATGGTGAATTAATAAGTGTTATTTGTAGGTAAACGTGTGAATTAAAAAGTGCAAGATTAGTGGCATACATTTTCTAATTTGCAGACAATCAACAAAGTCATTTCAACAATGCCTTTAAGTTCATAACAAATGTAGTAGTTTTGGGTAATATTATAATGTTTTGGGTAATAACTCTCTCATAAACTTGCAAGTATCACTACTGCCATCGTTCTCCCTTGGGTTGCTGGCCTACTACATCCTTGCCTCAGTAGAATCTTCTTCCAAATCCTCAATCACAAACATAGTGTCCTTGGAAGCTAAAGATTAGCTGGTAAGTTATGTTATTGCTTGTTGATGAAAGTTTTTGAAACCTGAGGATATCATGGTACTGCTATTTGTTGTAAGCGTGATAAATTTGAATTACTAAACTTTGAAAATGGTAGTTGAACTGTTAGTTTTTATAGTGTGTGATGAGTGTTTCATATAGCTGTTCTAAACTTGAGTGTTTGTGAAAATGGATTAGGTGGTAATAAAATGGATCACTGTTGGATGAATGCTTTGAGAATTAGTGAAGAATATGAGAATGGGGTGGAAATGTTTATTGAATTTACTAAAATGAATGCGCCTAGTAAAAATAGGAAGTATTTTTGTCCATGTATCAACTGTTTAAATGAGAGTCTATGAGATGTTGATGATATAAGGGATCACTTACTTTGTGATGGAATAAATCTTCAGTACACAAGGTAGATATGGCATGGTGAGGAAGTAACCGCTTGTGCGTCACACGAGAAGGAAGTTTTGGAGGTTAGAGATGACAATAGAATGGAGAACATGATTCACGAAGTTGAGGTAGAATGTTTTGCACAAATGCCTGTATATGATAGCATACGGAGTAATGTAGAGACACCTTTGTACCCTGGGTGTACTAAGTATACACGCTTGTCAGGCATTTTGCACTTGGTCAACTTAAAGGCAACTTGTGGGTGGACCGATAGTAGTTTCACATTGTTACTAGAATTGTTGTGTGATATGTTTCCAGAGGATAATGTACTTTCAAATCGTATGTATGAGGCCAAGAAAATATTATCTACGATAGGTATGGAGTAAAAAAAGATACGTGCTTGCCCTAATGACTGCGTATTGTACAGAAATGAGTATAAAGGCTTAAGTAAGTGTCTAAAATGTAAAACTTCTAGATACAAAGTGAAGAAAGGTAATAGGTGTGGTGATGAGACAAATAAAAACCAAGCTTTAAAGGTTTTGTGGTATCTTCCAATCATACCGCGATTCAAACGAATGTTTGCTAATGCAAAAGAAGCAAAGAAGTTGAGATGACATTATGATGACAGAGTTTGTGATGGAAAATTCCTTCGGCACCTGGCTAACTCTCCACAATGGAAGAAAGTAGATGAAATGTATCCCGGATTTGACAGCGAGCCTAGAAACCTTTAGCTTGGGCTTTGCACAAACGGGATTAATCCCTATGGTACTTTTAGCAATACACATAGTGCATGGCCCGTTCTGCTGGTAATTTACAACTAACCTCCTTGGTTGTGTATGAAACCCAAGTATATGATGCTTTCTATGATGATTTCGGGATCAAAACAGCCAGGGAACGATATCGATGTCTACTTGGCACCTTTGATAGATGACTTAAAGAAGTTGTGGGAGGATGGTGTAGATGTGTTTGATGCATATAAGCAACATTCGTTTAAGCTACGTGCAATATTTTTCACCACAATTAACGACTTCTCTGCATACGGTAACTTGTCAGGTTATAGTGTCAAGGGTCATAAAGCATGTCCGATATGTGAAGCAAGTACACAATTCCATCAACTCAAGTACGGTAGAAAAACGGTCTACCTTGGTCATAGACGATTTCTTCCTCGGTTCCACCCGTACCGTAGGCTAAAGAAGGCTTTTAACGGTTTGCTGGAGAATTAAATGGCTCCGAAGCCATTAACTGGAGATTACGTTTATATTTGGGTAGAAAAAATCAATGTCACTTTTGGTAAAAATCAAAAGACTATGGGTGAGAAGAACATATGGAAGAAGAGGTCAATTTTCTTTGATCTTCCATATTGGAGTAGTCTTGATGTGAGACATAGTATTGATGTGATGCATGTGAAAAAAAATGTATGTGATAGCGTTGTTGGTACGTTTTTACACATACTAGGGAAAACAAAAGATGGAATTAGTGCAAGACTAGACTTGATTGAAATAAGAATAAGAGAATGACTACATCCACAACTAAGAGATGATGGTAAGAGAGCGTACATGGAGCCAGCAGCGCATACATTGTCAAAAGCCGAGAGAAGAAGTTTATGTGGGTGTTTGCACAACATTAAGGTGCCATAAGGGTATTCTTCTAATTGAGCCGACTTGTGTCAATGGAAGATTTGAAGTTAGTTGGAATGAAGTCTCATGATTGTCATGTCTTGATGCAACAACTATTACCAGTAGCTGTTAGAGGCATTATGAAAGATGATGTGCGAAGGACGATAACAAGGTTGTGCAGTTTCTTCAATGCTATTTGTAGCAAAGTTGTTGACATTGCAAGGTTAGACAAATTAGAAAATGAGGGTTATACTATTCTATCCCAACTAGAGATTCATTTTGCTCACGCATTCTTTGATATAATAGTGCATTTAATAGTTCATCTGGTAAGGGAGGTAAGACTATGCGGCCCAGTTTATCTAAGGTGGATGTACCCTTTCGAGCGATACATGAAGAACTTAAAAGGGTAATCTAAAAATCCTTATCGACCTGAAGCCTCAATTATGGAAAGATATGTCGTTGAAGAGGCTATGGACTTTTGCAAAGAATATCTATCAAGGTCAAAGGCCCAATCTCGTCATGAAATGGGTACAAATAAGGGAACACGAGGGCTCAAAGTGAAGAGTATGCGACGTGAAGAGGTGTTGCAAGCACACCTGTATATCTTGAAAAATACGGAAGAAGTTCAGCCGTACTTAGCCGAATACAGAAAGAGTTTAAAGGATATCTATCCAAGGAAAAATGACATGCAAATAGCTAATGAGCAAAACAAAACTTTCATAGAGTGGTTCAAGGATAAGATAGCGCACGAGACCAATGTGTTTGAGACAATCAAATGGTTAGCTTGGGGGCCTTCTTTTGAGGTCATAACCTGGAGTGGCTTCGATATAAACGTGTATTCTTTCTATACAAATGGCCAGGATAACAGAAGTACTATGCAAAATAGTGGGGTGATGGTGGTAGCCGAATCAATGCACTTTTCTAGTTCAAAATACAAAAACCCTATTTTGGCATCCATGGTCTATTATGGAGTTATTGAAGACATATAGGAGATAAGCTACACTAAGTTGAGAGTTCCTTTATTCAAATGCAAGTGGGTTAACAATAATGCTGTTGAAATAGACCAATTTGGATTCACCTCAGTTGATCTTGAAAGAGTCGATTATAAAGATGAGCCATTCATTCTAGCAAGTCAGGCAAAACAAGTGTTTTATGTCATTGATCCAGCAAATGAAAAATTGTCTATTGTACTCCAAGGTAAAAAACAGAAGGATGGTGATTTGAGTTTGAATCTTGATGACATGCCGCCTTTCACTACAAATCCGCCTATGCCATCTGAAGTGGAATTGCTAGATGATGATCAATATGCAGCTAGAGTTGATCATTGTGAAAGAATTAGGGAAAACACTTAAAGTAAGATTTTGAATTGTTTAGAGTATGCATGTAATTTCAATTTACTTATCATATGTCACATTTATTTCTTAGTAAGATTTTGAATTGTTTAAAGTGTGCATGTAATTTCACTTTACTTATCATGTCACATTTATTTCTTAGCAGGATCATAGCAAGTTCAAATTCGGGCGACTCTGTTGGCTCACCGGTTAAGAAAAAGGTTAGAGGAAGCACGAAGTTGCGATCGTTGGTGGCACGTCATGAGGAACAACAGGCGAGCAGGGTTCACGTGGAATGTGATGCTAATTTGAAGCCACTCGGCCCAGACGGAGACACGTTCATTAGCTACCTTGGCTTTCTGGGTCGAAGCAAAGTTAGCATTCTAATTCCTACCTGGTAGGAAGTTTCAAAGGACACGAAGCGTATGATTTGGGAACAAATTTTGGTATGTAAAGTTGTATTTGTATCTATATTTTTATTTCTATTTGTTCATATATAACGACTACTATATATTTTATTTTGTAGCAAACCTACGATGTTCCCAACACGAAGGAGATGTACAAGTATTGAATGGGGGAAGTTCGTGAGTGGTGGAAAGATTTCAAGTCCACGCTCACAACCAAGTATGTTCAAGGGCCAAGGAGTCATGAGGATCGTTGTAAAGAGTATTCGTTTCTTTCTCCAAATGACTGGAGGTTGTTTGTCGCATCGCGATAAGATCCCAATTTCCTAGTACATTGTGGTCATCTTAGTGTTAAACATTTTAGTTGAACTTACTTGACATCGCTAACTCAGTTATCATTATTCTTTGTTTATATAGAAATTGAGTCAAGCAAATCAAGAGAGGTGAGCGAAAAACAATTATCCTCATTACATGTCACGTGGGGGTTATCAGAAGCTCGAAAAGAAGATGATGCAGGCTAAATTGCAAAAATTGGAGGAAGCAACCCAAGTAGATCCTAGTATAGTCGTGCAGGCGCCACCTCCTCCCCCGCGTCATAAAAAATGGAAAGCAAAGAGGATAAAGGGAGAGAAATATATAAATCCAGTCGTTGCTGATGTCGCTAAAAGGATTGTGAGTATTTAATAAAAAGTATATTTAAATGTGTTTCATTTTTCTAACGTTGATAGCATGTAATTACTTTCTATTTATCCATTGTATGCCACAGGATGAACTTGAAGAGCAGAGCAGCCATAGTTCCTTCACTCAAACTGGAAGGATGGACATCTTAGCCACGGCGCTTGGTAATCTAGATCACCCTGGTCAAGTTAGAGAGGAGTCAAGGAGAGTTGGTCTCTCTAAATACTTTGGATAAGGTTCACAAGCTTATGGACGAGGTGAAATGAGTCAAGAGTTTATGGCCAAGGTTCGAGAGGAAATTCGAGCAGAGCCACATCACTCACTTCGATACGAGCTTAAAGAAGAGTTGTTGAGTGAGCTACGTGGTGAGATGAGTACGATGGTGTTGTCTCATATACAAGGCGGGATGTGTAATATGGCATCTAAATATGAGGTTTGTAACTAATTTCATTTAACATTATATTGAGTTTTTCCTTACGTTATTTTAATTAATTCTTTCATTTCTCTTACTCAGGATTCCCCAGCCTTTCCCAGCACCAAAGGCAGTTACAATCCGCTAAAGGTTGGACATGGCGACCCTGGTCCTTCACTAGAGCCTGGAGAACCCTGCATTATGTATTTGGAAGTCCCGTACCTGTGTGCTGTTGCTGATGCTGTTGTATACAGCCATGCCACCACCCACCATAATAACCAAATTCGGGACGATCAACGTAAGGTCAACGTGACAAGTGTTCGACTGGGGGAGGAAGGTGTAGATGTCCCATTCCCCGATAGTGAGGTTGCCAATCTAGGTCAGGCAATCGGATCTTTCATCTTGTGGCCTAGACATCTTGTTTTGACTGTGTCAGTCCCTCCAATGGTAGGAAACACCTTACTGTTACTTGATCCTTGACATTCTACTTATAATCTTGATTTTATATGTTACTAGGAACAAGATGATGCGACAAAATTTCCCTTTTTAGCACGACTGCAAAATATTCATCAAGACTAAACAAGGTCGACTTGCAGATGCCTTGTGAGATTGTGGGTCGCAGAATCTCGTATAATTATGGACTTGATAACAAAGATATTAGAGAGTTCCTATCTTTAGAGAAGATTGACGTAGGGTGGGTCACATTTGCAATCATGTGAGTTCAGTTATAATTTTTAATTGTAATTAATGCATTAATATTTAGGGGTTTTAGGTTTCTACATTTACTGTGTCATTTCTCATTTCATTTATGTGGTAACTGCTTCCACAAACTGTGTGCCGAACGAGGGCTCCACACTACATATGGCTTCTTATGTCCTGGCACTATATCACGGCGTAATAGCCAGAGGTTGGAAGATCGGATGAGCTATGTAGGCTATACAATAGGCGAGACTATGCTGCCTTGTTATCTGGCACCAATTGTTGAAGGGCAAGTAACTTTATTTGATATATTTATACACGTTCACTTTGCTAAACAGTATCATGTTATCTAACCTCATTTTAATCTATATACGCATGTGATTATAGTTATCATTGGAGTCTCTGTGTTCCTTGTCCCTCGATCAACGTCATCTTTTGGTTTGACTCATTGGGTCGCAAGCCAGACGCAGATATCAAAAACATTTTTAACACGTAAGTAAATTTATTTGTCCGTCATTGATTTTTTATTTTATTCAATTATTTTAATGTCTTTTGTTTATCATTTTAATTATTACAGTGCACTGAAGACATATTATATAATGGGTAGGAAGCGTGAAGGTAAAGCTGGTCATACAAAGTGGTTCCAACCAAACGTAAGTTCTTTACATTCAAGTTCTTCAATTGACTATTGCTTTACATAGGCCTTTATTCTTTATTACCGTTTGCTTTTGATGTATAGTGTCCTCAGCAAGTAGGGAAAACTGAGTGCGGCTTCTATGTTATACTATATATATATAACATTATTTTTTCTGGCCTTACTACAAATTTTGAACAGGTGATCATTTCTTGATTCTCAATTGAATTTCAGTTCTTTTCATGTGATTGAATTGTTAGTAATTTCATTCAATTTATTTATTTATGTTAACATATTCTCCATTTTGCGCATAAATTTTTGGTGATCAGGACCCCTACACAATCGAAGACATTAATTTGATCCGAGACCTGTTGTCAGGACATCTTCTACAACACATAAAGAGGTGATGATGTGTAGAGGTTTTTTTACATAGTGCAGTGGTTTTGTACAGTGCTATATAATTTTGCATATTCGAATACTTTTCCTAGTTTCTTATTTATGAGTACTTTGAATTTGTTAAGGCATTATGCTTTACAAAGAACACATTGGAAAATGATGATGAAGAATAGGGATTTTCATGGAAGCATGTCATCATCTCTTTGGCCATATGCATGTCATGATTTACATTGAAAATTGAAGTTTGCACATTGAAATGATGTTATGATGATATATGCGCTATATGTCATGATAGAGAAATTAACATGTGATTTTCACTTCCATGAGTATTAGGGGAAGCTAGAGAGTTAATCATGAGAGAATGGTTCATGGATCTGGTTTTTTCTTTCAAAGATAGCAATGTACAGGTTAGAGAACTTGTTAGGATAGGTTCATCTACTAGTATGGAGGCAGCGAAGATGGAGCCAGTGGGAGGGGAGACTTGTAGTAGTATGGAGGCAATGGTGAAATTGATGGAGCAAATGGGAACTTGTAGTAGTATGGATGTTGTGGTGAAGGGGATGGAGGAGGTGGGGACTTGTAGACATATGGTGGAGGAGCAGAGAGGGATGGTGTAAGGAGTAAAATGTTAAAATAAAATTAAAGAAAAAGGATACAACGACTGTTTTCCCCAAAACAGTCGTTGTATTTCCCATACTACGACTGTTTTTTAACAGTTGTCTTTTCCCGAATTTTCAACAACACTAAGATAGATGTCCCCTTGAAAACAGTCATATAAAGGGCAAAAAAATGGTCGTTAAAAGTTCCTTCTGTAGTAGTGTATGTTGTATGTTGCTGTATTTTGTGATATGAACACGTGCCGGGGGCACATTACCTAGCTGTGGTTAGGGACCCAACCGAGTTACACGAAAAGGTAGGGAATCCAAACAGTCAATTTGCCCTAAGTATTGTGCGCGCACACGATGTAATATGAATTTTCATTTTACATTATATGTTGCATTGCATATCTAATTTTCACATTTTATATTATTAATTGTATGTTACTACTGAGATTCGTTTGAATCTCACCCTTTTTCAAAATTAAAATATTCCAGCGGAAGCTAACGACTCCAAGAATAAAATGGTAAATACTGACGGTTGTGGTGCACGAGATCGAGAGAATGGACTTGTTAGTTATAGTTATTTTATTTCAAAATTCTGGTATAAGATTGAATATATTATTAAACCCTATGAGGATTCTTGTAAGGTAATCATGTACTATATATTAGTATAATTACGTTATTTCTGTGTTATTCATTGAACTAGACGCAAGCATTTTATAAAATATGAAAATAAGATAAGAGTTTAACAAATCCAACCTCCTCTTGTAATTAAAATTTAGATTTTAGTTTGAAATGTTTGAGACTTCACGCATATTTATATCCTACATATAAATATGCGTGAGGGTATTGTACGATCAGAATAAAGTGCCCAATATATACCTCCAATTGATTGCTGTCAGCCCCTGAATAAAATGCACGGATATTAATTTACACACATTTCCACATATGTTTGATATGGATTCTCACTAAATTAAATAGTCTTTTCAGCTTTATTAGATTTTTTTTTGCCATCCTTTTCAGCTTTATTAGATAATTATACTCCTTTTACACCTTATGTACTTTTTTTGTTATGGGGGAATTAGGTTCTAATTTTTTTTTTAAAAAAATGAATTACTTACACGTCTCTTCCATCTTTAAATAATGAAATTTGACATGCAAATATTGAAATTTTACTTATAAATGAAACAGAAGAAATAATTAATTTTTTATTTGAAACCTGATAATACTTTTCTTACTACCTCCGGTCCTCAATATAGGACATAGTTTATAGTACAAATTACACTACAAGCTATGCCCTATATTTAGAACCGGAGGGAGTATTTTTTTATTGTTTCATTTTTTGATATGGGGATTGGGAATCAAGTACACAGCTATAGAATAAGAAAAACTGTGATAGGAAATATTAGTTTTTTTATTGATCATTAATTAAAAATAGCTCAATGGGAAATGAACAACTTAATGTTATTTTCTAGATGATAAAATAATTTATTATATCCACACACATGGCAAGGTGACCATTGTCGCAATATACCAACAAAATAAGTTCACATGTCACGCGGTTTCGGTCAATAAAACCCGCGGAATGCGCTATTACAAAAAAATTAATTATTCCTTATAAAAATTTTTTGATGTGTTCGCACTAATTTATATATATATTAATTAATAAAGGTGGATCCTGTTTATAAAGGGATTGGTTCATAATAATAAATTTTTGAGATTAAATCTTACTGATGTAAAAATTATATTGGTGGATGATCCATAAATATATTTGTAAACACTCTCCTTTTAACTCTAAAGACATATCCTAACCATAATAACACTGGTGAACCAATTCACATATTGATAATATGTATACACAGTATAAATACCATTCCAGGATAAAAATGTTGTCAGAATCACGGAATGCCCCATTACAAAAATTTAATTATTCCTCATACAAAATTTTTGGAGAATGTATTCGCATTAATATATATATATATATATATATATATAATTGATTCAATTAGTATTTACTCATAATTATAAATTTATAAATTTAAATTTCATCGATGTAAAAATTTTGTTTATGGGGAATGTGTGTATATATATATATACACAGTACAAATAACATTGCAGGATAAAAATGTTGTCAGAATCACGGAATGCATTATAGCTATTACATAAATTTAATTATTCCTTGTGATGGCCAAAAAAAATTACTTATTCCTTGTAAAATATGTTTGAAGTACTATGTATTCACACTAATATATATTGTGTGTGTGTGTGTGTGTAAACAGTGCAAATAACATTCCATGATAAAAATGCTGTCAGAATTTAAATAATCACAATGATTGAAGTCTTTTATAAACAAATTTATGTCTCGATCGTTTTCCTAGTACTTTAAAAAAATCAACAAATTGGCCTAAATTCAAATGATGATGCAGTAATCAAATAAATAACATGGGTCACGGATATAAGTTTGACCCATCCCATGGGGGGAAACGATTAATATTATGGTTGTTCAGAGAATCGACTTAAATTAATTACCTGATTACTCAAAATTCAAACTAGGAATCTGGTCAGTTTTCTTTTGACTAAATAATTCAACATTTTTATACTTCTATTGTGTATAAATAATATAAATAAAAAATTATGTGAATGATGAATTATATATATATACATGTACGTTCCTACAGACCAATATTCCACTATTGATAGTTTAAGGGGAAGTTGCATTTAGTTATCTTATTTTTTTGTCTCCAAGTGCATTGTCTTCTTGAATCTTGAATAGTTGCAATTAAGAAACTCCATAATTTAATTGCGTTTGTCTCATTTGTTGTTTGTTATTTAATTAGTACTACTGTAAATTTAATCTAGACGAATAAACATTAAAATTAAAATATCTGAGCTAATTTTCAATTATGCGGAGCACTTTGTAATTATAGTTAGATCAGAGCGGACATTGTAATATGGAGGGAAAGATAAATAAGTAATATTACCACTTTTTCGTATTTATATACAATTTTCTCTTTTTTTGCTTTTTTTTTTTTGTTAAATTATATGCCAGAAATGTTAAAAATATCTTTGCTATATATCTCAACTTTTTTTACTAGAGTCAAAATATTTATTTTGAATATTATCAAAAAAAATATTTATTTTAAACGAAAAAATTTCAGTCATGCCTATGTATGATTGTTTTTGTCTGGTCGCGTTGAATAATCTTAATTTTGATTCATTCAATGTGACAAACAAATAGTGAAAACATACAAACTAAGTGCAGTTAATTTTGACAAAACGCCATGTCATAATTTTATTTTAATTGAAAATGTTAATTAACAAATTGAATGTTCATATGTTAAAGAAACATAGCTCCAATAAAATTTGAAATATTACTCTATTATTAGCTGAGGTTTAGAAGATTTATTAAGTAACTAATGTGACAGTTTCACCTCAATAAGCAAAAAATATATCAACATACGATATGACCAGAATGGTGTCTGGTTTGGTGGAAGCTAATTGGTTGATGAGAAAGAAAAAACGTGAAAGAATTGTAATTGTAAGTTCTTTTGATTATATCATAATTAGATATGAATTAATTCACTACTACATAAATTGTGATATATGACAGTTATTAACTATCATACGTAACGGTTCTGAACCGTCATATATGTAGATGCTATCAAAAGCTTGGCGCAGATACATTACAATTCCAAATTGTTATTTATTCCAAATCTATTATAACGGTTATAATATAATGCTCGTATGTATTGAGGTGTGGCGATACCATGATCTGTCCATTGCTGTGATAATAATTAATGGGCACATATAAAAAACCATCATAATATATTGTAATGCTTTCATGATACATAATGGTCTCATTTTACAACCGTTATTTATTCAATAACATACATAACGGTTTGTATATAAGAACCATTATTTTTAATAAAATTTAATAACGGTCTCACATAGACTACCGTTATGTATTAAGTACATAAATAATGGTTTATAAATAAGCACTGTGAATATTTATACTATATGACAGTTTTTATATAATAACTATGATGTATGGATATAAGACTCTTCAAGTGAAAATTTATGAGCTAGTTGACCTCCTTTATATATATAATAGAATAGCAGTACCTTACACGTCGTGTGGCTATGCAATTTGGCATGGATCAAGACATTCTAGGCTTTGTGGGGAGAATCAATGGCAACTATTGACGTATATAAGTGATAATATAATTGGTGACCTTTATGTAATTATGTCTTTTCATAGGAATTAACCCCTAAAAAGCAAAGAACTCTAGGGAAAAATCATAGCCCTTATCAAAAAGGGTAGAGGAGGGGATATGCAAACACTAGAGTTCAAGGGTTTGCATAACCCCTACGCCATTTTTTATAAGGATATTTGTCTTTTCCCCATCTTCCTTTGCTTTCCAAACTTAATTGCTTAAGACACACAAGGTATATAAGAACACTACATTATTATATATAAATCAGGAATGAGATTGATTCTAGCCATAAAGCCCATAAAATCTTGATCAATCCAAATTGCATCGCTTCTTGATGTGGAAAGTACTACTCTATTATATATATAGATATGAGACCAATTAGCTCAAAAACTCTCACATTGAAAAGTCTAGGACTGACTACAATATTGAATTTCATAGCATTTAATTTGGTGCCACATGTTCAATAGAAAGACAGGAGATGAACCTTCAGTCAGAGCAATAATGGGATGTCCAAAAAAAACATAACTTCACAACAATAAATTCAACATGCCACCTGAACAAGTTATTCACAGAGCTTGTTCATAAATGATTTTCGGTACATCTGAACTAGTTTATTCACATAACTTGTTCATGTATTACTCTTATCTGTACACATGAACTAGTTTATTCATCACACCAATTGAACTTTTTGAAGCAACTTCCGAAGATATGAACACTTCCAAAAAAGAAGATGTATTTTCCTTAGGGATCATATCTCCAGAAGTTACTTCAAAAAAGATCAATAAAATAAGAACCATTAGTCAAAGCAATAGGTTAACAACTTCCTATAGCAGGAAATAAACCTTCGATCAGAGCAATAATAGGTTTTCCAAAAAGAAAACATAACTTCACAAAAGAAAGTTAATGTCGCCTTGAATTCTTTATCACGTCATAACTTCATAAAGGCACCTAAATCGAATAAGGAGAACAGAGCACCAAAGGAATGTGACCTAGGTAGGGCTCATGAATAATGAAAACGTGAGTTAAGGCAAGACAAAGCAACTCGCTGGATAGTTACTGAGACAAATGTGAAGGTATTGACTAGCGGTTGTCACTGAGAAGTAAGGTGAAGGCTTTTATGTTGGGGCTCAACTAAAAATGACTCTCGGAGATCAGAAAAGACAACAAGAGTACTAGGGTTATGATGTTGAAGGGTTTCATTCGAACAGACTATGTGTCAAGTGGGTTATGTTTCAAATACCTAAATAGAAGAGAAAAGGTAGGGTTTTTTGGGTTGTCATGCCAGAGACTTTACATAACGGTTGTATTGTAATACCCCGAATTTTGGGATTAGAGGCTTGAGAATAAGCCTAAATTAAGCGGACTACTAAGCTTTGCTTTTGCAGGTGTCCCAAATATATTCTCTAATGTTTCTTATATCTTTGGGGCATTAAAGAAAATAAAATGGTTAACTTTGAAGAAAGTAATTATGTTTTTGGTGAAATCGCCTATAAGGTAGTGATCTTGTCATGTGATTGTTAATGATCAAATGATTATCAAAAATTATGAAATTTTATAGGATGAGAGTAGACATCCTAAGCTTTAATTTGATAGGTCATATGACTCAATTAGAGCTATATACAAAAAGATATGAATTTTTGAAGTCAGTATAAAAAAACTGTGAAGTTTCTGGAACAGCAGGCAAAGATTAAAATTTTGGGAATTTTGTGATTCCATCTAGAAAAAGTTTATATTTTTCCATGAAACTAGACTCAATAAGGGTTCTATAGGCTTTGTAATCACTCCAATTTGATTTTTCTAAAATTAGTTATGATTTTTCAAAGTTTGGCCAGAAATCTGCCAAAATTTTGTAAAATCCGAAAATGAAGGAAAATAACCTTGAAATTATGAGATACATGGAAAATTCAATTGGGCTGAAGCAAGGACCTTCTTGGACGTATTTATCATTGGCCAAGAAGAGAAAATATTATGCACATGTTATTTGGGCTTACAACATTATGTTTATGTACATAAAGTGTGATTTTTGGAATTTTACTTTAATGAATAATTAAAGTAAGACAAAGAATTATAAAATCATTTTTCCATCTTCCTCCTTAGCTCATTTTCGTGCTGAACCAACAGCCAAGAGAGAGAGAAAGTTTGAGAGCTTTTAGAGAGAGAAGGAGAAGAAAACTTACAAGATAGGTCGATTTATTCGGTGAATTCGTACCTAATGCGTATAACCTTGTTCCTAAGCTTCTCTTCTATGTTATTTAAGGTGTTTGAGAAGCAAATTTGGTGTTCAAGGGGCTAGGGTTTTTAGCCACTCTTGAGAAAATCCAGAAGGAGCTTGAGGTAACTTCCAAACTCTAGTACATTGACTATTCTGACTGTTGTTGGCAATTTAATCGGTGAAATTTTGCCGAATTGCCATTGGATTTAAAGTTTGGAAATGACATGGCCTAGGGGTTATGCTGCTCAAATTGGGTCTTAATGTTAGTTGTAACCTAATGGAATAGTCAATAAAGTGGTTAGGAGTAGAAAGAAACGTGTTTATGGAGCCGAAACCGAAAAACCCCGATTTTCCCCAGAGTTCTTAGAAGTTTCAGCCTGCTCTAGAAATGGGTCTTAGAGTTGGATTTTCAATGATTTGATGATTCCATTGAGTTTAGGAGGGAAAATTAGGTGGGGTTACAGTTGGGCACTTTTTCGGAAAAGGCCGAGAAAGCATAATTACGAAAATGCCCCTAAAACAGTGAAATAAGGGCTGCCAAGGGCAATTTTATCTTTTGGCAATGAATTTGGTAATTCAAAGTCCGGAAATGGATTCCTTGGGCAAAAATATGTCAGGATAGCCCAGGTTAGAATTTCGAGAAAAGTACAGCCAGACCGGGTACAATGGGGGCCGGGTCCCCGAGGGTATTTTAGTAATTTTTCAAGATAGACTCATATAACCCCCAGAAACACTGTGGAAGTGTCTAAATAGTACATTTGACATTGTAGGATAGAATATGGAGACCCGAGCTGTTTGCACGTAGATCGAGGCACGCGTTTCAAGGCGGAAAGGGTTAAGGTAGGGGACTTACCTTACTTGCATGTATTTGATATCTTTTCTTGTGTAATGATGTATGTGATTGCTTTACTTGATTGTGTAGAGCATATTTGAATAAATAAAGCTCTGTTTCTGTTTTCGCTGTGGCCATAGTCTTATTGTATGAAACATTGAGCATGTAGAAATGTCATTATGAGGCATACATCTAGATAAAGCTAACATGTTATACACATAGCATCAATCATACATGCATTATGGTATATGTTTCCTACTGAGATTCTCTCGAATCTCACCCTCCCCTACCAACAATTTAGACAAGAGAAGACAGAAGATATGCTGAGAACAATGCAGAGAACCATATGAGGAGATTGCAGTGGTAGAACGAAGATGAGAAGATGTCTCTGTTTCACTGGGACGGGTTTAGAAACCCAAGTAGCCCTGTGTGGCTACATTGATGGTAATGATCATGTACGAACCCTTATGGGGAATTTATCTAATCATGCACTTATTATCATGTTATTCCTGTGTTGCCCACCGAACCGCATATCATTTTCCGTGAATACTGTGAAAAAAGGTTAAAATAAGGTAAGGGCGTGACATTTTGGTATCAGAGCCGAAAGCGGTTCTGGTGGAGCTGAAAATGGTTCTGGAGGAGTCAAAGTGGTTCTGTCAGAGTGGCGGTTCTGGCAACAGGATGGTATACTGATATGGTCTTGATTACACAGTGCTAGAAAATATGCACGGACAGGAGGTACCAAAGGAGGGTATCTTTCCGATTTGTGAATCAGCCCTGAGAAATGGCCAGTACTAAAGAGCAGCTAGTAGTGCAATACTAAATGAGAATGGTCTAAGGATATTGCGGAACCTAAGGAAGCGGGTATGACCAAGGCCAGTGGTCAAATTACATAGTATTTAGTCAGCCGAAGGCTACTAGCACGATGTTTACAATGAGGGTAGTCATGGGGTACCCGTAGATGGAAGTTGTAGAAACTGGTATCTACGTTTGGGCATAGGTACGCAAAAGTTAAGCATGCTCAACCCAGAGAAATCCTAAAATGAGTGACCCCCTGGGAAGTGAGTTGATAGGGTCATGAAGACTTGAGACATAGTGATTGTCTTAAGGTTTCTCCATGACTAATGATCATTTATGTTAGATGATTTAAAGGGTGTGACAGGGGAGTGGGGATATCCTTGTGAGTCCACCCTCGACCCGAGGCAGCTGCCTCCAGGCCAGGTGATCTGGTATCAGTAAATGGGGTCCAGTCAACAGATTGGGGGTGTGACAATAAAAAGGTAGCTCAATGGTAGCACATCTCACATGGGCTTCGCCTTTATCCCCAGGGGTACAAGTTCGAGGTGTGCGAAAGGCGAAAGAAACCACACGGGGGGCGTGGGATATTCCAATTGCGTCCACCCTCGACCCTGAGGCAGGTGCCTCTAGGCCAGGTGATCTGGTATTAATAAGTGGGGTCTAGACATAGATTAAGGGTGTGACAATAAAAAGGCAAGCAAGGATATTTGATTGAGTCCAGGTACCCAGTTACCCAGTTTACCCCAGAAGGGTGTGATACTGGTGCGATCTGGTGCGACTGTGATAATAAAATGCCGAAATTGATGAATCTGGAACCATATCCATTGGGCCTAGATTAGGCTTACTGACAGGGGGTGGATTTATCAAAACTGATGAATAGTGCCTATGGGTACATCAAACATGGTGTGTACGGGTACATTGAACTGAATTATAGAACAAGTAGGGATTGCAACAGTGATTGACCCTGAACGTTTCCAACCAAACTGAATTACCGAAACTGTGGTTGTGATACGTAGTGTTTTGAATCTTGTTGATTATTATGAGATGCCTATATCAAAATTTCTTGGAGCTTAAAATTATGCATGGGATGATGATTGTGAGAGGAGCTTTGGAGAGCTGATGATGAAAATTTATTAAAGTAACAACACTGATAATCCCATATCCATTATGGGCCTTTGTTGTCTTCACTGATGCCAGATGGCATGGATTGGGAAGGGAATTGAATCCCCATATGCGAGCAGGCATAGATCAAGATGAGAATTGATGCGAGCCGAGTGAGGGCATACACATCTCATCAGCTGAAGCTTCAGGAATTGAACTATTCCATCCATAATCTTGAGTTGATGATACGAATGTTTGTATTGAATCAGGAAACATTTCCTTTATGGCATAATTGTGGAGTTGGACTGTAACCACAAAGATTGATATGTATTCAGCAAAGAAGATGAATTGTATTAAGCTATAAGACCTGATAGACTAGTAAGTCCTTAGGCCGACAGAATGTGATATGTCAAAAAATTGTGACGAGCTGAGGTTTGAGGCGATAAGACCCGATGTGTAAGGTTGCATAGGGCAATGTCTCTAGGCTATAAGACCTGTGTGTCTAGTACTGTGGTTTATGCCTAATGTGATGACATTGGACCAATGTGTCTAAGGTAATGTTTTAAAGTGGGCAGAACATCCAAACTATACTAGGTTGAGCGGAGGCAGTAAAACCAGTGTGACCAAACGTTTTGGTGTCCAATGGTACCATGTCTCACATGAGGCACGATATTCTACCATGGGAGGAACCTAACGAAGTGAACCATGGCCGGCTCACTAGCCCAACAGACCTCGTTAAGGGGGTGAGGGACTTCCAGCAGACCTCATTAAGGGGGTGAGGATTGGGCCGTTACAAAAAAAATGATTGTGTGAATCCGGGTAAAGTCCTGAAGAGGCTGTAAGGCCTATGGAACCAAGTGCTATAGGAACCTGTATTTGATTGCACGCTACATACTATGTACAAAATGGATTATGAATGTTGAATGTTGAATACTATCTGATATTAGTGATGGGAATATGACTATGGTGTTACATGGCTTGTGAGCCTGCACGTAATAATAGAATGAAATAGGATTAATCCCTAAGTAGTAGACGTTCAAACTTCGAGGATGAAATTTATTGAACGGGGGGAGAAATGTAATACTACGAATTTTGGGATTGGAGGCTTGAGAATAAGCCTAAATTAAGCGGACTGCTAAGCTTCGGTTTTGCAGGTGTCCCAAATATATTCTCTAATGTTTCTTATATCTTTGGGGCATTAAAGAAAATAAAATGGTTAATTTTGAAGAAAGTAATTATGTTTTTGGTGACTAGTTGCCTAATAGATGATTTGTGTTTGCTGTGAATTAAGAAATTTTTGTTTTGTGCAATTTGAATCAATCAAAAGTTCCGTAAATTTGCAGCAAACGACAAATCATCAAGCTACTCGTCACCAAAGAGGTGGCATGAAGCATCTACGAGTATGTCAGGATCATGGTGGCTAATGCCATACTCATCAAGAATGAGATTGACCTTCTTATTCATACTCAAAAAAGATCCGGCCAGCTTCCCCACTGCATGGTCAATGCGTTTTACATGCTGTATTATTGCCTTCACTTTATGCGGAGGAGGAGGATGACGCCATAGATTTTCTAGCAAGTCTTCAGTATGGCATTTCATCTTGGCGATTGAAAGAATAGAGGAGGATTATAAACATATGGATATTGGGAGTTTATATAGATTGGAAGTGACGGGTTCAGACCATTATTGCACACGTTGGAAGTTGAAGGGAAGCAGTCGCATACAATGGTAGGTAATGAAAGGGTACTTGGTTCTTGTGCTAATCATTGAAGAATGAAGAAGCACAGAGCATTCTCATCATGAGCGTGGGAAAAGGGAAAGGTTTGGACCAGTTAGTTGACAGTTATTTAAGAGAAACCGTTATGTTGTTTTTTTGATATAAAGTTGGAAGACAAATCGTTTGTTTATTCATCTAACTTTTCATGCGGTTTTATCGTAAGAACGTTCTATGATTCTTATGAGACTATATATGAGATTACAAAGTACAACTGTTATGTATTTGCATGGTATTCTAATAAGTGACGGTTATTACTTAATAACCATAATGTATATGCCTTTTTTTAAAATTTTGGTTGTTGATTATGCAACCACCATTTTACAACAAAAAAAGCAAGACAAAATAAATAAACAAACTAAATAACTATAGATGTTTTAATAACCGTAGATGTTTTAAGAATATGATGCATCATCATATTCTTCATGCTCCAGTAACTATCCACCTTCTCGTTCAAAGAGTGAACAAGAGAGGTCAGTTCCTTTAAGGACTGGTCCATGCGTCCTTGCTCTCGCAAGTAAACCTAGACTTGATGATGGAGCTTGTATGTTGCATGGATGAGACCTTCGATGCTTGTTGGCAAGGGAGCTCATCTTTCGGTTTTTTGCCATGAATCAAAAGTTCTCATGCATTTACTCATGATGTTTTGTTGAATCAAAAGCTAGCTTTGAGAAGTTGAAATGGAAGTATAGAAAAATAGAGTTCAGTTTTTGAACGTTTAAATAGAGAGGGTTTCGTGGATTATTGAGCTTTCGCATCTTTTAGTATTAAAGATCATTATATTTTAAAAATAGTGACAGTTAATTCTTAATAACCGTTATGTATTTGACGATTTTTTCTTTTTACTTTATTGATGTCTACTGTTAATTGCATAATCAATCACAATATTAACTTAGAATTGTTAAGTATGTTGGCAAAAATCCTTTACGGTTCTTAATTAATAAATGTGAACTATTAATTTTTAACTT
The DNA here is from genome assembly GCA_963242795.1 of Inga leiocalycina. Lineage (NCBI taxonomy): Eukaryota > Viridiplantae > Streptophyta > Magnoliopsida > Fabales > Fabaceae > Inga > Inga leiocalycina. The sequence goes on from OY725322.1 coordinate 77,693,546, forward strand.
CATCTCCCTCTTCCAATAATAAGAAGACGAGGAAGAGGAGGATGAACAAGATGATGAGTTTCATCTACAGTAAGTTTCCTCCCATTTTTCTTAATTTGCATTCTGGACCTACTTCATAACAACAAGATCCTTCCCTAGTGCTATTTTCTCTTGTGTCATCATGTCATTCGGCACAATAGATGGATTGTCAGATAGGATGGAGGCACTGGCTACGATGGAGGGGGCGACGTGGTTAAGATCCTCAATACTTGAGCCATTTGTTTCCACCAACAAACCTTAAGGAGGAGGTGCTGGAGGAGGTGGAAGAATTCCCTGGGATCTTAACATGATGAAGGGAAAAGGAGGAGGCCAATAAAGAAAAGTAGTAAGAATCACAAGGAATAGTTGAGTTTAAATAGAGATATACCAGATTGTGAAGGGTTATAAGTTATAACTTATGAATGTCTAATGGGATTACGAAAGGTTTTGATGAGTTATGACATTATAAAAGAGTTAAATGACAGTTGTTTCTGAAGTTCATTATGTTTTGTCTTTGTTGATATACATCAACACCCATTTCCATTTTGATAATTGAAGAGATTTCGTGGGCATACAGAAAAGCATATATATACTGATAACATCATTCTTTTACAATCCCAAAGTCGTTCATAGACAAAATACATAATACAGTGAAAACTTCAATATATACAGGATTCCCCAAAATATCTTAAGCATAAACTAATTATAACCACTGACTTTGACCTTGCCTCGAGAACGTTCTAGTCACTTCCTGACATCTATGCCTTTGCCTTTTGATCCACTGGCACTCGCTGAGATATTTGTTTAGAAAAAGGGGTGAGATTCCAAGGAATCCCAATAAAAACATGCTATCGTTCATAAAAAATGTGAAAAATACATATGATATGCACCATGTATGCACCAATTAATGAATAATATAAACATATCATCTGTATGTATACATGTGTAGGACCCAGCCCCACTAATCTGCACCGGTTGGATTCTCACCAACTCTCAGTGTAAGTGCCCCTGGCACTAATTGCCCCTCTTTAGGAAAAATATGTTGATTAATAAAGTACATTTACAAACAATGGCACCCACACAATCATATAACTATGGTATGATGTATGAAGGATAATGTCCCTACCTCAAAGTTCTTTCAACTCCTTTTTAGTATGCCTCGTAAAATGTGTCGCTTCCGGCTTCCGAAGCAATCCTAAAATATTAAATGTACAAGAAATAGATTATAACCTATCCAAGTATCGTTTTTTACTCTTCCAACATGTTTCTTGTGGTTATATTAGTCTATGGTAAAAATTTATCAAAATGCCCCTCGGACCCCGGCCCAACCCCATCGTACCTGGCCTTATAGCACATTTTCCCAAAATTTTGACTCGGGCTATCCTAACATATTTTCACCCAAGAATTCCCTTTTCAGGCTCAAAATTATCAAATTTAATGTCAAATTATGAAAATACCCTTGACAGCCCCGATTTAGAGTTTTAGAGGCATTTTCGTAATTATGTTTTTTTGACCTTTTCCGAAAAAGAGACCAACTATAATCCCACCTATTTTTGCCTCTTGAATCAAATGGAATCATCAAATCACTGAAAATCTCACTCCTCCCCTATAACTTTGGTTAAGAAAAGGGAAAATTTGGAGTTTTGTGTTTTAACTTCCAAAGCTTGTACCTCTTCACTTTTAATCCCTTCTTAAGTCATTGAAACACATACTAACCATAATTCAAAGAAATTTGCGCAGCATGACCCCTTAGGATTAGGACTTTCCAAATTTACAACTTAACCAAAAATCACCAAACCAACCACAAACCTCAACAACAACATCATACAAGAATAGATCAAAGGTTTGTGAGGTTACCTCTTGATATCTTGAGTTCTCTCTCTCTAGGTGTCCTCTCCTCTCTCTCCTTGAGATCAAAATGTGTCTTCAAAATCATGGATTCCATGAAGAAGAAGGTTTAGAGAAGGTTTTCGTGGAAGATCACAAGAAAACTCTTAAGAAATCACACTTACCTTAAACTTCTTCTTCCTTCTCTCTAGAACTTGAGAGCTTTCTCTCTTTCTCTCTCTCTCTCTCTCTTCACTTCTTGTGTTGGACGAAAATGAGGAAGGGAAAATGTTTTATAAAATGCCTCTAATCTCTTCCATCCATTTGATCTCCATCCTTGCATCACATGTTGACACTTGTCATTAGCTTTTTCTCCTCCCAATTGTGTCATAATGCTTCCATTAGGCCTGAACTATTTTTCCTCCTCTTTGGTTAGCTCTAAAAATTGTCCCCCCTCTCATGCTCTACTAATCATATTTCTTCTTCTAACTAATCCAACCATGCACTCAAGTAGTGTACCATTATCATCATTAATCATGATTATTATGTCCATATAGCATTATTTTAATGCAATTAGACATGTGCTTATCTTCATAAATCATAAACTAATCCCGTCACCGTATGATAATGACACTTGGCATGTTTAATCCCAAAGATCATTTTTCCCTCCATTTTTCCTTGTGCTAGGTGAAATTTACAAGAGCAAGGGAAGAAAAATTGTTTCAATATGCCCATAATTCAATTAAATGAATTATGCATAATTCCTTCTAATTTCACAACTCTTAAATTATTCTATCAAGAATATTCCAATTATACAGTTTTTTTTATTTTCCTTGATTAATTGAAATTTAACTTCAATTAATTGGAAAATAATTAATCTTGGGCTAAATTGGTAAAATTATGGCTTTGCTATTACCATTGAAATCTAATTCCTTTCTTGAGTCAATTTGCTCATTTTCTCATGAATATTCACCATTTTATTGAAGTTTTTGAATAATTACTATAAATTCGGTGAATATAAAATTCGGGGCGTTACTGTTCTCCTCTACTTAATTAAATTTCGTCCCCGAAATTTACTACACTTATACATTCATAAACCCCGGGTAACATTTCTTCATGCTTTCTTTTGTTTCCCACGTAGCTTCTCTGGGCGATAACCCTTTCCAGACGATCTAGATGAACAAAATGCTTTTGTTTCTAAGTTGATTTTCCTTCCAATCAATGATTCGGCCAGGCACAACTTTGTAAGTCAAATCTTCACTTATTTCCACATCTTCATACTCTATTACATGCTCTAGATCAGGTTGATACTTTTTCATCTGGGAAATATGGAAAACATCATGTAGCCTGCTTAGATTCGACGACAAAGCAATACAGTATGCTATAGGCCCAATCTTCTCCAAGTTCTCAAACAGACCAATGTACCTGGGTTGCAGCTTCTTTGCTTTTAATGCTCTGCCAATACCCGTAATAGGTGATACTTTCATGAACACGTGGTTACCGACTTCAAATTCCAGAGGTTTTTGCCTCTTATCTGCTTAACTTTTCTATCTACTCTGAGCAGCTAGCAACCTCTGCCTAATCAACTTTATCTGCTCCGTTGTCTGATCAACAAGATCTGGCCCTAACAATTCCCTCTCAGACAACTCAGTCCAGCATACTGGCGATTAACACTTCCTCCCATAAAGTGCCTCATATGGAGCCATCTGAATGCTCGAATGATAATTGTTGTTGTAGGCAAACTCTGCCAATAGAAGGAATTTATCCCAACTACCTTTATAATCAAGTACACACGCCCTTAGCATATCCTCAAGGGTTTGAATTTTTGTTCTGTCTGCCCATCCGTTTGAGGATGATATGTTGTACTGAATCGAAGCTTGGCACCCAAAGCTTCATGTACCACCTCCAAAACTTAGAAGTGAATCGTGGATCTCGATCGGAGATAATATTCTTCGAAGTACCATGTAATCTCACAATCTCTTTAATGACACTCAGCATGTTTAATCCCAAAGATCATTTTTCCCTGCATTTTTCCTTGTGCTAGGCAAAATTTACAAGAGAAAGGGAAGAAAAATTGTTTCAATATGTCCATAATTCAATTAAATGAATTATGCATAATTCCTTCTAATTGCACAACTCTTGAATTATTCCATCAAGAATATTCCAATTATACATTTTCCTTTATTTTCCTTGATCATTTGAAATCTAACTACAATTAATTGGAAAATAATTAATCTTGGGCTAAATTGGCAAAATTATGGCTTTGCTATTACCATTGAAATTTAATTCCTTTCTTGAGTCAATTTACTCATTTTCTCATAAATACTCACCATTTTATTGAATTTGAATAATTAGAATATATTCGGTGAATGTAAAATTCAGGGTGTTACAATATAAGTATTTGAAAGACGAATCATTTGTAAGTGTTACATAACGGTTGTTTCTTAAGAACCATCATTTTTCTTACTAAATAAATAACGGTTGTTAGAAACAACCGTTATGTTTGTGCTTTTACGAATTCCACCTCATAATACATGACGGTGTATATAATTAACCATTACATTTAAGCGTTATATATCCTTATGCAACCTCCTTCTCGACACACATGACATTTATTAGCTGTAACTGTTATATATTAGGCGTTATAAATACTCAAATTAGGTGTTATAAATACTCAATGATTTAAAAATATAAAATAAGACAAAAATCAACAATTATCATGACTTGAATACAAACAATCAATTTATTTTAAAATGAATATTCCTTTTGATATCTTGATGAATTTGGTTTAAAATAATTGTTTTTTTAGTATATCTTTAAATATAATATTAATTAATTTTATAGTATTTTATACTTTATTAAGGAAAATAATAGTAGGAGGAGCATTGATTTCGCTTTTGTCGCTAAAGCAATTAATTAATAACTAGGACAACTTACCAATGCAATATAGTGACAATATAGGTCATTCTTTCAAAAAGTAATCTATGGGTTTTCTTTAGAATTGAATTTAAGTGATAAAAACTGTAATGTAATGAACCTAAACTAAAATACAAGACACTACTACTTAAATGCAATTAAACTAACTAAATGAAGATGAAAATGACTCTAAAACCTATATGAAAATGGAACTAATCTAGATGTAAATGCAATTGTGGGGGATTTTATTAAAAGAGAATTAAAATCCTAAGTAAAGAAATTAACTAACAGCTAGGAAAATTAAATAAGAAAAGGTAAAGAAGCTTTATTTTAGGTACAGTGAAGGAAACAACTCAAGATTAACATAGAGTTAGCTTTCTTAGCCCAAATCAATTAACTAGACCAAAGGGAGATTGATACAAGGTTATAATGAATAGATTTAATCACCTAATTGAAACATGGAAAACCCTTGAGTTCAATAGCACTTATTTCACTTGAAAACTTATAATGAAATAGGCGGTGCTAATTAAACTCATTAAAACCACAAACAATTACTTTCAAAATAATTTTAGAAATCTTGTTCACAATTGTCTAATTAAACAACTTGACAATTAACTAACCCAATTAAACAATCAAGAGGATAAACCAAATTGACAATTAAATTAATAATGAAAACTCAATTAACAATTCAATTGACAATCCAAAGGTTTGCAAATAAAAATTACATCAAATGTCTCAAGCACATAACCAATCCAAATATCAATCTAATCCAAAATAAATATGTCTACAATCTAAAACTACATTGTTTTCAAGCATTACAACTCAAAATTATTTAAAACAAAATAATCTCAAGATTTGAATCAAAATAATCATTAGAAAGTCACTCCCTTGTAATCTTCAAGTGCAAGCTCTAGGCTCTAGTCTTCTCCATTCTCCTCCCAAGTTGCCTCCCAACTAGCTTAAGCTCCCATGGAAGAATCACCTCCTCCAAGCTCCAAACAAGTCACGGCCATGTTATTGAATGAAGATGGAAGGTGATTGGTAAGTGGCGTGATATATATGATTGATAAAGGGAAGGTAATAATCACTATGTGGCAAAATGGAGTGAGGGAATGAATGATATAGAAAAAGGGAAGGAGATGATGCCAAAACGTGAATGGAGAGGAGAGTGAGCGTTAGCTCTCTATGAGAACATGATGGAAGTTGATTGGTAAGTGGTGTGATATAAACGATTGATGAAAGGAAGGTAATAATCATTATGTGGCAAAATGGAGTGAGGGAATGAATAATATAGAAAAAGGGAAGGGGATGACGCCAAAACATGAATGGAGAGGAGAAAGAGCGTTGGCTCTCTTTGAGAACATGAATAATTATGTGGCAGTTAAGTATTTTTTTTATAGGAGAATGAGAAAGCTTAGGGTATAAGATTTGAACCTATTAGAATTGAATTTGCCCATTCAAATTCAGCCATTAGATCTTCTTTAAACTTCCAAAAATAATTTTGCACCATATGATTTAATAATCTTATTTTCCTTGACCTGCGAAAATTAAATGAGATCGTGATCTATTTGGAAATATTAATCTATCATAAAATAGGCAATTAAAATATTTACAATTTAAGCCCAATATCTCATAATTAATTCAGATTTATATAAAAATTATTATTTATCAACTCGCCCACACCTATCCTTTGCACTCTCGGACAAAGCAAATCAAGACCAAGCTAGGGAGATCAAGAGAAAGCAAAACAAAAAAATTTAAAAGTGAATGTTCCAATTACAAGAAAAAAAAATAGACAAAAACATTTCAACAACTCTCTTATCCAAGTGATTTTCTCAAAGAATTAAGAAAACAAACATCATGTTAATTTACTTGACAAAAGGGGGTCAAAGCTAGAAATCTCTCACCATAGGTAATGTGTATGTCACTCATTACTCAAAAGTGTATAGACTTGTGTTTACACTCAAACCCACCCTATCCAATATTCTTTCCACAGGCTTGACAGGAGTCTAAGTAAATTCTTTACCACTAATAAATAAAATACAAGCATAAATCCAAAGGACTTTTGTTAGGTTGTGATAAGGTTAAGGTTAAGAAAGAAAGGATATGGTGTTTAGGAAAATAAAGTTGAATATCTTAGAAGAGAATTATGCAACAAAGAATATGAAAGAAATCAAACCAAATTTAAACTAGGACATGACTTTTTTTCTTTTCATGTTTTTTTTAAACTTTCTTAGGTTGTTATACATATGTTCTTTTGACGCGAATCTTTATATTGGTGATACAAAGGCCCGGTTACTTAAGCTTTTATAACTCAATAACATCAAGATGCTACTAGCACGCTCATAGCTCTTACTGACCATTTGACACGAAGATCAACATTGGTGATGAAGACTCCTGGTTACTAAGCACAACTCAAACCAGCGGAACAGAACCTTATAGCACATATTTGTTCATTAATTTTTTTTTCTTTTTCTTCTTTTTTTTCAAGATAACCTACCATACTTTTCACAATGACCCAACTCCTAATTTTACACATGTTCTTCAATCATGCTCTTCAACTCCTAAGACATTCAATAGGGCAGGGATTTTTTTTTGTTTTTTACAGCTATGGGTGTAGACAAAATGAAAAAAATATAGGCTCAAAGGGGATAAACAAAGGAGATATGCATGAAAAGGGTAGGCTTTTTAGCTTATCTAGCTAAAATGAAATGAATGCCCTTATTATCTTTGTGAATACACATGCATAGAATGTGACCTCAAGTAAGATTCAAGTCAAGTTCCAAATCAAGTAAAGAGATAGGGACTTCGAAAAATGAAATTTATATGCATTTAGGCTCAAAATCTCACTAGGTCTATATGATCACTAGCCTAAATCCATCAAAGTCAAATTCATTGCCACTTAGGTCACCAACTCAAAACATGATCCATCACTTTTCAAATCAGGAATACATTATACTAAAGTCATTCAAAATTTGCAATTTTTTTTCCACAAAATTTTCTTCCTTTTCATGAGACAAAGAACAAAAATCAAAGAAAAAACCAAAATATTTTTCTTTTTCTCATAAAAACAAAGAACAAAACCAAAAGTAAGAACAAAATCACTCCCCACACTTAAATCATGCATTGTCCTCAATGCAAAAAATAGGTCTAACCAATAACAACAAGCAATGCAATTGAAAGAATAAGGAAGGAATACGACTAGACTATTAAAAGCTTGAAGACCTAAATGAAGTAGCATTGGCCTCTCTCCCTTATCTAGTTGTAAGTCACATGAAAGCACAATTGGTGTTCGCTTTTGATGTTCAGCAAACATCTCCTTTTTTAAGATCCTTAGATAACGTTTCAGCTCAAGTATAGAAGGTGTTTGGATGGGAGGAATTGATCCATATACCAGCATAAAATCATAGTGTAACACCCCGAATTTTATATTCACTGAATAATTGTAATTATTCGAGAAATTCAATAAAATGGTGAATATTCATGAGAAAATGAGCAAATTGACTCAAGAAATGAATTAGATTTCAATGGTAATAGCAAAGCCAAAATTTTTCCAATTTAGCCCAAGATTAATTATTTTTCAATTAATTGAAGTTAAATTTCAATTAATCAAGGAAAATAAAGAAAAATGTATAATTGGAATATTCTTGATGGAAAATTCAAGAGTTGTGAAATTAGAAGGAATTATTCATAATTCATTTAATTAAATTATGGACATATTGAAACAATTTTTCTTCCCTTTCTCTTGTAAATTTCGCCTAGCACAAGGAAAAATGGAGGGGGAAATGATCTTTGAGATTAAACATGCCAAGTGTCATTATCATATGGTGAGGGGATTAGTTTACAATTTATGAAGATGAGCACATGTATAATTGCATTAAAATAATGCTACATAGACATAGTAATCATGATTAATGATGATAAAGGTACACTACTTGAGTGCATGGTTTCATTAGTTACAAGAAGCAATTTGATTAGAGAAGCATGAGAGGGGGGACGGTTTTATGCTAACCAAAAGGGAGAGGAAATTAGTTTAATGCTAATGGAGCAATTATGACACAAATGTGAAGGAGATAAGGATTGTGACAAGTGTCACATTAAGACGCATTGGTGAAATCATATGGTGAAGGGTGATTGGAATTAAATTATTAAACACCATTCCTTCCTCTTCCCTTCCTTATTTTCGTCCAACACAAGAAGAGAGAGAGAGCTCTCAAGGTCTAGAGAGAAGGAAGAATTATAAGATAAGTGTGATTTCTTAAGAGTTTTCTTGTGATCTTCCATGAAAACCTTCTCTAAATCCTTCTTCTTCATAGAATCCATGGTTTTAAAGATACATTTTGAGCTCAAGGAGAGAGAGGAGAAGACGCCTAGAGAGAGAGAACTCAAGATTTCAAGAGGTAACCTCATAAACCTTAGATCTATTCTTGTATGATGTTGTTATTGAGGTTTGGTGATTTTTGGTTAAGTTGTAAATTTGGAAAGTCCTAATCCTAAAGGGTTATTGTGCCCAAATTTCTTTGAATTATGGTTAGTATGTGTTTAAATAACTTAATAAAGGATTATAAGTGAAAAAGTACAAGCTTTGGAAGCTAAAACACAAAACTCCAATTTTCCCCTTTTCTTGATCAAAGTTTCAGCCAAGACCAGATCTAGGGGAAGGAGTGAGATTTTTAGTGCTTTTATGATTCCATTAGATTTAGGAGGAAAAAATAGGTGGGGTTACAGTTGATCACTTTTTTCGGAAAAAGCCGAAAAAACATAATTACAAAAGCACCTCTAAAACCCTAAACTTGGGCTATCAAGGGTATTTTCATAATTTGACACTGAATTTGGTAATTTTGAGCCCCGAAATGGATTTCTAGGGCAAAAATACGTCAGGATAGCCCTAGTCAAAATTTTAGGAAAACGTACCATCGAACCGGGTAAGGCAAGGCTGGGCTGGGATCCGAGGGGCATTTTGAGAAATTTTTACTATAGACTAATATAACCATAAAAAATACTATAGAAGAATCTAAAATGATACTTGGATAGGTTATGACCTATTTCTTATACATTTAATATTTTAAGACCGAGTCGGAAGCCTAAATGATACGTTTTACGAGGCACACTAAAAAGTGGTTGTAAGAACTTTGAGTTAGGAACATTATACTTCATACATCATGTCATAGTTATATGATTGTGTGGATGCCATTTTTTGTAAATGCACTTTATTACTCAACATGTTTTGCCTAGAGATGGGCAATTAGTGCTAGGGGCACTTACACTGGGAGTTAGTGAGAATCCAACCGGTGTAGAATAGTGGAGTTAGGCCCTACTCATGTAAACATGCAGATGATGTGTTCATATTATTCATTAATTGGTGTATACATGGTGCATATCATATTTACTTTTCGTATTTTATATGAACGATAGCATGTTTCTACTGGGATTCTTTGGAATTTCACCCCTTTTTCTAAACAAACATCTCAGCAGGTGCCAGTGGGACAAAAGGCAAGGGCGTGTACGCAGAGAAGTGATTGACACGTGTCACGAGGCGAGGTTAAAGTCGGTGGTTATACTCAGTTTATGCTTAAGATATTTTGGGGAATCTTGTATATATTGAAGTTTCTGCTGTATTCTGTATTTTGTCTACAAACAACTTTGGGATTGTAAACGAATGCTATTATCAGTATATATATATATATATATATGCTTTTCTATATGCCCATGGAATCTAGTATTTATTACTCTTCGATTATCGAAATGGAAGTGGGTGTTGACACATAGCACCAAGCAGTATCTCTTCCCACATAGATATAATCAATAAGACTGGATTTATCAAGAATCAAGGAAGATCTCAAAAGAAATTGATCAACAGAAAGTGACGAAACCTCTAGATACTTTGAACAACCCACAAAATCAATATGTCTCTCCTAAGTAGGAGTCAAATTCTCTAAAGAGTTAACCATGTGATCATTCAAAATGGTCTCGTTATGCTTGCTCAAGTCATCACGCAAGACAAATTCTACATGTGAAACATCATGTACAATGTGCTCTTACCATTAAAATGCATATCTAAATCAAGACTTCCCCCACACTTATAATGATAATAATATTCGTTTACAATTCTGATATCGTTTATCGACGAAAACAGAAAATACAGTGGAAGTTTTAATATTTACAATTTTTACCAAAATATCACAAAATAGACTAATTATGACCATGTTCTTGTCCTTGCCTCGAAACACGTGCCGTTCACTCTCTGGCGTCTATGTCTTTTCCCTTTGCCCCACTGGTACCCGCTGAGATGTTTATTTAAAAATAGGGTGAGATTCCAAAGAACCCCAGTAGAAACATGCTATCATTCATAGAAAATGCGAAAAGTAAATATAATATATGCCATGTATGAACCAATTAATGAACATTATAAACATATCATCTACATGTATACATGAGTAGGGCTTAGCCCCACTATTCTGCACCAGTTGGGTTTTCACCAACTCCAGTATAAGTGCCTCTGACACTTCTAGCCCCTTTCTGGTCAAATCATGTTGATTAATAAAGCGCATTTACAAAACAATGGCATCCACACAATCACATAACTTATGGCATAGTGTATGAAGGGTAATGTCTCTACCTCAAAGCTTTAATATCCCCTTTCAAATGTGTCTCGAAGAACGTGTCGTATCCGGCCTCCAAATCGGTCCTAAAACATTAAATATACCAGAAATAGGTCATAACCTATCCAAGTATCATTTTATACTCTTCCGATCCATAGTGTTTATTGTGGTTATATTAGTCTATGGTGAAAATTTACAAAAATGCCCCCGAGAACCCGGCCCGGCCCGCCGTACACGGCCCGATGGGACGTTTTCCCAAAATTTTGACTAAGGCTATTCTGAATTATTTTTGCCCAAGGAATCCATTTCCGGGCTCAAAATTACCAAATTAACTGTCAAATTACGAAAATACCCTTGGTAGCCCTAGTTTAGGGATTTCAGGGGCGTTCTTTTTCGGCCTCTACTGAAAAAGTGCCCAATTATATGTCAACACCCGTTTCCATTTTGATATGCGCAGGGCAATAACGAACAAGTTCCATAGGCAAACAGAAAAGTACAGTTATACTGATAATAAGTATTTGTTTACAGACAGTCATTAACAGAGCAGAAGTCGATAATAATGACAAATATGTACAGTATGTTCCCAAAACTATTTCACATACAGACTATACAACCACTGTATTCATCTTGGGAAACGTGTCCGTCAGTTTCCCTTCTCTGCATCCTTGGCTTTCGAGCCACTGGCACCCGCTGAGACATTTTGATTAGAAAAAGGGGTGAGATTCCAAGGAATCTCAGTAGAAACATACGATCAATATATAAAATGCGAAAATTAAATATGCAATGCACCGTATCAAGTAAAATGAAAATTCATATCATCCGTGTGTGTACACAAAATTCAGGGCCAACAAACCCGTTGAAACCCCTGCATGTACCTCAGCCGAGTCCTTGACTACAGCTAGGTAAGACCAGTGTACCTCAGCTAGGTCCTAGACCACAGCTAGGTAATGTGCCTCCAGCACGTGTTCAGATCACAAAATACAGTAACATGCATCATACAAATAGTCACATAGTATATGAGAGATAGTAGTCCCTACCTTAACCTCTTTCCTGTCTCAAAGGGTCCACCTCGTAAGATGTGTCAACTATAGGCGTCCAACTCGGTCCTAAAACATCAAATGTACAAGAAATAGGTTATAACCTATCCAAGTATCATTTTAGACACTTCCATAGTGTTTCTTGTGGTTATATTAGCCTATGGTGAAAATTTACAAAAATGCCCCCGGGACCCCGGCCCAGCCGTACCCGGCCTGATGGCACGTTTTTCCAAATTTTTGACTATGGCTATCCTGACGTATTTTCATCCAAGGAATCCATTTCCGGACTCAAAATTACCAAATTCAATGTAAAATTACGAAATTGCCCTTGGCAGCCCTACTTTTAGGGTTTTAAGGGTGTTTCCGTAATTATGCTTTCTCAGCCTTTTCTGAAAAAGTGCCCAACTGTAACCCCACCTATTTTCGCCCACTGAATCCAATGGAATCATAAAATCATTGAAAATCCAACTCTAAGGCCCTCAAACATCCCTGGCCGAAATAATTGTGTTCTCCGGGAAAAATCGGGGTTTTACGATTTCGGCTCCGTAAACACGTTCCTTTCTACTCCTAACCACTTTATTAACCATCTAATTGAGTTATAACAACCATTTAAACTAAAATTGGGCAGAATAACCCTTAGATACACACTTTTCCAAAATTTAAAACCAATGGCAATCCGGCGAAATTTCACCGATTAAATTGCCCACAGCAGCCAGAATAGTTAATATACGAAGGTTTGGAAGTTACCTCAAGCTCCAACAAGCTTTTCCCAAAAATGGCTGAAACCCTAACCTTTAGAGAACAGATTTTTGAGCCTCCAAACCCTAAATAACAAAGAGGAGTAGCTTAGAGTCGGAGATATACGCGTTAGGAGCGAAATCGTCGGAGAAATCGGCTTACCTTGTGATTTTTCTTCTCTTTCTCTCTCTAAACTCTCTCAACCTTCTCTCTCTATGGTTCAGGTCTGTTGAGCACGAAATGGGGCTGAAGAGGATGATGAAGTTTATATTATCATATTTCATAATATTATAATAATTTGTTTAATTTTCCAAAATTACTAAAATCCAATTTATGTACATAACTTCCTACATTCACGTAACCATGCCATCATGTCCAACCAATATTTTCTTCTTTATGCCACATGTAGGAGACACCTAGGGGTCCCTCCCTATGGTCTCAATTGGCTTCACAACTTGTTTCGGTTACGTATACACGTAAAGTCTCAATTTTGGTCAAAATTGCACTTTTTGCTCAAATTTTCCATAAATTCATATTAAATTGACCAAAATATTCTAAATATATTTTTAACTTTTATTTTCCTTAATTAATTGAAATTAACTTCAATTAATTGAAAAATAATTTATTTTGTGCTATTTTGGCAAAATTACGATTTTGCCATTACCTTTCAAATCCAATTTCTTCTCTTATTTTTCTTTCACCAATTTTCATCTATTTTTGGACCAAATATTTTTTCTAATATTCCTTCATTTTTGGACCTTAATATTGGGCTTTTTAAATTACCCAAATTAATTCCATAATTATTTTTTTGCCCAATTTCCCATGAAATTGAACATTTATAAATTCATAAATTCCAAATTCATGAATATTCACCATTTTATTGAATTTCCAAAATAATTACAATATATTTGGTGAATATAAAATTTGGGGTGTTACATTATAACCCTACCTATTTTTACCCACTGAATCCAATGGAACCATTTATTTTATAAAAATCCAACTCCTTCTACAAGTTCTGGTCCTGGCCAAAATATTAGGGAAAAATGGAAAAAATAAGATTTTGTGTTTTAGCTCCCAAAACTTGTACTTTTCCACTTCTAATTCTTGATTAGCTTATTTAAACACTTCTTAATCATGATTTAAAGGATTTTGGGCAGCATAACCCCTTAGGGTCATGGTTTTTCTAATTTTACAACTCAACCCAAAAATCACAAAACCAAACAACAATCACCAACAACAACTTCAATACACTAAGAAGTTGAGATTTTAGAGATTACCTCTTGATTCTTGGTGTTTCTCTCTCTAGGACGTCCTCTCTCTCTCTCCCCTCAACCTTGAAGATTAGCTTGCTTATGTCTTGCTTCCTCTTGCTCTCTTAGTCTTCAAACTCCCAAGCTCACTCTCTCTTCCTTTTCTCTATGGCTTGGACGAAATATGCACTAGGGGAGGGAGAAAATGTGTTTTAGTATTTTAGTCTTCTTCCTTCCTAACCATTGATTTAATCAAGGGCTCAAGTTGTGACACTTGTCACCATTCCCTTCCTCCTCATAATTCCTCCACCTAATTCCATTTTATTGAATCAATGATCTTCCTTTTGCTTGCCCCTAAAAATCGTCCCTACCCCCTCTCATCTTACAAGACAAGCAACCTCTTATATGTAATCAAGTATCTCCCTTCCTTTACTCAAGCTAACCCTTCATGCATTCACCATACTTCCCTTTTGTGTGCACTCAACCTTGCCATACTTCCCTTTTGTGTGCACTCAACCTTGATTATCATTTCCTTCTTCCTTGGTTGGCCAAAAACGTGCTCCCTCTTATGCTCCAACTAAATCAAGTGTTCCTTCCATTTACTCAAGTCAGTTGGTATAAGAGTTGGCTACCTAACCTTATGACATAAGTAAGGACTTATGACACAACAATTATTTCCATCATCTTTCATGTGGTGTTAACACTTGGTCTCATTGGATTTTGACACTTGTCTTCTCCTCCTTGATCCCTTAATTTCTAAAATAATTAAGAGAAAAAGGAAGATTACTTTATTTCTTAAATTTTCGGAATAATGCCAATTCTGGCATATTTTCTGTCTTAACTTTGAAAAATCATCACTAATTTTGTAGACATCGTTTCGAAGCGATTCCAAAGCCTATGGAACCCTCGTTAAGTCTAGTTTCAAGGAAAAATATGGAACTTTACTGGATAGGATCATATTATTCCAGATTTTCAATATTTGACCGATGCTCCAGAAACTTTCCAGATTTTCTGGATTAACTTCAAAAATCCATATATTTTTGTACATAGCTTCAATTGAGTCATATGACCTATCAAATTAAAGCTTAGGATGTCTACTTTCACCCTGTAAAATTTCATTTGGTATTCCAAAACCACATGACAAACTTACTGCCTCGCAGGCGATTTCACTGAAACCACTATTCCACTTTCAATTTTTTCAATATTTAATTTCGTTGGCCTTAAATATTCACCATTTCATTGAATTTATATAATAATTACAATATATTCTTGGTGAATAAAATTTGGGATGTTACATCATCATAGGAGGCATCAAGTTCAAACATTTTTTCAAGAGATGATTAGATCAAATAAATAACTACCTAACAAATCACCTAGAAACTCAAACCTAGAGACTAACCATCACTCCAAAGCAACGGTGCCAAAATTAATGTCACTTTTGTCGCTAAAGCAATCAATTAATAATTAGGACAACCTACTAATACAATATAATGGCAACATAGGTCATTCTCCTGAAGAGAAATATATAGATTTTCTATAGAATTGAATTTAGGTGATGAAAAATGCAATGGAATGAACATAAACTAAAATGCAAGAAATTACTACCTAAATGCAATTAAACTAACTAAATGCAAGATGAAAATGACCCTAAACCCTATATAGGAATGAAAATAGTCTAGATGCAAATGCAATAGGGGGTTATGAAAAGAGAATTAAAATCATAAACAAAGAAATTAACTAACAACTAAGAAAATCAAATAAGAAACGTAGAGAAGGTTTACTTCAGGTACGGTGCAAGGAACAACTTATGATTCACATAGAGTTAGCTTTCTTAGTCAAAATCAATTAACTAGACCAAAGGGAGATTGATACAAGGTTATATATAATGAATAGATTTAATCACCTAATTGAAACATAGGAAACCCTTGAGTTCAATAACACTTACTTCACTATAAAAATCATAATTAAATAAGCAATGGCTAATTAAACTCATTAAAACCACACACATTAAAACCACACTCAATTACTTTCAAAATAATTTTGGAAATCTTGTTCACAATTGTCTAATTAAACAACTAGACAATTAATTAACCCAATTAAAAAATCAAGAGGATAAACCAAATTGACTATTAAATTAATAATGAGAACTCAGTTAACAATTCAATTGACAATCCTTGCAAACAAAAATTTCATCAAATGTCTCAAGCACATAACCAATCCAAATATCAATTTAATCCAAAATAAATATATCTACAATCTAAAACTAGATTGTTTTCAAGCATTACAACTCAAAATTATTTTAAACTAAATAATCTCAAGATTTGAATCAAAAGAATAATTGGAAAGTCATTCCCTTGTAGTCTTCAAGTGCAAGCTCTAGGCTCTAGTCTTCTCCATTCTCCTCCCAAGTTGCCTCTCAACTAGCTTAAGCTCCCATGGAAGAGTCACCTCCTCCAAGCTCCAAACAAGTCACGGCCATGTTATTGAATGAGGATGGAAGGTGATTAGTAAGTGGTGTAATATATGTGATTGATAAATGGAATGTAATTATCACTATGTGGCAAAATGGAGTGAGGGAATGAATAATATAGAAAAAGGGAAGGAGATGATGCCAAAACGTGAATGGAGAGGAGAGTGAGTGTTGGCTCTATGAGAGCATTAATAATTATGTGGTGGTTAGGTATTTTTTATAGGAGAATGAAAAAGTTTAGGGTACAAAATTTGAACCCATTAGAATTGATGAATTAGCCCATTCAAATATAGCCCTTAGATTCTCTTTAAACTTTCAAAAATAATTCTACACCGTAAGATTTTTTAATATGCTTTTCCTTGACCTGCAAGAATTAAATGAGATCGTGATCTATCGTATATTTGGAAATATTAAACTCTCACAAAATAGGCAATTAAAATATTAATAATTTAACCTCAACGTTATCACAATTAATTCATATTTATATTATTTTCTAAAATTGGATAATGATTTAATTATTTCCTAATAAATTCAAATTAACCTAAAATCGTTCCTAAAATATATGAATAAGATGAGATAAAATATACAAAAATTATGATTTATTAACTCCCCCACACTTATCATTTGCACTCATGGGCAAAACAATTCAAGACCAAGGGAGATCAAGAGAAAACAAAGCAAAAATTTCAAGAGTGAATTCCAATTACAAACATTAAGCAAACTGAAGCATTTGAACCTATTAGAATTGAATTGATCCATTCAAACTCAACTATTAGATCTTCTTTAAACTTCCAAAAATAATTTTACGCCATATGATTTAATAATCTTATTTTCCTTGACCTACAAGAATTAAATGAAATCGCGATCTATCATATATTTGGAAATATTAATCCATCTCAAAATAGGCAATTAAAATATTAACAATTTAAATCCAATTATCTCATTATTAATTCAAATTTATATTATTTTCTAAAATTAGATAATGATTCAAATATTTCCTAATAAATTCAAATTAACCTAAAATCTTTCTCAAAGTAAACGAATAAGGTGGATAAAATATATAAAAATTATGATTTATCAAGCTTGCACAAATATCATTAAATTTTATACATCTTGAGATAGAGGCATTATTAAGAAAAACATCATCAACAGATTTCACCATAATTTAAATCATTTAATTGTTTTCTTGCTTGATATCAATAAATGGAAAAGCAAAAGACATAAAAATATCCCAAATTTGTAAATAGAAATTCAAATTCTGAGATTGACCCAATCACTATGAATTTTATGGAGATTGGTCTGGAGATTTTGTAGCTAAACTAGCCACCTATATGTATTCACTTTGAATAACATCAATAACAGAGTAATAAGTAACAACTTTAACTTATCTAATGCAAGACAATTAAAACTAATTCTCAAAAAGAAAAAATCGTGTTTATATATATCAATGACAACATCAATTTAACGAGTAACAATTTCTAGTTATCAAATGATTGAGATAGTGATAACTAATCTCTCCAAAGACAATTAGGTCATCTCACATAAAAAACTTAGTTCTAATAAAATGGTCTATACTCTATAAGAACTTCATAAGAACTAAACAATTTTCGAGGGACCATTTTAAAACTCACATATCTAAATGATTTTTATGTGTCTTTTATGCCAGAATGAAATGATAATGATTTTTTTGTTTTTTTGGGCTTTTTGAAGAGGAGGAAGCATAAAATATTAAAAAGATGAGAGATAGTAATATTGAAATCAAAGGAGGTGGGCGGGTGGCCAAGTTGAAGGATGGAAGTTTCAAAGTCTCCACGAGTCAAGCGGATACAGCCATATGCTTAATCATAGCATCTCGTCACCTTCTCCAGCGGCGCCTTACGCCAAAACCATCACCTATTCACCTCACTTCAACTCTCTACTAATATGCTTCACGTTTCTATTTATTCCTTTCGGCTCATAAGATAAATTCACTGGCCGATAAAAAATAAAAAATTGATAGTTAACTTATTAAATATGTTTTAAATTAAAAAAAATTTTAATTTTACTCTTATTGAAAGTTTAATTAGTAGGTAAATTAAAAGTGGGAATTAATTATATGGACAAAATTAAAAAATGAAGATTTATTATCTTACAAGTGGCTTATCATTGGCCTATGTATAAGTCACTTGTACTTCATTCATTCTCTCTCTCTCTCTCTTGCCCAGTGTAATTCATTTTCTCAAACTAAGAAAAATATTAAATAGATAAATTTTTCTAGCTTTGCCCTTATTTATTATGAAAGGGTGCACATTTTCTCTCACATATCTTTATCTCTCTGCATTTATTAATATAAGTCAACAAGAGTAAAATTGATAAAACCCCATTTATTACCCTACAAGTAACTTATATTTTCAACAAACATTTTTTGCTACAAGTGACTTATAAATAAGTACTAAGAGGTATTCCTGTAATCTTTAATATAGGATATATTTACCTAATTTGATTAAATTAAGAAAATTAGTTGAGTTAGTTAATAAAATATGTATTATCTAAAATACTTTAGTCATCTTCTCAATTCCCTCGTCCCCCTCCTTCTTGATTATTGTTGAGGGGGCATCAATAGGGCAAATTAGGAAAAAAATTAACAAATATGAAAATTATATCTTATATTTAGGATCAAGATCAACTCCTCCAATATGTCCTATATTAAAGACCAAAGGAGTTTATTTTAGACCAAGCTATTTTTCTAAAAACACCCTATATTGTGGATTAGAGGAAGTATAAATGTTTTTCTTAAATATTTTCACAAGTTATTAATACTCACTATGATCCTTATTATAAATTCACTTATATAAAAAAAATGTTGTATCAAGTGAGAGGCACCTGCAGGTGCTTGTTTTTTAATTTCATCAAAGGTTTCTGATTTTTGGGCTTACAATGAAAACGGGGTTTTCACCTCTCTCTCTCTCTCTCTCTCTCTCTCTCAATGGATACACTTTTTAGAATTCCAAGTTATGCTCAAATTCTTACAGAGATAAGATAAGGTCGTTTACTACTCTAACCAACAGATTGTTGGTAGGTACAGTATTTGACTTTTGTAAAAAGCAAAAACTCAGGGTTGGAATTAAGAGAGAACGTGTGTGGGTGTGAGTGCGTGACGCGTTGAGGTCGATGTTATCCGAAGTCCTCCAATGGCCTTCACTTCCTCTCTGTCTCTGAGTCAGTCCCTTGGATTTGACTTACTGTTTAATTACCTTTGAAATTTTATTCAATAAAATACGCTCACTCCTATGGGGATTAAGCTATATCTCCAACCACCTCCTTATCTTCACGCCCCTGACTAATACCCCCTCTTATCTTTTTTATAAGTTTTTTTTTTTGTAAGTACTTTTTATAAATAATTTTCTCTTTATGTCTCAAATTTTAAACTATTTTTTTCTTTTCTATCCCTATTAAATACACATATTTATATTAATTATTCCCCACTCACAACTAATTCTCTTTCATTTACTCATTTAGTACACATTCTCTCTCTTATTTTATACTCGTACTCTCTCATATTTGTTATTCATTCTCTCTCATATGTTCTTTTCATAAATAAGAGCATATTTTTGGAAGAAACATGATATTTTTGACACATTTATTATTTTTAACTAATCTTAACCACTAGTTCGTTTTGCTTAATAAGGATAAAAGTTGCTAATAAAAAGAACTAGAGAGAGTATTACCTAAGTACCGTTCTAAATATAAGACATCATTAATTTTTTAAAAGAAATTAAGAAAACTAAATAAATTATTTAATTAAATAATATATTATGTATTATTAGATTATATATTAGTTTATAGGTTAAATAAAATTATTTGGAGAAAAAACAATAAATATAAATATTTTACAGTAATTTAATTAATTTTCTTAATATCTCTAAAAAATGTCTTATTTTTAGGGCCAGAGGGAGTACTATATTTCCTTCCGTTATTTTTATAAGAACTTAATAACTGAATTACGCAGTTTAAGAAAGTAGTTAAAAATAATAAGTATGTCTTAAATAAATTTTTGTTTTTCAAGCATACCCTTATTTATGAGAAGCCAAGTAAGAGGGGGAAATAAAATAAATATAAGTATCATTAAATTTTTAATTAATGCAATATATAATTAATGAAGAGTAAAACTTAAAAAAAATTTAAATAAATCTTATCGGGCTCTTATAAAAAGAATGGGAGGGAGTACTACAACTTCTTATCCTTAATACTATATAATTACACACATTCTTTTTTTTAAAAAAAGCTATTATTGTCCTAATTTAAGATACTTCTAAAAAATGTTAATAGCAAGTGCTTTATATAAATTGTATTGTAGAATTATTAGACGCAAATATTAAATATAAAACGTTTTTTTGTGAGAAGAAATAAGACTTAATTCATACTCCATCTAATCTTTGCCACCACGTACGTAGGTCACTTGTAATAATTTCACACTTCTCTCTCCTTTTTCTCTCTTCTAATGAAAATCAAATAGGGATAACATTTAGAATATGTCATTAATTATTCTATAAATTATTTATATTTTGAACCAAAATTTTTGCAAAAAATGACTAGTATGGTAGTACCATTTATGTACATAGGAGTATTAAAAGACATATTGAAGTATACTGTTAAATAGTACTACCTCCGGTCCTAAATATAGGATAAAGTTTGTAGTGCAATTTGCACTACAAACTTTGTCCTATATTTAGGATCGGAGGGAGTAGTAAACTAGTAATAGTTTCACAATTTTTATTTAAGGATTTGATTTTTTTTGGGTAAAATAATGATTTGAATTTTTATTTCATATTTTTCTCCTGAAATATTATTAAAATTTGGGATACGTTTTTAATATAATAAATATTCAATTTTCCTTGATTTCCCCCAAATATTTCTGCACATCTTATTTATTAGACTTGGGGATGCGCACGTTAACCAGGCTTCTACTGACTCACTATTTATTAAATTTATTAACCTTTTAAATACCTTTCATGTGGAGAATAACAATGAGATAGGAATTGGAGTTTTTTTAATTACCCAACCACTGTAATAAATCCTTTACATTTATGATGCTTTTAACAATTTCAATATTACCATGAAATCTCACACATTTATTTCAAGTATTTAATTTTTTCAATTGATAAATATTATATCTGGTGTTTTTTATAAGCTATCATTCTAATTTCATTTATAAGTCTATTTTTTTAAAAAAAAATTCCTTATTATAAGTCAAATTTCAAAATAATAAATGCATTTTGTACTTTATTTTTTAACTTTTTTGCCCCTATTAATTATAAAAAATAAAAATAATTTATTTATGTTAACTTTAAGAGCTAATCATAGATAAGGGCAAAATTAAAAATTAAGCACATAATTAATGAGTTAAGTAATTCTCCTTGATATGTGAGAGAGTTAATTTAGACTTATAAATAAAATCAGAATGATAAAACTACCAAAATCAGTCAAAACGAATTGTAGGTTAAAACTGCTCCCTGTGGTCCACATTATAAGACCCCTTCTAGATGATTTTTGTAGTTCAAAATATAAAGACCCTAAGCAAAAAGTTAATAGCATTAATTTTTTATCCACAACTAGCCTTATTAATTGTAATGCAGGGAGAGATTGTATAAGAAAGAAATTAAAGATAATTATAATAGGTTGATTTTAATTGGAGGATAATATTAAACAGTAGTGATTATTTTTTTATTATTTCAATAATGTAAACTCTTATAATATAGACTAGAGCTCGTAGTTAAAATCAATAAATGTATAGGAGATGTAATTTTTTTTAAAAAAATATATCCTTATTTATGAAGATAATGAGTGTGTGGAATGAATGGGAAAAGAGATGAGGAAGAATAAATAGGAAAAATGAATGAAAGACACGTGTAATTAATTGAATGTAAAAAAAATAATAAAAAATACATTAAATTTGAATAAATTATTACTTATTTATAAGACCAATCCTATGTAAAAAAAATGTTTTGTATAAATAAGATAAGAGAGAGTACATTGTATCCCAATTTATAAGTCATAATCTTATTGTTTAAAAAATCAACAAATAACTATCAAGGTAAATAAACATACCACCAGTACATGCTTATATGCGTTGGCAATCTAAATTATGTGCATAAAAAGTAGCATGATTTACATGGAATGAAAATATATTCTCCTTTTATTTCTATATATAAGGTCATATTTTTTAAATGAGTTTATTTGTTTGTCCTTTTTATAAAATCTCATTTGAGTTGATATAAATAATAAATACACTTTAACTTATTTTGCCATTAACTATTCTAACATCATTTAATTATTTTTGCTCTTACACATTTGTAAATAAGATCATTTTTTTAAAAAAAAAAATCTATTAAAAAGACATTATATTATTATATATGGGACGGAGGGAGTATATATATATATATATTTGCCAGAGGTGACACACACACTATATATCATAATTAAATTCCTAAATGTTAAGAAATATTACCTCCGGTCTTAAATATAGGACAAAATTTGTAGTGCAATTTGCACTACAAACTTTATCCTATATTTAAGACCGGAGGGAGTAGAAATATCAGGGGAAATAAAATTAATTTAAAATTAAAAAGAATGCGCGTTGTCCGCTGGTCGACAGTTTTAGCGTAGCAGTTAGACTCAGCTGGGAATATGACCCCATGACGTCAAGACGTCGTCGTCGCGTCTCGCATTCTCTTTCTCTTTCTCTCTGCCTTCAACGGTGTCGGTCGCTGGGTCCCAACTTAGTCAACGCGTTCTCTCTCAACATTTCCCTCCCAAACTTAATTCCTTCTTTTTCCACGCACCTACCCTTTTTTAACTTTTTTTATTTATTTAGCAACAATTCAATTTAATTGTTTTTATTTTTCTTCACGTTTTCGCTACCTTATTTCCTTAATCTTTGAAAGTGAAAGTGTTCGCAATAGTAAAATTGTTGGGGAAAAAAAAAAAAAAGGAGTTACAATAGTAAAATTAAAGAATGAAATTCAAAACATAGATAAACGAATAAAATAAAGTTTAGTTGAAATTAAATAAGAAAATTAAAGATACTTTGAAAAATCCCCCTCATGATACTATTAGAATACTTTTTCTTTCTTTTGTGTCGTTTAAATATAGAACATAAATAAAAAAAATGGAATAATAACACCTTAGAAGCCGTTAATTGGTGTCGATATAATGCTACATGTCAAATTCCTACTTTGGAATATTTTATATACTATTTAGGATTACCAATGCTTCCTTTTTCCACCCACCCCCCTTTATCTGAAAACAAACGACGTGGATTACAAACATCAATTAATGCATTGCTAAATAAGTGTTTTCTTTTTAAATAATTAATTATCGACATACATTATCTTTGTGGATTCCTTGAACAAGTGGGATAATATATAGTGTACTAATTAGTTAAAATGTTTAAGTCATACACATATTGCAAGCAAACTCGGTTCATACTTAGCTTTTGAAAATAGCTTTACGGTTTTATGAGGTAAGTGTGTGAGAGGAGTTTTGTCTCAGGTTACGCAAACTTAAATTTGAAAGTTAGGTTTGGGATCTTCCCAAACACTTACTTAGGACCTGTTTGGTTAAAAGGAAGGGAATGGAATGAGAGGGGCTCATTTTCCATCCCTTCTAAAACCCCCAATTTAGGGGAAACAAAAATAAGGGAATGGGAGGGATTTGGAGCCCCTCCTTTAGAGCCTCTTTCTCCAATTTTTCAAACCAAATAAGAGGAGGGGTTCATTTTTCATCACCTCCCCTCCAACCAAATAGGCCCTTGAGCACATTCTAGTTATGTGGTCTAATGCTGGGGATGGATCAGATTAATAAACTGAACATGGATTTAACTTAAAGATTCTGATTGGCTATATCAAAACTTTCTATCTTCTGAAAAAGAAAAAGAAATTGGATTTTGTTTTTGTTTATATCTACAGAGAAAATGCACGAACATGCTGAAATATGGTCAACATCAGCGTAGAAGATTGAAGAACAAACGTGAATCTGTTGAACGAGATTGGAATGTAGAAAAATAGTCGTGGGAATTGGAAAATTAATTAAAGTCTCACGTAGAATAATTAATTGTTTGAGTTGTATAGGTAAGAGGTTAATAATTTATATGAGATTTTGCTTCAATCAGAGCCATTACTTAATTAATGGATGGTTTGAAATTTCCAAAATCCTTTGATATAAAGCCTCTTCATTATGTTCCCTTTTCTTGCACTCAAACCCAAGCTACACGCTCATCGCCTGATCTGAAGCTTATCCGATTCACAAAACATTGGTTCAACTAACTCAACTTATAGTATTCACTCATTCTGATTTTATTTTATTTTTTTTCAATCTACCACTCTGATCCTATTTATAAACCAACAAAAAAAAATAAAGACAATAAATATACTCCTTCGGTTATGTGGTACTCTCCTCATCTTTTTTATAAACAACTAAATGAATTAGTAATTATAATTAGTTAAAAGTAATAAATGTGTCAGAAATATACTCCCTTCGTTCTTTTTTATAAACAAGTTTCTCCTTATGTCTCAAATTTTAAACTATTTTTTTTCTACCCCTATTAAATATAATACATACTCCCTCTGGTCCTATTTATAAGCAATTTTCCTCTTGATTGCGCAAAACGAACTAGTAGTTAAAACAATAAATATGTAAAAAATGCCATGTTTTTTCCATATATGTCCCTATTTATGAAAAGAGTATAAGAAAGAGAATAGATAAAAAATATGAGAGATAATGAGTATAAGATATAAGCTCATCAAAATACCTTAAACAAAAATACAACACCTCATCCCCTATATAGCCTTCAGCTATAGAACCTTCTAGCCACGCCTTATTCCTTACGTAAGATTTTAATTTTCCAAGGAACCTACGAAGTAAAGAAGAGAAAATTGATACTAAATGCTAAAAAGGACGACTAGCAAACATAAGAACTAACAATGAAACACATATTTAAAATGAGTACCTCTCAATCGGATACATCCATAGATATTGTACTGGGCCAACGAACTTTGTTTCATGAACGAGGTGGACTGTGAGGTGAACCCTCACAGTAAAAAAGGATGGAAAAAATATCATCTCCAAGTGACAAAGCGTAAGAATGATTTTGGACTTCAGCTGATCGAGCTCCTCAATGATCAAAACCTTAGAACACAACTTCCGAAAGAAAGAACAAAGTTCTACCAAAACGATGAAAACATCAGGAGGAAGTGCATTCTTTATAGCCAGAGGCAGTAACTATTGCATAAGAACACGCAAGTCATGACTCTTTAGGCCAGCAATCTTTCGAGCCTGCAAGTCAACACATTGAGAAATGTTACTTGAATACCCATCAAGAACTTTTAATTTCTTCAACGTCGTGACTAAGACTTCCTTGTTCGGTTTTGTGAGGGTAAATTTTGCCAGCTGAAATTTGTCTTGCTCATCTAGCCAAGCATCTTCACGAACTCCCATGACACGTAAATCTTTCCTCGCTTGAAGTGGATCTTTTGTCTTACCGGGTTCGTTAAGCAGTGTATATAGCACATTATCGCAAACATTCTTTTCAATGTGCATCACATCAAGACTGTGGCGAAGTAAATTAGATCTCCAATATGGAAGAGTGAATAAAATACTTCTCTTTTTTTACTGCTGAGGCGCCGAAGTCTTGCTCGTCTTTTGACCAGTTTGTGCTGAATCATCGCTTTTCCCAAACTCGAAGTCAACATGCTCAAGCTACTGTAAGATATCTATACCGGATAAAGTCTGAGGTGGTCCTTTGTTTTCTGGTTTCCTATTGAAGCGATTCCATTGCAATATGAATTTATGCCTTCCATCGAGAAACCTCCGATGCCCCATAAACCACCACTTTCGGCTGTGGGGAAGGTGCACTGCGTCAGAGTCAAAATTGCAAGCTAGACACGCCAACCCAATATGCACATTCCAACTAGATAATGTGCCAAGGCCAGGAAAGTCACTAATCATCCACATCAAGGTTGCACGCAAGTTGAACAAAGTCTTCCCGTAAGCATCATACGTCTTGATGCCGACATTACATAGGTCAAGCAATTCCGCAATAAACGATTGGGGATACATATCGATGTCATTGCCCGATGCCTTGTTGCCTGGAATGATCATAGACATAATGAAAGAGCTTTGTTTCATACACATCCAGAGGGTAACTTGTGGGGAACTAAGACTACTGGCCAAATACTGTAACTTATGCTAATATTCCCGAAAGGATTGAAACCGTCGGTCGCCAACACATGCCGAACATTTCTGGGGTCATTCACGAAATCTTAAAAGTCGTTGTCAAACGTTTTCCAAGCATCTACATCTTGGGGATGTCTTAATTTACCTTCTTCATTCTTATCAACGGCATGCCACCTCATGTGCTCCATAGTTTTAGACGACATAAATAATCTTTGTAGGCGAGGTTTCAAAGGGAAGTACCTGAGAATCTTTACAGGTTTCTTCTTCTGCTTTTTCCCCTTCCGAATTGTTTTGTACCTCGATGTGTGACATCTCTTACAAGTTTCCTTACTGGAATCATCTCCCCAATACAACATACAATCGTTGGGGCATGCATCAATCGTTTGATAGTTCAACCCTAACTTGTTGATAATCTTCTTGGCCTTGTAGAATGTTGTGGGAATCTCAACATTGGAGAATGCATCTTGTAATAATTCGAGCAACATCGACATTCTCTTATCTGTGATTCCACACAAGCACTTGATATGATACAATTTGATCAAGAAAGATAATTTAGAATATTTTCGATAACCTTAATATAAAGGATGATCTGCTTCATCCATCAAGCTGAAAAAATCCCGAGCTACTTCATTCCTCATGAACACCAGCTCAAAACCGTGCACTTCTTCGTTGAAGTTGTAGCCTTGAAATCCAAATACATCACCCACAACATCATTCACATGATCATCTTCATCTAGTTGAACACTTACTTGAGAACTTCGAGGAAGAGCATCATCATATCTAATGCTGGCCTTCTCACCATGAACTACCCAGAATAGGCGACTCCATGACCGCTCGAGCATGTTGTTTGTGATATCACGCCACTGCGTCTGATGGGCATAGATTAAATCAGCCTGTAACTGCATCTGCTACTGCTCCTGTGCTACTGCAACCTGTGTCCACTCTAAATCTGACCGCAGCTACTTAACAGACTCATCCCTCGGATGTCTGACCCCTCTAGAGCTGCCAACCTCAGAGGCGGCGCTCCTGTCGTAGACCATGCTAAGTCTGGCGCCTATCCCCATCCCTCGCACTCGACCGAGGTGCTCAGTCAGACCCAGACCCGCCTTCAAAGGAGCCATTGGGTCCACTAACCCCAGTAACTCCTCAGCCTGGGTCTCTCGTAGCTCAGTCTATGACTGCTGAATCCGCTCCTGCCATTTTATGAAACAATTACTTATTAGAATTTTTAATTATTAGGTTGGTTATATAAAAGTTATAATAATGAAATTACTTATAATGGCCGCCTCTGCCTGCTGAGAGGTCAGAGTCCCATCACGGTGTCTGTGTGTGATAGCGTACAACTCCCCATAGTTCGTCTGACAGTTCTCCTGCTGTGCCTTCATCTCCTAAAATAATTACAAAATTCAATTAGTATTATGAAATAACCAGGTAAAAGTCAGTGATATTATGAAAAGTTACCAGCTCGCTGTAAGTAACAGTAAATGTCTTTGATCCTACTGTGTGGTGGATCGTCTGCTGCCCACGGCACCTAGAGTTCCTTTGAGAAAGCACCTAAAAAAATGATATTAAATGTATTAAAACAATATAAAACATTTAAAATTAATAAAGTTCAAGTTAAAATTAATTAAATTTAAATTATAATTTAATACTTAAAAATTACATAATTATATATAAATAATATAATAAATACATTACCTACCCCTCAGGGCTTCTCCTGAACTGGATGAAACTCACCCAGTCATTCGGCGGGACGCCGTTCAGGACGCTCTCGATCAGCTGCTCCAGAGGCATCGTCCCGTCCTTATCCACATTATGGAAGAGACGGTTCCTCCTGTTTCTCCAATCGTTAGCCATCTTCAACAGGGTGTACCTCTTCCGGTTGGCCCGAACGGCAAACCGTAGTTGCAAAAAAATTATTTATATATCAATAATTACAAAAATCCTATTAAAAAATATTAATTAAATAGAATTAGTTACAAAAAATATTAATTAAATACTATTAATTACCTGAACCACCTCCTTCCAAGCCAGGTCCTTCAGCCCATTCGGAACGTGCCTCCACGTCCTGAAGTGAAAGGGGGAACTGCATCTAATTCGAGCCCAGCTCGTTCAGGAAGCGGTTGAATAGGTGGCCCCCATTGTCGATCGACTGGTCCGTGGCCTCATTCCATGACACTACAACTCGTAGTGTTCGGTCAATGCTATTCAGATCGGCCACATCCAGCCTCCTCGTGGACACGTTTCCCTGCTCATCTGCACAATTTACCGTACATTAGATAAATTGTAATTCAAATTTAACATTTCGAATTTAAATAATTAATTTATTAAATAAAAAAATTTATGTACCTTGGACCTGCACCTCAAACCCAGTAGACCGCGAAAACAACCCTCGTGGTTGTTATGCTCCCGCGCCTCCTCCTCATCGAGGAACTGCTCTATCTCTCTCAACCCAATCGAGATGTCAAAGTCCTCGTTTGTGCCATAGCCCTCAACGCTGATATCTGCCTGCCCCAAATCAGGCACCACTGGTGCAATTGTCTCTTATGGGATCGTCTGCGGTGCCTATGGTAGCGCCGACTCCTATGGGGGGATAGGTTGAAATGCCACCGTCGCCCTCCCTCCACGCTGCCCCTACCCCCAGATCTACTACTGTTGCCCCGCAAAATTGGTTTGGGGATCTCAGGCTCCTTCCCCTTATCCTATCTAGAAGCCATATCAACTACAAAATTTCAAAAAAAAAAATATTTTAGTCACATTATTATGCAAAAATATAATAAAAATAAAAATACATATAAAATACGTATTATCTCCATACCACAAGTGCAAATAATGAGAAATACTGCAGTAAAAACTCTTCCACAAACGCCTGAACGCTCAAATCTAAAAGAAAACACTCAAAGGAATCTCAGGAAACAAAATGGCCAAACGGAAAAGTGAAGAGGGAAGGGGGGCTTAAATAGAGGCGACATTTGTAGCCGTTATTAAATAACCGCTACAAATAACCTTGGGCGGCTAAAATTTGTAGCGGTTCTAAAATAACCGCTACAAATTACAAAAACGTTTGAAGTTCTGTAGCAGTTATAGTACAAAACCGCTACAAACTTAGCGACCTCTCAAATTATGTAGCCGTTATAAATCTATAACCGCTACAAATACGCAACCTTTCACATTTTGTAGGGGTTTAATTGATTAAACCGCTACAAATAAACGCTACATTGTTGGCTCGTTTTATTCGCGTCAAGTGGCGCCAACTTTATAGCGGTTATAATTTACTAACCGTTACAAAGGTACCGCTACAAATTTTGACAGGAATTGAGTGTCATATTTGTAGCCGTTATTTATACTTAACCACTACAAAAAAGGATTGTCAATCTGTCGTGCCATTTGGCGCATAGCTTGCCACTACAAATTTGTAGCGGTTTACGCTTTAACCGCTACAAAATACCATTTTTTTGTAGTAGAATGAGTATTTAATAAGGGTAAAATAGGAAAAAAAAAAGCTTACATCTTCAGACAAAAAGTGAAAGTTGCTTATAAAAGGGATTAACCCTATGAGAGAGAAAGTTGATTATAAATAGGACCGAAGATAGTATCTTTATATTAACTATCCCCTACTTACCATTAATTCTCTTTCATTTAATCATTTATTACACATTCTTTCTCATATTGTATACTTATACTAACTTACTCTGTAACATCCCAAATTTTATTCACCAAGAATATATTGTAATTATTATATATATTCAATGAAATGGAGAATATTTAAGGCCAAAGGAATTAAATATTGAAAATTGAAAGTTGAATAGTGTTTTCAGTGAAATCACCTGTGAGGTAGTGAGTTTGTCACGTGGTTTTGGAAGACCAAATGATGAGCAAAAATTATGAAATTTTACAGAATGGAAGTAGACATCCTAAGCTTTAATTTGATAGGTTATATGACTCAATTGAAGCTATGTACAAAAATATATGAATTTTTGAAGTTAATCCAAAAAATCTAGAAAGTTTTTGGAGCAGCGATCAAAGATTGAAAATATGGGAATAATATGATCCTATCCAGTAAAATTCCATATTTTTTCTTGAAACTAGACTCAATGAGGGTTCCATAGGCTTTGGAATTTCTTTGAAATGATGTCTACAAAATTAGTTATGATTTTTCAAAGTTAAGGCAAAAAATCTGCCAGAATTAGCATTATTCCCAAAATTTAAGAAATAAAGTAATCTTCCTTTTTCTCTTAATTATTTTAGAAATTAAGGGATGAAGGAGGAGAAGACAAGTGTCAAAATCCAATGAGACCAAGTGTCAACACCACATGAAAGATAATGGAGATAATTGTTGTGTCATAAGTCCTTACTTATGTCATAAGGTTAGGTAGCCAACTCTTATACCAATTTACTTGAGTAAATGGAAGGAACACTTGATTTAGTTGGAGCATAAGAGGGAGCACGTTTTTGGCCAACCAAGGAAGAAGGAAATGATAATCAAGGTTGAGTGCACACAAAAGGGAAGTATGGCAAGGTTGAGTGCACACAAAAGGGAAGTATGGTGCAAGCATGGAGGCAAGTATGGTGGTTGGCAGGTGTCACTATAACAACCTTAGATGAGATCAATGGTTGGGAATCAAGGGGACATTTTTATGAAGGCTTTCTCTTCCCTTCCCTTCATGCATTTTCGTTCAACATAGAGAGGGAGAGAATTTGGAGAAACTCTGAAGAGTTAGAGGGAGGAGGAAGAAGAAATCTTAAGGTAAGAGTTGATTCTTAAGCTTTCCTTGTAACATTTCCCCTAGATCCTTCTCTAAACCATGTTTCTTCATGAATCTATGATCTTGAAGACTCATTCTTAGCTCAAGGAGAAGAGAGAGAGGACGTCCTAGAGAGGGAGATGTCCTAGAGAGAGACATCAAGGATCAAGAGGTAATTTCCAAAATCTCAACTTCTTTGTGTATTGAAATTGTTGTTAGTTATTGTTGTTTGGTTTTGTGATTTTTGGATTGAGTTGTAAAATTAGAAAAGCCATAACCCTAAGGAGTTATGCTGCCCAAAATCCTTTAAATCATGATTATGAAGTGTTTAAATGAGTTAACTAAGGATTAGAAGTGGAAAAGTACAAGTTTTGGAAGCTAAAACACAAAGCTCCATTTTTCTATTTTCCCTTCAATATTTCGGCCAGATCATAACTGGTACTAGGAGTTATATTTTCATGAAATAAATGGTTCCATTGGACTCAGTGGGCAAAAATAGGTGGGGTTACAGTTGGGAACTTTTTTGGTAGAGGCCGAAAAAGCATAATTACGAAAACGCCATTGAAATCCCTAAATAGGGGTTGTCAAGGGTATTTTCATAATTTGACAGTTAATTTGGTGATTTCAAGCATGAAAATGGATTTCTTGGGCGAAAATAAGTCAGAATAGCCTTAATCAAAATTTTGGAAAAACGTGCCATCAGGCCGGGTACGACGGGGTTGGGCTGGGTTCCCGGGGGCATTTTTGTTAATTTTCACCATAGACTAATATAACCACAACAAACACTATAGAAGAGTATAAAATGATACTTGGATATGTTATGACCTATTTCTGGTACATTTAATATTTTAGGACTGAGTCGAACGCCGGAATAGCATGCTTTTCGAGACACCATTAAAAAGAGGATTATAAAGCATTGAGGTAGGGATATTATCCTTCATACACTATGCCATAGTTATATGATTGTGTGAATGCCAATGTTTGTAAATGCGTTTTATTAATCAACACGATTTGCCCAGAGAGGGGCCAGAAGTGTCAGAAGTACTTACGCTTGAGTTGATGAAAACCCAACCGGTGCAGAATAGTGGAGCTGGGCCCTACTCATGTATACATGCAGATGATATGTTTATAATGTTCATTAATTGGTGCATACATAGCATATATCATATTTACTTTTCGCATTTTCTATGAACGATAGCATATTTCTACTGGGGTTCTCCGGAATCTCACCCTATTTTTAATAAACACCTCAACGGGTACCAGTGGGTCTAAGGGAAAAGACATAGACGCCGGAAAGTGAACGGCATGTGTTTCAAGGCAAGGACAAGAACGTGGTCATAATTAGTCTGTTTTGTGATATTTTTGTGAAATTTGTAAATATTAAAACTTTCGCTGTATTTTTTGTTTTCGTTGACAAACGATATCAGAATTGTAAACGAATATTTTTATCAGTATAATTGTACTTTTCTGTATGTCCATTAAATTCCGTCTTTATTACTCTTCGATTATCAAAATGGAAACGGGTGTTGACATACTCCCTCTGGTCCACAATATAAGGCACCTTAACTAATTCACAAGAAACAAGAAATAGTAGTTAAGTCATTTAATATGTCCTAAAATATAAATTTTTTTCACTTTTACTCTTGTTGAGAAATGCGCTTAAAAAATGGTATTTGCATGGGAAATGAGAGGGAAAGCCATTTCATAAAAGCATTATGGTTGTGAGGATAGAGAAGAACAACCATTTATCATTATAATTGCATTGGAATTTTTATTTTAGAGGAAGGGGATATAATTAGTGGACAAAATTGGAAAATGAGCATTAACCACAGGGCAAAATAGAAAAAATACATTAATTAAGCTGCAGATGCCCTATATTGTGGACCAGACATTTCTTCTACTGGTGCCCTATATTGTGGACTGGAGGGAGTATATTTTATACTCATATTCTCTCATATTTATTTCTCATTCTCTTTCCTATGCTCATTTCATAAATATGGGCATATTTAGAAGAAAAATGACATTTTTGATATATTTATTGTTTTTAACTCATCTTAACCGATAATTTGTTTTGCAAAATAAGGATAAAAGTTGTTTATAAAAAAGACCGGAGGGAATAATGTTTTTTTAAAATATACCCATATTTATGAAAAGAATATATGAGAGGGAATAAATAAAAAATGAGAGAGAATGTGTAATAAATTATCAAATGCAAAAGAATTAGTGGAGTACAATTTTTTGGTGACCGTGAGATAATTAATATTAAGATATGTATTTAATAAGAGTAAAAATGAAAAAAATAGTTTAAACTTTCAAACACAAAAGGAATTGATTATATTAAGGACTAGCCCCATTAAGGAGAAAAATGCTTGTAGATAAGATCAGAGAAAGTATTAAAAACATTAATTAATTTAGACAAACCAAGTAATGTTAGTTTAGTCATTTATTTCTTCTTGCCTTTTTCATAAGAATCCAAAATATTAATTGCTTTGGTCTTTTTTATAAGACCATGACAAATGTTATGTTATTATTATTATTATTTTTTGCTAAGCATAAATATTATTCTATTGGAAGCAATCCTATTCGAAACACTAGCACTAAATGTGGGTATCTCTTATAGCGAGGATTCGAACTTTATTTCGTCAAGTTGTGAGGGACTGCTTCCTTCCATTAGACTTAACTCCCGTTGGTTGAGCTTGACAAAAGTTGTTTGAACATTTAATGAGTTTTTTTTTTCAATTTTCCCCCTCATTAATTGTATATATTGCATTAATTAAAAGGTTGATGATATTTATATTTACTCCATTTCTTTCTTTTACTTACCCTTCATAATTAAGGGCATACTTGAAAAAAAAAAAGTTATCTCATACACACTTATCGTTTTTAACTAATTTTAATAACTTTCTTAAGCCATGTAATTCAGTTATCAGACTCTTATAAATAGGACTGGAGGAAGTAATATATCTTAAATTGATAAAATTTTTCTATTTTATCCTTATTAAAGAATGTTATTTTAAAATATATATTTAATATTTTTATGGTCAAGGGGGTAAAAGTGGAAGACAATTATTAATTATCCTATTAACATCTTAATTTTTGCACCAAAATTTCTTTTCAGAAGTTTTCTTATATACCACTCTAGTCCTATTTATAAATCCTTTTTTATCAAAAAAAATTGGTTATATTTATAAGTATAGTTTCAATGTATTAAATGAAAGTGTGACAATTTTGCCTCTATTTATGGTACCAATGAAAAAATAATTTAAAGATAGATAGAGAATAAAGAGTTGAAAAGCACACATTCATAAATGAGGGTATAATTAAAAATTTAACCCATAATCATTGAGTTAACTATCTCTTCTTGGCATGTGAAATTTAATTAAAAGAGACTTATAAATAGAACCAGAATGATACCACTCAATGCCCTTTATTAGTCACTTGTACTTAAATAGTTTTGTTCAAAATATAAATTACTTATAGGGTATTAAATGAGATTTTGTTAACTTTACCCTTATTGACTATATTAATAAACTAATATGAGAGAGGTGTAAATGTAAGGAGATAAAGAGGTGTGAGAGATAATCTGAGCCCTTTTATAAAAAAAGGTAAACTTGAAAAAAAAAAAATGTGTCCATTTAATAATTTTCTCAATTTAAAGAATGAGATACAAGTAACTGGTAAATATGCATCTAATGGTAAGGCTCAGCAGTAGTCGCATTTTAATCGGATTGAATTAAATTTGATCGATGGCAATTAAGAGAACTAGTGGCTCCTCCTCCATGCTCTGTTTTTTTTTTTTTTTCTTTTATGGAAGTTTGTGTTGTTCAATGAGAGAAAAAAGTTCGTTCAAGTTTTTGTTTTTGTAAGGCTTCATGTTGGAGGTTAAACTCGTAAATATGTGAAAGTCAAATGTTACAATAAATGAACCATTATTACATTGTTTACAATATTAACTGTGCAGACTTATCCATACTATATTCACAATGTATCCATTAAAACGATGCTCTTCACCTAAAATAAGGAGAGAGATAAAATAAGGAGAGAGATAGATGTTTCCGCGGCCCCCCGGCGGGTTATGCCGTGGAAGAGAGGACTCCACTTTTGTGAGTTTTTCAAACTAAAATCTACTTTTAATATCTTAATCCAAAATTTATATTATATTGATACCTAATCAATAGCTCAAAATATCAGTAAGGGTGGTATATGCCATGTAATTTTGAGGTGTTTAAATCTAAAAAACAGTAAGATTAAGTTTGCATACATCTATATCATTTACCTTTATTATATACTCTAAATAAGGAGGATAGTTGTAAAAAATTACACACACACATATGATATTTTTTTTTTAAAAAAAAAAAGATCATTTTTTCCCACAAAGGAATAAAGTACATATGTATGTTCACGCCTCATTTTAGAGAAAAGAAGGCTTATATATTTATAGAAAGAAAATGCGTCATATTATGAATAGTAAACTTATTTTGGAAATTCGAGTTGTTAAATAAAGATTTGTTATATTTGTAAACCGAGGATTATCCAGTAATTCAGAATTATGTCATATCCCTCCATTAATTGCACAGGCTTATCTGTGTGTGGCAGTGAAAAATAAGGGCCTTGGCCACCTCTGTCCTCGGTTTCTTGCTTTATTTACAGTTACATGAAAACCGTTCCCTCCAAGTCTATAAATTCCTCCACCCCCGCCCTTCAAAATTCATTGAACCAAACAACTCTGATCCCTTTCTTTTCACTTGTTTTGTTCAATCTCTTATTTTCTCTGCTATGGCTTCTAAGGAAACCGATTTGGTTAAGCCTTCTTCTCTGCAGGTTGAACCTGCAGTTTCCTCCCTGGATTCCAGTCCTTTCCGGAAAATCGTCGTCGTTGCTTCCATTGCCGCCGGAGTTCAATTCGGATGGGCTCTTCAGCTCTCCTTGTTGACTCCTTATGTCCAGCTTCTCGGTATTCCCCATACCTGGGCCGCTTACATCTGGCTCTGTGGTCCGGTCTCCGGTATGCTGGTTCAACCGATTGTTGGATACTACAGTGACCGCTGCACCTCCCGATACGGCCGCCGCCGTCCGTTCATTGCCTCCGGTGCGTTGGCCGTCGCCATAGCTGTGTTCTTGATCGGTTACGCCGCTGACCTGGGACACGTGGGCGGTGACTCGCTGGAGAAGAAAATGCGTCCGCGAGCCATCGTGATCTTCGTCGTCGGATTCTGGATCCTCGACGTGGCCAACAACATGCTACAAGGCCCATGCCGAGCTCTAT
The DNA here is from genome assembly GCA_963242795.1 of Inga leiocalycina. Taxonomy (NCBI): domain Eukaryota; kingdom Viridiplantae; phylum Streptophyta; class Magnoliopsida; order Fabales; family Fabaceae; genus Inga; species Inga leiocalycina. Next base: position 77,730,627 of record OY725322.1, read on the forward strand.
TAGCCGACCTCGCCGCCGGCGACCAGAGAAAGACGCGGACGGCGAACGCGTTCTTCTCGTTCTTCATGGCCGTTGGTAATGTCCTCGGTTACGCCGCCGGATCGTACAGCAAGCTCCACAAGATATTTCCGTTCGCGGAAACCAAAGCCTGCGACGTGTATTGCGCGAATCTGAAGAGTTGCTTCTTCCTCTCCATCGCGCTCCTGGCCGTTGTCTCAATCTCCGCCCTGACCTACGTGAAGGAGAAGCCTCTTGAGAAAGGAACTGGCGGGAACAATAACGAAAATGATTCGGTGAGTGAGGGATCAGGAAGCGCACCGTGCTTCGGACAAATGTTGGGTGCGTTCCGTGAGCTCAAGAGGCCGATGTGGATTTTGCTCCTGGTGACGTGTCTCAACTGGATTGCATGGTTTCCTTTCTTGTTGTTCGACACTGATTGGATGGGCAAGGAGGTGTACGGAGGAACAGTTGGGGAAGGTAAGGCATACGATAGGGGCGTGCGCGCGGGTGCATTGGGTCTTATGGTCAACTCCGTTGTGCTTGGCGTGATGTCGTTGGCCGTGGAGCCGTTAGCTCGTGTGCTTGGAGGCGCTAAAAGGTTATGGGGAATCGTTAACTTCATTCTCGCCATATGTTTGGCCATGACGGTGTTGGTCACAAAGATGGCCGAGCACTCACGCCAATTCGCTCCCGGCTCTACCGATCCCCTGCCACCAGCCGCCGGGATTAAGGCCGGCGCTATAGCTCTCTTCGGGGTACTCGGAATTCCACTGGCGGTGAGTCCCACTTGACCTTAATTTGTTTTTTATGCGACTCCTGTTTTTTTCCCCATGTAATCATAATTTAATATTTTTAAATTGAAGGGTCACTTCACTATAGTGAAATGGACAGTTTGACATGTGATCCAGGAAACAGAGAAGTTTACTGTTTTTCCTTACATGCATGAATGAGAAAGGGCATGTGGGGTGTGTTTGCAAATTCTTGTTTTGATCGACCTATTAGGGGCAGAATTAAATTATTGTATGAAAACAGCATGATATTCCCTCAGAAGCTGTAACATAATACTAATAAAAGTCTGAAAGCTTTCTCTGAGCATGTGGAAGATATACTAAAGTGAGGTGATCATGCTTGTTTTGCAGATTACTTTCAGTATCCCCTTTGCACTAGCATCCATATTCTCCAGCTCTTCAGGGGCAGGCCAAGGTAAAATAATAACCATTTATTTTAAATACACGCCAATACCCGCTTAGAATTGGCATTAATTAATTCATCTAATTAACCCATTTCATTTAAACTTTTGACTTTTCAGGGTTATCTTTGGGCGTTCTTAATCTGGCAATTGTCATCCCACAGGTGATTTGTGTGAATCAATTTCTTTCACAAGTTGTTCTATTTTCCAAATTTATCATCCAGATTTGTTGATAAATGATTCATTCTTTTGTTTTTCCCAAACAGATGTTTGTGTCTGTGGTGAGTGGACCGTGGGACGCATTGTTCGGTGGTGGTAACCTGCCGGCGTTTGTGGTGGCTGCGATCGCTGCCGCAGTCAGCGGTATATTATCGATCGTTTTGTTGCCGTCTCCAGCACCAGAATTGACAAAGGGGGGGTTGAACGCATCTGGAAGCTTCCATTAGAGAGAACAATTAATTACTATTTTTTTCCTTCTTTATTTTTTCTTTTTTGGGGTTTGTTTTTTTCCGTTTCCTTTTGTAGATGGGGGGTCCCAGGGTTTTAAATATGATTAAAGCCTCTCATGCTGTGTGTCCAAGGTCCAACAAACGCTTGAATTTAAAACTGCCATGTTTGTGGCAGCAATTAAGCAAATTGAAGGGATGACTCTAAAGGAGTCATTTTGTAAAGAGTTTGATGATGAAGAATATGTTGTGTAATTAGGAGGACCCCAAAAGAAGCCTTGTTTATTTTTAAAGGATGGGGTCCATTTTGGGGTGCTCTGTACTTGAAACTGAGGACTAGGGAGACTGAGATGAGAGAGGAAAGGTTAAAGCTAAGAACTTCGAGTGATTAAGTAATGTACAGGTGGGGGTGCAGGCCGGTTTGGGTGAACCGAACCGGACAACACTGTTGACCCGGGGCTTCCCACTTTTCTCCCTTCCATCTTTGTTGCTGGCTCCTTAATAATACAAATCTCGTTTTTTCTCTCATCGTCTTCCATTTTCAAGCAACTTGTGTGTTTTCTTTTGTGCTTGCTTTCCTCTTGGTTACTACATGAATGATTTGATCTAAGATTAACACTGGAACAATACTTTACGCGTTTTGTTTTGGCTCTCATGGTATGTCTTCATGAGAGAGGTGGCAAATATTGAGATAAATACTAGAAAAAAGACAAACTCTCAATAATTAACGGTTTTAAATTTTTTAAAAGAATGAAGTTATTACCGTGTCAAACACAAACAAAACCCCTTGTCAAACACAACCAAAAGGATGAGCAAGAGAGCTCTTTCAGATCTGAATAATCCATTTTTAAAATTAGTGATGTTTTAATAAAAAAATTTATTTTTTGAAAAAATATTAATTAAAAGATTATTTTTATTTTAGATTATATATCTATTAAAATAATTTTTTTAAAAAAAATAAATTTAGATCATTCATATCCCATCAAACAGTCTAGATCTCCCTGCTTTTCCTTTAAATGAACAGGGAAACTAATTCCCTTTGTCAATACCAAATGATCAAGGACGATGAGTGAAACTCGTCTCACCCCTGAATATGGGAATATGGGTTATTGGGTTTAAAAGAGTAAAAACTTCAAAATTTTTTCCCAAAAAAATAAATTAAAAATTAAAAGGAAAATAATTTTGAAGATGAAAAAACTGAACTTACTTCAAAAAATTAATAAAGTAAATTATATTCAATAGTGATCATGAAAATAAAATAAAATTTGAAAAAAAAGAGGATAAAAGGATCATTTCCCATTTATCAATTAAATTGTCCTAATTTTTTTCATAATTTCATTTTTTTTCTTAAAAAATGATTTAAGCAAGGATATTTTTTTAAAACAAAGTTAAATGAAAGTGGATCGTTCAAATGGAATCAGACCCATAGATAATATTGTAATTTTTCAAAACTTTTTCACAAGAAAGAAAAAGAAGGAAGGAGAATAGAAAGATTGTCTGTAATAGGATATATGTGCTTAGTAGGAAAAAAAAAGAGGGGAGAGAAATAATATTCGTAGCTTAAAACAGTAATTATGAAATATGAAGATGCATCATTTCTTAAACAAATGTTAGTAGGTTTGGTAAAAGAAGAAAAAAAGAAAAAGAAAAATAGTAGTCGCCGATTAAGGCGTAGCGTAAAATTAGGTAACTTAAAAAGAAAACTGATTAGAACTCATTAAAGATCTCACTTTCCTTCAAGTAAATTACTCCTTATATATTTGCACAAGATTTAGCAACATCAAGCACAGGAAGGAGGGAGCAAAGACTTAAAAAGATTGCTTAGTTTCAAATCAGAGCATCAAAGTCAGCACAAATTTAACACTTGTGCAAACCAAAAATTTTGAACTAACCTGAATCAAAGCAAGAGCGGTGGCAACAGTTTTTGATAGCACTTGGGGGCACAGTTAGTCCCAGGATGCCGCACATTTCACAGGAACTCTGTATATTGATAACAACAGAACAGAATATAAGTGCACAATCTCAGACCAAAGACACACAACAATTTGGCAATAACTTTGTGCTTTTAAAGTAAAGTACCCATCAGATACACCGACACAACAAACATAAAAAAGTAGATATTTTAGCATATGAGAAAAAGAACCGTCAATACTGGATTCATAGCCGTCCAAAAATCATCTTTGTAAATCCCACAAATTTCACTTTAGGCCCCAATTTCACATCTCACACAGAGCCTTAATCTAAGCGAAAAGCTCACCCAAACTAGAGAAAAACCATATATTATAATCCTTCTATTGTATCTGCAAGTAAAACACTGCGATGAAACGCAAGTATAAGAGTTGGAAGTCCATTTTGCAGAGCATACCCAAGGTATTGCAGGGTTTCAGTGAAAGATAACTTTAATTTGGAAAAAAGTTAACTGCATGTATCTAGGAATATCACATCTTAACCGTTTTAACAACACAAGTGCTGAGTTTCAGAATCCAGACACAAAACACTTGGCACAGGCCAAGGAAAAAAAAAAAAAAGAAGACAGAAACGTGCTTTTAAGTTATAAGTATCAATCAACACCAACCCAACATATAATAGAGATCACATATTATGGCAAGAAAATTATATCAACCATCAAAAGTGTGAATTTACGGCTGTCGAACTCCTATCTATAAATCCCCTAATTTCATTTCAAACTGCGACACAACAAAAATAGAAAAGAATTTATATCTCAGAGCAAGGTCGCAGCTTAAACTCCCCCAAACCAGGAAAAACCAAATATCTTAATCCTACTTCTCTACGTACAATTGAAACACTGCGATGCAACGGAATTATCGGAGTTAGAAGTCTTTTCTGTACAGCATACCCGATGCTGCACAGATTTTATGAATATAACAAAATTTCGGCCAACATCATCATGCAGAATACAGAGAACTGAGAAGAGATGAAGACTCTGAATTGCATCACTTGAAAAAAGAATTACAGCAAGTACCATATCTGATTAGAGCATTTGTTGTTCAAGTTATTATAAAGTCATGAGAAAGTAGTCATCGTAAGAAGCAGAGGAGATTTGAAAATGAACTCTCAAACACACAAGCACTCTTCTCAACTCAACTGAATTGAGATCAAAGTCTGAATCATGAAAGTCCAAGATGAAGGTGAACATAACGAGATGACTCACCCCGTAAGCTCACATCATGTTATTTGACCCAAAACCACGGGCACACATCTCAAGCAAATTAACACCGCTCAGCTTAAATGCCGGAGGCCCCTCTCTGCATCGTAATTTATGGAAGTTTGTGGTGAAGAAGAGAAAGATCCATACGGAACGAGCCAGGGCAGCGCCAGATTAAGTGGAATGAGGGTCGGAGATCTTTAAAAAAAAACGAAAGTCAAATTTTAGGACAAGTCACATATTTATCTTTATATTTTTCATGCTAATCTATATATAAACAAAAATATAAAATAATATAAACCAAGTTTACTTCAATAAACAGTGTCAGCAAAAAGTGATGCAATTAATTATATACCAAATTTCTCAGTTAAAACTTAATTGTGATTATCTCCTTACTTTTTGTGCCATACAGTTAACGAAGGAACTTACCAACTTTTCTACACGCGCCCACCGCACCCCAACCCGCCCCACCCCAATTGTATAAATTCAGTGACACCCTCCCCTAACTTCACTAAACCAAATAACCAGGCTCAGTTTAAGTTACTCTGTTTCTGTGATCTATCATGGCCACTAAGGAAAACAACACCAAACCTTCTTCTCTTCATGCTGAACCAGCTACCTCTCCTCCAGAATCTAGCCCTCTCCGGAAAATCATCGTCGTCGCTTCCATTGCCGCCGGAATTAATTTCGGATGGGCACTTCAGCTTTCCTTGCTAACTCCCTATGTTCAGCTCCTCGGTACCCCTCACTTTTGGGCTTCCTTCATTTGGCTCTGTGGTCCGGTCTCCGGATTGCTGGTTCAGCCAATTGTTGGTTACCACAGTGACCGCTGCACCTCCCGATTCGGCCGCCGGCGACCTTTCATCGCCATTGGTGCTCTAGCGGTCGCTGTCGCCGTTTTCTTGATCGGTTACTCGGCTGATATCGGCCACATGATGGGCGATTCCCTCGAGAAAAAGACGCGGCCGAGATCCATCGGGACCTTCGTCTTCGGATTCTGGATCCTCGATGTAGCCAACAACATGCTCCAAGGCCCGTGCCGAGCTCTATTAGCCGATCTCGCCGCCGGCGACAGCCGGAAGACGCGAACGGCGAACGGCTTCTTCTCGTTCTTCATGGCCGTCGGAAACGTCCTCGGCTACGCCGCCGGAGCTGATGCCAAGCTTTACAAGAGCTTCGCCTTCACTAAAACCAAAGCCTGCAACGAATATTGCGCGAACTTAAAGAGCTGCTTCTTCATATCCATTGCTCTGCTCGTCTTTCTCACGACCATCGCCATGTTTTACGTGAAGGAGAAGCCACTGGAATCGCAAAAAGGCGGGAACGAGGGGGATGATTCAGTGGCTGAGGGATCAGGAAGCTTACCGTGTTTCGGACAGATGCTGGGGGCATTCCGCGAGTTGAAGAGGCCGATGTGGATTTTGCTCCTGGTGACGTGTCTCAACTGGATTGCTTGGTTCCCGTTCATCATGTTCGACACTGATTGGATGGCGAAGGAGGTGTATGGGGGAACGGTTGGGGAAGGGAAGGCGTACGTTAAGGGGGTGCACGCGGGGTCGTTGGGGCTTATGTTGAACTCGGTGGTGTTGGGTGTGGTGTCGTTGGGCGTGGAGGTGTTGGCGCGTGCGGTTGGGGGCGTGAAGAGGCTGTGGGGAATTGTCAACATCTTGCTCGCCGCCGGCTTGGCCTCCACCGTGTTGATCACTAAGCTGGCCGAGCACTCACGGCGGTTCGCCCCCGGCTCACATGATCCTCTGCCACCTTCTGCCCGAGTCAACGGCGCCGCCTTGTCACTCTTTGCCTTGCTCGGTGTTCCCCTAGCGGTGAGTCACTCATCATGAATCTTTCTTTTTTTTCCTTAATTACTTTAATTATAAAATTAAAATCCGATCTTGTAAAAATAAGATTTGATTTAGTAAGTTTGATCGGGATTGACTGATGTCAAAAGTGATATGTGTGTGAAAGGCGGTAATTCAGGTCGGATCTGCCAGCCCGTCAAAAATTAACAGGTTTGGAGTGTTGAAATGACAGCTCGTTTAAATATGTTAGAAATAAATTTTTTTCCAAATATAACTTTAATGAATGAAAGAGTAGTGATGAGAAAAAGTATGAAATAGAATGTAGCATTAGAAAAAGATGAGGGAAAAAAAGAGATGTTGGCCAAAAGAATAGATAAGGGTAGAGAAGAAAAATAATTATGAACAAAAATGGTAACAAAGTAGACTCTTCTAAAAATATGTCACATATTTGAAGGTGGTGATTTGGGCCAGCCCGCCTGAGTTGCGGGCTAGTGTAGTCCGTCCGGCTAGAACTGGTAAAACGGGCCGGGCTGGTAAGTTGAGCCCGTTAGCCTGCCCAAATTAACGGATTCGGGTTTGAGAAATTTGGCTCATTTAAAAAACGGGCTAAACGAGTTGAGCCCATTTAGCCCACGAGCTGCGGGCTAGCCCTCATTATTTAATTTTTTTATTTTTTTTTCTAAAATACTTTTAGTCCCTCATCTCCTTTCCTTTGATGATGTGTTGAATTAATTCCTCATACTTTTTATTTGACACTTATTTTCATATTATATTGATTTATTCTACCATTATTAAATTTAAAAGAGATGTGTTTGTATAGTTTTGTGATATGAATAGATGAAAAAAAAAAGGAAAATAAGAATGAAATTGACTTCATAACACAAATGTATAAAAGAAAAGAAGTGTGATATGAGCAGATAAAAGAGAAAGGGAGTAAAAATTTAAAAAAGAAAAAATTGGCGGGATATATGATGCAAGCTGTTACCCCATCCAATCCTAAATATAAGATAAAGTTGATTTCTTTAGATATATTAAGAAAGCTAATTAAATTACTTTAAAATATTTATATTTATCATATTTTAAAACTCTTTTGCCTACCATATAAACTGATATATAATCTAATGATACATAGCATATAATATAATTAAATAACTTATTTAATTTCTTTAATTTCTCTTAAAAATTAACTCTATCTTATATTTAATACATGAAGGGATAATATTTTTCTATTACCAATGCTTGATGGACGAACAAAATATACAGGTGGGGGAATAAGAATCAGGCAGGATTTTCTGCAACCCAAAAAATTTCTTGGATTTTTGTGGTACAAGAATCTGGTTTTTCTTTTTGGGCGGAATATTCTTTTGATAGGCATCAAAACCAAACATGGTTTCAATTGGATTTTTTTAGAATTAAAAAAACAGAAACAAGTTGAGGGGTGGCATTAGGTTTTGGATTTGGGCTAATTTTTCAAGCCCACTTGTTAGCTCATTAATAAAATTTTTACTTTTCAATTTTTTATAGGAAATGTATTTGCCTTGGAAGTTCATACTAAAGTGATTTTTTCTTTTTTTTGGTGCAGATCACTTACAGTATTCCTTTTGCCTTAGCATCCATTTTCTCTAACACATCAGGAGCAGGCCAGGGTAAATAAATATTAAACCGTTTTTTTTTTCAATAAACCAAATCCCACTTGCTTTTAAGATTGACTTCAATTGATTAATATGTATCTCACTTCATTTAAACTGAATTTTATCATTGTTTATTTATTATTTTTTTTGCCTCCAATTTGCAGGGTTATCTTTAGCAGTTCTCAACCTTGCAATTGTCATACCCCAAGTAATTAAATTATTTATAACTTACTTTTAAGCAATAAATGCTTATAAATCGTGATTTACGCTATACAATGTAAGTATGTGAGAGGAGTTTTATCTTGACTTACGTAATAAGTGCTTAATGACCCCCAATAAACAATACCAAATACACACTAAGAAGTATATGGATTCCCCAAACTTTCACTTTTTTACATATATATTGATGATCTCTTTACTTTTTAAAAAACAGATGTTTGTATCTGTTATTAACGGACCATGGGATGCACTCTTCGGAGGTGGAAACTTGCCGGCGTTTGTTGCAGGTGCCGTGTCAGCCGCTGCTAGCGGCATATTATCGATTATCTTGTTGCCATCTCCACCACCGGACTTCAGGCCGTCTGTCGGAGGAGGGTTTCATTGATGAAAATAACTAGCCAATTTTCTTTCAAAATTGGGGTCCTAGCTTTTTAATATATAAGCTAAAGATGTATCATGTATGTATGTAAATTTAAGGCTCCTGTTCGGTGCAACTCTAAAAAAAACTGCCATTTTGTGGTAGCTAAGCTAGCAAAATGAAGAATTGAGTCTTCCTAAGAAGGGTTATTTTAATTTTGGCGTAAATTTTGGTCATCATGATCATGGATATGTGTAATTAGGTGGACCCCAAAAGGCCAAAAAAAAATTAAATGGAAAATTTGGTTCCATTTTGGGGTGCCTTCAATGTTCAAGTAGATGATGATGAGAGAGAGTGAGTGAGCCAGCCAGTGTGCTTTAGATGATGGGGTAATAAAATAATGTGTAAGGGTGGGGAGGTAGAGTGGCTTATATGAACCGAACCGGTCATGACTTGGACCCGGTTCTCCCGATCTTTTTCCTGGTTTTCAAATTTTAATGTTGCTACTAATAAAGCAGTTCCTCTTTCAGTTTTCTCCCTCATTCCAAGTCTTGTGCATTCAACATTCAATATTTTTCCGCCTTTGGTATATATTCTTACTGCAATTATAATTCAACTTATATATGAAAGATCTCATGATTCAAATTAATAACTCAATAACTTGTTCACTATAACTATCACATTTTTTTTTAAAAAAAAATATTCATTTACTTCTTCGTTCTTTTATATAAGAGCTATTAACTTAAACTGATTATGTTTATGTTAAATAAATTATTTAATTATAACAAGTGTGACTTAATTTCCCAAAATACCATTGTGTAATGTTAGATTATATATTAGTTTATAAGTTAAGTAAATTAGTTTGAGAAAATATAAAAGATAAAATATATTGAGCTCTTGTATTTATGACCAAAACCAATACTCCAACTAATTCAATTCTTATATTTAGAATCGAAAGAGTATTATTTTATACAGTGTTATAAACAATATTAATTACTAGCTAGTGTTTCAATGATAACCTTATCTTTACTAATTTAACTATGGATTAACAGATGCAATTAAGAAGAAAATATATAAAATAAATTAAAGACACATTACGAAGTTTAAAAAAGTATAACATATTAATCATACTTCTTAGTGTGTGTGTAAGAATCTCAGACGATAGATGGCCAAAAAAAAAATCTTATTAGATGGCAGATAAAAAGATATAGAGGAAATCACTGGAAGTGTAACATCTTGAATTTCGGTCACTAAAATTTCTTATATTTAAAGGAATAAATGGTGAATATTGATATATTTCGAATAGCCTCTGGCTATAAATTCTTGGTTATGGGAATTAAATACTGAAAATTTAAAATATGAACGGTGTCGTCAGTGAAATTTCCTGAAGATAGTGAGCTTGTCATGTGACTTTGGACAATCAAATGATGCCCAAAAAATTGTGAAATTTTACAAGATGAAAGTAGACATCATAAACTTTTATTTGATAGGTCATGGGAATTATTTGAAGTTATACGCAAGGAGTTATTAATTTTTGAAATTTACCCAATGAAACTAAAAAGTTTCTATGGCAGCGTCTAAAAATGGAATTTCTGAGAATTTTAAGCTTTCAGTTAACTAAATGCTATATATTTTTCTTGAAACTAGACTCAATAAGGGTCATATAGCTTTTAGAATCATTCCAATTTGATGTCTACAAATAAAGATATGATTTTTCAAAGTTTGGGTAGAAAATCTACAAGAATTGCCAAATAATCCGAAAATGAAGAAAATAATGTGATAGCAATTTTAAAATTATGAGATAAATGAAAAAAGCCATTTGGGCTAATGAAAGGACCATCCTATGCATCATTTTAGATGGACCACGTGAGGGACATATTTGTTACATGTTAATGGGCTTTATGACATCCAATTTCATGTAGATAAATGCAAATGTCACAAAAGTCAAATTGTTGGAATTTCTTGTAATAAATAAAATGGAGAAAATGGGAGATATTTTATAAAAAAAACTCCCTTCATCTTTCCTCATCACTTTGGCCGATTGAAACAAGAGAACAAGAGAGGGAGAGTGAGCTTTGTGATCTAGAGAGAAGGAAGAAAAGAACTCATAAGATAAGTTGAATTTTTCAGTGATTTGAGTTCTAATTTGTTTAATCCTTCTCCTAAGCTTCCTCTCTACATGATTTAAGGTGTTTTGAAGCAAAATCCTAAGGTTTGAGAGGGGTGTAGTTTCAGCCAAGAAGGAAAGAATAAGAGGAGAGCAAATGTGACTTCCTAAACTTCAAATTATTGTTGTTGTTGCTGTTTGTAATATCTCAATTTTTGATTATGGGTAAATCATGATTATTATGGATAATTATGAATTTAAATGGGATTATTAAGTGTTTTATGACTATATTAATTAATGTCATAATTAGTGGAAATTGGAAATATTGGTGCATGTGTGTGGTATTTAAGATCAAGGGTTGTGATTCCTTGACCGTGGGTCAGAATCCTATGTGTTGTGATGTGGTGAGCTCATTGTGGGAATGCATGAGATGTTGACAAGTGGCAATGTGGGAGTGGTTGGATATGATCACATGAGGACAAATGATCACTTTTTGCCTTCCTCCTCTCCATCTCTTTCTCTCTCTCGTGCTCCCTCTCTCATTTCTCTCTTCTCTCTCTAGTCCACCATTGTTGAAGGAAAGGGAAAGAAGAAAGCTTGATCTTTGGGTAAGTAAATGCCTTCCTTTGCTCAAACTCCATTCACAAATGTTGATCCTTGAGTAATGGGCTTCATTTTGGTGTGTGTAGTTTGGTCATTTGGTTGTGATTTGTGCCACACGAAAATTGATTGTTGGAGAATCAAGAACTCTCTTTGGAGAAGTTGCTAAGGTGAGTGAAACTAACCTATCTATCTAAGTTTCATACCATTTGAAGTAGTTAATAATTCTAGGAATTTTGGCTTGAATCCGAAAATTTGATGCCACTGTTCATTTGGTATGTTTTTGGTATGAGAATGGTGTTTTGGAATGAGTATGTGATAGATAGATTGATTAGAAGTTGAAATGTGAAGTTTGGTTAAGATTGGTATCTTGTTGAATTTATTGCCCAAAACCCAAAGCATGATAATGGAATAGGATTTTGGTGATTTTGACATTACCATTGGATTCCTTGAGTGATTTTGTGTGGGAATAAGCTTGGTTGTTGATTTTGGGATTCATTTGAATCACTTGGGAAAAGTTGGAAAGTTGTCTTGTTTAAGCTCTGTTTTTCGCTTTCAGCTTACACGAGCATTTTGAGTGACCAAATGGTATTGGAAAATTATGAAACTTTCCAGTATTAAAGTTCACATCCCAAGCTTCAAAATGGACATATATTTTGTGTCATTTCGTTTAGTATTTTGTGAGATATGGTTGTCCAAAGTTTGGGATTGAAACAGAACTCTGTTTTGGAGTAGTGGTTAGTTTTTGGTGATTCTGTATTTGTGTAGTGATTTCCAGTGAAGGGCTATATTTTTCCTTAAAAGAAGACTCATATACCTTTCATTTGGCTTTGGAATCACTTCGTTTCAATTTTTTTAGAATTAGTTATGGTTTTTCGAAGTTCAGCCCAGAGTCAGGAAATTTCTGGGCAGCGGCCCAAACCTTTCTGGCCTGTTTTGGGCCGCGGCCCATGAGTGGTGGGCCGCAGCCCAAGACCTTCTGACCATGTTTGGGCCGCGGCCCAACCCTGTGTTTTGGCACTTTGTGTTATCGAAAGGGGATCTTTAACCATTGTTTTCCAACCTTTTAGGGCTTTTATTAGAGGCATTTGGGGCCTCTTAAGAGTCAATTATGATAACCAAAACTAAGTGTTTCAAGTTAATTAAGTCTTGGAATAGAATATAACTTTTCGTCCCTAATGATGAATATAGGATTTGACATTTGCCTTCCTCGGGAGAGACCGGCGCTAAGACACGCACGGAAGGATCAAGGTAGTGACTTTTCTCTCATATCCTGTATGATGTTTTGGCATGCATAACTTATCGTTGAATTTGTGAAATGTGTGCCATGGTCCATTACGGCGTGAGCAGGTCAGCGTGAGCCGTGTAGGGATTGACGGTGGTCATCTCTAGGTCGGCCGTTGAATTGCAATCGTAATCGACATGGATATTTGTGAATCTGACCCGTGGGGCGGCGTTTATGAATCCAGCCGTGGGCTGTGTGTATCTTGCCTGTATAGCTTGTGTATGAAATGCATTATATGAATCCCAGCTGTGGTGAAATGTATTGTGTGGATTGCTGTGATGCAATGCAACATGAGCAATTCAGCGTGAGCAATCGTAAGGGATGACATGTGTCATACTAACCATTGCCATTGTAATTGCCGTTGTAGTTGCTTGTTGTGGTTAATGATTTGCTTACATGCACTATTATTGTATATTATATGATTGATTTGTTACTACGGAGATTCCTTAGAATCTCACTCTCCCAAAAAACCATGTTTTAGACAGGGCAGAAGGATCAAAGGGAAAGCGGGCGACGAAGAGCGGATAGTGCTCCAGTTTAGAAGTATATTTGGTTTTATTGGTTATCATATATGTATATCTTTTGGGATAATTTTGGGAAACAATTGTGTATAATGGGATTGATAGTATAGTTTTGTGTAATCCCCAAGTTAAGGGTATTGAATCGTGGGCTTTGAGCCTTTGTAAATCCCTTAGTAATGAATGGAACCCGAGTGTGTCGGGAATTTGCTTTATACTCTGATATTGGTGGATGAAATCAACTTGTACAGCCATTTAGTATTGAAATGTGAATATGAGACTGTCATGAACAAATTTTGTAAAAGTTTTTGTAAGCTATGATTTTGGGAAGATTGACTTTGTTTAAGTCCCAAAATCTATTACGGTCTTTAATTCCACATTAATTACATTTTTTCGAACTAATCTCGGCCTTAAGCGTGAAGGGGGTTACACTGTTGCTGTAGTTGGTTTAATCGGTGACTTTGTGGTTGATTTCTGTGATTTGTGAATTTGAGAAAAGGATGAACCCTAGCTGTTATGCTACTCAAATCTAGTCTAAATTGTGTTTAGAGTGTAATTAAATAGTTAATAAAGTGATTAGGAGTAGAAAGGAATAAGTCTGTAAAGTTAGAATTCAAAAATCCTAATTTTTTTTGACGTTCTTAAAGTTTTGGCCAGGTCCAATTGGAGGGCTAGGAGCTGGATTTTGATGAAATTGATTATTCCAATATATTAAAGAGGGAAAATTAGGTGGGCTTACTGTTGATCACTTTTCTAGAAAAAGCCTTGAAAAGCATAATGACCAAAACGCCCTCGAAACCCTAAATTAGGGGCTGCCAAGGGCATTTTTGTCTTTTGGTAGTGAATTTGGTAATTTCAAGACTGAAAATGGATTCTTTGGGTAAAAATATGTCAGAATAGCCCGAGTCAAAATTTTTAGAAAAGTACAGTCGAACCGGGTACAAAGGGGCCTGGACCAAGTCCCTAGGGATATTTTGGTAATTTTATAATTTAGACTAATATAACCAACAAAAACACTTTGGAAAAGCCTAAAATAATACATGAATGAGTTTTAACTTAATTCTTATACATTTGGAATTTAGGAGCAGATTAATAGCTCGAGCCGTTGACATGAAATTCAAGGAACAATTTTCAAATAAAAGGGGTTTAAGGTAGTGATATTATCCTTCATACATTATGCCATGGTTAATATGATTGTGTATGTCATTGTTTGTGTTTTAATTAATCAACATGGTTCTATCGAGAAGGGCCAGTTAGTGCGAGAAGTGCACTATTACCTGATTGTTGAGTAACAATTCAACCAAGGTGTATCGATAGTGGCGGTTGAGCCCCTATCCCATGTATACATGCTCTTATATTATTCATTAATTGATGCATTTATGGAGAATAACATATTTACTTTTCACATTTTATATGAACGATAGTCTGTTGTTACTGGGATTCCTTGAAATCTCATCGTTTTTCATAAATGACAAATGTGCCAACGGGAACCAGTGGGTCCAAAGGCAAAGTATTAGACACGAGGAACTGATGATGTGGATCCCAAGATGACGCTAGTGGCTATATGTAGTTTTTATTTGGAATATTTTTGGATATTTTGTATAAACTTGTACATATTATCACATTCTACGGTGATGATTTCCTGTATGTAAACAAACACTTTTATCAATATATTTGTATTTTTTCTGTATGCCTGTTGAACTATGCCTTTATTATTTTACGCATATCGAAATGTAAACGGGTGTTGACATGAAGTGTACAGTAAAATTAAAAAAAAACAAAGAATAATGTACTCCCTCCAAATCCTAAATTGATATAGGAGTCATTTGAGCTTTGCTCTAAAGTTTAGATATTAATTTACTCTCTAAATTTATAAATATTTTCACAAGCTATTGACCCCTATTAATTATGCATAGTTTTAATCATTAGGAATAATGATTAAAGGAGGCAGTTTAAGAAAACAAACACACATTGGTTATAAATAGCTAAACTAATGTTATGACATCTATAAATTAGTTATCTAAATCCTACATTTACTACTGTAGGGAGGGAATATTATATAAGATGAGAACTACAAATGGGTGGGGAAGACAAGTGAGTAATTGCTTCTCACAATGGATGTGGAGATGGTTGGCTCAAATGAAGGCATGTGGTTGGGTGGTAATCACAAAAAGATCACTACAAATTCTTTCTTTCCTTCCTTCTTTTATTTTTTATTTTTATTTTTATGGTCAATTATAATGTGGGTGCATACAAAATGAACATTTTCTGGTAAGAGTTAGGCATTAATATCTTCAACCCCCCAAAAATTTCTTGGACTTTTGCACTAAAAGAATCTGCCTTTTTGATTGCTATAAACTTCAAAATATGGTTTCAATTGGATAAGTAAATAAATAACAAGTTGTAAGATTAAAGTAGCTTTGGATTTTGTGTACAAATGGTTAACGATGAATAATATTTCAGGAAAATGGTTACTTTCAGGTTCGTGGCCCAAAAAAAAGGTTTATTTATTTGTTTGTTTATTTTATTATTGGCGTGTATTGGTTATTTAATAATTGCATGGGAAGTTCAAAAGTGGGCAATTATGTAGCAACAAGTTGAGGATAGAAGTGGGCAACAAATGCTTTGATTGTCTCTCATGAAGCTCTTAGGTAGCAGGGTCCTTCAAGTTAAGCAGCAATTATTAGCCAAAAAAAAAAAAATATATTCCCTCTGATTATTATTAATGGAAGAGTTAAATATCTAATTTATAGAGATTAAAATTTTTTTTTAATTTAGTTACCTGTAAAAAAAATGTATGTTGACTTTCCTAAAATGCCCTTTTTAATCATTTGTATTAGAAATACTTCTTGATGAAAATCGCCTTAATATATGCAATGAATAGGAATAGTTTGAAAAAAAAATATAAATATAGGAAATAAAATAGATTGAGGTTTTACAATTAAGACCACAAAAAACCTCCTAATTAAGGTGTACCTGGAGTGTGATATACTATCTCGAATATCTACATTAAAACCGATTATGGTGACAAATAGGATCATAGATGCACGACAAATACACCACTTGTATTGAAAGATAGAGAGTAGAGTTGCAATATACTCTCCATCTAGTCCTTTTATAAGGAACAATTACTTAAATCACGTAGTTCAAAATATTAATTAAAAATAATAAATGTATAAAATATATACTATTCTTTCCAATTATATAGTTATTTATAAAAAGAATACATGAGAATAATGATTGAAAATTTATTGCCGAGAGATAATAAGTGATATATATTTAATAGGGGTAAAAATAAAAATAAAAACTGGTTTAAAATTTCAGACAAAAAGAATTTTTTTCCCCTTATATGAAGAACCACCCCTATAAAATATAATGTTTTTTATAAAAAAAAGGACAAAAGGAGTATAGCTTGGCCTCCCTCTGCTGCCAGGTCCTGTTTGATGCCCTCCTTTTTTTTAAAGGTACACTAATTTTGTGTAGTTTTGAGAAAAGGAGGGGGCTGAAATTTTTCCCCCCAAAAGAAATAGTATCTAGTATTTTGAAGTATTTTTATGGTTATATATAATATCTTAAAATATTTTTTTAATTACCATGCAGTATTTTAAAATAATTTTTAGTGTTTTTAACAACTTAAAATAGTTTTTCAGTTGTACCCAGCTTGTTAGCAGACTGATTACAATTTTAATTTTAAAGTATTTTTTCATCTCCAAAAACTACTTTAAAATATTTTTGTTGCTTTTGACCCTTTAAAATATCTTAGGAGACTGACTACAATTTTACCGTTAATGTATTTTTCTTGGTAGTTATGAGCACCCAAAACTTAGGATACTGGTTTATTGATTTTCACCTATTTTAAAATATTTTTCCAGTAGCACCTAATATTTTATAGTATTTTTTGGAGTTGAAAAAATACATTAAAGGTAAAATTGCAATCAATCTGTTAACAAACTGGATACAACTGAAAAAATATTTTAAGGGGTTAAAAGCATTAAAAATTATTTTAAGTTGTTAAAAATACTAAAAATTATTTTAGAATATTGCATGGTACTTAAAAAAATAATTTAATATATTATATAAAATTAAAAAAAATACTTCAAAATACTAGATACTATTTCTTTAGAGGAAAAAAAATTCAACCCCCACCTTTTCTCAAAATTACACCAAAATGATATACTCCCTCCGGTCCTAATTATAGGATAATATTTGAGAATTGATTTTGGTCCTAATTATAGGATAAAGTTTTAATTTTTATCAATTTCTTCCCAAAATACCCCATATTGATACTTTCTCAATAATAATTAAACACATTAACAATTTAATAAGAGTAGATCAAAAGTTGTTGAGGGAGATTGACGACGCTGGATTGTGTGAGAGTTTGGAGAAGTCATATGTAAGGCAGGAGAGGTACAAGAGAAAAAACAAAGAATTAACGTAATTGGATGTCGTTTTAAATTTTAAATAAGGGTATTTTAGGAAAATAAATATGATTAACTAAGTTAACCACTATCCTTAATTTCTCCAAAGTTAGGTAAATATGTCTTATAATTAGGATCGGAGTGAGTAGTTTTTAAGAAAATGAGGGCAACGGATGGGACTTGACAGCAAAGAGAAGCCATGTCCATATTTAGCTTAGGTAACTCATGGTATGGTCCCATAAGTGCCTTGGGACTTGTGGTCTCATAAATAAGAGGAGACCCATAGCTTCATTCAATAACACATTCACTCTGTCAATCGGTTCTTTAAACATATTGAATTGATAAGATTATCATATCTAATGACCAACAATATCTAATATTTACATTTTGACCCCATAATTTAATGGACTTAGGCTAGCCTACCAAGGGGGAATCAGCCATAATTCAACAGGACTGAATAAATATGTGCAATTAAAATATGTATATAATATGGTGCGCCCTTATTTCCCCACAAGGGTTCACAAGTCCACAAACATGTATAATGCAAAACCATGTTACAAGCAAGATCATGTACACAAGGATTATTAGGGTTCAGCATGTGACCAACAGCCAATAAATTCGGTTCAACTGACTGCAGCTTGTCAGGTCCAAAAAAAAAAAAAAGTTGATTGCAGGCTTTGCATGAGGGTGTTGTTATTAATGATTGGGACACTAGAGTACAATAACCATTGTGATAAGCTAATACTCACAAATATGTATTTTCATTCTTATTTGAGAAAGGGGAAAAACTTAAATTTACTTAATTTGATGTAATCGAAAAAACATATCAAGTATATATATATTTTCTCATTTTAAAAAACTCTCAATCATTACACATGCTTAAATAAAAATCATTATTTAATATATATACACACCTTTGTTTTTGGTTACTTAATATATATTTAATTTTTTTTTGGTAGAATCCATGCGGGTATCCCATAACCAATAGCTATATACTAATCCCGAGGCGTAGAGATTACCGAATTGAGTTTTGTCTCTTCTAATAAAATATTTTTTATGCACATGGCCTGATTTGAACCCAATAACATCATATTTAAGGGACCTCGCTATCTACCAATAGTGTCAAACTTTTTTTTTAGTTATACTGTATTTACTTCTTCACATTAGTTATTCTCGTTTCTCTTGAGAATACTTAAACTATACTTTTTGTTAGGCCCACTAGCCATTTGGGCTAACTGGAAGTGACCTAATAATGTAGTCTCATTCTACAAAATATAATACTAATCTATTTGGGCTAAATAGACACTCACTTTGGGCCACCATAGGCTTACACATCTGCATTGGGGGAGACTTTGTTTTATTTAAAACAATCTTTGATTTGTACCAATGAAAGAAAGCACGTTAGTCTTTCAAATGTTAATAGCTTTTATGATTTATGAGGTAAGTGTGTGAGAGGAGTTTTATCTCGAGTTGCTTAAACCATGGTTTGAAACCATGGTTTGGAGGTTTGCCAAACATACACTAACCTCATATTAGTGTGTGTTTGGATTAGCTTTTTTTAATAGCTTTTACGACTTACGAGGTAAGTGTGTGAGAGGAGTTTTGTCTCGGGTTGCGCAAACTATGGTTTGAAAGCTTACCAAACACACACTTAGTTTCAATCCCTCAAATACTAACCTCATATTAGTTTCAATCCCTCAAATTTCAAACTATTAGTTTTGACCTCGCAAACTTGATTCCGTTTGTAATAATGGTCTCTATAATTTAATAAAGACATGGCTTATTTTGCCTCTTGATAGACCAAAACCATGGTTTGAAGTTTGAGGAACCAAAATCTAAATGAGGTCAAATTTGAGGGATTAAAGATTGTGTTAACTCACATTTTCTTAAAAAAGGTATTACCCCCGATCCTAAATGTAAGGCCTAGTTGGGGAGGAACTGGAAAAGAATTTGGGCTTGTTTGGAATAACATTTACAAAAATAACTTTTATCTCAATTGACTTTTACAAACTGAAATTGAGATAAAAATCAGATGATGTAATATTATTTATGTTTGGATGATATAAATTTTGGTCATCATGGTCATGGATATGTGTAATCAGGTGGACCCCAAAAGGCCAAAAGAAATTTAAATGAAAAATTTGGTTCCATTTTGGGGTGCCTTCAATGTTCAAGTAGATGATGATGATAGAGAGTGAGTGAACTAGCTCTAACACCTCAAATTTTGATTAAGGGCTAATGATAATTATTATGAATGATTTTGTAAATCAAAATGGATTTGAGATCCGAATTATTATTGGAAATACACAACACCCTGTATTTTAGCATAATTATGTGATGAAATAATTATTGGGCTAAAATAAGGGAAAATAGCGTGTGGAAGAGGAAAAAGGATTTAATTATGAGCTATGTGGCAATTTAAATAAATGTGCCAAAATCAGTGGAAAATTTGGAAAGAACAGAAAATCATCGGGTAATTAGTTAGTGATTAATGGAGAAATTAATTACTAAATAAGAGAAATGATATATGTAACTAAATGGCTAATGGAGTAGTTAGAGTAATTAATTAGTTACTTATTTTATGAGAACCAATGAGAGAGTGACATGTGGCCATTGGTAGATGAAGCAAGCATGAGAGTTGGCAGAAGGAAAAGTCAATACATCGTTTTTATTCATTTCCTCTCTTCTCTCTCTCTCTCTCTCTCTCTTCGAATAGGCATGGGAGGGGGAAGAATTTTTTGTGCTCTTCTTCATCATCATCATCTCTCATTTCTCTCTCTCCAAGCTTTCTCCATTTTCGCCATTTTTGAAGGAAAAAAGAGAAAAGGAAAGCTCAAGATTTAGGCAAGATCTTGACCTTGAATGCCAAAATTTTCTTCTTTAAAGTTGTTTCTCTTGTTGAGAACTTTCATCCTATGATTTTAGATTTTCCATTGGTGGTGTTTTGAGCACACAAGAAAATCTAGAGTTGGGAGAATCAAGGAACCTCTTTGGGAAAGTTGTTGAGGTGAGTAAGACAAACATTTCTATATAGGTTTTGTGGCATTTGATTGAGCTTTGAAATTCTAGGATTTTGGCCTTATTTTCAAAAATGCGGGTCATTGTGTGGTGGTGATGTTGTTGTCATGAGTATGATGCCTTGAGAGGTATTTTGGATAGATAGAATGGATTTGGGTTTAAATTATGAAGTTTTCCAATTTTGGGAATTTGTGTTGAATGTTAACACAGAGCATGACAGTGGAATGAGAATTTGATTATTTTGATGTTTTCATTGGTTTCCTTGTGGAAAATTGTGTGAGAGTAATGTTGGATATGAATTTTGAACCATTAGACACTTAGGTTTTAAAGTTGCAAGTTTTAGTTAGTGAAAAACTCTGTGCTGGCAGTTGTTTTGCATAGACGTTTTGAATGGGTAAATGGTGATGAAAAAGTATGAAACTTTCCAGTCTAATAGAGCACATTCCAAGTTTCAAAATGGACAAATAATTCATGTCATTTTGATTTTTGAGCTAGGAGTTATGATTGTCCAAAATTTAATGTTAAATCTGGGATCAAATCTGGAATAGTATGAACATTTTTGGAATTATGGATTTTTGTGGGTATAGACAGCCTTGATCCATATTTTTCTAATAAAGAGGACATAAATACCTTTAATTAGGCTTTGCGATCACCTCATTTCAATTTTTCTAGAATTAGTTATGATTTTTGGAAGTTTAGCCCATAAATTGAAATTTTTCTTGGTCGCAGCCAAAAACTCTCTAACCTGATTTTGGCGGTAGCCAAAAGTACTTGGCCGCAGCCTAAAAGATTCTGACCTATTTTATACCATCACTAAAGATCCTTGGCCGCGGCCAACATCCAAAAATCATAACTTTTCACTATTGTAAAGTGGTCTTTGAGATAGTACTTCCCAACCCTTTAGGCCTATTGTTAGGGCCTTTCATAGGTACTTAAGGGACTTTAATGATAACTAAATCTAAGTGTTTTAAAGTCATTTGAGTATTGAGATAAGTGATAATTTGTCATCCTTAATATTGATTATAGGATTTAACAATTGCCTGGAGCATAGAAGGTATATGCCTGAACAAGAATGGAAAGAGCAAGGTAGTGACACTTTATCCTATATTATGTTTAATGCATTGCTTGTATGTATTTATCATTGAATGATGCTGATTGGGTCTATGGCGGTTAGCCCAACCCTGAATGTTGCTGATTGGGTTTGTGGCGGTTAGCCTAACCTTAAATATTGTCGATTGGGTCCGTGGCAGGTAGCTCGGCCTTGAATGAATGATTGAGTAGCAGCGGGTAGCCCAGCTTTGAATGCTGTGTAGCTGAATTGTGATATATACTTACATACTTTGTTTAATTATACATCATATACGTAAACTGTTACTACTGGGATTCTTTTGAATCTAACTCTTTCCAATTAACAATTTTAGCCAGGCAAGCGAGCAAGGGACAAGCAGATGAACAAGGACAACTAGGATTTCCGGTGGTAGTCTTAATTTCTTTTTGATTTTTGGTTATCATTTAGACAATTGTATATATTGGATTGACCATAGATTTGTAATTGTTGTGTAATCCCTGGTTTAGGAAATTGAGATGGGCAATTATGCCATGAAAAACTCTTAGATTAATGATATTATCCTGGGCGAATATCGAAAATTTTATTCGTACTCTAATATTGTATATGTGACAAACCGAACAAACCAATTGTTTTTATGAATGAAAGGATGGAGATCTTGTCATATAGGTTTTTGGAAAAAGATTTTTAATTATTCTCAATCTCTTATCCACTTATAAAACGTGTTTTACACTTATCACGGCCTCGTTTTTTGCGGGGAATACACCATCCAGTGTGCTTTTGATGATGGGGTAATAAAATAATGTGTAAGGGTGGGGAGGTAGAGTGGTTTATATGAACCGAACTGGTCATGACTTGGACCTGGTTCTCCTCATTTTTTTCCTAGTTTTCAATTTTTAATGGTGCTACTAATAAAACAGTTCCTCTTTTCAGTTTTCTCTCTCATTCCGAGTCTTGTGCATTCTATTTTCAATATTTTTCCCCTTTGGTATTTATTCTTACTGCAATTATAATTCAACTTATATAATGAAAGATCTCATGATTCAAGTTCATAACTCAATAACTTGTTCACTCTAACTCTCACATTTTTTTTTTTTGGAAAAAAAAAATTCTATTCATTTACTTCTTCGATCCTTAATATAAGAGCTATTTAATTAATCTAATTATATTTATATTAAATAAATTATTTAATTATAACACGTGTGACTTAATTTCCTAAAAATCCCACTGTATAATGTTAGATTATATATTAGTTTATAAGTTAGGTACATTAGTTTAAGAAAATATAAGAGATAAAATATATAAGGTCTTGTATTTAAGACCAAAACCAACACTGATGTAAACTATCCCAGGGGAAAAGTGTCCACTTGTATTATTGATCATCAAAAAATAATCAGTACATATCAGAGTTTATATATACACTCCATAATAGCACAAGACCAAATTAAAGCACAAACGTTATTGGGCCTAATCCTTGTATAAGCCTAGGCCCGTATACTAATTTCTACATTCCCCCTCAAGCTTGGGGCAAAACAAATCTACTGCTCCTAGCTTGTGCAGATTTCTATTAAGACTTTCTTTGCTGACAGCTTTTGTCAGTATATCAGCCTCTTGATTTGTTGTCTTCACATGATTTAACCAAATCAGTTTGTCTTGCACCTTTTCTCAGACAAAGTGACAACCGATCTCGATATGCTTTGTCCTTTCATGAAATACTGGATTAGACGCGATATGAATTGTTGATTTGCTGTCATAATACACACTCACAAGCATAGGTAATACAAGTTTCAGTTCTTTAAGTAAACCTACAACCCATACTACCTCAAAAATAGCTGATCCTAAGGCTCTGTATTCAGCCTTAGCCGAAGAATGTAACATAATAGCTTGCTTCTTTGTTTTCCACATAATAAGAGAACCTCCTAGCTTTAATAGGTAACCTATTATAGATCACCGAGTCGTTCCATAAGCTCCCTAGTATGAATCACAAAAGCAACCCAGAGATAAGCCACCTGTCAAACTCATCAACACTCTACATCCTAGATTCTGCTTCAAATATCTAAGCACATTCAAAGTAGCAGCCATGTGTGACTTCAATGGAGCTTGCTTAAACTAGTTCAAGGTCTGCACAGAAAAAAAATATCAGGGCTCATGACAGTAAGATAAATCAACCTACTTACTAAAGCTCTGTAACATTGTGGATTAACCAATAGATCTTCTTTCCCATCCCTTCCTTTTTCATGTGCCAACAACTTCAAATTCTTTGCCATTGGTGCATCCAATGGCCTATAAGCACTCATGCCAATATCTGACAATAGGTCTAGTATGTATTCATGTTGGCATAACACTATTCCTTTCTTTGATCTTGCTAATTCTATACCAAGGAAATACTTTATTGTACCCAAATCCTTGATTTTGAAACTGTTATGTAGGAATTCTTTCACCTGTTGTATCCTTCCTATATTGCTCCCTGTGACAAGCAAATCATCTACATACACAAGCACGTACACTACACTATCAATATATATTTTAAGAACAAAGAACAATCACTCTTGCTATGCCGAAAACCCCCTTCAATCAATGCAGTTGTTTATTTGTTATTCCATTATCTAGAGGCTTGTTTCAGCCCATAAAGTGACTTCCTTAATTTACAAACCATGTTCTCCCCCTTACTATCAAAATTGGGAGGTATTACTATATACACTTCCTCGTTCAAATCTCCCTGCAAGAAGGTATTATGTACATCTATATGGTATAAATTCCATCAATTTATAGCAGCTATTTTAAGCATAATTCTAATTGTAACCATTTTAATAACCAGGAAAAAAGTCTCATGGTAGTCTATGCCTTCCCTTTGTATGTAACCTTTTGCTATCAACCTAGCCTTGTATTTATCTATTTCCCCACTAGCCTTGTACTTAATTTTATATACCTACTTGTATCCTATGAACCTTTTTCCTCTAGGAAGACTAACTGTCTCCCACGTTTGGTTCTTCTCTAAAGCCTCTATCTATAAGCGCATTGCCTTTACCTATTCATTGCTTTTAACCGCCTCCTCATAAGAAGAAGGCTCTGTGATAGCATCTACATTACATAAGAGGCACATATGAGAGGGGGAGATATTATTGTAAGTAATGTAGTTATCAATAGGATACAAGCAATTGGTTCTTGGTTTAGAGGATCTAAAGGTGACTAAGTTGCAAATATAATATTGAGACCAAATAGGAGGTTTCCTCTCTCTCTCTGGCCTCTCTTCTATCGATATAGATGGATCTCTTATATGGTTTTCATTCTCATCCTCATCATCAATCATATCACAAGTGTTAGGCACACTCTTATCATTATGACGAACATTTGCCTTACAATCAGACTATACACTATTATCATGCAAACCATTTAAACTAGGTTCAGGGCAAATATTACTACTAGGAAGATTATTCACATATTTAGCACAAGTGTTACTATCAAGAAGGTTATTCAACCCAGATTCTGGACAAATATTACCATCAGGCAAGGTATTTCTAGGCGCATCAGTTTTCACATCAAACCAAAATAAATCCTTTACCTCATTAGTGACCCCCCTTTGGCTAGTGGGTATGACATCTTTGAAAGGATACCTATGTTCCTGAAATGTAACATGCTGACTAACCATAATACACTTAGAATGCAAGTTCAAGAGAAGAAAACCCTTCTAATTATTTGGATAACCTAAGAAGGCACAAGGAATAGACTTAGCTGCCAACTTATCCAAAGTAGTAAGGTTAGTAGCAAATGCCATACAACCAAACACTCGAAGATGATTATAAGTGGGTTTCTTACCATAAACTCATTCATAAGGAGTTTGGTAACCCAAAACTCTAGAAGGCAAACGATTGATTAAATTAGCCTCCATTTTAACACACTCTTCCTAATAAGGAATGGGAACATGTGATTGTAGAATGAGCACTCTAGACACCTGCATCAAGGTTATATGCTTCCTCTCTACTATACCATTTTGTTTAGGTGTATAAGGACATGACATATCATGAATGATACCCTTAGATAAAAAATAGGTACGAAAATTAGAATTGGTAAATTCAGTACCATTATCACTTTGAATTCATTTAACTAAAGAAGCAAATTGGTTAGCAACATATGCCATCAATTTTTTAATGTGTAGACTGGTTTTTGATTCGTGCTTCATGAGAAATACCCAAGTAGCCCTAGAAAAATCATCTATAATGGTGAGAAAATAGGTATGACCAGCATATGCAGGAGATCTATAAAGACCCCATACATCCATGTGTAAAAGTTTAAAACTTGCAACAATTTTAACAAAACTAGAAGAAAAAGGTAGCTTGGTTTGTTTAGCTTGAAAACATATATTACAACAACCATTATTCATTAGAACAGAATTCTCATTGACAAAGTGTAATTGTTTCAATACAAAATAGGGGGCATGCCCCAGTCTCATATGCAATAATGGGAAATCATGAAATGAGGAAATAGAATGATTATTATTTGAAACAATATTGACAAAATTCAAAAGTTCATGCTTGTATTGCAAGATGTACAATCCACAAACTAATCTACCAGTTGCCTTCATCTTGCCACCCTGAAGGCCCTATATGGAACAAAACTTAGGAAAAAAAATGCAACAATACAATGTTGTTCCTTAGTTAGACAAGAGACAGATATGAGACTGAATTGGAGTCCTGGAGTATATAGTACATCTTTAAGCATGAATTTATCAAAAAAATTTATTGTGCCTATATGTGTTATCTTTATCTTATCACCGTTGGGTAACTTTATATTTCTAAGTGGTCTTGTGCAACTAGTTGCATTACTTAAGAGTGACAAATTACTAATTAGGTGTGTCATGGCTCCTAAATCTATTACCCAATTAGTATGTATGTGTTTGAGTAGGGGGAATAAGCAAACCTGTACCAGTGAGGGTATGAACAGCTGTCTTTGCATCTTTTTCCTCCTTCAAGAACTTAAAAAGCTTCTCATATTGCTCTTGAGTGAAGGTAGGTGTTACCACATTAGCTCTATGTGTGCCCCTTTCACTATCACGCAGATTGTTACCATTATCCTAAATGTTATTCTTGTTCCTATTTCCTTTAAAGTCAGTAGGAAAACCAATTAGGTGCCATCACCCTTCTTTAGTGTGGCCCTTTCTACCACAGTGTCCACAATCTAGACTTACACATGTTCTGCCTCTTCTTCTCCCGCGTCCCTTTGCTCTAGCAGCTATAGCAATCCCGTCAACAAGGGCATCCTTGGCTGTGCTAACAAGATGCTTTTCAGCTTCATCTTCGAATATCATGGCAAAAGCCTGATTCATACTCGGAAGAGGGGACATAAGAAATATTTGACTACGTGCAGCTCCAAAATTGTTATTAAGACCCATTAAAAATTGGAGGAGTTTCTGTTGTTGAATTGCCTCGGCGTAGGCCTTTGACGTTAGACACTGACAGGAAGGAATTGGGAATAGGGCGGATTTTTCTTCCCATAATTCTTTCATTTTTGTATAATAGGTGCAACAGACAATGAATTCTGACGAAGAGAGGCAATTTCTTGGTGCAAAGTGAAAATTCTTGAACTACTGACCTTATCATACCTCTCTTTCATATCTCTCTATATCTGATGCACCTCCTCAAAATAGATGACATTGTTGGCTATCTCCTTGGACATGGAATTGAGCAGCAAAGAAAGTACTATTGCGTTGCAACATTCCCATTAATCCTTTAACTCGTTTGCTTGAGCCTCCTTTGTACACATTTTGTCCACAAAACCAAGTTTCTGCTTTCCTTTAAGTGCAATAATCATAGCCCGGCTCCAAATAGTGTAATTATCGCTGCCGGTGAGAGTCTGTGAAATAATTGTTGTTCCTTGAGTGTCTGAGGGATGAGGATAGATAGGGTGAGTAAAAGAGAGAGTGGTGATAGAATCATTGCCGGTCTTCGTTTCTTCCATGAAGAAACTTGTGTGCAAGAAATTGTTGAAGAAGATCGATGAAACTGATGGAGCCAAGCCCTTGGTGATTAGAGTCAAGGACGTCGCGGTTGTGTTCAATGGAAGGACGATGATGGCTAGGAAATGGTTCAGAGCCAATCGGGATCACAGAGGCCGTTAGAGGTTATTAGGGCTCAAGATTTTGCAACTCTTAGAATCGACTGTATCATAGAGCATGAGTGCGTACAGGTGACGGGAAAGAAATTGGAGTTGCAATTCGCATCTTGCGTCATAGAGGCTCCAACTTGGATTGGGTACAGGGGCTCCGATTTGCGTCAATACAGGCTGATATGGTATAGGTGCAGGGGCTCCAATTTGCATCACCGGAGAATCTTGGTTTATGGCCCAAATTTTGAATGAATAGGTGATCAGTCCAAACCTTGTTTTGGGCAATTATGGGTTTGTGGACTAGTTCTTGGTTGTTCTTTTCTCTGAACCCAAAGCTCTGGTACCATGTAAACTATCCTAGGGAGAAAAGTGTCTACTTGTATTATTGAGCACCAAAAAACAATCAATACATATTAGAGTTTATATATACACTCTACAACAGCAAAAGGCCAAATTAAAGCACAAACGTAATTGGGCCTAATCCTTGTATAAGCCCAGGCCCATATACTAACTTCTACAACTCCAACTAGTTTTTATATTTAGGATCGAAAGAGTATTATTTTAAGATATTATAAACAATTATTAATTACTACTACTAGCTAGCTTTTCAACCATAACCTTATCTTCACTAATTTAACTATAGATTAAGACATACAATTAAGAAGAAAATAGATCAAATAAATTAAGGACACATTATGAAGTTTTAAAAAGTATAAAATATTAATCATACTTCTTAATGTGTGTGTAAGAATCTTAGACGATAGATGGCAAAAAGAAAAAAAAAGGATATCTTATTAGACGATAGATGAAAAGAGGAAGTCACTGGAAGTGTATAGTAATATCAAAAAAATAAAAACAAAGAATAATGTACTCCCTCCAATCCTAAATCGATATAGGAGCCACTTGGGCTTTTTTGCTTTAGAGTTTAGATGTTAATTTAGTTTCTAAATTTATAAACTTTTCAAGAGCTATACCCCTATTGATTATGCATAGTTTTAACCATTAGGAATAACAATTAAGGGACGTATTTTAAGAAAACAAACGCACATTAGTTATAAATAGCTAAACTAAATTCATAACATCTATAAATTAGTTATCTAAATCCTACATTTACAATAGAGAGAGAATATTATATAAGATGAGAAGTACAAATGGGTGGGAAAGATAAGCAAGTAAATGCTTCTCACAATGGATGTGGAGATGGTTGGCTCAAGTGAAGGCATGTGGTTGGGTGGGAATCACGAAAAGATCACTACAAATTCTTTCTTTCTTTCTTTTTCTTAAATTTTTTTTATTGTCAATTATAATGTGGGTGCATGCATAACGAACATTTTCTGGTAAGAGTTAGGCATTAATATCTTAAGCATAAGTTGTGTTTGGGATAACGATAGGGAAAATGATTTATTATGATTCTGATTTATTAAAAATGACTTAATAGAAAAGTTAGTTTTTGTAATGTGATTTATGTTTGGATGAGCGATTTTAGATAACTTATTTTTGGACAATAAGTACTTATAAATCGTGATTTACAGTATACAAGATAAATATATGTGAGAGAAGTCTTATATCGACTTACGTAATAAGTGACTTAATAAAAAAAGCTACAGTGAGAGGCTTATTTAATAAATAGCTTATTCTACCCGTGATGCAAATATAAAACGCTGAACCAAACATTAAAAAAAAAAACTCCAACTCATTCAAGCTTATTTCCATAGAAAAAGGGCTTATTTGCCCCATAACTTGATACCAAACACAGCCATAAACTTCCAAATATGGTTTCATGAATTGGATAAGTAAATAAATAACAAGTTGTAAGATTAAAGTAGGTTTGGATTTTGTGGTCAAATTGTTAACGATGAATGATATTTCAGGAAAATGGTTACTTTTAGGTTTGTGGCCGAAAAATAAAAGGTTTATTTATTTGTTTATTTATATTATAGGCGTGTATTGGTTATTTAATAATTGCATGAGAAGCTCAAAAGTGGGCAATTATGTAGCAACATGTTGAGGGCAGAACTGGGCAACAAATGCTTTGACTGTCTCTCATGAAGCTCTAAGGGAGCATGGTCCTTCAAGTTAAGCTGCAGTTAGCTAAAAAAATATATATTTCCTCTTATTATCGTTAACGTAAGAGTTAGATATATAATTTATAGAAATTAAAAAAATTAGTTAATTTAGTTACCTATTAAAAATGTATATTGACTTCCTTAAATTCCCTTTTTAATTATTTGTATTAATTAGAATTACTTTTTTTGATAAAAAACACCTTAATATATGCCATCATTAATAGGGATAATTTAAAAAAAATTATAAATCCAGAAAATAAAATGTATTGAAGTGACAAATATGATTATGGATGCACGATAAATACACCGCTTGTTTTAAAGGATAGAGACTATAGTTGCAATATATATATATACACACACACACATATAACTCATGTAACTCATCTCATGTGGTTGAGGAGCTATGGACCCCTTAAGTGCGTTGGGAATTGTGGTCTCATAAATAAGAGAAGACCCGGAGCCTCATTCAATAACACATTCATTGTCCATAGTCAATGCTTTCATACTGTTTTAAGATTGGTTAAATATGATATTTTATATTGGTTTTGGATTTCGTCTTTGATACAACCGATCTTAAAAGTCTATTATTTTTTAGATCGATTAATAAAACCGGTCTTAAAAATAAATTTTTTAAATTGGTTGCTCGAAGACTAGGTCTAAAAAGTCTAAGCTAGTTAGACTGGTTGTTTAAAAACCGGTCTGAAATATTTTTTTTCAAGACTTTTAAGACCGGTTGTTAAAATAACCAGTCTTATTTAAGAGCGGTTATTTTAACAACCGGTCTTAAAAGTGATATTTTAAAAAAAAAATAGGGCTTTTTTTTTTTGTGGTCAAACAAACATATGAGTAGAAGGGATTACAGTGAAAAATCGATTGCGGATACTTAAATTTTTCATATTTAAAACCGGTTTTTATTAAAACCGGTCTTAAATATTTGATATTTAAGACTGGTTATTATTAATAACTGGTTTTAAAAATTTTTAATTTTTAATTTTTTTAAATATTTTGATATTTTTAGATCCGTTTTATTTATAACCGGTCTAAATAATTTTTTTAAGACTGATTTTTTTTTAGAACCGATCTTAGAAGTTCTATATAATTATAAAACTGCCATCGATCAAATATTTTAGATCTTATCCGCTATAACTGGTCTAAATATAGCGATCTAAAAAAGAAATTTTGTACCAGTGACATAATGAGTTGATGAGAATATCATAGCTAGCGAACCACAATATCTAATATTTGTATTTCAGCCCCATAACTTAATGGGCTTTGGCTAACCTATTCAAGGTGGATCAACCATAATCGACCGATCCAATAATCCAACAGGACTGAACAAATATGTGCAATCAAAATATGTATATAATATGTTGCACCCTTATTTCCCAACAAGGGTTCACAAGTCTACAAACATATATAATGTAAAACCATGTTACAAGCTAAGATCATGTACAAACAGACTATTCAGAACGTGAGCAACAGCCAATAAATTCGTTTCAATTGATTGCAGCTCACAATAATTTTAGGATAAACGCGGAATTATATTATTACATTAAATAATGCATGAGGGTGCTATTATTAATGATTGGGAAAGTAGAGTACAATAAACATTTTAAAAAGCTAATAACAAATATGTATTTTCCTTCTTATTTGAGAAAGGAAAAAAAAATTAAATTTACTCAGATAAATAAAAATCTTTCAATCATTGCATATGCTTAAATCAAAAATCATTATTTAATATATATCTTTTATTTTTTGTTCCTTAATATATATCTACCTTTTAACATTGGTTATTTTCTTCTCCTTTTTTGGTAGGTCCAGGGTATTCACCACTAAAGCAGTGACTAATCTCCTTGCACCATTGATTTTATGAAGGGACTTGAGTACTAGCTATAAGACCCTCTTCATACACACCGACAAGGATCAACATTAGTTATTTTTTGTTTATCTTTTTTTGGTACAAAATGATTTAGGGGAGTAGGGTTCCGGGAGCTCATCAGGGTTAAGACATGCCTTTGGGTTTAAATAGCCCTTACAGAAGTATTTATATATCACCCACCAATAAAGTTCTTGCATCGGTGAGATTCGAACCTATAATCTTATGATTATGAGTCAAACCTCTAACCGACTGAACCAATCTTTGTTGGTTTTTTTTGTACATTTTTTGTTTCTCTTAAGAATACTTGAACTATACTTTTTGTTAGGCCCACTAGCCATTTGGGCTCATTGTAAATGAGAGACTAATATAGCCTAATTCTTCAAAAATCTCATCCATTTGGGCTATATATAGCCACTCACTTTGGGCCACCATACAAAATTTGGTTTACACATATGCATTGGGAGACTGTGTTTTTCACTTTTTCTTCTTACAATTTTTGTTTTGTACTAAACAAAATAGTACAATCTTTGGTTTGTACCAAAAAATAATCATTGGCCTTTTAAGTTTAACATCATGCCTCAAATTTTAAAGGGTAGGTTTTGGCATTTCAAACTTCAACCTATTTATATTATTAGTCCTTATAATTTAATAAAAATTTAGACTATTTTATTCCTTGATGAACCAAAATCAAAATGAAATCAAATTAAAGAGACAAAATGTTGTATTAACCCCCATTTTTTTAAAAAAAAGATACTATCTCAATCCTAAATGTAGAACCTAGTTGGTGAGCCACTGAGGAAGACTTTGGGCTTGTTTGGAAGAACATTTTGTTTTTTTTTAATATAACACTGAAATTAAAAATGACTTTTATCTCAATTGATTTTTGTAAAACTGAAATTGAGGAAAAAATCAGTTGGTGTAATGTCATTTATATTTGGATGATACATTAAAATTCACCTTCATAAACTTCAAATTTAAAAAAAAAAATTACCTTAACTTTAAAGTGACTTTTGAGCTCAAATTTAATTGTGCCTACAGTAACATGAAACATATTGAGAAAACACGACAATTGTAGTTTAAATTATATTTGGCGAATCCAAATTATTTTTTTTTTGGGTCAACTTTAAGTCAATATAACAAAAAACAAAAACTCAATCTACGGTTCATTAGACCCCACTTGATGTATGAAACAATTTCATCGGTTTGCCAGAAACTGAAGAAAAAAAAGCAGAAATCTGAGAACAGAAAAGATAGATGCTTCATCAAAAGAACACACAAATTCTGTAACCAAAAAGAAAAAAGAACAAAGAATAATTTCCCCATAATTATATTTACTACTACTTCACATATACACATTACAAATTCTGCAGGTAGGATCAAAACCAAAAAGCCTCTGCATCTCTCTCTCTCTCTCTCTCTAATCAAACTATATCAATCAACATAACCAAAAAATAAAAAGAAAAAAAAAGAAACTCTCATTCACACCCCAAATTCCAGTTCCCAAATAATTACAAAACTAGGCTATTATATTACTCTCTTTCTGGGTTTCCTCTGAGAATTACTAATAGAGAACAGTTTCTTCAAAACCTTCACAACCACCACCATGCCAGGCTTATTATTATTATTATGATTGTTCCTATTTTTGTTACTTCCATTATTCTTAGAAGGAAGAATCAGAGCACCAGAAGAAACATTACTATTATTCCTTCTCTTTGCCACAGCTTTTCTGAACTCAACTTTCTCTTCTCTTGAAGAAGAAGATGATGACGCAACTCTTGAAGAAGACAATAATTCCTCATTATTGAAATCTTCCCACAACAAATCCATCTTTTTCTTCTCTTCATCTTCATCTTCTTGTTGTTCTTGTTCTTCATTTCTCACTAGCCTTCCAATTTCTATACATGAAAAGCTCTTTCTTTGACTTTCTCTGATGACACTTCCTCCATAAGGGTTAGGGGAAGTTGCAGGAGATAGATTCCAGAGAGGAGGAGAATCAATGGAGAAAGAATATGAGTCATTAATGGTGGGGAAGCTGAAATCTTGATCTGTTGTTGTAGCCATATTGTGAACAAAGAAAGAGAGTAGTAATAATTAAAAATTAAATTAATAACAAGCCTGGGAAATAACGGGAGAGACTGATATGAATGATGAGTTGTTTTTTGGGTTAGGTTTGGTTTGGTGGGACGACCTATAAGTGGTTGTGTTTCTGGGGAAAAAAAGGTTTAGTTCAACTGCTGCAGAAAAAAGACCTAAACTTTCTGGTCTCAGCAGGGGAAAAGAAAAAGAAAGGAAAATGATTTTGAATTTATAACTTGATAATCTCTCTTCTTCTTGTTCTTCTTCTGAACTTAGATTTCCAAGAAAGATCTTGATTGACCCCTCATGGGAAGGACCAAAAATCTGTGTTGAAAACAAGAAAAATGGCAAAAACCAGACATACCCACTAATCAAGCTCTCTTCTTTACTTCATTATTCCTCACCAGCAAACAGTGGGGTGCATCTCAAAAGGACAAGGAAAGTCCTGCCTATACCCCAAAAGAGTGATCAAGTTCTAAAATCACCTATTGTTGTGTATATAAAGACACATAGCCTTTGCACCAAATATAAGTAATTTCTAAGTAATTTGCATTCTCCAATAAAAACATATTAAACTTGTCAAAAAAAATCTAGTAATTTTTAATGTTATTACTGCCGTTAATTACACTAAACTCTAACATCATACTCAGTTTGATCTAAAACATAAGTCACTTTCAACTATCTCATCGGATAAAAAAAAAACAGTTAACTCATTAAATCTATCTTAAATTGAAAAGATTTCCCAACTTTGCTAATGTTAAATGAAGTATTGAATAAGAGAGAAAAATACAATAAGCTACATGTAAGCATTAATTATGGAGGCAAAATTGGAAAATAAATATTAATTACTTTCAAGGTGACTTATTTTATGGACCAAAGGATCCTCCTAAAAAGTGACTTATATTTTAGATGGGAGAAAGTATTAATTTATACTACCTCCCACTACCCTTACAAAAATGACTAAAAACATATTTTAGAAGGCGCTCTATAACAAAGACAAGATGGAGTACTCATAGCAATATACTTCTTCTAGTTTTTATTATAAGGCACTAACTAACAATTCTCATTAGACAATAAAAATAGTTAAGGTCATTAAATTTGTCTTAAAATTTAAGTAATCTTGAATATTATCCCAACTAAATACAGTAAACTCTAATATCATATTAATTATTACTCTCTCCTATTAACCTTATTAAATATGTACATTGATGAAAAAGAATAATTAATACTTTTTGAAAATAAGCAAATGCCTTATAAAAAAGACAAAAAAATACTTATTATTTTGTGTCTTATAACAAGGGCAAAAGGGAATATGGTAGTAATGGTAAGGTAGATGTAGGACAATGATGTAGGATTTGAAGATAGTGGTAATCAAAATAAGATGCTTATCATCGGCGGATTGAGAGGAGCAAGTGATGTGAAAGATAGTTAATTTCCCATTAGAATGGTTGACTAAGAGGCTCATATATGAAAGAGATGTATATTTGCACAACTAATATAGAGCCTCCCCATTTAATTAGTCTCTGTCTCTGTCTCTTTCTCTCTCTTGCCATTTCCAGTATGACACGTTTCTGCTAGATAGTGATCGTTGGTGACCCGCCTTACACCGAAATATTTAAAAGATTTATGATGATTATTATTATTTTGGGTAGAGACAAGAAGCAATTACGTGGGGTTGAACTTTGAAGTCAATGTAGAGTCTAGACCAAGTAAAATGCATATGAGTTTACGTGTTTTTGGTTTGGTGCCAACTGGATTTTGCTAAGTAAGTAAGTAGCATTAATGTCTCTCACCTTAATAAAAATGAAGAGAGGACAAAAGTGGGGTTTGGCTTATTTTCTACGTTTTAAAAAAAAGGAATGGCTAGTATTGAGGTTGGATTGATGATCTGGCTTTGTCCCTGTTATTTGAAGAGAAAGAAAGTCACAACTCAACTTTGTGGGATTGGGGAATTGGACACGACCTGTGTAGATCAAGGGACAGGCTTCTGTCCTTTGCCACTTTCGTCCGCTGCCATGAAATCTTCATTTTTTTTATGCAAAATGGACTTGTGAAAGAAAGAGGTAGTATTGAGGTGAAGCCAGCTGTGGCGGCAAATGTAGAAGACATCTCCATGATGAGTCCGTTAAGGTAAAATAACTTTTTACTTTTAAAAAAAGTCAAAATACTATTGATGCGAAAATAATTTTTTAAAAAAAATTAACTGGATAGTGTTTAAATTTAAAATGTTCTGTCCGGTTGTAAATATAATATAGAGTTAACTTTTTTTGTTTGAGATATTAAGAAAGCTAATAAAATTATTTTAAAATATTTATATTTATCATTTTTTCTCCAAACTATTTTGCCTAACTTATAAATTGATATATAATCCAATGATACACAACATATGATATGATTAAATAACTTATTTAGCTTTCTTAATCTCTAAAAAAAAAAAATCAACCCTGTGTTATATTTAAGACCGGAGGGAATAGGAAAGTATATGTTTGATGCTCTAAATTTGCATCATGTTTCAGTTTAAGTTTTGTGAGTTTAAAAAGTGCATTTTTAGTTTCTTAATCTTAATATCGCCTATCTCATTTAATTGATATTAAGATTAAATGCCCGTTTGTTTTAATTTTTTATAAGTGCTTTTACGATTTGCCCGATAAATATATAAGAGGAGTTTTATCTTAGCTTGCATAAAAGAACTTCTGAAAGGATAGTTTTGTTGTTTCCCAAACATGCACTAAACTAAGAAACTAAAAATGAAATGTATGAATTTTCGGGAGTGAACAAAAACTTAATGTAAACACGTAGGATAGTTTTGTTGTTTCCCAAACATGCACTAAACTAAGAAACTAAAAATGAAATGTATGAATTTTCGGGAGTGAACAAAAACTTAATGTAAACACGTAGGATTAAACATATACTTTAGTTTATTTTATTTTTTTAATAACAAAAAAGCTTAAATAGGTTGGCTTCCGGGACTCACCAAGGTCTGGGTATATCTTTGACTTAAAGAACATTTAGAAAAGTATTTACAAATCGTTTGCTTACTAACAAGGTGCTTACATCTATGGTGGGGTGGAAACACTTTAGTCTATTTTAAATTTAAATACTACTCAGTTAAGGTTTTTTAAAAAACTAATTTTCTCATCAATAATATTTTGAATTTTTTAAAAGTAAAAAAGTTATTTTACCTTAATCTTTGAATATGAGACTAGGTTAATCAAATTGTGAAATGAATTTGTGAAAATCCTATAGTGAAAATGGGATTTAAAATAAGTTTTTGATTATCCGTTGGTCTCTAATTCATTTAATTACGCATTTTTGAATCATAATTATTAATTGTAAGGCAAGGGGTTACAAATTCCCCTCCACTTTGATATGATACTGTCTCTTTAATATCATATCCCTCTCTTTCACTTTGTTGAGGTTTCTCCAAATTTGAATATTTTTTAAGATTTGAGAGATTCAGGTTCATCTTTAGATTCACTTTACAAATTTCTTCTCAATTACACCTTTTTTCCATTTTAGGATCACGTAAACATTATTTTGGATTATCTTCTACTAGATCTCATTTAGAATTTTCTCTAAGGGCTCAACTTCAATGAACAAATCCCTATTTAAATAATCATTTAGAGGCTCACATTCCTCTATTGGATCAACACTTAGGCTTCATCAAATAATTTGTTCCTTTTCTAATCCACCACCTAAGTGGTTCATACTCAAGAATGTATTTTTCAACACTATTAACGTCCAAAACAATACAATCTTTTTTATTTAGTGCTTTTTAAACTCTCCAAATTCATAGTTATCTCAAATAAAATTATTATGAACTATTAAAAATATTTTAGGATTTTTAAATGTTTAAAAATCACTATGAGTGGTACTTAAAACCTAAAAAAATAATCCAAACATGCTCCAAAGTAAGCAAATAGCATATCTAAATGTAGATTATGAATTTAGAAATTTTTCAAAACAAAAAGCATCTCAATCGGAGCTCAATTGCGCCGTCATGTGCCCCTAGAAGGAGAAAGGTTTGAAAAATTCTGGGTAAATATGAAAAAATTTCTCCGCCCACTCTCACAACTGGCGCGTGTTAACCATGCGCCACCTCACCATCCAAATTTGCCAACACACGCCAGCCAGGTTGGACAAAGCATACCACATGGCTCTAGCATCTTCCTCTGGCTTCCACGTGCCACTTGGCATTTTAACTCGTTTTTTAAAGTTTTGTCTGGGTCCAGCAAGGTGAAACTCAATTTTTTTTTATTGGACAATTCAGCCTAGGGGTGTTCAAATCCTGGGACGGGACCGGGATCACCCATTCCCGGTTCCCGTCCTGGGGGTAGCCAGGACTAGGAATTCATTCCCGGTCCTGATGCTGGTAAATTTCCAGTATAACTGGGATCGAGAATTCCCGGGACCGGGATTGGGAATTTCCGGTTTCAATAATATAATTATATTAGTTAATTTTTTTATAATATAGTGTTTGAAGTGATTATTTAACACCTAATAAGGTCATAAAAATCACATAAATTGAGTTAGAATTGAAGAATAATATATTATTATTATTATCACATTCATCATTTTTGTTATTATCTTTATATATTATATAGTTAGGATTAGTATCACGATATATACGATTTAACTCTAATTAAATATGTGATATACATTTTATCAAATGATAACTTAATTTATGGGGTAAAAAATACAAATATAAAAGAATAACTTATTTTTTAAGGAAAAAATAATAAAAATAATAAAAAAAACCGGGACCGAGAATTCCCGGGATCACAAGGTGTGATCCCGGTCCCAGTCCCGGTTCCAGTCCCAGCCGGGACGGGAAATTCCTGGGATAAAATGTCCAAGATCGGGTAGGGACAACCGGGACCGGGACACTTTGAACACCCCTAATCCAGCCCAAGTCTGCCATGTCTTAGTTTTTTTTTAATGTTTTTCTTCTTCGGATTAGGCTGATAACTCGCTCTGGCCTAATCCAATCACTCTTAATTGAAATGAACAGTTTCATTTGTTTTTTTGGGTTAACGGCAAAATGACGCCGTTTTGGCAGGTGGTGGTCACCTTTAACCTCCAGCAGGGCCACAATAGACCTGGCCGGCTTATAAGTTGGGTTTGTTGGACCCGGTACCTTCCGCAGCGGTTTCCAACAATCATTTTTGGTGAAACTTGTCTTGTTAGAATTGTCTTCTCCTCCTCTACTCGATAAGATTAATCTCGAAGCCAATAAATCACGTTTTGATGTCAACTAGTTTCAAGTTTTGCGGAGTGACAAATTTACAGTAGATCAAGTAGTTTCGAGCAGTGTTTCTATGTCGTTTTGGGTTTGTTTTCTTTGTTTTCTCATCCTATACACGTTCATGATAATTTTGTTGCCTAAAATTGAGTTTTTTTATAACCCAATTATGAAAAATTATAACCGTTGCCGACGATTCTAAAGGGGGACATTCTTAACAGTTTCCACTTCGATTTTGGATTTAACATTTACATAAACTATCCATACAATCATTTTGACTGGATATAAGGCGAGTAATATGGGGGAATAAAAAAATATAGCAACACAGATATTTCATGACGAATTTATTATGAACGATTCAAATAGGATAATCACCTAGAACTTATAAATGATTTGGATATTAATTTAAAACAAACCTTGTTAGTGTTTGTGACTTGAACTGACGAACACCAAGGGAGGAACAATTATTCATGTATGTACTTGTTTAAGAAAAATCTAGCAGATGAGACACAGGGACACTGTAGAGTAATGGCAGCGGGCAGAATAATAATAGTATACATGCCTCGAGAAAAATGTTTGCTCTGATACCACTGAAGGATTTTGGGCGTACTTGAAATCCAATTGACTCATTAAGTACCCACACGAGATCAAAGCACCAATTTAGACTCTAATCACGTTATATGATAGATTCACCATTCAGAAGAAAAAGAACCAAAAAGAGAATTTTCTACGGAAGTTTTTCTATCAATTTTTCTGACTGACTCCTACAAACTGATATTCCCATTATATCACGAATGAGAATTACGTGATTTGAATTGGGTTTGGCCCCTAATCCATCAAAGGTGGACCAAACATATTCCAACAATTATGAACGTATTAATTGATATTGATGATTTTAGTCATTGTCAAGGCTCCACCTTAATTAGTTAGTTGTCATCATCATGACACATTCTATTATTATCCTATAAAAATACATCATTTGGGCTTTAATAAAACGGTGCCGTTTGGGGGTGATTTTTCCATCAATGCAACTTGTGTCTTGTCTTGTCCCCCCAACGAATTGAGATTTAAAGTGGACGCTCTGATTGTTTTCATTAATATCATTTTATCTTTTTATAAAAATATTGAATGCCTCTCATATCAATCGCCTACTAGCCAACGGCTTACTTAAATCTACAAGGAAACTTATTAGGAATCCCTCTTATATGTGGATTTTGAGGAAATAAATTTGGTGGCTGACTCGATTGTCAAAACTTTATTAAAGGAGTTATGTCTTAGTGACTGACTAGGAGTGGAAACCTCCAGCTTATTTGCAAAAGCTTCTTTATGCGCATTTTGGAAGACCAGTTTTTGATAATGGATAGTTTAAGTTCCAGTTTGGAAACTGTGCATACTTTACTTTGTTTGCTTTGGTGCTATTTCCTTCAGTGTTTATATGGACAATCTCTAGATCAATGAAGTTTCTTATCTTTGCTGGTAAAAAAAAAAAAAAACAAAGGATCAGTGACCAGGCAAAATCACCCAAAACACCTCGTTTCATGAGTAGCCAAGATTCAAAACCAACACAAACGTCGTTTTTATCCCCAACACCCAGCATTACACTAACAAGTTTGGTTCATTTCCATAATTCTTCCTGCTACTTATTCAAGATATTTGGTTGGCACAGTGAAGTAATCAAGTGTAATCCTAATTACAATAGATTACAACAAATCGGGTAATTCTCATTACTTAACTTATATTCCAACTTACATAAATCAACGTATAGACATCTATACTATCCATGAATCAACATTTGAACACTCATACCCCATTTTTAGCATTGGCATGGTTAAAACTATCATTTCATAATTATTTTATTTTGGGTTAAAGGGCATTTTTGCCTCTGAAGTTTTTACAAAAAAGTTGTGGGCACAAGGAAGTTTTCAAGGAAGTAATGTTATTCTAGAAGTTGCAAAATCATAGCAATGTTTCCCTATCCTAATGGATCTAAACAGTCAATCATTAGTTGACCGGATATGCTAAGGTGGCATGCTTATGTGGCATCCACGTCACCTTGGTTGAAGGGCATTTTTACCTTAGAAATTTTTATAGAAGAGCTGTGGGAGCTAGCAAGTTTTTTAAGGGAGCAATAATAAGCTAAGAGTCACTGGTTTTTTGTTAACTTATTTCATATATGGGATCAAAGAAATTGAAAAATCAACAAAGATTAAGAACCCATAAATCCAAACGAAATATATGAGTAGAGAAACCTATAAACCATAAACTTAACAACTCAAAATCAAAATAAAAAATCCTCAAGTCCAAAAAAAGTAAACGGAAATTTTTAGTTTGGGAAACTAGAAGATGTAAGGGAAGAAAATGAAGAAGACAGAAGAGGAAAAGGCCGCTTGCCGAAAAACTCTTCACAAAAATTTTTTTTTTTTTGAAGCACGCACATATTTGTCATTAGCGAGACAGAAAATATGGGCGTGTTTTGTGAAGATTTTCTTAGTGAATGGTTTTCTCCTCTTATGGTTATCCATTTTCTTTCGTTATAACTTCTGTTTTCCCTAAACCTAAAATTCCTGTTTGCTTTTTCTGGACTTAAGGATTTTTGTTTTGCTTTTTATTGAGTTTTATGGTTTATGATTTATAGGTTTCTCTCCTCATATTTTGTTTCATGGGTTCTTGATTTTTATTGATTTTTCAATTTAGTCAGTTGTTTGGTGCTTGATGGCAATGTTTTAAAAGCTGCACCGGACGTTGAGCCTAAAAAGTCAGCGGATTATGGTTCAAACGGTTGGAATGGTCGAGCCGTTTGGTTGGACCGGTGAAGTAATAATTAAATTATATATATATATATATATTACAATTAGTCCTTAGTCTAATTTCATAGAAAGTTAATAAAGTTACAAAATACTATTTAAGGAAGAACATTAAGTCGATCATTAACTTAACAAAATACACTAACAATAATGATTTCATAACTTGTCAAACATTGTTGGCTTTTGATTGATCCAAGCATGAGTTTCTTCAAAGGCATTTGGATTATACCATTCTAGTCCTATTTATAAGTCTTTTTTCACAAAAAAAAAAATTTGATCCTATTTATAAGTCTAGTTTTAGTGTAATAAATGAAATTGTGACAATTTTATCCTTATTTATTGTACAAATGAAGAAATAATTTAAAGATAGATAAAGAGGAAAGAGTTGAAAAGTACTCATTTATAAATGAGGGCATAGTTGTAAATTTATCCAATAATCATTGAGTTAACTACCTCTCCTTGGTATGTGAGATTTAGTTAAAAGAAACTTATAAATAGGATCAGAGTAGTAAATGTCATCATCTTCTTAAGAAAATGACCAAAAATCAAAACCTTCAACTCTAATCCCAATGCTTCCAATTTCATCATTAGCTTGAGGATGAACCTCATTGCCTTGTTCTTCAAAAGCATCTTTATAAAATAGTGTGCAACAAACCAAATTATTAAAATTAGTAACATATAATATAAATAAAATAAAGTAACATGTGTAAAATTTATATGCCATTTATTTTTTATTTTTTTTTTGCAAAATCAAATTTTGTACAAAATTTTTTTTACAACAAAATTTTTTTTCTCATTTTTATTGGGCCGGACGGTTTTTGAAAAACCAATATGGTTTTTGGCCTAACAACGGTTGACAAACCAAAAACGGATAAACGACGGTCTAAAACGACTCTACCATAAAAGCGGTCCAATGCATATATCCGACCCACCTCAATGACTGGCCGACGGTCCGATCGTCTGGTTCTTTAAACAGAGCTTGGTAGTGATGTCTTAAATATGAGATAAATTAACAAAAAATTTGTGACTTCCAAGGCCTTAATACCCACTTTAATTTAATTTATAAAATGGCTTGATTTATTTGGTTTTTCACAATGGTTTATTCATTTAAACTTAAAAAAAGGACTAATTTAGACATTAGATAATGATTTTAACTAGAAATTTGTGAGTTTTAATAACAATGTATCTCAATTTAAAGCGAAATAATAACTAAATTGTAAAACTTGAAAGTGAACTTCATTTGAATTAAAATTGAGATTGCAATTTGCAAAACTTACATCACCTATAATAAATTCATTGGTGTAGATACCAATAAAGATTGTTTTTTCTGTAAGAAAAAGATAGGGAGAACGACAAAAAAAATACCATTTGAACTTAAAAATCCTGCTAACAAGAAGAGTAATGGGATTAACAAAAATAGTAATGGGATTGACATTGCAAATCTTTGTCAAAGGACTAATTTGAAATTTTAAAGTTCAAGTGGTATTTTTCTGTCATTTTCCCAAAAAGATAAGTCTACTGATATGGCTACTAGCAACAGTTTTCATGTGTGACAGTGCAAGCATGTATGTGTAAAGTGTTGAAATTTTCATCATGATAATTTATTATTCTAATTTTATTTCTTTGTAATTTAATTTTGATAATATTTATGTCTTAAATTAAGAAGTTATTGCTTTAACTTTATTTCTTTAAAAATATAGAAAAAAATAGTATTTTTCAATTATACGGCCTAAAGCTTGTGGCCTCGGCTCCAACCCGATAGCATAAAGGCCAGGCTTTAAAATTGAGGGGTTTTAGGGAAGTCAGGCCTAAATGGGCTGGCCCGTTTAGACCGGATCACATGAAGCAGGGTTGGGCCGACCCTTATTCTCAGCTTTATTCCTAATGCCTATAGCTCTTCCATAGAAACTTTAGAGGTAGAAATGCTCTTTAACCCCAAAAAAGGTTATATAGATACCATGTGGGCATGTCACCTCAACATATTGACCTTTTGGATCCATTAGTGCCGGGCAAAATTACTATGACTTTGCAACTTTTGAGGTAATTTACCCCTTCAAAAACTTCCAGATGCCTATAACTCCTCTGTAAAAACTTTCGGGCAAAGAAGCCCTTTAACCCTTTTACTTTTTTAGATTAAATATAAATTTCATTTCATAATTCCTTGATGGCACACCACACAAATCCTCTTTAATCATCGTTTCATTATATTATATTCCCTACCATTTTTTTGTGTTACATTACATTCCCTATGATTCATTCTTTGAAGCAAACCAACACTAAATTACTTAAAAAGCATGGATACAAACAAAAAGGTTTTCATATATATTTTTGGGTTGGTGAAAAGTGAAAACCATATTGATCTATGGGACAGGCTTCTCTCCTTTGCCACTTTTGTCTGCTGCGGTCTGCTGTCATGAAACTCCCTGGTTTTTGTGCAAAATGGCCGTGTGAACCTTAACGTGTGAAAGAGAGAGGCAATGTGAGGTGATGCTAGCTTTGAAAGCCAATAGGGAAGACATTTTCACGATTCAAAGATTAAGGTAAAATAACTTTTTTACTTTTAAAAAATTCAAAATATTATTGATGAGAAAATTATTTTTTTAAAAAAACTTAACTGAGTAGTATTTAAATTTAAAATAGACTAAAGTGTTTCCACCCCACCATAGATTAAGCACCTTGTTAGTAAGCAAACAATTTGTAAATACTTTTCTAAATGTTCTTTAAGTCAGAGATATACCGAGACCTTGGTGAGTCCCGGAAGCCAACCTATTTAAGCTTTTTTGTTATTAAAAAAATAAA
The DNA here is from genome assembly GCA_963242795.1 of Inga leiocalycina. Classification (NCBI taxonomy): domain Eukaryota; kingdom Viridiplantae; phylum Streptophyta; class Magnoliopsida; order Fabales; family Fabaceae; genus Inga; species Inga leiocalycina. The sequence continues at coordinate 77,775,415 of OY725322.1, forward strand.
ATAAACTAAAGTATATGTTTAATCCTACGTGTTTACATTAAGTTTTTGTTCACTCCCGAAAATTCATACATTTCATTTTTAGTTTCTTAGTTTAGTGCATGTTTGGGAAACAACAAAACTATCCTTTCAGAAGTTCTTTTATGCAAGCTAAGACAAAACTCCTCTTATATATTTACCGGCCAAATCGTAAAAGCACTTATAAAAAATTAAAACAAACGAGCATTTAATCTTAATATCAATTAAATGAGATGGGCGATATTAAGATTAAGAAACTAAAAATGCACTTTTTAAACTCACAAAACTTAAACTGAAACATGATGCAAATTTAGAGCATCAAACATATACTTTCCTATTCCCTCCGGTCCTAAATATAACACAGAGTAGATTTTTTTTTTTTAGAGATTAAGAAAACTAAATAAGTTATTTAATTATATCATATATTGTGTAGCATTAGATTATATATCAGTTTATAAGTTAGGCAAAATAGTTTGGAGAAAAAATGATAAATATAAATATTTTAAAGTAATTTTATTAGCTTTTTTAATATCTCAAACAAAAAAAGTTAACTCTATCTTATATTTTCGACCGGAAAGAACATTTTAAATTTAAACACTACCCAGTTAATTTTTTAAAAAAATAATTTTCGCATCAATAGTATTTTGACTTTTTTAAAAGTAAAAAGTTATTTTACCTTAACGGACTCATCATGGAGATGTCTTCTACATTTGCCGCCACAGCTAGCCTCACCTCAATACTACCTCTTTCTTTCACAAGTCCATTTTGCATAAAAAAAATGAAAATTTCATGGCAGCGGACGAAAGTGGCAAAGGAGAGAAGCCTGTCCCTTGATCTACACAGGTCGTGTCCAATTCCCCAATCCCACAAAGTTGAGTTGTGACTTTTTTTCTCTTCAAATAACATGGACAAAGCCAGATCATCAATCCAACCTCAATACTAGCCATTCCTTTTTTTAAAACGTAGATTAGGGGTGTTCAAAGTGTCCCGGTCCCCATTGTCCCTACCCGGTCTCGGACATTTTATCCCGGGAATTTCCCGTCCCGGCCGGGACCGGAACCGGGACTGGGATCGGGATCACACCTTGTGATCCCGGGAATTCTCGGTCCCGGTTTTTTTTATTAGTTTTTTTTTCCTTAAAAAATAAGTTATTCTTTTATATTTGTATTTTTTACCCCATAAATTAAGTTATCATTTGATAAAATGTATATCACATATTTAGTTAGAGTTAAATCGTATATATCGTGATACTAATCCTAACTATATAATATATAAAGATAATAACAAAAATGATGAATGTGATAATAATAATAATATATTATTCTTCAATTCTAACTCAATTTGTGTGATTTTTATGACCTTATTAGGTGTTAAATAATCACTTCAAACACTATATTATAAAAAAATTAACTAATATAATTATATTATTGAAACTGGGAATTCCCGATCCCGGTCCCGGGAATTCTCGATCCCGGTTATACCGGGAATTTACCAGCATCAGGACCGGGAATGAATTCCTAGTCCTGGCTAGCCCTGGGACGAGAACCGGGAATGGGTGATCCCGGTCCCGTCCCAGGATTTGAACACCCCTAAGCTGGATTGTCCAATAAAAAAAATTGAGTTTCACCTTGCTGGACCCAGACAAAACTTTAAAAAAAGAGTTAAAATGCCATGTGGCACGTGGAAGCCAGAGGAAGATGCTAGAGCCATGTGGTATGCTTTGTCCAACTTGGCTAGCGTGTGTTGGCAAATTTAGATGGTGAGGTGGCGCATGGTTAACACGCGCCAGTTGTGAGAGTGGGTGGAGAAATTTTTTCATATTTACCCAGAATTTTTCAAACCTTTCTCCTTCTAGGGGCACATGACGATGCAATTGAGCTCTATTTGAGATGCTTTTTGTTTTGAAAAATTTCTAAATTCATAATCTACATTTAGATATGCTATTTGCTTACTTTGGAGCATGTTTGGATTATTTTTTTAGGTTTTCAGTGCCACTCATAGTGATTTTTAAACATTTAAAAATCCTAAAATATTTTTAATAGTTCATAATAATTTTATTTGAGATAACTATGAACTTGGAGAGTTTAAAAAGCACTAAATAAAAAAGATTGTATTGTTTTGGATGTTAATAGTGTTGAAAAATACATTCTTGAGTATGAACCACTTAGGTGGTGGATTAGAAAAAGAACAAATTATTTGATGAAGCCTAAGTGTTGATCCAATAGAGGAATGTGAGCCTCTAAATGATTATTTAAATAGGGATTTGTTCATTGAAGTTTGAGCCCTTAGAGAAAATCCTAAATGAGATCTAGTAGAAGATAATCCAAAATAATGTTTACTTGATCCTAAAATGGAAAAAAGGTGTAATTGAGAAGAAATTTGTAAAGTGAATCTAAAGATGAACCTGAATCTCTCTAATCTTAAAAAATATTCAAATTTGGAGAAACCTCAACAAAGTGAAAGAGAGGGATATGATATTAAAGAGACAGTATCATATTAAAGTGAAGGGGAATTTGTAACCCCTTGCCTTACAATCAGTAATTATGATTCAAAAATGCGTAATTAAATGAATTAGAGACCAACGGATAATCAAAAACTCATTTTAAATCCCATTTTCACTATAGGATTTTCACAAATTCATTTCACAATTTGATTAACCTAGTCTCATATTCAAATATCAAATATAACTACCCTGCGCAGTTAAATCACATTTATACATATCAAAGTGTACAACAAAAATCCCAGCAACCCCTTCAGGTTTCATATATTAACTAAGAGTTTACAGGGCGCATTCACCCATTTACAGTTTTCCCATTTAAGGGATTACATAAACTACTTAAACATTTACATCCAATATATATATATACAGTAATCCCAACCAAAATTTGAACATCCCTAAGGAGTCCTAGCCGCCCTTGGTTGTCTACTTCCCTTTGAAGCCACTTGCCCTGTCTGTAGGTTAGTCAATTGAAAGAATGATATTTAAGAGAATCCCAGTAGTAACAAATGACTCATACCATATATAATCACATAGCATGCAAATAAATCATCAAGCAGCAAGCAGCACGAACACAACATATACAAGCTGTCACATATACACATTACCTTCACGGCATTTACATTTACAACGGTATATCAACGGCCGGAGTAGAGATGACCAGTATCACTCCCTATAACGGCTCACGCTAACATGCGCACGCTGTAATTCACATAGCCTTAAGGCTCACAAATTGCCTTTTGGCTTCCACATAGGCCTACGACTTTCACATAGCCTTTCAGCTTTCGCATCCACAATGTATTTATTATCACACCCCACCCTTATCTTCTTTCACAGCCAGGAATGCACACAGCCCTCACCCGAACCATTGTTAGCTACCAGATGACTATTGGCATGATGATGCAACTCGCAGGAATATACACAATTCAATGATATTATAAACATACAATGCATTACATATAGTATAAGAGAAAGAGTCACTACTATAACCCCCTCCGTAATTATATCCGAAATACGTGATTAAAATGAATTAGAGACCGTCAGATAAACAAAACTCATTTAAAATCCCATCTTTTCGATAGGGTTTTCATAAATGCTTTTTAAAATCACTTTAACCTGGTTTCATATTCATATTTTGAATACAATTACTATACGCTGATAAATCACATTCATTATAAATATTAGAGTGCACAACATAATTCCCAACAATCCCGGGTTCATATCTTTACAAAAGGGTTTACAAATGGCATATACGCCTATATACAAGTTCTCATACGAGGATTACATAATATCCTTTCAACACATATCTAAATACACATTCGAATATACATCTACAACCAAATAGAGTCATCCCAATATCTATGATAACCAACTACCAAAACCATACTTCAACAGGAGCCTTAGCCGCCCTTGGTTGCTTGCTCCTTCCTCGAACCTCTTGCCCTGTCTAAAATGTTGGTAGGGGAGGGTGAGATTCGAGAGAATCCCAGTAGGAAAACATTACCAATATGCATGCAAGATAAATGTTTAATGCATGACATACTTGCATCACATAACTCATGCTCACAATGACAAATCTGTAAGCTCAATGCTTGAAACAATATACTTATGGCCATAGCATAAATTGAAACGTAGCTTCAATCATTCATATATGTTCACATAATTAAGCAAAGCAATAACATGCATCAACACACTAACACAAATATCAAAGCATGCAAGAGAGGTATGTTCCCTACACTTATTCTTCCCACGTATGCTCCAGTACCAGCTACTCACGATCAGACGAATATTGAACCATGATCAGGGCAAACATCAACCCTATAACCAAAGCAAGGACATAGGGTTATTCTCTATTCCAAAGCCTTACTTTCATATCACTTAAAGTTAGTTATCATTCATGACCTTTAGGTGGCTAATCAAAGTCTAAACACATGTCTAAAGGCTTGGGAAAACACTTGACCAAAGACCATCTTCGGAAGTCCAAAATGTCATTATTGGGGGTTGGCTGTGGCCAAAAACAGGTTAGAAACATTTGGGCCGTGGCCTAGAACCCGCTGGCCACAGCCAAGAAAATCCTATTTCTTGGTTGAACTTCCAAAAATCATAACTAATTCCAAAAAAATTGAAATGAGGTGATTCCAAAGCCAAGTGAAAGGTATTTAAGTGCTCTTTATAGGAAAAATATGGACCATTACCACAAATGACCACAAAATTCCAGAATTACATAAAATCCACCACTGCCCCAAAACATAGTCTAGTTTCAACATCAAACTTTGGCCAATCATATCTCCTAGCTCACAAAACGAAAGGACACAAATTATATGTCCATTTTGAAGCTTGGAATGTGAACTTTAAGACTGGAAAGTTTCAGAATTTTCTGACATCATTTTCTCATTCAAAACGGAAACACAAACAGACTGCCCATACATAATTCACACTGGACAGAATTTCCACACTTTCCATTTAATGTTCCAAACCAATTCTAATGGCTCAATTACACAACAAAACATCATTTTAAACATAAAAAAACATCCAATTCCACCATTTCGAAATCATCACAAAATCAGGGCAAAAACCACAATTCTCAAAACTCAACCAAAAACCACAAAACTTAGGTCAAAAGATAACAAATACTCACATCTTCCTCTTTTCCAAACCAATTTCTTAATTCTTCACCTTTCCACTTTTGCTCAAGCTCTCAAACACCTCCTTTCAAGAATCTAAAACCATAGCAATGAAGCTCTCATCACTAGGAATAATATTAAATCAGATTGTTTGAGCATTAGAGGACATTAACCAAGCCAAAAACTCACCTTTCATTTTCTCTTTCCTCCTTGCCATGGACGAAACTGGAGTTGAGAAGAGAGAGAGATGAAGATAAAGAAAAGGGATAAGCTTTTTGGGGCACAAATGGCCCTTTGGCCGCCCAAATAAAGAGGAGATGAGAGAGGGAATATGTTGAAACATTGACCAAGATCCAAGGGTCCAAAACTTGCAAGTGTTAACATCTTATTCCATCTTCCATGAGCTCACATACACACACCTACACTTGATTCCACCCCTTGATCTCTTACACAAATCAATCCTAACCATTGATCTTGAAGTTACCTATGAGTTTCCTCTTTGGTAACAGACTAATTGGTCAGTAACTTTACCGTTTTGCCCCTGATTATGGCAATTCCTCTTGAATCACCACAAAACACATTTTATATCACATTTCCCCATGCCATGCACCCTACCCTCTATTTTAAGTTAATTTAGATGTTAATCCATAATTGAACTTAAATACAGGGTTTCGGCGCTGCTCATAACACATACGAATTACATTTTCACATCACAATCTCCAAAAGGGTTTATTTATCACTAATCACCTCCACTTTTGGAGCCCTTAACCCTTAATCAAAATTTGGGATCCTGTTAAACTGGGCTTAGCAGTCCACATATTTCAGTCTTATTCTCTAGCCTCAAATCTCAAAATTCGGGGTATTACAACTATTTTATTCTTTCTGGGTGTGCTCAGGCACATGCTACTCTCAAGCAGGGCAAATATCAAATCATGTATACTATAATCAAGGACGACGGATTAATCTTTATTCCAAATTCTTACTTTCATAACACTTAAAGTTGGTTATCATTTGAGACCTCTTAGTGGCCACAAAAAGCCTAAACACATGCCTAAAGGGTTGGGAAAAAACTTGACCAAAGACCCCCTCTTGGAAGTGAAAATACTGATTTTAATTGATGCACTCAAGTGATGGATAACGCACTTGAGTGATGAGATGACTTGCACTCAAGTGAGGACGACTCACTTATGCGAGTGCTTGACAAAAAGCAATGATAGAGACAAAAAATGATCACTGTACTTGAGTCCTAAACTCAACACTCGAGTGGTAGTCTTATGCTTACCCGAGTCCTACAAAGTGAGGCACAGAAAGTGACTACCCGAGAGCAAAAGGGAACCTTAAAATAGGAAGTGCACTCAAGCAATAACTCTAGCACTCGAGTGACGGCATAACACTTGCGATTGTTAACAGATACTCTTGACAAATTGGCTGCGAGTGTTACTCTGAGACGCGGACTCAGAGTGTAAAATGCACTCATACTCGAGTGATACGAGGCGCACTCGAGTGAGGTCCCATATCACTCACAAGTGAGGAAATGTACTCTTACTCTTTAGCAAGGAAATGCAACTAAAAATTGAAGGAAAAGAGAAAATATGATGCTGCACTTGAGTGAGACCTCAGTGTACTCGAGTGAGGCTCTATCAGAAACGAAAATGCAGCAGATGACAGAATTTTCCAAATCTTAACCAATATGTCCAATGACCCTTAAAATCAACAACCAAACCTTTTCCTACACAAATTTTTATAAGAAACCCATTGGAAACACCAAAACAACCAAATTCCTATTACAAAGAGACATTCCATACTTCCAAACACATTGCAATCCAAAACCACTAAATAACCAACTTTGTTTTCAAGGTTTCAAACCAATTCTATTGTTCTCATAATACATTGTGACACCTATTCCAACACAATACACTATCCCAATCACCCATTTCAAAATTACACCAAAATCAGGGCAAAATTCACAAATCCCAAAACTTAACCAACGACCACAACAATTATATCAAAAATTAGCTTTTTCTCACCTCTTCAACTTCCCAAAGCTAGTTCTTGAATTTTTCAACCTTCTAATTTCTTCAAGAACTCAAACACCTTTTTTCAAAAATATAAAACCATAAAGGTGAAGCTATCATCACCATGAATAAGATTAATGAAGAGTATTTAAGCTAAAGAAGACATTAAACAAGCCAAAATCTCACCTTTCACTTTCTCTTTCCTACCTTGAGTTCACGCAAATGGAGAACAGAGAGAGAAGATAAAGATGATCAGAATTTTGGGGTAATAAGGGCCTTTGGCCGACTTTGAGAGGGAGGAGAGAGGGAAAGAGGTTTGACAATTTGACTTATATCCAATGCTCCACATAATGCCAAGTGTCATGATCTCATACCTCCTCCCAACTCTTTCCATGGGCATACATACATAGGATCATTCTATCATAATCTCTTAAGCACTAAACATTTCACAATAGCACCAACCAAATTAGTAAACTCCCTCTTCGATAGCTGACTAATTAGTCAGCCAATTTTCCATTTTGCCCCTAATTATCACACTACTTTCTAAAAACCCAAACACATTTTATTATCTTCTCACTCTTCATTCATGCGCCCTCGGCCTAGCTTTAGGGCTCGTTTTAAGCTTTGTCACACAATTAAGCTTAAATGCAGGGTTTAGGCATTGATTATAACACATTCGAATCGCAATTCATATCTTATTCTCCAAAGTGTTTATTTATTAACAATTACATCACTTTTGAAGTCATTAGCCCTTAACCACATTTTGAGGCATTACAATTCTACCCTCGTAAAATAAATTTTGCCCTCAAAATTTGATACACAACTTGAGCCATAAACTCCAGATAACGTCTTTGTATATATGCTTCTGCTTCCTAAGTTGCTTCTCTCTGAGTCATTCCCTTCCAGATCACCTTCACATATGGAATACTTTGGTGTCTAAGCCTTCATTTGGTTTAATCAGTGATAAATTTTCATATCTTGGTTCTTTTTCTGGAATGCATGTGGATGGAATGAGACAAGAAAATATAAATGCTGGTTGGATTGAAAATTCTTCTCCTTATAATTGTTTTTCTTGTGCTTATTGTGGAGAGTGTCATTCTTATGAGCATTGTCCATATAGCAATACCAGTCATTATACGAGAGATGATTTCAATATGAACCAAACTTGTTTTGATCAGTCCTTTTATCCTGGTGGAATTTTGGAGCAACAAGAGTCTTTGGATCCATATGTCAGGTATTGTCCTAATCCTCCTTTCTACTCTTATCCATATATTGAAGAACAAACTCTTGAATATAAGGAAAAGTCTGATTTAGAAAGATTATGTGAGGAGTTTGCGGAATCAGCAGAGAGATTTAGTAGAGAGCAAAATGAACTTGCCACTAGTGTTGAGTCAAGTATCCAACATATTAAAATATATGCGAGTCAAATTATTGTGTCACTTGAGACTATGAGGCAAGATAATTCTTTAAGCATAATAACCACTTCTTGTGTTGATGATAATTATGGTGAGGAAGTTGAGGATGTGGAATTGAATGAAACTTTGGCTCTTGTGGAATGTAATAAGGAACTTGAAATCACTTTTGGAGAGGATAGTAGGTGTAGTCTAGAAGAGAATCTGGCTGTGAAACCTAATTCCTGTCATTTTGATGTTGAAACTAATGAGGATGTTCTAAAAGTTGTTGTTCATGTTTCTCCTGTTGAGGTGTTGACTCTTACTGATGAGAGTCAAGTGGATTTTGTGGGATGCTCTGATATTTTGGAAACTCCTAAATCTGTTTGCAAGTACATGCATGTTGTGCTTTATTTGAAATCAGTAAATAATTGTACTCTGAAATTGTCTATGATTGAAGAAGTACAATTAATTACTTTGAATGATAATTTCTTGTGTCTGAAACATTATTTCTTAAAAAGAAATGAAGACAAAGTAATCCTGGTGTTTGATACTTTTAATTAGTAGTTTGTGTTTGGGAAGTCTGGTTGAAGATTATAAATTTAGCGCTGCTTGGGAGTCAACCCAAGATTTAGTAGATGTTTTGTTGCTATTTTGCAAGACTTCTGGTAGCTCTTGATGATGTATTCCACTTTGGTGGTTACAATCAAGAACATTTAAAGGAGTATAATGACGGTGTACTCAACACTTTGACAACTGTCATCATGTTTGAGGAACCAACAGGTAGGTCCTCAATCTAGTAAATTTTGTTTTTTAAGAAAAAAAGGAAAAAAATTTTTGGTTTGGTCTTTATCTAGCTAAAGACGTTAAAGAAGGGCAGCTATTTTGGAGGCAACCCAAAACTTCTTTCCTACTCATTCACTTCTTTCCTACTCTCTCATTTTGCTTTCTTAACTCACCAAAACACACTACACTGTGTTGAGATTTTAGTTTTCATCATTTTTATTTTAAGTTATCATGGAGGAATCTCTTGTAAAGCTTAAGAACAGGTTCCCCACTCTTCCCAAAGATGTGCTCAGGAAGATCTATAATAGTTGACTTGAAAGGATGAAGATTTTCAAGCGTTTAGGCCTTCTTGTGGACATACGCTGGATCATTGAAGCTAAGGTACGTTTAGCAGGTGAGATTCATAAATCATTTGTTAAACATTCGCCAAGAATGAGAAGAAGTTCATACTCTAAAAAGAGAAGAGCTAAAAGGATGAACGTCTGCCATAAATGTTCAAGGTGGAATTGTGATCAGTGCTGTAGGAGTAAAGGTATGGTTTTTATAAATCAAGAAGATAAAATTAAATTTATAAATCCCTGCTTACTCGCATCACTATACATAACATAAGTCAAGCTAGGATAAGGTATAATCAACACAGGTGCCGTAGTCAACCTCTCCTTCAGCTCAACAAAACAATTTTTACAGTGCTCATCCCACATAAATGGTTGATCCTTTCTCGTGAGCTTTGTCATCGGCAAGGCAATACGAGATAAATTCTAAATGAATATTCGATAGTAACCAGCAAGAACCAAAAAACTGAGTATCTCAGTAACAGTTTCTGACCTCTTTTAGTCCATTACTACTTCCACTTTACTGGGATCCACAGAGACCCCTTCTTGTGAGATTACATGGCTTAAGAATTTTACTTCTGGCCTCTAAAACTCGCAATTACTCAACTTGGCATAGAGCTCCTTCTCACACAATGTCTCTAAAACAATTCTCAAATGACGCTTATGCTCTTCTTTGCTTTTCGAGTATATCAAAATATCATCAATAAGCACCACAACGAATTGATCGAGATACTGTCGAATGACACGATTTATGTAGTCCCTGAATACCACAGGTGTATTGGTTAGCCTGAAGGGCATCACTACAAACTCATAATGCCCATATCTCATTCTGAAAGCAGTCTTCGGTACATCTTCTGCTTTTACATGCAGCTGATGATAACCCGACCTTAGATCAATTTTTGAAAACACACACGAACTAGATAGTTGATCTAAAAGGTCATCTATTCTCGAGAGAGGGTTCTTGTTCTTGACGGTAATCTTGTTCAATTCTCTATAATTGACACATAAACGTAAACTCCCGTCGTTCTTTTGACAAATAACATTAGAGCTCCCCACTGCAACACACTAGGTCTAATGAACCCTTTTTCGAGCAAGTCTTTAATCTGCTTCTTTAACTCCGCTATTTCATTTAGGGCCATATGGTATGGGGCCTTTGATATAGAACCAGCTCCAGGTATAATTTCAATTAGGAACTGATCTTCCCTTTTCAGAGGCAATCCGCTAAGATCATCTGGAAACACCTCAGGGAATTCATTTACCATGGGTATACTACTCAGAGTTTCTTCTATCTCTCCTTGCACGGACAGGAACACCATATACCCTTGGCACCCCTTCTCCAGATATTTCTCAGCTTTGGCCATTGAGAGAAAATTCAAACTAGCATTCACATCCTCAACATTTTGTGAAGCAGGATACACTATACTCTTATTGCCACAATCAAGTATCACATTATTTGTCGTCAACCAATCAAAACCCAATATAACTTCTAATTTATAGAGCGGAAGAAAAATCAAATCTACGGTGGACTCAAGCCCTTTAACAATTATTACACAATTTAAACAAGCTTTAATGGTCAAAACTTTGACACCCATCGACATTGACACAATCAAATCAAATGGCAATTTATGCACATGGAATCCCCGGCGTCTCATGCAATCATAAGTAATGAAAGAGTGACTTGCACCTGAGTCGAATAAAGCTTGCAATAAATTACCATTAAGGAAAACTTTACCTTGGATTAGATCAGGGGACTTCCAGGCTTCCTCGTGAGTCATAACGAACACTTTGCCCTGAGTCCTCAGTCTCTGCTCTGCCTGCGGCCGTTTACAATCTCTAGTAAGGTGCCTCGATTGCTTATAATTAAAACAGATCACTTGACCCTGACAGGTTCTGCCATAATGCGGTTTGCCATAACTGGGACATAACCACTCCACTGAGGATCTCTAAGGCTCACGGTTTCCAAACTGATAAGGCTTTTTACCATTGCCCTTAGATGAGGGGAATCCCTAGCGCTTCCGCTTTTGAGAAGTACTACCCTTACTGGGTTCACTGTAACCCCTTCCGTAATTATATCCGAAATACACAATTAAAGTGAAATAGATCAATAATTATTAAAACTCATTCACAATCCCATCCTTGAGATAGGGTTTTCACAAATACTTTTCGAAATCTAATTGACCTGGTCTCATAATCACATATCGAATATAACTACTCTACGAAGATAAATCACATTCATATAACTATCAGAGTGCACAATATAAATTTCCAGGAATCCCAGATTTCTTATATTAATCCAAGCTTTACAAGGCACATTTGCCCTTTACAATTTTCTAAATAGGGGGTTACATAAATTCTCATACCAAATACATACTCGAATATACATTCCAACCTATACAATTATATATCCAAATATACTTAATCCCAAACATACATTGATAACCAGTTATCACAAGATTACAACATGAAGGAGTCATCGCCACCCATGGTTGCTTGCTCCATCCTCGATTCCACCTATCCTGTCTAAAATGTTGGTAGGGAGGGTGAGATTCTAGAGAATCTCTGTAGGAAACAAATACCAGTATGCATGCAAGATAAGTGTTTAATACATGACATGCTTGCAATACATTACTCATGCTCACACAATGACATATCTGCGTGTTCAATGTTTCAACAACATACTCATGGCCATAACATAAATAGAAACAGAGCTACAATCATTCATATATGTTTCACATAATCAAGCAAAGCAATACATGCATCAATACACCAACACAATTATCTAATACATGCAGAAGAGGTAAGTTCCCTATACTTATTCTTTCCACATATGCCCTTGTATTGGCTACTCACGATCAGGGTGGATATCAAACCCTAGAACCAAAGCAAGGACATAGGGTCAATCTTGATTCCAAATCCTTACTTTCATATCACTTAAAGTTGGTTACCATTCACAACCTTTAGGTGACTATAATAAGCTCAATGAAAGCCTAAAGGATTGGGAAGTATTAGGTTAGAAATCACCTTTCAAAATCACAAAATACTGAAAATGGGGATTTGCTACAGCCAAGAATCCTCTGGCTACAGTCAAAATGTGCTCAGAAGGTTTTTGGTTGCAGCCAAGAATTTCTGGCTGCGGCCAAGATGTGCACAGAAACTTTTGCTCTATAGCCAAGGCAAATTCAAAAATTCATAATTAATTCCAAAAAAATTGAAATGAGGTAAACCCAAAGCCTATTAAAAGCTATTTAAGTCCTATTCATGGGAAAAATATGAGCTATTACCAGAAATCACCACACAATTCCAAATTTAAACAAAATCCAACATTGCTCCAAAATAGATTCCAATTTCGACCTCAAACTTTAGACAACCATAACTACCAGCTCACAAAATAAAATGACACAAATTATATATCCATTTTGAAGTTTGAGATGTGAGCTTTAAGACTAAAAAGTTTCAGAATTTTTAGACATAATTGGCCCATTCAAAATGTCCACACAAGCAGACTATCCAGAACAAAGTTTCAAAAGACAGAATTCCAGATTTTGCACACTTGCTTCCAATGGTCCAATTTTCATACCAAACATCATTCCTACACAAATTTTCACAAAGAATCCATTGAAAATACCAAATCAATCAAATTCACATCACTCAAGTAAGGTCCCATATCACTGGCAAGTGAGGAAATGCACTCTTGCTCTTAAGCAGGGAAATGCAACTAAAACTGAAGGAAAATGGCCCCTAAAATTAGAGCTGGGAAAACGGGCCGGCCTAGCCCTACAGGGCCAGCCCGTGATTGGCTTGGGCCTAAACGGGCTGGGTCGTTGAGGCCCAAGTCCTAAAACAGCTCCATATTGACGGCTCGGCCCGTTTAACTGAAGCCCGCGGGCTTCAGGCCCATTTAGCATTTTCCCCCTCCTTTATACCCCTAATAACTAAAATACCTAATCTAACACATAAATATCATCAAAACTTCTTTAAAACATAAATATCATCCATATTCAATAAAACATAAACACCAAAACCTAACAAACAAACTATAATTAATGTCCACATTCCACAATCCACAACCAGTCAAATACTCAAACAAGTCCACAAACCACAGCCAATAGCCATAATCAAATAAGTCCACAAGAACAAGACCATAATCAAACAAGTTCATAGACCACAACGGCACAACCAAAGAAATTCACAGCCACAATCAAACAATATGAATAATATTATCATTTTCTTCTCCATCACTATCAACGAGATTTGATTGTGCTTCACTAGAAGCAAGCTCCTCCTCAGCTTCAGGAGCAAAAATATCCAGCCTCTTTATTTCTTCTCCACTATCATATGCATTATCACCTCCATTATCTGCAACAAATAATAAATCACCATTATGTGTAATTTGATAATATAAATGAAATAACTATAACAAAATACATATAAATTACTAAATCACCATCATATTTGAATCCATGCAACTAGTTGTGAGTACAAATAAGAGCCTGAACATTAGCTGGAAGAATGAAACTCCTATACTTTGTTAAAACACGTGAACCAATACTGATAGCTGATTCACTAGCCACTGTAGTGATTGGAATGCTAAGGATATCAACTGCCATCCTTGAAAGAATTGGGAATCATTGTTGATTGTTCTTCTACCAATTAAAGACATCTAAATCTTTCCAATTATCGGGCTTCAGTATTGGTTCTTCTAAATATGTTTCCAATTCAGACTTATTCAAAGAAGAATGATCCATATTTGCATAGATATCTTGATAATCCTGCGCCATTATAAAATATCCAAGTAAATAGAGTAATAAGAATGAGTTGTAATTATTAACAAACAAATTTAAAACTTACATCAAATGCATCATCAAAGGAAACTGTGGAAACATTAGAAGTGTAAGAAGAATGAGCTGCAATCGTTGATGATCTACTAATTGATGCACTTGCAATTCTAGAAGTTGGAAGAGATCTCTCAGAATACTTGCCAAAAATGAAATCCAACTTACTCCTTACATTGGCAACCTTCTCATACGAAGTGATAAGATCAATCCTTTCATAGCAATATTTTATTATGTTGAGCTTCCATCGTGGATCAAACACAATTGCAAGTGCAAGAAGGACATTATAACTATGCCAGTATTTGTTAAACTTCTCCTTCATTGGTATACACATCTCTCAAATCATAGGATCAAGGCTTGTCATATTTACTTCAAGCAATATCTGAATTTTTGAAATTTGCATAAAATAAGAATTTGAAGTTGGATAAGATGACCCAGAAATCAGCCTTGTAATCTTTTTAAATGGCCTCAAGAAATTGCACATTGCCTCTGCTCTAGACCACTCATCATGTGCTAGACCAAACTTGTAGTTTTTATCATCTAAAGACAACTTTGCAAAAGCACGATGATATTGAAGTCCACTCTCAAGCATTGCATAGGTAGAGTTCCATCTAGTGGGCACATCTAATCGCAATCCCATTGAAGTATCAATGCCACCAACTTCCTCAATACATTGTTTGAAAATCATCATCTTAGCCTCAGATGCCTTCACATATTTCATACTCTCTCTAATCTTATGCAAAGCAGGAGTTGCTACTTTTATGCCTTCTTGAACTATTAGATTGAGAATGTGGGCACAACACCTCACATGAAAGAATTCCCCATTAGAGACCAAGCCGAATTTGTCTTGCACAAGTAGCCTCTCTTTTAGTAACTCCTGCATGTTATCATTTGCATATGCATTATCTAAAGTAATTAAGAACACTTTATCTTGAATTGCCCATTCTTTCAAGCAATCATACACCTTCTTAGACAACTCAAATCCAGAATATGGTGGCACCATCTTACAAAAAGCAAGTATCTTACTATTTAGTGTCCACTTTTCATCAACAAAATGAGCTGTCAAACATATATGTCCCTCAGAAGTCACAGCAGTCCAACAACCAGATGTCAAACATATTCTACCTATACTTTTCTTCAATTTATTTTTCAAGTTCTCCTTTTGTTGGCGGTAGAATCTCATAACATCGGCCACTATTGTTTTTCTAGTTAGGAGCCTCACATCAGGATTCAATGTTTGAAATAGTTTTCTAACCCATCTATATTCAACAAATGAATAAGGAAGGTCATACTCAATTATGGCCATAGTCATCATCTCCTTAACACACTTGTGATCAATTTGCCTATTCCTAAGTTTGCCTTCTCTATCCAACATCATCACCCCAACAGAACGATGTTTTTCAAGAGCATTACAAGTTTTCATATGGCGACTTAGATGTGAGGTGCCTTTAGCCCCACCACTTGCATACAAAGAATTACAACCATTACACTTTGCCTTTATAGTACCATTAATGTCTACTCTAGTAAAATACTTCCAGACATCAGAGGTCAAAGTTCTAGGTTTCTTAGGCTTTGATTCTTCACTTTCTTGGATGGAAGATGCATGTCCTTTAACATGTAAGCCTAATGATTCATCAGTCCCTTGAGCCATTTTCTTGTTGTGAGGAAGACATTATCTATGGCTATGCTACCTATCATCAAATCAAAAACTATATTTAACAAAAAACAAAAACCAGAAACATAAAACAAATGAAATCAAAGACTCTATTCCAGTCAATTCTGCATATATTTCAGTCAACCAAAAAGTTCATTCTGCATATATTCAACCAAAGACTCTATTATTTTTAGTAAGTTCTGTATATATTTCAATCAATCAAAACATATATTCAACCAAAGACTCAATTTCAGTCAGTTCTACATATATTTCAGTCAACCAAAAAGTTCATTCTGCATATATTCAACCAAAGACTCTATTATTTTTAGTAAGTTCTGTATATATTTCAATCAATCAAAAAGTTTGTTCTGCATATATTCAACCAAAAACTCTATTTCAGTCATTTCAGTGCAATGAGCCAATGATAGAGGAAAGCTTTCAAAACAGAAATTATTCTTGTGAAGAAAATTAAAAAATATTCGATATTGTGGACTGTGGTATTATCAAAATTAACAAATCAATCTCAAACGTTCAAATAATCAAACAACATATTCACAATTTCACATTATCAAAAGCACATAAGAGATCAGATCACTAGAAAACTAGATTAATAGATAAATTAGTAGTAGTACCAAACAAGATCTGAGGTCAGATTTGAGGTTTGAGGAGTTGTCAACCGATTTGAAGAATGAACGAAGGAGTATCGCCGAGTGAGGAGTAAGGTCCGTCTGATAATCATGCACTTTGAGCGAGTTTGGGACTTGGGAGGTTGCTCGACTGCTCTTCCCGTTGTCCCTCGTCGCTGTCTTGGGGTCGAGGTCTGTCTGCACCCACAGGCAATCGTGCACTTCGAGCAAGTTCTTCAATTCAAAAATGAGTGAAGGTGATTACTGATTACGCAGAGACGCAGATCAGAAATTCAGAATCAGAGATTCAGATATGAGTAAAGGCGATTACCGATTAGGTGTGGCGAAGTAGTGAATCACAGCGCCTAGATGGAATTTGGACAGTTGGAAATATTAGGGCTCAACTGCTCAAGGACTCAAGGTTCAGGGACAGGGACTCAAGAATACTAAATCAAGATTTGCTTCCTTTTCCCAGTTAGCCACTTAGCCGAATAGAATTAATGAATTATAGAAAATGGAAATATGGAATGAATAGGCAATAGCTACAGTGATTTCTTTAAAAAAAACTAAACGGGCCTAAAAGGGCCGGCTCTACAGGGCTTTAGGGCTGGCTCGTTTAAGCCCGCGGCCCTATAGGGCGGGCCCTTTTAAGCCCGCTTCCATTTTCACGCCCTAAATCATAAGCCCGGCCCTTGACGGGCTCGGCCCGAATTCCCAGCTCTACCTAAAATCAACAACCAAACCTTTCCCACACAAATTTTCATAAGGAACCCATTGGAAACACCAAAACAACCAAATTCCCATTACAATGAGACATTCCACACTTCCAAACACATTGTAATCCAAAACCACTAAATGACCAACTTTGTTTTTAAGGTTTCAAACCAATTCTATTGTTCTCATAATACATTGTGACACCTATTCCAACACAATACACTATCCCAATCACCCATTTCAAAATTACATCAAAATCAGGGCAAAATTCACAAATCCCAATACTTAACCAATGACCACAACAATTATATCAAAAATTAGCTTTTTCTCACCTCTTCAACTTCCTAAAGATAGTTCTTGAATTTTTCAACCTTCTAATTTCTTCAAGCACTCAACACCTTCTTTCAAAAATCTAAAATCATATAGGTGAAGCTATCATCACCATGAACAAGATTAATGAAGAGTATTTAATCTAAAGAGGACATCAAACAAGCCAAAATCTCACCTTTCACTTTCTCTTTCCTTCCTTGAGTTCATGTAAATGGAGAATAGAGAGAGAAGATAAAGATCATCAGAATTTTAGGGCAATAAGGCCCTTTAGCCGACCTTGAGAGGGAGGAGAGAGGGAAAGAGGTTTGACAATTTGACTTCCATCCAATGCTCCACATAATGCCAAGTGTCATGATCTCATAACTCCTCCCAACTCCTTCCATGGGCATGCATACATAGGATCATTCTATCATAATCTCTTAAGCACTAAACATTTCACAATAGCTCCAACCAAATTAATAAACTCCCTCTTCGGTAGCTGACTAATTGGTTGGCAAATTTCCCATTTTGCCCTTGATTATCACAATACTTACTAAAACACCCAAACACATCTTATTATCTTCTCACTCTTCATTCATGCGCCCTCCCCTACCCTTAGAGCTCGTTTTAAGTTTTGTCACATAATTAAGCTTAAATGCAGGGTTTAGGCACTTATTATAACACATTCGAATCACAATTCATATCTCATTCTCCAAAAGTGTTTATTTATTAATAATTACATCACTTTTGAAGTCATTAGCCTTTAACCACATTTTAGGGCATTACTAAATTTCAAACAGAGAAATTTCCTAATGTCAAAACTCCATATCATGGTGGATTCAGGAGAATGGTGCACCTCAGACAGAAAAGCCCACTTCTTGGGAGAAGAAAGAACCTTAAGCCCAATCTAACCACCAATACAAGAAACTATAAATGACTTGAAAGCAAATACGTAATGTTTCCTTGAACAAACAAGAGACAATTGTATAAGACATTTGAAATATCTCTTCAAGAAAATTGAGAAACTTTGGGAAATTGATACAAAATAGGATATAAAATTCTTGTAGCCTTGAGACCAACGGTTATTGAGAACCTATCAAATTGGGTTTGAGAAATAAATAAAATTCTCCCCTTTGAAGATTGGTTTGGCTAAGAATTAAGTGCAAGAATTAAAAAAAAACATGAATATAGATCTAAAAAAAGCTATTGAGTTGTCCCAAATTCACAGATAATAAGACATTATAGACATTATATTGCTATAAGAGACATGAAAAATGAAATGTCAAATACTCATTTTAAGTAGGAGCTCTTGGAAAATGAGTTTCCTAAAATAATCATAAGCTCTATCTAAGTGGGAGCTAGTGTAATATCCTCTATCTAAGTGGGACCTAGCATAATATGCTTTATCTAAGTGGGAGTTATAAAAAATTGAGCTTTCTGATAGTCATAATTGAGCATATTATATGAAGTACTTGTATGATATTCTTGATAGATGGTAGTGACAATTCTGGAATATATGTAATATGAGGTACAAATGTATTCTCCTGATCATAAACCCAACGATGCTATTATATTTTCTAGTCAAGAATAATACAAGTACATGACATTGTATACTTTAATGTGCTATATAATAAACATATGTTCTTAGTTCAAATCAATTGTAAATAACCCTGCATGTGGGATGATTTTAATGACTAAGCCAAGGAAGAATGGGAAGAACAAGAACATAATTAATATACTTAATGGGGACAAATTGTAATATCTGGTATTGAAAGGTCTTATTTAAGTAAAAGTATAATACATTGGCAAGCTAATGATTGGAGTAATGGTATTGCTGGAAGCTAAGAAGTTTGCTTGGCAAATAAGAGAATATGAGACCTACATAGCCTGACAATGGGAACTTCATAACAAATTACCTTGTATATTACTATACTTGATAATTGCATGTGCAAACATGAAAGAAATCCAACAGCAAGGCCATGTGAATTACATTGAAAGATAAACTTTTGAGGTACTTCTAACACCTCTAAAGAGTCAATATCTATATGAGTCAACCAACATGACAAGGGAACTAAAAGAAGTGGAGCATGTTGATGAACAACAAGTGTAACTTCTCTACTAGGACAATTCTTTCGAGTGAGAAGCTCATGAAAGTCAACGTAACCAGTTGACAAAAACATTGTTATTTCCAACAATGTATTAAAGCACTTGAAGCTTAAAAATAAATGTCTAGGGGCTTACAAATCCTTTACATAAACTTGCCTAACAGAGAAAGCAAGTCCTTTACACTCTAAGCCCAAATCAAGGAAAGGTAAGAGGTTTCAGAAAAGAGAAGGAAGGATGACCCTAAGTTCAAAGATGAGGTAAGAAATTCTTCAAGTAAAAGGCTAACCTATGCTGATTAAATGCTTTTCCTATCAGAGAACCATCCATTTTGTAAAGGATTGTTCCAAGTAAAGTGAACACCAAAGGGCTCAAGTTCTATAAATAATGAAAATAGGGTTTGATAATCCTTAATAGAATGATAATGTCTGTCAAAATCAAAGCAAAAGACTTGACATTGGCATCGACATGAGGATTGAGGTGAAAGGCATTGGTGCCTACAAGTTCACTTTTATATGATGAAACAACCTTAAGTCTCTGTGATGTGCTTCATGCACTGGTTCAAATGAGATTAAGTTGTTATCTCATGCCGTTTAGATTATGGGTTCGAATGGTTTGAACTTTCATGATTTTATGATAAAATTATATAGTTCTGATTCTTTTTTCAAATGAGTTGAGCATTATTTGTGACTCTCTATGCTTAATTGCCTTACTACTTCCTATAATTCAAGTATTGGCTTAATTATGTGTCATGCTAGACAAGGATATAGAATTACTAGAAAAAACTAGCATAATAAGGATTGATAAGTTTAATTTTCAATGTGGAGATGTCATTGTGTGAGTATAGTAGGTAATGCAACATGAAAATAGTTACAATAAAGGGACAATAACTGTATTTCCATTGCGATTATTCCATTATGATAAATAAGATAATGTGTATGAGGACAATGCACAGAGTTAAACATTTTGTTACTCTTATTGAGGACTATTCACGATACGATCATACTTGTTTGATTTCACATAAGTCTGAAGTTTAAGCATTTCGGACTGTAAATAGATGAGATGCGAAATCAATTGAATAGGGTTTTTTGAAATCCTATGAACTAATTAAGGTTGTGTAGGATCAAATGAGCTCTGTGACAAGAGAAAGATAGTTAGCTTGCTAACTATCCGATGCATTCCACCACTAGATGGAATTGTTGAAAGGCATAATGAAACATTATGAGACATGGTTATGTATGTTATAGTTCAAGCTAACCTACCAAAAGTAAGTGGGAGAGTATTATCAGATCTACTTTTTAGTGGATTAGTACATATACTTGGTTTTATCAAGTGCGTGCGTTCTTAAACTTAACCATGCACCCTTTAAAGTGGTCAGTTCTACACCCTATGAATTATGGTCAAAACACAAATTGGATTCGACTTTCCACATACTATAAGGGTCAGTTGTGCATTCCCATTGTGTTTGTAAGTGGGAGTTTATTAGGGTTACATCTTCAATTTTTCATAAGTGAGAAGATGAAATTGTCACTGAAATGAATTAAAAGGAACCATATTTATTATGGATCAGTTCCTAAACAAGAGCAAAACTGATAACTATGTATCTCTTTATGAGACATGGGGACGAGGCAGTACAAAACCAGCCGACGATTCTCAATCGTCCTTGCGATTGGAAGCTTATAAGGGTCAATAAAGAGACCTAAACAAGAGAAGCAGAAAGTTCTATTCAGAAGGAGTAACTGAGACAAGTGTTCATAATTACACTAGAAGATTATTAGTTGCGTTATACAAGAGATCTTATTAAATCCTACTAAGGAAAAAATGTAAGAAATCAATGGAAGTGATAATTGATTCATTTAGAAAGAATTAAGTTTAGAAAATAGTTGATCTACCACAAGGCTGAGAGGTCAATTGGGAACAAGAGGGTTCTCAAGATTAAGAGAAAAGTGGATAGGTCAATTAGCAAATACAAGACTCATTTAGTTACAAAGGGATATGTATAATAGAAAAACTCTTCATCTCACATATTGTGCGCTTAATTCAAACTTATTATTGTAATAGTTAACTATTTGGATTTAGATAGACATCAAGATGATGTAAAACTGACACATATAAGTGGTAGTTTGAATAGCAAAATCTATTTGCAATGATAGTTAGATTTCACTAAAAGTGGTATTTGAGGTTTCATAGTGGGATAACCTCATATGTTTTTATAGAAATCCTTTTACAGATTGAAGCAATCGTAGAGATAGTGATGTATAAGATTTTTTAAGAGTGATAACTTAATGTAGTTTTCAAATTATGGAAGAAAACTAGTGCCAAACAGTTTGTGATATTATCCTTTTAAGAGGATGGTATACTATTAGCCAGAGATAGTTTGAATTTGAAAGTACCTATTAAAGAATAGTACTCATAAATTTTGAAAAGAAGCATATGGGTAAAGCAATTATACTTTTGGATTTGAGATCTAGCAAAATAACTTAAGAAGAATCCTCTCTATCACAAGAGAATTACATAGAAAATGGAAACCCATGAATACTCCAGTGACTTCGGTAATGAGAACTTGAGTCTTGATATTTGTTCCTAAACTGAATCAACATAGAAAATGGAAAAGAGTTTTCATGCAATTGTTGTTGGTAGTCAAATGTACATAATGATGTGTACAAGGCTAGATATTTATTTTATGGTAGGACTTATAAGTTAATGTTAGTCCAACCATTGTGAGAGACATTTGGATGGCTCCGCAGAAATCTTAAGATACTTTTTAGGGCACATAATGATTATGCACATTTTAAGTATATACTATATTGCTGAAGATGTTTGGCAAAATATCTATGATTTGAAAGTGAGAGTTCAAATCTAGTTGTGAAAACACTACAGCCATTACCTGAGCAAAAGACCCTAAGTATCATATTAAGACTAAAAACAAAGACGTGATTTTGTTAGATATATTATATCACATAAAGTTGTTGTTGAACAACACATTCCTATATAAAGTCCCCTAATTAAATTTGTGGGCAAGGAAGTATGTGAAGAGCATGATGATTCCTTTGGTGAGCATAGGAAGTGAAGTATAGATACTTCATTATGGTTTTACATGTATATGCAAAAGTATACAATATCTAGTATGTCGTATAGGTTGATGAGGTCGGTTTTCTTGCACAATCGACTACCTTTGACACTTAGGAGTAGTGTGCAAAGATGAGACATATGTGTTCATCAGTAAAGCAGCGAGAGAGTTGATATGGTAGAGAGGAGACATGAACTAAATGTCACCTCGACTTAGCAGTGTAGTTAGTTGGGATGAGATATATGATTATAAATATGGATCGATTCATGGATATCCACATCCATGATACCTGTAACTAGACAACAAATTCTTCAAGCTTGACATCATATGAGTAAAACTGAAGAATTTGGGTTTAGATACTGTGCGTGTCTATCTTTAAGTATGTACAGTGTTAATGATAAGATTAAAATGACATACCCTTTTATAGTACAAGAATAATACCGTAGTATGCTATTCATATTGCATGTACTAGGGAACCGCAAATATGAAGCAATTGAATAGATACCTGCTTCATTGTTGTGTGAGTTACAGAAAGATTAACCCTTTCAAGATATCCTTATACTTTGACAAGATCATAGAGATATGTTTTAATGTTTGCTACTTTAGCATTTTTCTTATGATCATGATCAATATGATCTAAAGGCATTATATTAGGAAAGCGGTTGATTCTTATTGATATGATATATGGGCGAAAGGAATATTACCTGGATTATATACATCTATGCTAGTGTCTAAGACCAATCCCTTATGATGTTACTTGGATAGTTTTATAAGTGTGGACACTATACATATGAGTAAGGCAATCTGAGTTTTATCTTGACTTAAGACGGATTAAATTGGCCATGACAAAAATGTATATGGGTAAAATCTAGGACATCAGAGGCATTATATTAATATGATCAAGTTGTATTACAGGGTTGTTTTGTGCTAGTCTCTGTGAAAGGAATTTCTAGTACAAGATACGAAAATAGAGACGTTATGCCCACACGGTTATGACAAAACACCTAGTATGAAATGTTGGAAGAGAAAGAGACTTGACCATAACATCTTATCTATCAAGTGTGAGAGGGAAATGTTGGAATATACTTGGTCCACCCTTGGTGGATCAGGGCTCAAGCCCAATTCACTTGAGGCTATTATATAATTATGGAAAAGTATGGGCCTAAATAAGGGTTTTTATCTACGTGATTTGAACTTCAAATCACGTAACTCCCATATGTGATATAATGGGAATATCAGTTTGTGGGAGTTAATCAGAAAACTGATAGAAAAACTTCCGTAGAAAATTCTCTCTCTGGTTCTATTTGTTCTGAATAGTGAATCTGCCTTATAACATGATCGAAGTCCGAATTGGTGCTCCGATCTCGTGTTGGTACTCAGTGAGTGTTACAAGTGTAAATGGTCTATTAAAAAGTGCAAGTATACAATGTCATAAACAAGTAATATAGAGGTGAGTAGAGTATCGTTCCCAGGAGAATTGATCACTAAGTACCAAAATTAGTAATGTTAATTATATTAGGTCGATCAATTAGTTGGTGATTGAGATTACACAATTAAAAATGATTAAATATGAGTGCAAATAATATGAAAATCAACTACTAGAAAAAACCCTAGAGGTCAGATTTTACTTAACAAATTTCGGATTGAATCACTTATCTATTCTAGTCTAATTTATTCCGCATGATTAATAGTCGAGTTTCCCTGATTTAATTACTAGCCTCTTCCAAGGTCAAGCAATTCTATAGTTAATTGCTAATCCAATATATCCCTATATGAATTAGAGAAAATTGCCCATAAATACTTGTTGGGCAAATTAATTGCTAAATGCTACCATAGAAGATCACTTGCACTTTAACGGAAGATACGTTGCATACAGCGGAAGATATTTTGCACACATTGAAAGATAGTTTGTAAGTTTATATGGAAGATTTGTGCACACAACAGAAGATCTTTTGCACACAACAGAAGATCTTTTGCATATACAGAAGATGACTTGCACATTTGGTAGCATTCAGCAATTAATTTACTAAAAAGGTATTTATTCCCAATTCTCCCTATGAATTAAAGCAATTAATCATGCATTAAGATTTATATAATTCATTAAGACTACACAACTCATATGAATATATTTCTATTTCATATGCAGGTTATGGTTTTAATTATAGGATCTATACATATGCATCTCCTTCCAGTATTAACATATATATTGAAATCATTCAAAATGTGGCCAATCAATTGAAAGCATTAAGAAAAATAATTTAAAACTCAATCATGAAGGAGAAATTAAAAATTAGATTTAATAAGTTAAGATTCAATCTGTCATTAATAAGCTACATTATCACCCTAGGAAAATGAAAGTTTAGCACATGATGAAATTAAAAACAAATATAAAATAAATTGAAAACTTCATAAACATTGCAATAAACTTAATTATTAAATTCTAAAACATAAAAATACAATCACAAGATACATGAGAATGAAAAAATCTAACCTTTCATATATGAAGTAAAACTTTCCATGGAGGTGGCAACCTAAATCATCCATAAAGGAGGACTACGTAAGCCTTCCATGAAGGAGGCATACAAGAAGCAAATACAATACATGAAATTAACTCTAAGATGATGGTGTTTTTGGAGAAGAGAGGAAAATAATGAATTTGAAAATTGTGTGTTGCAAATTTGAGGGAGATGATGGTCATACATAGGGAAGAATGGAGTAGGTGAAATGGAAGATGAAGTGGTAGATGAAGTAGTAGGTGAAATAGAAGATGATTCATACTCTCAACTTCCAAACGAAATTCAAAACCCTTGGAGATAGAACTGAGTTTTGGCCTCAACATAAAAGTTGTAAAGCTCTTTCTTAGCTTTTATCTATATAAAGAATGTCTCAATCTGACATCTAGAGCTCCAGATATTGCCTGAAACTGAAATAGGGTCTGATTTAGTATTTTTCAAGAAATTCTATTTTGTGCCAAAATTATTATTTATTTATCAATTACACCCAAATTCATTAAATTAAGCTCAAATATCCTCTACAAAATCATCATATGAGGGAAAATAAATATGTAAATTTTTACTTATCAGTGAGTTAATCCGATTCTAGGTACGCCCAACCCAAAATCCCTCAATAATAAAACTAGCATAGAAAGCTGCAAATGATGAAAAGAACAATTCATATGTGCTTCTGTCATGAACTAATAATGCTGTGCGTTTGGTTGCGTGGAATCCTAAGTAAGTGAATGGAGTTGGAAAGAAAGTCCATATATATTCCAGCATGTTTGGTGAAAAAGCAAGAATTCTATTCCTTCAAGTTTATTTGATTTGGGCTTTTCTGGTCGAGTCTGTGCTGTTCTGCTTGGTGTTTTTTTAATGTGCTGTTAATGAGTTATTATGAGTTATATAAAAATGTTTAAATCATTTTTATTTGTTAATGAAATATCAATACTACATTAAAAACAAAAGATATGTACAAGAAGTTTGGAACAAGCAAACACAAACAGAACATGACAACTACATAATTACATTTGAAATAGGAATTTACAACCCCATGAACCAGACATGGGTCACATGATACCACTTCAGGCATGTATAGATCTTCTTCATATTCACGTCTTCATGATGTCTAAACTGACATTAGCTTCATGAGAACAAACCTGACTTGACGTTACGTCAAACCTTCATAAGGTAGCTAACAGCACCTATCAGAAACTGATTGGAAAACAATGTCACGTCTTTGAACGTAAATCCCCTTTAATCCACTATTCGATTTGAAGAAACCACAACCAGCAACATACACATTCAATGAGTTTAAGCAAACAGAAAACCAAACAAAGAATTAATTAGCTGGTGAACTTCATGAACAATGGACATACAATGTGCTACACTTTCAAACAACTGATGCAGCTGATTAAGGTTGGCTAAAAAAAGTAAAAAACCCAAATTAGGTTTCCTAGGTTCCAAAAATTAATCAAAACCATACCAAAAGAAGACCAAGCGTAGAGGAGGCAGTTGATGGTCTTTGGTAGCTTGGGATCGATTTTCCTTAGACGATGTTGATTTGAGGAGAAGGTTGTTGTAGAATAGAGAGTTATCGCCAATGGATTTGCAGCTTGGTGGCGGAAGTCATGAGTTCGGTATGGCTTATAACCTCATGTGATTAGTATCCAGTATCCACCTTTATAATTCAGAAAAATAAAATAGGGAGCTATTGCTAATGACTTTGAAGCTTAACCGTATGGATATTCCCTTGTAATGGAAACTTGCGAGTTTAATCCGACTTGTAACCACGTGCATGCCCTTCTAATTAAAAAATACAGGGAAAAAAAAGAACAGAGGGCTAGCTAAAAAAAAATTAAAGGTTTAAAAGTAGACCCCACAAAAAAAGGAAATGGATTATTAGATTTTTTTTTTGGGAAAATTTTAATAAAAGAACTTTAAAAATACTAAAAGATAAAAAGATATTTCAAATATTCATAATTCTAAAGAAGTGTTAGACCCAATTTGTTCTTTTTAAAATTTAAAAAAATGACAAAAATACCCTTACATATTTTTTTAAAAAAAGCAAAAACCACCCACCATGCCCCGGTGAGAATAAATATTCCTAAAGTGGTGGGGGTGAGATTTGAACCCCCACCACTTGTTTTGAATATATATTGTACAAACAAATATATACAAGCCAACCTTTTAACTTTGACTTAAGCTTATTTATAAGTTTTATTAAGAAATTCACAATATTTCATTAAGTTTTAACAATTTTCGTTTACCCAATAAAAAAGTTTACACTATCAGCTCATTTACAAATTTTGTTAAGGAATTCACAACATTTTATTAGGTTTTAGCAACTTCTGTTCACCTAGTAAAATAATTCACACAATGAGATCATTCACAAGTTTTATTAAAGAATTCATGAAATTTCATTAGGTTTTAATCAAGGTTCTGAGATTTGGATCGGTCACTGGACTGGTTGGAGTACTGGGTCAAGGGTCAGTGGGTCAGATCGGAGCTAAACAGGTGAGAAATTGAATATTTTAAGCTTATTAATATGAAATTATAAGGAAAAATATTAAAAAAATCAATTTAAAAATAAATAAATAAAAATGATGAACCGGTTCGGTCACTGGACCGAACCGATTTATGGTCCGATTCACCGGTTCCTGGTCCGGTCTGTGTTCCAAAACACTGGTTTTAACAAACTTTCGTTTACCAAATAAAAAAGTCACACTATTAGGTCATTTACAAGTTTTGTTGAAAAACTGACGACATTTCATTAGGTTTTAATAATTTTTGTTTGCCAAGCAAAAAAGTCATACTATCAGGTCATTTATAATATTTGTTAAGGAATTCACGACATTTGATTAAGTTTTAACAACTTTTTTTAAAGGGAGAATTGTTAAAAAAGACCTCATTGACAACTTATTTATTAAATGGGACTTAGGAAGATATCTTGCACATGGAGGGAAGATATCTGCACACGGAGGGAAAATTTCTGCACATGTATAGGGAAGAATTTTGCACACAAGGAAGATCATCTGCACACCAGGGAAGATATTCTGCACACGTGGAAGATAATCTTCACGTGAAGGTCCCATTTAACAAATAAGTTATCAATGAGGGGTTTTTGCACAATTTTCCCTTTTTTAAAAAGGTCACACTATTAGGTTTTAACAACTTTTGAATTTTTTCTAGGAAAACGAAAATTGTTAAAACCTAATGAAATATAGTGAATTCCTTAATAAAACTTATGAATGACCTGATAGTATGAATTTTTTACTTAGTAAAAAAAAGTTGTTAAAACTTAATGAAATGTCATAAATTCCTTAATAAAACTTATGAATGATTTGATAGTGTGAATTTTTTACTTGTAAATGAACGTTATTAAAACTTAATGAAATGTCATAAATTTCTTAAATAAAACTTGTAAATAACTTGATATTGTAAATTCTTTACTTGCTAAACTAAAGTTGTTAAAATCTAATGAAATGTTGTAAATTTCTTAAACAAAACTTGTGAATGACCTGATAGTATGAATTTTTCACTTAGGGTCTGTTTGGTGTGAGGGATTTGGAGGGGAAGGGAGGGGAGGGAAAATTTTTATGAGTTGAATTTTAAAAGATTGAAGAATTTGGGTAATAAAATTTTAATAAGGAGAATATATAAGATAAAAGAGTAAGAAAAAATAATTAAAAATTTTTAACCCTACTTTTCTAATTTTTTTTAAATTTAACTTAAAAAAATTTTCTCTCCGCCCACTTCCCCTCCCCTCCCCTCAGGCCAAACAATTAATAAATAAAAGTTGCTAAAACCTAATGAAATGTGGTGAATTCCTAAACAAAACTTGTGAATGGGTTTTGATTAAAGATCATAAGTTAACATTTTTTTTTTTTTTTTGCATATTATGTCTTGAAAGTCATTGGTGGCCAAATGGCCACTAACCTTTTAGGGTGTGTTTGGTTTGAGAGAAGGGGAGGGGAGGGAAGGATTGGTAAATTATCATTTTGGACAAAAGAAACAAAAAATTTACCCTCTCATTCTTTTAAATTTTAGGTTCCTGCCTAAAATTTATTCTCTTATTCTTTTTAAATTTTGGGTTTTCGCCTAAAATTTAAGTACATTAAACCTAAAAAGGTAATTTAATCACTCTTTCCTCCCCTCCCTCCCCTATCCTCCCCTCAAACCAAACACACCCTTAAACAAATCAAGTGGTTCAAACACCACTCCCACTACTTTTGGAATGTTTATTTCAAACGGAATATTCCTTCCTCCCCCATTGGAATATTCTTGCCTAAGCTCCCATGCCAGCTAGCCGGCCCCTAGAGCTACCGTCCACGGCTTGAGGGGTAATTTTTAAAAAAAATAATATATAAGGGCATTTGTGTTATTTCATTTAAATTTCAAAATAAAAATAAGATACTAATATTTCTTTCGTATTATAAATATTCAAAAACATCTTATTGTTATTTTCAATTTTCAAAGTTGTTTTTGCAGGATTTTCCGTTTGTTTTTTTTTTAAATAAAATAAAATAACCGTTCCTTACATGCCGAATTCCGTGACCGTGAGCTTTACGGGATACTGGCACTCTAGCAGACTAGCAATTGCGTTGTTTCAGACTTTCGCTGCCTCGATCCATCGTGCTTGCTTGATCCATATTGCTTCAGGAGCCTGCAAGTGCATTAGCAACTAACGAGTTCATTATATACCTGTATCACCACTTCTTCGTTTTGGCCATGAAAGCACTAGCTATAGCTCTGTCCCCTGCCGCTTATACTCAAACTTGTTTCCCTTGCAATGTTTCTCCTTCTTTACCATCCACAACTCAAAAATCTGTAGTGCAAGTCACCATTAAGAAAACTGAAGCTCGGAATGTCCGTACTGGAGTTGTAGCTGATGAGTCGTCTTCTTCTTTCACTTGGTCTTTTAATCAAACACGTGGTGAGCAATCACTGCCCGAAAGTGAATTTCACGATAAGAGGGCTAGCAAGAAACGGGTCTTCTTTTTAGACGTTAATCCTCTATGCTATGAAGGAAACACACCCAGCTTGTATTCCTTTGCAAGATGGGTCTCTCTCTTTCTCTCTCAAGTCAGTCGCAACGACCCTGTTATTGCTGTAAGCTATATCTCTATCTCCATACATTCTTGCCCTTTTGTTATAATATGTGATATATCCCTTGGCTGAATGAAAATCATTTGATACCTCTGTTTGCTTCTGGATTTGCTTGTAATTCATTGAATTATCCTAGTATTTT
Source organism: Inga leiocalycina (assembly GCA_963242795.1). NCBI lineage: Eukaryota > Viridiplantae > Streptophyta > Magnoliopsida > Fabales > Fabaceae > Inga > Inga leiocalycina. Next base: position 77,806,126 of record OY725322.1, read on the forward strand.
ATCAAGTTATCATGCGTTGGGCCATTTTTGGGACTATGGTTTCGTGTAGGATATGGTAACTAGTTTCAATCATAATGTAATTGGAGATAAACAATTGGTATAAGAAGTAACCTATTTCACAGCGGAGAACATCTTTGCATGGATATGTAAACCTTTGAGTGCATTAGATGAACGGTACTGGTAAATGTCGGCTGCCCATTGAAATCATGCTTCTATATTGTTGAAAATTGTTGGAGGTCAATCAAGTTCAACTATGAGCTAATACATGCTTATATTTAGTTATGTTTTTCTGCTTTGTCATCTCAAAGATAACATTCGCGGTCACAAGTGATTGATTTTGGTAATGAAGCATGTGTAATCTGAGATATAGAGTAAGAGAGTTGGATGTTTGTGATTTCTTTCTGCTGCATAAGTGTGCTGTAGAAATGGTATGAACCTGGATTTGGGAAATAAATTTTGTTTTATGACTTGGGACAGCAGGAGCAATGAAGTAGAGACAGTAATGAGGATAGGATATTAGAAGTATAGGACTCTGGTACCAACTCTTCTTGAACATATTTTCTTGTCAAAATATGGCTGCTTCATGTCCTAAATCTGTTGTCTGACTGGGCTTACAAAAATATTGAAATTTTGTTTATCAAGTATGTTAGATCAACTGTGCAGAAAAAAAGTATGATATAGAAACCTCGAGCATCTGAGTTTTGGTTTTGAAATCCAAAAGATTGAACTTTAAATTTTGGCTGTTTATAAGGTAGTATGTCTTGTGTGATAGAATTGATTCCACTGGTGGCTGATATCACCCTGCAGAATTTGGAGCAGGATACAACAGAACGGTTCAGACTCTTTTATCTAAAGACATGAAAGATCTTCTTGGAAAGGGAGGAAAGAATGAATATTTTTTGGGCGCTTGAGCTTTTGCGAATGAACAAATGTCAATGTATAAAGTTTTAAATTGGGATGGCAATCTTTAGTATGTTAACTTTCTGTTATATCAGTGTTACTATGAAGTCTTTTGGCAGCGTATTTTCTTGGTTAGTTCATGGGGAATGGAATACAATAAGCTTTAGTTGTAAGTTTCCTTATTGCACCTTATTTTAGAGAGCCATTTTTACAGCTTATTTTTAGTGGGGTATCCCTGGTGAATTTATAAAGAAACTGGAAAGCTACTTTGAGCCAAATTCTGTATTTTTCATTTCTTTGTTTTGGGAAGGATTTATTTTGTTTCAGTTCTTGTACTTGTATTCTCTTCTCATTAATAAATTCTTTTTTTATTTTTTATTAAAAAGATCCTCATTAATGTTTCTATCCATCTATCATCTTTTCTTTTCTTCTTGTTTTTGGGCTTCTATTTATTTCTTATTTGAATGAAACAGGTTTTTGATGGAGAAAAGGGTAGTGAGCATCGTAGACAGCTACTACCTTCATACAAAGCCCATAGGAAAAAATTCTTACGGCACTCATCATCTTCACAAAGAGTTTCTAGAGGTCATGTTGGGAGGTCCTATCAAGTGATTACTGATGTTCTTAGAAAATGCAATGTGCCAGTGAGTGGTTCTATTTCATCGTTGTCATTCTATTTCTTTTGTACATTTTAGACATGCTTCTGTATGATCGTTATTTTGTAATAATATGCTATGGTTCTCATTCATTGTCTTCTCTGCAGCTTACTCTAAGGTTACATATTCTTAGCATAGTTCCATTCCTGTACAGCATCCGAAGAATTTAAGGCATTTATTTGTTTATAAGGAACGTTACTGATTTGATGTATCTTAATTCTTAAGAATAGACATTTTTCTGGTATCATAGTAGCTAGATGTGCTTGCAGCAGTCTGCTTATTATTCAACATTCCTGTTGTCACACTCTACATAGTTTTCTCATCACATATAGATTTTTGTTCTGCATGTCTGCTGGAGCATATTCAGTCTCCAACTAGAAATTCAATAAAATATTGATGTTTATTTACTCATTATAATAGAATTCCTTTTCGAGGTAGTTGTATTTTCTGACTGTTTGGACGGCTCTCTTGATTATACTGAGAATTTATAATGGTGAAGGTTCTGAGAGATAGTGGTTCAATGTAGATAAAGCGATCAATGCAGAATTCCATTTTCTCCCTTTCCTCCACCTCTCCTGTGGAGACATGGTTGGGTTTGCTTGGCAAGAACATGTTGGAGAAATTATAACTATAACTAAAAATTAGTCTGTCTTGCAACACTTGTCAATACATTTTCCACCAGTCATCGATAGAGAGCTGCTTCCCTGATTTCAGTTGTCTTAATTCATTATTTTGTTCCATAAGAGGATTATAAGGTTTTAGATGTGTATCAGTATGTGTGAAATAGCTGACACTAGCTGCTTCTCTAACATTTTCAAAAAAAGAACATAAATATAATTGTTCTTGTTAGGAAACAATATCATGTTAGGAAACAATATCCCACTTAATTAGGGATTGTTAGTGTCCCACATAATTAGGGATTGTGATTAGTATCTCTCACCATAATGTGTTATAATGAGCCATTAATGCTGAGGCTCCTGCTTTGTATATAAATACCTAATGTATACATGAATGAAATACAATTTGAGATATTACGATTACATGGTATCAGAGACTAGAAGCTCTCTGAATTTCGTTTTTCCCTTTCCGGCGCTGTTCTGATTTCTGGTCATCCTCTGACCGTCACTGTTCACGCACCTGGAGTTCCGGTGGCCGGCGATTTTGTACACACGCGCCCCACAGGCAGCCTCACCGGCGTCCGATCGGCCGTTCCCCGGAGAATCGCTGCCGTCTGAGCTGCGCGTGGCCCTCACGCGCCGCCTCCCACCTCGCCGAAATTCCACACGCCGGCGCATGACGGTGGTTCCCGGCGGCCTTTCCGCCGTCGGTTGCTGCGACAGGCTCGACTCCACACCGCCGTTCCTCCCCTAGTGGTTTTGTACCGTGGGTCTCTTCGGTTTGCCGTGTGGTTGGTGTTTTTCCCTCTCTTTGCCACTGTCACATGTTTTTTGTCTCTGTTTCTGGTGTTGTCTCTGCCTTTGGTGCATTTTCTGCCCCATTTTTGGCTCTTTTAGGTTGTTTGGAAACTTATTCGGTTATTGCTTCTGCCTTGTTTGGTGTTCTCATATTTTGGGGGCTGTTTGGTTATTGTGGTTGTGAGACCATTTTGGGTTGGTTGCTTCGTTGGTGTGTGTACTTGTTTGAGGCGCATACTTTTTGGTCTGGTACTATCTACCTGCATTCATGGCTGATTCTAAAGCTAGTGTCACTACTGAAATTGTTCCTGTGACTAACAAAATTACTGAACACAAATTGACTTGGACCAACTATATGGATTGGAGTAAAACCGTCCGCATGTACCTCCTCAGTATTGAGAAGGAGGGCCATTTGACTGATACACCTCCTACGGATGACCCTAAGATGGCGTGGGCCCGAGCTGATGCCCGTTTGTTTTTACAAATCCAGAATTCTATTGGCAGCGAAATCCTTCCCTCGGTTAGTCACTGTAATACTGTTAAGGAACTTATGGGTTGCTTGGAATTTTTGTACTCTGGAAAAGGAAATATTACTCGCATTCATGATGTCTGCAAGGGATTCTATCGTGCTGAACAACAGGGCCGTTCTTTGAAAACTTTTTATGTGGAGTTTAAGAAAATGTATGAAGAGTTGAAGATGTTAATGCCGCCGACCCCTGACCTTCGGATCCAGGCTGATAATATGGAGAAACTGGCGATTCTTAGCTTTCTTACTGCCCTTGATCCGGTCTATGAGATGGTTCGTTCCCAGGTTCTGTCTAGTTCTGAACTTCCTTCGCTTCAAGATGTGTACTCTCGTGTGCTCCATGCAGATAGCCTCTTACATCCAGCTTCTGCTCCTAATGCTAGTGCATTAGCTGGCCGTGGTCCCACTGATAACCGCAACCAGGGCTTCTTGCCGTCTGGAAATAGTCCATCATCCTCGACCTCTGCTAATTCACGGAACCAAAGTCCTCCTCGCCCAGGCAACCATTTCCCGACTCCTGGTCCTATTGTTTGCTTCTATTGTAAAGAACCTGGACATACCAAACGTTACTGCCGCAAGTTGCAAAACAAGCTGCAACGTACTGGAGCTGCTCATATGGCACAATCCTCAGATCAGTCGGCCAATGTTCCATCCACTCCAAGTGCACTTGCTACAGGTAACGGTGACTCATGTCTTGCTACTTCTTCCTCGAAGTGGATCATCGATTCCGGTGCCACTGACCACATGACAGGTAACCATCATTTGTTCTCTACGTATGCATCTTATGCCAACCCTTCCTCCATCACTATTGCCAATGGTTCTGTCTCTCGTGTCCTTGGATCTGGCACTGTTACACCTACATCCTCTGTTTCTTTATCATCTGTCCTTAATGTTCCTGACCTTGCTTTTAACCTTTTGTCTCCTAGCAAGCTTACTCGTCAATTAAACTATTTTATCTCACTTTTTCTTGACCATTATGTAATTCAGGATCTTACGACGAAACGGATTATTGGTAGAGGATATGAATCTGGCGATCATTACTTTCTGGACGATCGGGTGCCGCGTTCCGTTACTTGCTTGGTGTTCCTCTCCGTTTGACGTTCATTGTCGTTTAGGTCATGTGTCATTGTCATCTTTAAAGAAGTTATTTCCTCAGTTTCATCATTTGTCATCCTTAGAGTGTGAGTCGTGTCAGTTTGCCAAACACCACCGTGTTCACCTGGCACCTCGCATCAATAAACGGGCTGCGTCCCCCTTTGAATTGGTTCATTCTGATGTTTGGGGTCCTTGTCCTATTGTTTCCATGTCTGGTTTTAAGTATTTTGTTACTTTCGTTGATGATTTTTCTCGAACCACCTGGCTTTATTTAATGAAAAATCGTTCTGAGTTATTTTCTCACTTTTGCAATTTTTGTGCCGAGATCAAAACTCAGTTTGGTGTCTCTGTGAAAACCTTACGAAGTGATAATGCTCAAGAGTATTTTTCTACCCAATTTCATGACTATATGCTTACACATGGCATGCTTCATCAGTCTTCCTGTGCCGCTACACCTGCTTAAAATGGTGTGGCTGAAAGAAAAAACTGGCACTTATTAGAAGTTGCCCGCGCTTTAATGTTTCACATGCATGTTCCTAAAACCTTTTGGGCTGATGTTGTGTCCACCGCCTGCTTCCTTATTAATCGTATGCCCTCTCCTGTTCTCAGTGGTGATATTCCATACACGACGTTGTGTCCGTCCAAACCCTTGTTTCCTATTGATTCCAAAATCTTTGGTTGTGTTTGTTTTGTCCGTGATATACGTCCCTATGTTACTAAGCTTGATCCAAAATCTCTCAAGTGTGTCTTCCTTGGCTATTCTAGGGTTCAGAAGGGTTATCGGTGCTATTCTACCGATCTTCGGCGCTATCTTGTGTCTACCGATGTTACTTTCCATGAGTCCACTTCGTTCTTCCTTGTCTCTGCCCTGCCTCCATCTCCCAACCCTGACCCCATTCTTGATCACCTCTTAGTGTATGAGGTTCATTCCCTACCAGTGCAAGAGTCTGTGCCGGCACCTGCTCCGCCTCCGATCCACCATGTTTATCAGAGACGTCCTAAGGAAAGTAATGCCGCTGCTCGTCTTTCTGAACTACCAATATCCGCCTCGGCGCCTGATCCGCACTCAGCCCCTTCGCCTTCTCCTGTTTCTGACCCTGTCACAGTGCCTGATACTCTAGACCCTCCTGCCCCCTCTGCTGACCTACCCATTGCCCTCCGCAAAGGTAAACGCACTTGTACGTACCCGATTTCCTCGTTCGTTTCCTATAATCATTTGACGCCCACATCTTATTCCTTCATAGCCTCCTTAGACTCTTGCCATTCCCACCAACTTATCCCAAGCCTTGACCCATCCTGGTTGGCGTGCTGCGATGGAAGAGGAAATGATGGCCCTTGATAAGGCTGGTACCTGGTCTCTTGTTGATTTACCTCCTGGAAAGAAGGCTATTGGGTGTAAATGGGTGTTTGCTGTTAAGATGAAAGCTGATGGCACCTTGGAACGATTGAAAGCTCGATTGGTTGCCAAGGGTTATGCTCAAACGTATGGTGTTGACTACTCCGAAACTTTCTCCCCTGTGGCCAAATTGTCCTCTGTTCGTCTGTTTATCTCTATGGCAGCTACCCATGGTTGGGATCTTCATCAACTGGATGTTAAGAATGCTTTTTTGAATGGTGATCTTCTTGAGGAAGTCTACATGGAGCAACCGCCTGGCTTTGTTGCTCAGGGGGAGCATGGCAAGGTTTGCTACCTTCAGAAATCTTTATATGGTTTGAAACAGAGCCCTCGTGCTTGGTTTGACAGATTCAGTTCTGTGGTTAAGAAGTTCGGTCTGAACCAAAGTAAATGTGATCATTCTGTGTTTTATCAACAAACGGATGCTGGCATGATTCTCCTAGTGGTCTATGTCGATGACATTGTTATTACAGGTAGTGATACGTCAGGGATCTCATCACTCAAGGCCTTTCTTAATTCTCATTTCCAAACAAAGGATTTGGGTCCGTTAAAGTACTTTCTTGGGATCGAAGTTATGAGAAACAAGAAAGGCATTCTCCTTACCCAACAGAAGTATGTCCTTGATCTACTGAAAGAAACTGGGAAAATTGGGGCGACACCCAGTAACTGTCCCATGATTCCTAATCCCTTTTTGGACATTGATGATAGTGTGCCGTTTGATGAACTACCCGAGGATGTGAGAAAAAGGATTGATCCTGAGAAGATTAAACCGTTTGCCTACCCTGAGCGGTACCGAAGGTTGATTGGGAAATTAAATTACCTCACGGTAACTCGCCCTGATGTAACATTTCCTGTTAGTAGACTTAGTCAATTCATGGTAGCACCAACTGTTGCTCAGTGGGAAGCTTTGGAACATGTCTTGCATTATTTGAAGGGGTCCCCTGGTCGTGGTATACTCTATACTAATCATGGTCATACAAAGATTGAGTGTTTCTGTGATGCAGATCATGCGGGGTCAAAGGCGACTAGGAGGTCCACTACAGGCTATTGCGTTCTTGTTGGTGGAAACTTGGTATCTTGGAGGAGCAAGAAGCAGGACGTAGTGGCCAAATCTAGTGCAGAGGCCGAGTATCGAGCCATGTCTCAATCCGTACAGGAGATTGTGTGGATTCACCAATTAATGAAGGAAGTTGGCCTTGCCACGTCATTACCTGCGAAGTTGTGGTGCGATAATAAAGCTGCCTTACATATAGCCTCCAACTCCGTGTTCCATGAACGTACGAAACACATTGAGATTGATTGCCATTTTGTGCGTGACAAGATCAAAGAGAACTTTATCTCTACAGGGCATGTACCATCTAGTGATCAGCTGGGTGATTTTTTGACTAAGGCCTTGGATGGCACGCGGGTTGACTATCTTTGTAACAAGTTGGGCTTGATTAACATCTATGCTCCAACTTGAGGGGGAGTGTTAGGAAACAATATCATGTTAGGAAACAATATCCCACTTAATTAGGGATTGTTAGTATCCCACATAATTAGGGATTGTGATTAGTATCTCTCACCATAATGTGTTATAATGAGCCATTAATGCTGAGGCTCCTGCTTTGTATATAAATACCTAATGTATACATGAATGAAATACAATTTGAGATATTACGATTATAGTTCCAAAATATCGATTTGATATTCTTGTTATTTTTACTACATCAGTTACATTAGTGAGTTGATGAAATTGTGCAGGTCATAAAAGTTGATGGCCATGAAGCCGATGATGTTGTTGCCACACTTGTTGGACAAGTTCTCAGTAGAGGTCTTCGTGTTGTGATTGCCTCTCCTGATAAGGATTTTAAACAGCTCATTTCTGAAGATGTGCAACTTGTTATGCCTTTGCCTGAGTTGGAAAGGTGGTCCTTCTACACCTTGAGGCACTACAGAGCTCAATATAATTGTGACCCACAATCTGATCTGAGCCTTAGTGAGTATCACTAATTTATTTTATATGATAATGATGCTATTCACATCTGTTTGAGACATATCAATCAACAATTTAAAACACTATAAAAGCTCTGTCAGCTCACTAATTTATAAATTCTATTTTTTAAAATTATTTGAACTTTTGATTTTTCAGTAACATTATAATTTAATGGAATTAGATGCCTTCAGATGAGCTTTTAATCAGCGAGAACTTCTACACGTGCTCTAATCTGATTCAACCCTCATAGCTTGAGGGGCAAGGGCATAGTTACAGAGATATAACTGAAAATGAGGAAGATTTACATCCGACATTTTTGTTTTTGAGTACTTGATAATCCCTTTTACCCTTATGAACACTATATTTTTCTGTTAATGTATTAAGCTGCTGCCTTGATTATGTAGGATGCATTGTAGGTGATGAAGCTGATGGCGTTCCTGGTATCCAACAAGTCGTCCCTGATTTTGGTCGGAAGACTGCTCTAAAACTTATTAAAAAGCATGGTACATTGGAAACTTTGTTAAATGCAGCTGCAGTACGGACCGTGGGACGGCCATATGCCCAGGAAGCCCTTACAAAGTATGCTGATTACCTTCGAAGAAACTATGAAGTTCTGGCCTTGAAAAGGTAATGGTGTTTCTTCTTTCTACAATTTCCGCCTCATTTTTGCTCAATGTGCCTCACTTTCTTTGCTTTTTAGCTTTTACTCATTGAAAATTCTTCTTTGCGAATCCATCCATGCTGCCTTCACCCAAAGTTTCTTCCGTGTTTTTGGCCATTCCTTTACTCAAATCTTGAAGTATTATTTCTTCATCACCATTTTTGACAGGGATGTAGACATCCAACTGCATGAGGATTGGTTAGTTGAGAGAGACACACAAAATGATACAACTGCTCTCTCTAACTTCTTTAAATATTTGGAACAGATGAAGGAACTCACCAGTAATTATAGATCTCACTCTTCTAATGGATTGAACCCTGACAGGTAAGCGATATAAAAAGTTTGTTACTATGATTCTATCAGTAAGAGTCAATTCCTAGTTTCTGGGTTGAGAAGTCTAGTAATCAATGTGCTCAGTAGTTTGTTACTCATCATTACTAATAAATTTGACTACTTACAAGAGCTAGGACCCTTGATGATCCAAACGCCATTCTTCTAACGCATAGACTATGACACTGTGGTGCTTACTTTTTGTTACAGGCATTCAAAATATTTATTAAACAGTATGCTACTGGGAAACAAGTTCTTGTTTCCTAGTTGTTGCTTGCGGGAGAAAGGAGGAGCGATCTAGTGGGAGGAGGTGGGGATGAAGAAACCTCTATATGACATTCTATGGGTGAAAATGGTTTGCTTGTACTGTATTGATTGTGATGATAGGGTGGAGAGGGATTGATTCTTATATCTGCAGTAGAAAATGGAGAAGTTAGGTGGAAAAACAAAATGAGATGGCAAACAACTAAAATTGAAGTTAGGTGTTGTTATGATGTTTGTTTTCCTTCCAAGACAAAGTAGATAAGATAAGGTGTGTAAAAAAAAGGTTTTCTTGAGGTTCGTGCCATGGAGAGTTTACTCAAATGGGTCTTATGGAAAATAGATGTGAACAAACAATAACATCTTAGTGGTGCTTTCTGCAAAAATCACGTGTTTGGATGGCTGCCTCTTGTGTGACAAGTGAAAACCTGAGGGCCATTCAGACAAGATTGGTTACGGTCCTCTGCTCTTACCATCCTCTTCCTATCCTCTTCCCCTCCACTACTGATCTCACCCTTTAGATTGAAGTCTAAGCGGTTTAGATTTAATATTTCATAAAAATATTATTTTTAAATTTTTTTATTACATTTTTAAATTATCATAACTAAAATTTAGCATTTTTGAATTTATTTAATTATTTGATATTTTTTAAATATTTTTATAAACATTAAATCTGAACCGTCCAGATTTTAATCTAAAGGCTGAGATGAGTAGTGAGGGGAAGAGAACGGTAAGAGCAGAGGACCGTAGCCAATCCCATCTTCACTCAACAAAACACTGTCAGTGTACTATTTTCATACTTGCAGAAGATTCCACAGAAGGTCTTTGAGATCTCTCTGTCCTTCCATACCTCCTCTCACTAGATCGCTAATCCTCTACACCATAGCATGATAACCACCATTCCACAGAAATAGTCCATTCTACTTCTCTTTATTAGGGTGAAACTTTGCAGAGTGAATTCTGTCGACTGCAATAAATAAATTTTAGGTCATTAAACTTGTAGACGCTGAATTTTAGAAATCATTTGCATTCATCCAGATAAAAATCTTACCAAAATATGTTCACTCAAATCCCTTGTATTTTAATTGATAACACTCTGAACAGGCAGATGCCAGACTATGTGGCCGCTCTAGTTGTGCCTATATAGCAGAACTTTCAGGACTAGAACCTGGTAACTTAGTTATCGTCATGGTTATGGTGAACGGTGCAATAAAATAGATTAAAGGGATTATATTAGAGAGATTTTTCTTGAAGACTTATTTTTTTTGCTTCTGCGTGTTGGTACACGCATTTGAACTCAGAATCCCCGCCATGAAGATGAACTCTGCTGGTCTTAAACACTTTAATTTTGTTTTCACCATTATTTTGCATTTCAGATGTTTTATTGTTGTTTTCTACTACTCTTCTTCCCTCTTCAAGTAATTCATAGTTTTTTCAACCTAGAAGAAACTTTTGGACTTGAACTGGAAGGAAAGGCAATAGGCTAAAGAAATATATGGAATTTTATAAACATATACTGCAAATTTACACTATCCAAAAGTAAGAAAGAATGATAGATTGCCTTTTCTTTTGATGACTTTTACATACATTTGGTGGCTTTAGTTGTTTTTCTCTACTATGCAAATACCCTCCTTTTGTAATTTATAATTTACTTTCTTATGCTTAATTGCTTTATGTATAAAGTAAGTTAATATTTTATTCTGGTGTAGGAAATGAAGGCATGTTAAAAGTTGACTACACGAGGAACATACTAATCAAAGTTATGCAAGTGTTTCTGCTTGCTTCGCATCTTGCTTATTCATCTTTTGTGACTACTCAAAGGAAGCTTGCTTTTGCTGACTGATCCGCATTTATACAATATTACCATCCAGGTATAGACTTGTTTGTCACTATCGTAACTCAATACTCTGTGTATTAAAATCAAGCATTTTGGGGAATACCAACCACTGCTAATGAACACCAAGGCTGTCTCTAGCAGCTGGTTGTTTGAAGTTGAAACTGTGATAGGTAGGCTGTATAAATGTAAGATTCTATAGTTAGATTACTACACAAGATACTGATGAAGTCTCACATAGGGTAGCCACAGTTATTACACTTAATTGGCATGTTGTCTCCATCAACAAGCTCAGTCTTAAGGGCAGGTTCGTCATGCTTTGCTTAGGTGACTTTATCAGATGCAATACATTAAGTATGGAAGTTAAATTTTTATGCAGTTTAAACGGATCTTTTTTCTCAGGCTCCCAAATAAAAGTAGAGGATAGAAAACTTTCCAGTTTCTCAATCGTTAAGTGTGTGCAGTGTTGTTCTTCCATTCCATTCTCATCAACAATATGTTGACTTGGATGTGTTTTGGTCATATTCCCTCCATTAAAATAACGTTTTTCTCAACAAAAAAAAAAAAAAAAGACACGTTGATATTTTTATGTTCAACATCATGTGATTAAAGCGCTAAAAAAATGTTCCATTAAATGTTATATAGTTTTATTAACCAACAAAACAGTAAATACTTGAAGAACTTACTCAAAGTTTTTCCAACAATTAAAGTAGTCTGCCATTCATTTGTGTGCTTTAGAATGTCACAATGTCTACTGTTAATTCACCTTGTTCCTGGGATTGATTTCTTGTGCAGCTGTGAGAAGATGAGCATTAAAGCACATAGTGAATGGGGCCAAACACCATTCTTTAATTGAGAGTATTGCAAGCTATGTCTGGGTAAACGCTTCAGCGTCTTTGAGATCAAGATTTAGTGACATGATGATTTATGTTCCTTATACCTTGTTGTAACATGTAAGAGGAAACATGGATTACTGGCAAAAGAAAAAAAGAGGAAACACGGATTAAATTTTTCACTTAAAAAAAAGGACAAAAAAAGAGAGAGAGAGAGGTATAATATTTGGTGTCAGAGTCAGTGGATTCCCTCAGATTTTATTTGTCATTTTCCTATCCCATGACTCCTTTGCTTCAGGTATGAATTCTTGAAGACAATTTAAGATATGCATGTAGATTTGTCCCAAAATCATCAATTTTGTCTGGGAAAATGAATATTTATGTATGCTAAAACAAAACAAAAAAAAGTAAACTGGTTCCTTTTCCTTTGTCTTGCTTTAATCAATCAATACATGTAAAATACAGTACACGACAGCTAATTGTCACAACCTATCCATTATTGTTGTTATTATGAATGTCCTTTTAATTTATCTTTGATGTAAACCCTCACAAGACAAGTGGTTCCTGTTACTTTCCATGATCACCTTGTCCTATAATTCAAATCCTAATTCATTTCTACTAAATAGTCTTATCTGATCAATCTCTCAGTGATGCTTTAATTTGTATTATGACAAAAGAAAAGAAAGCACTTGCTCTTGTTTCATATCTCATGCATGACTCATTCACTGTGAGTGTTCTTTTTGTCTGTGAATGGCTGTCATTTCTCACCTTTTGTTTCAGGTCACTCAGTACCTCACCACTTGACCTGTCAATTTATGTTAAGGAAAATTACTAAAATGTCCCCATAACAAATGAGCAACATAGATCTGTTATCGTTTCCTATAGTGAAACCGGTTGTTTTATGCTGCTCACTTGTGGGACTTTTTAGTAGTTACATTCATCATACCTTGAGACCCCATGATGATTTTCCTTGTTCCAAAAGGTCTCAGAGTAAATGTAATTATCAAGAAGTCTTTATCAAGAAGTCTCAATAACAAGTGAGCAGTAAGGGCCCGCTATCATTTTCTATACTGAAACTTATCATTGCATGTCGTTTGCTTATAGTGAGATTTTTTTTTTTTTGGTGATTATATGCCTTGTCTGTGGCTTTATAGTGATTCTCCATTTTATCTTTGAATTGCGTGAGCTGTGTATGATTTGTGTACACAAAGGCCAAGTGCCTGGTGCTGTGCTGAAATTGTGGACACGTGTCCTCTTTCAAATGCTTTTGGTGTCTGTTATCACACAAGGTCAATGCATATTTTATAATGATTTTCTGATTTGTGTGGATACTTGTGCCTCATAAGTGTGAGCATCAAGGAATCTCATTGATTCCAATGAGAAGGGTTGAATGCTATTATACTACAAATATTAGGGAAAATTATGCATAAGTTCTAAATTAAGGAAAAATTAAATACAAATACGTTTTTCAAATATGTCCCAATACATTCAATATTTATAAGTCAAATTTTCATTTAAAAAGAACAATTTAATGTTTACAGGTGAAACTTTCATATTTACGAATCAAGTTGTATCATTCACAAATCAATTTTTTAAATATTAAATTCCTTGGGTCCTATTAAATGGAATTCAGGTGACCTATTTATATTTTATTTTATTTTATTTTTATCTGAAACTTATAAATAGTTTATATATTTATAGAGCATTTTTTCATTCCTTTTACTTTAATATCACTAACAAAAAAAATGCTAAGATTGAAATTTTAAATATTGACAAAACTTTCTCAAACGCTGGTATGATAATCTTTAAAATAACGATGACTGTCACAAATATTTTATATATATATATATCATTTGCAAAAATGCTTTGTAAAATCAAGGGACCAAATTAAAACTTTAAATAAAATTAGAGAACAAAAAATACACTATTTTTTTTTTTCCAATTATATAACAGCTCAAATGAACTGGGTTGTTGTTGAACCATATGGCAGGAGTAGATACTAGGAGTATAATTTATATATTTATTTCTTAAATGACTTATATTATGGGGCTATGAACCTATGAGAGAAGAGTGGAGCACATGGTTGTTCCTTAAACCTTTTGTTGAATTGGATTGGAAAAATGAGTTTTATAAACTTGTTGCTGTGTTAATGCTCAACCAGATCCAAGAAACCCACAAACATGTTCATCTTTCAGGCGCCATAACATGACATTTCAGATCCTCATGCACATTAGTTTAAGGAAAAATGATGCGCAGATCCCAAGGACCGAAGATAATTATAGTGAAATCTCAAAAAACAAAAATGACAACTTGTTAAGCTGTTTTTACAACATGTTGAGTTATTTTTTGTTGCCGTGGGACTTCACTGTAATTATGTTTGTTTCTTGGGATCTAGGAGTGATTTTTCCTTATTTTAATTATATGATGTATTACATACTACTTCAAGTATATTTCACATAGACCAAGAAAAATCTTAAACAACCATAAACTTCATCAATAATTTTTCGACTTTATCCCTATTTAATATACATTATACCTTATAAAAAAAAGTCAACACAATAATAAATGAAGGGTAAATTGTGCATTTATATGAAAAATTTAATAAGGTGTTTTGTTTTATAAATAGGACTAAAATATTTACTCTTTCTCTGCCTTATAAATAAGACCAGGGGAGTATTCAAATACTTTATATATGTTCTTATCGATGCATTGTTTGAAAAAAACACACACAAGCTAAGTTTTGAGTCAGTAAGTTGAGATATTTTTCTTCCTTACTATTTTAACAGAGATTTTAATTCACAAGCCAAGTTTTGAGTCAGTAATGATTTTTATGATGACCAGATGCAATTCCCTACCAATAGCTATATGACGAGATTAGCTCCTCTTATTCTAAATATCAAGTGTATTTAATATTAGATTTACTGTGGATTTTATATGGGAGAATGACAGAAAAATACTATTTGAACTTCAAAATCCCGCTGACAAGAATGGTAATGGGATTGATAAGAATAGTAATGGGATTGACAACACAAATCTTTATCAAAGGACTAATTGGGGATTTTGAAGTTCAAATGATATTTTTTTGTCATTCTTCCATTTTATATTAAGGATAGGAAGTAGTATAGGGTTTATTTTTTTTATTTCTTATACTATTATTTGTTTCTTTTCTATAATACCTATTTGCATAGGGTAAAAAAGGACAAAATTACATCAGTTTCAAAAGATCATATGCTACTATGCTTCACAATTTTGTTTTGAACGCCTTTAAGTCCTTTGAGAACATTTTTTAGGGCAAAAGTATACTTCAACTCGTTTTTATATAAAAGTAACTTTAAAAATCTATTTTTTAAGAAGTTCAATATCGTCAGCTAATTTTAATTGATATTTTTAAAATTTATGTGAATTAACTAAATAAAAATATATGACAATATGATTTTATTTGAAAGAGAGCTTTGTTCTCATTTTTTTCCCCTTCTAGTCCTCATTTACTCCCTCTCTTGCCCAAAAAAGCTTTTTAATGAAAATAAACTACTAAAGATGAACAGAAAAATCTGAGCCGAAGTCCAAACAATCTTAGGCTAGATCATAGAAAATGAAGCAAAGAAGCATACTAGGCCGAAATTGACATAGAGATGATGAACGGTTAAGGGCCTGTTTGGGTTAGTGGTGGTAGAATTGGCTTTTTTTTAATATGATTTTTACAAAAATCATATAGGATAAAATTTAGATTGTATATGTGATTTGTGTTTAGATTAGAGGTGGCAGAAGTAGTTTTTTTTTTTAAAACGTTATATTTTTTAGCTTCTCTCAAAAGCTACTTTTAGAGGAAAAAAAAAACTCAGTTACCAAAACGCCAACCTAAACACCGCAATTTTCAAAAAGCTAAAAGTCATCGTGATTTTTTAAAAAAAAAAAAAAACCGTTTGGGATGATAGAACATCATCCCAAACAGGCACTAAAAGTGTTTATACGCTCGAACCTTTTATTCCCCGTATCACTAACGCCAATACCAAGCCCATTAATCAATCCCCCATGATAAAGTCTAGGCAAGGCAGTGAGATAGTCAATTTAGCACTTTGCCTTTGATTTTCCTTCCTCCACATTATTGTCAATCGTGTTACCATGTCTAGATTTGCTCTCTTCCCTTGAACGCCTATGCAAAGATCAAGATGACTATGGGTCTATTTGGGAATGCGGTAGAAGGGAAGAAAAGCTCAGTTAGGTGCCAAAAGCCCAGTTGGTGCATCTTCTCTCCGTTTAGGAATGCGGCTGGCGGCGCTGGACTTAAAAAAAAAAACACAGCTACTTTATGAAGTTGAATCCAGGTGCTTATGGGGGTCGAGAAGCTGCTTCTCGATGTGGCTGTGGGAGCTAGAGAGAGAGAGTATGGCGAGATAGCAAAGAAGGAGAGCAGATAGCGACAAAACTAAAGGATTAACTGTAATATTTAATACAAAAAAGAGAGAGATTTTGAAAGAGCAAAGAGAAGTTGGCAAAAACAAAACAAAAAAGAGTAAAGAGAAGGGCATCTTTTTCACCATGTATTAAAAAAAAAAAGGACAACTGTATTATTTAGTATATTTTCCTTTTTTAAAATAATAATTGAATTTTTTAATTTTATCACATTTTATTTATATTTTTCAATTCAATTATCACAATATATACAAATAATATATATATATATATATATAGTATTCAATAAAATTCATGTTCTTCTCAGTCATTTTCCATTTAAACGGACTTTTCAAACACTAATCCAAATATATTTAAGGTTAGAAAAAAAGTTACTTCTGTCATCGCCAATCCAAATATAAATCATATCTATAATCTAACGTTTTTCTATCTAACTTTTTTTAAGAATCCATCTATAAAAAAGGCTTCTTCTCCACCACTAATCCAAACTGGCACTATATTTTTATTAATAAGTGATTAAGAAAACTATCACTATACAAGAAGAAACAAGAACCCTAACCCTAAATAAAGAGAGATCCCACGCTCAACGAAGGGAGAGGCACCAAAAAACCCACACTCAAACAAAAATTTCTGCCTTATTTACCCCCTTTAGATCCATTAATCATCTGTGGAGCCAACAACATGTTTTCTTCGACAAAGTCTCCCCTGAATGTGACCATTAAATCATATTAGATTTGGTCGGTAATATAAAATTTCATTTGTTTAATATAAGATTCCATTCATAGTATAAATAAGATTTTATATTAAAAACTAGAGGTAATATAAACCAATAAAAGTCCCAAAGTTATGCTTTTGTCCCTTTGGAGAATCACTCCTTTCAAAAGTATACTCACTCCTTCTAATTATTGAAAAAAATATTACCTCCAATCTTTAATATAAAATCTCTTTTGTAATGTAAATTACATTATAAACAAGCTCTCTTATTAAAGGGACCGGAGGTAGTAAAACAAAACCTTTTATAATTTATACCATCAAAGTATGAATAAGATAAAAATTGAAAAATACTTGTTGTAAAAAGGAGGGGAGAGTAAAGCAAAGGAGACCCTAGAAGAAGTATTAAAGACTGATTTATTTGCACGGAAAAAAAAAAAAGACTGATTTATTTGGTACGAAGGGTTTGGAGGGAAAGGGAGGAGAGAAAAAATTTGTATGAATTAAATTTATAAAAATTAAAATAGTGAAGTCATAATATTTTAATAAAGTAAAGATATAAGAAAAAAAATAAAAAAATAAATTAAAATATTTTAACCTCACTTTTTTAATTCTCATAAATCTAATTTAAAAAAAAAAATTCATCCGCCCACTTTTCCTTCTCTTGACAAACAAGCCCCTAGAGAGTGGCCACCACACAAGAGCGAATGATGGAGCTATGATATGCAGGGATGTGAAACCCGGACCGGCCGGTCCGGCCCGGTAACCGGCGAACCGGCCGGTAAACCGGTCCGGTCCGGGTTGGTGTTTAAAAAAAAAAAAATATTTCCTTTAGAATTTCATACTATAAGTCTAAAATTTTTAATTTTTCACCGGTTTGGTCCCGATTTAGGTCCGGTTTGGTCCCGGTTTGACTCACTGACCCTTAACCCAGTACCCCGACCGGTTCAATGACCTGTCCGAGTTTTAATACCTTGATGATATGTGAGCCAAAGTGAATTTGGACAAGTTGTGGTCCCTTTCATGTCAATGTTCCCTTCTTTCTCCTCTCCTTACGTCATTGCTTACCGCATCCCTGTTGAACTCTTAAATCACTCTTTCATTACCTTTGATTTTTTTTCTTTAATGTCGGTATTTTTCTTTTGATATTATTCTCCTTCAGTTCGAGATTCGAGGATACTCTTCTTAATATAAGTGCCTCTTTTAGCACTTGATATTTATTTCTTCCACATCTTATTATTAGATATTTAGTAGAGCCTTACATCGTTAGATAAACTCTGTATTAGTATTCTGCTAATTTTCTTATGGAAGAAATATACTCCCTTAACAACTTTGTCATTCTTTTTCTGATTTATCCCTATTGATGCTCCATTAACAATAATCAAGGGAATGAAGGAATTAAGAAAAATAACTGGAAGAGGATCCTTTTAGAATTTTTTTTTCTCCTTTTCTTCTCAAAATCTCATCTACATCATTAGATAAAAAAATAGATGGTTCAGATTTAATATTTTTTAAAATTATGATTACAATGTTTTATAAAATAATTTTTTAATTAATTTTGTTTGTATTACAATTACGAATTGTGTGGATCATATTTTAATAATCCAAGTTTATTTATTTATGTTTAAAATAATAGTTTTACAAAAGATGAAATCTGGACCATCTATATTTTTAAAATTGAGGGTGGAGATGAGATTCTGAAAAGAAAATGAGAAAAAGGATTATGAGAGAATCCTAACCCAAAATGACCTAGGTGTTTTAGAAAATAGATGTCATATTAACTAACTTAACTAACATCCTTAACCTAATTAAATCAGAAAAATATGTCTTATATTAAGAAGCAGAGGAAATATGATTTTTATCATAAGTTAGTGATATTACATAAAATATTAATTATATTTTTTTAAGAATATCCTTATGTAATACTCTTCTTATCGGTATTGTAAGAACTAAGAACCATTCCACCAATTAATTTAATTAGATTAAATAATATAATTAAGTTAGTTAATTATAATAAATATATGATATATTTTTTATAAAATACCTTTGTTTAAAACTAAATTTCTCAAAGTCTACGTAATAATTTTTATGATGATTCACATCACATTATACCAACCCGGCGGCTCCATCCAAAAATTAAAAGAAGATAACATGTAAAAGGCCCTAAATTCATAAAATCAACAACTAAAGATTCTTAACATCAAAATTTCTTAGCAAGAATACAAATATAAATAATCATGGACACCGTCACCATCCAATTTGCAAAGACCCAAGCCTAGCCAATTGTTACCTTCTCTTTGCAGGGATAAAATACGTAAAATCACATTATTTGATTGGGTAAAATCTAAATAGAAGCTTAAGCTTTTTTAGTCACGAAAAAAAAACAGAGAGATTGATATTTTATTGGACTATTTTTTTTTTTTTTGGGGAAAAAGCCAATCACTTTGAGGGATATACATGACTATATTACTAAATTATTGTTAAGAAAGTATCAATAAAAATAGTTTGGATAATATTCAAAGTGATAATATTCAACTCAGATAGAAGTTTTAAGTCTTAGCCCTTGTGTGTGTGGATAAAAGACAAAATGATATTAATAACATTACCAAGTTTTAGATTGTATCTTAAGAAAGCGGATTAAAGGATAACAAATTGAGCTTATCTAGGAAACTAGAAGTAATAGTTAAAACAATAAAAGAAAATTCTGTAATCAAGTGTTGGATGTCCCGAATCACCACATTGGTGTGATCTGATTTGAGAGTGGCTAAGGAGATTAATGCTCTTTTAAACACCATATTTGCAGCTTGTGATTGTCCAAAGATGGTTGTATGACATACTGTATCTTCTAAATTCAAACCCACAACATGAAAGTTCTAAGGCACTTATTGTAAAAGAAGGAATCCGTAGGGTCAATTTTGAAATTAGAGAAAGTTGATGAATTAAACTAGATCAAAAAACAGCCAAACCACATTTCTTTGGCATAATGGCATGATATGAAGAAATTGCCCCTATTCTACATTGAGGATGCTTTTAAGTTTTAATTATCTTTCCTAAAACAAAAATAGTTAAATTATTCAAATAACCTAAAAAAATAAAATGATTTTCCAAATTTTAGGGAAAAAATAATTAATGTTCTATCTTTTTATGCAAAGTAACTGGCATATAGGGACGGAAGAGAATAGTTATTTTCCTATGGAGTAAACATTGTAAAAAAGTGTATACTTTTGTCCTCTTTATCAAAAGAGATTAGTCTCAAATATTATTGGTAGAATATACTTAATGCCAATGAAGAAATAATCATTCATTTTGTTTTGACTCTTATTTTTTAATTTGAGCCATCAATTTTGTTTTCCAGCGGACAATGATGTTTTTTTATTTTCGTTTGGAGAAAATTGACAGCGATATTTATTTAGTAGTGGTAATAATAGTAAATTAATAAACTAGATGTCAACTATGGTAAAGACAAAGTGGTGGTATTAAAAAAAAAAAAAAAAGGTTGAGGACCGACTATTCCAATAAAAAAAACTACTATCAATTTTGATAATGAGCCAAATATGTTGTAATTATAGTTGTCTACTTAATCACTGGTTCGTTAGGATAAGAATTTTGATATTGTATAGCAACAAAACAAATATTTTAAAGTCCTTTTCTTATTAATCTCGTCAATAGCTTACCAAATACAGTAATACTAAAATCATACTTATTTTATAAGCTACCAAAAACACTCCTATAAGTGTTAAAGTCAATTACGAACCAAAAAATTATGATAATCTCATAAATAACTATTACCAACTTTTCAATTATATTTTATTAAAAAATTATTCAAACACCCAAGTTTAATCAAATTAATTGTGCTTATAAATTAATTTTATAAACTCTGTTTTTTCAACACTATTTTAAATTCATCCGAATCATGTCAGGACTGCATATGAAAAATATGGTTGATGAACTTATCATTAATTTTAATCAAAATATGGGCTTTTGGTTAAGAGTTTCATAATTGATTTAATCTATGAGTGTTTGGTTGAAAGTCTCGTAATTTAATTGATTTAATTTAACTTTTACTTTTATCCCAAATCAATAACTTATTAGATGTGGGTCCAAAGAAAATTTCAAAATTTACGTGTAGCCTGAATATAAGAAATGTAGCACGCGTATTTGCTTTAAATTGTCAACACAAAAATGATATACCAGCTGAAAATTAATTAAGTTAGCATATAATACTCAAAGTTGTTCATCATGAAGTTTTTTTTATTAATTAATCCCTCAATAAAATATTTTCATGATCCATATATTCGATACATGGTGGAAGGATGGTGAATTATTGGTAGGGACCATACTTCTTTTTAAATTTTCAATATTATTTTAGTATTATCTAGGTGTTTCACATTTCAGGCCTCTTAAAATTTATGTTTTTTTTTTGGAATAAAAAAAAATTTATGTTTTTTAATCACATCTAAAGACTAAATCCTGGTTCTGCGTGCCCTTGACGTTAGTTATTAATTTCATTCTTCTTGTTTTTTTTTATAATCTAATTTCTTTCTTCTATATTCATAGCCATTTTATGTGTATGTGTTTTTTGTTAAAAAAGCATTAAAACCTTAGGAATAGTAACAGAGGGTGAGCCTTCAAGTGAAGAGAAGGATGTTACGGTATGAACTGCAGGGTTATGGTTTCAAATTTTGGAAACAGTTTCTTCGTTTTTACAGTAAGACTGTATACATCTATCATTCTTTAGATCCTACCAGGTGGAAGCCTTGTGCATTAGGTTACCTACAATATATAACATAGTAGTATTTTTTTTAAAATGAAACATCAAAATTATCTCAAATCATTACATGTTTATAAAACCAAAATTGAAAGTCCAAAACAGTAAATTAAAATATACTCTCAAAATATATTTAATCAAAACTTGAAAAGAAATAAAAGTAAGTAATCAATTAAAAGATCAAAATTGCCCCCAAAAAAATCAAAAGATCAAAATAATAATAAAATATTAATAAATATTTGCGGGTAATAAATTTATAATAAATTACATTATTTATAAACTAGAAATAATGCATGCAATCAAAACAAAGCCCATAACCCACAAGATGCATGGTATATTTAAATCTTGATATTAATATAAGAACTTAGTTAAGGCGCAATTTGTAAAACTTTTTGTAATGGTCAAATTTTACTATAGATTGTTACATAAAAGCAATGTTGCTCCGGATATTATTTTAGGCTCAATATCACCTAATAAGTTTTCAAATTTTAACAATTTCCCCTCAATCAATATTAAGGTTACATTTGACTATTAGTTGACAAAATATGCTGAATTGTCAAGTACATATGTTATCTACATTATTTTTGTTAGGGTGTAAACATACCATTTCAAATGAGCAATGTTACCCGGAAAGTTTTTTAGGTTTAACATTACCTCAAAAGTTTTCAAATCATAGTAATATTACCCTAACCGTTGTCCATGTTCAATTTGATTATTAGTTGGCCCAATATACTGAGTTGGTAGAGCAAACAACAGGGAAGAAGAAACCGCATATAGAGGAGAGGAGCTCTCATTCTTTAGAGAGTAATGAAGAAGTTGTTTTGATTACTGAATGTAGGATGCATTGAATGAGATTGTCCAGAACAAGGCTAGCGGGAACCCCTCTACTTTACCCTAGTGAGGTGGGTATCTCTTTGATTTTCTCTTTATCATACCAAATGCTTTTGGTTCTCTAATTTTCTCCAATCCTTCATACGTGATGCAATTTTTTTTTTAAATTTTTTTACTTATTTATAAAACTAACTTTGAAAAGAAATGAAGTGAATGACATACGAACTTTTTATATTGACATATTTAATCAACTAATGATTAAACTTAACTTAGATAATAGCACGGGTGAAATTACTATGATTTGAAAACTTATCAATACTTGGTGCTCCCAAGTGAAATCTTCGTGGGACAAATTTACATTTTAACTAAGGGTTAAGGTGCAAAAATAGCCACGAACTTTTATTAAAAGTGCATCCACCACCATAAACTTTTTTTTGGTGCAAAAGTATCTATATATTTTAAAAAAGAGAGCAAAACTGACATCCCGTTAAATTAAGAGAACGGACGTTATCTTTTTAGGTGGGCCCCACATTATTAAACAAATAAAAATACCTACATTTTTGTAATTTCCTTCACTGCCCCCTCCTTTATCCCTTCTCACCGTCCTCTCCCCCCCAAACCCTCCCTTCTCATTCGACGGCGGCGACTTCCTCTTTGTGCCCGGTGAAGACGACGGCATCATCCACAACTAATGATAGCGGCGACCTCCTGGGCTAGATCAGTAGGCGGCGAGATTGACGCGATCTCTCACGGACTAGAAGGACAGGCTCCAACCCTCCCAGCCCGACGGCTCCTCTCGCCGCCTCCCCCCGCAGCAAGAAGAATCTCATCTTCCTCTCCCCACTCGCTCTTGTCCTGATCGTCGCTTTAGCCCTCTCTGCCGCCTCCTTGTCGGCACTCAACCTCAGTCTTCGCCTCCACACAATTCCGGCGTCGGCGGCAATCCCACTCAGGCCATTTCGCGCACCCCTTCTCCATCGCATCTTTCCCCTACAATCCTCCTCATCAATCCCAGTTTCTTTCAATGCTGAGCCGGAACTATTCTTATATTTGCAACTTCCCTCATCGTTTCTTATTTCCTTTTTTCCTTTAGCTTTCAACCTCGGAACACAGACCTGGAAGCTCCATATTTTTGTTTGAGGTAATTATTTGATTTGATTCTGAAGGGTTATTAATTTGCAGCAATCTTCAGCCCCGAGTTTCCCATTTGTATTTTATATTTTTTTCCCCAATTTTTTCAATGATTGAGATATGTGATTGTTTAGATCAGCTCCACTTTATGTCTCTTGATGCTCTAGACGTTGATGTAGAGTAGTTTGGTTTTGTGTTTTTTTGTGGATTGATTGTTGATGATGAAATTAGTATAGTGGAAGAACCAACAGAGGATGAGATGGAGCGGTTCGGCGGGGGAGGGTGGGTTTTTTCTGGCTGTGGGGGTATTTTGGTACTTTTAATATATAATAGATGGAGTTAAGCTGTTTTAACAGAGTAATCACTTTTGCCCCTTTTTTTTAAGTTTAAGGTTATTTTTGCACCAAAAAAAAGTTTATGGTGGTGGGTGCACTTTTGATAAAAGTTTGTGGCTATTTTTGCACCTTAACCCTTTAACTAATAACAAAAATGATGTGGATAAAATGTGAATCAGCTAGCTCAGCATATTTAATCAATTAATAATTAAAATTAACTTGAATAATAACCATGACAACTTTAGTGCAATTTAAAAACTTTCTAGTTAACATTAAAAAAAACTTTTATGGCAGCATTCCTCACGCGTGATTACACTCTCAGAGCAAAACTCAACCTTTAGTCTTGAAATATGTTCCTACTGTGATAAGTAACTAACGTAAACTTTTTAAAATAAAATATTTAACAAGAAAATGGGAATAAATTAAAGAAAATGACCTTACAGGTCAATGAATATGGAGGCACGTGCAAATGCAACAAGTTTTTGTGGGTGCATGAACATGAAAAGGGCCAAACCATCTAAGACGTAGCTTCTTGGAACATAAATGCTTCTTCCCTCCACCAGTTCTTTCTCCCCCATAACATTTCCCAACAGTCCTTTTTTTAACATTTTGTTTCCCCAAATGGTCCTTGCGCTCGTCTTTTTATGTTTCTTCAATTATATTTATATACAATCTTAGAAGTTATAATTATTACGAACAAGGATTCCAATTTTTCATTTTTCTCATTTCCATCCCTTATAATACCTAGGAATGTTCAAAGTATCCCAATCCCGGTTGTCCCGGCCCGGTCTCGGATATTTTATCCCTGGAATTTCCCTTCCCGGGCAAGACCGGGACTGGGACCGGGAACTAAAAAACCCGGGACCAGGATCACACCTTGTGATCCCGGGAATTCCCGGTCCCGGTTTTTTTTTTCTTAAAAAATAGGTTATTATTTTATTTTTGTATTTTTTACCCCATAAATTAAGTTATCATTTGATAAAATGTATATCACATATTTAGTTAGAGTTAAATCGTATATATCGTGATACAAATCCTAATTATATAATGTATAAAAATAATAACAAAAATGATGAATGTGATAATAATATTAATAATAATATGTTATTTTTCAATTCTAACTCAATTTGTGTGATTTTTATGACCTTATTAGGTGTTAAATAATCACTTTAAACACTAGATTATAAAAAATTTAACTAATATAATTATATTATTAAGACCGGGAATTCCCGATCCCAATTATCCCGGGAATTCCAGATCCCGGTTGTCCCGGGAATTTCCCAGAACCGGGATCGGGACCGAAACCGGAAATGTCATCCTAATCCCCGCCAATCCCGGGACGGAAACCAGGAATGGGTATTCCCGATCCCGTCCCGAAATTTGAACACCCCTAATAATACAGAGAAGACAACCTCAGAATGAAGTCAAAGCGCGTGAAACCCTTCGAATATGATATTCAATCAAAACTTCAATCTCTTGTCTCTTTCTTCCACTCTCAATCCTTCCATTTTAATTCAACCCTACCCAACAAATTCATAATCAGAACACCCTCCTCACATATGGCTCCCATTGATTCACCGCACAAGCTCATAAGAAAATGATTCCAATCAGGTAAAGTATAACCTAAACTAATCTAGAATATAATCTAGGGTTAAGGTGTAATTTTAGCAATGAAGTTTTACTCAAGGGGTGTCTAGCACAATAAGTTTTGGAAGGGGTAAAAATAACAATGAACGATTAAAAATTGTGTAAATTTAACAAAACCATTGAATTTGACTTAACAGCGTTAAGTTATAAGAAAAGAAAACCCCTAACGGCGTTAGATTAAATTGAACGGTTTTGGTAAATTCGCACCATTTTTAGTTATTCATTATTATTTTTACCTCTACTAAAATTTATTTATGCTAGACACCTCTCGGCTAAAACTTTATTGCTAAATTTACACTTTAACGCTATAATCTAATCTAAATAACTCTTAATCAATTATAAACTCTAATAATAATATTTTTAATACATATCAAAATATCTACAAATGATATATAATATCTCAACATAAGAATATATCAAATATTAATATAAGATATAATAATATTTTAACACAATTAATTATATATCTTTTTTCATATTTTTTCCTACTCGTTCTCTTTTATCACTTTTCCTCTCATTCTCTCTCCCACCCCACCTTCTTTATAAATAAGAGTATTTTTGAAAAATGAGCTGCATTTTTTTTATATATTTATTATATTTAATCAATTTTTATTAATTTTTTTTATCTACATAATTCAATTATTAGTATCTTATGAAAAAAATGAAACCGATAGAGGTTGAGATAGCCATAAGTTAGAAGAGAACTCTAATCACGGCAAAAAAAAAAAAGAAGAGAACTCTAATCATTAGCATATCTGCCCCATGCTCATATCCCCAAGAACGTGTATTATCGTCAGGCCTCTATAAGGTAGGTAACAGCACCTACCAAAACCTAATCTTGGTTTGATAAATTAAGAATACTTAATCCAGTCACCATTAATTAACCACGTTTCAATTTCATGGTGGCGTGATGGCAGTGAAATTGGTTAATTTTTTTATAAAACTCTGTTATTAAATATAAAATAGAATTAATTTTTTTAAAGATATTAAAAAAGCTAATTAAATTATTTTAAAATATTTATATTTATTTTTTTAATCTATTTTTTTCTAATTTATAAATTAATACATAATATATTATATATTAAATAATTTATTTAGTTTTTTTAATATTAAAAAAAAGGGGGCAATTATGCCGGAGGAGCATTCTCCAAAATTGACCAAAATGGTTGCACGGAGAAAAGAAAGGAAGGAAGGATTTTGGTGACACAAGCTGCTTATTTAAGCATTCAAGTTCAGCTTCTCTGGTTTTCTCTTTCTCATTCCTCATTTTGTTCTGGGTTCTTGTAGCTTTGGATTTGTAAGTTCCTCGCTCTCTCTCTCTCTCTCTCTCTCTAATTAGTTCTCTGGAATCTGGATTTTTTATCTGCTAATTCTAGGGTTAGTAGTATAGAACAAGGGTTGCCTCTGCTTTTCCCTTCGTCTTCTTGCTTTTGAGCATCTTATTGAGGTGAACATTGAATCGATTGATTGGTAGGGTTTCTCTAGATTGATTTCTGACTACATCTAATTTAAATATTTTAGAGAAATTTAGGGTAATTACTGATTAAAAGGGTGAAAATTTTACGACGTTGATACTATAGACGAGAGATTCGATTGATGTTGTGCCATCTGAAAAGAGATTTGAAACTCTAGGTCTATTGAAATGAGATTGGCTCGTACACTGTACAGTTTCACACATTTATTGTTCATAGTGAAGAAAGGGATATTGAAAACTCTTGAAGTTTAATCTGAAAGTGAAACTGGAAAAAACCTGGGTGAAGCTATTCTCTGAAGTGAATATTCAATTTTCCACTAACTAGTTCTTTAGTATGTCAGAGAGATTCTTGCTTCATGAAACTGATGTCGTTACTGATTCTTGATAACTATTGTTTTGATGATGGTTTTGTTGCCCAGATTTTTTTTTCGAAATTTGAATTTTTTTATTTGTGTAGAATATATTTGATGTTCATGGCTATTTCCTTGTTCATTCTAGATTTGATCAGCAGGAATCCAGATCCAAAAGCCAGCTGATGTGCTAACGGCCGGACAACGTCATCTTCGTTAATCTCCCCTTGGAATCATCGAATGCAGGCAAAAATTTCCCCTAATCCACCATCTTTTCCAGATTTCAGTTTGCAGCATAGTAATCAACAGAGGTGGGAAGATCCCTCTATGTCAAACAACGGTATCCGGATGGAAGCCCTATTCAAAGAATTCAACCAAGTATGTGGAACCCAGTCCTTGCTTTCGTGTGGTTCCAACAACGGGGTCAAGATCCCGAATCAAGAAAATTGTCAGATGGGCGACACGTCACGAACCGGTAAACCCCTAGATTGGGATCCCAGCATAATGTTGGAAAATCTTTCTTTCCTGGAAGATAAGATTCATCAGCTCCAGGGCCTGTTGCATTTGATTGTTGATAAGAAAGTTCAACAATTCGGACAACCTGATGAAATTATAACTCAAGAGAAGCAGCTTATCACGGCGAATCTGACATCAATCATTGTTCAGTTGATCTCTACAGCTGGAAGTCTTCTTCCTTCTGTCAGGCTTGCTTCTCTGAACACCAGTCCATCTGTGGGACAGCATGGCCAGATTCCTGGGATTAATTTTCCGTCTGGATTAGATCCGAGCAGTAGTAGTATCCAACCACAACATGATATCAGAGATAAAATATGTGATCAAACCAAGCAGATTGATCTTACTAACATGTGTGAAATGGAGCAAAACCACATGGAAGAACACGAATCGAAAGATGAAGAGGATGTGGATGAGGGTGAGAACCTTCCACCGGGCTCCTTTGAGATTTTACAGCTAGAAAAAGAGGAAATCCTTGCTCCTCATACACACTTCTGTACAATTTGTGGTAAGGGATTCAAGAGAGATGCGAATCTTCGGATGCATATGAGAGGCCACGGTGATGAGTACAAAACCCCAGAAGCGCTGGCGAAACCTAACAAAGAATCCGTGTCTGAACTGAAGCTCATCAAGAGATATTCCTGTCCTTACCTTGGCTGCAAGCGTAATAAGGATCACAAGAAGTTTCAACCTTTGAAGACTATTTTGTGTGTGAAGAACCATTACAAAAGAAGTCACTGCGACAAGAGTTACATTTGCAGCCGGTGCCACACGAAGAAATTTTCGGTCATGGCAGACCTTAAAACTCACGAAAAGCACTGTGGTAAGGATAAATGGCTTTGTTCATGTGGCACAACATTTTCAAGGAAAGACAAGCTTTTTGGACACATTGCTCTGTTTCAAGGCCATACACCAGCAATACCATTGGATGAATCAAAAGCACCAGCTGGGCAAGCTGTTATGGAAATCAATGAGAACAATAATAATAATAATAATAAGGGAGGAAGCTTTAACTTGAGCTTTGGATCAAATGCTTCTTGTTTTGAAAATGGGATTCAAAACATTATGGATGCTAAAGGTATTACTGATGATCCTATCAGTTACCTCTCATCCTTAAACTTTGAAACCTGTAACTTTTCTGAATTCAATGATTTTCCTCGACCCCCGTTTGAAGACGCCACTGAAGGTTCGTTCCCTTTTCTCATGTCCGAATCCTTCAATTATTCTCCTAAATCTGGGGGAGAATCATGTTCTGACAATCTGTTGTGAATCCTCTGATAATCTATGATCATGATGCCGATTAAGACGACGCTCTAGTTTTACAGTGTGAAGGGATTCACTTGACTGGTTTCTATTGA
Source organism: Inga leiocalycina (assembly GCA_963242795.1). NCBI lineage: Eukaryota > Viridiplantae > Streptophyta > Magnoliopsida > Fabales > Fabaceae > Inga > Inga leiocalycina. The sequence goes on from OY725322.1 coordinate 77,835,539, forward strand.
AATTTGTAAAGCATAGTAATCCCATGTACTTGCAATTCCATAATATAAGATAGATATTTCCTTAAAATTCATATTCTTTATTCAATCCGAAACTACAATGTGCCATCACTGTGTTAGCCACAGAGGAATCCGGCATTTTTCCATGAAAAATAGCCTATGAGGTTTTGTGTGATTCAGATTTTTGTGTCACGCAGTAAACTGATGTGATAAAACAAGTTCTAATACAATTCCCCCACTTATCAAAACAAAGAACATTTTACACTCCCAATTCATTAAAAAATAGCCTGATCACCGTTGGTAGATTAGACCCAAACCCAATAATAGCATTGGGGTCAAAATATAAATTATGGAAAAGTTTGAAAAAACTATAATATTCCCCTATTACTCATATTGGTATTGCTGAACCGATACAATACCTTTTTTTGTTGAGGAAGGAGTATTATGGTTGAACAAGGGATATGTGAAACACTATGATGAATAGATTATGAGAAACCAATTACTTCTCCTTTTCGTAATAACTTGTTCTCTTCTTCCTTTGGTCAAAAAACAAAAAAAATCTCTTCTTCCTGTATTTGCTATGCATCTATAATCATGTCTGTTTGCCACTGTGATTCGATTAGCGTAGGTATTTAGAGATAAAGGATGGCACTCCAAGTACGCCCAATGTTCTCAAACAATTATTATTTTATGTTGCTGGGACATTAAACAAGGTTCTTGTACAATCAAGCTGAATTGAACAGAGACCCTCCTAAAAGCTTATGCAGTAGAATGAACAATTGAACAGCAACCAGTCACAGCCTTTTGGATCAAATACAATCATAATTCTGCACAAGAAAAATGTGCCCAAGATCCAACAAATTAACTTTGAAACCGAGCTGTTCAGCGAGCAGAATTGAATCGGCCATAGCTAGAATTGTGAAGCAGAATAAGCTTCAGACCCTTGGCACCTTCTCTTTTTGATGATTTCCTTGAGGGGGAACGACAATATTTCTCCCTTAAAACGACATCATCCTCGCAAGACCAAGTCTGTCCTCTAGGTGAGCTATTGGCCCACAGGAACCTCTCAGAGAATGGATTCACGAGACTATCACGAAATTCCTCAACTGTCTCACATAGCAAACCCTGTAACATCATACAGCTTAGCAAGATCTTAACATTATCTTCCTTCTGGGTTGCAGATAATCATCAACACAAACTCCAAAAAAGAATATATCATGACTCACTGCACTACAATACAATACATGTAATCTCGTCATAGGTTTATATTTTGAGTAAATATATTGTTCAGTCTAAATGAAAAAACGACCGAAGAAAATATGTGAATCACTATATTTCATCAAAATGGGATCTTTTAGTCTCCGTTGTAGTTTAGTCATTTATCCTGTTGCAACAACAAAGCATATGGGGGTCACCTACATAGATCAAACGACATGGTCATTTATCATATTATTGAAGTCAAAATGGGGTCATCTATGTTCAGTGCATGATCAAGCCGAAAATTTAAATTTTCTTTTTGGATGCATCGGTTCTCATTTTTTTAACACCCCCGGTTGCTTCTGCGATGGAAAAATATGAGTCAATGCAGTTGCAAAAAGTGGAAAGAAGTAGTCTACCTCTGCCATGGATTTGATTTTCAAGGTGACATCGTCACTAAGAAGAACGAACTGTCCATTGTTCTGCTTTCTTCTGTACGTAAGAACATAGTCAAGGATATGATCCTCAGCTGTTGGCGAAACAATTTCCATTGAGCTCTTGTGGGATGAAAGGTTAAAATTCCAACACTCTTCGTTAAATTGAGTCGGTGGAGTAGCAGGCGGTGTGGGAGCAATCAACGTTCCCTCCTCTATTGAGCTTTGGACATGAATCCACCACTTTGTCTTCACCATACATTCCTCAATCCATTCCAATGCCAAAGAAGCCTCTGATGTTCTTCTAAAGAAACTAAACTGTCGCTTCATGCTGTCCAGTTCTTTTATAACTGAAGATACAGAGTGACTAAGAACCATATTTGTATAATACTGTAAAAATGTCATATATATATATATATATATATTAATTTCATTACCTATCCTTGGAATGATTAAACGAGTGCCCTTGAGACCTTGCAAAAGCATCAGAGCTTTCCTAGACTCCTTGTTCACAAGAGATGCAGTGTCAACAACCATGTTCCAGCTCCTCTCACAAACATGCTGCGAATAGAAACTCATGTAAATCATATATGCTAAACGAATTCTTGAACTATTCACAACAAACTTTAACAATTAATTCAACTTACAGAAGGGTTATTGCTCTTATCCAAAATTTCTGCACTAGTATTGGCACTGATGTTTTCTGCAGCAAAAACAGAACGAGATGTCTCTGGCCTACTCTTACCTCCAGAGTTCGGGAGTATTGATTGTAAGGGTAACCTTTCTAATATGTTTTCCCCTGACAAAGCTTCTTGTTCTTGCTCCAACTCAATACAATTGACAAAGGGTCTTCTTTTTGACTTCTGTTCTCTGGCAACTTTCGAAGTCTGGTTCTCTTTTCCTGAAGTGGTGTTGGAGCTAAAATTATCATTTGAACTGTGCAGAGCAGAGATATTTAGTTTACCCTTCTTTTCCAGTAACAGCAATTGAAGGGTATTTGGGCTAAAATTCTCCTTATCTAGAGTATGGTATTCATCTTCTTCCTCGTACAATTCAGCTAAAATATTCTTTGGGACTGTTTTATCTGTGATATCCTTCTGATTGCTCATATATATGGCATTTTGCCTCAACTTGATATAACTGCCAAATGGCTTTCTTTCTGACTTACGTTCTCGAACAACTTCTAAAGTCTGATTCTCTTTTTCTGAAATGGAGATCTCTCCCAGATAGATCTCAGGGCTCAAGTGATTCTCAGAATTGTTTGACCTTTGTCGTGACTTGTAATGTTTAATTGCTTTCAGTTTACTGTTCTTCTGAAACCGCAATTTAAGAGTATTCGGGCTGAAGTTTTCCTTATCAGGAGTGAAGATTTCTTCTTCTTCCCTGTCTAAAACAGACAAAAGATCCTTGGCTTTTGCTTTCTCTTTGATAACCTTCTGATAGCTCGTTTCAACTTCATTGTCAACATTAGCTGTGTCCTTAATTCGACTCTTGCTGGTTCGAATCTGAGGGGCACTTGTAGCTTTACCTCTTCTTGACCAAATATTATTACACACGAAATTATTTTCAATTGATTTTACACTTTCTTCAAGGATTTTCTTCTCAGAGCATCCTGCCATAGCATTACGAGATTGCTGGGTCTGGTTGTCTTTCTTGTTTGAAATCTCCATGATAGAGTCCTCAGACAATGATGTAATTGTGGATTCTGCTGGAAGAGAAATGAGGGAGTTGTTGTTGCACTTGTCTCCAACATCTTGAACTATTCCATTCATTGAGTGCCCTTGTTCATTGCAAGGGATAGAATTCTGGTAAGGCTGGCAGTTTGATTGATCTTGGCAACAATTAATTTGTTTATCACTACCAGTTACTAAGTCCAAAGGCATTTCAATTGGTTGAAATTTGGTTTCTATACTTCTTTCAAGGATTCTCTTCTCACAGCATCCTGCCATAGCATTAAGAGATCGCTGGGTCTGGCTCTCTTTCTTGTTTGAAATCTCCATGATAGATTCCTCAGGCGATGATGTGATTGAGGAATCTGCTGGAAGAGAAATGAGAGAGATGTTGTTGTTGCACTTGTCCCCAACATCTTGAATTATTCCATCCATTGAGTGCCCTTGTTCATTGCAAGGGATAGAAATCTGGTATGGCTGGAAGTTTGACTTATGATCAGGGGAACAAATAATTTGTTTTTCACTATCAGATACCGAGTCCAAATCCACTTCAATTGGTTGAAATTTGGCTTCTTGAATAGCTTCTCCCACAGGCAAGAAAGTATTCTCAGTTATGAGATTTTCTGCTCCAGTTGTTATAATGTGTCTCCCTCCATCATTATCTCTCAGAGTGCATCCAGATTCATTCTCTTTAGACAGTTCAGCCGCTACACCTGCACCTGTTATATCAAAAGACGCGGGATCTAGATTTGTTAGCTTGTTGGAACTATTCTTTTCAAAGGGAACCTTCTGCTCAACTGGTGGTAATTGTGAAGTAAATGTACCGAACGGAGCATTTTTCTGAACACCTTCAAATTGCTGCAATTTGGTCCCTTGCACAGCTTCAACAACTGGCAAACATATGCTTTCTCTCAAATAATCGCCCAAGGTGCTTAAAATGTTGGTCTCTTTGGGAACCTCTGCTCCAGAATTGGCCTGATATTCCTCTCCAACATGGAATAAAGATTCCGCGTTTACAGAAAAATTAGGCATTTTCTGTGGTCCCTGAGAAGTAGTATTCAGATCACCACATTCAAATACTGATTCTACACGAGGTGGTAATAGAACTTGCAGATCTGTGTCACACACTTTGTTTTCACTCATAGAGTTTGTAGGCAAATATGATGTTTCAGTTCCAAAGAGGCATTCACCAGTAGTTTTATCTTCTGGTAGTGGTTGGTCATCAGTTGGGCAATTCTCTTTATCATCACAGTACAAAGAAATGCAGTCTTCTGAACGAATTTCTTGCTTCACAATTAACTCTAAATTCTCATCAGTGAACAAACATTTGATGGACTCTAGTATTGAATCTACTGATTGAACTTCTTCATTATCTATTGGAGAAAAGCTTTCATTCTGCAGGCACCAAAAACAGAAAAGTAAAGTCAGGACTCAGGATGATAAACTTAGTTTACAAACAACCCTCGATACAAGCATAATACTGCTGTTCAAGTTACATGCCTGAAATCTAAAAACAAATTATCCTTGCCAGATTCACTTTACACCTTGAGCTTCCTCAAAACAGAGGCACAATTTAATGACAATGACATCCAATCTGGCTCTCTTGGAGCTTCCACAACACAAGCTACGTAATTGACTTTTAGCTCAGGCATTACTAGTAATCTAGAATCTTATGTTGGATCACTTGAAAAGATTATTATTAGTCATCATATTAATACAATTCAACTTCACACAAAATACAATAACAGGGGCTGAATAAAACATTTTTACATATATGATACTCAAATACAGACTTAGACCCAAAAATCAAATTAAAAATTCGGTTTCAAAGGACAGAAAAGTGGTTTAATGAAGTTAAATATAAATATGGTTCAAAAAGAAGAAATAAAAAGTTTTCAAGACTCTGCCCTTTCACCAGTAGAACACTAAAGCTTGAATTCATACCTGCGTCATCTCTTTTTCTTCTTCTTCAGGTAATGCATCGTCCTCCTGTCCAATTTCTACTTCCACATCCATATCCGATTCGGACACAAATGGATTTTCCAAATCATAGGCACGGCTTATGGGGATCCAATGCAGCCGATAAAGTCTACTGGAAGCCCCAATTCTCAACGTGTCGCCCTCCTTCATTTCCGCGAACACCCCAGCTTCAATCTTCCTCCCCGATACCCACGTCCCGTGCACTTCCCACGACCAAGAAACAATCAGGATTCTAGAACCCTAAAAGAAAACTCGAAAACAAAGAAGCTAAAGAATCGAACAAGTTAATGATAGTATAGATTACCGGAAGATAAATCGAGCACAACGAGCTTCTGCGAGCAAGGATTGGACCGAATCTGGAGGTGAAATCTGCTGATGCTGGGATGAGTGAGCAAGATGTTGCAATCAGGATGTCGCCCAACGATCAAGATGTGATCCTGGTGGTCGTGACCTTGAACGGGAGAAGAAGCTAGGGGTTCTGGTTCAGGGGATTTGTTGACGATGAAGATGTTCTTGAGAATGGCCCCATTCTTGAGCACCGTGAACACCGGGATTTTCATTTCTGCAACTTCCGGTAGAGACTGAGCCTTGGCCATTTACGCAGAGGAAGGTGAAGAAGGTCGTGATCAATCAAGTCTTCACTCACTCTTCAGAGTTCAGAGAGAGTCTGAGTCTGCTACAGGTGGGGAAGAGTGATGAGAAAGAGGGAGAGGGAGAGAGAGAAGAGGAAATTGGGAAGGGTTTGAGGATTTGGCATATTTGAGATTTGTTTGTTTGATTTTTGAATATTCGTCAAATTGAAAAAGGTGACCGTTGCAATGTAGGGGCAACGGCTAATATGCCACAGTTTCCAGTCATGCGGTTGGCGTTGCATTCCCAAATCATAATATACACAATAACATAATATTAACAATTTAGAAATTTGTGGTAAAATTTACTAGCTGAATAATTAATTTTTTTATTTAAGATAGAAAACACATGTGAAAAAAATTTAAGTTTTTGAACATTTTTTCTGGTGAACTTTTTTCATAATCTTATTTTATTATAAACATGTGAAGTGTTATGGACGTGTTGAGTTGTGTGAATGGATTTTTTTTATGGAAAAAAGAGATATGTAAATATCTCTTACACTCAACTTTATTATTATTTAATATTTATTATTATTTTAATATTATTGTTTCCCTCAAGAACACACGGTCTTTAATTACAAATTTTTTATTTATTCTATTTTTTACGCACTAAGATGTCATTTTAGGATCAAGATCAGATTATATTATTAAATGCACGAGTGCATTGTCCTGATTCAAAAAAATTATATTATCAAATGCTACTAAAAAATAACTATAACTTTTAATTGGCGAAAAAAAACACACACAAAACTATGGCTTTTATAAACTGTAAGATTTGAGGAAGCTCTATTGAAAGGATCCAAAATCCTACTAGTTATATTATTGGGTTAATGTGCAAAAATATACATGAGATATTTTTAAAAGTACACATAACACCAAATATTTTTTTAAGAGTAAAAGTAACTATAAACTTTAAAAATATGTGTAAAAATATACATTAACCGTTAGTTGACCTTTGGTTTGAACTTTTTAAAGGTTAATGAGCAATATAAGATTTTCCCAAAAGTGTGTGAGACAAATACTGTTTTGAAGGACAAAAGTAACTATAAACTTCCGAAAGAAGTAATGAGGTGAATATAAATGGTTATGTAGAAATTAATTTTTATTGTCCAGTCAGTAAATTATTATTCCAAATTGAAGATATACTTACATACTCCAAGGGTATTGCACCATATAAATTATGTCTAGTGAAAACATAACAACTCATATTCATTTAAGCCTAGTTGGCTGATAACTCATCTGAAAAAGAAAATTCAAATTTTATCTTATTTTTAAGGAAAAAACATCTTAATTTAAAAAAAAAATAAAACAAAATGATCAACCAATATTTTTCTTAAAAATAAGATAAAATTTAAATTTTTTCAAATGAGTCATCAGTCAACTAGGATTAAAATGATATAAGTTGTTATGATTTCATTGGACAGAATTCAAATGACGTGGTACTCTTAGAGTATGTAAGTATTTCTCTCCAAATTGTTTCTTAATTATCCATGTCATCCTCAATGTCACCATTTTTAATTAAAAATTCAAATAGCCAACTAATAGTCAATATGTATTTTTACACCTATTTTGGAAGTTCACATTTACTTTTATCCTTAAAAAAAGCATTTGTGTTGAGCGCACTTTAAAAAAATCTCATATGTATTTTTGCATCTAAACCCTTAAAAAATTTAAACAAACGGTCAACTAAAGGTCAATGTATATTTTTGTAAAAATTTTAAAAATTCATAGTTACTTTTGCCTCTCAAAAAAACATTTGGTATTAAGCACATTTTTAAAAAAACAATTCATATATATTTTTGCACCTTAACCCTGTATTATTTTATGGGTAAGTGAGGATCACTTCAAACTATAGGTGGATGGATCATTTCTCCATAATGGTAATAGCGAATTCGGTGGAGTCATATGGAATAATGATCATAATTGAATCCGTCAGGCACTATATAAACTCAAAGGAGAGGAATGTATCCATTGATATTTCTCACTATTTCTTCTTTATTTAATGAGTCCACCGTTAGATTAAATTTTAATAGTTGAGATTTAATACTATTCAAAAATATTATCATAACATTAAATATAATAAAAACCTACCATGTTCGATAGAATAAATCCTAATAATTCAAACTTGATCTAATAGTGGATATATTAAATGGAGAGAAAATGGAGAGAACTGTGTGGAAACAAGTCGACAACTCGAGTAAATCAGTGAAATTCTTCGTTTTCCCTTCAGTTTCTGCATTGCACTTCTGTGAAAAGGGCAAGAGTGATGCCTCACTTGCGAGTGTGGTGGATTCTCACTCGAGTGCTGGTGTATTTGACACCGGAACTTGCCTCTCGGGTTGTCACTTGCGGTTAAAGTGCAAGAGTGTGTTTTAGCACTCACGGGTATTTAGCCTTCACTCGAGTGCAAAGATCCGTGCTTGAGTGCTCTTCTTATTTGAAATTTCCATTTGCTCTCGGGTTCTCACTTCCTGGACTTCACTCTCTAGTGCTTGAGTGAAGCATTTGGCTTTCACTCTAGTGAGGTCCTGTGTGCTCGAGTATCCCCGTCTCTGAAAAGTTCTTGTGCTCTCGGGTACTCACTCGCCAGCCTTCACCCTCAGATACCCGAGTGCATACCGTAACATCACTCGAGTGAGGCCGTCTTCACTCGAGTGTCAGTGCCCCATCACTCGGGTGAGGCCATCTTCACTCAAGTGAAAAGTGAAAAATATCAGTGTTTATACTTCCAAAAGGGGATCCTTGAGGTAGTTCTCCCAACCTTTAGTGCTTTTATTAGAGGCATATATTAGTACTTAAGAGACAATAATGATAACCAATTTAAGTATTGTGAAGGTATAAGTATTGGACTAAGTAATAACGCATCGTCCTTAATTATGACTTTAGAATTCGATATTTTCCCAGAGCGTAGAAGGCTCGTGCCTGCTCAAGAATGGAAAGACCAAGGTAGTGACACTTTATCCTATATCATGTATATTTCATTACTTGTTAGCATTAGTTATTGAATATAGATACAGTGAGGGGACGTGGCGAAAGCCCACCTTGAATACAGATACAGTGAGGGGACGTGGCGAAAGCCCGGCCTTGAATACAGATACAGTGAGGGGACGTGGCGAAAGCCCGGCCCTAAATATAGATATAGTGAAGGGATGTGGCGAAAGCCCGACCTTGTATACAGTGAAGGGTACGTGGCAATATACCCGGTCTCAAGTATTGATTACTGCATTATGATATATGTTTACTTGCTTTGTTTAATATGCATCGTATACGTAAACTGTTGCTACTGGGATTCTTTAGAATCTTATTCTTTCCAAATAACATTTTTAGACAGGGCAAGTGAATCAAGAAGCAAGCAAGCATATAAGGGCGACTAGGACTGCCAGCGGTAGTCTTAGATAGAAACTTTTGGTTTTGATTTGTTATCATTTTGGTCGAACGAATGTATTGAATATATTATAGAATTATAGTTTTGTGTAATCCCCGGTATGGGAACTGAGATGGGCAATGATGCCCTGTACAAACTCTTGGATTGATGTTATTATTCCGGGTGAATGTTGGGAATTTTGCTGATACTCTGATATTGTATATGTGACAAATTGAACAGGCCTATTGATTTTATGAATTAATGAATGGAGATATATTTGTACAAGTATTATAAAAAGTTTTTAATTATTCCGGATCTCTTATTCAATTATGAAACGCATTTAAACGCTAATCCCGGCCTTGATCGTGACGGGGGTTACAAACTTTATCTTCTATGCAAGGTGTAGCTTGGGTCCAATGAAACCTACAACACTAGGCGGGAATGGCTCATAATGGGAAAATCAACTAGCAAACCCTTTTTGCTATATCTACTGGGACATATGGATTTCCAGATGTAGCAAATGTTTTGATGTAGGAGCTACTATGGAGAGCTAGAATGCCAAATCAAGTTTCTTCAGAGCATGTTCGGATGAGGAGCTACAAAAGCATCAACAACAACAGGTAACCTATGACTTCCTGAAGGTTTTTATCAAATTAGTAGTGGATGGATTGGTTCTAGAGGATGGAAGAAATGGATGCGGCGGAGTTGTCCTTGACAGAGAAAACAAATGGATATGGAGTTTCAACTGCAAATTCATGAAAGTCCCTCCAACTATTGTTGAACTGATTGGAATCATCTGAGGGCTTCAATTGTGTTGGTCGAAAGGTTATAGGAAAATTTTCCTTCTTGACTACATTGAGGTCATTAATTTAGTTACTAGGGGTTATGACGACAACCATCCCTTTGTTGATGTAATAGAAGAGGTTGGGGGTCTTATTTGTCGTAATTGGCATGTTGTTGTAAACCACGCAATAAGAGATAGTATATCGTACATGGATCATTTAGCTAAATTAATCCATAGTATAGTTGGGAGCCTATGTGTCTTTGATCAACCTTCACATGGTATTCACAAGGAGGTAGGTTGAGGAGAGACTCTAATACGGTTTGATCTAAACTTGTAATTCTCTCTATTGAGTGAAGTAAACTGGTTTATATTAAAAAGTGTTAAACTTATAGTTGTTCTACCTGTTATTGCTGAACCCCTCGATATTCTAAATGGACTTAATATTTGTTAAAATAGAGGGTTAAAAAATTATTCTTTACTCTGATTGTATTGAAGTTGTGAACTTAGTTTTGAGGAGTTGTGATAGCACTCACCTTTTGAAGGACATTAATGATGACAGGATTGGCAAGTGAAAAAGAACAAAGGCATTTTATTAGAATTTATTTTTTTCTTTTCCTTTTTCTATAAAAAGACAATTTATTTATTTTTTAGTATAAAAAAAGTTTGGCTGAGTTCGATTCCACCAACAAGATCCTCACATTGATGAAATTTATAAAAATAAGTTAACATGATACAAAAATTGGGCCTCAGTACATCATAATAAACAAGCATAAAGTAACAAATAGACTAGATATGAAAACCAAACACGCCAGACAAAAAATAAACCAAACAAAGACAATCACTCTACAAATAAGATGTTGTCAATCAAAAAGCTCTAAGTGGGCTTTGGCTTCTTGATCTTAGGTTGTGTGCTTGTATTCTTCACTGGCAAGATAGCCGGAAAAAGAAAAAGGTTGAGGGTGCACCCTAGGTCATCATGGATTATCAAATGAAGGATCAGGCATCAGAGGGTGAACCAATCGTGGGTGAAACTAATACTAGAATATTGTAGTCTTATCGTGCTTCTCTCATGGAATTTGATGGTGTAGCTTATTGGGATGAACCTACGGAGGAAGATTATTTGTTTAATGATGATAAGGATATTGTTTGGGAATTGCCAGAGCTATCGGAGGAAGTGAAAAAGCTAATGAAGTTTTATCCTATTGTTCCTATCTCCTAGGAAGAATTTAATGAACAGTGTCAACCATGGAATGATGCGTTGATTTTAATGATACTGGGAAGAAGGTTTAATTTCTTCATGTTACGTGACTATTTAAAACTGATATGGGGCTTTTCTAGCTTTGAATTGATTGACTTGCCTAATAACTACTTTGTAGTTAGATTTAAGGATAAAGAACAATGGAGAATGCATTATAGAAAGGTGCTCTATGAGGGCCCATGGATTGTTAAACAACACTTTGTTTTGGTTCAAAGGAGATCTCCTTATTTTAATCCTTATAAGAATCCACTGGGAAGAGTTGCAACTTGGGTCAGAATACTGATGTACCTATGCATTGCTATAATCATCATTGTATTGCTAGAGTAGAAGACATGATTAGGAGAACATTGATGATGGATTTTAACACACTTACAGATTTTCAAGACAAGAATTCCAAGGTGGAAAAAGGGAAATTTCTCAGGATATGTGTTGAGTTAGATTTGCAAAAATGTTTGGTTCCTCGAATTATTGCAGTTGGGGAGGTTTTTAACATCACCTATAAAGATCTCGAAGTAATATGTTTCACCTGTGGTAAATTTGGCCTTCGACATGAACAAAGCTCATGGAGTTGTAGAGCGATGCTACAGGAGTAGTAGTGGCGCCACCTCCAGTTGTGACCACGCCAGGAAAGAAGCTGGAATAAGCAGTTACTGAGGAGTATGAATAGTTTGGTAAATGGATGCTTAGTCGAACAAATATGGCACAATCCACAAGGCAAAATGATTAGTCATTGGGCAAACTTTTGCCTACAACACTTGTAAGAAGTACAAAAGGTGGAATGAACTATGTGCAAAAATCTCGATTTTCCATCTTTGAGGATATGGTGGATGAGAAAGAGGACGCTAAGAATCGGAGATGTGACACAGAGAAGGGAAAGGAAATCTCTGATATAAGAACCAAAAGCTGTAGTTGTTATGGAGAAAAGGAACCCTCCCTCTGACACATCTGGGAATACGAGAAGTAGGAATGGGGGAAGAGACAAAGACTTAAGGCTTTTGGTTAAGGGTGTCCAAGTTGCTAAAGGACAAGAAAAAGTTAAGGTTTCAAATGGCTCAGGTGGGGCCAACGGTTTGGCAGCAGGAAGTGAAAATTCTAATAGGAATGGATTACTTGTAATGGGCTAAGCAAGCACTTGTGTTGACAGGAATAATGGAGACATGCATTTAATGGTGGGCCAAACTAATAGTACAAGAATTAATAAAAAGGGAGCAAGGGCTTATAGAGTAGTGAGTAGATGTACTAAAGATGTGGGCTTAAGCAAGCGAAATAAAATGGAGGTTGTTGCAAACACGGACACAACTGAACCTTTGAGGCATATTCCTTTGCATGCACAAAAAACAAACAATGACGAGGTGGAGGCGTTAAGATTAAATGATGGGACAATGTTTCAATGTCCAAACTCGAAGCCTCCTGATCCTTTACAATTCAATCATGCAGACATAGAGACGTCTATTAATGATTATTGCTCTCAAATAGAGGAGACTCAAGGAATGGGTTGCGGGGACGATGTTGGGATGAAGGAGCAACGGTAGTGTTTCCTTCGTCTAATTTTATTTTATTTATCCTATTGCTCCATGATTGTTGTAACTTGGAATTGTAGGGGCCCGGTGGCCATGCCTTCCTTTTAGTTTTTGAAGATATTGTTTGCAAGTATAAAGTTGACATTTTTTTCTTTTAGTGCCCCGAATTAGTGGTACCCATGCAGATAAAGAGGTGAGAATAATGGATTTTAGTCAATAAATAAGGGTAAAAGCCAATGGTTTTGCGGGTAGGATTTGGTTGTTATGGAACAACTCCAATTTTGACATTCAGTACATTGCCTCCAATGTTCAACTACTGCACTGTCAAGTTTTTTAGGTTGGAACAAATTTACAATTTTATTTAATTGCAGTATATGGTGAAATGACAATTCACGGTCGAGTAGGGCTTTGGGAGTCCTTAAGGACTATTGCTAATGCTACATCTAACCCTTGGCTAGTCCTTGGTGACTTTAATACTTTTATATCACCACAGGATAAAATTAGGAGTAAAGAGCCTAGGAGAGTCTATGCAAGCGTTTCTTGATTGTATTAAGGAAATGGGACTTCTTGAGTTGAATATTCAAGGGGATCGGTACACTTGGGATAGAATAGGTCTTAAGGAAAGGCTTGATTGGGTCTTCACTAATTTATCATAGCAACATTACTTCCCGCTCACCAGAGTGTGTCATGAACTCAAATTCACTTTAGATCACAGAGTGGTTTTGGTTACTACTAAAGGAGACGAAGTGAGGGGGAACATGGAAAGAAGATTTAAATACCAAGTAGCATGGAATCTTGAAGAGGAGTTCAAATTGGTAGTTGCTTCTTCCTAGATGGATAAAGATTGGATAGAGGGGGTGTATTGCTTCCAAAGCCTAACATTGAAATGGAATAAGCAACAAGTGGGAAATTTTGAAAAATGAAAGTGTGAGATTATTCGCCGGCTGGAGGATATTGATAGAAAGAAAAGACATAATGTCAATTTAAGTTGTAAACGGCTTGAGGATAAATTGTGGGCAAAATATCATAGGACAACAGCTCAGGAGGAACTGTATTGGTTTCAAAAATCGTGGTGCAATTCATTACAGTGGGGTAATAGAAATACCAAGTTCTTTCATGCGTCTATTAAATTTCACCAATAGAAATAGAAAATTGCTGGTTTACGGAATAAATTAGGGGAGTAGACTGTTGATCTAACAGAGCTAAAACGTATGGTTTGTGATTATTTTCGTCACTTGTATACCAGCAACTCCATGATAGCATCTTCACCTAACTGGTTTGCTAATTTTCCCTAGTTGTCAGCAGAAGATATATCTTTCCTTTCACAGCCTACTGATAAGATGAAGTTAAAAATGCTGCCTTCAGTATAGGTGCTTTTAAAGCACCAGGGCTTGACGGTCTCCAAGTGCACTTCTTTCAATCACAATGGAATCTTTTTAAAGTGAAAGTTTGTGAGTTAGTAGAGAAGATCTTTCGGGAACCAGATAGTATAATAGAGGTTAATCAAACATAAACAGTCTTGATTCCTAAAGTGGACACTCCTTTATTCCTTAAGGAATTTAAACCGACATCTTTGTGCAATGTCAGCTTCAAGATTTTGACAAAACTTCTGGCTATTCGGTTTCGAAGAATCATGACTAAGCTAATTGGTGCTAAACAATATAGCTTCATTACATGTCGCTCGAGTTGTGATAATATCATTATAGTGCAAGAAGGTATACATACCATGAGGACAAGCAAAAGCAAGAAGGGGTATGTGGCCATTAAAGTCGATATGGAAAAAGCATACTACCAATTGGATCGAAACTTCATTAGGGACACTTTTTACTATATAGGGATTGATCCTAGCATCATTGAATTAATCATGGCTACAATCACAAATGCATCCATGCAAGTTATATGGATTGGGGAAGAAGGTCCTCAATTTTTTTCTCATAAGATGTGTTAAGTAGGGAGACCCTTTGAGTCCTTACATATTTGTTTTATGTATGGAACATCTCTGGCAGTTAATTAGAGTTGAATGTGAGGGTCCTCAATTTTTTTCCATAAGAGGTGTTAAGCAGGGAAACCCTTTGAGTCCTTACATATTTGTTTTATGTATGTAACGTCTCTGGCAGTTAATTAGAGCTGAATGTGAGGGTCCACAATTTTTTCCCATAAGAGGTAATAAACAGGGAGACCCTTTAAGTCCTTACATATTTGTTTTATGTATGGAACGTCTCTAGCAGTTAATTAGAGCTAAATGTGAAGCCAAATGATGGAAGCCTTTGAGATTCAAGAATGGTGGTCCTCAAATTTCTCACTTGTTTTTTTGAAGATGATTTAATTTTCTTTACCGAGGCATCAATAAAGCAAATGAATATAGTGAGGGACATCATGAAAAGTTTTTGTGATGTGTCGAGCCATAGAATCAATCTTCAGAAATCAAAGATGTATTGTTCCCAAAATATTCATTTCAATAGGGCTAATGAGTTGAGTAGTATACTTGAGTGGGAGTCACTATAGATTTAGGGAAATACTTGGGTGTTCCAATTATTCACTAATGTATTACCAAGAATCTTTTCGCTCCCATTATCTAGAATGTGAGACACTGTCTTTCTGCATGGAAGAGTCGTTGGTTGGCCATTGCTAGGAGATATACTCTGATTAAATTTGTGATCATTGCCCTACCTAGCTATCAAATGCAATCTATGTTCCTTCTAAAAGGTATTCTGGATGAAGTTGAGAAGATTAGTAGGGATTTTCTATGGAGTCAACACTGTGAGGTTAAGAAAATACATCTTATAGCTTGGGAGAAAGTTACAAAGTCGAAGCAATATGAAGGCCTAGGGATTAAGAACCTTTATAAACAAAATGAAGCTATTATAATGAAACTTTTTTGGGGTTTGCTTACGAAGCGTGAGGCACTATAGGTATAGTGTCTTAGGTAAAAATATCGGTACGGTGAGGAAGATATTCCTAATGTCGTCAGGAAGGGAAGAGCTTCACTTACTTGGAAATCTATCACCTTAATATGGAATACTTTTTTTCAAGGTATTGGGAGGAAAGTGAACAGTGTAATACCCCAAATTTTGGGATCGGAGGCTTAGGAATAAGCCTGAATTAAGTGAACTGCTAAGCCCTATTTTAACAGGTATTCTAAACCTATTCCCTAATGTTTCTTATATTCTTGAGGTATTAAAGGGAATAAAATGGTGAATTAAAGAGTATGGGAAATTTTTGTACGAAAAATGGAATTTGTTGAAGTTGCAAGTGCATGTTGTTTCATTGCTTCCAGTGAGAGTGTTGTTGTGCAATGCATTTGTTGAACAAATGATGTTCAAAAATTATCAAATTTTACAGGGTGAAAGTAGACATCCTAAGCTTTAATTTGAAAGGTCATATGACTCAATTAGAGCTATATATAAAAAGTTGGGTATTTTTCATATTAACCCAGAAAAACTATGAATTTTTTGGAACAACATGTAAAGATTGAAAGTCTGGGAATTTTGTACTTCTATTTGTCTAAAGGCTATATTTTTTCTTAAAACTAAACTCAATAAGAGTTCTATAGTCTTTGGAATCACTCTGATTCGATTTTTCTAGAATTAGTTATGATTTTTTAAAATTTGAGCAAAAAACTTGATAGAATTGCCAAATAACCCAAAAATGGAATAAAAATTGTATTGGCTTATTCAAGAAGCCAATATTTATTCCTTTTTTCCTCTTGATTTTCGGTCAAGTAAGGGAAATTAGGGAGAAAATAAATTCTTGGTCCATATTAAAAGGAGAAAGGATTAATTATGGCCAAGAAATAAATGAAGCACATGGTAATTCCATTAAACAATATTAAACCAAAAAGCAAGAGAGATATTTTGGGAGCACATTTTTCTCTTGCTCTTGCATAATTTCGGTCAACTAAAACCAAATAGAGAGAGAAGGAGTGTTCAAGAAACATAGAAGACAAGAGAGAAGGAGATCACAAAAGGAAAATCCAAGGTAAGTTCAAGGTGATTTCTACTTGTTCTTGCCTCCAAATTCATGGGCAACTCTTTCTAACCTCTAATCCTTCTTGAAACATACATATAGCAAGAGGAAAATCAAGGGAAAGAAGGAGAGAGGGAGGACAAAATTGGAGTCTAGAGAGAGAAATCAAAGGTCAACTCATAAACCTTACTCTCTTGGTTGAATTCAAGGTTGTGTTGTTGTTGTGATTGGATTCTTGGCTTATATTGGTTGGTTTTTATGATTTGGGATGTTAAAATCCAAAGGGGAGGTGCTGCCCAAATTCACTCTAATCATGTGCAATTAGTGTTTAAATGGTCAAACATGTGATTAGGAGTGTATACAAGGTGTTTAATGGATTGAAATCAAGAGAACTCAATTTTCCTAAAATTTTTCAGATTTGGGCAGGGGTATTTTCGTCCATTAAGTGTTGGAATTTCATCAATTTGATGGTTCCATTGTGTTCAGGAGGGAAACTTGTGTAAGGTTGATGTTGACCACTTTGTGAGAAAAGCCCCAGAATGTGAAATTGCAAAAATAGCACTGAAACCCTAAAATAGAGGCTGCAAAGGGCATTCTTGTCTTTTGTCAGTGAATTTGATAATTCCAAGTCCAAAAATGGATTCCTTGGGGTGAAAATATGTCAAAATAGCTCAGTTCAAAATTTCAGGAAAAGTACGGCCGGGCGGGGTCCCTGGGGGCATTTTGTTTAAGTTTCACCATAAGCTAATATAAACACTATGGAAGTGCCTAAAATGGGACATGAATGGGTTTTAACCTATTTCTTGTACATTTGGTATTTTAGGACCGAATTAAGAGCCGAGTTGTAGGCACGCTTTATGAGGCGCACGTTACGAAGCAAGAAAGGGTTAAGGTAGGGAACTTACCTCTCTTGCATGTATTTGATATCTGTGCTGGTGTATTAATGCATATTATTGCTTTGCTTGATTATGTAAAACATATATGAATGATTGAAGCTATGTTTCTGTTTATACTGTGGCCATGGTTTTGTTGCACGAAATATTGAGCATGCAGATATGTTATTATGTTAGCATGAGTTTATGTAATGTAAGCATGTCATGCGTTAAGCACTTATCTTGTATGCATATTGGTACTATTTTCCTACTGAGATTCTCTCGAATCTCACCCCTACCAACAATTTAGATAGGTAAGTACTAAAGCTGGGAAAACGGGCCGGCCCTTCACGGGCTCGGGCCTAAACGGGCCGGCCCGTTTAGGCCCGTTTCCTAAAAAGTACCATATTTTTGAAGCCCGCGGCCCTACAGGGCCCTAAATGGGTTTAAACTCATTTTAATTCAAAATTTTTTTTTAAAGTTTTACAATTTATTTATTATTTTGCTTTAAATTTGTATACATTATTTTTAAAGCTCATAAATTTTGAGTTAAAATAATCATCTAATGTCCAAATTAACCTTTTTTTTTAAGTTTAAATGAATAAAACATTGTAGAAAATAAAATAAATCAAACCAATTAATAAGTGTTTGCCTGTTATTAATACTCTATTAGGAATTTAGGTGTCTCTCATATTGATAATTTGATATAATGATATTATATTTATTAATTTATTTTAAAAAAATATTAAACGGGCCTAAAAGGGCCGGCCCGTAGGGCTTCAGGGCTGGCCCTACAGGGCTTGCGGCCTTACAGGGCCGGCCCTTTTAGGCCCGCTTCCATTTTCATCCTCTAAATCATAGGCCCGGCCCTTAACGGGCTCGGGCCTAAACGGGCTCGGCCCAAATTCCCGGCTCTAGTAAGTACAGAAATTATGCAAAAAGCAAGGAAGAGAACTACATGGGAGGAATGCGGTAGTGGAATGAAGATAGGAAGATGTCTCCGTTTCGTTTGGACGAGTTTAGACACCGAAGTAGCTCTGTCAGCTACATTGATTATAATTATCATGCACAAACCCCTATAGGGAATTTCTATAATCATGCACATAATATCAGTATATTTATGCTATTCCTTTGTTGCTCACCAAATCACGCAATAATATTCCGCTGTAAGTTAAGATAAGGGTGTGACAAATAGTGGTTTCAACACTAGTTTCTGGTGGGATAAATGGGCTCCTCTTGAGGATCCACTTATTTCTTTTGTGCCTGGTAATATACTCATTAATGTTAAAGACAAGGTCATAGACCATGTACTTCCAGAGGGCCAGTGGAGCATTGACTGATGGCAGTGGATTCTTCCTCCTAGGGTTATTTCGATTATCACTATGATGAAACCCCCAACCCTTCCATATCCTGATGGCTTTTGATGGTGGCCAATGGCTGATGGAGTCTTCACAGTTAAATCGGCTTATGAATTTATTGCTAGTAAGGATAAGGGGTCGAGGAACTCCTGGTAGAGCAAGCTTTAGAAATGGCAGGTACCTGAGAAAATGAAGATGTTCTTATGGCAAATGGCTTACGAGAGACTTGTCATAGACTCGCTCAAAGCTAAGAAAGGTCTAACACAGACAATTACTTGTCCTTTTAAGTGTCAGTGTGAGGAAACAACCTTACACATTGTGAGGGATTGTGAGAGAGGGAGGGAAGTATGGGCAATTATTTTAAATCCTAACCTTCTATCTAGATTTTTCTCAGGTGATTTGTAGGGCTAGCTTAGCTAGAATACCAAACACAGTCCGGCTCGAGGAAGATTCAATACCTAGGCTTGGACTAGAGTTTTTGGCCTAGTCTGTTGGCTCTTATGGACGTCGAGGAATGTGTTCATGTTTAATGGATGAATGATTTCATCTCAAGAGCTTTTACACAAATGCAATCATCTTCTTATAGAGAGCATGGTTAACAATAGGTTACGACACACCATTTTTCATGGACACAGTATGCCAGAGAGAGCTTGGACTCCACCATTGAATGGCGTAATATGTGTTGATAGGGATGGCTCTGTTTGGCCCCAACAACAAGCGGCTTGTGGCGGAGTATTGCATTATGCAAATGGAGAATGGCTTATGGGATTTTATAAGGCTCTTGGTATATGTTCGACTATTGAGGCTGAATTACTAGCTATTATAAACAGGGTCTTATAATCTGTCAATAACTAAACATTGATAGGATTGTGGTATATACAGACTCTTTGGAGGCTTTCAATTTATTGATGAGGGGGGTGTGATCATGAGCACCCTCTTAGTCATGTTATCATACAGGTTAGAGATTTTCTATATCCCAGACTATTTGCAGAGTTTATCATACATGCAGAGATGTTGTCCAACGTACCGACTATCTGACTAATGAAGGCCACAAGGGTGTGTCTGAAACGGTGTTTGTACCAGAAGTCCTATATGGTTGTTTAAGTATGTTTTTGGAAGACAAGCTTTACTTGTCTTAGGCATTGATGGCTAGGCTTAAATCCTAGTTATTTATCTCAAGCTATGCTTGCCTTTATATCTTTAAAAAAAATAATAAACCAAACATCATCATCAATATCAATCATCAATATCAATATCAATATATTATAAGAATCTATTCTCTAAGCTGATACATCCAACAGCTTATTTACGGCTTAAGACTTATTTTACTGTTCACAAGCCGCCTCTGTTTTTTCTAAATAAAAAATATTGTCCTCGGGCTGCGAACAAGCCATTTGCTCAATCCCTCATTTCAAATTTTAAAATTTCAATGTACATGGTACATGTAAATGGCGGGCAAGAAGAAGACGTTATGCCTTCGGCAGCTGACTCCTGTCTCCCGGGCAACTTCATCGAAGCGCGTCCATTAGGCACAATTTTCTCAAATTATTCTATCATATCCTTCTCATTCATCGGAAGATTCCCTAGGGGTTTCAGCTGCCGATCGGGATTTCTCTTGATTTCTTTTTTGAAACGAGTTTATTCCAGCCTTAGGGTTTTTGTCAATCTTGTAATTTTCTTATAGTTCTGGTTTTGATTCGTCTATGCTCTTGGTCAGAGGCAGAAGATGTACAGCAACTTTAAAGAAGCGATTACCCAAAAATTCACTGAGTATCTGTGGTAAGCAGAGGAGATCCGGGCTGTTCTTGATGATAGAGGGCCTAGCCTGGCGTCCAATAGGAAGAAAATATTGTTGTCAAGGTCCATAGGATCATCTTCGTTGAACATCCAAGCCGATTGCTCTAAAGCGCTCCTCATCGGTATTTCAATCTCTTCCCTATCCTGATATCATTAAACTTAGTATTGAATAACCAACTATTCGACTATGAAACTAATCCTCCTGAATTATCCTTTATTATTCCCAAGAGTGAACATCTAGGGGAGTCAAATATGCACTGCCAACAGGCGTTGGTTTCCTTCAAGTATAATTTGGAAACGTTGGAATTGAAATCTCTGGAACAGAAAGGCACCACTTCTGAACAATTAAATTATACCTGCCAAAACGATACCTTTAAGGATGATCAGACTTCCGATCAAGTTCTTGCTGAGAGTGGCACTAAAGGACATCATACAACTCATGAAAAAAGCATAGATCAAGCAGTTGCCTCTTCCTCTGTTTGCTTTGGCAATGGCGCGGAGATGTTTTCAGACAATCAAATCAAAATTTGAAGCGAAGAAGTCGAGACACCGAGGGATTTGAGGGTCACAGTGAAGTAAGTTGTTTTAGATTTACATTACTCAACTTCTATGCATTCATTAGGTGTATATTACATTATGCAAATATTTTCTCCATATTTCATTGGAAAAAAATTATGTGCAGGGTGTTGAGGAAGAATCAGCCTTTGCTATAAAGGCAAGTCCTGCACGGCGATGTACAGGTTCCAATAGAAGCCGTGCAGCTGAAGTGCATAATCTATCTGAAAGGGTGATCATGTCATTTTCTAATTATATTTTGCTAAATATAGAAAGCATCCTTTTTTTCTAAGTTTGTGTCTTGTAGTCTATCATTTATATGATTAAAGAGTATTATTTTTTTTGGACTTATGTACACAGAGGCGAACAGACAGGATCAATGAGAAGATGCGTGCTTTGCAAGAGCTCATACCCAATTGCAACAAGGTTTGACTATTTCTTTTCTCATTCTTGCTATGCTCACTTGTGTTGCTTCATAAATAATGGAACGCTCTTCTTTCATGATTCTTAACTAAACAAAATAGGCTCATCAAAGTTTGTTCTAAGTTAAAGTATGATAAGATTTTCAAAGTTTCAGTCATAAGTGCTCTAAATGAAGCTCACTTTCTTTTTTGGGGGATTTCAGCCCTCTGCAAATGTATGAAATATGATGTTTCATTGAGTGAATTCATATTTGAAATTGCAGAAGATCAATTCCCCAAACATAACCAATTAAGCACACACAAACACCTGATTTGTCATGCTCTTCATTGACTTAGCTGACTTCTTACTTGAAATATAAGGTGGACAAAGCTTCAATGTTGGATGAAGTAATTGAGTATCTGAAGACATTTCAACTCCAAGTTCAAGTGCTCTCTCTCCTATACTCAGGATCAAATCTTAAACTTCTTGTATGAGTTATTACAAGTTGTTTCATTGATCAAACTTTAGGGATTTGGAGGTCTACAAGCAGCAAAACAAAAAAGCAACATTGAAGAATGAGAGGGGAAGAACAAAATTAAACTTAAATCCTCAAATCCTTGAAGGTGAAAGGTAGATGCCTCTCTTCCTTGATTTTCATTTCAAAGAAAACATTCCTGGGATTTCCTCTTTTTGTGGTCTAAATCAATGGCTTCGTTTTTCTGGATGATGCACATTAATGTTATTGAAGTCTTTGAATTTGCATTGACAGCTTGAACTTAATGTGCATTGGTTTTACTGTCAGTTTGTTCTTTTCTAAAAAAAACACATTGCAGGCTATGACTCTTTTCTCTTAGAGTGCGTGAGCAGTAAAAGGTAGTTTTACTTTTGGAGAAGTTACATGGCTGACTTAGGTTATTCTGCTATCATTTCTTCTTTTTAGTAGCCAAATTCTGTTATTCAGCCTTATCATGTTTATGGTGTATGTTCATCATGTTGTATGTTCACCATAGTCATTCTTATTCCTCTATTAATTCAATTGATTATTTGTTTTGGGTTTGAAAAGTCTTTTGGACAGATCTCGCTTGCTTTGTGTATAGGATTGATGGGTCTCTCCGTTTCACTCATGAACAAAGTATATATTTCTTTAATAACAACAAAAGCCTGTGCTAAGCCATGCTTGAAAATCGATTTGAAAGGTCTAAAGGAGAAGGTGAGTTTTCCTTTCTTAACATTTGCCTGCCATAATAAAGTTGTTGCTTTTCTCATGTCAGCCATCATATATCTGTAGAAAGAAGCAGAACAATAAGGCTAAGGAGGGAGAAAAAACACAGGGAAAGGCAACAAAGCATAAATGAAGAAAGATACAAAGGCTATAGTCAAATTTTGCAATTCATAGCTCTGCCCCTATGATAAAGACAAGATGAAAGAAGCCTTCATGAAAGAAGTATAAAAGCAACAGAAGTTTTAATTACCAAATACATAAGACTTATAATTGAACCACTTTTGTGAGTAATTTTTCATTGATAGGAAAGTTAGAGAAATTACCTTTCTTGCATGTCAATATTGTTAGATTATGGAATCAGTTTGAGCACTTCAGGCATGATGTTGACAAATTTACTATTGGTCTTTTCTTTTCATAGAAGAACACCGAGAAGTTCGTGAATATGTGAGTTGATTTAGTATAGGAAATTTGAGTATCAGAGCTTTTGATCTTCAATCTATGGTTTTGCCCAAATTTTCTCCTTTTGTTGGTAGCATTTTTCTCTTACAAATTTATTATCTGAGATATTCATGTTTTAGTTGTTTAGTTTGCATAAGCGGTCATGTCTTTAGTTTGCGTTGAAGTTATCTCAGTTCTATTGTTTTGTTGCACGTCGTTATGTTTGGTTTATGTGATTGTTATTGCATGTAGAAGAAGGACGGCAGAAACTACAAATCTACAATGGTTGACTAACCAAATAATAAAATTAATATGTGATAAGAGGAAATGTTAGGGATTTTTTTGGGGTTAGTTTGATATTTTTAAGTTTATATTTTAGTATCGGGTCCTTCTAAATAATTACTATTGTTAAGATTCTCCATAATAAATATTATTTTATCTGGGTCCTTATTTTCCCTAAATTTTAATGTCCCTTGTCAAAAGCATGTAAAATTGCATTGTTGTGATTTAGTGATTATAATTAAATAAAATAACTTCTGATTTACAAGTTCCTCATATGATACTATGTTTTATAATTCAAGAAGATATTGAAGAATCTTGATGTATCATCCTGTTGAGTTGTATCAATTTAAAAGTTGTATGAAAAGGAATTTGTCGTTCTTTATTACGTTAGCTATAGCTATTCATGATTCAAATAATATTCTCTTATATCAAATTTGTTGCATATAAAAATTACAAAACAAGCGCACACAAAAATTATCATATATTCTTTTTCTTCTTAACTCTCAATTGAGTTGCTTTTTATTATAATTGAAATGAAATGGCTCTAGATTTACAATCTCCCTAAGTGGGGAAGCACACAAATATTGTTTATAACACTAGGAGATATTTAGGAATATTGATGCATCATCCTATTGAGTTGTACCAATTATTACTACATTATGCGAAACATTTGTTGTTGCTAATTAGTAATTACAATGTGCCAATAACTAACAAAGTATGAAACAAAGGAAAAAACATATCAATATGTGCAAGCTCACCGTGAAAATATAAAAATTCCAGATTTATAAATTTCTCATGTAAGGCAGGGGAAGCACACGCTAAGATAGACGGCTTTATTGCCATTTCTTGATATATAATCCTTCACATTTTCAATTATTAAAGATGTTGCCCCACTTCCATTCTTTATTGCTGTTTTTTTTCAGTCACTTTATGTTACTTTTCATTGTATTTTTTTTTATAAACCCCATGTAACTTATTCAGAAAAGCTAATTAGTGATAGTAGAACTCTTGATATCGTACTATTATTCCATGCTACTTATGTTATCAATGATATAGTATGTTTAAAATATGAAAGATAATAATTTAATTTTAGGAAAATGATATAATTAAGCATAACTGTTTTATAAGTACAAGCATTCCGTGCAACGCACGGGAGAGTACAATCTAATTTAAGATAAAACTAGTGAGTAGCCTGAAGGAAGCAAACCTAATCATAACACTACTCATTCCATGACTACTGGGGCTCATATATATTGCAGCGATACATGCCAATAAATAATAAAAAGAGAATAATAAAGCTGCCCACCGACTCAACTCAAAGAAGCTCTAAATATTGAAATTATTTATTTTTCTTTTCAGTTATTTTTTATCTGCCAAATTCAATACAGCCTAAATTTCTTGATAAAAAAAATAAAAAGATTACAGCATAAATTGGGTGTGGGTTTATTTTATATTTCTGTCACTCTAGTTCTTTTTAACATTCAAATTAGGCGAAAATTATAGAATTGAGACAAGTTTTGAAAGTCAATGGTAAAACCTCACGAAAATTACTATATATATATATATATATATATTTGCAGGACAAAATTAACTTCTACTTTTCTAAATTTAAACTAGTCTTGTATTTGTCTTCCCTCTAATTTTATCATAAGTTAATGCTTCTATCCTTCCCACATTTATATATCACATTATTTTAAGGGTTTTGAAAATGAAAATTTAGGAAAATTGCAAGAACGTAAAACTTTTAGTTTGTATTGAACACACAAAAAAAAAAAAAAAGTTTTAGTTTGCAAGTCATTGAGCAATCGATTATTAATCCTTGCGGAACAAGCAATTTTTAATGGACAAAAGATGTCCATGATGACGGATTTTTAATTATATGAGAAATGGGCCCAAGTCCATTGTATTTGGGCCATTGCTACGTTCTATTTCTTTTCCATTGGTGATATGCTTTTTAATTAATTATCAAAAATTATTTTCAATACTTCCTTTAAAATAATTAGATTTTTATGATCACACAAACGGAGTTAATTATGGTCCTTGGCTCTTACCTTTTTCTTCCAGTTCTTCTCATTTCAACTATTAGATTGAAATTTGTGTGGTTCAGATTTAATGTTTTATAAAAATATTTTTTAAATATGTTTATTGTAGTTTCAAATCATTATAACTAAAATTTAGTAGTTTTTATTTAGTAGTTTTTGAATTTATTTATTTATATTTTATTAATATTTTTATAAATCATTAAATCTCAATTGCTCAAATTTCAATGTAAATGTTGATAAATAGTAGGTTTTACATATAGAACCAAGTTCAACTCTTAATTAGATCTTACATTAAGAACTGGAGAAGTACAATAATTTTTTCTAAATATTATTTAAAAGTCCTTATTTAAAAATTTTATTGGTGAGGAGGATTTTATAGATTTTTAATTAACAGAAAGTATCATAGTATGAAATTACACAAAAAGATATCAGCACTTGAATTCCTGTCTCTATAGCCAATAAAATTCTAGACAATGACTTTGTTGCATATTTTCTCTAATTTTTCTTTCACACTATATAGTTTTCATGAGAATGTTTGTCATGACCAAAGATATTAAAAATCTTTATGAATGTTCTAATAATCGTTGATTTTGTCAAGTGTAACATCCCAAATTTTATTCATAAAAAATTCCTGATATTAAAGAGAATAAAATAGTGAATTAAAGAGCACAGGAAATGACAAAACAATGCAATTGGAGGTCACACACAACATGATTATGTTTGAAATATAAATTGTAAAATTTGGATTTGCTGTCAGTGTGTTTTCTTGTGTGGCAGTCTCATTGTGTGATGGTTTTTCGATAATCAAATGATGTCCAATAAATGTAAAATTTTTCAGAATAAAAGTAGATATATCAAGATTTAATTTGATAGGTCATATAATTTATTTGGACCTATACATTGAGAGTTATGCATTTTTAAACTTAGTCAAGTGAAACTAGCAAGTTTCTGTGACAGTGTCCAATAAATGATAATTCTGGAATGATGTGCGTCCAGTTGGCTAAAGAAAATATTTTTTCTTAGAAATAGACTTAATAAGGGTCACATAGCCTTTGGAACCACTACAATTGGATATCTATAAATAAATATATGAATCTTCAAAGTTTGATAAAAATTCTGTCAGCTATTAAGTAAGGTGCGAAATTAAAAAGTTAATGGCAAAAATGTATGGGCAAAATAGCCATTTACCTATATAGAAATTCAAAGCCCATACTTTCCCCTTGTTTCATGACATGGGACGTCCAACAAGGAGAAGCAAGAGGAAATTAAATACTTGGTCTCAATTAAATAAAAGATGAAGCAATTTGAGCCAAGTAAAATAAGTTGAAAAGTCAAAAGTAAGAACATGTGTTAATTAGCCATAAAATAATAATACTTAAGGAGGTGGAATTGGGATATTTTTGAGATCATTGTCCCTTCCCAAAGACACTTCATTTTGTCCAAAAGAGAGAACAAGAAGGGAATAATTGCTCTTAATAAACATGCTCAAAGCTAGAGCAATTTTGACCAAGTGTGTTTGAAAAGTCAAAAATTGTAGGTAAATAACTACAATTAAAATTTATTTGAGAAAGAAAAATTTGTGATAATTCAAGAAGCTCTTTTGGTTGTTTCCAAAGGCCATATTTGTATATCATCAATGGAGAAAGAGAAAAGATGATGACATGAATTCAACTAGCATGTTATGAAAGTAATTAAATATTATATTTTGAAGGAGGTGGAAGGGATATTTTAAAGGCTCTTTATCTCTTTCCAAAGGCCTCATATTTCGGCCAAGTTGAGAAAGGAAAAGAGAGAGAGAGCAACTTGAAGAAAACAAGAGCAAATGAAGAGAAACAAGGTCCGAGAGGCAAACTAGGTAAGTTTGCAAGTAAATATCACTTGTTCTTGTCTCTAATTCATGACAACTCTTTCTAATCTCTATTACTTCTTGAAACACATGTGTGGCAAGCAAAATCAAGAGGAAAGAAGGAGAGAGAGGTGGCATTTTAGAGAGAGAAAGAAAAGGAAATCAAGCTTGAAAGCTTGTCTCATCTTGATGATTTATGCTTGTTGTTGATGTTGTTGTTGGTTTTGTGGCTTTGTTTTGGCTTGGTTTGTGATTAGGAATACCAAATCGTAAGGGGAGGTGTTGCCCAAATTATAATTAATCATGTTTAAGATGTGTTTAAGTGGTTAAACAAATGATTATAAGTGAAAATGAGGTGTCTAGTTGAATGGAATCAAGAAATTCCATTTTTCCCAATTTTTATGGAATTTCCTCCAAAGGAATTTTAGCCATGTTGGAGCTGGAATTCGGTTGATTTGATGATTCCATTGTATTTAAAATGGAAAATTGTATAGGGTACATGTGAATTATGAAGTACAAAGGCCCTAGAATGTGAAATAACAAAATGACCATTAAAACCCTAAGTTAGGGGTTATCAAGGGCATTTTCATCTTTTGACAATGAATTTAGTAAAACTAAGGTAAAAAATGGATTCTACACATAGAATTTTGTAGGATTAGCCCAAGTCATATTTTGATAAGGTACAATTAGACCAGGTACAAAAGGGTTTAGACCGGGTCTCCAGAGGCATTTTGGTAATTTTACCGTTTTAAGAAAAAATAACCAACACAATGAGTTTGAAATAATACATGAATGAGTAATAACTCATTTATTGTAACTTTAGGATTTTAGGATCGGATAGTAGTCTGATCCAAACAAGGAATATTAGACCGATAGATAGGTAGTGAACTTACCCTACTTGCATGTATTTGATATTTATGCTAGTGTAGTAATGTATGTGATTGTTTAACTTGATTGTGTAGAGTATATTTGAATAATGAAACTCTGTTTCTGTTTATGCTATGACCATGAGCATAGTATGTGAAGCATTGAGCATGCAAATATGTCATTATATGGCAATCATCTAGTTAAAGCTAACATGTCTTGCACGTATCATATATCTTGCATGCATTATGGTAACTGTTTACTACTGAAATTTCCCTGGACCTCACCCTCCCCAACCAACCATTCAGACAGGTGAAAACATGAGATGTGCTAAGAATAGTGAAGAGAACTGCACGAAATGCAGTAGTGAAACGAAGATGGGAAGATGTCTGCGTTTCATTGTAGTAGGTTTAAACACCCTAGTAGTCCTATATGGCTACATTATTTGTAATTATTATATACAATCCCTGTAGAGAATTCATGTAATCAATCACTTATTATCAGTATTTTTATGCTATTTCTATGTGCCTACTGGACTACGCTCAAGCACTCTAAAAAATGTAAAAATAAGGTATGACCTTGCACCAAGACTATGTACATTGATTAGATTTAATGTGGTGGGATGTCCCTTGTAATATCCCGAATTTTGGGATTGGAGGCTTGGGAATAAACCTAAATTAAGTGGACTGCTAAGCCCCGGTTTAGTAGATATCCCAAATCTATTCTCTAATGTTTCTTATATCTTTGGGGTATTAAGAAAGTAAAATGGTGAATTTTGGAGAATATAATTATGTTTTCGGTGAAATTGCCTATGAGGTAGTGAGCTTGTCATGTGATTTTGAATGACCAAATGATGAGAAAAAATTATTAAATTTTACAGGGCGAAATTAGACATCCTAAGCTTTAATTTGATAGGTCATATGACTCAATTAGACTTATACACAAAAAGATATGAATTTTTGAAGTCAGCACAGAAAAACTGTGAAGTTTCTGAAACAATGAGCAAAGATTAAAATTCTGGGAATTTTGTGATTCCATGCAGCAAAATTCTATATTTTTACCTAACACTAGACTCAATAAGGGTTTTATAGGCTTTGGAATCACTCCAATTCGAGTTTTCTAGAATTAGTTATGATTTTTCAAAGTTTGGGCAGAAATCTGCCAGAATTTCTAAAAAATCCGAAAATGGGAAAATAAATCAAGGAAATTTTAATATATGATAAAAGCACTTTTGGCTTCATCTTCTTCCATTTTCTGTCGTGAAATAGCAGCCATGGAGAGAGAGAAAGTTGAGATTTTTAGAGAGAGAAGGAGCGGAGAAAACTCACAAAATAGGTCGATTTCTTCGGTGAATTCGTACCTAACATGTATAATCTTTCTCCTAAGCTTCTCTTCTATGTTGTTTGAGGTATTTGAAGCAAGATTCATGGTGTTTTGAAGTTAGTGTTTTCAGCCACAAGAAGGAAAAGCTAGTGGGAGCTTGAGGTAACTTCCAAACTCTTGCATATTGACTATTCTGGCTGCTATAGACAATTTAATCGGTGAAATTTCGCTTGATTGTCTTTGTGTGTAAAAATGGAAAATGGGTTGTGGGGGCTGTTATGCTGCCCAAATTGATACTAAATGGTAGTTTTAACCTAATTGAATAGTCAATAAAGTGGTTCGGAGTAGAAAGGAGCGTGTTTACGGAGCCGAAACCGAAAAACCCCAATTTTTCCTAAATTCCTATAAGTTTCAGCCATCTCTAGAAATGGACCTTAGAGTTGGATTTTCAATGATTTGATGGTTCCATTGGATTCAGGAGGGAAAATTAGATGGGGTTACAGTTGGGCACTTTTTCAGAAAAGGTCGAGAAAGCATAATTACGAAAACGCCCCTAAAACCCTAAAAGTAGGGCTGCCAAGGGAAATTTCGTAATTTGACATTGAATTTGATAATTTTGAGTCCTGAAATGGATTCCTTGGATGAAAATATGTCAAGATAGCCCTAGTCAAAAATTTGGGAAAACGTGCCATCGGGCTGGGTACGGCGGGGCTGGGGTCCTGGGGGCGTTTTGGTAAATTTTCAAGATAGACTCATATAACCCCCAGAAACACTATGGAAGTGTCTAAATAGTACATTTGACATTGTAGGATCGAATATGGAGCCCTGAGCTGTTGGCACGCATTACGAGGCACACATTTCGAGGCGGAAAAGGGTTAAGGTAGGGGACTTACCTTACTTGCATGTATTTGATATCTTTGCTTGTGTAATGATGTATGTGATTGCTTTACTTGATTGTGTAGAGCATATTTGAATAAATGAAGCTCTGTTTCTGTTTTCGCTGTGGCCATAGGCTTGTTGTATGAAACATTGAGCATGTAGAAATGTCATTATGGGGCATACATCTAGATAAAGCTAACATGTCATACACATAGCATCAATCATGCATGCATTATGGTATCTGTTTCCTACTGAAATTCTCTCGAATCTCACCCTCCCCTACTAACAATTTAAACAGGAGAAGACAAAAGATATGTTAAGAGCAAAGAAGAGAACCGTACGAGAGGAATGCAATGGCAGAACGAAGTCAGGAATATGTCTCCCTTTCACTGAGACAAGTTTAGACACCCAAGTAGCCCTGTGCGGCTACATTAATTGTAATTATCAGGTACAAATCCCTGAGGGGAATATATGTAATCATGCACATATTATCAGTATAGTTATGCTATTCTTGTGTTACCTACCAAACTGCATATCGTTTTCCTTAAATACTCTGGTAAAGATGAAATTAAAGTAAGGGCGTGACATCCCTCATAAAGCATGACCAAAGATATTAGAAAATTTCATTACTTTATATTGAAATGTTGAGCTTAGGCATGCTTGCACAAAAGATAACAAATTGTTAATGAACTACTCATTCCAAGTTTTCATAATACTCATATTTATTAGGACATTTTTTATTCTATCTATTAAATTTTATTCATTAAGTGCCTGCATAGTTTTTCAAAATGTCACAAATTATAAAGTTTGTATTAATTACAAATAATTTTCTTTAACCTTTTTTTATTATTCTATGAATTAGATGAAAATCTAGTGTATCCCTTCCCCTCCGTATAATAAGTCATTCATAACTACCCTCTCGAACTAAAAAGATATGGTTAACTAATTAACTTGGGAAAAATAACAGAAGAAAAAGAACTTTTAATTGCAAAATTATAAATTAGATTTGTTATCAAGAATTAATAAGGTAAATAATGACAAGACTTGGTAAACAATTCACAATCCATTCTATGAGAAAAACTGATTTGAGATTTTACAATTTTAAAGTTTTTTTCTTATCAATTCTCTCCTATTTTTGTCTAAAAATAATTTTTTTTTTATATTTGGCTTCTTCTTCTTTTTTTCAAAAAAAAAAAAAAAATCTTGTTTTCCCTACTGGAATTGCTTAGAGAAGCATGACATATGAAGGATCAAATGGGCGCTGGGGCTCTTGATTCTGGACAAAAGGATTTGGTAAGACAAATGACGTATTTGATATAAGGAATCAAATCAGAGGAAGACAAATGTGACGTCCAAGTAATTGCAATAAATTTGAGGTAAAGGAATAGAACTTTCTTTACCCTCATATCCTCTCCATACCCTTCTCAGAATATTCATCATCACACCCACATTTATTATTAATTAAATACTTCTTTTGATCATAAATATAAAAGGTTTATATTATTGGCATTAAATATAATATCCTCAATACAAATGATTACAAATAGCATTTTAACGTTTTTTACTAAAAAAACCTAACTTAACTAATTTATTTAATATCTGAAAGTTAATTATTTAGTATCTACATTTAAGTAAGACAGGAGGAAGTAATTAATTAATGAAACAAAGCATAAACCCGTTCCCTCAGGATCTCCTTGTTTTCTCAGCCTCTGTCCAATGTGCATATTAATTAATTAATTAGTTAATTATTTTGGTTGGTTTCGTGTATTGTATTACTATATTATATTTATTGTATGTATAAATGTCTTTATCTTTCGTTAATCCCTCTTGATCTTTTGACCAGCAGATGTAAAGTGACATATTCCGGTTGAAAAGATGCCTTTGGATATAACTAAAATATAATAATTAATTAATTAGAGGAATAATTGAGCAAACAATAATGAGACGAAGTTGAAAGTTCAAAAGGCATCTCATAACAGTGCCTTGAACTGCCACATTACTATCAGCTTTAATTATTTTATAAATATTTCCACATCCATATCAAAATTGTTCTAAGATGTTATGTTTTGTCTAACTTATATTTATAATAATAGTGGTCCTGATATATAGCTTAGTATATGAATACGATATAGAGGAATTTAATAGGATGAAAATAGTTTGTGTACTTTAATTTATTGCATGTGATTATAGCAGAAAAAATGTATACTTATGTGATATTAATTTAGTTAAAAAAAGTACTGAATCCAATTGCATGAACATTTTTTGCACATGTAAAATGGAAAGAGGTTACAATAACTTTTAAAATTTTTTTTGAACGGCACTTTTAATATTTTTTCAACTCATAAGAAAATGATGATTTATATTCAAAAAATAATAAATAATAAAATGATACCATTGGTGTGTGTGTGTGTGTGTGTGTCTACGATTTGTATCTATAATCTTTTCTGCCCTAATTATAAGGTGTCTATAGAAGACTTTCTTAGTCAATAATATAATATATATGTTATGTAATATTATATATTTTCCATTTTCACACCTCTAAGACTGTTTAGCAAGTGATCTCCTAAATTGTCCCAATTAAAAGGAATGAATGTTTTAGGATATTCACATTTCTTATACTCCCTCCGGTCCTAATTATAAGATAAAGTTGACTTTTTTGGAGAAATTAAGGAAGCCAATTAAATTACTTTAGAGTATTTTTATTTTTATTTTTTTCTCCAAACTAATTAATTTGACTAATAAACTAATATATAATCTAAGGATATTAAAAATATAAACACTCTAAAGTAATTTAATTGGCTTCCTTAATTTCTCTAAAAAAGTCAACTTTGTTTTATAATTAGGACCGGAGGGAGTAATAAATAGAGGTAAAAAAGTATAATCTTGAGCTATTTTTTTAAAAGAACAAATTTCATAGCAACAAACTTAAAGTAATTGAAAACATCTCATATTTAAAAATAAGAGGCTGTGTATACATACACACCCCCATGCAGCCCTGAGATTTGTTGAGAGTGTTTGAAGGCATGCATTAAGTTAAATATCTCTTTGGGGATCACAAATCTATCCCCAATTAATTATTATATATTGAAATAAATTTAATAGGGATTCCTAATTATTTAATTTATACCGCCAACACTAATTATAGGCATGTTAGAATCAAACTTCAAAGTAGAAACATGTTCCCATCTCTACTCACACTTCAAAGTAGATCACGTTACATATGACAAAGTCAACCATACAGCTTCATATTAATGCCACTAAAACGTATTTATCAAGCAAATGGTATCCCTCCTATATATATATATATTCTCGAATTTCTAAAAGTATATTCATTAATTTGCTAAGACACACTAATCTCCCTTAAAGCTTAAAGCATACTATCTGTAATTCTATATATAAGATATAATTTTTTATCCTACTTAGGAGATACACTTAAAATAAAAATGTATGAAATTTTGACCAGTTTTCTTTTTTTCATTTTTGTCTCAATTAATTATATGTTATATCATTGTAATTAATTATTTATCATGACTTCTTCTTCCTATTTATTCTCTCTTTTTCGTTCACTCTCTCCTTAGGGTAATTTTAGAGAATGAAATGTCATTTTTACACTTTTTTTTTGTTTTTAATCAATTTTTAGTCTACATAATTCGCTTGTTTGTATGTCATGCACACATGATTGGAGGGAGTAATTTAAGATATAAAAAATATGTTCTATCCCGAGGAGATGTGTTTTGGGCAAGGTATTAAAATCCGGATCGGGTATTGAACCGGTCGAGGTACTAGGTTAAGGGTTAATGAGTCAGACCGAGGCCAAACCGGTGAAAAATTGAAAATTTTAGACTTATAGTATGAAAATCTAAAGGAAAAATAAAAAAAAAAAAATTTTAAAAAATAGTAACCCGGACCGGACCGGTCTACCGGCCGGTTTCCGGGCCGGACCGGCCGGTCCAGTCTGGGTTACAGAACCATGGTTTTGGGTTAAAGGACGTTTTTATCATGAAAATATTTATTGAGGGCCAATTTTTTTCTGGAAGTGTCAAGTTTGGAGCAATTTTGTCCTTTACCATCAGTTGACCAAATTTCAGTCAAATTTGCTCCTAAGTTAAAACTTTAGGACAATTTTGTTGTCCATGTCATTTTTTGTAATGTGCAAATTTACCCTAAAATTTTTTAGTTATGAGCAAATTTGCCCCAATTTTGGTCAACTGACAGTCAACTAACGGTAAGAGCAAAATTACTCTAAATTTAACACTATCAAGGCAAAAATGGTCCTCGAAAAATTTTCGGGACAAAATTAACCCTTAATGAACACTTTCAGAATAAAAATGGCTTTTAACCCATATATTTTTATACATAAAAGTTAAAAAATCAAAACTCCTAGCCACTTTTACAAAACTTTCTATTACTCACCGGAAATTTAATTGATGGAAAAGGTGTCTTTTGAAATGTTAAAAGAATAAAGTGTATATTAGGATTGAACAGATTAAAAAACAAAACAAAACAGAGAGCCCCAACGGCAATACCCATAAAAATAATGCAAAAACGTTGGAGTGCAAAGAATCGTAAGATCAGGAAGATCCTCTAAACATGTTGTCGTACGAGAGTTCATGATGACACCCACGAGGGTTAATCATAATTAATGTAATATTAATATTATTAATACAAATAATTAAATGACAATAAATTAAAGAAGACAATAGCTATGGTGAACCAAATGATTTGCGTCTTAGGATGAAGACAACCAACATCTGGGTGTTGCTGCTGTTTCTGCTGCTCCTCAATCATAAAATTATTCATTTTTAAATATTAAATAATAATAAAAGAAATGGGTTTCCCAATTCTCAAGAAATATATACATACATAGCCCCATGATTTTACGGATCATGTCATGTGCCTCTAAATAATGCCTCTATATCTCCAATATCCTTTTCTTTTTCATTAATTAATTTATTTTTCCTGCACCATGCAAAATATACTACATCCTCCCAAATATATTCGTTAATTAATATATGAACTAAATAAGTAATTTATGAATATTAAGAAATTTAATTAGTAGTTTGTAATAAATGCATATTAATTTTTGTATAATATTATACTTAATCATGTGAATTAAAACTACCACATGATAAAAACCCTCTTAATTTATACAATCAATAATAATACTTTAAAAAGTTAAAAATTTGCGGGATAAAAAGTGAATTGAGGTATTATATTTAATTAGGATCAAAGTAAATCCATAGCCTAGCTCATATATTTTGGATAGAAGGGAGTAGTAGTAATATATATATATTGTATATTCTCTCTCATTTAAAACCTAATTTAATATGGGTAAAATTAGAAAAAAAAATAATTTAAGACATATTTAATGAATTAACTATTATTTCTTAGTTTTATTGAATTAATTGAAGTGCTTTATATTATCTACAGGGGAAGTATTATATTTTCGCAAACCCTTATTTCTTTGTTCTGTTTAAATGTTCGTTTGAAATAGTTTATTTTTGGGCAATAAGTGTTTATAAATCGTGATTCACGGTATACGAGGTAAATATGTGAGAGGAGTTAGGCATGTTTGTTTTAACGATCAAATTACTTATAAGTTGTTTTTCACGTAGATCGAGACTCAACTCCTCTCACATACTTACCTCGTATACCGTAAATTACGATTGAAAAGCTGCTTTTAAGCATTCCAATCGTTCATCCAAACGAACACATTACTCGGCTTGTATAATAAGAACTTATTGTCCAAAAATAAGCCCAACCAAACACACACTAAAAGGAAAACAAGTCTCTTTGATCTTCATTGATCGATAGATTCACAAAGACACATCTTTATTATGAGTACAAATCATCTTGATTTCTAACATAAACACACATATCATCAAACCAACTGCAAAGACAAAGGAGACCATGCAAAATGGCTGCTTCTTCAAAGTTTACATCTTTTTATACTATGGATAAAAACCTTTAAGACAAGGATAAACCCAATTTTAAATGCTTAACATTAATCACTGTATGTGGAAGGATGATTGGGAATCTTCAAGTTATGTGAAAAAGAACTGATTTTTTTTTTTTTTGAATAATAAGAATACTAACGGGGAATAATGAAAAAACTATTATATATGGTGTGTGGACGATGACTTACTTGCTCAACTTCGCTTTCCCTATCTATCAATTTTTTCTTTTTGCTGACTGACACGATTGCCCCCTCAGAAGCATATATGTGAGTAAGTAAGTAATAAGTAAATAAATGTAATGAGATGAGATGAAAGATGAAACCCTCTCTCTCTCTCTCTATATATATATATATATATCTGTGTGTGTGTGTGTTACTTGGTATTCCTCTCTTGTTCTCATGTTCTTTTTCATTCTCTCACGCAATGAGATCTCGCACGCAAAGGCCGAAACACTTCATGGATTTGGATGCAACACTTCCCCTCTGCCCCTTTCTCGACATTCGAGCCCACAATATTCAATATAACATACACATATGTTATGGGAAAATCTCATTTTGCCATAAGGACGTGGCTTAATTTTAATTAACTCTCAAGAAATTATGATTTTTGAAACTTCATTGCATCTTTTGGTTCAAAATAAAATTAAATTTTGTGGGTGAAAAAATAATAATACCTTTCTTTTATTTTTTTAGAAGAGCGTTTATAAAATAAATATGAAAATTCATAAAATAAATATATTTAGGGTGCACTTTTTTTTTTTGGTGATAAGGGTGCGCATTGTTACTCATAGATTTAAGAACAAAATTGAACTGAAAATTACTTTAGAGTTTTGACTGTTACCAAAAAATATATATATACTCGTATATATTTATAAAGACAAATGAGTAATCCCTCACGTGGGGTTGTCTGACACTACTATTTTTCCTTCATCTCTTAGCTCAGTCATCCTCATCAGATTGCCCTACGCTCCCTCCTCCTCCTCCCTCCTGACACCATTTTTACCCCCCCTCTCTCCCCACATCTTCTTCATCTTCACTATGTCCACCACCCTCATCAACCCTAATATACACCTATCATAGTACGTCCCGTGCCCATGCCCTCTTGTTTCTTTCATTCATCTTCTTCATGTACATATATATATATATATCTTCATACATAATTACATGTCACTCTGAATTCCCCTATAGGTTAAGTTTGTTCGCTGCATCTTTAATGTTCTAATTCTGGAAGGCCACTTCAAATTAAGTAAACAGAAGAAAAAAACAGCAACAGTACACACACCCACATGATGGTCTAATCTTAAAATGATATCGATGGATTAATGAGCTAAGTAAATAACTTGATTTGATGGTTAAATATAAATAATATTTTAATTAGTAACTATTTTTTACCCAAGGGAGTTATATCATTTTATGTTTGTGGTTGATTTTGGCACGCAAAGGGAAGGAAGAAGAAGAGAGAAAAAGCTACAAGGAATTTGTAAGTAGCTATGTTGTAGTGTGTCTGCTTTGTTTGTCTTTAAGAATATGAGAAAGAGAACCAGAGAGAGACCTCACGTGGGTGTGTCTGACAAACCAAGCATGTTTTTCTACCTTCCCACTTCTCTTCTCTCCCTCCCTCCCTTTCCTTTTCCGACTTTCCCGTCTCTCGCTCTCTCTCTCTCTCTATTCATCAACTTGACACCATGAGGTTTCTTGCATTTTGGTTTTGCTCTCTCTTACACTACTCAAACAATTTATTTTGTTTTCAAGCATATATAAATATGAACATAAATACATATATATATAGGGGGAGCTATATATATAGGTATAGGTGGGTGGCTAGGGTTAGGTTTAGGCTTACTTACTAATGCATAATATGGGTGATTCTTGTTCGTTTCTTTCTTCTGATACTGTTACCAGATATATATAGATAATGTAGTTTAATGCATATTCAAAGAAGAAGCTGCCATTTGTCAGTTTGAGGTTGCATGAGGCGGCATATTAATAATGGGCCCTATTTGGAGCATATTAATTAGTGTCCAATATTGTTTCTATTAACTAGTTACTTATATTTAATTATATATATATATATATATATATTGGTTGATATTGTGTGTGTATGTCCTCCCCTAACAGGACAATCAAGAATTTAGTGCTTCTTCCATGTTTTGATGTGACCTTTTCAGGATCCTCCTCCTCAACGTTCACTTCTTCCCATGACCATTTCAAACACAAATTCCAATGTGTTCATCATATCATTTTTATTTTTCATATTTGTGGTGCAACTCTGTGTCAGTCTTATTAGCTGAAAGTAATTAAAAAGAACCCTAAAAAAATTATTGACTTTTTGTTTTTAAAAAAAACACCCACATATACCTATACACCTTTCAAAAGTATGTTCTTGCAGCATATTTAGGTGAGAAAGTAGAAATATATGTTGCCCTCCTGCTTTGTGCTGATCTAAAAGATTCTTTCTTAAATGCAGAGACCATATCAGATGCTTTGTTATTAAAAAAATAAAAGAAAAGGTTAACCTAGTTTGGCATCTAGACCAATCAGTAGCAGAAAGGAAAAGAAGAAGAAAAAATCTGATTTGAATAAGCGGATAATATAGTAAAATAGTCCATATGAGAAAAAATCAACTAGTTGCTACAGAGAAGTAATTAAATAGGGTCGTCTTTTTATTATTGCATTTTTGTTAGCTTTCTATTTGTCCTGGCATGTTTATTATATTGAGAGAAAGTGTGAAAAAGTCTACCTTGCAGGATCGCTATGTACTTAAAGGAATGTATGGCTAAAACAAAGCCAAAAATCCTTGTAAGAAACTCTCATTTCTGCCAATCACATCCATCTTTAGAGGAATATATGCAAGGAATCCCATTTGCTTTCTTTGTAATTCCCATCCCAATCCCTCATTTCTCCAAACCCTAATTCACATCTGTGTCTATCCCTATACAAATACATCGCATATATAGATACATATAGATAAGAGATATTTTGAACTGATATTATGTGTGCATCTGTATGCTAGCTAGCTAGCTTTGGATTATATATAAGGCAGAATTACTGTGGAGTTCCATATAAGTACTGTAATTACTAAAAAATCCCACAATAAATTAGCAACTTGTAACATTGCCACTTGCAATGGATCTTATCATTATATGCTCTCACTTGTTGTGGGACTTTTTAGTGATTAAATTACTTATGTGGGACTAGAAAGTAATGTTTCCTCATATATATAGATATAGCTATCTAACTGAGTCAGAATTGAGTATTGTCGGGTCCAATTGTTGGTCGCTCTCCCAAACGAGTTTTATGTATTCATACGGATTCAGACTCAAAATCTCGTGTTTAAACGGTCAAAACTCATTCTACTAGAATTGTGTGTGTGTGTACTCCCTTTGGTCTTTAATATAATATCTATTTGAGTTAGCGTTTAAGAAGTATACATTTACACAATCCAAGACAAAACTCTTCTCATATACTTACCCCATATACTGTAAATCACGTTGGAAAAGCAATTTCTACTGCAAAGCCAAATAGGCACTAAAACATATTTGGAGAGTTGATCTTATTTCTAAATATAAGACATAATTAATATTTTCCTAACTTATCCTTATTGATACCCCCAAAAATAATCAAAGAGGAGAGAAAATGAGAGAATTAAAGAAGGTGATAAGGGTATTTTAGAAAATCTATGTCATATTAACTAACTAAACCAAATTTTTTAATTTAATCAAATTAGATAAATATATTTTATATTAAGAATTCAGAAGAATATGTAATTAAGCAGAAAGGGAAAAGAAATAGGAGAATGTGGAGGGGGAAAACGATGGAGGGCGGGGGGCGATTATATGGAATGGAGAAGACAAATGTTTAAAGGACGGTACGTTTGATTCCCCATTGACACCGCTGTCTCTTGTCCAATGCATATGGCATCTTCCGAGCCTTCTCAACTACCAAAGGAAATTGAGTCTTCTCTTATATACACAGGAGACCTTTCATAAATTTGAAAAGCAGCCTTCTCTTTAATTTATTATTATATTCTCATTAATTAATTATCAATTATATTAATGAAAACATCAATGTGCTTTCCCTGACCCAAGACACGCTCTTCCACTTTCCACACTCATCATCATCGTCATCGATTCTTTAAGAATAAAAAGATACCCTTCTTAATCTCTCCGTCTCATTCCAACTAATAACAACAACAACAACATTCAATTAATCAATTTTTCCCCTGTTAATCGTTACCTTTATTAGTCAAAATATATAAATAATAACAACAGCACTATTCAGATTGTCAATATTATTATTATTAGAGAATTTAAGTAGGGGACACATTCGGCTATGGTTTCTTGGTCTCTATATATACCCATGTCATGACACAAAGGAATTTTTGTGAGCCATCTCTTCTCAATCTCTCTCATAACATCACACACACAAACACACACATATATATACACAACACTAGTGTCTTTTTGGTCCCTAGATTTACTCTCTCTCTCTCATCTCTCTTCTTTAATTTCTAGATCATAATGGAAGATCCAGAGGAAGAAGAGCTTCTGAATCTCAGCCTCTCAGTTTCTGCAGGTAGATCATCAGAAAGGAAAAAGAAAGGCAAGATGATGATGAATCATCATCATCACAACCATCATCATCATCATCTTCTTCACCAGTACGAACAAGCAGGCTTCGAAGGCAAGATCTTCAGGCTTCTTCAAACCAGAGAGCAAATGCTTCGTTCAGATCACAACCTCATGATGATGATGAGAAATAATCGAACTCGAGGTGGTGGAGGTGGTTTAGATCAGGATGGTAGTGATAATAACAACAATAATAATGGCCTCCCTCTGATTCATCTTCTTCTCAGTACGGCCACTTGCGTCGACGACACCAACTTCAACACTGCCCTAGATAACCTCACTCAGCTTTACCAAACCGTCTCTCTCAGTGGCGACTCCGTCCAGCGAGTGGTCGCTTACTTCGCAGATGGCCTCGCCGCCCGTCTCCTCACTAGAAAATCCCCCTTCTACGACATGCTCATGGAAGAACCGACGAGCGAGGAAGAGTTCTTAGCCTTCACTGACCTTTATAGAGTGTCGCCTTACTACCAATTTGCCCACTTCACGGCGAACCAAGCCATCCTCGAGGCGTTCGAGAACGAGGAAGACAAGAACAACAAAGCATTACACGTCGTCGACTTCGATGTCTCCTATGGTTTCCAATGGCCCTCACTCATCCAATCTCTCTCGGAGAAGGCCACCGCCGGCAACAGATTATCCCTCCGAATCACCGGCTTCGGGAAGAATCTCAAAGAGCTTCAAGAAACAGAATCTCGCCTGGTCAGCTTCTCCAAGGGATTCACCAATTTAGTGTTTGAATTCCAAGGCCTGCTTCGAGGATCGCGAGTGATTAACCTGAGGAAGAAGAAGAATGAAACAGTGTGTGTGAATTTGGTGTCATACTTGAACACATTGAGTAGTTTCACGAAGATTTCTGACACATTGGGATTTGTTCATTCTCTTAATCCCTCCATTGTTGTTCTTGTGGAGCAAGAAGGAAGTCGAAGCCCGAGAACGTTCTTGTCCAGATTCACCGATTCGTTGCATTATTTCGCCGCCATGTTTGATTCTCTTGATGATTGCTTGCCTATGGAAAGTGCTGAGAGGCTGAGGATTGAGAAGAAGCTTCTGGGCAAAGAGATCAAGAACATGTTGAATTACTATGACGTGGACGGTGTGGATTGTCCCAAGTATGAGAGGATGGAGACGTGGAAGGCTAGGATGGAGAGCCATAGGTTTAGTGGAACCAAAGTGAGTTCAAAGGCTTTGATTCAGGCCAAATTGCTTTTGAAGATGAGGACTCATTATTCGCCGCTTCAGTTTGAAGACGATGGAGGAGGAGGCGGCGGCGGTTTCAGGGTTTCGGAGAGAGACGAAGGAAGAGCGATTTCTTTGGGATGGCAAAATAGGTTTCTTCTTACAGTCTCGGCATGGCAGACAGAAGTGTGATCCATGAAGGAGACGATGAATAATAATAAAAGTAATAATCCCTAACCTACGTTGATCATTTTGGTAAAGCCTACACCCAAAATGATGATCGAGTTTTTAATATTCATAACTTTCTCTTTTGACTATTATTGTTAGCTTTATGATCCTTTTCTTGTTCTGTTTGTAGAGGTTTTAGTGGTGCCTACTAGGTAGCTAGCTACTAGATTATTGTTTTAAGTATATATTTAAGGTATAATAGATGACGCATATAAATATATGTCTGCTTTAGATTAAAGTCGTCATTTTGCATCCTCATTGTGTTTCAACACGAAGAAACCCTAGCTACTATCTTTTTGACCGGCAAATATGAAGAACCCTAATGTTATTATTCCATGGTTTCATTCTTGTATGGTGTCTAATACGAGCAATATTTTAGGTATGCTTTGTTATGATGATGATGGAGTTCCGTAGTATATATCATGAAACATTTCATTTCCGTTTCCATTTTCAAAGGATTTGCTGGGAAAACGTTAATA
The DNA here is from genome assembly GCA_963242795.1 of Inga leiocalycina. Lineage (NCBI taxonomy): Eukaryota > Viridiplantae > Streptophyta > Magnoliopsida > Fabales > Fabaceae > Inga > Inga leiocalycina. The sequence goes on from OY725322.1 coordinate 77,878,685, forward strand.
GATTGTATGAAATTGAAGAATTTGGAGGACTGGGCTGAATGTTGAAGCTAAAATTCACAGGAGAATACCAACAGGTGTTGGTTTTAGTAGAACAAAATGGACTTTTGGCTCTGCATAAGTATAGGATCTTGACTTTGATCATGTATGAACGCAGAAATATGTCTTTGAGGGAACTACCTCCACTACAAAAATTCTGTCACTAAAGTCCGACGGAATTCTGTTGCTAATAATCAATTAGTAACAGTCTATTTTATGACAAAATCATCATTTTCGTCGTTAATACTGTTTTTATGTAGTGCCCAACTAATTAATTGTCTCCAACAACTTGAGTATGACACAATCATATAGCTATTCATCATAAAAAAATTCTCAATAGAATTATATGAAAAAACTCATCTGAACATGATAGAAAGCTAGAGGTGAAAAAGAAACTAATGGTTTTATGGTTTAGTAATAATATTACATCAGAAATATTAATTTATTTGTAACGAGTCAACAACAATGAAAATTTCTGTAGGTGATTGATAATGTGTATGTATAATGTGGGTGTATAATATAACAGGAGTGGGGCTTAAACACATTTTCAAAATATTATTAGAAAAGAATGTGGGGATTAAAATAACTTGATCCAACTAATTTTGTCTTCCACCTTTAATTATATGTTATCTCGTTTATAAAAGCAAGCTAAGGGAATAAGTCTGCTTCATTTTTGTCATCAAAAGAAAATATACTTTATTTTATGGTCAAAATGAGAATCTTTAATTAAATATGAAAGACCCTGAGGCTACCAAATAGGAAAATTTTGAACCACTGAACATAGTTTTGTGCTTTCTTTGATGAATAAAAACCACCTTTGAGCATATACTTTCGTAAGAGTACTGGTAGATTTTTGTGAAGAGCGTTAAACTCATCGAGAGAGCATATTTATTATAAAAAACTAGGATGTTGCCATTTTTTAAATATAAAATATTATTATATATAAACACAGACAATAGGAATAATTTATATACACATGAGTATATCTTCTTTCTTATACTATGCTTCAATATGATGATAATTAATGAGTTTATAAGAATAACATGCGTGGAACTTAGGTATTTTGTTGGATTAAGAGGTCAGAAATAGATTACAAGCTAATTAATCATATTTGGTTCTGTCCAAGGAGGATGCTCATTAATCATACTACCTCTGATGCTTAATATAAGATATAATTGACTTTTTTGGAAAAATTAAGAAAGCTAAATAATTTATTCTAAAGTATTTCTATTTATCTATTTCATATCAAACTAATTTTTCTGACTTATACACTAGTTTATAATCAAATAATACATGAAATATGTTATAATTAACTAAATTATTTAGCTTTTTTAATCTCTCCCAAAAGAAGTCAACTGGGTTTTATGTTAAAGATCGAATGGAGTATTAGACATTAGCTTAAAACATCAATCTAACATGTTAGTTAGTCTACCCAACAATATAGTAAACCGAACGTTAATTTTAAGTCTAGGCCTTAATTAAATTAATGCAAATTAGATTGATCTCAAGGCTTTTTTTCCCAAAGATCTCCGGTCAATCCTCAAGGGAACAATATTGATTCCATGAAAGATCCACAAACTCACACAAACATTAAAAAGAAATCACTGTAACTAAAGAATGCTAAGTACACAACATACTCCTAATCCGTCAATGTAAAGTGTCATGTCGGTTTTGAGGAAAAAGGTCCTTCTACTACATGTCATGTGTTCGAATATGATACAACATACTCTTCCAATTCTAACGTAGGATCTAATTTGATAGTGGATATTGATTCTAGATGTAAAACCTTTTTTTTCATTTTATCTCTTATATTTATCAATTTTTCTTTAAATTAATTTGTTTAACTTATAAATTAATATATAATTTATTAGGTAAAGATGTCTTAAATTAAGAAGCAAAGGAGTATGTGATAATATTTTCAATTTGGGGACACCTTTTTTAAATTATTATATTAGTTCATGATTTTTCAGAGAATTTTGTAACCTTTTTTTTTTTTTTTGGAGAATTTCATTTCCTAAGGATGTGACTTTTTTTCAGTCAACCTTCACAAGATTTTGAAACTTTACTGAACCTCTTTAGATCAAAATAAAATTAAGTTTTGTGAGTTAAAAGACAAAGATACCCTTATTTTATTTGTTTTATGAGTTGTTTTGTTTGTCTTGTAAATACTCATATTTGTCTTGTGAATTTCCGTAATATTTTTAATGCCCTAAGTTCTTTCGAAAATCTTTATTTGTCTTAAAAAGTTCCTTTTTTTGTGTTGTAAATGGCATAAATATTCTTATTAACTTCTTGGGTTTCTTTTGATTGCTTTTATTTATCTTATAAATATCTTCATTTATATTATAAATGCTCATATTTATTTCATAAATGATCTTCTAAAAAAATAAAAGAAGGATATCATTATCTTTTCATCCATAAATCTTAGTTTCATTAATTTTGAGTTTTAAGAGAGCACAGTAAAATTTCAGATTTTTTTAAGGGTTAACCGAAACATTTGAGGTTAGCTAAAATGTTTCCTTTTTCTTTTTTTGTCTCTACATTTGTACCCTGTACATTCCGCCTCTGGTTCAGTCGTTCTTAGGAGAGGAATCCTATGTGCTCTAGTTTCAGCTATAAATATAATTAGTGGAAATTTTAATAATTAATCCCTTTATTATTGTTATGGAGATTGCAGGCAGCTACTTGTTTTGGAGATGCATTTGTGTGCTGCAAAATCTAATTTTGGAAGGCAAGCACAGAAGTAGTACTTTTGCATCCTAGCCCAAAAACAACAAAGTACTAATGACCAACATTGATTGCAATTGCCTAGGTAATTGTAACAACTTTTTGTTTTACCAATAGTACATTTCCTCTCTCTTATCTGAATTCAATCAATCTTTCTATCAAAGTTATTCTTCAATGACTGAATGCTATAATTGCTCTCTCTTTAGATTATCCGCTGGATATCATATCATTCCCACCAAGTATGATAAAAGAGGTCAAGTGTTCGTTTGGATTTGTGATTTGAATATTTAAAAATAGTTTTTAATTATAATTTACGGTATACGAAGTATGTATGTGAGAGGATTTGTGTTTCGATTTACTTGAAAAACAACTTATAAGCAATCAGATCGTTAAAACAAACATGCTCTAACTTCCCTCCTCAACATCCACCATCACTACTACAAAAAAGTAAAACTGTGACGCTTATAATTGATTAACTATGGCGCTAGAGAATTGCTACATATCTGGACACCACTAAAAGAAGCTGTGGCGCTAGTACCACAGCATTATAAATTTTTTTTTAAAAAAAAATATCCTCCTGTGGCGCTTGGTGGAGCAAGCACCACAGGAGGCAGGAGGTTCTTTTTTTTCTTTTTTTTTTAGCTCTTCCTGTGGCCCTTATTTAAAAAGGCAATACAGAAACTCTTTTTTTTTGTTCGATTATATCTCCCATAATTGTACAATATTTTACACTGCATGGTCTAATAAACATTTTGTATCTATATCCACAGTATTGCAGAATGAAGAAAAGCAAACAACAATAATAGATAGCTTCAAAATGATACAAACAGATGATTAATTAATTAAAGTATAACATAAAATAATTATACAATATATTATACGTGAGTGAATTATATAACAAATTCAACTTGAATACATGCATGCATGACATAACAATTGCCAAGAAATAACACAACAAAGGCCAGCAGCTAGTGATGAATTAAATAGTATAGCTACCCAGAGATTTGCCTAAAAACATATTTACACCATTCCTCGATCACTTCATCAAGCTGATGGTCAGTCAAAGTGTCACAACATTGATCTTCATAATACTACACATATATACAATCAGCCACAAATTAAAATGAATTAAAATCAGCAAAACGTTATTATCAGGAATTAATTAAATTTAATTAAAACACAATATGGAGTGCAACTAAATGACTTACTTTTTGAGGAATAAATGGCTGATCATGCATAATTACATCATGGGTTAATATAACTTTTGGTCCCTGAAATTTGATCCAATTTTGGTTTTGGTCCCTGAAGTTTGAAATCAGTGGTTTTGGTCCCTGAAGTTTCACTCGATTTTGGTTTTGGTCCCTGAAGTTTCACCCGATTTTGGTTTTGGTCCCTCAAGTTTGAAAAAGACTTGGTTTTTTCCGGGTCGGGTCGGGTTTTTTAATTGGGTCGCTAAGTCCTTTTCAAATTTGAGGGACCAAAACCAAAATCGGGTGAAACTTCAGGGACCAAAACCACTGATTTCAAATTTCAGGGACCAAAACCAAAATTGGATCAAACTTCAGGGACCAAAAGTTATATTAACCCTTACATCATTCATAAATTTCATGATGTAATACCCACAATCATTGTCATTGGGTTGGAAAGGGCACTGCAAAAATATAATGCAATATTTAACTCTGTTTATGAATAAAAATTGTTTACTAATAAAATTTGAGTAAATTCATATATCAATACCAGTATCTTCTTCCAAGGATAGCTAAAGTGAGAGTCAGCAGCTTTAGAGTAGCTTAACGAGACAAAGGCCCGATACGCAGTCAATGCGCTAACAAAACAAATAGAAACTAATGACTTTTGATTATTCAATCACATACTCAAATATTTACACATACGCACGTACACTTACCCATTGAACAATAGTAACATATCAGAATGGTTTTGTGGAAGACCATCTTTTAGAAGATCCACATAGTAAATATGAAGGCTTGAAGGTTCCGCTGGATTGATAACTATGGCGCCTAAAATATCTTAAAAAGTTAGTTTCAACAATCATGGTATGATAAAAGTTAAACAATAAAAATAAAAATTATACCACTAATAACTTACCCTGCATTGTGTGGCACTAAAAATAGCGTAGTCAACGTCGCTCTCTTTCTAAAGTAATCTTTTAGCTCATTAGACTGCGCATCTATATCTACTTTACCCCCATGGTAGCCAACGAGATAAGGGTTGACAAATACGAATTGGACCCTATTTGTATCCATTAAGCAATCATTGTATAAATGCCTAGTATAAAACAAACAGTGTCATGAAAAATAAAAGAAATGGAATAAGAAATATTAATAACAGTGATAAATGATAATGGTCAAGTACCTTATCCAGAAGTTGATAGCTGAAGCACTAACCCAATCACGAGTACATATATCGTGCACGATCTCGGCAGTAACATAATCAACTAAACCACCAACATTGTAGATATGTCTTTCAAGATGTATTTCCCGTCCTCCTGCACCGATCAATTGTGGTGTAATCGATACTAATTGATCACGATATGAGGTCGGTCTCCTTCTGCTCTGTTGGCTAGCCGAAGCTTTAGACTTGGGTTGTGATGTCGAACACTTTGACATCTTGCCTTGCGAAAATAAAAAAAAATTAAATCACAGTTTTATATGGAAGTACAAAAGAAAAATGCAGGAAATTGTAAATGAACGACCTTTTCATATGACTCTATAAGACCTATTGGCCAAGCAACATAGCCACCTACAACATCTTTCACCATTATTTGCTCATCTTAAGACGGGATCGGTAAGAGGGCGTCTTCATTCGTGCAAACATCAACCCTCACTCGGAGTGTGTTATCAGGCAGCAGTGAATTATGTAGTGTGTCCTTATCAGTGTTGTAGGCAGCACCTACTGCAACCACATGTTTCGAAGCTTGCTCGGCATATAACTTACATTGGAATTCACCCTATAGAAAATAGACTTAATATGTCATAGTTTGGTAAATTATAATGTAACATAAAGTTAAGTAGAGAAGAAATTAATTACCAAAGGAAAATGGACTTTAGGCATGGAAGTGCAACTATCTCTGACACTTGGACTATCACAGAAGGGAACATTTTGTGTTAGTCTACACTGCACAAATTGTTGTATTTGTGTTGTTAACAACACATTCTGTTCTTGTAACAAACGCATTTGTTTTAAGAATTGGTCTTCTCGTTGTTCCTTATGGCGCATTTGTTCTTGAATTTGATGCTTGAAACTAGTCATCTCGTCACACAGCTGGGAAACGTCACCTCTACTATGGCGCTTCTGACGTCCGAAGTATGCTGATGAGGTGACAGCAAAACCAGTACCCCGAACACGACCATCATACTCGGGTATTTCAAGCGCTCTGCTCAACAAATCGTCCCGACCAACATAGTTCGCCAACGCAGGATCCTCCTGTGACACTTGTCGCTATCACAAAAAGAAATTACAACAATATTAGTTATTATAAATCAAGTTCATTTAAGTAAAGCCAATTATTTATTGTACACATAATCTAATACTTACACAATATTCAACTATTCTTCTTGCTTCCTCACTATGAATTTCACCTTTCTTATTTGTGACACCGGCTATCCACAGATCATGTCATAGAACTTGTGTAATACCTGAACTTGATTCTTCTATCTGCACGGCAAATTTAGTTGAATGATATTCATACAATTTATCTACAAATGAAATAATAATTAGTTCGTACCATTTTTCTTTCTAACTGTGCATATGAAACATATCCTTGTGTGTACCGGTATGGCATATTGAGCGCGTTAGCGTGATTTTTCTCACTCAACTCCTGTTTACATCAAAATGATTCATATTAATGTATAAATGTTAATTACAAATACGTAGATTACAAGTAATAGGGAAAGTAAAACAAATTATATTACCAAAAATTCTTGAGTTGTATGTGTTCTGATAAACTCATCCCACATTTCTTGAGTGATGATTCCTTCGTACAATGGATAAGGTAGTGTATCAATGATATTGTCGTCATCATCCCTCAAGTAGTATCTGACAAGATCAGAACGAAACTTTCTCATAAGGTTTCCGTTTTTTCTTAGCACGAAGTTCTTCCGATCATCATCAATAATAAAAATGCTCTGTAACAATAAAAAAACATATATAATATAAAAGATTGATATTAAGTGAAACACAGCAAACCGAATAATAATATAATTAATGTCTTACCTGAACTTCATCCCATATGTCATCCTCATAATCTTTTTTACCATTTTCTAGTTTTGAACTGTAATAGGGACTCTGTCTCGAACTGTAGTCCCAATCAAGTTATTTAATGACTTCCCGTTATCGCCGAACGGGTTTCCATTTTCATTCCACTCCAGTTGTAACTTGATTCCATTACTTCTCAATTTTATCAATCTCGCCATAACTGTCCTGCCACGTCTTACGTTCGCCTCAAATCTTTGTCTACCAATATGCTGAGGAACATCATCAGTTTCATCGTGTGGTGAGTCCATACTCCTAGAAGTGAAATACACCAAAATAAAACATCAATGTATAATGTCAACCATATCAACGAAAGCATATTATTTTGAAATTTATAAAAATGTACGTATAAGTAAACAAGTCAAGGCATTCATTATTTTTTCCTTTTTCTGGTTTGATTTAAAATTTTATTTTTCAGAATTCGTGTTGGATTGGGAATTGTGTTTCTCTTGACCCAAGTTCCCTTTTCATAATCATGTCTCATGTATACGGGTCAATCTCCATCTCCATCTTCATCTTTATCTGCATCTCCATCTATATCAATATCTACTGACCACAAATTTTCAAACGAAGGATCATCATCATTGATGTTCAAATTTTCATTACTTTCAAGATCAACTTGTTCTTGACGATTCTTGTTGGATGGGAGTACAATATACCAATTCTTTTTAGCAGGATTCAGAATGAAAAACACTTGTTCTGGTTGTGCTGCTAAAATAAAAGGATCATCTCCATACCAAACTTTAGAAAGGTCCACTTCAACAAAGCCTAAGTCATCTATCCTCAATCCACTGTTGTTGTTAACCCACTTATATTTGAAGACAGGGACCCTGAACATAGAGTAATCTAACTCCCATATGCGTTCAATGACACCAAAGTATGACATTGATGCATAGATAGGGTGTATGTCTTTAGCACTGGATCTATGCTAAGAATCAGCAACAAGTGTTACCCCACTATTCTATATCGTGCTCTGTGTATCATGATCTTGTGTATAGAATGTGTAACCGTTGATTGCATAACCATTGTAAGATAATACATTTAAGCTCGGTCTCTTTGACAACCACTTTAATTTTTCAGAAACTGAATCAGGATTCCACTCCATCTCATCATTAATGCGATTTTTCAACCAGCCTGAAAATTGTTTATTGTGTTCTTTTGTTAACAAATTTTCATTCCTATCACCATGTACCAATCGAAGAGCATCCTTGTGTTCTTCTACATACGGTTTGACCTCATCAGTGTTATGTAGCACATATAAGTGGGCTTGCTCCTGTTCAGTCATGGATATCGTTATTACATCCCTCCCAGTTGTTTCTTTCCCTGATCTTCACCCCTCATGATGGGACTTGGGGATCCCTACAGGGTCAATATTTGATAGAAAATTAGCACAGAAGTCACTTGCTTCTTCAACCATATACCTTTCAACAATACAACCCTCTGAGCGATATCTATTTTTCACGTACCCTTTTAATATTTTCATGAATCGCTCATTCGGGTACATCCATCTCAAGTACACTGGACCGCACAATTGAATCTCTTTGACCAAATGTACGGTTAGATGTACCATAATATCAAAAAAAAAGAAGGTGAAAAATACATTTCAAGTTCACACAGAGTACATACAATCAGCCTTTACAAATCTTGTAACTTAGTTGAATCTACCACTTTACTGCAGATCAACTTGAAAAACACGCAAATTTTAGTGATGGTGTTTCTTAAATTTTTGGGTAAAATGGATCGTATACCAACCGGTAGGAAATTCTGCATGAGCACATGACAATCATGAGACTTGAGGTTATTTAACTTCAACTCTTTCACTGATACAAGGTTCTTTATATTTGAAGAATAGCCCTCAAGAACTTTAATTCTTTGAAGAAACTCACAAAACAATTTCTTCTCTTTCCTCGACAGAGTGTATGCCGCTGGTGGTAGGTAGGTACGATGCCCTTGCTCAATCGGTGCCAACTCTTCTCTAATTTCCAAGTTCACCAAATCCAACCTTGAATTGACACTATCCTTGCTTTTTCCTTGGATATTGAGCAACGTGCTAATTAGACTATCACAAATATTTTTTTCTATGTGCATCACATCAAGAAAATGTCTCACATATAAAGATTTTCAATATGGAAGTTCAAAGAAAATAGAATTTTTCTTCCAACCACTTGTCTCAATTTATTTTGCAAAAGGCTTGCCAAAATTGTTATCTAAGTATTTTACCTTGGAATACACTTGGGCACCGGTTAACATCTTCGGTGGGCTACCTTCTTTTGAGTCACCATTGAAGGGCTTTTTCCACTTCCTCCAACGATGTTGTAATGGTAAGAATCTTTGATGCCCCATGTAAACATTTTTCTTACAATGATGAAGTCGCACTGAATGAGTGTCATCTTCACATATAGGGCATGCACCATATCCTTTGACAATGTATCCCGACAAATTACCATAAGCTGGGAAATCATTAATTGTGCCAAACAACATGGCTTTTAAAGTGAGACTTTCTTCTCTGTACCCATCATACATATTGACACCTTCTTCCCAAAGCAGCTTCAAGTCATCAATTAAAGGAGCCAAGTATACATCTATATCATTCCCAGGTTGCCTTGGCCCAGAAATTAACATGGACAACATCATAAACTTACGTTTCATGATCAACTGTGGAGGAAGGTTATAAATCATCAATTTCACTAGCTACGTGCTATGTGTACTACTCTGAACACCGTGCGGGTTAATTCCATCAGTTGACAGTGCAAGGCGAAGGTTCCTTGCTTCATCCGCAAAGTCAGGGTACTCATGATCAATTTTTTTTCCATTGAGGAGTATATACAGGGTGCTTAAGCTTCATGTCTTTAATCCTTTCATCTGCATGCCATGTCAATTGTTTAGCAATCTCTGCATTACTATACAGTCACTTGATACAGTCACTTGAATCTCGGAATAATGGGAAAATACCATAGGACCTTCAAAGGACTCTTTCCTTTCTTCTTCCTATAGCGAGATGCGTTGCATTTAGGGCACTTCTCTAACGTTGCATACTGATTTTGAAATAATACACAATCGTTAGGACATGCATGTATCTTCTCATATCCCATGCCGGTTGTAGAACAAAGAATTCGCTTTGCCTCGTATGTCTTGGTAGGAAGTACATTTTCTTCTGGAAGCATATCTTACAACAGTTCAAGAAGTGCGGTGAAACCCGAATCACTCAATCCATAGCGAGCTTTAAAGTTGTACAACTTCAACACTGCTAGCAATCTTGTGTATTTAGTACTACCGGCATATAATGGTTTCTCTGCATCACCTTTTAACTTCTCAAATTCATTGGGGCAGTTATTATGCACCCCTTCAACCACATTTAACATTTCTTCAAGACCATCATCTTCATCAAACATGCTTTGATCAAATTCATCCGAAGCACCACTCGTGGTATGCACCCGATCACTACATGCATCGTTCGTCTCACCATGTCTTGTCCATCATATATATGTTTGATCAATACCATAACATACTAAATGATCTAGTAAATCAAGTGGACTAATCCGCTTTCCAAAACAACAAGATAAGCAAGGACACAAGATTTTGTCAGGATCTTTTGTGTGCTCAATTGCAAATGTAACAAAATCTTTCACCCCATCTATATATTCCCTTGAACACCGATTAGATGACATCCATTTACGATCCATCTATACCTTCAATCTATTTTTAAAAAAAGTACGTGGTTAGTTGTATGACTATTGCATTTACTAATTACTTTTACTAAAGTACGTGGTTATTCTCTTATCATAGGTAAATTAGAAAATTTTACAAGTCAACAAATAAAATACAAGTGTTAAGAATATATAAATAATTATTTTACTTATGCAACTAATTTATAACAATCATTAGAACACCTACAAATTATAACTAACTAGTACTATTATTAAATTCAACTAAAATCACATTTGTAAGCTCAAAATTTCAAAAACATACCTTAAATAGAAGCTTCAATAGACTAATGAGCTAAAACTACAAACACAAATTACACATAAAAAAAGTCAATAAAATATTAGTGGTTGTAAATTTTTTTAATAATAATAATGTGTACAAAACATCAATATATAATAAAATAAAATATGATTAATTAGCTTAAATCAAAAAATATGATTCATAAAAAAAAGAAAGAAAATAAAATAAAACAAAAAGGAAAGCATATATAAATGTTGAGAATATAAAAAAAAATATTTTTTTCTTGCTTACTTAAAAAAAGAGAGAGACACTAATCAGTGAACTTTAATTAATTAAATTAAGAGTACGTTAAAAAATTTAAAATAAATTTAGACATCAATTGTATTTCTGAATTATTCCAAACACATAAGTAACAATTTTTTTTTTGTTGCCAAAACATAAGTAACAAAAAAAAAATAAATAGAGAAGAAGCAATGGTAAAACAAATTAAAGTAGCAAGATAGTCATATGTTTTCCTTTAGGTCCTCACCGCTCAATGAAAGCATAAACAAACCAATAACAAATTCTATAAATAAATATGCCATTAAATTTCAGCTACTTTTTGAACTGTGAATTATATAGAAAAAATTTTCTGTCTATCAAAATTTGGTAATAATCCCATGAAAATAAATTTGTCCGGACAATCATGCATCTGATATACCGTCATTAATTAACGGGTAAATTTATTAATAGAATGTGAAGTTTAAGAAAGTTATTTCTACAAATTCAATTAAAAAAATTCTATTAATTTATCATGTTCTGTTGACTATAAATGATAGCTTGATTATCACCAAAAAATAAAAAAAGACCGATTGATCAACTAATTAATTAAATCAAACAAATAGGAATTGTTTATGCTATATATATAGATATATAATCACGTGTTATGGATTAGTTAAACATTAATCGACAATAATAGGAATTCCTATATATATATATATATATATATAATCACGTGTGGCGCTCTTATATAGGTCCACCAACAATTTTCATAGCAAGCACGCAGTCAGCAACACTTAGAGACATGAGTGGACAGGAATAACGTTTTTTTTCCACTTTAGCATATAAGATATAATTGTCTATATGCTCCTCTAACTATATATATAGATAGATGCAGATATAGATGAAAAAATAAAACCAAATGATTATGTATAGTATATGCGGAGAGGTCGGCAAAAAAAATGCGGAGAGGACCATATAGGAATTGAATCAAACAAATTAAAGAGATGTGTAGTGGATAGCTAAACATTATTAGTTTTTATTTTAATATATAATCAACATATTTATATATATACACGTGCGTGTGATAACAAAAATAAGCAGAACAACCTGAAAAAAAAAAAGGAAGCACGTTGAACTTACAGCTTAATTGATCAGTGCAGTGCAGTGCAGTGGGGGACCACGTTGCTTGTTGGTGACGTAATCTTGAGTGAGGAGGAGGAGAAAATTTGAGCAGTTGGGACCAAGTGGATGGAGTGGGGACCAAAAGTGGATGGAAGATAATACAAAGCCAAGGGAAGGGACATGAGTGGGGATGGATGGCAGTTGGAACAAATTAAAACAAAGTATATATTCGCTGATGAAGACGTGTGAGCGTGTAGGTGTGTTTTTTAGTGTGAAGATAGGAAATGGAGGGAGGGGGGCGACGGATGAAGATGAGAAAAGGAAAGGGAGTAGTTGAATAATAATGTAGTCAAAAGAGAAGGAATAATGAGAAAGGACGCGGGAATTGAAATTAGAAGATAAGGATGGGGCGGGGGGAGTTCCTATTGGCTGGGAGGATTACACTATCCTCCTTTATTGAAATTTTTTTTTTATTTAAATTAATATTGGCAAGCGCCACACTTGCTTGAATGCAGGGCTAGGCAGGCGCCACACCTGGCCCACAGTGCAGCGGGGCCAGGCGCCACAGCTATGTTTGTAGCGCCACGTGTGGCGCCTACATAGGCAGGCGCCATACTTGGCCATCCCAACTGTGGCCCCTATCCTACTAGGCGTCACAGCTGGTACCTAAAATTAAAAAAAATTATATATATAGAAAAAGAAAAAAAAAGGCAGCTGTGACACTTTTTTAAAGAAGGGTCACAAAATGTGCCCCACCTTTCAACCTTTTTGTAGTAGTGCATGTTGTGACTAGATCGAGATTTATTAGTGTCTGTTAGGGTTTAGGGTAAAAATTATTTTTATAACGTGATTTCTAGAATGCTAACTTAAATAGGCCCTAAAAATTCAAAAGTAACCTTTTCATTTTTGAGCTATGCGAAAATTTCGCAAGGTAATTAGATGTGCCTATTGTTTCTTTAGGCAATTTCTATGTAAAATTAATATCATGTCCTCAATAATGTCTTAATGAATAATTTGAATCACATCGTTTAATATAACCCTATGCTTGGATGGGAAGAAAAGTTGGGAGGAAAAAAAATAGAAGGAGAGAAAATGAGGAGAAGAGAAAAATAGAAAGAAAGTATCATCACTCTTCTTGCTTGGATGAGTGAGAGATAACTGAGAGAAAAGAAAATGAAAAAATGTTTGATGACTAAAATGCCCTTACCCATATATTAAAATAATCATATTTAAAATTAAATTAAATATCACAATGACAAAATAATTTTGATATTAACATCATCAAATAATTTAAAATAATAAAGATTTAATTTAATGAAACAAAATAAAATGTTATTTTTTAAGGTAAGAAATAAAAAGTGGATACTTTTTAAATTAAATATAGTAAAATCAAATAAATAAATTATACACTATCCCAAATTATCAATAATTGGTGAAAATAATATAAAAATGAAAGGGTTAAAGTGTAATATAAAAAGTTAAACACTTTTTCCCCAAAAAAAATATTTTAATAGAAATTAATAAAACATATTTTTTAAATATTATTTATTTATTTTTGTAGATATGCGTGATGTAGCCATGTAGGTGAGAAGGACTTTTTTTGGAGGGGGAATCAGGGGTCTTAATGGAGTGTGCAAGGTAAAAAAAAAACAGAGAAGCACTGTTGCAGAGGTTTATACAAAAAATAAAAAAGAATAAAATTCAAAAGGTAATTTGGGGTGCCAATTTTTCTCTCCAAATCTCTTCAATTTTGGAGAGAAATTTTGAGAGGAAAAAAAATGCTGTAGAACCCTCCCCTTTTTCTACCCTATGTTTTCTGTCCCCTCATTTTCTTTCATATCCAAACAAGAAAATTTTTTTTCTCTCCCTCATTTTCTATCCCACTTTTCTTTCCTCTCTCATTTTCCCACAATCCAAATAGAGCATAAAAGCCAATGGCTTCAATACAATCTGAATGCATCACAATATTATTAAAACCTTTGGACTATTACATGTTCAGCCCATTGATGATCCCTATCAATTTTGCATTTGCTCCTCTATCTCTCTCTCTCTTCTCAAAATACTCCTCCTTCCCCCTGCAAATATAGATGACGCCTTTTAAGGTAATATAAGTTAATTATTCAGTGTGTCATTAATAATTCTTTAATAGGATTAAAATGCAATTTTAGCAACTAAGTATTTTATCATAAGCGCCTAGCACAATTAAGTTTTTAAGATTGCAAAACTAGACACAATTTTTAAAAATGGTGCAATTTTAGTAATTCCGTTGAATTGGCCTAAATTTCTGTTACTCTTTTTATCTTATTTTCTCCTAATTCATAGAATAAAAGAAAATTTAAAGATTGTTATTTGTAATTAATATGTACTATATAATTTGTGATATTTTTTTAAAAACAATCCAACCATTTAATGATTAGAATTTAACACATAAATAAAAATGTCCTGACAAATATGAGCATTATAAGCAAGAAATAATGAATTTACACAAGACAGGAGATTTTTATTTTCCCCGGAACAAGACAAGAGAAAATTAAGCTTTATATTTAAGATCAATTAAAAACTCTTTAATAAACCTTATATTTAGACTTTGAATGAGTAGTTAATTAACAATTTGTTACCTTGTGTGCAAGCATGCCTGAGCTTAACATCTTAATCTAAAGTAATGAGATTAATATCTTTAGTGATACTTCATAATCTTAGCGAAATCAATGATGATTAGAACATTCATAAAGATTTTTAACATCTTTGGTCATGACAAGTTTTCTCATAAAAACTACATAGTGCAAAAAACAAAAAACAAAAAAAAAAGGAAAAATTGGTGAAAAATCTTGTTTAAAAATTTTAGTGGCTAGAAAGACTAGAGTTCAAGTACCGGTGTTTTTTTGTATATACTCTCAGTTTGTAACAATATATCATATGCTTCTAGTCAATAAAATTTTCAAACAGGGCTTTTCAGCAACTTCTAGGAAAGAATTATTGCACTTTATTTATAAATAGCATAATTTGTCATAATTTTTATATTTTATGATGATATAGACGTGAATACAAATGTTTATACATATTAAACAACATAAATATTTTAAGGCGAGAGACTTTGAAGATAATTTGTGTAGCCCTATAAATCTAAATATTTTAAGGAAAGTATTTAAAGTAATTATTGATAATTAATTAAATAGCATTTTTCATCCATGAAAAAAAAAAAGCAATACAATACAGCAATGGCCTAACTCTAATGGACCAGGGGCCATTTCTCATAAAATGAGAAAGCCCTTATGGACAATGCCTCGAATAGGATTGTCTTCAATAAGAAGATACATATGTTTAGGGAAAAAAATTGATTACTTAATTACTCACAAACTAAAAATTGTACGTTCTTGTAATTTTCCCTAAATTTTCATTTGCATAACCCTAAAAATAAATGCGATATAATGACATGGGATGGATAGAAGCATTTCCAATAATAATAATAATAATAATAAAAGAAGCATTAACTTATGATAAAAGTATCATGGTCTTTCTGGCAAAAAAAATGTATCATGGTAAAAAAAAAATTATTACAAAATTAGAGGGAAGACAAATATAAGGCTAGCTTAAATTTAGAATAATAAAAGTGAATTTTGTTCTGCATAAAAAAATATATATAGTAATTTTAAACTCGTGAAATTTTTATTTCAAAACTTGTATCAACTATATATTACTATTCGCTTGATTTGAATGCCAAAAATAAAGGGGGTTTGATCAAAGATACAAAATTTATCGCGTATCCTATGAGACATGTTTGCTAAATAATCAGTAAATGAATTATGTTCTTTATAGAAATGGCTAACATAAACCTGCCCCTCAGTCCCGGTACATAATTGTTCTAACTTCATCGGCATTCGGCAATGTATTTAAAAGGATTATTAGTTTCACATATCTGAAAATTAGATTACTAGTTTCTATGCAGCCGGAAAAAGGTTAATTTTTCTTGTCCAACACATATTAGGTTCATGAAATAACTCCAATTAATTTAGCCACGGGTAGAAGTAGAGCTAGTAATACGGGCCAACCCATGGGTTGCGGGCTAGCCTGCCTCAGCTTGCAGGTTACACGATTTGAATTAATTGCCTTGAGAAGAAGAAGAAAAAGAGATGATGCAAGTATGAATTCAAGCTTTAATGTTCTCTCTGTGGAAAGGGTATAGTCTTGAAAAGTCTCTATTTCTATTTTGGATTAAGGTGCAAAAATACACATGAGTTTTTCTTAAAAGTGCACCTAACACCAAATACTTTTTTTTAGGAGCAAAAGTGACTATAAACTTTAAAATGGGTGAAAAAGTCACAGTTTCCATTTTCTTGAGGATGTTGACCGTGAGTTTGAACGTTTTTGACCGAAAAGGGTGAGTTGGAACATGACGTGGATGAATAATACTCCCCATGGCAATAGGCCTTGTTGGAGCTTATACCAGACTAGAAAGGAACCCAGGAAACATATGAAGAAGAAGAAGATGATGATGATGATGATATGCACTAGATCATGACAGCGAAGGCTAGAGAAAGGTGAACGAAACCCCAGTTAACCCACTACAATTAGCCACCATGACATGTTTAGGATGGTTGCCGCCCACACCTCACCTTTGGCTTCAGTGCCCAGCTCATCATAGTGTGAACCACTAGCGCCACCGCCAATATCCAGGCTATCACCATGATCCTGCTCTGTGCCTGCAAGAATTTCTAGATCGGGAAGTTCATCACATACGCGAACAGCTGCTGGATCTTCAACACCGTTAACACCCCAACCACCTCCAATATCTCCGCCATCTGCCTTATCGCTATCAAGATTTGCCTCGGCAAGATTTACAATAGACATAGAATCAGAGCCGTCGTTTTCAGAATCACCCATAATCGTAACTATAAGCATGCATGCATAGAGTCTCTAGCGCGCTTCCCATCCCAAGTTGTTCGCATTCAAATTCAAACTCAAAATCAAAATCAAATTCAAACTCAATCGAAATCAAAATTACTTGATTCTCTGACTAACTTAAAGTTAAAGAGAGCAGCTTCTAGATTTTACCATTTTGCTGAAGCATAAGCCGACAGTGACGGAGTTCTCGACAGAGATGGTGGCGAGCTAGATGGTGCCGACATGATCGGCGAGGAGCTGAGTGATGTGGCCAAGGGAGTATTGAGAAAGGAAGATGAAAATGGTTGGACTTGCAAGCTACCAGAGTTTTAGACTCGTTGAAGAAGTTTCTTTTTTTGTGGACTGAAGACTCATTGAAGAATTGAGTGAAGAAATTTTTGGAAGTGTCAATGGACAATTTCAGACCCCATTGCCATGTGTACATAGATCAAATAAGCAAATGCTCCAGCTGGCACAAAAATGGTAAAACTAACTGTAGTCATCTACAACTAACGGGAACTAACGGAAAGTGTAACTTTTGCACCTATTTTATAAGTTCAAAGTTACTTTTGCCCCACAAAAAAGCATTTGGTGTTGGGCGCGCTTTTGGGAAAAACTCGTGTATTTTTGTACTTTAACCCTTCTTTTGTTTTAACCATATTTATATTTAACCTCATTAAATAACTTTTCTGCCCTTTGAAACTGAATTTTTAATTTGATTTCTGAGTCCAAGTTTGTACTTGAGTAAAATGTTTTATTCAGGCCCTGTTATGGAATTTTGTGTAAAGTTGAATTATATTAATATGATGACTAATAATAGTCTTTTCAAGTGAGTTGCATTGCATAAAGTGATAGTGATCCAACATAAGATTGTAGATTACAAGTAATGCCTGAGCTAAAAGTCAAATTAAGTAGCTTGATGTCATTGTCATTAAATTGTACCTCTATTTATTTTTAGATTTCAGGCATCTAGCTTCATTCTTCAGGTTCCATATATAAAATCCAGTGCTAACTTATGACAGAGAAAAAAGATATTCATCAGTAGAGACTATTTGACCAGTTTCATCCAAACCTCCTCAGTTTTAGTAAAATATTTTAAAGCAAAGTGTTGATCTTTTTCCAAAGGGACGAGGAAACATTGGTAACATATTCTCAAGGACTTGACTTCCTTCTTCTACCCTTACCATGTACTTTTCCTTTGCTACCCATCTCCATCCTTAGATTGACTCTTAGATTCATATTTAAGCGGTCTAGATTTAATATTTTATAAAATTATTTTTTATTGCAATGGCTAAAATTTATCAGTTTGAATTAAATTGGAATTTTATTAGTAATTTTATAAAAAGAAAATGACAGAAAAATGCTCCAAACATTTGGAAATGATAGATGGGTGATTTCGTAAATCCAGAAGTTGGGAATTCCTTATCACGTTTTGACATTTCCTAATCATCTTTTGACAAAAAAACCTATATGTCATTTCCAAATGTTTGGAACATTTTTCTGTCATTTTCCCAAATTTCAATCTAAGGGTGGATATGGGTAGTGGAAGGGAAGTCGATGGTAAGTGGTTACCTACAAACTCTACAAGTCACGACAGACGAAGGTCACACAATTCTGAAAATCACTTGAGCCCTGAGATCTATCTGGGAGAGACCTCCAGCTCAGACCAAGAGAACAAGATTCCAGAAGTTGTCCAAGAACAGAAGTCAGAAAGAAAGCCCTTTGGAAGTTACATCAAGTTGGATCAAAATGCCGTGGATATGAGCAATCAGAAGGATATCACAGATAAAAGAGTCCCAAAGAATCTTTTAGCTGAATTGGATGTGGAAGAAGCTAAATTCCATGCTCTAGATAAGGAAAACTTTAGCCCAAACACTCTTCAATTGCTGTTACTGCAAAAGAAGGGTAAACTAGAAGAGCAGACACATTCCAAGTCACCAAAGTTGCACAGTTCAGGAAAAGATAACAAGACTTCAAAAGTTGCCAGAGAACACAGAGTCAAAAAGAAGACCCTCTTCTTGGAAATCGAAGGAGAAGGTGCTAGGGGTTTGAAACTTATTCTGCTTCACATTTCTCGCTTTGGCCGATTCAGTTCTGGCGGTTAAACAGCTTGGTTTAGCCTTTCAATTCATTTGTTGGATCTTCTATACATTTTTTTTATGAAAATCTATAATTGTATTTTATCCAAAATACTGTGACTGGTTGCTGCTCATGAATATATAATGCATAAGCTTTTAGGAAGGAGATGCAGGGTTGAGTTTTGGTCTGTGTTCAATTATGCTTGATTGTACAAGAACCCTTTTTAACGTCCCTGGCAATAAAAAATCGTAATTGGGAATGTTAGAAACATGTTCTTTGTGTTGATCAGTTAAATTCGGCGTGAGAAAAGGGTCTGAATCATATGGAACTATAGTATAACACAGTGATTATAAATTGTAGCTTCGGTTTGAATAAAGAATATGAACTTTAAGGAAATATCTACCTATATTATGGAATTGCAAGTACATGAGATTACTATGCTTTACAGATTTCCAATGAAATCAGTAAAGTAAAATCCTCAAAAATGTAAAACTAGAGCGTCGTCATCGTCGTCATAGATTATCACAAGATTCACAACAGATTGTCAGGACATGATGCTCCCCTAGATTTTGGAGAATAATTGAAGGATTCGGACATGAGAAAAGGAAACGAACCTTTGGCAGCGTCTTCAAAAGTGGGTCGAGGAAAATCATTGAACTCGCCAAAGTTACAGGTTTCAAAGTTCACTGATGAGAGGTAACTGATAGGATCATCAGTAATACCTTTCACATCCATCATGTTTTGAATCCCATTTTCACAAGAAGAAGCATTTGATCCAAAGCTCAAGTTAATGCTTCCTCCCTTGTTATTGTTGTTGTTGTTGTTGTTCTCATTGATTTCCATATCAGCTTGCCCAGCTGGTGCTTTTGATTCATCCAATGGTATAGCTGGTGTATGGCCTTGAAACAGAGCAATGTGCCCAAAAAGCTTGTCTTTCCTTGAAAATGTTGTGCCGCACGAACAAAGCCATTTATCCTTACCACAGTGCTTTTCGTGAGTTTTAAGGTCTGCCATGACTGAAAATTTCTTCGTGTGGCACCGGCTGCAAATGTAACTCTTGTCACAGTGACTTCTTTTGTAATGGTTTTTCACACATAGAATGGTCTTCAGAGCTTGGAACTTCTTGTGATCCTTATTACGCTTGCAGCCAGGGTAGGGACAGGAGTACCTCTTGATGAGCTTCGGTTCAGACACGGATTCTTTGTTAGGTTTTGCAAGCGCTTCCGGGGTTTTGTACTCGTCGCCATGGCCTCTCATATGCATCCGAAGATTCGCATCCCTCTTGAATCCCTTACCACATATTGTACAGAAGTGTGTGTGAGGAGCAAGGATTTCTTCTTTTTCTAGCTGTAAAATCTCAAAGGAGCCCGGTGGAAGGTTCTCGCCCTCATCCCCATCCTCTTCATCTTTCAATTCGTGTTCTTCCATGTGATTTTGCTCCATTTCACACATGTTAGTAAGGTCAATCTTGTTGGATTGATCGCATATTTTATCTTTGATATCATGTTTTGGTTGGATACTACTACTGCTCGGACCTAATCCCGATGGAAAAGTAATCCCGGGAATCTGGCCTTGCTGCCCCACGGATGGACTGGTGTTTGAAGCAGCAAGCCTGACGGAAGGAAGAAGACTTCCTGCTGTAGAGATCAATTGAACAATGATCGATGTCAGGTTGACTGTGATAAGCTGCTTCTCTTGAGTTATAACTTCGTCGGGTTGTCCTAATTGTTGACCTTGCTTATCAACAATCAAATGCAATAGGCCCCGGAGCTGATGAATCTTATCTTCCAGGAAAGAAAGATTTTCCAATATTATGCTGGGATCCCAATCTTGAAGTTTACTGGTTCGTGACGGGTCGCCCATCTGACAATTTTCTTGATTGGGGATCTTGATCCTGTCATCAGAACCACACGGAAGAAAGGACTGGGTTCCACAGGCTTGGTTGAAATCTTTAAACAGGGTCTCCATCCGGATACCGTAATCTGACATAGACGGATCTTCACACCTCTGTTGATTACTATGCTGCAAACTGAAATCTGGACAAGACGGTGGATTAGGGGAAGTTTTCGCCTGCGTTTGATGATTCCAAGGGGAGATTAAGGAAGACGATATTATCCGGCCGTTAGCACATCAACTCACTTTCAGATCAGGATTGCTGCCAAATCAAATCTATAATGAATAAGGAAATATCTATTAACATCAAATATATTCTTCACAAACCAAAAAATCAACTTATAAAATTAAAATAGAAATCTGGGCAACAAAGCCTTCATCAAAACAATAATTATCAAGAATCACTAGTGACATGGAGTTCACGAAGCAAAATTCTCTCTGACAAACCAAACCAAAGCACTAGTTAGTGGAAAACTGAATATTCACTTCAGAAAATAGCTTCACCCAGGAGTTTCCAGTTTCACTTTCAGATTGAACGGCAAGGATTTTCAATATTCCTTTCTTCATAATGAACAACTATAAATAACCACATAAGCGAAAACCAACCAGTCAATTTTAATGTGAAACCGTACAGTGTTCGAGCCAATCTCATTTCAAGAGGGATCTAGATTCTAGAGCTTCAAATCTCTTTCAGATGGTAAAAAATCAATCGAATCCCTAACCTATAGTATCAACGCCATAATAATTTCACCCCTTTTTGAATCAGTGATTACCCTAAATTTCTCTGTATATTTAAATTAGATGTAGTCAGAAATCAATCTAGATAAACCCCACCAATCAATCGATTCAATGTTCACCTCAATAAGATGTTCAAAAGCAAGAAGACGAAGGGAGAAGAAGAGGCAAGCGTTCTTCTAGACTAATAACCCTAGAATTAGCAGATAAAAATCCAGATTCCAGAGAACTAATTATAGAGAGAGAGAGTGAAACTTACAAATCCAAAGCTGAATAGATGAAACAGATTAACACAAGAACCCAGGACAAAATGAAGAATGAGAAAGAAAAAGCCAGAAAACTGAACTTGAATGCTTAGAAAAGCAGCTGGCGTTACCACGATCCTTCCTTCCTTCCTTTTCTCTCCGTTCGACAACATGGTCAACCCCCCACACACAACTGTGTATTCATTTGGGTCAATTTTGGAGAATATACATTTCATTAAAAAGTTAACTGACTTCACTACGGCACTACCCACCACCATGATGTTGAAACGTGGTTAACTAGTGGTGATGAATTAAGTGGGAAAAAAAAAATCATTTTTAAGTAGGTAACAAAAATTAAAACTCCATTCTTAATTCTCCGTCAAACCAGGCTCATGTTCTGGGGTTGTTAGCTACTCCTTCTAATCTTAGGTATAAAATTCAGTTGATTTTTTTTGAAAGAAATTAAAGAAGTTAAATATATTATTTACTTAGTCATAATAAATATTATATATCATTATATTATATATCACTTTATAAGTCGAACTAATTAATTTAGAGAAAAAAAAATGATATAATTATTTTAAAATAATTTATTTAACTTCTTTAATCTTTCTAAAAAAATTTAATTGGTTCTTATATTTAGAATTGGGTAGTTTATATTAATACTCATTTGGGACAACTTATTTTTAGACAATAAGTACTTATAAATCATGATTTACGGTATACGAAGTGGTAAATATGTGAAAGAAGTTTTATCTCGATTTAGTAACAAATGCTTACGTCAATACACGTTTGTTCTCATGAAGCTGCGCTAGGTTAGACGTAGTGGAGATATGAATGCCAGGAAGACTTGCTAAAGAAATGCTAGAAAGTAATATCCTTTGACTCTCATGTAGTTTATGGCGATCACTATGTTGATCAATTGTTATCTTTTACGCATGTTTATATAATACTCCCTCCTATTCTAAATACCCAGTTGACTTCTTTTTAGAAGGTTAAAGAAGTTAAATATATTACTTTATTATAATACATGTTATGTATTATTAGATTATATACATCAGTTTATAAGTCAAATTAATTAATTTGGAGAAAAATTATAGATATAAACATTTTAAAACAATTTATTTAGTTTATTTGATCTCTCCAAAAAATAGTCAACTGAATAAATTTAGGACCGGAGGTAGTAGTATTATTCTGTGTTTGTGCAGGCTTATTTTGAATTTCTTGTAATTTTTATTGTTTAATGTATAATTTATCTATTTATCGGAAGAACAACAATTAAAAATACCTTTTTCTTCGTATTAAAAAAAAAACTATTTTTTATCTAGATTGGAATCATTTTCTTATGAGCTTGTGGGGTGAATCAATGCAAGCCATTGGTGCGGCTGTTGATTATTAGAACGTATGAATTTGTTGGGTAGAGATGAATAAAAATGGAAGGATTGAGAAAAGAAGGGAAAAAAACAGAGATTGAAGTTTGGGAGAATTATATTCATATCCCAGGTAAGAGAAAAAATAAAAAAGTAATCTCTTAAATTTATCAATGATGTCCCTGAACTTATCAATTGAAGCCTCTAGATTTATCAAAGGGATCATTTTTTTATTTTTGTTTTGTGCAGGACCCCGAATGTAATTCTCCCTTGAAGTTTTGACTGGTTATCAAATTAGAAGAAGGGTCCCACACTCTTTGGCTTCATTAAATATAATATTTTGGGGAAAAGATAAAATAATACTCTCTTTTATTTTTAATATAAGATATATTTAAAATGATATGAAAACCAAGTTAGAGGGAGAGTTAAGAATGAAAGAGAAAGGACGGAAGAGGAAGAGGGGGATGTGGGCGATGGAGGAGTTTATTTTTAATTAAAATAATCATTTAAATAACAAAATATGGGACCCACAATAAAAAAATAATAATAATGGCATTTAACCATAATTAATGGGAGTGATATTTTTACGTTATTTTAAGAAGTTCATAAATATTTTTGTAATTGTGTAAAATTTATAAAGTTAGTATTTATTAGAGAAAAATTTATAGATATTTTTATCTCTTAATCCATTAAAAAAACATAAACATAAAAACATGAGCGCAAGGACCATTTTGAAAAAAGAAGCTTTAAAAAAAAAAAAAAGTGTTGTGCGATGATATGGGGGGAAAGAGCTGGTGGAGGGGAAGCGTTTATGTTCCAAGAAGCTACGTGGGCGGCTTGTTCATGCCCCCACACAACTTGTTCTATCTACACGTGCCTCCATACTCTTTGACCTCAGCCCCCAGGTCATTTTCTTTAATTTATTCCAAGTTTTGATTAAATATTTGATTTAAAAAAGTTTGCGTAAGTCACTTACCACAGTCTGAACTTATCTTCAAGTTTAAAGAGGGGTTAAAGTCTAATTTTTTGGTCAACGTCGCTGGCGAAAATTAAATTTTCAAATCATAGTAACGTAGCTACATCCATTCTCCAAGTTATTTTAGACTATTAGTTGATTAAATATGAAAAGTTAGTAGATCTATATGTCATTCATGTCATTTTTATTTTGAATTAAAGTATAAATTTGTTACAGGAGTTTTCACTCTGGAATACTAGATATTCAAAAGTTTCTGAATTATAGTAATTTCACATCGGCTGTATGTTATTCATGTTAAGTTTAACATGTAATTGACTAAATATGTTAAAATGAAAGGTTCACATGTCATCCATTTCATTTTTTTTAAAGTTAGATTTATAAATAAATAAAAAGATTAAAAAAAATGCATCTTATCCAAAAGATTGGAGAAAATCTAAGAGGTGGAAGTATCTTACAAGGTGAAGAAAAAATCAAAGAGGTGGAAGAAAAAATGCATCTTATTTGTTAATATATGCTTGAAAAGTACAATTTACAAGTTATAAACAAAACAATCACTAAAAAATAAGTAAGAAAAAAATATAAAATTAATAAAAATACTTATGAAATAAGAAATATCTTTTATAAATTTTTAATTTTTAGGTTATTAATACAAAAGTTCTTATGAAATTTAATTCTAAAAACATAATGACAACTAAATATTTGTAATATAATTAATAAAAAATAAAAATTAATAATATTAGTATCATATAAATAATTTTAAAAAATAAAAATATAAACGGGTCTAAATGCCCCGGCTCTTTTAAGCCTAAAATCCCAAACCCCTAGCCCAACAGACTTGACCAATTGTCTTGGCCCTAATAAAAAGGATTTACATCATGCAAAGCGTAACCTTGATAGAAAAGAATCAACAAACATTTCAACCTCACTCTATCAAGGTTATAAAAGACTTCCCTATTGATCATGATTACCAAAACAATCAATCAAGCGGAATAAAACACTATCCAACCATAGATTATCCAATCCACATCCTCATGGCTTAAAAGTTTTTAATAAATTTTTCATACTCTTATATCTTGTACATTTTTTTATTAAAATTTTATAATTTCACTTTTTTAATTTTTTTAAATTCAACTCATAAATATTTTATTTCCCATCCCCTCCCCTCCCGTCATACCAAACAACCCATAAATGGACTTCATATTTAAAATAAGAGGAAGTAATATGTAATATTGTTATTGGTAGAATTGCCTATGACTTTTATATATAATAAAAGAATTGACTATGATCATCATAAATAATATTGCTGACTCAGAAATTAGTCTGTGAATTAAAATCTCTCTTCAAATAGACTATAACTTGTACACCTTTGTAAAGGAAAATGTTGAAGGGAACTTATATGGGTAGAAGTTTTCAACAAGAGTGTGTATACGCTGGATGCGTGTTTGTGTTTGCGTGTGTGAATGTGTTAGTACATAAATTGCATGGCCCATTTAGTTGGATCCCATTACAACCTGTAATGTAATGTGTTGTAATGGTAATATAATACAATATTAATTACATGGCTAACATTTGGTTTGATTTTTAAGTAAGGTACAATTAGTTATATTTTTAATAATTATTTAAAATTAATATCATATAAAGTTTATTTTAACCTTAATATAATCTTTGTATAAAAAATTACTAAGAGTCATCACCCTGCCTCATCATGATTGTCGCATTACCCATATAAGAGGATTGACCGATGGCGGTGGCTATGGTGGCGGTGGAGGCGACGGTAACCATGGTGGAGCAGTAGCGAAGGAGGAGCTAGTGCTATTGGCAGCGGTGACAATTGTTGTCATGGTAGAGGTGACAACTACAATGGAGGTGGCGATGATGGAGAAGGAGGTAGCGGAGGTGGCGACTGTATCGGTGGAGGTAGCAATAGTGACAATGGGGGGTGGTAGTGGAGGACAAGGAGGCGGCAGTGGCAGCAACAACGGTGACAATAGTTGTTAGGGTAGAGGTGGCAATGACGATGGAGGTGGCAACAACAACGATGTGGGGCCGTGGTGGAGGATGAGAAGGTAGTGGTGGCAACAATGTCAAAGGTGACAACAATTGTCATGGTAGAAGTGGCAGCAACAACGAGGGTGGGCGGTTGTGACATGACATGATGGGTGGAATAAGACAAGTGAAATAATTACAAATGAGACTAAGAAATAAATTACTAAATTAGACCTTTTCAATCACACAATGCAATGATAATAAGTATTCATAGGAGATATGAATAAGGATTACCAATTTTTTTGTAATAATCATTATCACTGTAAACTCTATTATCATGCTAAAGAGTAATCAAACACTCTTATCTTAATAATGTAATCATGATTACTATTGTAAACATTCAATAAGGTTAAACCAAATGTTGGCCAAAAAAAAAAAAATTAAGGTTAAACCAAACGCCCTCATAATTTGACATTCGTATGCATTCTATTCAATAGCAAATATTAATAAAATATATTTAATAATTATAGAAAAATGAAGAAAAAATACATATTTATTCTTAATATGTATGCTTTAACCCACTCAACTTGTAGTAAAAAAAGAACCATTCAATCCTTGAATATTAGAAATATATAATTTATTCAATAAAAATTCATTTTTTTTAATCTTCAATAAATATAGTTTAATCTTCATCTGATGCCAAGGAAATAACCCCAAGGCGAGTACACATCTTTTGATAGGGAACACACACACAAACTTCAAGAAAATTAATTGATATTTGATAATATATTTTCCATTATAACAAGCGGAAGAGAACTAAGAATACTTAAAACAAGGCAGTAACAAGTAGCAGCAAGGTCAGTAATATAAATATGGAAAAGTCACTTAACTCTATAGAACTTGAGCAATATTAAATTTACATTCACATAATTAACTAAATATGTTAGTCTTGTTCTTGTAATGAAAATAATGATCTTTTGAGTCCTCCCAATTTTAAGGTCCTTAACCTTTAAATATGGCCTTGAAGTGTAATCCTCCCCATGTATTATTTCTTTCCCTAATTCTACTTTAAAAGTCTAGGAAGGTAGATGTGGACTACAAACAAGGCAGGTAAACAGAGTATATAACACCATATATATATCTACCCACATATCAAACTGAAAAAGGTGAAGTTAAATTATATGAGATCATCTTCTGAGAAATCCACCTGGTAAGACGCCTTTTAACTTTTTTCCAAACACAAGACGGAGAGCTGAACCCACCAGAGGCCAACTTGTGGCAACAGCAATATAAAGAAGCAACCATATGGACCATCGACTTTGCCGAGTTAACTGACCTAGATATCTCTTGAAAGGTGCTATTACATCAAGGGGCATGGCATCACCTTGCACACTTGGAGTTTCTGCGATGCT
Source organism: Inga leiocalycina (assembly GCA_963242795.1). NCBI lineage: Eukaryota > Viridiplantae > Streptophyta > Magnoliopsida > Fabales > Fabaceae > Inga > Inga leiocalycina. Next base: position 77,906,625 of record OY725322.1, read on the forward strand.
ATCATCACAGTTTGCATCAGCTCTGGGCACTTCAACTTGTTCTTCCTGGATCCTTTCATTATTAGTTTGATGCTGATCAGACTGTATTGCTTGTGACTCTTCCTCGTTGTGTGTTGTTTGCTCGGATGCTGCCACCATTCCGTCAGCAAAATTTACGTAAGGGCCCTGATCGATCGGTGTGTCCCATGGCGTGTGTGGTTTAGAGATCTGCATTATTCAATAGTTACATAGAACAGAATGGTTTCAGCTGGAAGAAATAGTCTAAAAGTCGCTACAAAATCTCAGTCTGCATCTTTTATAGGGTACCGAAACATGTATGAAATGATTGAATGCATAAAGTTAGAATCTGATGGACCTGTAATTGTTGGGCCCATGAGGGAAAAGGCCTATGCCTACAGGAAGAAAATAAAGACAAAAGACAATACAAGATGGCTGGCCATGTGTGGGTGGGGTGGGGAGGTTTATTAAGGGGTTTTAGGGACTAAGAGGCAAGGTTGGTATTGTGTGAGGAAAGAGCCCAAGCATCTCAAAAGCTTGGACGGTGCCTTCTTATTTTTTCCTTTCATTTTAGTTGCTGTTATTTGTTTGTGTGTGTCTCTATAGACTTCTGTTACTGTTTTATTGAGCTATAAGTATTCAGTAGAGGAATATTTCAGTTTTATTTTGGTCCGGGTTCCATCAGAATCAAAGGTTTTGTAAATAAGCAAAATATCAGCAGCATATTTTTACCTCCTTCTGCACATGCATATATTTGCTAGTGTGTAGCACATCAAGAAATTCATTTGCAGCTCTTACCCACCTGCAAAGAGAGGGCAAAAAACCAATTGGCTCATTATCTTCCACTTAATAGTTGTTTGATCACAGGTGTATTCAGGGCAATCTGACCAGCCAATAAGAAAATGATTATTTATGATACTATTATGCAGCACTATTATTATCAGATAACTCATGTTACCTATCTCTTAACAGAGCCAGAAACAGTTTCATAGCAGGCTAAAGTCAAGTAACACCAAGACATTATATAATGAAGATGCTGGTGAAAAAATCTAATCCAGAAACCAACAAGCCCAGCCGGGACATGGAACACTTTCCCCCAGTTTTGTCAATACTTCAGCTCCGAAGAAGCTAATTGAGTGTGATTGTTGAATCCAACATGTTGAAGATCAGACATACGAGACAGCCCAGCAAGATGGATTGAACATATTATTTCTGGGTTTCGTTAATACTTAAGCTCCAAAAAAGCTAGTTGAATGAGATTTAATGGATTTAACAACATGCTGAAGAAAGAAATATGCATGTGTCAAATACCACAGGCTAGATGCAGTTATTCCCTCAAAGAATGCCAGATGTCCTCCATGCTTCGTGGTAGCCAGCACAACATTTTTATTTGCCCTATAGGGAAAAAATGTTATATTTGATTATAAAGAAAAGGAAAATTAATAAGAAACAAGGAATACAATAAAAGCAGGAAACCTGCATTCATCCCAGGGAATGGCTTCCCTAGTACAGACTGGATCATCCAAAGCACTAATACAGAGAAGCGGAACAGCTACAGACTGTACATAAATGGAGCTGCTGCATCGCCTATAGTAGGTATCAACAGTCTAAGGTAACAAATAAACTTGAGGTTACTGATACTGGGTTGGTAAAAAACAGGAGATAACAAAATGGAAAATTATGCATCATATGCTACATAATAGTACCTCATATTTCCCAACGATGCGAGTTGCATGGTCATCAAAATCTCGAACAGAGAGTGACTGGGAAAGCAGACATATATAGTTAAAAAAAACTTAGTATTGATCAGTATAAAACAATCACAGGATGTGCACAGCATTGATGAGACGCCATTGAGAATTGATAAATGGCAAAAATAATTCCAAATGCTTGTAGCTGAAATTTCATATTACAGTCAAACTTCAACTACTAAAACAAGCAAGAAAATAACCAAACCCAAAGCGTGCTAGTTGTTTGCGAGACCCTTGATAAGGAAATCAAACAAGATGTTATTGATTATTTGATGGACACTCAAGGGGGATGAGGAGTGTTCCCTCAAAAGCTATCTTTTTGGGGAGGTTATCTATAGCTAGTTGTTGACAATTTACGAGAAGGCTTTTTGCAGAGGGCTCTGACAAATGGAGAGTTTTGATCAATGACGTAGCTAAGTAAATGTCACTGAGTGAATGATATGATATTGTAATTAAATGATTTTGAAAGTTAGTTAGTTAATTAGACGAGCGGCATTAGCTATTAGTGGCACTAGTAGTTGTTAAGAGTGGCCCTAGCCAAACATGGCCTTAGCCATGTCTAATAACTAATGACCATAGGACACTAGGCGCCCCTGTTTAAGTGAACTACCATGCTGCCTATATATATGGCAGAACCCCTATGTACAGATTCAGTTTTGCAGTTAATGAAATGATAGCAGTACAGATTACTCTTCCCTCTGTCTCTCTTCTAACTCTCCCCTACTTCTTCAATCCTCTCTCTCTTCTCTTCTACCTTAATTCCAAATTCTTCAGATTCATATTACAACTTACTATCAGTGAAGTACTGCAAAGTGAAGTTGTTATGATGTCAATTCTCCAAGGAGGGCTAACTGATGGAGGCTAAGGTGGTATGATGTGGAAATCTCCAGATTAGTTAGCAGTAATACGATTTTATTTATTTCCTTTCTCCTTCTCATTAATGTGTAAATAGTCAAAAACAGGATTTTATTTTCTATTCCTAGTTTTTAGCTGTGATTAGTGTACGGCCTCAGTGCAGATATTGCACCCAATATTGATCAATGAGAATCAGAACATATTTTGATTTCGATGCTCGCACATGGAATGCCTAAATCCTACAGTGAGTAGTAAGGAATGGCTCTATAGCTTTCTTGAATCTTGAGACGATTGGCTCCTCCACCTTAATTGCTAGCTATTGGAGAAAGGTTTCCCATCCCACTAGGATGCCCATCATAACTTTCTAGTTAAATTGTTGAGAATTAAGCTATTCAATTTGCCAGAGATTCCTAGTTCCTGTTAAGGCAACTTTAATAGCAAAGGAGTCTAGGATGCTTTGCCAAAAAACTGATACATTTATGCAACCATGAAAATCACAAATCACAAAACCTAGATAATATAAATCTAACTAAAATAGCAACTGGCACATGGCAAAAGGCCAGAAAACAAAATAACACAAAATATTAATTCATTCACGCCTTTTCTTGTACATATCCTCCCCCATTTATGCGAATAGAAGTGTTCATAAGTTTCCTACAACCCCAATTCCCTAACCATCCTTAATTTCCATGTAACAGCAGCTTTGGGATAAGAATACAAGTAACAAGCTCATATCCGCTGTCATAAAAAAGGTTGGGTGTTTTATGAACTACATCTTTGTGACCTGCTTTTCAATAGACTTGTCTTGATATCACAACAAAAACTTCATACCTATTTACCAATAGAAAATATGAATCAGATATCATAATGACCATACAATTAGCAGATCCACAATTAAGAATAACATACAAAACCACTTGGTTTGTTCCCTCATACTAACAATGCAGTTGATGTAATTATATAGTATTATAGTTCTAGAGAGGAAAGATACCTTTTCAATTCCTTCCCAATTTGCTAGACGAGCGAAGTGAGGCTGGTGCCTGCAATTGTGATTAGTTCATAAGACCTTAAATTGACGCATGTACATTGGAGTTTATATCTGTATATAGTATTTTACCGGGTAACCTGGAAATAGGAAATAAACTGGAAAGGTAACATAGACATACATTTTGGCATAGCCTTGAAGTCCAATTGCAAGAGCTCTATCATAAAGCTTTTGGACAAGCCTACGGCTTATAAATCTATCCCCTATCTGCAAAGAAGAATACAAACGTTATTAATTTCAGTTGAAGTGCAATCATAGGCAAAACCACAAATATTTTGATCACTCAGTTCAGTATTCAGTAATATCAAATAGGCAGTGAAACTCATAAAGCATAATGTTTCAAGGCAAATTATTCAGTACAAAATAGAATTTCACATATGAACTACATATAACTAGTATGTTAAAGGTGTATCTGGGACCTTCTAACTTTCAAATGCCTTCTATCATGTTTATATGTTTCTAAATTGAAATATGTACAGAAATTTTCTACCTTGCTTTCCAAAAATTACCACACACTTAAAGAGACACAAGAGGCTAAGCTACAAAAATCAAACTACCCGCACAAAATTCAATGATGTTCTAAATTGTACAGGTACTCATTGAGTTTCCACTATACAAAAAAGAAAAAATCCAACAATGCAAATTTCAGTGAAGACCTGACAGATACAGATGATGCAAAGCTCAAAAGTAATAAGAAGATGCGTAAAATAATTCTTGTTCAAGCAAGAAAGATCTATAAAAGGGTCTTCTACTATCTGTCAGGGCTCCATCCAGTGGAAATCAAACTCAAACGAAACAAAAATCAAAAGAAAACAAAACAAAAAAAACATCAAAACTTGGGTATAGAATAAGAATTTAAAATCTTCAAGGAAAAAAAAACTAAAAATAAAATATGTAAATTGGGTATAGAATCAAATGTCCTGTTTAAAACAGTTACAAATGTGAGTTATTTATTCCAAGAAGAGTACAGGTTACACAACATAAAAATATTCTAGAATTCTAGAATCATCAAACAAATAGTTTGCTACATCATCATTAACGTACACAGGGGCTGTGGGTAGGATAAGAAAAATTTCAGCCACTCAGTGGGAAAGACTTGGGCCTTTTAGAGGCTTTATCAGGACCAATCGAGAGAAGAATTGTCTTTCAGAGACACAATTGAGAGACTTTATCTTTGTAGGACCAAATTGAGAGGAGGGTAATCTTTTTGATAACAAACCATTAGATTAATCTGATAGGCACCCAAGCACCTTAGCTAACCACACCGCTGTTGAGGTAGGAGAGCCAAGGCACTTAGGTACCCCATCAAATAGCCCATACTACTTGATGTGGGACTTGGGCGGCTCATACTACCTTGGTCCCTATCAAAACACCCCCCGGGAAGCCGACATCTCGGCGGCTCCACTTTACGGCACTTCACTTGGCGCTTCACTCAGCCACTTGCTGGTCAGCCCTTCTAGTCAGAACCCTCTATAGGTAGCCCTCTCCGGTCCGCTAGCCACCACTCTGATACCAAATAATAGGCACCCAAGAATCTTGGAGAACCACACCCTAAAAGCTAGCTATTGAGGTAAGAGAGCTAAGGCACTTAAGTACCCAATCAAGCAACCCGTACTACTCGATGTGGGACTTTGACAGCCCATACTACCTTGATCCCTATCATAATGTTTATTTGCTGAAAGAAAACTCAGATTAACATAATATCAGTTCCTTTGAGCTGAAAATAGAGAAGTAGTTTTCGTTCATCTAAAAGGCAATATCCATGACCAATCATACAATTGTATCTTTGGAGCTGGAGATGACCTACTTATGGAGTAATCTAGATCGTTGGAAGGATAAGATGAAAACCTCACAGGGCATATCCAGGGTTTGGTAGACAATGTAGACATTAAAGAAACCAGAGACGTAATTTTGACTGAAAATGAACAACAATCAGACATGTAGAATGTATAGCTTAGGAAAAAATCTAATTGGCTTTGCTGAGTTCATATATCAGACTAATTCCTTCCCATTTGAAATGCCAAGTTAAGATGCAGTTACTTTTAAAATAAAAGACTAACCAGAAGATCCCAAGGAGAGCAAATAGCTACAGCCCCAGCCACAGGAATATTTTCACCCTCTTCACCAAGATATTTTACCTGCATAAATATTCAAATTATATAGGTTAACAATGACCGAACATGAGTACATTAACTATGCATAAATTCTAATTTGCATGCAGTTTAGAAAGTAAGCGAAGTATGTTATGTATAAATTCTAATTTGCATGCAGTTCAGAAAGTAAATGAAGTATGTTTTAATGATCATAACTAATTATTGTGATCAAATTAAAGTATAAACATAAAGCAGCCAAAATTTATCAGTTCAGGAGATAAAGCTTAAAATATGAGATTTTTTTTTTCCTGTGAACAAACAGGTTACCAGAAATATTAGTGTCAAAATAAGGTCAAAATAAAAATCTAATAATTTGGCCAGCAGAGGAAAGGAGGCATGCCAATAAGAAACCAGTAGGATTTTTTGCAATTTTCCCTTATCTTCTAATTTTCATATTTTGGTGTTTCGTTTAAGGCAATGGTAGAGGGTCAGAGAAGTGTCGTTCGTTTATAATAAATATTCAAGCAAGAAAGATGTAAGTGATTGCGTTACCATGTGAGAAATTGATATAAATGAATCAAATCCTAGAACTAACACATCCACCCAAAAAAAAAAACAAAAAAGAAAAGATACAGTGGAGTATATGTATCAGTTAAGAAAACAGGATTTTTTTTGTTTCTTGAAGCTACTTGCTCCTTGCTGTAAATGGTACCATCACAAAGAAGTGAGATCACAAGCTGCCAAACTCAATCGTTCATGTGTAGAGAACTCAACTTGATATGGTTGTATGTAAACATACAAAATTTTGAATTAACAATCAAACATGAGAAGTTAAGACACAATAACACTTGAGATGTGAAACTTACAAGAACATTGGCACCAATACTAGTTCCAACGACAAACAGGGGAGCCCTAGGGTACTCTTCATGCAGATACCTAATCACTGCACGGGCATCCTCAGTCCATCCAGCATTGTAGAGACAATCAGACTACAAAGGTTGAAATGAAAGAGATGGCATTAATAGAGAAAAACAAATGCATTCTTACATCAAAATACTTCAACGGAATACTCATAACAGAAATGCATTACAGCCTAAATCATTTATTATTTCAGCTAGGTTTGGAACTGACAAGATACAACGTATGCACAAAAGTAAAACAAAATTAAAAGGAAATGTCCACTCTCACAAGGGCTGATCCCTACTTCTTTAATTATTCATCCATTATTTTATTTAGAAGTGTTGAGAAACTGATCAATAGTTCAAGGATAATTCTTACTAATTAACTGGGAGAATAAGCCAGCAGGTAAAGAATAATGTGATATGGCCATCAACTCCTTGATCTATAAGTTCAAAACTATCAACAATAGTAAATAATGTATAAAGAATCAACGTAATGCAGAATGGGAGTTAATGATAAAAAAAAGCTTATGTTTAAAGTGAATGACAAATCAAAGCATATCCACAGAGAACCTCTGAGACCAAGTTAGCATCAGTGACAGTGATGAGCCCAGCGGACTTCTTCATAAACTTTCTAAATATTTTAGTTCAGTCCCATTGATCTTAATCAAAAATTCACAACAGAAAAAGCTCTTTATCAAGCATAGGAATGAGTAGATGGATTATAGAACAATGTCTTGAAATCCATTAAGGGTCAAGACTTAAGACATATATAAAAGAATACATTCACTGCAGACTAGCCAGCTTCAAACTAGCTAATTGGTCTGGTTTCGTCAATCCTTTCAGTATTACTTCACTTTTGCTAATTCTTTTTCAAACCTTCACAGAAAAGCAGGAAGTCATCTCTGTTTCATGGTTTACTTGAGGCTAAGCATAAATTTCCTGCAACTTATTTACACATGCATTCTAGCTTGTCTATTTCCATTACACAGACTTTTTAACTCCTGAAGTGGAAGGGAAGTAACAACCATTATCTCCGCATCAAGGGTAGGCAGTTCTCCAATAGAGGGTTAGTAGAAGTTGCAATAGTAATATCACCTACCCTATGAACTGTGTTTTCTTCTTACTTTCAACCCCATTGTTTGCAATCCAAAAGCCATGCCCCCATTTGATATATTATTTCAAAAATTAAGAAAAATTAATTTTGATACAAGTAAACACAGCAAGCCCATTTGTATACCTATAAATAAATCACAGATGCATTGCATCACAGACCTATGCATGTAAATATATGTACACTTGTAATTGCTACATAATTGTAAACACGCATATGGGCAAAGATTTTAACTCAACAAAAAATTTTATAAGTACTGGCAGTACTACTTAGGCTATGTCTTTCAAAGCTCTCAGCTCAAAGAAAAACTAACCGTAATTGAAACACCTCCCAATCCTCGGTGATTACTGATAACTACATTCCATCCTCGCTTTGCTGTACAGAACGCAAGATGTTTGAGATACTACAGACGAAACAACATAAGATGTCACTATGGTATAAAATGAATATCATGTCCTACAATAAAAAAAACAGATAAATAAAAAAAGATTAAGCATTTTAAATGATAAGGGAGAGGGGATTTACACAATAACACAGTTACAATAACACGTATACATAACATCACTTACAGCAGATGAAGAGTCACTTGTTAGGCCAGGAATTACAACAACAAGAGGAGTGGGGTCATCTCTAGGAACAGTATCCTTCCCATGGAGAGCATCATGAGACACTGGAAAGCAATCAAATACAAAAATACGTATAAAAAAATAGAAGTTACGCTATAAGTTAACATAAAAGTAACATTAAGTTCACAATGAACAAATATCAGATAACACGTCATATGACAAGAACAAAATGATAAAGATGTCAAAAACTAATTAACCCAAAGTCATGTAAGCGCTAAAGCTATGGGCTTAATGATTTACATCTATGTATAAACAAATTAAACATGTACATTCAATATTAGAACACTACTCGTCGATCAAATATTTCATATATACCGTCAGAGCTCCTCAACCAATCCAGAGCAATGGTTCCACCATCAGAAGTTGTATACATTTGTCTGTAAGAAAATAAGAGCAATTGTTACATGAAACCAACAATAAAATATTGAGACTCTACCAGAAAGCTAAGAGATATTAATATGGGTACAAGAGATGACCCAATAAAACATTGTGATGCAAGAATCATTAATTTTTAAATGCATTTTGAAGCATTGTGACATATATGGCATTCAATGACAGATACATATCGAACACCATATGGCTTTGTTTTCAATGTATTGCTTTTTAATTCTATGTTGCTACTTGCTACTGTTTATCTGATGTACTTTGTTTCTCAACTTACACCAGGGAAGGAAAGAAAATGCCAAGTTTAAAAAATTACCAACAGCCAGGTGTCAGCAACTTAAATTAATAATGCATGTGTCTAATTCTCCGTATTACTAACAGTACACAAACGAGAACAAACATGTAGACAAACCAACGGTGCAAGGAAATGCTTTCTGGATCAAATATAGTATACTCTCTCTAGTCCTTAATATAAGACATATTTACCTAATTTGATTAGATTAAGGAAGCTAGTTAAGTTTGTTAATATGACCTGTATTTTCTAAAATACCTTAATCATCTTTCTTAGTTCCGTCCTTCCCTCTTCTCCTTGATTACAACTCTCTCTAGTCTCATTTATAAACAACTTTCTCTCTTATAGGACTGATCCATTTTATAAGCAACTTTCACTTTTTGGCTGAAAAAGTAAGCGTCTTTTTCCTATTTTACCCTTATTAAATGCTTATTTTCTCTCATATCTTTTACTCATTATCTTTTATACTTTTTATATATTCTTTTTTCATATATAGGGCATATATGGAAAAAATATGGCATTTTTGACACACTTATTATTTTTAACTACCGTTCGTTTTACCCAATTAGGGGGAAAGTTTCTAATAAATAGGACCAGACGGAGTATTGAGGAGCATAAACAAGCATAAATTAAAAAAATATTGATAAATATAAAATTTATGTCTCGTAAGCTCTCTCAAAATATATTTTATATTAAGATTGAGGGAGTACCTTACAAACAGCAGCATATATAAATCTGCCATACACTATGTTTCTAAATTATCTATCGTTTTCTGCAAGAGCACATTGACAAGAGAAGAACTGAAAGGAAACTAGAATTGAAACCTTCTGTACTTGAAAGAGGGGGGCCTTCCGAAAAAATTCAAAAAACAAGTCTGCACGTGAGGGCTTGAAAGCCAGAACGTCGGCAAATACCTGAACAGTTAGATAAGATTCCAATAAACAAGAAGCACTCAAATTCTTGGGAATTCAAAATTTCGGCTACCCAGAATATCCAGTAAAAAGATAATGAACCAAGAAAAGCTTAGTGGTACCTTCCGTGGAGAATCGAACACTTGGAAACAACGGCATCATAGATTTCAGAGCAAGAGTTGTACGTTAACCCCACGGGAGAGCCTCTGAAACCGGAGAAAAAATCTTCGAGGAGATGAAACTCCAAGAAATTGTAAACAAAAGCAACAAAAGCAATGGCGGCAGCGATTAAATAATGCCACAACGGAATCAGAGAGAGGGAGGTGAGGATAAGCCAGTAGGCATCGGAAGGGGAGGCATTGAAGGTTGCGCAATCCATGAGAAGGAAGGATTTGAGAGTCTTTCGCTAGGATTGAGAAAATTTCTCAGTGGGAAGAAACGGGAATTTGTATGTGTGGTGACGGAACTCACGAAGTCACATGGCGCCTGGAGGATGTATCAACCAGGACAAGAATGTCAGCAAACTTCTGCGATTTCCGATGCAGTGGGGCCAGCCGAACGAGATGCAAGTAACCATTCCCACACAAAAAGTCAGGATTTCCACATTATGAACACTGTCATGAATTTTGGAATTTGGCCACAATTATTAAGAGCCATATCAGGAAGGGTCTATTCGATTCTAGAATCGTGAATTTTTGCATCATTTGCACGGGTCTTTGAAAATATACCTCAAGCGTGTGTTGGGATTAATTTTTTATAATAGTTTTTATGATATAAGTGATAAATATATGAGAAAAATTTTGTCTCTATTTATATAAACTTAGGTTTAAATAATTCCCAAACACACACATAGGAGCTAAATAGTTAAATTAATTATATTAACAAAATTAATTGAATTAATTATCAGTAAAAATATTACTTCCTTTTATCCGTGATATAAAAAATATTTGAGGAGTTTATCTTAGTTCTAGACATTATTGTCAAACTCTGTGAGTTTAAACAAACTCGTAAGGGGAACGTAAACTTGTAAGAGTTTACCTTTGTAAATAAATAATAATTAAATTTATATGATAAAATAATTAAAATACTAAAGATGACAACAATTTGGTTTAAATATAATTTAAATCTAAAAAACTGAAATTAAATTCATTAGCATTCATAATTTATCATACTTAATGTAAAAATTTATATGAAATTCATGTACTAATATAAACTCACTAAACATCATTAAACAAAAATAATTATAAATTCAACAAAGATCATCAAATGTTGGATTATCATTATCTCAATTGTCTTTAAATTCTTCGCCTTCGCCATTATAATCTCCATTTGCATCACCCGCATCATCATCATCGTTATAATTTGCCCTAACATCATCAATGTTAAAATCAACATTCAAGTCAACTCCAAATAATGGATTAGCCATATTCTCATTAATTTCATGAGGTTGAAGAACCTCATCATCCTCTTCCTCCACATTGTCTCCATCTATCTTTCCTTCAGTAATCCATTCATCATCAGAATAGATATCATCAGAATCATAATTGAAAGCTCTACTCTTTTGCTTTCTTGTGAGTTTCAAATTGTACATGACAAATGCCAAATCATTCATCTTCTTTTGATGCAAACAATTTCTTTTTTTTGTATGAATCTAAAAAATATTGAAGAAAAAAAAAGCTTCATTATTATTCTAACATTCAAGCAAAGTTACATTGAAAATTTAAAAATAAAAAAATAAAAAGGTAAAAATCTTACCATCTCAAAAGCACTCTAATTACATTCACAGCCAGAAGAGCTACAACATAACTAAGAATACGAATTGCTATTCTTTTAAGTTCTGGACATCCATCTCCATAAGAATCCCACCATTCTGCTAGAGGAAGTTTTTTTCTTAATGCTTGTGCAGTTTCACACCCAAACATATTGTTAGATCCCATATGTTTTGATGATAACAAATATTGGATCAATAATATGAAAGGATTTGATAACAAACAAATGGATTTGAACAAAATGGCAAAGCATCACTTGGAGTAAACACTGGAAGTAATCAACAAATCTTGTGAAGGCTTACTCGAGTAACCACTCGGGTAAGAGAAGCCATTACTCGAGTAGCCACTCGAGTAAGCAAAGAGAATTTCATCCAGTTAAGCACTGTCAAAATTTGGACGAAGTTACTCGAGGGACCACTCAAGTAATCTGCAAAAGTTATATAAACCATTACTCGAGTAACAAGATTTTCACAGGCATCACTCGAGTAGCCACTCGAGTAACCAGGTCAAAAATCTTCCAGTGACTCTCGCCCAAGAAATGCAGCATATCACTCGAGTAGTCACTCGAGTAACCAGTGAGAAAATAACATTACTCGAGGGACCACCGAGTAATTTGCAGAGTTATTTGAAGTACCACTCGAGTAATCAAAAAGCAAACTCTCGGCCAAGAATTTGATGCTATTACTCGAGGGTATAATCGAGTAATCTGCCGGGTTATTTGAAAGCCACTTGAAGGACCACTTGAGTAAGGTGTGAAGAAAAATGAAGCCCACTCGAGTAAGCAGTTTACCATAGTGATCACCTGAGTAATCTGTGAAGGTAAAGACATGGCCACTCGAGTAGCTACTCGAGTAATTAGGTATTTTCAAGGTTTGTAATATATCACTCCATGTCTTACCCGAGTGATATCGGATGTAAAATGTGATTTGCTCACTGCCATATTTTTGACAGGTTTACTTGAGGGACCACTCGAGTAACAAACTTGATCACTCGAGTAGCCATTCGAGTAAGCCAGTCCTGAAATTATATTTTCATCGAATATCTATTGATTTGTTATCTATATGATTAACTCTTCATTGTATTAGTATTTTAAGTACATTTGCAGAGAAACAATGAAAGAGTATGACAAATTTGAGAAGTCAAATAAAAGTCCGAACGTTCACCTACCGCTACCTACCGCCAACGGATAGTTTTCAAATATGAAGAATAGTCAACCGTTGCTGCGCGACTCTAACGGATAAGTTTGAATTGCTTCCAACGGTCACTACAAATCATCTATATATATGGAGCATTCAAAGAGAAGAAAAAGGAAAAGACACGAAATGAGATTACACTGATCAACACATTCTTAGTGCTTTATTTTCATATACTCATTCATTATACTTCAGAGATTATATATTTGCTCTGTGAGAGAGTTTTTCATTACAAACTCAATATTTGATATTGAGACAACTTAAGGTAGTGGAATCTTGAGTTGGGTATTTGATTACAACGTGTAAAGGGGAGCGAGTGTCCAGGTGAAGGAACTTGCTGTATACTGAGCTGCCAAGAACCCACTGAATCTTGGAGAATATAGTGAAACTCTCAGAGACGCTCTGAGGACTGGACGTAGGTCAAAGTGGTTGTGGCCGAACCAGTATAACTCCTGGTGTACACTTCGGTGATATTTCTCCTTGCTCTTAACTGCTTTTAATATTCCGTCAATTTCCTTATTCGCAACGAAATTTCTGGGATCACCCAATTCACCCCCCTCTTGGGTGAAACGCTTGCACTAACACATATCTCTTGCATTATGAAAGTCAGTCAATTGAAACTCAATTTTGTTAAGCTCATCTTGATCCCCAACCATTCTTGACAAACAATCATATAACCCTTGTTTAATCATATAATGAGGCTTAAAATTAGTGTCATAATGGAAATGAGGATTGAGGTAGTATGCCGCTACATGTAAAGGCTTATGTAGTTGAACTTCCCACCTCTCATCAATTATATTCCATACAAACTCGTAGATATCACAAATCACAATCAATAAAAAAAGGGTCATTCCACAAAAAGAAAAAAATCAAATTATAAAAAACATAAAACTTGCATAATAAAATTAAATACAAAATTTTAATTTAATACTTGTCTTTTTTTAACACTATTAAAATTTTATTTGATCTTTTCCTTCGCACTTTCCATGGCTTTGTATATGAATCCCATAGCTGGCTTCTCTTCTAAATCCACTAAGCGAAGAACTTTAACAAGAGGAGTAGCAGCTTTAAGACATGTCACAATATTCTTCCATAAATTATTGTCCATAGTACTTTTTGCTACTTCTTTTCCATCTTTGGTAGATGAAAATTTGCTATCCTTCCAATCTTGAGAATTAAACAAATTTACCAGTGGTACTTTGTGCTCATTAAGACATGACAAAGTCAGGTATGCAGTGGCAAATCGAGTTGCAACAGACCTGATTAAAACCTTTCCATTTGTGTATTTTCTCAAAAGGCTAATGAGCATTGATCTTGTATAAATATATGTTGTGATTTTTCTACCCCTGCTAATGGTTTCTTTATGCAATATAATTTTCTTTTGAAAGTCCTCCAACATTAAGTCAATACAATGGGCTGCAAATGGAGTCCAATACAAATGTTTTCTTTTTTCCATTAATTTTTGCCCAGCTACTTTATAATTTGCAGCATTGTCGGTTACTATTTGTACCACATTTTTTTCACCCACTTTTTCCACAACTTCATCAAGCATCTCAAATACTTTATCAGTCATCTTAGAAATTTTAGAAGTATCTAATGAATATAAAAATACTGTTCCTTTTGGACTATTCACTAGAAAATTGCAAATTGAACGCCTTTTTCTATCAGTCCACCTATCAGACATTATGGAACAACCTGTTGTTGTCCATTCACTCTTAAAATTCTCAAGCAAGGCCTGTGTGCTTTTTAGTTCCAAGTTCAAATATTTTTCTCTGATCTCATGATAAGAAGGAGGCTTAAATCCTTGACCAAATCTTCCTATAACTTCACACATCTTTGTAAATTCAGGATTTTTTATACAATTAAAAGGTATAGCACTTGTATAAAAAAATCGAGCTACTTGTTGACAAGCCTCTTCCCTCAAGTCTCTCTTAAACATATGATTAATGGTTGATTGTGTGTTGCCTACCCCTTTCCTATTATTTTTTGTATTTCTCAAGAAATTCATCAGCCCTTTCCTTGAATTTTTAGACTCAACTTGTGTTTGTGCACCTTGATCATCTTCATCACCGATATCAACCCATTGTTTTTTCCTTAGATGAAGCACATTTTGCATCATAAGCAAGCTACAGTACTGTGGTCTTTACTTCTTCAGGAACATTGCCACAAGCTTCAACATCTATTTTAGTGCATGCTAGATGATTTTTGAATCTATAAATACCCCCATTAACAATTTTTCCACAATAATTACACTTCACTTTTTTGCCATTCCCATCAACATCCATCTCGTGTTTCCATCCTATATCAAATCTATTACCTGGATAATTTTTTTCTTGCAGCAATAACTTTTTTTCTAGTATTTTCCTTTGCACTTGAAGACATCTTCAAATTAATATACTACCTAATTAATAAGCAATATGAAGAAATTCTCAAATTAAGAAAAATGAGGTAACCAAAAAAGACATCTAATATCCAAAGGTAAAAAAATAAACTTCACCTTAGCTTGTGAGTTCTCAAAGACATAGTTTGTTTAATGTTGGATAGTGTTTAATAAATAAAATACTATTATAGAGATCACATTAAACAATAACAAAATAATATCTCACTGTTAAAAAAAAAAGGTTCTCATAATGTGCAAGCTCCTTGCTCCCTCATGATTTTGATAAACACAATATAATAATAATAATAATGAAATATTTGTTAATTAAAAACAATGAAAAAGTCAAGAAAAGGAGCAAATACCTGACTCCTGATCGGATATGCAGCGTCTCTTTATAGTTTCTAATGATATAAATTATGATCCTTTGCTTCACTTGGCAAAAAAAAAAAAAAAGCCTTTGCTTCACAAATACTCAAGCGTCAAGATCATTGTATTACTTGGAAGTTGGAACTAAAGTGTAGCACTGTAGCCTCACAAGTCAAACTTTCACCTAAATGAACAATTTTTAATAAAAAAAAAAAGGGACAATCACGTGAAGGGCTGAAGCACATAGTGACACTGACATAGTACAATTTGCACATATCACAAGAGACAAAGGCATACTCCTCACTCCTCAGTCCTCACATATCACAAGAAAAATCGAAAACTCACGTTTAATTGATCTTTGCAATTGTTTTTCTCTCTCTGCGGGCTCTGTTCTCTCTTTTTGTTCTTCGTCTTCGTTCTCTCTTATTCTCATAAACCAGCAAGAACAAGCAAAGGCACAATCGCACAACGCTAACTGCAGAACGAAAAATAAAAGCTGCGAACTTGGGAAAGAAAGACGGTGGGAGG
Organism: Inga leiocalycina; assembly: GCA_963242795.1. Lineage (NCBI taxonomy): Eukaryota > Viridiplantae > Streptophyta > Magnoliopsida > Fabales > Fabaceae > Inga > Inga leiocalycina. Next base: position 77,922,828 of record OY725322.1, read on the forward strand.
CGGCACAAGGTCTACAAACTTAAAATAGGGTAAGTTGTATAAATATTATGTATTTTTCTTTTTTAACTTTATACTAGCTTTTGTTTTTAGTTTTATTTTTTGAAGATATTTTGTCGATTTCTATCCAGATCTCTGACTTCTACTACTCATATTTCTGACTCGCTGAACTTGGTTTTGAAACGGTGAGTTCACCGAGACCGAGACAAAACCGAGTTTGACCAAGTTTATGTATAGAACAATTCCATAAGTGAGTTAACTCGATTTCATTAGCTAAAAACGTAAACTCGTCAAACTTGGCAAGTTGACTCGTGAGTTTGACAACAATAGTCCTACCTATCTTTAGTTTTTAAAATGATAAATAAATATGTTGAATTTCAATAATTCTAAAAGGACTTAGGGTGTATTTGGTTTGAGGGTAGTGGAGGGTAAGGGGTAAATTACCTTTTTGGGTGGGTCCCCTCCAAAATTTACCTTTTCATTAAAGGGTTTATGATTTAAGATTTAGGGTTTAAGGTAAAATTTAAAGGGGACGCGTCCAAAAAAGGTAATTTACCACCCTTAACCTCCCCTCTCCCCCCTCTCCTTCCTTCAAACCAAACACACATTTATTTGAAATTTTAAAATGTTGTAAAATTTAAGAAATTATCTAACTACCCTTAATTTTTTTTAAATAAAAAATCCTCAAACCCATTGCTAGCCGCCAGAGCTCCAGTGCCGATGATCGGCGGTTGTGGTCGTCACCAGAGCTCTGATGACCTTGTCGACAACTGGCCTCTAGAGCTCCAGTGAAGGTTATTAAAAACTCAAGCATCCATATTAATACCTTTATTCAGAGAAATTAAAAAAAAGATATTAGCTGTTGGAGCTCCGATAAAGGTTATTAGAAAATATTCAACATATACCCCATTTACAACTTTAGTATCGCTATTAACAACTCAAGTATCTATATTAACAACTTTAGTCTGAGAGATTCAAAAAGAGATATTAGCCGCCAAAGCACCGATGATGGTTATTAACAATTCTAGTATCTATATTAACAATTTTAATATCGCTATTAATAATTTAAATATCTATATTAACAACTTTAGCTTGAGAAATTTAAAAAAAAAAAAGCCGTCGAAACTCCATTGAAAGTTATTAAGAAATATTTAACAAATATTGCGTTTACAATTTTAATATCGCTATTAACAATTCAAATATCTATATTAACAACTTTAGCTTGAGAAATTTTTTAAAAAAATATCAGCCGTTGGAACTCTGGTGAAATTTATTAAGAAATATTCAACACATATCTCGTTTATAACTTTAATATCATTATTAACAATTCAAATATCAATATTGACGACTTTTATTCGAGAAATTAAAAAAATATATAAGGCTTCCGTATACAACTTTAGTATCGTTATTAACAACTCAACTATCTATATTAATAACTTTTACTTGAGAAATTCAAAAAAAATATATTTCTTCATCAGAGCATCGGCAACTAATATTTTTTTTTAATTTCTCAGGCTAAAGTTGTTAATACCTATACTTAAGTTGTTAATAGCGATACTAAAGTTATAAATGGGATATTTGTTGAATATTTCTTAACAACCATCACCAGAGCTCCCGCGGCGAATATCTTTTTTTTTTTTTTTTGAATTTTTCAAACTAAATTTGTTAAAAGATACTTAAGTTATTGATAGTGATACTAAAGTTGTTATTATAGATATTTGAGTTGTTAATAATATTCATCGAAGCTCCGACGGCCAGTCACCGACAGGGTCACCGGAGCTCTGGTGACAACCGCCGCTAGAGCTCCGATGGCCGGCAAGGGGTTGAAGATTTTTCATTTAAAAAAAACGAAGGTTAATTAGGTAATTTCTCAAATTTTGCAATATTTCAAAATTCCAAATCAATCTCCTTGAAATTATAGAAATCCAATATACTTATTTGTCTTTTACTAATTTTGATGGTATTCTCTATTTGTTTCCCTTAAAAATATTACCACCTTTCCTACTTAGTATAGGAGTTAAATAATTAAATTAATGATATTAAAAAAATTAGTTATCGGTAAAAACACTACTCCCTCTTATCATTAATATAAGATATATTTAAAAAGTTGATCTTAATCCTAAATATAATACATATTTTTTATATTTGTTAAGGAAGAGAGGTAATAAGAAAATTAAGGAAGATGGCAATTGTATCTTAAAAATTACATATCATACTAACTAACTTAATCAACTTTCTTAATCTAATTAAATTAAGTAAATATGTCTTATATCAAGGACCGAATGAGTACTATTAAAACTATCTTCCAAAGCATACCAATGAGATTTTGAATCAGAGATAAAAATACAAAGAGTAATATTTCAGCCCTTAATTACATGGACAAAATTTGTAAATAAGCAATAACGGCTCTTCAAATAGCTTATAGCAACGACTCTCCAAGTAATTACTCAATATACTTGTTTGGATTTGTTTACTATAGACATATTTATATTCATATACATTGAGACAAAACTCATTTCACATACTTGCATTAGAAATTGTAAAATCAAATTGAAAAGCTGGAATAAAATTTTAGAACACCACTCTAAACAAGCACTCATAAAAAAATGCACAACAAAAGGAGAGCAACATTTAAATATGTTTTTATTAGCTCTTGGAGAATAATTTCAATATAAAAAATGATAAAAATGTTTTTAAAGAATAGTTTATGAAAAAATAGGAAACAAATAACTTCTGAAAAACTATGATTTTTCTCCCCAAATTATGTGCGTGTTTGGTAGAGCTTTTTAGGGGTCCAATCGGGTTTTTATGGGGTCCAATTTGGCTTATGAGTTTTTTAGCTTTTTCTTATGTTTGGGTGCAATTTTTTTTAATTGGGTTTATCACAGAAAAATAGCTTTTGCCCGTAAGCTCAAAAAGTTAACTTATGCAGCTTTAGAGTTTGGCATGAGAGTGAATAATTAAAATATTTTTTCAGTTGTGCTCAGTGTGTTATCAGACTGATTGCAATTTTACCTTTGATGTACTTTTTCAGTTACAAAAATTAATTTAAAATGTTTTTTTTTGTGTTTTTAAACCCCTTAAAATATTTTTCCAACTGTACCTGGTATGTTATCAGACTGATTGCAATTTTACCTTTAATATATTTTTTCAACTCCAAAAATTATTTTAAAATATTTTTTTGCACTTTTAACTCTTTAAAATATTTTTTCAGTTGTACCCAGTTTTAGGAGACTGACTACAATTTTACCTTTAATGTATTTTTTTAGTAGTAAAGAGCACCCAAAACTTAGAATACTGATTTATTGATTTCCACCCACTCTAAAATATTTTTTCAGTAGCAATTGATATTTTAAAGTAATTTTTAAATATTTACTTGATTTTTTAAAATATTTTTTCACCAACTCTCTCTTACTATTATCACAAAAATCACTTGTGCTTAAGTTAATTCAAACAAGTTTTACTTTTGTAAAAGTCATTTATACAACTGCCAATCTAAACATAAATCACAATACACAATTTGACTTTTGTTAAAAATAATATTACAACAAGTCAAATTAAAATAAGCCTAATTGGCAATCGTTATTCCAAATACACACTATAATTTTCTTGTCAAAATATATTATAAGGAAAATGGGGGATATTTTGATATAAGAGAGTGTCAGTGAAACACCAGAATAATTTTTTTTTTGTCTTATAAAACTTCACTGACATATTTACCTTGTAAAACATAAATCGTTTAAAATAAATAAGTCAATCCTAGCACTTTCTCACTGAATTTGATATAGTAAGGACTAAGGAGTAATATAATACTTCTACAATATATATAATGATTATGTCAAATTAATTGGCCGCTATATATTGTTGGGGTTTTGAAAATATTTTGAAATTAACATGTGTTCTCATTAATCTTCATAATTTCGTTTCACACCCGTTCATATTTACTGGCAATTTCTCATCTCAACGCAGCTAATAATGGCATGCAATTACATTATTTGTATGGTTTTTTTTTGTTGTTGTCAGAATGACATTATTTGTATGTGTTTTATATACAAATTGCTACTTAAAGAGTTAGGCACACATATCACATTTAGAGTCAGGAATACGTGTCGGCCCCTCACGGGTTCGGGCCTAAACGGGTTGACCTGTTTATGCCTGCTTCCTAAAAAGTATCATATTTTTTAAGCCCACGGGCTTACAAGGCTGGCTTTTTACGGATTTAAACTCATTTTAATTAAAAAAAATCCTTTTTCAAGTTTTACAATTTATTTTTTATTTTGATTTAAATTGAGATGCATTATTTTTAAAATTCATAAATTTTTAGTTAAAATAATCATCTAATGTCCAAATTAGCCTTTTTTTTAAAGTTTAAATGAATAAACCATTGTAGAAAATAAAATAAATCAAACCAATTAATAAGTGTTTGCCTGTTCTTAATACTCTATTAGGTATTTAGGTGTCTCTCATATTGATAATTTGATATAATGATATTATATTTATTAATTTATTTTAAAAAAATATTAAACGGGACTAAAAGGACCGGCCTTATAGGGCTGCAGGGCCCACCCTTTTAGGCCCCATTCCCTTTTCAGCCTCTAAAGCATAAACCCAACCCTTAAAGGGCTCGAATCTAAACGAACTGACCCGATGGGCTCGACCTGAATTCTCGAATCTAATCACATCTTAATTTTATCCTTTATGCCTCAAAAATTAGGACATAGAATAGGATACATTTTCTTCATATCACTATTAAGTATTAATTGCTTTCGTACCCCAAAAAGATACTGCCCCGTGTGATTTGAAAGTTGAAACTAGTCCTTGATTTTTTTTTTGGCCAGAAGAAACTAGTCCTTGATGGACATACACTTTTTCATACACACACAATCAATAAGAATGCTTTGAAACAAAAATTATAAATTTGGAAGCTAAGAGAAATTTAAGTTGGATTAAAACGAACCTATTGTATAGCTCCTACATCTAGGATTGGACAGTGTATTTTCACATATACAATCGTTGCTCCATTATATTAGTAAAAGTGCAACTTTTATTCTAAAGTTTTCTTTTTATTTAAAATAAAAAGTCCCCAACCTAGCATTTTCCCATAGGAAAAGGAGGCACACACCCACCACCGCCTACATATAGCTTTGATCGATGATCTTCTTTTTTTAGAAGGATGTCTGGTTTTATTAATCCCAAGTTTTCTTCTATGTTGTTTAATCCATTGACTTCTGCTTTTACTTTCCGGTTGTAAGACAATATTATTGCTCATGTACCAAAAAAAAAAAAAAACCTACAAAGACAGAGATATAACAGCATCATAGGCATAGCAACAAACAACTCCCTCTGGTTTTTAATGCAATGTATATTAACATAATTTGATTAGATTAATAAAGTTAGTTAGTATGATATATTTTTTTTAAAGCACTATAATTATCTTCCTTGATTCCCTCTATCTCTCTTTTACTTAATTATTATTGTTGATATCAATAGACGTAAATTAAGAAAAGATTAATGATATAAAAAATGGGTCTTACATTAAGGACTTGTTTAATACGACGGGAGTGGACGGAAAGTGAGAGGAGAAAAAAAAATTGAGCTGGATTTAGAAAGAATTAAAGAAGTGGGATTAACATTTTTTAATCAATTTTTCTCATTTTTTTTATTTTACATATTCTCTTTTTTAAATTCAATTCATAAAAATTTTTCTTCCCTTCCAAATCCCTCATATCAAACAAACCCTTAGGATAAAAAACAATTCTTCAATTATCGTCCTACCTTAAGAATAGGAGATAGTATTATGCTCTAGCCCAGAAATTTAACATAATAGGCCTGGCCCAAAAGGCAATATGGGATTGTCTTCCAAAATTCCCTCCCAAAAAAAAAGGTCTTCCTCTCTGTATATTTATTTTGTGCTAAGGACTGGCTTCCTCTCTCTGTTTTGTACTCATCGTCATGCTTCTGAGAACTCACTAGTTTAAGAAGTATACTACATGATAGATATGGACTCATATAGATTATGTATGCTATATATTATGTTATTCATGTAGAGCCAGTTTGGGTGAAAGTTTCTGTTTGAGAAATTTAGTAACATGGTATGGTATTATCTTGAAATTGTTAATAGAGCACAACTAATGATTTTTGCAGCAGATGATTTGATTGAAACGTTTTAATGAACCATATGCTTATAATCCTCAAGTGGGCAAATATATATCTTGGGATTGCAGTTTCATCCTGAGAGAGAATGAGGAAGCCTGATTCTGATGAATTTGATATTACCCAGAATCAATGATTTTTTTTTTTGGCCCAGAAAAAATCCATGTTAAGAGTTTCACATCAAGAAGTCTTATAAATGAAGTATGGCTTATAAGTTCAAGCGATCTCCCTTCAAATAAACTAGTTTTTTAAGATTGAGCTTTCCCTTATAGACTTATGTAATATGTTCATTAAAAAAGTGTTTTTATTGAGAGGTCAATGTTCTTGAAAAGGACTACACATAGAGGATTCTAACTATTTCTTGCTCGTGTAACAAATGGGTTTAGTATTAATGACTACTTGGACCATGGGAATATTGGGCCAGAGCTAGAATAAATAGAGATGGAAAAAATGGGTTTGGAGGTGTGGAATTTGTGCCTCAATGTTTCCCTCTGTTGTTGCTATTATTTAGAATCCGATGTTCATGGAGAGGGCTACTAACAGAGGGTTTTAATCTATAAGAGACCAATTAAAATGTCCCAGTGTGAAGCTATCAAGCACTTCCCCTTTCATTGGGGGTGGTTATGTTAAGAGTTTCATGTCCGAAAGCCTTGCAAGTGTGCTGTGATTTGTAAGTTAATTGCTAGCTTTTTGAGATGGGCTCTCCTTTTGAGCTAATGATCATTATAGCTTGTCTTTTGAAATTGAGCTTTCCTTTAGGGTTTGTTTGGTGTGAGGGATTTGGAGGGGAAGGGAGGGGAAGGAAAATTTTTATGAGTTGAATTTTAAAAGATTGAAGAAGTGGAGTAATAAAATTTTAATAAAGAGAATATATAAGATAAAAGAGTAAGAAAAATTAATTAAAAATTTTTAACACCACTTCTCTAATTTTTTTAAATTCAATTCAAAAAAATTTTCCCTTCGCCCACTTTCCTTGCCCTCCTCTCAGACCAGACAAGCCCTTAGTATTGTGTTTGATTTTCATAATGGTGGAAAGGAAATTTACAGCATAAGTTGAATACTGTCACATGTGGAAAGGCCTATTATGAAGCTTAATTAATAATAAAACTTTACTACTTTCATAGTTTTATTCCTCTCAACTTCATGAACACAAAGCTCAACAATACAATACATATGTATATATACTCATCATGCTGATAATAAACTAGAACTCTAAATCTCATATTAATTCATAAGCGGACCATATTCATCAAATTCTATATTAATTAATGTATATTATTATTATTATTTGTAAAACTCGATGACTCCGAGAGCAGAGAAGGCAGAAGCAGCAATCTGGTAACCAGAAAATCCAGAACTTTTACAAAGATGTGCAAATTCTTTCTCCGTTCTTTCCTTTCCACCAGCTTGAAGGAACATGACATTATCCAAAATGGTCACATACTTATCACCATCACTTGCCTTTGGGATTTCTGGCATTATCAAGTCTATTATTATCACTTTCCCTCCTTCCTTCAGTGATTTGTGGCAGTTCTTTAGAACTTGTACGCACTTTTCATCACTCCAGTTATGTGTCACAGCCTGCAAAATTAGACAATATTCAACTTTAAGTAAGTTGATGATTCAGGGACTAATTAGAGTTCATTCAAGTAATTAATGAAATCAATCAATTAATTATGACCTTGATCATTATTGCATCGCCTTCTGGGACGCTTTTGAACATATCACCTCCAACATGGGTAACACCTTCCAAACATAAAGCAACACAAGATTTTAATAGAAAAGTTATCAGTAAAAATTTATTGGGATAATTAATCTCCAAGTTGTCGTAACACTCTTGGCCAACTAATTTAATGTGGTAGGCCTTGGCTTTGAAGATGCATTCCTAAGGGCTGCGACATTCGCAGGAATTGAACCTCCTCACTTTGGTGAGTGTCTAACCCTTTGACTGCTGAACCTAGAGTAAGAGGATAGTTTCATTTGATTTTTAATCAAGTCCTTGTAGTTCTTTTCTTTTTTATTAGGTCCATATAGCTTTATCTATTTTAATTAGGTCCATGTAATTTTTCCCCTTTTTATTAAGTCCTTATAATTTCACTTGATTTTGATTAGATCCATGTGGTTTCAAGCGAATGAGTGAAAAAAAAATTGTAAGGACCTGATTAAAACATGTAAAATTATAAAAATCTGATATAAAGGAAAAAAAAATTATAAGGACTCAATTAAAAATCAGTTATAATTATAAGGACTTGATGAAAAGGGGGGAAACTATATGGACCTAACTAAAAATCAAATAAAACTATAGAGACTTGCAGATTAATTATTTAGCACTCAAGCTCAGTAAACAAAGAGACAAACACATACACAGAGTCTTATGTTGTACCTGTGTAGGATGGGGCATGTGGGATCACCTGGGGCAAGTCAAAGTTGATGCCTTTAATGGAAGGGTATTTAGCAGTGATCATTTTGAGGCTTTGGCCAATACCACCAGCTACATCAACAAGTGTTGATATACCCTCAAAACCTTTGTATGTTTCCAGAATCTTCCTCATGTGCATCGCTGAAATATCAGCCATTGCTCTGTGGAACAAAGGCTTAAACGTTGCATCTGTTTCCATGTACTCAAACAGAGACATCCCATGCACCTTCTTAAACAAGTTCTCTTCATCCCCCTCTATCACTTTCTTGAAATTTTGCCTACAATCAAAGAAAGGCAAATTCAATCTTTCAAATCGAGAGTTACTCTGCTTTATACATGTATGATTAGATGTTTACTGACACAAGTCTAATAGAAGAGTCCATTCCAAAAGACTAGTCTATTGAATGGAAAAATCCTTTGAACTTATATATACACCCGATTTGAGAGTTAAGACATCCCTGGTAGCTCCACTTGGCCTCCGATCAGTCAGAAAACTCCGTGGGTAGTCTTCTTCGTAAACATTGACCTTCTCTGTGAAAGCACTAATGTTACAAGCATGAGTCTAAAGGAAGAATCTATCTCCAAAAGATGGAGCGCATTTTTTGCTTAGTATTTGATGAGCATAGTGTGCTCGTCATCAAATTGGATTGTTCTGTTTGATTTTGAACAATCCATGTTTAATTTAATTTAATTTTCATATTTTAAATAAATTTTTTATTTTAATGTGTAAAATTTAAATAAAGATAATTTTACAACTATTATTTCATATAGGACGGGAAAATGAGGGGGAAAACAAAAATTAAGACATTCTCTTAATGTTTCTTATAAATAGGAACGGGGCACATGCGACAATTGTTTCTTATAAAAAGGAACGAAAGAAGTACTTTTCAAGAAAAGTGAATTTATCTTAAAAAATAATAGATTAAAAACTCTTAAGTTTAGATAATTCAAATTAGATTTAAATGGTTTAGATCTTATCACAATGATGAGCACTTGATACTCATAACGGTGATGAGTACTTTAAACATATAAGTTTCACTTCTCTTGTGAAGCTCAAGTGTGAGACTAATAATAGGGACTTAATTTCAGTGTTAATCACGGTACTTAACTCTCCCGACTCATTATATTTGGGCCATCCAGATATTATTTTGGTGATTTAGATTTGATTTTTTTTAAAATGATGATTTTTTAAATAAAAAATCATTTTTTTTGAAAGAATAGCAGTTAAGATATTATTTTTATTTTATATTCTATATCATCTATTAAAATAATTTTTATTAAAAGTTATAGACTTTTAAAAACTCAGATATAGACCGTCCATATCAGATCTAATGGTCCAAATCTGATAAGTTGGAATAGCTAAACACACAAATCTACAGGTCCCTAATAATAGTAGATACTTACCAGACTAGGACATAAGCAGGATGACAACACAGTTTAGAGAGAGAAGCAAAGGAAGCTCCATCGTCGTCGGCGACTAAGTATCGTCCAGTAGGAGAGAGACTATACAGTCTCTCAACTTCTTCTTCTTCGTCTTCAGCGAATCGCTTGGACCAAGTGAGAAGAGAATGGCTGGCAAGCAGAAACAACATGCGATCAAGTCTCTGGGGAGTGTCTGGGTGTTGATCATGAGTTGGAAGCTGAGAAGCAATTTCTGAAGCAGACATGCCTTGAGGGTTTCCTTGTCCGATGATGTCGAATAGGTTTAGTTCAATAGCAGCATTCAAAACTGCAGGATACACCTGACCACATGATAGCCACAGTGCTTCATCCAGACAACCAACATCGTCGTTGTTGTTGTTGTCACACGCAACCATCTTTGTGTTATTGTTGTTACTTGCAGATAAAACTGATTTGTTTCTACAATTTGATGTTTTGAAGTCTGGTTATGTGGTGGGTATTTATAATTGATTTAACAGAAGGACTAAGATTGCACCCTTTCATAATGACACAAGTAACTTGGGGCCAATGTGAATATGTTAGGACGAAATAAAGACAAATAACTAATTTGAATAAGTTAACTAGCTTATGCCCAAAGGATTAGTTGGAAATTTGAAATAAATAAATATGTCATACAAATAACAATTTGAAATAAAGTCAAATGCATATCAAGGAAAATGGGTACATCATGAAATTACATGTCAGTCTAAAAAATATGACAATTCTTAAAGAAATTAAAATTCATGTACTAGAGATTACTAAAAAAACTAACATGCTTAAAAATAAAATTAGAGAGGAGCGTTTCTATTGGTAAATCACGTTAGATGGCACTTGGCTAAATCCACTTAGAGGGAGGAAAGCTCGATTAAGACATGTGATATGCAAAGATTGCCTTTGAGATTCTTGAAAGAGGAATGAGCTTGTAATCCAAAGAAGGCATGCTCTGAGATATAAAGGAGTAAATAATGAAAACAATTGATCTTGTTAATAAGTACTCCTCCAGTCCTGAATATAAATTCTAGTTAAGAGGTTTACTTTGGTACTAAATATTATGTCTTAATCCACTTTATTTTTTGAATTTATAATTTTTTCCCAAATTATCTTTATTAATTGCACATATTAATGGAGTTTTCATCAAGAAGTAGTTTCGATGCAAATGTAAAGAGATTATTTTAGAAAAATCAACACATATTTTTTCAAATAACTAATTTAACTAGTTTTTAAAATATAGCAAATTAGTTATCCAACTCCTATATATTAATGATCAGAGGGAGTACTTCTTTTCATTGAGGGGGAAAATGAAAACAAAAGAAGTAAATACCGTTCCAGACAAAATATTATGTCATATATATATATAGGACCATAACAACTCTTCTAAATTTGTTTTGCAAAAAGGTTTTGAGGTAACATACCACTCTAATCCTTATTATAAGTCCATTGTGAAAGAAATTTTTTATCCTAAATATATAAGTCCACTTATAGGTTATTAATGACATTTTTTCAATTTTACCCATTTTTAATTCTCGTTAGAAGAAGATAAACAAAAGAGGTGAGAATGATGTTAAATGTAGAGAGGGAAGTTTAATAAGGGTATTCTTGACAAATTTTATCAATTTAAAATATATTTAATGATTTAACTGTCATTTCTTATAAGTAGTGAGAATTAGTTAAAATGAAGTTATAATAAGGATTGGAGAGAGGTATGGCACTTCCTCTCATTCTTAATATAAAGCATATTTACCTAATTTAATTAAACTAAGAATGTTACTTAAATTAGTTAATTCAGTATATTTTTTTTTCCTAAAACACTCTATTCATCTTCGTTGATTTCTCATTTCCTCTTTTCCTTAATTATTGTTAGGAGGCATCAATATGAATAAATTAAGAAAACATTAATAAATTTAAAAAATATATTTTATATTTAGAATCAAGATTAACTTCCCAAATATGTCATATATTAAGAATAGGAGGTAGTACGAGTTTTGAATATATGCCATAGCTATAATACAATATAATGTAATATCTGCTATAGCTACACTTGTGTCTCAATCTGTTTAAACTAATATGGGTAAATCTAATTAACGACTTGGTGGGTGTTTTCTATTATATATAGATATATAGATTTTGCAGGCCAATTGACTTGGTATGTGTAACAATTAAGAAGTCATCGGTCAAATTAAAGTTCTACAAATTAGCTAAGACTAATGGAATTAATTAATTAATTTGGGGTATAAAATTTAGGGAGAATGACAGAAAAATACTCCAAAGATTTGGAAATGACAGATAGGTGATTTCGCAAATCCAGAAGTTGGGAATTTCTTATCACGTTTTGACATTCCCTAATCATCTTTTGATAAAAAAAACCCATATGTCATTTCCAAATCTTTGGAGCATTTTTCTGTCATTCTCCCTAAAATTTAACATATGAGATCATAACCTTAATTAGTCTGACTAAAAGTGCTGAAAAGGAAGGACATATAAATAAAATCTTGGTTAAAGTTTTGAAAAGTTGATTAATTAGTTCCTATAATAAAGGACGTGGTCATCTTTGAAACAAGGCTATATAAAAATCATCAAGACTTACACAAGCGAAATTCTTTGGCAGAAGATTAGCTAGACTTTGCTTTCAAAAAGAGTTAGTTGATGCCTTTTCATGAAAAGGGACACGGGGACTTCACCAATCCGGTTTCATTTTGTAAACATCTTTCTAACGGCATAGCGTCACTCATGATGGGGTCCCTAGCGGTGCCGGACAGGTGTCATTGAGACTCCCTATCAGGATTTGTCCCCCCTACAAGTGTACTATAGCGTACTTGGCTACCAAAGATCATATAAGGTTTGTACTTGACCCTCAGGTTAAACCTTCGATCCTTGGAGATGCAATTCTTGGGGAAATTACAAGTACTTAAGAGAAAAATTCCTAAGCCTTCGGTGGGTAGAGGGGGGACAAATCCTGATAAGGGGTCTCAATAACACTTGTCCGGCACTGCTAGGGACCTCGTCGTGGGCGACGCCGTGCCGTTACACACCTCTAATTATCTTCTTTAATATAATTGTATTAAACATTATTACTTATATGAACTTGCATATGTGAGTTTTGGTTATCACTCTGTCACATTTTTTAAATCAAATCCTTTAAAACTAATCTAGATTGCCTATTTTATACTAATACCTTTGTCATCATTCTTGCATATGTGTGTATGCATCGTGCGAGTAAAAAATAATACTACCTCCGGTCCTAAATATAGGATAAAATTTGTAGTGCAAATTACACTACAAACTTTGTCCTATATTTAGGACCGGAGGGAGTAGTGATTTTCTTTCGGGAATTCCTTTATAAGTTATGATTAACACACGCTCTTTTTTTTTTTTTTAAACCAAGAAATAAGAAGTTCCGTTTTTTTTTCAACATTCAATGATGAAAGAACGTGGAAATTAAATTACTAATTAATAGTTGGCTTTTTTTATTCAAATTCTAATAGATAATAATATATAATAATAAAACGGCAGTCAAATTTGGTTGGCTCTGGTTCCAGACTTCCAGGGAAATGGTGAGTCTAGCTACATATATACTTGTATGGCAGAAATCCAAGTCCAAATTTTAAACGCTTCTAATTTGACAAAATCTTTTTAAAAAAATGAAGTATTATTATCGCACTGCTTGATTATAATAATTGATAATTTGAAAAGAAAACTAAAGTTGCCGTGGAAAGGAAAATTTTTGCTTATAAATCAAAATTACAAGCCATGATCTCCCAAAAATATTCTTTTAATAATCAAAATATTTTTATTCAAAATATTATTTATTTTACTGAATTTATTACTATAATCATATTTTCAGTTAAAAATTAAGTTACTCCCTCCGGTTTTTAATATAAGGCATAATTGTGAAGTTGAACTTAATCCTAAATATGCGACATATTTATCATATTTGTTAATATTTTTTCAATTTACCACTATTGATGTTCTCTTAACCATAATCAAGTAAGAGAGAGATTTAGAAAATTAAGAGATTTAGGAAATTAAGGAAGATGAGTATGATGTTTTAGAAAAATATGTCATATTAACTATTTTAATTAACTTTCTTTATATAATTAAATGAGATAAATATATCTTATATTAAGGATTAGATAGGGCAATATTTTATTTAATTATATAATTATTTTATATGTGCTGATAACATTGTTTTTTTTTATCTATTGCACATAATCTAGACACAATGCATGAACCATGCGACATGATAGCTACAATATGTATTGATGTGTTGATATTAATTAATTACATCATCATTAAAGAAATATAGGATTCGTGAAAAAAGGACCAGGGGCAGGGGATGACTCTTAAAATAATTTTAGGCGAATCATATAATTAATCCATCTGCTGATGTTATATAGAGAAAGTGCCATTGACTGAAAATTTACAAAATTATCAATTAATTTAGAATTTTATACTGGTATAATGCATGACATCAGTATTAGTGAAAATTAAAGAAGCGTATGTTTACGTAAAATAATGAAAGTCTGATTTGGAATAACAATTTTTTTTAAATTTCTCTCTCTTATTTTCTTCGTCGTTTAATATAGCTATTTTTCCTTGTATCGGGGGCACTTCCAATAGCTTCTCTCTCTCTATATATATATATATATATTGTAAATCAATGTTTGGACTTTGGAGCAAAATGTAAGACATATTGTAATGATTTTAACTTCCTTTTCTTTTTTTGAAGACAATTCTTAGTGAGGTAGGTAATGGTGGTGTATATTAAGGAACAAAAAATTAGATTGGGCAATGAACCGGTCACAGCACAGGTTCAAGAGTTAATGGTTCAACTGGGGTCTAACCGGTAGTTGAACCAGTTATATTAAAATATTATAATTTATTAGTGGCAATATATATTAATATATTTTTAAACTTCTATAGATAAAAATGAAGATTTTTGAAAAAAAAATGCTTAAAATCTCTTAGTATTAGTTATAATATCTATACTTATGCAATGATATCCCCTTTCATATAATTATTATATCTTTTTAAATAATTTTTTTCATTATCTTCTTCATTTTTTTAGATTTACTACTTTTCTCTTCATTTTGGTCTTCAACCTTCCATTTTCCCTTAAAAAATCACAAAATAAAAATTTGAAAAAAAAAGAAACCAGTTGAACCGGTTGAACCACCGATTTTACCAGTTTCAAACCGGTTTCATAGTTTAACCATCAAACTAGATCGGACCATTGACCGATTCTCGATTCGATCGGTCGAACCGGTCGGTCCGATCCAGTTTTTTGTTCCATGGTGTATATATTGGAGACCAAAGAAAGCACCCTTTCAATTTCAAAATAATTCTTTTTCATATTTTTAAAAATTTATTATAATTTTGACAATTTTACCTTTTTAATAAATGAGAAGTATTTAAGACATTGTAATAAACAAGGACATTTTGGTAAAATATAACAGTCCTAATTTGTGTATTCTATATGATTTGAAAGTGAAAACTATTTTAAAACAGAGAAAGTATTAATTAGGAGTATAACCTACATCAATTAAATTCTGCAGTCACACATGACCACCTGCTCTATTTTTTTATGTGGGTTTATATTTAAATAATAACATTTCAAAAATAAGAGTTATGGCTATATGTAATCGGAGAATAATATAAAGAACTTAACCTAAGTATTTTCTTATTAATTAAATTTTTTCAGCTTTATTTTTGTCTCGTGTTCAATATCATAATATGAGCTTTATAATGTTCTTTGCTAATTTTAATAAAGAGAGAATATCATTAAAATTAGTTATCATGTGAGTTAATTCTATTTATTTCATAATTGGAATTCAAATAAATTTAGTGTTTTGCGACGAGGGCGGCCAAATTTTAATGTAAGAAAAGAGTTTATTTGCTCCAATTCAAGTGGTTCTTTATCGCTTGCCTCAGTGTTGAAATTGTCAAATAATAATGTAATGTTGGAGAAACAAAAATTAATGTTGGAAAAATTGATATCCTAAAGGGTGAAGTCTTTTGAGAAGTAGTCAAAGGAAAAATACAATGAGTAATGGTCAACGAAGCAAGGAGGAATTGACAAGTCTTTAGGATTTGTCCTCTGGTTAGTGTTCTTTTCTTGAATGATATGTGAGTTTCTATGACCTTCGAATAAAAAAACATTATAAAAACCCACAATTTCAACAAAACCTGGGGACAAATTTTACATATAATGACGAAATGGAAAATTTACTTGACGGAAAGAATTAAAGGACAGAGAGTCTTGAAAGTATGTATACTGCAAAGTCTTCAAAATTACGTATATGATTCCGTAAGCTCGATTAAACTATAAGATTTTTTTTAAAAAAATTTTAACTCATATATTGAATTATTTTTGTTAAACCAAAATACCTCTAACTAAAGCTCAATCTTTTCTTAGTAAAAAGTCAATATTAGTAAATGTGTGTCCCCAATAGTTATTAAACCTGATCTGGTCTGGTTGGTTTGAGCTGAAAACAAGTGAATTGGTCATCTAACCTGTCTGATTCGGCTGCATAATCGGTTCAATATTTTTTACATTAAAAAAATAATTTTAGTTTTTTTTCATTTTATTCAAAATTTTATATTAACAACTCTGAAATTTTCATTTCCTCACCAATTTGGCCCCGGATTAATTCCGATTTGACTCCGATATGACGCATTACCCCTTGACCCTTGACCCACTACTTCGACCTATTCAGAGGTAGGTATGAGCTTAATAACCTTGGTGTGTCCATTTAATATTAGGGAGAATTGTGGAAATGTGGCACAAGCATTCGTTCCATTAATTATAAATAATTAATATTTTTTAATCCTGATTAATTAGTTAAAAGGGTTCAATATTTATGAGTGAAGGGTAGATTTTATCATTAATATGTTTAATATGAAATGTCTAGTTTTTTAAATGGCAAATTATAGAAAAAGACTTCCTAAATTTCAAAATCTCAAATTAGTGATTTCTTATTAAAATGAGTTGTGAACTTTTTACCAAGGGTACGTAATCAATCCCTTATCAATTGTAGATTTGCACATAAACTAATAAAATTAATTTTTTGCCAACAAATTAATGAAATTAATTAATGTGATAAAATTTTCGTTTATTTTACAAATACACCCCATTGAAAAGTTTATTTTGAAATAATTTAGAGTACTGAAATAAGAATATATTTAAAGATAGCAGAAGATTCAGAACTTTGGTTCATATTGTTCATTTTTGAGCGATCCTGCTTCCTATTTATAAGACCCGATTGATGTGAGTATGTGACATACTCCTCTAATCCTAATTTATAAGGTGGAGAAAGAATAAAATTTTTTTATCTTATTTATAGGGCATATTTCATTAAATTTTTCATATAAATGTGTAATTTTACCTTTCATTTATTATTATATGAACATTGTTCTTGTAGAGTATAATTATATTAAATAAGAATAAAGTTAAAAAGTTGTTCAATTTTGAGGGAGAGTTAATAAAATTTAGTGTTTTTCTTTCTCTGTGTGAAACATGCTGAAAGTAACGTATAAAACAAAATGAGTATACTTCAAATTCTTATTTTACATTTTTTTCATATATGTCTTATTTTGAACTATTCATATTAAATTTTAATTACATATATTTAACACTCCATGCTAGATGTTAAAATTTAAATTGATTTAATTTATAGGTATATGCTCAACCAGAAAGAAACATATATGTTTAACACTCCATGCTATACATACTTTAATTATGTAAACAGGCCATTCAACTAGAAAGAAACATAATACTCCCTCCGGTATTTAATATGGGATATATTGGGGAGTTCATCTTGGTTTTCTAAATAAATAAAATATTTTTTGTATTTGTCAATCTAATTTATCCCTATCAATATACCCTCAACAATAATCAATGAGGAGAGGGAATAGGGGAATTAAGGAAGATAACTATGGCGCTTTAGAAAATACATATCATATTAAATAACTCAACTAACTTTCTTAATCTAATTAAATTAGATAAATATGTTTTATATTAAGGACTTGAGAGAGTATTTTACTCTAAGAGTAGAGTATTACTGGGCTTGTTTGGCATGAGGGGAGGGGAGGGAAAGTGGGCGGATGGAAAATTTTTTTGAGTTGAATTTAAAAAAATTAGAGAAGTGGGGTTAAAATTTTCTAATTAATTTTTCTTACTCTTTTATTTTATATATTCTCTTTATTAAAATTTTATTAGCCCACTTCTTCAAACTTTTAAAATTCAACTCATAAAAATTTTCCTTCCCCTCCCTTCCCCTCCAAATCCCTCACATCAAACAGACCTTAAAAGTCTACATGAGGAAAACCATTTCATCCATCTGACACCAAAGAGATTTTCTACGTACTGCAACATATTACTAGTGCTCACAGCAATGCCAAATTTATCTTCAGCAGAATATCATAAATTTATAATAAAAAAATAAACATGTAAAAGATTTGAATACCTAATTTAATTTATACCAATATGCAACCACTAATTAAGTTATATATGAAAGAAAACTGCCATATCACATTATCACTATAACTTGCATCATCACAGGCATTTACCATATGAATGGAAGTTAAACTCTCCTCTTGTTCTGCTAAGGCTATTAATCAATAATTTGTTGAGACTCTAATTTGACTGCACCAGAAAAACAAACTTCTGCTTATGATGCATTTTATAATGCATGCCTATGCAATTAGTCACAGAATTAAAATACGCAGGCACCCTAGTAACTCTATTATACACAATATTCAATTTCAGTTTATCTGATTAAAACCTGTCATTGTACAGCAATATATATAGAGAATCTGCTGAAAGGAGTAGCACCTTTCATTTCAGAAATCGCTTCAGATAATAGCTTCAACGCCCTCTAAAAATGTTCACACATTAACTCGGCTTTTACTTGTTGCACACCAAACTTATTTTGCCAAGAAACTTATTTTATTAATTGAACGCGCTTAGAAAAAATTTCAGGGTGTTGGATGTAATTTAACCCTTTAATATACAAGTTTTTTTAGAAAAAATTCATGATTTTTTTAGTTTATCTAATTGATTCCAAGAAAAAATTATTTTGTGATTCAAAACTTATAACATGGGGGAAATTAAAAAAATGAGAAAATAAGGTGAGAAGAGAGCATCATAAAAAATATACGAGATTGTGTAAATAATAATAGTATCAAAAGAGCAATTTGTTACCCAAAATGGTATATATGTCAATAAAAATTATGTAAAAAATTATTATTCACGGGTAATAAATAATAATTTATTTTATTTTATTTTAAAATTTCATATCATACATAAACAAAAAAATGTATATTTTAACATAATTTTTTGTGCTTTGAGGCCACATGATTGGAAAAAAAACAGAAAAGATAAGAAAGAGATCGGATAAAAAATCTAGCTGATATTTGTGTATTCAGAGTTGTCATATATAATTAAATATAGGACATGTTTGTTTTAGCGATCATATTGTTTATAAGCTGCTTTTCATGTAAATCGAGATAAAACTCTTCTCACATACTTACCTTGTATACCATAAATCACGATTGAAAACCTACTTTTAAGCATTCCAATCATTAATCCAAATGAGCACATAAACAATGGCCAGTAAGTCGCATAAAATTTTCTTTATTTTTCTGCTAAAAAAATAAAAAATTAGGAAATTTCGGTAAAAACAACTCTATTAAAAAATTTTATTGACTAGAATTTCTTGAATTCGAGTACAAAAATAAAAATTTTAAACATAGACTTTTTTATTGATTTTCTCATAAACATGGATATTACATAACCAATTATTGCAGTATTTAAAATTAGTACAGGTTCTGCAATCCTAACTGAAAGTATAATGGATAATTATAGCACGCACGCACACCAATTCCTTCATATAGCCAAACTTTGTTCATTATTTTATTTATTTAATGATATTAATTGTTATTGGTATACTTTGGCTTAATTTCATCTTGGAAACTAATATAATTAATCCTTGTAAAACTCCATGACACCTAAAATGGAGAGGACACAAGAAGCAAGTCGAAACCCAGAAAAGCCAGAATTTTTGCACAAAGCTTCAAACTGTTTCAGAGTTCTTTCAAGTCCTCCTCCTTGAGAGAACATAATTATGTCTGCAATGGCCACATTCTTCGCTGCATTGCTTATTTCTGGCTCTTGTTGCTTTATCAAGTCTATCACTATCACTTTCCCTCCTTTCTCCATTGCCTCGTAGCAATTCTTCAACATCTCCATGCATTTTTCATCTGACCAGTTATGAGTTGTCCCCTACAATATATACAATATATATATATATATATATATACAGTGAGTTTAAAACTTGGAAATAATGTATATGAGTACATGCTCATCAGAACACTCAATAAGATCTCACGATAATGTCTTAAAGATATGATGTACAAAAGAAACTGAATAAGTTCTCTTTATTAATTTGTTTGAAATAACATACATAAAATGGGGTATTTATAAGAAAAATAAAGATGGAGTAGCTAGTCTAACTAGAATTTTAAACACATTATTAAGACTCTCAGACAACCTAATTCATCCCCTAAAATATGTAAGCTTGTAGTGAACAAGGTAATACTCTCTCCGGTTCTAATTATAAGACAGAATTGACTTTTTTGGAGAAATTAAGAATGCCAATTAAATTACTTTAGAGTGTTTATATTTTTAGTATCTTTAGATTATATATTAGTTTATTAGTCAAATTAATTAGTTTGGAGAAAAAAATAAAAATATAAACACTCTAAAGTAATTTAATTGGCTTCCTTAATTTCTCCAAAAAAGTTAACTTTATCTTATAATTAGGACCGGAGGGAGTATATAATAATGATGAGTATAACTAAAGCATATATGACTTGATCGCCATGTAGGATATCAACTTGGATGCCATGTTGGATATATATAGATATATCACTTTGAACGCCACATAGGATCACATTAGATGTTAGGTTTATAGATATATTAATTTTTCCATTTAACATAACATTTTATTCAATGTGAAATAAAAGCTTCTATATAAATGGGAGGCCATGGGTTCAATCTCACTGTAACCTCAGTCGTTAGTGCTTATCCCGCTAGTTAAAGGGGGGAAAAAATTTATTTGACACCCCCCCCCGGGCAAAACTCATACCTTTATCATTATAGCATCACCTCTTGGAACACTTTTGAACATGTCTCCTCCAACATGCTTTATTCCTAAGCATAATTAGACACACACACAAACACAAGAACAATTCGTAAGAATATAGAGTTTTTAGGTTAAATTTGATTGAACCCAAAAAAAAAAAAAATCAATGAGCAATTAATTAATTAATTAAGCACCTGGAAAGGTTGGGGCATCTTGAACAACATGGGGCAAATCAAAGTTAATACCCTTAATAGAAGGGTACTTGGAAATGATCATATTGAGGGAGTGGCCAATACCACCAGCAACATCAACAAGTGTGGATATTCCCTCAAAGCCTTTGTATGTCTCCAGAATCTTCTCCATATGCACAGCAGACTGATCAGCCATTGATCTTTGGAACTTTAGTTTCAGTGAAGGATCTGTTTCCATGTACTCGTACACACTTTTTCCATGTACTATTTTGCTTAGGTCTTCCCCTTCATTTAGCTTCAGCACTCCTTTCTTCAGGTTTAGACTTAAAAAAAAGAAGAAGAAAAAATACAAAAACCATATCATCATCGTATAAAACTTAATTAATGTCTCATGCTCGATTCGGAGAAGAGAGAAGTTCGGAGAAAAGAAAATGAAAAGAGAGGAAAACTGGAGAGATAATCTTATCACACATTCACACCCCTTTTATTTGGATGGTGGAGAGGAAGTATGCATGGGGCAAAGAAAATATGGATAAATGTCACAATGACGATAATATTTTTATATCTCCGATGATCATTATAATAAAACTACATAAAAATATTTTTTTAAAAAAGTATAGTTTGCATATTTTAAGAATCAAATAATAAATTGAAAAGGAAAAAGATGAAATGATATATGTTTAAAAATATATTTTTCACATTTATATTTTTCCCTCTTATTCTTTCTTCATCCAATCAAAGAAAAACTCCGATTATCTAATATTCTCTCCCCGTATTTTCTTTCCTCTCAACTTTTCCTCCCATCCAAAAAAATAGTGTTAAAGATTTTGAGTTGAGTGATTCAAATACTTACAAAATGTGAGACATGTGAGGATGATAGGATATGTTGGGCAACAAGGAAGCCCAAGAAGGACCATCTTGTTTGGACACAAAGAATTGGCCGGTGGGAGAGAGGGCGTAGAGCCTCTGGGTGGTGCCATCCGCGGTGGTTGTCACGGAGGAGGTAAGGAGCGAGTGAGCCACCAGCAAGCGGAGCATCCGGTCGAGCCTGCCAGAGATTATGTTGTTGTTGGTGTTGCCCTTCTGGGAGGAGGTGAGTCTGGAAGCGATGTCAGTGGGTGAAACATAACCATTCTCATCATCATCTGCTTTTGATTGTGAAATAATGTCAAAGAGCTTTAGTTCTAGTGCTGCGTTCAAAACGGCGGCGTTTACCTGACCTGAACTCAGAATCATGGCTTCAAGGCAAGCATCTTGTCCATTCATGGATTTCGTATCTACGAGGTGATTGATTTTGGTGGAGCTCATGTTTTTACGAGGTTTGTCTCTATTCAAGTCTTTCAATAATACGTCCTTGAATGTGTGTGGAGGAGTGTCTATATATATGCACAGTGAACCAATTAATTGTTAAGGATATTTCATTACTCCCTTGCATTTATTACAAATTTATTTTTTATTTTTTATCAAATTAACGTTATTATACAGCCATAATGTTAAACAATTACTAGGGATAATCTGAAAACCATTTCATTATCTCTTGTTTTTCTAAGTTACAATTTTTCGAATAAGTGTAGTCCTTTGTATAAGTTACACTACACCTTAAAAGTGACTAAAATTTTAATGCATGTTATTTTCATTTGGATTATACAGCTCTGCATTAATTATTTTTCTCTTTCTCAGACCCTCTCTAGTCTCTATCAAGGTATTAAAACTCGGATTGGGTATTGAACCGATCGGGGTACTGGGTTAAAGGTCAGTGGGTCAAACCGGGGCTAAACTGGAGCCAAACCGGTAAGATTTTAAAAATTTTAGGTTTATAGTATGAAATTCTAAAGGAAAAATATAAATTTTTTTTTTTAAAAAATTTGAACCCAGACTGGATCGGAAACTGGACCGGTTCACCGGCCGGTTCGCCGGTTTCCGGGCCAGACCGGCCGGTTCGGTCCGGGTTCCATAACTTTGGTCTCTATACATAAGGATATATTCAGAAAAAATCGTACACATTTTTCACATATTTACAGCAATTAACTAAATTTAGGCTACATCTTAATCTATGTAGTTCAATCGGTTATTTATATAACTTACAGAAAAGACAGGAGTACTTATTAATCTTAACTATGGTCAAACATTTTGAATATTGCATGCCGTACTTAATTGATTTTGTGAATGAAGACGAGTATTTATGAGAGGACTTGAAGAATAAAATTGATTTAAAAAAGTTTACCAAAGTCTGAATTCCAGGTCCGGAACGTCTCCATTAAGGGATCCCTCCACTCACCCTCCATTTACACAAAACGACGGTGCTTTGATTTTTTTTATTAAAAAAAGTTAAAATAACAGCTGGGAAATTCATGCTATTTGGAAAAAATAAAAAACAGAGCAATCCCATTCTTCCACCATAGTCAACCCAATATTGCCATGCCTCTACTACATTATCAAATTCAAGAACTAGAGTGGGAGTTGTATTTGTATCCATTGTTTAGAAGAAACTTAAAAAACAAACAGATACCTGAAAAAACAAGTAATTAATATAAATTATGAATATCCTAGCTTAAACATCTACTAAATTAAAACAAATATAAGAAAAATAACTATCACATACAAGTGATGTAATCAGAATAAAATGAAATGATTCCTTTTTTGTCCATGATCATCCCATTATAAGAAGCAACACAAGCAAAAAATTCAAAGGGATGTATATAAACTATAAAACAGATTAAAGATATATAACCCAAAGCAACCAATAAATATAAAAGTTTTTGGGAGGCAAAAACGTGAGTTTCCCGCTTAGCATGAGCTTTGCAAGATCCTTTTTACCCCCCTAAAGTGCTGTTCTGTTTTTGACTTTTTTCCTCTTAGAATAAAGTGCACCTTTGTTTTTCCCTTTTTCCCGATAGCATGAGTTTCCCATGCTGTTATTTTAACTTTTTTTTTTTAAAAAAAATCAAAGCACCGTCGTTTTGTGTAAATGGAGGGTGAGTGGAGGGATCCCTTAGTGAAGACGTTCCGGACCCTTGAATTCCAGCTGTAAAGTTAGAATTTCGACTTTTGATTACACTCAGTGAGTAAGAAATTCCTCTATTCGATGGGATGTTATTTTCAATTTATGTAAATCCAAGATAGGACAAGGTAGTTTAATTATTGAAAAAAGGTAAGAAAATATTACTGGAATTTTAAAATTTTAAATCAATGATTTTCTATAAAGATGAGTTGTTAATTGCTATACTTTCATAGTCAATACCCATACTCTTATAGGCAATAAGACGGATTGGGAATTTTAAAGTTTAAGTGGTATTTCTTTATCTTTTTCCCTTTAATTATCAAAGTGTATTTTGCTCACATCGCCTTTTTCGTGAATGTGTATTTTCTCCAACAATGAGACTTGGAATCCTATAATTATAACTACAGGCTTTACGGGATGCTGATGTGTGCTTCTGTTGCTAAAGAAATATCAATTAATAATTAGAATAACCTATTAATGTAATATAGTAGCAACCTATGTCATTTTTCCAGAGAGCAATCTATGGGTTTTCTCTAGAATTGAGTTTAGGTGATGAAAAATGCAATGGAATGAACCTAAACTAAAATGCAAAACTCTGCTACCTAAAATGCAATTAAACTAACTAATTAAATGCAACATGCAAATGACTCTAAAACCTATATGAGAATGAAATTAATCTATATGAAATTTGAATGCAATTTTTGGGGGTTTTGTTTATAAAGAGGAATTCAAGTCCTAAACAAAAGATTGATTAAAAGCAAGACAAATAACAAGAATTTAATTCAATTATGATGATGAATGAGACAACTTAGGATTCACATGGAATTAGCTTTCTTAACCCAAATTAATTAATTAGACCTAAGGGAGGTTGATGAAAGATTTTTTTGTTTGTGGCCAAGTAATACGCCACTACCATTAGAAAATCCTTCCTCCAAGCTCCAAGTAATACGCCACTACCATTAGAAGAATTGATGGAATGTTGATGGTTGATTAATGGCCGTGGGTCCCGTGTGGAGAAATAATAGCATTTGAATGAAGAAAGATCTCCAATATGCTGGTGTGGGCCGGGTCAGTACGTATATTAAAGCAAGGAAATCAGAGCAGCATGATCCAGAGTGTGCGGCAGCTGGACTAAGTTTGGGAGCTTTCCAAACCATGGTTTCAAACCATGGTTTACGCAATCCGAGACAAAACTCCTCTCACAAACTTACCTTGTAAGTCGTAAAAGCTATTAAAAAAAGTTAATCCAAACACACACTAACTGAGAGAACGGTGACTCCCCTCGGTGCTGCGCGAAACTTAAACCTATTAAAATTTAAGTAGTTCAGTAAAATTTAATTATTAGATTCTCTTCTTGCTTTTAAAAATTTTGTATCATAGGATCTTCTAATCTACTTTTCCTTGTTCTGCAAGAATTAGATAAAATCGTGATTTATCATATATTTAAAAATATTGTCCAATCACAATATAGCAATCAGAATATTAACAATTTAAGCTCAATAATCTCATAATCAATTCAGATTTATGTTATTTTCTAGAATTGGCTAACAATCCAAATATTATCTAATCAATCTAAATTAACCTAAAATAGTCTCCAAAATAAATAAATAAGGTGGGATAAAATATATTAAATTTGGGATTTATCAGTTGCCATGACCTTCATCCTCTGACAGCAACAAGTAAACCATCCACCTCGATTTCCTTTACATTGTAAACTTGTTAAGCAATCTATATAAAAATAATTACTATAAGACAAAAAATGTCCCTTGGAGTCTATCTTACCTTCTACAGGATGTATGTCTATTATTAAGATACTTTATAGCGTATGTCTTTTCTTTGTGAATGCAAAGTTAGACTTCATCAATACATATACAGACACATATTAACTCTAAATATTATTCTCTCCCGTTATTACTAAATAAAGAATTATTCTCTCCTGCCAAAATTATTTTAAACACTCGTTTTTATTATGTGAGTTTTAATTTTATTTATTTATTTCTTGAAATAATTGGAATATCGAATAATTACATTTTTGTACGGAATAAGGGCGGCCAAATATTTAATAACAAATTAAAGAACTGTTTTTGGTCCAACTCAGGAACGTAGTTATTTTTTCCTTGCCCTTATGTTGAAATTATTAAATAATAATAAAGTTAGAGAAAAAGAAATTCTAGACTCATGGTGATAACAGAAGTTAACGTATGAAAGCCGAAAAGTTGAAGTATTTAGAAGAAGTCGAAGGACAAAATAATACACACGCACACACACGTTGAATTAATAAAGATATAAGCAGAGAATTGCTCCATCCTTTGAATTTGTGTGTTTTCTTAGCTGAATTTTTATGGTTGAAACTTGAAACTCCTCATGCAGATATTCCGCTCTTCATAAGATAAGACTAAGACTAGTTAATATTCCCTCTACCTCTTAATATAAAAGCTAATTGACTTTTTTTAAAAAAATTAAAGAAATTAAATAAACTATATAAAGATATTTATATTTATCGTTTTCCTCCAAACTAATTTTTTTGAATTTTAAACTAATATATAATATAATGATACATAATATATGCAATGATTAAATAATTTATTTAATCTTCTTAGTATCTTCAAAAAATAATCAATTAATTTTTATATTAAAGATGGGTGGAAACATTAATAGGCGAAAAGTTAGAAGTTGGGTAGGAGGGTTCAAAGGAAAACGAAAGAAGTTGTGAAACGGTGCGTATAGTCAAGCCCGGAACGTCACCTCACTTTAGAATGAATGATAATCAGCCTCTGTCAAAATTTTCAAAGTGAAGTTCTTCTATCTTTGAATCACATATACCTCATCATTTTGAACCATTGCTAATGCCAGAATCAAATTTCAGGACACGTATTACGTATTAAACTAATGTCAAATAACAAATTTTCTCTTCTAAAATTTGAAAGTTTGGTCTAAACTATTTTTGGGTGTAAATTTTTTGTCTCCCTAAACAATTTTTTTATCATGTGGTCAACTATTTAGAAAAGGATTAATTGCGACGTCTAGAAATGAGAGAAATTCCAAATGTACGCACATAATTTTATTAGAGACATTCAACTTAGTTAGTTAGTAGTTAATACTCTATACAAACGGTAATTGCTTAATACGTCCAAGGTAACATGAAAGTGAGGTCCTCATTAAAGGAAGAAAGGTAAATCACATATAGATGTGACGGCCTTAAAGGCCGTTTTTTTTAATAGTAGTGTGAAGATTTTTTTATAATTAACAAGATTCTTCTTTATCATTATATTCTTTGTTTAGTTTCACTACTACATATTTATCTATATTTAACGGTTATTTTTATTGATATTCAGCCATTAAGTATATAAGTGCTAAATATTTATATATAGCGATTTTTAACCGTTAAATATTGGGACCTATATTTTACAGTTTTTTAAATACAATCGTTATACACTATATTTAACAATTGTAAGATAATGATGGTTAAATATAATGATCCATATTTAACAGTTGTTTAATAATTACCGTGAAATATTTGGTACAATACTTAACAGTTAAATTAATAAATGGTAAAGTATTTGTCACCAGAAAACAGGGTTTATTTGACGATTATATAGAAAAACCATTATATTTGTATAATGTTTGATAGTTATTGGTGAATAACCCTTAAGTATGGGCGATAATTTTTTTTTGAAAAAATTGGGGTCTCACTTTCAATTAGCCCTTGCAAAATAACCTAAAGAAACAATATATATATATACACCAAACACTCAAACAGATCCAATTCTGCTGGATGTATCCAAATATACAAAATAACCAATTCTAGCGAACAAGTACTAACAAATTAAAACAAATCATCAAATGATATCATACAATTATGAATCCATCAAAGGTAAGGAATATACATATGATCAAGTGCCTCCTTTTCTTTCTCTAGTATTAATAATTTTAATGCTCTTTTTAGTAACATTTTTTTTATAAAATTTGTGAAGCAACTTTCCCCTATTTGATATCAAATTCCTTCATTGTGGTCATGCCTAACATACAAATCGTCCTCATTGAATTGTGTTTCAAGTGATGACCATTGGAAATGATCATCCTCACTGAATGCACCTCTTTCATCTTCTTTTTTGATAATAAAATAATAGACCATTCTTTATTAGTAGGATTAGAAATATAGAACACTTGTTTAGCTTGAGAAGCTAAAATAAAAGGCTCTTCTTTATACCCTTACTTGTTAAAATTCAATTATGTCAACCCTAACTCATCCACTTTTAAAGCATTATTATTAATCAACCCACTTGCACTCGAAAACCGGAATCTGAAATCCTATATAATCCAACTCTCAAATGTGCTCAACCACCCCAAAGTATGACATATTAGCATATATAGAATCCTTATTTTTTGCATTTTGATGACTCCCTATTTTTAGATAATTTTAAGACATATTTTAATATATTTGAAAGTCTTTTATAATAAATCAAATGGATTTTAGTAAGATTTTGATAAGATATCAATTTAAAGGGATTTCATTATAAATATCAAAGTTTAGGATAAAAATGGTGATTTTGATATTAAAGATAAAAATAATGATATTAATAATAAAAATAATAATTTAAGATAAAAAGGAAAAGATATTTCAATTATTATTATTGTTATCATCATCATCATTATTTATTATCATTATCATTATTTATTATTATCATTATCCATTTTTTTTTATCTTTTTTTTAATCTTTTTGTTTGATTTTATTTTGCTAGAGAGATATTGCATGAGGATCTAGGTGTAATGCCCCAAATTTTGATTAAGGGCTAATGATAATTATTGTGAATGATTTGCTGAATTAAAGTTAATTTGATATTTGAATTAGTTATTGGAAATGCCCAACACCCTGTATTTTAGCATAATTATATGACAAATAATTATTTGG
Source organism: Inga leiocalycina (assembly GCA_963242795.1). Classification (NCBI taxonomy): domain Eukaryota; kingdom Viridiplantae; phylum Streptophyta; class Magnoliopsida; order Fabales; family Fabaceae; genus Inga; species Inga leiocalycina. The sequence continues at coordinate 77,952,083 of OY725322.1, forward strand.
GCTAAATATGAATGAAATGGCGCATGAAGAAGAGGAAAGGAATTTAAATATGTGTTATATGGCAATTTAAGTTAATGTGCCAAAATCAGTGAAAAATTAGAATGAATGGAAAATTGGCGGTTAATTAGTTAGTGATTAATGAAGAAATTAATTACTAACTAAGAAGAAATGAATTGTGTGACCAAATGGTTAATAAATGGTTAGAGTAAATAATTATTTACTTACTTTATAAGAACTAACAGAAATAGGACACATAGCAAGTTGTTATGATGAGAGAGGATGTTGGAAAGGACAAGATATCATATTTTATTATTTCTCTCTCTCTTCCTTCCCTTGGTTTCGGCTGAAGCAAGCAAGGGCAAATGAGGAGTGATCATTGCTTCATCTTCTTTACACTCATCTCTCTCTTCTCTCTCCAAATTCCGCAGCCATTGCTGCTCAAGTGAGAGGAAGAAGCTTTATGAAAAAGGTAAGCATTCGACCCTTTTAATGACTTCAAATCCCAAAACTCTCTTCTTTAATCTTGTTCCTTGGATTGAGAGCTTTGATTCTATGGTGATAGATTTTTCCATTGGTGGTGTTTTGAGCACTCAAGGAAATCTAAATGTTGGTGAACCAAAGGACACCTTTGAAAAAGTTGTTGAGATAAGTGAAATGAACCTTCCTATATAAGTTTTGTGGCATTTGGTCAAACCTTGAATTTCTGAAAATTTTGCCTTATTTTTGAAAGTTATGGTCATTGGGAGTTTGGTATAATGTGATCATGGAATTGGTGTTTTGTTATGAGTTGAAATAGATAGAAATGGGTTTGAGGTTGTAATGACAAGTTTGGCAAATTTTGGGGATTTTGTGTTAGATGTTGCCCTAAAACAAAGCATGATAATGGAATAGGAATTTGGTAGTTTTGATGTTTCCATTGGATTCCTTGTACAAAATTATGTGGGAATAGTCTTGGATAGGAATTTGGGACCGTTGGAAACATATGGTTAAAACTTGGAAAATGCTATCAACTCTGCTGCGTTTTGGCTTTTGATAAGCCTCACTCGAGTGATCTTGGGTCTCACTCGAGTGCAGCATTGTATATTCTCTTTATCCTTCAGTTTTTCTATTGCACTTCCTTGCGAAAAGCCCAAAGTTTTCGTATCAGAGTGTTGTGGGTTCTCACTTGAGTGAACCTTGTCTCATTCGAGTGTAGGTGTGTTTGACACTATGAACTCGCGTCTCGAGATATCACTCGTGGTCAAAATTACGTATTTGATTTTGTAAGCTCGATTAAACTATAAGATTTTTTTTTAAAAATTTTAACTCATATATTAAATTATTTTTGTTAAACCAAAATACCTCTAACTAAAGCTCAATCTTTTCTTAGTAAAAAGTCAATATTAGTAAATGTGTGTCCCCAATAGTTATTAAACCTGATTTGGTTTGGTTGGTTTGAGCCGGAAACAAGCGAATTGGTCACCTAGCCAGTCTGATTCGGCTGCATAATCTGTTCAGTATTTTTTAGACTAAAAAATTAATTTTAGTTCATTTTTCATTTTATTCAAAATTTTATATTAATAACTCTGAAATTTTCACTTCATCACCAGTTTGGCCCTAAATTAACTCTGGTTTGACTCCAATCTGACCCATTGACCCTTGACTCTTAACCCACTACCTCAAACAAGTTTGAGGCTCGTCTGAGCTTAATAACCTTGGTGTGTCCATTAAATATTAGGGAGAATTGTGGAAATGTGGCACAAGCATTCGTTCCATTAATTATAAATAATTAATATTTTTAAATCATGATTAACTAGTTAAAAGGGTTCAATATTTATGAGTGAAGGGTAGATGTTATCATTAATATGTTTAATATGAAATGTCTAGTTTTTTATATGGAAAATAATAGAAAAAAACTTCCAAAATATCAAAATCTCAAATAAGTGATTTTTCACTAAAATAAGTTGTGAACTTCTTACCAAGGGTATGTAGTCAATCCCTTATCAATTGTAGGAAACCTGATTTGCACATAAACTAATAAAATTAATTTTTTGCCAACAAACTAATAAAATTAATTAATGTGATAAAATTTTTGTTTATTTTACAAATACACCCCATTGAAAAGTTTATGGTGAAATAATTTAGAGTACTGATATAAGAATATATTTAAAGATAGCAGAAGATTCAAAACTTTGGTTCATATTATTAATTTTTGAGCGATCCCGCTTCCTATTTATAAGACGCTATTGATGTGAGTATGTGACATACTCCTATAATCCTAATTTACCAGGTAGAGAAATAATACAATTTTTTTATCTTATTTATAGGGCATATTTCATTAAATTTTTCATATGAATCTACAATTTTATCCTTCATTTATTATTATGTGAACATTGTTCTTGTAGAATATAATTATATTAAATAAGAATAAAGTTAAAAAGTTGTTTGATTTTGAGGGAGAGTTAATAAAATTTAATGTTTTTGTTTCTCTATGTGAAACATGCTGAAAGTAACTTATAAAACAAAATAAGTATACTTCAAATTCTTATTTTACATTGTTTTTATATGTCTTATTTTGAACTATTCATATTAAATTTTAATTATATACATTTAACACTCCATGCTAGATGTTAAAATTTAAATTGATTTAATTTATAGGTATGCTCAACCAGAAAGAAACATATATGTTTAACACTCCATGCTATACATACTTTAATTATGTAAACAGGCCATTCAACTAGAAAGAAACATAATACTCCCTCCGATCTTTAAATGGGATATATTGGGGAGTTCATCTTGGTCATAAATAAATAAAATATTTTTTGTATTTGTTATTCTAATTTATCCCTATCAATATACCCTCAACAATAATCAATGATGAGAGGGAATAGGAGAATTAAAGAAGATAACTGGGCACTTCAGAAAATACATATCATATTAAATAATTCAACTAACTTTATTAATCTAATTAAATTAGATTAATATGCTTTATATTAAGGACCTAAGAGAGTATTTTACTCTAAGGGTTTGTTTGGTCTGAGTAGAGGGGAGGGAAAGTGGGTGGAGGGAAAATTTTTTTGAGTTAAATTTAAAAAAATTAGAGAAGTGGGGTTAAAAATTTTTAATTAATTTTTCTTACTCTTTTATCTTATATATTATTTTTATTAAAATTTTATTACCCCACTCCTTCAATCTTTTAAAATTCAACTCATAAAAATTTTACCTCCCCTCCATTCCCCTCCAAATCCCTCACACCAAACAAACCCTAAGAGTAGAGTATTACTAAAAGTCTACATGAGGAAAACCATTTCATCCATCTGACACCAAAGAGATTTTCTACGTACTGCAACATATTACTAGTGCCGCAGAATATTATAAATTTATAATAAGAAAATAAACATGTAAAAGATTTGAATATACCTAATTTAATTTATACCAATATGCAACCACTAATTAAGTTATATATGAAAGAAAACTGCCATATCACATTATCACTATAACTTGCATCATCACAGGCATTTACCATATGACTGGAAGTTAAACTCTCCTCTTGTTTTGCTAAGGCTGTTAATCAATAATTTGTTGAGACTCTAATTTGACTGCACCAGAAAAACAAACTTCTGCTTATGATGCATTTTATAATGCATGCCTATGCAATTAGTCACAGAATTAAAATACGCAGGCACCCTAGTAACTCTATTATACACAATATTCAATTTCAGTGTATCTGATTAAAACCTGTCATTGTACAGCAACATATATAGAGAATCTACTCAGAGGAGTAGGACCTTTCATTTCAGAAAAGGCTTCAGATAATAGCTTCAACGCCCTCTAAAAATGTTCACACATTAACTCGGCTTTTACTTGTTGCACACCAAACTTATTTTGCCAAGAAACTTATTTTATTAATTGGACGCGCTTAGAAAAAATTTCAGGGTGTTGGATGTAATTTAAGCTTTTTATATACAAGGTTTTTTTTAGAAAAAATTCATGATATTTTTAGTTTATGCCAAGAAAAAATTATTTTGTGATTCAAAACTTATAACATGGGGGAAATTAAAAAAATGAGAAAATAAGGTGAGAAGAGAGCATCATAAAAAATATACGAGATTGTGTAAATAATAATAGTATCAAAAGAGCAATTTGTTACCCAAAATGGTCTATATGTCAATAAAAATTATGTAAAAAATTATTATTCACGGGTAATAAATAATATTTTATTTTATTTTATTTTAAAATTTCATATCATACATAAACAAAAAAATGTATATTTTAACATAATTTTTTGTGCTTTGAGACCACATGATTGGAAAAAAAATAGAAAAGATAAGAAAGAGATCGGATAAAAAATCTAGCTGATATTTGTGTATTCAGAGTTGTCATATATAATTAAATATAAGACATGTTTGTTTTAGCGATCATATTATTTATAAGCTGCTTTTCATGTAAATCGAGATAAAACTCTTCTCACATACTTACCTTGTATACCATAAATCACGATTGAAAACCTACTTTTAAGTATTCCAATCATTAATCCAAATGAGCACATAAACAATGGCCAGTAAGTCGCATAAAATTTTCTTTATTTTTCTGCTAAAAAAATAAAAAATTAGGAAATTTCGGTAAAAACAACTCTATTAAAAAATTTTATTGACTAGAATTTCTTGAATTCGAGTACAAAAATAAAACTTTTAAACATAGACTTTTTTATTGATTTTCTCATAAACATGGATATTACATAACCAATTATTGCACTATTTAAAATTAGTACAGGTTCTGCAATCCTAACTGAAAGTATAATGGATAATTATAGCACGCACGCACACCAATTCCTTCATATAGCCAAACTTTGTTCATTATTTTATTTATTTAATGATATTAATTGTTATTGGTATACTTTGGCTTAATTTCATCTTGGAAACTAATATAACTAATCCTTGTAAAACTCCATGACACCTAAAATGGAGAGGACACAAGAAGCAAGTCGAAACCCAGAAAAGCCAGAATTTTTGCACAAAGCTTCAAACTGTTTCAGAGTTCTTTCAAGTCCTCCTCCTTGAGAGAACATAATTATGTCTGCAATGGCCACATTCTTCGCTGCATTGCTTATTTCTGGCTCTTGTTGCTTTATCAAGTCTATCACTATCACTTTCCCTCCTTTCTCCATTGCCTCGTAGCAATTCTTCAACATCTCCATGCATTTTTCATCTGACCAGTTATGAGTTGTCCCCTACAATATATACAATATATATATATAGTGAGTTTAAAACTTGGAAATAATGTATATAAGTACATGCTCAGAACACTCAACAAGATCTCACGATAATGTCTTAAAGATATAATTTACAAAAGAATAAGTTCTCTTTATGTAATTTGTTTGAAATAAAATACATAAAAAGGGGTATTTATAAGAAAAATAAAGACGGAGTAGTCTAACTAGAATTTTAAAGACATTATTAAGACTCTCAGACAACCTAATTCATCCCCTAAAATATGTAAGCTTGTAGTGAACAAGGCAAGATATAATAATGATGAATATGGCTAAAGAATATATGACTTGATCGCCATGTAGGATATCAACTTGGATGCCATGCTGAACACTATTTAGGATATATATATATATATATATATATCACTTTGAACGCCACATAGGATCATATTAGATATTAGGTTTATAGATATATTAAGTTTTCCATTTAACATAACATTTTATTCAATGTGAAATAAAAGCTTCTATATAAATGGGAGGCCATGGGTTCAATCTCACTATAACCTCAGTCAGTCATTAGTGCTTATCCCGCTAGTTAAAGGGGGAAAAAAAAACTTTATTCGACATGAGGTTTTCCCCCCTATATATCAACTCATACTTGACTATTTTGAAAAAGTAAACATACCTTTATCATTATAGCATCACCTCTTGGAACACTTTTGAACATGTCTCCTCCAACATGCTTTATTCCTAAGCATATTTTGACACACGCACAAACACAAGAACAATTCGTAAGAATATAGAGTTTTTAGGTTAAATTTGATTGAACCCCAAAAAAAAAAAAAAAAAAAAAATCAGTGAGCAATTAATTAATTAATTAAGCACCTGGATAGGTTGGGGCATCTTGAACAACATGGGGCAAATCAAAGTTAATGCCCTTAATAGAAGGGTACTTGGAAATGATCATATGGAGGGAGTGGCCAATACCACCAGCAACATCAACAAGTGTGGATATTCCCTCAAAGCCTTTGTATGTCTCCAGAATCTTCTCCATATGCACAGCAGACTGATCAGCCATTGATCTTTGAAACTTTATTTTCAGTGAAGGATCTGTTTCCATGTACTCGTACACACTTTTCCCATGTACTATTTTGCTTAGGTCTTCCCCTTCATTTAGCTGCAGCACTCCTTTCTTCAGGTTTAGACTTAAAAAAAAGAAAAAAAAAATACAAAAACCATATCGTCATCGTATAAAACTTAATTAATGTCTCATGCCCGATTCGGAGAAGAGAGAAGTTCGGAGAAAAGAAAATGAAAAGAGAGGAAAACTGGAGAGATAATCTTATCACACATTCACACCCCTTTTATTTGGATGGTGGAGAGGAAGTATGCATGGGGCAAAGAAAATATGGATAAATGTCACAATGACAATAATATTTTTATATCCTGATTTATTACATCTCCGATGATCGTTATAATAAAACTACATAAAAATATTTTTTAAAAAAAGTATAGTTTGCATATTTTAAGAATCAAATAATAAATTGAAAGGAAAAAAATGAAATGATATATGTTTAAAAATATATTTTTCACATTTATATTTTTCCCTCTTATTCTTTCTTCATCCAATCAAAGAAAAGCTCCGATTATCTAATATTCTCTCTCCGTATTTTCTTTCCTCTCAACTTTTCCTCCCATCCAAAAAAATAGTGTTAAAGATTTTGAGTTGAGTGATTCAAATACTTACAAAAGGTGAGACATGTGAGGATGATAGGATATGTTGGGCAACAAGGAAGCCCAAGAAGGACCATCTTGTTTGGACACAAAGAATTGGCCGGTGGGAGAGAGGGCGTAGAGCCTCTGGGTGGTGCCATCCGCGGTGGTTGTCACGGAGGAGGTAAGGAGCGAGTGAGCCACCAGCAAGCGGAGCATCCGGTCGAGCCTGCCAGAGATTATGTTGTTGTTGGTGTCGCCCTTCTGGGAGGATGTGAGTCTGGAAGCGATGTCAGTGGGTGAAACATAACCATTCTCATCATCATCTGCTTTTGATTGTGAAATAATGTCAAAGAGCTTTAGTTCTAGTGCTGCGTTCAAAACGGCGGCGTTTACCTGACCTGAACTCAGAATCATGGCTTCAAGGCAAGCATCTTGTCCATTCATGGATTTCGTATCTACGAGGTGATTGATTTTGGTGGAGCTCATGTTTTTACGAGGTTTGTCTCTATTCAAGTCTTTCAATAATACGTCCTTGAATGTGTGTGGAGGTGTGTCTATATATACACACGGTGAACCAATTAATTGTTAAGGATATTTCATTACTCCCTTGCATTTATTACAAATTTATTTTTTATTTTTATTTTATCAAATTAACGTTATTAAATATACAGCCATAATGTTAAACAATTACTAGGGATAATCTGAAAACCATTTCATTATCTCTTGTTTTTCTAAGTTACGATTTTTCGATAAGTGTAGTCCTTTGTATAAGTTACACTACACCTAAAAAGTGACTAAAATTTTAATGCATGTTATTTTCATTTGAATTATATAGCTCTGCATTAATTATTTTTCTCTTTCTCACACCCTCTCTAGTCTCTATACATAAAGATATATTCAGAAAAAATCGTAAACATTTTTCACATATTTACAGCAATTAACTAAATTTAGACTACATCTTAATCTATGTAGTTCAATCGGTTATTTATATAACTTACAGAAAAGACAGGAATACTTATTAATCTTAACTATGGTCAACCATTTTGAATATTGCATGCCGTACTTAATTGATTTTGTGAATTAAGACAAGTATTTATGAGAGGACTTGAAGAATAAAATTGATTTAAAAAAGTTTACCAAAGTCTGAATTCCAGGTCCGGAACGTCTCCACTAAGGGATCCCTCCACTCACCCTCCATTTACATAAAACGACGTGGTTTGATTTTTTTTTTTCTTTTATTAAAAAAAGTTAAAATAACAGCTGGGAAACTCATGCTATCGGAAAAAAAAAACAGAGCAATCCCATTCTTCCACCATAGTCAACCCAATATTGCCATGCCTCTACTACATTTTCAGGTATCTCTTTGTTTAGAAGAAACTTAAAAAACAAAGAGGTACCTGAAAAAACAAGTAATTAATATAAAGTATGAATATCCAAGCTTAAACATCTACTAAATTAAAACAAATATAAGAAAAATAACTATCACATACAAGTGATGTAATCAGTATAAAATGAAATGATTCCTTTTTTGTCCATGATTATCCCATTATAAGAAGCAACACAAGCAAAAAATTCAAAGTGATGTATACAAACTATAAAACAAATTAAAGATATATAACCAGAAGCAATCAATAAATGTAAAAGATGAACAAGCTAATGCCTTTCTTCTCCAATGATTCCTTCTCAGGTATGACTTGCAAAGGTTTTTTGGAGGCAAAAACGTGAGTTTCCCGCTTAGCATGAGCTTCGCAAGATCTTCCCCCCCCTAAAGTGCTGTTCTGTTTTTGACTTTTTTCCTATTTAGAATAAAGTGCTCCTTTGTTTTTTCCTTTTTCCCGATAGCATGAGTTTTCCTTGCTGTTATTTTAACGTTTTTGTTTTTGTTTTAAAAAATCAAAGCACCGTCGTTCTGTGTAAATGGAGGGTGAGTGGAGAGATCCCTTAGTGGAGACGTTCCGGACCCCTGAATTCCAGCTGCAAAGTTAGAATTTCGACTTTTGATAACACACAGTGAGTAAGAAATTCCTCTGTTCGGTGGGATGTTATCTTCAATTTCCGTAAATCCAGGACAGGACAAGGTAGTTTAATTATCGAAAAAAGATAAGAAAATATTATTGGAATTTCAAAATTTTAAATCAGTGATTTTTTATAAAGATGAGTTGTTAATTGCTATACTTTCATAGTCAATACCTATACTCTTATAGGCAACAAGACGGATTGAGAATTTTAGAGTTTAAGTGGTATTTTCTTATCTTTTTCCCTTTAATTATCAAAGTGTATTTTGCCCACATCGCCTTTTCGTGAATGGGTATTTTCTCCAACAATGAGACTTGGAATCCTAAAATTACATCTACAGGCTTTACGGGCTGCTGATGTCTGCTTCTGTCGCTAAGGCAATATCAATTAATAATTAGGACAACCTATTAATGTAATATAGTAACAACCTATGTCATTTTCTCAAAGAGCAATCTATGAGTTTTCTCTAGAATTGAATTTAGGTGATGAAAAATGCAATGGAATGGACCTAAACTAATGCAAGACTCTGCTACCTAAACTGCAATTAAACTAACTAATTAAATGCAAGATGCAAATGACTCTAAAACCTATATGAGAATGAAACTAATCTATATGAAATTTTGAATGCAATTTTTTGGGGGGTTTTGTTTATAAAGAGGAATTCAAGTCCTAAACAAAAGATTCATTAAAAGCAAGACAAACAACAAGAATTTAATTCAATTATGATGATGAATGAGACAACTTAGGATTCACATGGAATTAGTTTTATTAGCCCAAATTAATTAATTAGACCTAAGAGAGGTTGATGAAATTTTTTTTTTGTTTTTGGCCAAAATGAAAGATTGGAATTAATAAATTTAATCACCTAACTGAAACATGGGAAACCCTCAAGCTCAATAACACTTACTTCACTAGAAAACTCATAATTTAAAACCAATCGCAATTAGTTTTAAAATAATTTTGGAAATCATGTTTACGATTATCTAATTAAACAACTAGATAATTAACCAACCTAATTAAACAATTAAGAGGATAAACCAAATTGAAAATTAAATTAATAATGAAAACTCAATTAATGATTCAATTGACAATTTAAAGGTTTGCAAATAAAAATTCTAGCAAATATCTCAAGCACAAAACATTCTAAAATATCAATTCAATCCAAACGAAATCTGTCTACAATATAAAACTAGATTGTTCTCAATTAATACAACTCAAAATCATTTAAAACTAAATAATCTCAAGTCTTGAATTGAAAAAATAAAAGGAAAAGTTACTTCCTTATGGTCTTCAATTATAAGTTTTTAGGCTCTAACTTCCTCCATGCTCTTTCCAAATTACCTCTCAAAAAACTTAAGCCGCCGTGAAAATCCTTCCTCCAAACTCCAAGTAATACGCCACAACCATTAGAAGAATTGATGGAATGTTGATGGTTGATTGATGACCGTGGGTCCCGTGTGGAGAAATAATAGCCATTTGGATGAAGAAAGATCTCCAATATGCTGGTGTGGGCCGGGTCAGTACGTATATTAAAGCAAGGAAATCAGAGCAGCATGATCCAGATTGTGCGGCAGCTGGACTAACTGAAAGAACGGTGACTCCCCTCCGTGCTGCGCGAAACTTAAACCTATTAAAATTTAAGTAGTTCAGTAAAATCTAATTATTAGATAAAATAGTCTCTAAAATAAATAAATAAAGTGGGATAAAATATATTAAATTTGGGATTTATCAAATGTCATGACCGTCATCCTCCGACAGCAACAAGTAAACCATCCACCTTGATTTCCTTTACATTGTAAGCTTGTTAAGCAATCTATATAAAAATAATTACTAAGACAAAAAATGTCCCTTGGAGTCTATCTTACCTTCTACAGGATGTATGTCTATTATTAAGATACTTTGTAGCGTATGTCTTTTCTTTGTGAATGCAAAGTTAGACTTCATCAATTACATATACAGACACATATTAACTCTAAATATTATTCTCTCCTGTTATTACTAAGAAAAGAATTATTCTCTCCTGCCAAAATTATTTTAAACACTCGTTTTTATTATGTGAGTTTTAATTTTATTTATTTATTTCTTGAAAAAATTGGAATATCGAATAATTACATTTTTGTACGGAATAAGGGCGACCAAATATTTAATAACAAATTAAAGAACTGTTTTTGGTCCAACTCAGGTACGTAGTTATTTTTTCCTTGCCCTTATGTTGAAATTATTAAATAATAATAAAGTTAGAGAAAAAGAAATTCTAGACTCATGGTGATAACAGAAGTTAACGTATGAAAGCCGAAAAGTTGAAGTATTTAGAAGAAGTCGACGGACAAAATAATACCCACGCACACACATGTTGAATTAATAAAGATATAAGCAGAGAATTGCTCCATCCTTTGAATTTGTGTGTTTTCTTAGCTGAATTATTATGGTTGAAACTTGAAACTCCTCATGCAGATATTCCGCTCTTCATAAGATAAGACTAAGACTAGTTAATATTCCCTCTACCTCTTAATATAAAAGCCAATTGACTTTTTTTTAAAAAAAATTAAAGAAATTAAATAAACTATATAAAAATATTTATATTTATCGTTTTTCTCTAAACTAATTTTTTTGAATTATAAACTAATATATAATATAATGATACATAACATATGCAATAATTAAATAATTTATTTAATCTTCTTAGTATCTTCAAAAAATAATCAATTAGTTTTTATATTAAAGATGGGTGAAAACATTAATAGGCGAAAAGTTAGAAGTTGGGTAGGAGGGTTCAAAGGAAAACGAAAGAAGTTGTGAAACGGTGCGTATAGTCAAGCCCGGAACGTCACCTCACTTTAGAATGAATGATAATCAGACTCTGTTAAAATTTTCAAAGTGAAGTTCTTCTATCTTTGAATCCCGTATACCTCATCATTTTGAACCATTGCTAATGCCAGAATCAAATTTCAGGACACGTATTACGTATTAAACTAATGTCAAATAACAAATTTTCTCTTCTAAAACTTGAAAGTTTGGTCTAAACTATTTTTGGGTGTAAATTTTTTGTCTCCCTAAACAATTTTTTTATCATGTGGTCAACTATTTAGAAAAGGATTAATTGCGACGTCTAGAAATGGGAGAAATTCCAAATGTACGCACATAATTATATTAGAGACATTCAACTTAGTTAGTTACTAGTTAATACTCTATACAAACGGTAATTGGTTAATACGTCCAAGGTAACATGAAAGTGAGGTCCTCATTAAAGGAAGAAAGGTAAATCACATATAGATGTGACGGCCTTAAAGGCCTTTTTTTTTAATAGTAGTGTGAAGATTTTTTTATAATTAACAAGATTCTTCTTTATCATTATATTCTTTGTTTAGTTTCACTACTACATATTTATCTATATTTAATGATTATTTTTATCGATATTCAGCCATTAAGTATATAAGTACTAAATATTTATGTATAATGATTTTTAACCGTTAAATATTGGGACCTATATTTTACAGTTTTTTAAATACAACCGTTATTTATAGGACACTATATTTAACAATTGTAAGATAACGACGGTTAAATATAATGATCTATATTTAACAGTTGTTTAATAATTACTGTGAATATTTGGTACAATACTTAACAGTTAAATTAATAAATGGTAAAGTATTTGTCACCAGAAAACAGGGTTTATTTGACGATTATATGAAAAAACCATTATATATATAATGTTTGATAGTTATTGGTAAATAACCGTTAAGTATGGGTGATAATTTTTTTTAAAAAAATTGGGGGCTCACTTTCAATTAGCCCTTGCAAAATAACCTAAAGAAACAATATATATGTATACACCAAACACTCAAACAGATCCAATTCAGCTCGATGTATCCAAATATACAAAATAATCAATTCTGGCCAATAAATACCAACAAATTAAAACAAATCATCAAATGATATCAGACAATTATGAATCCATCAAAGGTAAGGAATATATATATATGATCAAGTGCCTTCTTTTCTTTCTCTAGTATTAACAATTTTAATGCTCTTTTCAGTAACAATTTTTTTAAAAAAAATTTATGAAGCAACTTTCCCCTATTTGATATCAAATTCCTTCATTGTGGTCATGCCTAACATACAAATCGTCCTCATTGAATTGTGTTTCAAGTGATGACCATTGGAAATGATCATCCTCACTGAATGCACCTCTTTCATCCTCTTTTTTGATAATAAAACAATAGACCATTCTTTATTAGTAGGATTAGAAATATAGAACACTTGTTTAGCTTGAGAAGCTAAAATAAAAGGCTCTTCTTTATACCCTTACTTGTTAAAATTCAATTATATCAACCCTAACTCATCCACTTTTAAAGCATTATTATTAGTCAACCCACTTGCACCCGAAAACCGGAATCTGAAATCCTATATAATCAAACTCTCAAATGTGCTCAACCACCCCAAAGTATGACATATTAGCATATATAGGATCCTTATTTTTGGCACTTTGATGACTCCCTATTTTTAGATAATTTTAAGACATATTTTAATATATTTGAAAGTCTTTTATAATAAATCAAATGGATTTTAGTAAGATTTTGATAAGATATCAATTTAAAGGGATTTCATTATAAATATCAAAGTTTAGGATAAAAATGGTGATTTTGATATTAAAGATAAAAATAATGATATTAATAATAAAAATAATAATTTAAGATAAAAAGGAAAAGATATTTCAATTATTATTATTGTTATCATCATCATCATCATTATTTATTATCATTATCATTATTTATTATTATCATTATCCATTTTTTAATCTATTTTTTTGATTTTATTTTGCTAGAGAGATATTGCATGAGGATCTAGGTGTAATGCCCCAAATTTTGATTAAGGGCTAATGATAATTATTGTGAATGATTTGCTGAATTAAAGTTAATTTGATATTTGAATTAGTTACTGGAAATGCCCAACACCCTACATTTTAGCATAATTATATGACAAATAATTATTTGGGCTAAATATGAAGGAAATGGCGCATGAAGAAGAGGAAAATAATTTAAATATGTGTTATGTGGCAATTTAAGTTAATGTGCCAAAATCAGTGAAAAATTAGAATGAATGGAAAATTGGTGGTTAATTAGTCAGTGATTAATGAAGAAATTAATTATTAACTAAGAAAAAATGAGTTGTGTGACCAAATGGCTAATAGAATGGTTAGAGTAACTAATTATTTACTTACTTTATAAGAACTAATAGAAATAGGACATATAGCAAGTTGTTATGATGAGAGAGGATGTTGGAAAGGACAAGATATCATATTTTATTATTTCTCTCTCTCTTCCTTCCCTTGGTTTCGGCTGAAGCAAGCATGGGCAAATGAGGAGTGATCATTGCTTCATCTTCTTTACACTCATCTCTCTCTTCTCTCTCCAAATTCGGCAGCCATTGGTGCTCAAGTGAGAGGAAGAAGCTTTGTGAAAAAGGTAAGCATTTGACCCTTTTAATAACTCCAAATGCTAAAACTCTCTTCTTTAATCTTGTTCCTTGGATTGAGAGCTTTGATTCTATGGTGATAGATTTTTCTATTGGTGGTGTTTTGAGAACTCAAGGAAATCTAAATGTTGGTGAACCAAAGAAAACCTTTGAGAAAGTTGTTGAGATAAGTGAAATGAACCTTCCTATATGAGTTTTATGGCATTTGGTCAAACCTTGAATTTCTTGGAATTTTGCCTTATTTTTGAAAGTTATGGTCATTGGGAGTTTGGTATAATGTGATCATGGAATTGGTGTTTTGTTATGAGTTGAAATAGATAGAAATGAGTTTGAGGTTGAAATGACAAGTTTGGCAAATTTTGGGGATTTTGTGTTAGATGTTGCCCTAAAACAAATCATGATAATGGAATAGGAATTTGGTAGTTTTGATGTTTCCTTTGGATTCCTTGTGCAAAATTATGTGGGAATAGTCTTGGATAGGAATTTGGGACCATTGGAAACATATGGTTAAAACTTGGAAAATACTGTCAACTCTGCTGTGTTTTGGCTTTTGATAAGCCTCACTCGAGTGATCTTGGGTCTCACTCGAGTGCAGCATTGTATATTCTCTTTATCCTTCAGTTTTTCTATTGCACTTCCTTGCGAAAAGTCTAAAGTTTTCGTATCAGAGTGTTGTGGGTTCTCACTTGAGTGAACCTTGTCTCACTCGAGTGTAGGTGTGTTTGACACTATGAACTCGCGTCTCGAGATATCACTCGTGGTCAAAATTACGTATTTGATTCTGTCAGCTCGATTAAACTATAAGATTTTTTTTTAAAATTTTAACTCATATATTAAATTATATTTGTTAAACCAAAATACCTCTAACTAAAGCTCAATCTTTTCTTAGTAAAAAGTCAATATTAGTAAATGTGTGTCCCCAATAGTTATTAAACCTGATTTGGTTTGGTTGGTTTGAGCTGGAAACAAGCGAATTGGTCACCTAGCTAGTCTGATTCGGTTGCATAATCTGTTCAGTATTTTTTAGACTAAAAAATTAATTTTAGTTCGTTTTTCATTTTATTCAAAATTTTATATTAATAACTCTGAAATCTTCACTTCATCACCAGTTTGGCCCTGAATTAATTCTGGTTTAACTCCAATCTGACCCATTGACCCTTGACTCTTAACCCACTACCTCAACCAAGTTTGAGGCTGGTCTGAGCTTAATAACCTTGGTGTGTCCATTAAATATTAGGGAGAATTGTGGAAATGTGGCACAAGCATTCGTTCCATTAATTATAAATAATTAATATTTTTTAATCATGATTAACTAGTTAAAAGGGTTCAATATTTATGAGTGAAGGGTAGATCTTATCATTAATATGTTTAATATGAAATGTCTAGTTTTTTATATGGAAAATAAAAGAAAAAGACTTCCAAAATATCAAAATCTCAAATAAGTGATTTTTCACTAAAATGAGTTGTGAACTTCTTACCAAGGGTATGTAGTCAATCCCTTATCAATTGTAGGAAACCTGATTTGCACATAAACTAATAAAATTAATTTTTTTGCCAACAAACTAATAAAATTAATTAATGTGATAAAATTTTTGTTTATTTTACAAATACACCCCATTGAAAATTTTATGGTGAAATAATTTAGAGTACTGATATAAGAATATATTTAAAGATAGCAGAAGATTCAAAACTTTGGTTCATATTATTAATTTTTGAGCGATCCCGCTTCCTATTTATAAGACGCTATTGATGTGAGTATGTGACATACTCCTCTAATCCTAATTTACAAGGTAGAGAAAGAATAAAATTTTTTTATCTTATTTATAGGGCATATTTCATTAAATTTTTCATATGAATCTACAATTTTATCCTTCATTTATTATTATGTGAACATTGTTCTTGTAGAGTATAATTATATTAAATAAGAATAAAGTTAAAAAGTTGTTTGATTTTGAGGGAGAGTTAATAAAATTTAATGTTTTTGTTTCTCTATGTGAAACATACTGAAAGTAACTTATAAAACAAAATGAGTATACTTCAAATTCTTATTTTACATTGTTTTTATATATGTCTTATTTTGAACTATTCATATTAAATTTTAATTATATACATTTAACACTCCATGCTAGATGTTAAAATTTAAATTGATTTAATTTATAGGTATGCTCAACCAGAAAGAAACATATATGTTTAACACTCCATGCTATACATACTTTAATTATGTAAACAGGCCATTCAACTAGAAAGAAACATAATACTCCCTCCGATCTTTAAATGGGATATATTGGGGAGTTCATCTTGGTCATAAATAAATAAAATATTTTTTGTATTTGTTAATCTAATTTATCCCTATCAATATACCCTCAACAATAATCAATGATGAGAGGGAATAGGAGAATTAAAGAAGATAACTGGGCACTTCAGAAAATTCATATCATATTAAATAACTCAACTAACTTTCTTAATCTAATTAAATTAGATTAATATGCTTTATAATAAGGACTTGAGAGAGTATTTTACTTTAAGGGTTTGTTTGGTCTGAGGGGAGGGGAGGGAAAGTGGGTGGAGGGAAAATTTTTTTGAGTTAAATTTAAAAAAATTAGAGAAGTGGGGTTAAAAATTTTTAATTAATTTTTCTTACTCTTTTATCTTATATATTATTTTTATTAAAATTTTATTATCCCACTTCTTCAATCTTTTAAAATTCAACTCATAAAAATTTTACCTCCCCTCCATTCCCCTCCAAATCCCTCACACCAAACAGACCCTAAGAGTAGAGTATTACTAAAAGTCTACATGAGGAAAACCATTTCATCCATCTGACACCAAAGAGATTTTCTACGTACTGCAACATATTACTAGTGCTCACAGAAATGTCAAATTTATCTTCAGCAGAATATTATAAATTTATAATAAAAAAATAAACATGTAAAAGATTTGAATATACCTAATTTAATTTATACCAATATGCAACCACTAATTAAGTTATATATGAAAGAAAACTGCCATATCACATTATCACTATAACTTGCATCACATTTACCATATGACCGGAAGTTAAACTCTCCTCTTGTTCTGCTAAGGCTATTAATCAATAATTTGTTGAGACTCTAATTTGACTGCACCAGAAAAACAAACTTCTGCTTATGATGCATTTTATAATGCATGCCTATGCAATTAGTCACAGAATTAAAATACGGAGGCACCCTTGTTACTCTATTATACACAATATTCAATTTCAGTTTATCTGATTAAAACCTGTCATTGTACAGCAATATATATATAGAGAATCTGCTGAAAGGAGTAGCACCTTTCATTTCAGAAATCGCTTCAGATAATAGCTTCAACGCCCTCTAAAAATGTTCACACATTAACTCGGCTTTTACTTGTTGCACACCAAACTGATTTTGCCAAGAAACTTATTTTATTAATTGGACGCGCTTAGAAAAAATTTCAGGGTGTTGGATGTAATTTAACCCTTTAATATACAAGTTTTTTTAGAAAAAATTCATGATTTTTTTAGTTTATCTAATTGATTCCAAGAAAAAAATATTTTGTGATTCAAAACTTATAACATGGGGGGAATTAAAAAAATGAGAAAATAAGGTGAGAAGAGAGCATCATAAAAAATATACGAGATTGTGTAAATAATAATAGTATCAAAAGAGCAATTTGTTACCCAAAATGGTATATATGTCAATAAAAATTATGTAAAAAATTATTATTCACGGGTAATAAATAATAATTTATTTTATTTTATTTTAAAATTTCATATCATACATAAACAAAAAAATGTATATTTTAACATAATTTTTTGTGCTTTGAGGCCACATGATTGGAAAAAAAACAGAAAAGATAAGAAAGAGATCGGATAAAAAATCTAGCTGATATTTGTGTATTCAGAGTTGTCATATATAATTAAATATAGGACATGTTTGTTTTAGCGATCATATTGCTTATAAGCTGCTTTTCACATAAATCGAGACAAAACTCTTCTCACATACTTACCTTGTATACCATAAATCACGATTGAAAACCTACTTTTAAGTATTCCAATCATTAATCCAAATGAGCACATAAACAATGGCCAATAAGTCGCATAAAATTTTCTTTATTTTTCTGCTAAAAAAATAAAAAATTAGGAAATTTCGGTAAAAACAACTCTATTAAAAAATTTTATTGACTAGAATTTCTTGAATAACAAAAATAAAACTTTTAAACATAGACTTTTTATTGATTTTCTCATAAACATGGATAGTACATAACCAATTATTGCAATATTTAAAATTAGTACAGGTTCTGCAATCCTAACTGAAAGTAATCATAATTATAGCACGCACGCACACCAATTCCTTCATATAGCCAAACTTTGTTCATTATTTTATTTATTTAATAATATTAATTGTTATTGGTATACTTTGGCTTAATTTCATCTTGGAAACTAATATAATTAATCCTTGTAAAACTCCATGACACCTAAAATGGAGAGGACACAAGAAGCAAGTCGAAACCCAGAAAAGCCAGAATTTTTGCACAAAGCTTCAAACTGTTTGAGAGTTCTTTCAAGTCCTCCTCCTTGAGAGAACATAACTATGTCTGCAATGGCCACATTCTTCGCTGCATTGCTTATTTCTGGCTCTTGTTGCTTTATCAAGTCTATCACTATCACTTTCCCTCCTTTCTCCATTGCCTCGTAGCAATTCTTCAATATCTCCATGCATTTTTCATCTGACCAGTTATGAGTTGTCCCCTACAATATATACAATATATATATATAGTGAGTTTAAAACTTGGAAATAATGTATATAAGTACATGCTCAGAACACTCAACAAGATCTCACGATAATGTCTTAAAGATATAATGTACAAAAGAAACTGAATAAGTTCTCTTTATGTAATTTGTTTGAAATAACATACATAAAAAGGGGTATTTATAAGAAAAATAAAGACGGAGTAGCTAGTCTAACTAGAATTTTAAACACATTATTAAGACTCTCAGACAACCTAATTCATCCCCTATAATATGTAATAATGATGAGTATATATAAAGCATATATGAGTTGATCGCCATGTAGGATATCAACTTGGATGCCATGTTATGAGCACTACTTAGGATATATATAGATATATCACTTTGAACGCCACATAGGATCACATTAGATATTAGGTTTATAGATATATTAATTTTTCCATTTAACATAACATTTTATTCAATATGAAATAAAAGTTCTTATATAAATAGGAGGTCATGGGTTCAATCTCACTATAACCTCAGTCGTTAGTGCTTATCCAACTCATACCTTTATCATTATAGCATCACCTCTTGGAACACTTTTGAACATGTCACCTCCAACATGCTTTATTCCTAAGCATATTTAGACACACACACAAACACAAGAACAATTAGTAAGAATATAGAGTTTTTAGGTTAAATTTGATTGAACCCCCAAAAAAAAAATCACTGAGCAATTAATTAATTAATTAAGCACCTGGATAGGTTGGGGCATCTTGAACAACATGGGGCAAATCAAAGTTAATACCCTTAATAGAAGGGTACTTGGAAATGATCATATTGAGGGAGTGGCCAATACCACCAGCAACATCAACAAGTGTGGATATTCCCTCAAAGCCTTTGTATGTCTCCAGAATCTTCTCCATATGCACAGCAGACTGATCAGCCATTGATCTTTGGAACTTTAGTTTCAGTGAAGGATCTGTTTCCATGTACTCGTACACACTTTTTCCATGTACTATTTTGCTTAGGTCTTCCCCTTCATTTAGCTTCAGCACTCCTTTCTTCAGGTTTAGACTTAAAAAAACAGAAGAAGAAAAAAATACAAAAACTATATCATCATCGTATAAAACTTAATTAACGTCTCATGCTCGATTCGGAGAAGAGAGAAGTTCGGAGAAAAGAAAATGAAAAGAGAGGAAAACTGGAGAGATAATCTTATCACACATTCACACCCCTTTTATTTGGATGGTGGAGAGGAAGTATGCATGGGGCAAAGAAAATATGGATAAATGTCACAATGACAATAATATTTTTATAATTTATTACATCTCCGATGATCATTATAATAAAACTACATAAAAATATTTTTTAAAAAAAGTATAGTTTGCATATTTTAAGAATCAAATAATAAATT
Source organism: Inga leiocalycina (assembly GCA_963242795.1). Classification (NCBI taxonomy): domain Eukaryota; kingdom Viridiplantae; phylum Streptophyta; class Magnoliopsida; order Fabales; family Fabaceae; genus Inga; species Inga leiocalycina. Next base: position 77,972,627 of record OY725322.1, read on the forward strand.
GAAAAGGAAAAAGATGAAGTGATATATGTTTAAAAATATATTTTTCACATTTATATTTTTCCCTCTTATTCTTTCTTCATCCAATCAAAGAAAAGCTCCGATTATCTAATATTCTCTCTCCGTATTTTCTTTCCTCTCAACTTTTCCTCCCATCCAAAAAAATAGTGTTAAAGATTTTGAGTTGAGTGATTCAAATACTTACAAAAGGTGAGACATGTGAGGATGATAGGATATGTTGGGCAACAAGGAAGCCCAAGAAGGACCATCTTGTTTGGACACAAAGAATTGGCCGGTGGGAGAGAGGGCGTAGAGCCTCTGGGTGGTGCCATCCGCGGTGGTTGTCACGGAGGAGGTAAGGAGCGAGTGAGCCACCAGCAAGCGGAGCATCCGGTCGAGCCTGCCAGAGATTATGTTGTTGTTGGTGTCGCCCTTCTGGGAGGATGTGAGTCTGGAAGCGATGTCAGTGGGTGAAACATAACCATTCTCATCATCATCTGCTTTTGATTGTGAAATAATGTCAAAGAGCTTTAGTTCTAGTGCTGCGTTCAAAACGGCGGCGTTTACCTGACCTGAACTCAGAATCATGGCTTCAAGGCAAGCATCTTGTCCATTCATGGATTTCGTATCTACGAGGTGATTGATTTTGGTGGAGCTCATGTTTTTACGAGGTTTGTCTCTATTCAAGTCTTTCAATAATACGTCCTTGAATGTGTGTGGAGGTGTGTCTATATATACACACGGTGAACCAATTAATTGTTAAGGATATTTCATTACTCCCTTGCATTTATTACAAATTTATTTTTTATTTTTATTTTATCAAATTAACGTTATTAAATATACAGCCATAATGTTAAACAATTACTAGGGATAATCTGAAAACCATTTCATTATCTCTTGTTTTTCTAAGTTACGATTTTTCGATAAGTGTAGTCCTTTGTATAAGTTACACTACACCTAAAAAGTGACTAAAATTTTAATGCATGTTATTTTCATTTGAATTATATAGCTCTGCATTAATTATTTTTCTCTTTCTCACACCCTCTCTAGTCTCTATACATAAAGATATATTCAGAAAAAATCGTAAACATTTTTCACATATTTACAGCAATTAACTAAATTTAGACTACATCTTAATCTATGTAGTTCAATCGGTTATTTATATAACTTACAGAAAAGACAGGAATACTTATTAATCTTAACTATGGTCAACCATTTTGAATATTGCATGCCGTACTTAATTGATTTTGTGAATTAAGACAAGTATTTATGAGAGGACTTGAAGAATAAAATTGATTTAAAAAAGTTTACCAAAGTCTGAATTCCAGGTCCGGAACGTCTCCACTAAGGGATCCCTCCACTCACCCTCCATTTACATAAAACGACGTGGTTTGATTTTTTTTTTTCTTTTATTAAAAAAAGTTAAAATAACAGCTGGGAAACTCATGCTATCGGAAAAAAAAAACAGAGCAATCCCATTCTTCCACCATAGTCAACCCAATATTGCCATGCCTCTACTACATTTTCAGGTATCTCTTTGTTTAGAAGAAACTTAAAAAACAAAGAGGTACCTGAAAAAACAAGTAATTAATATAAAGTATGAATATCCAAGCTTAAACATCTACTAAATTAAAACAAATATAAGAAAAATAACTATCACATACAAGTGATGTAATCAGTATAAAATGAAATGATTCCTTTTTTGTCCATGATTATCCCATTATAAGAAGCAACACAAGCAAAAAATTCAAAGTGATGTATACAAACTATAAAACAAATTAAAGATATATAACCAGAAGCAATCAATAAATGTAAAAGATGAACAAGCTAATGCCTTTCTTCTCCAATGATTCCTTCTCAGGTATGACTTGCAAAGGTTTTTTGGAGGCAAAAACGTGAGTTTCCCGCTTAGCATGAGCTTCGCAAGATCTTCCCCCCCCTAAAGTGCTGTTCTGTTTTTGACTTTTTTCCTATTTAGAATAAAGTGCTCCTTTGTTTTTTCCTTTTTCCCGATAGCATGAGTTTTCCTTGCTGTTATTTTAACGTTTTTGTTTTTGTTTTAAAAAATCAAAGCACCGTCGTTCTGTGTAAATGGAGGGTGAGTGGAGAGATCCCTTAGTGGAGACGTTCCGGACCCCTGAATTCCAGCTGCAAAGTTAGAATTTCGACTTTTGATAACACACAGTGAGTAAGAAATTCCTCTGTTCGGTGGGATGTTATCTTCAATTTCCGTAAATCCAGGACAGGACAAGGTAGTTTAATTATCGAAAAAAGATAAGAAAATATTATTGGAATTTCAAAATTTTAAATCAGTGATTTTTTATAAAGATGAGTTGTTAATTGCTATACTTTCATAGTCAATACCTATACTCTTATAGGCAACAAGACGGATTGAGAATTTTAGAGTTTAAGTGGTATTTTCTTATCTTTTTCCCTTTAATTATCAAAGTGTATTTTGCCCACATCGCCTTTTCGTGAATGGGTATTTTCTCCAACAATGAGACTTGGAATCCTAAAATTACATCTACAGGCTTTACGGGCTGCTGATGTCTGCTTCTGTCGCTAAGGCAATATCAATTAATAATTAGGACAACCTATTAATGTAATATAGTAACAACCTATGTCATTTTCTCAAAGAGCAATCTATGAGTTTTCTCTAGAATTGAATTTAGGTGATGAAAAATGCAATGGAATGGACCTAAACTAATGCAAGACTCTGCTACCTAAACTGCAATTAAACTAACTAATTAAATGCAAGATGCAAATGACTCTAAAACCTATATGAGAATGAAACTAATCTATATGAAATTTTGAATGCAATTTTTTGGGGGGTTTTGTTTATAAAGAGGAATTCAAGTCCTAAACAAAAGATTCATTAAAAGCAAGACAAACAACAAGAATTTAATTCAATTATGATGATGAATGAGACAACTTAGGATTCACATGGAATTAGTTTTATTAGCCCAAATTAATTAATTAGACCTAAGAGAGGTTGATGAAATTTTTTTTTTGTTTTTGGCCAAAATGAAAGATTGGAATTAATAAATTTAATCACCTAACTGAAACATGGGAAACCCTCAAGCTCAATAACACTTACTTCACTAGAAAACTCATAATTTAAAACCAATCGCAATTAGTTTTAAAATAATTTTGGAAATCATGTTTACGATTATCTAATTAAACAACTAGATAATTAACCAACCTAATTAAACAATTAAGAGGATAAACCAAATTGAAAATTAAATTAATAATGAAAACTCAATTAATGATTCAATTGACAATTTAAAGGTTTGCAAATAAAAATTCTAGCAAATATCTCAAGCACAAAACATTCTAAAATATCAATTCAATCCAAACGAAATCTGTCTACAATATAAAACTAGATTGTTCTCAATTAATACAACTCAAAATCATTTAAAACTAAATAATCTCAAGTCTTGAATTGAAAAAATAAAAGGAAAAGTTACTTCCTTATGGTCTTCAATTATAAGTTTTTAGGCTCTAACTTCCTCCATGCTCTTTCCAAATTACCTCTCAAAAAACTTAAGCCGCCGTGAAAATCCTTCCTCCAAACTCCAAGTAATACGCCACAACCATTAGAAGAATTGATGGAATGTTGATGGTTGATTGATGACCGTGGGTCCCGTGTGGAGAAATAATAGCCATTTGGATGAAGAAAGATCTCCAATATGCTGGTGTGGGCCGGGTCAGTACGTATATTAAAGCAAGGAAATCAGAGCAGCATGATCCAGATTGTGCGGCAGCTGGACTAACTGAAAGAACGGTGACTCCCCTCCGTGCTGCGCGAAACTTAAACCTATTAAAATTTAAGTAGTTCAGTAAAATCTAATTATTAGATAAAATAGTCTCTAAAATAAATAAATAAAGTGGGATAAAATATATTAAATTTGGGATTTATCAAATGTCATGACCGTCATCCTCCGACAGCAACAAGTAAACCATCCACCTTGATTTCCTTTACATTGTAAGCTTGTTAAGCAATCTATATAAAAATAATTACTAAGACAAAAAATGTCCCTTGGAGTCTATCTTACCTTCTACAGGATGTATGTCTATTATTAAGATACTTTGTAGCGTATGTCTTTTCTTTGTGAATGCAAAGTTAGACTTCATCAATTACATATACAGACACATATTAACTCTAAATATTATTCTCTCCTGTTATTACTAAGAAAAGAATTATTCTCTCCTGCCAAAATTATTTTAAACACTCGTTTTTATTATGTGAGTTTTAATTTTATTTATTTATTTCTTGAAAAAATTGGAATATCGAATAATTACATTTTTGTACGGAATAAGGGCGACCAAATATTTAATAACAAATTAAAGAACTGTTTTTGGTCCAACTCAGGTACGTAGTTATTTTTTCCTTGCCCTTATGTTGAAATTATTAAATAATAATAAAGTTAGAGAAAAAGAAATTCTAGACTCATGGTGATAACAGAAGTTAACGTATGAAAGCCGAAAAGTTGAAGTATTTAGAAGAAGTCGACGGACAAAATAATACCCACGCACACACATGTTGAATTAATAAAGATATAAGCAGAGAATTGCTCCATCCTTTGAATTTGTGTGTTTTCTTAGCTGAATTATTATGGTTGAAACTTGAAACTCCTCATGCAGATATTCCGCTCTTCATAAGATAAGACTAAGACTAGTTAATATTCCCTCTACCTCTTAATATAAAAGCCAATTGACTTTTTTTTAAAAAAAATTAAAGAAATTAAATAAACTATATAAAAATATTTATATTTATCGTTTTTCTCTAAACTAATTTTTTTGAATTATAAACTAATATATAATATAATGATACATAACATATGCAATAATTAAATAATTTATTTAATCTTCTTAGTATCTTCAAAAAATAATCAATTAGTTTTTATATTAAAGATGGGTGAAAACATTAATAGGCGAAAAGTTAGAAGTTGGGTAGGAGGGTTCAAAGGAAAACGAAAGAAGTTGTGAAACGGTGCGTATAGTCAAGCCCGGAACGTCACCTCACTTTAGAATGAATGATAATCAGACTCTGTTAAAATTTTCAAAGTGAAGTTCTTCTATCTTTGAATCCCGTATACCTCATCATTTTGAACCATTGCTAATGCCAGAATCAAATTTCAGGACACGTATTACGTATTAAACTAATGTCAAATAACAAATTTTCTCTTCTAAAACTTGAAAGTTTGGTCTAAACTATTTTTGGGTGTAAATTTTTTGTCTCCCTAAACAATTTTTTTATCATGTGGTCAACTATTTAGAAAAGGATTAATTGCGACGTCTAGAAATGGGAGAAATTCCAAATGTACGCACATAATTATATTAGAGACATTCAACTTAGTTAGTTACTAGTTAATACTCTATACAAACGGTAATTGGTTAATACGTCCAAGGTAACATGAAAGTGAGGTCCTCATTAAAGGAAGAAAGGTAAATCACATATAGATGTGACGGCCTTAAAGGCCTTTTTTTTTAATAGTAGTGTGAAGATTTTTTTATAATTAACAAGATTCTTCTTTATCATTATATTCTTTGTTTAGTTTCACTACTACATATTTATCTATATTTAATGATTATTTTTATCGATATTCAGCCATTAAGTATATAAGTACTAAATATTTATGTATAATGATTTTTAACCGTTAAATATTGGGACCTATATTTTACAGTTTTTTAAATACAACCGTTATTTATAGGACACTATATTTAACAATTGTAAGATAACGACGGTTAAATATAATGATCTATATTTAACAGTTGTTTAATAATTACTGTGAATATTTGGTACAATACTTAACAGTTAAATTAATAAATGGTAAAGTATTTGTCACCAGAAAACAGGGTTTATTTGACGATTATATGAAAAAACCATTATATATATAATGTTTGATAGTTATTGGTAAATAACCGTTAAGTATGGGTGATAATTTTTTTTAAAAAAATTGGGGGCTCACTTTCAATTAGCCCTTGCAAAATAACCTAAAGAAACAATATATATGTATACACCAAACACTCAAACAGATCCAATTCAGCTCGATGTATCCAAATATACAAAATAATCAATTCTGGCCAATAAATACCAACAAATTAAAACAAATCATCAAATGATATCAGACAATTATGAATCCATCAAAGGTAAGGAATATATATATATGATCAAGTGCCTTCTTTTCTTTCTCTAGTATTAACAATTTTAATGCTCTTTTCAGTAACAATTTTTTTAAAAAAAATTTATGAAGCAACTTTCCCCTATTTGATATCAAATTCCTTCATTGTGGTCATGCCTAACATACAAATCGTCCTCATTGAATTGTGTTTCAAGTGATGACCATTGGAAATGATCATCCTCACTGAATGCACCTCTTTCATCCTCTTTTTTGATAATAAAACAATAGACCATTCTTTATTAGTAGGATTAGAAATATAGAACACTTGTTTAGCTTGAGAAGCTAAAATAAAAGGCTCTTCTTTATACCCTTACTTGTTAAAATTCAATTATATCAACCCTAACTCATCCACTTTTAAAGCATTATTATTAGTCAACCCACTTGCACCCGAAAACCGGAATCTGAAATCCTATATAATCAAACTCTCAAATGTGCTCAACCACCCCAAAGTATGACATATTAGCATATATAGGATCCTTATTTTTGGCACTTTGATGACTCCCTATTTTTAGATAATTTTAAGACATATTTTAATATATTTGAAAGTCTTTTATAATAAATCAAATGGATTTTAGTAAGATTTTGATAAGATATCAATTTAAAGGGATTTCATTATAAATATCAAAGTTTAGGATAAAAATGGTGATTTTGATATTAAAGATAAAAATAATGATATTAATAATAAAAATAATAATTTAAGATAAAAAGGAAAAGATATTTCAATTATTATTATTGTTATCATCATCATCATCATTATTTATTATCATTATCATTATTTATTATTATCATTATCCATTTTTTAATCTATTTTTTTGATTTTATTTTGCTAGAGAGATATTGCATGAGGATCTAGGTGTAATGCCCCAAATTTTGATTAAGGGCTAATGATAATTATTGTGAATGATTTGCTGAATTAAAGTTAATTTGATATTTGAATTAGTTACTGGAAATGCCCAACACCCTACATTTTAGCATAATTATATGACAAATAATTATTTGGGCTAAATATGAAGGAAATGGCGCATGAAGAAGAGGAAAATAATTTAAATATGTGTTATGTGGCAATTTAAGTTAATGTGCCAAAATCAGTGAAAAATTAGAATGAATGGAAAATTGGTGGTTAATTAGTCAGTGATTAATGAAGAAATTAATTATTAACTAAGAAAAAATGAGTTGTGTGACCAAATGGCTAATAGAATGGTTAGAGTAACTAATTATTTACTTACTTTATAAGAACTAATAGAAATAGGACATATAGCAAGTTGTTATGATGAGAGAGGATGTTGGAAAGGACAAGATATCATATTTTATTATTTCTCTCTCTCTTCCTTCCCTTGGTTTCGGCTGAAGCAAGCATGGGCAAATGAGGAGTGATCATTGCTTCATCTTCTTTACACTCATCTCTCTCTTCTCTCTCCAAATTCGGCAGCCATTGGTGCTCAAGTGAGAGGAAGAAGCTTTGTGAAAAAGGTAAGCATTTGACCCTTTTAATAACTCCAAATGCTAAAACTCTCTTCTTTAATCTTGTTCCTTGGATTGAGAGCTTTGATTCTATGGTGATAGATTTTTCTATTGGTGGTGTTTTGAGAACTCAAGGAAATCTAAATGTTGGTGAACCAAAGAAAACCTTTGAGAAAGTTGTTGAGATAAGTGAAATGAACCTTCCTATATGAGTTTTATGGCATTTGGTCAAACCTTGAATTTCTTGGAATTTTGCCTTATTTTTGAAAGTTATGGTCATTGGGAGTTTGGTATAATGTGATCATGGAATTGGTGTTTTGTTATGAGTTGAAATAGATAGAAATGAGTTTGAGGTTGAAATGACAAGTTTGGCAAATTTTGGGGATTTTGTGTTAGATGTTGCCCTAAAACAAATCATGATAATGGAATAGGAATTTGGTAGTTTTGATGTTTCCTTTGGATTCCTTGTGCAAAATTATGTGGGAATAGTCTTGGATAGGAATTTGGGACCATTGGAAACATATGGTTAAAACTTGGAAAATACTGTCAACTCTGCTGTGTTTTGGCTTTTGATAAGCCTCACTCGAGTGATCTTGGGTCTCACTCGAGTGCAGCATTGTATATTCTCTTTATCCTTCAGTTTTTCTATTGCACTTCCTTGCGAAAAGTCTAAAGTTTTCGTATCAGAGTGTTGTGGGTTCTCACTTGAGTGAACCTTGTCTCACTCGAGTGTAGGTGTGTTTGACACTATGAACTCGCGTCTCGAGATATCACTCGTGGTCAAAATTACGTATTTGATTCTGTCAGCTCGATTAAACTATAAGATTTTTTTTTAAAATTTTAACTCATATATTAAATTATATTTGTTAAACCAAAATACCTCTAACTAAAGCTCAATCTTTTCTTAGTAAAAAGTCAATATTAGTAAATGTGTGTCCCCAATAGTTATTAAACCTGATTTGGTTTGGTTGGTTTGAGCTGGAAACAAGCGAATTGGTCACCTAGCTAGTCTGATTCGGTTGCATAATCTGTTCAGTATTTTTTAGACTAAAAAATTAATTTTAGTTCGTTTTTCATTTTATTCAAAATTTTATATTAATAACTCTGAAATCTTCACTTCATCACCAGTTTGGCCCTGAATTAATTCTGGTTTAACTCCAATCTGACCCATTGACCCTTGACTCTTAACCCACTACCTCAACCAAGTTTGAGGCTGGTCTGAGCTTAATAACCTTGGTGTGTCCATTAAATATTAGGGAGAATTGTGGAAATGTGGCACAAGCATTCGTTCCATTAATTATAAATAATTAATATTTTTTAATCATGATTAACTAGTTAAAAGGGTTCAATATTTATGAGTGAAGGGTAGATCTTATCATTAATATGTTTAATATGAAATGTCTAGTTTTTTATATGGAAAATAAAAGAAAAAGACTTCCAAAATATCAAAATCTCAAATAAGTGATTTTTCACTAAAATGAGTTGTGAACTTCTTACCAAGGGTATGTAGTCAATCCCTTATCAATTGTAGGAAACCTGATTTGCACATAAACTAATAAAATTAATTTTTTTGCCAACAAACTAATAAAATTAATTAATGTGATAAAATTTTTGTTTATTTTACAAATACACCCCATTGAAAATTTTATGGTGAAATAATTTAGAGTACTGATATAAGAATATATTTAAAGATAGCAGAAGATTCAAAACTTTGGTTCATATTATTAATTTTTGAGCGATCCCGCTTCCTATTTATAAGACGCTATTGATGTGAGTATGTGACATACTCCTCTAATCCTAATTTACAAGGTAGAGAAAGAATAAAATTTTTTTATCTTATTTATAGGGCATATTTCATTAAATTTTTCATATGAATCTACAATTTTATCCTTCATTTATTATTATGTGAACATTGTTCTTGTAGAGTATAATTATATTAAATAAGAATAAAGTTAAAAAGTTGTTTGATTTTGAGGGAGAGTTAATAAAATTTAATGTTTTTGTTTCTCTATGTGAAACATACTGAAAGTAACTTATAAAACAAAATGAGTATACTTCAAATTCTTATTTTACATTGTTTTTATATATGTCTTATTTTGAACTATTCATATTAAATTTTAATTATATACATTTAACACTCCATGCTAGATGTTAAAATTTAAATTGATTTAATTTATAGGTATGCTCAACCAGAAAGAAACATATATGTTTAACACTCCATGCTATACATACTTTAATTATGTAAACAGGCCATTCAACTAGAAAGAAACATAATACTCCCTCCGATCTTTAAATGGGATATATTGGGGAGTTCATCTTGGTCATAAATAAATAAAATATTTTTTGTATTTGTTAATCTAATTTATCCCTATCAATATACCCTCAACAATAATCAATGATGAGAGGGAATAGGAGAATTAAAGAAGATAACTGGGCACTTCAGAAAATTCATATCATATTAAATAACTCAACTAACTTTCTTAATCTAATTAAATTAGATTAATATGCTTTATAATAAGGACTTGAGAGAGTATTTTACTTTAAGGGTTTGTTTGGTCTGAGGGGAGGGGAGGGAAAGTGGGTGGAGGGAAAATTTTTTTGAGTTAAATTTAAAAAAATTAGAGAAGTGGGGTTAAAAATTTTTAATTAATTTTTCTTACTCTTTTATCTTATATATTATTTTTATTAAAATTTTATTATCCCACTTCTTCAATCTTTTAAAATTCAACTCATAAAAATTTTACCTCCCCTCCATTCCCCTCCAAATCCCTCACACCAAACAGACCCTAAGAGTAGAGTATTACTAAAAGTCTACATGAGGAAAACCATTTCATCCATCTGACACCAAAGAGATTTTCTACGTACTGCAACATATTACTAGTGCTCACAGAAATGTCAAATTTATCTTCAGCAGAATATTATAAATTTATAATAAAAAAATAAACATGTAAAAGATTTGAATATACCTAATTTAATTTATACCAATATGCAACCACTAATTAAGTTATATATGAAAGAAAACTGCCATATCACATTATCACTATAACTTGCATCACATTTACCATATGACCGGAAGTTAAACTCTCCTCTTGTTCTGCTAAGGCTATTAATCAATAATTTGTTGAGACTCTAATTTGACTGCACCAGAAAAACAAACTTCTGCTTATGATGCATTTTATAATGCATGCCTATGCAATTAGTCACAGAATTAAAATACGGAGGCACCCTTGTTACTCTATTATACACAATATTCAATTTCAGTTTATCTGATTAAAACCTGTCATTGTACAGCAATATATATATAGAGAATCTGCTGAAAGGAGTAGCACCTTTCATTTCAGAAATCGCTTCAGATAATAGCTTCAACGCCCTCTAAAAATGTTCACACATTAACTCGGCTTTTACTTGTTGCACACCAAACTGATTTTGCCAAGAAACTTATTTTATTAATTGGACGCGCTTAGAAAAAATTTCAGGGTGTTGGATGTAATTTAACCCTTTAATATACAAGTTTTTTTAGAAAAAATTCATGATTTTTTTAGTTTATCTAATTGATTCCAAGAAAAAAATATTTTGTGATTCAAAACTTATAACATGGGGGGAATTAAAAAAATGAGAAAATAAGGTGAGAAGAGAGCATCATAAAAAATATACGAGATTGTGTAAATAATAATAGTATCAAAAGAGCAATTTGTTACCCAAAATGGTATATATGTCAATAAAAATTATGTAAAAAATTATTATTCACGGGTAATAAATAATAATTTATTTTATTTTATTTTAAAATTTCATATCATACATAAACAAAAAAATGTATATTTTAACATAATTTTTTGTGCTTTGAGGCCACATGATTGGAAAAAAAACAGAAAAGATAAGAAAGAGATCGGATAAAAAATCTAGCTGATATTTGTGTATTCAGAGTTGTCATATATAATTAAATATAGGACATGTTTGTTTTAGCGATCATATTGCTTATAAGCTGCTTTTCACATAAATCGAGACAAAACTCTTCTCACATACTTACCTTGTATACCATAAATCACGATTGAAAACCTACTTTTAAGTATTCCAATCATTAATCCAAATGAGCACATAAACAATGGCCAATAAGTCGCATAAAATTTTCTTTATTTTTCTGCTAAAAAAATAAAAAATTAGGAAATTTCGGTAAAAACAACTCTATTAAAAAATTTTATTGACTAGAATTTCTTGAATAACAAAAATAAAACTTTTAAACATAGACTTTTTATTGATTTTCTCATAAACATGGATAGTACATAACCAATTATTGCAATATTTAAAATTAGTACAGGTTCTGCAATCCTAACTGAAAGTAATCATAATTATAGCACGCACGCACACCAATTCCTTCATATAGCCAAACTTTGTTCATTATTTTATTTATTTAATAATATTAATTGTTATTGGTATACTTTGGCTTAATTTCATCTTGGAAACTAATATAATTAATCCTTGTAAAACTCCATGACACCTAAAATGGAGAGGACACAAGAAGCAAGTCGAAACCCAGAAAAGCCAGAATTTTTGCACAAAGCTTCAAACTGTTTGAGAGTTCTTTCAAGTCCTCCTCCTTGAGAGAACATAACTATGTCTGCAATGGCCACATTCTTCGCTGCATTGCTTATTTCTGGCTCTTGTTGCTTTATCAAGTCTATCACTATCACTTTCCCTCCTTTCTCCATTGCCTCGTAGCAATTCTTCAATATCTCCATGCATTTTTCATCTGACCAGTTATGAGTTGTCCCCTACAATATATACAATATATATATATAGTGAGTTTAAAACTTGGAAATAATGTATATAAGTACATGCTCAGAACACTCAACAAGATCTCACGATAATGTCTTAAAGATATAATGTACAAAAGAAACTGAATAAGTTCTCTTTATGTAATTTGTTTGAAATAACATACATAAAAAGGGGTATTTATAAGAAAAATAAAGACGGAGTAGCTAGTCTAACTAGAATTTTAAACACATTATTAAGACTCTCAGACAACCTAATTCATCCCCTATAATATGTAATAATGATGAGTATATATAAAGCATATATGAGTTGATCGCCATGTAGGATATCAACTTGGATGCCATGTTATGAGCACTACTTAGGATATATATAGATATATCACTTTGAACGCCACATAGGATCACATTAGATATTAGGTTTATAGATATATTAATTTTTCCATTTAACATAACATTTTATTCAATATGAAATAAAAGTTCTTATATAAATAGGAGGTCATGGGTTCAATCTCACTATAACCTCAGTCGTTAGTGCTTATCCAACTCATACCTTTATCATTATAGCATCACCTCTTGGAACACTTTTGAACATGTCACCTCCAACATGCTTTATTCCTAAGCATATTTAGACACACACACAAACACAAGAACAATTAGTAAGAATATAGAGTTTTTAGGTTAAATTTGATTGAACCCCCAAAAAAAAAATCACTGAGCAATTAATTAATTAATTAAGCACCTGGATAGGTTGGGGCATCTTGAACAACATGGGGCAAATCAAAGTTAATACCCTTAATAGAAGGGTACTTGGAAATGATCATATTGAGGGAGTGGCCAATACCACCAGCAACATCAACAAGTGTGGATATTCCCTCAAAGCCTTTGTATGTCTCCAGAATCTTCTCCATATGCACAGCAGACTGATCAGCCATTGATCTTTGGAACTTTAGTTTCAGTGAAGGATCTGTTTCCATGTACTCGTACACACTTTTTCCATGTACTATTTTGCTTAGGTCTTCCCCTTCATTTAGCTTCAGCACTCCTTTCTTCAGGTTTAGACTTAAAAAAACAGAAGAAGAAAAAAATACAAAAACTATATCATCATCGTATAAAACTTAATTAACGTCTCATGCTCGATTCGGAGAAGAGAGAAGTTCGGAGAAAAGAAAATGAAAAGAGAGGAAAACTGGAGAGATAATCTTATCACACATTCACACCCCTTTTATTTGGATGGTGGAGAGGAAGTATGCATGGGGCAAAGAAAATATGGATAAATGTCACAATGACAATAATATTTTTATAATTTATTACATCTCCGATGATCATTATAATAAAACTACATAAAAATATTTTTTAAAAAAAGTATAGTTTGCATATTTTAAGAATCAAATAATAAATTGAAAAGGAAAAAGATGAAGTGATATATGTTTAAAAATATATTTTTCACATTTATATTTTTCCCTCTTATTCTTTCTTCATCCAATCAAAGAAAAGCTCCGATTATCTAATATTCTCTCTCCGTATTTTCTTTCCTCTCAACTTTTCCTCCCATCCAAAAAAATAGTGTTAAAGATTTTGAGTTGAGTGATTCAAATACTTACAAAAGGTGAGACATGTGAGGATGATAGGATATGTTGGGCAACAAGGAAGCCCAAGAAGGACCATCTTGTTTGGACACAAAGAATTGGCCGGTGGGAGAGAGGGCGTAGAGCCTCTGGGTGGTGCCATCCGCGGTGGTTGTCACGGAGGAGGTAAGGAGCGAGTGAGCCACCAGCAAGCGGAGCATCCGGTCGAGCCTGCCAGAGATTATGTTGTTGTTGGTGTCGCCCTTCTGGGAGGATGTGAGTCTGGAAGCGATGTCAGTGGGTGAAACATAACCATTCTCATCATCATCTGCTTTTGATTGTGAAATAATGTCAAAGAGCTTTAGTTCTAGTGCTGCGTTCAAAACGGCGGCGTTTACCTGACCTGAACTCAGAATCATGGCTTCAAGGCAAGCATCTTGTCCATTCATGGATTTCGTATCTACGAGGTGATTGATTTTGGTGGAGCTCATGTTTTTACGAGGTTTGTCTCTATTCAAGTCTTTCAATAATACGTCCTTGAATGTGTGTGGAGGTGTGTCTATATATATACACAGTGAACCAATTAATTGTTAAGGATATTTCATTACTCCCTTGCATTTATTACAATTTTTTTTTATCAAATTAATGTTATTAAATATACAGCCATAATGTTAAACAATTACTAGGGATAATCTGAAAACCATTTCATTATCTCTTGTTTTTCTAAGTTACAATTTTTCGAATAAGTGTAGTCCTTTGTATAAGTTCCACTACACCTAAAAAGTGACTAAATTTTTTTTTTTTATAGTAAATTTTTAGGAAAGGGGTTAGGCTCACCCACGATCTAAGGGCAGGGCGAAATCTCCCTTCCTCCTAGGTCATACCAATGTTGAGCAGGGCGAGCCGTCAATTACCCTCAGACGTTTACCTAGGCACCCAGGAGTTAGGATGTCTCCCCAAGCACCGCGGTGGAGACACTTTGAAAGTGACTAAAATTTTAATGCATGTTATTTTCATTTGGATTATATAGCTCTGCATTAATTATTTTTCTCTTTCTCACACCCTCTCTAGTCTCTATACATAAAGATATATTCAGAAAAAATCGTACACATTTTTCACATATTTACAGCAATTAATTAAATTTAGACTACATCTTAATCTATGTAGTTCAATCGGTTATTTATATAACTTACAGAAAAGACAGGAATGCTTATTAATCTTAACTATGGTCAAACATTTTGAATATTGCATGCCGTACTTAATTGATTTTGTGAATTAAGACAAGTATTTATGAGAGGACTTGAAGAATAAAATTGATTTAAAAAAGTTTACCAAAGTTTGAATTCTAGGTCCGGAACGTCTCCATTAAGGGATCCCTCCACTCACCCTCCATTTACACAAAACGACGGTGGTTTGATTTTTTTTCTTTTATTACAAATTAAAAAGTTAAAATAACAGCTGGGAAACTCATGCTATCAGGAAAAAAGAAAAAAATAGAGCAATCCCATTCTTCCACCATAGTCAATCCAATATTGCCATGCCTCTACTACATTATCAAATTCAAGAACTAGAGTGGGAGTTGTATTTGTATCCATTGTTTAGAAGAAACTTTAAAAACAAACAGATACCTGAAAAAACAAGTAATTAATATAAATTATGAATATCCTAGCTTAAACATCTACTAAATTAAAACAAATATAAGAAAAATAACTATCACATACAAGTTATGTAATCAGTATAAAATGAAATGATTCCTTTTTTGTCCATGATTATTCCATTATAAGAAGCAACACAAGCAAAAAATTCAAAGAGATGTATATAAACTATAAAACAAATTAAAGATATATAACCAAAAGCAATCAATAAATATAAAAGTTTTTTGGAGGCAAAAACGTGAGTTTCCCGCTTAGCATGAGCTTTGCAAGATCTTTTTTCCCCCCTAAAGTGCTATTCTGTTTTTGACTTTTTTCCCACTTAGAATAAAGTGCCCTTTTGTTTTTTCCTTTTTCCCAATAATGAGTTTCCCATGCTGTTATTTTAACTTTTTTTTTAAAAAAAAAAAAAATCAAAGCACCGTCGTTTTGTGTGAATGGAGGGACGTGAGTGGAGGGATCCCTTAGTGGAGACGTTCCGGACCCCTGAATTCCAACTGCAAAGTTAGAATTTCGACTTTTGATTACACTCAGTGAGTAAGAAATTCCTCTGTTTGGTGGGATGTTATCTTCAATTTCCGTAAATCCAGGACAGGACAAGGTAGTTTAATTATCGAAAAAAGATAAGAAAATATTACTGGAATTTTAAAATTTTAAATCAATGATTTTCTATAAAGATGAGTTGTTAATTGCTATACTTTCATAGTCAATATCCATACTCTTATAGGCAATAAGATGGATTGGGAATTTTAAAGTTTAAGTGGTATTTTCTTATCTTTTTCTCTTTAATTATCAAAGTGTATTTTGCTCAACGCCTTTTTGTGAATGGGTATTTTCTCCAACAATGAGACTTGGAATCCTACAATTACAACTACAGGCTTTACGGGATGCTGATGTATGCTTCTATCGTTAAGGCAATATCAATTAATAATTATGATAACCTATTAATGTAATATAGTAGCAACCTAGGTCATTTTTTCAAAGAGCAATCTATGAGTTTTCTCTATAATTGAATTTAGGTGAAGAAAAATGCAATGGAATGGACCTAAACTAAAATGCAAGACTCTTCTACTTAAAATGCAATTAAACTAACTAATTAAATGCAAGATGCAAATGACTCTAGAACTTATATGAGAATGAAATTAATGTATATGAAATTTGAATGCAATTTTTGGGGGGTTTTGTTTATAAAGAGGAATTCAAGTCCTAAACAAAAGATTGATTAAAAGCAAGACAAACAACAAGAATTTAATTCAATTATGATGATGAATGAGACAACTTAGGATTTACATGGAATTAGCTTTCTTGGCCCAAATTAATTAATTATACCTAAGGGAGGTTGATGAAAGATTTTTTTGTTTGTGGCCAAAATGAAAGATTGAAATTAATAAATTTAATCACCTAACTGAAACATGGGAAACCCTCAAGCTCAATAACACTTACTCAACTAGAGAACTCATAATTAAAAACCAATCACAATTAGTTTTACAATAATTTTGGAAATCATGTTTACGATTATCTAATTAAACAACTAAACAATTAACCAACCTAATTAAACAATTAAGAGAATAAACCAAATTGAAAATTAAATTAATAATGAAAACTCAATTAATGATTCAATTGACAATCTAAAGGTTTGCAAATAAAAATTCCAACAAATATCTTAAGCACAAAATATTCTAAAATATCAATTCAATCCAAACGAATATGTCTACAATATAAAACTAGATTGTTCTCAATTAATACGACTTAAAATCATTTAAAACTAAATAATCTTAAGTCTTGAATTAAAAAGATAAAAGGAAAAGTCACTTTCTTATGGTATTCAATTATAAGTTTCTAGGCTCTAACTTCCTTCATACTCTTCCCAAATTACCTCTCAAAAGACTTAAGCCGACGTGAAAATCCTTCCTCCAAGCTCCAAGTAATACGCCACAACCATTAGAAGAATTGATGGAATGTTGATGGTTGATTAATGGCCGTGGGTCCGGTGTGGAGAAATAATAGCATTTGAATGAAGAAAGATCTCCAATATGCTGGTGTGGGCCGGGTCAGTACGTATATTAAAGCAAGGAAATCAGAGCAGCATGATCCAGAGTGTGCGGCAGCTGGACTAACTGAAAGAACGGTGACTCCCCTCCTTGCTGCGCGAAACTTAAACCTAATAAAATTTAAGTAGTTCAGTAAAATCTAATTATTAGATAAAATAGTCCCCAAAATAAATAAATAATGTGGGATAAAATATATTAAATTTAGGATTTATCAAATGTCTTACCTTCATCCTCCGACAGCAACAAGTAAACCATCCACCTCGATTTCTTTTACATTGTAAACTTGTTAAGCAGTCTATATAAAAATAATTACTAAGACAAAAAATGTCCCTTGGAGTCTATCTTACCTTCTACAGGATGTATGTCTATTATTAAGATACTTTGTAGCGTATGTCTTTTCTTAGTGAATGCAAAGTTAGACTTCATCAATACATATACAGACACATACACTAGTAGAAAAATGACTTTTTATACCGGTTCAAAATGATTTTTTAGACCGGTTCTGTATTAGGTCTTGATACAGCAGGTCTAAAAAATCTGTTATTTTTTAGACCGGTTGTTATAACCGGTCTTAAAGGTCACACTTTTAAGACCGGTTGTGCCCACAACCGGTCTTAAAGGTCAGACATTTAAGACCGGTTGTGCCCACAACCGGTCTTAATGTAATTTTTAAGACCGGTTGTGACTACAACCGGTCTTAAAGCTTCATTTTTTTTAAAAACGTCCCTTTTATTATATGTACACGCACAGAATGCTCCAATTTTAACAGCAATACATAACAATCACTGATTTCAATTTCAAAATTCAAAAGCCAGTACAGTCTATAGCAGCAACAAATTAATGTTCATACAAGCCAGTCTATAGCAGCAACAAATTAATGTTCATACAAGCTAGTACAGTCATACATTGATGATTCATTTGGCCATTAGACAGTAAGGATGACCAAATGACAGCAGTAAAACAAAAGCTTCTTCTTTTGAAGTTGATTGTACCTTCCCTAGTCCCCAGTGTCCCTTTGGTTGCCTACACCAAACATGAAGTTTCTGGGAAAAGAACCAAGCAAAGAAATGAACATGCCATAAAAAACGTGTAAATAATTTTAAGAATTAGAGAATGAAATAGAGCAAACACGCAAGAACCAACAAAAGCAAAATGACATTGACCTCAATTCCTCTTTGCTTCAAATAGCCCTTGGCGTCAATTATGTCCTGTACAAAAACCCAAATAATCAAGCAACAGTATGATTCATCAAGAATCCTATTCTAGGAGCAATATCTTGCCACAATTAACCCATCATATAGATACAAAAACACCAGGACATAGCCATCACAATTCAATAATGTACAATGTAACGTTGGATTCAAAAACTCACTATTTGTGTAATAGCTCATAGATGAATTCAGCACAACATGTGCGAATGAAATCAATATCTTCTTCAGGAAAGGGATCAGCAAGATCAAACATCTATAACACCAAAACCAGACGAAACATTGACTTAGTAACTTAAAAACAATAAAGTAAAACAAAAGTTCTGAAATATAAATTTACCTCTTCAGTAAAATCAGTCGTGCCTAGAGTGATAATATTGTAAATGTGTCTCAAAACATAAAAACCACATATGTTGGACCCCTTTGATTGCCTACGGCTCTGAGAAAAAACATGATATCATTAAAACAAATATAAAGGCATGTCTTATTACATTCTTTAAACAAATCCATATGTAATAACCTTTGGCATGATCCATGTAGGGTCCTTTAAATCACGAACATGCTTACCACAAGCACTGTGTAGGAATGTCCGCATAGACCTATGATCATCATAATGACAAAAGTTATTGGTTTTACACAAATTCCATAAACTTTGCATACAAAAGGTAAGAATGCAAGAAAGCTAACGAATTCATGGTCTTTTTCAAATCATTCCCTGGTTTGAAGTGGAGGGAACATAAGAGGATGACAGTGTAACTACTCTTACATAGAAGAAGCAACTGCCAATGATCACTGAAAAAAACAGAAGAATATTAAGCAAACATAAAACATTATATAAATTATAAAATATCAATTTGTTTCTTACCTATGCACATATGGAGCCAAGAAACACTCAGTTCCAGTTTCACTAAGCCTCTCTGACAAGTATCTATGTCTAGTAGCAGCAGTGGTCCCTTTCTCTTGGATGTGATGGGGGCATAAGAATCCAAATTTTTCGCTTTTGCCAGAGGAGACCAACCTACGATGCATGTACCTATAATAACGCAAGCACATAAATAAAAGGTAAACGGTGAAATTTTTAAAATATTTACTTTGAATTGCAGAAGCTACTTACATTAAGAACAGTTGGACAATCCCAATCGTAAGATTTTGTCCAGGAGCTACCAGGGACATCAAATCATCCCTCTCAAGATAGCATGTCACTCCTGACTGTCCAACAACTGAATTCGTAGGCCACTCTCTTGTTTTGAAGGATGTATCATATGCCATCAGAATCACTTGTTGCATGATATTCAATGGAGGCTGTGA
Source organism: Inga leiocalycina (assembly GCA_963242795.1). Taxonomy (NCBI): domain Eukaryota; kingdom Viridiplantae; phylum Streptophyta; class Magnoliopsida; order Fabales; family Fabaceae; genus Inga; species Inga leiocalycina. The sequence goes on from OY725322.1 coordinate 77,992,823, forward strand.
AACTTCTTGCTGAGTGAAGGGAGCTGGACTTGGTGGGGCTTTGATTGGACTATCCTCGGCTCGACCAGAAACAAGGTTCGTTGGCCACAAGATGAATGTGCCCAAGACATCGCTAACGATCTTGAATTCATCAGAAGGGATAGGGACAGGTGCATCTGCAATAATCATCTCGTCAACTGACACTCGGACTTGATCACCTTCCATTTGTCGGTGGTGGACAGTTGATCCCAGGTTATGCACACTACCCCGTGCAACTAACCGTCTCAGAGGATCCTCGACAAAAAGATCACAAAGCTCAGTAATTTCTGGGTTAGGACCCTCTGATGACTACCCAATGTTGCAACAACTACCTTTAGTGCTCTGCTTATTAGGATCAATCGATTATGGCTGGGGAGCACTGGTATCTTGTCTTGAGCTCATAAACACAATAATTTCCTCTTTCATCTTGCTCAACCGGGTCTCTAATAGTGCATCAAATGATGCTTCAGCCTCGGCCTTTGCTTATGCTCTTGCAATAGCCAACATAGTCTCCAATTCCTCCCTAGTCACGATGTTTGAGGAATGGCGTACGGGGGCTCCAAAGTAATCCCGTATCCCTACCCCTCCTCCAACTCCCCTGACACGGCCTGGATGCTCATGTTTGCCAGTAGCAACTGTTAGAATATCATTCCTGCCCTCTGACTTAAAAGAGCCCTCAGCTTGTTGTTTTCTAAGTTCATCCTGTAAGATAATACAAAATAACAAACATAAGTAATAATGTACGTTTCTTATGTAATTAATTACAATAACGATATATACTTACAATTCTTTCACTAACTATACGAGATTGTTCACTCGTATAAGTCTCACTCCTCTTTTGGTGGGCAAATTGCCATTTTTCTTCTCGACGAATCGGAGATGGCGGAGAAAGAAGAACAGAAGGATCGGATTGAGATGCTTCTTCCAATCTCTTCCGTTTGGCCGCCAACAAGTCTCTTTCAGCCTTTGCATAACCCTCACGAGACGTTGTATGAGGGCAATCATTCTTTCTTCCACTTTCATGTGCTTTTTGCCTTTTTGCCTGCGAATAAGAAATGATACAAAAGGAAAGTGTTATAATCAATTAAGATAATTGCTAAGTAAATAAAATGAAAAATAAGTCAACTAACCAAAGATTCTGGAGTAGTCCGAAGCCTAACAAATTCTTGCCAAGTCGCTTGATCAAGAAATGTATACTGGTTGCACGGATTAGGACGAGGCTGACCATCTTTCACCTCAATATGAATGTAATTGTTGGTCAGATTTGTCTTAAACTTGCTCTAGCGCTCATAACAATATGTCATCGTCTTGTTGTACAAGATCTCACTCTAAGGAACGTCGTAGGCAACACATTATTATCAGGAAGCATATCTTTAAAGGCCTCAAGCGTTTCTAAAAAACTCTTATCGCTCCATCCATGCCGTGCTTTCAAGCTTACCAATTTCAATACAGCATTCAGCAATTGGTATTTTTTACACCCCGGGTATAGCGGTTTCTCAGCATCACTGCACATATTATCATATGCATGTGATTGTTCAAAAGCCTCTTCTCCTACATCACGAATAATATCCTTTATCCGATCATCCATATCCGTGTCATTATCATCACAAGTCACTTCCCCCTGTTGAGATGCACTTGGCATTTCTAATTGTTCACCATGCCATACCCATACTACATACATCTTACAAAACCCTTCACAAATTAAATGTGTATATATATCTGCAGCACTTAGTCGCTTCTCATTCAAACATTTTACACAAAGGCAATAAAACATCCATCCCACTATCATCATTGGCATTTCTTTTTGCAAAGTTTAAAAAACCCTTGACCCCAACATCATATTCAACACTAGTCCGTTTAGCTTGTATCCAACTACGATCCATATATTCCAACACCTTTTTTTTGTTTTGTACTTTTTCCCTGGAAAAGGTAGGAGAATGATGAGAGCATGCGATCATTACACCCAAGTACATAGTGTAACTAGAATTAAACAAAGAAGATCGTGATTTAGAGTAGCGTGTGAGGAAAAAATGGAATGAGGGAAAGTGGAATGGAGAAGGAGTGAGGGAATGAGGAGTGGAGGTGGAAAGAGGAAGGAAAGAATGCGCGTTCGTCAGAGAAAGTGACTTGGATATATATTCTTTTAATGTCTAACACCTACACACGCTAGATCCATTATTATACTGTTTGTCCCTGAATATATTTTTTAGGGTGACTTTGGTCCTTCGACTAATAATATCTAAGCAATACCGTTGGAAACCAATAGAAGGTAACTAGTTAAACAAAGCAAAAAGAACTATAAGTGGAGGGATTTATGTTGAGGCTCAGTACTGGTGATGCTCTGAGTGCTGAAATTTGGGGTTGCCTTATGGGCATGAAAAGAGTTTGGGATGGGGGGTTCAGAGAAGTGTTGATTAGGTGCGACTCCTACGAGGTTATCGACCTTCTTCAAAATGAGATCCCAGATATGCATGAAGAATGGCAGCTGCTTACAGAGATTAAAGCAATGTTGGAACGGAGCTGGAATGTAGAGTTCCAATATATTAACAGAGACGACAATAGTATGGCAGACTCGTTAGCCAAACGAGCACTGAGTTCTTCTCATGGGCTTCAAATTATGCCAGCAGATGCAATCTTCTCGGTTTTGCATACGGAAGACCCGGGCTAGCTTGCTAACCGGACTGGTCAATATAGTCTGTCCCCTTTTACACTGAATGTCTTTTCCAACCACTATAGAGGATGCTAATCCTCCTAAGAATTCTCATCTTATTCATATGCAATTAAATGACTCTAAATGTTATGGTTTGGTAACAATTATTCCTGAGGATCAACTACTCATTTCGCAGTGTTTGTTTTTGTTGTTAGTGTTCCTATCTGGTTTGGTCCCAAAAAAAACAAAGAAAGTTTCTGTTTTGGTGGTTTGCCTTTTGTTCAAACTGATATGTTTACAGTAGGTTCTTTTCTTGGCAAATAAGTTTATTAACAAAGCATCTACTTTTTTTTTTAATTCCTGAGTATCTTCTTTTATAAAACAATCAACTTTCCTAGTTCTAAATGTTGTCTCTTCCATAACTTGCTTAAATTTTTAACCAGTTCCTTCAAGCAGTTATATATATATCTATGCTTCAATTTTCTACCTATCTTTCTGGATTTCAACATCAGAAAACTGTACTGCAACAACCAAACTTTGTTTTCCAGTTTCACCGTTTCTTGAGCACATCAAAGGGCCCAATTCCTTTGACTCTTAGGTAACCTCTGTGCATAGGATTCCCTCTTGTCTCCAATTTGTCCATTAAGGTGTCTAATACGTCAATAAACATTGATTATACAGTCACATGATACATTATATATTATTATATGCACCTGAATATTTTTTTTTTAAAAGATTCAATTTTGACATTCTTATACAATTGGGGTAATGGAGTGTATGTGTATATATGTGTGTGCGCGCCACAGAATTCATCAGCCAAAAGGGATTTAGTTTTGAAATGATGTTTGAGAAACGATTGGGGAGAAGGGAAGGGGGAAGAGTTGTGGGGCTATAATTAATCAGTCACGATATGAATCCAGCTAGCGTGTCTCTTTCCCTTTTCAAAAAGTTACATTTAAAAAAAAAGATATAGCAATTTCTGGATTTCACATCTGTTTTTTCTCTCTCACTTGAAACATCATTTCAATTTGAAACAAACAACAGGTACTTCAAGTAGGCCATGGAAGAAGAAGAAGCAACAAGAACTTGAGCATGTGAACTATGTCCCAGAAGATCACAATCATCATCATCATGAAGAACCTAACAGACAAATTTCAACTACCGAAAGGGACATTACCACTCCAATAACTACAGTTCCAAACTTAGTTCCCACAACACCAACATCTCAAACTCCAATCTTGAACCCTAATTCTAATCCAGATGTCACGGTCTCTCCTGCTAACACATGATGAATAATTTATAGCCAAAGTAAAACGAATGATGAATAATTTGACTAATTAACGCCAATCATCATCTTGCCCCATTAATTACTCACTACTGCACATTACTACATTACTATATTCCACAATATATTCTCATATACTATATATTTCTACTAATTTATCACAAGCACATGTTAGTATTAGCAACCAGGGTACTGCATTAACTAATGAATATATCTAATGATACCAATTTCAAATTGAGCATGTGACCAAGCGCGGATGAGGAAGCATTTTTGAAGGGGATATATAGATCGAGGACGAGGAAGCATACCTCAAACAAGACGATGAAGATGAAGACCTCCTTCAGTCGCAGTGAATGACGGACGGAGCTCAAAAACCAGAAGCAAACGAAGACGGCAACCTAACAACGACAACCATGAGCAGCGACCGGCCGGATTCGATTGTTCCAATTCAAAGATCAGGTAAGGGACGGGGAGTTGAGCACTGAGAAGAGAAATGATTGGGATGAAAGAAGCCAAGAGTCATTTCAGAAATGGGGAACTTTTTAAGATCGGTTAAGTAGATTAACCGGTCTAAAATGAAGCTTTTTAAGACCGGTTGTCTAACAACCGGTCTTAATCCACTTTTAAGACCGGTTGTTAGAGAACCGGTCTTAAAAAGCTTCATTTTAGACCGGTTCTCTAGCAACCGGTCTTAAAAAGATTAATTTTTAGATCGGTTATTATAATAACCGGTCTAAAAATTAATCTTTTTAAACCGGTTAGTGTGCAACCGGTCTAAATTGTATTTTTTAGACCGGTTATTATAATAACCGGTCTCCCAAATTCTTTATAATTACGTAAATGCCACCGCACATTTCTTTTAGACCTCATTTACTACAACTGGTTTAAATGTGCCGGTCTAAATCACCTTTTTTGTACTAGTGTTATTAACTCTAAATATTATTCTCTCCTGTTATTACTACTGTTATTACTAAAAAAAAGAATTATTCTCTCCTGCCAAAATTATTTTAAACACTCGTTTTTATTATGTGAGTTTTAATTTTATTTATTTATTTCTTGAAATAATTGGAATATCGAATAATTACATTTTTGTACGGATAAGGGCGACCAAATATTTAATAACAAATTAAAGAACTGTTTTTGGTCCAACTCAGGTACGTAGTTATTTTTTCCTTGCCCTTGTGTTGAAATTATTAAATAATAATAAAGTTAGAGAAAAAGAAATTCTAGACTACTCATGATGATAACAGAAGTTAACGTATGAAAGCCGAAAAGTTGAAGTATTTAGAAGAAGTCGAAGGACAAAATAATACGCACGCACACACACGTTGAATTAATAAAGATATAAGCAGAGAATTGCTCTGTCCTTTGAATTTGTGTGTGTTTTCTTAGCTGAATTATTATGGTTGAAACTTGAAACTCCTCATGCAGATATTCCGGTCTTCATAAGATAAGACTAAGACTAGTTAATATTCCCTCTACCTCTTAATATAAAAGCCAATTGAATTTTTTTAAAAAAATTAAAGAAATTACATAAAAATATTTATATTTATTGTTTTTCTTCAAACTAATTTGTTTGAATTATAAACTAATATATAATATAATGATACATAATATATGCAATGATTAAGTAATTTATTTAACATTCTTAATATCTTCAAAAAATAATCAATTAATTTTTATATTAGAGATGAGAGGAAACATTAATAGTGGAAAAGTTAGAAGTTGGGTAGGAGGGTTTAAAGGAAAACGAAAGAAGTTGTGAAACGGTGCGTATAGTCAAGCCCGGAACGTCACCTCACTTTAGAATGAATGATAATCAGCCTCTGTTTAAATTTTCAAAGTGAAGTTCTTCTATCTTTGAATCCCGTATACCTCATCATTTTGAACCATTGCTAATGCCAGAATCAAATTTCAGGACACGTATTACGTATTAAACTAATGTCAAATAACAAATTTTCTCTTCTAAAACTTGAAAGTTTGGTCTAAACTATTTTTGGGTGTAAATTTTTTGTCTCCCTAAACAATTTTTTTATCATGTGGTCAACTATTTAGAAAAGGATTAATTGCGACGTCTAGAAATGGGAGAAATTCCAAATGTACGCACATAATTATATTAGAGACATTCAACTTAGTTAGTTACTAGTTAATACTCTATACAAACGGTAATTGGTTAAAACGTCCAAGGTAACATGAAAGTGAGGTCCTCATTAAAGGAAGAGAGGTAAATCACATATAGATGTGACGGCCTTAAAGGCCTTTTTTTTTTTAATAGTAGTGTGAAGATTTTTTTTATAATTAACAAGATTCTTCTTTATCATTATATTCGTTGTTTAGTTTCACGACTACATATTTATCTATATTCAACGGTTATTTTTACCGATATTCAGCAATTAAGTATTTGAGTGCTAAATATTTATATATAATGATTTTTAACTGTTAAATATTAGGGCATATATTTTACAGTTTTTTAAATACAACCGTTATTTATAAGACACTATATTTAACAATTGTAAGATAACGACGGTTAAATATAATGATCTATATTTAACAGTTGTTTAATAATTACCGTGAGATATTTGGTACAATACTTAACAGTTAAATTAATAAATGGTAAATTATTTGTCACCAGAAAACGGGGTTTATTTGACGATTATATGGAAAAATCATTATATATATATAATGTTTGATAGTTGTTGGTGAATAACCATTAAGTATGGGCAATAATTCTTTTTAAAAAACTTGGGGGCTCACTTTCAATTAGCCCTTGCAAAATAACCCACAGAAACAATATATATGTATACACCAAACACTCAAACAGATCCAATTATGCTGGATGTATCCAAATATACAAAATAACCAATTTTGGCGAACAAGTACCAACAAATTAAAACAAATCATCAAATGATATCATACAATTATGAATCCATCAAAGGTAAGGAATATATATATGATCAAGTGCCTCTTTTTCTTTCTCTAGTATTAATAATTTTAATGCTCTTTTTAGTAACAATTGTTTTTTTTTAATTTATGAAGCAACTTTCCCCTATTTGATATCAAATTCCTTCATTGTGGTCATGCCTAACGTACAAAGCATCGTCCTCACTGAATTGTGTTTCAAGTGATGACCATTGGAAATGATCATCCTCACTGAATTCACCTCTTTCATCCTCTTTTTTGATAATAAAACAATAGACCATTCTTTATTAGTAGGATTAGAAATATAGAACACTTGTTTAGCTTGAGAAGCTAAAATAAAAGGCTCTTCTTTATACCCTTACTTGTTAAAATTCAATTATATCAACCCTAACTCATCCACTTTTAAAGCATTATTATTAGTCAACCCACTTGCACCCGAAAACCGGAATCTGAAATCCTATATAATCAAACTCTCAAATGTGCTCAACCACCCCAAAGTATGACATATTAGCATATATAGGATCCTTATTTTTGGCACTTTGATGACTCCCTATTTTTAGATAATTTTAAGACATATTTTAATATATTTGAAAGTCTTTTATAATAAATCAAATGGATTTTAGTAAGATTTTGATAAGATATCAATTTAAAGGGATTTCATTATAAATATCAAAGTTTAGGATAAAAATGGTGATTTTGATATTAAAGATAAAAATAATGATATTAATAATAAAAATAATAATTTAAGATAAAAAGGAAAAGATATTTCAATTATTATTATTGTTATCATCATCATCATCATTATTTATTATCATTATCATTATTTATTATTATCATTATCCATTTTTTAATCTATTTTTTTGATTTTATTTTGCTAGAGAGATATTGCATGAGGATCTAGGTGTAATGCCCCAAATTTTGATTAAGGGCTAATGATAATTATTGTGAATGATTTGCTGAATTAAAGTTAATTTGATATTTGAATTAGTTACTGGAAATGCCCAACACCTTGTATTTTTAGCATAATTATATGAAAAATAATTATTTGGGCTAAATATGAAGGAAAGGGCGCATGAAGAAGATGAAAAGAATTTAAATATATGTTATGTGACAATTTAAGTTAATGTGCCAAAATCAGTGGAAAATTAGAATGAATGGAAAATTTTCGGTTAATTAGTCAGTGATTAATGAAGAAATTAATTACTAACTAAGAAGAAATGAATTGTGTGACCAAATGGCTAATAGAATGGTTAGAGTAACAATTATTTACTTACTTTATAAGAACCAATAGAAATAGGACATATAGCAAGTTGTTATGATGAGAGAGGATGTTGGAAAAGACAAGATATCATATTTTATTGTTTCTCTCTCTCTTCCTTCCCTTGGTTTCAGCTGAAGCAAGCATGGGCAAATGAGGAGTGATCATTGCTTCATCTTCTTCACACTCATTTCTCTCTTCTCTCTCCAAATTCGGCAGCCATTATTGCTCAAGTGAGAGGAAGAAGCTTTGTGAAAAAGGTAAGCATTTAACCCTTTTAATGACTCCAAATGCCAAAACTCTCTTCTTTAATCTTGTTCCTTGGATTGGGAGCTTTGATTCTATGGTGATAGATTTTTCCATTGGTGGTGTTTTGAGTACTCAAGGAAATCTAAATGTTGGTGAACCAAAGGACACCTTTGAGAAAGTTGTTGAGGTAAATGAAATGAATCTTTCTATATTAGTTTTGTGGCATTTGATCAAACCTTGAATTTCTGAGAATTTTGCCTTATTTTTGAAAGTTATGGTCATTTGGAGTTTGGTATAATGTGATCATGGAATTGGTGTTTTGTTTTGAGTTGAAATAGATAGAAATGGGTTTGAGGTTGAAATGACAAGTTTGGCAAATTTTGGGGATTTTGTGTTAGATGTTACCCTAAAACAAAGCATGATAATGGAATAGGAATTTGGTAGTTTTGATGTTTCCATTGGATTCCTTGTGCAAAATTATGTGGGAATAGTCTTGGATAGGAATTTGGGACCATTGGAAACATATGGTTAAAACTTGGAAAATGCTGTCAACTCTGCTGCGTTTTGGCTTTTGATAAGCCTCACTTGAGTGATCTTGGGTCTCTCTCGAGTGCAGCATTGTATGTTCTCTTTATCCTTTAGTTTTTCTATTGCACTTCCTTGCGAAAAGCCAAAAGTTTTCGTATTACTTGCGAGTGTTGTGGGTTCTCACTCAAGTGAACCTTGTCTTACTCGAGTGTAGGTGTATTTGACACTATGAACTCGCGTCTCGAGATATCACTCACGGTCAATTTTCAAGAGTATGTCTTAACACTCGCGAGTGTTAAGCCATCACTCAAGTGCCAAGCTCCCTACTCGAGTTCTCTTTTCCTTTGAAAGTTTCTTTTGCTCTCTGGTGAACACTTCCTGAACCTCACTTTGTGGAACTTGGGTGAGCATTAGGCTATCACTCGAGTGATCAAGTTTATGCTCGAGTGCAGTGATCATTTCTTATCTCTGTCATTGCTTATTGTCAAGTACTCGCACGAGTGTGCTTTTCATGACTTGAGTGCAAGTTCATCATCACTCGAGTGAGGCCTTCTTCACTCGAGTGCAATAGTGAAAAATCAGCACTTGTACTTCTAAAAGGGGATCTTTGGTATAGTTCTTCTAATCCTTTAGGGCTTTTGTTAGAGGCTTTTGTAGCTTCTTAAAGGACATTAATGATAACCAAATCTAAGTGTTGAAGTCATTAAGTATTGGAATAGAGAATAACACTTCGTTCCTAATTATGAATTATAGGATTTGATATTTGCCTTGTTCTGGAGAGACTAGCGCCAGAGCAAGCACGGAAAGACCAAGGTAGTGACTTTTCTCTCATGTTGTGTATGATGCTTGGTATGCATGACTTATCATCGTGTTGTTGTGAAAATTGTGGGCATGATGCCATTGTGAAAATATGAATGAGAAATGTGCCGTAGTGCATTACAGCATGAACACTTCAGCGTGAGCAATCGTAGGTGGTTATGCGTGTCACACCTACCCCTGCCGTTGTAAGTGCCGTGACGGTGTTTTGGAGTTGTGAATTTCTACTTTGAGAAACATGCCGATATGGCTATGTATTGTGAAATATTTTATATGGAATTCAGTTGTGGTGATATATGTGATATGAACATATTGTGCAATACAACGTGAGCACTTCAGCGTGAGCTGACGTAAGATTGATGTAAGTCACACCTGCCCTTGCCACTGTAACTGTCGTTGTAGTTGTTGTGTGTTGTATTGTGATTTGCTTACATGCTTTGTAGTTGTACATACTATAAGTGATCTGTTACTACAGGGATTTTTTAGAATCTTACTCTCCCAAACAAATTTCAGACAGGGCTGGTGGTTCTAAAGAGAAGCAAGTGACGAAGGGTGGTTAGAGCTCCGGGATAGGAGTTTATTTTGGATAATTGGTTATCATGTACAAATCATTTAGATATTTTGTTGGGAATTAATGTATATGTTGAAAATATTGAGTAGTTTTGTGTAATCCCTTGGTTGTGGGAAACTAATTATGGGCATTTGTGCCCTATAAACCCTTTAGTGATTAATAGAACCCGAGTGTGTCAGGAAAATTTATGGCACTCTGATATTTATGGATGGAATCAAACTGTACAGGCCATTTGTATATTTGAAATGTGAATATGAGACCATGTTGAATAGGTTGTTGAAAAGTTTTTGAAAACCCTATTTTTGGGAAAAGAAGAATGTTATAAGTCTCAATTTATTTCGTGGTCTCTAATTCAAGTTAATTACGTGTTTTGTACGTAAATCTCGGCCTTGATGAGAAAGGGGTTACACTAGGAACTTGACCTATATATAGGGGGTTAAGCTTCTTCAAGAAGGGAGGAGGAGAACACACATTCGGGTACGGACGGAAGGAGAGGCGTTCGGGTTCGGTTATCATCTTCACAGGAGGACGAGAGGACTATGGAGGCGACTGATTTGAAGACTAGTAGCTCCACTGGATCAAAGGACATTGTGGAGAATTGGGGGCAATTGAAGCTTAGAAGAGATTTGAGGCTCAATCTTTTGGTTTTATTAATGTCTTCTCTTTCCTTTCGGTTAACTCTTATTTTGCTATGGATTATTATTGCTTTGATTTGGTTTTGGTTATGACTATGAGTAGCTAAATTTCTTATTCTAGGATTGCTTTGAACTATTAGATGGATTAAGACTTTTTTATTTATTTCTTTTATTTATTAATGAAATTTATGTGTTGATTTTATCTCATGCTTAATGCTTCTAGGTGATTGGCCACCACTTAGATTGTTGAGTTCAATTGAGTGATGTTTGAGAAAGTTAATTTAATTGTAGAACTTAGATAAAATCGTGCTAGACTTGAAGTTTAGGGGTTAAATGGATGATTTGTTAATAGAATAGAGATATATCTACTAGCCTAGCATTGTTTAATTGAGGATAGATCTTAATAAGTGTTTCCGTTAACTGAGACAAGAGATTGTGCGAGTTAATTGAGAATATAACATTGGTTTTGACTGAGAAGGCTTTATCAATTAATTTTGTACATATGAAAAACACATATTTTCATTATCAATTTAAGATTTAAGTTAGTCTTATGAAGTACAATAGGGATAAGTAATCTTAGGTTTCTCTGATCTTAAAAAAAAATATTAACTTTATAATTCCCAAATAAATCTTTTCTTAAACAAATTAAATTTCAAAATATTCTCACCCAACCTGATTGACAATTTAATTGAGATAATTAATTTATTTTTGTCATGGTCCTCGTGGAAATGATCTTTTTATATTACTTGTGATCTGTGCACTTGCGGTTAAGCTAGACGGCTAACATACTTGATACATACTATTTTGCATTTTGCTTCGGGCATCCTGCTCTTTAGTGTAGAAGGTGTATCTATTGATGGTGTAGCTTAAGAAAGAAAGCACATGTATGTTCGGACTACATGCCAAGAACATTACTTTCTTCGGAATTGAATTACAATCAACATTGTGCTTGCATCCAAGTGCTACTTCAACCATGCTGTGAATTGTTTATTATATTCTTTGGCATACCAATTCTATATTCTATTAGGTTTTTCCTCCTAAGCTCATCCATATAAATACCTACATACTCGCCAATCTCTTTGGAGTTGTGAAATATATTTGGGTGTGTTGGTTCCCATTGTTGGTTTGAGATGGAGATAACTTTTTTCCCATCAACCCTTGTCTAAATGTCCTTTCTTCATGATGAGACACCAGAAGGCCGATATCACATGCATCTTTCAAGTAATCAGTACAGAATTCAGCCACCTTTTCACAAATGTACCATTCAATGATGCAACCCTTTGGTTGGCTCTGATTTTTCACATACCTTTTCAGGTCCTTCATCTTACATTCGACTGGGTACATCCATCTCATATAGACTGGGCCACTCAGTTTTACCCCTCTAACCAAGTGAACAATTAAGTGCACCATTACATCAAAGAAAGCTGGAGGGAAAAACATCTCTAGCTCACACAACGAAGTCAATATTTGAGTTTGTAATATCAGTAATTTCTTAGGGTCATTCGCCCTACTGCACAGTGACTTGAAAAAGAAACATAGTTTTGTGATCGTTGCTTGCACCTTATCAAGTAATATACCTCGTATTGCTACCAAAATAAAGTTTTCCATAAACATATGGCAATTGTGTGACACAAAGTTGCTAATGTTTGACAAAGTTGAAGTCCTTCATTGACACAAAGTTTGATAATGTTTGACAAGTAACCCTCTAACACTTTCATTGAAGCAAGAAACTCACAAAAGTTTCTTTTCTTCTTGTTTAGATAGTGTGAAAGCCACTGGGCGAAAGAATGTACGAGATCCCCTCTCCTTCGATGCCAATTCCTCCCTTATTCCCATCTTAACTATGTCTAGTGTTGAATTTATACCATCCTTTGTCTTCCCAAGAATATGGAGTAATGTTCTAAAAAGACTCTAACACATTTTTCTCAATGTGCATAATATCAAGAAAATGTCTAACATTATGGGAACTCTAATATGGCATATCAAAGAAAATAGTCATTTTCTTCCACCCGCTTGTCCTAACATATTTCCTAAATGGCTTCCCAAATTTACGATCCATATATTTTATTTTTTCAAAAACCTTCTCACTAGTCAAAGGTTCAAATGTCATCCTTTTATCTAATTCCCCATTGAAGAATTTTCTCATATGGCGATATGAATGACCCTTTTGCAACTATTTGTGATGTCCTATATAGGAATTCTTCATATCATGCTTTAACATGATCGATTGTGTACCTTCTTCACAAATTGGGCATCCAAGTTGGCATTTAATGTTATACCCTAACAAATTACTGTATGCAGGAAAGTCATTGATTGTGCCAAACAGTATGACATTCATATTGAATGTTTCTTTCTGGTGAGCATCATATACAGCCTCCCCTTGGTCCAATAACTTCTTTAAGTCTTCAATTAGTAGCGCAAGATATACATCTATGTCATTTCCTGGTTGCCTTGGCTCTGAAATTAGAATTGACAACATCATATACTTGTTTACAGAGAGCCATACAGGGAGGTTATATATAAACAACATAACTGGTCATGTACAGTGGGTACTGCTTTGCATCTCAAATGGGTTTATCCCATCAGTAACCAATGCTAGGTGGAGGTTTCTTGGTTTTTTAGCAAATTTGGGATACTTAAAGTAAAACTTACTTCATTCTGCAGTGTGTACAAAATGCCAAAGTATGTCATCTTGAATCTTTTCATCCACATGCCACCTTAAATTCTTTGTATCAATTGTATTACTATACAAGTTTCTAAATCTAGATATAATTGAAAAATACTATAACACCTTCTTTGGGCTCTTCCCATTTACTTGGTAGCGTGAGGTAGAACACAAAGGACACTCAGTTAATGATTCATATTCTTTTTTTTATAAACAAAACACAATCGTTTGGGTAAGCATGTATCTTTTCATAACTCAAACCAATGGTGCACATCAATTGTTTTGCATCATAAGTCTTGGTTTGTATATCATTTCCCGGTGATAGCATTCTTCTCAAAAGTGCAAGCAATTTTGTGAAGCCTGAGTCACTCAACCCATATTTTACTTTCCAGTTGTACAAGTTCAACATTGCAGATAATGTGAACTCAGTACAATTCTCATGCAAAGGCTTATCTACATTGCTCTTCATCGTCTTAAGCTCTTTTGGGCATTTATTGAATTCCTCTTTAATTGCATCAGCCATATCTTGAAGACATTCGGCCTCAAATGTATTTGTGTCAAAGTTAGGTGATTCACACCTTTCCAAATTCAGCCAATTAGCATTGCTAACCACATCTATCTCCCCATGTTTTGTCCAACAGGTATGAATTTGATCAATTCCATACATCACTAAGTGTGACTTACAACTGTCTGGATCAACATGCTTTACAATGCAACACTTGACACAAGGGCAAATAAGCATACCGTGATCGTTAGCACTATTACGAATCGCAAACCTTATGAAATCGTCCACCCCATCCTAGTACTCCTTTGATAGACAATTAGCAAACATTCATTCTTTATTTGCACTCTCCATCTAGAGCATATTATGTATATAGAGGAAAATGTGATAACAACTTAACAAAATCACTCAAAAAACAATATTTCCATAAACTTTATTCAACTTAACACTAACAAATAACAACTTTAATTACAGCAAACACTAAAAATCAGCGGCAAAACCCTATGCACATACAAAATCACTCAAAAAACAATCTTTACATACTCATTAGTTTTTACTCAAATCAATACTAACAAATAACAACTTTAGTAACAACAAACACTTAAAATTAGTGGCAAATTCTTATGCACATACAAAATCATTCAAAAACAATCTTTACATGCTTTTTACTCAAATTAATACTAACAAATAACAACTTTAGTAACAACAAACACTTAAAATCAGTAGCAAAACCCTATCCACATACAAAATCACTCAAAAAACAATCTTTACATACTCTTTACCCCAATCAATATCGAAAAATGAACTGAAAAACCACTAGTAGTGAAAAATGAACTGAACTCACCGTTAGCAAGAAGAGAAGAGCTCAAACACCGAATCCATGAATCCTAGAAGAAGAAACCAACCCAGAAGCTACTTGTAGGAGCACCCACAAACCTAGAAAAACACTAGAATCCATGAAAACCGACGAAACCCACAAACCCAAGAACGGTGAACGATGAAGGAGAGCTATGGTGCAGGAGAAGGGAGCAAGACCACCAAGGGAGCAACGGAGGAGAACAAAATGGTGGTGGAGGAACTAAAATCGAGTCATCAAAGGTGTTAGGAATGAGCTTTCTGTAACCGGTAAGTTTCAAATGTTGAATGAAATTGAGTCTGGGGGGTTTAATAAAAAAAGTATACTTAATGGTTGTTTGGTTGTTATTAAACAACCGTTAGGTATTCATATATATATAATCTATATTTGACGGTTTTTCACAAACAACCATCAAATAAATGATATCATTTTTTTTTCAAAAAAACCAATATAATATATAACGGTTGTAGTATAAAAACAATTAAATATTTTCTCCTATACTTAATGGTTATTTTGAAAAACCATTATGTATGCCATTTTAGAAACTCCACCTCTGCATATTTTTCGGTTTCATTAAACCCGTTAAATATGGAGTGTCAAATATAGATAAATCTATAGTACTATTTATAGATTTAAATTGCATTATGAGTGCAATGGTAGTTAATTAGTTGAATATATGTTTGGGAGAATTATGCTATGAACACTACTATAAAAGGGTTGAAAGGTGACGCACATTTTGTAGCACTTCTTCAGCCTTTTTTTTTTCTTTTCCTTTTTCTATTTTATTTTTTTAAATTTTGGGTACAAACTATGACGCCTGGTGGACCAGATGCTACAGTTGTAGGCCCAATTGTGGTGCCTGCCAAGGCAGACGCCACAATTGGGTGCATCCTACCAGCTGTGGCGCCTAAAAAATCAGGCGCCACAGCTGGTTGTATAATAAATAAATAAATAAATAAATTTACCAGCTGTGGCGCCTGGAAAATCAGGCGCCACAGCTTCTTCTATATTAAAAAAAAAAAAAGAAGGCTAGTTGCCTCGTGCCTTTATGGTTCTAAAGCCTTGTAGTTTTAGGCGCATGTATTCCCAAAAAAATAAAAAAATAAAAATAAATAAAAAATGGACCAATAAAAAAAAATTTTGTCAGATGTTCAACTTATATAAAAAAATTTTTTTTGAACCTTTTTAATGGATTACACTATCCACTTCCCACCAATCACAATTCCCCTCGCTTCCACCCTTATCTTTTTCCCATTCGTGCGTAGTGGTCCCTTCCTTCTCTTTTAATTTATTTTGACTCATCCCACTTTAATTATTCCCTCCTCTCTCACTTTCCCTTTTCATCTACACTACAGCTTCTTGCAGTGGACGATCGTCGCCCCCTCCCTCCATTTCCTATCATCTTCATACTTAAAAACATATCCACATGCACACACGTCTTCATCATCGAATCTTCTTCTTTGTTTTATTTCAACTGCCATCCCCACTCCTCCTCCTCCTTACTCAAGATTGCGACACCAACGGGCAACGTGGTCCCCCACTCCACTACACTGATCAATTAAGCTTGTAAGTTCAACGTGCTTCTTCCTTTTTTTTAACTGGCGTATAATTTCTGTAATTTTTTATTTCAAATTGATATCTATGTTCTAATCTGTGTTTAAAAAGTGGAGAATATATATAATATTTCAAAAGAAAAGAAAAACCAAAAGTGGAACATGTCTCGTGATGCCTTTAGCATGTTGATAAAAGATATCTTTACATATCCGGAGTACTTGATTTCAGATTAGACTTAAGCAATTTTAACATTTTTTGCCTGAAAAAATTTTTAATTTCAAAAAACCTTATTCTAGTAATTTAAAAGAAAATGGTCTAGTCCATACGCATGATTAAGAAAAATATAATATTTGTATCATAATATAAGTTTTTTTAGCTTAACTTTTTTGCCAACAGTTTCTAGTTTAACACTAGCCTCAATATCTTCAATTTTGAAAATAAATATGGACAATTAATATTATTTTGTAAATTAAAATAAAACAATTTCTTTAGCTAAATTTTTAAAAAAAATTTTAAAAAAATTACCCTCCTGTGGCACTTGTTGGAGGAAGTGCCACAGGAGGGGGGTCTCCTGTGGCGCTTGCATTATGAGGGTATTTCTTTAAAAAAAAATTTAAATGTTGTGGCACTTTCAAGCGTCACAACTTCTTTTAGTGGCGTCCAGATATGTGGCACTTCTCTAGCGCCATAGCTAATGCAATTATAAGCACCACAACTTTACTTTTTTTGTAGTAATGGAAGGACCAAATTTACAACTTAATTATTAAAAATATCCTCAAATTTATCGCTTACATAGCACAAATTTTATAGTGAAACTACGCATTTTCAATTTACATAAATTTATGGCTAAAAAGATATTTAACACTATTTATCACTCAAACAATATATAAATTTATATGTTGAACAATGGACACTGTTTAGAGATATTGAAATGATTAGTTAGTTGGTTGATGGTCCTAATCTAAATAAAGGGTTTTAACCCATTGGTTTATATGTGAAGGGCGATATTGATCCCCATCAATATAAAAGGGAGAAGGTAACTTGGGTCTATCCTTAGAGAGAGAAATCTCTCTCACATACGTACTTCCTCAAATGCGGTTGGTTTATTATCCTTAAGTGAAGGATGATCATTGTTAAATCTAAGTGTGTTGATTTGTCTCTTGTAAATAATCATTTGTTATCAAATGAGACTATTTTTCTTGATTTTCTCAACAAATACCACTATTATTTAATTTCTTAGAGATAAAAGATTTATTAATTTGATCCTTAAGGACAATTCTTTCTACTTGTTTTTCTCACGATATGGTAGGGCTATTCCATTCCAAACACAGCGTCTTAATTTAATTAATGAAAAAATGTAATTAATATCAGGCAGCCTCATACTTTAATTATGATGTGCCATAGCATGATATAGCATGCCGTATTATTCATAATTTCATTAATTTTCTTAGCAAAAAAGTTTGATTTTTGTAATTGATGACGCTATTATATATCAATCAAATTCCAATAAATAAAAATTATATAAATATTACTCAAATTCTAAGAGTACAAAATTTCAAGCCCTACCACATGCTAAGTTAATTTTTAGTTATCTCCTGGCACGTGGTTGGTTTTTGTTGCTGAGTCAAATTAACTGGTATTACAATTTACAAGCAACACCATGTATAAACAGACTTTTAATTTCAATTTGCTGTATATTCAACAATAACGACATTTTTGTGAGAATGTATGTTTTAGCAACCATTGACAGTTTGATTGTGACAAATAATGTCTCTCTAATAATAATGACGTTAAAATTCCTATTAATTCGTTAATTTATGTTGCAAATGAAGGTTGCTTCAATTCTTTGTTCTTCGCCTCACTAAATAAGTTCACCACAGTATCTTTTTTTCATTTTTCTAGAAGCAAGGTGTTTGATCACTCATTATCTCAAAATTTTCAGTAATCCACTTTTTTTTTTGTTTTGGGGGGGGGGGGATTATTCGTTTATCACGTGTATTTTTGGTGAATTATAGTGTGGCTGTGTGTGTATTTAAAGAAAAAATTGTACAATCGAGACTTTTGCAATTTACCAACAAGTTGTTGGTTGAGATGGTTAGCGGTCTCACCCCCGTTAGGACTCAGGAGAATAACGGGAGTTCAAATTCTGGAAAACACACTTATTGGGAGGCCTTTAACATTAGCACTTTTGGCCCGATAGAGATTAAGTTTAAGTCCAAAGTGATTTGGAGATACTCTTGGGTTCATACCAAAAAAAAAAAAAAGGAAAGAGACTTTTGCAATTTCGTGAATTAGACAGATTTTTTTAAAAATTTTATTCTTGAATTAATATGGTTAATTTTTACTCTACCTATCTTAGAGAGTTTCACACTTGACCCATTTTTTTATTACTATCACCGATTGTCGATACACAGGCTAAATATCTAATTTCTGGATATTAAAAAATTAGTTAAATTAGTTATTTGTAACAAATATATATTAGATTTTTTAAAAAAAAATACCTTATTTCATCATATGCATTGAAATTACTCTTGATGGAAACACCTTTCATATGTTCAATCAATAGATGGGATATTTTATGAAACAATTATAAATTTGAGTGACAAAGTGGATTAAAGTCTTATATTTATGACTAAAATGAATCATTTACCTAATTCTTATATTCAAGATAGAGGGAGTACATTGGAAGAGTTTGGTAGCATTTGGGAGACACCATGGATCAGAGCCTAAACTAGTGATAAATTTGGGAGATCACACTGATAAAAGCCTCATATTTATATTTCATCTTATCCTTATCGTCTAAACTAGTTTCTAATAGCATTTGACCCAAATTTGTAAGATATAGAATCCTTTTTTTAATAGGCACTTGTATCTTCCTATTAAAGGTAATCCTATTCAAAAAACTGTTGAGCACTAAATGTAATACCTCTCGCACCAGGAATTTGAACCTTTGCTCTCTACGTTGTCAGGGACTAGCACCTTCCTATAATGGGCCAAGTGCATAAGTAATATTTTGTGTACATTGCAGATGTTATTTTTCTTATATAATCATTTAAGATAATTGCTCCCTCTAATCTTTAATGTAAGACTAATTAACTAATTTGAGTAGATTAAATATGTTAGTTAAGTTAATCAATATGATGTGATTTTTCTAAAATACCCTAATTATCCTCCTTAATTCATTCCTTCCCTCCCATACTTAATTATTACTGAGAGAATGCAATAGGGTTAATTTGAAAAAAGATTGATAAAAATATGAAATAGGTCTTATATTTAGGATTAACATTAATTCCTTAATTAGGTCATATATTATAAAACAGAGTGAGTATTTGTAACCCCCTTCCTACCAAGGCCGAGATTAAGTTCATAAATACGTGATTATGTTGAATTAGAGGCCATAAGAAGATTTGGGACTCATTAAAATTTCTTTTGACCAAAACAGGGTTTGCAAAATATTTTCTAAAACCTATTCAACATGGTCTCAAGTTTGTATTTCAAATACACAATTGGCTTGTACAGTTCGATTCCATTCATAATATCAGAGTGCAATAAAATTTCCCAACACACTCGGGTTCCAATAATCATCTAAAGGGTTTACACGGCACAAATGCCATAATTAGTTTCCCATAATAAGGGGATTACACAAAGACTATCCAATATACACATAATTCCCCAACAAAATATCCAAATGTTTTGTACATGATAACCAATTATCTAAAATAAACTCCTAGCTCGGAGCTTTAATTGCCCTTCGTCACCTGCTTCTCTTCAAAACCACCAACCCTGTCTGAAATTTGTTTGGGAGAGTGAGATTCTAAGGAATCCTCGTAGTAACAATCACTCATAGTATGCACAACCACAAAGTATGTAAGCAAATCATAACATAACACACAGCAACTACAACGACAGTTATAACGGTAGGGGTAAGTGTGACGTACATCACCCTTATGTCTGCTCACGCTATATTGCACCACAACATGGTTCACAACCATATATTTCACCACAGCTGGGTTTCATATAAAACATTTCACAACGCATAGCCACACTAGCATGTTTCTCAAAGTAGGAATTCACAATTCCATTACACCGCCACGGTAATTACAACGACAGGGGCACCCCCTACGATTGCTCATACTGAAGTACTCACGCTGTATTGCACCACAACATGGCTCACAACCATATATTTCACACAATTGGGTTTCATATAAAACATTTCACAACACATAGCTATACTGGCATGTTTCACAAAGTAGGAATTCACAATTCCACAACACAGCCTTGGCAATTACAACGGCAGGGGTAGGTATGACACGCATCACCACCTACGACTGCTCATATTGAAGTGCTTACGCTGTAATGCACTATGACACATTTCACAACATCAAGTTTTCATATGATATATTTTCAACCAACACAATGATAAGTCATGCATACCAAGCATCATACATAACATGAGAGAAAAGTCACTATCTTGGTCTTTCCGTGCTTGCTTTGGCACCGATCTCTCATAAGCAGGGCAAATATCGAATCCTATTATTCATAATGAGGGACGAAGTGTTATTCTCTAATCCAATACTTAACTCTATAATACTTAAGATTGGTTATTATTTGAGACATTTAGGTGGCTACTAGAAGCCCAACCAAAGACCTAAAGGATTGACAAGTACTATCTCAAAGACCACCTTACGATAGTGAAAAGTTCTGATTTTTGGGTGTTGGCCCCGGCCAAGATCTTTGGTTGCGGCAAAAAATGGGTTAGAAACATTTGGGCTGTGGCTAAGGACTTTTGGCTGTGGCCAAACTCAGGTCAAAGCGTTTTTGGCTCAGGCCAAGAGTCTTTTGGCTACGGCCAAAAGCAAGTCAGAATCTTTTTGACTGCTGTTAGGACTTTTGGCTTCTGGCTGCGGCCAAAAGCAGGTCAGAAGCTTTTTGGCTGTGGCCAAGAAAAATACCAGGTTTTGGGCTAAATTTCCAAAAATCATAACTAATTATAGAAAAATTGAAATAAGGTGATCCCAAAGCCTATTGAAAGCTTCTTAAGTACTCTTTACAGGAAAAATATGAATAATTGATGTCTATAACCTCAAAATTACAGAATTGCACCAATCTCCTTGTTGTTCCAGATTTGATCCTAGATTTAACATCAAACTTTAGAAATGCATAACTTTTAATACACATATCAAAATGACACGAAATTTAAGTCACTGGAAAGCTTGAAATGTCTACTACAAATCTGGAGAATTTCAGAATTTTTGACACCATTTTCTATTTTAAATTACCATGCAAAGTTGACCACTTACACATCAATTTACACTTAGTATTTTTCACAATTTCCAATTTTGTAACTATGTCTCCAATAGTTTCAAAATCCAATCCAAAACTCATTCCCATACAAAATTTCACAAGGAAGTCAATGGAGACATCAAAATGACCAAAACCACAACCCATTAACATGTTCTACTTTGGGACACCTTTCAACATAAAACCCCTAAAGTTGCCAAATTCTACATTCAAGACTCCAAACTATTTTCATTGTTCAAATGACTCAACCAAACATCATTTCTGTCACAACACATCATGCAATCCGCACACTCCATAATACACAAAAATCAGGGCAAAATTCCAGAAAAATCAATGCTCAACCAACAACCACAATATATATATATATATATATATATATCAAAAGGGAGCTATCGCTCACCTCTTTCACTTTCCCAAATTTGTTCCTTGATTCTTCAATTTCCAACTTTTCTCAAACACAAAGACACCTCCTCTTGAAGTTCTAAAACCATAGGATGAAAGCTCTTAATAAGAGGAACAACTTTAAACAAGGAGATTTTAGCATACAAGGTCAATATCTCACCTAAAATTTGAGCTTTCCTTTTCTCTTTCTTCTTCAACAATGGCGAAATGAGAGAGCTTGGAGAGAGAGAGAGTTTTGAGATGATGGTGATGATGAAAATTGGTAGAATTTTCTACCCCCATGCCTTACTCATTCGCACAAAGAGAGAGGGAGAGAGAGAAATTAATATAAAATGATTTATTTGACTTTCTCACTACTCCTTCATCATCTCCTCTTGCCACTTGTTAAACTCTCATTGACCCTCATAAAGTAAGTAACTAATTAGTTATTCTAACTATTTTATTAGCCATTTAGCCACACATCTCATTTCTTCTTAGTTAGCAATTAATTTCTCCATTAATCACTAACTAATTTACCGATAAATTCCATTCTTTCAATTTTTCCCCTGATCATGGAAAATTTTACTAAATTACCACATAATACATTTTCTCATTTCTTTCTCTATTCCATTCACCCTTCCCTCATTTTAGCCCTAAAAACTACTTTGTCAAATAATCATGCTAAAATACAGGGTATTGGACATTTCCAATAATTAACTTGTGTCTCAATCGACTTTATTTCCACAAAACACTTTCAATAATTGTCATTAACCCTTAATCAAAATTTGAGGCATTATAGTCTCAATTTCAGATATGATAATTCTTTCAACTATTAGAGGCTTACCTGGTCTTTCTGAACTGATCAACACTAACTTAAGATTGTTATCCCAAATTACACACAGATTGAAGTTCTACTAAATCTTACTAACTACTACCGTTTACATTTCAAACCATTATTTGTCGTGGATATAACGTCCTACAATGAGCCAAAGTGCAAAAGTAATATTTATGGTACTTCTCTTATATAATCATTTAAAATAATTATTTAATCTATATTTTTACAATGAACAAGGGCTCAATTGTAGATAGGATAATTTTTTAAAGTGCGCTTTTGCTATGTACCAAGGCTCATCTTATAAATTTATGTTCATTTTCAGATTTAATCGGCCCTTTTTACAATGAACCAAGACTGAAAATTATAGCATAGATCTATATCAATAAGTAGGAAGTTAAAGTTGACCAACTTAACCAAGAATATTATTTGCATATAAATGAAGCCGCCTCTAATTCTCTTCATTTTCACTACTACAGTATCATTTAAGGTTGCATTTCAAAGTTTTGGAGCAGGCTTAAAAGTTTTTTAAAAAATAAAGTTTTGATAGAAAAGAAAAGTAATTAGAGGTTTATTTTGATTTTAAATACAAGATCTTAGTCCACTTTATCTCCAAAATTTATACTTTTTTTTTCACAAATTGTACTCTTAATCATATATATTAAAAGGAATTTTTATTAATGAGGATAATGAATAAAAGAGATGTTTTTTTGAAAAAAAAAAACCAACACACATTTCTTACAAATAACAAATAATTTCCTTTATATATATATATTAGTTATATAACTCTAAAATTAAGACTATAGGGAGTATATGTGGATAAAAACAAGCTATACTTTACAACAAAAACAAGCTAATTGAGAAGGATCATAGTCCTTTGCCAAAAAAAATAGGGAGGAGAGAAGCTCTCTCTTGATTCTTGTGCCAACCTTCCGCTGTCCACTTGGCGGGACTAAATGAGTATTGCCATGCCATCACCCCACGATGGTAGTATGGATGGCGAGCCGAGCAGTCCACTTTCTGATAGCAAGTTGAGAGAGTGAGACCGTAACAGAGAATGACGAGCTGACCATGGAAGCTCGAGGTCTTCCCATGGCGGAACAGAAGATTCAATGCAAGCTAAGCAACAGGATGAAAATGATACTCATCCGAGAACAAAAGGTTCCTTGGATCTTATCCTGATTGAAATGGAAGTAGCTTCCCCCCACCTTGATGATAATCGCTCCACTAAGAAGTCAAAGACAGAGGATCTGCATATGGGTGAATTGGACAGTATAATAACAACTACTTACCCTTCTTCTTTAAGAGTTGTGGATATCAACATAAGTGAGGAACTAGGAAGTGACTTTGTTATAACGGCCACCCCAAAGCCGAAGCTTGCCTCCTTCCATATAAGCTACTAAATAAAGACAAGGCTGCTGACAACGAGGAAGAGCTAACCCTAGAAGATAGTGATGTTCAGATTGATTGGGAAGGGATCTTCCCATCCATCTAATTCTCACAGCAGGTTTATAAGTTATTAGAAGAAAGCATGAAGTATGTTGTAGTCTTGAAGCTACTAGGCAGGCCTATCTATTATGCCAGACTGTAAGGCCATCTACTGCTTCTTTAGAGCTTTACAAGCTCATTTCGACTCTCTGATTTGAAGGGAGGTTGTTTCATTGCCAACTTCACAAATGAACAAAACTACCAAGCAGTTCTTGCAAATGGACCTTGGGTTATCACCGGACACTAACTGGCCGTCTACCCATGGTCAACGGAGTTTTCTCCACTCAACCATTCGGTCTTGGAAGTTGTGGCATGGATCCGTATACCTGGTATAGCCACTAAATACTATAGGAAGAATGTTATTCAAGCCATCGGTAGGTCTTAGGACAAGTGATCAAGGTCAACTATAATACTGAATCTGGTGAGCGAGGGAGGTTTGCTAGGATGGCTATCATCCTTGACTTGTTGAAACCTCTCACTTCAAAGATCACCATGGATGGAAGAGCACTATTAATTGAGTATAAGGGGTTGCCAATCATCTGCTACCATTATGGAAGGTACAGGCAGGAATTATGCCCTTAATGTCAAATAGAGCAAGCTCAACCAGAAAACCAAGCAACCTCAAAGGTGACATCGGCGACAAACACTACCATGGTGATAAAGCAGGACTAAAGTGTTGATGCGGTCAATGAGATGATGCCGTACTGGGAGTGGATGATCATACCTCGCTCAAGGAGATGTTTCCTTAGAGAACAAAATAGAGTGTCAAAACATGGATTCCTTAAAGGTGATAGTAGTCGCTCGAGGTTTGACTTGCTTCAGAATGAGGAGGTACAGACTGAAAGCAACTAGACAACGACCTGTCTACCCCAGTTGAAGTAAACGCCCCCCCCCCCGATGCAATCTTTTACTGAGCCCCAACCTATGCCAACCCCTGATAACCATACCACCAAAGCATAAAAGGATAAGAAAAGGGTTCCCCTGAACTAAACACTAAAAAAAGACCATTCCAGACATGCCAAAAGACTCGCTTTTTGCCTCTAAAGCCTATAAGAATGCCTCCTTAAGCTCCTTTCTAGACCCTAGCCGCTATACCGTAACAAACCTACCAAATCTAAAGACAGTTCTCAAAGCTTCTAATAACCTGAAACCCTCAGCTTCCCCAAAGCCCAATCATAAACCAACCCAACCTATGGAAAAAAACAAAGAAACCTACAGCCCATAACGCCAACTCCTCACAAGGGGTCAAACTCCATTTAGGCTTAGTTAACCCCCCACAACAAGCCCGAATCTAAGGAGACCCAAACTACTCTAGTGAATGAGGTTATAAAAACCATCACTAAATCACTGGAAGTGAAATATGGTGATCATGAAGGTGGATTAGCAGATGATACTCTGGACTATGATGATGATCCAGACCGTGAAGCCATGGCTTATTAATCATCCTGTCTCTAATGATTATGCTCACATGGAATTGCTAGGGCGTTGCCCACAATAAATTTTACACAATGTTTCACTCCTATATCAAGGAGCATAAGTGCAACTAATTATTAGTTGAGAGAAGGATTACAGTTTTGATGGCGAACGTAGTAATTAGAAAGGTCAGGTTTGATCACTCACTGTATTGAAGATTGTGGCTTCTCTAGTGGGAATTGGTTGCTCTGGACAAGATACCTTGAAGTTGAAATTCTCCTTGATTATTGACAATTTATACACGCTAAGGTGAGAATTCCAACAACTAATGCCTCCTTTCTCCTCATAGGAGTTTATGCTAGCCTCACGCCTACCATTTTTACGCACCTATGGTCCAAGCTATCTTCACTAGTGTAATCAATCAGTGAGTCTTGGTTGATTTTTGATGATTTCAATGAAGTATCATTCTACCATGAGCGCTGTTCACATTATTGCTCTTTAAGAAGGGGCTGCTCAGCGTTTCAAAACTTCATGAACAAATGCAATTTACTTGATTTGGGATTCTCAGGGCCTCAATTCACATAGAGAAGAGGACTCTCTTTTGCTAGGTTGGATTAGGCCTTAGTCAATAATCTCTGGACTCAGGCTTTGCCCTCAATAGTAGTGCATCACCTCCCCAAACTTCATCACAAGACAAATAAATCATACTCGAATCAAATCCAGCCTGTCAAACAAGGGCTCCCTTCGGCTTTCTAGCGGCTTGGTTCATCCACTTGCAATTTCATCATCTGGTTAGTGGGACCTAGAACTCAGAATTACCACTTACCGACAACATCAATCGATTCACCGAAGCTACTATGATTTGGAATAGAGAGATGTTTGGACATATTAGAAAACACAATAAGAAACTAAGTCTTGTCTGCTAGGCATACAATGACCCCTTGAGGAATAGTCCCTCTCCTCATCCCTATGTGAACTTAACCAGGAGCTTAGTACAGAATATGAGGCAGTTTGTTTGCAAGAAGAATTGTTATAGAGCAAATTGGATTAATTTGGGCGATCGCAACACTGCATATGACCATATGAAAGCAAGAGTCCTCCACTCTAGAAACTGCATCTTCTCCCTTAAAGATAATGGAGGTAATTGGGTTCTGATGATCACCTACTAGAGAACATGGTTCATGATTTTTATGTTAATCTCTTCTCTCCTTCGGTTGGTGTTCGTGCAACCTACCCACATAGAGGTATGTGTTAGATATGATTAGTTTTGATGATGTCAAATATAGATGTGAAGTGATAAGAGCAAAAAGTTTATATAATGTATTTCTTTGACTAACTACTATATTTAATGTTACATATTTTGTAGATTAGTCAAGCAAAGAATGAAGAAGATTGAATTAATGAAAATGAACAAGAGGAAGAAGAAGAAAGAAATTGAAGATAGTCAAGGAGATGCTTATTTGGGTTATGGAGAATGATTATCAAAAGAAAAATAAAAAAGAAAGATATTGAAGAATGAAGAACTTGGAAGATCTATAAAGAATATCAAGATTCAAGTTGTTAGAAGTGATACTGGAGGTTTCTATGATGATACCGGAGGTTTCTATGATCAAATAATGGTTGGAATAGGTTAATACAAAGTTAAGATGACTTATATGTGAGTTATGGCACTTCTAGGGGAGTTATGCTCGAGCACAGAGCTCAATACTTGAGCACGGGATGAACTCACTCGAGCACAGATGAACTCACTCGAGCACGGGGTGAATACTCTGTTCTACTCTGTTTTACGTTTAGTCTGACAGAGGTCCGGTATTTTGATCATATCTCTCAAACCACACATCGGATTGACCCGAAACCGGTGGCATATGAAATAGGACTCACAACACGTAAAATTGGCACCAATATCACATTGAAATAAGCTCAAATGAAGGAGATATGATCTGTGGAAGAAGACAGTGAAATCACCGTCACTTTTCAACACAGGTTCGGTATTTTGAGCATAACTCACAAACCACACATCGGATTTAGACGAGACCAGTGCCAAATGAAACTAAACTCAAAGAGATTTCCACGGATAGGTAATTTGCAATACTCGAGCACTAGGATCCATGCTCGAGCATTAGACCATTTTTCACTCGAGCACATGCAAGTTTTGACAAGAAAGTATTAACCCTAGAAGAAGCTTGTACGTGAAAGCAAGAAGCGTACTTGAGCATGAATGGTTGTGCTCGAGTGATGTCGAGATTTCACTTGAACAGATGCGAGTGAAGAGCAGCGAGTGTTTACCCGAGAGGAAACTAGAACGTGAAAATATCAACTGCACTCAAGTGAGCCATCTTGCACTCGAGTGAGGTTCTGACAGAAGCAACGTAGAAGCTCAAATTCTCATGGCCATCAATCCAAACTTGGTTAAATGTTATACAATCATTATGTTTTCACTTGTTATTGTTCCTAAACATTAACTAACATATATTTCAAGTGTAAAATAGGAGATCAAACATTTGGATTGCATCTTCAAGAATGGAGGTCACGTATGGCAAATATCTTCAACGTGATGAGTCACAAAAGCCAGAAATTCATCTTTTGACCAATGATCCAACATACCCATGACTAATACTTCATCATATTAGTGATTAAGCATTTTACAGTGTGAAACAGGGAATTTAACGGTGAGCTTATAGATTCAAATGAAAGAGTCAAGTGTGGCGGGCGGCATCATTACACACCGAGCATCAGCTAACTACCACGACAAAAGTTTGACCCACCATAAGAGATTGTCTGGAAACTCAAACATATTCATCCCGCTCCACAACCTGATGTACAGCTCATAATGAGACATGCTGCTCCTCAACGTGGCGATATGCTTTGCAACGGAAATTTCATAGTGGCTCATTTTTCAAATATGCTCAACGGAAAAAATGACTCCAACGGATGAATGCTCACAACGGTCATCATCTTCATCAACTATAAATGAGAGAGCATTCAACGTCAATGGTAGACAGAGAAAACAGAGCAACGACACCA
The DNA here is from genome assembly GCA_963242795.1 of Inga leiocalycina. Taxonomy (NCBI): domain Eukaryota; kingdom Viridiplantae; phylum Streptophyta; class Magnoliopsida; order Fabales; family Fabaceae; genus Inga; species Inga leiocalycina. The sequence goes on from OY725322.1 coordinate 78,021,768, forward strand.
ACATGCGAATAACATGAATCCTCTGTTTCTATCCAAATACTCTCTGTTCTGCAGTTTCTATATTACTTATCATTGAGAGAGTGATTATTTGTATTGTACTTCAGTGAGTGTTATACCCACTCTGTGAGAGAGTTTGTAAACACTTTCAACTATATTTCTGAGTTGATCTCAAGGTAGAGGGACCTTGAGAGGGTTGATTTTCTTACGGAGAAGCTATAGAGAGAATTGCCAGTAAGACATTCTGCTCGTAAGACTTACAAGGTGTAAGCAGTAGAGAACGTTGCTGCTCATAAGACTTACAGGGGTGTAAGCAGGAGAGAACGTTGCTGCTCGTAAGACTTGCATGAGTAAGCAGGAGACTCGGGATTGCTCTGCTCGTAAGACTTGCCGTAAGGGGGAGTATTTTAGTGAGAAATTTGTAAAAGGTTTCACAAGTACCCGGCTAAACTTGTGGATTGTAAAGGCTTTTCTTGTGCCTGGATTAAACAAGAAGATAGTGGATTTGAAAATCTCAGGAGGAGCCTGGGGACTGGACGTAGGCCATCACAGATTGGACCGAACCAGGATAAATCACAGTTTGCATATTCTCTTCCCTAAACTCTTATATTTCCAGCATATATTATTTAATCTAACTGTTGATTTATAAACCTTCATACTTACCACTTTTGTTAAGATGCGAAAATATTTCCAAAGTTCTTAAGTTTTTATTATACACCCAATTCACCCCCCTCTTAGGTGATAGCCGGTTCTAACAGTATGTTCCCCCTATTTCATCTTCATCTTCGGATTTATTATATTGATGAACTGAAAAAGGCTTTATTTGATATGAAACCTGTAATATCCCAATTTTTGATTATGGGTTAATCATGATTATTATGGATAATTATGAATTTAATTTGAATTATTATATGTTTTATGGCAATATTGATTAATACGTCATAATTATTGAAAAATTGGAAGAATGGAATTATTGGCCATGAGTTGGTAATTAAGGGAGAAATTAATTACTAACTAAGAGAAAATGGGATGTGTGATTAAAATGGCTAATGGAGAGATTAAAGTAGCTAATTGGTGACTTAATTGGTGTAAGCCAATAGCAAGTTGACATGTGGCAAAGAGAGTATGGGAGTGAGAGTGCATGTGTATGTAAGACAAATGGGATAAAAATATTATTTTCTCTCTCCTCTCTTCTCTCTCTTTCGGCTGGAGGTATGGGGGAGTATTGTGGTCTCTTCTTCCTCATACTCCATCTCATTTCTCTCTCATTCTTGCTCTCTCTCTCGTCAGCCATGGAAGGGGAAAGGGAAGGGAAGAAAGCTTGAAAAAGGTAAGGAAAATTATCCCTATTGCTCAAACTCCCTTCATTAAAGTTGATCCTTGAGTTAAGAGCAACATTTCTATAGTTGTAGTTTGTCCATTGGTTGTGGTTTGTGGCCACACGAAATTTTGGGAGGTGGTGAATCAAGAACTCCCTTTGAGAAAGTTGATAAGGTGAGTGAGACCTATCTATCTATCTATGTTTTATGCCAAATGGGTTAACTTGGATTTTCTGGAATTCTTGGGCCATTTTCGAAAATGAGGGCCATTGAGAGTTTGGTATATGTTTGGTATGGAATTTGTATGTTTGGAATGCATTTTGGATAGATAGAATTGTTTGGGTTGGAAATTGTTAAGTTTGGAGAATTTGAGATTTTAGTGTTTAATGTTACCCAAAACCAAAGCATGATAATGGAATAGGATTTTGGTGATTTTGACATTCCCATTGGATTCCTTGAGTGATTTGGTGTGGGAATGAGCTTGATTATTGATTTTGGGTTCATTTGAATCACTTGGGAAAAGTTGGAAAGTTGTCTGGTTTGATCTCTGTTTTGTGCAGTCCGTTTGCACGAGCATTTTGAGTGACCAAATGGTATTGGAAAATTATGAAACTTTCCATTCTTAAATTTCACATCCCAAGCTTCAAAATGGACATATATTTTGTGTCATTTCGTTTAGTATTTTGTGAGATATGGTTGTCCAAAGTTTGGGATTGAAACAGAACTCTGTTTTGGAGTAGTGTGTAGTTTTTGGTGATTCTGTATTTTTGTAGTGATTTCCAGTGAAGGGCTATATTTTTCCTTGAAAAAGGACTTATATACCTTTCATTTGGCTTTAGAATCACCTCGTTTCGATTTTTCTACAATTAGTTATGGTTTTTCAAAGTTCAGCCAAGAGTCAGGAAATTTCTTGGCCGCGGCCCAAGACTTTCTGGCCTGATTCTGGCAGCGGCCCATGGGTGGCTGGCCACGGCCCACGGCCTTCTGACCATATTTGGGCCGCGGCCAACCCCTGTGTTCCGGCACTTTAAGTTTTCGAAAGGAGATCTCTAACATATTGTTTCCCAATCTTTTAGGGATTTTATTAGAGGCATTTGTGGCCTCTTAAGGGTCAATTATGATAACCAAAATTAAGTGTTTCAAGTTAATTAAGTCTTGGAATAGAGTATAACTCTTCGTCCCTAACTATGAATATAGGATTTGACATTTGCCTTCCTCGGGAGAGACTGGCGCTAGGACACGCACGGAAGGATCAAGGTAGTGACTCTTCTCTCATATTATGTATGATGTTTTGGCATGCATAACTTATCGTTGAATTTTTGAAATGTGTGCCATGGTCCATTACGGCGTGAGCAGGTCAGCGTGAGCCGTGTAGGGATTGACGGTGGTTATCTCTAGGTCGGCCGTTGAACTGCCATCGTAATCGACATGGATATTTGTGAATCCGACTCGTGGGGCGGATTTTGGGAAACAATTGTATATAATGGGATTGTAGTATAGTTTTGTGTAATCCCCAAGTTAAGGGTAATGAATTGTGGGCTTTATGCCTTTGTAAAACCCTTATTAATGAATGGAACCCGAGTGTGTCGGGAATTTGCCTTATACTCTGATATTTGTGAATGAAATCAACTTATACAGGCCATTTAGTATTGAAATGTGAATATGAGACCCTCATGAACATGTTTTGTAAAATTTTTTTGTAAGCCATGATTTTGGGAAGTTTGGCTTTGTTTAAGTCCCAAAATCATTTAAGGTCTCTAATTCTATCTCAATTACGTGTTTATAAACTAAATCTCGGCCTTAAGCGTGAAGGGGGTTACAAAACCTCTAAAAGCCCATGGGCCTGATGGATTGCATGCCTTGTTATTTCAAAGTTAATGAGACATTGTTGGTGAATCAGGTCTTTTCAATGGGGATTAACTTGAGCCAAGAATAAATAACACTTTTTTACCCCTCATACCAAAGGTAGATAATCCAGTGTCAAGGAATTTAGGCCAATTAGCCTATGCTCAGTTGCTTACAAATTAGTCACCAAAATCATTGCTAGTCAACTCAAACCCTTAATGTCACAGTTGATCCTCCCCTATCAATCTAGTTTCATTAAGGGGCGCAACATCACAGATAATATCAAAATCTCTAAAGAAGTAATACACTATGTGCAGGAAAACAGGATGGATGGTGATAAAGGTTGATTTGGAGAAGGCCTTTGATAAACTAAGTTGGGACTTTATCTAGGATACTCTTGAGAATGTTGCCTTGCCTCCAAGACTAATCCGGCTCATCATGCATTGCAGATCCACACCTTCCATTCAAGTTCTTTGGAATAATAGACCTACATAGGCTTTCTCCCTAGTACTTGGCATTCGCTAGGGTGACACATTATCTCCATATATATTTGTTCTGTGCATGGAAAGACTCTCACAAGCCATATACCAAGAGGTGCAATCGGGGAGTTGGGAAACCATCCAACTTGGGAGACAAGGACCCAAATTATCCCATCTCTTCTTTACATATTACCTCATTATCTTTAGCATGACCAGGCCAAAGCAACTTCAATTGATTTAGAGGGTTCTACATGAATTTTGCACAGCATCCGGCCAGGTTGTGAGTCTGTTAAATACAACGGTGCACTTCTCAAGAAATGTTAGTAGACAAGAAGCTAACCATGTTTGCCAACAGTTGGGGTCCTAGAAAATGAACCGGCTAGGTAAGTATTTAGGTGTTCCTTTACTCCACTTGAGGATCACCAAAGATACATATGCCTACCTTATTGACAAGGTCCAAAGCAAGCTAGCTAATTGGAAAGCTAATTCATTATCACTTGCAGGCCGAGTGAATAACGCTTGCCAAGTCCGTGCTTAGTGCAATTCCACTCTACACGATGCAAACCACTCAATTGCTTGTCTCTTGTATGCAACAAATTGAACGGTTAGTGCGCAATTTCATTTGGGGTGCTAACAACCCAAACCGAAAGCCAAGCCTTGTCAAATGGTCGAATGTTTGCCAACCTACTAAACATGGGGGTTGTGGGATTAAGAAATTACAGGAGCAAAACTATACTTTCCTTGCTAAACTCGTTTTCCAGCTACTCAGTAGACCGGACAAGTTGTGGGTCCAAATAGTTCGTGCTAAATACAAATGGCCACGAGATCGAGATTGTGACTTCAAGACTAAGAACGCCTCCCACACTAGGAGAAGATTTCACCATCTTCCTCCACCCACACCGAACCCTGGCCAGGATTCGTGCTTGTGGAACCATGCAGCCAATGGTGTACTGTTGCCTCTGCTTACCACGCGTACAACGTGGACAACTGGAGTGAACCACAATCTCACTGGAAGCTTGGAGTGTTGGTCAAAAGTGATCCCGCAAGATTGGTTATCTGAATTTTTTTGGCAAGCCCTTCATGGAGTGGCTTTTGTGGAATCTCAACCCGAGATGTATGGGAACCCGTTGGAGGCTGTTCTTTGGCACCCACATCTGGAAACTGTGGGACGGTAGAAATAAGTCTATTTTCATGTCTGAGTCAGTCACTCCAGAGAACATTATTATTAGTGTTTGCTCTCTGGTAAATCATATGTCTAATGTAAGTTCGCTCCTCAGCTCTATTGAAGCTGACCCCAACTGCTAGTTTGTAATCCTGTACGTAGTTGATTAATATATACTTCCCTTTTCACTCAAAAAAAAAAAAAACAGAAAACGACCAAAGTCCTCGTACTCCTCCAATGCAATGTTTTTGGGCCCATTAACCATTTTCACGGCTAGCTATTCAACATAGCAAAGCCTGGATTCTTCCCATTCACTGTGAAAAAAAAAAAGGAACCCATTCTAAATTACTTTGAAGGCTACCATAATTTAGAATTCGTTTACAATGTTTTTCCCCCCTTCCCATCTAAAATCAAAAGGATCCTAGGAATGTTAGTTGAACCAAAGGTTTGGATGGTTTAGTTGGCTTGTTGGCAAAAAACAAAAAAAAACAAAAGGAAAAAAAAAAAGATGGTTTAGTTGGCTTACGCAGACCTTCAATTAAGGTTCCAGATTAGATAATGTCATAATGGTCGATCCTAGCAGTACAATACCTCCAACCTTGCAAAAGTCATAAAAGAGGGAATGGAAAGCCAGAGGAAGAAATTAACATCTTTATAACTCAATACCATGAAAATATAAAGAATAGTCGAGTCAATGAGAAAAGAATCACACAAGTCTGATTCCTGACAAGAGGATGAATAACGTATCATATCAAAATTTTCTACATACAACAAAGCAATCCCAGAATTATGAAAAGAGAAAATGACTAGGAGCTGCTGTAGGTGGTGATGGCCAGGAGCTCATTTTGAGGTTCTCTGAAATGAATTTACTGCAATGAATTGATATAGAATATATATATATATATATATATTATAAAAGCATACCGAAAAATTCTGAAAATCGTGTGTGATAATATGGCTACCAACAGTTAGCTCCTCTTGGAAACACCTGTGCTGCTTCTGTATCACTGAGTCACTAAATTGTGTGGCTGAAACTTCAGCGTATGGGCAGAGCATGAGATCACAATATTAACAGGGATTGAAGAGACAGTCCAAGTATATCACATCAAGGTCAAAATAAGCGCGTGAACAACCGATTTACTCCGTGACTTTTTGTTGATGCTTCTCTTCCACCCTGTGATGAAATAGTTTGGCCATCTTTCTCCTCTCACAGTCCTGGGCGCGCAACAAACCACTGGATCACTTATAGGACCAACTATATTTGATTAAAATTGATCCAACTACTCAACCCCCGACACACAGGTTATAAATTAGACTATACCTTTTTTTAATCAATTATATGCTCTTCAGAGAAAGCTATTATCCAATTCATATGGAATAATAAGATTAATTATTGCAAAACGGTCCAGTTCAATTACCAAAAAGAAAAAGTCTAATTGTTGGAACCAGACTGGTTTGATGTCATTTCACTGGTTGGACCAACCAGACTCAGTCCTATGAAACTATAACTGCCCCACAGCATCAATTATCTTCATCACAGCAAGCAATGTACGCATCATGTGGTTGTAGGAATCTTTTTTTATAAGCCGTAGGAAACTTTTTTTACCTTGAACATGTTAAGATGAAAAGGTTTATCAGGGTTCATCCTTCTCAGCTTCTGATAAGTGTAGGCGAAACTTAGCTGATCACGAGGAGTAAACCGGTCAACTTCATTGAACCAAAGACAGGAGAACAAATTAGTCATTGGAGTGTGTGCCCTGATGATAAAGGAACCTTCAGGTACATCTGTCATAAAGCAGAAAGCAAATTATGCTTGAAGACAGTAAAGGAAGAAGGTTTGAATTGCGACTTTGAAGAATTCACAAAAGAGAAAATCCTCAAAAGAACCTACTGCTGGGGAGAAGCTTGTTTGGATCAGATGCATCAAATCTTTTCAGTCCATCAGCCCGATAAAAAGCAAATTGTTCATCTATCAAAGTATGATTGTACTTGTTCAATTTCTTGTTTCGTGCAACCTCTTCCCAAACACAATGCCGATCATAGTGATTGGATATACCAAATTCATAACCTTTTCTCCACAAAAAGTACTCCAAGATAAGCAAAGGATCAAGCTGGAGGCGCAATTTGCTGTCCAACCAGATTGAATACCTGGAGGTTTGCAAGAAAGTCAAAAGCATAAATTACAAATACTTTTGCTCTGAATAAAAACTTTGGGCCCTCTGGCACTCTCAAGCTTGAGAATAGAAATAAAAGGACAAGTCCAACGTTAGAGACAGCCAACAATGTGATAGAATAATCCTAGAATCTTTCTTGTTTTTTTAACAAAATCTTAGAATCTAGATGCAGGTTCTAGTATACATAAGAACGTGATAATCATTTTAATATTCCCAAGCAGCCAAGCCTAGTAGTGCGCAACTCTGTAAATGTACTAAGCTCAGTCGTAAAAAAGTAAAGCAGGGCCTAATGCTTTAAACAATAATGCCATCAGAAATGTGTTAATACCTTTCATTACGGACCACAAGCCCAAAAGTTGAGATACTAAGAACGAAAGGCAGAAATGCCAAACAACCAAAAGCAAGTTGAAATTATGGGTGGGCTTATCTAAAACACCAAAAAGAATGAGAAGTGCCAGTATGGGAAAAAATGAAGATATATGGTTACAAGTGGATGAATTTATGCAGAAGTGTCTGATATGCATGGTAATTCCAACTAGCAGATATAAGGTCATAGGTAATAAGCTATACGATATGTAAAAAACTTCTAGATCAAGAAAAACGTGACATCATTGTAAAAATTATGGACATCAGAATGGCCTTTACCATTCTATTGTTCAACATGCTGCGGTAATAAGGACTTAACGGTTCTTAAAATCAAGATTTCAGGGTTAAATATTGCACCAAGAATCACACGTGGCAATCAATACAGACTAAAAATGTAGGGGATTCCAAAGACAAAACATTGCCTATAATTATAGATCAATAACTCAAAAGGATGCTCCGGGAAAACAAATAACTTGGATGGACAGACCTAACCAAAAACCAAAACACTTGATATTTCTTCTTCTAATAGGCAACCATAAAAACAAAAGGCCTATTTAGTTTCATATGACGAATCATCAATCAAACTTGAGAAAAAAGATACTCAACCTGGTTTCTTTTCCATTGTCTAACTCTAGCCAAAATGCATCCAACAGTAAACGTATTGCAAAAATAATTTTATCTACAATTTGCAAACATATTTGTATCCTCCTCTAAAGCTCTTCAGTTTCCTGCTTTACCTTCCGCCACCCACACCAGTTCTTATGTCATTGATGCATATTAAGGGAAAAAAACCATGTTAAAACAAAGCATCACCACCTTCAATTCCAATCCCATCAAATTTGTTGTAGTAAAAATTCCTTTATTTCTTCGCCTAATATGTTTATGAATGAATTTTAGAAAAATATAGGGAACAGAAATACCCAACCATAGGGTTCTGATGTCAACATGATTACCAAAAACTCAGATTATTGCGTGTAGAACTAGTTCATTTCCATCACAGCAGATTGCAATATACTAACTAATTCTTGCAATATGTTTCAAGGACACATGATTGGATAAGTCGTTTTAAGTTGCAAATGTCACTTAATACAGCCAAAACGTAAAAGGCTTAGAAAACAGTTAACCACAGTGTTTAAGGGGATTCATTCTCACCTTGCAGAAGGAAAAAGCCTGTGTGGCAGCAATTTAGGTATTTTTCCCACTCTCCGCATATCATCATATGGTAGATTCTTTGCTACAATTAATTTCCAGAATCCAATGAAACCCATTCTGTCAGGCTCATGACCATCAGACACAAGTGTTCGCATTGTAACTTCATCAATAAACATTACAAAGCAAACATTCTTCCTCGACACACGAGTGACCTAAAATCAAAATGACCAAGATTAACATTACAATAGTTGCATATCAACTGTTAATATTAACCTCATATAAATAGCTTCAACCAATCATTAAGTTTCACACGATAACCAAAACCCACTCACTGACACAGGCACGATATTGATACATTGTAATAAAGCAATTTTGAAAAGGTAATTAGTAACTAAGTTGCTTGGAACTGCTTGAAATATTTGAAAAAGTATAATTTCCCCATCAATGAAGCCAAGCAATTGATTATGAATTTATACGAGTACACCCATTTCTTATGTGCATGTTAAGTATTATCCATGTTTTGTACCTCTTCATTGCTGTGAACAAGGATAACAAGCTAATCAATTTCCAACTAAACGCTTGTTATATTATTGTCGAAGCATCCTGTGTTTCTGTTAGGATCATATAATCAGCTTTATACCGTAGACTTAATTTGTTAGCAACTTCAGAAGTTCAACCACAATCTCAGGAACAAAACAAAAAAGAAAAATCAAAGAGAATAGAAAAGTGAAATCTTATAGCCTTCTGAAGCTCAAGGTAATCCACCAATAAGAGGATCCCCCAAGCCAAGCATGATGAAACACAATCAGCCATGCATTATGTTACTGCTATATTTTTTGACCATATTATTATCAAAATACACGAGCCTAATGCAAATAAGAATAATTGCAGATCAAGCACATAATTTTTCTTTTTCTTTTTTTAGGAAACATCACATTCCTTTCATAAAAGTATAGAACTTAGCATTATAACTAGATTTTCTTAAGGTAGGCAATCCATAGTTCTTGAACTGTCCATGGCCTCATGAAACCAAAAAATGAAATAAAAGAGAAAGCATGTCCAGTACCGTTTTAGTAGCTGGTGATCTCAAGCGATCAGAATTTCCAAAAATGCATGAGATAACTGCAACATGGCATCTGCTAATGTAACTTGCATCATCTTCTGACAAGTCAAATCCAGTGCTTGGCAAACCTTCTGGACCTTTGACAAAGCCACACTTAATATTTTGATCCTGTGCCAAAAATGACTTTTCCCTCTCTTCTAAGCTTTGATGCCCTGCAAATCTAGGCACCCATTGTTCATCTCCTAAAGGCTTCTCTTCTTTTTCTGTATACTGCAAGTTAAATCTGACAAATTTTCGACTTTCCAAAGGCTCAACAAGTTGTGATGTTGAGTTTAACACCTTCATCTCACAAGATCCTGAAGCACAGTCAAATGACAAGTCAAGTTATGGAGAAAATAAAACCAAGCACCAGAACTTTTACTTGTTATGGATGATAATGTTTGGCAAAACAAAGAACAGCTTTCAAACATTTGAAACAAAATCCAACTAGATAAACCTAGATAAAGATGAACCACTTCAGACTCTTCATATGCCACTTGGCACACCCGCAGTGATTTGCAACTTGCCAAATTATTTAGACAAGATACAAAAGAACTAGAGATGATACCAAAGGACGATGTAAATCGTCAAGTGTGATTATTCATATGGCTCTTTTCCAACTAGAGAGCTGTCTGAGGTGTTTCTAAATGACCCATGAGAGACGGAATCAACAGCAAGTGTTTGCATAAAATAGATGATATCACTAAAACCTGATCAGATATAAACCATGTTTAGACCAGATATCTTATGAACTGCTTTTGATCTTATACTACCTCCGGTCCTAAATATAGGACATAGTTTGTAGTGTAATTTGCACTACAAACTATGTCCTATATTTAGGACCGGAGGGAGTATAATTTAATAATAACAAGCTTTTCTATTGTTAGGATACTACCAAATTTTTCCAATTTTGTGATCCAACCAATATATCTAGTCATTTTCAGTATTGAAAACATCCCAAGTTACAGGTTAGCAACATGAAAAAATTATTAAGTAATAAAAACAAAGCTGGAGCAGATTCCCAGGCCACAAACTCCTTGCAATGTGGATGTTTATTAGTCAAGGTAAAAAATATCCTATTAATGATCCTTAAAATAATTTAAATTTCTCACACAGAATCATGTAAAGTATCACCCGGTTATGTATTGACATTTATAGAAGTTAAAAGTCATTAGAAAATCAAATGCCTAGGAAAAGCAAATGAGAAAACACATTTGATACATATGACAAGTCTTTTAAGTTTTAACTACTTTCATAATTGGATAAAACCAAGGTATTCTTTGCCCAGGCTTGTAGGAAAACCTCATCTTTTGCTCAGTTCCTGAATCCAGCTTTTCCGATGGATAAGGCAAGACCCTACCTTTAATCCATGAATCAACTAAATGGCAACAGGATAAAGCAACCAATTTTGCCTAGTGTACAGACTCAATAAGGTGAAATGTCTAAAATTCACGGCTTATATCTCCATAATTTTGCAGCGATGAGGTATCAATCTAATTGATGATAAACCAATATATAAATGCAAACAAGTTTTCCTGTAGCAATCATAAACATTACCTGAAAATTTGCGGCGTTTGTGTTTCTTCTTTGTTTCTGAATGCGATTTTTTCATCAATTGTCCATCTTCATGACTGACTTGTTGAGAATTTCCTTTCACAGAATGGGAGGTTTTTCTGTTTAAGGAAACGTTTCCCTCAGCACTGTCAGAAACAATATTAGAATTAGAATGTTTCACCCCAGTATTTCTACTGTCCCCATAGTCTTCCATTTCAGCATCCTGAGACTCAGAAAAGTCATCATACTCATCATCAACATCAATTAGTGCATTTATCCTTTCTAAATCATCATGATTAGACATTTTGTCATAATTCTCAGATAAGTTTACTGCATTCTTCAAAGAGGCCTCATATTCAGCTTCATACTTTTTCAATTCATGACGCCCTGCTTCATTATACAAGCCAACACCTCTTTTAACGGAACCCTTGCGAGAATCACCATTTGAAGACCTTATATTTCCATTCATCTTACCAGAAGCACTACTTTTATCAATATTTTCATCCTTGCTAATTTGCTCCACCACATCTTCATTGTAATCTCCATCCCTTCGCCTATCATCCCTATCCCAATACCTTGAATCTCGGCCATGACCCACTGAAACATTCCCAAACTCAAGGACTCTGCTCCTCTCTATTCGTGGCACATTTGTAAGAAAATCAGAATCATTCTTCAAATCATCACTCTCGTCACTATCTTTGTTTAGTTCTGCAAACAAAGTTGAATCACTTAGAAGCTTCTGACAGTCCTAGAATCAAATTAGTAAGAACTCAAAACAACAGCGTAACCTTGGCAGAAAATGTTCAGAAAAATTTGTCTCAAGCCTTAAAAGGAAACATCAGGAGTGAAAAACAGCAGCTTAGATAATCAGGTGTACGTTTAGGTTAAAAGAATCAAACAAAAGAACAAAAATATTCATATTACATTACCTTTTCCCGCTCTACAGTAATCCAACCACCCCAACAGGGGAAACAATTACCAATCATGCTAAATACAAAATGCAACCCACTATTTCAGACCGGGCTCAAAAATCTAACCAGCCCACAATCAAACGCATTGTAATTGAAACAAACATTCTCATTCAAAGCTTAATTTTTACCGTCGTCTATAGAAATGTAATAATACGCCACGACAGTGACGCCAAGCGCCAGGAATAGGAACACCAAAATAAGCCCCGCCGAGAGCTTGCGTGTCCAGTCCGATCGCACAGATCGCCGGAGTCGTGGATGCTTATGCGTCGGGGCATAAACTCCAACAGTCACGTGATCCGCCGCGCCGTTTGCATCGTGCAGATCGTGGCTTCCCCGAACCCCAATCCTATCCATCCCCGATTGCCTTTGCTGAGCCATGCTCTCATTGTAAGACCAACCCCTCTCTTGCTCTGTGAACTTCACAAGTGCAGTAACAACAAGCTCATTCTGCAGAAAGCTCGCATATTATTGTTGATGTGACGGTGAAGATTGGGTGAAAGATTAGTGTGATGTGAAGCTATAAGAGGAAGAAGAAAGATTTTAATTGTGTGAATGTGAACGTGGGAATAGACAAGTGAATGTGCTTGGAGGTTTTCAATTAACTATCGCCTATGCATTTAATATATCCTATATATGAAATTAATCCAAAAGAGAGCCACCTAGCGCCTATCACCGGACAGAGAGATCTGGACCGGCGACGGATCGCCGGAAAGCACCGCGACAGTTAAGAGTATTTACAACTTGAGTCCGGCTTCACATGCTGATGTTGAAATCACGCGGATTTTGGCTTTCGAATTTTGATGACTTTCACGGAAAATCGAGATAGAAAAGGGCTGGAATATTGGTTGCGTTCAATTGAACTTTGAGTTCACTTCATATTCCTTTCCTTTCCTTTTCTCTGTGTTTTTACTTTTTTTTTTTCATTTTTCATTTCCACAACACTTCTTTCTGAGGTTGATGTTGAAGATTTTCTTCCTGCTGAAGCAATGGATTCATAATTGAAATATATAAAATAATCCAACTCTGTGTGTGTGTGTGTGAAAACTGTGAAAGCTATCTCAAATTCTGTGATTAAATGATACAATAAATATAACGGTATTTTAGTATCCACGATTTTAATTATGATTGATGATCCTATCCTTATATTTTTCTTTCAAAACTAGTTAATTAAAATTTCATTGTTTATATGAAATTGAAAATCTGGGAAACAGTTAAAAAAATTCTGAAGACTCGGTTAGAATTTTTTTTATGTTTATTCTTTATTTTCAATAATATTTTGGTTAGAATATATTTATATATGTTGAAAATTTCGGAAAATGAATATTTTTTGTATAACTATGAAAAATTATTATATAATTCAAAACGATTTCACCTGTATTTTCAAGATTTTCAATTTAGTTTTCAGGAGATCTAAATTATACGTGGAATAGAATATTTTGCTCAATTATTTTTCTTTGTCTTTTTTATAACTTTTTCCAATTGTTTATTTAAAGTTGTTAAGAAACTAAGATAGTTATTAATTTAAAAATTTTTAAAGTGAAAAAAAAAATCAAGTATATCTAAAACTAGATGGGTTAAAGGTCAATTTTATTTTGAAAGTTTTCATTGAGGAGTAATTTTGTCCCGAAAGTTTTTCTGGGGGAGATTCTGCCCTTGGAAGCTTCAAAATAGGAGTAATTTTGCCCTAACAGTTATCTCAATTAATTTTGATAATTAGTTAACTAAATATTGTAAGCTAACAGTTTACATGTTATTTATGATATTTTTGTTAAGGTGCAAATTTATCCTGGAAGTGTTAAATCTAATTTTTAAAAAAATGAAGTAGATGACAAATGAACTTTCGAGATAAATTTGTATTTTAACAAAAATGGCATAGATGACATGGAGACTGTCAGCTCAACATATCTGATCAATTAATGATCAAAATTAATTAAGTTAACAATTATGACAAAATTGTTTTCTTTTTAAAAGTTTTGGGATAAAATAGGCCCTTAAAGAACTTTTAAAACAAAATTGACCATCGAACAAAAATTTTTAAGGTAAAATTGTCTCCAGACTATAAATATGATTAGGTATATAGGTCTAATCCATCCAAATAAGTAAATGACAATCTATTTTGAGGCCGACTTTTTCAGCCTATCTAAGGTTGTCAAACTCACGAGTTTAAGCAAACTCGTGATGGTGATGTAAATTCGTATTGTAAACTCGAATCGTAAATACGTAAGAGTTTAGTTTTACCATTAAATAGATATTATTAGTATATAATTAAATAATTAAAATATAAAAATTTGACAACAATTTGATTTAAATATAATTTAAATCCAAATAATTGAAATTAAATCTATCAACATTCATAATTTATCGTATTTAACAAAGAAATCTCTATAAAATTCATATATAAAGCCGTTGAGTATAATCAAATTGAAAAATTTAACACGAGTTTAAGGGTACGTTAACACAACTTTGTAAGCTAGAAACGTAAAAACGGTAAACTCGGTAAACTCGATATATAAACTCGTGAATTTAACCGAGTTTACAATGGTTACGAGTTTACCAATGACTCGACTCGATTTTTTAAGTTATAAACGTAAAAACGGTAAACTCGGAGAGTCAACTCGTGAGTTTGACAACAATCCATGCTTAACTCCCATGGTAACCTACACTACAGTACTTTTTCTTACATTTTTGTTTTAATTTTAATTTAAAAAAACCCTATTGTTTTGGGCTTAATCTAAACATAATTCATTTTATAGTATAAACTCGATTTTATATTTAGTTTCTTTATTGTATAAAATAAATTATATCTTCGTATTTGCAAGTTCTAAGATTAATTTAATTATATAACTATATAAAGACATAAAAACCTAAATTTATTCTATAAAAATTTATAATTTAATTGTAGGGTTAGAAAATATTTATAAATGTTAAAAAGGAAAAAAAAAAAAGTGTGTTGGTTACTTGGTTATGTTTGAAATACTATTCTTTTTTTTTTAGGCGATCGTTTGAAATACTATTGAGTGGGGGCGCCTTTGTCATATCCCATCTTATCATTTTTGTTTTTTTCCCCCAATTATCCCATCTTATCATAATGACCGAGGTATTAAAATTTGGATCGGGTATTAAATTGATTGGGGTACTGGGTTAAGGGTCAGTGGGTCAGACTGGGACCAAACCGGAGCTAAACCGGGACCAAACCGGTGAGAAATTGAAAATTTTAGACTTATAGTATGAAATTCTAAAGGAAAAATAAAAAAAAAATTTTAAAAATACCAACCCGGACCTGGAACCAGACCGGTTCCCCGGCCGGACCGGTCCGGGTTTAATAACCCTGATAATCACACATAAACATGTCCACGAGCAATATTTAATATATAAAAGTATAATATTACAAAGAATAACACTTGTGACGATTTGTAATTACCATATATTATTACACACAAGATAAAATAATGTGTTCTGATTTCTAAAACCCACTTATCATTTTTTTGATCAGTTTCTTTTTTTTTTTTCGTTTTTGGGCAAGGTCTTTCTTATTCCCTCCCCCATTTTCCATTTTACCTACCACTATTAAAAAATTAATAATTAAAAAATAATGAGTATAAGTATGGTAAAACATTGAACATATTTTACTAATAATACTTCAACATCAAAACGCATTTTCGATTCGAATTTGATTAAAAAGAAAAGAGACGCACAATAGAATTCTCGCAATGTAGAATGCTCCTTAGAGCTCAATAATCGAATTACGCAGTTTAAGAAAACAGTTAGAATTTATTAAAAATAATAAGTATGTCTAAGATAAATATTTTTTTAAGTATATCCTTATTTATAAGTTATAAGGGAAAAATATGAGAAAGAAATAGAATAAATATAGGTATCTAATAATCTTTTAATTAATGTAATATATACTGAGGGGTAAAAATGAAAATAATTTAATATATTAAATGTTTAAATAATTTTTATCGAACTTTAGAAGAAGGATGGTAAAAATTTAAATTTTAAGCTGTTATTTATTTTTTTATTTTTTTTTTACCAGAATTTTAAGCTGTTATTGAAAAAGACATGAGGCTCTTTCGACCAAAAAAAGAAAAAGACATGACGCTGTAACTTTTTCCCCGTCAGCTGCGATTTCCTGCAATCTGCACCACCAAAATGTCGAACCCACCCAAATAAAATAAAATCCATCTTCTGGTGCTGGCTAACGAAATTTTAACAGGAAACGCTCAGGCTCAAGTTCGCTTTTGTGCTTTGTCCGGTAACTTCAGTTGGAGGAGTCGCAATTTCGGTGGGTTGCTTAATCTTTTTCTACTCTCTAATTTACGGTGATTATAATTTATAATTTCCGATGCCTTTGTTGAAACATTAGTTGGGTGATTTATGTTCCGATTCATTTCGCCTTTTCAGGGATAGTTTGTTTCTTCGATGATAGGATTTTGTAACTTTCTTTTGTCGTCAATAGGTTTCCTTCTACTATTAGTATGGAGTAGAAGTTGTTTTGGGAATTTGGGGTCCTCGCCATTGCCCCATTAAGATCGTTTTACTTCATTCTCTTCCCCTCCAAGTTAATTTACGACAATTTGTTTAATTTATGCTTTAATTTACTTCATTTACACGTTGATGTTTGTTCTCACAGTCCAGAGATGCTGTGGAGACCGTTGACCTTGCCTGCACAATCTTTTTTTTGCACGGTAAGTGCCCTTGACATCTCACTGCCAATAACTGCTTTGATTTTCTATAATACAACCATATAAACCTGCCCGTACCTGCTTCGTATCCCGATTTGATAACATTGCTTCTATGCTTTATGAGGAGGAAAGAGTAGAAAGTTATAAAGTTGATTTTGGGTTCTTCTGTAACACAGTAATCAGTACTACTGTCATTCATATATTTCTGTATAATCTTCTCTTTTTATTTTTGATGTAATATGGTTCTAAATTTTTTGGCGATCAAGAAGTCAAGAATGTGAACAGCTGTAGTAGCATTTAATGTAAGGAGTGCATTAAATATTTGCACAGTTCTACAGGGTTGTCTTGTGCTACCAGCAACAGTACATTAAAATGGTGCCTTCTTTATTAGGGCGGTGGAATGCTTGGGTTCTAGTTATTGTGATTTTGTTGTATAAGTGGAGGGAAACCAGTGGTTGGCCAAAGTGCGTTGTCAGTAAGTGAAAAGTGTAAATTGCACCTCCTATGTAATGGGTAGGATTATGTCAGCCGTTTTATTGCTGGTGAAGCTGTCTAAATAATCAATGTTAGTTCAGCACTTTCAGATTATAAATGTTACAATTGATGCGTGTGCCATGTATGTTTTATAGGTCATTATTGTTCTCCTTTTTTGAATTCTCTTGGTTGCAAACTTTCCTAAGGAAGCTCCATGTGTAGAACTTTTTCGACATTTCCGAAGATTTTGCACAGTGGTTGAACATGCTTACATGGCATGCAAGAAAGCAAATTAAATTACTTTAAAGTATTTATATTTATTGTTTTTTCTCCAAACTATTTTGCATAATTTATAAACTGATATATGATCCAATGATATACAACATATGATATGATTAAGTAACTTATTTAGTTTCCTTAATTTCTCCAAACAACAAAAGTCAACTATGTCTTATATTTAGGAACAGAGGGAGTATAAAAAATGGACAACCTCAATTTTCATAAGAGGTGATGGCTTAACTTATGGTAGGTGGCTTAGTTGAAACGTACTCAAATTGCTCAACATTTTATACTTTTCATTCTAATTTTCAAGTAAAATGGTTAAGAGCTCTCTGGAAAACGCCCAAGGCCAAAAGCTGCTGCTAGAAATAATATTTCCTTCAAAGGTAATACATTTTGATTAAAACCGTTTTCTTATGAGTGTAAGATTTGTAAAACTAAATTTGCTTATAGTCCTTTGATTTTGTGGGATCCATCACTCCTACCTACTGAAGGTTGAGTTTAGCCATAGTCTCTTCTTTTCTTTTCTTTTTTTTTTTTGCCGGTGAGTTTAGCCATAGTCTCATTTTAATTTGTATGTCAGTCATAGGATAAGATAAGAAAAGTAAATTTGTGCACTAAAATAATACTATGGCACGATAAAATATCATCCGAATAAAGAACAACTTGTTGCAACTTAAGAATCCACTTGCTTATCGTTTCTAGAATTGGGCTTCTTTATGGTATAGATTGCCTTGGAGAGTTAAGTGAAAATGTTTAACTGTTCATGAGAAAGTCAAAGCAATTAGAGTCTGCAAATCCTCACATTGCTATGAGGCTGCTTGTGCTTTGTAAAATTTAGATTGCTGCTTTTGTTATCGATAGTGATCTTGTACTTTTAGGGATGCTTTTCTAATTTCTATGGTCTTTCTATGCTACATGTAATTTTTAGAGCTCAAAAGTTTTAATGTGTATTTGTTTCTGGGCGGAAAATGTGATGCATAGTCTAATAATTCTACATAACCCCACAGGTTGATCTCTCTGCTCCTCCACCGGGTATCTTACCATCGAACACAAGTGTGACCAAAGCAGCATGGGCACCAAATGTTTCTAATGTTTCTATGAAGAAATGGACAATACATTCTGTGCAGATAGATGAGATGATCACAAGCAAAGAAGATCAGAGTATGTGGGAAGCCAGTAGGCAAGCTCTTTCGACATTCGATTTTAGTGTTGAAGAAAAGGACAAGATACTTGGAAAAGCATTCGGCCACGTTAACTCACCATATTGGGGGGAGGAACGTGAGAAAGAAATTCCCAGATTTGAAACAGTGAATGGAGTATTGGAGTATCTGCGGAGTTTAAGTCTTTCTGATGATGATTTGACCAAGCTGCTCAAGAAATTCCCTGAGGTTCTTGGATGCAGTTTAGAGGATGAGCTGAAAACCAATGTGAAAATCCTGGACAAGGAATGGGGTATCAAAGGAAAGTCTCTTCGAAACCTGCTCCTTCGAAATCCCAAAGTTTTGGGTTACAATGTAGATTGTAAGGGAGACTGTATGGCACAATGCACTCGATGCTGGGTTCGTTTCTAGTTAGCCACCTTTTGTCCTTTTTATACAGCAACACTTGGGTGAGGTTTCTAATTGTTTGCTACCAAGTTCTTTAATAGAGGGTGAGCGTCAGTATAAGTATAACACTAAGAATGCTGCCATGTGATCTAGAGATCATAGGTCCAAATATTGGAATCAGCATTTTCGCTTGCGAAGGTAAGGCTGTGTACATCTGTCCCTCTTCTAACCTTACCTAATGGGAGCATTGTGCAATAAGCCGTTCTTTTTTAGGTTCTCTCATGTAGATATTCTTCTACAACTTCTCATCCCATCATTGGTTCTTCAAGTAAAGTTCTCTATGCCAGTCTATTAGAAGGTGTGATAGTAGACACTTACAAATTGCATCTAAGTTTTTTCTTTCCAATATTCAACATGGGGAAGCATTTCATTTGAATTTATTATGGAGTTGAGTTTTATGTATATCTTATTTATGAGTAGTAATATCTTCGCAACAGTTATCATGTTTATGTCCTTGTGTTGGTTGAGTGATTCAAGAATATACAGAACATATATGGAAGATTGAACAATTCAATGGCAATGCATTGGTTTTTTGTCTTCTATGCATTTGAGATTTCGTTTGGAAGTGAAGATCAATTCTATTGGACCAACAATAATTTTATTGAATGAAAAAGATTCAATTTCACTTGAACTCGAGTCCTATGAATTGGAAAAATAACGTAAGGATAGCTTTCCAATTAGGTTTGACAATGCTCAAATCTGAC
The DNA here is from genome assembly GCA_963242795.1 of Inga leiocalycina. Classification (NCBI taxonomy): domain Eukaryota; kingdom Viridiplantae; phylum Streptophyta; class Magnoliopsida; order Fabales; family Fabaceae; genus Inga; species Inga leiocalycina. The sequence goes on from OY725322.1 coordinate 78,041,641, forward strand.
TTTGGTAGATTTATGTGCTTGTTTGGAACAGTGATTGGGGTTTTCAAAGGTAGTTTTTTAATCGTGATTTACGGTATATGAGGTAAGTATGTAAGAGGAGTGTTGTCTTGCTTTATGTGTATAAACATTTATTAATCTTTCATAAGTGATGCCAAATATGTACTAAGTCACATAAAAAAATTTCGGATCGGACGAATACATTTTCTACAAAATGATTGTCCTTTTGATGAATGAAGAATAAATTACTTTATAAAGTTCCACTCTTCGAAGAACCACCAATAAGAAAAATGGTGGACGACAATTGTCAATTATTAATTCAACATAGAGCCATGATTTAATGTCCTTACAATGACTAACTTAGATGATTTCATTTCATAGATACAACGAAATACCCATATGAATCTAAATAATACTGAATAGCAAATAAATTTTATAAAAAACGGACAAATTTTGCAGGGCAAGGATTAATGTTTCTGAAGAGGGATTTTGGATTTATCTATGACAAGTGTTACTCTATGTATTGAATATATTAATGAGGCATTTTGGACAAGTGTTATACCATTCTCACAATGCATCTAAAGCAACAATATGTTGAATTGAATGCAAAATTCAAACCAAATTCTTAGATCTAGGGTCAAATTAATATGAATTACATATAAGATAAAAGGGAATAAAATTATATGATTTAATAAATTGAAAGGTAATATTCTTTATTTGATTCAAAAGATCAATTTAATTTTCTTTTTTTTTTTTAAAGAAATAAAGGAACAAGAATATTTATGAACTTCAAATTTAAATTTTAACTTGATGCTTCAATTATGAGAAATGCACTACCAACAAAAAAAGCAAAAAAGATTTAAAAAGTTAGGAATTTGGAAACCGTAGCCTTTATTTAGGCAGTCCATGAATAATCATGGCTAGAAAGTTTTCTAAACTCTACCTTGGAACAGAGAAGATTGTGGAAAACAAAATAAGGCATTTCCTCAAATAAAACCTTCCTTCTCGTATAAATATTTTTGTTAGAGTCATTTTTTAAACTAATAAATAATAAATAAATACATATTTTTTTATCAATAAGGAAAGAATGACCTCAATCACCAGAAATACCATTGTCTTGGCTCTTCTCTGCTTCCTCCTAATCCACCAGGTAACAAAAGTGCTCTTTAAGCATATGAAAATTTTAGTTCAAGAAATATGTTTCAAGTTTCTACTTCAATTTATGCTAATTATTTTTTTTTCCTAATTTACTTGGTAAATAGATTATCTGTTTCAATTTCATTAACCAAGTACTGTAGAAAATATTTAAAATACAATACAGCTTCCATCAGAATTGCCTTCCTCATTCCTTCTTCACACATTGTTACTTTTTTCCCCCCTTCCTTTGAGAGTATACTTCATTTCAATCATGTAATGCAACAACTTTTCATCTATAAATGTAGTGCTCACACATTGTTACTTTTGTTCTGTTTTCCCTTTTTTTTTTTTGACTTTCAGCTGGGGATACATGGCATGGTTGAGGCCCAACAGATAGGTAGGCAAGATTTTACTGTTTAGTATTCCCTCTTGTCCTAAATATAAGACATAGTTAACTTTCTTTAGAGAGATTAAAAAAGCTAAATAAGTTGTTTAATCATATCTTATGTTGCGTATCATTAGACTATATGTGTGTTTGGGATAGCGGTAGGAAAAATGACTTATTATGATTCTGACTTATTAAAAATGATTTAATAGAAAAGTCAGTTTTTGTAATGTGATTTATGTTTGGATGAACGATTTATTTTTGGATAATAAGTGCCTATAAATCATAATTTACGGTATACGAGATAAGTATGTGAGAGGATTTTTATCTCGACTTACGTAATAAGTGACTTAATAGAAAAGTTGTAGTGAGGAGCTTATTTAATAAGTAGCTTATTTAATAAGTAGCTTATTCTACTCGTGATGCAATTAAAATAAATTGAACCAAACACTGCAAAAACGTAACATGTTTTTATTTGGGCTTATTGCCCAAAAACAAGCTTATTTCTACCCAATAAGCTGAACCAAACACACCCATATATCAGTTTATAAGTTAGGGAACACAATTTGGAGGGAAAAAATGATAAATATAAATATTTTAAAATAATTTAATTAACTTCCTTAATTTCTCCAGAAAAATCAACCATGTCTTATATTAAAGACCAGAGCGAGTATCATTTATGTTTCAACTTTTGGTCAGATAGTTATGTTTAAAATTAGAAAGAGAGGTAAATCCTATTCTCTTGCAAGACTTGCATGTGCAATAGTTTTGGATTAACCTTTGCAAAAAAATAAATTTTATCCCAACTCACTTGTGCAAATTCAAATCTTAGATCTTTTATTCTAGTCTCGAGAGTTGTTGTCAATTACTTGGTTATCACGAGGTCCTTGAGGCTAAGGTATCCAACTCTCAAAATGTTCTTAAGTCTTTCTTTACTCTTTCAAAATTAAGAAAGCCATTGTAACCGCTAATTATATTGTCTATAATGAAAATTAAAAATTGCCATATTACAAGCAAAATATATCTTTTTCTTTTTGCCAGAGAAGTAAATTAGGTCAAAATCAAAATGATTTTCCTTTTGAAGAAAGAAGGAGAAATTACCCATGTTAAGGAACCCGGACCGGACTGGCTGGTTCGGCCCAGAAACCGGCGAACCGGCCGGTAGACCAGTTCGGGTTCCTATATAAATTTTTTTTTCCTTTATAATTTTATACTATAAGCCTAAAATCTTCAATTTCTCACCGATTTGGTTCTAATTTGGCTCCGCTCTGACCCACTGACCCTTAACCCAATACCCCGACCGGTTCAATACCCAATCCGAGTTTTAGTACCTTGGAAATTACTTTATAAAGTTTCAATCCTGGCAGAATCACCAGCCAAAAAAAAAATGATAGACGTCAATTGACAATTATTGGTCCAACATAGAGCCATTATTTAATTTACTCACAATGCAATAGCTAATATGATTTCATTTCATATATAGATACAATGATATACCCATCTGAACCTAAATGACAAAAGCTTCAAAGTTCTTCACATTAAATAGAGAACTATGCTGCATAGCACATATGCTGGGCAGGCATCAGACAATTAATTGGATTGCCTTGTTCCTTTTTTGAGCCTCTCTACTTTATCTAAAGGAATACGCTTCTGGTTTTATTTATACGATACTTCCAATATTTTTTACACAAATTAAGAAAAACCTTTAATCTCATTAATTCTACCATAAAATTCATTAACTTTCTAACTTTACCTTTATTTAATATATATAATACTAAATGACTACAAAATCAACATAATAATAAGTGAAGGGTTAAATTATATATTCACCTAAAAAATTTAGTAAGATGCTTTATAAATAGAATAAAAAAAAATCTTCTCTCTCTGTTCTATATATAGGATCAGAGGAGTAATTTGAGAAGATCCAAGATTGTTACATGAAATTGAAGAAGATTGGATTAATGTTGAATATAATAAGAGGAATTGATTGATTGATCAAGTTATGTTGCAGACTGTGGGAGGAAGTGTGAGAGCAGGTGCAGCAAATCATGGAAGCAGAAGATGTGCTTGAGAGCATGCAACACTTGCTGCCAGAGATGTAACTGTGTCCCCGACGGCCCTACCGCCAGTCGCGACGTCTGTGACTGCTACTCCAAAATGAAAACTCACGGCGGAAGGCTCAAATGCCCTTAACTTCCTTCCTTTCTATCTATCTATATATATATATATATGGAGAGAGAGGCCTACACTAATTACTTGTATACACACACACACACCTCAATTCATTTCTCTGTATAGCCTGTCATTTTTGTACGCAAGCATATAGCCTATAGTTGCTCTTTGTAATTTTGTCTCTGTAATGCAAACAAAGATCGGTAACATTTATTCCATACATAAATACAAACATCATTGATGCTCAAGCTCAATACTGATATATAGGCTCTTGGCTCTTTCTTTTCTTTTATGGCTAGTAGCCTCAGAATTGATCGTGTGTTTGTAGTGTTTAACACATGGGTTTGGATTCTCTCATAATCATTTTTTCTCTTTTTCTTTTTAGAATATCATCTTCACCCTTAGATTAAAAAAATGGATTGTTTATAGCTCATATTTTATAAAACTGTTATTTTAAACATAAATAAATAAATTTGAATTATTAAAATCGTATTCACACAATTCATAACTGAAACTGTTTAAAAAATTTCATAACTGCAATACAAACAGAATTTTAAAAACTTAAATTATAAAGCACTATAATAATAGTTTGTAGAAAATATTAAATTTAAACCATTTATTTTTTTATTCTGAGAGAACAGATAGGATTTTGAGAAGAAAAAAAAAATGGTTATAAGAATATCCTCTTTCCTTAACACAATAAGAGGGGCATGTATCAGGAACCCTGGCGTGATTATTAGGGAAGGAGCTTCTCTCCTTTACCTTCCCATCCCTTTCCCCTCCTTTACCATCTTCATCACCGTTCGATCTAGATCTAACGGTTCATATTTAATATTATTTTTAAATTTTTAAATATATTTTTATATAAAATTGTAATAATATTTTATGTAATATTAAATATGAACCGTTGGATCTAGATCGAACGGTGATAAAGGTGACAAAGGAGGGGAAAGGGATGGGAAGGTAAAGGAGAGAAGCTCCTTCCGATTATTAGAGTGGTGAAGTGCAGTTAAGAATTACCTCACTTAAAAAATAAAAGGAAATAAATGAAAAGAGGGTTAATCCTCAGTGGTGGAGTTTCAGATTCAAACTTAAAAAAAAAAAAAAAAAAAGAGCAGTGAATGAGGTCGGCGGCCTAACCAAGGCCTCATGAACAATTTTCGACCAAAACTTCCTGACATGATCCTCTTTGCTCCATAATATAAAATATTTTTATTTAATTTGATTAAATTAAAGAAGTTAGTTAAATTATCTAACATGACATATAGTTTCTAAAATATTCTAATAATCTTTCTTAATTCCTTCATTCCTTCACTTTATTTATTGTTGAGGGAGCATTAATAGAGGTAAATTAAGAAAAAAATTAATAAATATGAAAATTATATCGTATATTTAGGATCAAGATCATCTATCTTCATATGCCTTATATTAAGGACCAGAGGAAGTAAACCAGGTTAAATTACAATTAGTCTTGTATTAAAAATACGTATCTATAGCTTATTGTTGTGACCATTTTCATAACTGGGGATCGCTGAGCTTGGTTGACACTAAACATGATTATTCATTTCGAAGCTACAGGCATTGCCCATTTACTGGTCGGACTCCGAAACTGCCGTTTCACTCTTGATAATGTAACCACGATAATAAAGTCTTATCCTATTAGGTGAGGTTAGCAATATAAATTGCACAACACCATTATGCTCCATCGAAAACCAAATCTTTAAATAGATTATTAATCAATAGATCACATTTTATAACCTTATTGAGTGTTTGATTTGGTTTTTTTTTACCACATTTTAGAGAGTTCCATACTATTGGATTTGGTCTTTTTCTACAACATTTTGGACGTGTGAATTATTTCAGATAATTTTCTACCATAATAGGTGCCTTTTCTATCCTAATAGATGCCATTCCAACTTGTTCATATATATGATTAAAAATCTTATCTTTTATTATATAACTACATACATCTCAATATCCTCATCTCAATTACTCTCACTTTAAATTTAAAACCCGACATACATTAGCATATAACATTGCTATTGCTAATCTAATAACAATACAATTAAAACTTTACGTTGTTAAAAACTTTCCAAATAGAAATTAAGGTTACAAACTGGGATGGAGGGGCCGCGCGAACGCAGGTCCCCACTGCCACAAATTATGACGTAGGCTCTCCTATTTGAGGAGACCTTAGAGCAGTACCCCTCCCAAAGTGCAATGGAGGTCACTGCCCTAGGCCATGGGCCTTCTTGATCACCCATCGACCCCGCCCAGGTAAGTATGTTGCTTTGTTTTTTCCTTTGCCTATTTATAGTTGGAGTTTCCGTTCCTCCCTTTTATTCTTTCTGATGTGGGACTTCACAAGCCTGCCTTGCATTCACAAACTCACAGCCCCTAGTAGCTCTAAGTGAACAACAATGATTCGTCTCACTTGTTATACTATTGTCTAACACTTTCAAGTCATTCATTGATCATCCCTATCAAGCATCAGGAAATAATTTATAAACCATGGGATCAAAGTGCCTATTTTTCGTTATTTTTCTCAAGATTGTTAAGGATATTATAATTTTATATACACGTCCACATAACTTTTAAAGATGAGATCTTTATGGGATTTTATTCACATTGATTACATTATACACAATGCACAGCCGAAAAAAGGGATTGTTGACTGGGTAAATAGATTATCTGTTTCAATTTCATTTCCTTCCCATCATGCTATATGCAACAACTTGTACTCTCATCAATATAGACATATAGTGCTCACACATTGTTACTTTTGGTTTGTTTTCCCAATTTCTTTTGACTTTCAGCTGGGGATATATGGTATAGTTGAGGACAGGTAAGCAAGCATTTACTGCTTAGTATCATTTTTGTTTCAATTTTTAGTCAGATAATTATGTTTAAATCAGAAAGAGAGGTAAATCCTATTCTTGCAAGACTTGCATGTGCAATAGTTTTGGATTAATGTTGGTAAAAATAAGTTTTATCCCAACTCACTTTTGCAATGTGTGTGTGTGTATATATAAGCCTATCCTAACTACTCGTATATTTTTTTTGAGTTATAAGGGCAGTTACTAACAGCCTTAGTTATAAGTGAGATTGAATCCGTTATCTCCCTCTTAAAAGGGAGCATCTGTATCATTAAGCTACAAGGCTTTTAGTCTAACTACTTGTATATATCTCAACTCATTTCTATGTATAGCAGTACATCATGTTTGTATTAGAAGCATATACTTGCTCCCTGTAATTTTGTTTTGGGAAAATTACCCATAAATACCTTACTAGAAATTTATTTGCTAAATAGAACATTGTATTCAAACAATATTCCCTTATTTTCAAATAATCTTCCATGTGTTTAATATATTTTCTCAATGTGATATTCCCTTATATTCAAACCATCTTCCCTATATACAATAGATCTTTCCTTTTGTTCAACCAATCTTCCCCGTGTGCAAAAAATCTTCCCTCAAATGCTTTTAGGTTTCATTTAACAAATAAATTTTCAATGAAGTTTTTATGAGCAATTTTCCCTTTTATTTTTGTAACTCAAACAAAGATGTGTAACATTTCTTCTATACATAAATACTAACAAACATCATTGATTCTTTTTTATTTGTCATTCATCAACTCACCCAGATGCTCAAGCTCAATACTGATATATAGGCTCTAGGCTCTCTCTTTTTTCTTTTCTAGTTTTTTCCCCACATACACCCCTGGGCCATGGGCCTTCATGATCACCCATTCAGCCCGTCCAGGTAAGTATGTTCCCTCCTTCGCCTATTTATAACTGTGGTTCCCGTTACTCCCTCTTTTTTATTCTACTTGATGCGGGACTTCTCAGACTCCAATCCCTTCTACTAGCTTTAAAGTCTCCGCTGACAATAATAATTTGTCTCGCTTGTTATACTCTTGTCTAATACTTGCAAGTTATACCTCGATCATCCGTATCAAGGAACATGATATGATTTATAAACCATTGGATAAAATTGCCTATTTTTCGTTTTTTTACTCAAGATTGTTATGAATATTATAATTTTTTTAATATTTTCATCCAGTATCCGGTTACTGGTTAATGGCTTCCCTCCCACTATAAGTGTCACATCTAGAACTCGTACTCGAAAGCCAGAAAAATCTAACAAGGCTTTACACCATTAGACCAACTCTATGTTGGTATGAATATTATAGTTTGTTCACACGTCCATTACCTTTAAAGATGAGAGCTTTATGGGATTTTATTCACATTGATTCTATTATACACAGTGCACAGCAAAAAAAAGGGATTCGTGACTGGGTAAATAGATTATCTGTTTCAATTTCATTAACCAAGTACTGTAGAAAATATTTAAAAGGGAAAATGACTAAAGAAAAGAAACATTTATTAAAAAAGACTTTAAAAATTATAATTATTTTGAAGGGCCAAAAATTAAAATATAAATCTTCAATTACGAAATTAACTTTGACCAAACTTCCTACATTTTCTCTAACCCCAGCTATTATTAGTTATCAATTGATGTTGCCTCGTCAATTGCGTTAAAAGTTTTTTTCTCAATTAATGTTTGTAAAAATAACTTTTATCTCAACTAACTTTTACAAATCCAAATCTTTGATTTTTTATTCTAGCCTTGAGAGTTGTCAATTGCTTGGTTATCATGAGGCCCCTGAGATTAAGGTATCCAATACTCAAAGTGTTTTTAATTCTTTCTTTACCCTTTCAAAATCAAGAAACTAAAGTCATTGTAACGGCTAATTATGCTGTCTATAATTAAAATTAAAAACGGCTCTATTACAAGCAAAATAGATCTTTGTTTCCTTTTTTTGGCTAGAGAAGTAAATTAGATCAGAATCAAATATTCACTTATCAATTGGGAGTTATAATAAATTTTTCTTCCTTCAAATTGAGGGCAAGGAGCCATGTTCTTTTTACACTATAGCCTATACGGACTCAGTGGAATGCTCTTACATAACATGCATAAAAAGTCTAGATTGGACAAATAAGTCTTTTGCAATTTTTTTTTTTTTTTTTTTTTGAGGAATGAAGGATAAATTACTTTATAAAGTTTCACTCTTGGCAGAATCGCCAGTACGAAAAAATGTGAATGACAATTCACACTTATTGATCCAACATGGAGCCATTATTTATTGCATTCACAATGCACTAACTTAGATGATTTCATTTCATATATAGATACAATGATATACCCATATGAAGCTAAATGATAGAAGCTTCAGAGTTCTTGACATTACAGAGAGAACTATGGTGCATAACACTATGCTCATGAGACAATTGGATTGTCTTGTTTCTTTTTCTGAGTCTCTCTGCTTTATCTAAAGAAATAATTTGAGAAGATCCAAGATTGTTACATGAAATTGAAGATTGGATTAATGTTGAATATATTAAGAGGACTTGATTGAAGAAGTTATGTTGCAGACTGCAGGAAGAATTGACTGAGAGCATGCAAACAATGAGAGGGATATGTAATTTTGTTTCTTTAATGCAAACAAAGATCTGTAACATTTAATTTCTTCTATACATTTTTTTTTGGCGTGGAGTATCTGATATCTTGGACCCACTTCTTTTTAATTTGGAGGATTTATCGAGGGTTCAGACTAATCCGGATCGAACTAGGTAGAACTGCAAAGGCAGTAAAAATCTATTATCAAATATTTAACATTGTTGTTTTCCTAAAACTCGAACTTGAAACCTCTGGTTAAGCTAGTACAACCGTTTATCAATTGAACCAAATGCTTGGTGGTAATTTCTTCTATACATATTAAACACAAACATCACTGATTCTTTTTTATTTGCCATCCATCAACTCATCTAGATGCTTAAGCTCAATACTCAATACTGATATATAGACTCTAGGCTCTTTCTTTTCTTTTCATGGCCCATAGGCCTAGAATTGATATGTGCAGTGTTTATCACACACACAATGAGAGGGATATGTATAGTGATCCTGACGTGATTATTAGAGTGGTGAAGACGAAGTGCAGTTACGAATTATCTGAATTAAAAATTAAAGAAAATAGAAAATAAATGAAAAGAAGGTGAATAATCCTCAATGGTGGAACTACAAATATGAGCAGAGAAAAAGGTCGGCGGTCTGACTAATTAAGGACTCGAGCAATTTTTGGAACAACTTGCTAACATCATAAACCAGATTAAATTAAAATTCTTCCCGTAGACATATTAAAACTAATACCGACCCTTTTTACCCACTTCCTGTCTTTTGAAGCATAGACATCTATCTCAAATAAAGGTATGTGCTTTCCGTGGTCTAGATAATGAATCATTAGATCATTTGTTCCTTTATTATCTGTTTGCTAGAGCCTATTGGTTTGGTAGTGTTCTAGGAATTAGGATTGATTCTGCACAGCCTAGATCAGTAATGCAATGGATAACCTTGCGGATGCAGGCTCCTTTTGATGATGGTAATTTTATGTTGCTGTTACCCTTTTTATCTTATAGATTCTTTGTGGTTTGCTCGCAATAGTATATGTCATGCAGGGTGAAAGTTCTCTCCTAATCATATAATACCAAGGTATTAAAACTCGGACCGGATATTGCACCAGTCGGGATACTGGGTTAAGGGTTAGTGGATCAGACCAGAGTCAAACCGGAACTAAACCGGGACCAAACCGGTAAGAAATTGAAAATTTTATATTTATAGTATGAAATTCTAAAGGAAAAATATAAATTTTTTTAAAAAAATTTAAACCTTGACCGGTTCACCGGCCGGTTCGCCGATTTCCGGGCTGGACCGGCCGATCCGGGTTCCATAACTTTGTATAATACAGATGTCACAAACCGAGGCAGTTGCTTATATTGCTTCCTTTCAAAAGCAAATGGATTCAAGAATAACTCTACAGCAAAAAGAATGTAATGATTTATATCCCTACTCGCTCAATAGGAGTTATAATCCTCAATGGAACATAGTTTTCAAGATCAAAACTACTTTTCCACCCAAATGTTCCATTCATATCAGTGTCAGCTTCAATTAGGAAAATTGCAATTCATGGAACATATGTCCTCCAATTAAAGTGGGTACTCTTCAATTGTAGTTGTTGGCACTAAGGGAAACAATAAACTACATTTTGAGTCAAACTCATATTGATCAGCCTCATACATTCCCACTGTTTGTTCTCTAGTCAAGAAGTCACATATTAGGATTTTAACTAAAACTAAGGTAGTTCCGTGGCATCTTTTTTTTTTGAATTACAATGACAAGAGAAACGGTCTCTTGAGAGTCTCGACGTACTCAACATAGATCAAACATAAAACAGCAGTAGAAGAAGCCAAATCTTAGTGTAAATCTGCTAACATTTGGATCAAACAAAAACCTGGAGGATTATGCAATAAAGATAGGTCATTGTTTGAATCTAGAGCCGCTTTTGCCAAAAGATCAGCACAAGCAATAACTTCTCTGTGCGAATGATGGATCTCCAAATCCCAATTCTGGTAGATTAGATCTCTAATTTCCTCTAATTCAATGTGCAAAGGATGATAGGCCCCACCTGCCTGAAAAAGAAGTTGGAGCGCTTCGGTGGAGTCAGTGTACAGCCGCACCTTCGTGAAATTCATGAACTTGCAAACTTGTAAACCGGTCAAAATAGCCTGGAGCTCTGAAGCTGTTGACCCGAGGGAGAAACCTGTGTGCTTTTGAAACCCACATATCCATGCACCTGAACTGTCGCGAACCACTCCTTCAATAGCCGAATGTCGATGTTCATCGACAGCCGCATCCACGTCAACCCTTACATAGCCATCTGGTGGTGCGATCCACTTATCAGAATCTCTATCTGGAACTCTTAGTATCTTGTGTCTGAAACGTCCATCTTCAATGCCTTCGTGAAGGAAATGCAATCCTCTGTGTAGTATCTGCTGTGGCTGATCGCAAGAACCTTCAAAAGCTCTTCTGCATCTATTCTTCCATATGAGCCAGCACAAGGAACCAAAGACCGTTAGCCAGGGCCATTGTGCTATTATGCCTTGTCCAGGGGGGTGTTGCATGTTCCATTTGATCCAGACCTGCAAATTGCCAGAGAAAAAAACAGAGTGATAAATTGGGTTAGTGCAAGAAAGCCACACACTACTAGCAAGCTCACAATCTCTCAAGGAATGAATAGGTGTTTCCTCACAATTACACTCAAAAGGGCACTCGGTATTTATCCTCACATCTCTCTTTGCTCGAATTGAATTTGTCGGGATTCTCTCTTGGAATAACTGCCACATAAAATACTTGACTTTCTCAGGAATTGGCCATCTCCAGATACGTTGCCAGAAAGGATCCGGCGTCTCAGAACGCGACGAATAAATCATTGAATAAGCAGATCTCACGCTAAAGTTGCCATCAGATGATTTCCGCCACCAGAACAAATCATGTCCCGTAAGAAAAGGAGGGGGGACGCACTTGATCTTGTCAATCACCCACCATGGCAAGAACATGGCCTATTTGTGCAAGTCCCATCTTCCGTCTGAGCCGACAAATTTGCTGACCTCTTCGTCCGGATTGATTAGGTTCTGATTCTTGTCAACGTAGTACATGAGCGGTTGGTCAAGATTGGTCTAAAGGTCCCACCAAGCCTTCGTTGAATTACCGCTTCGGAGTTTTCTTCCGACTGATTTCCTGAATAAATCCCAAACAGATGTAATCACGCTCCAAACTGCCGATTGAGTTCTTTTCCTTTCGACCCTTAGGAATCTATCATCACCACATCCATATTTTGCTTTGAGGGTTCTCACCCATAAGGCATTTGGCTTAGTAATTAAATCCCAGCAGAGCTTCATAATAAGGGCCTCATTTTGGCTTAATAGGTCTTTAATGCCAAGACGCCCTTCACTTTTGTCCTTTTTAATTGTCTCCCAAGAAATTAGATGCATTTTCTTACCATCTTGCCCTTGGTTCCAAAAGAAGTTTCTATTCAATCTCTCAAGATCCTGGAGAACCCCTTTAGGAAGGATAGTGGTTTGCTTCTGGTGGAAAGAGAGGGTAGAGAGGACAGAATTGATCAGAACCGTTCGGCCAGCCAAGCTTAAGAATTTGCCCTTCCAATTGGAAAGTCCCTTTTGGACTCTAGAAACTAGCGAAGCATATGTCAGCTTGGTAGTTCTTTTATGCAAAAGAGGAACTCCTAAGTATCTACCCAGATCCGCTGAGATGGTGATTCCTAGTGTCTGCCCTAGTTCTAAGGCTCTGTGGAATTGAACATTCCTGGAAGCAAAAATTTTTGATTTGGGAAGACTGATGCGATGCCCTGACACTCTGCAGAAGTAAGCCATCAAGTCCCTGATTTTTTCCATCTGGTCTGCTGAAGCCTCACTGAATAAAAATAGATCATCTGCAAAGAAGAGGTGAGACAGCTCAAGGCCTGACTGGCTAAGCTTGAGTGGTTTCCATCTACGTTCCTCCACTTCACGGTTTATTAGCTGGCTGAGTCTTTCCATGCACAGAATGAACAAGTAGGGACTCAAAGGGTCACCTTGGCGCACACCTCTCGTTGGTTGAAAAGGATTTGATAGAGCACCATTCCATACAACTCTCATAGAAGTAGAGGACACGCACATCATCAAAAGCATCACAAAGTACTCATTCAGACCGAGACTGTGAAGGTTGAACCTCAGAAAATCCCAATCTAATCTATCAAATGCCTTCTCCATATCCACTTTTATCGCTACATAGCCTCTCTTTTTCCTGATTGTTCTCATTGTGTGGATGGCTTCCTGCGCCAGGATGATGTTATCACTACTATGCCTTCCTTTAATGAAGCTGCATTGAGTAGGATGAATTAAGGAATCCATCACTGGCCTCAACCTATTAGCAAGAACCTTGCTCAAGATTTTGTAGGTGACATTACAAAGAGAGATTGGACGAAACTCCTTGAGCGAGGTTGGCTTGTCCACCTTAGGGATCAGAGTGATGTGAGTCTGGTTTATGTCTTTCACCTTGGTTGGGTCTCTAAAGATGGAAAAAATAAGGTCACAAATCTTTGGACCCACAGCATTCCATTGAGACTGGAAGAAATGAGGCTGTAACCCATCGGGCCCCGGAGCTTTGAAAGTTCCGTGGCATCTACATCTACATTATTTACTATAAGATGTGTGTACTTTATTACAGATCTTAGGGCCCGTTTGGTTCGATCACATTACACCCTGCGGTGCAGTGCAATGCAATGCAATGGTAATGCAATGCGATATTAATTACAAGGGTAGTGTTTGGTTTGATTTTTAAGCAATGTGCAATGAGTTAATATTTTAACAATTATTTAAAATTAATATATTACACAAAGTCTATTTTACCCCTTAATATAATCTTTGTAGAAAAAATAGTTACAAGACGGCGACGGCGGGGATGGAGGAGTAGGAGGTAGTGGTGGTGGCAATGATAGGGGTGGCGGTGGGCAGCGGGGTGGAGGAGGAGGTGGTGGCGGTGGGCGGTGGGCCGAGGGTGGCAGCAGTGGAGGTAGCAGCGGCGACGGTGGCAGCAGCGGGGGGTGGAGGAGGAGATGGTGGCGGTAGGCGAGGGTGGCGGCGGAGGAGGAGGTGGTGGCAGTGGCGGTGGGCTGTGGGGGTGGAGGAGGTGGTGGTGGGCAATGGGCGGTGGGGGTGGAGGAGGTGGTGGTAGGTGATGGGCGATGGGTCGGTGAGTTAGTGGGGGTGGCGAGGTACGGGTGGCGGTGGAGGAGGAGGTGGTGGTGGCGGCGGCGGCAGCAATGGGCGGTGGGGGTGGAGGAGGAGGTGGTGGCGGCGGAGGAGGAGGTGGTGGTGGTGGGCGGTGGGGGTGGAGGAGGTGGTGGTGGGCAATGGGCGGTGGGGGTGGAGGCGGTGGGTCGGTGCGGGTGGCGGGGTGCGGGTGGCGGCTGCAATGGGCTGTGGGGGGTGGAGGAGGAGGTGGTGGCGGTAGGCGAGGGTGGCGGCGGAGGAGGAGGTGGTGGTGGGCGGTGGGGGTGGAGGAGGTGGTGGTGGGCGATAGGCGGTGGGTCGGTGGGGGCGGCAGGGGTGAGGGTGGCGGTGGAGGAGGTGGTGGTAGGCGGTGGGCGGTGGGCGGTGGGGGCAGCGGGGGTGAGGGTGGCGATGGGAAGATGAGGTGGTAGTGGCGGTGGCGATGGAGAAGGAGGTGGTGGCGGTGGCGGTGGCGGTGGGCGGCGGGGGTGGAGAAGCACACTGTTTTAGAGAATAAATATCATTGTTGACATATTTTTGGTTGGTGAGGGTAAATCTTGTCTTTTTATTAAATTAGTAGGGTCAAAATTGAGATTTCATCAATGATTACAAGCCTGCAATGAGTTTTCATAGGGGTCCCCCTATGAATGTTGATTACCAAAAAATATGCAATCTATTTTGCAATTGTAATCTACATTACCATTAATAAGCCCAACCAAACAAGCCACCAATGGTAATACAATCAAGATTACCATCGCATGTGTGCAATGTAATCTAACCAAACGGGCCCTTAGTATGTTTTTCGTTTACGTCATAATATAAATTACATCTTCATAAAAAATAAAAAAAACTAATACATATTTTATGGCTCATGTTGTGACCATTTTCATATTTTATTTGTAATTAAAAAAATGGGATCGCAGAACTTTGTTGAGACTAAAAAGATGATTCATTTCGACGCTACAAGCTTTGCCCCATTTCTTCAGGGGTGAAACTCCTGAAACTTCCGTTTCAGTTCCAAACAACATAAACCAGATCAAAGGTTCATGAAAACCTATTTAAATTAAGTACTCACAACAAAATACTACAAATAGAAATTAATGAACAGTTTATAGCACAAGTTAAGGTAAAGACTGGGATTGGAGGCCACTGCGGCAAATTATGACGTAGGCTCTCCTACTTTTTTTTTTTCAAGTTTAAAATGTGCTTTTGTACTTTTATGTGTGCCGATGATTATCGGTTTCCTTTTATCAACATTAGATTTAATATATATTTAAAGTTTTACTATCATCATTGATTCATCATGCGTATCAAGCAACAGGATAAAATTGCCTATTTTTCGTTATCATATTCGAGATTGTTATGAATATTATAACTTTATTTACATGTCCATGATCTCTAAAGACGAGAGCTTTATGGGATTTTATTCACATTGATTCGATTATACACAATGCACAGCCCCAAAAAAAGGGATTAGTGACTTTATTTAGGGATGGAAAATTAGAAATTAATTCAGCGCAGCCTTTATTTAGGCAACCCATGAATAGTCATGGCTTGAAAATTTTCACAACTCAAATTAGGAAAGAACAGAGAAGTTTATGGAATACAAAATAGGCTGTTCCTCAAATAGAACCTTAATGTTTCTCCTATAAATAATCTTGTCATTGACACTTTCTTTTTATGAAATAAAAATAGAGTTCTCTTATCAAATAAGGAAGCAACAGGAATCAATGGCCTCAATCACCAGAAATACCATTGCCTTGGCTCTTCTCTGCTTCCTCCTAATCCACCAGGTAATCAAATTGACTTCAATCTTCAAGGATTGGTCTGATTAGTCTAATTTGCTTATTTCATATCTAATCTATTTTCTGATTTACAATACTGGTTTATTTCAATGTCAGTAACCAATTACTGCAGAAAATATCTAGAACATGATACAGCTCTCTTACTCATACTTAACAACTTTGACTATTTTTATATAAATATATATAGGGTACTCACACACTCTTGTTTTGTTTCTTTTCCCCAATTTTGTTCCTTTCAGCTGGAAATTTATGGCATGGTTGAGGCCAAACAGATAGGTATGTCAGCCGTCACAGTACTGTAGTCTCTCTGTGTGATTATATGATAAGTACAGTGAGTCTCATACATTTGCACAACAACAATAACAAGTAGCGTGATCCATTAGGTGGGGTAGGCTATATGGATTGTCCGATGTTATTGTTCTCTGTCAACAATCAAATCTTTGGTTATGAATCTACATTCCTCATCGGCACATCTAATGACCTTCTTTAAATGTGTCTAAACCACCTCAGACTACTTTCTACCATTTGCTCTTCAATGGATGTCACTCAACTCTTTCTTATATAGGTTCATTACAAATCTTATCTTTTCTTGTATGATCACAGATCCATCTAAATATCCTCATCTCAGCTACCCCTACTTTATGCTTTTATACTACAATATAATATTGCCGGTCTTGTAGCTATACGATGACACATTAGCACAAAACCCAAATTAAACTATATTGTATAGGGCAACATGACTTTGTAGAACTTTTGTAGATATATTGATTACAGAAATTAATGTTGCAGACTGCCAGGCAAAGTGTGAGTACAGGTGCAGCAAATCATGGAAACATAAGATGTGCATGAGGGCATGCAACACTTGCTGCCAGAGGTGCAACTGTGTCCCGAATGGCCCGTACGCGAGCCGTGACGCCTGCTCTTGCTACGGCCAGATGAAAACTCATGGAGGAAGATACAAGTGCCCTTGAACTCACTTCTTCCTCTATAAAGCCTGCCCTTAACTCTTCATTTCATTCTATCATTATTATGCATAGTAGAAGTGCTAGCAGGTCACAAGGTTGTATGCAAGGGAACAATATTTGCTTTCTGTGATGATCTTATTATTACTTCTTTCTCTGGCTGTAATTTGTTTTCATGATGTAAAACAATGATCTGTAACATTTCTTCTACACATAAATATAAATATCATTCGTTCTTTCCATCCTCATTGACCAAATCTTATAAGTTGATCACCCTTTGTACGATCAATAGGATTAATTATAACAAGTCACACACTCATATTCCAGAAACACAGAAGAAAAGAAATTCCACAGTTGAACTAAACTACCAAACCAACATAGAATGGGCTAAAAATCTAAGACCCACTTTGTATTGAAAAACTAGTTAGTCGGTTCTTATGATCTAATTCATAGAAATTCCGTCCAGAAAAAGGGAAGAATTATAAATTTCCAAAAATAGCTTTGCTTTGGTGACGTTGCTGCCAAGCTCAGTTGGCTCAGAACTTGTGTTTAACATTATCTGACATGTTCTGTTTTGGTCAAATGATTTTACATTTTTGTTCAAATTAAACACCTGGCTAAACCTCTTCAAACAGATTATCTTCTCCAATCATAAAACACCTGATTGACAAATTTACCGATACAAGAGAGTGAATTGGATTGAAAACTAGAAAAAAAAAACTATGATATGATTAAGAGAGGAAATAGCTGTATACAAGGTGCTGCATTATATGAATGTGAAATAAAACTAGTATATGGAGCAAGAAGATTTTAAAGGGGAAAAAAGTTAGAAACAGATATGCAGAAAAGTACCGAAACAGTGAGGAGTGAGCTATACTAGTGATTAGTGCAATAGCATTCAAGCAAAAACGTACGGACAAGCTTATATACAAAGAATCTTGTTCTAGTTAAGGCTCTCTGCCACAAGAAATCTAAACTTTTTAGCAGAGATAGGTGAAATTTGAAATACCATAGAGAAGATATAATAGACTTTTTGGAGTTTAGAAGGTTAAGGCTCTTTTACTTTTGAGTTTTCTTCTGATATCGTCTCCTAGCCTTTGGCACAGCTCCTGAATATTCCATTCAAGTTTTGAAATCTCTTTGCACTGGAAATATTCCTTCTTGTCTCTGCATAGTTTTTCCTCTTGATTCTCCTGATTTCATTGTTATTCGTACTTGATTATTAACATCCCTTGATGCGTTCTTTTTCCTTTGAGTTTTGGAGACAAGTAACTCCAAATTGTTGTTTCCATGGATTTGTACTAGTTTATATTTCTTCATATCATCCACATCTATTTACATCTCTCCTCACTTAAACAAGTGAGCAAATGAGGGAATCCATCTCTCTAATAAGTTGTCTAATCTCTTTTGGCTATACATGTTTCAAGTGTAATTAAATTCCAATTAGAATACGGAAAACAAGGGAAAAGTCACTGTTGAAAATTTTATAGCCAAGAACCTAAATCATAGTACTAATCTAGTATGTTTTTTTTTTTTTGTATAAAAATTTATCTGATTCTTGTCACTAATAAAATTTTCATTGGGAGACTTTTTCTCAATTTTCCCTTTGAACATTGTTCAGGAATACTTATTTACGACTAATTTCTCCAAGTACTTTACACAAATGGGTTTGTTTTCATTAAAGCACACTTTATAGGCTTAAGTGTAATACTCCTTCAAATCTCTAATGAAACAAATTTAGAAAGTTGATATTGATCCTAAATATAATATATATTTTTTATATTTATTAATATTTTCATAATTTACCCTGATTGATGCTCCCTCAATAATAATCAAGGAGAAAAAGAAATAAGAGAATTAAGGAAGATGATTAAGATGTTTTAAAAAATACATACCATATTGACTAATTTAACTAACTTCCTTGATCTAATTAAGGTGACTCAATGCACAAGACTCTTACTGAGTGGAGTATAGAGAAGGATAGATATATACAACCTTATCCCTATAATCGAAAAAACTATTTCCATCATTTGAACCCGTAAGATCTAAATCACATGACAGCAAACTTATGCAGTGCAAGGCTCTTCCTCTTTCCTCAATCTAATCAAATTAGATAAATTCCTCTTATATTGAAAACTAGAGGGAGTAAAATGCAAGGGATGCAGTATTCACTTTGGCAAGTGTTCCTTCGTGTGACTGTCCAATAGCAAATAGTCACACAGACACAGACAAATAGACATACATCTATGCATGATTCCTTGCTATATCCATTTTAGTCCCTTAAAACTGCTTCTTGCCCGGAGTGGTTAGAGAACAGAAATATATGATACGTGATGGCAATGATTAAATTTGAAAACTAGAATGCATATTAAAAGATATAAAATGGGGAGACACAAATTCTGGGCGGACGTTTTGAAACCCATAACAAACCTGAATCTTAAAGTGTAGATAATTATTAAGATAACATTAAAGCGCAACACTAATTGTTTTTTTTAATGTATAAACCTATTTGTTTGCACAATGACCCGCCCAGAAGCCAAAATCAAAAGCATAGCAAGAACTGCTGCTGCTAGTTCATGGCAAATTTCTGAGTCCAAGAACGGGCAGTGTTCTCATACTTGGCTCTGTCAGTCTTGTACATGTGAGCAATCTCAGGCACCAAAGGATCATCTGGGTTTGGATCTGTCAGCAGTGAGCAGATTGACAGCAGCACCTACCACAAATTACAGTATTAGACAAGTCTACACACAAACACAAACACACACAAGCACACACAGCCTCGAGGCCCTTGAAGGGTAAGCTTAGCAAAGACGCATATGGTAGCCCTGTGCAAAACGTTCCCATCAAGTGGAGTCTAAGGAGAAATAGAAGTATACAGTCTTACCCCCTTGAAACCATAAGAGGAGAGACTATATTAAAATATAAAAGTGCCACATTGATTATTTAAGGAAGAGATTAAAAAAGGAAGTCCTATCAAATATCTTAAGGTATCTTGATAGAAAGATAGCCCTAACATATACCTGTATCAAAAACCATTCCATATGAGAAGCTATTTCCAAAATTTGAACATGTGATCTTTTGAGCAATCTTCCCCTTTTCAATTTTGCGAAGGAACATATTTCAGAAAGTCCTAAATTTAGATACCATTTTCTATTTTTTGGGTAGAGAGATACCATTTCTTATGCCCTCATCATCAAGCTCTTCAATGTGTAGCAATGTTTTTTTTCTTAAAAAAAAAACCAAGCAAGTAGTGCTAGTTTGTAAAAACCATTCACTTGTTTGCATAATCCATGCATTTATCACATTAAGTAACCTGATAGCAAAGATATAAGATACAGCACATAATCTCTTTTGTTTTTAAAAAAATCCAATTGTATGATATTGAACTCTAAAAATGCAGAGTCATATAGCAAATTCATAGAAGCTGTAAGTTTCTTCCTTACTAAACCATTAACTGCCTTTTACACTTATTTCTTTAGACAAAAAATTGAAGCTCTTAAGTGAAGAACTAAAGATTGGAATTCCCAAGGGAAAAGAAAACATCGGACAAGGGGTCATCCAAAGGACTAGAGTATTATGTGTGATAAAGCTTCGCACCTTAGAAACTGTAAGAGCTGGGCTCCACTGTTCTTTCAGAATATCAAGACAGATACTTCCATTGCTGTTGATATTAGGGTGAAATACCTTTGTTCGAAAAGCAACCTGGCCGCACAGAAGATGTTACATAATCCACATAACACAAAACAGAAGTATCAACATTACATCATAAATACATATATATTCATATATCTTATAATGCATCCTATAAATGTGATCAACCCATGACACAACAACATCGTACAGAATAGAATGAAATGGAAAGGAAAATTAGAGATGAAAGAGTTTTGTAGATGAAAAATGACCCTCATGTCCCGACTAAACTAATAAAAAGGGATGTACACTGTTGAATAATGATAATGACAGCAAAAAAGACATGGTGATGGATTTCCTTTCCATCACCACATCAAACCAGCAGCAAGAGTTTACAGGGTTTATCCACCACCTGCACCGTGGATTAAAATATCTTCCGGCACTAGATAGACAACATTAAGAACTTCATGTCTACAACATCAAGGTTATTGTTGAGGTTACACAGGCAAGCAATCAGGGTTAGGGGTTAATCAGACAATGAAAAGGTGTACAAAATGTCATAGCCTGCACATGTAGCAAGTGAATACTTGGCCAAAGACAATCAAAACCCAGATAGGAACTTATGCAAGGGTGGGAAACTGTTAGGACCCTTGACCAAAGACTTGCAAATCCTTACTGTATAAAGAACAAGTTTACACTTGAAGATACAAAAAAGAGCTAAAATACATTACAAATTTACAATGAGAAATAAAACACTATTCTGATACATACACAGACAAAAGGGGAGTACAACTTCAGATTACCACACAACAGAAACAACATAAAAATGATGCAAGTCACAACACACAGACACTACAGACTCTTTAAAACAGAACAGACACTAAAGACTCTTTAAAATATAACAGGTTTGCCAAACTTTCGAGAGGTTGGCACTCTCCTCCCAAAGGCCAAAGCCACACTTCAAAATTATTCCTTGCCTCTCCCCAGGACCCAAGTGAAGATTTAAAGACCCAAAAAGTGACTCTCAGCCCCTCTCATAGATTTTGACAACAGCAACCCCATAGCTACCCTACTTCCCTGTTTCTTTCTCCAACATAGTAGGAATCTCTAAGTCAAACTTCTGACGACCATCAAAAGTAACTTTTCCCTTTTCATGTATTTTCCTAAGTTTCCAAAAGTGATTCTAACAGAAACCCACACTCAAAACCAGCTTGTAAGGGGGAAGAAACACACATCTTGACCACATAAATACGGCTTCCTGGCATGAGACTCCATTATACCCTAAAAATGACAAAATTTAACAGAAACAAAATGGCAAATATCTTGGCCAAGGCATTAGCTTTCACAAACATTTATGCAAAAATAGTTACCTTCGGTGGCTTGAAAGGATAATCCGGAGGGAAGTGAATGGTCACTAGGAAGACACCGCCAGCATAAGGGCTCTCTGCGGGCCCCATAATTGTAGCTTGCCAATGAAACATGTCTTCACCAACAGGGCCTGAATACAAAAATCACTAAATATTTTCTAAGTTTTACATAATAGAAAACTTAGCATGCAATTATCAAAGATATGCCCTCACACATTAACAGCATTTATCATAAATTGATTTTGCTTGAGCTCAATAATGTCTACATCGAATAAGATGAAGTCCAAGTTATGAGCTATGAAAACAATAGAGCTACATATGTAGATAATGATCAAACAAAAGGGAAAAGAATAGAGAGAAGGTAATTGAAAACAAACCAGCGCTGCAGGAAACAGGAGGGTCCTTCTGTAGGTCCTTCAACTCCTTAGTGATGCGTTTTGAAGCCATCACCAGTATGCAAAATTGAAGAACTACTTAAAGCTTCTCAGTCCTAAAAATCAATAGCAAAATTATGAATATGCTGAAGAAAAAGCTTCAACCATCACCTTCACACCTGCTTTAACAAATATAACAAATATTCATAGAGAACAACTTTCACCTATTTATCAGACGAAATTTCAGTTGGAAAGTTAAAAGAGGAGAAAATCTCTTCTGCTCTCAGTCACTCCAAGAAAACTAAACACCCAACTCATTCACAAATATAAGAGAGTACTGTTAAAAAAGCATGCAATTAGTTTTCTAGTTATTTTCAGATCAAAGTGTAACTATGGCCTACAAAACTATTGCAACCCAACTGTCCAATAATGGATATAAATGTTAGCATCTAACTAAATTCTCTGACCAGACAGAAACTCCACAATAACATTAAAATTGAGAAGGGGGAAAAACGAAAGAGGGGAAGATAGGTCACAAACTTTTTGATTTCGGATTAGAAACATAACATAAAAGGTTGTTGCAAAGATTAATAAAGACCCAGGACTTCACCAACAAATATTCTTTTTTTCTTGGTAATTACAGGCATATAGATAATTAATAAATCGAATAGCAAAGTCCATACAACGCAAAAAGTTGCTTGCAGCCCACTATAGACACACACTGAAGTGGATAGTAGCACATAGTAGCTCAAAACAAGACGAACATAAACATATTTAGGCACCCAAATAAATCCACGAGCCGAACACCGCTTTAAAACATCGATGAGCATGGAAATACAACAATAACCAAGAATCCAAAAGTCAATACAAATAAAAAAAATCAGAGGAGCCTTAAAACTCCTAAAAAACGCAAAACATAAATCCATGAAAATTCCCCAAAAAAAATACAGTACCGTTTACCTTGTCAGAAACCCACAAGGAAGCTTGAGAAAGAAAAGCAGGGAACAAATTGATGACCGGAAAACCGCGAATCGAAGAACAGAGAGAAGGAAATCAGAGATTTGTCTCACCTTGAAGCAGTGTGAGGGTTTTAAATTTGATCTGCGAGTAGAAGCCGATCGTGCAGATGCAAGAGTGTTTGGTGATGAGACAGAGGTCAGGCTTTATACAGTGTTCCGTTCTGACCAGTAAATGCTTGCCATGCACGCGACCATTGTCCAATCACATCTTCCCCACTCTGTACCTTTTTTTGGGTCAAAAAATAATCAATTTTAAATAATTATTTGTGTGTAAAAATTAAAAAACAATTATAAGTTATATATTTATATGATAAAAAAAATATTTTTATATATGTAACCAAATATTACTCAATTAAATTTAGTAAAATTTTTCATTTTTTTATGTACAAATTTCTCATTTTATATTTATGTCTCCAAAACTATTTCTCTAGGGATTGTCCTCGTGTTTGATCGCAATTAAATCCATTTAATTTCTTTCTTTTTTGACAAACATTAAAATAATTCTGTAAGAATATCGGAATTTTTTTCTTGGAAATTACTTCAAAGTCATTAATTAGTTTCATGTTTACTATTTCTGTATTTCATTGTTAAAGTAATAATATAAAAATATTTTTTAAGAATAAAATTGATAATATCTTTTTTAACATATTATAGTTATCTTTAAAATGTATGTGAGATAAACTTTTGAGAGAATCACAGTATTCTCAAAGAATGAACATAATTATTAAAAAATTTATGATAAATGAGCAATATGTAATGACAACTTTTAATATAGAGAAATTTGTTTCTGAATATATTCATTCCTTAAGGGCTTGTTTGGTATGAAGGGAGGGGAGGGAAAGTGGGTGGTGGAGGGAAAATTTTTTTGAGTTGAATTTAAAAAAATTAGAGAAGTGGGGTTAAAAAATTTTAATTAATTTTTATTACTCTTTTATCTTATATATTTTCTTTATTAAAATTTTATTACCCCACTTCTTCAATCTTTTAAAATTCAACTCATAAAAATTTTCCCTCCCCTCCTTTTTCCTCCAAATCCCCCACACCAAACCAACCCTAAAACCTCATAGATTCAGTGTCTCTCTTTGAAATTTTCCTTAAAAAATGGTGAATTGATGTTACTACATGAGTAAATAATGAAAGATATCAACTTAATTATTTTTGCACACCACCATACGGAGCACTTTATATGAAGTATGAGAGACATGCATTCAAAGAGTTAATGAGGAAATTAATGCTCTTAATTTTAGACGTTCTTCTAGCATGAAACATAAGACCTAGTTAATTTAAAAGTTAATTTTAATTTTTAATGTAAGATTTAAATTTTTTGTCTCTCATCCTATTGTAAAAATTAAAGGACAAAAACATTTTTAAAAAGGCATCCTATAATAAGGGGTATTTAAAATTTCATTATGCAAAATGGTGAAAACATAACATGAGATACATTCATTGTATGTGAACACTGGGGAGACAACAATGGCCCCTTACCCATTTGAGTAGGTGATAATTGGTGGGCAATTGTATAAATAGGAATCCAAATAAATCGTATTCTAAGTTTTATGATTTGACATTGTACAATTATTTTTCATTTGATTAGGGTTATTCTTTTCACAACGCAAAGATTTTTCATCTTTCCTAATAAATATGTTTTTTAGGATTTGAATTTATGTTTTCTTTCTTATATATGAGTGAAATTGCTTACCACATCAATAGAGGTGGAAATAGGTCAGGCGGCCTATCAGGGCCTGTAGCTTGGCCTGTAATTGACTTATTCAGGTCTGACATGTCAAGCTAAAAGGCCAGGTCAAGACAAAAACAAAAATCTATTTTGCTTAATAGGCCAGGTTAAGGCCTATTGACAGGCTTGTCAGGGCGGACTAAGCCTGTAAAAATATTTTTTAAAAAATTAAATAAAAGTTAAAAGATAATTTCGCCTAAACTTATAAATTTTAGCCTGTTTTCGGCCTGTTTAAGGAGGTCTGTTAAGGAGGCCTGTTTTCAGCCTGTGGCCTGTTAGCATGTTTTGCAGTGTGGCCTGTAGGCCTATCAGTTTACTTAAAAAATTTTAAAAATTCAGGCCTCCTTAATAGGCTTCAGGCCAAACCAAACCTGTGAACAAGCCAGGCCCAGATCTAAAAATTGGCCTTCAACAGGCCACCGGCCAGGCTCAGGCCAGTTTGTGCTTTAATAGGCCAGGCCTGTTAAGGCAAAAGCCTGGCCTGTTTTCACCCCTACACATCAACCAATAACTTATCGGTTAATAATGTGTTGGAATATTTTAAATGAAAATTATCATTAAAGTCCCAACTATATAAAATAATATTAGAAAAGCTTCCATTGACAAGTGAAAAACTACTATCGATGAAGGGAAAAAAAGAAGAAGAAGAGCTATTATTGACAAGATATAGGACTTGTCAATATATTATTTCCCTTGTTTGGGACCTAAATGATATTCTCCATATTTTAAAATGGAAGGATGTGTGTATTTTTTTGTTTTAAAGACATGTTCTTATAAGTTAAGGAATTTATGTGAAAAGTTGTGTATAAGGAGTTATAATATTAAATTTCACCAAAGTTTTGTTTCTTTATGATAAGTAAAATATTTGTATATTTAATTTTTCCTTATATAATGATTTTGTGAATGATATTTTAGCTCAATTTAATGAATTTAGGTGTAATTAATAAATAAATAATAATTTTGGCATAAAATAGAATTTCTTGAAAAATATTAAATCAGACCCATTTTTAGTTTTCAAGCAATATCTGAAGTTCTAAATGTCAGACTAGGACGTTCTTTATATGGATAAGGAGTTAAGAGAAAGCTCTACAACTTTTATGTTGAAGTTAAAACCCAGTTCTATATCCAAGAGTTTCAAATTTTGCTTGGAAGTTGAGAACATGAATTTATCTAACTCTGACCTTTGCACACTAATTTGACCATAACTGGAGCTGTAAATATTGAAATGAGGAGTTTCCACTTACGTCTTTAAACTAAGATCTAGAGCTACAACTTTCATGAAGATCAAAATGTGAAATTCCACCAACATCATTTCTGTCACGCCCTTATCTCAATTTCAACCTTTTTCAGAGTATTTGCGGAAAACGATATGCGGTTCGGTAGGCAACACAGAAATAGCATAACTATACTGATAATATGTGCATGATTACATAAATTTCCCATATGGGTTTGTACATGATACTTACAATTAAAGCAGCCGCACAAGGCTACTAGGGTGTCTAAACTCATCCCAGTGAAACGAAGACTTCTTCCTGTCTTCGTTCCACTACTGTAATCCCCTCGTACGGTACTCTACATTTTTGTTTGCATATCTTCTGCCGTCTCCTGTCTAAATTGTTGGTAGGGGAGGATGAGATTCGAGAGAATCTCAGTAGGAAACAGATACCATAATGCATGCATGATTGATAATACGTGTATGACATGTTAGCTTTAACTAGATGTATGACTCATAATGACATTTCTGCATGCTCAATGTTTCATGTAACAAAACTATGGCCACAGTGAAAACAGAAACAGAGCTTCATTTATTCAAATATACTCTACACAATCAAGTAAAGCAATCACATACGTCATTACACAAGCAAAGATATCAAATACATGCAAGTAAGGTAAGTCCCTTACCTCTAGCTTTTCTCCTCGATTTGCGTGCAAGCAACTCGTGCTCTCAGCTCGGTCCTACAGTTCCAAATATACCATTTAAACACTTCTATAGTGTTTCTGGGGGTTATACTAGTCTATCTTGAAAAATTACTAAAATACCCCCGGGGACCTGTCCCCATCTTACCCGGTCTGGTTGTACTTTTCTCGAAATTCTAACTTAGGCTGTCCTGCTATAGTTTTGCCCAGGGAATCCATTTCTGGACTCAGAATTACCAAATTCACTGCCAAAAGATGAAATTGCCTTTGGCAACCCTTATTTTAGTATTTTAGAGGCGTTTTTGTAATTATGCTTTCGCGGCCTTGTCCGAAAAAGTGCCCAACTGTAACGTCACCTAATTTTTGCTACTGAAATCAATGGAACCATCAAATCATTGAAAATCCAACTCTAAGACCCATTTACAGCCCTGGCCAAATTATATGGGTTTTCCGGGGAAAATTGGGGTTTTTCGGTTTCGGCTCCGTAAACTCGTTCATTTCTACTCCTAACCACTTTATGGACTATTTCATTAGGTTACAACTACCATTTAGTACCAATTTTTCCAGCATAACCCCAAGGCAACCCATTTCCATAAATTGAAACAAAGGACAATCCGGCGAAATTTCACCGATTAAATTGTCCACAGCAGCCAGAATAGTCAATATACAAAGGTTTGAAAGTTACCTCAAGCTCCCATTGGCTCTCCCTTGATATGACTGAACCCTAGGTCACTTCAAAAAGAAAATTTGAGCTTCCAACTCTTGAATCACATGGAAGAATAGCTTAGGAGCGAAGTTATACGTATTAGGAACCGATTTACCTAAGAAATCACTTACATTTGTAAGCTTTTTCCTCCCCTTTTCTCTCTCTAAAATTTCGCACTTCCTCTCTCTTGTTGCAACAAAAATGACAAAAATGGGAGGAGGAAGATGATAAAATATGATTTTATAAGATATTATAATTATCCAATAATTATTTTTCCATTTTCGGATTTTTACAAAATTCTGGCAGATTTCTGCCTAAACTTTGAAAAATCATAACTAATTCTAGAAAAATCGAATTAGAGTGATTCCAAAGCCTATAGAACCCTCATTGAGTCTAGTTTCAAGAAAAAATATAGAGTTTTGCTGAATGGAATCACAAAATTCCCAGAATTTCAATCTTTGCATATTGTTTCAGAAATTTTACAGTTTTTTTATGCTGACTTCAAAAATTCATATCTTTTTGTATATAGTTCTAATTGAGTCATATAACCTATCAAATTAAATCTTAGGATGTCTACTTTCATCCTATAAAATTTTATAATTTTTTCTCATCATTTGATCATTTAAAATCACATGATAATCTCACTATCTCATAGGCAATTTCACCGTAAGCATAATCACTTTCTTCAAAATTAACCATTTCATTTTCTTAATATCCAAAAGATATAAGAATCATTAGGGGATAAATTTGGGCTCCTAATAAATTGGGGCTTAGCAGTCCGCTTAATTTAGGCTTATTCTCAAGCCTCAAATCCCAAATTTCGGGGTATTACAATTTCATCTATTATTCCATCTACCATTTCACCTACAATTTCATCTACTATCCCACCAACTCTATTCTTCCCTATATATAGTCATCCTCTCCCTGACATACACATACAATTTCATATCTATTACTTTCCTCTCTTCTCTACATACACCATCTTAAAATAGTTTAATGTATTGTATTTACTTCTTGCATGCCTCCTTCATGGAAAATTTAGGTAATCCTTCTTTATGGATGGTATAAGTTGCCACCTATATGGAAGGTTTTACTTCCTAAAAGAACGGCTAGATTTCTCCATTTTCATGCATCAAGTAGTTGTATTTTTATGTTTTAGAATTTAATAATCAAGTTTTATTCAATCTTTATGAAGTTTTCAATTTATTTTGGTTTTATTTTTAATTTCATTATGAGCTAAATTTTTATTTTCCTAGGGTGATGATGTAGCTTACTAATGACGGATTGAATCTTAACTTATTAAATCTAGTTTAAATTTTTCCTTCATGATTGAGTTTTAATTATTATTCTTAATGTTTTTGATTGATTGGCCATCTTTTGAATAATTTCAATATGCATGTTAACACCAGAAGGAGATGCATATGTGTAGATCCTATAATTAAAACCATAACTTGCATAAGAAATATGATTATATTCATATGAGTTGTGTAGTCTTAATGAGTTTCATAAATCTTAATACATGATTAATTGCTTGAATTCATATATGAATATATTGGATTAGCAATTAATTATATAATTGCTTGACATTGGAAGAAAATAGTAATTAAATGGGGGAAACTCGACTATCAATCATGTGAAATAAATTGGATTAAAATAGATAAGTAATTCAATCCAGAATTTACTAAGTGAAATATGATCCCTAGGGCTTTTCCTCATAGTTGCTTTCATATTATTTGCACTCATATTTAATCATTTTTTATCTTGTACTCTCAATCACCAACTAATCGATTGATTAAATAAAATTAAAATTACTCATTTTGGTACTTAGTAATCAATTCTCGTAGGAATGATACTCTACTTACTTCTATATTATTTGTTTATGACAGTGTGCATTTACACTATTTAATAGATCATTTACACTCGTAACAAGTTTTTGGTGCTGTTGCCGGAGATTGTTATTATTAATATCAATACCAAGTAATTTTAATACTAAATTGCTCTTTATGATAAAATTTCAAAAAAGAAATTAAAAAATTTAAAAAAAATGAATTATTCATAGCATTCATTTGGTTCAATTAGTGATGAATTGTCATATCTTGATTCTTTTTTAGGAATGCATGTGGATGGAATGAGACAAGAAAATATAAATGCATTTTTGGATTGAAAATTCTTCTCCTTATAATTGTTTTTTCTTATGCTTATTGTAGATAGTGTCATTTTTATGAGCATTGTCCATATAACACTACTAGTCATTATATGATAAATGATTTCACTATGAACCAAACTTGTTTTGATCATTTCTTTTATCCTGGTAGAATTTTAGAGCAACAAGAGTCTTTAGATCCATATGTCAAGTATTGTCCTAATCCTCCTTTCTACTCTTATCCACATATTGAAGAACACACCCTTGAATATAAGGAAAAATCTAATTTAGAAAGATTATGTGAATAGTGTGAAATCATCCGAGAAATTTAATAGAGAGAAAAAGGAACTTGTCACTAGAGTTGAGTTTAAGTGTCCAAAATATTGGAATATATGTGAGTCAAATTGTTGCGTCACTTGAGACTATGAGGTAAGATAATTCTTTAAGCATATGACTACTTCTTGTGTTGATGATGATTATTTTGAGGATATGAAATTGAATGAAACTTTATCTCTTATGAAATGTAATAAGGAACTTGAAATCACTTTTGGAGAGAATAGTGGATGTCCAATTGAGGTTCTGGCTATGGAGCCTAACCTTTGTGACCTTGTTGTTAAGGTTAATGGAAATATCCCAAGAGTTGTTGTTCATGCCTCTCCTATTGAAGTGTTAACTCTTATTGGTGAGGGTCAAGTGGATTTTGTGAGATGCTCTAAATTTTTGGAAATTCCTAAATCTATTTATAAATATATGCATATTGTGCTTTATTTGAATTCAGTAAATCATTGTACTTTAAAATTGTCTATAATTGAAGAAGTACAATTAATTACCTTGAATGATTATTTTTTGTGTATGATCTCTTGTTGCTTGAAAAGAAATGAAAACAAGGTAATTATGATGTTTGACACTTGGAAATAGTAGTTTATTTTGAGAAGTCTGGCTGAAGACTATAAATTTAACGCTGCTTGAGAGGCACCCCAAGATTTGGTTTGATGTTTTATTTTAATTTTATAGGACTTTTGCCAGCTGCTGATGACGTATTCCACTTCAGTAGCTACAATTAAAAAATATATAAAAATATAAAAATATAAAATAATTAAATAAAAAGAAAAAAAAGGTTAATTGTTTTGATTTTTATCTAGCTAAAGATGTTAAAGAAGAGCTGCTATTTGGGAGGCAACCCAAAATTTCTTTTACTTACTCATTCATTTTTCTTTTTTACTCACTGAAACACACTATATACTGCATTGAGAGTTTTAGTTTTTATTAGTTTCATTTCAAGATAATATGGAGGAATTTCTTGTAAAATTTAAGAATAGATTTCCCATTCTTCCTAAAAATATGCTCAGAAAGATCTATAGCTGTCGACTTAAAAGGATGAAGATATTCAAGTGTTTGGGCCTTTCTAAGAATGTACGCTGGATCATTGAAGCTAAGGTACGTTTAGCAGGTGAGATTCATGAGTCAATTATTAAACCTATGTTAGGAATGGGAAGAAGTTTTTACTCCAAAAAGAAAAGAGCTAAAAGAATGCAGGTCTGCATAAATATGCAATGCAGACATGTGATTAACACTGTAAGAGTAAAGGTATGGTTTCTATAAATCGAGAAAATAAAATAAAATTCATAAAGGATAGACTGAGTAAGGAATCATTGGATAATATCATTCAAACTCTTGAGACACATCTGAATGGTGATGTTCATCGTATTCTTCTTGATTTAATGAACATATTCAATAAAGAAAAAGAGCACTACTGTCTTGAGAATCTAACATTAAAAGGCCCTTTTTGCCAGTTTATAAGAAAACTGAATGGGAAACAAATCCTCGATTCATAAAAAATGTTTAAGCTGTTACTGGACGTAAAACCAGAGGAAGATGTGAACCAAAATCACAATTACTGTTCATAATCATGCTTTTGTCTAATATGTCTTATCTTTTCAATAACTTTTGACTTTCCTTCTCATTTTGTTTAAATTTCTTCACACAGCTTATACCGGTCATTCATGTCGGCAAGTTTTTCAAACTTCTTTGAAAAATACGTGATTTGCATGATCTGGTTGTCGTTGTTTTAGTATTTATATATGCGTTCTTCTACTTATAAATATGCACTCTTCTACTTGTAAACACAAAATGTCTGAGAGAAAAGAAGAGAAAAAGGGTATCACACTAAAATGTAGGTTTAAATCTATCTATATTTTTGGTAAAACTGATGAGGGAAAGAATGGAGAGTTTCTAAATGCAGTACAAGAATTGGAAATGCATTAGCTGCTAAAAAGATTAACTTTATATACGGGGGAGGCGTCCAGGGGTTAAGGGAAAGTGTGGCCATTGCTGCAACCATTAATGGAAACAAGGGTTTAAGTGTAAAGATGAAGAAGTTAGATGGTCACGTCTTTTTCTTAGGACAAAAGTTACAGGTTTCAAATTTGCCTGAACGTATGGGACGTATGTTCTACAAGGCTGAAGTTTTTATCGCTCTACCCGGTGGTTTGGAAATGTTGGATAGGATTTCCAGCATTGCATATTGGGCTAAGTTAAATTTTCACAAAAAGTAATTACGATTGTTAAATCTTAATGGTTTTTATGATGGTCTGTTGTCTTTTCTTGATCATGTTATGGAAATAGGATTTATACCCCAAGCGACTTGTTATTCCATAATTTTTGCACCAACTGCTAATCAGCTGCTCGATCAACTGCAAACCTATAAACCTAAACCAGATCTATTAGTCAAGCAAATATGTGGGCAATCTTCATATAGCAATCAGAAGCAGCATTCAGATATCATTCTTCGGTTGTAACTTTCCTTAATCTTTTGGTTTTACTTTGTTGTGTTTATGTTTAAAAAAAAAAACTTCCTCTAAATTTTAGAAGACATTGGGGACAATATCTGATTTAGTTTGGGGAGGAGAAAAATTTTTTATATATTTAATTAGTTAATAAAACTATTAGATGCATGGGATGAGAAAAAAATGACAAAGTAAGGAGTTATTCTTAACTCCTGAGACGCATTTGATTAGTTGCATGCTTTTATCCCTTCTTTAAA
Organism: Inga leiocalycina; assembly: GCA_963242795.1. NCBI lineage: Eukaryota > Viridiplantae > Streptophyta > Magnoliopsida > Fabales > Fabaceae > Inga > Inga leiocalycina. The sequence continues at coordinate 78,074,699 of OY725322.1, forward strand.
AAAGGAGTAAAAGTAAAAATAAATAAATAAATAAAATCATCCTGTTTGAATGCTTTGTAATGATCTTAAGAAGTATATAAGTTTTAAGTATGGATCAATTGGATTTAGAGATTTCATAGCATGAATGAACAACTGATTGTTGCAATTGGTGATGAATTTTAAGATTGAATGAGCTGAGTTTGAAAGCCCCTAACCTTAAGCTTGTGAGCTTATAATGATTATTTCTCTTATGTGTGATATTCACCTATTTAGTTGTCACTCTAGAATTTGCTTCAAATCTGGTTGAGATTACATTTCACATGCACATTAAAAAATGATATAAGGCATTCATTTTCTTTTTAGCCAGAGCCAAATAGCTAACATTACAATTATATAGTTGATAAGCCCCTTTGAACCTAATTGATTATTTATTTGTTCTCAATCCATTAACATGTATTTTAATTATATGGCAAATAATTTTAGCTCATTCGGAAGGTTAACAAAGCATTTGAAATTTTTGTGAAGTGGGCTTTTGATAAGTGTGATGGTGTATATATCAACAACTTTAGAGTTACAGAAAAAAAAAAGTAAAAAAAAGAAGAAGAAGAAAAAATGAAAAAGAGAGAGAGAGAGAATTAGGTATTCGAATTGTGGTTGTTTTGATGAAATAGATTTATTCAGAAGCTAACCCATTTTTGAGTTGTTCTGTTAATTTCTTAAATTTAGCTATTCATATCACATTTTACATTCCTTTTACTTTAACCCCATTACAACCCTTAATAAATTCTTTTGATCTAAATTATGTATGTGAATTAGGTAGAGGAGATTGAGATTTTTAGCAAACTTATGGTAGTGCAATTTTTTCAGTTGAATTTGAACGAAACACTTACCCTTAAATACTTGAGAGATTGAAAGAATAAGCCACAATTACGAACTCGGTTCATTCATTTTCAAATAAAATTACCAGTTTATATTTTCATTGATTCATAAATACTATGATCTCTTTATTTTTCAATGGTGTTCTTGCTTATGACTTGATACTTCTGATTTTGTTGAAAGCACTTATTAGTCACTTCTTGTCCGAGGACATCCAGAGCTAAATATGGGGGGATTTGATAAGTAAAATATTTACATATTTAATTTTCCCTTATATACTAATTTTGTTGATGATATTTGAGTTCAATATAATGAATTTGAGTGTAATTAATAAATAAATAATGATTTTGGCATAAAATAGAATTTCTTGAAAAATATTAAATCAGACACTTTTTTCATTTTTTATACAATATATGGAGCTCTAGATGTCGGATTGGAACATTCTTTATATGGATAAAAAGCAAAGAGAGAGCTCTACAACTTTTATGTTGAGGCCAAAACCCAATTCTGTCTCCAAGAATTTCGAATTTTGCTTGAAAGTTGAGAACATAAATTTATCCAAGTCTGACCTTTGCACAGTAATTTGACCATAACTGGAGCTGCAGATATTGAAATGAGGAGTTTCCACTTGCATCTTCAAGCTAAGATCCAGAAATACAACTTTCATGAAGATCAAAATGTGAAATTCCACTAACATCATTTCACCTACCATTTCATCTACCTTTTTCACTTACCATTTCATCTACCATCCCACCAACTCCATTCTTTCATATATATATAGTCATCCTCTCCCTCACATACATATACAATTTTATATCCATTACTTTCCTCTTTTCTCTACATATATACACCATCTTAGAGTAGTTTAATGCATTGAATTTGCTTCTTGCATGCCTCCTTCATGGAAGGCTTAGGTAGTCTTTCTTTATATATGGTATAGATTGCCACCTACATGGAAGGTTTTACCTCCTAAAGGGACGGCTAGATTTCTCCATTTTCATGCATCTAATGGTTGTATTTTTATGTTTTAGAATTTAATAATTAAGTTTTATTCAATGTTTATGAATTTTTCAATTTATTTTAGTTTTTTTTAATTTTATTATGAGCTAAATTTTTATTTCCCTAGGGTGATAATGTAGTTTACTAATGACGGATTGAATCTTAACTTATTAAATCTAGTTTTAATTTTTTCTTCATAATTGAGTTTTAATTATTATTCTTAATGCTTTTGATTAATTAGCCATCTTTTGAATAATTCAATATGCATGTTGACATAGGAAGAAAATGCATGTGTGTAGATCCTATAATTAAAACCATAGCTTGCATATGAAATAGAATTATATTATATGAGTTGTGTAGTCTTAATGAATTCCATAAATCTTAATGCATGATTAATTGCTTGAATTCATATAGAAATATATTAGATTAGTTATTAATTATAGAATTGCTTGACCTTGAAAAATACTAGTAATTAAATGGGGGAAACTTGGCTATCAATCATATAGAATAAATTGGACTAGAATAGATAAGTGATTCAATCCAGAATTTGCTAAGTGAAATATGATCCTTAGGGCTTTTTCTCAGAGTTGCTTTCATATTATTTGCACTCATATTTAATCATTTTTTATTTTGTACTCTCAATCACCAACTAATCAATCGACTAAATAGAATTAAATTATCCATTTTGGTACTTAGTAATCAATCCTCGTGGGAACGATACTCTACTTACTGCTGTATTACTTGTTATGTATACTTGCACTATTTAATAAACTATTTACACTCGTAGCACTTTAGTTTCTAAAAACAAATCTAAAAGGTTATAACCAAAGATTCTTGGTGAAAAATGTGTTGGTTTTTTTTATAAAAAAATTCTATATACCATAAAGATGTTACTCTTCATGGAAAATGTTATTTTAAGTTCTGTTAGTTCATGAGGGTTCAAAAATTTAGCATATAGTTATAACTTTTAATTAAAAATGTGTTACTTCAAAAAGTAACTCTTCAGGAACCAGTTTCAATGCTCATCGCAACGATGAGCACTAAGAACTATTCATAGTAGGGAAATTTACGTAGTTTAAATAAAATTTCAACAATTTAGATTTAAGATTTTCAACTGATGATTTTTAAATCGAAAAATTATTTTTTGAAAAGCTGTCAATTAAGATATTATCTTCATTTTATATTTTACACATTAAAATAACTGTTTTTAAAAAAAGTAAAAGGAATGAAAATCTATCTAAATCATATCTAAACGATCTACAATGATAAATATCTCTCAATGCATATCATTATGATGAGCACTGAAACTAGTTCTTATCACTTCAAGGCCTATAAATATCTATTATTATCAGTCCATTCAGAAATACAACAACACATAACACACCATACAATAAGAAGATCAAATTCATTATCTCAAATTATTATTTTGTAAAAGTTATTGTTGTCTTATCTTGAGTGTTTGTTAGGAGTGAGATGCAATCCATATTCAAGGGTCTTCATTGTATACTATAAAAAATTCTCCCAACAATCCAAATTGTATCCTATAATATATGAATAAGTCACGAATTAAGCCTAAAAGAAAGTGTTATCTAACCTTGAAAATATTATACACTACTTTCTTGTTTATCTCTTCTTCTTGTACTCCTCAAATATCTAGTCTACCCAATGCATTGTACAATTACTCAAATATTTATTGGAGTCAAAATCAATCTCTACTTTTTTGGAAAATTTTACTTGCATGCTCATATCAATGGGTTTTTTTTTTCCTTTGTAAGACATGTTAACTTATGAAGGATTACTATATTATGGCTCAAAATTATACTCGCTTCGGCCCTTATTAAGACACTTTTTAAAAAAAAAAGAGATTGTCTTTAATACAAGTCATCAAGTGGGTTATTAATTACTACTGTTAGATTTTAATATATGTAGAATCTAATTTGCACAAGTTAGGTCTTACATTTACGATGAGAGGAGTACATTATTTTAATATTATCTCTATTTAAAATCTCATTAATTACAACTTTATTTTATGATTTTTTGAATGTAATTCATAATATTAAATATTGGTAAACTTGAAAATTTCTTTTATTTTTTCAAACAAAGTTAATGACTGAATCATTTTTCCTTAACATTGATGAGATGATTAGATGTGCCTTGTAATGTTAATAAGAATAGAAGGAAGTATTATCTAACTACTAATCACATAGTTATTAGCCTAAATTTAGAATTTTAATCTCTGGATAGCAGCTCCAGTATATGCGTCATTAGGTTAAATATACTAAAATTAAACCCATAATTGGAGGGTTCCATCGGTAAAACGTTATTACTAATTATTAAAATCCCTCTTGATTTGTTGTAATACGTATTCACATACGCGCGCGCGCAATAGTGATGCTCAGAGAGGACGAATCTATCGCGTGCAACACTTAAATATTTATAAAATTCAATCTTTCATAATTTATTTCTTTTAGCTTATTATTATCAATTCATTCGTATTACAAGGCTTGCAATGTTTCTATTCCATTCTCACTCAACAATATATCAAACCTAGTATTTTGTTGATGGATCATCGGATTCAAATTTGTCAACTTGCACAAATGGACTAACTGAAGTTGAGAGACTAAATTTAAACAAATTAAAAAAGAAGTATTAATTACTCAAACAAATATATAATAAGACATGAGATTTGGGCAAACCATTCATTGCATTTGTATGCAAAGTTGCAAACAATAAAGGGAATTTACACTTACGAGACACAAACAGGCTACAACCTTTTTTTTTTTTTTTTGAAAGCAAAAATCTTAAACTTCCTATTTTTCAACCTTCATCAGCGGAAGGGATAAATCGGATCACTTTTCAAGTCATCTTATATATCACTTAGCAGGCTTCCAACATTCTCTCTCCAATACAACTTCTAAATTATCATCGTATATGGCGAGAACAGAAACATACATGTGTGAATAATGTGGTCAACTATGTTAATTATAACATAATGAATATAGCTAGAGCCATCACCTTAAACCAATAATAATGGCTCAGACAGTTATATTTTATTGTTGGCTTCTATATATAATGAAAGATGATCAAATCCTAGAAAGAAGAAAAAAAATAATACACACACTACGAAGAATCAGGAAAGCATAATCCTAAGTCTTGGCTTGCTTCACTGTTATGAGGTATCATGTTCATGGGAAAGTTGGTGTGTGCAAAGAAATTTGCAGAACCAGAAGTTGACGTATCTGTGAGATTTGAAGCAAACAAATGGTCCAAGCTTTCCACGTCATCACTGTAATATTCTTCCCCAATATTATTAGTAATATTGGTTTGGCCATAATTATTATTATCTGATGATGATCTTATTCCCAGACTAGGGCTATCTAGTTGAGGAAGATCAACAAGTTGTTGGTTCTGCTGATCCAAATTGATCAAAGGATGAAGATGATGATGAGGACTTAGGCTTGTACCTTGTTGATGATGATGAGAGGCATTGTTATTCATCAGAAAGTGATGGGTTTGATTCAGAATCTCAGAAAATGAAGAGATCAAGGGCCTTCCATGGCTGTTGATCTCATGGTCTCTGAAATAGCACTGTGCTGCTTCGAAACCTGGCCTCATATGACTTGGACTTGGCTTTTTGAATGCTCTACACACAACCCATCCTTCTTCCTGCATTATTACCATTCTATCAATCAGCACAATAATAACAAGTCTTATCCAATGATGTCTCATGTAGGCAGCTGGAGAGAAAAACAAAAGACGTCTTATAAGAATCTAAATAATTCGCCCTCTCAATGCATTTTAAAACCGTACAGAGTAACTGGGTTCAAAGTGGATAATATCAAGAGCAAGGTGTTGGATGTTACTATTGTACTATATTAATTTTTGGATAAATTTTTTACCAAAAGATGCTCAATAATACACACATAGATGTAATTAGATAAATTTTCTCATGATCACTGATCAGTGACACACATATATCTTGTTTGATGTAATAATAAATGAGAACATGAGTAACAAGCATATTGATAGGCAAGTCTGTATGTGGAAGACTGGCTTGTACAAAATGTCACAGGCATAACAGGTAATATGGAAAAAGTGCAAGCAATATTCTGACTTGTGATTTGCACTTTGCCTCTTGGCTTTTCTAAAGGGCATAAAAGTAGCTTTTACGAAAAGCGGACATGCATGTTTTCTACTGCATGCTTGAAACACAAGTATTTATGTATAGATTAATATTTCTTTTTAACATATATTGTACATAATATATTTTTTGGGTGAAATATATGCAGGCCTAATATATATATTCGTGAATATGCAATGGTGGGTATATGAGAAAAGTTATAATTATATTAATTAATAGGCTTTAAATTTTGTTTAATTGTCCTCTCAAAATTTAAGTAGAAGTGACAGATAGACAATTAAAGAATAAAGTATCTATCCGCTATTGCTACAATTGAACCAAAAAAATAGTCCTTTTCATTGGAATATTAGTTCTCAAGTTCAATATATTTCTCTTTGGATGCTCATGCACAATGTCTCAGGACCAAATAAAGTACACGCAAATGTAATTGTGAGTTTTGGACTTTCTAAAAGGCAATAAGAGTGTTAAAAGTCCTTTAAAGTTCTTATACTATACATAAAGTTTTCTCACACTTCTTTTTAATTTTTTTATGAATTTTACGTGATCTTATAAATATAAACTCAACAGAAATGGAGCTTAGCTTTTAAAAAGACTAATGAGCATGCTATATATCATCATTATAGGGTTGAACTTGAAGCCGATAAATCAATTTTTAGCCCTCTCAAATATAATATTAGTACATTAATATTCTCAAACTCTATATTTATTAGAATATATATGTATACACACACACACACACACAAGGGGGACAATTTTTTTTATGTTAAAAAATTAATTATTACACGTTTAATTATACCTTCTCTTTGATTGATTTTCTTGGGCACCACTTCTCTTATGCTTTGTTTATTTCAAATAGTAGGGATTAAACCCTGCCATCATATACATGTCAATTTTGTAGGCGTCATGTGATGTAAGCCACTAACTCATTTTCTTTACTTAAATGGTTAAAATCAATAATACCCCAATGTTAGAGAGACCCATATAACTTGAAAGACATTATTTAACGTTTGAATGATGATGACGATTTAAATGTGTAAGGGATTCATAATTAATTAAAAGGAAAAGAAATTAATAGAAGCAGCTAAAGATAGATTAGATTGATGAATAAGGATGAAGATGTAGGGACTTGCCTGAGGAGGGGCATGTTCAGAAGATTGGAGGCGATATTCATGCATGATCCAGTCAGATTTCCTACCATTAGGGGCACGTCCTTGGTAGAACACAAGAGTCTTCCTCATTCCTATGATCTTGTTCTTTGACATCACCGCCTTGTCCCTCCCCGTCGCTTTCCAGAACCCCGCTGCCGTCGCCCTATTCATCCTTGTCCCCGTCGGATACTTCTTGTCCTTGTGGCTGAAAAAATACCACTCATTCTGCTCCTCATATCCTAGCCTGCATCTATCTGCAATACATATATACGATTGATCAATTAGGCAGACAGAGAGGCATTGTTATCACATCATTAAATTTTTCATATAAATGTTCAATTTCGTCCTTCATTTATTACCATGTAAACCTTGTCCTCTTAGGGCATGTTTGGTTTGCGGGGAGGGTGGGAGGGGAAAATTATAATTTTAGACAAAAGAAACCTAAAATTTACCCTCTTATTTTTTTAAATTTTGAGTTCCCTCTCAAAATTTACTCTCTGATTCCTTTTAAATTTTGGGTTCCTGTCCAAAATTTAAATACCTTCAACTCAAAAAAGTAATTTACCCACCCTCTCATTCCCTCCCCTCAAACCAAACACACCCTTAGGTAGATATATATTAAATCAGGGTAAAATTAAAAAGTAATCAAATTTTAAGACATGATTAGTGAGAATTAAGGTTTCTCTTGGTTTCAGTGAAACATGTTAAAAGTGACTTATTAGTAGGATAAGGAGAGTTACGTTGGTAGAAATTACTCTTAATATATATATATATATAGTGTATGTACCTTGTATGTCCCATGGTTCAATTTTGTAGAGATCTAGCTCAACAATGACATCTAGGTTGATTTTGAGTGAGTTAATTTTCCTCTTGAGGTAAAATCCTACAAGTTCTTCCTCTGTTGGACGGAATCTAAATCCTGGTGGCACACATGATTCCATATCCTCCATTGAAGATCTCTCCTACAAACACAAATTAGAGAGCATTGGAGAAAGACACGTTAGAGGCTTCAAGCCCACATATATATTTATATTTATATATATATATATATATATATATATATATATGTGAGCGCTTATAATTTATAGTCTTTTTTTTCCTTTCATATTGTACACTGCGCGTGGGGAAGAACACAACACACATGATGATATATATAAATATAAAGAAAATTACATGTGGTCTAGAATTATGACCAATTAAGGACGATGGATTCACCTCTCCACTTAGCTTTTAATTTGCTTATCGTTGAAAAAAATATCAAACCACCTCACAATTCTAAAGTGCCTAGGTAGGTAGGTAGCTAGCTAGGGCTATATACACAGTAGTAAGTGATGATGGTGATGATGATGATGATGCAACTTCTCAATTGGACCCAGTTTCCCCCAACACACACATGTGCATTCACAAATGGCAGACCATTTGTGGAACCCACCAATCAAAGGATATTAACTAACAAGAGACACATATATTATTAGTTCCAACTAGTTCTCTGCATGAAAAAGGCTATAATATATATATATATATATATATTGTGCATAAATTAAAAAAAAAGGAGCAAATATGCCGAAAAGCTTGACTTTGCTGGCCGAAGCAAAGCATGTCTCGATCGTGTGTTTGTTTGAGTGAAGTGCACTTTCATCAACTCGTGGTCTGATCGATCACTACTAGCTGGTGGTGGAGAAAGACCTGTCTATATATATGGAAAAGGAAAACAGAATTTTGGGGCTCTTAATTAATTAAGCATGCCAGACAAAAAAAAAAGGTTTGATTTTTTCCCCCACCAATCTAGAGAGAATCTAGCTAGTGTTCAGACTTATTATTGGACGATGTAATCACCCACCTCCTTGACTCTTAAAACCCAATGATCATTAATATCATCTCATTTGGACAAACTTTGATTTGTCCACTTCCATATTATTACAAGGCACTTGGATTTCCTCACATCAATATATAATTATCACATCTTATCTCGTTATTACTATATCTTTGACTCTTTTCTGGTTTGCTCTGTCTTAAAACAAGCCAATAGAAATTTATAGAGAAAACTCAGAAAAGAAAGATTACAGAATCAAATACAAGAGCTCATCGATCTAAGAATTTAACAAGATAACCACAGACAAAGACCATAGATCGATGAGATCATCAGCTTTAAAGTTGTGCAGAAACTTTTTGAAGAGAAACTATATATATATGAAGGATGAGATGGATGGTACTCACAGAAAAGTGATGGGGTGATGTCATGCTTGTTGGATCTTGAGCTGATGATGACAGATATCAAAAGATGAAGATGGTTATATATAGGATCGGAGCAGAAGCACAATGAGGAAGAAAGAGGCTTATAACTTGAAGATAAAGAGGATTGAAGAAGGAGGGAGGCGAATATGTTTGTTAGGAAGAGCGAAAGAGAGGTATTTATATAAGGCCAAGGATGTATCTAGATGGATTGTATGTGAGATGTGCGTTTGTTGTTCAGAAAAGGAACACAAGAATAATAATAATAAATATATTTATATTTGTTATTACATATATATATATATACACACAGATAAACAAAAACATGTTGAAGAGGAAGTTATTGATTGCGCGTGGGGTGGCAGATAGATAGAATGGTGTTTTTGTTTGGACGGCGTGACACTGAGATTTCACGCCACCCCCCTTCCCCTCCCACCACTTTTATCTTTTAATCTAAACCCACACTGCCCCCCCTCTCTCCTGCTTCGGTACTAAATATAATGCCTGTTTGGGTTAGTAATAGAAGCTGCTTTTACAATATGATTTACGGTGTACGAGATAAATATGTGAGAGGAGTTTTATCTCAACTTGTATAAACGTATTTCTCAAATATTAACTCAAACAGGCCCGTAGAAGTTAGATAATTAATTCGCAGAGCCCAAAAAAATTAATCTAGTTAGTTATTTACAAAAATATATGTGTTAGTTTCTCTAAAATGCCTATTTTAATCATTTTTATTAGAAACCACTCCCATGATGAAAAACATGTGTAATTAAGCCCAATTACTAAAAAAGTAAGGGTGATAAGGACTCATATGTGTAATTGACCAAAAAAATTATGTGTAATTAATAGGGATAGTTTAGAGAAAAAATTAAAAATTTTGGTAGACATATTGCATTGAGATATTATTTTTGGGACCAACATAAACCACTATGTTAACTCGTATAACATTTAGGACCAGAAGGAGTAATATGCATGTGCCTTTTTATTTTCTCTTGCATAATTTTCATAGTTGAATTACGTTTGTGATTTGGTCAAGTATCAGCCTTAATTTCTCTCTAAATTTAAATTGCTTCATTCATAATTCAACTCCTTTTGTCTTGTTCATAAATTTACTTATATCTTAAATAGTTTCATAATTTGTTTTGTGATTATATATAGTTTTAGTTTCTCTATAACTATTGTTACTGAGGCTTGGGTATAAATAATAAACAAATAGCGAATATAAACAAGTCACGAGTGTTTGAATGACGTATAAATAAATTACAAGGGGAATAATAAATACCTTTTTTGGCCAAACGAAATATATAGATACAGCTACCACAATTAAAATATTTCATCCGCAAACAATTGTATTATCATCTAATCTTAGGAAAGAAAAGATGGAGTCCAGATATATAACCGAAGTGATGTATCTCGACAAGCAAAGTAAAACTATAACTATGTATGTGTTATTGTCTATTCTTAAAGTAAATGCCTATCTCTATTTTTACTTTGCATTATGGTACATGACAGCCCCAACAATCTAGCTAGGGTTTCACCTTGTCTTGTCTGGTTTGGTGCGCCGTCCCTCGACATTTGGCACCACTACCATGTTGACACCTGGCACTTGTCAGTTTTCCATAGCCGTTGTTATCAAAGGTTTCATCATTTTCTTTGATCTGTGTTTTGGTGTTTTCTTATGCATTAATTTATGCCTACCACAAGAGCTCCACCGTGTATAGTTATTGTCACCTTTTTCCCTCTCTCGTTCTAACCACACACACACACACACACATATTCGTCAGATCATCAGCCTTTTGTTTTGTTAATTGGGCGAAGAAACATGTTCCAGCCAAAACTTATCTTTTAGTAATTAATCAAACCAAAAACAATAATTAAGTTGTGAATGCGCAGTGTCAGAACTCAGAATTGTGGGATCAACATTGAGATTAATTTACAATGGACGCACTTCACGATATATATAGAATTGAAACCAATTCAAATAATCCACTAAACTCGTTCAAATTAAAGCATTAACTTTCATTGAACCTTATACTCCTGTTTTCACAGACATCATTAGGGAGATGAGAGAAATTTGTCATGCATTACTAATAATTAGTTTTGATCATTTTTTTAGAAAGCTAGTAAATGTGCTAACTAACTCACTTATCAAGCTCACGAAGCTAATTAAAGAGTGAAAGAGTGAAAGTGGAAGAAACAAAAATAAGATCTTCAATGAAAGTGGAAGACACAATTGACATGAATAAACAAGATTTTTTTTGTATCCAATATACTTATATCCGTAATTATTGGGTCAAATTATAATACTGTTCGTTCAAATTGGAAATGACCCTCCCAACATAATTTTTGTTAACTACAAGGTTTGAATTCCACTTAAAGAAAATCAAGTTCTGTTCATTTAACCCAACAATATATTGTAGGTAAAGAGACAAAATCTTTGTTTTTGATGTATACTTTCTTTAATTGTAAAATTAATCTTTTGGTCTATATGGTTTCAACTCAATTGTAAACCAGTTCCTAAATTTTAAATCGGTATAACTCAATTCTTATAGTTTTGATTTGAAACTCGGTCCATAAACTTTAACTCACTACAACTCAATTTCTGTAGTTTTAATAATAAAAAAATTTTAGTCCTTAGCTATTACTAAAAAGCAGTAATTAGCAATAAAATTGGATGATTCTGTTGCTAAATAAACTCTCACTAATTAATTCGTGAAGAAATTCCATCGCTAATTGACTTTTTTTTATAGTATCCAAGCTTCATTAAATATATAATTTTATTTTCTAATATATATATATACATACACATATAAAAACCAATGTTTTAAATAGTTAAAACTATAAGGACTGAGTTGCATTGAGTTAAAATTTAATCATTAAAGTGTAATCAAGTCAAAACTACAGAGATTGAGTTACATTGAGTTAAAGTTTATTAAAGACCCAGTTACAATTGACTTAAAAATTATAATGATCAAACAATTAATATTCCCCCTTCCTTAATTAACCATGAAATCATGGTATTCTTCCCTCATGGTGAGATTCATATTAATAAAATTAGCTTATATATCCTTCTTCCTTTATTTTTCAAAAGAACACCAGTTACAATTTGTTCATATGTGTGTTGTGTTGTTCATTCTTTGTCATGGCTTTTCAATCTGTAGTGTAAAGTCATCAACCAAATTTGATGGTTCAAGTTAGAAGAGACCTTTTTTGTTTATCCTAAACATAAGTTAGTGTTCAATGACTTAAATATAATGAGAAACATAATATTTTTTAATATATATATCCGTTCCGAAAAGTACTAATACTTAATACCCAAGGTTTCTTTGAGAGCAATTCACTCTTTTGCTATTATAAAAACTGATAGAGACCATACGTGGAGCCAAAAGGTCTTCTATGGATTTATATAAATAATGTATGTTTTTAATATAATTAAAAGGACAGTGCCTACACACTTCGTATTATAGAATATTAGTGTCCTGACCTATACGTATTATATTTAATTTCATGAAAAATTATTCATAGGTTGCAAGTAAGAAAATTAAAGGGAAAACCTCGTTCAAGTCCCAAGGACTTAAAAAAATATAAAAAAATGTCTCAGTGTAAATTCCTTTATAAAAAAAGTCACAATGCAGAATCATCAATCAAAAAAGTTTCTAGAGACATCAATGAAATAGATTCCAAATGTGAACATACCTTGTTGATAAGTATATGTGACTATATTGACAAATCATAGAGTAACAATTAACAAGCTCTTATATATTAACTAAAACAGTTCCCGATGACAAGTGTATGTGATTATATTGACAACTCATAGAGTAGTTATTGATAAATCCATTTGTCTTAACTACATCAACTCTCGTTGACAGGTATATATCACTATATTAACAAGTCATAAAGTGGTCATTAACAAACCCATATATGTCATTGAGGTTCCTATAAAGGATTCTACATTGGGACTTTGTTGATATTGTTTTCTTGTTCTTAGAACCTAAGTGAAATTTTCCCGAAATTAAATACTAAAAGTCTCAAAAATAATAGTTTTGTAAATATATGCAATGTAAATACAAATGTGACTTATATATGAAATTTTTCAGACCTATACCTTAAACTTATAAGTAATTTGTGGAGGGTATACAAAAGAATTGAAAAATAATTTACAAGTATCGTATTAGTTAGAACATAAAACTCATCGTTTCCAATAGAATATTGATATGATAAAGCTCCCAAAAATAATTTCCTATTGATATATATATCAGTATTTTTGTTTACAGATTAAGGTCAGAACAAGCTGAGAAGGTATGCTAATTAATTATGTGTACTTTTCTAGGGTTTATTGTCTTATTTTGAACTTTGAAGTGGACCAGCCGACAAATAAATACTAAAATACATAAGCTGTAACAAATAAAGGTTGATTATTTTAAGGAAAATGACACCAAGATCCCAATTAAGAAAAATAATATTGAAAAAGTCTTATATAGCTTGTCAATGACAAGTGAAAGAACAACTATTGATAAGTGAACGAGCTATCATTAATAAGCGCTAAAACTTTTATGACATTATTTTCGTTAATTAGGACTTTATGTCATTTTCCCATTATTTTAAATGCCAATCACCTACTCTATACCCTCCAAAGACTTGAATATGTACCTAAGAACTACACTAATGAGTAATATGTGACAAGTATTAATTTATCATGGTAAAAAGAACAGAAGTATATTAATTTATCATAAGTCGTAGCTGTGAGTTTTCAAAAGCTATCCTACTTAAATATTTTATATAAATAATTTTTAATGATATTTTATATAAATAAATATATAAATAAGCTACAAGGGTAGGACGTGTATGAATTCCATCCACTAAATTGAAAGGGCAGTCATCAAAAGCCTAAGCCTTGTACATAAAGCTTACTATACTGTACCTTTTATATTAGTTACTCCTCTTTTAAATATATTTAATATATATATAACCTAATTATTTAATTCAAAAAGATTAAGAAATAAGTTAAGGTATTTTTTTTGGGTACTAATATGTGTCAATAATTTATGATAGATTTTCCCCCTAAAATACCCATCTAATCTATTGAACCATATTATATTAGCTTTCACTTATTTAAATTTAAAAACAAAATGATGTAGCATTAAATAGGGATGCTTCGAGAAAAATAATTAATGTGATGGTACAACTATAAAATAAGGATTTAGTGGCGCCCCTCCTATGACATTTCTTTAAAGAAGTGCCATAGATAATTTTTCAACAAAAAAAAAAAAGTTAAGAAGCTATGGCACTTCCTATAATAAGTGTCATATATAGCTTGTATTAGGCTTATGTGGCACTCTCCTTAACAAGCGCCACACAAAACATTCATAAGAAAAAAAATGAAAGTCCTAGCTATGGCGCTTTCTTAAAAAAATACCATAGCTGTTTTTTTTTTAATTTTTGGAGCCACAGGCTATTGGCTCCGTAAATTCCTTCTCAATCGATAAAGAGCTTATAGTTCTTTGTACATCATTTTTCCATATGGTTTATTACTGAATATCTCATTGTGTCCTCATATTTTTCCCCTAAATTCTTCTCATATAACACATGCCTAATCTCTACTTTAGGTCTGTTTCTTATGTTGCTTGATTGCTTCACGGACAAATGGAACGTTACTTCATGCATGCATATATACGTTATTCCCCCATTGGCATGCTTGCCAAGGCCACAGTGCTTGGCCTAGGCAGGCACATGGTGGCTACAGTTGGCCTTGGCAAACTGTTGACTTGTGAGGGCTAGTGCTAACACTTTCTAGGTCAAGCGCTGGTCAAGGTTTAATGGACAAACCTTGGCCCTGGCCGGCGCTTGGTGGGCCAAGCGCTAGCTAAGGCCCCTTGTCAAGCCCCTATTAGTTTTTTTTTTGGTTAAGCCCCCTTAGCCGACTCTTTCCCCACCTTAGCTGGTGCTTGCTAACCAAGGTTTAGTGAATAAACCTTGGCCGGCACTTGGTGGGGCAAGCGCCGACCAAGGCCCATTGCCGACACCCTATCATGTTTTTCTTTTTTCTTTTTGGTCAAATATGCTGCAACCTTGAAAGGCTGTAGCTTTGTCGCATGTGCAAAAGTTGTCTTCCTTCTCGATCTATATATTATCTAAACTAATGAGAGAGTGAGTGATCAGACACCACGCGCATAGAGATTGAGAGTAAGAGTTAAGAGCTACTACCACCATAGCGGAGAGATCACAGAAGGCGATCGAGCTTCAATCATCACCTTCATTCCTCCTTCATATGCTAAGGACATGCAAGTTTATTATTAGCTAACCCCGTTAATTAAGGCAAGCTTCAGCACATTCTTTCCTTATTTATTTATTTTGCCAGTATCCTTCTTTCCTTATTTAATTTATATGGTTTTGGCATTAATTGTCTTATTATCTTTACTTCCATTTAATTTGCCAATGCTTTAATTTCCCTTAGAATTATTTCAATAGGGGGAATTTAGATAATATTTTTTTGTATTATTTTAACTTATCTAATTTTTTTTCATTTAATTACAAGCTAAGAAGTTGGTAGTTTCACTGTCACCATTCATTTCTTCACTTAGCTTTCACGTGAATAATGGAGACAATAATATATACTATACTTTCTAGTCTTGCTTTTCATTTTTCTGACTTAATAATAATAATAATAATAATAATAATAATAGTTACTTTATATCAATTAAGGTTACGTTTGAAGGATGATAATAACAAGGCGTCTAAGATAGAGTAAAGCACATATTTGGGATGCAATGGCGCTTGTACAACAAGCGCCATAGCTCCATTCACCATTTAATTTTTTTTTTATATACAGAAGGGATGCTATGGCGCTTGGTGTCCAAGCGCCATAGCTTTTATATATGTTCTATACCGCTTAAGGTAAAAGCGTCATACAAGGTATACAAATTTGCCGCCCCCGGCCGCCATTATCGTCGTCTTTCGTCTTTCTCCTGCGTCCTCCTGCACTCCATTTTCTAGATCTAATTGGTCCCCACTCTACCTTTCCTTATCCATTGTCCCGACGCCTTCCTCTCTTTGATGGCTACTATTGGAAGCTTCGTTGGTCCCACTGTTTGTTTTTTCTTGTCTCAACGTGTGCATTTCTTCAAAATTTTTGGTCACCACACTTCTGTTATAGTACAAAGTTTGGTTACTCACATGTTCTTTGCTTTGGCTCTGCCTTGTACGAGAAGTTTCCCAACTCCTAAGTTTTTTTTAGGTACGTTTTCTTCTTCTTCTTCTTCTTCTTTTAATTTTTGGTAAAATCTGTCGTGAATATTATATGTGTGCTCATGATTTTTTTTTTCCAGATATTTATTTGAAGTTTCAACTGTCTTCTTAAAGCTTAGTCTCCTAGTTGTTTTTTTCCTGTCTCAACCTCTTACAGAAGTTTTTGCTAGCTTGTAAGTATTTAAGTATATATTTTTTACAGAACTGTAAGTCGTACATTTTCATGCACCTTTTTAAATTTGGGAACTTGAAGATTTATCATCAATTTAGAATAGTCGATTGCTTGAGATTTCTTATGTGTCATGCCAATCATTAAATTAAAGGAATATTAAACTAGCTAGTTAGAGTGTTAAATATCATTGAACTATGTAATATTCTTTTGATTTATTTTTGTTGTGAGTTGTGAAAAATTAGTATGATTCATGTTGCGAGAATTAATTGGTTGATTATTTGTGGCTTTAATAGTGTTTAATACTTGAAAAACTTCAAATTTGATGACGTTATGCTGCAGAATTTTTTTTAAAATAAATGGCAAAAGATAAAAGTAATTAATAACTGCAAGAGGCAAACAACTAACTACTTTTAAAAATATATATGTTTAAAGTAAAGATGGATCGAACATGGATGTCATCTAATTAATCCTCTAGATAATATATAGATTGGGTGAAAAAGTTTATTAGATTTGCAAGCGAGCATACAAATGATCCTAACTTTCTATAAAGGCACTTATCCCACAATCTATTATTGCACACGGAACGTGCGCATAGATTCGTATTTGTTTGCCCACACCTCATTGGCCAGCATATATTAGATGTGGAAGCACTATCTAATGATGTTAGGGATACCTTCATGTGAAGAGCAACCTCTAATATGCTTTTTATCGTGTCATACAATCCGGGGTAAGTTATTTGCAACAGTATTTTAATGCATGTTTTTTTATTCTTCCACTTTTACTATTACATGATTGTCGAAGTAAAATCTTTAAAATATTTTAGCTTCATTGGAGGTAGTATACTTCCTCCGGCGCTTCACTAGATAAGCATCATAGCTTTTTATTAAAAAAATAAATAAATACTCAAGCTACGACGCTTTCATATATTCAGGAAGCATCGTAGCTTGTTTTAATGACGCTGGAAGCTACAACGTTTTCTAAACGCTATAGTGTTCTCTAAATTAAGCGCTATAGCTCGTATTTTTTGTAGTAGTGTGGATAAGAGTAAATACGATTCCATATTAAGGATCAAACCCAAGTTCAACAACGCCTATATTTAAGAAATACTCCGCTGGTTTAAAATAGAAGTAATTTTCAACCACCTTATCAAAAATAAGAAAAAGTATAGTAGTTTGCTCGTTAAATCTATCTAATATTTTTTTAAAAAAAATTTTCTTCTATTTAAATATGTCTCACTTCGCACCCTCTTTTTAGTATCCAATTTATGGCCAAAAAAAAAAAATCCAATGTGTACCAAGTACCAAATACCAAGTACCATTGATAAATAGAGGGAAAATTGAAAAGTGATCATTAATGCATAGCTCCTACCTAAAAGGCACCTTGTATCGTGTAACCCACGGAATAAAGGACTACACGCACACACTCACCTACTCAATACAACCTTGGACAATAGCAATATTAACTAACTACAACTTGTCAGTGTTGCATTATAAAATTAATTCCTCATTTGTTTAATTCTGACAAAGATGTCATTTTGTCTCAATATATACACTTTCGTACACACACACACACTTAATGCCTGTCTTGATCTATATACACACACATATATACTAATTCTAATTTTTAATATAAGATTCATTTTGATGAAGAAGTTGAAGTATAAAATAGATCTTATATTAAAAATAGGATATTATGGGCAGTACATATATATATATATATATATATATTTGAGTATATTTATAGCCAAGCTTCAGACGGAAGCTAACATCTGATGCTAAGTTTTTATTAGTTAGCTAGGTCGTTAATGCATCTCGACTGCTACGTACATATATTATTATAAATCAAAACAAATTAATGAATCAATCCTGTCCAACAAAAAATTTATGAGGTAAATAATACCATCCATGATGTATATATAAGAAATAGTTTGTTATTATAAAAAAAGAAATAACTTTTTTTATGAGGTAAATAATACCATCCATCATATATACATGTATACTTTCAAGAGTTGAACTTTCGACATTGACTGGTATTACTTATTACGGAAAAATTAACTTCAAATATAAGCCATGAACTTCATATGTATCATATATAGATTCATATGTGCCCGTGAAACTATCGACGTAATTATAAAATTTACATTACAATCACAATTAATAATCCCAAAATTGTAAACTATCATAATTAAGGTTAGTGGATTACAAGTCTACATGTGTGATGTTTGTGTATGTGTGAACGTGTATACAAAAAGACTAGTCGGGGTTTAATTAAGTAGACTGATTGAAGCTAACACGATTAATAATCTTTATTTTGAACGTATTATAATTCGATCATATATAATAGTATTATCTATATATTACCACAAATATTTGGTCATAATTAAGAAAAGAGGTTAACGTGTATGGATCATAATTATTGGGTCTAAAATCTATAAAGATTTGTTTTATATTTTCTTTTTTTTTTTGAATACAAAGGCAAGCATAGCTTGAAAAGATAACAAGACCTAAGGGACAGGTTCTAAGGAATGTTCATGAGGTATATCCCCGCATTCCAAGGCAAAAAGGTGAAAGCATTCCATAGGGGAAACGCCTATCTCCATGCAATCCTGGCTGATCAAATGAGCCGTTTGCGCCAAAAAGTCAGCACAACGAGTACATTCCCTATGTGTATGGGACATCTCTAAATCCCAGTCGGAATAAATGAGGGATCTGGTATCTGAAACGATATCATACAAAGGGTGATCACCGCCGCAATTGGTAGATAGTAGGTGGATGGCCTGAAGAGAGTCTGTGAATAGCCTGATTTTCTTGAGACCCAACTGCTTACATAATTGAAGGCCGCTTTGGATTGCACGGATTTCCGCAGCAGTTGGGATAGCATTTCCCAACTTCTGTTGAAATCCACGTATCCAGTTACCCAGGCTATCACGGATAACACCTCCGCAGGCTGCCTGACCACTACTGAAAGAAGAACCGTCTACATCAATGCGGAAGAAGCTCTGAGCAGGGGGTTCCCAGCGGACGAGTCCTATATCTAATAGTTGGAAAATCTGGTGATGAAGGCGTCCATTAAGTGCACTTTCCGAGAGATAGTATAGGCATCTGTGAACTATCTCCTTTGGGTTGACAGCTGAACCATCGAACGCTTTGCAGCAACGGTTTTTCCAAAGGAGCCAGCACGTGGTAGAGAATACTCGTTGCCATGCCCATCTAGACATCCTCCTATTCCCTGGCGAGTTCTTTAAGTTCCAGAGTAGCCATTCTTGCAAATTACCAGAAAAAAACATAGTAGAGTATAGATTGTTAGTTAAAGAGACCCACACACGCTGGGCTTGCTCACAGTCTCTCAACACATGAAGGATACTCTCCTCACTATCACACTGGAAAGGACAAGTGTTTAGAACGCTCGGTATAAGTCTCGCTCGCATCACATTAGTCGGGAGTCTATCATGGAAGACTTGCCACATAAAGAGTTTGACTCTTTCAGGAATTCCCCAGTGCCATAGATCGCGCCAGTGACGTTGATCGCTCATAGTCTGCCGGTGGTAGAGCCAGTCATAAGCTGATTTCACGCTAAAGGAACCGTCAGGAGCATTCCGCCAACAAAAGACGTCATCCTCGGAGCCCGATGGCGGGGTAGTCATCAATATTCTATCAACCACCTATCTCAGAAGAAAGGTTTCCCATTTTGCTCTATCCCAATTGCCCGATTGGGATTTGAAGGAGCAAACTTGCGCCTCCATATCTATCAGGTGCATATTCCTCTCAATGAAGAATAGTAGAGGCTTGTCCATTGGGCCCCAACACTCCTGCCATGCATTTGTGTTACCGCCTCTTAGTTTTTTGCCTAGGCCCCTTTTAAAGTCATCCCAGACAGCCACAATGCCACTCCAAGCAGCTGATTGGTTGCGCCACTTGCGCACATGTGGAACCGAATCAGAGCCACAAGAGTACTTTGCGCGAAGACATTTCACCCATAAAGCATCTGGTTTCATGATAAGGCTCCAACACAACTTCATGAGAAACGCCTTGTTTTGGCATTGAAGGTCTTTAATCCCTAAGCCCCCATCACACTTTCTCTGTTTTAGAACATCCCAAGCAATCAGATGCATTTTTTTACTATTATCGTGCTGGTTCCAAAAGAAGTCTCTGCTTAGTTTTTCAATTGCTGAAAGCACTCCTTTTGGAACAAGGGTTGACTGCATCTGGTATTGCGGAATGGTAGATAAAACTGACTTGATGAGGACCGTACGACCAGCCATACTCAAAAACTTCCCCTTCCAGCTACTCAATTTAGTTCTCACCTTCTGGAGGAGCGGAGCAAAGGTCATTTTAACCATGCGTTTGTGTAAGAGAGGAACGCCTAAATACTTCCCAAGATCCGCCGTGAGACCAACCCCCACAATCTGACTCAGCTTGTAAGCTCTGTTGAAGTGGACATTCCTAGACACAAACATTTTGGATTTGTTCAGGTTTATTTTGTGCCCAGAAACCTGACAAAACAAATCCATAGCATTCTTCATTACTTCCAACTGCTCTGTTGAAGCTTCACCAAAGAGGAGTAGGTCATCTGCAAAGAATAGATGCGAAATACGCGGTCCAGAAGAGCTCAGACGAAGAGGATGCCAGTTCCCCATATCAACCTCGTGATGAATTAGCTGACCAAGTAATTCCATACACAGGACAAACAAATACGGACTCAGAGGATCGCCCTGTCTCACTCCCCTAGATGGGTAAAATTTTTGAGAGGGTGAACCATTCTAGATAATGCTCATGGAGGAAGTTGAAACACAATACATTATCAGCTTGACAAGATCATCGCCTATCCTAAGACTGCGAAGAGTGAATTCCAAGAAGCGCCAGTTGAGCCTGTCGAATGCCTTTTCCATATCAACTTTGACAACTATATAACCCTTATTGCCTCTCTTGTTCCTCATGGTATGAATAGCCTCCTAAGCTATGATGATGTTGTCAACTCCCTGTCTACCTGCGATAAAGCTACACTGGTTCTCAGCTACAAGATGACCCATGATCCCTTTGAAGCGATTGGCAATTACCTTGCTAACAATCTTGTAGCTAACGTTGCACAGGGAGATAGGCCTAAAATCTTTTATAGATGCAGGTTGGTCAACCTTAGGAATCAGGATGATGTTCGTCTGGTTAATAGTCCTCACTTCCTCCGGGTTGCTAAAGATGTTGGTCACCAAGTCACAAATTTTTTGCCCAACCAGATTCCACTGGAATTGGAAGAAATGGGGGTTCAATCCATCAGGACCCGGGGCTTTAAAAGCACCCATCTCAAAAGCTGTATTTTTTATCTCAATTGGAGATACCTGACACTGTAAGCGCTCAAGCTGAAAAGCTTCAAGAGGCGGGAATCTTGCCATCCAAGGCTGGGTGGGAGAAGACGTATTCTCTGAAGAATAAAGCCTCTGGAAGTAATCATGGGCCATATCACGCAGAAGGTTTTCATCCGAAACCCAGATCCCGTTATCATCCTTCAAAGCATCAAAATTACTACGTTTCCTCTTAGAAACTACACTGGCATGAAAATATTTTGTGTTTCTGTCTCCACCTCCAAGCCACTTACACCTTGCTTTCTGGAACCAGATCAATTCTTCTTGCAAGGCAATTTTTTGATACATGCCTCACAGCTGATTTTCAATCTTAAAGAGACCATCTTGACACCCCTCTCTGCTTCTGGCACGATCAATGCCCTCCAGTCTTCTAATGATCTCTCTCTTCTTCTTAGCTACATTCCTAACGACACGCTCATTCCATTCAGATGCGATCTTAGCAAACTGAGCTTGCCCTTGGGTCCAATCCCTTTCCAGCCAAGCTTCTTTAACCACATCATTGAATCCCTCTTCAATACACCAAGCCGCTTGATATTGGAACCTACCACCCCTAGTCCTGGAAGAGTTAGAGAAGCGGTCGGCAACAACAATAACCCGATGATCAGATTTGAACTTAAGATAGTGGAAAGCTTTGCCTTGAGGGTTAAGAATATCCCAGTTGAAATTGCAAAAAACCCAGTCAAGCCTCTCCTTGACCCCAGTCTTTTCCCAAGTAAATCTATCCCCCACGAAAGGCACTCTCATAAGATTACAACGATCAATGCAATTCTGAAAGTCTTGCATAGAGGAATGAATGGGGACAGCTCCTCCTACTTTATCATTAGCAGAAAGAATAGCATTGAAATCACCTAGAACCAGCCAGGGGATGGTCACCGTTTGGTGAATGGCATGCAGAGAAGACCATAAATCCCTCCTTTTCAATACACTAGTATCACCATAAACAAAAGTCACCAAAGAAGGATTCCTATTACTCCTATCAGAAATTTTGCAATGGAGTAATTGAGTGGTTGAAAAAATATACTCAAGGTTAAAATCCCAGTTATTCCAGAGCACCCAAATACCTCCTGCGTAGCCCGTGGCTTCTATTCTCAACCAATCATTAAACCCCAATTTTCTAACAACCTGATCAGCTCTACTCCCACTAATTCTAGGTTCCAATAAGCACATAATATTAATACCATATTTCCTGACTACGTCCTTCAAAATACGAGGAAACACGCTACCACCCGCTCCACGACAATTCCAAGAAGAAATAATCATTAAAGCACAAACAGAGGCGAAGGACAAAGACACTTACATGTCTGGTGGTTTACCCCCCACCGTGACCACCACTTCAAGGTTAGAAACAGAATGCACCTCTGAGCTAGACTCATGAATAACTTGCATAGGACTGGACGGAGCTAACAGAGTGATCGGAGGCTGAGAAGAGCCAGAAGAGTTCTGAACCATAGAATCCCTTGCTCGGTTAGACGGGCTGAGATCGGAGGTTCTGGAGGCTATTTCATTTCCACGGTGGCCATGCTTAGACTTAGAGGAGGAAGCAATGGGGCTTTTAGGATTGGCAATTGGAGGATCCTGTACGGGCCCAAGAGATTGCAAATTCCCACTAACCAATTTATGGGCCCTATGAGAAGCATGATTATTCTTCTTGACCAAACCAAGCACAGGAGCAGCCGACGGCCCCAAGCTCGCATCAATGGGCCCATTTAATCCCACCTTGTCCTCAATAGAGTTGGGCCCATTTGCAACACACTTTTGCTTCACCACAGCCCACTTTTTTACTCCCACGTGGAACCCCTTCTTTGACTTCATATGACCCTTGCTTCCAAGAGGCTTCACATGGCGAGCTGAACTCCCACCTTCCCCTGCAAATCGCCGGACTCCACCTGACACAGTCTCCCCAAATCCTGGTCCAGAGTTCAAACTTGGCTCGATTTGTTCACTGACTGGAGGATCCGTACAGGCTAGAACGTCGAATCTGGATTTAGATGCAATATCAAGCGCCATACCCCTTACCGACTCTGAATGGGATTTGACACCAGCGCTGGCTCTACTTGCAGGATTCCTCGGAAAGCGTGACTTGGCAGTTTTGCGCGGGATCATCCACGGACCAAATTGCTGTAGCTCAGGCGTGGGAGGAAGAACCGACGACCCCACCGGAACTGATGCTGGAACCAGAATTGATTGATCCTTCTTCGGCTCACCGTCAGGCAGAACCTTTGAAGGGCAATACTCTCTTCTGTGACCGTACTTCCCACAGGTAAAACAAATCACATCCAATCCTTCATATTCAATATTGAGAAGGCCCGATACAAAAATGATTTTTGGGATCAGTTTTTTCTGCAAATCAACTTCGACACAAATTCTGGCAAAGCGACCTCTGTGGATAATTGCTTCCTTAGCATCAGGATTTTCAATGGTATTAATATCAACCTTGAGGGTTTTCCCGATCAAATCCCCTATTCTCCACAAACACTCCTTGTTGTAACAGAGCAATGGGACATTCGGAATTATAATCCATGTAGCGACTCTTCCTAGTGGATTCTGAAATGGATCAAAGTGAGGAGACCACCTCTGCACTAGGATCGAGTGTTGCGATATTGTCCAGGGACCACCGAAGAGAATCTTTCTGTAATGAAGCTCCCACTGAGCATGGTCATTGAATTTAACCACATAGTAATTGTTAGGGATATCTATTAGATCGAAACTACTAATTTGCCAAACTCTGGCTAGATGCTCTTTAAGCCGAAAGAAGTTAATTCTAGCACCTAGGATAGTAATAATCAGGGAACTGGACCACGACCTTGCCCATCTATTATACTCTTCCTGCGAGATATGCAACATAGGATAGAAAGCCCTGAGCTGATTCAAATCATCTGTAGGCTCCGGTAATTCCCAAGGCTGGTCCAGAATATCAGATAACCTGGCAGCATCTTCCACGTTAAGATTGCCATGGGCAACACCGTTAAACTCTAATCCCTTAAAACCCATGAGTGATTCCTTATATGACAGAGCATGCCCTGAGTTAGCTGATGGAGAAGCACACACTAACTGGCCTGTTTCACTCCCTGGGGTTCCATTCTCGATAGCTATAGAGCAATCAAGACCAGCAGATATCAAAGCCCTTGACTCTCCATCCAGACCTGCAGCTTTCGAAGCCCCCAACGCTTCAACCGGCGGCGAAATACGATCGCCAGGGATATCCATCCAGAAAAAAAACAACAGATTTGTTTTATATTTTCACTGTTGCTTCATACACGTTTTTTATATTATATTATTATTTCCTGAGTTTCCATGAAAAAGGAAGTTTGAAATTTGATGCACAATGTTAGGAAAGAGTGCAATTTCTTATGATGATACCAGTCCTGTGCATATATTAATAAAGAAAAGGAAGCTTGGAAATAATAACATAATTAATTCAAATTTCAAACTGAATAATTACGAAAATAAATAATTGATCAATGTATATGATGATTAGTTTAGAATAAAAAAAATAATGCATAGCGAAAGGTTCCCCATTTTTCTTAAAAAATAATAATTTATTCACCATTATGAGGGAAGGACAAAAGGATTAATTTTAAGTGTCAAAACTGCAACTATAAGAAGCCTTATTGCCAAGTTGGGTGGGTTGGTTACATGGATTGTTTAATACTATTGGGTTTACTAATATTAACTAATTAAATTTTAAAACAAATTGTTAACTAAAAAATCACACTCAATTTATTGTGTTCTCTCTTCATTTTTTTTCATCCTTTTTCATAGAATTCCATGATGCTTGATCTACTTTCTACACCGGCGCATGCAATAATGAACAAATTCCATAGGCAAACAGAAAAGTACAGTTATACTGATAATAAGTATTTTTTTACAAACAGTCATTAATAGAGCAGAAATCGATAATAATGATAAATATGTACAGAATGTCCCAAAACTATTTTACATACAGACTATATACAACCACTATATTCATCTTGGGAAATGTACCCATTAGTTTCCCTTCTCTGCATCCTAGGCTTTCGAGCCACTAGCACCCACTGAGACATTTGGATTAGAAAAAAGGGTGAGATTCCAAGGAATCTCTGTAGAAACATACGATCAACATATAAAATGCAAAAATTAAATATGTAATGCACCGTATTAAGTAAAATGAAAAACTCATCATCCGTGTGTGTACACAAAATTCAGGGCCAACTAACCCGTTGAAACCCCTACATGTACCTCAGTCGGGTCCTTGACTACATCTAGGTAAGACTAGTGTACCTCAGCTAGGTCCTAGACCACAGCTAGGTAATGTGCCTCCAACATGTGTTCAAATCACAAAATACAGTAACACGCATCATCCAAATAGTTACATAGTATATGAGAGATAGTAGTCCCTACCTTAACCTCTTTCCTGTCTCAAAGGGTCCGCCTCGTAAAACGTGTCAACTATAGGCATCCAATGCAGTCTTAAAACATCAAATGTACAAGAAATAGGTCATAACCTATCCAAGTATCATTTTAGACACCTCCATAGTGTTTCTTGTGGTTATATTAGCCTATGATGAAAATTTACCAAAATGCCCCGGGACCCCGACCCGGCCCCGTTGTACCCGGCCCGATGGCACGTTTTTTCAAGTTTTTGACTAGGGCTATCCTGACATATTTTCATCCAAGGAATCCATTTATGGGCTCAAAATTACCAAAGTCAATGTCAAATTATGAAATTGCCCTTGGTAGCTCTACTTTTAGGATCTTAGGGGAGTTTCCGTAATTATGCTTTCTCGGCCTTTTCTGAAAAAGTGCCCAACTGTAACCCCACCTAATTTTCCTTCCTGAACCCAATGGAACCATCAAATAATTGAAAATCCAACTCCAAGGCCCTCTAACAGCCCTGGCCGAAATTATGACGTTCTCCAAGAAAAATCGGGGTTTTACGATTTCGACTCCGTAAACGCGTTCATTTCTACTCCTAACAACTTTATTAACCATCTAATTGAGCTATAACAACCATTTAGTACCAATTTGTGCAGCATAAACCTTAGGCACGCACTTTTCCAAAATTTATAACCAATGGTAATTCGGCGAAATTTCACTGATTAAATTGCCCACAGCAGTCAGAATAGTTAATATACGAAGATTTCGAAGTTACCTCAAGTTCCCACAAGTTTTTCCCAAATATGGCTGAAAACCCTTGTGCTCAACAACATATTTGAGCTTCCAAACCTTAAAGAACAAAGAGGAGTAGCTTAGGATCGGAGTTATACGCATTAGGAGCTAAATCGTCGGAGAAATCATCTTACCTTGTGATTTTTCTTCTTCTTTCTCTCTCAAGAATTCCACACATCCTCTCTCTCTCTCTATACAGATCTATTGCAGCGTGAAAATGGGCTGAAGAGAAAGATGATGATGTATTTATCATATATTTTGCATTATTTTATGCATTTGTTTCATTTTCCATAAATTCCAAAATCAATTTTATGCACATAAACTCTATGTACATGTAGCCAAGCAACCTAAGCCCAATCAATATTTTCTTATTTATGCCACATGTAGGAGACACCTAGAGGTCCCTCCCTATTGTCTCAATTGGCTTCACAACTTGTTTGGTTATGTATACACGTAAAGTTCCAATTTTGGTCAAATTTGCACTTTTTGCTCAAATTTTTTATAAATTCATATTAAATTGACCAAAATATTATAAATATATTTTTTACCTTTATTTTCCTTAATTAATTGAAATTAACTTCAATCAATTGGAAAATAATTAATTTTGTGATATTTTGGCAAAATTACGATTTTGCCATTACCTTTTTAATCCAATTTCTTCTCTTATTTTTCTTTGGCCAATTTTCATATATTTTTGGAATAAATATTTTCTCTAATATTTCTTCATTTTTGAACCTTAATATTGGGCTTTTTAAATTACCCAAATTAATTCCATAATTATTCTGCCAATTTCCTCATGAAAATGAACATTTATAAAATTCATAAATTCCAAATTTATGAATATTCACCATTTTATTGAATTTCCTAAATATTTAAAATATTTTTGGTGAATATAAATTTTGGGGTGTTACACAAACCGCCTTAAATGATTTTATTTTTCAATAGATACCACTCAAACTCTTCTTCATACATGTTTATTATGAATATTATATATGTGTGTGTGTATTTATATGACCATATATCCATCTCAATATTCTCATTTTAGCTACCCCAATTTTTTCGAGCTTGTTTCCCTTCATTTAAAAGGCCAATAGTTTACTTAAAAAATATTTTTGAAAAAAAGGTATGTTAAGAAATTATGAATACTAATAATAGTTGGGTTTTTAGTTGAGATAACTCGATCCTTAATTAAGGTTTTAAGTCTTATAAGTAAAAATTTATATTAAGATAAGTTGCTTCTCATGTTTGGAATGCGACAAATTCGGAAGCTAAATTAGACATTAGTAAATAGACACCGGATGGTTCACAAAGAAATAATTAAATAAAATTCATCTTATTAAGTTTATTAGGTGTTAGTTGTGGTTTTTGTAAGAAAGAAGGCATCAATTAATTAATACATGTGCTAAAAAGAGAAACTAGTGCAAAGGCAATCAACATCTCTTTCCTAAGGGAAAAATTAATTGAACACGAAAAGTATTCTTTGCTTCTAATTCTTTCTCATTTTATGAGAATACATATATGTATATTAATTATTTTATTTGTGGTGTTGATCAATTGCTTGTTTCCAAGCCTTGTGTAAAGTTTGTTCTCTCAGCTGGTTTGTGCTAGTTTGCAAATTACTACAAAATCTACAATTGCAGCTTTCAATCTTAAAATAAAAAACCTCCAGCCACAAGCACGACAACTGTGTATTATTTAATATATTATTTCTTCTAAAGTTTTTCTATTAATTACTTCTTAATGAGGATCTAATGAAGTTTCTTGGCAATAACTTATTAGGCGTCAGTAGCATGTGTGAAATATTCTTTTCAACCATAACTCGTCTATACATGTAATTACTTGTGCGGCATTTTGAAATTACAAATCGACAGAGAATGAATACACACCACGCGTGAAAATTATTTCATTAATAAATACTCAGATATTTTTTTTTAGTATAAATGTTCTTTGCTTTTAGATACAAGTCTTTAATTTACTTTGTCATCTTTCAAATTTATGCTCCCTTCGGTCTTTAATGTAAGACATATTTACCTAATTTGATTGGATTAAAAAAATTAGTTAATATGTAATATATTTACCTTACAGCTTGTTTGATCCGTCTGTGCGCCTCCATTTGTGCGCTTTGACTGAAATTGTTTTCGCTTGTGCTCCATTTTTTCAATCTTCACCTTGCCCACATACGCACACACAAAAGTTGCAAGTATGGTCTGTTTGTTTATTTTGCTTGTCTATCATTCTTCTTGTTTCAAGTTGCTTATAAAGACAGAGAGTGAGACACACACACAAGATAGGCTGAGTTTGCTTTATTATGTAGAAGCTGAAAGTATACTCTGTTTCTTTCTCTCTGGTTCCTTTTGACTGAAATTAGTTGCGAGCAATATGACAACTGTTTATATGTATTAACTGGCGGTTTGGAAAGAGCATATAGTTTATTATAATGTCAAGGGCATGGGTGTGGAAAAACTTTTGTAGGCATATATGAAGATTCGGATGAAATGTTTTTTTTTTTTTTTGAAATTTTGGTTGGGTGCTTAGCTATGTTTCTAGTAGCAAGGAGGTTGATTGTGATGTATTATAGTTGTTGTGGGAGAAGATAGACCGAGGCACATACCGGATAGATCATTTAGATTAGATTTTTATGCCAAGATAGAGAGCAAGCTTGAGGGTTATGATATATAATAGTGATAGCACTTGCTTCAACCAAATCAGGATGTATAAGGTGACATTTGATAGATTATGTAATATGTTAGACACAATTGATAGATTGAGACCTACAAAACATATATTAATTAGTTAATGAGCAAGTGTCAATGTTTCTACATGTATTGGGTCATCATGTGAAGAATAGATCAGTGATTCAATTTAAGTTTGGTAGATCAGGAAAACTATTAGTAAATACTTTAAACTTGTGTTGAATGCTACAATTAGATGGCAATCAGTGCTTTTGAAAACTCCAGAGCTTATTCCAAAGGACTCAATTGATCAGCATTGAAATTTCAAGGCATACCATTAATGATTATCTAAATGACCATTAATGATTATTCGAACAAGTGAGGTAAATTAAAGTTGATATCTTTTTTGTATTTTCAGGATGCCTTGGTGTGTTAGATGGTACTCACATACATGTTTGAGTTCCTGTGATTCAAGGTCGACACATTAATCTTCAATTTATATAAAAACAGTTTTCCTTTTTGAATTTTTAATTACTTACTTTTAAGTTTTAAGGGTAAAATGGGTATTTCACTTTTATTTCCCAACTACCACCCTCAATCTTCTTCATACCAAACAACCCCCTCATCCCTCAAAATCTTCCCTTCCCTTCCCTTTATTTCACTCTAATTCCTTTCTCTCCTAAAATTTTCCCCCAGCCAAAGGAGTTATTAGTCATCTTTGTTAATTTCATTCTTCCTTCTCCTCTTTAATTATTGTTAAGGGAGTATTAATAGGGGCAAATTAGGAAAAGATTGACAAATATGAAAAATAAGTCTAACATTTATGATTAATATCAGCTCTCTTAATAGATTTTATATTAAGAACCGGAGGGAATATTTTTCCCCTAAACCCTTTCTATTAATTGCACATGTTAACAAGGTTTTTCATCAATGAAGTAGTATTTTCAATACAAATGATTAAAAGTGGTATTTTAGGGAAACCTAAACCTTTGTCCTAAATATAAGAGCTAAACAAAAGATTCATTTTGGTCTTAAATATAAGGTATCAATCAACTTTTTTTTCAAATTATAATTCTTTTTTCAAAATATCTCTATTGATTGCACATAGTAAATGAGTTCCTTTCAAAAGATGGTCACACTATACATGTTTTGAATGAGTATTCTAAGAAAACCAACATATATTTGTTACAAATAACCAACTTAACTAATTTTTTCAATGTCAATATATACATTAGTTATCTAACTATTATATGAAAATTGGAGGTAATATCTTTATAATAATAACTGACCTACTAATTCTCTTAACCTTTATAAATTAGTTATTCAGCTCTTACATTTAAACTTGAGCACTACAAAAAAATTGTGATTTAATAGTGGTTAAAAATGTGTATTAGCAGCAGTTTTAACCGCTACAAACGGCATTAGTATCGATTATAAAAACCGCTAAAAAATCTACTGTTGCAAACATATTTATAGCGGTTTACAACAACCACTACTCACTTAACAAAATCGCTACAAATTTAGTAGCGGTTACTAAACCACTACAAATGTTGGCACCATAATTTTGCATGGTGGGAAATAAAAAATGAAAATTTGGCTCTAATTTTGTAGCGGTTGGAAAATCGCTACTAAATTCAAATGGGAATTTCAAAAATAGTGCTAAAAATTTAATACTATTTTGAGTTTAAATTTGTAGCGGTTCTAAAACCGCTACAAAATTTTGGGAATTTTTTTTTTAAAAATTATACAATTATTTGAGTCCATTGTTATAATATTATGCTGAATAGTTTGTTATTTAAGTAATAACTTAAATGATAGTAGTTATTATTTATAAAGAATAATTAAATTAAGTTAGATAAGTATAAACTTTATATAGGTAATATTATTGAGAATATGCAAATAATGAGTATAAATATTATGAGAGGGGAAAAAATGTTGAAATTAAAGATTTGAAATATTTTTTACTATATTTGATCACCTTACTCAACTCTTCGGCTCTTAAAAAAAATTCAGATGAAAGAAAACGAAAGAGAAAAAGGGTTGAAAGAAATGAAGGAGTGTTTGAAATGAGATGTGCTGGGGTCTTTATCTTTGCGTAGCGCTTGTAGCGGTTAATGTGACAAGTTTTGTACACTAGTGCAAAACACTAATTTAACTACATGATTTTGCATTAGTTACTTAAAGAATAGAAGTGATAATTCATGTGATATAATTTTGCTTCTGTTTTACATGTAACTGATGCTGTAATGTACAATATGACATCAGTACTTAAAGAACAAAAGTGATAATGCATGTGATATAAGTTCGCTTCTGTTTGAAGTGTAACTGACGCAATAATATACAATATGACATCAACTGTATATTCAACTGATGCCGTAATTAAGATCCTATAACAATAATAATTATGGAATTCATTTAGTAAGCACCAGAAGCCATAATTAATATAAATTTTTGGGATTTAATGGTGAAATAAATAAATTTGAAATATAATATGTCATAACTGTAATTAAATACTATAAATAAATTTTAAAAAATAACTTTTCCCAAAATATAATTATATTATAGTTATATTATAAATGCCTTTTTGTAAGTGGGTCATTTATAGCTCAGGACTATTTGGTAGAGATTAGTGAACTTCTTTTAACTACTGAACTAAATCTAGTTAATTATTAACAAAAATGGATGATCAATTTATGGGTGGAACTTGACCCATAATTTATAATTTATTTACTGAGCTTACTTATAGTGTCGGGTCTTATAGGAAACCAAGACCTTAATTATAACCCATATGGCTCTAAGGAAGTCTTAGAAATATGTTAACTATTTTTTTTCTAAAGAACAGGAAATTTTGCATCGATTCCCACTCCACCCGACGCCTTAATGCCTTCAACAAAAACCTCCACTACTTTGTTAACTTCGAGGATTCTCTATATAAATTTTGCTCTAGCTCTGCTAAGTTAGCAACTTCCCTTCATCGCTATTGATGTAGCGGCTTCTAGATAAAGTACTACAAAAAAACACTCAATTTCTGATGGAATTTACCATGAAATTTTTTCCGTGGCAAATTCTGTCAAAAATTCCATCAGAAATTTTTTCGACAGAATTTTTCCATGGCTAAATTTGTCATGAAATTAACCACGGAAAAGTTTCGTGGCTAAATTAGACACGAAATTCCGTTACAAATTTTGTGACAAAATGTTTTGTCAAGAAAAAGCTCTGTGGCGCATTGTCATAGGACTTTTCGGTGGCAAATTCTATCATAAAAATTAAAAATTAAAAATAATATTATAAAATTAATTATCAAATAAATTTAATTAAAAATAAAATATTATTAGTAATGAATATTATATTATTATTTATTAACATTGTATTAAAATTTTCTACTAAAATAATATTTTTAATATTATGATATTAGTTATTATTTAATTTTATTTAAAAATAAATTATTAGGTATTAATATTATATTTATCATATTATATTAAAAATAATATTTATAATATTTAATTATTTTTTATTGAGTAATTTTAATTAAAAATATAATTTAGATTTAGAAAATTGATTAAAATGTAGTTATAAAAATATTTATTAAAGATTTAAAATTTATTGAATTTGAAATTAATTAATCATAAATATATAAATATTTTTTTTATATTTGTTATTTTATTTATTTTATTTTTGATAATATTATATATATATAATTAATTTTATATTATGATAATATTATATATATAACATTATGTAATAAAACAACGTAAGTTTATCTTAGCACAACTGGTAAAGGCTCAAGCGTGAAGGCACCAGGAGCATAAGGTCGTGAGTTTGAACAGGAAGGAGGCATTTTTAAGATTTAAGAGGTGTAGACACGTGGTAGTGCTCACAGGTGACACGTGGCAATGCAAGGAGGAGACACTTGGTGCACTTCGAGGAGGGTGGACAAATAGCAACGGTAGGAGGCGACACGTGGCAGTATAAGGAGGAGACACTTGGCGCACTTTAAGGAGGGACACGTGGTGCACTGCGAGGAGGGTGGACATGTGGTAGTGGTAGGAGGTGACACATGGTGCACTGCAAAGAGGGTGGACATGTGGCAGCACAAGGAGCAGACACGTGGCTAAACAAAAAATGAGGTGGCCTTCTACGGACGTGACACGTGGCATTTGAAAATGTTAAAAAATAAATTTGCAGCGGAATTGGTGCTAGGAGGGTGGACATATGGCAGCGCGAGGAGGAGACACGTGGCTAAACCAACAATGAGGTGGCCCCTCCTACAAACATGGCATGTGGCATTTGAAAATTTAAAAAAATAAAAAAAAAAATTTTGCAAGGGGATTGGAAAGTCATTTGTCACTCATCTATTACGATGTCGGTTTAGTTATAATGCAATACTGTAATATATTCATTTACGGCGTCATATTTTGAGCAACTGACACCATAATATATATTTTTCGCTACGGCTAATTCCACTACATCCTAAATGCTATGGTGAAAATGCAATTTTAACTGATGCCAAATTAACTACTACGTAGTGGTTGATATTTGTAGTGGTTTATGTGACATTATTTGTAGTGATTTCACATTTGTAGCGATTTTATTTGATTTTGTAGCGGTTTCATAACCCCTACAATATTGGTCTAAATTTTTTTTTATAAAACTATTTCACACTTGTATCGGTTTTATTTGATTTTGTAGCGGTTTCATAACCCCTACAAATATTTGCCTAAATTTCTTTTTATAAAATATTTTAAATTTCAAATGTTCAATTTGTAGCGGTTTTGTTTGTAAAACCGTTATAAATTTTATACTTTTGTAATGGTTTATATATAAAAACCGCTACAAATTCATTATTTATTTATTTTTTTATAAATATTTATTTCAAATGCATTTTGTAGCGGTTATACAATAAAAACCGCTATAAATTTTCACCACCGTTGACAGGATTTGAAATTCAAATTTTCAATATACAACACTTTATAGCGATTATGTCAAAAAAACCACTACAAATATTTATGACTATTGGCAGGAATTAAAATATTCAAATTTTAAATGAACACTTTCTAGCGGTTAGTATTGAGAAACTGCTACAAATATTCATAACCGTTGGCGGGAATTAAAATTTTTTAAATTTCAAATGTTCAATTTGAAGCGGTTTTGTTTGTCAAATCGCTACAAAGTTATATATCACTTTGTAGCAGTTTCATCCATTTAACCGCTGCAAATATTTATATTTTATAGCGGTTTTTATATATAAACCGCTACAAATGTTTTATTTACTTATTTTTTTAATAAATATTTATTTCAAATGTATTTTGTTGCGGTTATACACTGTAACCGCTACAAATATGAGTTAAATTTTGTAGCGGTTCTCTGTAACCGCTACAAAAAGACGACCCTTTAAATTCCGTAGTGGTTACTATTGTAAAAACCGATACAAAAGAACCGTCACAATAGTCGCACTAGCTTCGCATCAAGCTGGCACCACATTTGTAACGGTTAATATAGACTAACCACTACAAAATAACCATGACAAATTTGGCGCGAGTTTGGCACCAAAATTTGTAGCGGTTATGTCTTGTAAACCACTACAAATCGTATTCTCTAACTCATGCGCCACTTGGCGCGAAGTATACCATTACAAATTTGTAGCAGTGTTGCTTAAAACTGTTACAAATCCTGATATTTGTAATGGTTTATTTTAACCGCTATAAATGTACCGCTACGAATTATCATTTTTTTTGTACTGAGGGAGTATACAATTACATTTACATGGGATGGTTAAAGACCCAAGACCACCAAGGCATCAATCTAAAGAAAAATTGACTACAGATTAGGGACTCTTGGTATCAAACAAGTCCCTGAATTTCATGCAACAAATTAAAATTATTATAGCTATGAAACCCATTTTACCAAATGATGAGACAGAGAGGTTATAATTAATCACTTAGTTTGATATCCATGTCCGTACCATTCTCTTCTCCTTCATGAAGGTTAGGGAGGTCCAAGGTCCCACCTTTTATTATAATGTTACTCATTTCCCATCGGTTTAACTTACCAAACTAGAGTGAAATCCTTACTTTTAACGATGGGAGGAGCTTAGTGGTGAGAGTTTAAACACACACACACATCAAAGCTAGATAGATTACTCGGCTTAAAGAGTATTTATAAAGGTAGTAGTATTCACAAATTAATGAATTACGTATCAATAAGGTTCTTACATATCCATAAGAGGATTCAAACTATGCCTTCATGATTTTTTTTTTTCGGGGGCGGGGGTTGTTGTATTAGACGTATGTTTACCAGTTACACTAATTTTTCCTTAAGCAAATTCCTTGTTTTGACACGCTCAATCCTCTGGTTCTATAACAGTGTCTTCTAAAAGGTGTTTTCGGTTTTTTTCTCTAGCAAAAAAAAAAAAAGGTTTTTAGTCCTTTTTATAAGGTATTTGACAGTTTTAAAAGATCTTTACATAGTTTTCTTTAATATATGCACATATTTAATAAAGGTAGTAAGAGTATTGAAATTCACTTGAATTTTATAACAAATTTAATATAATGGTAGTGTGAATTAGTTAGAAATGGCTATATTTAATTTGGAACAAAATCAAGGAAGTACCATTTTCATAATTAGTTCGAAAAACTTCAATTCAGAGTGGAACAAATGGGGAACAAATATATGCTCATACAGACAATAAAGTCTTGTACCAATTTCAATCAAATCCAAATTACCACTTTAAATTACATTGAAATTACATATATATTTTCTATTGTTACATATCCATTACATATATTGTTGAACTTCAATTTTTTTCTTTTTCTTTTTCCTCCTTTTTTGTATGAGATATGCTGTTCAAAATTTACAAACACTTCGTTCCAAAACATAACTTTTTTGTAAAATATTTCAATAGAAGTTATCGTTTTTTTTTTTTTTGCGGCCGATCAATAAAAGTTATCTTAATTAATAGAGTATTCACATTTTGTTAGGGTTTCAATAATATAATAATGGACGAAGGACAAGTAATGAATAAAAATATTCATAATCTCATTTAAAAATTTCATATGATATATGAAAACAACCTAAAATGAAAAATGATTCAAATAAATATTTAATGTGGATTATACATTTCAACTTGTTATCATCACTTATGGTTAAAGAAGTCTTTTTTATTCTGCAGCACAAGTTACCAGACAAAAAGCATAAACCAGACCTAAACATCATGTTAATTTGAAAAAGTTGCTACAAGACTAATTAAAGTTCTAAGTTTGATTTGTAGTAAACAAATAATAAATTATTCTAATTAATTTCTTCAATAATTTTTCCAGTTTTACCAAGAAAATAAAAGTTAATCACAATCAGATATCTGAGAAGTAAATTCAAAATTAAACACAGGTCCATCTTCACGGGAAATCATCATGAGCACAATATCTGAGAAAAATCATCACAATCAGATATGATCTACCGACTTTTATATTTTCAATGCTATTATAATGCAATAATTATTGTCATAAGCTAGATCTTCCACTCCTCTGATTGGCCAGTTCACTATCAAAGTTAGGTTAAGAAATTAATTAAGAGGAGAGTTTGAAATTCTGCTATTCCTAATCATTTTGGACATGCATAAAACATCAAGTCTCTGCTAATTATTACAATATTACATACGACCAAGATATTAAAACAAAATAAATAGCAATTATAAGTATATGGCACGTAATTACTCGAAGAGAAACAAAACAAAGGCTATTATTATTATGGGCGCGTGTGAAAAAGATGATTGAGTAAAAACATATATGTGAAGAGTTTTTGCTAGATTCGGGTGGTGAAGTGTTGAACTCAAAGCTGTCTGAAAGTGAATGATGTAGCATTTGCTTAAAAGTGCATATTTTGTCCAATTGGGTGGGACCAATAATCAAATATTATTAATTTCTCTCTGATGTATAAGGCTTATTTCAACTTGTTACTGAAGCTTGTTACTGTGTTGTTCCAATGTGAATGAATTCAGACATTACATGTGCATAACTATGATGTTTTTTGTTTCCCAATTATTCCATATAGTACTTATGTCCTGCTTAAGTTTGAGGACCTGATAGTACTGATGAGCAGTAAAAGTGAGTGATATATGATGTATATAACAATGCTAAATGTTACTACCTTCCGTTGTTGATATATAAGATCTAGTTTATAATTTAATTAGATCTTATATTAAGAACAAGTCGTACTACTATTTATTTATTTATTGATATAATCTTTTGGTGCATCCTAGCCTAAGTTCTTCTTTCTCACCGCTTTACTGTTAGATTTATATGTTAACCAACGGTAATTGAGTCAAACAGAAGGGACTTGACTCTCTTTAAATAAGGATGAAGGTAATTTGAACCTTGTTAGTGAAAAAAAAAATGTCAGAAAGTATTTGAATATGATCTTATATAGTACAAATATCATAGGGTTAAAAAAATTATATCTTAACTAAGGCTGATCAAGTAGATAAGAATCAATAATGATCAATGTCACATTAGGTGTGAGCTAGGGTCATATATTATATATAACAAATATAAGGGCTTTGTTAGTAGATAATTTTTGAGTGGTGCAAGTTTTCAACCCTAGCTAATAAGTTTCTAGAACATAATCTAAGTTATTACCAAAAGATTTTTTCATATATATGTGTGTGTGTCTTTTAGACTAAATTTAATTTGGACTGTAAAAAAGAAAAGCCAAGAAACTAAGCTAATTATCTTAATATACAAGCATATATGTTTAGACTGAAATCCATCATATATAAACCTGCAAGTAGCTATGATGAAGGTCATATTAAGAAAATACAAAAGAATTAAAAACGACCACCACTAGATATTTTTCTGGAAAAAGAAATATGGATGATGAACATAGGTGTCTGTGCAAGCATGTATATGAATGAAGACTACTTGTGTGTGTGAACAAGACGCATTTTTATTGGCTGAGAGGAGGAGAGGCGCATATTAATTATATTATGAAGTTAGCATGCAACATAAGGAAGGAACGAAAAGAAGGAAGATAAGTAATGATGATGATGATAAATATCTTGTTCCCTGATTTTGTTCAATATATACTTCTCTTTACCTGAACAAAGACAAAGAAACAAATAATGAATTTCTTCTCTCTTTCGGTTTCTTCTTTCTCCTTTTGCTTCCTCTACTTTACTAACTACTATTCACTACTAGGCCTGCAAGTCATTATTTTTATATGCTTTATATATGACTTTAGTAAACAACAGTGTAAAACCTAACTCTGTGTGTGTGTGTATAGTATATCTGGCATCTGGTGTTGCCAATTATATAAGCGCTTCCTATACCTAATTGAGATTATTCTCTTGATGTATATATTTTTAGTTCACAATCTAAACCTTTAAATTTTTTTTTTTTAATTTGATTAAGAGTATCAACCAAATCACTTTAGATTTGAGACTACTACCTTTTAAGGCTTAGAAAGCAAATATTTTTGTTTCTTAACAAGTATACTTTTGGGATTCAAACTTGAGCCTTTAATTTTATTTAAGGGAAATCAAGTTATATCCACACGGTCCAAGCACTATTGATATCTGTATTTAAATTGTATACTCATTTAAAATATCAGAAAACTAGCAATATAATCACATTGCTTTTCAAAATTAAACACGAAACAATATCCATGACGATGAAATTCTATGCAATAAAATTATTTAATCGGTAACTAGTTATGCTACCTTATTGGCATGTTCTGCCCCCAATTCTTTCAAAACTCGAATGAATTAATTAACACAAGTTTTCACTGAATTCACCTCAAATAATTTGAACCAAACATTGACTTACCCAACTCAAACAAAACAAAACAGAATCTAAATAAGTGGATCGAACTTATAATTTGTCATGTACCACGATTGTAGTGTTAATGTGGTTTGTCAACATAATTATATTGGAGTGTGAGCAATAAATGAAATTAATTATGAGTAAAACAAAATTCAAATAAATAAGTCAAAGTTGATGTGATTGATGGTAAATATAATTTGGTCCCTATCATGGACGGTCACCAACTTGCGTCAAAGGAGGTGCCTTTGCACCACTCACATGCTGACAAAGTGAACTTCAATAGGAACTTGCAGGACTAAACCAACCTTGTACTTGTCCAAAAAAAAAAAAAAAAAAACCAACCTTGTACACCTTCATCTCAAATAAATAAATATATATATATATATATATATATATATATTAATAATATTAATGCTTTGCTTTGTTGAGATTTTGGACCAAACAGGCGTTTACTCTTTGGGCCTTACCTAAAATGAATATAATTAAGTGATGATAAAATTGAAAGAATATTTTGTAACCCTTCCCTTATGAAAAAAAATCACATAAAGAAAGTAATATAATTAAAGATAAAAATAAATTGTATCTCCTGAAATTGAGGAATATGCTTCAGGAAGAAAATATGATTATCTAATTAATAAATTATGATTACTTACTTAATGAATTATGAAGAAATATACAAATAAAAAGGAAAGTATGGAATAATCAATAATAAATTATATTTATTGATTAATAAATCTAATCCCTTCATCTTTTTTATATATAAATAGGATATTATGAATTTTTTAAGAATTAAACTGATGATTGATGGATTGATGATATCGATTCAAAACAATAATGATTGATGTGATTGTATTAGCATTAATGGGCACAGACCCAAAAACAATATTGTCATTAAAATATTAAAGTCAAGTTTTATATTGCATTTCCAATTCCAAATGATGATAAATATAAATACAGTTTGACCGAGTGGGAGCAATATGGAACTAGTTTAGAGAGGTAAGCTGATAGCCTAAGATGAATATAATTTAATTATTTTTTTATCCTAATTATAAGATAAATTTAATTTTTTTGGAGAAATTATGGAAGCTAATTAAATTATTTTAAATTATTTTTATTTTTTTTTATTTTTTTCTTTAAATTAATTAATTTGACTAATAAATTAATATATAATTTAAGGATACATAACATATGATATGATTAAATAACTTATTTAGTTTCCTTAATTTCTCTAAAAAAAACTTTATCTTATAATTAGAACCGGAGGTAGTAATAATTTCATGCTATTAGTGCTGGCCTATATAAATAAAAAAAATGCTGGTAAGAGTTAGATGAGGTGTGAATAAAAGAGAAATCAAGTTGGACCACCTATGAAGTTTATATTAGTTTCTTTTTTGAGCAAAAAACAAAAAGAACTTATTAGATCATAACATAAACACATACATAGGTCTATTACAAGTGATGATGAAGTAAAAAATTTAAAGGGAAAGAGGGAGCCCCTTTACGTGAGTCTTACTATATAGAAGAAGAATTACAAAGTGACATGAATAGGTAAAGACAAAACATGAGCCTAACTAATTAAGCATCTAAGCCCTTAATAAGGATAGAATCTTTTATTTTTCGTCACCCTCTTCTCTTTTTGTTCTATATAATAAAATGAAGAATCTAAGGATATAGGGTACTAATTATTTAGGTGAGAGAGACATTTTTTTCCTGATAGAAACAGAGCAAGGGGAATGGATATACATTATTAACCAATAGATTGATGGGGACGCAGCCGCAGCAAAAGAACTATTGGAAGGCCATCACTTCTTGACATGATGATCATAATAATGGATGTATATATATGTTATGGACCCTACTTCTTAGAAAAGTAATCATTAATAATATTGGAATTTCTTCATTATTTTGGTGTGGTGGGGTTGCTTCATCCAACAAGAAATAGTGCAGATCAAGCAAGTTTAGTCTTTCTTTTTCACCCTTTTGGGGCGGTTTGTGGGACTGCTTCCAGGTAGGTCTGCTTCGTCCCACATATAAGTTTATTTATGTTTTTCATAATTAATATAATTAGGGTTCTGATCCTCAAAAAGATGCTAGGAGTAGGGTTTGATTATTTCTGATTCTCTTGTGGAGAGATCTATTCTTTAGTTTTCTGTACCTCAAAGGAGATTAATTTCTAATGTAGTTAGAAGAGGATACTCTAAATCACAATCAATAAATTAGCCTTATAAACTAAATGATATTAGCTGCATGGTTCGTGGGATGCCAATAAACTTTTAATC
Organism: Inga leiocalycina; assembly: GCA_963242795.1. Lineage (NCBI taxonomy): Eukaryota > Viridiplantae > Streptophyta > Magnoliopsida > Fabales > Fabaceae > Inga > Inga leiocalycina. Next base: position 78,116,761 of record OY725322.1, read on the forward strand.
TCAGACAAAAAAAATTAGTGTAAGATGCAAGATATATTAACACTAAAGAACAAGTTTTATTTTGGTATACTTCATTGATCACCATGCTAGATACTACGTTTTTTTATTAGATTAAGAACTTTATTTGAGTGTAAAAAATTTGATAACTTTTCAAAATTATTCTTTAAGTATGGGTGTAGTTCATTAGGGGGAGAGACATGATATAAAGACCATTAATCAAAGTAAGAATATTGAAAGAGACAATTACCAATAAAAAATTTTTGGCCAAAAAAATACAAATAAAGGGAATTAATACAAGCCCCAACAAAAAGAAAAATCATAATCAGGTCCTTTGAAATCATTAAATTACATTGAAATCTCATGAGACTTGAGTTAAATTAATTCGAATTGAAAAAAGATCACTTTTCCCTTGTTAATTTGAACAGCTAATGACAAGCTATTGAACAGCTCAACAACCAATTGCAAATCCAGACGCGAATGACAAGTCAGGGTGCGACATTGACATTAAGCAACCAATGACAAGTCTTCAAGTTGTTGGCGACACCTTAACCTGTCATAAATTCCTCAATGACTTGTCATTTGTTGCTTAAATTAATGAGGGTAGAGTGGTCTTTTCTTAAGTTGAATTAGTCTAACTCAGGTTTCATAGGACTTCAATGCAATTTGATAGTTTTAAGGGATTGTTTGTGTTTTTTCTCTTCTTTGAGACCAGCATGTAGTTTTCTCATTATTATTATTTTAAAAATAGGCTAAAGTATACCTTTAATCCTTTAAGTTTTACATAAGGTATACTTTTAATTTCTTAACTTTATAAAGTATACTTTTGGTTCTATATTTTTAATACAATTAATGTTATTAACTAAAAATGTTGACGCAGCAAGCTCAAGTGCTAATTGTTCAACTAACTGATAAGGAACTTCTCTTTTATGTGGATTTCCATGAAAGCAAATTTAATAGCTAACTAGGTTATAAGGCTTCATTAAAAGGGTCATGCCCGTGTGATTGGGTTTGCATACCTCCTACTCAAATGAGGATGCTTTTGGAGAAAGATGGTGTTAGCACCGTGGATGATCATGGTTGATGTTACTTTGTTAAATTTCTAAGACCATGCTTCAAGTTTTATTTCTAGTTTTTTCTGTTTTGTTTTCAGTTTGTTTTCTGGGATCTTGGATGTTCTTTTGTATGTTTCCTTTTAGTTTGAATGAAATATGTTTTCTGGAAAAAAAAAAAGATAATCGTTCAGTTAAAAAAATATATTTAAGTCTTAATTTTTAATGCAATATATTTACATTATTAAATTAAAATAAACTGATAAATTACTGCAAATGGAATCAGGATTTTAATATTTAGATTATTAAACTAAATTTTTTTAATACAATCGAGGTTCTGCTATTTATTAGGTTTTTAGATATTTTCAATTTATACATATCTTAAATTAAGATTAATAACCTTTAATTACGTAGTCATCATTTAAGCTTACATAATCATCACTTGAGTTTGTTGCATCAATATTTTCCATTAGCAACATTAATAGTATTAGAGTTATAAAACCAAAAGTATACTTTATAAAATAAAAGAACCAAAAGTATACATCATGCAAGTTTAAAGGATTAAAAGTATAATTTAACCTTAAAAATATGTTATAAATATTTCATTAAATTTTACGAAAGAGTCTTGTGTTAAAAATCAACAAATAAGAGCTGATAAATATGACGATATACTATACTTATAATGAACATTAGTATTGAGTATACGTATTATTTAATAAATCTGAGATTCCCGCACACGGTTAGTGGTGTACTACAATTATTTAATAATTATATTTTTGAATAGCTAACTTTTGAATTCACTGTATCCACAAATGGATATATGTATGTGCTTTTTTAATTAAGAAAGTTTTTTTTTACCAGTTAATTAACAAAGTTAACCTTCTAGAAGTTTTTAAACTTAAAATGATTAACACAGTAAGCATGATAACGACATGTCTTCTGTCACAACCTTTTTTTTTTTTTTTTTGGTTTAAATTAGTGGATGTGAATGCACAAATCCCAACCCAGAATTCTTCATCTCCTCCGAAGCTAACACCGGAAAATTCCCCTCCGGCAAAGGACCAGCCGTTTGGCCCGTGGATGCTCGTGCGCCGCCCTGCTAAAGCGCGTCCTCCAAGAGTTACAGAGAGTAGGAACAGACCAAGCAGAGTGGGTGGGCAGTTCCAGTCTGGTTCTGATCACGGCAAGGTCGGCTCTAGCTCCAGGTTCGCAGTCCTATCTGAATCACATGCTGCTGACGTGCTTTCCCACCAAATTTTAAACCCAGCTGTGGACAAAGTTGGCCCAGGAAAAGGCTCCTCTGCGCCTTCTGTGTTGAAAGAAAATTTAGGAAAAGGAAGCAAGGTCAACTTGGGTCAAAGTGCTCTTCAAAAAGGCTTCCACGTGGGTAAGAGGCAATGGACTAAAATGAAAAATTCTGAATCCTCCTCTTCTACCAGCTCTTTCGGTCCAGTGGAGAATAAGTTGGACTCAACGAGGGGCCCATTGATCACATCTGTCCCTAATAATTCTAAGAGGGGAGCAAAGGCTAGAGTGCACCATTTGGTAAAAGGAAGCCTCAACTCTCTTGGGCCTACTCCCAACGTCTCAGACCTCTCATCTCATCCCACTCAAGTTGAAGATTCCGTGGGCCTAACTGATCCAATTGATGCTATAACTGCATCAACCCAAGCCAAGCCTCCAAACTCTAAGGTGCCCAGTGAAGACAGCCTAATTTCCACGTTGGAAGTTGTTGGTGAAACCGTGCAACATTTGAAGGTCCCCATTGAAGCCGTGAAGCAAAAGTGTATCCCTTTTGAGGATAGGAATCTTATTGAAAATTCTCCTTTTGAGAATTTGGACTTAGCTTTGGTTCCTCTAAACCACTCCACTCCAACTCAAGACTTGCTTGATCATGGCTCGGAAATGCGCTCAGTCTCTCAACTCGAAGTTGTTGTCCTTATGGAAGACAAACCTCCCGACAAGTAAGTGCTTGTGTCTTCCATTTTCCATATTTAGTATTTATGATTATTTCTTCTTGGAATTGTCGCGGGGCGGGTGGTACTTCCTTTTCTAGGATCGTGAAAGATGTTGTTAGCAAATATAGCATTAGTGTTATGTGCCTTGTGGAGCCCAGAATTAGCGGTAGTAGAGCGGACAAAGTCGTGAGAAGGCTGGGGTTTAATGACTGGTTACGTGTCGAAGCAACTGGCTTCGCTGGGGGTATTTGGGTGCTTTGGAATAATTGGGAGGTCCAGATCGATTATATTGTGTCGAGTACACAATTGATTCACTGCAAGGTTTGTGGAAAAAACAGTATGAGTCCTATGTTTGTGACTTTTGTCTACGGAGACACAAGTGTTTTAAAGATGAGAGATCTGTGGCTGTCTTTGCATTCTATTTATCAAGCTGTGTCTATCCCCTGGTTGGTCTTAGGCGATTTTAATACCTTCCTTTCCTCGGGTGATAAACAGGGAGGGGCAAATCCAACTCATAGTTCTATGATGGATTTTCAATCCGCCATTAACCTCTGCAATCTCATTGAGGTGCTGTTTGAGGGTGATCGTTTCACTTGGGAAAAATCCGGGGTTAAGGAAAGACTGGATTGGGTTTTTTGTAATTTTGATTGGGAAATCCAAAACCCCAACTCCAAAGCTTTCCACTGCCTCAGGTTTAAATCTGATCATCGGGTTGTTATTGTTACGGATCAGCAATATAGTGCTTACAAGAATAGGGAGAAAAATTTTTTTTACCAAGCTGCTTGGTGTATTGAGGATGGGTTTAGCGATGTGGTTAAAGCTGCCTGGCAGGGGAAGGATTGGCTTCGTGGAAACTCCCAATTTGCCAAAGATGCTTTGACCTGGAATGATAAAGTGGTGGGCAATGTTGCAAAAAAGAAGAGAGAAATCCTCCGTAGATTGGATGGTATTGATCGAGCCAGAATCAGAGAAGGTTCCCAAAATGGTCTCCACAGGATTGAAAAGCAGCTTTGGGATTTATACCAAAAAATAGCTATGCAGGAAGAGATGATCTGGTTCCAAAAGTCTAGATGCAAATGGATTAGTGGAGGCGACAGAAATACAAAATATTTCCATGCCAAGGTGGTATCTAGGAGGAAACGGGGCAATATTGGAGCTCTTCAGGATGATAATGGTAATTGGGTCTCTGAGGATAATCGTCTGAGAGTCATGGCTCATGACCACTTCCAAAAGCTGTACTCGACTGACAATGCCTCCTCTTTTTTCTCCCCCTGGATGGCTCGTTTCCCTCCTCTGGACAGTCATCAGCTTGGCCTTCTCCATAGGCAGGTTTCCCCGATTGAGATCAAGAATCCGGCTTTTGAGATGGGTGCCTTCAAAGCTCCTGGTCCTGATGGTTTGAATCCCCATTTCTTTCAAACCCAGTGGGACTTGATAGGACAAAAGATTTGTGATCTGGTTACCAGGATTTTTGACTCCCCGGATGAGGTGGAAGTAATCAATCATACTAACATTGTCCTTATCCCCAAGGTTGATCATCCTGTCTCCTTTATGGACTTCAGACCCATCTCTCTATGTAACGTAAGCTATAAAATTGTCAGTAAGGTTATTGCTAACCGTTTTAAAGTTGTCATGGACTTCCTTGTTGCCGAGAACCAATGCAGTTTTATCTCCGGGAGACAAAGTGTGGATAATATCATCATTGCTCAAGAGGCTATTCACACCATGAGGAATAAGAGAGGGAAAAAAGGCTTTATAGCGGTGAAAGTCGATATGGAGAAGGCTTTCGACAGGCTGGACTGGCGCTTCTTAGAATTCACCCTTAATAGCCTTGGTTTGCGAGCGGACTTCATTAAACTGATTATGAGCTGTGTTTCCTCTGCCTCTATGAGCATTATCTGGAATGGAATGCCGTCTGAGCCCTTCTTCCCCTCAAGAGGAGTGAGGCAGGGCGATCCCTTGAGCCCTTATCTTTTTGTTCTATGTATGGAGCTTCTCAGCCAGCTTATCCACCAGGAGGTGGATTTGGGGAACTGGAGTCCCCTTCAAATGAGCACCTCTGGCCCTCGTATTTCTCATCTCTTCTTCGCTGACGACCTTCTTCTTTTCTGTGAAGCCACAAATGCACAAATGGAGGAGATTAGAAGCATTATGGAGCTGTTTTGCAGGGTTTCTGGGCACAAGATAAATTTGAATAAGTCTAAAATGTTTGTGTCCAAAAATGTCCACTTCAACAGGGCTCTTGAGATGAGTCAAGCTGTGGGGATTGGGCTCACTGCTGACCTTGGAAAATATTTGGGGGTCCCTCTTCTTCATAAACGCATGGTCAAGATGACATTTGCCCCGCTTCTCCAAAAGGTGAGATCTAAGTTGTCCAGCTGGAAAGGCAATTATCTAAGCATGGCAGGCCGGACTGTGCTCATCAAGTCTGTTCTCTCAGCTATTCCTCAGTATCAGATGCAATCAACCTTGGTTCCGAAAGGTGTCCTTTCGGAAATTGAGAAGCTAAGCAGAGATTTTTTTTGGAACCAACATGATGAATCCAAGAAGTTGCATCTGATAGCTTGGGACGTTCTCAAAAGGCGGAAGCATGACGGAGGACTTGGGATTAAGGATCTTCGCTGCCAGAACAAAGCCCTACTTATGAAGCTGTGCTGGAACCTTATCTTAAAACCGGATGCTCTGTGGGTCAAATGCCTTCGTGCCAAATACTCTTGTGGTTTTTCCTTGATTCCTCATGTGCAAAAATGGCGTAGTCAATCGGCTGTGTGGAGTGGAATTGTAGCGGTTTGGGAGGATTTTCAAAGGGGCCTTGGAAAGAAGCTAAGAAGTGGGAGAAGCACGTTTGCGTGGCAAGAATGCTGGGCCCCTCTGGAAAAGCCTTTGGAATTTTTTGTGGATAGAAACTTTCATCTATTAGATATGGAAGCCCCTGTTAGCTCCTTCATCACCCCCTCCGGTAATTGGGACAGAGCGCATTGGGAAGCTTTCCTTCCAAATTGGGTGGTTGACAAAATTACGTCGCTCCCCCCTCCTACGGGCACTGTGGATGACTTAGTTTGTTGGCGCTACGCTCCTGATGGTAATTTTAGCGTGAGATCTGCTTATGATGCTATCTACCACCAACAGACCCTATCTCATAGCCAGCCTTGGCGGCATCTTTGGCACTGGGGTGTTCCTGAAAGAGTCAAGCACTTCATGTGGCAAGTTTTCCACGAGAGACTCCCAACAAATGAAATTAGAGCGAGATTTAATCCGAATGTCATAAACACTTGCCCCTTTCTGTGTGAGAGTGAGGAATCCATTCTTCATGTTCTGAGAGACTGTGAGCAGGCCCAGAGAGTGTGGTTTGCTTTAACTAACCAATTATACTCTACTATGTTTGCTTCTGGTAATTTGCAGGATTGGCTCAAATGGAATTCTCAGCATTCCCCAGGAAATAGAAGAATGGCTAGATGGTCTTGGCAACAAGTTTTCAGTACAACATGTTGGCTCCTCTGGAAAAACCGCTGTTGTCAGGCTTTTGAAGGGAAAGCGGCTACTCCGAAGGAGTTGGTTCACAAATGCATTTTCCACCTTTCAGAGAGTGTGGAGAGGGGACATTTTCATCATCTGATCTTCCAAGCTCCGGAGAGAGGTCTTCTTAACTGGCTTCCCCCGGAAGAGGGTTACATTAGAATTGACGTAGACGGTTCGACGGCTAGTGATGGTCTTTCAACCTGTGGGGGAGTCATCCGTGATCACCAAGGCAACTGGATTTGTGGATTTCAACAGAAGTTAGGTTTCTCTTTCCCAACTGCTGCGGAAATCCATGCAATCCACCGAGGTCTTCTGCTTTGCAAACAGCTGGGTTTCAGGAAAATCAACCTGTACACTGACTCTCTTCAGGCCGTTCATTTATTGTCATCTCAATGTGCAAGCGATCACTCGTTGCACGACGTCATCTTGGATACCAATTCCCTCATCTATGCTGACTGGGAATTGAAGATTTCCCACACCCATAGGGAAAACACTCGCTGTGCGGACTACCTTGCACGATCGGCTCACTATAGCCATCAGATCTATACCGAATTCTGGTCACCTCAGGCGGATTGTGTGCGACTTTTTGTATTAGAACGGGGTATACAGCCTCAGGAACACTATTCGGGGTCTAACCCGTGATTTTGCTACACCTTCAAGCTTTGCTTGCCTTTGTATTTCAAAAAAAAAAAGAATGTGATGGGGTTATATATATGTATATATATAGGTTATGGATGTATGATTACCTGTGGGCTATTATGCCTTTTGTCTGCTGCCTCTTGGTCCTATGCCTCTTTATATTAGTATTTAATAATAACTTGGCACAAATATAGTTCGTTTGTTGGCCAAAAAAAAAATATAGTTCGTTTGGGGCGTTTTATAATTTAACTATAATATCCCTAGCCAAAGCTAATCGATATAAATATGGGAAAAAGATATTTAGGTCCTAAATTATTGAAAAAATACTACAAAAGTCCATTTAAAAAGTCAATGGTTAGAAAAGTCCTTAAGGATTTTTCTGACATGAATTCCCAATATCCATTTACACAAATACCCCCATTGAAATAACTACAAAAAAGCATAGGAGGAGAGGAGGGAAGATGCGTTTTTCGGATTAAGGAGAAAGAGAGAAATGGACAGACGAACAACGATGCGCGCGTGTTGGAGGTGCAACATTGAAGGGATACAACATGGTATTAATGTCGTTGGGAATATCTTCTTCTGCATAGTCCATCTACGGGTAGTGAGATACAACAACAAACTGATTTTTTTTTCCTTGTGTGAAAGTTGGTTGGATTGAGATTGAGGGGTTGGTCAAAGGTTGGATCTTGGACTCAAAAATGGAGTAAGTGGTAGGTGGTAGACAAGAAATGCTAAGAATTTGCTACACATATGATCTTGATAATTGAAGTTGAGATTTCACCTTGGGTGGGTTGTGTTTATGTTAGAATGCTCTGTTTTTGTGGCATGGTTACAGAGGAGCTGCTGTTTTTTAAGTGAGAATGGTGAATGCAATTGTTATTCTTTGTTGTGAAAACACTGAAATGAAAACAAAAAATTGTTGTAAATTTGTGCAGATGGAGTTGTTAATATGACAGTTGTATTGTTAATACGTATAGAACCTGTGCTCTATTTTTAGGGAAGCAAACAGAGGTGTGAGTGTGGTTTATGTTATTAGAAAATGCTGATATGATAATAAAAAAAAAGTGTTGTTAATGTGTTGTAAATTTATACAAATATAATTGTAAGTATTGTTGTGGAAGTTGTTAATACGTACAAAACCTGTGCTCTGTTTTTGGGGAAGCAAACAGAGCACAGGTTCTGTACGTATTAACAACTACAACTGTCATATTAACAACTACATCTGCACAAATTTACAACAATTTTTTGTTTTTATTTCAGCGTTTTCACAGCAAAGAATAATAATTACATTCACCATTCTCACTTAAAACACAGCGGCTCCTCTATAACCAGGCCACAAAAACATAGTACTTTAACATAAACACAACCCACTCAAGGTGAAATCCCAACTTCAATGATCAAGATCATATGTGTAGCAAATTCTTAGCATTTCTTGTCTACCACCTACTACTTGCTCCATTTTTGAGTCCAAGATCCAACTTTTGGCTAACCCCTCAATCTCAATCCAACCAACTTTCATACAGAAAAAAAAAATCAGTTCGCTGCTGTGCCTCGCTACCTGTAGAGGGACGATGTAGAGGAAGATATTTCCAACGACATTAACACCACGTTGTATCCCTTCAATGTTGCACCTCCAACGCATGCGCATCATCGTTCGTCTGTCTATTTCTCTCTTTTTCCGTAATCCCAAAAACATGTCTTCCCTCCTCTCCTCCTGTGCCTTTTTTGTAGTTATTTCAGTGGGAGTATTTGTGTAAATAATGGACATTGGGAATTCATTTCAGAAATCTGACCATTGACTTTTTAAAGGAACTTTTGTGGTATTTTTTTTGTAGCTTGAGACCTAGGTGCCATTTTCTCTATAAATATTTAGGAAAAAGACATATAAATACCATATCAATTTCTAACACTTAGAAAAATCCCTTAACACATGCAAAGAATAGAGAGAAGATGTGATGGAAATTTGGGTTTTTTATGTTTGGGTGAGAAGACCAAAAAACCCCCCATTACTCAATTGATTGTACATATATTGCCAATACTTATTGATTTTGTCAAAATTATTATGGATTTTGTCAAAATAATTACTTTTTTAGTTAATTTCATTACTCAGTTGGTCACAATCCAATACTCTTTATCAATCCTTTTATACATTTTGTCAATACCATTACGCATTTTTTCAAAATAATTACTTTTTTTAGTTAATCTCATTACTCAATTGGTCACAATTCAAAACGATTTGTAAATCATTTTTCACATTTTGGTAGTACTGATTTATTTTGTCAAAACCATTATGGATTTCATGAACACTACAATTCATTTCGTCAATCACATTTCTCTATTGGTCACAACCCAAAACTCCTAGTCAATCTTTTTACATATATTATCAGTACTTATTGATTTTGTCAAAGCCATTACGGATTTCGTCAAAACCATTACTCTTTTAATCAATCTTGTAAGAAGCAATTCAATTTTAAAACAATCAGATTAGCTGTCGCCAGAGAGAAAGAGAAGATTTTGAGAATAGAGAGGGAGAAGGGATGAAAGTTTATTGCCACCACCATCAGAAATCTCACATTCACCATCAGATCCCCCATAACCACCGTCGGAGGTCAGGCAGCACCACCATTGGAAGGCACTGGCTATTCTCCCGTCCATTCTCACCACCACTCACAGAAATCTAAGGAAAGAGCCAAAAGAGTTAGAGTGGAAAGAGGGAGAGAGGCGGCGAACGAGGGAGGCGACCCTAGAGGAATCGTGCTGGACACAGAAGTTGAATCTAGAATGGTGGTCATGGGCGTTGCCGGAGACGAACGGCGTCTCTATGGAGGAGGTTGAGCTTCCATGTGTAGGAGCGGGTGTGATTGAGAGAGGTGGGCGAGGGAGGGGACTAGGAAGGTCAAGTGGCGTCAGAGTGGGCAAGTGATGAAGAATGTCTAGTGCAGAAGGTGATTAATCACTTTTGTGGATTCTTTTTTTTTTTAAAATTAAAATATTAGGGTTATTATGGTAAAAATATATAAACTTCAATATTTCAAGTTCCTATCACATCATCTTTTTGTCATTTCTAAATATTAACAGACTTTTGGGGATTTTATAAGTTCAAATGGTATTTATTTATCATTTTCTCTCTATATTTGGATTAGGTTTTGTGTTTGCTTACATACATTTTTTGTACTAAGTTGGTAAACTTTATCCACAAACAGTTTGATACGGTCTATGTATGCTCCAATTAAATTTCAATATGAATGAATTTTCATAGGAATTATAAAATGTGCCATGTGGAGGATATGTTTCAAATATCTAAAATTTGACCCTTTTTTGCTTAAAAAGGCAATTTATATTTTTTTGGTACACAAAAGAAAATTTATTTTAATATAAGATAAAAAGATATCATTTTGAGGTTGACAGGATTTTTTTTCCTCTTAAACCAACAGGCAAAGCCATTAAAACTGAAAACATGCAGTCTAATAGAGAAATGTCCAAACCATATTGATTTTGTGAACGGGAAAGCAATGAAAACAAGCAAAAGTGCAAGATCCTAAGACAGTAAGATGATGTTTCTTGAGAATGTGATTTGATGATGGTACTGCTTGATTTAGCAATTTCCAAGTGAAGAGAAGACATTTACAAGGGCAAGGAAAATTTTGAGGATGGGGTGTCTGCCCTCTTTGCTGCTCCCCAACAATGGGGGAACTTCCCAAATTTGTTTTTTCGGTTTCTTTTTATGATTAGATTCTATATAAAATGGTAACATTTAATATCTTATGGACAAAAAATAGAGTTACTTTCAATTTTTTATGATTTTTTAAAGATTTAATATTCTAAAAGGATGTAGTTTCTCTTTCAATTAAAGTATTAAATCCTTAAAAAAACAAAAAATTGAAGACAACTCCATTTTTTTTAATAAAATATTAAAACATCACTCATTTTATATAGAATCTAATCATAAAAAGAAATCAGAAAAAAAAAATTAGGAAACCTCCTATTTTTGGGGCGTATCAGGCACCCACCCCCCCCCCCCTCAAAATTTGAAGGCTTAAATAGAAGCTGCTTGTGACATATAGCAACCTGAAGGGATGCCACTCCAAATGAGTTGATCCTTGGAATCAAGAAAGGAAACAAGAGTTCAAACAACTATACCAGCAATGTTAGGAGTATAGATCTCGTAGAGTAAATGTTTATTCCATTGGATTGAATTCCAATTGAAAGGTTTATGCAATAATATGTCAGCTACTCGATTGAAATTCATTTAAGTTGAGTCTCAATGCATGGGTAATACCTATCAAATTAATTTTTTTTTAAAAGCAACAACATACCCATCACTTTAGTTTGCTATGAAAAATTTTTCGAAGTTCTTTCCAAATCCAAGAGGCATTATAAGGCTTTTTAAGCATCGGATTAGAATTGGTATTTATGTATTTGAAATGAAGAGTTTGAGTCAAGAAAGAAGAGGGCAATGCAGTCACTATGTGCCAAACTTGTTTTGCTAACGAGGCTTTATTGGTACACCTAATTAGACGAAGATCCAATTCACCATTGCTAATAGGAAGAAAAAGAGTCCTTTTGAAAAAGATGAATACTTTTGTGAGTGACATTTGACCCCCAAAAAAAATTAACAGAGCATTTCTATTTTATGGCATCTAAAATTTGACTTAACAATGATGTGAGTTCTAAAAATCCTTTATCACAAGTTTTTTAAAAAATATGGACCATCATAAGAAAAATTATTACAAATAATAACAAATGGAATATATGTAAACGACAAAACCTAAGCTACATACAAATGGCAAGGAATTATTACCTATCACTCTAAACATAGGAGTTAGATAACTAATTTGCAGAAATTAAGAAAATTAGTTAAATTAATTATTTATAAAGAAATGTGCATTAGTTTCCTAAAGTGTGTACCAATTTCAAAAATTTACATTGGAAACTACATTAATAGAAAATCCCATTAATATTTACAATCAATAGTTCTTAAGAAAAAATTATAAATTTAAAAAACAAAAAAAAATTATTGAGGTCTTACATTAAGACCAAAGTAAACCTATTTCCTAACTCTTATATTTAAAACTTTAAAAAAAAAAAAAAAAAACTGCCCCAAAGTTCTAGTTGATAATCAAGCTGTGGAGTGTGGCCTGTGGAGTTATTTCTTAATACAACCAAATACATAAATTTATTAACCAACTGCTTCTAGTATGTAGTATCAGAGCAGAATTCTACGGCATACTTAACTCTCTGCTGTCTAGGTTCTGCACTATTATGCTTTGAAATCTCAGCACGAAGCTGGGAAAGTTAAATCATTAATTAATGTGCCGAGAATACTATAATTGTACAACATTAACAGATACAAAACAATTTAAAGAACAAAGCAGAGTCATTCAACACACAATATAAAGCACTTGTAATCCAGAGATTTTTAATGAACTTCATCCAGCAAATCAAAAGCTTCTCAGTCAAGCACACTTAATTGTGTCCCCATTAAACAAGGGAACTCCCCTTTGGGCACAGAAATTTAATCAGAATTTTGACATCTTGATAGCTCAATACACAGAAAGGGCATATTATTCATATCAAAGTAAAAGCTAAACGTTGAAATCATAACAACTACACCATATCCCAAACAGTGTTGGATTACTAAAATCTGGTGAAGATAATGGAACCTGACAGGGAAAATTACAATTTTTAGACTTTAGGCCTAAAGAATCATCATTAACATTGAAAGTTAAACTTTATGGTAGAACTGTGTCTTATCAGGTCAAACTCGTGAAAGCAAACTCTTCCTCACAACCAAGGTTGCTCAGGCAGCAAAGATCTCAGGCTATGTCATTTAAACATAACACCAGCATCAGCATATTTCATGCCAGGGGGTAATATTTCCATTTACGTTTATGGTGAGATTCAAACACCACTTTTTGCAACACTGAATAATGCAGCTACAGGTCTCAAAAGGCCATGAGGTTGCAAATAAGTCGAAACAACGGTGAACTTTGAAGCTGTGACGCCAAATAATCTTCATGTTGCTAGTGTTGTTAGTAAGATAGAACCAGATACAAACATTAGCGAAACAAACCTCGAGCTAGTTCATGAGATTAAAGAACCAAAGGCTGTACAAATCCCACACTCCTAAATTTCACACTCCAGAATCCTGATATGAAACTCTCTAGTCTCACACCCAACAAAATCAGTAGAGAGATTCCACAACATACAATTGCTTGATCAAGAAAGCTTATCAAGGCCATGAAAGAAACGATGTTTTCGCCTCTTCGAGTGTTTATGAGATTCTTTTGTCATGACATAGGGTACAAATTGTACCTGCATGAGCACAAGGTACCACTAATTTATTACAAGACTGCTCCACTCTATTTCTTCAAGGCATATGATATCATTCAATACGAACAAACAAAAGAGAAATAACAAATGAATTAAAAATATTCAAATTTACACCCAAAAGTTGCAAACAGAATATCTTTAAGAAATTTCATATAAAACTAACACTATAAAAGGAAGAAAAAGTGAATAAATGAAACCAGCATACTAGCTGAATACATAATTACTGCAGCCCCATAAAATGTTGGGTTTTGTTGAGCTGAATCAGTATGCTTTTCAATATAAGAAAATAAACACAACTATTTAGAATGGGATGCCCCTATTTGCCAACAGAATGTGACATGTAAGCAAATCAAAAGCAGTTTTTAAGACAAATTACATATGAAATTTTCACAATGTTTTTGTGCCCACGAATATGAGAATGAGCATAATTCCATTCCCAAAAAAAAGTCTTTCAAGATTTTAATGAAATCAGAAGTTTGCATGAACAAAAAGGAGAATGCCACAAGGAAGCAAAGTTATAAGGAAAAGAAAGTTCCTACAGTTTATGAGGCAAACCTGAGAATTATTTCGAATACCAAAATTCTGAAGCATAGACCCATCATCAAGGAGCTTTTCATTATGGTGTGACAGACAATAATTTGCCCAGACGTGCTTCCTGCGATTCGATCATTTTTACAGGAAAAAAGAAATGAAAACCAATGTCAACATTTTATTCTCACTTTCAGAGACTACACATTTCAGAATATAGAGTTATCCAAAAACTTAATCTCCAAATATTAACTATTTCTAAGAAATTTTCAACATTGCCTATAGAAGTATAGGAAAGGAACCTCTATCTCACCAAGATATATGGCGGTGACCCATCTTGGATTGTTCCATGTCATTTACTTTCTTCTTAATCACGAGTTTCAAATCCTTGACTGCAGCTGAGTTCATCACTGTCACATCTTCATCACCAAAATCAAAAGATTGAAATCAATTAAGCATTAACTTGATATGATATTGTAATTAAATGTCAATAAGACTAGTTAATTAGAAGAACAGCATTAGCCATTAGTGGCATTAGCCGTTGCTTAGAGCGGCCCTAGTCAAACATGGCCTTAGCTCGGACTAATTAGCTGTTAGGCGCCCTTTACCCTTGCTACCCCTGCAGCCTATATATATGGCAGACCCCCTTATGTACAGATTAGATTTTGCATTATTAATGAAATTTAGAGTATTATGCAGCATCTTCTATCTCTATCTCTTCTCTCTCCAGTCTCTCTAATTCTTCTTCTTCAACCCTCTAATATTCTTCTCTTCTACCCTAATTCCCAATTTCTAAAGATTCACATTATAAGGTTCTATCATAACTCTATCCCATTTCCCCATTCATTTTGCAGGGAAACAGAGTGAAAAATCAATTTAAGTAGACTCCCAAAAAAGGTGTGGGATGAAAGAAAAGTATTACCAAATGATGTTCCATCTAGTTTGAGAACAGATATGCGCATGGCACTACCCAGCTCAAGGTTGATGAGAGTGTCCACATCAGCCAAAGTTGGCTTCTTTGGGACATCAGCAAGTATGGGATCTTCTAACAGGGCAGTAAGCATTGATTGCAGTTTTGCCTTCTTCACGCAGCTTTTGCTATATTCTTCCATGACCTCTCGTACTTCCTTATACTACAAGCGTCTGCATATGAAGGAGAATATTATAAAACGGGAATAATACTTCATCACTATGTCTAGATCAAAGCATTAAAACTCAACTCTATACGATTCATAAATAACAAAATTTGATAAATTCTATCACTATTTGTAACTTGATATCAGGCCTCAGACATTGCATAGAGCCTGAGGAACGAAACTGCATTGTTCACTTCTCAAGCTTTTATATATATTGATGATGAATGAAGGTTCTCAAAACTTCAGCAAAGCCATACATTAAGCTTGTAACTAAATTGCATCAAGACTGGTCCTAAACGTACGAATCATTGCAACAATTCAGCTATTTCAATATTACAATATGACAACCTAAATTCACAAAAGAAAATACAAAAAATTAAAATGCATAATTTGAAAGTCGCAAGAGATTGCTTTTCATTTAGTAGGCTGAACACACACCATCTATGGACAAAAATTTTATACGCTCGAAGTTTCAAGTTCCCCATAAAAATTCATGGAGAAGATTTAATATACTTATAAGCTTGAGCAATAGAAACTAGGCTAGCTCCACAGTTCATTTCATTTACCAGAAACAATTAAACGATCCAGAGACCAGGTGCACGGAAATACATAAAAATGGAAACTGCTGCTCACAACATATTCATGGTACCAATAAAGTTCCTGCTTTCAAGTTCAGCAACTGACAGTATAGATAAATCAACCTCACCAAATAACATAAAAGACCCACAGAAGGGGCTAAACACCTAAATAAACATACATAAATTTATTCACATTCGGCTTCGTAACAGGATAAAAAAAATTGGATAGTTAACAGATCAGCACATTGAAAATTTACAACAATAAGAAGAAAGATGAAGGGACCTCGCAAAGTCTTTATCGCGGGTATGGTGCTGGGCTTCATCCAATGGAGGCACAGGACGGAACAGAAGACGGATGGATCTTTCTGGAAACGGGTAATTCATAGACCAGACCCGACCAACCCAAGTGATATACATATACACGGATATGATGTACCAGAGGCAGCGACGTCGTTTGGGAATTGCGTTAAGGGCTTTTTTTTTTTCTTTCAAATTTTCAATTTTCCATTCTGGCCATTGCCCTCGTGTTCTTGTACCGCGTTGTATTAGAATCACACATAGGGTATGTTTGTTTTAGCGATTCGATTGCTTATAAGTTACTTTTTTATAATAATTTACGGTATACGAAGTAAGTATGTGAGAGGGGTTGTGTCTCGATTTACGTAAAAAACAACTTATAAGCAATCGTAACGCCCAAACAAACATGCCCATAGTTGATAAAAGAACCGGTGAGTGTTAGTGCCTGTTTGAATTAGTGGTAGAGAAGGAGCCTTTTTTATATATGGGCTTTTGAAAAAGTCATATAGAAAAAAAATCAGATTGTAGATGTGATTTGTGTTTGGATTGACGATGCAAAGTGACTTTTTTTCTAACTTGAAACATGTTTGGATTAGTATTTGAAAAGCCCGTTTAAATGAAAAATGATTAAAAAGAGCATGAATCTTATTGAATATTATATATATATATATATATTAGTTGTATATATTGTGATAATTGAAATGAAAAAATTTTAAAAAAATTGATAAAATAAAAAAGGTGCAATTATTATTGAAAAAAGAAAAAGAAAAATACACGAAAGTATTTAATTAAAAAAGGATAAATTTATATTTAAATTAGAATGCATACATAAAATGTCTCATTATTGGCGAACATGAGGCCTTTATACCTATACTTTACGTAGTCAACATTCTCCTGCACATATCCAAGTTACCACAATCACACCTGTTTGTTTAAGCCCCATGATTCATCCATTCATCCTAATGATTAAGCCCCATGAATAAAGTTACATATATTTATTATTCATTAAAACGACACCTTTAAAATACAAGATATTAAATTTTCAATTTTCTAGTTTTATTAAAAATATATATATATACTCATGCCATGAATAAACAAATTTTATTATTAAGGTTAGAAATTAATTTTTCTTTTTGAGTACTGACACACGTCTATTAATTTTGAAGGTCAGAAAAATAAAGAAAATTGATTTGAAAGGTTGTAACGCAATCAACAGGTGATGGGGCTAATGTGGAAGTGTTTAGATGAGACAAGAATTCCCAGCAGCCAAGAAGTGGTGATCAAGGATTAGCCATGTAAGCAGGGTGGTGGCCCACATATACTTAGTATGTGGTGTTGAAGCAAATTCATGCCAATCACACCTGTTTGTTTATTCCCTCAACTCACCTAATATACCTCCAGTTTGCAGAGCGTCCGGATGCGGAGAAGTACCTTGAATCAGCTTCTCAAAAAAGCCACTTTTTTGCAGAAACTCATCCATGGCAAAAGCTTAGCCAAACATACCAAATGACTTTGGGCGCTTTTACCCCCCAAATGGGCTTTCCCCCCCTCCAAACAGGTTCCCAAACAAACCCTTAATGTGTGTTTGGTTGGAGCGTTTAGGCATAATAGTCTGATTGACTCAGCCAAGCTAGATTGCAATTGGGGAAAAAATATATGAGTGTTTGAGGATCTGATTTTTCAATTTAGCTTGTTCTCCCATCAGCTCCTAAAACGCTAAATTGGTAAAAACTCTTAGCTGGAGCTCTTTTCAATTTGCGTTGTGGGAATTTATTACACAAGCAATTATCTATGTAGGAGGAAAATGACTGAGATTTGAATTGTTGCGTGTCTGTGTGTGTAGCTTGACCTAAAATATTTTTTAGTGTTTTTAACTCTTTAAAATATTTTTTCGGTTGTACCCAATGTACTATCAAACTGATTATAATTTTACCCTTAATGTACTTTTTCAGCTCCAAAAATTACTTTAAAATATTTTTTGGTGTTTTTAATCCCTTAAAATATTTTTCCAATTGTATCAGTGTGTTATGAGACCGATTGCAATTTTACCCCAAATATATATTTTCGGCTCCAAAAATTACTTTAAAATATTTTTTGGTGTTTTTAACCTCTTTAATTATTTTTTTAGTTGTACCCAGTTTGTTTATCAGATTGATTGTAATTTTACCCTTAATGTACATTTTTAACTCCAAAAAATACTTTAAAATATTTTTTAATGCTTTTAACCTTTTAAAATATTTTTTCAGTTGTACCCAGTTTTAGGAGACTAACTACAATTTTCCCTTTAATATATTTTTTTAGTAGTAAAGAACACCCAAAACTTAGAATACTGATTTATTGATTTCCACCCACTCTAAAATATTTTTTTCCAGTAGCACCTAATATTTTAAAGTAATTTTTAAATATTTACTTGATCTTTTAAATATTTTTCCATCCACTCTCTCTTACTATTATCATAAAAGTCACTTATGTTTAAGTTAATCCAAACAAGTTTTACTTTTGCAAAAGTCATTTATACAATCGTCAATCCAAACATAAATCATATTACACAATCTGACTTTTTTCCAAAAATAAGATTACAAAAAGTTAAATTAAAAAACTTTATTTTTCCAATCGTTGTTCCAAACATACACTTAATAAATTGGTTTAAGCTATTTTCATATAAAGACAAATTTAATATATGCTTAATTCAAACATGGTATCAAGAGTTATTGGATTTGGGCCCCAAAAACAAAAGGAAAAAAATTCTAAAAGAGCAAAAAATTGGTGAAAGAACTAAAGGTATAAACAGTTTTATAAAATTGTTTTTTAAAAACAAGTTTTAAAAAAAAACAAAGAAAAATGCTTGTATGGTTGTTTTAAAAAAATATATTTTTAAAGTGACAAAGGCACACACACTTGTGCCTATCTCTCTTGTGGGTTGTGGGGACAATCAATATCTACGAGAAAGAATTAGTATCTGTTTGGGATGCTAGAATGTCATCCCAAAAACGGGTTTTTTTTTAAAAAAAAAAAATCATGGTGGTTTCTAACTTTTTGAAAAATGGGGTGTTTGAGTTGGTGTTTTGGTAATTAGTTTTTTTCCCCCTTCTAAAAGCAGTTTTTGAGAAGAAGTTCAAAAGTCTAGCTTTTTCAAAAAAAACTACTTTTATCATCGCTAATTCAAACACAAATTACATTTACAATTTGACTTTTATCCTATATGACTTTCGTAAAAGTCAGATTAAAAAAAAGTCATTTCTGCCACTGCTAACCCAAACAAGCCTTTAATCTGCCATGTCTTTATTTGTGGTTTTGTTCTTATATTTTGATCATATTACTAAAAGCACATTATCAATTTGAAATGGAAGATTCTATATCAGCCCCTCACAAAGGTGTCTCAATCACTTCCCAATCTAGTGATAACCAAACACTATAGGACACCTCCTCCTATAGTAGCATGCACCTTCTTAGCCCCACAAGAGATTGCATAAATCATGGTCAAAAATTTGAGAAAAAAGAAAACTAGAGCATCAGACTATGGGATCATTTTTTGAAGCTTTCAATTGAAGAAACCAATGGAGAGCATCTTGCTAATATTGTTGCATGACTAATGCTTGTGACACTAACAAGCATAGTATCTAGAAGTGGTACCAATAATACCTAGAAACTCAAACCATGAGAACCAGTAATGAGGGCCACAATTACCGGTCGGACCAAGAATAGTACGACTTTTCTTAAAAAAACATATCCTTGAAAGTACGAAATGCCGCTAAAGATGAGACAGCAAACATGTTGAATTAAATGTCAAATAGTACAGAATAAAGAGCATTATTCCCTCTATATACTGCTCTGTATCTAAATATAAGCCACTTGTATTGGAGACGTAACTGGCATACTATCTATATGAACATATAACCAATAGTTCCCTTATATTGTTGTTATTCCGATTTTGATATTAGGCTCCGTGCACAAAAGAACAAAGAAGAACAAAGTTTTGAAATAGAGAACTCTTATTGAACTTGTGAGATTACCACACTTGTTTTTCGATACCTCTTCATGGAACTTACAGGGCTTTACATTGGTTACTTTCCACAAACTCTAGTTTCTTTTTACAATTATTGAAGAGAATCTTTAACTTTTACTTTTACTTTTTATCTTCTGATCACCTTATTTTGTTGGCAAAAGAATCTTGATACCATTGGAGTTTGCTGTCAATGGCTACTGTTATACAATCTTTCTTTGTCACCTGCAACCTTTATTCCAATATATTGATATTTATTGTTGGATCTTCATAATTTTTTTGTCTTTTATCTATCTTCACAATAATTACACTTGTGGTTGGTATGGTCATGACACCTGGCATATGAAGATGGAGAGAAGCAAACAAAGATCACTATGTTCTCTCTATCTTCTACAACAAGTGCAATTATTATGACAATAGAGAAAAGACAAAACAAGATTATGAAGATCCAAAAAGAAATGGTCTTATAAGAGAACTACTGGTTAGTGTGCCAGATACACCTCCAGTAAGAAACAAAGGAAAGTTGTGCTGAGATGATATAAAGGGCGAAGGTTTGAAATTCAATAAAAAGGAAGCTCTGTAATAGTATCACTATGCCATAAAGACAGTTTACTAAAGTTTTGACTAAAGTTCAATAATCACCTTCAACAATTGCACTTTCATATTTACAATGACTTAAAGCCAATCAATGCCATGAAATACTTCTGATAAGAAATGTCGCATAAACACAAATAAACGATCATATAAACCAATAGTGAAAGAAAAACTCACAAAGATATGTCTCTATTTTCCGGGGTAAGTCATCATAACAAACATCATCATGCTTTAATTAAAAAAAAGTTATTACTAAGACTCTGAACCTTATTTAAAAGAAAATCCATAACTCAACAAAATGATAATGTTCGTATAATAATAAAAAATTCATATGTCATGAAAATCATAATTTCTATAATTATCCACTGAAGATAAACTCGACATCATGATTTAATTCCTGTCTTTGCACATAGAGCGGCTGCAATATATGCAAATCATGATTTTGAATCATCATTATAGTGTTTTCTCCATCGAAAATTTAAATTTTTTGTAATTATAGAAATTTCAGTAAAATTTTGTGCCATAGCTATACAAATACCTAAAACGTTACCGTCTTTTTTGACAAAATGCAAGTCATCATTATTAATACTTGATATTACTTTGTTAAACCCTAGTAAACAACAACATATTCAACAAAAACCTTTTACTATGTCATTTAAATACAAAATATACTTAAAAAGAGGGGGTTTTTTTCTAGCTAATAACAAAAAATCCTTTTACCCAAAAACAACAAAAGACGTATAGAAAAAAGCCTATACATGCAATCGCCACCCTCCAGTGCTTGTCGTGACTATCGCCATTTGAACGGGAGGTGGAAGTCAAGGCTTGGGTGGAAGTTTTTTGATGCGAGGTAGTGGGCTCATTGTTGAAGGCGAAGGAGGGCTAGCTGGGATTTGAGCTTCCAGGTCACCTCATATGAATGCATCAAACTTAATGCAAAACCTAACAATACTATGGCTATTATAAGCCCAACAGTGAAATAGCTGGCGATATTCATTGCTACCTATGGAAAGAAAAACAAAGCGCCCAGAAGAATCAAGGAAGAGTTGTTAATATTGCACCAATAAAAAACTATAACACCAAAATCTTAACATGATAACCAAAACTCATGAAACAATTTCCACTTTAACAATCAAGGAAGCAATAAAATGAAGAGTGCTTTCAATTATTGCAAGTTGGTTAATCACGACGAAACTGTCAACAAAATCGAACCTGTTTAAAACCTATAAATTGACCAGGGAACTGCTCATTATCTCACATAACCCTAAAAAAATTCAATCCACAATTTTTCTGCACTTAAACTGTCCGATAGGATTTCAAACTTGAGCAAGCAAGTTCTAAGCCTTGCTTCCATGCATCACTACATGTTACTGACATATATACATCAAAATGAATGCTGAGCCGTGCCCTTTCATTTGGAGAGCTTCTTGGAAAAAAAGAAAGCAGTAAAGATGAAAGAGAAAAGAGAAAAGGAAAAGATTTATGTAAGTAGGGACCATGCATTTAGCAATGATGATGGTGATGATACGAAGGAATGATCGATGGTTTAGAATGAAAGAGATCGAACTCATGTAAGTAAAATCTTATCTATTTCAGTTCCTTTCTCTTCTCTTCCGGAGAGTCTTACAGAATCGAACCAATGACCATCGCATTACAAATGCGACACTCTATCCTCTATCACTATCACCTAAAATGTAACCATCAATACAGATTTTAGAATGAAGATAACTGTTAATGCAATTCTCTTATAAGATGTTCTACAACTTGAGTAAGGCTGACCAGCCATAGCTGATAATAAATAAACTACCATGTTTAACCTTTTTGCCTTTAAAGATAAAGTGCCGGTCCACTTACACTCCTCCATCCATTCTAAGTTTAGGAACCTAGGTAAGAGTACCTCGATCAAACAGCTGACGAAGGGGATGAGCACAACAGGGAGTCTATTGGACGAGGTTCAACTAGCGGAGACTCTTGGAATAGCTGGGGTAAGTCCCCAAGTAAGTATTTTATGGGGTACCGTCCAGCG
This sequence comes from Inga leiocalycina, assembly GCA_963242795.1. NCBI lineage: Eukaryota > Viridiplantae > Streptophyta > Magnoliopsida > Fabales > Fabaceae > Inga > Inga leiocalycina. The sequence goes on from OY725322.1 coordinate 78,139,424, forward strand.
CCATTGTGTGTGTGTGTGAGAGAGAGAGAGAGAGAGAGAGAGAAATTAACATAAAAAAACAAACAAAGGAATTAATTCTTACCAGCAGATGAAGCAAAGAAGTTGAAGCAAGAAGGCACCATGAGGAAGAAGAGTGCCTTTGTATAGAGGCTACGAAAGCGGAAGAAACACCACCAAGGACTTCTTTTGAGCGTGAGGAATTGTGAGGCGTGCCCGGGTATTTAAGTGTCATGTCGTGCCAGCCGGCATGAGACCTCATGAGGTAAAAACGTACCAGCTGGCACGACATGAAACTTAAATACTCGAGCACGACTCACAATTCCTCACACTCAAAAGAAGTCCTTGGTTGTGCTTCTTCCGCTTCCGTCAGCTCTGTACAGAGGCTCTCTTCTTCCTCGTGGTGCCACTTGCTTTAGCTTCTTTGCTTCATCTGCCGATAAGAATTAATTCCTTTGTTTGTTCTTTTATGTTAGCTTCTCTCTCTCACACACACACACACACAATGACATTGGACGATCCCCCATAAAATGCTTACTTGGGGACTTCTTGCTCCAGCTATTCCAAGAGTCTTCGCTAATTGAACCTCGTTTAGTTGACTCTGTGTGTGAACAAATAAAGGAATTAATTCTTACCGGCAGATGAAGCAAAGAAGCTGAAGCAAGAAGGCGCCACGAGGAAGAAGAGAGTCTCTGTATAGAGTCGACGGAAGCAGAAGAAGCACCACAGAGGACTTCTTTTGAGTTTAAGGATTGTGATGTGTGCCCGGGTATTTGAGTGTCATGTCGAGTGTAATGTCGTGCCAGCTGGTGCCTTTTTACTGCATAAGGTCTCATGCCAAATGATATTACAAAAGAAAAAAGCTGTCGTATGAGGTTCAGGCATAGTTAAACTCATACTAAGCACCTTCCTGTGAAGTATTGACTACAGTTTCAGTTCGGGCATGTACATACAAAGGAGTATTCTATAATGCAATAAACAGATATAAGGGACATTGAAGGTGTCAAACTAATGTGGTTAAAACTCAGATGATATTTATCACATGTTATGGGCAGAGAATGCATCTGGCTACCAAACTGTAACCTACAATTTTATATGTTTGAAATGCACCCTAGGTAAAAATTGATTAAAAGTATTTGCATCTTGGTTTAGATGAAATCTACACAGTACTACTAAATCCTTGAAAGCACATAGATTACCGAAACTTCATTAAAAATGCAGCCCAACTTGAGAACATGCTTCTTGATATCTTTCAACAGCACAAAGAATATGGGTTCCTATTAGTGACCTTTCAGCCCTTACCATGTTTGCTGCAACAACCTAACATGGTATAATAAGTAACTTTAGAGCATGAAATATATTGTCATATATCATATCTTCATAATCTTTTTTGTCCTTTCTCTGTCACACAATAATTACATTTATAGTTGCAATACTCGGGTAATACCGGCATATTCTTTCTTTTCTTGGTCCCTTCTAGATTCTCAATTTTATTCATCTTTATTTTATCATACCATTAGAGGAAAAATATTGGTTGTTTGCTTAATTGTCCAACCGAATAAATGCTTGTTGTTGGCCCTGTGAAATAAAAACAACATGCATTATTTTTTACGTTGCTGGCCTTTACTTTGTTATCCACCTTATCTTGTCTAGAGGATATTCTTGTCATGTTGCTTCAGTGGATACTGTTTAAGATACCATTAGAGGAAAAATCTTGGTTGTTTGCTCCAACAGAATAAATGCTTGTTGTTGGCCTTGTGAAATAAAAACAACATGCATTTTTTTATGTTGCTGGCCATTACTTTGTTGTCCACCTTATCTTGTCTAGAGGATGTTCTTGTCATGTTGCATTAGTGGACACTGTTCAAGACTTCATTCCAATAAATTCATATCTATTGTCGAATCTTCATAATCTTTTTTGTCCTTTCTCTGTCTCCATAATAATTACATTTATGGTTGGCATAGCCAGATAATTATCTTCATAATCTTTTTTCTCTTTTCTAGGTTCTCTATTTTATTCATCTTTATTTTATCATACCATTGAAGGAAAAAACTTGGTTGTTTGCTTAATTGTCCAACCAAATAAATGCATATTGTTGGCCCTATGAAATAAAAACAACATGCATTTATTCGGTTGGAAGAGAAAGCAAACAACTAAGATTTTTCCTCCAATGGTATGATAAAATAAAGATGAATAAAATGAAGATTTCGAAAGGGACCAAGAAAAGAATATGCAAGATATTATCCAACTACGCCAACCATAAATGTAATTATTGTGAAGACGGAGAAAAGACAAAAAAGGATTATAAAGATTCAATAGTAGATATGAATGTGTTGGAGTGAAGTCCTAAATAGTATCCACCGACGCAACATGACAAAAACCTCCTTAAGTAAAGGCTAGTAACGTAAAAGAAAAGGCAAAAGCAAAACATTCCCTTCAATAAATGAAAAATGAAACTAGCGTTTATAGAAAGTAACTGGGGTTACGTAACTAGAGTTGGGTATGCTCAGCTTTAGTATCCCCTATGCATAAGAAAACTGAGAGCGGTTTTTGCATTGTAATCCACATTCGTTTGAATAAAAGTTCTATATTTCTGAAAAATTGTTCTTTTGCGAACACAAGATCTTCTCTACAACACAAAGTTCATTATCAATATCGGAATAGCATATCTAAGTAAAATATCTATAGGGAGGTAGTGTTATCCTAATCCAAAAAGTAATGATTCTATAAGGAAACTACTAGTTATATATTCATATAGACAGCTAGCCAATTACGCCTCCAATAAGAAACGAAGGAAGCTTATAAGGGAGAAGGTCTGAGGAAAATCTGTAGTAGTACCTCTGTATGAAAGAGGACAGAGGACAGAGATCCTTCTATAACCTAAATCATCCTTGGTCAAAATTCTAGCAAACTGTCTTTATGGTATATCTCTGTCTCCATTGTGAAATTGTTTCGGGTTACTAGAACAAAAGGACACTATTTTGGTTCTCAAGACTAGAAATCAAACCAAAATCCGGTTCTAAGCAAATAGAGATTTGGATTCTTTGAACTAAGATTGTGACAATTCATCGGAGAACTAAAATTATTCCTTAAATAGTGTCTCTTATTCGCAGAATAGATAAAAACAAAGGGATGCTCATTAAACTATTCCTTAAATAGGAAAAATGAGATATATACATAATACATCATATATAAAAAATAGCAAGTAAAGAATATCTGAAACCTAACTTGATAAACCGTGTAAGACATAGACTAAAGTAAAGTCACACATATGCATCTAATAATATCAGAGTAACATTGAAAGACTAAATGAAATACCTCTAACCACATTAAGAAACTCGAAACTATAATCCCATATGCTCACAAACTAAAATAAGAATTGGACAAAAGTTAAAACCCTAAGCCTAAAACCGGTCCAATTAACCAACATGCACACTCAATAGATATTTTTTGAGAATATAAATTTGTAATATCTAGGTTATCTATAAATAATATTGTAAATAGTATAATTAATATAAAATATCTTGTTGGAATCACCAGCAAAACCAATAGAAATATCCTATAAAAGGCAATGAAAATATGGTCCAAGTCATTCCCAAGGACACTGCCCTTAAGAGTTATTCTTCCACACAAGGATAGAAAAAAGGTGACACTCCCAAGATTAAATGAACCTTCCAGATAGAAGATAGGATGACAAACAAATAGAAATTTAATAGTAAACTTAGAAGTAAGTAGAAGAGAGAAGATGAGAGAATAACTTGAAAGTTCTAATTTTGTGTATATTGAACTCCATTCCCAAATTCCTATTTATAAGCCATAATTCATGAATAAATAGAATGCAATAAATGTTGGATAATGTTGCCAAGTCAAACGGATAAGATTGTCAAATCATGTGGATAAGATTGCCAAGTAAGATATACATCATCAATGACTTCGGAAAGAATAAATGTAGAGAAAAGATTTATTTTTACCTGAAAAAGAAGAAAAGAAATAATAAGATTATTTCTTTGGCCTGGACAAATATAATATATATATATATATTATTTTCCTTCAACACACACATAATAAAGACAATAATCACTCACATGTGTCAAACGAAATACTGACCATTGAGTTACACACATAAGTATAACCATTTCAAGTCCAGTGTCTTTTGGACTTAAACTAGGCCTAGACCAATAACACTTATTACATAGAGCTATTGGCGAAGCCTACTTCTATGAACCAACAACTCTTAGGATGTATCAGAGGCATTAAGAGTCATATTATAATTGTTATGTATGCCAAAGGAAAGCCAAAGAAAATATTATTTCCTAAGTCTTTGATGATGTATATCTTACTTGACAATCTTATCCATATAATTTGACAATCTTATTCATTTGACTTGATAACACTATCTAGCATTTTTTACATTTCTATCTACTCATGAACTATGACCTATATATAGGGATTTGAGAATTAAGTTCAGTATACACAAAACTTAAACTTTCAAGCTATTCTCTCCTCTTCTCTCATCTACTTATTGCTGAGTTTACTATTTAATTTTTGTTGTTCTGTCACCATGTTTTCTATCAAGCAAGATTGGTTTAATCCTAGGGAGTGCCATCTTTTATTATCCTAACCCTATGTAGCGGAATAACTCTTAAGGACAGTGTCTTCCGATACGACTCGAACCATATTTTTATTGTCTTTTTGCAGGATATTTCTATTTGTTTTGCAAGTGCTTCTAACGTATCTAACGTATATATAAGCAAATGGCAAGAATACATGTGATGTGGCTAATAATGATGGGGGTTAATGAAAGACAAAAGTTGGGAAATAACATCTGATATTAAAAAAAAAACCACCAAAGGAAAATGGTCTCAAGCGTGAGCTACATATCATTTTCAATTACAAATAAACCACACGACATTACTTTCATCTAATTCATCAGATGAGAAAAGCTGTATTATTTTCATGTTTTACTCTCTTTCATCCTGCTGAAAGGTGTCAATTACACAGCAAAACAAAATGCAAAACATCACAGTAGATCTGAGATCGGATATATGATTCACTTTGCGCACGTATTTAATTGGTCAATTAATCTTAACAGCCTTATAGTATAGAGTAGAGAGAGTACATGTATAATATACACTAGTATATTTTAATTTTCAACTGGATCAGTGTTCTGCGCTAGTGCCAATTAATGGAGTGGTTTTATTTATCCCAATCACTACCCATACAGTACTACTTGTTCAGATAAACCTAAACTAACTTTGTGGGAATTAGGAAAAGAAATTAAAAATAGATCGAGTAATTAAATTTGTTAAAAAAAATACAATACTTTTCGGCATTACCCTTTGCTAAAAATAGTTTTACTCTCACATCTAATTGCATGTAAAAGTAAGTTTAAAAACTAATGCTGAAAACTTGAAAAATGAATATTAAAAACATCTAAACTAATTATTAAAAAAAATTAAATATTTGAGTTTTAAAAAATGTGAAAGATGAATACGGACAGTGTGAAATAAAATATGAGTGCCAAAAAAATCATTTTGTGCCAAGGAATATAATCACTTTTTGAAATTTCAAATTTTCAAGACTCTCGCTTGTAATTAATTTTTTTAAAGATCAGAGAAAGATATGGTAGGGTTGTAAGAGAATGGGGTAGGCATGCATGTCACATGATAAGATAAAGGTGAATAAAATGAAGAATTCGGAGAAATGAATATGCCAGGTATTATCTGACTATACCAACCACAAATGTAACTATTGTGAAGACAGAGAAATGACAAAAAAAGATTATAAAATTTCAACGGTAGATATAAATATATTGGAGTAAAGTCCTAAATAGTATATAATTGCCCTTTGCTAAAATTAGTTTTACTCTCACATATAGTTGTACCCTAAAAGTAAATTAAAAAAAATACTGATTTTTTCAATGCTGAAAACATGAAAAATGAATATTAAAAATATCTAAACTAATTATTAAAAAAATAAATATTTGAGTATTAAAAATGTGAAAGATGAATATGGACACTATGAAATAAAATATGAGTGCTAGAAAAATCATTTTGCGTTGAGGAATGTAATCACTTATTGAAATTTCAAATTTTCAAGACTCTCACTTGTAATTAATTGTTTTAAAGATTAGAGAAAGATATGGTAGGATTGCAAGAGAAAGGGGTAGGCATGCATGCACATAATAAGATAAAGATGAATAAAATGAAGAATTCAACAGTAGATGTGAATGTATTGGAGTGAAGTTCTAAACAGTATCTAATTACCCTTTGCTAAAATAGTTTTACTCCCACATCTAATTGCATGTAAAAGTAAATTGAAAAAATAATGATTTTTTCAATGCTGAAAACATGAAAAATGAATATTAAAAACATCTAAACTAATTATTAAAAAAATTAAATATTTGAGTATTAAAAATGTGAAAGATAAATACGGACACTGTGAAATAAAATATGAATGCCAGAAAAATCATTTTGCGCCAAGGAATATATAATCACTTATTGAAATTTCAAATTTTCAAGACTCTCACTTGTAATTAATTTTTTGAAAGATCGGAGAAAGATATGATTGGGTTGTAAGAGAATGGGGCAGGCATGCATGCACATAATAAGATAAAGATGAATAAAATGACGAATTCGGAGAAAAGAATATGCCAGGTATTATCCGACTATGCCAACCGTAAATGTAATTATTGCGAAGACAGAAAAAGAACAAAAAAGGTTTATAAAGATTCAATAGTAGATATGAATGTATTGGAGTGAAGTCCAAAAGAGTATCCACCGACGCAACATGACAAAAACCCCGACAAGATAAGGTGGAAGCAAAGTAAAGGCCAGTAACACAAAAGCTAAAGATTCCCTTCAATAATTGAAAAATGAAACTAGTGTTTATAGAAAGTAACTAAGGTTACGTAACTAGAGTTGGGTATGCCTGGCTCTAGTATCCCCATGCATAAAAAAACTGAGAGCTGTGTTTGCGTTGTGAACACAAGATCTTCTCTACAACACAAAGTCCATTATCACTATCAGAATAGCTTGTCTAACTAAAATATCTATGGGGATGTAGTATTATCCTAATCCAAAAAGTGATGATTCTATAAGGAAGCTACTAGTGTGATATATTCATATAACTAATGAAGCCTATGTTGGGATGATCTGAAGAGAGAAGGTCTGAGGAAAATCTATAGTAGTACTTCTGTATGAAAGAGGACACAAATCCTTCTATAACCCAGATCATCTTTGGCCAAAATTGTCTTTATGGTATATCTCTGTCTCCATTATGAAATTGCTTTCGAGTTACTAACAAAAGGACACTATTTTGGTTCTCAAGACTAGAAATCAAACCAAAATTTGGTTCTAAGCAAATAGAGTTTTGGATTCTTTGAATAAAGATTGTGACAATTCATCGGAGAACTAAAATTATTCCTTAAATAGTGTTTCTTATTCATAGCATAGATAAAAACAAAGGGATGCTCATTAAACTATTCCTTAAATAGGAAAAATGAGATATATACGCAATACATCATATATAAAAAATAGAAAGTAAAGAATATTTGAAACCTGACTTGATAAACCGTGTAAGACGTATTCTAAAGTAAAGTCACACATGCATCTAATAATATCAGAGTAACATTGAAAGACTAAATGAAATACCTCTAACCACATTAGGAGACTTGAAACTATAATCCCATATGCTCACAAACTAAAATAAGAAGAATTGGACAAAGTTAAAACCCTAAACCTAAAACCGGTCCAATTAACCCAACTGGCACATTGTGCAGATATTTTTTGAGAATAGAAATTTGTAATATCCTTAAATAGGAACAATGAGATATATACATAATACATCATCTATAAAAAAAATAGCAACTAATGAATATTTGAAACCGTGAAAGACATATTCTAACTCGATAAATCTAACAATATCCAAAGACTAAATGAAATACCTCTAACCACATTAGGAGACTTAAAACTATAATCCCATATGCTCACAAACTAAGATAAGAAGAATTGGACAAAGTTAAAACCCTAAATCTAAAAACCAGTCCAATTAACCAACAGGCACACTGTGCAGATATTTTTTGAGGATAGAAATTTGTAATATCAACAATCCAACTATAATCCCATTTGAAGGATATAAATAATCTTAAGAGAAATATCCTGCAAAAGATAATGAAAACATGGTTCGAGTCGTCCCAAAGACATTGCCCTTAAGAGTTATTCCGCCACACAAGGTTAGAAAAAAGGAGACACTCCTCAGGATTAAATGAACCCTTCCTAATAGAAAATAGGGTGACAGAACAACAGAAATTTAATTGTAAACTCAGCAGTAAATAGATGAGAGAAGAGGAAACAATAACTTGAAAGTTCAAGTTTTGTGTGTATTGAACTTCATTTTCAAATCCCTATTTATAGGTCATAGTTCATGAGTAGATAGGAATGTAATAAATGCTGGATAAGATTGCCAAGTCAAATGGATAAGATTGCCAAATCATGTGGATAAGATTGCCAAGTAAGATATACATCATCAATGATTTCAGAAAGAATAAATGTAGTGATAAGATTTATCTTTACCTGAAAAAGACATAAGTATTTAATTTGGGACGACTGAGTTGCACACATGAGTATAACTATTTTAAGTCTAGTGTCTTTTGGACTATTTCAAGTTTTGTGTGTATTGAACTTCATTTTCAAATCCCTATTTATAGGTCATAGTTCATGAGTAGATAGGAATGTAATAAATGCTGGATAAGATTGCCAAGTCAAATGGATAAGATTGCCAAATCATGTGGATAAGATTGCCAAGTAAGATATACATCATCAATGATTTCAGAAAGAATAAATGTAGTGATAAAATTTATCTTTACCTGAAAAAGACATAAGTATTTAATTTGGGACGACTGAGTTGCACACATGAGTATAACTATTTTAAGTCTAGTGTCTTTTGGACTTAAACTAGACCTAAATCAATAACACTTAGTACATAGAGCTATCCGTGAAGCCTACTTCTAAGAACTAACAACTCTTAGTGTGTACCAGAGGCATTAAGAGTCCTTATGATTATTAAGTGTGTCAAAGGAAAGCCAAAGAAAATAATCTTATAACTTCTTTTATTCTTTTTCAGGTAAAGATAAATCTTATCTCTACATTTATTCTTTCCTAAATCATTGATTATGTATATCTTACTTGACAATCTTATCCACGTGATTTGACAATTTATCTATTTGACTTGGTAATATTATCCAGCATTTATTATATTTCTATTTACTCATGAACTATACCCTATAAATAGGAATCTGAGAATTAAGTACAATATTCACAAAATTTGAACTTTCAAGTTATTCTCTTCTTTTCTTTTATATACTTACTGCTGAGTTTACTATTTAATTTCTGTTGTTCTGTCACCCTGTCTTCTATCAGAAAGCGTTTGTTTAATCCTACGGAGTGCTTCCTTTTCTAATCTTTTATAACGGAATAACTTTTAAGGACAATGTTCTTCGACACAATTTGAACCATATTTCTATTGGTTTTGCAGATGATTCTAACGTATCTAACATTCTAATTATATACATAAGCAAATGGCAAGAATACATGTTGATACAAAAGCACAAAAGTTGGGAAATAGCATCTGATATTAAAAAAACAACCACCAAAGTAAAATGGTCTCAAGCATGAGCTACATATTATTTTCAATTTCAAATAAACCTCACGAAATTACTTTCATCTAATTCATCAGATGAGAAAAGCCACTTACAGAAATTCCAATTACCCATACAAAATAGTCCTTGGTATTAACTCAAACTTCCAAATGTTTTAAAAACATCAACTTAGTTTAAAGAAGTATATCAAAAAAAAAAAGTGCAAGTTTTTGGAGCAGAATCCACTGCAAAAGGAGCATAGAGATATGCTTGAAAAAGAAAGCGAAAGCAGAACAGATTGATGTAAGGAAAAAACAAAAAAAAAACAAATATTGCATCAGTAATCACAGAATGTAGACTAAAATCACCAGAAACAAAAGCTTGAAGCTTGCAGGATTTAGTTATAGCTTCCTTTGTCTAATGTATACCAACACTGAATTAAATAAAAGGAAAAAAAAGCACCCAGATACAGCTTTCTCACAGAAAAAAGTAATTTCGGTGATTAATTAACAAAACATGAACCTGAAAAGAGGAGGCCAGATCGAAGAGAAGAAGGGAAAGGCCGGAGGAGATGGAGGTTGCAGATAAAGTAGGTCGAGTGTTATGTAGGGTTTATTTGGAATTTAAATGTTCTGATTGCATGAAGTCCACGCCGTGAACTTAATGGTCCAACGGCTATAATCGGAACTCAGAAGCACCGGGGTTTATTTTGTATTTTAAAATTTAAAATTAAAGTTCTGCTTTTCCGAAATCCTGTATCCAACGGCTACATTTAGAACGCAGAAGCCTGGGCCTGCAGCTTTTCGAAAATTTTGTCTGTTTGGCAGCATTTTGGGCCATCGCCATTTTAGGTTAAATGGGAAGGGCTAATCTTACACAATTCAGATCACTAAGATTTGAATTTTTATTGGAAGAGGTATTCACATTGAATACCCGATAGTATTCTGAATATGATCACCTCTCATGGGAGTATATCTGCACCCATTTAAATAAAGAATTTTTGTAAAAGGCCCAATTTTAAATGAATGGTTGGGTGGGGGTGGCCTTAGCTTTCTCTCTTCATCTTCGTTTTTTTTTTCTTGGATTTGGACAGAGGTAGGGATCTTCAAAGTGTCCAGTCCCGATTATATCAACTCGGTCTTAGATATTTTGATCTCGAAATGTCCCATCTCGTCCGGAACTAGGATTAGGATAGCATCCGGACTCACCCTTGAGATCCTAGTCCCAATTCCGATGCCGGTTTTTATATTTTTCATCTATAAATTAATATCATTTTACTAATTCTAAATATATATTGTATGATGATGATGATGACGATGTTGATATGCTATTCTTCAACCCTAGATTAATTTTTTAATTATTATGGCTTTTTTAGTTGTTATAAATAATCGCATTAAATAATAGAATATGGAGAATTTAACTCGTATAATGATATTTTTTAGAATTATTTTAAAAAAAATAAGCTATGATTTCTCAGTCTCATCTCTATACTAATGGGACTGATTTGCATCCCAGTCAAAAATCGGGACGGAAACCGGGGTTAGGGTATCTCGGTGTCAGGATTTGAACACCCCTAGATAGAGGGGAGGATATCACTCCAGCTCTCTCATTCTTCTTAAATTTTTTTTACCTGAGCTTTTATTCTTAAATTGAATGAATATAACATTTAAAAACTAAAAATGAAATGGATAAGAATATGCTGCTCCAATATGATGCATGCGTAGAATGTTATTTACGTAGATGATATATGCTCAAACGAATCGGTTCAACTTAACTTGAATCAAAGTGAACTGATGGGCAAATCGGAATCAAAAAAACCGTCCAAAAATAAAAGCTAATCTACCGAATGAAGTTAATGAACCATTACAATTTCCCCCGATTTTCCTTATTTGTTTTTGGGTTTACTTTATGATACTGTTAAGTATACACGAGTGACAACCATTTGCTGACATTCTCTTCCAATCTTAAATGTAAGATCTAATTTAGGAGTGAATTTTAATCTTATATATAAGAACTTTTTTTATTTTTTATTTCTTATTTAGCATTTTTTTTTCAAATTAATTTACCTAACTTATAAATTGATATATGATTTAATGTTATTCATAAAAATTTTACAGAGATTATGTGTGTTATAATTAAGTAATTAAGTAATTTATTAAATTTTTATAATATACTCAAATTAGATAAATATTAAGGATAGGGTATCATTTATAAAAAATAGATGTTGCTATGGGAATTGGCTATGGTCCTCTGCCTTTACCGTCCTCCTCCCATCCTCTTCCCTTCCACTACTTATATTAATCTTTACATTGAAATTTTGAACAATTCAGATTTAATGTTTTATAAAAATATTATATTTAAATAATTTTTTTATTGCAGGTTTAATTTATTATAACTAAAATTTAACAGTTTTTGAATTTATTTAATTATTTTTTAATAATTTGATCTTGTAAAAATATTTTTATAAACATTAAACTTGAACAGCTCGAATTTCAATTCAGATGACTAGTGGTGGGATGAGGATGGAAAGAGAACGGTAGGAGCGGAAGACCGTTACCAATCCGGTTGCTATGGGAACAAGATTGTCATGTCCTACATGCAAAGTCAAACAAAAGACCACAAACATCTGGAAAGAAAGTTCTAAAATGTGATAAATCCTTAAAAACATTGAGGCAGATCCTACAGTAGTTGAATATTTCCCCCCCCCCCCCTAAGACAACCCGGATGAAGCAACAATTACATTAAGAAGTTAGAACCACTGAATTTACACGACACACAACTTGAGGGGGGAAAAATAGAATGAAGCTCTAATTGCCATCTAGTGTTGTTAGGGCCTCATTAAGAAGTCTCCGTGCCTCCTCTCTCCTTCTGAAATAAAATTAGATATAATACATTTAAAAATTGGATTAACAAATATTTATGACAAGATGATGTCAGAAACTTCATGCTGATAATGATATTACCATACTTAGAAAACCACCATCAGCAACTACCTCCCAAGGTAAAACAAGGTTATTAATCTACTCCCTTCTGTCCTTGTTATAAACACCTCTAGCATGTTTCATAACAACTAACTTCATCAATTTATTCAAACCAAATTTACTGTCTAAACAGATATCATTCTGCTATAACACAATATTAAAACACGATGAAATAAGAAAGCAAACTTCCTTAGATTCGTATGCAATTAATAAACTTACAGAGCATATATACCTCTTTATGTCCTCCACTGCTTGTTTACGACGCTGTATTTGAAGTTCTAAAATGTGAATCAATGTTGCTCTTGCCTACAGATTGAGATACAAAAATATAATTATCACGGTAAACTATTAACAGCACACCTGTAGGCAAATATATGTGCATATGTAGAAAATTATATTTAGAACCTGATGGGGGCGCAGTGAGTTTAGAAGGTGATGCAAGTTCTTGAATACGAGAGATATTTCTTCTACTCTCCTAGCATATTGTGATGGTCTCTCTATGAGAATATCAGCAAGCTCCAAAACGTGAAGCTGCAAGTCTCTGTTAAGTGATCTCAGCTCCTTCTTATAATCTACACAAGGTATTTTACTTCTATGAGGCAGAAAACTACAGATTCCAGCATATGCACATCCCAGAAGAAGTGGAGAACTGACAATGATATTCAGGGAACAAAACACAAAACATGAACCATTTAACCCCATTAAAACCAATCGCTTTCTCATTATGGTTCAAATCTCAAATTATTTCCTACTCTAAAAATAAGTAATCAATATTACAGAAGATTCGATGCACTTAAATTATACTCCTCTAGACTTTAATGTAAAACCTAATTAACTAATTTGATTAGATTAAGGTGGTTGGTTAAGTTAGTTAATATGACATTTTTTTTTTTAAATACCCTAATCATCTTCTTTAATTCCTTCCCTCTCCCTCTTGATTATTGTTGAGGGAATGTCAATAGGGCTAAATTTTTTTGGGTTGGGGGGAGTGATAAATATGTTAAATAGGATTTACATTTAGGACCCTTATCAACTTCCCCATTAAAGTGCTAATTAAGGACCAAAGGAGTAATTAATGAGACTGCACGCAATAGTTACACTGATCAAGTATCCAGGAAAGGGATTTTCTCATGGCACGAGTCCAAAAGTGGCAGTGAAGCGATGATTACTATTGTCCTTGTTCTATGTTAGTAATTTAGTTTTACTATTTGTCAAAAATGACAGAAAAAGAATTGCTCCTCAAATGAAGTGCAGAATATTCACCACAGGCCGGCAGTATGAGAACAAATGATATGCAATCTCTAAATCATGTTTCACTCAAAAAACTTCTCAAACAGAAATACTGAATAAAAATGAGGCAGAATATAGCCTACCAACATCAGGGCCCTTGGGATAGAGTTGGCGTACTCCCTGCTCTTCCAAACTTGGTAGAGTGTCATCAGTCTACAAAAATTATTGAATAAATTAATGGGAGATGTCAATAAGATTCACGCACAGAAACACAAAAGAAAACAAATGGAATACATCAAAAATTGTATTCCAACTATAGCAAAAGCTTTTGGTATGAAAAAAAAATTGTAGCAAGAGCAAGTATAAATAAGGGAGGTTTCCAAGAACGCATTTAAACTTTATAAACCTTTAAAATAAACATATAAATACTCCCTCCATGAACAAATATAAGGAACAAGCATATTGGTACATACATATCAATAAACATGATTAAAAGAAGATGGGTGTCTGAATTTTTTTTTTCTTTCCTATGTTACCAACCATTAAAGCAGTTGAGTTATAGTCTACAATTACATGGGAAAATGAAAATAGAGTATTCAATGGCATTTTTGGAAAAAGGGCATTACATATTCATTGAACTCTGCAATATTCCTTATATTTGATAACAAAAATTAGTAGCAAATCATTTCTCATATTTGATAGCAGAAGGAGTATAAGATAATTTAACATCTAGTCACAGTTTGAAGGGTTAAAACGCCAACTATATTTGTGAGGACAGAAAAAGGAATCAAAGTCGCAGTGTGAATTCTTACAGTGTAAGTGCCTCCAAAACAAGCATAAGTCCCTTCTATAGGAGGGGGAGGTTCTGGGGCTGATTTAGGGTCTTGTAAATAATCTTTGTAGAGTCTGTAATAGGGTGGCGGCGGCGGATATGTTGCTGTTGCCATAACAAGGTCTCCCTAATAAAACCTTGAGCATTGAAAATGTAAATATGAACAAATTAACACTTACAGTCTAGAGGAAAGAAAGCCGACAAGCTCACAGGCTTCAACTAAAGGCAAGACTCCTCAAAAGCATAAACAAACACATAGATAAAATTAATTAGTCATGCACTCACCCAGAAGAGTTGGAAGTTTCACAGGTTGGAAACTAATTGTAAGTTTAGTTTCTTGTTGACAAAATTGTTCTGTTAGTTCATGCTCTATCCATGATGAATATGAAATATGCATTGGCACAGATTATATTCTATTTTTGGCTAAAAAGAGAATGATGTGTGATTTGTAATTAATAAAGGATAGGGTAGTTATTTAATTTATCAAGGGAATATAGCTGTTATAGATTGAAAGGAGTTAGCACCTATATAAAGGGGATTAATTGTAAATCAGAATTTATGATTTGTGAGTAATCTCAGTAAAACTATTCAGTCTATCTCTCTCATCTTTCTTTTCTCTCTCTCACATTTTCCTTAGGAGATTGTGTGTTACTCATTTTACTTCCCAATCCACATCAAACATAGCAACATTTAAATTTTAAAGGATAAAAAGTCAAACCATAAAATCAACTTGATATATAATTATCCATACATCCAAGCACCAATGTTGTTTAAAAACTCAAGCCTTAAATCAGTGTTGTTTACCTTTTGAATAACTAGCCTTAAATTCATTACTTCGTTAATCAGAAACTAGTCCTTTCATGTGTTAAAGTACACTGAAATCTTAAATGGCTCTCAAAATAAAACGTAGGGAACCTCACAGCTTGTAATAATTCACAATAATTCTAATAACAATTAGGAAATGAATACCAAAAGCATAGTCTAACCTATGAATTCCGGCTGCTATTTCCTCTTTTGAGTAAAGGGAACATCTTTCTTCCTTTTATGATAAGAGAAGTAGAGAACTTTGTTGCAGAGGTATATAAAGTTCTAACAGACAAATGTAATGATATTTCGCTACAAAGACTATCTTCAACAGCTTCGTACATTTGGTAATCTTTTCAGATAAAAGAACTTTGTTGCAGAGGTATATAAATGTCATCAGATTTCTCAGAATCATCAGTTTGATGGGTTAAACAAACCAGTAAGTCACGGATTACTGTAAAACTAGCAAACTAGCAAACCATTAGAAGTCAAAGAGCACGAAAAGTAAACACCCAGAGCTCATGGATGCCAATCAAGGGCCAAATCTCAAGCACACATCACACAACAGAAATCAGTAAGCGAAATTAAAATTGGAGAGGAGACAAACCTGGAGGCTGGAGCCAAAATCACACCAATACACGAACTCAAATTGAGATCCGGGATGCTCGACAGTGAACCTGGAGCCCCAGAGGAAGGACGGCGAACGAGAGGCAGAGATGCCGGCACGGTCTCAGAGGAGAGGCAGAGATGAAGACACAGACGCAAACGGCGGTGAAAGGTAGAGACAGCAGAGACTAGGGGTAGAGGCGCAGAGATTCCAATTCGGAGAATAAACTATAGAATGAGAGCAGAGAAGCAGAGACGGTTGAAGAAGAGGGTGTGAGTGGTCGACTCACGAGTCACGACTGATCGAAGAACACAGGCTTACTTCTGACGGTTTAAGGGGGAAATTCGCTCCAGTCCGAAAGATTTTGTAGCCCGACGTGTGAAAATAAAGCACTCATGTTTTTTATGGGAAAAAAGTTAATTATCAACGTAAATGTTACTCCCTCTTATTTTAATTATAGGATATTATTATTTAATTTTAAAAAAATTAAGAATAATAGTTAAATTAGTTAGTCATATTTATTTTTCTAAAATACCCTTATTTAAAATTAAAAAAAAGTAGAATTGAGATGTATATGGCATTAATGAGTTGCAAGTATTACTCAATTTATAGAATATATAGGTGTATTCTTAAATTATTATTGTTGCAAGTATTACTCACTTTATAGAATATATAGATGTATTCTTAAATTATTATTATGTTTAATTATTATTTAGAAAGTATCAATAGGGGGTATTTTGGAAGAAATTGATAAAATTTAGAACTTTATCCTATAATTAGGACCAAGATCAACTTTCAATTGTTGTCCTATAATTAGGACTAGAGGGAGTAGTTTTTTAATGGTATGAGACAATATTGTTACGTATTAAAATTTTTAAGATAGTAATGAATTTAAAAAATTTTTTAGAATGATATTGTTCTTCAGCGAAAATTTTTAGAACAAATTTATACATTAACCCTATTTCTGACTCTGAGATTAAAAATGATAAATATATAAGAGTTAAGTGGCATAACCACTTAGGAGGCACCTTAAAGAGCATTTGATATCTGAAAGTTAATTTGATGAACAATTTCACCTTGAAAGTGATTAAAAAAGAAGTAAATTTGTCATAACAGTTAAAAAACTGACATTCAGCATTAAAAAATTGAGGCTGACTGTAGTGACAAGGGGCAAAATTGTCTCATTTTAATTACTTTTCAGATAAAATTACTCAACAAAAAACTTCCAAATATCCAACGATCCCTGCACGCACACACGCACAGAGTGCTTCTAAGATAGAAGCGACTTACGCACCAATCATACATGGCAACCCCCATTCTACATTTCCTTGTAAATGTGTGTCATGAATGTATGAATATTGCAGATAACATCCGTCAATGACCGTGAACTTTTAACTGTGGTTCTTCCAAATGGCGTTATGCTCTATATAATAATTCATTCTGATTGTAAACTATAGTTTATAAAGTTTTTTTAATAATAAACTGAATATAAATTAATTTCCACAAAATAGGTAGCAAGAGTTTTAACCACCCTCATCAAGATCACCCTAGAGTAATTAGGCCTCGATTGATGAAGGATACAAAATTGTCATAAGCTATGCCAATATTTCACAAGAAAATCAATTGTGACTAATATTTCTCTAGATGTGTGTTTAAGTAACACTTGTTAGATTGTGTTTGATTGGGCTTATTTTTGGATAATAAGTCTTTATTACGTAAGCTGAGATAAAACTTTTCTCACATACTTACCTCGTATACCGTGAATCACGATTTATAAGCACTTATTGCCCAAAAATAAGTTATTCCAAACGAGCATTTAATCCCTGTACAAAAGTGTCTTAGCATCCTCAATAATGTCTCTCAAGGTCAGTTGCTTCCATACAGTTTGAATAAGGCACAATATTCTTGAAACCATTGGTTCAACACAATTTTTACCCATTAGTTATCCCCAACAATTCTATAATAGCCGGTGGTATAAGATTAAGTGTTCGTTTGATATAGTTTATTTTTGTCTTATAAGTGGTTATAATTCATGATTTATGGTATACGAGGTAAGTATATGAGAGGAGTTTTATCTCGACTTACGTAATAAATGCTTATTTTCCAAAAATAAACTATTCCAAACATTCATTAAATTTACAACTGAACCCACAAATCCAATTTCCTCTATATCTCAAAGGCCACCCCCACATCCGCTCTTACCATCATGAAGTACTAAGTGTGTGTTTGGTTGGGCTTATTTTTAGACAATAAGTCCTTATTACGCAAGCCGAGATAAAACCTCTCTCACATACTTACCTCGTATACTGTGAATCACGATTTATAAGCACTTATTACCCAAAAATAAGCTATTCCAAACGAACACTAATCCATCTATCTCGAGCTTGACATGACCCATAAGAAGTCCACCTTCACTCTTCTGAAAAACCTTGCCACCATATTATACAGAACGCCCAAATTTTCTATTATCTCTGGTTTTAAATATAAGATAAAGTTAATTTTTTTGGAGAAATTAAGGAAACTAAATAAGTTACTTAATCATATCATATATTATATATCCTTAGATTATATATTAGTTTATTAGTCAAACTAATTAGTTTGGAGAAAAATAAAAATACTTTAAAGTAATTTAATTAGCTTCTTTAATTTCTAAAAAAAATTAATTTTATCTTATAATTAGAATCGGAGGGAATATCAAATAAAACCAAAGTCGCCCATCAAATCAAAGAGAGTTCAATTATGTCAACTTTTCTTCCAACAAGGTCCTTACTCGATTCATTGAATCACTTTGAAGAAGCCTCAATCCTTATTTCGTGAGACCTTTTGCTTGGCATGTCTCAGTTATGCTCTTTCTATTGTCATCTTTATTCTTCTTCCTATTCATCATTAGCATCATTCTTCGACGGTTTGTTATGTTGGTTCCAAATTTCTTGATCCAACAAAACTTCGGAATGCATCATAGAATGATCTTACTTTAGATATTTGCTCTTATCTAGTATTTTTTGATCATGTTCTTTTCTAGTTTCCTATTATATTTCCTTATTTTTCAAAGGATTCCCTCCACGGCACCCTCCTCTTGAACTTATATTTTGAACCTTTCATTTTTAACTTTTTGTACAAGTAATCCTTTTTTTTTTTGGACAGAATTCAATTGCTTTATATGTTATACTTCTTCAATTCTAAATATAAGATATAATTGATTTTTTAAAAATATTAAGAAAACTAATTAAACTATTTTAAAATATTTATATTTGTCAATTTTTTTCTAAAATATTTTGTATAACTTATAAACTGATATATAATCTAAAGATATACAATATATAATATCATTAAATAACTTATTTAATTTTTTTAATTTCTTAAAAAAAATTAAATCTATCTTATATTTAAGATAGAGAGAAATACTAATTGGAATTGGAACACATTTGTTCAGGCGGCCCAGATAGCCCACGGGCCACGTGGTCCTCGCCATATTAGCATATTTTCAACCCACTCGTCTCAGTCTCACCCCTTAGCTTTTTTTTTGGACATAAATCTCACCCCTTAGCTTAGTTTAACAGGAAAATATAAAAAGCGGTTTTTGAGCATGTGCGATTCTTTTTTAGCTATCTATATTTTCAATTATTTCTTTTTTTTTTTGCAAAATTGCGTCTATTCACTCTTAAAGTGACTTTTTAATTTTAATCGTGTTTCATGACTTCACATATGAATGCCATAAAAAGCATTATCCCCAATTTTAAACAGAGGAATTAATTTATAATATAAATTGTATTACAAACTAAACCACATCTTTAAAAATAGATGAGTACAGTAAAATGTGAATGTTGATAAATTTAATTTTAAGTGTTTGAATTTAACTTAATGTTATTATCACAAATTTACTAATATTGTGACTTTCACAACTTTAGTGTGTGTATGTGTTTTTTTTTTTGGGAGCAATGACTTTAATAAGTGTTTGAATTAACAGTGATAAAAGTGGATTTTATTTCATTTGATATTTATAAATTTAAGTTTAGATAAAAATTATATAGTTTATTGTGATTTATATTTAAATTGACTTTTTATATTCATAATTAATGGATCTTTTAGAAGAATTTTATCTTCAAATAAAGGCTCATGTCTCATTGTGCCTAACACACCCTTAATCTTTCATCTGACATAATTTTACACCTAGTTAAATAGGTTATATACCATTTAAAAAGAGTTAGGCTTTAGAAATACAGGTTACACCTCACCCTTTAAACCAAATTTCTTCCGGTATAAATTTTGGAATGATAATTTCTTAACAATTTTCAATTAACAAAAACCACTTTTTTGGCTCCGGAAAAACAAAAACCACTCAAATTGCCTTCCCATTCCCTCACTTTCACTTTCCTCTCCATAGTCTTTCATGCTCGTTCCTTCATCCTTCCCAAGCTAAACGCGTTACTGCAACTTGAGTATCCTCTTATCTCTCATCGCCCTTCAAAATCCTAGAGTCAAGTTTTGAGCTCCCTGCCTTCAAATCATCAATTTTCTTTTTCAAGTACATTTCACTCGTTTCATACCCACTCTGATCCACCAAATTTTTATTTGATCAGCATCATTTGACTGGTTGGTGTGATTCTCCAACCGATTCTTCGTTGCAACATCGCATTTCTGTCTCCGTTTTGCTCTCCAAAATACGATATCACTTTCCTGCTATGATTGCTGAGCCTTAAAGGATTTGCTGTTCATATCACTAGTTCGTGTTACTCATGGCGGCGCAGAGGAATCTGATTGGCGATACTGGGAGGTTGTTGAGGGATGAAGAGACCGCCGAGGACGACGATTCGCCGTCCGGCAAGAAGCCTAAGTTGGAGAGGTCTCCGTTGAATAGTTGGGAACTCGCTGCTGCTCTCGGCGTGTTCTTCGTTTTCTCCGCTGGTTTGTTTTGTATTTACCTGACAATGCCAGCTTCGGAATACGGAAAGATTAAGCTGCCGCGCACAATTTCAGATCTTGCCATGCTCAAGTACGTTTCAAGGAATGATTTTGTAGCTATCAGCGTCTATAATGATTATTTTTTTTAGCGTTACCGAGATTTTTGTTATTGGTCTCTTTCTGGCTTTTGTAGATGAATTCAGTTATGGACATAAAAGGTGAAATTAATGTTTTTGTCCCGAAACTCCCGGCACTCCTCCGAGTTCAGCCGTTCACTTAATGTTACTATTATTAGGAAGGCTTACAAAATATGCATTCTTCTGGGGTTGAAAAACTTCTATAAACAAAGGAACTCAGGTAGGTAAGATAGTAAATGTTACGATGATATTATTTTTTGTTTACAGATCCGTGTAACAGCCTTGGGGTGAATTTGAGGGAGAAAATTTAATTCTGTTTCGATTAACTAATGTACAAGTTTACTTTTTCATTTGAGAAATCAAATAGGCAGAGAGTGGAATAGTAGAAAAAAGCTTCACATGACATATGGTGAAGGATCATTTTGATGAATGATTACATTATTTAAAACTACTTCTGTGTTAGGAATAAATGAGGTCACTGGATCATAAGAATTTGTCAAATTTTGAGTTGTAATCCATAGCTGCTCGATGGTTTTAGTTTAACCTCTACTGCCTCTGCTTCATTACTATATGCCCATTACCCCACATTACATTCTTTATTCTTAGTAATATTTTTCTTTTCTTATTTTTCTACAGAGATAACTTTGCAGCATATGCAGAAAATCACCCCGCTCAATTCATTCTTGGTTACTCTTCCACCTACATTTTCATGCAAACATTTATGATTCCTGGAACAATTTTCATGTCCTTGTTAGCTGGAGCCCTCTTTGGAGTGTTTCAAGGACTTCTATTAGTTGTTTTCAATGCCACTGCTGGAGCATCATCATGCTTCTTTTTGTCAAAGTTAATTGGCAGGCCTTTAGTTTCTTGGTTGTGGCCTGAGAAGTTGAGATTTTTCCAAGCTGAGGTGTGCTTATCTTATTCTTTAATTTTGACCAGACAAACTATTAGACAATCATGGTGACAACAATGTTAACCTGGTTTTCTTTTCTTCAATCAGATAGCAAAGCGCAGGGATAAGCTCCTGAATTACATGCTTTTTCTGAGGATAACCCCAACATTGCCAAACCTTTTCATCAATTTGGCATCTCCAATTGTTGATATACCATTTCAAGTCTTCTTTTCAGCGACATTGATTGGTCTTATCCCAGCCGCATATATTACTGTCAGAGTAAGGCTCTTCTTCCCGTCTTATATTTATCATATTGTACTGTCAGTTTTCCACATTATTTTTTTCCTGAACTCCATGTTTAGCTTTTTTTCATATTCTTATATTTCATGCCTTGATTATATTTATTTTCTTTATGGTTGCTCTTTTGACTTCTGCATCAGGAACTTCTTATAAGATTAAATAGCTTTGCTTGATGGTATCGTGCTATCCTTATAAGATTATTTTGCAAGGCATCCATAAAAGGGGTGGTTTGGTCATCTAAGGATGTCACATATTGCTTATCGCTTATCGCTTTCGTTATCTAAGGAAGTGTTAATTGGGAACTAACACGTAGAAAAAAAGTTCTTCCTTTACATTGAACAAACTCTAGAAGGGATATGATGAACTTGTCTGGTTCAAGAAGCTATTAACATAGCTATTGTAATTGTCTTCCTTCTTTGTTGTTGGTTGATAGAGAAGTGATATTCTATATGAAAGAGAAAGAGGGAAAGAGAGTAGAGAAGAAGAAACTGATGATTCAAGAGAGAAGAATAGAGGAACAAAGACAGAAACAGAGAGAAGAGGAAGAGAGAAAGAGAGAGACAATTCTGAGCTATTTCATTATCTATCACAGACTGAGAGATACAATAGGTATGGACATCTATTTATAGGCTTATACACAACCCTTCTAACTAAACCAACAGCTTTCCTTCTAATCCCTTAACTAACAGACTTAACAGCTGCCATTAGCCTAACGGCTATATCTCTTAACCAACTCTAACCAACTTTCAAATCTTTATTATGTTTATATATGAATACCCCCGTCCCAAAACATCCTTGCCCTCAAGGATGGTGGACAACAAAAGACAAACATGAAATCAAAAAAACATAGGCTTGAAAAGTCTGAAATCTTCTGCTGGTTTTTGAAGAAATCTGGTATTTGAAATCTTGTACCCAGAAGCTTATCCTTCAGATTGACTTTTAGTACAGGCGCACACTATTCCTTCTTTTTTCTTCCTACTCAGAGAACAAATTCTCCCTTAAAGCATTTCAACCAACTTGTCCCTAAACCAAACTTGGAGTAGAATATGTGTAGGAGAGAATGAAAGAAATGAGAGCCATTTTTGTAGCAGCTCGTCACTGATACACTCAGACTTCTTAAAACCCAATTGGAAAGGTCTTGGGCTTGCCTCCTTATGGTCATCTTCAAAGCCCGTTTGTTCAACTAACATTAAAACACCCAATGTGCATCCAAAATATCTGTCACCTTGAGAAGATGTAGGACAACTGTGCACTTGACTTTTCAAAATGAAGGTTTATCAGTCACGTACACTCTAAATTGATAAATTCTTGTTTAGAGGTAGAGCACTCCTTATCTCCTCACTTACAGCAAATGCAAGACAACTGTACCCCTTTATTTGCATCAGAGGAATAGTGCTGGAAACATTAAATGCTAGCCAGCAATTTTGTTGACTTTTCAAACTGATCCTCTTGCAGACACGTTAACTTCTGAACACACCACAAACCTAGTTCCCTACTTCTTGAATCATGGGCATAATTGTTTTCATTACTTAGAATAATCCCTCGGCCAAACAACGGAAAGAGGGAGAATGATGAAGGAAAAGGACTTTCAAGTGGCAATCGAACCAGAAAGAATGATGAAGAAGGAGAACTTAACGGCAAGAAACAAACCAAAACACCTGGCGATGTTAATGAAGAATCTGGGTTCTCCATTCTGTTCGCTTTCAAAACGTTGCTGGAAGTTGACCCTTGTTTTGAGGATATTGAAGCAGAATTGGATGAAACAGATGGTATTTGGGGAACTATTGGACCTGTATCGTATGAATACTGGGACCCGTCACTGGTTTTCACATACCCAACATTTTATGTTGAAGAAAACGACAAAACAGAGCCCCTAATCACTGTAGTACTTTGTGGTCTGGCCGAAACTGAGCCTTTCCACATATCTGTGGTTCGAAAATCATCTACAAGTTCTTTAAGTTTTGAGCCCAGAACCCATCTTTGTATCTTCCTTCTTCTCGGCCACATCTTGCGTGATTCGGGGTTCAAGTATTTCATCTTCTTGAACTTCGTTAGATGCTTTAGGAACGACCGTGCCTTCTTCTTGCTCGGCCAAGACTTTTCTTGCCTACGTCGCATTCTTGGCTCGCCATTACAAGGATATTTCTTGCACTCTTGCCAAGTGTCGAGCTTCCAGCATGGTTCTTGGTCCAAAGAATCGAATTGACTCTACTATTTCTTCTTTTAAACTGGAAACATATGCCTCAATGAGATAGCCTTCTGGGAAATCATGTGTGGCAGCACAGGAGCCTAGGCATGGTTGAAGTCAGCCAAAGATCCTTGTTGCCGTAGTTGGGTGATGATTGTGCCTCCTTGAACAACAACAACAACAACAAAGCCCCACTAGATGGGGTCGACTACATGGATTGCGTGACGTCATTCTGTAAATCTTGGTTGAAGCCACGAATAGATTCTTCCAACGCTTTGAAGGAATCTTGTAGTTTATCAAGGGCGTAGTCCAACTTCTTCTCAACCTTGGTTAGGCGTTCTTCTATATGAACATCACTTTGTGAGCAAGTGGTGGCCATAGACTTTTCTTTTTCTTTTTCTTTTTTGGAAGTGCAATAGGGGGCTGATGATCTACAACTTTGATACCACTGATACAGAAGTGGTATTCTGTATGAAAGAGAAAGAGGGAAAGAGAGAGTAGAGAAGAACAAATAGATGATTCAATAGAGAGAAGAATAGAGGAACAAAGACAGAAATAGAGAGAAGAGGAAGAGAGAGAGAGAAACAATTCTGAGCTATTTCATTATCAATCACAGATTGAGAGATACAATAGGTATGGATATCTATTTATAGGTTTACACACAGCCCTTCTAACTAAGCCAACAGCCGTCCTTCTAATCCCCTAACTAACAGACTTAAAAGCTGCCATTAGTCTACGGCTATTTCTTAACCAACTTTCAAATCTTTATTATGTTTATATATCATTGGTCCTTGTCAAAAAATGTGTCAAATTTTTTACACAGAGAGGATAAATAGACTATTTCCATTGTTCTATAGTAGTGCTTTACTACGTTTACAAGCTATTCTACATTTCTTTCACTCTGCTCATGGCCGTCTTTCTTGTTGCTTGATTTAGGCTGGCCTTGCTCTTGGGGATCTTAAATCTGTGCAGGATCTATATGATTTCAAGACATTATTAGTGCTCTTCCTTATTGGTTTAGTATCCATGTTTCCTGCACTGCTGAAAAGGAAGCGAATCTACGAATGAAAGTTGCTTTTATCCTCTTCCTTCTCTTTTCAGAGGCAAGTTGCCTGATCATTTGACTAGATTGTGTACCCTTATATATATGAATTATAGTGGATAGTGTGTAATGATGATGTCGTGGGCGCCAGTTTATATTCTTTCATGTAGGCTCAAAGTACATGTTTTGGTAGCTGAGGAATTTATTTATTTTCCTCTGTATTATCATTACTCAGTTGAAAAGGGACGTAGCTGAGAAGGTCAGAAAATTTTGTTCATTGTATTCAACTTTAACTATCCACGGGTTTGGGTCTAGCAGAAGGAGCTAGTCCCTCATAACTTGGCAAACTAATGTTCAAATTCCTTTGGGAGAGGTGCTTACATTTAGTATTCGACGTTACCTCGAACAGGATTGTCTCCAATAGGAGGAAAGTTGTGCCTTAGCTCAAGAAGAAAAAACTTCAACAAATTGTGGTTCCCCATTTGATTAATAAATTGTACCGTGGAGCTTCATGAACTGAAGGGCTATTGGTACAAGGCAAAAGCCTCAGACATCCAATAAAGCAATATACTATTCATATATGCTTCTGTATTTGTCCCATACGTTTGTACATTTAAATCCCTAAATACCCTTGACTATAACTTACTAAACATACAACAATTAAATTCTATATGATTGCGAAGTGCTGCATATTAGCTATCAAAATACTCTTTCCCATCCTATTTATAAAGTTGTATTCATTGGTCTTTAATACTACCTCCTGTACTTGATATAATATCTCAATTATAGTGTAACTAGCGCTACGAATGATATCTTATATTAAAGATTGGAGGTAGTACAAAATTGTCATCAAATGATGAAACGGTCATTGATTCACCAAATGCTGGTCAAAGGAATATAAGTAAGAAATGAAAAACAAAATGATACTCTTCTAGTCCTTATTATAGGAGTTATTTTTAATGTTAATTTTGATTTTAAATATAATACCTTAATCTATTTTATTTGTGATGTTTATCATTTTTTTAAAACTAATTTACTGACAAATTGATATATAAGCTAATATTACATATAGGTATTTAGAAAGGTCAGATCATATTTTTATAATTAAGTTATTTGGAGGGCCTTAACTCGGTCTTTAACCTTAATTCAGCCATTAGTTTGTATTAGCACATCAGGCCAACACCAATATAAAGGCCCAGACTAGGACAGGAGAGGACAGTGAGCCCTAGCGGCGTCACAAGATATTTTACTCTTTTATTGTAATTGTAACTTGTGACACTCTCACATTCAACGTTTTCCTTGCATATGTCTAGAAAATACTTAGATCAAATTCATTAGATCTATTATGTTAAGTTTTCTAATCACGCATAAAGCCACATGAAAAAAGTAGGACATATAACCATATGTAATTGGAGAATTTCACATAATATATATAAGAAATTTGAGAGAGAGAGAGAGAGAGATATATATATTTATATAGATATATATCTGTTTGTGTGTGTGTATTGGTGCAAATCATCACTATACATTTCAAAATAACAATACAATGATTATTCTCTTTTATTCATTGTCTTTTATGCTTATACTCCTCATGGCGCTAATGTAAGAATTCATTAGAGAGTTGATCTTGATACTAAATATAAAACATATTTTTTGTATTTGTCAACATTATTCTAATTTACCCTATTGATGCTCCTTCAACAATAATCATAGAGGAGAGGAAATGAGAGAATTAAGAGAAATGATTAGGGTGTTTTAAAAAAAAATATTAACTAACTTTCTTAATAAAATTAAATTAGGTAAATAGGCCTTATATCGTTAAGGATGACAATATATATGGGAATATGCAAACAAGAAGTTAAGCTCGGTTGCTGCCAATAAAAGTCAAATAATATAATTTAATACAAGTAAATCTTATATATATATATATATATATATATATAATTTATATTTTTGTTCCCAATCTTCATAGTACCAACAATCCATTGGGACCTCTAAACCAGCATAAAGTACTCAAACTTGGGCCATGAGGACTACGTTGCGCAAGGATCATCATCTTTTCCAAAGAGAGTTGTTGGCATCACAAACAAATTTTGGATTCAAAAATGCCTATAAAATACCACTTCAGTTAAAGTGGTTAAACGGACGTTTATTTTAAGCTGTGATCCCACAGTTTATCCAGCGGTTCGCCACCCGATTATTTTGATTGCAAATGTGGCCAGCTTTCCCCTTTTTACCCTGAGAAATTCTTGTGTGCACTGAGTGCACCACGTAATCTGTGGATTGGCCAATCCGAAATCAACAAGTCATGTCCTTTAATTTTGATCTGGCGGTTACATGTGTCATGTCATTTTTATCTTTTTGCGAGAAAAAAAGTAATTAGAATAATAATAAACAACCCTCCATATGCCTTATTCCTCTCCCACTCTTTTTCTCATTTTCTTGTTCAGCGCACTAATTAGAGCCTGGCGTAACTCCTCCTTGCTCAGTACCACATCTCTTTCACTCTTTTTTTAATTTTCACTTTTAAGGAGTTATTCCACTCCACCACCCAAAACACAAAAGACAGAATATAGTTAATGCTTCATATACATCCTCATGTGAATTTGAATTTTCATATATATATATATATATATATATATATATATATATTCCATTATTCATTTTTATATATGCTTCGGTATACTCAAACATTAATTGGAACTATACATGCATGTGCTGAATTGCATCCAAATGAAGATACACAATTACACACACACGATAATATTTGGAAACCATATATTCCCTCCACTCCATAATATATAAAACATTTTAACTAATTCATGATAACTAATAAATGATAGTTAACTCTTTAAATATATTTTAAATTGATTTTTTTTTTTCAATTTTACCCATATTAAATTATGTTTCAAATGAGAAAGAACATTAAAAAAAAAAAGGCACATTTAAGCACTAACTACATGGGTATGAATGATAAATAAAAACATATTCTTGATCATCGGTAAAAAAGACATACATCAAAAGAGTTGGAAATTGAAAACATTCAGTTTCCAAATGCTGAAAGAGTTTTATATTTCATATTTTCTGGAATTTCCAGTATATAAGATCAAAAATAATGAGAGTAAAAAAGTCTTCTTGTATTTTCCTGACTTTAATCTCATGTTTGGATGGAGAGAAAATTAGGAAGGTGAGAAACTTCCAAAAATAGTAAATTTTTTTATCATTTTATAAAGTTTTCATTTATAGTATTTCCATCCTCCCATCTTCCCCTCACTTTTCTCTCCATTCAAGTGTAGAGTAAAGGCTTGAAGGCAATCATTGATTTGGTGTAAACATAGTTGGTGGTCTTCAAGTTGATGAATGTGTTTCCTAAAAAATGCATTGATATAAATTAGATTCAATATAATTAATTGGCATATCTTCTATCAACCTAATATAACTTGATTTAAATTGTTGCTCATGTCATTCATGTGAAATGAGCTTCTAATGTTCCAAGTGCCATAAAAAACATGTGGGATCATAGAAAGGCTATTAGGAACCAATTGAGAAGAATTGACATATAATATAACACAATTAGATTTGGGGGACACAAACTTGCTCTGGTACAATTAAAGTAATATGTTCCACTTCTTTTTGTTTATCTATAAAAAAAATTAAAATTAAATTTATAAATGTATAACTGGTATATGTATATACACAAGTATTTATAAAATTTACATCTTATTTGATTTTTGTTGTTTTAAAAAAAGGCCCTTTCTTCTACCACTTCCACTCCCTTTTGGCTTTGCTCTAGGGGATCAAGAATTTGGCCTACTTTTTGAGATGCATCTTGATTGTTGGTGTTAATTTCTTTATTTTTTTTTCCACATTGTTTCTTTTAGTCAAGTTATATAGATGTTCTTGAACTTGTTGAGATCCATTCTTGATAACACCTCATAAGATATCTTGAGTTTCCTTGTGAGCTTGTGAGGCCAACACGGGGTTATAAAAAGAACGCATAATGGAATTACGATATATAATTTTTGGATTTTCACTAGTTGCACATTTTCCTTCATGCAATCAATAAACTTTGCATTCTTTGACCATCGCTTTAAGAAATATTTATCTGGTACTCTTGTCACACAATTAATGTTATAAACTCTCAATGCATGTGAATAGAGAATACTCATTGATTCAAACTTTTTATAACTACAAGTAACATCCTTGTAAGAAGAATCAAATTTACAACCCACCTCTTTGGCTCTTTTCCCTCCACCCACAACTCATAATAAAAAAATGTCGCTATCCCTTTTCATTTCTTTAAATAGAGCCTCCATTCTATCCAAATATTCCTTCTCAAACAATTTGAAATTTTTTTAGTATAAACCTTTGATGCATGGTATAAAGTCTTATTCCTATTGATAGCACATGAAGGAATGCCTTCACTATTGTGAAAATCTTCTCCCTCATAGCATCTCCATTTTTCCACCATCTTTTTAAAAGCTAAGAAAATTCTGTAAATGAAGTTTTTTCTTGTAGATATTTCACTTGGAACACTATTAGTGCTCTCACTTCTTTGAGAAGAATTTATCTTTGCAGAAAACATATCTTTACTAAATGCAGTTGATTATTTATGTCGAATTGCATACATTCTACTCAACCAACTATGGTCACTGAGATCAAATTTCTTAATCATTTCATCCCATGTAATTTCAAATTCCTCTTCTGAATCACATAGTTTCATGCACTTTTGAAATAATGATTGAAAATCACTGTTAGAGTTCAGAGAACCTAAATGAGATGGGGCATTCATATATATATGCCACAAGCACAAGTGATGTCGTGTATTAGGGAATACTTTTGCAATTACTTTAGCCATGGCAGCATCTTGATCAATAACAATAGTTTGTGGTGGCCAATTACTCATGGATTTTAGAAATTGCTCAAAAAAACGATTCAAAAGATTTTGATGTTTCATTCATAAAACAAGCACAACCAAACATTACATTTTGCCAATGATGATTTATCCCAAAAAATGGTCCGCAGATTAAATCATACTTAGGGCCGTTTGGTTCGATCCCATTACACCTTGCGGTGTAGTGCAATGCGATGCAATGGTAATACAATGCAATATTAATTACAAGGGTAGTGTTTGGTTTGATTTTTAAGCAATGTGCAATGAGTTAATATTTTAACAATTATTTAAAATTAATATATTACAAAAAGTCTATTTTACCCCTTAATATAATCTTTGTAGAAAAAATAGTTAAAAGTCGGCGACGGCGGGGATAGAGAAGGAGGAGGTAGTGGCGGCGGCAATGATGGGGTTGGCAGGGGAAGGGGACGTAGTGGTAGGGGTGGGCGGTGGGCAATGGGCTGGCGGCGGCGGCGGCGGAGGAGGTGGTGGCGATAGCGGTAGGCGGCGGGGGTGGAAGAGGAGGTGGTGGCAGTGGGAGGTGGGTCGGTGGCGAGGCTAGGGGTGGCGGAGGAGGCCACGGGGTGGTGGGCCACGGGGTGGTGGCGGTGGGGGTTGGAGGAGGAGGTAGTAGCGGTGAGCCAGTGGCGGGGGCGGTGGGGATGGCAGCGGCGGCCGTAATAGGCTGCGGTGGTGGAAAAAAGAGGTGGTGGTAGTAGCTGTGGGCAGGTGGCGGTTGTAATACCCCAAATTTTATTCACAAAAAATATATTGTAATTATTTGAATAATTCAATAAAGTGGTGAATATTCATGAAGTTGGATCTTGTGAATTTTCAAATATTCATATTCATAAGGAAATGGCCAAATTAATTCAAAAATTTAATTAAATTACAAAGGGGATAGCAAAATCATAATTTTTTCAATTTAGCCCAAGATTTATTATTTTCCAATTAATTGGAGTTAATTTCAATTAATCAAGGAAAATAAAGGAAAATGCATAATGTGATTATTCTTGGTGGTATAAATCAAGAATTGTGAAATTAAGGGGAAATTATACTTCATACAATTATAGGAATTTTGGAAATTATGAAAAAAAACATTTTTCCTCTTTTTCCTCCCCAAGTTTCGGCCACACATGGAAAGAAGAGATAATTGTAAATCCAAGAAGCAAGATGAAGGTGATGTTGACAAAACTACATGCACAACTCAATGATGGCAAAGTTGTAGAGCACACTAGGTGAAAGTCATATGAATAGTGGTTATAATGAGAGAGTATGGTGGGAGGCATGGTTGGAGGGATGGTTTACATGAAAGGTGGAGAGATCTCAACCATTGGCTAGATCAAGGGCTAAGAAGAAAGATGACAAGTTAATACATATTTTCCCTTCCTCCCTTCATGCACTTCACGCATAAAGCAAAGAGAAAAGAGAGAGAGAGAGAGAGAGAGAGAGAGTGAGCTTGGGAGTTCTTGGTGATTTAGAGAGCAAAAGGAAGCAAGAGCTAAGGTAAGAGCTTGTTTTCAAGTGAATAAGCTTCCTATATTATGTAGTTCATCCCATAATCTTTTGTTCTTCATGGGAATCATGGTTTAGCAAGCTATTCTTCAATGTTGAGGAGAGAGAGAGAGAGGACATCCTAGAGAGAGAAACATCAAGGATCAAGAGGTAATCTCCAAAATCTCAACTTCTTAGTGTATTGAAGTTGTTATTGGTGATTGTTGTTTGGTTTTGTGATTTTTGGGTTGAGTTGTAAAATTAGAAAAGCCATGACCCTAAGGGGTTATGCTGCCCAAAATCCTTTAAATCATGGTTAAGAAGTGTTTAAATAAGTTAATCAAGGATTAGAAATGGAAAAGTACAAGTTTTGGGAGCTAAAACACAACCTCATTTTTTCCATTTTCCCCTAATATTTCGGCCAGAACCAGAACTGGTACAAGGAGTT
This sequence comes from Inga leiocalycina, assembly GCA_963242795.1. NCBI lineage: Eukaryota > Viridiplantae > Streptophyta > Magnoliopsida > Fabales > Fabaceae > Inga > Inga leiocalycina. The sequence continues at coordinate 78,171,810 of OY725322.1, forward strand.
GGATTTTCATGAAATAAATGGTTCCATTGGACTCAGTGGGCAAAAATAGGTGGGGTTACAGTTGGGCACTTTTTCGGTAGAGGCTGAAAAAGCATAGTTACGAAAACGCCACTGAAATCACTAAATAGGGGCTGTCAAGGGTATTTTCATAATTTGACATGAATTTGGTAATTTTGAGCCCGGAAATGGATTCTTTGGGCGAAAATAAGTTAGAATAGCCTTAATCAAAATTTTGGAAAAACGTGCCATCGGGCTGGGTACGGTGGGGCCAGGCCGGGTTCTCGGGGGCATTTTTGTAAATTTTCACCATAGACTAATATAACCACAATAAACATTATGGAAGAGTCTAAAATGATACTTGGATAGGTTATGACCTATTTTTGGTACATTTAATATTTTAGGACCGATTTAGAGACCGGATACGACATGTTCTTCGAGGCACATTTAAAAAGGGGATATTAAAGCTTTGAGGTAGGGACATTATCCTTCATACACTATTCCATAAGTTATGTGATTGTGTGGATGCCAATGTTTGTAAATGCGCTTTATTAATTAACACGATTTGTCCAGAAAGGGGCCAGAAGTGTTAGAGGCACTTACACTGGAGTTGGTGAAAACCCAACCGGTGCAGAATAGTGGGGCTAGACCCTACACATGTATACATGCAGATGATATGTTTATAATGTTCATTAATTGGTGCATACATGGCATATATCATATTTACTTTTCGCATTTTCTATGAACGATAGCATGTTTCTACTGGGATTCTCCGGAATCTCACCCTATTTTTAAATAAACACCTCAGCGGGTACCAGTGGGGCAAAGGGAAAAGACATAGATGCCGGAAAGTGAACGGCACCTGTTTCGAGGCAAGGACAAGAACGTGGTCATAATTAGTCTATTTTGTGATATTTTGGTAAAAATTGTAAATATTAAAACTTCCGCTGTATTTTTTGTTTTCGTCGATGAACGATATCAGAATTGTAAACGAATATTATTATCAGTATAATTGTACTTTTCTGTATGCCCATTGAATTCCGTCTTTATTACTCTTCGATTATCGAAATGGAAACGGGTGTTGACAGCGGTGGCGGATGGAGGTGACGGCGGTGGAGGAGGTTGTGGCGGTGGCAGTTGTGGCATGATGCGACAAGTGAAATGAGATAAATGAAACAAAGACAAGGAAAACTAAAGGATAAATTGGACTTTTTAAACCATACAATCGGATGGTAATGAGGATTCATAGGGGGGAGGTATGAATGTTTAGTAATCCTCATTACATTGGTAAACCCTATTACCATACTAAAGAGCAACCAAACATTCTTCTCTTGGTAATGCAATCATGATTACCATTACAGGCATGCAATGAGGTTGAACTAACGGGCTCTTATTTGTATGATACGTTGTGTCTAAAAGCACTACATCCCCAAAACAATCATAATCAATTGTTGATCTCACATCCCCCTAAGAAATATTTGTCAAATGTGATTCTTCATCAAATTAAACACTACAATAAAAAATTGGATCTTCAGCTTGATGATTTTGTAAGAGATTAACTAAATTTTGTCCATCCCCAGCTTCTATCAACTTCATCTTTTGTCAGTTGACATAATTATAACAATCCTTTTTTGAACTAAAGCATATACAAGCCAAGCCATGGAGGAAACACCACATCCATTGTGTGTGCCTCCTACACATTGTAGAAGAGAGGTTGTAGCAGTCTTGAGAAGAAGAAGAATCCATGGCTTCCCAAGGAGCTTCACTACGAGCCAAAACATGACACGAAAGAAAGCCTCGCTTCTACAGAGAGTCAAAACAAGTATATTGCCAATAGAGAAGGGAGAAGCCTTATTTCTTGCATATGGGAAATGGCCTATTGCTGCAAGAACTATGCCAGTAATATTGAGGGTGAAGCTAATCACAAAAAGCCTCTTGTATACAGTGAAAACGCCTAGATCTAGTAGTATGATTGAAAGTCTCGATCCGTTCTTTCATGCTAGTTTTGATGGTTGCACTTGTTCACGCTTCTAGTTCTCCACATCGTAGGTTCCTTTTGGGACATGTTCAAAAATAGCGTCGTCATCATCATCATCATCTTTTTCTTCTTCTAGTTCAAGGTCACAAAAATGGCTGTTGTTGATGTAATGGATCTCTGAAAATCGAAAGCAAAAACTCTGGACGAGACTGGGAAGGATCCGATTTAACCCAAGTCTTTCTTTTCACCCGGTTCTCTATTTTAGCCACTTAACCTCTCTACCTCAGCCTCCGCATCATCACATGTGGTCATATTTTGATTATTGTCCAAACAAACTTTGCCAACTCTGTAACGCCCCAAATTTTGATTAAGGGCTAATGACGATTATTGTGGATAATTTGGTAAATTTGGATTTGAGATCCGACATTGTTATTGGGAATGCCCAATACCTTGTATTTTAGCATAATTATATGATGAAATAATTATTTGGGCTAAAATAAGGGTAAATGGCGTATGGAGGAGGAAAAGGAAAGTAACTATGTGTTATGTGGCAATTTGAGTTAATATGCCATAATCAGTGGAAAATTTAGAAAGAATGAAAATTGAAGGTTAATTAGTCAGTGATTAATGAGGAAATTAATTACTAACTAATAAGAAATGAGAAGTTTGATTAAATGGCTAATGGAGTGGTTAGAGTAACTAATTTGGTTACTTACTTATGAGAGCCAATGAGAAGTGGACACTTGGCAAGCTTTTACCATGTGAGAGAAAGGAGAAAAGTCAAAGGGGGTATTTTAAATTATTTTTTTCTCTTTCCCTTCCCTCCTTGTCGCTGAAATGGTATGGGGGAGGAAGAAATCATCATTTCTTCATCTTCCTCACTCATCTCTCTCTTCTATCTCTCCATTTTCGTCTTCCATTATTGGCCAAGTGAGAGAAAGAAAAAGCTTGAGAAAAAGGTAAGAAGATGACCTCTTTTGCTTAAACTCTCTTCTTTAAAGTTGTTCCTTGGATTGAGAGCTTCATTTGGATGGTTTTAGATTACCCAATGGTGTTGATTTGAGCTCTTAAGGAAATTTAGAGGTTAGAGAATCAAGAAACCTCTTTGAGAAAGTTGTTAAGGTGAGTGAGACAAACCATTCTATTTATGTTTTATGCCAAATGATCTAGTTTTGAATTTCTGGAATTTTTGGCATATTTTCATTGGATTAGGGTCATTGGTAGTTTGGCATGATATGGTCATGATAATGTTGTCTTAAGATGAGTTTTGAGTAGATAGAATTGGTTTAAGGTTGAAATGTTAGTTTTGGAGATTTTGAAAATTTGCATTGATTGTGGCTTAAAACCAAAGCATGATAATGTAATAGGAATTTGGTGATTTTGATGTTTCCATTGGGTTCCTTGGGTGATTTTATGTGGGTATAGCTTTGGCTTGATATTTGGGACCATTGGAATCACTTGAGTAAAAATCTGGAAGTGCTGTCAGTTTTCTGCGTTTTCTGGTTTCTGATAAGCATCACTCAAGTGATCTGGGGTTCACTCGAGTGTGGGATGAACATCACTCGAGTGTGGATGAGTTCACTTGAGTACGGTAGTGCATTTTCCCTTTCTGCCTTCAGCTTTCATGTTGCACTTCTGGGCAAAAGGCAAGAGTGTTGCCTTACTTGCAAGTGTTGTGGGTTCTCACTCGAGTGCAGGTGTATTTGACACCTTGAACTCTTGTCTCGGGTTGTCACTCGCTACCAAGTTTCAAGAGTGTGCTTTAATACTTGCGAGTGTTAAGTTGTCACTCAAGTGACAAGGGTCTTCACTCGAGTGACAAGGGTCTTCACTCGAGTACTCCTCTTCTTTGAAAGTTTTTAGGCTCTCGAGTTGACACTTTCTGTGCTCCATTTCCTAGAACTCGAGTAAGCATTTGGCTATCACTCGAGTGTTAAGCTTTGTGCTCGAGTGCAAAGTGCATCATCACTCGAGTGCAATAGTGAAAAATCAATTCTTGTGCTTCCAAAAGGGGATCTTTGGGATAGTTCTTCCAACCCTATAGGGATTTTTTTATAGGCATTAATAGCTTCCTAAAGAGCATAAATGATAACCAATTTAAGTGATATGAAGTTATTTGAGTATTGGTATAGAGAATAACACTTCGTCCCTAATTATGAATATAGGATTTGACATTTGCCCTACTCAGGAGAGACCGGTGCCAGAGCATTCCCGGAAGGACTAAGGTAGTGATTTTTCTCTTATGTTGTGTATGATACTTGGTATGCATGACTTATCATTGTTTGTTGTGTAAATCTTTGTCATGAGGCCATTGTGTTATCTCCCGTAATGCATTTCAACGTGAGCAGTTCAGCGTGAGCAGTCGTAGGGGGTGATGGTTATCACACCTACCCCTGCCGTTGTAATATCCAGGGGTGCGTTGTGGAATCGTGGATTCCTGTTTGAGTATCCGGCCAATGTGGCTGTGTGTGTATGTGAAATATTTTATATGGATCACAGCTTTGGTGATATGTGTGATATGATCATGTGATTTTACAATACAGTGTGAGCACTTCAGCGTAAGCAAACGTAAGGGTGACATGAGTTATACCTGCCTTTGCCGTTGTAATTGTCGTTGTAGTTGCAATGTGTGTGTGATGATATGCTTTCATGCCTTATTGTTGTGCATACTATAAGTGATTTGACACTACGGGGATTCCTTAGAATCTCATTCTTCCAAAAACAATTCTTAGACAGGGATGAAGGATCAAAAGGAAAGCAGATAACGAAGAGCGGGTAGAGCTCCGGATGGGAGTCTTATTTTGGTTATTTGGTTATCATGTATAAATCATTTGGTTATTTTGTTAGGAGTTACATGTATATAATGATGATATTGGATAATTTTGTGTAATCCCCTGATAAAAGGAAGAGATTATGGGATTTGTGCTTTTGTAGAACCCTTATTTATTGAATGGAACCCAAGTGTGTCGGGAATTTGCATTGTACTATGATATTTATAAATGAAATCGTACTGTACAGGCCATTTGTGAAATTGATATATGGATATGAGACCACGTTGAACAGGTTTTAGAAAGTTTTTTGAAAACCCTGATTTTGGAAGTTTAATTTTGAATAAGTCCCAAATTATCTTATGGTCTCTAATTCCACATAATCACGTAATTATGAACTTAATCTCGGGCTTGGTGTGAAGGGGGTTACAAACTCACTGTACACGCCATTAGATTTGGTCAATTTTTTCAAACAAACGGTCAACATACATCAAAGTAACGGCTGTAGCATTTAAGCTCTGTTTTTCAATCTATATAGGCATTTTTGAACCCAAAATTTATTTATGGCGCTAGTAGCTCTTTTTAAAAAAACTCATGGGCATTTTTTCACCTCACCCTATTATTTAAAAACGCAAAAATACTCGTAAATTTTTATTTAAATACGCTAAAACATCATATGATTTTTAGAACCGTAAAACTACTCATAACTTTTAAAAATGGAAGTCAAACTGTCACAGCCGTTTAAAATAGTTCGAATGTGCTTAAATCAAACTCATTTTCAAATACACAAAAAAAATAGATTAAATGTGACGGCTGAACTCATCCAGCGCACCTTTAAGCAAAAAAATATAACCCAATAGAAGTGGGTCAAATTTGGCTTACTATATTTAACTTTCTCCAGATATCTTCTAAAACTAATAGAAATTGAGTTTAGTATGGGATTACTTTTTTTCGATGTGATAAACTAATGTTCGAACCTCTATTAAGAAAGATGTCCATATTTAATATCCAACATATCTCTGATATGCTTCTCTGTCTTCCTTACTGGAATGTTATTTTATACCAGTACTCTACCACGTTATTTGGGACCAATATGCTTTATTTGTTATCTGAAAGAGAACCAAACCGTTTTTGGGACTACAAAAATCTTTATATGCTAGTCCCCAGGGATATTTTGTTGTTTGGTGCAATATTAAGCTTTTACTTCATAACTTTTTTTTATAGGAACATATATTATTTTATTGGAGACAATCCTATTCAAGACATTGTCAAACATTAAATATGAATAAATATTAATGACGTGAGATTATAAGTGAGATCTAACCCACAACCTTAACCTTCAACTTATAGAAGAGGCTGAAGAGCTTGCATGCTATAAGGTCACAAGCCATTCGCCAACCTTTGGAATTCTTTCACAGTGCTTCAAAAAACTTCTGTCGAACCAAGCAAATAGCTTAAATATCCCATACGCATGCTTACGCCTACAAGCACACGTTTAAATCCTGAAATGTTACATTTGAAACTTTAATATATTTTAAAAGGCCATTTTTTTGTTGGAATGGGATTTTTCTTTTGTTTTTTGTTTTTCCTTTTCTTGTGTTGGCAAGCTGAATGCTTGCAGGCTCAGTTGAACTTTGAACCCACAATCAGTGTCATCATAAGATTTGAGTTATTTGAATAAGAATTTTTCAAAGCACATTTTCACTCGTATCTTCTTATATAGCATAATTTTGGCCTTAGTTAAATAGAATTTGACAATTTTAAAATTTAGCCATAATCTAAAACCTTTCTTCTTTCTTCTTTTTTTAAGGATCAAATGTATATTAGCACACAAACACACACTCTCTCTTCCACAGGTTCAAAGCTGACCTTTCCCCAGGTGCCATGTGAGCTAAAGCTCATTGGCTAATCTAAGCCTTTTGAAACCTTCCTAAGTCAAGGATTTTTCTAGCCTTCTTTTTTCCGATAATACGTGTGCTTTCTGTTATGAAAATAAAATAAAATTGAGATAAGAGATAGAGAGCAAGGACAAGAGAAGAGAAAATTTAAGAGAGAAAGAAGAGAGCAATTCTCATTCATTTTTGTGTGTTTACAATACTTGCACAAGGCCTCTATTTATAGGCCTTCAAGAGTTTTGCACCAAAAGCCACAATTAATAAAAACAACTTGGAGAGCAAGTTGGATTAGATATGAGTCAATAGACATCCATATAATTAATATTTTTAACACTCCCCTTAGATGTCCATTACGAACGTGTCTCGATAAAAATTTTAACTAGGAAAAACCTAGTAGGACAAAAACTTAGCTAAAGAAAAGAGTGCATCATTCATTGATACATTGTCCAGTACTGTCTCATTAAAAACCATTCTAGGAACGCCCAATGGAACAAAACCTAGATAAGGGAAAACAAGTACAGCGTGTATCGACTCTCCCTCTTAACAACATTAGTTGAAGTGTTTGAGTCTGCGAAGATTGATGGTATGGACAAGATTTTCAAAGATTGTACTTGGAAGTGACAAGGGGAATAAACTTGCTAGATTTTCACTTGAACGGATTTGCAAGATATCTATTTCACCATCCTTTTAAAGGCTTTTAGTGAAGAAGAATTTTGGTAAAATATGCTTCATTTTATCGCCCTTGATATATCTTTCTTTAAGTTGGGCAATACATGTAAACAAATAGTCTATTTATGATTTACCATCATGTGGATTAGACAAAAATCCAGCATCTGCATAACCAATCAGTTCATGTTTAGATACATTTGGGTAGAATAACCCTATGTCCATAGTGCCTATGAGATAATGAAGAATGTATTTCACTCCATTCCAATGTCTTCATGATAGTGAAAAACCATATTTTGCTCATAAGCTAACAATAAATGATATATCAAGTCTTGCGTGATTAGCAAGATACATTAATCTCCAATAGTACTAAGATATAGTACTTATGGACTAAGTAGTTTTTTATCATCTTCTTTGCTAATTACTCAAGGTTTGAATGGGGTTTTGTCTGCCTGCAAAGATCCCATTTTCAGGAACTCAATTTGTAACCCAAGACAAAATTTTGTTCTTCTTAAGTCCTTCATTTCAAATTCTTTTCTTCAAATAGTTAATTGCCTTTTGAAGCTTTTTAGGAGTTCTAATGATGTTGATATCATCAACATAAACAACAATTATAGCAAACTCACTTTCATATCTTTTCATAAAGATGCATGGGTATATTGGATCATTTGTGTATCCTTCTTTCAACAAATATTCTGAGTCAATTATACCACATTCACCCTGATTGCTTCAAGCCATACATGGACTTATTTAACTTAATTGAGTATTGTTCTCAAGACTTATTTAACTTATTTAAGTATTGTTCTCAAGAACTTGCATTTGATGCTTCTGGCATCTTGAGTCCTTCAGGGACTTGTGCTTCTGGCACATGGAGTCCTTTAGGGACTTGTGCTTCTGACACTTGCTAATGAATTTTGGCTCATGATCCTTATTATCATTCAAGATATCAAATGCTATATTATAAACAAAGATGTCATCAACGTTGAATTTATTTCGGTTCCATCAGGTTCTATTCTTAACACAATTTATTGATATCTCATTATTTTCACACATGTCAAATACCTTAGTCTCTTCTAAGACTACGACATTCTCTTCTAGATATATCTCTTCTAGAAATGATAACTCTTTAGAAAGTGGCTCTTTTAGAGCTAACAACTCTTCAGGAGATGGCTCTTCTAAAGTTACTAACATTTCTGCTTAACCATCTATATTCTTAGCTCCTTTTCTATTTAGAGGAATTGTATCTTTGGAATCGATGGGCCTTCCACGCTTCAAGCTTGCTTTAAATTCATTTGCAATAGGTTGTCCTTCAGGGACAATGATTCTGATAGGAGCATTAGCAGTTGGGACATGTGACTTTGTCACTTTCTTTGGGTTAGTAAATGCTTCTGCCCTTTGATTAGCGAAATTCTACAAATGAATTATCTTTTAAACTTCTAATTCATATTGTTTTGTATGATGATCAAAATAAGCCGATAATAATTTATTCCAGTGAATCTGTTTATTGAACTGCTTATTTTGTCTCTCTAATATTGGGAAAAATGATTCATCAAAATAACAATCGGCAAATCGAGCTGTAAATAAATCTCATGTATAAGGTTCTAGGTTTTTATTATCGAAAGAGATTCATACCCAGCATATATTCCCATCCTCTTTTGAGGACCCATTTTGGTGCATTATGGTGGTGCTACAGGCATATATACTGCACACCCAAAAATCCTTAGATGAGAAATATTAAGTTCCTAACCAAAACTCATTTGTAAAGGGGAAACCTTGAATAACTTGTTGGCCTAAATGTGAATTAACATTACTTCATGCAAAATGACATGGCTCCAAGCAGAAATTTGGAGATTAGATCTCATAAATAAAGGTTTTGCAATTAATTGCAACCATTTAACTAATAAGTTCATTTTGCTTATGAATATGAGCTACAAGATGTTCAATGTTAATTCCAAGGGACATACAATATTCATTAAAAGCTTGCAAAGTAAATTCACCATCATTATCAATACGTATTTTCTTGATAGGATAATCAGGGTAACACGCTCTTAATCTAATCAAGTGAGCAAGCAACGTCGCAAACTCTAGGCTGAGAGAAGATAATAAGCAAACATGCGACTATTTAGTTGATGCATCAATTAAAACCATGTGGTAACTAAATGGTCTCTTTGGTGGGTGTATCGACCCACAAATATCTCCCTGTATCTGTTCTAGAAAAGTGAGAGATTCACTTTCTATTTTGCTTGGTGAGGGTTGAATAATCAACTTTCCCTTAGAAAATGCAATACATGAGAAATCATGGGATTGTAGTATTTGTTTATACTTCAGGGTATGCCTACATGAATTCTCAATTATTTTTTGCATCATGACCCGGGATGGCCTAACCAGTCATGCCAAATATTAAATTCATTTGTAAACTTCTGGTTTATATTGGCGAACAGCTGGTTTGTGTTGGCAGACTTCTCGTCTGCGTTGGTAAACTTCTGGTTTACAATAAGATATGTTTCAATTGTGCTTGTAAATATATAGTACAAGATGAAAAAAAAGCAGGAAAACTTTATAATTTGCATTTTTTACCGGAAACTAAATTTGTGAATTAAGACATTCTTGATTATTTTTTAGTTGTTGTTTCTATATGATATCCATTTCTACAAATATCATTGAAACCCAATAAGTTTCTTTTAGACTTGGTAGAATAAAATGTATTATCAATGTATAATTTTGTTCCTTTAGGTAACAAAATATTAGCCCTTCTGGTGCCTTCAATCAAATTAATATTACTGGATATAGTTTGAACATTGGCTACTCGCATTATTAAGAAAGAAAAATATTTATCATTTATAAGTATAGTGTGAGTTATTGAGACATAAATCTTCAGGATTTATGTCAATAAAACTCATTTAAAAGAGACATGGAAAATAAGAGTAAACATAATTAAAAATGAAATACATATAACACTAGAAACTTTAATCATACTAAAGCATAATAATTTAAAGGGTTAAGGTGCGCCTAGCACCCCAAACTATTTTTGCGCCTAGCACCCCAAACTATTTTTAGAGGTGCAATCAGCTCTTTAAAGTATTTATAGGTGTAATTTTGACCTTGAAGTAATAAAAATGGGGCAATTCTCATCCCCAAAATAACAGAACCGTTAGCCCCAGTTAAGTTACTATTCATCATAATCATCAAAGTTGTGGTTCTTCTCTCCTCCTTCTCGCTGATAAAGGGTCCTGCTTAAAGGTCCTCCATCGGCTATTGGCCCGCCACCACCATGACTCTAGGTCTTTTAGCTTACTCACCATTGTTTTGTGTGGTTGTTCAATTATTCAAATTATGAACCTGCCTATTTTTGTGTTTTCCCTGTCTCAAGGTGGAGAAGCTTGTGAGATGCTGACAATAGGGGTGTTCGGGATCGGGATATCCCATTCCCGATCCCAATCTCGAAAAGTGTTCGGGAAGCAATTTTATTCCCGATCCTGAAAATTTCGGGACAAGAATTTCCGAGCTCGGGATCAGGAATTTCCTGAATTCCTAGACCTTTGGGCATGAGACCTTTAGTAATTAATCACATGCATACATATTGATGGAGTAGTTGAAAAGAAAAGGAACAGATAAAGAAAATTGGGAATATTCATTGTCCTGATTAAGTCTTTTATCATTGAGCTTTCACTGCATACAATTACAACGACTCATCCAGGCAAAGCATTCACTTCTGAAAACAACAACTTCAATAAAAATATCTAAAACATCAGAATCCACACATAGGAAGTTAATGGCCGATAGGGGTGGAAATAGGTTAGACTAGGCTAGGCTTTATCTATATAGGCCTAGGCATGCAACAGAAATTTAAAGCCTGGGCCTGGGCCTGTATGTAGGCTTCTTTTTAGACTTGAGCCTGGGCCTTCAAAATTTCTAATAAGGCCTAAAGCCTGTTTAAAAACCTACTTAAAATATAGGCATTTAAATAGCCTTTAAAACTTATGCATCTAAATTCATATATAACGCCTTCATGCTTATTTAAAATATTACATTATGTCTTAAAAGCTTAGCATTTTCACGTTGTAATGTAAAGGTTTAGTACAGAAAAGAAAAGAATATCTAGTGACAACAATTGTTTGAGCAAATAGGAATAAGAAAAACTAATGTCTGTTGTCTAATGAGATATATGTTTTAAAATTGACCAAGAATAACAAGTAACATGTAGATTTTATCTCTTCTATTGTTTCCCCATAAATTGGGACAAACTCCTTTTACTAACATTATAATATTTCATTTGGCACTAAAATAAACTCATATAAATTATTATGCTTTAGTGGACAATGCAAATCAAGAGAGAGGGAGTGAATTAGTATTGTCATCTCGAGTGATCAGAGATAAGAGAGGTGTGGGTTAATGATTGATGCAAAAGTAAGGGTTGAGAATAATAACGATGAAATGTGAAACTTAGAATTAAAGATAAGTTGGCAAATTTATAAATAATTTATATAATTATTTAGATGACATTATATATTCTTATATTATAATATAAATTAAAAAAGTTAAATAGGCTAGGCCTGTGAGCTTGTAGGCTAGGCTTTATAAAAGTAGGCCTGGCCTATTTATCTAAATAGGCTTGGCAATAGGCTGAGCCTAGCCTATTTACTAAATAGACTAGGCTAGGCTTTATGTAGACTAGGCCGTAGGCCCCTGTTAAGGGTCTGGCCTATTTCCATCCCTAATGGCCAAGTATATGCCAAGCACTGGAGTACAACATTAGTATAACAACTCAGACAACTCATATATTAGCAAAGAAATATTTTTTAGGGAAAAAATATCAACATGCAAATTAACACTATTGTCTCCCCCTTTAACCTCATAAAAATACAATATAGATGCCAGCACTGAATACCAGTAAGAGACCAATGGAAGAATAACCCATTTACAATAATCAAAACAATTAGCCACAACAAATACCACATTTCAAAAATATGTTCCCACAAATTTCCTTGAGGCATACTTGCACCAGTTCTTCCAGTCCAAGTATCATACTCATCATACCTTATATTTCAAGGACTATATTTTACAAGAGGGCATTCAGGAAAACATAAAACCCTGACACCTTTAAAAATGGGTAGAAACAGACTCCTATCGATCTCCTTTCCTCCTTCCTCTCACTCTATTTCTAAACATTAAAGTAACATCACAATATACCAAAAATCGAAAGCCAGAAGAACTCTCCAACACCTATTCCCACAGTTTGAAAGGCTAAAGGGGTATAGCTCCACCTTGTCATAGCAATAGAGTTCTGTAAATAATTCATAAGGAAAGCCCATCTGCCAAGACAGAATAGAAGTTAGAACTAGTAAAATTGACAGATACAAAACTGTCAATGTAAATGCTATGTCGCCCAGATATCTTGCGAACTTATTCTCAACCTCATTTTTAGCATATGCAAGACTAGACGCTGAATTCTGGAGCTTCTAAACTACTGGACCACTTTCCACATAGATGTTTTCAAGCTATTACGAACATTTTGCTACAGGTTTTGCATGCCTCCCCCTTTTGCTGACAAGGCATGATAATTTTCAGATTTTACATATTTGGTATGCAGAAGAAAATCCCTTTTAGTAGTTGAGGATAGAACATGGGCGCTGTTTGGTGATTTTCTTACTTCTTTATGCAAAACACCCCTACTTGACGATAAAATCTGGAAGTAGGGATTTGAAGAAATGCAGAGAGGGGAAGACCGACCAGAGCAACGTAGCACCGTCGTCTGTCACTTTGTCAAGCAGCAAGGCGATGAGCAACCGGGAATGGGATTTGGATGTCCGTCTTCATCGACAACCAGGGAAAGCAAGGACGCCGACCAGGGAAGGGGTTTGAATTTGGGACTATTTTGATTTTTTGGTTGAGACTTGAGTGCGAGAGTGCGAGACTGAGAGAGTGAGAGTGACGAGTCTGAATGTCTGACGACTGATGTAGATCTGCTTGAGTGCTAGTACTTGCTTCGTGTTCGTGGCTAGGCCATATGAGCCTTTACCTAAACTTAAAAAAAATATGTAAATATATGTTATTTTGGGATCAGGAAATACTATTCTTGATCCCGATCCCAATCCTGACTTTAAATTTTCTGATCTCTAATTTTTCCTTTCCCGAAAGTTTCGGAACAGGAAAATCCTGTCCTGATTTGCTTAAGATTGGAACGAGAAGACCGAGCGGGAATTTATTGAACTCCCCTAACTGACAATACTCATAATCGCTATTAATTCAGTCACTTATTTGATGGGCACAGGCATGTGGGCAAAGCTACCTCCGCCAATGTCATCACCAACTTCCTGGGCACCTCCTTCATGCTCTGCTTGCTCTGTGGTTTTGTTGTCGATGCTTTCTTCGGCCAGTACATCGCATTCACTCTTTCTTTCTCTCTTATTTTAAATTGTCTTTTATTTGATTTGGGGGATTTTGTTTTAATTATTATTCCATTGTTTTGATTCTTACTTTAATTTGATAGATACCTTGCCATCACCATATTTGCAACCGTGCAAGCAGCTGTAAGACACTGTGAATCTCTCTAATCATACTTCACATATTCTTCATTTTGCATCTGAGCTCTATTCTAAGACGATCCAGAGCAGCAATAGAATGTTGAAGTTTTTATTTGTCTATTAAATGCCAGGGATTACAATCCTGACTATATCTACAATAATTTTGAGCTTATACCCTCCCAAGTGCATAAAACCACCATGTGTTCCTGCAAGCAGCGTGCAACTGATAGTTCTATATTTAGCACTCTATGTGACAGCCCTCGGCACCGGAGGTCTGAAGTTGAGTGTTTCCGGGTTGGGTCGGGATCAATTTGATGAGACGGACCCAACAAGGAAAGCCCAAATAAATTCTTCAATTAGTTCTTCTTCTTCATCAGCATAGGGTCTCTCACGGTTGTGCAGTTTTGGTGTACATTCAAGACAACCTGGGCAGAGAATAGGCTATGGTATTTGTGCCCCGGCCATTGTTGTTTGACTACAAAATTAATTACTTTTCCTCTAGTCTGTATCAATGAGAGGGAGGAAAGAAGAACCACAACTTTGATGAAGTGGTTAATACTAACTTAACCGGGCTAACGGTTTTGTTATCTGGGGGGTGAGAATTGCCCCATTTTTGTTACTTCAGGGTTAAAATTGCACCTATAAATACTTTAGGGTGCTGATTTCACCTCCAAAAATAGTTTGGGGTGCTGAATGCACATTAACCGTAATTTAAATAGACAAAGATAATTTATGCTAAAAAATTAGCAACATCCACTTGGATAATATCCATGTCATCATACGTAGAATAGCTAACCTTATCAACATGATCTATTTCAATCTCTGACCCTTTACTATTATGTTTGAGAAATTTTTGGTAAAGGTCAATAAGGTGTCTTGGCATACGATAGGTACGAGACCAATAATCTTTGCCACCACAACGATAACATGAATTTTAGCATATTTATTATGCCTATTATTTTTCCTTTTGTGGTTCTTATCAATCTTTCCCCATTTCAGGTGGGAAATTGAACCACCACAATAATGACCATGGCAACGCCCTCAGCTGTAGCCACGTCTACGTCCATGTCTACATCCATGGCTACAATTAGATTCATTCATTACTACATTCACTTTTGGGAATAGAGATGAGCCTGTTGGACAGGATTCATGATTTTCAATCAAAAGTTCATTGTTCTATTTGGCCATAAGGAGGAAAGAAATATATTCAACATATTTCTTGAAATCTCTTTCATAATATTGCTACTACAGGAGCAAATTGGATGCATCCATTCATAATGAGCTTTTGGAAGAATAACTATCTTCTGGCAGTCATACATTTCATTTCATTTGTTCCAAAGAACAAGTGTAACACCCCAAATTTTAATTAAGGGCTAATGGGGGTTATTGAGAATGTAATTTTGGATTAAAGTTGAATTAATGTGTATTTGTGACAATATTATTTAATATGTCATAATTGATGGAAAATTGATACAATGGAAATATTGGTCTTAAGTTGGTGATTAATGGAAAAATTAATTACTAACTAAGAGGAAATAAAATATGTGATTAAATGGCTAATTGATGGATGAGATAAATTAATTGGTGGCTTAGTGTGTGAGAGCCAATAGGAAGAAGGCAAGTGGCAAGTTAGCATACATGAAGAGAGAGGAGAAGGAAAGGACAAATGGGTTAGTTTATTCATTTCTTTCTCTCTCTTTCCCTCCCATTTTTTGCTGACCAAGAAGCATGGGGGAGTAGTGTCATCATTTTCCCTTCTTCATACTCCATCTCTCATCTCTCTCATTCTGTCTCTCTTCTCTTCTCATTTCTGACGGCCATTTTTGGGTAAGAAAGAGAAAGGAAAAGCTTGCAAAAAGGTAAAGGAGATGATCTCAAATGCTTAAACTCTATTCATTAATGTTGATACTTGCATTAAGAGCTTTATCTTGATGGTTGTAGTGTGTCCATTGGTATTGGTTTGTGATCCTAAAGGATTTTTAAAGTGGGAGAATCAACAAGTTGCTTTGAGAAAGTTGTTAAGGTGAGTTAAAGGAACCTATCTATCTAAGTTTTGTGCCATTTGGATTAGCTTTGAATTTCTGGGATTTATTGGCCATTTTCGAAAAATGATTATCATTGGACATTTGGCATGTTATTGGTATGGAGACGGTATATTTGGAATGTGTATAGATAGATAGGATTGATTGTTGAGTGAATGATTGAGTTTTGAAATGTTGGAAATTTAGTGTTGAATGTTGCCCAAAACCAAAGCATGATAGTGGAATAGGATTTGGTGGTTTTGACATGTCCATTGGATTCCTTGAGTGTTTTTATGAGGGAGTGACTTTAGTTGAGGTTTTGGGTCCATTGGTAGCTTTTGGTAAAAAAACTGGAAAACTGTCATGGTGTCTACGTTTTCTAGGTTCTGATATAGTCACTCGAGTGATCTGGGGCTCACTCGAGTGAGGGATAAACATCACTCGGGTGTGGTTGAGTTCCACTCGAGTAATTCAGTGAGATTCTTTGTTTTTCCTTCAGTTTCGGTGTTTCACTTCTGCAAAAGTGCAAGAGTGTGTCTTAACACTCGCAAGCATTCCGTCTCACTCGAGTGCAAAGGTCAGTACTCGAGTGCTTCTCTTCTTTGAAATTTCTATTTGCTCTCGGGTTCTCACTTCCTGGACTTCACTCTTTAATGCTCGAGTGAAGTATTTGGCTATCACTTAAGTGAGGTCCAGTGTACTCGAGTGTCACTGTCTCTGAAAATGTTCTTGTGCTCTCGGGTGCTCACTTGCTATCCTTCACTCTCAGTTACCCGAGTGCAGACCGTACCACCACTCGAGTAAGGCCATCTTCACTCGAATGTCAGTGCCCTATCACTCGAGTGAGGTCATCTTCACTCGAGTGAATCAGTGAAAAATGTCAGTGTTTGTGCTTCCAAAAGGGGATCCCTAAGATAGTTCTTCCAACCGTTTAGGGCTTTTATTATAGGCATATATGAGTGTTAAAGAGACAGTAATGATAACCAATTTAAGTATTTTGAAGGTATTGAGTATTGGACTAAGTGATAACGTATCGTCCTTAATTATGACTTTAGGATTTGATATTTACCCGGAGCATAGAAGGCCTGTGCCTGCTCAAGAACAGAAAGACCAAGGTAGTGACAATTTATCCTATATCATGTATATTGCATTGCTTGTTTGCATTAATAATTGAATACAGTAAAGGGAACGTTGCGTAAGCCCGATCTCAAATACAGATACAGTTGATAAGATGTGGCGAAAGCCCGACCTTGAATACAGATACAGTGAGGGAACGTGGCGAAAACCCGACCTTGTATACAGTAAAGGGGACGTGGCAGTGTGCCCAACCTCGAATATTGATTGCTGTATTGTGATATATGTTTAATTGCTTTGTTTATATGCATCATATTCGTAAACTGTTGCTACTGGGATTCTCTAGAATCTCATTCTTTCCAAATAATATTTTTAGACAGGGCAAGTGGATCGAGAAACAAGCAAGTGGATAAGGGCAATTAGGATTGCCAGCAGTAGTCTTAGTTAGATATTTTGGTTTTATACTGGACTGGTTATCATTTTGGATAAATGTACATATTGAATAGATCATAGAATTATAGTTTTGTGTAATCCCCGGTATGAATACTGAGATGGGCAATGATGCCTTGTATAATATTTTGGATTGATGTTATTATCCTGGGTTAACGTAGAGAATTGTGCTTACTCTGATATTATCCATGTGACAAACCGAACAAACCTATTGATTTTATGAATGAAATGAATGGAGATCTATCTGTAAAGATGTTTTAAAAAGTTTGAAATTATCCCGGATCTCTTTTTTTGATTATGAAATGCTTTTAGACGCTAATCATGGCCTTGATAATGACGGGGGTTACAACAAGTGGGTCTTTTACGGTCAAATATTCAATTTTGAGGCCTTCATACAAATGGTGGGGCAAAAAATCATGGATCAGGCATTCAAGATAAGTAGTTCTTTTGGGTAATGTTAAGAGCCACAAATGTAACCTTTTCAAGATTTTACATAATTTTACATGATATAGGTTTTGGTAATTTGGTAATATCTCCTAACCACAAATCTGATTAAGCTAAAATTTATTTTATATGAAACTAGACTTCTAATGCGACACATAGACATTAATATCAAGTTCAAATGAGTTCAGATGAAAGAGATATGAGTTTTGGAAGATGACACTTGAAATCAACACTGTATTCCAGAACAGGTTCAGTGGTTTAGACATATCTCTCAAACCATACTTCTGATTGAGATGAAACTTGCGTTATATGAAACTAGACTTAAAATACAATACAGACACCAAGATTAAGTTCAAAGGAGTTTGAATGAAAAATATATGAATTTTCAAAATTGGTGCTCAAAATCAACATTGTGTTCCAGAATAGATGTTACAAATTGGATCATAAGTTTTAGAATACAATGTATTTAGGATTGATTCAGTTGCTCTAAAAAGTAGACTTAAAGAGCTTTTTGGGGATAGGTCATTTGCCAAATTTGGAGTTATATTTGAAGAGTTATGCCTACTGAAAGTTGACCTCTGCATCCATAATCTGAGAAGATGTGCAGATGACTCTCAGAGGAATTGGAAGTGAAAATACAGGTAATAGTAATATGATGAATAGATCACTCAAGTGAATAAGGAGATTCACTCAAGTGATATTTGACAAAAGCAAATCACTCCAGTGATCAGGTGAGATTATTCAAGTGATACGCCTTGAGTGATAGATCACTTGAGTGATGAGTTTTGAGAAGCTGATCACTTGAGTGATAAGTTGATATCACTCGAGTGATATACATTAAAAGGCAAATCACTTGGGTGAAAGGTCAGAACACTCGAGTGATATAGTATCCCAAAAACAGAGCACGCTTTGCAACTTCTGAAAATTAATTGGAATGATTGTGTAACTCATTCTTCTTACTCTAATTACTCTAACACTTCATTACATTAGTGATTAAGCATTTTTTAGGTGATCAAACAAGAATTAGCATAGAAATTGAAAAAAGGACTTTTTTGTTAGAAACTTCCAACGGTTATTTCAATGATCATATTTTGAAAGCCTCAATAAGAAGAAGAAAAGCTCAACAGTCATTGATCTTCATCAACTATAAATAGAAGAGCATTCAAAGCGTAAGGGAAGAGAGCAGCAACGCCAAAATGCTAAGATCATGAATCACCCACTTCAACCTGAATACTCTCTGTTGCCTTCTAGCTTTAATATCATTTACCTTAGAATGAGAGATTATTTATATTATACTTCAGTATTCATTAAGGAGTAGTTTCAAATTTCTAATGCATACATTTAAAGAAATATTTTGGAGAAATCAACACATGTTTACTATAAATAGCAAACTTAACTAGTTTTCTTAATATATGTAAATTAGATTTTTAGCTCTTTTTTTTTTCTAACCGTTTTTTAGCTCTTATATTAAGAACTAAAAAGAATATTGATAAGGAATTTCTCTAAATATGCATATTATAATAAAGTATGTGTCATGGAGAACTATTGCAGATTTACAGGCCATCGGCCCCTCTCTCTGCTTTTAAAATAATGTGTGTGTGTGTATAAATGTAAAAGGAGAGGTGTTTTGGAACACCTCATTTTTGAAACCCTCAGTTTCAGAGATGAGAATGATTGCGACCAGAAAGGTGCCGAATCGATCCCGTGACTTGTAACGTGAAGCCACACGATTGCTTCACAAACCGCCAAGCCATGAGTTCGAAAGGCGCAACCTCCCTTATTTACATGTAGTTAAATCGGATTTCCTTTTTTTTACCTCTGGCCAACACTATTCCGCGTCACGTTCTAGCCGTATGATAGCTATTTTGTGCACCGTTAAAAGCCCATTTTTATTGATAAATCTAAAAAATGCGACGCCCCTTTGATTGATAAAGGAAAAAAACAGCTCAAAGCACGTTTTGCATAATTTTTGGTTCACTCAAACTAATTTTGCAAACTCAAAAAGTCAATTTTGACTCAAAATGATGTTAAACATGATTTTTAGTTTAAAAGTCACGTTAAAATTAAAACAATTTTTTTTTTAGTTTTAACTTTTAGTTTTTCTTCGTATATAAATGACTTAATATTATTGTTAGTACTTAAATTTTGTTTCATTTTGGTTTGGTTTTTATGATTTTAAATAGTGATTTTTGCCGTTCAAATTTCTTTTTATTTAAATGCCAGTCCTTATAGTCTAATAAGGATCTAAATCTAGAGTTAGTACTTATAATTTAATATGAATTTATTGTTTACTTTTGTATGCTTCAAAAATATTTTGCAATTTCACGGCAAAAAAAAAAAAAATTTTGCAATTGATTTTCTATTTTATATGAATAATATACCAATGTGTGTGTACGTGTGCGCGTGCCAACATATGGATAACATGATACTCCATTTGATTATAAATGTAAAAGTTGACTAACTAATTTATGAAAATTAAGAAAATTAATTAATCTAATTACTTCTAAACAATGTGTATTAATTTTTTGAAGTGCCCATTTTAATCGTCCGCATTGAAAACTATTCATTTGTTGAAAAATTTTCTTAAATGTGCAACCAATAGAAAAAGTTTAGGAAAAAAACTTTATAAATTTGAGAAATATAATGGATTAGAGTATTGTGTTTAAGACCAAAATAAACCCATATACTAATTTTTACATTTAGAATCAGATCCATTATATAAAAATAAAGGTGATGAGGAATAGTGTTACAGGTAATTTTGATACGATTAAAATAGAATTTGTAAAAAGAGAGGTGTTTTAAAGCACCTCATATTGTTAAATGCTGAGAGATTCCAGGATGCATGCATGTTCATGTTGGAGTCGAACTCGTGACTCGTGAGGTGAAAGAAACATGTTCTAACCAACAAGCCACAAGAACGAACAACATGCGCGGGTTTATTTTAGTTTTGTATAATATTGCCTTTTATTTTTCCACCCTCTCTCAATGAACAGTTGAGAAACTACAGATAATTATAATGAAAATGTTATCTCGTTATCAATTGAATGCTTATAAATAAGTAATTATATCATTGCAAGCTTTTCATTTTGAATCAATTTTTAATATACAATATAAAATTAGGAAAAGACGTAAAAATCCATGACATTTTCTCACGGCTTGCTGTGAGAGAATATTTATAGTAAATACTTAGTGGGCAACTAAACTTTGTGAGAGAAGTGCAAAACTTGCTAAAATAAGTTGTTAATATAGTACTTATTTGGAATAACTTATTTTTGGGTAATAAGTGTTTATAAATCGTGATTCACGGTATACGAGATAAATATGTGAGAGGAGTTTTATCTTGGCTTGCATAATAAGGACTTATTGTCTGTTATGGTGAATATCATTTCAGCTATGTTTTGCAATTGTGATTAATGACGACAAATGACCAGACCAGCCAAATTCCACCCATGGAGGAAGAAGTAGAACTCAGTTTCACAGAGTGTATCAAAATGATGAGGCTCCATTGGAGAAGTGCAAGGACAAAAGAAGCATGAATCACCTTCCATTCAAGCACATTAAAGAAACTTAGTGCTGCTCGTGAAAATGACAAGTGTTTTGTACACTACTACAAAAAGGTTGAAAGGTGTCGCACATTTTGTGGCCCTTTTTTAAAAAAGTGCCACAGCTGCCTTTTTTTTTCTTTTTCTATATATATAATTTTTTTTAATTTTGGGTATCAGCTGTGGCGCCTAGTAGGATAGGCGCCACAGTTGGGATGGCTATGTGGCAGGCGCCACACAAACGCAGCTGTGGCCAGGTGTGGCGCCTGCCGGGGCCAAGCACCACAGCTATGCTGTGGCACCATGTGTCGCGCCTGCCTAGGCAGGCGCCACACATGGCCCTGTGTTCAAGCAAGTGTGGCTCCTGCCTTTTGGTAGACGCCACTCTTGCCTATTAATTTAAATAAAAAAAAAATCAATAAAGGAGGATAGTGTAATCCTCCCAGCCAATAGGAACTCCCCCCGCCCCATCCTTATCTTCTAATTTCAATTCCCGCGTCCTTCCTCATTATTCCTTCTCTTTTGACTACATTATTATTCAACAACTCCCTTTCTCTTTCTCATCTTCATCCATCACCCCCTCCCTCCATTTCCTATCTTCACACTAAAAAACACACCCACACGCTCACACGTCTTCATCAGCGAATCTATACTTTGTTTTAATTTGTTCCAACTGCCATCCATCCCCACTCCTGTCCCTTCCCTTGGCTAATTTGTACTGTCTTCCATCCACTTTTGGTCCCCACTCCATCCACTTGGTCCCAGCTACTCAAATTTCCTCCTCCTCCTCACTCAAGATTGCATCACCAACAGGCAACGTGGTCCCCCACTGCACTGCACTGATCAATTAAGCTGTAAGTTCAACGTGCTTCCTTTTTTTTCAGGTTGTTCTGCTTATTTTTGTTATCACACGCACGTGTGTATATATAAATATGTTGATTATATATTAAAATAAAAACTACTAATGTTTAGCTATCCACCATACATCTCTTTAATTTGTTTGATTCAATTCCTATATGGTCGTCTCCGCATTTTTTTTTCCAACCTCTCCGCATATACTATACATAATCGTTTGGTTTTATTTTTTCATCTATATCTGCATCTATCTATATATATAGTTAGAGGATCATATAGACAATTATATCTCATATGCTAAAGTGGAAAAAAAATGTTATTCCTGTCCACTCATGTCTTTAAGTGCTGCTGACTGTGTGCTTGGTATGAAAATTGTTGGTGGGCCTATATAAGAGCGCCACACGTGATTATATATATATATATATAGTATATTATTGTCAATTAGTGTTTTCTAATGATTATATATATATAGGAATTCCTATTATTGTCGATTAATGTTTAACTAATCCATAACACGTGATTATATATATATATAGCATAAACAACTCCTATTTGTTTGATTTAATTAATTAGTTGATCAATCGGTCTTTTTTTATTTTTTGGTGATAATCAATCTATCATTTATAGTCAACAGAACATGATAAATTAATAGAATTTTTTTAATTGAATTTGTAGAAATAACTTTCTTAAACTTCACATTCTATTAAAAAACTTACCCGTTAATTAATGATGGTATATCGGATGCATGATTGTCCTGAAAAATTTATTTTCATGGGATTATTACCAAATTTTGATAGATAGGAAATTTTTTCTATATAATTCACAGTTCAAAAACTAGCTGAAATTTAATGGCATATTTATTTATAGAATTTGTTATTGGTTTGTTTATGCTTTCATTGAGGGGTGAGGACCTAAAGGAAAACATATGACTATCTTGCTACTTTAATTTGTTTTACCATTGCTTCTTCTCTATTTATTTTTATTTGTTACTTATGTTTTGGCAAAAAAAAATTTGTTACTTATGTGTTTGGAATAATTCAGAAATACAATTGATGTCTAAATTTATTTTAAATTTTTTAACGTACCCTTAATTTAATTAATTAAAGTTCGCTGATTAGTGTCTCTCTGTTTTTTTTTAGTAAGCTAGTAAAAAATAATTTTTTTTATATTCTCAACATTTATATATGCTTTCCTTTATTTTATTTTCTTCCTTTTTTTTAATCATATTTTTTGATTTAAGCTAATTAATCATATTTTATTTTATTATATATTGATGTTTTGTACACATTATTATTAATAACAAAATTTACAACCACTAATATTTTATTGAATTTTTTTATGTGTAATTTGTGTTTGTAGTTTCAGCTCATCAGTCTATTAAAGCTTCTATTTAAGGTATGTTTTTGAAATTTTGAGCTTACAAATGTGATTTTAGTTGAATTTAATAATAGTACTAGTTAGTTATAATTTATAGGTGTTCTAATGATTGTTATGGATTAGTTGCATAAGTAAAATAATTATTTATATATTCTTAACACTTGTATTTTATTTGTTGACTTGTAATGTTTTCTAATTTATCTATGATATGTTGTGGCAAATATGGTTTCTTTCGTTATGTTGAAGATTTCATGTTGGGAATTTATTTTAAAATTGGTAAAAGAATATAAAAGTAATTAGTAAATGTAATAGTCATACAACTAACCACGTATTTTTTTAAAAAATAGATTGAAGGCATAGATGGATCGTAAATGGATGTCATCTAATTGGTGTTCAAGGGAATATATAGATGGGGTGAAAGATTTTATTACATTTACAATTGAGCATACAAAATATCCTGACAAAATCTTGTGTCCTTGCTTATCTTGTTGTTTTGGAAGACAGATTAGTCTACTTGATTTACTAGATCATTTAGTGTGTTACGGTATTGATCAAACATATATACGATAGACAAGGCATGGTGAGACGAACGATGCATGTAGTGATCGGGTGCATACCACTAGTAGTGCTTTGGATGAATTTGATCAAAGCATGTTTGATGAAGATGATGGTCTTGAAGAAATGCTAAATATGGTTGAAGGGGTGCATCATAACTGCCCCAACGAATTTGAGAAGTTGAAAGGTGATGCAGAGAAACCATTATATGTCGGTAGTACTAAATACACAAGATTGCTAGCAGTGTTGAAGTTGTATAACTTTAAAGCTCGTTCGGATTGAGTGATTCGAGTTTCACCGCACTGCTTGAACTGTTGCAAGATATGCTTCCAGAAGAAAATGTACTTCTTACCAAGACATACGAGGCAAAGCGAATTCTTTGCTCTACAACTGGTATGGGATATGAGAAGATACATGTATGTCCTAACGATTGCGTGTTATTTCGAAATCATTATGCAATGTTGGAGAAGTGCCCTAAATGCAATGTATCTCGCTATAGGAAGAAGGAAGGAAAGAGTCCTTTGAAGGTCCTATGGTATTTTTCCATTATTCTGAGATTCAAGCGACTGTACAGTAATGCAGAGATTGCTAAGCAGTTGACATGGCATACAGATGAAAGGATTAAAGAAACGAAGCTTAGGCACCCTGCAGATGCTCCTCAATGGAAAAAAATTGATCACGAGTACCCTGACTTTGCGGATGAAGCAAGGAATCTTTGCCTTGCACTGTCAACTGATGGAATTAACCTACACGGTGTTCAGAGTAGTACACATAGCACGTGGCCAGTGATATTGATGATTTATAACCTTCCTCCACACTTGATCATGAAACGTAAGTTTATGATGTTGTCCATGTTAATTTCTGCGCCAAGGCAACTTGGGAATGATATAGATGTATACTTGGCTCCTTTAGTTGATGACTTAAAGCTGCTTTGGGAATAAGGCGTCAATGTGTATGATGGGTACAGGGAAGAAAGTTTCACTTTGAAAGCCATGTTGTTTGGCACAATTAATGATTTCCCTGCTTAGGGTAATTTGTCGGGATACAGCGTCAAAGGACATGGTGCATGCCCTATATGTGAAGATGACACTCATTCAGTGCGACTTCATCATTGTAAGAAAAATGTTTACATGGGGCATCGAAGATTCTTACCATCACAACATCGTTAGAGGAAGTGGAAAAATCCTTTGAATGGTGACTCAAAAGAAGGTAGCCCACCAAAGATGTTGACCGGTGCCCAAGTGTATTCAAAGGTAAAAGACTTGAATAACAATTTTGGCAAGCCTTTTGCAAAACAAATCGAGACAAGTGGTTGGAAGAAAAAGTCTATTTTCTTTGAACTTCCATATTGGAAGTCTTAATATGTGAGACATTTTCTTGATGTGATGCACATAGAAAAAATATTTGTGATAGTCTAATTGGCACGTTGCTCAATATCCAAGGAAAAAGCAAGGATAGTGTCAATTCGAGGTTGGATTTGGTAAACTTGGGAATTAGAGAAGAGTTGGCACCGATTGATCAAGGGCATCGTACCTACCTACCGCCAGCAGCATACACTCTGTCGAGGAAAGAGAAGAAATTGTTTTGTGAGTTTCTGCAAGGAATTAAAGTTCCTGAGGGCTACTCTTCAAATATAAAGAACCTTGTATCAGTGAAAGAGTTGAAGTTAAAGAACCTCAAGTCTCATGATTGTCATGTGCTCATGCAGAATTTCCTACCGGTTGGTATACGATCCATTTTACCCAAAAATTTAAGAAACACCATCACTAAATTTTGCATGTTTTTCAAGTTGATTTGCAGTAAAGTGGTAGATTCAACTAAGTTACAAGATTTGCAAAGGCTGATTGTATGTACTTTATGTGAACTTGAAATGTATTTTCCACCTTCTTTTTTTGACATTATGGTACATCTAACCGTACACTTGGTCAAAGAGATTCAATTGTGCGGTCCAGTGTACTTGAGATGGATGTACCCGAATGAGCGATTCATGAAAATATTAAAAGGGTACGTGAAAAATAGATATTGCCCAGAGGGTTGTATCGCTGAAAGGTATATGGTTGAAGAAGCAAGTGACTTCTGTGCTGATTTTCTATCAAATGTTGACCCTGTAGGGATCCCCAAGTCCCGTCATGATGGGCGAAGATCAGGGAAAGGAACAACTGGGAGGGATGTAATAACGATATCGGCGATTGAACGGGAGCAAGCCCACTTGTATGTGCTACATAACACTGATGAGGTCGAACCGTATGTAGAAGAACACAAGGATGCTCTTCGATTGGTACATGGTGATAGGAATGAAAATTTGTTAACAAAAGAACACAATAAACAATTTTCAGGCTGGTTGAAAAATCGCATTAATGATGAGATGGAGCAAAATCCTGATTCAGTTCCTGAAAAATTAAAGTAGTTGTCGAAGGGACCGAGCTTAAATGTATTATCTTACAATGGTTATGCAATCAATGGTTACACATTCTATACACAAGATCATGATACACAGAGCACGACGCAGAATATTGGGGTAACACTTGTTGCTGATTCTTGGCATAGATCCAGTGCTAAAGACATACACCCTATCTATGCATCAATGTCATACTTTGGTGTCATTGAACTCATATGGGAGTTAGATTACTCTATGTTCAGGGTCCCTGTCTTCAAATATAAATGGGTTAACAACAACAGTGGATTGAGGATAGATGATTTAGGCTTTGTTCAAGTGGATCTTTCTAAAGTTTGATATGAAGATGATCCTTTTATTTTAGCAGCACAAGTAGAACAAGCGTTTTTCATTCCGGATCCTGCTAGAAAGAATTGGTCTATTGTACTCCCATCCAACAAGAATCGTCAAGAACAAGTTGATTTTGAAAGTAATGAAAATGTGAACATCAATGATGACGATCCTTTATTTGAAAATTTGTGGTCAGTAGAGATTGATATAGATGGAGATGCAAATGAAGATGAAGATGGAGATGAAGATGGACCCGTATACGTGAGACATGATCATGAAGAGGGAACTTGGGTCAAGAGAAACATAATTCTCAATCCAACACAAATTCTGAAGAATAAAATTTTAAATCAAACCAGAAAAAGGAAAAGATAATAAGTGCCTTGACTTGTTTACTTGTACGTACGTTTTTATAAATTTCAAAATAATTTGCTTTCGTTGATATGGTTGACATTAAACACTGATGTTTTATTTTGGTGTATTTCACTTTCAGAAGTATGGACTCACCACACGATGAAACTGCTGATGATGTTCCTCAGCATATTGGTGGACAAAGATTTAAGGCGAACGTACGACGTGGCAAGACAGTTATGGCGAGATTGATCAAATTGAGAAGTAGTGGAATCAAGTTACATCTGGAGTGGAATGAAAATGGAAACCCGTTCGGCGAGAACGGTAAGTCATTAAATAACTTGATTGGGACTACAGTTCGAGACAGAGTCCCTATTACAGTTCAAAACTGGAAAATGGTCAAAAAAGATTATGAGGATGAGATATGGGGTGAAGTTCAAGTAACATATTATTATATCATTGTTCGGTTTGCTATGTTTCACTTAATTTCAATCTTACATATTATATATGTTTTTTTGTTACAGAGCATTTTTATTATTGATGATGATTGGAAGAACTTCATGCTAAGAAAAGCCAGAAAACTTATGAGAAAGTTTCGATCTGATCTTGTCAAATACTACTTGAGGGATGATGATGACAATATCATTGATACACCGCCTTATCCATTGTACGGAGGAATCATCACTCAAGAAATGTGGGATGAGTTTATCAAAACACATACAACTCAGGAATTTCTGGTAATATAATTTGTTTTACTTTCCCTATTACTTATAATGTACGTATTTATAATTAACATTTGTACATTGATATGAATCATTTTGATCTAAACAGGAGTTAAGCGAGAAAAATCGTGCTAACGCACTCAATATGCCATACCAATACACACAAGGACCTGTTTCATATGCACAGTTAGAAAGAAAACTGGTACGAACTAATTATTATTTCATTTATAGATAAATTGTTTGAATGTCATTTAACTTTAACTAAATTTTCCGTGCAGATAGAAGAATCAGGTTCAAGTATTACATAGGATCCACGACATGATTTGTGGATAACCGGTGTGACAAATAAGAAAGGTGAAATTTATAGTGAAGAAGCAAGAAGAGTAGCTGAATATTGTGTAAGTATTGGATTATGTGTACAATAAAAAATTGGCTTTACTTAAATGAACTTGATTTATAATAACTAATATTGTTGTAATTCCTTTTGTGATAGCGACAAGTGTCACAGGAGGATCTTGCGTTGGCGAGCTATGTTGGTCGGGACGATTTGTTAAGCAGAACTATAGGAGTACCCGAGAATGATGGTCGTGTTCGGGGTATTGGTTTTGCTGTCACCCCATCAGCATACTTCGGACGTCAAAAGCGCCATAGTAGAGGTGATGTTTCCCAGCTGCGTGACAAGATGACTAGTTTCAAGAGTCAAATTCAAGAACTTCAAGAACAAATGAGTCATAAGGAACAATGAGAAGAACAATTCTTAGAACAAATGCGTTTGTTGCAAGAACAAAATGTGTTGTTAACAACACAAATACAACAGTTTGTGCAATGTAGGCCAACACAAAATATTCCCTTCTGTGATAGTTTAAGTGTTAGAGATAGTTGCACTTTCATGCCTAAAGTCCCTTTTCCTTTGGTAATTAATTTCTTCTATACTTAACTTTATGTTATATCATAATTTAGCGAACTATGACATATTAAGTCTATTTTCTATAGGGTGAATTCCAATGTAAGCTATATGTCGTGCAAGCTCCCAAGCACGCGGTTGCAATAGGTGTTACCTACAACACTGATAAAGACATACTACACAATTCACCGCTGCCTGACAACACACTCCGAGTGAGGGTTGACGTCTGCACGAATGAAGACGACCTCTTACTGATCCCGTCTCAGGATGAGCAAATAATGGTCAGAGGTGTTGTAGGTGGCTATGTTGCTTGGCCAATAGGTCTTATAGAGCCATATGTAAAGGTCGTTCATTTACAATTCCCTGCATTTTTCCTTCGTACTTCCATATAAAACTGTGATTTAATTTTTTTATTTTCACAGGGCAAGATGTCAAAGTGTTCGACAACACAACCCAAGTCTAAAGCTTCAGCTAGCCAACAGAGCAGAAGGAGACCGACCTCATATCGTGATCAATTAGTATCGATTACACCACAATTGATCGATGCAGGAGGATGGGAAATACGTCTTGAAAGACATATCTATAATGTTGGCGGTCTAGTTGATTATGTTACTGCCGAGGTCGTTACGACATATGTACTCGTGATTGGGTTAGTGCTTCAGCTATCAACTTTTGGATAAGGTACTTGACCATTATCATTTATCACTGTTATTAATATTTCTTGTTCCATTTCTTTTGTTTTTCATGACATTGTTTGTTTTATACCAGGCATTTATACAATGACTGCTTAATGGATACAAATAGGGTCCAATTCGTATTTATCAACCCTTATCTCGTTGGCCACAATGGGGGTAAAGTAGATATACATGCGCAGTCTAATGATCTAAAAGATTATGTTAGAAAGAGAGCGACACCGACTACGCTATTTTTAGTGCCATACAATGCAGGGTAAGTTATTAGTGGTACAATTTTTCTTTTATTGTTTAACTTTTATCATACCATGATTGTTGAAAGTAATTTTTTAAAATATTTTAGGCACCATTGGATATTGATAGTTATCAATCCAGCGAAACCTTTAGGCCCTCACATTTACTATGTGGATCTTCTAAAAGATGGTCTTCCACAAAACCGTTCTGATATGTTACTATTGTTCAATGGGTAAGCGTACATGCATATGTGTAAATATTTGCATGTGATTGAATAATCAAAAGTCATCAGTTTCTATTTGTTTTGTTAGTGCATTGCCTGCGTATCGGTCCTCTGTCTCGTTAAACTATTCTAAAGCTGCTGACCCTCACTTTAGCTATCCTTGGAAGAAGATACTAGTATTGATATATGAATTTACTCAAATTTTATTAGTAAACAATTTTTATTCATAAACAGAGTTAAATGTTGCATTATATTTTTGTAGTACCCTTTCCAGCCCAATGATAATGATTGTGGGTATTATGTCATGAAATTTATAAAGGATGTAATTACGCATACTCAGGCATTTATTCCTCAAAAAGTAAGTCATTTAGTTGCACTCCATATTGAGTTTTAATTAAATTTAATTAGTTCCTGATAATTACGTTTTGCTGATTTTAATTCGTTTTAATTTGTGGCTGATTGTATATATGTGTAGTATTATGAAGATCAACGTTG
This sequence comes from Inga leiocalycina, assembly GCA_963242795.1. Lineage (NCBI taxonomy): Eukaryota > Viridiplantae > Streptophyta > Magnoliopsida > Fabales > Fabaceae > Inga > Inga leiocalycina. Next base: position 78,202,299 of record OY725322.1, read on the forward strand.
TGACACTTTGACTGACCATCAGCTTGATGAAGTGATCAAGGAATGGTGTGAATATGTTTTTAGGCAAATCTCTGGGTAGCTATATTATTTAATTCATCACTAGCTGCAAGCTTTTGTTGTGTTGTTTCTTGGCAATTGTTGTGTCATTTAACTTCCTGTGGCGCTTGGTGGGGCAAGTGCCATAGGAGGGGGGGTCTCCTGTGGCACTTGCCCCACCAAGTGCCACAGGAGGGTATTTTTTTAAAAAAAATTATAATGCTATGGCGCTTATTAGCGCCACAGCTTCTTTTAGTGACGTCCAGATATGTAGCACTTCTCTAGCGCCACAGCTAATCAATTTATAAGCGCCACAGCTTTGCTTTTTTGTAGTAGTGGTAGAACAATGAGCAACTAGCATGGTGTAATAAAACCAATACCACCACCATACCAACCAATAAATAGAGATGAAGAGAAGCAAACAAACGAAACCTTGATTAAAATGTAACTAAAGGTGAAGCACAAACCAAGAAAAGAGATAAGTAGGAAGAGCAAACAAGAACATGTTGGTCATGAAGCATGTTGTTACCACCAGCAGAGAGAGAAACCATCCTTATTATTATACTCCTCTTTCTGATCTTAAATATAAAAACTAATTAAAAGGATTATTTTGGTTCGATTTATAATATTTTAATTTATTTTATTGCTCAAATTCATAATTTTCTAAATCATCCCAGTTGAATACACATATTTATAAGGTGTAGTTCAAAGTAAATGATAATTATAGAGAATATTTTAGAAAAATCAACACACATTTTTATAAATAACTAAATTGATTTTTAATCTATACAAATTAGTTATTTAACTTCTATATTATAACCATCGAGTAGTAATTATTTATCCCCCTATTTGGATGAAAAGTTTATTTTTGTCCTAAATAAAAATCTTAACCTATGTGTTCTCAAATTATTCTTCTTAATTTTTTTAGATAATCAATTTGATTATTAAATATATATTCTTTCCCATCTTAAGTATATGGGTTAGATATAGGGGATATGTTTTTGTACTAAATTTAAGACCTCAATTTACTTTATCTCCTAAATTTATAATTTTTTTTTATTTAAAGTATGCCTCATGATTGTATAAATTAAGAACTATTTCATTGCACATTATTAAAAAGGGTCTTTTAGATAAACTAACATATATTTATTACAAATAATTAACTAAACTAATTTTTTTCATATTTACATATTAGTCATCTAGTTTCTTCATCAATGATCAGAAGGAGTATCTATAAGGAATTTCTCTAAATTAGCATATTATAATAAAATAGAACCTACCATTGGAGAATTAATGCAGATTTATTGTCCAGTTCCCCTCTCTCTTTTTTAAAATATATTGTATTTAATATATCACTAAGCAAAAATTTAATAGGGTTCAGTTAATTGCTCGTCAGAAAAAAAAAAAAAGACGTTCAGTTAATTAGAATATGTAAAAAAAAAAAAAAGAGGTGTTATGAAACACCTCATTATTTTGAGAGTAGGGTTAACAGTTTCAGACTTTTAGCGAAGCATCATGCAGAATCGATCCCGAGACGTTTGGATTAGCTTTTTTTAATAGCTTTTATAACTTACGAGATAAGTTTGTGAGAGGAGTTTTGTCTCGAATTATGTAAATCATAATTTAGAGGTTTGCCAAACACACAAATAATGAGAAGCCAACGTACTTCTCAAACCACTAAATCACCAAGCCGTCTAGTTGATACTTAAAACTCATTAATTTTATCTTTCATTGTTTCTTTTCTTTTGCAAGGCACAAAATTATGCCACGTTACATTCTAGCCATATAGCTGTTTTTCGTGCACCATTAAAAGCCAATTTTATGTATAGGCCAATTTTGAAACACCACAAAGCCTGTTTGGCATGACTTTTTCATCCTTCAAAATAACTCATCTAAATTTAAAAAAAAGTCAATTTTGACTTAAAATAATTTTGACATGACTTTCAAAAAGATTTTTGAAGTTGAAGCAACTCTTTTTTACTTTTGATTTTTGGCTTTTCTTTATATTTGAAAGTTTTGAAAACTCTCTTTTCAATATACCTCATAAATAAATTTTTGTCAATATAACTTTTTATAAAATTCAATTCAAACATAGTATTATATCAGTTGGCTTTTACTTTAACTTTAATTTATAAAATTCACTTGAAATAAAAAGTCACAGTTAAAAAGAACTGCACTAATGGATATGTTTGCAAAACAGATTATTGCAATACAAGAGGTATGTTTTCAAAATGTAACATTTCTTATGAGTATTGTCTAGCTTTATGCAGACTCGAATATGCTGTGAATATCATGTCTGGGTAAAATAGAGATAGAAGTCACATTTTGGCGTGTTTGTGTGGAGGGACTAACTTATAAAATAGGACAATGAAGTTATTAATAGTTAAAAAACAAATTTATTAACATTATTCTAATATTTTCTTTTTTTTGAAAAAAAAAACTTTTGCTCATAAGTCCAAAGTCTAGACAAGCAGCCAATATCCAGGTTATCTAACCCGAATCGGACCGGCCGAACTGGCGACCAGGCTACTAAACCGGTCTGGGTCAATTTTTTTTTTTAATTTCTCCTTTAGAATTTCATATTATAAGCTTAAAATATTCCATTTCTCACCGATTTTGTCCCAATTTGACTCTGGTTTAAACACTGATCATTGACCCAATACCTTGACCGATTCATTGATCGGTTCGGATTTAATTACCTTTACCAGCATGCAATTTAGCTTACATATATAAAGCCATAAAGGAAGAAAAAGAATCCCCCAAAAAAATTTGAAAATAAAAACCAAATTCGGTGGGGTCAAAAAAGTAGAGGTATTTTGGAATACCTTGTGCTTGTTTGGAATAGTTTATTTTTGGGCAATAAGTGCTTATAAATCGTGATTCACGGTATACGAGGTAAGTATGTAAGAGGAGTTTTATCTCTGCTTGCGTAATAAGGACTTATTGTCCAAATATAAGTGTTTCCAAACATGCTAGTACTTTGACCAGCAAAGCCCAAACTCCGTGAATATGCTATTAAAAAGCCAGTAATATCATATCTCAATGTGACATCTTTTTTATTGTAGTCTTTACTGAAATAAATGTTTAGAATATTTTAATTGTATTAATTTTAAAGTTAAGGTGCATCCATCACTCTAAAATATTTTTTCAGATACATTTAATATTCTAAAATATTTTGTGGTTCATATAGCACTCTGAATTTTTTTTTCAAGTGAGTCCAACATCCAAAATGGTTTGTAATACAATTTATATTATAAATTATATCTTATATTTATAATTGACGGCGGAGTATGATTTTTGCATGACGACTTGACTTCTCTTCTTTACTCTTTCCATTCACTCTCTCTCCACTACCTATCTTTCTTGTTAGATTTTTTGAAAAATCCAAATTTAATGTTTTATAAAAAGACTTGAGAAATTAGCAACGGATTTCACAACCTCCAAGAAGAAGAGATATTTGGGAAATACCCAAGGTATTAAAACCCGGACCGGGCACTGAACCGGTCGGGGTACTGGGTCAAGGGTCAGTGGGTCAGACCGGAGTCAGACCGGGAGTCAGACCGGTAGTCAAACCGGGGTCAATTAAAAATATATATATAATTTAAATATTCATCCATACTATTTAAAAAACTAAATAAGAGTTTTTTTCTAACCAATAGTCCAATATAACATTCTAAACCTAATACCCACAAAAATATTGTTAAGTACATAAGAATGTTTCTCCAACTAATGCAAAAAATATTCCATAATCCTTTTAAAAATCATTGAAAATTAAAAAATTTTAGGAAAATAATTTTTCTGAAAAAAAAAAGTAAGAAAAATGTCATTTGGAGTTTAAAAAAGCAAAGTTTTTTTTTTTAAAAAAAAAAAAGGGGGCAACCCGTGAACCGGCCGGGTTGCACCGGTTCACCCCGGGTTGACCGGGTCAACCCCGGGTCAGACCGGGTCGGAACAGTGCCGGTCCACTGGTTGAACCGGACCGGCCAGTTGGCCGGTTCGCCGGTTTCCGGTCCGAACCGGCCGGTCCGGTCCGGTTTTAAGAACAATGGAAATACCTCACAGAACTATAGAAGAGATCGAGAGCGCGGCTGCCTCGTCGAATATTGGAGAGGAATGTCTTTATTGATTTTTTTTCTCAATTTACTTTTCATTGAGGGAATCTATCATTAGATTAATTTTTAATGATTGAGATTTAATAATATATAGATAATATCATTATAATAAAAATCTATCATGATAAATCTCTACCATTAAAAGTTGATCTAATGATGGATACATTTAATGAAGAGTAAATGGAGAGGAAAATCAATGTAGACACCTCTCTCTCCCGGTCAAACACACGTCCTGCTAAATGAAAGCAGAACACTTCCACCAACCGGTCACGTGCTGTATAGGCAAATGGCTCCATAGTTTTAATTATTTAACCTTGTTTTGTTTCTTTAACACCTAATAATTAACCAACAGGTTCTTTAAAAATTGGGAAGGAAAAAGTACGATGAATGTTGTCACATGCCGCGAGCACAATCTTAAACTGAATTTATAGCTTGACATATATAAATTTTTTCATGATAAAAAATATTTATTACGCTTTGAAATATTTTTTCTAAGTACATTGTATCCTATAGTATTTTTGCAACTATTTTTCTGGTTACATCAAGTATCTTATAAAATACTTTTTAAAATATTTTCTGAGTTAACTTTATTTCAAACTCTTTTTAATATATTTAGCACTCATGTTCCACATTTTTAGTAATCATTTTTAACATTTTTAATGATCAGTTTTACAATTTTCTAAGTAGTTATTTTAAATATTTTTTAAGACTTATCTTTATATGAAGGGGTAGTTATAATAATGTATATGATTAGAAAGGATATTCTAGAAAAATTAACACATATTTATTATAAATAGTCAACTTAACTAATTTTTTTTTATATTTACAAATTAGTTATTTAACTTTTAAATCAAGAACTAGAGGCTGTATGATGTGTCATGTGTATCTAGTATTTACGAACTATTTAGAATGCTTCATTAATCACATTTTGTTCTCAATAATTTTTAAAATATTTGTCATATACATAAATTTCTTTCAAATCAAGTCTCACGTTAAACTCGCCTAGTGTGTTTGGATAACAAAAAAAGAAAAAGCTTTTTTAGGGGTCAAAACCATGGTTTGGTAAACAATGATCCAAACACTTAAAAAAAAGTTAGAAGAATTTTTTTCTCCATAACCATGGTTTTTTGGGTAAGCCAACCAAACATAGTTTTTCCCTTCCATAATCTACTTTTTGCCAAAAAACCATGGTTTGGGGGTGAAAAACCATGGTTTTCCCAAAAGCTATCTTTTTCTTATCTTTTTAGAAGCTATTATCTAAAATCTATCATCTCAAATTACTTTTTTTTCAAAAATTATTTTCCAAAATCTATTATCTGAAATCACTTTTTTCACTTTTTCTCTAAAAATTATTCTTCAAAAATTAATCCAAACACATCTTAAATCTAGACCCAAACGCCCTATGCAGACTCTGAGCATTTCCATCACAAACACCCCCCTTCTTAGTGCATGTTTGGGAAAGCGTTTTGTACAGGAAAAACGCACTTATTACGCAAGCCGAGAAAAAACTCCTCTCACATACTTACCTCGTATACCGTGAATCACGAATTATAAGCACGTTTTGGACAAAAATATTGCAAACGCACACTTACACTGAGGTCTCGCAAACCCATTTAAGATTTTCCATGTCTTTCAAATTTGAGATATTTCCTTTAATTGGAAACCATGTAGAAGCTTGGTGTTGGGCTTCTATGTACTTATTGGGTTTTGGGCTCTTTTCTTATATGGAGAAAAGTCCAAATCTAAAGTCCATTTGTGCCTCACTTATATATAGTTAAGTGATGAGGGACAGATTAGGATTGTGTCAGAGATGTCTAATTTAGAGGGAAGATTTAACATCTGATGCGCTCTTTCTAATTGGTCTGACCTTTTTGTTTTTAACCTCGTCTGCTCGAAATTGCAGCAAGTACCTGCTTCAAAGGCAACATAATCTTCTCCAAGTGTTGCCATCTCCCCCACTTGAGCTCTTACCTCCATTGGACCTTCAACATATCCACCGGTCAGCTCGATAATGTTTACCGATATGATATAATTAACCAGAAAAAGGCAGTGTCTCATCTACCATGATCAGAGCTCAAGCATTGGTGGCCATACTACAAAATGGGACCACTAGGGCTATACCTTGCCAATTTTCAACTATGCTACCTAGTTATAAGCCGGGGATATGGGGTGCCTAGCTATTCTAAATACTAAAAGGTTAAGGTGCAAAAATACGCATGAGTTTTTTTCTAAAAATGCATCCAACACCAAATGCATTCTTGAGAAGCAAAAGTAATTATGCGGTTACAAAATATGTGCAAAAGTTACATATTCTGTTAGTGGTAGAAGACGTCATTAGTTTCAGAGTTAGTTTCTACTTTTAAAAATAAGAGGTGCTTTGAAAAACTCCTGAACTGAGTCAATCACATATCATCTCTCTAATTTAAAAGTTTGAATTTAAAACCCTAATGTTTTATGTCTTGATGGCTGGCCAAAAAAAAAAAAAGTCTTGACGATCAGCTCTCCTATTGTTAAAATTATTGCTGAAGTTAATGGTTTTTGTTATGTCAAAATTTTTTTAGTATTTATTTTATACCAAATATTTAAAAAATAGCATTTGGCATTTGACTTGTGATTTTGAGCATTTTATATTTTATAATTTAAAAATACTTAAAATTACATATTAAATGCGGAGTGTTTTTTTAAATGACATGGTATATAATAAAAAAAATATAAAATTTTGACATGGAAAAAACTATTAACTTAAACGGTAATTTTAATGGCACGGACATTGATAGTAAATATGAATTATTAGAGGAATTTTGTGTATTTTAACCTGAAATATTTAACACTAATCCTTAAACCACCACATTACTTAGTTTAATAACTAACCTAATTTTCAGTACTTTATATTTGGGATTGTCAAAAGGAGAGGTATTTTGCAATACCTCATTGTCGTTGAGAATTGTTGTTGTTGCATGAAAAGTTGCCTTGATCGAACTCACGAATCAAGAGGCAAAAGTAAGATCCTTTCACCATCAAGCTATGAGTTCGACAGGCATGTTGTGGCCCATTCTAAATTTATTCATTTCTTATTTGGCCATTTTTTGCCATTCCCAATACCTACACACCAATTTTCAATCCGGTCTTTGTAATTTCAAAATTTTTAATCAGTTTGTACCCATAAGTTTTCAAAGTCATCAATCCACACCTTGAACATACCACATCATCGGCCTACATTAGAGGATTAAAATCAATAATTTGATATGAGAAGATTGGTTTTATCTAATTTTTTTATTTGTCATAACTCACACACGTTATATCATCCACAGAGAATTTAACGTTATAACCTCACTTAAGAAAGACTTAAAGAGGTGTTTATTGTTAGTTGGGTTGTAAGGCCACAACTGGTTTCATCTAACTTGAAAAATATTCAAAGTCATTATAGAGAGAGATAATGAAAATATGGGAAATCCAATGATGTAAGTATACTATCACACCCTTATCTTATTTTGACTTGTAGCGAAATATTAACACGTGGTTCGGTGGGAAACACAGGAATAACATAAATATACTGATAATATGTGCATGATTACAGAAATTCCCCATAGGGGTCATACATAATAATTGCATATTAGACCTGTATAGTGAAACCCATACATCTTTTTCATCCTCGTTCCACCACTGCATTTCTCCTATATAGTTCTCTACTCTGCTTTCAGTACACCTCTTGTTTTCATCTGACTAAATTATTGGTAGGGAGGGTGAGATTCGAGAGAATCTCAGTAGGAAAACAGTACCAATATGCATACAAGATAAGTACTTAATGCATTACATGCTTGCATTACATAATTTATGCTCACATAATGACATATCTGCGCGTTCAATATTTCAACCAATATACTTATGGCCATAGCATAAATAGAAACAAAGCTTTAATCATTCATATATGTTTCACATAATCAAGCAAAACAATAACATGCATCAATATACCAGCACAAATATCAAATACAGTAGGAGAGGTAAGTTCCCTACTTTAAGCCTTTTCTACCTTGAACCGTGTGCCTCGATTTGCGTGCCAATTCCTCAGGCTCTCAACTCGATCTTAAAACGTCAAATGTACCAGTTTAGACACTTTCATAGTATTTTTTATAGTTATACGAGTCTATTGTGAAAATTTACCAAAATGCCCTGGGGCCCGGCCTGGCCCGATTGTACTTTTCCTGAAATTTTGACTCGGGCTATTCTAACATATTTTCGCCCAAGAATTTCATTTCAGGACTCAGAATTACCAAATTCACTATCAAAAGACGAAATTACCCTTGGCAGTCCCACTTTAAGGGTTTTAGGGGCATTTTCGTAATTATGCTTTTTCGGGCTTTTCCAAAAAAGTGACCAACTGTAAGCCCACCTAATTTTCTCTCTTGAACTCAGTGAAACCATAAAATCATTGAAAATCTAACTCCTTCCCCCTAGAACAGGTCTGGCTGAAACTTACAAGGAAAAGGGAAAATTTGCAATTTTGTGTTTTAACCTCTAAAGTTTATTCCTTTCCACTTCTAATCCCTTATTAAATCATTTAAACACATACTAACTATGATTTAAAGAAATTTGGGTTGCATAATCCCTTAGGGTTAGCACTTTCCAAATTTACAAACTTGATCAAATCCAACCACAAACATCAACAACAACAATATACTAGTATGGATTTGAGATTTTTGAAGTTACCTCTTGAATTCTTATCATTTCTCTCTCTAGTCGTCCCCTTCCTCTCTCCTTAAGCTTGATATTAGCTTGCTAAACAATGGTGCCCATGAAGATCAAGAGGTTAGAAGAGTTGCTAAACAAATTGGAGAACCTAAACATGTGAAATCTTAAGCCTTACATTTGATTCTAGCCTCCTTGAGCTCCTCCTTCTCTCTAAGTCTTCAAGCCTTTTCTAAGACACTTTCTTTCTCTCTTTTGATATGCTTAGGCGTGAAATGAAGGACGAGAAAGATGAAGCATGACTTAAAAATATCCCACAAATTCTCCTTAACTAACTTTATCATAAAAATAGGATTTATGATACCATTTATACTTTAGCTTTATCCTCTTCTAATTGGTGTCATAAACCTCCCATTAAGATTGAACCAATTTTCTCCTCCTTGCTTGGCCCAAGTTCACGCCTAAGGGTCCCCTTCTATGACCCAATTGGGCTCCATTACATTAGTCAAACCACATGTACCCATATACCATATTTTATTGGAAATTCCCACATGCTCATATTTAATCAATTACAATTTAATTCCTTGGCTCTAGATGGTGCCACTTGGCATGTTTATAGCCCAATAAATATTTTTTCCCTCCTATTTCTTGAGTAATCTGTGAAGGCAATAAGCTATGCGAATGCGTGCGTGTTTATTATGACATATATAATTAACAGTCCTTTTAATTAATAATGCTTCTTTACAATTAATTGGATCTCTCTACTGGTTTTGTTCTCTAGCTTGGAAGAATGGAAAGTTTCTTCAAGAGGGCTTGAGTTAGATTAAAAGAGCAAAGTTAGAGGCCACGCCTAGCGAGCTAGGCATTATGTAAGCGAATTCAGAAAGGAGAGGAAATATCACGGCAAGTACAGGCGTACAGGAACTATGTATGATGAATCAATGTTGCAAATTATGAAACTATAGAAAGATCAAAAAATAACAATGAAAAACCTCAGTCCTGTGAGAAAGCTATCATGGATACATATTTATCGTTTTTGTCGCCAACTTTTGGTTTCTCTTTGTTTCATTTAGTGCCTCATCCCTATCAAATTATAGTACTCACACACAATTAGGATTATTTCACTTTCTTTTTCACTTGTTTCTGCTAGAGCTATTATGACTCACAGATAGAACAAGAGTAATTAACTAAGAAGGAAAATGAAAGCAGTGGAAAATGAAGTGACAGAAAAATTTTGACTTTGAAACCTTGCACTACAGAGACTACCACCGCACACAATAGACCACAATAATCCTCATACCGATCCATTGTCAGTCCAAGCCTAAGTTCAACCTTGATTCACATAAAAGATTCTGCTTTTATCAACACTCACCATAATCTCAGCTCTATTGTAAACCAAAACCCATAATAAATAGCAAAGACAAACAAGAAAAGAACAAAAATTACCTCAAAGGCAAGTTGAAATACGAACAAAGCATCACAGACACGACAGCACCAGGTTTCGCTGACTAAAATGGCAGAGATGACCGAGAATCGACGTAGAGCCACAAAAATGAGGGGATGGGAGGGATTGGGAGCCCCTCCTTTGGAGCCTCTCTCTCCAATTTTTCAAACCAAACAAGAGGAGGGGCTCATTTTTCATCCCCTCCCCTCCAACCAAACAGACCCTTAGGCTCTCTACTCTATCCTAGAATGTCAAATGTACAGTTTAGACACTTCCATAGTGTTTCTGGTGGTTATATTAGTCTATGGTAAAAATTTACCAAAATGCCCCCGGGACCCCGGCCCGGCCCCGTCGTACCCGGCCTGATGGCATTTTTCCTAAAAATTTGGCTAGGGCTATTCTAACGTATTTTCGTCCAAGGAATCCATTTCAGGGCTCAAAATTACCAAATTCAGTATCAAATTACGAAAATACCCTTGACAGCCTCAATTTGAGGTTTTATGGGCGTTTTCGTAATTATGCTTTTTCGGCCTTTTTAAAAAAGTGACCAACTGTAACCCTATCTATTTTTTGCCCACTGAATCCAATGGAGTCATCTATTTCATGGAAATCCAGCTACTACCCTATGAAACAGTGCTGGCCGAAATATTCAAGAAAAATGGAAAAATGTAGTTTTGTGTTCTGACTTCCAAAACTTGTACTTTTCCACTTCTAATCCCTTATTAACTTATTTAAACATATCTTAACCATGATTCAAAGAAATTTGGGCAGCATAACCCCTTAGGGTTATAGCTTTTCCAATTTTACAAACTTGACAAAAATCACCAAAACCAAACACAAACCTCAACAACAACACCTACTAGTTTAGATCTAAGGTTTGTGAAGTTACCTCTTGAGATCTTGAATCCTCTTTCTCTAGACATCTCCTCTCTCTCTTCTTGAGCTAGGAATGGTGTCTTCAAGATCATGGATGCATGAAGAATCAAGGTTTAGAGAAGGATCTAGGACAAAATCATAAAAAACCTTAAGAGTTTAACTTCTTACCTTAAGATTTCTTCTTCCTCTTCTCTCTAGCTCTCAAAGTCTCCAAGGCACTTCCTCTATCTCTTTCTCTTGTGGCTTGGATGAAATGAATGAAGGGAAGGGAAGAGCAAAACTTCATAAAAATGCTCTCTTGATCCTACACCATTGATCTCATCAAGGGTTGTTATGGTGACACATATTTCTCACCATACCTCCCTCCATACCTTCACCCATACTTTGACTCACTTTATGACTTACTTGCTCCATACTTCCCTAATAATGTGACTTACTTGCTCCCTTACCATCACTCTACCATGATCATCATGTCCATACTTCATGTCATACCCACCTTACCATTGTCATCATTATTCTTTTCTTGTAGCATTTTGGACATGTGCTCATGAAATTAATCATCACTTAATCTCCTCTTCATATGATAATGGTGCTTAGCATGTTAAATTTCATTAAATCTATTTCCCCCCATGCATTTCTTGCTAGGCGAAATTATTGAAGAGAAGGAAAGAAAAATGGTTTCAACATTTCTACAATTCCCTTAATTGATTTATGCCTAAGTTCCTCTAATTATATAAATTCTTGATTTATACCATTACGAATAATCCTCTTTATACATTTTCTTCTATTTTCCTTGATTAATTGAAATTAAATCCAATTAATTGAAAAATAATTAATCTTGGGCTAAATTGGCAAAATTATGATTTTGCTACCACCTTTGTAAATTAATTCAATTCTTGAATTAATTTGTCTATTTCCTTATGAATATGAAAATTTCAAAATTCATAAGTTCCAAATTTCATGAATATCCACCATTTTATTGAATTTCTCAATTAATTATAATATATTTTTGGTGAATATAAAATTTGGGATGTTACAGTTCTCCCCTACTTAAATAAATTTCGTCCCCGAAATTTGTTACACATACATAGCTATAAATTCCGGGTAATGCTTTCTCGTATTCAGTTCATTTTGATTATCACCATATTTCAAATCTTAGTAGTCGCAGGACAATGTTACAGTCGCACTGTAAAGGTACGTCTCTAGATTTTCAGTGCAACACAATGGCTGCTAACTCAAGATCATGTGTGGGATAATAATTATTTTTTTTGATAAAGCTTCCATTATCTAGATGCATAAGCCAATACATGACTATGCCGCATTAAAACACTTCCCAATCCTGCCTACTGGCATCAATAAGGACAATAAAGGTCTACAGTGGATCTGGGATTATCAATATCAGTACTGACGTTAATTTTTGTGTCAGCTCAGTGAAGCTCTTCTCCCAGTTAGAGTGCCACAGATAATGTTGAGTTTTTCTTTTCTTTTTCGATTTAACTTTGTCAAAGGCAAAGCCATTCTGGAGAAATTCAGTATGCATCTTTTGTAATATTCAGTAAGACCCAAAAAATTGCATATTTCAGAAATAGTCTTTGGCCTTTTTCAGTTTAGTACTGCTTCCACCTTACAAGGATCCCCTGAAACTCTTTACTGTGAGACTATATGGCCCAAAATTCTAACTTCTAAAAGCCAAATCCCACATTTGCTTACCACCTTAGTTGGATCCTACTTGACCTTCGTAGTAACACATAATTGTTCATAGAAAATGTGATAATGTATATGTCTTGCACCATATAATGCAATATTATACTAACACATAACTCAGTTCAGTCAGAAATGTGTTCAGAGCTAACCATTGTTGCAACCCCTCTACATTCCGTACCTCAGTCCTCGACTGGGCATATCAGTGTACCCGAAGGCACTACCAATAGGCATTATTCATTTGTGTACCTGAAGGCACTACCAGAAGGCATTATTCATCAGTGTACCCAGGGGTACTGTGTATTATACATATTGTAGAAGATGGCATATACAAAACATATAAACATTCACATAGTGTATGAGGGATAAAGTTACTACATTGGCCCTTCCTGGATAATATTAAATTTCTAATCTTCCCCTGGTCTGTGTTCTGCTGCATCTCTCATAGCTTGTTACTATGATCTTTAATCATTACATACCACTTATTATCGATAATGCACAGTTCAATGTACCCGTAGGTACTCAATTCAGTTCAGTGTACCCATAGGTACCATGTTTGATGTACCTAAAGGCATTATTCCTTAGTTTCGGTAAGTCCACCCCCTGTCGGTAAGCCCACTCCAAGCCCAAGGGACATGGTTTCCCACCATATGGCTGGCCATAACACCAACACGTCTTATTTCCAGAGGATCTCTGCTTGTTACCGCTATCAGCCTGATATCGTTTTTTATCATTATCCCCCTAAAGGGAACTTCCTGATTCTTAATTTATGGGAAGAATTCCCACTCCTCAGGCGCATCTCCGGTCTCCCCTACCTCTGTCACTCCTGGGGACACCGACCTCGACTCTGGACCGTAAACTGACAGTCTCAGCATGCTCTTCCGTGTTGTGGAGTGCATACGTACATCATTATGCCTGAGGTAATCGATCATCGGCCCTCTGTCTGGTACACGCTGGTTCACTGTTATCTTGCTGTCACTGTTAATCACAATCACAAGCTTACTCGAACTCCTTATAAAGTTCTCTGATACAGCTGATACTATTCTGATACCGCTAGTACTATCCTGATACCATTGATACCATTAATACCATCCTGATACCACTGATACCATCCTGATACCATTAATACCACACTGATATCATATCCAGGTTCACCAGTACCACCGATACTGCAATCTAGGTACTGATATCACCTCTGAGTACCTTAATACCCCTATTCCCTGATACCACCGTTACCATTCCGAAGCTGCTCCGCCACGAAGCTGCTCCCCTGGTATCCTTGCCTCTACAGATTGTTGTTCCTCAGAAATGCTTTAACTAGGGGTATCCTGGTTCACCAACAAGAATGATCCTTCTTGTTCCTCGCTCGAACTGCTTAAATTAAAACTGCCCACAGCTCTTGTCACTATGCAAACACCTCATATCAGTATATTATCCTGTTGCCAGAACTGCCACTCTATTAGAATCACTTAAGCTCCTCCAGAATCGCTTTAGGCACCTCTAGAACTGCTTTCGGCTATTATATCAAAATGTCACACCCTCATCTTATTTTCACCTATTTCAGAGTATTTGCAGAAAACGATACACATTCAATGGGCAACACAGGAATAACATAGATTTACTGATATTATGTGCACGACTACGGAAATTTCCTATAGGGGTTCGTACTTGATAATTACAATCAATGTAGCCTCGTAACGCTACGTGGGTGTCTACACCTTTCCCAGTGAAGCGAAGACATCTTCCAGTCTTTGTTCCACCACTGCAATCCCCTCGTATGGTTATTTTCTTTGTTCTCAGCATACGTTCTGTCTTCTCCTGTCTAAATTGTTGATAGGCGAGGGTGAGATTCTGGGGAATCTTAGTAGGAAAGCAATACCAAAATGCATGCAAGATAAGTGCTTAATGCATGACATGCTTGCATTACATAACTCATGCTCACATAATAACATATCTGTATGCTCAATGTTTCAATCAACATACGTATGGCCATAGCATAAACAAAAACACGATAGTCAGATGTACGCCAGATAGTCGTCAAAACTCTCCATGTGATAGGAACAGTCTTCCCCTTCAGGATGAGGTCCATACCTTTCCACCAGCGAACGGCATCACCTTCCAGCTTGTATATGGCTAGTCGAGCCTTTATTTCATCTGGACACTGCAGCATATCAAAGATCTTGTCCAAACGAGCCAACCAGTCTTCCGCTATCTAGGGATCGAACTTCCCTCTGAACATAGGCGGCTGCTATTTACTGAATCTACTTAGCCAAGCTTAGATATCCACCTCAGGCTCTGGTGGTAGAATTTCTAGCGGAGGTTCCTCATGGATTTCTTTGTAATTCCCCCACATGAACTCATCCATGCAATTCTCCAGGTGATCCTACCTCTACTGTACCCTATGGAGGTCAACTCTTATCTCATCCATGGTTTGTTGTTGTTGTTCTAATAAATCCAGGATTCACTGCTGGATAGGGTCAGGCCTTGGTTCTCCCTCATTGGTACTATGTCTACCACGCCCTCGGCTTCGACCTCTACCTCAGCCTCTACTGCCTTCTCCTGGTTGTACCATCTCCGTAACTCACTATTTCCCTGTCGTCATGCAAACAAAACCATATCAGTATACTATTCTGATAATGCCAGAACCGCTTATTAAGCTCTGATACCAAAAATGTCAACACCTATTTCTATTTTGATATGCACAGGGCAATAATGAATGAGTTTCATAGATAAAGAAAGTACATTTATACTGATAATAAGTATTTGTTTACAGTCCAAAGTCAACCA
This sequence comes from Inga leiocalycina, assembly GCA_963242795.1. Lineage (NCBI taxonomy): Eukaryota > Viridiplantae > Streptophyta > Magnoliopsida > Fabales > Fabaceae > Inga > Inga leiocalycina. The sequence goes on from OY725322.1 coordinate 78,217,941, forward strand.
TACAGAATGCGACAATATATATCACTATCACAAAATATTTAAAAATATTTTAGACATAGATTATATATAACCACGAACTTTGTATTTGCCTCGAGACACATGCCAGTCACTTTCCTTGGTCTACATCCTTAACTTTTGCTCCACTGGCACTCGCTGAGATATTTTATTTAGAAAAAGGGGTGAGATTCTGAAGAATCCCAGTAAAAACATGATATCGTTCATAGAAAATCCGAAAAGTAAATATGATATGTGCCATGTATGCACCAATTAATGAACAATATAAACATATCATCTGTATGTATATGAGTAAGGCCCAACCCCACTAATCTGCACTGATTGGGTTCTCACCAACTCCAGTGTAAGTGCCTTTGGCACTACTGGCCCCTCTCTGGGCAAAGCATGTTGATTAATAAAGTACATTTACAATAATGGCATCCACACAATCATATAACTATGGCATGATGTATAAAGGATAATATCCTTACCTCGAAGTTCTATCGACCCCTTTCTGTGTGCCTTATAAAACGTGTCGACTTTCGGCTTTTGATTCGATCCTAAAATATTAAATGGACAATAAATAGGTCATAACCTATCCAAGTATCATTTTAGACACTTCCATAGTGTTTCTTGTGGTTATATTAGCCTATAGTGAAAATTTATCAAAATGCCCCCAAGACCCCAGCCCAGCCCCGACGTACCCGGCCCGATGGCACGTTTTCCCAAATTTTTGACTAGGGCTATCCTAACATATTTTTATCCAAGGAACCCATTTTCATGCTCAAAATTACCAAATTCAATGTCAAATTATGAAATTGCCCTTGGCAGCCCGACTTTTAGTGTTTTAGGAGCGTTTCTGTAATTATGCTTTTTCAGAATTTTCTAGAAAAGTGCCCAACTATAACCACACCTAATTTTCCCTCCTCAACCCAATGGAATCATCAAATAATTGAAAATCCAACTCCTACCCCTAGATCTGGCCCTGACCAAAATTATGGTATTTTTTAGGAAAAATCAGGGTTTTGCGATTTCGGTTCCGTAAATGCATTATTTCTACTCCTAACCACTTTATTAACCATCTAATTGAGTTATAACAACCATTTAAACTAAAATTGGGCAACATATCACATCCATTTCCAAAATTTAAAACTAATGGCAATCCGGCGAAATTTCACCGATTAAATTGCCCACAGCGGCCAGAATAGTTAATATACGAAGGTTTGGAAGTTACCTCAAGCTCCCACTATCTTTTCCCCAAATATGGCTGAAACCCTAACCTTTAAACAACAGATTTTTGAACCTCAAAACCTTAAAGAACAAAGAAGAGTAACTTATGGTCGGAGTTATACACATTAGGAGCTAAATCGTCGGAGAAATCGGCTTATCTTGCAATTTTTCTTCTCCTTTCTCTCTCTACAATTCCAAATGTTCTCTCTCTATATTTAGCTGTTGTGCTTGAAAATGGGCTGGAGAAAGGAGGATGATGATATTTAATATCATATATTATATTATATTTAATTATTAATTTAATTTCCATCAATTTTGGATTTCAGAAATTTCTGGTAGATTTTTTGCTCAAACTTTGGAAAATCATAACTAATTTTATAAAAATCGAATTGGAGTGATTCCAAAGACTATGGAACCCTTGTTGAGTCTAGTTTCAAGAAAAAATATAGAATTTAGCCATTTGGAAGCACACAATTCCCAGAAATTCCATCTTTGGATGCTGATCCAAAAACTTTCCAGTTTTTCTGGGCCAATTTCAAAAATTCATATCTTTTTACATATTAAAACTTGGGATGTCTACTTTCATCCTGCAAAAGTTCATAATTTTTGTTCATCATTTGGTCTTCTAAAACCACATGGCCAACTCAATGCCTTATAGGCGATTTCACCGAAAACATTGTTTACCTTTAATTTCTAATATCATATGACCAAAATTAACATTAGTATTGGCCAAATATTATTTTCTTGTATTCCTCTACTTTGGACTTTAATATTGGGCTTTTTAAGTCATCTAAATTAATTCCATATTTATTTTTGCCCAATTTCTCATGAAATTGAACATTTCTAAAATCCATAAATTCCAAATTCATGAATATTCACCATTTTATTGAATTTCCCAAATAATTATAATATATTTGGTGAATATAAAATTTGGGGTGTTACAAGCTCAGATTTGGGTGACAACTCCATAAGAGCTTGAGATTGCATGATCTGGATATGAAGAGCATAGTTTCGGACTCGAAAAGCATGGATCTAAAGATGACAAGCATAGATCTGGAAGCCAACAAACACAAAGAAGAAAACTAGTGTCGAGGAAGCTGTCCAAGGATATGAAGGGCATAGATTTGGACTTGATAAGCATGGATCTGGACATGACGAGCATGAATTTGGAAGCCAATGAGCACGAATAAGCCAACGAGCACGAAAAAACTAATGAGCACAAAGAAAAAGACAAGCACGGAGAAGAAAACTAGTGTCGATAAAGCCGTCAAATAAAGGTGGAGAACTTGTTCCTCTTAAAGTAGTTGGGGAGTAGATCATGAGTGATGAGATGAGAAAGGGAAGAACTTCAGAAAAATGGCGAATATAGATGAAAAGATGCAAAGATCGTGAAATTTGGTTTCAAAGGAGTAGTCAAGTGAAGTCTATATAATTGTTTTTAGAGTTTAGATAATTTTATAAACTGAATTTAACAAAATCTAGTATAAAAGTTTGTAAATATTTTTTTAAAAAAATATCTTTGATTTTTTTAGACTGGTTGTACAAATACCAGGTTTAAAAAGTATATTTTAGATTTGTTGCATGCAGAACAGGTCTAAAAAAGCTATAAATATTATTTTTATAAAAAATATTCTAATGTCTTTTAGACAGGTTGTAAAAGCAATCAGTTTTAAAAGTATATTTTAGGCCTGTTGTATGCAGAACTGGTCTAAAATTTACATATATTTACAAAAAATGTCATCGGTCATAATTTTTAAATCGTTGCTGCCTATAAGAAATCTAGATGTGGTGGTCTTAAATACCTTTTTTCTAGTAGTGACAAGAGGAAAATTTAGCTCCATGCTCCAAAAATCAACACTAATGTATCACACCTCATTTTGAAAATGAATAATCCTAATATAGTATTCCATCGTGCTTAATGTAAGACATAATTAACTAATTTGAGTAGACTAAGGAAATACTCTAATCATCTTTCTTAATTCTCTCTATCTCTCTCTCTTACTTAATTATTATTGAATGAGCATCAATAGAGATAAATTAATAAAAAATTAATAAATATAGGAAATTTATTTTATATTTAGGATAAAGATCAACTCCTCAATTATGCCCTACATTAAGAACCGGAAGAGTATTTCATGATCGGAGGAGTATTTCATGATCAAATACGTACGTGTGAGACTCCAGGGCTATCATTTCACAGGTCGTTCAATTATCATTGTCAACTTGGTTACTACTTACTACATCCAATGTATGTACAAAGTTAGAGTCAATCATCAATTGAAATAACATGGCAATGAAAATGATTTTTAATATATTATATTTGCAATTATCTTTTCTTTTTTTATTGCAATCTTGATCGACCACATCATCAGTTTTACGACTATAGTGACAGTTGAAGACATTACTTCTTCATCCTCAATAATGATGAAGATTTATTAATTATTAATTATTAACTGTTGCCATTGCTTTATTTGTTTCCTTTGTTTGATGCTTTCTACTCAATTGTTTGTTGAGTTATAGTCAATGTCTTCACTCGATTTGTGCATGTCATCCTTGAGTTATATTCAATGTCTTTCAAACTATATATCAACATTGGCCATTTCAAAGTTTGTTGGTTTTTTTTGGTCTGGATTTCTTTTTTTATTTTCATTCTTTTGAATAGCGAAAATGCACACCCAACATATATATAAAGGTCAAACACACACTTCCACAGGTTCAAACCTGACCTCTAGCTAGGTGCCATGTGAGTAAAAGCTCCTTGGCTATAATCTAAACCTTTTGAGACCTTCCCAAGTTAAGGATTTTTCTGGCCTCTTTTTTTTCCGATAATATTTGTGCTTCCAACTATTTGCCACTTTTTTTATACATAAAAATTAGGTGAGTTGAGTTTTGAAGAATTGTTAGGGTTAGAGCATGTCTCCAACCAAAGTCTATAATACACTTACAAGCATACGCTTAATCCCTTTGGATCTTAAATTCGAGTACCAGATAAGGCACTTGTGTTAAGTGGAGCAATTACAAGCCCTGAATCGAATATCAAATAATAATATAGAAAAAACTAAAACCAAACGAAAAACAAAGTCTATAAAACAAGAGGAAAATTTGGCTCCATCCTCCAAAAATCAACTCCGTAATGAATCACATATCATTTTGAAAATGAGTAAACCTAATATAGTACTCTACTGTGCTTAATGAGATCTAATTAACTAATTTGAGTAGATTAAGGAAATATCATAATCATCTTTCTATATTCTCTCTCCCTTCTCTCTCTCTCTCTCTCTCTCTCTCATTTAATTAGTATTGAAAGAGCATCAATTGGGTAAATTAAGAACACATTATTAAAAATAGAAAATATATTTTATATTTAGGATAAAGATCAATTCTTCAAGTATGCCCTACATTAAGAACAATAGGAGTATTTCATGATCAAATATGTACGTGTGAGACTCCAGGGCTATCATTTCACCAGTCGTTCAATTATCATTGTCAACTTGGTTACTACTTACTACATTCAATATATGTACAAAGTTAGGGTCAATCATCTATTGAAATAACATTGCAATGAAAATGATTTTTAATATATTATATTTGCAATTATCTTTTCTTTTTTAAATGCAATCTTGATCGACCACCTCATCAATGCTACGACTATAGTGGCAGTTGAAGACATTTGTTCTTCACTTCTTCATCCTCAATGATGATGAAAGCTTTTATAATTTGTTAACTTCTCACTTTTCAGTCACATTTATTAATTATTAATTATTAATTATTAACTGTTGCCATTGCTTTATTTATTTGCTTTGTTTGATGCATCCTACTTAATTTTTTGTTGAGTTATATTCAATGTCTTCACTCAATTTGTGCGTGTCATCCTTGAGTTATATTCAATGTCTTTCAAACTATATATCAACATTGACCATTTCAAAGTTTGTTGGTTTATTTTTTTGGTCTGGATTTCTTTTTCTTATTTTCATTCTTTTGAATAGGGAACAAGCACACCCAACATATATATGAAGGTCGGACTAACAATTTGACTTAAAGAAAGACTCAAGGAAAGTGCTCGGTATCAGCCACAAAGCTTTTTTTGTAAAAAAAATAAAGGGTTAAGGTGCAAAAATATACATAAGCTTTTGTCAAAAGTGCATCCAACACCAAATGCTTTTTTTAGGTGCAAAAGTAACTATGTGGTTATAAAATAGGTGCAAAAGTCACAGTAGCTGTTAGATGAGAAACGTTGACCGTTAAAATCAAGTTTGCTGACTAACTTTGCTGACATGGCAGGTGACTGGGCTGCTGACTGGAATTAATGAACAGTGAAAAAAAAAGAAAAAAAAAAATCTAAAACGGTGGGAAAAACTCAGTGAAAGTGAGGCAGACGAGTTTCAAATACAGGGCAATGTTGTCCTAAACGTAACAGACCCAAACATTCAACTATCGGTTGACTAATTATGTGAAATTGTCACTACCACGTTGTCGTCGTCGTCATCCTCCTTACTGAAAAAAAATAAAAACCTTTCAACATCATCAACGTTTATGAACCATGAACCATGGACTAATCTGGAGGTAAAAATCAATCTGAGAAAAAAAACATCTCCCCCATCATCATTGGGGTCCATGAACCATCAACAAAGAAAGCCCCAAAACCAGATAAAAAATAAACCCATATGGAAAAAAGCACACCTCTCCCCCTTTCATTCCAGTAATATAAATCTAGAACAAAGATTGAAAAAAATGAAGGAGAATCAAGTAAAATTCAAAACAGACAAAGTGATTGAAGGCCTCAATTTCACCCCTTGAAATTTGTGTGTGAAGGAGTGCTTCGAAACATCCCAATCAATTCATTAGAAGAAGCGTTTAAGAAAGAGTAGACACCTCAAGAAGTAAAAGCGAAACAGATCAAAGAAGACGAAGAAGAAATTACAAACCTAGAGATCTGGAGCTCATTGAAACTCTCAAAGCCAAACGCGTCAAAATCTATTTCACAAACTCAAAAATCCTTAAAGCGCTAAGTAACATGAAACTTCAAATCTCAATCATGGTCCCAAATCAACTCATCATTAACCTCCTCTTCCTCCATAACCACCACTTCCCTGGCCTCTGTAACCTCCACCCTTCGTAAAGGCGGAGGCACAGTGCCGCCAATGCCATCTTGACCATAAGCGAGAATGAGAAAGATAAGTTATGTGTTCGGGGAAGTAACTGATTATGAAAAAGGGGATGCAAGAAAGGATAGGTGTTGGAGGCCATCAGTATTAGCCCATCGGAAGTCTGGGCCGTGATAGAGGAGGCGACTTCAAAATGAGAAAGAAAAACACGCATTCAGTGATAGGGGAGGTGATTTTTGGGGAGGGGATTTCCTAGGTTTGAGGGTATATTTTTCCATTTAATCTCGAGCCTCACTTTCACTGAGTTTTTCCCACGTTTTCACAGAGTTTTTTTTTTCTTTTTTTTTCACTGTTCATTAATTCCAGTCAGCAGCCCAGTCACCTGCCATGTCAGCAAAGTTAGTCAGCAAACTTGATTTTAACGGTCAACGTTTCTCATCTAACAGCTACTGTGACTTTTGCACCTATTTTATAACCACATAGTTACTTTTGCACCTAAAAAAAGCATTTGGTGTTGGATGCACTTTTGACAAAAATTCATGTGTATTTTTGCACCTTAACCCAAAAATAAATAAATAAATGGTTGCATCCCCTTTCTTCAAAATCAATTGTACGGATAGGTTAATCAATCAAGAAAAAAATTATCGATAACTCATTTATTTGATAAAAATAATTTTGATGTTGAATATATTAATATTTATACAAGTTAAAAATGTAAAGTTAGCTTTTGAGAAAACTTTTTCCCTCCAAGTATTGATGAAAGCTACACCGTCAATGTACTATAGGAAAGGCGGTGGGCAAGTCACAACTCATGTAATATCCGAACTTTTTTATTAAGGGGCTAATCATGATTATTATGGATAATTATAAATTTAATTGGAATTATTATATGTTTTGTGGCTATTTTAATTAATACGTCATAATTGGTGGAATATTGGAAGAATGGAATTATTGGCTATAAGTTAGTGATTAATGGAGAAAGTAATTACTAGCTAAGAGAAAAAAATGAGAAGTGTGATTAAATGGCTAATGGAGGGATTAAAGTGACTAATTGGTGAGTTAATTTGAAGAGAGCCAATGACAAGTGGACATATGTCAAGGTGGGAGTATGGGAGAGCATGGGAAAAAGTCAAATACATTGTTTAATATTTTCTCTCTCCTTCTCTCCTCTCTTTTTTTGGCTGCAGCAAAGGGAGGGAGTATCATCATCATTTCATCTTCCCCAACACTCCATCTCTCTCATTTTCTCTCTCCAATTCGTCCTCCATGGTTGCCAAGTGAGAGAAAGATAAAGCTTGTGATTTGGGTAAGTAAATGACCTCCATTGCTCAAGTTCTCTTCTTTAATATTGTTCCTTGAATGAAGGGCTTCATTTTGATGTGTATAGTTTGACCATTGGTGTTAGTTTGAGCTCCCACAAAATTTGGAGATTTGAGAATCAAAGAACCTCCTTGGCAAAGTGAAAGAGGTAAGTGAAACCAATCATTCTATCTATGTTTTATGCCAAATGAATAAGATTTGAATTTCTGGGATTTTTGGCCCATTTTCGTTGGAATAGGGTCATTGGTAGTTTGGCATGTTATTGGTATAGAAATGGGTGTTTTGGTATGAGTTTTGGATAGATAGATTGATTGGGGATGGGAATGGTATGTTTGGATGATTTTGGAATTTGAATTATTATCTTACCCTAAACCAAAGCATGATAATGGAGTAGGATTTAGGTCATTTTGATGATTCCATTGAATTCTTTGGATGTTTTTGAATGGGAGTAGCTTTGGTAGAAGTTTTGGGTCCATTGGGATCATTTGGGCAAGTGTTAGGAAATATGGTCAGTTTGCTGCGTTTTCTGGTTTCTGATAGAATCACTCGACTGATATGGGGTTCACTTGAGTGGTGATGAGTTCCACTCGAGTGCGGAAGTGCAAACTTCCTTTCTATTCTCTATATTCTTGTTGCACTTCTGTGGTCAAAAGCAAGTGTTGCCTCACTTGCGAGTGAGGAATGAACATCACTCGAGTGAGGGTAAGTTCACTCGAGTGTTGGTGTATTTGACACCAAGGACTTGCCTCTCGGGTTGTCACTTATAGTTATGGTGCAAGAGTGTGCCTTCTCACTCGCGGGTATGTGGTATTCATTCGAGTGCAATAGATTGTGCTCGAGTGCTCCTGATCCTTGAGAATTTTTGGTGCTCTCGGGTCTTCACTTTTTGGACTTCACTCTCTAGTGCTCGAGTGAGGCATTTGGCTATCACTCGGGTGAGGTCCAGTATGCTCGAGTGTCTCTGTCTCTGAAAAAGTTCTTGTGCTTTCGGGTGTTCACTCGATGTCGTTCACTCTCTAGTACCCGAGTGTAGACCGTACCATCACTCGAGTGAGGTCATCTTCACTCGAGTATCCGTACAATATCACTTGAGTATTCAGTGGAAAATATCAGTTTTGAGCTTTCAAAAGGGGATCTTTAGTCTTCTAACCCTTTAAGGGCTTGTGTTAGAGGTGTTCATGGGTACTAAAAGAGCAATAATGATAACCAATTAAGTGTTAAGAAGATATTGAGAATTGGAATAGAGAATTGACACTTCGTCCCTAATTATGAATATAGGATTTGACATTTGCCCTACTCGGGAGACACCGGCGTCAGGACACGCACGGAAGGATCAAGGTAGTGACTTTTCTCTCATGTTGTGTATGATACTTGGTATACATGTTTATCATTGTGAATGTGTTATCGGCCATAGGGCATTACAGCGTGAGCAATTCAGCATGAGCTGTCGTAGGGGGCAATGCTCATGATACCTATCCCGGTCGTTGTATCTGCCACCGTGAGGCTGCATGGTATGAAATGTTTTATATGGATCCTAGCTGTGGTGATATATGTGATATGTTCATGTGGATGTGCAATACAGCATGTAGTTCAGCGTGAGTCGTCGTAGGAAGGGCGATGCCCATGATACATACCCCGGCCGTTGCAACTGTTGTTGTGATTGCTGTGTAATGTGTAGATGATTTGCTTCCATGCTTTGATGTTGTGCATATTATGAGTGATTTGTTACTACGAAGATTCTTTAGAATATCACTCTCCTAAAAACACAATTTTTAGATAAGGCTGAAGGATCCAAGGGAAAGCGGGCGACGAAGAGCAGTTAGAGCTCCAGTTTAGGAGTTTATTTTGGTTAATGGTTATTAATGTAAAATTCATTAGATATTTTGTGGTAAATAGTTGTATATTTTGGAAGTATAGTGTAGTTTTGTGTAATCCCCAATATAAGGGAAAAGAATTATTTGCTTTGTGCCTTTGTATAATCCCTTTACTAATTAATGGAACCCGAGTGTGATGGGAATTTATGCTATACTCTGATATGTATGAATGAAATCAACCTATACAGGACATTTATGTATTGAAATGTGAATATGAGACCGCTGTGAATAGGTTTTGTAAAAGTTTTTGTAAACCCTGATTTTGGGAAATTTAATTTTCTATAAGTCCCAAATCGTTTATGGTCTCTAATTCCACATTAACCATGTGTTTATTAACGTAAATTTTGGCTTTAATCGTAAAGGGGGTTACAACTCACAAGTAGAGCCAAGAAATTGGGTTAAGTCTATCGGGCCAGCGTGTTTAAACTTAAGCCCATCAAGAGCTGAACTTATGATTTAGAACTTACAAAAGGAGTCGGGCCTAAAAAGGCCAGCCCTGTAGGGCCACGCACTTAAACTGGCCAGCCCGTTTAATCTTGTTAATTTGTTTTTAATTTTATTAAATGACTATAAGTTGAGTTTTGCTTTAGAAAAAATGATTTTTTTAAAATTGGAAATGTTTTTCAAATCATATAGTGTTGCTATTTGAACATTTTAAAGGAAAAAATTGTTTTTATTCTTATTAAAAAGCTAAGAGAAGCTTGTAGATGATATTATAGTTAATTAAAAGTCTTCAAATTCATTTTTTAAAAAAACAAATTACTCGATTGTTAAGAATCTTTCATTTGGTTCTTAATATTTCCCCAAAGAAATTTTTCCTTATGAAATATTGAAAGAATCATTTTTTTGTTGATCTAAGGTAAACAAAGAGAACAATTTTTTAATTAGATTTGAAGAGGTTCGAATATTATGCAAATTATATCAAAAAGAGAAACTAATAACATACATTAAAAAATGAGAAAGTAGAGTCTCTATCTCAAGAAAAATTTTGTTTTAAGCAAATGGTCACTTATTCTATTTATCAAAAAGATAAAACATTTGATATTTTCAAAAATTTGTTTTGAATTAAAATTTTTATTGTTTTAGTTTAATTTCTTTAAGAAAATGAAAAAATGTTTTTTGTTTAACATGCTTGAAGCCTATCGGGCCGGCCCAAGCCCGTGAGTAAATGGGCCAGGCTTCAAAATAGAGACTTTTTAAGATAGTCGGGTCTAAATTGGCTGACCCATTTTGCCATCTCTAGCCACAAGTGTGGTTATGTCAGATGGGTCCTCATTCTGATTGGCTAACGCATGCTCAAGATTTTTATTTCTTTGATAGAAAGCTTGGGCTTCACATTTATGCCTTAGATTTGCAGTCCCTGGCTCCTAGCTTAGTGATGAAGCAGCCTCTGATGAGAATTGGACTCCCCCTCTTTTTGGCCCATTGGGATGCTCAAAGTGGTGATTGCATACAAAAAGGTAAGAGAATGACCCCTTATTTCTAATTGCAAATGATCCAAGCTAAGGTAGTTATTTCTAATCATAAAGCTCCTACTGAAGCAGCCTCTGATGAGAATGCGTTCCCTTTTCCTTTGCCACGTTGCATAGGGAAAAGGAAGATAACATCACCTCTTGTTTCTAATTGTAGACCATATAAGGTAGATATTCCTGACCATGAAGTTCTTGACATTTTTAATACGAGAATCTTGCGGCAAGCACATGTCCCTTTAAATTCTTTCAATTGCCATATGGAGTCTATAGAGATTCGATATAATTGCCAAGTTGAGCTCTCCATTATCTTTGTTGGGTTCCTATTTCTTCTTTGTCCTCAAGAACCATTGTTAGTGATCTTGTCTCACCCTGGGGCATTAATGCTTTACAAGGAAGCGTACATAGGATGAGCCTCATGCTTCTATTCCAGGTTTTGGAGGAGCTGTGGCCAAAAGCTCCGCTCATGTGAATGATATTATCTGGGAACTCTAAGTCCATCAGCAGCCACTTTCTGTAGCGTTGCATCTCTTTGTCTTTTTGTGCCCTTTTATTTTCTATTTGCGTGTTTTGTTTATGGTGTGCTCTATTCCTTAGTTTGTTTTAGGATGTTTATGTATAAGTTTGGAGGTTTGGAAGTTTGCAAAGTTACCCTCTACGAATTTGATCTCCTCTTCTGGTTTGGTCATCTCAAGGCAACATTTTCAATGATTACTTTGGATTTCTATGCCTTTCAGTTTTTATTACTTTAGGTGATATTAGAATATTGAGTCAGTTGTGCTTAGTTATCATTAGTTGTCACACAGTTAGAGTTTAGTTCAATACTTGTCCATGCGTACACTTTATATTATAGTACTCTCATTCTATAAATACATTATAGTGCACTTCGCTATTTAATAAGATCAAGAACTATTTTCTCTCTCAATCTATGTTGTCTAGTATGGTATTAGAGCTAAACAACTAACATAAGCTCTGACGGCAACTAGAGAAAATTAAGACATTATTGCTTGGAGATCTCCATCTTTGGATTGATCACCTTGCAAAAATGTCGCTCATAGCTGGATCAAATAACTCATTAACTCTTCCAGCTTTGGCATCTACTTCAACTCGTGGCTTCTTCAATAAGAAGATCACGATCAAGCTAGACGACATAAATTTCCTATTGTGGAAATAATAGGTTTACTTCATGGTTAAGCAGCATCAAGTTCATCACTATCTCGATAGATCTATTGTTCCACTTCCAATGAATATTTGTGGAGAAGACCTACGTGAAATCTCTAATCTTGACTTTGAGGAACACGAATCTCTTGATTAGCTGAGGATCATAACTTGGCTGATGCTCTATCCAATGTGCCGTGGGTAATGACTTTGCTAGAAGAGATGCATGTGGCCGTTGTAGAAATACCTATTGTTTTGTGTGATAATTTAAGAGCAATTATGCTGGTTGTAAACCCTATGCTTCATTCCAAGACAAAACACATGGAAGTTTATCTTTATTTCCTTTGAGAGAAGGTAGCAGCTATCTTGCTTCAGATTGGTTGCGTGCTTTCCTCTAACCAAGCAGCAGATTTCTTGACTAAACCATTAGGCAAGGTCATGTTCCAGTAATTTCATGACTGTTTAAATGTTTAAGAGATTTATTATTATTATTTGAGACACAAAGGCAAGCATAGTTTGAGATAAAAAAATTGAATCTAAACCTAGCTATCAATGCCTCGGACAAGCAAATCTTGTCCTCCAAAAACATGCTTATATAGCCATATAAGACTTCTGATACAAATACTGTCTCAAACACATCCTTGTGGCCTTCATTAGCTAGATAGTTAGCACATCATATAGCATCTATGCACATACGATGCAGCTTTACAAATGATCTAGCATATAGTAAATCTCTCACCTGTAAGATAATATGACTAAGAGGGTGTTTAAATGCACTGAAAAGAAGCTATTTTCAGCCCAAACCATGGTTTGCTCAAAAAATATCCAAACATCCAAAATTTTCCCATAATCCATTCTCAGTTGAAACCAAGGTTTTGAGAGGCGAAACCAAGGTTTGGCAAAAATCTATTTTTTCCTCCCATGTGAAGCAAATATGACTATTGTGACTCCAATATTACCTCTGACATTTCTCTCTCTTTCTTTTCTCTTTCCCTTCTCTTTTTTCCTTCAATATTCCTCCTCTTTCCCTTGTCTTTTTTCCTTCAATATTTTCCTCCTTTGAACCTCCGATCTTGGCTTGCTTCTTGTGTGTCTCCGGTCTTGCCATTTTCTTCTTTCCCTTTCAACTTTGATTCTCGTTGAAAATCGTCTGTGGCTTTCTCTTCCAAATCCTATCGAAGCTTTGACATTTTTGGCTCCTTCTCTTCTAAATCCCGTCGACGATTTGTTCTCGTTCGATCTCCCCATATTCGGCGTTTTGGGTCACCATTTGCCCTATTTCGAAACCGCGGCTGGCTGGTGGTGGACGGTGGCGGAGTATCACGATGTGTACGATCCCTATTTCTCACCATTTATCTTCTTCAAATCAGGTCTGTATGAGGAGGTGGTGCGTGGTAGTGCTCTATAGCCTATCAGAAAAGAGAGAATGGTAATGGTCGGTGCCGGTAAGTCTCTCAGTGCTCAACAACTTAAAAGTCCCTCTCTTCTTCGCCGTTGCAAAACCTGTCCAGTGAGTCAATCATTAGCACAAGTTCTGTTTTTTTAATTTTTGCTTCAAATTTGCGTGTTCTGTTGCCATTTAATTTTTTGCTTCCCTCATGAATTTCAATGCTTACACGTTGTTGCTATACGTGTATATATATAGAGAGAGAGAGATTTGTTTTTGGTCCTTGTTATTGCTATTTGATTGTGACAAAGAAGAAAATAGCTCACTTCTTGTCCCTTATTTATTCATCTCTTCGGGGCCCTTACATGCGTGCTTGTTATGGTTAGAAGAAAGCAGTATGGAATAAGAATAGAGACAATTGAAAACAGGTTATTCAAATAAAATGGCCACATAGTTTTTTTAAATCAATTTTTTCGTGCCCTTAATTTCTGCACCCTTTGTGTGGTCGTGCTCAAGGGGAAGATAACAAACAAAGCATAATAATGAGAGGTAATTGTAGCAAAGGGTGAGGCTAAAAGAAGACCTTCACACGAAATCCAATAGACTTTAGCTGAGTCAATGACTTTAATACTTTTCTGTTTGGTTATAATTTAATGCTTGTCTTCGTTTGCTTTATAATTCTGTTTGGTTAGAATGCAATAACTGGACTGAGAATGATTGTCAGTCATAGATTTCTATTTGGTTAGAATGCAATGGCCGTATTCGTTTGCTTTAGAATTTAGTTTGGTTTGAATGCAATTAGTGGACTGAGAATGATCGTCAATCATAGATTTCTGTTTGGTTAGAATGCAATGGTTGTCTTCGTTTGCTTTAGAATTCAGTTTGGTTTGAATACAATTATTGGACTGAGAATTATCATCAAATCTAGATTTTTGTTTGTTTAAGGTTGAAGCATAATGAGTAAGGGTAAGAAAAAAGCATCTTGGGATGTGAAGAGTACAAAAGTCTTTATTAACCTATGCATAGACCAAGTTGCGAAGGAAACACGCAAAAGCACTAGCTTTAACAAAAATGGGTGGAAAGAGATCTCAGAATCCTTCACTACAAAGACGGGCAGAATATATGAGAAGGGTCAATTTAAAAACAAATATGATGCCCTTAGAAAGGATTGGAAGCTATGGGATAGGTTGTTACACGAGACGAGTGTTGGATGGGATAATGAGAAGAACACTGTTGTTGTCGACGACGGTTGGTGGGAGGAGAAGATTGCGGTTAGTAATTAATATATGCGAGCGAACATATTTATTTCCCTGACATCGTGCTTGTACGAACTTTTGTAACAAACTTTGATGATAAATGTACAGGAAGTTTCAGGATATGAAAAATTTAGGACTAAAGGACTTCAATTTCAAGAAGAATTGATGCAATTGTTTTCAAGTGTTACAGCTAAAGGATCATAGCATTGGGCTCCTTCATCCATGTCTCTTCCACTCCCACTCTCTACTGAGGCAATCCCAAAATATGATATGCAAGAAGGATCAGGAGACAATGATGAAGTGTTAGGGACACCTACTAGGTTGAGCTGGGAGATGAATTCAATCAATGTCAATACCAACAGTGGAGGTAGTGGTGCCAACAATGACAAAGGGAAGGGAATCAGTGGTGGGGAGAGAACAAGCAGCGGTGGTAGAGTAGCTAGCTTGTTAGGGGTCAGGAAGAAGGGAGCTGCAATGAAAAAGAAAGGGCCTACCTCAGTGAAAATAGCCAATGCCTTTTATAGGATTGCTGATGCAAATGATGTTGATGCTGAAGCTGCACGCGCAGAAAGGATTGCAGTAGAAGCATGGGCTGATAGGATGGCAGTAGAGGCACGTGCTTACAAGATCTCAATAGCGGGAGTAATGAACCACCTTAGACAGATTCCTGAAGTTGTCAATAATGATGAATTTTATGCATGCTGTGTACACCTCCTTATGAGGGATCCACCTGTAAGGGAAATGTATGCAGCAGTGAAAAATATGCCACACTAACTTCTCATTTGTCTTAGGCATGAATGTTATGGAAGTTTGTGAAATATATTGCTATATTTACCTTTTTAGTAGGAATTATGTTTAATTATGACATTGCTCACTTATCTCTTAACATTGTTAGTTTACAATTGAATGTTATCCCACTTGTCTCTTAACATTGTTGATTTACAATTGAATGTTATGTGTGTGCATATTATGACTATATAATTGTTGTCATTACCGTTTATAACATTTAATGTATATGTCAACAGTAGGGGTAGGTATGGACAACCATTGAAAATTATGGCAAAGCATAGGGAACGGCGCAAACAAAGAGTTCGAAAAGTGGCCGCATATGTTGGTGCATATGCTTGGCTATATTTATGCAAAGAACCATGGCACACAAGTGACTTTACAGGTGCTAAATGGGTGCGTGAAGTCTTAAGCAGTAATTCGAACCGTTGTTATGACATGTTTAGAATGCAACTGCATGTCTTTCACGAGCTTTGCTTTGAACTGCAATGACATGGTTTGACAGAGACTCAAAATATGGGTGTACATGAAATGGTTGCAATTTTTTTGAACACCGTTGGATTTGCGGCATCAATTAGGCTACAACAGGAAAGATTTTAGCACTTATGAGAGACAATTCATAGGGCTCTGCAAGCTGTCTTAAACGCATGTTGTAGTCTTACAATGAGTAATATCAAACCACAGGATCCTAAGTTTGAGAACATTCACTCAAAGATACGTCTCAACAATAGATACTGCCCTTTCTTTAAAAATGCTATTGGAGCAATTGATGGCACGCACATTCTATGTAAGGTCAAAGCAAAGGAAAAAACAAAATATATTAGTAGAAAAGAATTTACCTCACAAAATGTGATGGCAGTTTGTGATTGGGACATGTGTTTTACACTTGTATTGGCTGGATGGGAAGGAACGGCGCATGATGCGCGCATATTTAATCATGCACTGACAACGTCGTCGATGAATTTTCCACATCCTCCAAAAGGTATACTTATAACTCCTACACTTTAATTATTATTAATATTATTTATTTATTTATTTATTTATTGACATTAAGCTAATTATTTCGTAAGGATAAATATTATTTGGTGGATGCTGGCTATCCCACCCGGATTGGATACCTTGGTCCTTACAGATCCGAGCGTTACCATCTCCCGGACTTTCATAGGTCATCTACGTTTGAAAACCACAATGAGACCTTCAATTACTTACATTTCAGTTTTACGTGCATAATAGAAAGAACATTTAGCGTTTGGAAGAACAAGTTTGAAATATTATAGAAAATACGTAGCTATAGCTTCCCCATACAGGTTAGAATTGTTTGTGCGATAATGGCTATACACAACTTCATTAGAAGAACATCTATTTCTGATCCTGACTTCCCGCACCATGATCGATAGGTTATTTTGTGTGATGCCAATGCAGATGACGATATAGAATCTTCAACAATACATTCATCAATTGTATCTTCATCTGACATGGCTTCTCTTTGTAATTCTATAAGAGATCAAATCATTTATTATATGCACGAATCTTAGTTATATATTGTTTCCTTATTTTTACGTACGCTTTTATTGACAATCTATTATATGTTATTGTATTTATATTTTGATGTATTCTATTATTGACAATCAGTGAAATTTATATCTATCCCTACTCTGAACTTATACTTTGGTATTTTATAATAAATTATTTTATATCCTAACTACTTATAAATAATCTTTTGTTACACAATTTATTACTATACATGTATATACATACACACACATATATATGTTTGATCCAATTTTTTATATTACATAATCGACTAATAATATAATTTATAAAAAAAATTTATATATTTTTTGATATTACATATTTGACTAATTTTATGATTATAAAATTTGTTTTGAAATTTATTTTTTTGTATTTATTATACAATTAATGTTTAATAATGCTTAAAATATAATTTTATCTCTTACATGTAATTATCACAAAAACTAATGTTTTTTTTAGTAATTTGACCATGGAAAAAGCTATTCTGACCATAACATCCAAACACTCTAACTTTATCAAAATCACTTTTTTCTCAAAATCTATTCTCTAAAAGTTATTCTCTATTTTTTCTCCAAAAATTATTCTGTAGAAAGTAATCCAAATACACACTTAATTGTCATGGAATGGGCTATTCTTTCTGGATATGACAAATCAAGTTTTAAATTTTCCTTAAAAAATATGCCTGTATTTAGTGTTTGATAGTATTTTAAAAAAGATTTTCTCTAATAGGAGAATATATATATATATATACACTTATATATATATATATACACTAAAAAATCAATTATACGATAGTTGATTGATTAATCAATCAAGAAAAAAATACCAATAACCCATTTAGTTAATAAAAATAATTTTCAATATTGAATATACTAATATTTATAGTACAAGTTAAAAATGTCAGAGTTACCTTTTGAGAAACTTTTTCCCTCAAAGTATTGACGAAAGTTACACCCTAATGTACAAACATTTAATATTTATTGGATAACTAATTAATATAATTAAATTATTTATTTGTAATAATTTCTATAAAATAACTCATTTAGTTATTATTTCTATTTATGAAAACTTCCTTTAATTTTTTTTTTTTTGCCAAAACGAAAACTTCCTTTAATACACCATCAATAGAAAGACATCTTTAAAAATTATAATTTTGAGAGATAAAATGAATTGAAATCTTATCCTTAAAATCAAACCCAATTACCTAGTTAATTTCCACATCTAAAATGTTAGAAATGGAGGAAATATATATATACAAAAAAGGTTATAGTGCTAAAAAAAAATCAACAATTTCCAGCCGAATATGAACAGTCAGGCTTCTGGACCTTCTTTTTTTGGGTCAAAGCTTCTGGGCCTTCTAGAATACGAGTTTTAGAACGAAAGTGGAGGGAAGCATCAGACACCACGATCTAATTATTTTAATACTTATTATTATTATATTCATCTAAGTCCTTAATAATAATAAAATATTTAATATAAAATATATAACTTAATTTTAAATATAAAATATAATTTTCATATTTATAGTATTTATTAATTTAATTTTATTAATATTCTCTCATTAATAATCTGAAAACAGGGGAGATAAAGGCATTAAAAAAGATGAATAGAATGTTTTAAAAAATATAAATCATTATTAATTAAATTAATTAATTTTTTTAATATAATTAAATAAAATAAATATATCTTATAATATTAATATTTTTTTAACGGTTACCATTTATGTAAGAATCTAGCAGAGAAAATCCAAATTCCAGACGAGCGCTGGCTGGCGACGTCCCCAACGGCAATTTCGTTGTGAACTCATCTGGTCAATACGCGACTACGCCGCCCTTTGAAGCCTTAAACCCATTATTCCCTTTTTAAACACTCACATTTTTTGCCACATTTCATTTTTTTTTTTTTGGCTTCACGGTCTGTTTTGATTCCTCTTTGTTCTCCCTATCTCTATCTCTCTGCGAGATTCCTGAGATCTGTAATCGGATTGGCTTACAAGGTAACCATTTTTTTTGCGTTAAAAAAACTTGGTTCTTTCTCATTTCGCGTTTGGATTCTTCCTTTCGATGCTTTGAAAAGTATTATCTTATGTAAGTGATACTTGTTACTGCGATTGGTTTCTTGAAACTTTAATGGGAGTTGAAATCTCGCTGTGATTTCCGCTTTGTTATGTTCAGCGTCATTCAATCTGGTTTTATTCTGCATGAATGTGAAGGCATTCTTATTTGATTTGAGAAGATCTGGAAATGTCGCTGTCTGATGTGTTGAGACGATGATGTTTGGCTTCTTTTTCGCTTGTGTGTTTCCAATCTTCCACAAATTGATTTCCCAACCTGGTTCTATAACTCTGGGGTAGAGAAAGTATTTCGGACTGGATTGAAATTTTGAAGGATTTTTTGTAAGCTGTTAATCTCTAGGGATGTCTTAATCTCCCTGGTGATGATACTTTCATTTTAGGAAGATATCTAACCAGATGAATCTAACTTTTTGAGCAGGCAGCATGACGGAGAATAAACCGGATACACCATTGATCCCACCATCATCGAGGAACCTTCCTGATTTCAAAAAGTCTGTTAAATTGAAGTATGTCAAGCTTGGTTATCATTATCTCATCACCCATGGGATGTACCTCTTTGTTTCCCCTCTCGTGGTGCTAATTGCAGCACAGCTCTCTACTTTCTCCCTCCAAGACCTCCATGATCTTTGGGAGCATCTACAATACAATTTAATATCTGTTATTATTTGCTCAACACTCCTTGTTTTTCTGTGTACCCTCTACTTTATGACCCGCCCTCGACCGGTTTATCTTGTCAATTTCTCCTGTTACAAGCCTGACGAATCACGAAGATGCACGAAAAGGATGTTTGTAGATCAATCCCAGATGACCGGTTCTTTTACTGAGGAAAATCTTGCATTCCAGCGTAAGATCCTGGAGAGATCTGGTCTTGGTGAAAACACTTACCTTCCAGAGGCTGTCCTTAACATTCCTCCTAACCCGTCAATGGCAGAGGCCAGAAAAGAAGCAGAGACTGTGATGTTTGGTGCTGTTGATGAGCTATTTGCTAAGACCTCTGTAAAGCCTAAGGATATTGGAATTTTGATTGTGAATTGCAGCCTTTTTAACCCAACTCCATCGCTATCTGCAATGGTTGTCAACCATTACAAGTTACGAGGGAATATAAGGAGCTACAATCTTGGTGGGATGGGTTGTAGTGCTGGACTGATCTCAATTGATCTTGCCAAAGATCTTCTCCAGGTCCATCCCAACTCATATGCATTGGTCATTAGCATGGAGAACATCACATTAAATTGGTATTTCGGTAATGACCGCTCAAAGCTTGTCTCGAATTGTTTGTTCCGTATGGGAGGAGCTGCAGTTCTGCTTTCAAACAAATCCTCTGACAGGAGCAGATCCAAGTACCGGTTGGTCCATACTGTTCGGACTAACAAGGCTTCTGATGACAAGTGCTTTTCCTGTGTTACCCAAGAAGAAGATGATGAAGGCAAGGTTGGTGTCACTTTGTCAAAGGATCTCATGGCTGTTGCAGGTGATGCTTTAAAAACCAACATTACCACACTGGGACCTCTTGTCCTTCCAATGTCAGAGCAGCTGCTATTCTTTGCCACCTTAGTTGGGAAGAAGCTGCTCAAGATGAAGGTAAAACCTTACATTCCAGATTTCAAGCTAGCTTTTGAACACTTCTGTATCCATGCTGGAGGTAGAGCTGTGCTAGATGAATTGGAGAAGAACTTGCAGCTGTCTCCTTGGCATATGGAACCATCAAGGATGACCCTTTATCGCTTCGGCAACACATCTAGCAGTTCGCTGTGGTACGAATTGGCTTACACAGAAGCCAAAGGGAGGATAAGGAAGGGAGACAGAACATGGCAGATAGCATTTGGTTCTGGATTTAAGTGTAACAGCGCAGTTTGGAAGGCACTCAGAACCATCAAGCCGGAGGAGGAGGAGAACCCTTGGATGAATGAGATTCACAACTTTCCGGTTGATGTTCCCAGGGTGTCAACCATCTAAGCGAGGAATATATTCTATTCCTCGGTGCACCATGTGGTGTCATTCGATACATAAACCACAAAACTGAGGAACTTTACAGGATCGACATGCTGTGAATCCCCTTGATGGTGGCTATTTTTTCCTGTTGAATTATCTTATTTGGGTTTCCTCTAGTTCATGATGACTGCTTTTGGAGATAGAATTGTAGGAATTGCTTGTGAGAGTGGTGGTAGGTGCTAGTTGTGGTGGGCTATTTTTTACGGCTGTTATTGGTGGTTGAGATATGATTATACTGAGGATTTGTCTCAGAATCATTTTGTTGGTGTGTAATTGTTTAATTTAACTGTAAAATGCTTGGAGCATTCAGACAAGGTTCAAATCCTAAACAGCAGCTTCATTGCATGAAAATTTTTAAAATCATGTTGTCTCGATATGGGGAATCATTCCTATATGGTTTGCATGACTGAACATTAAAACAATTTAGGTTTGGCATATGCTTATAAAAGTCTTTATTTGTATTTTTTTTCCCCCAAAAAAATAGAGGTACTAGCAGTGCAACTTGAAACAAATTATCATTGGCATCATTTACCTTTATCCACTCATGTATTTAACCATTGCCTTAGTTGGCCTAGAGGCAGTATCACCTGCCACACTTAGACGACGTCTTAGGCTCGAGCTTGATATTGATATGTTTGTATGTGTTTGTGCATTTAAATTGTATAATGAAACTATATTTTTACGTCTCGGTATGTCAATTCAATTTTTTGTTCAAATAATTCCCATTACTTTTCTCTCTAGAAACACATGCATTAAGTTTCATGAATATAAACAATTTAAATTAAACTATTAATATGGCATATACCAATGACGAGTCTTTATTCATGGGGTCGCAAATTCAAATACTATCTCTAATATTTAATATAAGCACTAGATAACTAATTTGTGAATATTAAAGAAACTAATTAAGTTATTTGTTTGTAATAAATTTATCTTAGTTTCCCTAAACTATCTTCTTTAATCATGCGTATTGGAACTGCCCTTTATTCGGAGTCCCTTAATATGTGTGATCAATAGGGATATTTTGGGTGAAAAAAATTTAAATTTGGGAGGCAAATAGATTAATGCATTATATTTAAGATTAAAGCGATCATCTATATTTAAGACCGGAGTTAGTACTATTCTTTTTTTGCTGGTTCGTTGGACACTCTCAAAACTTAAATTGTAGATGGTAAATAAAGGGAGAATTACGTTGATGGACTAAATATAAGAATACCTAAAATTCCTTAGAACAAATAAAAAAATGACTCGCACCCCCGTCATTATCGCATGCTCATGGCCTCATTGCCTTCTTCTTGCTTCTGGTCCATCTCCCATTGCGAAACATGAAAGTTTTAATCTTGGTAATTGCAAGAGGAGGAAAATCCCTTTTCAATTCATTCTTCTGTTTTCTAGGCTATACGAATCTACCATTACTAAAAAAGGATAGGAGACAATCTTATATTGTCAGACACTAAATGTGGGAACCTGCCTCTCCCAACACGGGTTCAAACCTTAGTTCATCATATTATCAGGAACTAACCCCCTGTTCCTTTTGATAAATCAACGATAAATTTAACAACACCTAAGCTTTAACATATCACCAGATCAAATAGTTTTCCCGTCTAATATAGCATGAAAGCTCTTTTGTAAATCAAATGTTATAATGTATTCTACACGTCTGAGGGAAAATATGAAGCACAGTCATGTGTGGAAGGTCTAGAACTGACGCATGTGGCAGAAACTAAGTCATCATTCCTTAAATCTCTCTCACAATTCTAGGCTACTGTTAATGGTTTATTAATTCCCCTTCCTTCACTATCGGGATGAGATTAAAGGTCATGTGGGTCATTTCATATGTTCTAGGAGCTTTGGTCCTTCATTCTGATTACAATTTTTAAGGGATTTTAAACTGAATATTCCAGCAACTTCAATTCCTAATTTCTTGTTACACACAAACCATGTTGGAGTTGAAAAATGGAAACCAATCTGCTTAAAAGTGTGAAAGTATATCCGACAAGTCCAATTTTCTTTTCAAGCTGATCAACAAACAAGATCCATTCATCATCCCATCACACCGATCATCACAGTCATATATCATACCCACAATAGTAATACCATGATCAATTTCATTTGTCACAGAGTGTGTTTGGTGGGGGCGTTTGGGCCCCCAACCGCTGAAAATTTGGCCAAAATCGCTGCCAACAAAAGGGGAAAAAAAAAAGGATGTTTGGAAGGCCCGTTCGGTGGTTGAGCGTTGGGTAAAATCATGAGCTTATACCTTAAGCTGTCCGAGTGAGCTCAAACCTATTGAGCATTTAATATTACCGTTACCTCTAATTATTACCCCCACCCACTTTATTCTTTTCTGTCTCTCTCCTTGCTCGTCGAATTCGTCTCTTTTCTTTAGACAAAGCAGGGCAGCTCCTTCTTCGATCTTCGTCCTCCACGTGCGTCATTCCCTGTCGGCCGGTCTGAGGTCCTTCCCGTCCGTTCCCTCTCTCGGCGTCGACCCAAGCTTGAAGCTGAAGAGCTGGTTCAAGTTCAAGTTGGATCTATCCTTGCGTCAATCTGTCCAGCGGCGTCCTCGATCTGTGCTTCATCTTCGAAATCGGACTTCAAGTTTGATGGTGTTTGTGTTTTGCTGCCGGCGTCTCCTCGGCATCGCGTTTCTTTTTGTCTCTCGGCGTGGATTTGCTCTCCGGTAGCTTCATCTTTTTGGAGGTAAGGTTGAACTTCATCCAAGCTCTTGTGTCCGGTTCATCCTCTGCTCTGGCCTGGTCTGACATTAAGACACACACACATTGCTTAGCTTCTGCGATCTGTACACTGTGACTGCCTTTCTTTAGCTTCTGCGATCTGAACGGTGTGGCTGTAATTTTTTTTTAAAAAAAAGCTTCTGCGATCTGCGATCTGTACACTGTGACCAACATATTTCATCTTTGATTATGGTTTCGGTTTACACCCTTTTGACCCATCTAAACATTATGATTTGTTTTGGTATTATTGTAATGTGGAGTTAGAGGTGTGGGTAACCGAAATGCCTGGTTCGTATTGCACATGATGGCAGAGACAGTTGAGAATTCGCTTCGCTGTGGCATTTTTCTTGAAATGGAACATGGACATTCATAACTTATATTGCTTGACTTAGCTGTGGTTTATTTTTAGTCATAGTTTAGTGAGAATGAAAATAAAGTAGGGACAAATTGTTGTGAGTTTCATGTGTTGTGTCAGCGTCGGTCACCTCTGTTTTGGAGTTAAATTCGCTGTGTTCATGCTACTGTGCAAAGGCATGTGGGTTTGTGGGCGTTGAGGTTCTTCAGAACTATTTGTGCTGATTGATTGAAGGGAATAAATGAGTTGTGTTTTAGCCTTCATATTAATTCTTATTCAATGATGTTGTGTTTTAGCCTTCATATTAATTCTTATTCAAGGTGAGCTTCGTTTTGGCGTTAGGTGCCTATAAAGCTTCAAGGGAGATTATGAAGGCTTGCTTTCGATGATTTGTTTCATGTTTTTTTTAGTTTCGATTTGATGAAATCAATTATACTTTTCTACAATTTCATGCTGAATTCATTTAGTGATTATATTTAATTTTTTCGTTTATGGAATGGTTGTTTTAAATTTGGTTTTTTGAGGTGCAAGTATTGTTGAAATAGTGGCATAGGAAAATGGATAAAGCTGTTTGGGATGATGCGACAACGGAAACTTTTGTGTACGCCTGCGTAGAGCAAATTTACAAAAAAGAACGCCAAGGCTTGCATTTTACAAAAGATGGATGGAAGGCTATCGTGGCTACATTTAATGAGAAAACTGGGAACGAATATACAAGGGCACAATTGAAGAATAGGTTTGATATCCTTAGGAAAGATTTCAAGGCTTGGGAATCCTTAATCAAAGAGACCGGTGCGAGTAGAGATCCTACAGGTAAAGTCGTCGCATCAAAAGAGTGGTGGCAGCGGAAAATACAGGTAGCAGAAGGTTTAGCGGCTTGCACAATTAATTGTTTTCCTCTCGACTAATTCGTTTTGTTTAATTATACTCTATTTTTGTGTTTTGTGTGGTTGCAGGAGAATTCAGCATACCGAAAGTTTAGACACACAGGCCTCAAGTTTGAAACCGAACTAAGGATTATATTCAAGGATGCTATGGCGAACGGCGAGGATGTTATTGGGCCGCCTTTTCCAAATCCACAGGCACAGGCAGAAGATGCTGAGAATGAAGATATGTATAGGCCAACAATGCATGAAGAAGAAGGGTCAGGGGATAGCGAAGATGATCTGTTCGGTGCTAACCCCGTGCCTAGTACCGGAGTGACTGATGAGCTTGCTAGCATTGGTCTACCAACAAGCACTCCATCAACTACTGGTACTGCGTCAGGAAGTCGGGGTAAGAGAAAGGTGGGTGAGGGGTCTGGACAGAGAAAGAAGCAGAAAGGTGCAGCTTCAAGACAAATCGCGGATGCAGTTAGTATTATGGCATTTGCATCCAAGGACATAGCGGCAACATTAGACGCTATTAAAGAAGTTAGTGTCAATGCTGTTGTGACTCAGCTGTTTCGCATTGACGAACTCATACATGATGAGGACTTTCGTCACTGCTGTATCGACCTGGTACAGGATAAGACAAACCGGGAAACGTTTGTGTCAATCTGTCAAGAGAACATGGATTTCGTTGTTCCGTGGTTGCGCTATAAGATTTATGGCTCCTAGATGTACCTAAACTATGTTTTATTATGTTTGTGACTTCTTGACATTATGTGACTTCATGACAATATGCTTTATGAAAGCTATTTTATGCCATTATCACTTCAATATGCTCTTTACTTTATGCCTTTCTTTCAGTCCTTATTGAGTATTTTATTTCTTCCTTTACTCATAATTGAGTTTTTAATCACACTCACAGGGTCCATAAGCAATGGCAAATTCGAACAATCAACACTTACCTGACATGGTGGAGGAAGATGACCAGGAACGGCTTATATCTCTTATAATCAGGGAATGTGATGAGTACGAACAAATTACCGTTTTGATCTGTCAATATTGGATGACTTTCATGTGCAAAGAACCCCGCAAAACAAGTGCACGCACTGGTCGATTATGGGTGCAAGAGGTATTAGCAACCCATGGTTCACGCTGTCATGACATGTTTAGAGTGAAAAAACATGTCTTTTACAGCTTGTGTCATAAATTGGTCGAACATGGCTTACACGCTTCAGTGAATGTTGGGATCGAGGAGATGGTTGCCATGTTTTTTATCACCGTTGGCCATGGTTTAGGCAATAGGGTGGTACAAGAACTCTTTCAACATTCAGGGGAAACGGTCAGTAAACTTTTGCACAAGGTATTAGATGCTTGCATGAATCTAGCTCGGGAAAATATCAAACCGAGTGATCCCGAATTCACTGTATGCCACCCAAAGATCGCAAACGATCCCCGTTATTATCCATACTTCAAAGATGCTATTGGAGCAATAGATGGAACGCACATTAAGTGTGTGATCATCGGTGGCAATCGGGAAACATATATCGGCAGAAAGGGATATCCAACGCAGAATGTAATGGCTGTATGTGATTGGGATATGTGCTTTACGTTCGTGTCGGCTGGCTGGGAAGGTACTGCACATGATGCTCGTGTGTTTAAACATGCTATTTCAAATCCAGCTATGACCTTCCCTCATCCACCTGCAGGTATATTTCAGTTACCTTCATGTCAATTACTTTAACGCCATGCCGCACTTATATTTATCTAACATTTGAATTGAATTCAACATTTATTAGGAAAATATTACTTGGTTGATTCTGGCTATCCGACACAACTTGGTTACCTTGGTCCCTATAGGTGTGAGCGTTATCATATGCCAGAATTTAGCCGCCAACCCGGATTTAGAAATGCTAACGAAATATTTAATTTTTATCATTCTAGTTTGAGGTCAACTATAGAAAGGACTTTCGGAGTATGGAAGAATCAATTTTTTTTGTTACAGAACATGCGTAAATATAGCTACCAGACACAAGTTCGCATTGTTTGTGCAACAATGGCCCTACATAATTTCATTAGGAGAAATGATGTTCGAGACGTGGTGTTTCGCCAGGGTGAAACTGGGAATCTCGTCGATTTAGATAATAATAGCGTAGATGAACAGCCTTCCGCGTCAAATTATGATAGGCGATCTTCTATTCAAATGAATCAGTTGCGTAACTCAATTAGAGACAACATTGTACAACACATATGATACAAGTTGTTATGTAATATTTTTTGGACAAATTGTGTTAATTTTAAATTCCAATTTTCCCAAATTTAACTTTTATAAAATTTTTTTTTCTCAATTTCAAATTTAATTTCTTTCTTACTATTCTCTCTAAAATCACTTATGCTTAAGCTAATCCAAACAAGGTTGCAAAAGCTAAATTGACAAACTCTATTTTTTCAATCGCCAATCTAAACATAAATCACATTACACAATCGGGCTTTTACCAAAAACAAGATTACCAAAAGCTAAATGGACAAACTCTATTTTTCCAACCGCTGTTCCAAACACACCCACAGTGGTTGTTTGGAATAGCTTATTTTTAGACAATAAATACTTATAAATCGTGATTCACGGTATACGAGGTAAGTATGTGAGAGGAGTTTTATCTTGACTTGCGTAATAAAGACTTATTGTCCAAATATAAGCCCAACCAAACACACATATGTTGCTTTAAGACAACCAACCAACAACAAAAACAACCAGCTTGTTGAAACCTCTGTTATTGATCCAAAGGGGAACCACAAGTGACAATTAGCAGTTGCATATAGAAAAAGGAGAAAAGTTTCAAGTCGAACCCAATGAAAAAAATGGGTGCAAAAGCATTGCCTCAAACATATCCCACCAATGACAACTTTATTAACAAGCAAGAGGCATGATTCCATTGGTATGAATGGAAAAGAAATTCTAATAATATTGAATTTATCCAATGTACCAACCAGCTATCCCAAGATAGAAATGAAAATCAAACTCAAATATCCACAGCATACTCAAGTTTATCCATGATAAATGACAACTGTAGGTTTCTTTGCCCCACTATTTTAAGAGGAACATCAATAAAGGCACAGTTAGCAGAGAGAGAATGTTTAATCAAATAGATAGCTCTTTGTAATTTACTCCTTGGAAGACTTGTTGATAAGAGATTTATGAATATGAGGAATAACACCTCCTCCAGCAATTGTTCCTTTTATCAATGTATCGAGTTCTTCATCCCCCCGGATAGCGAGTTGTAGATGTCTAGGAGTAATACGCTTAACCTTAAGATCCTTGCTAGCATTCCCAGCCAGCTCCAAAACTTCAGCTGTTAAATACTCCAAGATAGCAGCAGAGTACACAGCAGCTGTGGCTCCTACTCTGCCATTAGCTGTCGTCCTTGACTTCAATAGCCTATGGATACGTCCAACTGGAAACTGCAAATTTTGCACATAAAAGAAACAAAAATAAGACAAGAAGAAGAAGCTTGTATGCCACTTGTCACAATCAACAAAACCACCAGCACTATCTGTTTCATTTTAATAAGCAGTCTGCCTATTATTTTCTTTTCTATAGTCCATGTCTGATGGTTTAGCAGAGAGACCCCAAGAAATATCACATTGCAATAGAAACTCTCTCCCCACTAACCCCCTCCCCCAACCAAAATGAAGCTAACTACTGCAATATTGCAATTGCAAATATACCTAAAAACCAAAGACACTTGTAAAACAAAAAAGTTTTGCCATAGACCAACATGTGTGGGACAATTGTATCAGACAAAACACTACTCCCTCCCTCCGGTCCTAAATATAAGACAAAGTTGACTTTTTTGGAGAGATTAAGGAAAATAATTAAATTACTTAAAAGTATTTATATTTAACATTTTTTCTCCAAATTATTTTGCCTAACTTATAAACTGATATATAATCTAAGGATACACAACATATGATATAATTAAGTAACTTATTTAGCTTCCTTAATCTCTCCAAAAAAAGTTAACTATGTCTTATATTTAGGACCTGAGGTAATACCAAACAGTAAATAAAACACAAGAACCTTCAACTTTGTTTATGACACACGGTGACTTTGCCTGTCCTTTTTTAATGACTATGAATCTTTGTCCTTATTTCTTAGGATCACACTCAAAAAAGTCAAAAGCCTCCCCTCCATCAGTGAGCAAGGAAGCAATAATTTCAATATCAATGGTGCTGCAATGCAGTTCAAGCTAGCCCCTACCCTACCCCCTTTCTCCCCTACCCCCAAAAATACTGTCAAAGAGAGTAAATATGTCGCATACAATTAAAAATAGTTTTCAGAATAACTAGCCTCCCCTCCAGCTGTAAGCAAGGAAGCACTAATTTCAAAATCAATAGTGCTGTAATGCAGTTCAAGCTAACCCCTACCCTACCTCCCTTTCTCCCCAACCCCCAAAAATACCCAAACAGGGTTCACTAATTCTTTCAGACTGATTTGTCTGCATATTAGACATCACAAGACATTGATTGGTCTACCAACTTAATTGTATGGCTACCCAACCATTCTCCATTCCAACATCAAGCATAACATGTCCATGTTTGATTGGAAGATTAACTCTCCCATTAATGTAACAGGCAAACTACAAATATTTAAGGAAAATCAAGATTCAATTTAAGAGTTCAAACTGCCGCCCAGTTCAAAGATGTACAAAAGTACAAGTAACAGCACGACTGGGAACCA
Organism: Inga leiocalycina; assembly: GCA_963242795.1. Taxonomy (NCBI): domain Eukaryota; kingdom Viridiplantae; phylum Streptophyta; class Magnoliopsida; order Fabales; family Fabaceae; genus Inga; species Inga leiocalycina. Next base: position 78,247,816 of record OY725322.1, read on the forward strand.
TATTTCAACAGTCGTGCCTTCCAATGGCAACTAACCAATAATCAAATACAAAAGGTTATAGCTACACATAATAAAGCAATTAAACAATCAAAACTCATGAACTTCCTGAACAAGTTTAATGCTAATGTCGCGCTCATACACAAAGTTATGTGAACAAAGAAGCAAAACCACTGAGTTTCAGAACAAAAACATTTATATTTCTATCCTCCTCCTACATATGAGAATCGTATAGGGTAACATTGAGTGAAGGAGATTAACCTAAGGATGTGAAGATCCAGAAAGGAATAAGAAAAAGAAAGATCTAGATAAAAACCTGAAGACCAGCCCGAGAAGAGCGGGAAATAGGCTTCTTCTTGTCCTTGTCTTTGTTGGCGGCTGGGGTCTTGCCGGTTATCAAACCCTTCGCGCCCTTCCCCGACATCTTTTCCCGCCGGCGAAAAGAGACGAATTGAGAGAGAGAAAGAGATGGAGGTGAGCGAAGATGGTCGGCCTCGAACTCAACAGGGACGCACCAATAGAAATTTTGCGATTTCAGATTTGAAGACGTCTTTTGGCACTGTTGACTCATCTTGCCAAGCCTCTGTTTAATATTTATCGAGTCCTTTTTCCGGCATGAGTTTATGCTTGGGCCCTTAAAATGGGCCAAGGACGTAGTTCTGGCCCATTAGGTTAAGGACCGGGCGTGTTGTACCGGGTATAAGGGGAAATCAAACTTAAAAAGGCTGGGGCAATTTTTTTTTAATAAATAATGATTTAGTGATGCAAAATAGAAAGATAAGTATTTTAAATATTTTTTGCTAAAGTATAGGTTTGGTCTTTCAAATTTGCATATAGTTTCAATTTATCTCTTGAGTTTAAAAAACGTACTTTTAATATTAGCACTGTTAATTTCATTGTTGACTCTACAAATTTAAATGGTAATTATATAATTAAATGCTGGAATATGTTTAAATTTGATCTTCTTATTGTCTTTGTCTCTCCTTTATCATTGGACCAAGTCAATACTTAATACTCCCTCCGATTCTTATTATAAGATATATTTACCTAATTTGAATAGATTAGGAAAGATAGTTAAATTAGTTTAAATGATATGTATTTTCTAAAACACTTTAGTCATCTTTCTTAATTCTCTCATGCCCCCTCATTCATAATTATTATTAAAAGAGTATCAATAGGAATAAATTAGGAAAATATTAACAAATATGAAAATTATGTTTTATATTTAGGACCAAGATCAATTCCCTAAATATATCTTATATTAAGAACCGGAGGAGTACAAATTTAAGGTTGCCTCCAGATTTGTTTAGCCTAATTTTTTTAATAACATATTTAACCTAATTTTCAATTTAAACTTTGCAACCCTATGACTTAAGCCCAATCTGATATAGTTTTGGGCCAAGTCATCCCAAGTTCAAGCTTGCAAAGAGTAAATTGGGCCACACTGGGTTATAATTACTAATGGGGGTTAGGTCTAGTTGAAGGGACTAGTATCTCACAACGTGTCAAAACAAGGTTATTTCTTTCTCGTCATTTTTATTATTAGAAGGTTGATGTTGTAGCTAATAAGTTAGTAAAAAGTATGTTTTATAGGATTGCAGACATGACATGCACTTCTTAAGGCACTAAATGTGGGCAACTCTCCCAATTGAGATTCGAAGTCTGAATCTTGGTTCATCACATTGTAAAAGACTAGCCTCTTTTACTAAACTCAACCCTTATTAGTAGACCATAGCCACCCTTAAGCATGACGTGGCTAGGAAGTAAGAACCTTTCCTAATGTCGCACTTGCCATACTGCTAAAGCAGAAACACTGGATGGTATACACCTTTACCGATCCTTGAGAAGCCTTGGGAGGATATTAGCATGGACCTTGTCTTAGGGTTACCCAAGATAGCATGAGGACATGACTCTACCCTAGTCATTATTGTTGATAGGTTTTTCAAGATGGCTCGCTTCATTTCATGTACTGATACTTCACATTTTGCTAAGTTGTTCTTTCAACAGGTCGTCCGGCTACATAGGCTACCCACTACTAATGTGTCGAACAAATATGTAAGGTTTGTTAGTTACTTCTGAAAGCTTTTCGGTACTCAATTAAAGTTCTCCTATGCTTTCCACCCTTAAATCGATAGTCAAACTAAAGTAACAAATCGTAGCCTGGGTGACCTGCTTAAAAGCTTAGTTGGTGACAAACCTGAAACTTGGGATTCCATCTTGTTTACAATGGATTTTTCTTATATTAACTTGGTTAATCAGTCTACTGGCAAGAGTCCATTTCAAGTAGTTCTAAGTCATAACCTAAAATAGCCTATTGACCTTATGCCTATCCCTCTCACCAGACATACCTCTAAATCAGCAGAAGCTTTTGTCCAACATTTTCACACCATTCATGTTGAGGTCAGGCGCAAGTTAGCCTTGAGCAATAATGAGTATCACTCTAGGCATATTTATAAGTTTTTTTTTACTAAAAAATTTGGTCCTATTTATAAGTCCAGTTTTAGTGTAGTAAATGAGATTGTGACAATTTTGCCCCTATTTATTGTATCAATAAAGAAATGATTTAAAGATAGATAGAGAAGAAATAGTTGAAAAGTACCCATTTATAAATAAAAGCATAGTTGAAAATTTACCCAATAATTATTGAGTTAACTACCTCTCCTTGGTATATAAGATTTAGTTAGGACTTATATATAGGACCACAGTGGTATAAGCTAGCTGGCAACACCTACTGCCGTCATTAGGAGTTTGATATAGGAGATTACATCATGGCACGGATACACCCAGAGCGTTTTCTAAAGTTGTTGTAAAAAGTTAATTGCTCGTTATTCTAGCCCATTTCGAATTACTCAAAAATTGAGACTAAATGATTATTTATTAGAGTTACCTTCAGATAGATCTATTAGTCCAATATTTAATATTGAGGATCTTGTTCCTTACCGGAGCAATTTTGAGCCGTTCCCTTTGTGTTCTGATGTTAATTTAAGATCTACAATTATCACATTTAACACCCCTCAATGCTCCTCTTGTATATATTCTGTATCAATTGTTCTCCAAAACACAAGTCATTCAGATTATTTCTTGTATATATTCTTGTATCAATTGCTCTCCGAAATGATTACTTTGTTCTCTGTCTTCACAACATCTAAGCAAACTATAAGAAGAGAAAACAGTTCAATACAGTGGAAAAGAATGCCCCTACTGCTTCTTTTGGAGGGTGAAGTTATCCTCAGACTGCTTCTGCCAAAAATAATTTGCAGCCTCTATCCATTTGGGACGAACCAAAAACTTTCTCTCCTTTACTGCCCAACGCGCCTTCTCTGTCCCTGCATCAGTTGCAACCACGTGTGTCACTGAGGAGTCAACTTTTGTCAAACATGTGGCCCCCATCTGTTCTGCCATCTTTCGAAGAGCCGGTAACTTGGCATAAACAATACGACTGAATACGATCACACATCCCTTCAAGACTTCACTTTTAAGAGTTCTCAGCACCTGAAATAATTCTTCAATTAAAAGAGTTTCTACCATCGAAATCTAAAAGGCACAACACAATTAAATAGGAACAACATAAACTACCTGCCTCACATCTCGGTCTGCAAGATCGTCTTTAAGTTCCTACAAATGGATCCAAGCTACACTAGTTCAGCGTGGATCAGAAATTACCGACGATGATGGACAAAATGAAAGTGACATACATCAAAGAAAGTATGATGGGCTTGCTTGAGAACTCTAAGAATTCTTGCGAGCGCTCCATCAGATTCGCATTCATCTCTTTTTGACGCAGCAAGAGATTGGCAATCGAAACCAAATTTCTGGCAACTCGAAGCGAAAAAATGATATCTTTCCATCAGTATCAGATTATCTTTATGCTTCATCCATGCCTGCAAGTAGGAGACAATTTTCATATGTATTACAAGAAAAATAGTTTTACACCATAAAAACCACATGGAATAGCAGTGTCTGAAATGGAAAGTTTATAGCAAGAAATGTAAAGTTGTTTATCAATAATCAACATTTGAATGCCACTTTTTTTAAGACTTATAATAGGAAAACACGTTAAATTTATTATAATTAACTAACTTACCTACCTTCCTTAATCTAATCAAATTAATTAAAAAGAGCTTAATTGAATATTGGAGTAGTAGTATACAAGGGTGTTTCCACCCTCTTTTAAATTGCGTCATTGGCTAAATTAATTGATTATAAAACATTCAATTCTTGTATGCTAATGTAAATATTTCTTTTTTCAAAGAGAAAAGTCTAGAAGTAACTTTCACAAAGGACAACTATCCATTCATAAAAACATCCCAATTAAGCAAATCAAAATTGCAAGTGAATTGGAATGCACTCACATTTTCTGTATCATCAAGAATGAGAACAACACTTTCTTGCCCCGGGACTTTATCAAGATCCTTCTGATGCTTTTGAGTGCCATCATCACGAGAAATCACCTTAGAATCAAAATATTCTCCCTTTGGATCAAGCAGCTTAGCCATCTCTAATGCATAGGACCGATCACCCATGGTATATATGTACATTTCAAACATTTCACTCGCTTCTTTCAGAAATGTGTGGACAAAAGGCCTCAACTTGGTCATCATAGGCATAGAATCCAACTTGAAGAGGTTGCGTTTAGAAACATCTATTCATTTCATCACGCAAAGATTTAGAAAGGTGACATAAATAGAAAGCAATGAGAACACTGGCACACTAAAGGTGAAATGAAATCTTGCAAATTACACACAATTAGGATGTTCACAAATTGGACACGTCATACTTTTTCAAATTACAAATTCAGTGTAACATTCTAACATATTCATGAGTTGTGTTTTTCTATGTGATGGATTCCAATTACCATACGAATGGCAAAAATACCCTGATGTCTTAAAAAAATCATGCGCTCATTTTCTGACGGTTCACCAAGTTTTTTGTACAAGCTTTCTCAAGCTGGTACTCCTTCCAGTCTTAAATATAAGATAAAGTTAACTTTTTTGGAGAGTTAAGGAAGCAAATTAAATTACTTTAAAATATTTATATTTTTCATTTTTTCTCCAAACTACTTTGCTTAACTTATAAACTGATATATATTCTAAGTATACACAACATATTATATGATTAAGTAACTTATTTAACTTCCTTAATTTCTCCAAAAACAGTCAACTATGTTTTATATTTAGGACTGGAGGTAGTATTAATTATCAAAATTGTACAAAGCCTATATGAGCATATTGATTTTGTTGGAAATTTTGAAAATGCACTCAGCATGTAAGTTAAAAAGGACACATTTGTGACAAGCATTTCTCATAGTAAGGGTTAAAAAAAGGACACATTTGTGCCTCTACCACTCTTTCCTTGCAGTAACAAGGTCACCAACAACTTTAAAAATAAAATGGCAATAGAATATCAATAATTGTAATGAGAACCACAGCCAATAAGGTAGATTGCTTGATATTTAACTGAAACAATAAAGGAGGAAGAAAAGGAGAAGTTATTCATAAATGCATAATTAAAACCACTATATATAATATAAACAATAATTGTCAGAAGCAAAAGCACACAATTAACATACTAACCTGTCAGAGAATCTGTTTTGTTCAGTAAATACACCTCTTCTGAGTTCAACTCAGCAAGATGAGTGGAATTCAGCAATGTGTGATCCAAATCAAGAACCAAGTACAGCTTTTTATTGTGTAGTAAATTCTTCATATCTGTACTGCGCAATCTGGAAATTTCCACATCACAAATTCTCAATCCCTGCAAATTCAAAATATTTCCATCATATATAATGATTAGTGAATGACAATTCAGCTAAGACCAGTTAGATTGGCTTGCCCCTGAACACCAGTCACAAGCTATAACCATCAGCTAATCAAATCATGAATTTCAAAAACGGATTTATGTATTCTAGATTAACGTAATACAATTTACCCAAAAAAGAAAATAAAGTAATACAATATAATGAATCTAACATGAAAGAATCTTCATATATCAAACTACCATACAGCATAAAAACCCTTCAGTTGTTAGCTATGCTGCAGAATGAGGCCATTTTGAATAGCTAAACAATTCCACAATCAAGTAAATGTTCTTTATTTTTAGTTTTTTACCTATGCCTTATAACAAATGAGACCAAATCAACAAACAATCTGGTAACTTCGGCAATCAGGCATGGGCTAAGTTTATTGTTTGTATACATAGAAATGACTGCCCCAGCAAAACTTTGTTCAGAATAGCAACATTTTACCACACATAAATTTTAGACTATCCATACCTCATGTATGTACCCAAATGTCATGCCAGATTCCCCATCTAACTCTTGTCCACAACGTATACACATGTCTCCAAACGAACCAGGATGTGCACATACATCATCCTTCGCAGTCACCTCTACAACAACAATCAACAAAAAGGAAAAAAAACCTCCAAGTCATAAGATTTCTAAGCCAAAGGGACTGAATTGTATTCTACAGACCAAAACTGAGCGTTGGTTAATCTGCATTACATAAGAATATACACTTCTTTTTTTCATCCTTGTAATGAAACAATTGAGTTTACATGGTATTCTTAGCAAATTCATTTGATTTTCTCCATGAAGTACAAAGACCAATGATTTGACTGTTTGATTAAAACGGATGTTCCGGACAGTGACCCAAGGCAAATGCCTTCACACCAAACCAGCAAAATTGTTTGAGGGTGCCTTAGATGCACAAAAAAACTATGGAAGTTATCACATATCTCTAAGATGTTAATTTTCCTTCAAAAATAAAGGTAATGCATAGAAAAACTCCGGGAAGTCAGACTTTAATGGGCTTACAATGAGTAGGACTCTGGGCTCAGCAAAGTAAAGAACATGACAAATAAGATCATCAAACTCACCTAAACTCTCCTCCACAAATGCATGTGAAGTAGACCCCTGAGTCTCCTCTGTGCCTTCAACTTTACCACTTTTAATTCTGCATCAATTTATAAATTTATAAATTGAAACAGATAACAATGTAATTTGCCAAAAATATAAAACAATAGAAAAACCATACAAAATAACAACAAGTGAGGTTTCATTAATTTACACATGTAAGAACCATCAATACTGATTCAAAAATAGCCAAGTGTGATTTCACAATCATTTGTGTGGAAAGCAAATTAATTTAAACAGAGTAGAAACAAGCTAGAAAGCAAATAGAAAATCTGGAAATAAGGTCCAAATTGCCACAGTATACTAAATAATACTGGAAAAGGCTAACACCAACTCATTCTAGGATCACTTAACAAAATTAAACAGCTTGTAAACAGCACCTGTTAGTCTCAGACTCATCTTGATTCTCAACTTCTTTACTTGATGGTGCAGCATCTGGTGAACTTGCATCTAGAACAGAATCCAGAAGCGCAATAAAATTGCTGGATGAATTTTCTGGAGAATCTGTCACAAGAGTCATCTGAGACATACCCACCCAATAAACAAAATTAGCAAGTGAAATTCAGAATTCCCGGTGATTATTATGCTCCATATAAAAGGCACATTGCTGAATGTTTAAACCCTTACTCCACATGAGGGGAGGTATTTTAATAATTCTTGTTTAGTTTAAGGGGAGGGGAGGGGAGGGGAGCTAATTATATGTTGACAATTACACACTTACCATTTTATTTAGATTGTTTCTTTATTCTTTTATAATATCTATATCAAAATGACTATTTCTTAATTGTTTAAAAGGGAAAGGTGCACTCAACATCTTGAACTTTTGGAAGTGCGTTAAGCACCCCAAAATATTTAAGAACGCAATTCTGGTTATCATATATTAAAAACCCTCATATATTAAAAATGGAGTAATTAACACTCCCCACTAACACCGTTAAGTTCCTCATCTTCACCAAAGTGTGGCACTGTTCCCCAATCCTCTTTCACTAAAACGACAACCTTGGTCTTCCCCTCCCTTGCTTGCGTCACTCTCTCGCCCAAGAAGAAGAGAAGGACCACCCGCAGCAATGGCGTCCTCGGGTCTTCCTCAGCTTCTCCCAATGGCGTCGTCTTCATCCAGTTTCAGCGACACTTCAGAGAAAGGGGATGGGAGAATAGTTCCACACTTTGGTGAAGATGAGGAACTTAACGGTGGTTTGCTTTCTGTTAGTTGGGGGTGTTAAGTGCTCCATTTTTAATATAAGAGGGCTAGAATTACACCCTTGAATACTTTTGAATGCTCAACACACCTCCAAAAATAGTTCAAGCAAAAATAGTTCAGGGTTGAGCACACCTTTACCCTTTTTTAAAAAATATACCACCACATAACAAGGATGATTAATTACAGATTAACTTATTTTTATGTTCAAATAATAAAATCAAATTGACATCCTCATCATAGATGCATGATATAAAGTTTATCACTGGTTGTGCCATTTATGCCACAATTTAGTTTGTCCCTCTGAGATGATGTTTATTAATTCGACTAGTAAATAATAATGGACAGTTAATGTCGAAAGAAAGTAATCAAACAAAAAAAGGCAGATTTTGGTAACTAAATATTATGGGAAGATTTAGTAACTAAGATTAATCGTTCAATATATCACCATACTAGTGAGTATAGATTAGTACAGAATGAAAGACCAACTCCTAACAAAGTTTCATTTCTAAAATAACCTGTAGGCAAAAAAGCATTACTGACTACATTACTGACTATTAACTGATATGTAACACAACATATGTACATTGAAGAACCGCAATGATCACTAATACTAAAAGAGCAGGCTATATAGGTTCTCATAAGGGAGTAATGGGATTGATCAGCTCTAGTTAATTTTATCTAGTAATGCACATTTAGTTGGGAGATCAGTCCAAGGAGTCAGGTCCAAAGGCAGAGTTTTATTGTTTATGGACTAAATATTATGGGAAGAAGCCTGTGAAGGCAGAGTTTGAGTCAACAACAGAGCACATATAACAAGATCAGAATGAGTCAGAATGGGTCAAGGACACAGAACATATAAGAATCGACGAGAATGAGTCAATAACAATGTAATGATAGGGCTTAGCATTATAATTGCTTTTGGCTATTATGTTTGTTCAGTAACTATGGCTTACTTTGTGAGGAGGACTTTCTCAAATACAAAACTATAGGGTATCATTGCGGAATTTACTATCAACTACCTTCAACCAGTATTGTAGCTCTCTTCATTGCACATGGCCATTGTAACTTGATCATTGGGTCTTTTAGTGCTGATAATTACATTGCTATAACTAAGCTATTTCAACCATAAATGCTTCTAAGAGACTCTGGCTTGAATTATTGAATATTACAAGAATCACTAAGCTAAGTTGCGACTATTTTGCTAGAAATATATTTGGTCATGCTAGCCCTCTCTATTCCACCCATATTTTTTTATATGTCCAATGGATTATACGTGCTTGACTTGGAGTGTTGTAATGTGAAACCTTTTGAACACTGCATCTATAGTCCAGAGTTCAATTTTGCTAAATGTGAACTTCAATTGCTGTTTGTTTCTTTATGGGGCGTTTCTCTTGAATTTCTTTCAAGTGCTACATGTTACAATACAGAGGATAGTGAGAGATGGTTGCAAGAATTGATTGAGGATGTTTAAGAAAGACTTGAAATAGACTATATATATTCAACTTAGGGAATGCAGTAATATTAAATATTTGTGGTAGAAAGGAGCTATTAAGTTAGCTATTCTTGCAGCAGTAATATTCCCAGTGGTATATATGTATATGTATCCAAGAATAGTTGATAATATATGAATGGAATGGATTCAACGGCTTTTCTAATATGATTCGGTTGTATTTTCTCTGGTTTCTCTTTTAGGATCATAACATAACGCAGGCATGACAAACCATGCAATTTTATGAAAAATGAGCAGAAGAAAAATAACATAGAACATAAGAATCGACCAGATCAAGGAGAACGAATTCAGACCCTCACCTGAACCGAATACGACGATGAGAACGAACGAACTGCGGCGGAGAAGCCGGCCACTATCAACAACGACGAATCAGAAGGCAGAGACGGCCGCGGCGGCAACGGCTAGAGGACCAAGTGGCTGCGAACATGATTGGAGTAGGAGCGGCCACAAAGCACATGCACTGCGCAGAGGTGACGAACAGCTGTGAAGAACTGAAGATTGATGAAGAGAATGAACCGGGAAGAAGGTGTTTAACCGTTTAACCCTGGAGGGTAGTACTGGAATATTCAAAAACTGCCATGGCCAATTTTGTTAGGAGAAGTGAGGTTTTAAAAATACTACTTGTAAATTCATATTCAAATTCATCATCCATTCTTGGTAAAAAAAAAAATCGTCATACCTTCTTGGGCCAAAAAAAACAATCGTCATCCCTTCTTGGGCCAAAAAAAACAATCGTCATCCATTCTATTGTCACATTTGAATGATTAATTGTTATTTTTTTGGCCAATAAATGTTTAATTGTTATTGTACTCAGCTTGTCATTTTACTATTATAATATTAAATTAAATATTTACTTTCTTATACCCTAAAATACTCCTCTAGTCCACAATCATTTATGTAAAGCAGATTGATTTCCTGTCGCAAAATGATTTCCCACCAAATTGTCCCGCCCAAATGACTGCTGCCACTGGAAAATTTTTATTTTCCATTTCCTTCACACAATTTTTGCTGATCCAAACGGGCTCATAATCTTTAATTCTTTAAATTTATCCTCATTTTAATTTTTATTTTTCAAGTTTCAAATCATGTCCCTATTGATTTTTTATAACTATTTGACAAGTAAAATACAATTGAAAAATGATAGTAAAAATCTTAATAAATTTATTAAAATGATAAAAACAACAATATAAGGTTACTAAAATGACTTGCTCAATCAAGATTTTAACAAGTTTAATAACAGTGATGGTGGATGATATTCTTTTTTAGAAAAAAAAAAAAGAGTTAGTGAAGAGCATGTTGGCAATTGATCATAAAAATATGATGTCGACTTCCTTAGTGTAATTTCAAAGTGTTTTAAGCCTGATTTGTAATCATGTCCCTTTAGTGGTCCTTTATTGAAATTCTCTCAATTAATTGTCTAAATGAGTGTTTAAAATAGCTTATTTCTAGAAACTAAGCACTTATTACGTAAGTCAAGACAAAACTCTTCTCGTGACAATCCACAACAATAATTTTATTTAGGTGGGAAGAATTGTAACATCCTTGTTTTTAGAATATAGTTATAATTTAAAGATAAAGTCAAACTTGGAATTGAGGTAACCGGGGTTAATTTATTTTATATGTTTATTTTGGACTGTAAGGTGTTTTTTAAACCTTACTTTCATCTATACCACTTGTATGTGTTTTGAAAGATTATGTTATGTTTGAATATGAACCTAGTTTAGTGAAGCAGTGTATTTTTAAAATTGTATATATGAGCATAGATATTATTAAAATTGTTACTGTTGTGATAATTATGATGTTTGAGATGGAATATTGTAGAAGATATAATAATTTGTATATGTTTCGAAAATTATATTGATATATTGTTTTCCTGTTATGGGATATGGTGGGTTGTGTGGAAGAGATATGGTGAAATTGTACCCATCGACTCTCTCATTCCTGGCCCGGATTTTGAGTTGAGTGTTTTGGGTGGACAACTCCCTGTTACGGTATATTGGTGGTGGCATGGGAGGGGCGGTATTCTTGAAGTGACTAGCTAACCTTTGGCCGGGTATACTAGCACTGATAGGCTGTACCACATCCAGAAGCTATAAGGAGGAGCAGGATGGATGAGTGGGGATGATTCTAGTTGTTGAACATATTATATGAAATTTAATTATTAAGAATATTATTAATATTATGTTAGTTAAAGCTGCTTCACTGACTTACAATCTTTTCCTGCATATTTTGTAAATTAATGTTTGGTTACTGAGACTTTATGTCTCACCCCGTCGTTATAAATATTTTTCAGGCGAGACCTCTAATTTGGCTAGAGGCCAAGGGGAGCAACCAGAGGCATAGACGTTGAGAATCCTGTAGGCCTCTTGTGGTATTGGTGTTGTATTATTATCTATATTGCCATTATAAGACATATTATGTTTTCAGAGATATCATATTTACTGTTTAGATAACTGTTTTAAAATCTTAATTGTGGGATTCAATGTCATAAAAATCGTGGGCTGTAAGTTCTTCTGTTGTTATGTTTGCCCTGAGTAATGAATATCTTTGTAGTGGGTTTGTGGGCGAGTTTGTGCCTTGAACTCTGATATGTTTTAAATGGGAAATTGTTTTCGATCATCACTGGTTAATCAGATTTTGTAAAATCATTACGGTTAATTATTGTTCGGAGAGAGAGGTATACTGTGAATCATGATTTATAAGCACTTATTGCCCAAAAATAAACTATCACAAACGAGCACTAAATCTTATGAACTTAAGAGGTATCATTTCGACTAGATATGCTAAAATATCTTCATTATTATTCTGATTTGACCTAATTGAATGGGAAATGTACATATTAGAATAATTCTTCAAGTCCAGATTGAAGCAAACAAATTAACGGATGAACACTAACTAACAAACTTATAGATAAAACGAATTAACGGAAAATTGAGAGACAACAAATAGCTGCCTGTACATACTCAAATGAACACTAACATAATCAAACGAATTAACAGAAAATTGAGGGGCAACAAATAGCTGGAATAATTAAATCGAAGCAAAAAGGAAATCAATTTATTATCAACTTGGAATCTAAACCCTGAGGAAGATACAAACTTCAAGTAACCACATCATTAATTAAAGAAAATTTAAATATAACACTAAGGAAGATACAAACATTGGCAAAGTAGATATCTGAATATATCCTAAGAGTTCAGAGAATCCATGGTAACTGCCGGGTAGTCCTCATAGCCCGAGATGCTATTTATCCTTATGCGTGAATTTGGCTGTAACAAAAAGATGGAAACCCAAGTCAAACAACATAAGATGAATTAAATTAAGCATTTAGTTTATAAGAACAAAAAATATTCAAAATTATTCCCAGTTGTGGACTAAAATTAAATTTACACCCTTGTTAGGTCGTGAATTGGGATACAGGAGGAATTTTTCATATCAGGATGGGAACTGATTATCATCAGCATGAACTTTTCTTTAAAAAGATAACTATAGCCCAGAATTCTAGAAGACTAGTAAAATAGTGATGTTCTGGTACAGGTCAATGAGAAAGAAATATGGGAAGAGAGAAGTATCAAAAGTAATTTCTTATTCAACACTTCTTTGGTGAGTACAGGTGTAGCTATTTATAATGCTCTACAGCTCACTAGTTCTGGTACAACTCTCTAACAGTAAGTGGTTACAGACCTTATTACTACCCCGTGGCTTATTCTTCCACTGCCACGTAACATGTTCAAAACACATAAAGGTGAGGATTTCCTTAAAGAGCAATTTGGAACGCTCAGCCAGTCCATATCAGCAGATTCTTTTTTTGGTGTGAACCCAGAGTTTTTCCAAGTCACTTTGGATTTAAGCATAATCCAAAGTGTGAGCATTAAATCTCTGGTGTGAACCCAGAGATTTAAGCATAATCTCTGTCAGGCTGAGAGCATTAAAATTAAAACCCTCCTAACAAGTATGCTTCCTAGGATTCGAACCCATATCACCAAATTCTACCCCGAAGAGAAAATACATAGCACTTTGTTCTGTCATTTTCATGTACAGAAACGTTCTAATATGCAGCGAAAATGCCAGAGAGAGATTGTCCTTTCCCATTTATTATATTATCAATAGAAATCAAAATTAGCAAACAATATATAGATAAGAACAGAAGCACTACCGCATCAAGTATCATAAGGTGTATAAATTGCATCCTTGGTTGAGTTTATCAACAGTAACTTTATAATAATAAAGCAAGAGGGAAAAAAATCAATACTGAAGATTGGAGATGGTAGATGCATGATGTATACATCAAAAAATAGTTTGCAAGTACGCATCATCACAGCTTATTGCTATGGACTAGTTTCGGCTAAAAATTCATGCACACTCGCAAAATCCACAAGTCTCTCAGAATCTTTGACATGGGAGAAATTCACTATGAAGCCACTTGAAGTGGCCCAATTTAATTGCAAAAGTTTTTTCATTAATAGCTTACTTGAAAGAAGTAAAGTAAAAACTGCAATACCTGTCGGTGGCCAATATTCCTCCTGTAGTTCTTCTTCCTTTTATACTTGAAGACAATCACTTTGGAATCTAAACCCTGCATTCAGATTATATAAGTAAATGGGTAGAGAAATATTTTTACCATTTGCACGATTAGAAGTGAAAGAGAGGTACCTGCTCTTCAACAGTGGCGTGAACAACAGCATTTGTTACCACTGGTTTACCAATATAAGTAGTTGTCCTTGTGCTAACCAATAACACCTTATTCAGGGTGATCTGTGAAAGAGATTAATTCCAATTAACAGTACAGAAAACAAAGCTTGAAGATCAAAGGCATCCATCCATATAGTACCATTGCTCTAACAGAGGCAGCAGACTTGATACATACATCAGTTGGTTTGCAAGATTTTAGGTCTAATTAACTCATGAATTCTTTTAGCCTCAGGTCCCTTAGAAAAACTGACACATCTTAAGCTACTAGCCTGGCCATAAGGTCAAACTTATATTAAGAAACACGAAGCATATAGTCTTAGGCAGTCCTTTATAATAATTAATTTCTAAACAATTTGATGGAGCACTGTTACTTTGCATTGGGGGACTAATCCTTTCATGAACCATATCAACTGGTTTATACAACAACATAAGGCAGTTGGAAAAGTTCCACATTCTTAGGAAGCATCCACGATGGTTATAGAGATAATAGCAAGAAAAACATATAGTAATTTATGTATGTATACATGATGATCTATGCTAACTTGCTGCTATTCTGTTAATAATTTCCACCCGACCACCCTCATAACAATAACAGAATAATAGCATCAGCTTTAATAATTTCATAAATGTCAACTCCCAAGTGAAATCTCTAGATGAGAGTTCGCAATGATCACAACCAAAATAGGGAACAGAAGACATTGATTACAATGAAGGAACGACGGAGAGCAATAGTTCAAGGGAAAAAAATGAGTAAATGACAGATTACTTGGAGTCATTTGGCAGCAATTAGATATAAGCAAACAAGACCGGTACCTTATCATTGACATTAGCACCTTTGAGCCTCTGAGTATAAATGAAACGCCCGGGAAAAACGATGTATTGACGTGAGCCAATCTGAACAAAGCAGAAAAATTATTAGTTGAAAGCAAAAGAACACAAGATATCAATAATCAGTTATGCCAGCTGAAAGCTGTATCCAAAATACCATAAAGAACGGTCGAAATAGTTCAAAAGGCCAAAAATCATAAGTTCGTGCAAATCTAAAAGATAAAAAAAAAAGAGGACATATTCATGTTTTAGTCCTAAAAATAATAAATTCGTTGCACCTTCCTTCTGCCATTCTTACCACTTCGCACAAGGACTAAATACACTTTATTTCCAGGGAATAAAACCAAATGGGCCTCACAATCTAGCTATCAAATAGATAGTTTAATCAATAGTAAAACGAGATTGGGCGAAACTTAATACCAACAAAATTACAGAGTTCGCCATCATTCATCAACAATTTCAAACCACATTGAATAAACTATTCATTCTGAAAATTTTAACTCACCATTACAACAGCAAAAATTTCTTCCCGCTTCGGAGCCTGCTCTTGCGGGGAGGCTGAGACAGCTTCGACGGCTCCAAGCTCCGGTGCTTGAGGTTCACCCTGAGCCACCGGAGATTCAGGCTCAGCCTGTGCAGTCTCAGATTCCGATGATTTGGGGAGGGATTGGAAGGGAAGGCGCGAGGAGAAAATCGAATGAGAAGAGAGCTTGGGAGAGGGAAGGCGAGAGAAGAGAGAGCGTGTGGAAGAGGAAGAAGAAGTAGAGGGGAATGAAGACGCTTGTTGTTTGTGAGAGATGGTGAGATTGGACGCTAATGAAGCGCACAAGGAAAGAGAAGCGGCAGCCATTTTTGAGCTTAGAGACTCTCTCAGTCTCCAAGAACAGAGACGAGAGCTTCGTGTCTCATCCTCTTGAACTCGATCTTCTTTAGACCCCGAAAGGGCCTACCCTATCCGTTTTCTATGAAAAGACTGATTTGCCCTCCCTCATGGAAACGTAAATCATATATATATATATATATATAAATTCCATATATCCTATTTTTAAATTATTATCAAGTTATTAAAACTCAGACTGAATATTGAATCAATCGAAGTATTGGATTAAGGGTCAGTGAATCAGATCGGGGCCAAATCAAAGCTAAACCGGGACCAAACCGATGAGAAATTGAAAATTTTATGCTTATAGTATGAAATTCTAAAGAAAAAATATTTAAAAAAATTTTTAAAATTGGAACCCAGATTGGGAACCGGATCGGTTCATAGACCGGTTTGTCGGTTTCTGGGCCGGACTGGCAGGTCCAGTCCAGATTCCTAAGCTTGGATTATTATCATTCAACTATGACCACATATAAAAAATATAGGACATTTAGTCAGAATGTGATTAGAAAATTTGATATAATGAACTTAAAATAAGTATCATCCTCTATATAATTACCTACATACTTACATATTAGCTGAAGCTTAGATGCGGATTTTACTGGGAGTGCAAGAATATTAGAACTAGCTATGGTAGTCATCCGGTCTCATTATACTACTGTGCTTAATATAAGACACATTTTTTTTCTGGAAAAATTAAGAAAGTTTGAATAAATTACTTCAAAGTATTTATATTTATAATTTATATTCTAAATTAATTTTCCTGACTTATAAACTAATATATAATATAATATTATACTGCATATGCATTAGTTAAATTATTTATTTAGCTTCCTTAATCTTTCTAAAAAAAATCAACTGAATCTTATATTAAGGAGCAAAAGGAACAATTATTTTATTATATGTTGATATAACGATAAATTTATGTTAGGAATATATTGATTTTTATTGCTTTTATCATTTTATGTCAGGAAATGTAATTTTCTCTTCTATCTTTTAGACAAAATTTAATAGAAAGGCACCAAATTATTTATACCAACCCATATGTTACCTCAGACATTTTTAATGATGTTTGAAAGTATACTCTCTTTTTATGAGTTGAATGATGAATGGTCAGGATATGAAATATTTTTATTACATTATAGTTTTTTTTTTTTTTTTGCCAACAATTACGTTATAGATATTTAAAGGGAGGATGACAAAAAAATATCACTTGAACTTCAAAATTCCCAATTAGTCTTTTGACAAAGATTTACGTTGTCAATCCCATTACCATTCTTATCAGCGGGATTTTGAAGTTCAAATGGTATTTTTCTGTCATTCTCCCATATTTAAACTCGGGGAAAACGCACAAAAATTCTCCTAAACATGTAAATCCCAGTTCAAGATCCCAAAGTAACGTAATGAAGTTTCTAAGAATTAGTTTGGAATTAAATTTTGCAACAAAATTACCTAAATGGTCTTCATTTGGAATAAAACAAAATGATAAGTTAAAGCCTTAATTTATCAAATGACAAGAACATCTAAGACAATACTCCCTCCAATCCTATTTATAAAAGCTCAATAACTGAATTATACGGTTTAAGAAAGCGGTTAGAATTAGTTAAAAACAATAAATATGTCTAAAATAAATATCTTTCCAAGTATACCCTTATTTATAATGGGCAAATAAGAGAGAGAAATAGAGTAAATAAATATGAACAACATTTTAATTAATGAAATATATGTAATCAATGAAGGGAAAAAATGGGGAAAAAAACTTATTAAATGTTCAGACAAATCTTGTCATGTTTTTATAAAAAAGACCAAGACAATTCAAATTTCAGGATCTTATAAAAAAAAGACAGGAGGAGTAACATCTAATTTTACAGAAGACAATTAGACTATTTCACAATATAGGGAATCTATTTTCACCATTCGCTGTGCTTATAGTTGAGAACTCTCTTTATGTATATGTTCATCCGGTAGAGGAATTCAATATGGGTTAGAACTTAGAAACACCAACACAATTTTTTACTATCTTTTATATATTCATAATAGTGAATGCATTTTATAATCATCTCAAAAAGGGGAAAGAAAACTTGATGCAAAAGCCTCACAGGTAGTTTTTTGCTCCACACTTTCTAAAGCTATTAATGAAGAAGATTCAATTTAATAGATACACAAAATGATAACTATTTGATAACTACACTAAATTTATGAAATCCATTAATTAAGTTTAAAAAATAAAACATTCCAACACAAATCTTGAAGCTGTCTGCTGTTAAGACTGACTAAGACTTCTCATCTATAGTCATTACTTTCTAACTGTACAAAAAGATAGGTCTATAGTAGATTATCAGGACGAGTCTTGTACTCCAAAGGCATCTGCCATATTGAAGTTCAAATTGCCTCTCATGGTTCTGCTCCGTCCAACTCCGACACCGCCATCACTTTTCTTCATCATCGCCGAGAACTCTCCAAAATCAATTCTCCCATCCTGCAGAAAAGGCAAGACACAGATGGATTTTATCACACTAAGACAGACAATGATTACTTTGATCCTCAAACTTATGTTGCAAAGTTCTATGAATAGCTTTCATTCTAGTTTTAAACAACCAACCCACACAAACGTCGTTTGCACTAAAAATGTTGATAAAGCACAAACTCGTTTACCTTATCTTCATTATCAAATCATAGAGTCTCCAAGAATAACTTCATTATAAACTTTAACACAAACCCCTCAAAAGAAGTCAAAGCAACAAAACTTAGGGCAAGTTATTTATATCTATTAGGTCAAGTTCATAGGTAAATTTATCAGTACATATATGCATTTTAACAACAAACAATGACAAAATAACAAGTGTCCATATGTTATACATGAATTTACAAGTATATGCACACATTTTAACAACTAGCAATAGCAAAATAACAAATGTTCATATGAACACTCACAAATTGTAATTTACACTATAAGAGCTTACATAAAAATTTACAAGTGTTCATAGATGAATTTACAAGTATACATGTGCATTTTAACAATTATTAATAGCAAAATAACAAGTGCCTATATTTTATATGTGAATTTATAAGTGTACATACACATTTTAACAACTAACCATAGCAGAATAACAAGTGTTCATATGAAAACTTGCCAATTGTAATTTACATTATAAGAGCTTACACAAATATTTACAAGTGTTCATTGGTGAATTTACAAGTACATATACATTTTAACAACTAACAATAGTAAAATAACAAGTGTAATTGGAGAACTTGACCTAATGAATATAAGCAACCTGGCCTAAGTTTTATAATAAGTGCTTCTATCTACCTTGAAAATCTAAACCCATCAAAATTACCAACTTCAAATCATGATCTTAAAGCCACCCATCAATTACTTGACTGAACTAAATACCAATGAATATAACACAAAATCTTTTTATTTATCATATTTTTGTTCTTGCTATATTAGAGGGATTCATACTTTAATCATAACTCACAAAATCATTCTATCCTACGGAAGTAACCCATGCAGTCTATCATATATTATTTATTTTCTTGTAATCGAAGAAATTTTGTTCATAGAGAAAGGGAAAGCTATTAAAACAAGGGCAAGGAATACTGCAATGAAGAGAAACGATGCAAATAACCTGTGTTGTCCTTGGAAGAAAGCAAATTATGTGGACTCATTCAAAAGCTAAGGTAAAAAGTTTGTTTATTTTGCAAATACAATCAAGTCTTCTTTAAATATTGAAAAGATCAGGGGATATTCAAATAATAAATCAAAAGTTATTCTCATCAAGCCTGATGAGTAACCATAAATGATAGAAAATTCTTTTCATAATATATATTATCAATCTCATACCAATTCAAAAGAAGCAAAGTGTTTTTCTAGCTAGACAATATTTTTCTATACAAATTCTTTGAAACATATTTAACATTCCTTTAATTTGGTTTTCACCAGTCACCCCTAAACACCCCTTTCAAATTCCAAATGAGCATGAACTATGACATCACCCTCTAACAACCCCAAATTCAGTTTTATAGAACCTGATTCAGAGATCAATAAATTGTGGTTCAAATATGAACACTTAATGTGAGATCATTTTAGTGATTCTTGACCACAAATATCATCTGATAATCTGATCCAGATAACCCAATTACAGAATGCAATAATAGCAACATTTTGTCCATAGCACAAGAGTGTAACAGGCCAAAAGCATCCTTGATCTCTAATAGAAATCACAAACTTATAATAGAAGCAACAAAGTTATTCCCAGTTTCTCCCATCTTACTGGGAATAATGCTAATAAGTTCAAGCAAGGCAGCAAAATTTAAAGTTAACATTAAATTAGTCCTAACAACAAAGTTGCAAGTAAAATTAAACAAAGAATAATAACTACTCCCTCCGGTCCTTAATATAAGACATATATTTACTTACTTTGATTAGATTAAGGAATGTAGTTAATTAATATGATATGTATTTTCTAAAACACCCGAGTCATCGTTCTTAATTCCCTCATTCGCTCTCCTCCTTAATTATGGTTAAGTGAGCATTAATACGGGTAAATTAGGAAAAGATTGACAAATATGAAAACTATGTCTTACATTTAGGATCAAGATCAACTCCTCAGATATATTTTATATTAAGGATTGGAGGAATATTAAAAATGAAACCATAACAAGTTGGAGATAGATTTAGTGAAGGCATAAACAAATTTACTTGGGAAACTTACATTGTCTAGATCAATCTCTTTGATTGTTTCATCTAGATGTACATCAACTAAGCCAAACTCTTTACAAGCCTGTTGAAGCTCATCAATGGTGATGTAACCACTACCATCTTTGTCAAAATAGGAAAAGGCTGCAACCAAATTCTCCTCTCTTTCCATCTTATTCAAGTGCAGTGTGGCCGCAAGAAATTCACCATAATCTATCGTTCCATTGTTGTCTATATCGGCCTGCCAAAATTTGTGAGGGAAGGCAATCAAGGGTCACCGAGATCAACATAAAAGACCAGCAATGAAAATGAGATTGAGTTATTTGAATTAGTATTTAAGAAAAAAGCCTTTCCTTTTTAACTACTTTTTAAAATTATCTGCCTACCGCTTCCATAAGGGATTTAATTTCAGATTCCATCAGATTAGAACCGACTTTCTTGAGACCTTCTTTGAGTTCCTCAAATGTTATTGTTCCACTGTTGTCTGTGTCAATCATTTTGAACAACTCTCTTAAACCACCAATTTCCTCTTCTGAAAGTCTTTCTGCTATGACCTGAAATATTTTTTAGCATGATGAGAAATCAGTTCCAGGAAACTTCTAGTTTGTTTTTTTAAAACACAGAAAATTCTAATGCGGCAAAAGATAATTAATGCATGAACTTCTAAAATAAGAGGCAATCAAGTCACCAACATAGACATAGGCAATTCTCAGCATAATCAGATAAAAAGACATTCTAAGATTGCAATCCTAGATTGCACGTCAGGCCTTTGTGCATTCTATAATCTACACCATGAGACAGCTATGATCTTTCATAGGAAACCAAATTACTTTAGTTTGTTCAAACCACATAAGCGAATACTCTTCTTAATAACTCATAGGTACTAAAAAAAATAGAAAACAAAGAAAAAGTACCATATTGTTTCAAATAATGCCATAAGCTAATGAAGATCTTATCTCATTTGATTGGTTGAGCATTATAAAGCTTATAGAAATTATATTGTATCATTATCTATATCCATCAAAACCAAAAAAAAAAGTTGAGTGAAAAGCACTCTAACATAACATACACGTCGTGCCATCTTCTTAAGTTTATTCATTTCTGAGAACTGCTCCAGCCGTGTCAAAACTGCAGAATCCAGAGGCTTGTTAGGGGCAACTGTATCATCGACGATCCAAGGATGACCTTAATACATAAATTCCATGGTCATTAGGATTATACAGAGATGTGATTCTAGAATTCACGAGCATGCTACACAAAGGCAAGAAACTCACATAAAACTTCATGTGCAGAGATTCTTTTCTTGGGGTCCCTCTGGAGCATCTGTTTTACCAAATCTTTAGCACTTTCTGAGATGCTTGGCCATGGTTCCGACACAAGATCTAGCTCTCCATGTAAAATCTGTCTGAAAATTCCTACCTCAGTTTCTGCAAATGATAAGAAAAAGTAAATGCAGCTGAAAGATAAAGATCACAAAACCGTAGGTGAGATTCCATATGGACAAAAAGAAACTTCACATCTGCAAGTCCAAGGTAATCACAGATACACATTAAAATCTTTACCCGCCCAAAAAGGTGGGACCCCACTCAGTAAGATGTATAAGATAATACCAGCACTCCACACATCTGCTTCTGGTCCATAATGCTTGCACAACACCTCAGGAGCAACATAATAGGGACTCCCAACCATATCAGAAAAGGATTGTCCTGTAGGGAGAAGAGAAACAAAAAAAAGTTATCATAAACTAAATCCTGACAAAGAAAAATGATAAAATATTGATGAAATATTGTTAATCAATAATGATAACCAAAGCATCAGGGGCAGAATTTCCTTTTAGAAACAATTAATCCCTTAGTCCAAACAGAATACGATAATTAAGGCATAAGCACTAAGGATATACATAACAAACATCAATACAAATGAATCAAAAATTGGAATTAAAATGAGACTCCTATTTTATGAATTCAAGGAAGAAAGACGCTCTGATGCATATCAAAAACCATAATTCATTTGGTCCAGGGAAATCCACCATATAGTTCAAATCCATCAGCTATCCAAGCTTCAAAAAATGATTTCAAAATAGTAAAAAAAAAAACTTAACAATAACAATGGGACCACAGCACAGATAGAGGATATCCTAGAAAGAAGCTGCGTATTTAAGAAGACACAGAACTGTGTTCTTAACAAGAGAAACGACCATCAAAATATTGGGAAATCAAGTGTCTCTGCAACAGAAACAATGGTAACACATAATAGAATGTGAATTGATCAGCCAATACTGAATAACAGGTACAAAAAGGAACCATCGATTGTCCCAATGATCAAAACCATAAGAACAATCACCAGAAATAAACAAACAAACGTGAGAGATCAGACAGCATTTTCTAATTGGAGACAAGGTCCAAAAAATCAACCTGGCTTGTAGAACACAGACAACCCAAAATCCGTAGCCTTCATCTTGGCATCTTCATCTTGACTTTCAAACAAGAAATTCTCAGGTTTGAGATCTCTATGCATGACCCCAAGAGAGTGACAAGCTTCCACAACGCCAACAATGGTGGTCATCAACTTAACCGCCTCTTTCTCACTGTAATTCCCCTTCTGAATGATCCTATCAAAAAGCTCACCACCAGCACAAAGCTCCATAACTAAGTGTACGAACACAGTATCCTCATACGTTCCTTGTATTTGAACAACATTACGGTGCTCCGACAAATGATGCATAATCTGAATCTCCCTCCACACATCCTCGTAATCTTCTTTGCACAATAGCTTTCGCTTAGGGATCGATTTGCACGCAAATTGCTTCCCTGTGGATTTCTCGGTGCAGAGATATGTCGTACCAAATTGGCCTTGACCTAGCTTCTTGCCCAGAAGGAAA
The DNA here is from genome assembly GCA_963242795.1 of Inga leiocalycina. NCBI lineage: Eukaryota > Viridiplantae > Streptophyta > Magnoliopsida > Fabales > Fabaceae > Inga > Inga leiocalycina. Next base: position 78,271,420 of record OY725322.1, read on the forward strand.
TGATCTCTGAGTCTTGGGGTTTGATACGGCAAGACCGAAAGGGAAGTTGCTAAAGAAGATTTTGAAGGAACGCTATTCTTCTTCATTTCAATCTCAATTCAATGATAAGTAAATGTGATATTTTTGCCCCAATGGGTTTGTTTTGAACTTTGATCTGGTTCCTAATTTTTTTCTCCTTCCATTAACCTTCACTCTATTTTTCCTCCTCCTCTCTCATGCTCTCCTCTCTGGAATTCTGAAAATTCTGGTTTCTCTCACTTCCTCTCGATTCAAATGTCAAAAATTCCCATTTACTTTTTTTATATGTTGGATCCTTTTGATTGATCGGATGAGAAGTTGCCGCATCACAGGTCAGTTGGGTTGGAAACGACCGGAGGAGGACGAATGCCATAGCTGTTCTCCAATATTCAATATTCTAGTACTATCTTCCCGCTCCCGCGTTAGCATCTTGACAAGATGACAGGGTGGGCGCCACCAGTACCATTTTTTCCTTCCTAGGATTTTGAAAATTTAGGACCAGACTTTAAATTGGTCAAAATAAAAAAGGGACAATTACAATGAAGTCCCACGTAAGAGAAAAAATAAAAAAATAGTCTCTGAAGTTGTTAATGACAAGTCCAAGAGCTTACACTGATAATTTCAGGAACCATTTCTTCATTTTTTCTCTTATATGAGATTTCATTGTAATTGACCCAAGAAAAAAATCATGACCTTTATTATTATATTAAAAATAAAATAATTTTTACACATACTCTGATGCTTGTTATTATGTTATAAATTCATTGGGGGAAGAAATGGGTGTGGCTTCTCAGCCTTCTCTCTTTACCCTCCTTTACCCTTATTTTGCCTTCATTACTGTTTGACTAAAATTTTAATGGTTTAAATTTAACATCTTACACATGGCAAAAAAAAAATTTTAACATCTTATAAAAATATCATTATAATTATTTTAACAATATATAGGTAAATTTAAAATGTAAGCCAACAAGTCATTCTATATTTCTAAATATTTCATTTGATCCTATGCTTTTCCTAAACTAGACTGTAATAGGATAGAACTAGAGAAAACTAAGCGCCCGTTTAGTTCGATCTCATTACATCTATAGTACAATGCAATATGATGTAATAGTAAAGTAATACAATGTTAATTACAGAGTTAGTGTTTGCTTTAATTTTTAAGTAAGGCATAATGAGTTATTTTTAAAATAATTATTTAAAATTAATATATAATACAAAGTATATTTTACTCTTAACATAATCTTTATAGAAAATTTGTTAAAAGTTATCACGTTGTCTCTCCATAACCGTCATGATACCTCACCGAGGATCGTCCAACGAAACTCACCGCTGCCCTTGGTTGTCTTCACCACCATTGCCTCCAGTTCTATCTGTCATGGTTGTCTTACACTATAGTTTAAGATAAGGAAAAGAACAAGATTTTTTGAAACATAGAATGACTTGTTGGTGGTGGGGATGGCGGTCATAGTGGTGGTAGCGATGTTTTTGGTAGTAGATGTGGTCGCAATGGCGACATCGACAACGAGGGTTGGAGGTAGTGGAGGAGGAGGTAGAAGTGATGGCATGGCATAATGGGTAGAATGAGACAAATGAAATTAAAAGGTAAATTGAAGTTTTCAACTATGCAATGGGAGTAGTAATGAGTATTCATAAGGGAGGTATGAATAGATATTACCATTTTTTTTCTTTTTGTAATTATCATTATCATGGTAAAATCTATTATCCTACTAAAAAACAACTAAATACTCTTTTCTTTATAATGCAATCATGATTACTATTACTGATATACAATGTGGTTGAACAAAACCGACTCATAATGTTTTTTATTTTGAAATGTGATACGTGACCTCTAATTCCCTTTAAGCTACAAAATAAATTTTCAAATTTCTTATATGTCAAATTATTGAATGTTATACTTCTTATATACTACTCATAAATTCATTCTTTTTTTTTTCCAATCCAATAAGCCACGATTCAAGTCTTGATCAAACCAACAGAAACTTAATTGCTAAGTACTCCTCTGGTTCTTATTATAAGATATACTTAGGGGTTGATTTTGGTCTTAATAAAAGACATAATTTTCATATTTATCAATCTTTTTTTAAGGAAGATGACTTGGATTTTTTAGAAAATACTTATCATATTAACTAACTCAACTAATTTTCTTAATCTAATCAAATTTAATAAATATGCCTTATATTAAAATCATTGCAGTACGATTTTGCAAGCGTTTCATATGATAGTTGTGGAAATGCATGATCAAGACAAAGTGCATGTTTGGTAGTGCGATTTGTAGGCCATTTTGTGCGATATGTGGGCTTTCGTGCGTTTGTCTATCGTGTTTGAAAAATGAAGTGTTTGGATCAATGATTATAGAATTGGGCTTTTAGAGAATATCCATGATGAAACGCACGAAACTTAGGTTGCATTTTGGTGCTTTTTGCTGTTGATTTGTGCGATGCGTTAAAATATTTTTTTAGTTGTATCCAGTATGCTATCAAATTGATTACAATTTTACTCTTAATGTATTTTTGCAACTCCAAAAATTACTTTAAAATATTTTTTAGTGCTTTAACCCCTTAAAATATTTTTTCAGTTGTATCCAGTGTGCTATCAGACTTATTACAATTTTACCCTTAATGTACTTTTTCAGCTCCAAAAATTACTTTAAAATATTTTTTAGTTCTTTTAACCCCTTAAAATATTTTTTCAGTTGTACCCAATGTGCTATTAAACTGATTGTAATTTTACCCTTAATGTATTTTTTTAACTTCAAAAATTACTTTAAAATATTTTTTTAGTGTTTTTAACCCTTACCCAGTCTTAGAAGATTGATTACAATTTTACCTTTAATATATATTTTTTTAGTAGTGAAAAGCACTCAAAACTTATAATACTTATTTATTGATTTCCACCCACTCTAAATTATTTTTCCAATAGCACCTAATATTTTAAAATAATTTTTAAATATTTACTTGATTTTTTAAATATTTTTCCACATACTCTCTTTTACCATTATCACAAAAGTCATTTATGCTTAAACCAATACAAAAAAATTTTATTTTTGCAAAAGTTATTTATACAACTGCTAATCCAAACATAAATCACATTATATAATCTGATTTTTATTTAAAATAAGATTATAAAAAGTTAAATTAAAAAAAATCATTTTTTTTCGATCACTGTTCCAAACACAGATTGAAAAGTGCGAGAATAGTGTACACTTGCTCTTCAAAGCGCAGGCGCCAACATGTGAATAACTATCCGTGAATAACTGTCCCTGCACACTTGTACACTACACTTGCGGGTTTGAGATCGCTTAAAATAAGTGACTTTTACGAGACAAAATTCCTTGTAATATTAATTTTGAACGTGCAAAATCACTTACAATAAAGTGATCCAAACAAACACTTAACTTTGGAAAACAGACAGGAGCATGCCATCTCCCACACCTCAACCTGCAAGCCTTGGATGACAGGAATGGCTCATGCAATCGGCAATCCAACAATTATTATGTTTCTAACACTTAAAAAAATTTGTATTATATTTATTACTACCTCTGATACTTATTAAAAGATTCAGTTTGTAGTTCAATTCCTTTACTAAAGTGAGTTTTTATTAAGAACTGGAGGTAGTAATATTTTTTATCATACATATGCAGTGAGCTAAATAAGGTAATACCTATAGAGATGTGTTGCAGTGTTTTACATTTCAAAGCATCTAACCATTATTATTCCATCCATCATCAGCCCAGAAAAGGGTATTGCAGGTTTGGGGCATTTTTATACATAACACAATCATAAGCTTGTACAAGATATTTTTCTTAACATCCACATAAGCACAGGTTTATTTTTGGCCAACACATAAGCATAGGTTGGGTCAAACTATTTTATACATGGTATAGGAAACTGCTTGAAAGATTCACCTACAATATGCTCATATCCTTTAATGCAGCTTCATTGGACCCGAATGAACCTGAAGAGTCCTGCTTGGAACAACTTGAAGAACACCTGGTTGCTCTGTAAAAGTAAAGAATGAACAATCAAACTACAATTATTATTATTAATATACTCATATATTTTAACGGTAATAAGCAGATTATTGATGTGACAATAATCTTACAATCTAAGCAGTCATAAGGCATTACATCACAACAAGAGGTTAACTAAATATAAATAAATAAGATGCAACTAAAGAAAACATAAACCAAAATTTTGAATCTTCTGAGCGTTACAGAGGAATAGAAATAGAAGTATATATGTGGTTGTCTTTACAAAGATAAAACGGCAGAGACAAGTGTAAAATCAAGAACATCATTACATAATATATAGCATGCATGAGAACCCACAAAACAATGCAATGAAACAAATCTCTCTCATGATGATGTGAATCACTAGATCACAAGAGATGGGCAGGATCTACAATTGGGCTCTATATTCTTAGACAAATCATAAGAGTAAAATATCAATCTTCAAAACACAGTACATATTCCGTTTTCCATCACAATCCCAAATTCAGGTAGCCAGCCATCATATCGATTTCATGTCAGATTAGAATTTACTCCAACTAGTCCAACATATAAGGCAACGGTACTTCTTAGGGAACCGGAGTTTATATATTTAATCTTGTCATAAAATGTGTATCTTTTCAGTTTTGCCCTTCAATGCAATAAATGGCCAAAATAAAATGCCATCCTGGGATTAAAAACAAACCAATAACACAACGCAACTAAAAATACTAAACTCAAGCCAACAATATACGATGGAAATGTAGGATTGGGAAACAAAATATAAATATTACATGTCGCCCTATATGTTAAATCAGAGGGAGTATTCCTCTTCTGCAAACTTCTCAACTTTTGAACTGTATTAAGTTTAGCATTTCTATTCAGCTAAACAAGTTCACTCTCATATGCTCAAGCTTCAGTTGGTTGAACAAGTTAATGTTCTTTTTACCAAAGTCTATTGGTATTTCCCCCATCTAAATACAAATTAATTAATTGATTAAAAAATTAAAAATATAAATATAAATTCCAGTTCTCATATAAACCCCTGAATATTTACCAGAAATCCTAAATTTAAACTAAATTTTTAGTTTTTTAATTTGAAAAGTAGAAAATCAACATCTTGAGCTTTCCCCCTCGTGTTAACTTAAGACAGCACCAACCTATGTGTGAAAGAGGGGAAAACAGAATCAAACTATATATGCCATGGTTTTTTTCTTCTTTCTTCTTTCTTTTTCCGGAAAAGAGGACACAGAAGGCTTCCTTTTTACATAATTATGCTTTCACATGAACAAGCATGGAACCTCAACAATCAAGGCCAAGGAATCTTCCTTTTCACCACGAACATAATTGTTTTCCACACTAAACATTTAAAGAAATATGATGACTTTTCAAAATTAATGAGAAAACAGAATAAGCAAACTTACTTGAAATTTCAGAGACCTGCTCCGGAGTTAGCTTAGCCGAGAATCCACTAGCAGCGTTTTTGTAACTGTACAACAAAGCCTTCCTAGCAGCCTCCTCACTACGATCAAGCAAATCAAACAAACAAACATAATCAACCACAATCAATTCCGAAATCCCTATTTTCTTATCTCGAGAAACAAACAGATCAAGAAAGAGATCAGAATAACAAACCTGCCAAGGACGGCGGTGAGGGTTCTGATGTGGTAGGCCTCAGGCTCTTCATTATCGGGTTTCTCAACGTAGACGATGTGAACGGCAGGGGTAGAAGAATCAGCGGAATCAACAGATTTAGGGGCAGATTCGGCCATCGCAGTAGAAACGATCACGAAAACAAGAAGAATCAAAGAGCAAATTGAGAGAGAACGAAACGATTGCGCGTGCATTTTCGAGTGATTATTTCAGGATTATATAGGGCTTTGAAATCTTCTCCAGACCCTTTCAAATGCTTTATGCTTGTGGACGAAGAAAGCACAATGCGATTTTGCAAGGAGGCATTTGTCATTTCCCATCCCTTTTGTTTAGGCGTCAACTATTTTGTATTCCACGTTGGCTTGCCACATTGATATTATCGGAAGGACACGTCATGCGATGCGAACATCATTAATTCCATCTGTGTTGGTTTTTACGTTTTGTTCCTTTTTTTTTTTACAAAGGCAAGCTTGTGTTCTGCTTTTTCACCCAACTCCTTTTGGCCGAAGTACCTTCTTTTTTAAAAAAATAAAAATAATATCCTATCTCACATAAACAATTTAGTTATTAAAAAGTTTTTTAGATGCAAAAAATAACGATATGTTTTATGTTGCTCACTTCATACAAACTTTTTAGTGATTAAATTGTTTAAGTAAAATTATAATGATTTTCCCATTTAATTTAATATCCTCATTTCTTAATAAAAAAATTATTTTGAAGGAAATATATTTTTCCATAAAATACGAATACTTGATGATTTTGTTTTTTAAAATTCACGAGTCATTTTAATGTTTAGAAACACACTTTTTAGGGAAAACAAAACCTAAATAAATACCTTTAGAATTTGAAAAGAAAAAAAGACAAAAAAAATACCACTTAAATTTCAAAATCCTAAATTAGTTTTGTTGACAATATAGGTAATGAAATTGACAAAAAGAGTATAGTAATTGACAACTCAAATTTTTGAAAATACACTGATTTGAGATTTTAATGTTCAAGTGATATTTATTTATCTTTTTCCTGTTTGAAAATCCCTAATCAGAAATCAAGAATTCCTACTAAAATGTACTGTCATTTATTCAACAAGCGTAGTAAATAATAACTAAGAATTGTAGTAAACAAAACTTGTTTGGAGTTTTAATACTTCTAGGGTATTTTTCTGGAATGTTTTCTATTTTTTATTTCAAAATGTATTACCCCATGCACATTATGTATTTATAAGCTATTTAAAAAATTGAAAATTAGAGGTCAAAACCTGCTCTTACCCCGTAATCACTCTCCAACTAAGCTGAGAAAGGCCTTGAAAAGGAAGGGTGCAACCGTCCAAGTGTTACTTTTCAATCTGCTGCCGTATTTGCTTACTAACAAAGAAAATGATCAAGTAAACCAATCACTTGAATAACCACCCTTGAGATTAATAAATCATAGACATGGATGCTAATACCTCTAGTGCAATTCCCAGCCAACATAACTACTTTACTTAAGGTCAATTACAATTACACAGCAGCCTCTTCAAAGAAGAGGACTAGAAGAATCCTTTTTCTACCAAAAGAGATTCAAATGAAATTAGCCCCCAACATAAATATCAGAACAAGGGGATCAAGTGGAGGGGCAGAACAATTCTTTGGTCAGATGAAGCAAACAACATAAAGACTGAAGTCGAAAACGAGTTCTTTCACCTTACGATATCCACAAGTTGTACATTGCATGCACTTGGGCCATGCCATTTGCCTTCAGAGACATCTTGTAGAGTTCCCTGATCTTTCCTCCATCACCAGATTTGCTAGAAGTTGAAGATGGCTGCGATTTATTGGTACCTGATGAAAGTGTGGTGGCCAACATTTTCTTCAGAAGCATCTGCAACTGCCTCCAGTATTTTGCTTCAAGCTCAGGATCGCTGGCACTGTATGTGTCAGCATTTGTATGAGAAACATGACGCCCTTCAAGCATATGAGCCAAAGCGGATTCCAACATCTGCAACAAAATTCAAAAGCGCCACCAATGAGCCTATGACGGAAGCAGACCACAAAGTGAAAGCAGAAAAAAAGAGACAATGGCTTAGCAAACACGGCGAATTTTGAGGAGGAGGAGGAGGAGGAGGAGGGATGGTTAAATGATAATATACCTTCCCTTTGTTTGAAGAGACTCTTCTAAAAATTTTCCATATTAGAACATTAAAACATAAAGAAAGAGGACTTCCGTATATTTTGGAAGGGCAGTTGAAAATAAGCCTTCTTTTCTCCTACATTATCTTTCATACAAACGGGTACCATTATGCAAAGAATGCCTTTAAGAGTTAAGAGCATTCAAGATGATTCAGCAACTAGACAAATACAGAAACAAAAGGTTGAAAACTGGTCTCCTTTGCAAGAGGATCCGGCAGAGAACTTGAGGGTCTTTAACTAGAATTATTATTAAAATAATCTAAACTCTCCCTTAAATATTATTACCTCCGGTTCTAAATATAAAACCTAGTTAACTTTTCTAGGGAAATAAGGAAGCTAATTAAATTACTTTAAAATACTTATAAACTGATATGATTTAATCACACACAATATATGATATGATTAAGTAATTCATTTAACTTCCTTAATCTCTCTAAAAGAAAAAGTCAACTATGTCTTATATTTAGGATGAGAGGTAGTATCTATAACAAGTTACCAAGCACAGTACTGAAACTCGTGCCTTTTGGAAAAGAAAACAAAGTAAAGCAAGTCATTAAACCTAGCGCGCCCTTTAAATATCATAGCCAAACGTGGCAAGACAGTTATTCTTTTCACATGTTTATTCATGTATGGCATATCAGGATATGTGAAAATTTCCACCCATATTCTTCCATTGTGCATTACTCTACGAGGAGCCGTTATTAATACAAGTACGGAATATTTTTTTAACAAATACAAGTACTAGATATTAGATGTGTTTATACATACACAGACCAGTTGAATCATCTCTGCAAGTTTATGATTAAGGTGTAAGTCATAACCAGAAGCAAACACTTGGTGAAAGTTCAGAATGATACCGCATAGGAGTGCAAATGGCTTGAAATGCTGAGTGAAAGAGCCGATCTCTCTATGAGAATAGTCAGATACATGGAAGGATGTGTTTTTGCTCCATAGAAGTCCATAGCTTTTTGCCAGTTCCTCTCAGCCAGGGATGCATATTGCTTGACTCGTTGCAGAATCCTGCTTTCGCCTTTAGACAAGCCACCTTTTTTACTACCTGAATCCATAAACTTTAGACAACAATTTTTCTGATAGCAAGCCAACTGGAAGTAAGCATATGCAGCCTCCTGTTTACGTAGTTCACCTAGTGATTCATACACAGATAATGCTTTCCTAATGGCTTCATTAGCTGAAAGCTCATGCCTTTTCAGTTCCTTCCTGACTTTTCTGTCATGGGCATTGGTGCAGCTTACAAATGTATCTTCAGAGCATCCATTTTCATACACTTCTGCAGTACTATCTTCTCTATCCAAAAGCATGCCAAGACGCAGATAAGTATGAGCAAATTGTGTATGTACCTCATTCCTTAAGTTGGTTGTCACAGAACCGTCATCATCTTCACTGATGGCATTCAATTCTGACCTTGCAGCTGCATAATATCTAAGAGATTCTCTATATTCCAGTTTTGTGGTCTCTAATGCTTGATTGTATGCATTATGGAAGATGGAATGTGACTTGAGATTTTCAATTTTTGATACCATCTCCTCAGCCAAAGCCCGTCTGCCATGGCCCAAGTTTAAATATATCAATATAATATTGGTATGGTCTGAAACTTCTCTAAATGCATTTATGGCATCAGTAAATGCCTGTTCAGCTTCATCCAGCTCTTTCTTTTCAAGTTTGATTCGACCCAATTCATTGCAAACCCACCCTCTCTTTTTAACTACAGATTGTAGATCAGACAAACCAGAAGGAATTTTAATCACTGACTTTCTAGCTTCTTCATAGCATTTTAGAGCAGCTGATAGGTTGTGCTCCACTTCTCCAACTTGAGGACCATCTAGGTACTCAAAGACTCCACCATATTTTACTTCTGATGTTTCTTTTGAATTAAATTGAGTTTGAGTGACAACACTAGAACAAGATTCATGCATCTGTGACTCTTTTCTATCATCAATGTCGTCATGCATGCACTCTTTTTCTGCGTCTTTTGGGGGCAAATATGTGACATTTTTGGTATACGATCTTTTGCTATGCTTTCTACCATAAGCCATAACACTCATATCTGCTCTACTACTACTAGCACTGCTTCCACTGCTCGCTCTATCACTCTGGCAACTGCAATTTATCAGGGAACATGAGCTACAGTTCTGGCTCAACTGGGTTAATTTGCTCTTCAGCCTTTTAACTTCCTTCACAACCTCAGATGGCATTCTCAATTCTCTGGTTGCAGATTTTCTCAATTCTTGTATTGATTCTTTACTTTTAATCTTATGGAACTCAACGTATACATCCCCAACTAGAGCCCATGCCTTGGCCCAAAATAGGCAAGTAGAAGACTTCATCTCATTAGCAAGATACCCATGACCAGAGATGCAATTCTCATCTTTTATATTGCTATCTAACAATGCAGTCTTATCATTTCTTTTGGAGAATTTTCTCCGTAAGGAAGAATTACTGACCATTGAGGAAATGAATTTTGCATCTTCAAGATGCGGAGGCATTGATCCATAAACAGAACATGCTAACCGTATAACCATCAAAGCTTGATGCAGTTGGCCATCCTCTATATAAGCCTCTGCAAGTGCCAAATAGGATTCCCCAAGCAAAAGAACTAGCTTCCAGAGCTTATGGTCTAACTTGGATGTTGGAAGCCATTCCCGAATATCACAAACTTCAATACAGTCAGAATCTCCACATGCACAAACAGACACATTAAATGATGACGGTTGCCTATTATGATTTTCACTAAACTGATCCATTAGCTGTGGTTCATTGCTCTGAAGCTGCCGCATCCATCTAAGAGATTTAATGGCTTGTGACACATGGTGCACTGCAGCTAATTTAGATGAGACAGGATCAGCTACTGTATGGACCACAGGTGCAGGAACTGGACATACTTCACGTGCAGAGAAGTTCTCATCATCAGCAGAGTTTGGCAGAGCCACTCCTTGAGTGCTTAATTCCATGTCACCTACCACCAATAATTCCCCAGTGTTAATAGCAGACGTCATGTCAGCAGGGGCATCTGATTCCAAGTGCTCAAGTATTTGGCCTTGATCACATGATTCATCATTAGATAATATCTCTTCATGGGAAACTGACTCAGAACTTATGTTTTCAGTATCAAGGGATGATTCTTCAGCTTCAGTAACGATCAGATCACATTCTACAGCTAGAGATTCAGATGTTAAATTCAATTCTTCATCATAATTTAAAATCAGCCTGGCAAATTGTTCATGAGCAATTGCTCGTACTGCCTGTTCAGCAGAACACCAATTAGCAATGCTATCATTCAAGATAATAAGACAAATTAAAGGAAAAGAAAAAAAATATTATCTTCCAAAAAAAATACCAGATGGTCTGAGTCATCAAGAAAATCCAAACATTTTCTGAAAAAACTCACACACCTAGCCCTGTTCTTAGCCGCCTGTGGCCAAACCAACAATAGTTAGTAACCAGCTATTTCAAATATGATAAAACACAATTAGCCCAAAGACAAGTTTGATCATTTCACACCATTGAAAGAGAAAGTCGATGTGCAATCCGATAGAGGAGAGTTCCCAGTGAATATACAGCATCACTCCTATCTCTACTGATTAAAGTAGGCAAGGAGCTTGAACGATCATGACAGCGATGAGAAGAATGGTTTTTAGGAATAACAGAAAGATCAAAAAGCTGTATATCATCTTCACCTGCACCTTTATAAAGCTGCAAAACTGAGTCAGGCTTGCTAGCATTTTAAAGCGCAACAAAATTTAAAACAGTTTGGATATAGGAAGCATAAAGCAATAAAAAAATCATGAAAAATAATAATAAAGTAAAAGGCAAGAAAGATACAGTAAAAGTACCCAGTAAGATCCAGGATCCTGTTTGCAATTATCCTGAAGGAATCTCAAAACAGAAAGACCATTTTGCTGGACAACATAAGGATGAAATGCGGGTGTCCCATCATCAGATATCCCTTTCAATAGAAATACGTCATCTGTTTTCAGAAGCTCATATCCTTGAACAACACCATTATGATGATAACAGATAGCCATCTCAGGCACACTTGCCATGACATTGTCAAGCCAAGCTTCCAGCCATGTCAATGGCGTTACCTGTCAAATCAAGAAAACATAATGAATAATTTGCAAATCATACATTAGGATGCAAGATTTTAGAAAAGTGCACAGACCTGGCGGGTAACATCCCATAGATGCAAGCTCACAGCAACATACTTTTCATTACTGAACAAAAGCAAGTCACTACCTAGTAGCATACGGAAATTATGAAACTGCCAGAACAAAACCCTCAAAAAGTTGTCACCGCCTACTTTTCTTTGTTTCTCAGACTCTTGCACGAAGGACCTAGGTTTTTCACCAACTTGTGATGCCACCTTATTGACCGGATTATTATTCCTATTTCTTCTATTCTTCTTGTTTCCCCACAAAAAACCGTCCTGCTTGACCTCTGAGTAATCAGTAAAACTACTGTATCCTTCAGCTCGAACAACATCATCATGTTGTTTCACAATCTGAGGAGTATTTCCTCCAGGAAGAACAGAATTATTTGACTTCTCTTCTGATGAAACATGATGACTTGGAGGGCAATCACAAGCCTCCATTCTGACCGAATGCATAGCAAAATTTAAGAATAATGATTGATCAGCACATTTTGACTGATTGTTATGCCTTCTAATCAACTTTTCTCCCTCTTCAACATCAGGACTGCATTTCAGATAATATTTGGTCACAAGAAATAAATTCGATAATTATCATTATAACAAAACAGCAGTTAAAAAAGGAAAAAACTGTCGGTACAACCATGACCTTAACAAGTAACAAAGGATTAAATCTGTAAAAATGCTGGCAGGCTAGCAGTCTTAGCTAAGCAAGGCAATAATCAATTGAAGCCCTTTTTAATTTTGAATGGCTGACTCTTCAGATGAAACATCTCCACATGATTATACATAACATACTCGTCAGCTAAAATAAATTAAGTTTTCCGGCCATTCCTTTTTCCTGTTGAAATCAGCAAGTCCCTGATTATGTACAAGACTACAGCTATCCTTTTTCTTCGGAACATATAGTACAATGTTGATGTATTTTGCTTCGAGGAAAGGTGAAGGAGGAATCCTCAAATTTCAAATTGAAATTCTCATGTTTCTAAGGATTGAGTAACCACTGCAATCACAAAGAAATGATGGTGGTGGTGAAATGCAATGAATCTGGAATTTTTTCCATGGACCAAAAAGACGTCCCTCAACAGCAATAATGATCTAATGCTTCAATAAAGAAAAGTGGAGGCACTGCAACCAAAACAAAGGATCAACAGTAGTTAAGATACACACCCGGTGTTCAAAACAAGCGTCTGACCAATGCGATGAACAGCAACTGATAATCGAGCCTTTGAATAAGGCATTTTAAAAATCTGCTTCAGAATGTCTGCAGGAGCAATCACATCAATTTCATCTCCATACTCTGCCAAACCAGAAACGGCAAGTGCCTCGCATTTTCTGGTGAGATTGGATGCAACAGCAGCACCATCCCAAGGTAAATCTGTAGCAAGCCACATATCAAAAACATCAGCAAGACATTTGTGAATAACAAAAGGTGTTTGTGCTTCAAAGAATCCTAGTGGCAGATTATATTAATTTTATCAGAACTTCCAAAAGCATTGGCTTCTCTCATCGAGCAACCTAGTCGTAAGAGGTGTAAATCTGTCCAAATCTGTCCGTGCACCAGATTCCTTGAGTGTTCAAGTCTATTTATGGTATGAAACACAACTCAAAGCATGATCACACTCGTCAAAATAATTTGACACCTTCCCATCCCCATGAGAACTCTAAGGAAATCCAGAGGTCCAAATTCAATGAACATCAAATGGGAAACTTTAAACAATTAATCCCACTCTAATCCGTCATTCCCAAGAAATAATGCACACACTTACAAAGAAGAACCTGCCTTGCCATAACCAGGAACATTTTGGTTAATCAAAGTATGGGAATGAAATTTTTTTGGATTGGAGTCAACATCATACCTTTTTCTTGCTTGAGCTTAGCAAAATGTTGTATCTAAGTTGTACCTTAGCAAAATGTTGTTCTTGCTTGAACTATAGATTTTATCGGAATATAATCGTGGATGTGATGAAATAAGTAGAAGCTATAATACAGCCAGGTTGTTTTCTCTTGGGAAAAGGCTTTGCATTCATGGGATTAGGAGGCATCGATACAAAAGTAAATATAATCCAGAAAATCAGTATTTAGTCTGGCCTGATACCCACAAGACAGAGAATATCTTGTCGTTGTCGCATTGCATATTCATTGATCATATGGTAGTGATTTAATTTGAACTCACTTAATAACCCAATATATAGCCAATAGTTCTATTACTACAAGAGTGGCGATCACAAGCCCAAAAAATTCATCCACCATTCAAATTGCGAAGTGTTTAATAGTGAAAATTAGTCTAGGCGGAAATAAGTACCTCCAGCGGTCCTTGACTGCACAGCACCAACAGGAAGAACCTTTTCTGGGAAATTTGGAAGAAGTGGAGGCGTATTAAGATCAGTCTCGGTCGGAAGCATCCGGTATCGATACCGCGGAGCATTTACTCTACGGAAATTGAAAAAAAAACACATGAACAATTTAAAAAACCAGCTAAATGATTGCTTAGTAAACTGGGCATCAAAATGACAACCACAAGAATAGCAAGGCCAAGTTTGAATAATTAAACACGTTAAAATTACAAAATCAAAGACATAATCACAGGGAGAGTATGCGTACGTTTGACGGTTAGGAAGAAGAGCGGAACCAAAAGAGTGGAAGGATTTGTCGGTGGGAACCGGGATTGAACCGCAGAGGAAGCCCACAGGTTTGGGGCAGACGATTTCCAGAGTTCCGACGCACTGAAGCTCCCAAGAGGAGCTATCAGAGCTGGAAGAGGACGATGACGCCATGTGATTGTTGTCGTGATTTCAGTTGAGGTGAATTGTAGAGTACAATTACGAGGAAGTAACGAGTTTCGCCAGACTCCGGTGACGCAGACGACGGTTAATTTTTCCGATGCGAACTAGAGCTTCCCTATCGTGTCGTTTCACTCGACCCGTGAAGTGCCCCATCAACAGCCTGGGTTTAATTTTTCTCGTCTGTTCTATTCTGGGATTTGGTTCGCGAGGTGTATGGGCTATGGCTACCCCACAACGGACTAGTGGGCCTAATTCTGGACCTTGAATCAGGATTTGTTGTATAGTTTGGGCCTATTTGAAAAATTAGCGTTTGAGAAGCCCGCTCAAATAAGTCGAGATAAAATTTCTCTCATAAACTTATCTTGTACACCGTAAATTACATTGGAAAAAGAAGTTATATCGTCAATCCAAATAGGCACTTAATTGTTAATATTAGCTAAAAAAGTGAATGAAATGTGTTTTGAATAACCTACTTAGTTTAACTATTTAGAAGTGTTTTTAGTCTTTTACGGCATATAAGATAAATATATGATAAGAGTTTTATCTTAGCTTAAGGAAAAATTCTTAAAAACTCATATTTTTGTGCTTCCCAAACAAGCACTTAGCTTTTGGAAAATAGCTTTCCAGATAAAAGTGATAAAAAAGTTATTTTAGGGAATAGTTTTTGGATAATAACTTCTGAAAATGTAGAAAAAATTGGTTTCTGATCCACCCTTAAACAATGGTTTTCTTGTAATAAATAGATTGTGGAGAAAAGAAAGCACCATGATTCTAGTGGAGAAATGAGGGTGTTCGAATTGTTTTTCCCCTAAACCATGATATTCTATCCAAAATCATGGTTTTGAAGAGTATACAAACTCAATGTGATGGGTTTAAGTTGGAGAGTGGCAGAAGAGGATGTAGTAGAGTTATTCGAGATAGAGAATATCATTAGATTTGTGGTTTCAACTATAAATTAACAAGTGTTCCTTTTGCCATCACAGAGATAATTGGGATCCTACATGGTTTTCATATCTTCATTTATGTTGGACAAGGGTTTTATGAAAGTTCATCTATTTTTCTTATTATATAAAAGCTGTCAACTTGGCTATCAGAGGATGGGAAAATAACCATTCTTTCAAAGACTTAGTGGATGAAGTTAGATTTCTTATCCACTTAGACATTATCTTTACTCATGTCAATAGGAAGCTATTTCTGTTGTTAACTAGTTAGCTAAACTTTCACATATGATAGATTGCTTTTTTTTTTAGGCCACCACATGTCTACTATTGACACCACACCACAATGTAGATCACCGCCACATCACCGTCGATGATGGCCAAAAAATATCATTCCATTCAATCAAATTGGAATGCCTTGGATCTAGCATGTCTCTTGGGGTGAGTAACATAAAGCTTAGAATTATGGGTGTATTTAAGACTCCCAAATAAAAAGAGAATAGGTCTACCTCGTAAAAAAAAAGACTTTGGAAATTAATTATTCCACTTCAAAAACAGTTATTCGAGATAGAGAAGATCACTAGATTTGTGGTTTCAACTATAAACTAACAAGTGTTCCTTTTGCCATTACAAAGATAATTGGGATCCTACATGGTTTTCATGTCTTCATTTGTGTTGGACAAGGGTTTTATGGAAGTTCGTCTATTTTTCTTATTATATAGAAGCTGTCAACTTGGCTATCAGAGGATGGGAAAATAACCATCCTTTCAAAGACTTAGTGGATGAAGTTAGATTTCTTATCCACTGAGACCCAAGTTCAGGAACCCGGACTGGACCAGCCGGTTCGGGGCTAGAAACCGACGAATTGGTAGGTAGACTAGTCCAATTCCCGGTCCGATCTGGGTTCCTATTTAAAAAAATTTTCTTTATGATTTCATACTATAAACCTAAAATCTTCAATTTCTCATCAGTTTAGTCCCGGTTTAGCTCCGGTTTAGCCCCCTGTCTGACCCACTAACCCTTAACCCAGTACCCCGACCGATTCAATACCCAGTCCGGGTTTTAATACCTTGACTAAGACATTATCTTTACTCATGTCAATTGGAAGCTACTTCTATTGTTAACTAGTTAGCTAAACTTTCATAAATGATAGATTGCTTTTATTTTAGTTTATTTTTTTTAGGCCACTACATGTCCACTATCGACATCACACCACTGCGCAAATCATCGCCACATCACCGTCAATGATGGCCAAAAAATGTCATTCCATTCAATCAAATTAAGATGCCTTGGATCCAGCATGTCTCTTGGGGTAAGTAACATAAAGCTCAGAATCATGGGTGTATTTAAGGGAATTGGCCTGTGTCTACTGCCAACAAATCCACTGCCTATCCTTTTCCTTAAACGACAACGTTTGGTAGGAAAATTAAATCTGGACCGTCTGTTTGTAACAATTAAATGGATGGTGATAAAAGGCTACTAATTTAAACGACATCGTTTTAAATAGTTGATCTTGTCCGTTGAATTTCTCACACAATCTCAGCCCTCCACATATTTTCCTATTGCATCTCTCCTTATTTGGCAGATCCATGTTACTTTTAATTTTACTTCGCTTGGCAATTTGGCGCGCTATTCTTCTTCCTCCGCGGGAAATTGAGAGCTGGGGTGACAAACAATAAGCACAAGTTTGTGGGAATTGGATATTAAAAATTGGTGAGTAAAATAATAATCTTTTATCAAATACCCACAATATTCTTGATACTTCATATCTAGTTTTTACATGTATGATTTATAATCTAACTTGATAATCTTTAAGATTATTGATGTTGGATATCCTTTTTTATACTAAATATCATTTTGATTAATATATTGAGAAAATTGAGTTTTGATGTAGGTCCTATTTGTTATTTTCCATTATACAGTTTTTATTTATATATAGTCTATCATAGAATTTTTATTTATATATAGTCTATCATATAATCTTTTTTCAAATACCCATAATATTCTTGAGCAATGTAGATAATAGGATAATCTATCACGTATGATTGTGTGTATAATTGTTTTTATTTGTATATATATACTTTTGTTGATCTTGAGATCACAGTTTATATTGGGTTTATCCTATTTATTTTTGCAGGAACTTTATACCATGGATATAGATTTAACTCCCAGACTTAATCTTGAATTTGACAATTTAGAAGAAGCATGGGAATTTTGGAAGGCATATGGAAAAAACTGGTTTTGGTGTTCGAAAACAAAGCTTTAACAAGAGTAAAAAAGACAAGTCCTTATACACCTCTTATCTATATGTTTGTTGTAAAGAAGGGATGAGAAAGTCAGACAACTAAGAGGTGACAACAAAGAGGCAAAGGGATGAGACAAGAATCGGTTGCAATGCTAGAATGAAAGTTAAACAAGTAGATGGAAAATATGTAATATCCTGAAGTGTAATCGAGGATTAATAACTTCAAGGTGATGTAATTAATATTAATCGAGCACTTTTGAAGTACATGTTGTGCAACGTGATATAAAGATGCTTAGTGATGGTTTAATGAGTATTGTGACAATCAAGGGCGAAATGGTAAATTTACCGACCGATTGGTCAATTACCAAAGAGAAAACTCTTTAGTAATCAAGATCAATGGCTAGGATTGAAAGAACAAGAGGTGGAATCCTATGCATGCAAGTTTATATGAAATCATTGAAGGAAGCATAAGATAATGCCAAGTGGCAAAATAAGGACCCTTGGATTAAAGTCAAACTTTCAAACCATTTTCTCTTCCATCTCTCCTCCTAGTCGGTTATGTGTGTATGGGTGAGGGAAAAATGTTATCATCATCCACTCACTCTTTCATCTCTCCTCTCACCTCCATTTTCGCTGAAGACAACCAAGAAAGAGGAAGTGAAAAGCTTAAGTTTTGGTAAGTAAATGACTTCATATGCCTAACCACCCTTCATTGATATTGTTCAAATGGTCAAGAGCTTTATTTTCATGTTTTCAGACTTTTGATTTGTGGTGTGTGGCAACTTGAGGGAATTTGAAAGTTGAGGAATCAAAGTTTTGATTCCAGCAAGCTTAAGAGGTGAGTTTTTTATGAAGTTTGATGTAATTGTTTTGACCATTGGTTTAGTTTTATAAATTCTGGATTTTTGCCCTGATTTCTTGTGATTTTAGAAGATATGAATTAAGTGATGTAATGTAGTGGAATAGATATCAAATAGTGTATGAATGTCAATGATTTTGGTTTGGATTTGAAAAGAAGAAGTTGACAATTTGTGGTTTTGAGTGGTTTTGTGAGTTAGAGTTGAGATTGTGTTGTTTGAGTGAAAGATTGGTTGTTTTGGGTTACCAATAGGTTTATTGTGAAGTTTTGGATGAGAATGAGTATTGGTATAAGTTTAGGAACCATTGGAGCTTAATTGGTCAAATCTGGAAAACCATATCAGTTGCTGCGATTTGGCATCTGATAGACATCACTCGAGTGAGGGAGGAACTCACTCAAGCACGATGTGAAATTCTGGGTATTTTGGGAAGGTCTTCAGGCAGAAACCGCGAGCACACTTCCTAACTTGCGAGTTGTAATATCCCAATTTTTGATTATGGGTTAATCATGATTATTATGGATAATTATGAATTTAATTGAAAGTATTATGTGTTTTATGGCAATATTAAATTAATATGTCATAATTACTGAAAAATTGGAATAATGGAAATATTGGCCATAAGTGGTAATTAATGGAGAAATTAATTACTAACTAAGAGAAAATGGGATGTGTGATTAAAATGGCTAATGGAGAGATTAAAGTAGCTAATTGGGTGCTTATTGTGTGAGAGCCAATGAGAAGAAGACATGTGGCAAGTTGGCTTTTGTGTGTGTAAGAGAGAAAAGTCAAAGTTCTTTTTTTAGCATTTCTCTCTCCTCTCTTCCCCTTTCTTGCGCTTGAAAATCTGAATTGGGAAGGAGTGTGATTATTTTCCCTTCTTCATCACTCTTCCCTCTCATTTCTCTCATTCTTGCTCTCTCTCTCTCGTCAGCCATGGAAGGTGAAAAGGAAGAAGGAAAAGCTTGATCTTTGGGTAAGTAAATGCCCTCCATTGCTCAATCTCCCTTCATTAAAGTTAATCCTTGAGTTAAGAGCTACATTTCTATGGTTATAGTTTTCCATTTGGTGTTGGTTTGAGACTTCAAGAAATTGTGGAGGTTGGAGAATCAAGAAGCTACTTTGAGAAAGTTGTTAAGGTGAGTTTAAGAAACCTTTCTATATAAGTTTTGTGCCAAATAATTTAGCTTGGAAATTCTGGAAATTTGGCTTGGAATTTCGAAAATTAGGGTCTTGTGGTGTTTGAATTGTTGTTGTCATGGAATTAGTGCCTTGTTAAGTGTTTTGAATGAATGGTATTGAATTGAAGCTTAAAGATGAAGTTTGGGAACTTTATGTTGGTTTTGTGCATTGGGCAAAAACAGGGCATGTAATTGGGTTGTGATTTTGGTCATTTTGAAGTCACCATTGTGTTCCTTGAGTGATTTTGTGTGGGAGAAGTGTTGAATATGAATTTTGAACCATTGGGAACTTAGTGTTAAAAGTGGCAAGTTTTGGTTGTAAGAAACTCTGTTTTGGCAGTGATCTTACATGGACGTTTTAAAATAGCAAATGGTGTTGGAAAATTGTGAAACTTTCCAGTCTTAAAGTTCACATCTCAAGCTTCAAAATGGACATATGTTTTGTGTCATTTCGATTTTTGGGCTAGGAGTTATGACTGTCCAAAGTTTGATGTTAAATCTGGGTGCAATTCTGGAATAGTGTGGACTTTTCTTGAAATCTGTATTTTTGTGGTGATTTCCAGTGATGAGCCATATTTTTCCATGAAAGAGGACTTAAATACCTTTCATTTGGCTTTGGGATCACCTCATTTCGATTTTTCTAGAATTAGTTATGAATTTTCGAAGTTGCCTTGGCTGCAGCGCAAAAGCTTCTGTGAACGTTCTGGCCGCAGCCAGAAAATTCTTGGCTGCAGCCAGAAACTTTCTGTGCTGTTTCTGGCCGCAGCCAGAGGTTTTTTTGGCTGCAGCCAGCCCCTGTTTTCAGCACCTTGTGATTTTGAAAAGTGGTTTCCAGCCCGATGTTTCCCAAACTTTTAGGGCTTTTATTAGAGCCAATTTTAACTACTTAAAGGACATAAATGATAACCAAATCTAAGTATTTCGAAGACAATTGAGTGTTGGAATAGAGAATAACTCTTCGTCCCTAATCATAATTATAGGATACGACATTTGCCCTCCTCGGGAGAGACCGGCGCTAGGACACGCCCGGAAGGACTCAGGTAGTGACTCTTCTCTCACATATTGTATGATGTCTTGGCATGCATAACTTGTCGTTGAGCTTGTGAAATGTGTGCCATGGTACATTACGGCGTGAGCACTTCAATGTGAGCCGTATAGGGAGTGACAGTGGTCATCTCTAGGTCGGCCGTTGAACTGCCGTCGTAAATGTACATGGATCTTTGTGAATCCGACCTGTGGGTCGGCGTTTGTGAAACCAGCCGTGGGCTGTGTGTGTGTATTTTGCCTATGTGGCTTGTGATTATGATATGCTTTATATGGATCCCAGCTGTGGTGAATTATACTGTGTTGATTGTGGTGATGCAATACAGCGTGAGCAATTCAGCGTGAGCAATCGTAAGGGATGACATGTGTCATACTAACCATTGCCGTTGTAACTGCCGTTGTAGTTGCTTGTTGTGAATAATGATTGGCTTACATGCACTATTGTTGTACATTATATGATTGATTTGTTACTACGGGGATTCTTTAGAATCTCACTCTCCCAAAATTAACCATTTTAGACAGGGCTGAAGGATCGAGAGGCAAGCGGGCGACGAAGAGTAGTTAGAGCTCCTGTTTAGGAGCATATTTTGGGGTTAATGGTTATCATGTATATCTTTTGGATATTTTTGGGAAACAATTGTGTATATTGGGATTGGTAGTAGATTTTGTGTAATCCCCAAGTTAAGGGTATCGAATTGTGGGCTTTGTGCCTTTGTAAATCCCTTATTTAATGAATGGAACCCGAGTGTGTCGGGAATTTGTTTATACTCTGATATTTGTGAATGAAATCAACTTGTACAGGCCATTTAGTATTGAAATGTGAATATGAGACCGTCATGAACATGTTTTGTAAAAGTTTTTGTAAGCTCGGATTTTGGGAAGTTTAACTTCGTTTAAGTCCCAAAATCTATTACGGTCTCTAATTCCACATTAATTACATTTTTACGAACTAATCTCGGCCTTAAGCGTGAAGGGGGTTACATTTATGGTATCAGAGCTATAGTTCCTGGCAAGGTGAGGATTTGCTAGGATAGCTCCTTAGTTGACCTTAATCCTTTGAGTTTAGGGTAGCTTAATGATTGATAAGTGCTTATTGCGTATACACATGAGTATTTCTACTAAATGTGGATTGAGATGAATGCTATGGACCATGTGTATACATTGGCTAAGGTACTGACTTGGTGAATCATTGTAGAGTAAAGGACAACATGGTTCGCCCTAGAGGCAGACAAGGGGATCCAGATGTGGAGGAGTTGGATGGCAATCCTCCTGACCCAATGCAAGAAATGATGGATCTCGTGCGGGAGCAAAGAGATATGATCCGTGAGCTGAGAGAAGAGCTCCGGGAGGAAAGGGCCAAGCATAATGAGGAAAGGGCCCAGTCGACTCGTGACGAGACTCAAGCAGAGACTTATCATGAGGAGACGGCTGAGGGGTCCAATGGATCTCACGAATCCCCACCTCACACGGTGCCTAATCAAGAGTCTCAAGGGGTGCCGGTTCGTGAGGGAAGGGACTTGAATTCTTGGGTCTCCAAGTTTTGCAAGCATATGCCTCCGGTGTTCAGGGGGAGGTTTGATCCCCAAGTTGCTGAGGACTGGTTAAACCGGTTAGAAAAGATTTTCGAAGTCC
Organism: Inga leiocalycina; assembly: GCA_963242795.1. Lineage (NCBI taxonomy): Eukaryota > Viridiplantae > Streptophyta > Magnoliopsida > Fabales > Fabaceae > Inga > Inga leiocalycina. The sequence goes on from OY725322.1 coordinate 78,294,110, forward strand.
TCGAGTGCCCTACAGAGGTGAAGGCAAAACTAGCTGTGTATAAGCTAGAAGGGGACGCCGACCGGTGGTGGAGGAACATCGCCACGTCATTGAAGAACCGGAATATACCCTTGACTTGGGAGGTATTTGAAGAAAAATTCAACGAGAAGTATTTCCCCAAGTCGGTGAGGCTTGAGAAAGAGTCTGAGTTCCTAGCTATCAAGCAGGGAGATACGGAGAGCTTTGACGAGTATCTTTCCCGTTTCACTCGATTGTCACGGTATTCTGCCTATCTTCGGGAGAAGGATAATGAGGAGTGGAGCTCCGCTATGCTAATCCGGGGTTTGAGGCGCGAATTGAAGAAGAGGTTAGCTGCTCATCAGTTTACTAACTTCAATAAGGCTGTGGAAGAGTGTAGAATTGTTGAGTATAATCTGAGAGAGTTGTACCCATCCAAGGGTAGTGGTAGCCGCAGTGAGCCTAGCAAGGCTAATACTTCCCAGAAGCGGAAGGGGCAAGGATCCTCATATGGGGGTGGTAGCAAGAAGCCCTATCAACCTGGGGGTCGTAGTGATCAGAGACCTCCAGCGGGACCAATGTGTAATCAATACAGAAAGTACCATCCGGGAAGAACTTGTGCTGGGGAGGTGATTTGCTTCAACTGTAAGCAAGTGGGTCACATCTCTACGAAGTGCCCACGACCGCCGGCAGAGCAAAGGCCCAGGAATCAGGGTCGAGTGTTTGCCATGACTCATGAGGAGGCCCGGAAGTCGCCTGAATTGATCCAAGGTAAAATCCTTCTCGGTAATAATGAATTAAATGCTTTGTTTGATTCGGGTGCAAGTCATTCGTTCATAGCTTATGACTGTGTAAGGTGCCTGGGATTGCATGTGCATAAACTACCATTTGATTTGGTTGTGTCGACGCCAATGGGTGTTAAGGCTGTGACGGCCGAAGCCGGCTTAAATTGTGTAATAGTTGTTGAGGGTCGAGAGTCTACAGTTGATTTGATCTGTTTGCCACTTCAACAACTAGAAGTTATTCTGGGTTTTGATTGGTTAAGAGCAAATGATGTACTGCTTGATTGTGGCAATAAGAAGATAACCTTCCGTAATGTACGTCGGGAAAACAATGTAAATGCCAGTTTGAACCTACTTTCAACAGCTAAAGCAGAAAGATATCTTGAGAAGGGATGCCAAGGGTATATGGTGTTCTTCTCTGTTCAGGGAGAGTCAAGTGAAGTTCTAGAGAGTATACCAGTGGTAAACGAATTCCCTGAGGTATTTCCAGACGATCTTAATGGATTGCCTCCGGAAAGGGAAGTGGAATTTCCAATTGAGATTGTACCTGGAGCTGGTTCGATATCGAAAGCCCCATATCGTATGGCCCCGAATGAAATGGCAGAGTTGAAGAAGCAAATTGAAGAATTGCTTGAGAAAGGATTCATCAGACCCAGTGTATCGCCGTGGGGAGCTCCGGTGTTATTTGTGAAAAAGAAAGATGGAAGCTTGAGGCTTTGTATCGATTATCGAGAACTTAACAAGGTAACTGTTAAGAATAAGTATCCTCTCCCAAGGATTGATGACCTGTTAGATCAATTGTCATGCTCATGCGTATTCTCCAAAATTGATCTAAGGTCGGGATATCATCAGTTGCGTGTGAAGGCGGTGGACATTCCGAAGACTGCTTTCAGAACGAGATATGGGCACTATGAGTTCCTTGTGATGCCCTTCGGTTTGACGAATGCACCGGCGGTATTCATGGATTATATGAATCGCATCTTCCGACAGTATCTTGACCAGTTCGTGGTTGTGTTTATCGACGACATCTTGATCTATTCCAAGAGTAGGGAGGATCATGAGCAACACCTGAGAATTGTGTTGAGAATTCTGCGAGAAAAGCAACTCTATGCCAAACTGAGCAAATGTGAGTTTTGGCTTACGGAAGTGAAGTTCCTTGGCCATGTAATCTCACGAGACGGGGTATCAGTGGATCCCAGTAAGGTGGAAGCAGTACTTGAATGGAAAAGACCAGAAACTGTTTCTGAGATTCGCAGCTTTCTGGGTCTTGCTGGTTATTACCGGAGGTTCATTCAGAACTTCTCGCGTATCGCATTGCCGATGACCAAGCTCACGAGGAAGGATCAACCGTTTTTGTGGGATGAACGTTGTGAGCGGAGTTTCACTGAGCTGAAGGAGAGATTGACTACGGCACCAGTGTTGATTATACCTGATCCCAGTGAGGCTTACGTTGTGTACAGTGATGCGAGTAAGCAGGGGTTAGGGTGTGTCCTGATGCAGCAGGGACGTGTGGTGGCCTATGCCTCTCGACAGCTAAAACCGCATGAGATGAACTACCCCACTCATGATCTGGAGCTTGCGGCAATTGTGTTTGCATTGAAAATTTGGCGTCATTACCTGTATGGTGTGACAGTGGAACTGTACTGCGACCACAAAAGTCTCAAATATCTGTATGATCAGAAAGAGTTGAACATGAGACAACGTCGGTGGATGGAGTTGCTGAAAGACTATAACCTGGAGATCAAATATCATCCGGGTAAGGCTAATGTCGTCGCGGATGCTTTAAGTCGGAAGGCGATGCTGGTGGCAACAATGATGATCCAAGAATGGAAACTGATAGAGGATTTTCGGGATTTAAATCTCTCGAAGGATATCCTATGTGCCAGTTATGGTGTGGTCCAAGGGGAGAATGACCTGAAGACTGAAATTGTAGAGGCTCAAAGGCATGATGAGCAAGCCCAGTCGATCCGAGCTATGATTGAGCGAGGAGAGACTCGAGATTATGACTTGTCACCTAGTGGGCTGGTGCGTTACCAGAAGAGAATCTATATTCCACTAAAGGCTGACTTGAGGTTGAGAATTCTTGATGAGGCTCATAAGAGTCAGTATACTCTTCACCCCGGTATGACCAAGATGTATCACAACTTGAAGTCTATGTATTGGTGGCCAGGGTTGAAGAGTGATGTGACGAAGTATGTGGCGCGGTGTCTTACCTGTCAAAAGGTGAAGATTGAGCACCAGAGACCGCCAGGATTGCTCCAGAGTCCAGAAATTCCAGAATGGAAGTGGGAGAGTGTGACCATGGATTTGGTAGTGGGTCTGCCCAAGATCAGGAACTATGACGCGATTTGGGTGATTGTTGATCGACTAACGAAGTCTGCGCACTTCATACCTATCAATGCTAGCTATTCTCCGGATAGGCTGGCTGAGATATATATCAAAGAGATTGTGAGACTCCATGGTACACCAAAGAATATAATCTCTGATAGAGATCCTCGGTTTACTTCTAGATTTTGGAGGGCTCTGCACAAAGCTATGGGTACTCAGTTGAGGTTTAGCACGGCCTACCATCCTCAGACGGACGGACAGTCAGAGAGGACTATCCAGACTTTAGAAGATATGCTGAGAGCGTGTGTCCTAGACTTCAAAGGAAAGTGGGACTACTATCTTCCATTGGCTGAGTTTGCTTATAACAACAGTTACCATGCGAGCATTCAAATGGCTCCGTATGAAGCACTGTATGGGAGGAAGTGCCAGTCACCGTTGTGCTGGTCAGAGTTGTCTGAGAGGAAGTTGTATGGGCCGGATCTTGTTGACCAAACCGCTGAGCAGATCCGAGTTATCAGGAAGAGGCTCCTTACAGCACAGAGTCGTCAGAAGAGCTATGCTGATAAGAGGAGAAGACCTCTTGAGTTTGAAGTGGGGGATCATGTCTTCTTGAGAGTGTCTCCGGTCACAGGTATCGGGAGAGCGATCAAGCGAAAGAAGCTAAGTCCAAGATACATTGGTCCGTTTGAGATTCTGGCAAGAATCGGGCCGGTGGCATATCGGATAGCCCTACCCCCGAGTTTGAGTAGACTGCATGATGTATTCCATGTCTCGCAGCTCAAGAAGTACCAACCAGACCCTGAGCATATCATTGAGTATGAAGAGGTTGAGTTGCAAGATAACTTCACTTATGCGATAGAGCCAGAGCGTATCATTGATCGAGAAGAGCGGCGGCTCAGGCATCGAAGCTTACCGTTTGTGAAGGTGGTCTGGAAGGGAATGTCACCAAGGGAAGCCACTTGGGAGGCGGAAGCGGACATGAGGAAAAGATTTCCTGATTTTATGCCCCAAGATGTGTAGCAAATTTCGAGGGCGAAATTTATTGAACGGGGGGAGAATTGTAATATCCCAATTTTTGATTATGGGTTAATCATGATTATTATGGATAATTATGAATTTAATTGGAAGTATTATGTGTTTTATGGCAATATTAAATTAATATGTCATAATTACTGAAAAATTGGAATAATGGAAATATTGGCCATAAGTGGTAATTAATGGAGAAATTAATTACTAACTAAGAGAAAATGGGATGTGTGATTAAAATGGCTAATGGAGAGATTAAAGTAGCTAATTGGGTGCTTATTGTGTGAGAGCCAATGAGAAGAAGACATGTGGCAAGTTGGCTTTTGTGTGTGTAAGAGAGAAAAGTCAAAGTTCTTTTTTTAGCATTTCTCTCTCCTCTCTTCCCCTTTCTTGCGCTGGAAAATCTGAATTGGGAAGGAGTGTGATTATTTTCCCTTCTTCATCACTCTTCCCTCTCATTTCTCTCATTCTTGCTCTCTCTCTCTCGTCAGCCATGGAAGGTGAAAAGGAAGAAGGAAAAGCTTGATCTTTGGGTAAGTAAATGCCCTCCATTGCTCAATCTCCCTTCATTAAAGTTAATCCTTGAGTTAAGAGCTACATTTCTATGGTTATAGTTTTCCATTTGGTGTTGGTTTGAGACTTCAAGAAATTGTGGAGGTTGGAGAATCAAGAAGCTACTTTGAGAAAGTTGTTAAGGTGAGTTTAAGAAACCTTTCTATATAAGTTTTGTGCCAAATAATTTAGCTTGGAAATTCTGGAAATTTGGCTTGGAATTTCGAAAATTAGGGTCTTGTGGTGTTTGAATTGTTGTTGTCATGGAATTAGTGCCTTGTTAAGTGTTTTGAATGAATGGTATTGAATTGAAGCTTAAAGATGAAGTTTGGGAACTTTATGTTGGTTTTGTGCATTGGGCAAAAACAGGGCATGTAATTGGGTTGTGATTTTGGTCATTTTGAAGTCACCATTGTGTTCCTTGAGTGATTTTGTGTGGGAGAAGTGTTGAATATGAATTTTGAACCATTGGGAACTTAGTGTTAAAAGTGGCAAGTTTTGGTTGTAAGAAACTCTGTTTTGGCAGTGATCTTACATGGACGTTTTAAAATAGCAAATGGTGTTGGAAAATTGTGAAACTTTCCAGTCTTAAAGTTCACATCTCAAGCTTCAAAATGGACATATGTTTTGTGTCATTTCGATTTTTGGGCTAGGAGTTATGACTGTCCAAAGTTTGATGTTAAATCTGGGTGCAATTCTGGAATAGTGTGGACTTTTCTTGAAATCTGTATTTTTGTGGTGATTTCCAGTGATGAGCCATATTTTTCCATGAAAGAGGACTTAAATACCTTTCATTTGGCTTTGGGATCACCTCATTTCGATTTTTCTAGAATTAGTTATGAATTTTCGAAGTTGCCTTGGCTGCAGCAGAAAATTCTTGGCTGCAGCGCAAAAGCTTCTGTGAACGTTCTGGCCGCAGCCAGAAAATTCTTGGCTGCAGCCAGAAACTTTCTGTGCTGTTTCTGGCCGCAGCCAGAGGTTTTTTTGGCTGCAGCCAGCCCCTGTTTTCAGCACCTTGTGATTTTGAAAAGTGGTTTCCAGCCCGATGTTTCCCAAACTTTTAGGGCTTTTATTAGAGCCAATTTTAACTACTTAAAGGACATAAATGATAACCAAATCTAAGTATTTCGAAGACAATTGAGTGTTGGAATAGAGAATAACTCTTCGTCCCTAATCATAATTATAGGATACGACATTTGCCCTCCTCGGGAGAGACCGGCGCTAGGACACGCCCGGAAGGACTCAGGTAGTGACTCTTCTCTCACATATTGTATGATGTCTTGGCATGCATAACTTGTCGTTGAGCTTGTGAAATGTGTGCCATGGTACATTACGGCGTGAGCACTTCAATGTGAGCCGTATAGGGAGTGACAGTGGTCATCTCTAGGTCGGCCGTTGAACTGCCGTCGTAAATGTACATGGATATTTGTGAATCCGACCTGTGGGTCGGCGTTTGTGAAACCAGCCGTGGGCTGTGTGTGTGTATTTTGCCTATGTGGCTTGTGATTATGATATGCTTTATATGGATCCCAGCTGTGGTGAATTATACTGTGTTGATTGTGGTGATGCAATACAGCGTGAGCAATTCAGCGTGAGCAATCGTAAGGGATGACATGTGTCATACTAACCATTGCCGTTGTAACTGCCGTTGTAGTTGCTTGTTGTGAATAATGATTGGCTTACATGCACTATTGTTGTACATTATATGATTGATTTGTTACTACGGGGATTCTTTAGAATCTCACTCTCCCAAAATTAACCATTTTAGACAGGGCTGAAGGATCGAGAGGCAAGCGGGCGACGAAGAGTAGTTAGAGCTCCTGTTTAGGAGCATATTTTGGGGTTAATGGTTATCATGTATATCTTTTGGATATTTTTGGGAAACAATTGTGTATATTGGGATTGGTAGTAGATTTTGTGTAATCCCCAAGTTAAGGGTATCGAATTGTGGGCTTTGTGCCTTTGTAAATCCCTTATTTAATGAATGGAACCCGAGTGTGTCGGGAATTTGTTTATACTCTGATATTTGTGAATGAAATCAACTTGTACAGGCCATTTAGTATTGAAATGTGAATATGAGACCGTCATGAACATGTTTTGTAAAAGTTTTTGTAAGCTCGGATTTTGGGAAGTTTAACTTCGTTTAAGTCCCAAAATCTATTACGGTCTCTAATTCCACATTAATTACATTTTTACGAACTAATCTCGGCCTTAAGCGTGAAGGGGGTTACACGAGTGAGCATGGGCATGCTCGAGTGTGGGTGCATTTAGTACTATGGGTGAGCATCTCAGGTTATCACTCGTGGGTGGATTGTCAAGAGTGCGCGTGGGCACTCGCGAGCATTGGGAGGTCACCCGAGCACTAGGGCTTGTGCTCGAGTGCACTTGTTGTTGGGAAAGTGGGGTTACTCTCGGGTAGTCACTTGCTGAGCCTCACCTCTTGGTGCTCGAGTGCACCTAAGGTCATTGCTCGAGTACAGCCTCTTGTGCTCGAGTGAGAGGGTATGATATAATAGGGTTTGCTCTTGGGCAAACACTTTCTGAGGTCCACTCGCTGGTGCTCGAGTGCTGATGGGGGTGTCACTCGAGTGAGACTCCTTTCACTCTAGTGAGCTAGCCCAAAATTCAAAAATTCTTCCAAGAAGGAAGGTCTTCGGGGTAGCTTCTCTTAACCCTTTAGGTATATGTTTAGACCTAAAATAGTCACCTAAAGAGTTCAAATGATAACCAACTTAAAGTATTATAGAAATAAAAACTTGGGAAAGAGATTGACCGGTTGTCCTTAACTTGGTTTACAGGATTTGATATTTGCCGCCCTCGTGAGCCCGCAGTGCCAAGAAACGTCAAGAAAGGATCAGGTAGTGACTCTCTCTCTTATACTATGTGTAATGCACTGTATATGTGTTGTATCACTGTTTTATGATGATCTTTGATGCTGCTGCGGTTACAGCTGGTGATAGCTGTCGTTTACAGCGCAAGCTGTCGTCATTGTGATTACAGCGTAAGCTGTCGTGATAGTGATTACAGCGTAAGCTGTCGTGATTATGATTACAGCGAGAGCTATCGTATTGTGTATACAGCCGTGAGTGTTGTCGTGTGTGGTGAAAGCCATGTATCTTTGAGTTGCTGCTACTGCTGCTGTTTGTGATTTATATACATACTTTGTGTTTATGCATTGTGTGAGTGATTTGTTACTACTGGGATTCTCTCGAATCTCATTCTTTCCTATGACTAACATTTCAGACAGGGCGTGTGGCTCAAAAGAGAAGAGGCCAACCCGGAGCAATTAGGACCCTTAAGGGTACATTTGATTTTGTAGATCTTGGTTATCCATTTTGAACTTGGGATTACTGTATATTTTGAGATATGAATATTATATTCGATTTTGGTTGTGTAATCCCCTAGCGGAGACTTATAAACCCTCAGGTTATTTATGTTTAGAACCCCGGAGTTGCCGGGGATTTGATTATACACTCTGATATGAATGAATGTATATTAACTAAGCAGGTAATTATATTCGAACATTGAAATTGAAGCCAGGATGGGAAAAAGATTTTGAAAGATGTTATGAAAATCCTACGGTAAGGCAGGTAGTTAAAAATGAGTTTAAAGCATCCGATGGTCTCTAATCCGATTTAATTATGTGTTATCGAATTATAATTACGTGTTAAAAAGCAGGGGGTTACAAAATACAAGATAAATAAAGCTTTCTTGGATCATAATCATCCTCTTCAGCCTCCTGAAGTTGTTCACTTGTTTGCATCGTTTCAGGAATTATTACCAGCTCAATGTTATGAATTAGAAAATGCTGAAAAAGCTGGAATTAGTTAAAAAACAGCATTCAATTTGCAAAGTCAATATGCAGGAGGTTGAACCAATTTGGGATTTACAAGAAGTGATGTAAAGAATTATCTTAACTCAAGAAGGCAACGAGCCATGAAATACGGTGATACCGGATGTATATTTCAGTATCTTGAGAAACAATTAGCAGAAAACCCATCATTTTTTCATGCTCACCAAATGGACTTAGATGAGCAAGTGACAAATATATTCTAGGCTGATGTGCGTATGCTGGTCGACTACACTTGCTTTGGAGAATTTATTTCTCTTGATATAACTTATTGCACGAATTGTAATCATAGACCTCTTGCAATTTTTTCTAGCTTCAACCATTACAAAAGAGGGGTGATATTTGGAGTGGCATTGTTATATGATGAGACTGTTGAGAGTTTCAAATGGCTTTTTGAGACTTTTTTGTGTGCACACAAAAGTTTAAGGCTACTCATTGTTTTTACTGACCAAGACATTGCTATGTCACGAGCATTACAAGAAGTGTTTCCAGATGTAAAGCATGCCCTCTGCACCTGGCATATTTCAAGGAATGCAATGAAGCACCTCCCAAACTCAATGGTTAATGATTTTAACCACTGTATGTATAATTGTTGGGATGAAATTGAGTTTGAAGAATGTTGGCAAAAATTATTATCAAAACAGGATATGACAAAAAACTCATGGTTGATATCTATGTAAAAAATAAAAGAAAAATGGGCAGCATGCTATATGAAGAACTAAAGGACATTTGGCATGAGAAGCACACAAATAAGTGAAAGTGTCAATGTATCTGTCAAAGGTTGCAAATATGTTAAATTGGATATCAATCGATTCTTCCAACAATTTGAACAGGTTTTGGAGGATAAGCGTTATAATGAACTAAAAAGTGATTTTGAGTCACTTGACAAGTTGTCAAGGTTGATATTGCAGAGTTCAAATATGCTTCGTCAACTTTCATATGTGTATACTCGCCCATTTTTCACTTGTTCCAACGCGAATGTGATCTTTGTGATGCTACATGTATAAAAGAGAGAAGAGAAAGAAAGGTCATTGTAGATGAGAATGATGATGTTGTCGTGTTTGATTATGTGATTACTATGGACAGATGTAAAAGGGAGCATAGGTTGACATATAATCCTTCAACAGAGACAATTACCTATAGTTGCAAAAAGTTTGAATGAGTGGACATATTATGTTGTCATGTATTGAGGGTTTTGAATGAACGTGATGTCAAATTACACCTCAAGAAATATATAGTAAAGAGGTGGACAAGAGAAGCAAGATGTGGTGTTGTGTATGATCATAATGAAAAATAAATTGAAGTTGATCCTAAATTACAAAGATCAAATCGGTATAAATAGTTGTGTCCCCTACTTGTTAAATTAGCTAATGATGCATCAAAAAGTCCAGAGGCATTTTCTCTTGTTCATGAGGGCGTGTTGGAACTAAGTAAGAAATTGGCTGAACTTCACATCAAATATATATCCAATGATAGTAATGGTGGTGGCAAAGTTATTGGCTTGAAAAAGAGATCAAGTAGAAATATAAGTAAACGGATAAAGAGTTCTATTGAAATCAGTCAAAGAAGAAGGGGAACAAAAGCCTCTTCAAGTTTCACAGGTATACTTTTTCTCAGTTCAATTTAATTTTTTTAAGATGCTTATTATATATTTATTAATTTTTTTCAAATGTGTTTTAGGGACACTATAATGAATTCCAAGTACAACATGATAACATCATGTTGGATAACTCTCAATCAAGTCAAATGACTTTTACAAGTTTGTTAACAGTATGTCATATGATGTTAGACAACATTATCAACTACTTGTTTATCTAGGAAATATATATTGAGACATTCTTTTATATTTCTTGATTGTAGGCACCACTTGACTGTGACATCACATCACTTGAAGCACTAGATTTCAACCAAACATGCAATTCAGGTAATCATAAAGAATGATGATAATGGAAGAACATAACTTTGTCACTTTTATTGAAATCTGAAATTTTTTACATATCATTGTCTCAATTCAAGACAGTCAATAATTTCAGTACTCTCACTATATTTATTAACAATACAAGGTTACATTGTGTTACAAATACAGATTCAATGATTGGCTTAAATCCTCCTGCATAAAGCCTCTACTCCAACTTATTTTGTGAACCTCCTTTGTACAACTTTTGGCTTCCTTTGGGCTGCTCTCTTTTTTTGGTCAAGTAAGCTCATTATTTTGTTCTCTTGTGTTGCTCTCTAATTTGATGAAGAAAGCTTATTGTAACCTGTCATAAAACAAAGCTAAGAAATAAGAAATGTTTCATGTTTGTTACCACCAAATGTTTCATGCCAATCTGTTTCATGATTGTTTCCATTGCACTTGTTTGGAATGAGAAATATTACTTGTTACCACAGAACACCTATGTTTATCAGTTTACAGATATGCATTAATTTGTTCAGATAGATACCAACAAGAAAATGTACACCAACAAAAACTACAACCAGCAAAAACACCTATGTTCATCTGGTCACTGTAATAAACTCATCAGTTTACATTGTGTCAAATATGCAGCACGGGTATGCAGACGAGTATAATATACAGTAATCATGTAGGTGAAAGAAATGAGTACACAAACATAACAAATGAATGATGGAATTGCCCTTGAATATCCAATCTCCATCAGAAATTCGCATATGTGAATTCTTGATTTGAATTAATATAATTCATCTAAATTGCTTATCTAATCTCACCATCAGGCATATAAGCAGTCAATAACTGATAAAGTTAATTTTGAGCTAACTCTTCCAATCACAAGGCTATTGTGTTATATCCAAGTTGATACATAATAATGAAATCCTAAGAGGTGAATCATGTTAAAATATATCAGAGAAAATGCATGAACTAAATTAAATTAGAGAGAAAACAGATCCAACAATAATGATTAATACAAGTGATCCCCTACTTCTAGGAACCCCAAAGAATAAAGACTTCATCATGAACTAAAAGTTCAAAAACCATATTTATATTCATAAAACTAATACATTTAGAAACCATATATTTATATTCATAAAAAAGATGTAATCACTCAAAACTAAAACCCCACCTTGTGCATCCCAAGATAAAGAAGTTTCAACACAAACACCTTAGAGCAATAAAGTAAAGCCTTAGACACAGAGAACTAGCTATAATAGGAGACAAAATATATGTTTCAATGTAATTTAGTATGCAATATGATTTCTGATTTGAGGATTAAACATGTGAGAAATACAATAGGAATTGAGCGAGTTTGTAAAACCAGTGAAAGTAGAAAGGAAGTAATGCAAAGATTACATCTTGGAGAGCTTGTTGGGAGCACCACCAGTGACTTTAGCGACACGGAGCAAAGCAAGCTCAGCTTTCAAATCCTTGAGCTGGCTCAGCAATTCTTTCTTCGATTTCTACCTGAGCTTGTGAACCTTAATCCTCGCTGGGGCATATCATTTCTGAATCAGACAAAAACAACATTAGAGACACAAGAAAAACAAATTGATGAGAATCTTCAATTCTGAAGGAGGGAGAAGAGATTAGAATTAGATTACCCATCGCTATGCGTGTCGCCAAGCGTTGCAGCACAGATCGGGATTTGGCTTGCATAGGAATCTGTCGATGGTTCCCTTTCGTTTTTGTAAGGTGAAGGTCCAACGGCCCAGATTACAATCAATGGAAGGCTGAGATCTCACTTGAAATGAAGCCAAACGATGTCGTTTAAGGAAAAGGACAGGCATCGGATCTAGAGGCAGCGAACGCAAGCCAAATCCATATTTAAGACTCCCAAATAAAAAGAGAATAAGTCTACCTCATGAAAAAAAGACTTTGGAAATTAATTATTCCACTTCAAAAACAAATATTTTTTTAAAACAACTATTCAAACTATATTTTTTTACTTTTTTGTTTTCAAAACTTATTTTTAAAGACAATATAATAAAAACTATTTTGAAAACAACAAAAATGAAAACAGAAACAAACAATCCCAAGCTTTTTGATGTTTCTTGTTGTAACTCTTGTTGTGAGTTAATGAATTCCAAAATTCATTAAAAAAAGTATATAAAAAAAAAAAAGGAGTCAAGGGCTGTTTTCATTGCTTTTCATCACAAGGAGCCCAGGACCATTCTAATAAAATTATTTTCAATATAATTTTTTTAAGTAAAAAATTGAAGAAAAAGCCTTAGGACCAATCTTCTTAAGAGGTAGGACGAGGATAAGAAAAAAACAAAGCAACAAGGGCATAGGCTTTTTGGGCAAAAAACAAGTACATAGTTGGAAATTATGAAACTGGAGGAATCAAATTGAAAAACCATTTGATTCTCCAAACGTCATAGATCATATATATGAGTTTTGTTAATGTTCATTATTCATTTGATGTATTGAATGTCACTACACCTAAAAAAGCCTCAGTTTAGTTACCTACTCTTTGTGATTAGATTAAATTAAATATGGATTGGATGGTGCTATGTTTGCAACAAACTCCAAGGCTAGTTGTGGTGGGGATATAAGAGATAATGAAAAACAATGGATAGCCAGTTTTATGCAAGTAATTGGAAGAGATGGTGTATTTGAAGTAGAAGAATGAGATGTTTTTAATAGGTTAAGACTGGATTGAGAGTTAAGATTAAAAAATGTTGCTCTGGGGTCAGATGCCAAGAATTTAATTGATATGTTAATGGCCAATAACAAAACGACATCGTCAGCTTTACTGTTCTTGCATATTCATAGTACGGTTAGGTTTGATTGGACTTCACAAATGTGTCATATCTTAAGAGTAGTGCCAGAAAAAAAAAGGTCGGTCTTTCAAGAGCTAGGGCTTAAGTTTAAAGAAAAATAGTAATTTTTCGAGGCCCGACTAAAGAGTATAAGGGTCAAGGCCAGTCCTATAGGGCTAAAGCTATTTTTACTATTTTTTTCAATTTTTTTTTAAATTACAACAATAAAAGTCATAATTTAACATAATTGTTCTCAAAATTAGAGTGTAAATGGTACGTATCATGAAACAAACAAACACAGTTACTAAGTCATAATTAAAGGTAAATTATTGTTCACATACCACAATTACAAATAATTAATGAGAAGACTTAATAAAATTAAAAATATTTCTTATAAATATGTTTTGAAAAGTGTAAGTAGTCAAGAAAATAAACAATACAAGATATAAACAAAACAATCACTAAAAAATAATTCAAAAAATATAAAATTGGTAAGAATATTTGTAAAATAAGAAATATCTTTTTTAAATTTTTAATTTTTAGGATTCTTAATACAAGATATTCTTTTGAAACTTAATATTAAAAAAGATAATAACAACTAAATATTTGTAACATAATTAATAAAGTATAAAAAATCAATAATATTATTATTATATAAATAATTTTTAAAAAAAAATATACGGGCCTAAAAGGGTTGGCCCTTGACCTTACAGAGCAGATCCTTTTAAACTTACTTTTACTTTTGAGGAAAAAATCTTAAGCCCGACCCTTACAAATTCATGACTTAAAAAGGCAGGCCTGACGGATTCAGTCCTTTTTCCCAACTCTATTCAAGAGAACAAAATAGCAGGGTTATTGAACCCGGACCGGAAAGGCCGGTCTGGCCCGAAAACCGGCGAACCGGCCGGTAAACCGATCCGGTTCCTGGTCCGGTCCGGGTTTGTATTTTAAATTTTTTTTAATTTTTCCTTTAGAATTTAATACTATAAGTCTAAAATTTTCAATTTCTCACTGGTTTGGTCCCGGTTTAGCTCCGGTTTGGCTCTAGTCTGACCCACTGACCCTTAACCCACTACTCCGACCGGTTTAATACCCAGTCTGAATTTTAATACCTTACAAAATAGAATTGTTGATGCTTTAGCAAAGAAGGGGTTGACAAGTATCCTTATTGAAATTGGAGTTCCCTTATTGGGTTTGATAACATCAAAAATAATTTTTGGGTCTAGGCCATATTGAAATTGGAGCCCCCTTATTTGGTTTTGTTTATTTTGTCAAGGCATTTAATAGAATTTTCCCTTTGTTTATTGAATTTTATAGCACCTTTAGTGCATATTTGGATTAATTTTTATGATTTACGAGATAAAAATGTAGGAAAAATTTTATCTCGACTTAAAAAAAGGATTTATAAAACCATGGTTTTGTGGTTTCCCAACCACTCACTTAGTGTGTTTGGAACAGCGATTGCAAAAGTGACTTTTTCCAATTTGACTTTTGCAATATTATTTTTAGTAAAAGCCAGATTATGTAATGTGATTTATGTTTGGATTGGTGGTTGCATAAATAATTTTTACAAAAGTAAAACTTCTTTGAATTGACTTAAGTACTAGTAACTTTTGTGATATTAGTAAGAGAAAGTGGGTGAAAAAATATTTAAAAAATCAAGTAAATATTTAAAAATTACTTTAAAATATTATATGCTACTGGAAAAATATTTTAGAGTGGGTAGAAATCAATAAATCAGTATTCTAATTTTTGGGTGCTCTTTACTATTAAAAAAATACATTAAAGGTAAAATTGTAGTCAGTCTCTTGAGACTAGGTGCAACTGAAAATATATTTTAAAGGGTTAAAAGTACAAAAAAATATTTTAAAGTAATTTTTGGGGCTGAAAAAGTATATTAAGGGTAAAATTGCAATCAGTCTGATAGCATACTGAGCAAAAATGAAAAAATATTTTAAGGGGTTAAAAGCACAAAAAAATATTTTAAAGTAATTTTTGGAGCTGAAAAGTATATTAAAGGTAAAATTACAATCAGTTTGATAATATACTGGGTACAACTGGACAAAACTTGATTAAAAACAGAGAAGTTAATCTAAACATGAATGCTGATATATATTATGACAGAAATGAGACTTGCCATTCTTGTACTAATTTTCCTTTCATTTTTGTAAATGAGGAGGGTGATGAAGAAAAGAACATAATTCCATATAAAAAAAAAGAACATAATTACATAGGATTTGGACTATTCTCACAAGCTTGATTGAAAAAAGCTTCAACTGACTGAACTAAGTGTGTGTTTGGGGGGGCATTTGATCCCCCAATTGAGCGTTTGAGCTAATAAGCTCAATAGCCCAACTGAAAAAAATGCAGTGTTTGGTTTCACCGGTGAGCAATCGAGCTTAATTCTATTTTAATAGCTTTTACCCAGGGTTGTTAAACCCGGACCGGACCGGCCGGTCCGGCCCGGGAACCGGCCGATAAACCGGTCCGGTTTCCAGTCCGGTCCGGGTTGGTATTTTTTTAAATTTTTTTTTTAATTTTTCCTTTAGAATTTTATACTATAAGTCTAAAATTTTCAATTTCTCACCGGTTTGGTCCCGGTTTAGCTCCGGTTTGGTCTCGATTTGACCCACTGACCCTTAACCCAGTACCCCGACCGGTTCAATGCCCGGTCCGAGTTTTAATACCTTGCTTTTACCATAAGCTCCATCTCTTAGCTTTTACTGATTTAACTTTTGGGGAGAGTGAGAATGGTTAAAATATTTTTTCAGTTGTGTCCAGTGTACTATCAAACTTATTACAATTTTACCCTTAATGTACTTTTTTTGCTACAAAAATTAATTTCAACTATTATTTAGTGCTTTTAACCCTTAAAATATTTTTTCAACTGTACCCAATGTGTTATCAGACTGATTGCAATTTTATCTTTAATGTACTTTTTTAGTTCCAAAAATTATTTTAAACTTTTTTTTGGTGTTTTTAACCCTTTAAAATATTTTTCCACCCACTCTCTCTTACTATTATTACAAAAGTCACTTGTACTTAAGTCAATCCAAACAAGTTTTATTTTTACAAAAGTAATTTTATATAATCGCTGTTCCAAACATAAATCACATTACACAATCGAGCTTTTACCAAAACTAAAATTATCAAACGCTAAATTGAGAAACTCTATTTTTCCCATCGCTCTTCCAAACACACTCTAAGATTATCAGACTTATTACAATTTTACCCTTAATGTACTTTTTTTGCTACAAAAATTAATTTCAACTATTATTTAGTGCTTTTAACCCTTAAAATATTTTTTCAACTGTACCCAATGTGTTATCAGACTGATTGCAATTTTATCTTTAATGTACTTTTTTAGTTCCAAAAATTATTTTAAACTTTTTTTTGGTGTTTTTAACCCTTTAAAATATTTTTCCACCCACTCTCTCTTACTATTATTACAAAAGTCACTTGTACTTAAGTCAATCCAAACAAGTTTTATTTTTACAAAAGTAATTTTATATAATCGCTGTTCCAAACATAAATCACATTACACAATCGAGCTTTTACCAAAACTAAAATTATCAAACGCTAAATTGAGAAACTCTATTTTTCCTATCGCTCTTCCAAACACACTCTAAGATTATCAGACTTATTACAATTTTACCCTTAATGTACTTTTTTTGCTACAAAAATTAATTTCAACTATTATTTAGTGCTTTTAACCCTTAAAATATTTTTTCAACTGTACCCAATGTGTTATCAGACTGATTGCAATTTTATCTTTAATGTACTTTTTTAGTTCCAAAAATTATTTTAAACTTTTTTTTGGTGTTTTTAACCCTTTAAAATATTTTTCCACCCACTCTCTCTTACTATTATTACAAAAGTCACTTGTACTTAAGTCAATCCAAACAAGTTTTATTTTTACAAAAGTAATTTTATATAATCGCTGTTCCAAACATAAATCACATTACACAATCGAGCTTTTACCAAAACTAAAATTATCAAACGCTAAATTGAGAAACTCTATTTTTCCCATCGCTCTTCCAAACACACTCTAAGAGCTTTTAACCAAATGAGCTTGTGGGACCATAAGCCAAATCTGAAAATCACCCATCCAAACACTCTACTCAAAGGGCTGACCTTTGACCTTATAGAACCGACCCTTTTAGACTTACTTTTACTTTTGAGGAAAAAATCTTAAACCCGACCCTTACAAATTCAGAACTTAAAAAGGCAGGCCCGACGAACTCGGTCCTTTTTCCCGACTCTACTCAAGAGAACAAAATAGAATTGCTGATGCTTTAGCAAAGAAGGGGTTGACTAGTATCCTTATTGAAATTGGCGTTCCCTTGTTGGGTTTGATAACATCAAAAATAATTTTTTGGGCCTAGGCCGTATTGAACTTGGAGCCCCCTTATTGGGTTTTGTATATTTTGTCAAAGCATTTAATGGAATTTTCCTTTTGTTTATTGAATTTTATAGCACGTTTAGTGCATATTTAGATTAATTTTTATGATTTATGAGATAAATATGGAGAAAAATTTTTATCTCGATTTAAAAAAAAGATGTATAAAATTATGGTTTTGTGGTTTCCCAACCACTCACTTAGTGTATGTACAACGATTGCAAAAGTGACTTTTTCTAATTTGACTTTTGCAATATTATTTTTGGTAAAAATCAGATTATGTAATGTGATTTATGATTGGATTGGCGGTTGTATAAATAACTTTTATAAAAGTAAAAATTTTTTGGATTGGCTTAAGTACAAGTGACTTTTGTGATAATAGTAAGAGAAAGTGGGTGAAAAAATATTTTAAAAATTACTTTAAAATATTATGTGTTACTGGAAAAATATTTTAGAGTAGGTAGAAATCAATAAATCAGTATTCTAAGTTTTGGGTGTTCTTTACTACTAAAAAAAATACATTAAAGGTAAAATTGTAATCAGTCTCCTGATACTTGGTACAACTGAAAATATATTTTAAAGGGTTAAAAGTACAAAAAGATATTTTAAAGTAATTTTTGGGGTTGAAAAAGTATATTAAGGGTAAAATTGTAATCAGTCTGATAGCATACTGAGCACAACTGAAAAAATATTTTAAGGGGTTAAAAGCACAAAAAAACATTTTAAAGTAATTTTTGGAGCTGAAAAAATATATTAAAGGTAAAACTACAATCAATTTGATAATATACTGGGTACAACTGGACAAAACTTGATTAAAAACAGAGAAGTTAATCTAAACATGAACGTTGATATATATTATGACAGAAATGAGACTTGCCATTCTTGTACTAATTTTCCTGTCATTTTTGTAAATGACGAAGGTGATGAAGAAAAGAACATAATTCCATATATAAAAAAAAAGAACATAATTACATAGGATTTGGACTATTCTCACAAGTCTGATTGAAAAGAGCTCCAACTGGCAAAGTGTCCTTAGCTTGGTAGGGCTGGGAAGAAAAAAAAAAGCTCCAACTGACTGAACTAAGAGCTTTTAACCAAATGAGCTTGTGGGACCATAAGCCAAATCTGAAAATCACCCATCCAAACACTCATTTTTGCTTTCTCAATTGGCAATTGGACTTCTGTCACTCAATCGGGCTTCTTGGGGCCTAAAGCCCTCCCCCAAACACACACTGTTTTGTTGGGCCTACGCCTTCATAGTTGGCCACAGAAGCCCAAACAAAACAAAATTAAGGGGAAAAAAAATGGAACCCTTCGGCTTTATCAGTACACTTCGTTCGTTGACTTTTGTCGGCTGCAACTGAAGCTCACTCTTCGCTCTGTTTCTCACCCGGCGACGCGAAACATAATCAAACGGTCATTTTCCCCAAATCACCGTTTCCTTCTTCCTCTTTTTCTTCTTCGAGCTTCGTCGTAGCACGCAGACCCTCTGACTCCGAGTTTCCTCGCCTCCGTGACCGTCGTCGTCCTAGCTTCTTGGAAAGTAAGAATGGCGTAACCATTCTTCAGCTTTGTATTGTGTATATTTTGTTCTAGGCCTCCCCTGTAACACAATCGGCCCCTTACTCTGTTTTGTTTCTTCTAAATGCACAAATTTAATTAGACATACTACGTAATAAAAACCGGAAATTTTTACTAGAACGATGTTGCCACATTCTATTGCCTGCGCCTCCAATCTATTCATAGTCCTGCCCCTATTAAATGTTTCATGTTAAGTATCTGAGTTTTTTCAGTCCAATGGTAGCTAATGTGAAGTAAATTCAGTGAGAAATCCCTAAAAGGGAGTATACACTGTTTTCCATATTCTGGATTGGTAGCGATACTGTTAATTATTTTTCAGGAACTCAATTAAGGGCACCCACAGCAGCATCAAATCTTTTGCCTTGGTGACGAACATTTGCATACTACAATCATGGCAGCCACACACCTTTTTTCTTTTTCTGCTTCACTTTCTAAAGCTCAAAACTACCATTTAAACCATAACCGTTTTAGCCAAAATCCAACTCTATCCCTAAAAAATACTGCTAGACCATGTCTTCTTAGAGCGGTTTTGTCCCAGAATACTGGTAAAACTTCAACACAGGACCCTAAGACAACTAAGTTTCAGCATTGTTTCTCCAAGTCTGAAGATGGATATCTGTATTGTGAGGGGCTTAAAGTGCAGGAAGTTATGGAATCAGTTGAAAGAAGACCTTTCTACTTGTACAGTAAGCCTCAAATTACTAGAAATGTTGAAGCCTATAAGTCGGCCTTGGAAGGCTTGAGGTCTATTATTGGTTATGCTATCAAGGCCAACAATAATTTGAAGATTCTGGAACATTTAAGGAGTTTGGGTTGTGGAGCGGTGCTTGTTAGTGGAAATGAGCTAAGACTGGCTCTTCGTGCTGGGTTTGATCCCACAAGGTTAGATTACAATGCGCTCATGAATGTGTGTACATGTGTTAATCTATTTGCACTTCTTTAGAATATTTTTGTTGCCAACAATCTGTTCGAGAATGCCATCTCAGCTCTGCACAACCTAGGAATTTTATTAATTGGTATTCTTCAGTAATTAATGGTTTTATTTTACTTTTTATTTTATATGTGTCAGTTACTCAGTTTGATTCTTTCATGATTTATGGATGAATAGGTGTATCTTTAATGGGAATGGAAAAATCCTTGAGGATTTGGTCCTAGCTGCCCAAGAAGGTGTTTTTGTCAATATTGATAGTGAATTTGACCTGGAAAACATTGTAGCAGCAGCTAGAATTGCTGGTAAAAGGGTTAATGTCTTACTTAGGATTAATCCTGATGTGGACCCACAGGTATTTACTGGAAGAGTTTTCTCTAAGTGATAAAGTATTGTTGCATGCTGCCTGTAGTTTGTTAAACTGTTTATTGATAACATGTTAATTTCTTCTCAAGTATGGCTAATAAATACCTGACTGAGGTGAAATCATATACGATAGAAAAATGGATGTGGTATTTTGGCCAAATTATAAAATGTCCTGCATGGACATTGATAAGATTGATATAGATTCTATGTTTAATAGGATATAGGAACTTAAAGTTTGTGAAACTTTTACCAATAACATGTTTAACCTTTTTTTTTTCAAGCATATGTCACTAATAGATACACCACTGAGATGAACATATGTACAAAAGAAGGCTTCCTAGAAACTCAATAAACGTTGGCTTTGCTGTTGACAACAGCAACAAGCCTTATTCCACTAGGTAGGGTTGGCTATATGAATTGCACAACGCCATTGTGCTTTATCGATGATCAAATATTTGGATATATTGATAATTAGCAGGCTCTGTTCAAGAAATTGAGTGCTCTCTTTGTTTTACCTCTCCTCCTTCACATGACTCAAAATTGCCTTCTCTATAGAAACAAACCAATTCTTTGGCTTTGCTTTCAATAGATATTGTATTTTCGCTAGGATTCTTGAATTCTAAGATTATGATAGGGACCAAGGTGGTATGGGTTGCCAAAGTCACACGTCGAGTGGTATGGGCTGCTTGATGGGGTATTTAAGTGCTTAGGATTTCCCATCTCAATAGCTAGTTTTTGAGGTGTGGTTCTTCAAGTTGCTTAGATGCCTATCATTTGGTATCAGAGCCGGTGGCCGGCAGACCGGAGAGGGCTACCAATGGAGGGTTCTGATCGACAAGGATGTCGAGTGAAGTGCCACCGAGACGTCGACTTTCCGGGTAGGGTGTATTGATAGGGACTAAGGTAGTATGGAGGTAGTATGGGCTGCTTGATGGGGTATTTAAGTGTCTTGGCTCTCCCACCTCAATATTGAGATGTGGTTCTCCAAGGTGCTTGGGTGCCTATCAGATTATCCTGCGTGGTCATTAATGTGACTGAAATAGATCAATTCCATTAGGAACTTGGAGCTGAAAGTTTTTATTTACCATCACATCTACTTGAGTTCTTGTTGGTGTATTAATGATAACATTTGCTGAAAATTCATCACTTTGCTCATAATTTAAATAATGTGAAGGATAAAAAAGCTACCTTTTTCACGATGGCTAATTGTTGTCCTATGATTTCTTTCTTCCTCAAATTGTCATAAATACATAAACTGAAACATTTGTCACATTATAAAGTCCTCTAACAATTGTAGATGCTCTCCTGTTGCTATTTATATTTTTTTAAGCCACAATTGTTTCCTCAAAACCGTGTTCATTTATTACACCTGAATATTGTGTACAAGACACAGTTGGCTCAGCTTTTATTTTTTTGGCCGTGACTATTGTCTCAACTTGAGACCTCTACATTCCCAGCTGTCATTTGACTATGCAAGTTCAGGTTTTAATTATGCTGACCTCTCAAAATCTGGCTCTACATTGATCTTTTGTTATTTTTTTAGGTGCATCCTTATGTTGCCACTGGGAACAAAAACTCCAAATTTGGCATTAGAAATGAGAAGCTTCAATGGTTTCTGGATGCTGTAAAGGAACATCCTAATGAGTTAAAGCTTGTCGGGGCCCATTGTCACCTTGGGTCAACAATTACCAAGGTTGATCCAAAATACTTCTACATGTTTCTCTGTCACCCCCCCCTAAAACCAACCAAAAAAAAAAAACTCTAAATTATGAGGAGATAAATATGGACTAAAAATTAAGAATACTTACCAAGTCATTATTATTATTATTTGATTTGCTTAATCATTTTTAACTGTTATTTTGTTATTCAGGGTGCTTTTTACAATCATTTTCTTCAGTAACCTTGGCACTTAAGTTTTATTGCTGGATAACTTAGTTTGTTTCTCAATCCCAGTCTAAATATAAATATTGAAGTCAATGTTGCACCTTTTTTTCCTTCTCTCAGGTGGACATCTTCCGGGATGCTGCTGTTATCATGGTCAACTACATGGACCAAATTCGAGCTCAAGGTTTTGAAGTTAATTATTTAAATATTGGTGGTGGACTTGGGATAGATTATTATCATTCTGATGCCGTCCTTCCTACACCTAGAGATCTCATTGATACGGTGAGGACTCAACATTGACATCTCTTCTCATCTTCCCATATTTAACATGATTAAAATTGCCACTCCTAAGAAATAAGGAATGGCTCGTAATTGATAAATTGGAACGCTTTATTTTGCAATTCACATATTTAGATTGCATCATCCTATATGCTTTGATATAGAGGCATTTGTGGTTAATTAGCCTGAAGAACTGTGTCTTGTGTACATTTGCTACAATAATATATAGATAATGAAATTTTGAGGGACATGATCAACATCATCTCTTGAGGCATATGTATGCTTCCCTACTGAATGGGAGTGAGCCATATAGGTTACTAAATCTGAGTGTCAGCTGCATTCTTGTTAGTAATAATCCATTTCCACATTTCTTATCTTCATATGTGCTGTGAGAAGCTTGCATATGCATATGTATTTTTGAGTTCATCTTTGGGTGTTACTAAATTAGCATATATAGAAGGGAATCTGTTACTGCTTAAAATTTCTAATTGATGCATAATGTGACAACCACTCCATGAAATCAGGTCTTTTCTGCTGCTGACATAGTAACAATAGTTAAATGCTTTTTGATAAGTGAAATGGTAGAATTTTTTTATTTTTTTTTATATTTCATTGCATACTTAATAATATCTTCCTGGCTATTCAATATTTCTGCACTAATCCATTGTATAGGTACGGGAGCTTGTCCTTTCACGGGATCTTAATCTCATCATCGAACCGGGGAGATCACTCATAGCAAACACTTGCTGCTTAGTAAACAGGGTGACGGGGGTCAAAACTAATGGATCTAAAAATTTTATTGTGATTGATGGAAGTATGGCTGAACTTATCCGTCCTAGTCTGTATGATGCTTACCAGGTAGTTGTTCAAGTCCACCTATGGCTCATCCCCAAATACATTGATTCTGATGTGGGTTTTTAATTTGTAGCTTGTTTCTCATTAATTCTTTTGGTACAATGGCTCCTCCTCTAACTTATGAAATGCTGGTAAAAGAATGTTGACCCTCTGGATGCATGTATTTTTAGTTTGGATAGGTTGCCACAATAGTTTTCACATTGATTCCTATACCTGTGGCCCGAACTCCCACTTTATGGGAGCAAATCAAGGGAAAGGGAGACATAATGATTCTCAGAAAAAGCCTTTGAGAGAGCTACTCCCAATTGAGCCCAGACTATGCTCAAATCTAACCCAATCAGAGCCATATATAGAATACAGAAGATGGAACAATTCTTGTATTCTATTTATTGCTTCTAAACATGGCTTTCTAGAAAAATGGACTGTGCAATGGCCTTTAGCCCAAGACTAGGAAGTTCGATGAAGATATCATATGCTGCCCTGGGTGCTCCAAGTGCCAATTAATTCTGTCTTTTCTTTTGATACAATTTCTTCTTCTTCCTTTTTTTAAATGTGGGCTTGATTTTTTGTTTGAAAAAAGAACACTCCGGAATTGAATTTTCATTGTTTAATTGCAGCATATAGAGCTGGTTTCCCCGGCACCTGAAAATGCTGAGGTGGCAACTTTTGATGTGGTTGGCCCTGTTTGTGAGTCTGCAGATTTCTTAGGAAAAGAAAGAGTACTTCCAACACCAGCTAAGGTAATGTAATGAATTGACCTGATAATTATTTAGTTCAGCAAAAATATTGTTGCTCAATCTGCACATTGTGATGATCATGATTCTTTCCAACTTAATTCAACTGCATGAATTGCTTTCATTTTGTAGGGTACTGGTTTAGTTGTTCATGATGCTGGTGCTTACTGCATGAGCATGGCATCAACCTACAATCTTAAGATGCGGCCTCCTGAGTACTGGGTACGGTTCTGTTTTGTGCGTAAAAATTATAATTATGATTGGAAAATGTATATTTGAAATGAAAATATAAGAGCTATTCGTTGGGGTGAATACCAGCTTGCTACTAATTTTACCGTGGAAGTGAACATTAGATAAACTATTGACTTGTCTACAGTGTTGTTAGCTTTATAATTAGGGATAATCACTTTGAGGTCCTTAAGGAATGAATTTGATAAACAAAAAGTATGAGTAACAAGTGAACAATATAGGCCTATTGTTATTTTCTGTATTAGAACCTGTTATTACATGTTATTTATAAGATTTTTTGGTGATTACATTTCATTCTTGGGGCCTCGTAATGATTTCCCCTTTCAGTTATAAATTCTGTGATGTTTGAGGTTCTAAGCTCTAAAGTTTACACCCTTGTAACCCAATTCATACCAAAAAAACCTTTTCCTGAAAATCACAATTTACCTTCATAGATAATATGGTTAATATACGATTTGTAAAATATTTTAGGTAGACGATGATGGAACTGTGGCCAAAATCAGACATGGAGAGACATATGAAGATCACTTGCGGCTCTTTGAGGGCCTTTGAGTGGAGACTTCATCATTCGGTGGGCTACAAGGCCTGAGCTTTATTTGTAGTGTTATAATAAAATGTTATTTTGAGATAGTTTATTCTATTCATGTTGAAATCTAATACTCTTAATTTTAAAAGCAGATTGTGCTTTTTGATCAATAGTCTGGCAATTATTTTTACATATTAATGTTTGTCATATTAATTTAATGGGAAAATCACATTCCGGTCTTAAGGGCAAGAAAAATATCAAAAAAATCATTGTGTAGATTCTTTTATTAAAAAAGTTCATAAGCTTGTCAATGACATAGATGGATTTGTCAATGACTACTCTATGATTTGTCAATATAATCACATACACTTTTCAATGAAAGCTGTTTTAGTCTATAGATGGGTTTGTCAATGATCATTTTATGACTTGTCAATGTGGTGACATATACTTGTCAACGAGAGCTGGTTTAATTAATATAGATGTTCTTATTAATAATCATTCTATAACTTGTCAATATAATAATATATATTGTTATCGGGAGTTATTTTAATTAACATATAAGAGCTTGTCAATGACCATTTTATAATTTGTTCATATACTTGTTAACAAGGTAAGTACTAAAGCCTCGAGGGGCTTAATTAACAGAAAAATCTACTACACTGAGATTTTTTTTTAGTATTTTTTCTAGTTCTTAGGACCTTAGGGAGATTTTCCCTAATTTAATTCTCTAGTCACCTGGAGGTAAGGTGATGAAAAAGGTAGTGTCTTTAGTCATGTCAAATGCCCTAAAATTGTTCAGTGGTTGTTTGCCTCCACTTAAAACAAAAATTCCTTTGCGCTTTATAAGTTCCGTATTTATATTATACGCAAAATCACTGAAAATAGGTAAAGTTAAAGGTCTTGTTTGTACCCCCCTCTTCTTGTTAGAATAATTTTATAAAATTGTTTTTTTGAACAAGTTTTGGGAAGAAGAAAGTAAAAAAAAAAAAAAGTTGTTCATAACTCAACTTCAATGAGCATGGGGACAACAGGTAGAGTGAGATTGGAAAGTAGCAGGTTTGGTGCTGGAAAATAGGGCTCTCTCCTTATTGCTCAATCTACAAAACAAAGAGGGGAAAAAAAGAAACTGTATAAATTTTTTTTCTTGTTTTATGTTTTTCAAAAACATCAAGTTTTTTTATTTTACAAAACTCTTGACTTTTTCTTTTGATAAAATGTTAAATTATATTTAAAATGAAGCAAAATTATACAGCTAAAGTTAATATAAAACGGTCTGGGGAATGAGGAACCATAAGTTCATTGGATTTATATAGAGAACAACTGGAAAAAGATAGAAGCAAGCCATTTAGATCGGAATAAAGGAGATTATTAAGCAGATTATTCTTATATGTGATGACAATAATGTGATTTAGGGAGGCAGCATTTGAGGAGAGCTTGAGGCAGTTTGGATAATCCAATGAAGCATTAATCTTAGATAAGAAATGCAAGAAAACTGAACAAGAAAACAAACAAGCCCAAACTCTCTTTTTTAATTTTAGGTGTACCCATTCTACATTCCAAAAAAAAAAAAAAAAAGGAAACCCTGGAATGTGGGATATATTTTTTTTTTGATTGAAAAGACGAGTTAATCTTGGTAAAAAGATCTACACATATTACATATTACACTTGACAGCCAAATCCGGAAACAGACAAACACAGTATCACCTAATGTCATGTAACATTTGCTGGGCGCAGTAGTCAATTGGCTTAACCATATAGCGCTGATCCTCGTCCATATTCAGAGCGTTCTTTGCTAACATATCCGCTCATCTCAGGGCTTCCTTGTTGGCATGAACAATTTCAAGTTTCGTGAAAGCGAATACCCACTTCCTAATATCCTCTATATCTTCCATATATGGATGCACAGGATTGCTAACTATAAATAGCAATTGTATGGCTTCCACAGAATATGAGTAAAGCTTGATCTTCTTGAAACCCATCTCATGGCAGACTTGTACTCCCATTTCGATGGCCTTTAGCTCTGTCATAGCTACTGGTATGCAGCCCAACTTCCTTTGGAAGCCCAAAAGCCAGTTGCCGTTGCTATCCCGAACAAGGCCTCCACAGCTTGCTTGTCTTTATTGAGTGCGTGCTCCACCCACGTCGACCCTAACATATCCTAGTGGTGGCTTGCTCCATCGCCCCTCCGGTTTGGTTGGAAAATTAAATAGTTGATGTTTTAATTTCCCATTCTCTACCTCCTCCATAAGCTGGTGTAGACACCTATATTGCAAACTTTGGGTTGAGACACATATTCCTTCAAACGCTTTTTTTACACCTATTCTTCCATATAGCCCAGCAAATTGTCCTGAAGACTTGCAGCCATGGCCACTTGGTGATTCTCTGACTCCTTGGTTCATGTGTCTCATTCCACCGTAGCCACCCCTGCAAATCACTAGAAAAGAAAGTATTATAGTATAAAGGGTTAATTAATGACATCCACTAATTTTTGGCTCTCTCAATCTCTCAAAGTGTGTAAAACTATTTTCTCACTTTGGCACTCAAATGGGCACTCTTTGCTCTCACCAATGTTTTTCTGCACTTGCAAAGTGTTTGTTGGGATTCTCTCATGGTATACTTGCCACATGAAATATTTCACTTTCTTTTGTATTGGCCACTTCTATAAGTTGTTCCACTTTGGACCTATCCCCTGCACATACTGGTCATACACCATTTTGTAAGCTGAGCTAACACTGAAATTGCCCTTCGATGAGGGTCGCCAATAGTAAGTATCCATGCCATTCAGTGTAGGTGGGGTCACCATCAGGATCTTCTCCACTACCCAATCCGGAAGATATATCTTCCACTTGTCAACATCCCAAGTACCATTAGTAGTCACAAATTGTTTCACTGTGGCTTCCGGTTCAAGGATCTGGGAGTTTCTTTCCACAAACTGCATCAAGGGTCTATTTTTGGGAGTCCACTGATCCCACCAAGCTCTGGTCGCAGCGCCATCCCGTAGCTTCTTACCAAGTCCATTAAAGAAAGTTTCCTAGACTTTTGTAATGCTTCCCTAAATGGCCGACTGCTTTGATTTTCTTCTCATGGTTGGTAGCATTCCTTCTCCACAATTGTACTTATTTCTCAAGCATCTAACCTAAAGCGCGTCCGGTTTGCATACAAGCCCCTAACAGAGTTTCATTATAAATGACACATTCTGGCATAGAAGATCTTTTATACTAAGCCTGCCAACTTCCTTTTCCTTTTTTACTAAATCCCATGCAATAAGATGTAGCTTGCGGCTATTCTACCCATGGTTCCAAAAGAAACCTCTACTCATTTTGTCAATATCCAGAATGATGTTTTTGGGAATGAGAAGGGTTTGTATTTGGTAATATGGGAGTGTAGACAAGACTAACTTGATTAATACTGCTCTTCCTGCCATGTTAAAAAAACGTCCCTTCTAACTGGATAGCCTCTCCCTGACCCTTTGTACTAAAGGAGCAAATGTTTGTCTGGTAGCTTGTTTATGAAGTAACGGGACACCCATGTATTTACCCAAGTTACATGTGAGGCTGATATTGAGCATCTTACTGAACTCATATGCCCTATTAAAATGCACATTCCAAGATACAAACATTTTCGTCTTCTGGAAGTTGATTTTATGGCATGATACACCGCAGAAGGTAGCTATAATGTCTCTTACCCCCTCTAGCTAGTCCTGAGAGGCTTCATAGAACAAAAAGAGATCATCTGCAAAGAATAAGTGAGATAGCGCTAGCCTTCTTCTGCTTAACTTCAGTGGTCTCCATTGCTTCTCTTCCACTGCTTTTGAAATAAGTTGGCCTAGTCTTTTTATACAGAGGATAAATAGATATGGGCTTAGAGGATCTCCTTGACGAACTCCTCTAGACGGTTTAAATTCTTCAGACATCTTACCATTTCACGA
Organism: Inga leiocalycina; assembly: GCA_963242795.1. Lineage (NCBI taxonomy): Eukaryota > Viridiplantae > Streptophyta > Magnoliopsida > Fabales > Fabaceae > Inga > Inga leiocalycina. The sequence continues at coordinate 78,323,090 of OY725322.1, forward strand.
TACCTTCATAGATGTCGATGTCACATACTGCATGATTAGTTGAACAAAGTTGTTGCTCAAACCTAGACTATGCAGATTGAACTTGATGAACCCCCAGTCTAGGCGATTGTACGCTTTCTCCATATCCACCTTGATTGCTATATAGCCCTTTCTCCTGATTTTTGTGTGCATAGTATGTATTGCTTCTTATGGTAGAATAATATTATCACTGCCCTGTCTTCCACTTATGAAGCTACATTGACTCGGTTGGACAAGATAATCCATGACACTCCTCAACCTGTTTGCAAGCACTTTAGTAATGATTTTGAAGCTGACATTACAAGAAAGCTAGGTCTAAAATCTTTTATCGTATATGGGTGCTCCACTTTTGGGATCAATACTACATTCGTCTAGTTAACGTCCTTAACTAAATCTGGGAATTGGAACACCCTATGAATCAAATCACAAATTTTAGATCCCATCACCTCTCACTGCTTCTGGAAGAAGTAGGGCTACAAACCATCAGGACCAGGGGCCTTAAAAGCTCCCATATCAAATGCCGTATTTTTTATCTCTATATTCACCCCTCTTTGAAGCAAATTCAGTTGGACATCATTTAAAGAAGGAAATGATTCTGGCCAATTTGTAACAGTAGGAACACATTGATCTTTAGTGTATAGTGTTTTGAAGAAGTCATAAGCTATATGCTTGAGAGAGTCTTGGTCGGTCACCTAAGTACCATTTTCATCTTGTAGAGCTTCAATAGTATTCCTTTTCTGTCTAGTCATTGCGGTGAAAAAATTGTGTTCTTATCACTAAATTGGAGCCATTGACACCTAGATTTTTGAAGCCATAAGAGTTCTTCTTGATTGGACACTTTATTATACTCTTTCCAAAGTTTCTTCTCAAGTCGTTCTAAACCCTGGTGATATCGTTGCTACTATTTAGTCCTATCAATACCCGCAAATCTCCTCAATATCTCTTTTTTCCTTCTTGGAATGTTGCCCACTACCTGTGAGTTCCAATTGGAGGCTTTAGTTTCAAAGTACTTTTTCCCTTCCATCCATTTCTTATCTTTCCATGCATCCTGAACTAGCTTGGCAAAATCATCTTCCAAATGCCATCCCGCTTGATAACGAAATATCTTGTCTCTTTCCCCTCTCTGATTCTGATTAGGCTTCGCCACCACCACAACTCTATGATCAGATTTGAACCGTAGATTGTTAGCAGCTTTGAATTGAGGGTGGGATATTTCCCATTCGATATTACAAAACACCCAGTCCAACCTCTCTTTAATGTCATGCCATTCCCAAGTGAATCTGTCACCCATGATAGGTACTTCCAGTAGCTTACAAACATCCAATCAATCCTGAAATTGGGCAATACTTTGTTGATTGGTGGGGCCCCTCCATATTTATTCGAAGGGTTTAAAATTGCATTAAAGTCACCTAATACTAACCAGGCCTTCTCAACCATCTCAACAATTGTCTTTAAAGAGTCCCACAATTGCATTCTTTTACTAGCTGTGGTATCTCCATACACAAAAGACACACAAACAGATTCATTAGACTTCTTTTCAACAATTCTGCAATGCATTAATTGGGTAGTAGAAGTCAAATATTCTACCGAAACATCCCAATCATTCCACAATACCCAAATGCCACATGCAAACCCGGTAGCTTCAACTCTGATCCAGTTATTAAACCCCAATTTTCTGATCACCTGTTCAGCTCTATTTCCACTTACTCAAGTTTCCGACAGTCCTATAACCCAGATATTATATTTCTTAACTACATCTTTCAGTGTTCGCGGAAACAATCTACCCCTCATTCTGCAACAATTCTATGATGAAATAATCATTAAATAGGTAATAAACAAACACACAGAAAACATAAGCAACATCACTTATCTAGAGGAATATTCCTCGCTATTGCCTCCCTTTTGGCGAGCTGTTCCTTCACATTTTCAAATGCCTTGCTTTGTTTGGTTTGAAGTTTCACCACGATTCTCCTTCCCTACATTGTCATTGTAATCACTTCCCATTAGTGGATTCATGCTCACCTCTGCCTTTTTACTTGATTTTTTCGAAGTCATAAGTTCCATCTCAGGGTCAAACCGAATAAGTGGTACTTCAGTCCCATTTGGTTTATCTGTCTCAGTTATAATGGTGGGTTCCGAGTTAATATTTCCACTTACTACATGATAGACTCTTTGGCCCATTTCTTTCCTTTTGTTCCTCACTTTTAGGCTATCCTGTAAAGGCCCATTTGGCTTGCTAGTTTCCCCACTTACATGGGCCTTTAATTGGCCTACTTTCACTTTTGGCTTGAAAATCTCCTCTCCCTTCGGTACATAGGTAGGTTTCAGAGTTTGTTAACTTTTAGCTTTACTTTTTGATTTTATCCATAATCCCAAATCTTGCTCCCTCAGCTTCTTATCTTCCTCATAAATCTCCATTTCCTTACCCATTCTGCCATCCTCTCGAACCTGTTCTCTTCCAGCTTGAATCTGACAGTTGGCGTCTCTCTCCTCCTCCTCAAGTTTTGCAATGGCAGCAAACTGTGCGGAGCCTATTCTACTCTCCTGCTTCTTGCCCATTATGTTCTGGCATCCGTACTCATCCAACCTGCGTCTGGGGCCATCCTTTCTTGAAAGCCGAGATTGATTTGACCCTCCGACATACATCTAGGGTCTAAACTCCTCACATTTCTCTGGCAAAGTGGATTCCGATGGGTTATGTGGCATTTCCAGCAACTGGTTTTCTTGATTATGTAGATTTCCTGTGTCGTTTGGCCTGCACATCCAGGGGCAAGTCTCTTTCTTGTGACCATATCTACCGCAAGTAAAACAAATAAGGTCAAGCCCTTCATACTCAATGTTAAAAATAGACGAATCTAAAATTACTCTTGGCACTAGTTTCTTCCGCAGGTCTATTTCCACACAAATTCTTGCATATTTACCCCTTCCCACTCTCTGATTATCATTTCCATTGGAAAAAGCATGCATATCTATTTTCAGTGTTTTCCCTACCATCTCCAAGCCTCCATATATGGTTTTTTGTGTAGTAGTGCAAAGGTATGTTTGGCACCCTAATCCATGTTGCAATGCGTCCCAATTGATTGTGAAACAGGTTAAAGTAGGGTGACCATCATTGGACCAATACACTATACTGGAACACTACCCAAGGACCTTCAAATAACACCTTATTGTATTTCTGCCCCCAGTTTTGGTCATCCATAAATCTGACAACATAGTAATTATTTGGCATATCCACCAAGTCAAAGTCATTGAAGCCCCATATCTTCCCCAGTTATTCCTTCAGCTTGTAATAGTTCACGCGTGCTCCCAACACTGTGATGATAAGTGCATTATTCCATTATTTACATCCCTCATTGAGCTCTTCCTGACTCAGCGGCATGGTTGGATAAACATTCATCAATTCCTTTAGTTCATCCAATGCTTTTGGATCGCTCAATTCTTTGTCCATCAAGTCGGAGAGCAGTGGGTCTTCCTCCATATCTGAGGATCCGTGTGCTATCCTGTTAAAACTGACGCTCTTAAAACCCAGTAAAGAGTCCCTGTATGAGACTTGTTTCTTTTCTGCAATCCCACTAATCTGTTCTTGGCGCAGATCACTTACCTCTTCTTCCTCCACATCGATCATTTGGTCTGACATAATACAGTCCTCTTTTTCCTCTTTCTTCGATTTTTTTGCTCTGAAATTTGATTCGCTGTCCAGGCTTGGATGGTCCGGTGGAATTTTCCAAACCGTGGCTTCCTCCATTGAAAGTTTTCCAAGTGGCACTTTTTCCAATAGAGAATTTACTGTTCACTCACTCCAGACTTTTTTTAGGTGAGCAATTCTTGGCTGTGGTATCTCTTACCTTTATTGGAATGTGGGATCTGATATGTGGTTGTGTTTAGGCTGATGTTCAGTTAATTGATGCTTTTCAAAAGGAATAATGATTTTTTTAATTAATTAAATAGTTACTGTCCCGAAAAAATCAACTACATAGTTTCTAATTGTTTAGCATGAGATAGCCTTTGATACTTACGTGGATTGCATGCATTAGTTTATTTTATGCTTTGTCCCATGAAGCTCTCCTATTTAGGATATGTTGCCTTTGAAAATTTTCTGAATACATGCTTAAATTTGTTTGATTAGGTAGATGCACATATAAAATCGGACAAGCGATTCTAAGGGAAAAAACGTGTACTATATTTATAGAATATATATATATATATACATATTATTGTGATTAGTTTGGTATATATGTACCTCTTTAATAGACGGAAAAGGTTAATATAATAATCAGTTAGTCCTATTTTCAGGTAGAGAATTTTTTTTCTTATTTATGAATCATATCAATAAATTCAAAATTTTTATATAAATGCACTTCTTGTTCACAATATAAGACACTTCAACTAATTTACGTGAGTCCAGAAATGACAGTTTACTCATTAAATCTATCTTAGCTTGAAAAGTTTTCCAACTTCATGTATATTAAATAAGATTTAGAAGGAGAGAAAAAAATATATATAAAAAGTCACATTGAAGTATTACTTATCAGGGCAAAATTGATAAATAAGTATTAATTATTCTCCAAGTAACTTGTATAGAGCATTATGAACCAAAGAGTTCTTCAAAAAGTGATTTATATTGTGGATGAGATGGAGTGTAATTTTACTCTTCATTTATTATTGGGTAAACTTTGTTTTCATGAATTAAATAGGGGTAAGGTTAAAAGATTATTATATTTTATGGCAGAATTAAAGTTTAATATTCTTTTTGATTTCGATGAAGCAGGTTAGGATGAAGTAAAGACAAGAGGAGTAATTTCCAAAAGCTGATATTAATGAATGTGTGTAATCGACAGTATATTATTTTTTCCATTCTGCAAAATACTTGCAAAAAATGATGAAATTGGGAGAAATACTTGCATGTTCTAGGAGTACCACCTTATCTATGCTTAGACTAATTAAAATACAATAACTTATTTTATTTTAATCCTATATGGTAGATGAATCATATGGATAAATTCAAATTTTATGATTTTAGGGATGATGGAAGAGAATTGTGTCTTTTGTTTTTCTAAATTAAGAAGTTTATGTTTTTTGAAATCATAAAATTTGAATTTTTCCATATGACTCATTTGCTATTTAATTAGGATTAAAATAAAATGAGTTATTATATTTTAATTAGTCAGAGTACAAGTGAGGTGGAGCTCTAAGTATATAAGTATTTCTCTAAAAATTATTATAACTTTTGATAAAGTTTATATCCAACATCATTTTTACATTTTAAATATATCGACTTTTCAAACTTATTACTAATCAAAGCCGCCAAAAATTTCTGTTCATGTAAACCCTGAAACAAGCCATGTTCGTAGTTGAATTGGTAATCGAAGAATTATTCAGTGATAAGTACACAAACATGTCAAAAGTTTAGTTTGAAAGCAAGTTCAACTTCATGGTACTATAATATTCCCTCCTATTCAATTTGCAGTTCAACCATTTCATTGGAATAAATCTTATATATCTATATATGTATATATATTAAGTGTTACTAAATCTAGAACTGGAGAAATACATGAATAGGTTATTGAGAATTATAAGCCGCAATGTCATTACAACAATTAACTCTTTTTGAGTAAGTTTATTAACCCTAAACTCTAGGATTAATGAGAGGTGAGGACTTACATACATTAACCTCTTTCATTTTGGGTGAGGATCCTACCATCCTTTACACTTTAATCCATACAATTAGACATCTATTTATATTATCTTACAATGATTAGCCACCTTTAACCACCTTATTACGATCTTAACTAATAAGAGTAAGGATCTCAACTAACTAATCATTTGATATCTCCAACATTAAGAGTAATTTTTTTTATAATAAGGTAAAATGTTATAATAGAAGTAAAATGAGAGTTCTACAAAGAAAAAAAGGACAAGAATTCAATCCAATTCAATTAAGTTGAAAGAAGAGGGAATTGTGCGCTGAGCATCATGGGACGTGCGCATAACTGCAGAAAAGGCCATATATCACGGTTATTTTTGATAATACATCAAGATTATGTATAGGAGTGTTATATATCCTTAACGCAAATACTTATCGGTTTCAAATCATGCTATATTTAGCAACATATAATAACCATTATGTATTGAGGCTTGATGAAATCATGATGGGTGTAATGCTGATATAATACATAATGGTTTTATTTAGAACTGTTAGTTATTAGTTTTTGCAGACTCTATCTACCTTTCCATTCTTGATGGTTATTCTTTTTAGCTGTTAAGTATTTAACAAAAATACTTAACATTCTTGTTTAGAAACATCGTTATTCGTATTTGCTGACTCCGCCTCTCCATAATTGACGGTGCTTCGCTTTAAATGTTAAGTATTTAGCGTTATATATTCATGAATTTGTGTTAGTGGTGAGAAGGCTTTAATTGTTGAAGAGATGATGTCCAGCCAAACAACATTCTGGAATGTAGATTTTTGAGTGTATCTGGAGTATAGATTCGTATTCTCAAGATTCTCACACGAACTGGATCACATAGGAGTCCAGCTAAAATACACAGTAAAATGCACTAGAGGGAGGAGAGAATGAGAGAAAAAAGTCCAGAGAATTTTTTTAGAGGTGTCAGTTATGTGTATATCCCACTCACACATAAAACCCACGTAACCAAAAATTGTTCCCATCAATTTGATTTAAATAATTGGGGAATATTGCCAACAAATACCCCCATAAAATTGGATATTAATACCCCATAAAATTGGATATTTTATTTTGGCTTCAAGGCCAATGAGTTTGGGCCTAATCCACCAAGGGTAGATCAAGTCCATTTCCCAACATCTCCCACTTACACTTAGTGGATTGAATATTGTGAGCCTTGTCTCTCTCTCTCTTCCTTCTTTCATACTAGGCGCTTTGCCGTGACCGCATCGAAATGACGTCACCTAGGTGCCTATACTAGCAATCCCTGTTATAGGACCAGCATAAGATAACCTTTCTTTGTGTAGTTTGAATTTAATATTATCCTTCAAATGATCTAGATTTATCAATATACACTTTCACGTGGCATATCTAATCCCTCTCAAGTCAAGATAAAACTTAGATCGCGTTCTTACATGCTTAGTGTCTACACTTATAAAATTATCAAAATTAATATCATAAAGGATATGTCTCAGACACAAGTATAGGTGTGTATATTCCAGGTAAACTTCCTTTCGCTCATATATCATTTTGATATGCGTCAACCGCTTTCCTAACAAAATACCTTAGATAGTATCCATCATGATCATATGATGAATGTTAAGGTAGTAGTCGCTGAAGTTACCTCCATGACAATGTCAAAGTCAAAGGATATCATAGAAGTGTTTAACCTTCTTGGGACTCACACAGCGGTAGAGCAGGGATTTATTCACTTGCTTCCCATTTGCTGTTCTTTCGCACATGTGGTATGAATCACATGCTACGGTGTTACTCTTACACTATAAGAGCGTACATCATTATGAATCTCATTTTTAGCACCTTACAGATATAAGTTTAGATACTCCCAGTATCTAAACCTAAATTCTTCTACTTCACTTATCTCTCATGACGTTAATGTTGAAGAATTTGTTGTCTAGCAATAGGCATCATGAAAGCGGGTGTTCATGATTCGATCCATATTTATACCTAAATCTTATTGGATCCTATCTCGACATACCACACTCTTGTCGAGGCGACATAATTTGTGTTTTGTGTCATCTAACAAGAGCTAAAGTTCTAGGACCAAAGAAAGAACCTAGGGAAGTGAAAGAGGTGAGTACGAACAACAGTTTGATGTATATTTTGTGTTGATTGGTTGAGGATTTTGGCATGGTAAAGTCTTCCCTATTTTTGGTTAAGCTAGGGTTTTGAAGTTTCATGGTGTTTTGATGGTATAAATGGTGTCATGTGGTGTTAATAGGCACATGAAACTAGTTTGAGGCTTAAATGGGAAGTTTGGTAATTGTTGGATTTTAGGCTTAATTTTTTGCCAAATCAGGACATATAGAAGGAGTGGGAATTTGGTTATTTTGATGTTACCATTGTGTTCTAACGAAAAACTATGTGCAAGCAGCCTTGGTTATAAACTATGGATTATTGGAACATAATTTGTAACATTTCAAATTTCTACCAGTGAGATTTTCTTGTATGGCAGTCTGGCTGTGTGACATTTTTGAATAGGCAAATGATGTCCAATGCCTATAATATGTTTCAAAATAAAAGTAGATATTTCAAGCTTTAATTTGATGTCATTTGTATCATTTGAAGTTGTACATTAGGAGTTATGATTTTTGAAATTTCAGTCAAGAAACAAGGAAAATCTAGAAGTCCAGATTCTTGGTTGCGGCCAATCGCTAGAACTGTTTCTTAGCCACAGCCCAAAAGGTTATGACCAATGAGATTTTCTTGTATGTGCGAGCAGCCTTGGTTATAAACTATGGATTATTGGAACATAATTTGTAACATTGCAAATTTCTACCAGTGAGATTTTCTTGTATGGCAGTATGGCTGTGTGACATTTTTGAATAGACAAATGATGTCCAATGCCTATAATATGTTTCAAAATAAAAGTAGATATTTCAAGCTTTAATTTGATGTCATTTGTATCATTTGAAGTTGTACATTAGGAGTTATGATTTTTGAAATTTCAGTCAAGAAACAAGGAAAATCTAGAAGTCCAGATTCTTGGTTGCGGCCAATCGCTAGAACTGTTTCTTAGCCACAACCCAAAAGTTTATGACTTCTCTTTGCTGAGGCCAAAGAATCCCTTGGCTACGCCAAGACCACCTATTTCAGCACTCCATATTTTCTGGAAGATGTTGATTGGTCTAGCCTTTCCTAACCCCATAAGCAGTTGTTTGAGGCTCTAATGGCTACCCAAGTGACTCAAATGATAACCAACAAGTTCAAAACAATAGATAAACATGGGGATAGGTCAAGAATAACTTAGTTTACATTATGCCAAAAGTATTGGACTAAGTAATGACACGTCAATCGTAAATTCTGATTATAGGACTTGTTAGCTATCCGGGATCTAAGATCTGCCCAAGCATAGAGAAACAATTGGACACCCTTTAGGGAAAGCGACCAAGTAGTAACTCTTTCTTTCATATGTTATGAGACATGTTGCATTTGGTGGTTTAATCATGAGTTTTAGAAGCATTCACAATTATCAAGGTGGTCGCCTGGGGCCTATTATGCGAGTAGACGCTTGAACCATGAAAATTACTATTATACACGATCGGAATCATGGGGCCTATTGCGTGGGTTAATACTCGAGGCCATGTGATTTATATACCTAGCGCTATGGTAATCTGATACGTTGCATGATATGTTTTGAATGCTGATTGCTATTTTCATGTTATATGATGACTTTGTGGCATGCTCTGTGTTCTTGTATATATGTGATTGAATGCCTGTTACTGCTGAAATTTTTTTGAATCTCACTCTTTTCCTATAACCAATCATAGCACAGGCTAGTGGCTTAAGGGGCAATAAGGTAAACCCGGACAACTAGAGGATGAAGCAGAGAAATTTTATTTCCTGTTGGTTGTCTATTTTGGTTCTGTGTATATATATATATAGTCTATTTTGGTACTGTATATGATGTATATAACTTGGTAGACATAACGATAGTACAATGGTAGAACTAGTAGTAACTAATGCTTAGGTAGCTTAGTTGAATGATACTTCCATACAGTAATGGTTCATTAACCAATCTATGAAGCACAACACTTAAGCAGAGAAATGCTCGCATACTCTGATGAAAAGAATTAAGCGTCAATGAGACTTAGCGAAGCAATGAACCTTTGCAGTAATGGATCATTAACCAATCTATGAAACACAACACTTAAGCAGAGAAATGCTCGCATACTTTGATGAAAAGAATTAAGCGTCAATGAGACTTAGCGAAGCAATGAGCCTTTGCGAAAATGTTTTGAAAAGTTTTATTTTCTTCTGAAAAATGCATGCAGACCTGGGTTCACATCTAGTGTTTGAAGTTGGGATTGGTAAACATTTTTGGAAAGTTTGTCTATTCCAGGACTAACGCCTGGTTTAACGGTTCAATTCATTGCGCTTTTGCACTCATCTGAGCTTATCAAGCATAAGGTATTACACAAGTCATGTTATAAATCAACCAATAAGATTCTTAGGGACCAAGTTCAAACTCATATTTTGGCTTCATTTGGGATGAGAAACCTCGTATTTAATAAGATGCATATTCTTAGTCTTTATTTTTATTTTAGGCTCTGAAATAATGCTATTTCTTTAGTTCAAAGTGTTCTTGGATAACTATGAAATGAAATTGTTTGAGAGACATGTTTGAGTAGGCTAGAAAGCTGTAATTAGTTAATTTAACATTTTGTGGCAGAATGCAATGGATTGTTTTAGCATAGAGCATGATTTCATTACAGTTTGTGTTCTTTTAAGAATGAGATCTAGCTTTTCTTGGGTTTAAATCATACTATTAGTGTGTGATCTATGTTATCTTCCTTACGCATATACTTTATAAGTGTGATATCTATCCCAAAACAAGTAGTCCAGTGATTTTCTCTGGATTTAGTTACCCAGACCATATATGATCATTTGACTTATTACATTTCTGGTTCTGGATTTTGGAATCTCAAGTATAGTTAATATGTTTGTAAACCCCAAATAATTCTAATGTGTGGGTAGGATTCCGGTTTCCGCTTTTGTTGATCTATATCATAACCCACTCCTTACTCAAACTAAAAGTCTAACCTATTTGAAGGAGCAAAGTGGTACCCCTCATAACTCTCAGACAACATGCTCATGAGAAATCACATTGCCTTGAAAGTTTGATGTAGTATAAATTCACAATTATCTTGTAATGGAGTTTCTAAAATTTTATACTAATTTCTACAGATATTGAGATCATAAATAATAATTTTATGTTTAGGTGAACTAAATAAAGATTTTAAACTGTGAATAATTTGACTCTTGACATTTTCTTTTTTTTCAAATAAACTTAATTCTTTGTTTTATTTCTGGTTTAATTGGATGTTCAGTTATTCTGATTGTTCATTCCAATTCTTTCTTTTGTAGAAGTGATTTGTGCTGTAAACAGTAAGACTAACTTAGGAATGAACATTGAGGCTGTGGGGATTGGCTTCGAAAGCAAAAGTTATTTGATAATGCTAAGAGTTGCAATTTGTCTTCAGCACGGTGTTCAATCAGACAATTTTGCCTTGGACTTCTAAGCTAACTTTATGTTCAGGAAGTTTATGACTATTTGAAGACTCCTTGTCCTGACTTGCATATTGCACGTGGAGAATATGATGAAGATGCAAGATATCCAGACACCAAAACATTGTTTATGAAAATATACTGAAATCTTAAATTTAATAAACAATAAGTCATTGTTTATGGTTATAACTAAATCCAACAATATTTTCTTAAAAAATCTAAACAATAAATCATTTTTCATAAAGTCCCTGAACAATCTGAAATAACTTAATTTTTAGGTTTATATAAACAATCCTTTAAAATGCATGCATTATTGTTCTTTGTTGGTTTTTCCCACTCAAATTACTCAATGGTTTGCAGAAGTTCTAAGATCATAGCTTCATATTCTTGCCATCCTAATAAGGGGTAAAAAAGAACTAGATCAGCATGTACATACCTATCATCAATCACCGGAGTAAAAAAGGAAGACACAAGCTTAGGTTCAACCAAGTTTCTTAACAATCCTAATGAAAAATCATTATTAGGTACTCAAAAACAAATAAATGTCACTAGAGTGCGATGCATTTTTATTTGAAAGGAAATATTTCTGACACTATTAATGTAAAAAAGTCTGCTTACAACGATTAAAAAGGACCTTTTACATCAGTTTTATAATTTTTATTTGACATGCTTGGTGGAATAAGCCCAAAGTTCGACATCCACTCCCAACCACTAAAGTCTTCTCTATTTCTCAACTTCATTGGGATTCATTCATGTTGAAGTTATATGAATGAATATCAACTTCGTCCTTGTATTTTTGCTATCTTTCAACATCCCTGCACAACACACCCGACTAAAACTTGCTTATTTTAAATAAGAGTTAAGGGCTCCAGAAGTTTTCGCTCAGACCATTGCGTGTTTGAAAGTTTTCGAGGGAACTTTTTTGCCTTGGAAGTTTAAAAAATAGGGCAATATCACCCCTCCATTAACAAAACCTAACAGTTAACATTTGTTGACAAAATATACAGATGTGGCGTGCTTACATTGCATCCACCTCATCCTTTTTTTTCATGTCAGATTTTTTATCTTTTAATAGAATTTTCTTATAAAAAAAAAAATTCAGATCCCAGAAAATCACGTCCCCTCAAATCTGCAAGTGTGAGAATCGCAAATCAATCCCAGAAAATCACCTTCCTCTCATATATCCCTAGAAAACCACAAATCCTATCAGCTTTGCTAGCTCAAGTGTGAGAAACAGGAAAAAAACCTATGCAGAGGGAAAGAATCACTAAGCAATCAGTAAGCAATGTTATAAATTCATTCCATTACTTGAAGAATCGCAAAAAACAAAAAGCCACAAGAATTTCCTGAGAATTCCTTCCCTTTAAACTCTCTGAGACGCCACATTCTCAACATCAACAAGAGCTTCAATCCTCTCCAAATCTGAAAAATCATACCCCAATAATTTAATCCTCAATACCACTCTTTAAAAATCAAAGAGTAAAACTGAATGCCTATAGCATCCACATCGCCATTATTCTCAGCAACATTGGAATCAATAGACTATAAAGAATCTTCAAGTCATATCGACACAAAAATTTCACAACCCAAACTGAATCTTCAACATACCCACATAAGGAACTAGAAAAATTTCACAAATCATATGTCTTTTTCCAGATGAGCGATGGAGATTGAATTGAGACAGAGCCATCACTGAGTTCAAGGGGGAGGCCGCAGGGTTAGGAACTCAGAGTTCAGAAACGAGGTTGTCGATCAACTGGTTGAGAGGAAGGTGGCTTATCACCGGCGGCAAGGGTGACGAGGACAGCGTCATCACGATGGGCGACGAATTGGAGTCGAAGATTGATGAAGTTCGTCTTCTGTCGCTGCATCGATTCGTTCTTATTGAATGGCAGCGACAATTTCAACTCATCTACGGCCTCTCACCTCCGTTCATTGCTCCCCAATCCCTCTCCTTCAATTCCAACAAAAGCATATGAGTAAGGGAGAGACAGGGATAGCAATCTCAATGAGAGAGGGATAGCGATCCAATTGAGAGACAGAGCACTGAGTTTTTTTTTTTATATTTTTTTTCTGCTAAAAATCTGAGATGGACAAAAAAGGTGAAGTGGCATGCCTATAAGTGAGGTGGATGCCACATAATAAGCATGCTACCTCTACATATGTGCTCAACAAATGTTAACTGTTAACGTTTGCTAATGGGAGGGCTATATTGCCCCATTTTTTAATTTCCAGGATAAAAATGCTCTTTCGAAAACTTTCAAACACCTAATATCCCTTGATAAAAACTTCTGGGACATTTTGACCCCTTGAACTTTTAAACAATGCTAACTTAATATACAATGTAAAATGATACTTCAAGTTGGTTCAATTACAACATAAAACAAGAACATGAATTTGCATCCATAATATATAGTTGATGACCTCTAACAATTGGTTCGTACGGAAATCATCCTTATTACAACTGTGGTCCTCAATATCCAATTTTTTTGTCTAAAGTATTAGCTTCTTATCATAATTATCTTTTGTTTCAATATTTATATATCAACTAAATAACCTCCAATAATGAACTTAATCATTAAGGGTAATGTTGAAATTTTAAAAATATGAATAACTAATTTTAACTGAATTTTTAAATTTATATAAAATGATTAATGATTTTATAATAAGGCAAGGATACAGTCTTAAAACAAATTAACTTCAAATTAAGCAAATACCAAATTGTTTTCTGATACTAAGCAAATGGCTATGCCCCACCACTCACTCGAAGGACCAAGCTGGTATATAATGATCATGTATAACTTTCCATCTAAATTCTCTTTAAAAAAAACCAATTAGAACAAATAATTATATGATGTGCTAAAAAAATACAAATGAAGTATAATCTTGTGCAACTTATGGCTCTACTTATCTTCAGCTACAAATCAATGGAAATAAAAAAAAGGAAATACAACAAATCTAGTTTCACATAATTTGATAGACGGTTGAAAAGTCATATAAATAAGAAAAAATTTTCAAGTTATGAAAACAAACCAGGCCAATACTATATAAATCGAAAAGTGCCTATGAAAATGAAATAATTAAGGAAATATAATATTTAATTGTATTGAAAGGCTTTTTGGGCAAAAAAAAAAAGAAAGGTTTTTTTTTATTAAATTAATGTATAAAAGAAAAAATTAAATAGCCATCAAGCATGCATTGATATAACATTTAATTCAAAATAAGAAGGGCTAATATACGGCTACATAATATACGGCTACGTACCTTGAAAGTAGTAGACTCGTCTTTTTCTTTTTTGACACAAGGGAGCTCTACCCTACATTAGTCACCTGCAATATTTCCATAATCACCTTAGAGCCCAAGATTTGCAAACCTATTGCTCCATCAAGTGCTCTTTTAGCAAGTAAACTCGCAATAACATTGCCATCTTTGTGAAAGACAGAGACATCTACACGCCATTCCCACTTTAACATCCCTTTGATTTCCATGATCACGGCAATATCTTTGTGCAACTCAGGGACTTCAAAATTGATCAAATGAACGGCCTCAATAGAGTCACTTCTCAAGATAATATCTCTACAACCCAAGTCCCAAGCTCTTTTGAGACCCATTAGGCAACCCCATAGTTTTGTTGTGAGGGTATCCTTGGCACTTAATTTTAGAAGAAAAGCCTCCATCATACAATTGTTGCCATCTTTAAAAACGCCTCCGCAAGTTGCTTTGTCATTTAAAGGAGAATAGGTGCCATCCACTTCTACAATAATTTTCCCTTCTGGGAATTGATCATGATGTCTTCGAAAATGAGTATAACCTTTAATTCTCTCAACTTCACTGATATTGCTACTACAACCTCTGTCCCTTGTTCTTCTCCAAGCTTCAAAATCTTCTTTACGCACCGCTCGCCACCCACACTTCATTATTTTAATTGCTGGTGACTTATTTTTAATAGCATTCATAGAAAAAAATGCCATTTGAAGTCCGTCTACAACCAAACAGGAACCACGAATATATGTAATATAAAGTTGATCCCTATGAATTGGATGTAAATAAACAACATAGCCTGGAAAATACTTATTTGGAAAACTGTGATTAGGAAATCCGAAAGTCCAATAAATTGAATCCCACCCATCTTCAAATCCACAGTTGTGTTCTATCACTAAGCATATGGCTATGCCCCACCATTCACTTGAATCAAAATCATGAGGGGATATGCTCATTATGAATGACACATTTGGATGCTTCAATTCTGTGTCATGAAAGTAGTCTTGATTATAAAACCATGATGGCATTTTGCTACCTGGAATTGTTAATGTGCGAGTACATTGCTTGAAGAAATCATAGGGCTGGAACCAAAAAAAAGGAAGGATTGTTTGTGTTAGTATGTAAGAAATGGAAATATATACAAGTCAAATAAACTAGATATTTATCAAATAAAGAAAAAAATCATGTCATTCTAAAAAACTCACAACTTGTGAACCCAACGTTGTAATTGCATATTTGATATTTAGATCAACAGCTTTAACAAGATTGAGAACCTATTATAAGAAAAAATTTTCCTTGTTAAAGAAGTATAATGATTAAGGTGAAAGAGTAAGTAAAGACAATGAAATAAACCTGTTGAGGTTGAAATGAAGCAATGAAATCCCACATGTGCTGTGAACTTCCGTAGTGTCTGATTGATGAACAACCAATTGCGAATATATGTAATAGATTTGACGGAAGTTGTGGCAAAGACCGAAGCCGTGGGCAACAAGAGAGATTAAAAGCTTGAAGCTTGGAAAGATTGGAAATGAGGCCAGATGGTAAGTCAATGAAATTGTTTTCACCTAGGTATAAACATTCTAATGATGATAACCCGCTGATGTCATCGGGAAGTGATCCATCATGGAGGTTGCAACAACATAAATTTAATTTGATCAAGAATGACAAAGACAGCGACAACATAAATTTTGTTGGGCTTGAAGACCTTTGAAGAAGTGAAAAGCAACTCCGTGATAATGAATATTGTACTTCACCATTATAGTCACAAAGTGATAGCCCTTTAATATTAGTTCCACACAAATCAAGCACTTCCAAAGCCTTA
This sequence comes from Inga leiocalycina, assembly GCA_963242795.1. Taxonomy (NCBI): domain Eukaryota; kingdom Viridiplantae; phylum Streptophyta; class Magnoliopsida; order Fabales; family Fabaceae; genus Inga; species Inga leiocalycina. The sequence continues at coordinate 78,339,401 of OY725322.1, forward strand.
TTTTCATTCAAATTCTCTGGCAGCCTTGAAAGCATTGAGCAGCCAGACATTCTCATAATTTTCAGAGCTTTCAATTTACAAACATTATATGAGAGACAAACCAGATTTTTGCAGTTCTCCAAATTTAATTCAACTAAACCAATCAAATTGCCTAGTGATTGAGGTAGTTCGGCTATAGCAGTCCCTTCTAAATCAAGCTTAGATAGACGTTCCATCTCTTTTCCAAACTCAGGAAGTTTTTTAACTTTTGAACAACCAGATATAACAAAAGTCTCCAAGTGATTCATCTCAAATTTTCTTGGAAGGGTTTTAACTTTTTTGCAATCTTTCAAGACAACAAGAACAAGTTTTTGGTGATGGCCAAGAGACTAGTGAATTTCAACTAGGTTAGAACACCCTTCAAGAATCAGCTCTTCAAGATGAGGAATTCCATCAAAATTTGGGGTTTTGATGAGGTCGTCTGAATGAGAAAGATCAATGAACTTAAGGCTTTGGAAAGACTGACAAGAGAAAAAGAAACAGAGACAGGAAACAATAAGCCCTCAAAAACCAAAAGTTAATTTTAATTTACTAAACTATGGACAAAAAATTAAAATATGCTGTAGTTACCTGTCATCCTTTACAAAGTTCTTTTAACTTGCTACGTCGTATATATAGACCAACAAGTTCATGAAGTTGAGTTTGACTTGGCAAATAACATAATGGAAACCCCTCCCATACTATTACTTTCAACTCATTGGAAAGGGACTTGAGGAGTCCATGTGGAAGATTCAATTGGCAATATTGGGAAACATATGAGTATCTTGAAAAGATAAGTAACTTAAGGTTACTCATCTTTGAGAAGGCTTCAGGATCCCAAAATGCATCACATGACTTTTCTAACGTTAGAACTATTCCCCGGATTGCTTCTGTCCCCTATAAAACAACAAGTCAAGATAAATATTTACAAGATTTATGAACTAAATTATTATAAAAAGAGTGCACAAACACAAGAACTTTGAAATGTCACCTTATTTCTTTCTAGTACATGATTGGCATCCTCCAAAGACCATATCCTAGAACGCTTGCCGGCATCATCTGGCGCTTCTTGACGGACACTATATTTACTCATATCTTGGAGCATTTCATGCACCCACAAATCCCCTTCATAGTCAATAATCACTAGTGATTTGTCAATAAGAACATCTATTCCAATTTTTGGGTGAAGATCCTTGTCCAAAGTTTCTAAAATTTTTATGACAGAATCTCTGTCCATCCCATTGAAAAAGCAAGCAATATCCAAGAATATAGTCTTCTCCTTATCATCTAATCCATCAAAACTCAATTGAAGTATCTTCAATATGTCATTTGGAGGAACTTTCTTGAACTTAGTTAGTGCATCCTTCCATTCCTCTATAGCTCTTTCACAAAGAAATGAACCTAACACTTTGAGCACTAAAGGAAGGCCTCCAGCGTATTCAATGACGGATCTAGCAAGGTCCAAATAATCTCTATTTCGTTTTTCTCCTTTAAAAGCGTTTTGAAGGAAAAGTTCAAGGCACTCATTATCACTTAAGAATCTGACATCGAACTTAGCTGGCACACCATGTGATGATAGCAAATGCTATCCCTAGTTGTTATTATTATTATGCTCCCTTCGCTGAACCATCCTTGCTTGGGAGCCAAATTTTCAAGTTGGCTAATATGACTCACATCATCAAGGACAAGTAGAAATTTTCTGTCGCCCAACAAGTGTTTTATCAGCTTCCTTCCTTCATAACAATCATCCACGTCCACACATCTTTCATCAAAAGAAGAAAGAAGTTTTCTTTGCAATGAAATCAAACCATCTTTTTCATATACCTCTCTAACATTATGAAGAAAGCAGTGAATCTCAAAGTTTTGGCACTTTCGCTCATAAAAAGCTCTAGCAAGAGTTGTTTTGCCTAAGCCTCCTGTGCCCCATATTCCTAAAAATCGAACCCCTCCTGATTCACTTGCTACAATTGACTCCAATTCATCTAATTTTGGTTCAATTCCAACTAATATACCAAGGTCAGATGGCAATTCATCACGTAACTTTGACATCATTTCTTTAGCAATGCTTTCAATGAATTCAGTTTCATACCTGCATATGAAAATAAAACTATAGCATGATTTTTTGGACAAGGAAATAGCAGGATCATTTATGTCATTTGAATTTTAAATTTTTATGCATAAACACTATAAATAGTTAATGGACTAAAATATATATATATATATATATATATATACACATATACATATATATAACATGACCCCTTACGTAGCTATTTTAAATTTACCGCGAAGCTTAATTTAACATAGTAGGAATAGGTGATAATTTTATTTATAGAATAGCTGGACATAACTTCTAGTATTTACAGTACAGACAATCACCAAGAGTGCAAAGCAACAACATAGTCTAGTCTTGAATCTTGATATAAAGAAGCAAATCCCTAGATTTTTCTGATAAGATTATAAAAGATAATTGTTACCATGATGTGCGTGTGTACGCACTTTGCTAACTCCTAGATATTGAAGTCCTTTAATCAACGCATTATTGTTTGAAATTCCTTTTCTTGGTAATAAGTTTAATATTTGGCCCATAAGTAGCTTGAATTATTTACCTTTAAGTAGTCTTTCTTCAATTTATTTAAGGAACTTTTCACAAAATACAATGTTAGATTTAAAGTTCAAATCTAATGCAAGTATTATTGATTATTAACTAATAAACAATCAAATTTCAAAATATATAGAAATTATTCATTATTAATTATTAATTTTAAATTATTGAATTAAATTATAATTATTATGTAGTTTTATTAAATTTATAAAAATTCGACATACCTTCTTGATATATTAAAGAAAATGACCATTTCAAAATGCTATCCTTGATTGAATTAAATTGGGAAACCTACTGAACATCAACAATCAACAATACAATAGTACAAGAAGTTTATTTTTCCAACAAATATTACTACAACTCTACAATTAAATAAAGGGAGAATATCATTTAGGTCTCAACCAAGGAAAATAATATCATGGTAAGTCCCATAACTTGTCAATGATAACTCTTTACTTAACAATGGGGACTTTTTTGATTTTTTTTTCTTTAATTGAAACATAAATGATATTCTCCCTTAAATAAATGACGTTTATAATACTTCATAGTTAAAGCTTTAAGCAATCCCTCTAGGGGAAAATTGGGAGGAAGTCCCCATTGACAATTTTATTCGTGACAATGTCTTGACAAATTTGTATGCACAAAAAGTAGAGGGTGTTCACGGAACGGGATAGACCTTTTCTGCTTCCCATCCTGCAAAAGGCACCGAGATCAGGACAAGAACAGGATGTCCCAAACATTTTTTTTGAGAATTTATACCATCACCTTTTGCCCCCTTTTCTGAACTTGTAAAAACTAAAATATATGGTTATGAGTTGGACACGAAACCTAGATGATTGAGAATACATAATAAAAATATGTAATAAACATCTTTTATCGTTTTTAGATCAAAAGCATAATAAAAAACATAAGAAGTAATTAAAATTTAAATTTAATAAGAGTGATGATCATAAATATTTATAATATTTTATAGAGAATTGGGTGAGCAGGTGCAAGAGAGAGAAGAGTGCACGAAGACAGTGACACTCATGTGAGCGACTGTGAAGTTTTTCTTAAATATTTATAGTATTTTGTGTTAAAGGTATAACCAATATATGAGAATATCGTTTCATAGGACTAAAATCAATCTATCTAACAAGAGATCATATGATAACATCTTTTTATATAACTATATTTAATAAAAATATTAGTTCTTCTCATAAAAAAATATTAGATATTATATATATATATATATATATATATATATATATATTAAACTACTAACAATATGATTCTAGGATAGAACAAATAGTCAGGACAGAACAAAGCCCATCCTATCCTGCTTTTGTCCTATCCCAGATTTTTTTGAGACGGGACCGCCCTTCCTAAAATGATCGGCATCCGAATGAGACAGTTGGAATAGACAGAAGTGAACACCCCTAACAAAAAGTACTAATACTCTACAAATTTTGTACACATAGAGTAGTTTATGTCTTTTTAACCTATAAAATTTTCAAGAGGTTTTTTTTCCCAATTTCTCCTACAAAAATTAAGAAAAACCCTTGATGGAGTTTAGTGTTTATTGAATTTGAATATCCACTCCCTTATTGTTCAACAAGAAAAAATAAGTGATGATAATTACTGACAGAAGTGGGAATTACCGTTCTTTTGAGTGCCAACCAGATATAGTAGCAACTTTTTCTAAAGCATCTCTCCATCCCTGCAACTTCATTTTGTCTTGTATAAATCGTTCTTCATGCTTTTTGAATGCTTCTGCAAAACTTCCCTTTTGTTTCTTAACATCAGATGGATCTACACCGTAAAAGATTGGAAATACTTGAAGACTCGACTCTTCCTTTAAATGGATGATCTTTTGAAGTTCATCCAAACACCAAGTTGAAGAGGCATAACTTGGGGAGAGCACAACAATTGCAGAATGAGATTCTTCAATTGCTTGCAGTAAATTTGGCTTGATAGATTGTCCCCTTTCAAGTTCTTCCTTATCCCTGAAAGTCTTTAATCCTTTGCTTATTAAAGCAGCATACAAATGATCAGTAAAATTTGTGCGAGTATCTTCCCCTCGAAAACTCAAAAACACATGATACTTCCATCTCTTAGTCGAACCAGAAGAGCTTGAAGAACACCCAACTCCATCAGCATCATGTGCCATTGCAAGGATTTGGAATCTGAACCCAACTTCAAAAGTAAAAAGCCAAAAAAAAAAAGAATAATACAAATCTAATAGGAACTTCAACAAACAGTGTAGCGATCAGTAAGGGGATACAGAAGACGGAAGAAAGTGAACCAATTTTTGTCTATTTGAGTTTCAGAGCAAAACCTTGAGATCGGTCTTGGGCACATTCAAATACATAAAGTAAAATAGAAACTCGGAATCACAAAATGCTCATAGTATATTCCCAGACAGTCCTCACGAATCAGTAAATAATTCATTTCATTGAAGAAAACAAGATATAACAGAAACATCAACAGACAGGGTATCAGCCCAGAGTCTCATGGCTCTCTTACCGCAAGATTCATTCGCTCTTCACGTATCAATTAAATGGAAGCTGAATCTTTGTATATATTCTTTCTCGTTGAGGTTTGACGAAGCGAAATTTCACAGATCTAGACTGTTATTTTACTGAAATAAATATAGGAAGAAGAAAGGAAGAAAGTAGAAACCTGAAGGATGAATTAATATCGAAGGATTTGTTCGATTTCGACCCTGATAAGATGAAGTCCAGTAGCCTGCTACAAATTGTATAGAAAGAAAAAAAAGGAGAAACGATGAGAAGTAAAGTGGCGGGAGTGAGCTGAAGTCTGCTCTTCAGTCTTTGCGCGTTCAATTTTTAAATTGTTTGAACTTTGAAGGACAGAACCATGTGAGTTGACACTCCGCGCCAGTGCTTTATTGGTTTCTTTTTTTTTTTTCTCCAACTTATTGGATTTTTACTTTACACACACACATCTTATATATTCCTTCTTGTTCTAATTATAAGATAAATTTGAATTTTTTGGAGAAATTAAGGAAGCCAATTAAATCACTTTAGAATATTTATATTTTTATTTTTTTCTTCAAACTAATTAATTTGACTAATAAACTGATATATAATCTAAAGATACTAAAAATATAAATACTCTAAAGTGATTTAATTGGCTTCCTGAATTTCTCTAAAAAAATCAACTTTATCTTATAATTAGGACCGGAGAGAGTAAAATGTGATCCCTCCTCCTCCTTTCTTATAATAACAACATCCATCGTCTGATAGTACACCAATGTACTAATTAATATAATACATACTCAGAATAATAAAGAATAAGGAAATCTAAATATTATTCTCTTCTAATTTTTTTGATTTAATATTATTAGTTCATCACATATTTATAATGAAGAATTACTGTGTCTAGAATATTCTTTAATAAATATCTAGTAGAGATTATGAAGTGCACCTTGAATGTGTAGTATGGGTCTTCATTGGCGTTGAGCTTGGACTTGTGTTAACACTAATTAACTAAAATTTTTAAACTAATAGCTTTTATTGAGGCCAATTTTAATATTTTGCTCCAAATAATTATTTTCATTAATTTATATGAGGTTAGTTGTTATGAGGTGCTTATAACACTGACTAGAGAAAGTGATTATTCTATATATTACTATAAGTATACTTTTAGTTTTAAAATTAGAAGATTAGGTTCGATTGGATTTCACATTTAAGAGCTATATCGTTATATTACAATTATTCAGGGAAAAATTGGTTTCAGTTTATATTCAAACCTACCATTATTCCCATATATGCTACAAAAGGACCAAAGTCCTTAAAAAGAGTCACTTTTATTTTATCATCGTGTTTTAGGCTGCACAACTTGTTGCTTTGTTTTGGAATTCAATGCGGGCTGATGAAGACCTAAGCATTGTTCTCTTAATTTCCAATGTATTTCCTAGATTACACCCCAAAGAAGGAGGAACAAAACTTCATTGTGAACTTGTAAGTTTAAAAGGAGAGCCTATTTACAAAAAACAAACAAACAAACTAGACTATTTGGAGGCGATGGGGAAAAGGCCGTTAAAATAGTAGTGTCAATTGTATTGCATGAAATACTATTAAAAGATCTATTATAAAAAATAAATACTCATCTAGTCTTTAATATAAAACATATTTATCTAATTTGATTAGATTAAGGAAGTTAGTTCATTTAGTTAATATGACATGCATTTTCTAAAATACTCTAATAATCTTTCTTAATTTCCTCTTCCATCTCTTTAATTATTGTTGACGGAGCATAAAGATCAATTAAGAAAATATTAACAAATATTTAAAAAAAATTATATTTATGATCAAGATCAACTTTTTAAATAAGTTTTATATTAAGAAAGTACCATAGGGAGTATCATAAGAAATGACATCTTTGGATGGAGCTTGTAGGGACAGAAGATTTATCATGTGACGATTAACGCAATTCATATATCCAAGAAGATATTAACAAAGCAAAGCAGAGCTCTTAAACACCCAAGAATGAACACAGAGCCTTTAAAACTTTCTTAGCTTCTATGCAAAAACCTATAAGGGAAGCTCATAAAGGCAAATACAACCATAGCACAAGATATTCTTTTATTCCTTCCTTTTATATGAATAATAATTCCCCACTAGCGCATAGATCAGAAGGCTGACGAATCAGACATTCAGACTTGATGAAGAGGATGTTGAGAATGATTCAGGATATGTTTAGGGATATCGATGATAAAAGTGGCTTATTTACAATATGACTTATGGCAACTAAAGATTGGATAAAAGTAAGATTATGTATTATGATTTATGTTTGGATTGGAAGTAGGATAAGTGCTTTTCTGAAACTGAAATATGTTTGGATTAGCGGTAACATAAGTGGCTTTTGTGATAATAATAAGAGAAAAGTGAAATAAAAAATATAAAAAAGTTAAAAAAGTAAAGTTGGAAAATTTGGCAATGCAAAAATACAAAATTGGATAAAATAATATCACATAACTAATTGGCTCACGTGTCCTATACAATTTAGCTTTTAATTGTGTCACGAATATGATTCATTTGGGTTGAAGATGGTGCAACATAATTTGTTGAGGAAGGCTCTTCATCTACACTATTATTATCTACATGACTTATATACCCAGTTTCAGCTTCCTGAAAATTAACATTAGTTACAAAATTTCTTCTAATAAAATTATGTATGACCATTATTGCTGAAACTATGCGGACTTGTGCATTTATTGCAATATATAATAACGGTTGTAGAATTCCCAAAAGTCATAAGCTAAAAGCATCCGGGTGTGGCTTTTTAAAAAAGCTATTCATTTACCACAAGCACAATTGGTGTGCATTTATTGTAATAATAACGGTTGTAGAATTCCCAGAAGCCATAAGCTAAAAGCATCCGGATGTGGCATTTTAAAAAAGTTGCTTATTTACCATAAGCCCAATTGACAAATCACAGTCAAACAAAAACCAATCACTCCTTTTATACCAATTGGGCTTATTCATGGCCAATCGAGCTTATAGGGCTGCCAATTGCCTAGCCAAACATACACTCAATCCATTTTGATAAAGCTAAATTTGAAAATGAAAGTCGTATCAGAGTTTCTTGAACTACTTTCAATAAAGGTGAAACTTTAAGTACAGGATGTCTCCCTTTATCTTCCTCTCAATTTACTTTACCCATCATTGGATTAACTTCCAATAGTTGAGATTTAACATATTTCATAACAATATATTATGATTTTAAAAAAAAAATTATATAAATAAATTTAAACTATTAAAATTTAACCTGAAAAGTTTAGAAGTGCAGGAGATAAAAAAAATTCAATAAAATTCTAAAGAGTTTAAGTTTTTAGATATAATTTAAATAATTTATATTTATTTTTGTATTTAATATGATAATAATATTATTATAAAATGTAAGGCAATGTTTCTTTTATGCCAAAGGGTGTTAAAAAAAAAGAGTGTTGACGAATGTAATAATATATTTCAATTGATCAGGAAGTCCATATGACTGAAGCAGCAGCGTTAAATCTTTTAACCATTTAAGAATATGGTTGAAAGATATATTACGTGGATATAGACAAGAAAAACTTCCAAAAGGGATCAAGAGTACCTGAAATTCCACATGAAGAAATCGATAATGATTAAATCCCTCTTTAATAAAATATTCCCTTGAGTGATGATTAGACCAAACTAGCTTGTCATATTGTGGAAAGAAGGAGAGCGGAATTTGCAAAATGGACTTGGCAATCGGTTGAGAATACAAAAATCTAACAAGGTCTTCATTCCATTTAACAGGATTCCACGCAAGAGTAGAAATGTGCATTAGTAGGTCAGCCACAAACCGAACATTAAGATCAATAGCTTCACTATATTGCATAGGCCACCACAAAAGGTGGGAAATTGGAATAGCCTGAACCAACTTGCCATCTCGAATTGCTAAGAACATTAAGATGCGTTTTCTATAATTCCTTTCCAAATCCATGAAGAATTATAAAGCTTCCTGATTATATCTTCTTTTAAGCAATCAATATATTTTACTTTTAAAGTAGAAGCCAGTGAAGAAGACTCGTATGATGAAATTATTCTCTAGAATTGTTTGGCTAAAACGGCTTGATTGGTTGCTCTTGTTGGTCTAAGACCAAGACCCCATTGATTAATTAGCAAGAAAAGAATATTTTTGTTGAGGAGATGAATTTTTTATGATTTTTTTAAAAGATCAACACTGCACAATTTTAAAGTATTTTTCTTTGAAGAATTATAAAAAAAAATTCAAAATTGCATCGATTTATACCTATAAAATATCAAAATGTCGCTATTTTTTTTTTTGTGAAATATAATGATCAAAAGAAAAAATTCAATTTTTTTTTTTGCTAAACATAGGTATCCTTATATTGGAAGCAATCATATTCAAGAAACTGTTAGGCACTAAATGTGGGCACCTCTATCCTTTGGGATTCGAAAGTTGAGATGAAACATTACAAAAAGCATTAGATATAATCATATTAGAGGCCCCAAGCCTAAGGGAGTTCCCATCCCAATCCCAAAACACTAATGCTACGTTTGGTAGCAGGGAATTGAGAGGAGGGAAGTGGAAGTGGAAGTCAAATCCACCATTTTGTTTGTTTGGTAAGATGGAGCTCACTTCTCTAGAGAAGTCAGTTCCCTTAAAAATGGTGGAACTCAGTTCCCTACTCTCACCGATGGAAGTGGCTGAGTTCCAATGGAAGTAATATTTTCAGACTACTTTACCCTTCACCTTCATTCGTCTCCTCTCACCACGCTATCGAGTTGGCCTCCACTCTCACCCCACGCCCTCCCTCTCCATCCCTTAACGGCGACGGCGAGGCACCAACGAAGGCGTAGGACGGCAAGCCACCAGCAACGGCATAGGACGACGAGCCACCATCGATCTCCAGATTCTTCGAACTTAATCGATCCTCTTCCTCTCTTAGGCAACGACGAGGACGGCAGCAGCGCAGCACAGCGACGGCAAGGACGGAGACGCGCAGCGACGGCAAGGACAGAGACGCGCAGCGGCGACAGAGACGCGCAGCTACAGCAGCGACGGCAATTTTAAAATGCTTGCACCGTTCGAATTCTTTATGCCTCATCTCATTTTTCAGATTTCGATCTTCCTCTAACCTCTGATCTTGGTTTAGATTTTGATTTTAAACATTGATATTTGTGTGATTTCTGTTTTCGATTTGTCTCTGGTTTTTTGGCCATTTCTGACAGCAATGGTTTGCGATGAAAGGTTGGAGGTTTGCGATGGGGAGGGAGGAGGGATTTTTTTTTTTTTTTGACAGGGGCTTTTTGGTATTTTCCTATAAAAATACATATATATTTTTTAAAAGTTATATTTCACTTCCACAGTCATACCAAACGTAATTTAAAAGTCATTTTCACCTCTATTTCCACTTCCACTTCTAGTTCCAATTCCACTTCCACTTCCATTAAAAACTCTTCCATTATACCAAACGAGGCATAAACTTATTAGGTGGAAGAGGTTCCCAATGTAGACTCAAGGACTCAATGAGTCTCTTCAAAGGCCTAATTCTAAAAGATTAGCATATTAGGTAGGAGAGCCTCTTAAATTTATCAATTATACTCCCTCCGGTTCTTAATATAAAATTTAATTGACTTTTTTTTTGGGAGATTAATGAAGATAAATAAATTACTTAATCATATTATATGTTATGTATCATTAGATTATTTATCAGTTTATAAGTTAGGTAAATTAGTTTGGAGAAGAGCAATGAGTATAAATATTTTAAAGTTACTTATTTAGTTTCTTTAATCCCTCTAAAAAATCAATCAAGCCTTATATTTAAGATAAGAGGTAGTACTTCACTCTAGAGGCACTTCAGGGTGTGTTTGGTTTGAGGGGAGGGTAGGGGAGGGAGGGGAGGGGAGGGTGGAGAAATTACCATTTTGGACAAAAAAACTTAAAATTTACCCTCTCATTTTTTTAAATTTTGGTTTCCCGCCCAAAATTTACTTTCTCATTCTTTTTAAATTTTGGGTTCCCGCCCAAAATTTAAATTCTTTCAACCCAAAAAGGTAATTTACCCACCCTCTCATTCCCTCCCTCCTCTCCCCTCCCCTCAAACCAAAATGTGGACTCGTAACAAACTCATGGCCTAATTTTTTTTGGGTAAGGAAATAAAAAAAAAATTAAAAGAAAACAGTCAGTCCCTATATATGTAACCATTTCCACGGACTTCTCCCATAGCCACTCTATAATATTAATCTGACTTCATTGAGTACCTTCCATTCTTAGTTAATAGGCTAAACATTCAAGAAAAGTCTCGTTGAGATAATATGTTTGTTAAAAGTAATGGAGGAATAAAATTGTTTTTTTGAATTTCAAAATAAAAGATGAGGAAGTTATAACTTCTATTTTAAAAAGCGAAGTTGGAAAGAACATTAACCTTCCAAAGTATGTTGCATCGATTTTGCAGTGACTAGTTTCCTTCGCGATTTCACTCCAAACCATGCAAACGAAAATCTGATGTATAGGGGAAAAGTTATGAGGTTATAAATTTAAAAATGGGAAAGTATTTCAAAACTCTAAAAGAATCTTACAAAGGCAATTAGTCAACTTTAAAAAGTACTAGCAATGGATTTTTTTTTTTTTTGGAAATTGCACTAAAGTCCCAAGTTAAGAAAAATACTGCTAAATGTCCATTGAAATCTCCAATTTATAGGCAAGTTTTGTGGGATTTTTGGGTAATATAATTGAAATGTCGAAAGACCCAAGAACCCTTATTGTTAGTTGTCTTATCTATCAACACAGGCATATAGACTTGTCAATGGCTGCCCATGTAGTTGTCAATAGAAAAAATCATTGAAAAGTCCATGAGTAGCTATTGACTGGCGAGACAGCTGAGATTAATGGTACTAAGGTCTTTTGATATTTCGATTGTATTATCTAAAAGTCCTATGGGACTTGCTTGCAAATTAGAGGTTTTAAGGAGACTTTTTAGTAGTATTTTTTCTAGCTTGGGACTTCAGTACAATTCTTAATCCGCTAAAAAATCTTCTCTCTTCGTCCCTAACTTTAAGTGGTGACAAATTCCACCTCCCTTAATGTTTTACTATAAACGACACAACTTCCCCTCCTCCCAACAAATAGACTGATTAACAACAATAAAATAATAATGGTTAACGATAAGTTACTCAATGACAGTGCTACTCGCCATGTTTGGATGAGATATTGAGTTTGCATTTGATGTTAGCATATTTGCATGCATGAGTGCTTAATTTGATCTTATTTAAAAAAACAACTATAGTAATGAAGACAAAATTACCATGAATGATGACCTGAATCAGAAAAAAAAAAAAATCTTTAACACCATGAATTTCTGAAATTAATGTGTGGAAACAAGGCCATTCTCTTAAACAGACAAAAAAAGAAAAAATGAATGACCGATATGCAGATAACATTTTGTATCTTTAAGGGGAACATTCTTACATATGAACTTATAAATGTGTGATTTTAGTGCAATTTCAATGGGTTTGAGGGTTCACTATGTTTAGTGCAATTTCAATGGGTTTGAGGGTTCACTATGTTTTTTGCCAGGTGTTCATTATGAAATTCGCTTTGCCACTCTTAAATATTTTTATTGTCACTCTTAAATTTGAAATATTTGAGTGGTGAATACTTTTATTGGCATAGAAGCACATACCAATACAATTTTTTTTGAAAAATAGTTTGTTCCTGGTAAACATTAATCTTACTCTCACCTATATTTGGATAAAAAGAAAAATATATGAGGAAAAGAATATTAGAAGGAAACCATAAGGAAAAAAATTATTTCTTTGGATAGCAAGAGATATAAGAAAAAAGAAAAACTGTTGAAAGAAGAGGAATGGTGTAACATCCCAAATTTTAAGGAATTTTAAGGAGCACACATTGTTTTACACTGAAAAACATTTAGGGTAATCAATGAGGATTGGGTTTAATAAAAGGTGTAAGCTCTGATACCAAAATGTCAGGTCCTTATCTTATCTCCACATTTTTCAGAGTTTTTGCATGCAGTTTGGTGGACACACAGAAATAATATAAAAATACTGATAATAAGTACTTATTTACAAGAATTCTCCATAGAAATTGCACATAATAATTACAAATAATATAGCCGCACATGTCTACTAGGGTGTATAAGCCCGTTACGATGAAACACAAACCTCTTCCTGTCTTTGATCCACCACTGCATTCCTTTCATGCAGTTCTCTTCTTTGTTCTCAGCACACCTCCTACTTTCACCTGTCTAAATAGTTGGTTGGGTAAGGTGAAATTCGGAGATATCTCAATAGCAAATAGTGCTAATAAATGCATATAAGAAATACTTTGTGCATGATATGCTTGCTTACATAAATTCATACCAACATACTAACATGTATGCATGATCAATGTAACACCCCAAATTTTGATTAAGGGCTAATGATAATTATTGTGAATGATTTTGTAAATCAAAATGGATTTGAGATCTGAATTATTATTGGAAATGCCCAACGTCCTGTATTTTAGCATAATTATGTGACAAAGTAATTATTTGAGTTAAATATAGGGGTAAATGGTGTATGGAAGAAGAAAAAGAATTTGATTATGTATTATGTGGCAATTTTAATTAATATGCTATAATCAATGAGAAATTGAAATAATGGCCATAAGTTAGTGATTAATGGAGAGATTAATTGCTAACTAAGGAGAAATGAGATATGTAATTAAATGACTAATGGGTTCGTTAGAGTAACTAATTAGTTACTTACTTTATGAGAACCAATGAGAGAGTGACATGTGGCTATTGGTAGATGAAGCAAGCATAAGAGTTGGTAGAAGGAAAAGTCAATACATCATTTTTTATTCATTTCCTCTCCTCTCTCTCTCTCTCTCTCCGAATAGGCATGGGGAGGGGACAGAATTTTCTGTGCTCTTCTTCTTCTTCTTCATCTCTCATTTTTCTCTCTCTTGCTCTCTCCACACTACTACAAAAAGGGTAAAAGGTGGCGCACGTTTTGTGGCACTTCTTTAAACAAGTGCCACAGCTTCTCTTTTTTTTTTTACCTCTATAATTTTTTTTTTAATTTTCGGTATCAGCTGTGGCGCCTAATAGATTAAGTGCCACAATTGAGGAGGCCTAGTGTGGCGCCTGCCTACGCAGGCGCCACACTTCGGGCCATAAAAGCAGCTGTGGCGCCTAACCCACCAAGCGCCACAGCTGCAGCATTGAAATTTTTTTTTTTTTTTAAATGTGGGCATGTGTGGCGCCTAATTAAATAGGCGCCACACATGCTAATGTTTTGATCAGCTGTGGCGCCTAATGTTTAGGCGCCACAGCTGAAGAGAGGCAATTGTGGCGCCTAATTATTTAGGCGCCACAATTGCCCACTATTTAAAAAAAAAAAAAAATTCAACTTCTCTTTTTGACCACAATTATTTCATTTCCCGCGTAGTAGTTTTGTGTCTGCCCCCCATTCCTTCTCTTTTTGACTACTACTCCACTTTAATTATTTAACTACTCTCTCCTCCATTAAACTACTTTCCCTTTCTCATCTTCTTAGTGGATCCGTCGACCCCCTCCCTCCATTTCCAATCATCTTCACACTAAAAAACACATCCACATGCTCACTCGTCACTCAAGCTAGCATCACCAACGTGGTCTCCCACTCCCTGCGCTGGTCAATTAATAGATTTGTAAGAAGAAGACTATTTCATTCTAACTTGCTTTGTTTAAATTTTTTTTTTTAGTCAAGATAAACCGTAATATAACGTTTGCCTTTTTGTTCCTAATTTAATAGGAAAGAATGAAAACCTAGCTTGTTTCGTTTGCCTTTTTGCTTTGTTTAAATTTTTTTGCCGACAAGCTTGCGTTTTTTAGTAATCTTTTAATTTATTTAATTAGTTGTTGATGTACTGTGTTCACATATCAAGTTTTTGTATTGTGATATTTTTTATGTTAGCTTTGGAGAGTATTAATGTAAGAACATTATTGTTGGGGAACTTGAATTTTAAATATGAAAATTATATATATATATATATATAATAGGTTGAAATATAAAATAGAAAGATTGACAATTTGTGGAGATGATAAACACGAAATCCACTCATTTTATATAAAATTTCACAATCAGGAAGCATAAAAAAGAGCCACAGGAAAAAAAAGAAGAAGAAGAAGAAGAAAGAAAAAAAAAAGGACCCTATTGTGGCGCTTGCTGAAGCAAGCGCCATAGTAGGGCCCCCCTACTGTGGCGCTTGCTTGAGCAAGCGCCACAGGAGGCCCCCCTCCTGTGGCACTTCCTCAAACAAGCGCCACAGGAGGGTATTTTTTTAAAAAAAAAATTTTAAAATGTTGTGGCGCTTCCAAGCGCCACAGCTTTTTTTAGTGGCATCTAGATATGTGGCACTTCTCTAGCGCCACAGTTAATGCAATTATAAGCGCCACAGCTTTACTTTTTTGTAGTAGTGCCATTTTCACCATTTGTGAAGGAAGAAAGAGAAAATGAAAGCTCAAGATTTAGGTAAGATCTTGACCTTGAATGCTAAAATCTCCTTCTTTAAAGTTGTTCCTCTTGTTAAGAGCTTTCATCCTATGATTTTAGATTTACCATCGGTGGCGTTTTGAGCACACAAGGAAATCTAGAGTTGAGAGAACCAAGGAACTCCTTTGAAAAAATTGTAGGGGTGGGTAAGACAAACCTTTCTATATAGGTTTTGTGACATTTGATTTAAGTTGGAAATTCTAAGATTTTGGCCTTATTTTTGAAAAAGAGGGTCATAGAATGGATTTGGGTTTGAATAGTGAAGTTTGGCAATTTTGGGGTTTTATGTTGAAATGTGTCTCAAAGTAGGACATGTCAATGGATTGTGATTTTGGTCATTTTGAGGTTTCCATTGTGTTCCTTGAGAAATTTTGTTTGGGAATGAGTTTTTGATTGGATTTTGGAACCATTGGAAACATAGTTACAAAATTGGAAATTCTGAAAAATGCTAAGTGTAAATTGCTGTGCAAGTAGTCAACTTTGTATGGTAATTTGAAATAGCAAATGGTGTTCAAAAATTCAGAAATTCTCCAGATTTGTAGTAGACATTTCAATCTTTCCAATGACATAAAGTTTGTGTCATTTTGATGTTTGTGTTAAAAGTTATGTATTTCCAAAGTTTGATATTAAATCTGGGATCAAATCTGGAGCAGCAAGGAGATTCGTGCAATTCTGTATTTTTGTGGTAATGGACAGCCTTGATTCATATTTTTTCTATTTAGAAGACTTAAATATCTTTCAATAGGCTTTAGGATCACCTCATTTCGATTTTTCTAGAATTAGTTATGATTTTTGGAAGTTCAGCCTAGAAACTGAATTTTTCTTGGCCGCAACCGAAAGTCCTTAGCCGCAGCCCAAAAGTTTCTAATCTATTTTATGCCGTAGCCAACATCCAAAAATCAGAACTTTTCGCTATTGTAAGGTGGTATTTGAGATAGTACTTTCCAACCCTTTAAGGCTATTGTTAAGGCCTTTCATAGGTACTTAAGCGACTTTAATGATAACCAAATCTAAGGGTTTTGAAGTCATTTGAGTATTGGGATAAGTGATAACTTGTCATCCTTAATATTGATTATAGGATTTGACAATTGCCCTGAGCATAGAAGGCACATGCCTTAACAAGAACAAAAAGAGCAAGGTAGTGACACTTTATCCTATATCATGTTTAGTGCATTGCTCGTACGTATTTATCATTGAATGAAGCTGATTGGGTCCGTAGCAAGTAGCCCGGCCTTGAATGTTGCTGCTTGGGTTTGTGGTGTTTAGCCCAACCTTGAATGTTGCTGATTGGGTTTGTGGTGGTTAGACCAACCTTGAATATTGCCAATTGGGTCTGTGGCGTGTAGCCCGGCTTTGAATGCTGTATAGCTGAATTGTGATATATATTTCATGCTTTGTTTAATTATATATCATATACGTAAACTGTTACTACTGGGATTCTTTTGAATCTTACCCTTTCCAATTAACAATTTTTAGACAGGGCTAGTGGTTCCAAGGAGAAGTAGGTGATGAAGGGCGGATAAAGCTTCGGGGTTGGAGTTTAATTATTCTGGTTTTTTGTTATCATTATGGATAAATGTATATATTGAAGATATTGGATAGTTTTGAGTAATCCCCTAGAATGGGAAGTTGATTAAGGGCATTTGTGCCCTGTAAACCTTTATTTGATTAATAGAACCCGAGTGTGTCGGGAATTTACTGTGTATTCTGATATTGATGAATAGAATCAATTTGTATAGGTCATTTATATACTGAAATGTGAATATGAGACCGTTATTAAACAAACTTTTGAAAATTTTTTGTGAACCCTATTTTTGGGATATTTAATTTTAAATAAGTCCAAATCATCTTATGGTCTCTAATTCAACATAATTATGTTTATTAAACACTAATCTCGGCCTTGATCTTAAAGAAGGGTTACAATCAATGTTTAACACATTACACTAATGGCCATAGTATAAGTAAAATAGAACTTCACTCATTCACATATACTTCATATAATTCATCAAAGTGATTAACGCACCAATACACAATCATACATATCAAGTTATGCAAGTTAGGAAAGTTCCCTACCTTCTTGTCCTTGAGTCCTGCTCTTGTACTTTTTCTTTTCCAACCATTGAAGATGCTTCTTGACTTCTCATGGCCTTAAATAAATACCCATATTATTAAAGCCATGAAAATGAATGTTCAATGGGGTTACATGGGTCTTTAGAATATGTCTCTTATATTTGGCCCAATACTTATGACAATTTAACACAATTGCCATAAGTTCGTAAGTTAGTCCAATCTGCCATTTTTTTTACCAAACTTTGGAAATTCATAATTAATTCTACAAAAATTCAAATGGGTTGGTTCATGGTTTTATAGAAAGATCTTTAAGTCCTATTTTAATGAAAAATATCACATAGCATCAATTACAGCCACACATTTTCCAGAAATTCATCAAACTTAGACTACCACATATTTCATTACAGAATCAAGGTCAAATTTTGAAAAATCATAACTTTCAATCCACAAGTCCAAATGATTTTTAATACCTATCAAATTAAAGCACAGGATGTCTACTTTTATCCTATAAAATTTTATAGCATTTGGACCAAGTTTAACTGATCAAAAACATGTTGTAAGTTCTCTACCTTCAGAAAATGAATTCAAGCATATTTGAACACAAACTTTCAAAATAATCATAAAACCTCTTTTAACCTCATAATCACCATCTTAATCATTATTTATCAAAATTTGGATAGCACCAACCCTTAGAGTTTGACATTCCCAAAATCACAAAATCAACTATAACCACAACAAACAACCTTGAATTAACAAGATAGCAAGGTTTAGTGTGATTACCTTTGCTTCTCTTCTTTCTCTCCCTAAAATGCCACCCCCTCCTCCTTGCTTCTCTTGATTTCCGTCTTGCTACAAGTGTTTCCAAGGAGGATATGAAAATTATAAGAGATGTACAAGAGATTGAAGGCAAGAACAAGTGGAAATTACCACCAACTTATCTTGATTTGGCTTCTTGAATACTTGCTCCTTCTCTCGTGTTTTTGTGTTTCAAGACTCTTTCTCTCTCCTTGGCTCTTTATTTTGGACAACAATGAGGCTCTTGAAAGGGATAAAAGCTCTCAAAAATATCTTATTTCACCTCCTTAATTATTAATATTTAATTGTAATTAATCACATATCCTTAATTATTTAATTATTTCTTCTTTCAATTGGCCAAGAAAGCTTCCACATGTCATGTTTTATGTCCAAGTCTTATTTTCCTCTTCCCTTCCTCTTCTTGAATGAAAATATGGGCCTTTGGGAGAGGATAAGAAGTCTTGAAAAATATCATTTCTCCACCTCCTTAAGATAATAATATTTTATGGCCAATTAACATGTGAAAATTGACTTTTGTCATCATCTTTTTCATTTGGCTATTATTCCTCCCGCATGGCATTATTTGTAGTCCAATAAATATTTTTCCTCCCTTTATTTTCTTTTAGGTCGAAAATATCACAAAGAAAAGGGGAAAATAAAAGCTTTTTGCCTTATTGGTCAAATGACCATTTTGCCCTTACATTTTTGTAATTAAATTGGGCTTCCTTACTTTTCTTTGTGTTGGGCCGAAATTCACTATTAGTTGGGCTCAAAAATTGTGCTATTCCAATCTCTATATTTTGGGCTTCCATATTGGGCTCTTATGAAGACACAAATTGAATTTTTATGTTTTATTGTAGTCCAATTTCGTGTGGTCACTATTTGGCCATTCAAAGTGTGTTCATAATTTACCATTTTATTCCCTTTGATATAAGAAATATTGGTGACTGAAATTTAGGATGTTACAAAAAGGGTTAATTCCTCACAATGTGACAAATCATGGTTTAAACATCTACTGAAAAAGTTGTCAACATTTAGTACACGACGGTACCTTCAACATTATTTTCTCTAAAAAGGTGGATACACATCTCTTGGAAAAAAACAGTATAGGATATTACACACACACACACACACTTTTAACATAACTTATTATACACACAATTTTGAAAGTATATATTGTATTAAAGGCCTTATAGCCTAAAGTCCCTCCTCTCCTTGTAAAAAATATTTTCTTACAAAACTGTAATTAAATTCTATTTTTTAATTTATATTTTCAATCAAAATGAACTTTTATTATTTCTTTTGAAAATTCATACATTTCTTTGAGACTAAAATAGTGCTATCACTTGAAAAAAATTGCACTCCACCCAATCCTCAATAAAAGAGCTATCAAGTGAGTTTGTTTAAATTCTAAATATAATATATTAATTAATTTAATTTTTATATTCTAAAAAAACGGGTGGGCTTGTCAGAAGCCAATTATCTTAAGGTCGATATGTCATACCCTTATCTTATTTTCCATATTTTCAAAGTGCTTGCGTGCAGTTCGGTAAGCAACACAGGAATAGCGTAAATATACTGATATATTGATACAATGTACTTGATTACATTATCAGTTTTTCCTTCAGGTTTGATAATAATTACAAAATTATCCCAAAATGTTCAAAATAATGACTACATATAACCACTATCCCTATCTCAGGGTCCACACTATCATTTCTCCATGTCTACGACCTTGCCCTTAGAGCCACTGGTTCCCGCTAGAACATTTGATATTTATGAAAAAAGGGTGAGATTCCAAGGAATCTCAGTATTAGTAACAGGTTATCAAACATAAAATACAAAAAATTAAATATGCAATGCACCATATAGTGTAAAATGAAAATTCATACTATTTCATGTGTGCACACAAAGCTCAGGGCCAAATCACTATTTGGATCCCCTATATGTACCTCAGTTTTGCCCCTAACCACAGCTAGGTAATGTACCCCAGGTGTACCTCAGCTGGGTACCTAACCATAGCTAGATAACATACCTCAGGCACTATGTTCATATCACAGAATATAGCAACATACAGCATATTAATAATCACATAGTACGTGAGACATAAAGTTACTACCTTAACCCTTTTCTGCCTCAAAATGTGTACTTCGTAAAGCATGCCAACGATTGGGCTCTCATGTGGTCCTAAAATTGCAAAGGTACAGGAATTAGGTTAAAACCCATCCATGTACTATTTTAGACACTTCCATAGTGTTCTGGTGGTTATATGAGTCTATAGTAAAAATTTACCAAAATGCCTTCGGGGACCCAGCCTGGCCCCAACTTATTTAGTTTAACCGTACTTTTCTCGAAATTTTTACCTAGGCTATTCTGACATATTTTCACCCAAGCAATCTATTTCTAGACTCGGAATTACCAAATTCATTGTCAAAACACCATACTGCCCTTGGTAGCCCTTATTTCAGGATTTCAGGGGTGTTTTGGTAATTATGCTTTTTAAGGCTTTCCTGGAAAAGTGATTAACTTAACCCCACCTAATTTTCCCTCATAAACATAATGGAATCATTACTTTATAAAAAATCCAACTCTAACCCCTTGAACTAGAGCTGACCGAAACCTAGGATTCTCTAGGAAAAATTTGGGTGTTTGGATTCTGACATCAAATCCTTGCTCCTTTATACTCCTAAATACTTTATTAACTATTTGATTACATTATAACTACCATTTATACCCAATTTTGGTAGCATAATGCCTAAGGTTCAACGTTTTCCCAAATTTACAATCACGGCAAATTAACTAAAAATTCACAGATTAAATCAACCACAATAGCCAAAATAACCAAAGATTGAAGCCTATGAAGTTACCTTTAGCTCCTTCTTGTTGTTCCCTTGATAGCCGAACCCTAGCCCCTTTCAACACTGAAATTTTGCTTCCTAAACACCCTAATCCATGTAGAAGAGAAGCTTAGAGGAAGGATTACATAGGTTAGGAGCTAAACACTAAAGGAATCGAGCTTACCGTTAAATTTTTGCTCCTTCTCTCACTAGATCACTAAAGCTCACTTCCTCTCTCCCTAACACTCCAATATTCATATTTTTGCTCTAATTTTTAATTACCCAAAATACCAAACTTTAACTTCTATGTACACACAATTTATGTCCTAAGCCCAATTACATGTACATAATGTTTCCCTCTTCTTGGCCCATGCAAATGACACCCTAGGGTCCTTATTAGTGCCAAAATGGGCTAACATCAATTATCTCATAATTACAAGATTGCCGTCACAACTTTCTTCCACTTTTGGGTTTATTGGAAATTCTGGCAGATTTTCTACCTAAAGTTTGAAAAATCATAACTAAATTTGTAGATATCATATTGGAGTGATTCCAAAGGCTATAGAACCTTTATTGAATCTAGTTTCAAGGAAAAATATAGCCTTTAGCCAAATGGAAGCACAAAATTCCCAGAATTTAAGTTTTTGGATGATGTTCCAGAAATATACAGTTTTTCTGGGCTTACTTCAAAAATTCATAACCTTTTACATACATCTCCTAAAATTACCCATTACCTACCAAATTAAAGCTTGGAATGTCTACTTTCACCTGTAAAAATTCATAATTTTTAGTTATCATTTAGTCATCTAAAATAACATGACAAAATTATTGCCTCACAGGGAAGTTTCACTAGCAATATAATCACATCCTCCAAAACTCACCCTCCTATTTTATTAAATGCCACAAATACTTATAAGGCATATTGGGGAATAAAATTTGGGGTGTTACAGTTCTCCCCCACTTAAATAAATTTGTCCCTAAAATTTGCTATACATACATAGCCATAAACTCCAGTTATGCTTCCTCATATCTTTTTCTGTTTCCGATATATATGTGTGAAATGCCGATTGGCCTCCATACATTCAACCTACTACTAGTCACATATGCTGCTTATTTGTTATACATAGGCCACGCAGTCTATTACTATATAAAATGTTTGTCTGGTCTTACTACCCAGGGACATTACCCTATGCAAACATACATATCGGGTCTTTACGCCTTTGTTCTTTGTTTTGTACTCATAGGCCATTACTATACTGATTGGCCATCAGGGCACTCAGTTAATTATTCTAGGCCTCATTGCCATGTCGAGACACTACCCGGTGTATTTAGCCTTGCGACTTAAGTCATTTTAATCTCACAAACATGTAGACTAAGGGCCTGTTTAGATTAGCGGTGGCAGAAGTTACTTTTTTTTATCTGACTTTTATAAAAGTTAGATAGGATAAAAGTTAGATTAAAAATGTGATTTGTGTTTGGATTCACGGTGACAGAAGTGACTTTTTTTGGAAATGCTATACTTTTGAGCTTTATCTCAAAAAGTTGTTTTTAAAGAAAAATAAAATAATTTTTTTATTTATTGCAATCAATACGGGGAAAAAAAGTAAAGAATGCATTTATTATCCTAAAATTAGACTTATAATAAGGACTATAAATTTTTTTGTCAAAAAAGACTTACAAAAAAGATCAGAGTGATACCATATATCAAAAGTACTCCCACTTGTCCATCTCTCATTTGCCAAAGAGCCCCTTTTATTTCATAATTACTGCTTTCTCTCTCCACGATTATCATAAAAGCACCAAATTTGAGCTTATAAATTATCGTGGCTTTTTCATAAAAGCAAGATAATTTCTGCCGTGAACCCAAACGGCTAAAAATCCATAAAGAGCTTTTTTCCATTGTTAACGTGCGTCTACGTCACTTAACGCTTTGGAAAACAGGCACTAAATATCCTGGTTTTACCACCCTATACAAACACATACGCTGGGCCGTATTGCCAATATATCTGTCTGCATTTATGCTTGCTTGTTTGGTGTTCAAGATCAAATGACTATTTCACCTTTACTGGCCGTATTGTGTGAACTATTCACTAGCTATACGATGTGACCATTCACTTGTCATCTGTGTGCACTGGTTACTATATGCATCATTCACTGTATGCACTATATCACGAGTGGGTAATCATTCTGTGAGGCTACACCGTTGAGAATATTCCCCACCATTATACCCTACTATACTAGGGCTCATCCCAATCTCTATTTACATATGTCACCACAAACCACATAGGTTGCGTGACTATTGAGCACACAGATCATGTCATTATAAACCACACAGGTTTACATGGGTATAATATTGTACACCACATAGGAGCATATCACTATGACCACTCAGGTCATACTACTGTGACCACACAGGTCGTACTATTGTGACCACACAGGTCATAACACTGTAACCACACAGGTCATATCACTGTGTAGTACACCTCTCAGTAGCATATTTTACACATTGCCTCTCGGCCTTAGGGCTACTCGTGAGTTCCGCCAGTGCAACTAAGACTCTTTCCTTGCCATGTCAAGGTTGCATACTGATCATGGGGTTAATTAACATGCTCTAATGGCTGCCACACCACTATACATTACATAGGGTAAATCACCATATGCCACACAGGTTGTGTCACTATAGACCACACGGGTCTAGTCATGATCTAAGATGATCAACACTGGTGTGAATATTAACCTCTTCAGTTATCCTCAAATGTTACATATAAATTTACTTTCCCACTCAGTTGTGTTACTATTTCATATTAGCTTCCGGTGTGCTACTCTAATGTTGTATTTTCCTTATGTGAGCTTTAATAATGTCAGGATGATTTAATAGGAGTCCTATAGGAACCTCCTATAACACCCGACTGTACTAGAAATATGTGTTTCTTTGTGCTAGTTCCTGGCCCATTTCAACTCAAATCATTCTGGGCCATTTCAAATTCTTGTGGAATCAAAACTTAATAGTTGATTCATAGGTTACAGTTGACTTGGTAACCCTTCTACTCATACCTTTTATCACATCTTTTGTCATCCATTAATTGACTCTTAGTATAGCCTCAAGTTAGTGGAATAACAAGTAAATCAATTCTATCTCTCATTTTATCAGAGAGCTATCACCTCAATCCATCCTTTAAGGAAATATTTTATGATCACAATCTTTCCCTATGCTAGACTTAATAGCTAGTAAATTTTTAAAATCACTTTCTGCAAGGATTCATGTCTGTAAGAATCTTGTTCCTTAATTCCACGAACCATCACTAACCTAACACAATACTGAATACATCTACCAGCCTATGTACATACTAGTCCATTAGGTCTTAGGACCTCCAGACACACAAGTCCACTATAACATATCTGCCATGTAGAATTTTACAGCCTAAGGTCTCTAACCCAGCTTTTAGGTTCATTAAGGAATCTAGAACCTCAACATCACATAGATTGGAAATCATTTTCCTCAATTACACCCAATAGACATACTAAAATCATCATCAATAGTGCCTATTCTAACCTTCAGGGTATTCAGCTATTATCTTCAAAATATTTATAAAGGTTCAACACTATCCATAAGGTTCACAAGGTTCAAACTTATGTCATGTATCAGAACCATAGTGCAACTCGATTCACATTTTGACCTAAGCACTATTTCAGCTTAGATCTGATTTAAGCCTATCCCAACCTTCAGTATCATCAGGCAGGATCCTCTAGGATAGACATACGCCATAATCATCACACATTATGAATTACCGTATATCATACCTATATAGCTTTAACACCATAGTGTTACTAAGGATTATTACCTAGCATGAAGAAACCTCAAAACATTTACCATACCTCGAGTTCTTATAACCTCATCAAACGAACCTTTCTGACAGTACTCACTACAACAAAAATGCCTTGATTTAAAATCAATACTTACATCACCACTCTATACTTCTAAGCATTCTTCAAATCGTCTAATTAGGATGATCATTAGTCATGGAAAAACCTTCAGATAATTTACTATTCCTCAAATCTCCATGACCTTGCCAACTTAACTTCCCAGGGGGTCACCTATTATAAGATTTCCTGAGGTTAAGCACGCTTAACTTTTGGGCGCCTTTGCCAAAACACAGATACCAGCTCTATCTGCTTCTGACCACCAGTACCCTGAGACTACTCTTGTCTCAAACATCATGCCAGTTGCCTCCGGCTAACTAAATACTATGTGGTCTAGACACTGGCCTTGGATGTACCCGCTTCCTCGGGTTCCATAATTTCCTTAAACCATCCTTAGTTTAGTATTGCACCACTAGCTGCCTTCGGGTATTCCCATATCTTTCAGGGCTGATTCCCAAAAAAGAGGTAGTTCACTTCCCTAATGCCCCGTTTTATGCATATCTTCTTTTACCATATAATCAAGACCTTATCAGTATACTATTTTGTTGCCAGAACCGTTTGCTCTTCCAGAACTGCTTAGGCTCTGATACAAAAATGTCATACCATTATCTTACTTTCCATATTTTTATAGTGCTTGCGCGCAGTTCGGTGAGTAACACATGAATAACATAAATATACTGATATATTGATACAATGTACTTGATTACATTACCGGTTTTTTCTGCATGTTTGATAATAATTACAGAATTATCCCAAAATATTCAAAATAATGACTACATATAACCACTATCCCTATCTCAGGATCCACACCACTATTCCTCCGTGTCTACTATCTTATCCTTGGAGCCACTGGTTCCCGCTAGAACATTGGTTATTTATGATAAAAGGGTGACATTTTAACGAGTCTCAGAGTAACAGGCTATCAAATATATAAAATACCAAAAATTAAATATGCAATGCACCATATAGTGTTAAATGAAAATTCATACTATTACTTGTGTGTACATAAAGCTCAAGGCCAAATCCTTGTTTGGATCCCCTACGTGAACCTCAGTTGTGCCCCTAACCACAGCTAGGTAATATACCCCAGACGTATCTCATCTGGGTACCTAACCATAGCTAGGTAACATTCCTCAGGCACCATATTCATATAACAAAATACAGTAACATACAGGATATCAACAATCACATAGTACATGAGAGACAAAGTTACTACCTTAACCCGTTTCTGCCTCAAAACGTGTGCCTCATAAAGCATACCAACGATTGGGCTCTCATGCGGTACTAAAATTGCAAAGGTACAGGAATTAGGTTAATACCCATCCATGTACTACTTTGACACTTCCATAGTATTTCTGGTGGTATATGAGTCTATAGTTAAAATTTACCAAAATGCTCCTGGGGACCTGTGTAATATCCTGATTTGTAATCAAGGATTAGTAACTTCAAAAGATGTAATTAATGTTAATTAAGCATATTTGAAGTATATGTTGTGTGTTATGATATAAAGAGCATTAGTGATGATTTAATGAGTATTGTACTAATCAGGGGTAAAACGGTAAATTTACCAACCGTCTGGTTAACTACTAATGGGAAAACCCCTTAGTAATCAAAATTAATGGTTGAGATTGAAAGTTAAAGGGGTGGAATCAAGTGTGGATGAGTTTACATGAAATTATAGTGGGAAGGATGAGATGGTGACAAGTGTCCAAATGAGAGCCATTGGATGAGTCAACATATTCAAACTCTCTTTCTCTCACCCTC
The DNA here is from genome assembly GCA_963242795.1 of Inga leiocalycina. Classification (NCBI taxonomy): domain Eukaryota; kingdom Viridiplantae; phylum Streptophyta; class Magnoliopsida; order Fabales; family Fabaceae; genus Inga; species Inga leiocalycina. The sequence goes on from OY725322.1 coordinate 78,366,448, forward strand.
TTAGTCGGCCAAGTGCATGGAAGGAAGGGAAGGAATGATCATCTCTTTCACCTACTCACTTTCTCTCTCCCTTTCCTCCATTTCCGGCGAGCAAACAAGAAAGAGGAAATAAGGGCTTGCAACTAATCAAGGTAAATGATCTTATATGCTTAATTACCCTTCATTGATATTGTTCAAAAGGGTAAGAGCTTTACTTCCATGTTTTCAGACTTTGGATTTGTGGTGTGTGGCAAATTGAGGGATTTTGAAAGTTGAGGAATCCAAGTTCTGAAATCAGCAAGTGAAAGAGGTAGGCTTTTGAGGAATTGTGGTATATATGTTAGGATGTTTTCATGATCAATGAAAATTCTGGAAATTTGACCTAATTATGATGTTAAATGAAGGATAGTCTTTGATGAGAGTGTCACTGTTCATTTGGTCAGTTTTGACACTTGGGAGTGATTAGAAATTGATTTGAAGTTGAATAAGGGAAATGTGTTAAGTTGTGGTTTTGGTGGATTTATGGTTTAGAGATGAGATCTTGTTGTTGAGTGGAAATTTGGGTTGTTTATGGTTGTCAATGGGTTCCTTGTGATGATATATGAGAGAATGAGTAATGGTATGAGTTAGGGAACCATTGGAATTCATTTGGTGAATTCTGGTAAACCATGTCAGTTTCTGCGTTATGGGTATCTGGTGTGAATTCTCGAGTGAGAGAAGAACTCACTCGAGCACAGGATGAACGTGCTCGAGTGAGCATGTTTGTGCTCGAGTGAGGGTGCCTTTTTGGTGCTGCGGGTGAGTGTCTCAGGATATCACTCGTGAGTGATTGCCAAGAGTGCGCCTGGCACTCGCGAGCATTGAGGGATCACTCGCGAGCACTGGGGTTGTGCTCGAGTGAGTCTGTTGCCTGGGAGTTGGGGTGCTCTCGGGTTGTCACTCGCAGGCCTCACTCTTGTGGTGCTCGAGTGTGCTCGGGGTCTCTGCTCGAGCACAGCCTCTTGTGCTCGAGTGAGAGTGTGGATTTGTAGAGGAGGTTGCTCTCGGGCAGACACTCGCTGCCTTGTGCTTGCGAGCACTGAGGGGCAGTGCTCGAGCACAGGTGTTTGTGCTCGAGTGTTGGAGAAGGAAGAGGTTAAGAGATGCTCTCGGGTTGTCACTCGTAGGCCTCACTTCCGTGGTTCTCGAGTGTGCTCGGGATCTCTGCTCGAGCACAGCCTTTTGTGCTCGAGTGAGAGTGTAGGTTGGTCGCGGGAGTTGCTCTCGGGCAAGCACTTCCTGCGTCTCACTCGCGAGTGAGGGGGAGTTGTGCTCGAGCACGGCCTTCTGTGCTCGAGTGAGGGGTGCGAGTGAGGGGTCCAAAAATCAGATCTTAGCTTTCTAAAGAGGGATCTTTGGGGATAGTTATCCCAACCCTTTAGGCATATGATTAGGCATTTAATGGCCATCTAAAGAGTCCAAATGAATACCAACTTAGAGTTATATTGAAGTAAGAACTTGGAAAAGGAAATTAACCAAATGTCCCTATTTTGATTATAGGATTTGATATCTGCTATCCTCGTGAGCCTACTGTGCCCAGAGACATCAGGAAAGGATCAGGTAGTGACTTTTCTTTCGTACCATATGTGATGCATCGTATGTGTGTATTTTCATTGCTTTGCGATAAGTTCGTATGCTGCGACTTATGTGGATATATGTGAGCACCGTCAGTCCAATAGTCCCTGAGTAGCTAACAACGGTTCGGATAAAGACTGTGTGTCTTTCCGGCGGAGAAAGGGGATGAGGATGAGGTGTGATTATGTGACATGAAAGCCGAGAGGCTGATTGTGGGCCGAAAGGTCGGTTATGAGCCGAAAGGCTATTTGTGAGGCTGACGAGCCGTTTGTGAAGCCGGATAGCTATGTGCTATAAGGCTATATGTATGCACTGCCATGCCAATAGTCCCTGAGTAGCTAACAACGGTTCGGGTTAGGCAGTGTGCCTTCCCGGCGGAGAAAGGGGAGGAGGCTGGAGTGTGATATGTGTTGCTGCTGTATGATGATTTACTTACATGCTATGTACTTATGTGTGGTATAAATGCTTAGTTACTACTGGGATTCTTTAGAATCTCATTCTTTCCTTTGAACTAACCTTTCAGACAGGGCGACTGGCTCCAAGGAGAAGCGCGTGACCCGAAGTGGTTAGAGTTTCTTAGGGACATTAGTATAGTTTTGTTGGTTTATTCATTTTGGGTAGGGATTACTGTATTATGTTTTGGAGATGTATATAGTTTGAAATACTTGGTTGTAATCCCTAAACAGGATTTGGAATTCTAGGTATGTAGTTGAACCCGGGGGTTGCCGGGAGTTTGGTTATACACTCTGTTATTCGTAAATGTATATAAACTGCGCAGGTGATTATATTCGATAAATTGAACTTGAGACTGGAAGAGGAATGAAGTTTTGAAAATTTCGTAAAGTCCCTACTACTAGAGGGAAGTTTAAATGAGTTTTAAACCATACGACGGTCTCTAATCTAATTTAATTACCTAATATCGAGTTATAATCACGTGTTTAAAAGCAGGGTGTTACAACCTGGCCCGGCCCCAAATTACCTGGTCCAACTGTACCTTTTCTGAAATTTTAACCTGGGCTATTCTGACAAATTTTCACCCAAGGAATCTATTTCCAGACTTAAAATTACCAAATTTACTACCAAAAGACTAGAATGCCCTTGGCAGCCCCTATTTCAAGGTTTCTAGGTAATTATGCTTTTTGAGGCTTTTCTGGAAAAGTGATCAACTGTAACCCCACCTAATTTTCTCTCTTGAACACAATGAAATCATTAGATTATCAAAAATCCAACTCTAAGCCCCTAAACTAGAGCTAGTCAAAACCCAGGATTCTTTAGGAAAAATTTGGGTTTTTGAATTCTGACCTCAAATCCTTGGTCCTTTATACTCCTAAATATTTTATTAACTATTTAATTATGTTATAGCTACCATTTAGACCCAATTTTGGCAGCATAACGCCTAAGGTTCAACATTTTCCTAAATTTACAATCATAGCAAATTAACTAGAAATTCACTGTTTAAATCAACCACAACAACCAGAACAACCAAAATTGAAGCTTATGAAGTTACCTTTAGCTCCTTCTTGTTGTTTGCTTGATAACTGAACCCTAGCCCCTTTCAACACTAAAATTTGTCATTCTTTCTTTGCTTGATTTGCAATCCCAAAAAGAATGTCAATTCTCTCATCATAGACATCTCAAATTCTCCTTCCATTATGTCAAAGAATTCCTCGCATAGAGAATTATTAGTGGCTCTAAAAATAATATCATCATTATATATTTGCACAATTAACATTTCATTGCTCTTGTGTTTGATAACTAATGTTGTGTCTACTTTTCCCCTGACAAACCCTTGATTAATGAGAAAACTGCTTAGTCTTGCATACCAAGCTCTTGGAGCTTGTTTAAGACCATAAAGAGCTTTCTTTAATCTATATACATGATTTGGATTAGAAAGTCTTCAAAACTAGAGGTTGTTCAACATAAACATCTTCCATTATGTAACCATTACAAAAAGCATATTTTACATCCACTTGATAGAGTTTGAATCCTTTAATGCACGCAAAGGCTAAGAGTACACGTATGGCTTCCAATCTGGCTACTGGAGCATACGTTTCCTCATAATTAATTCCTTTTCTTGATTATAGCCTTTGGCTACCAATCTTACCTTATTTCTGACAATGATTGTTGATTCACCAAGTTTGTTCTTAAATACCTATTCAGTGCCAATGACCGGATGATCTTTAGGCCAGGGTACTAAATCCCAGACTTGATTTCTCTTAAATTGATTAAGTTGTTCTTGCATAGCAATAACCCAACATTATCTGATAAGTCTTCATCAATATTGGAAGGTTCTAAATCTGAAATGAAAACTAAAAAGCTTACTTCATTAATAATCTTATTTCTAGTCTTTACACCTTCATAAACATTGCCTATAACCTGATCTATAGGACGATTTCTATTAAACTTCCAGGCTTTAGGTTGTTTGGGAGAAGAAGAATGTTGAATCTATTTTTCTTCTTCTTCATTAGACACACATAGAGTTTTTGAAACAATTTGATTTTTCTTTGGACTAATCAATTATGGTTCATCATCTAAGGGTTTGATAGGAGGATCTATTTCAACAAACACAACAGGAATTGATTCCTTCACAACGTAAGTTCTTTTACTAGAAAGATTGAGATCTCTAAAATCTTTGATCAGTTTCTGCTCGTAAATCATTAAGGCTGCCACCTGCACTATTTTGCGGCTCAATGTATCTGTAATTGCATTAGCCTTGCTTGGATGGTATTTGATCTCCAAGTAGTAATCCTTAAACAACTCTATCCATCTGTATTGTCTTATGCTCAATTCTTTTTTATCATACAAGTATTTTAAGCTCTTATGGTCGCATTATAGCTCTATAGTTGCGCCATAGAGATACTATCTATATATTTTTAATGCAAACACAATTACCGCTAACTCAAGATCGTGAGTGAGATAGTTCAGTTTGTGAGGCTTCAGCTGACGAGATACATATGCCACTACTCAGGCCTGCTGCATCAGAACACATCCCAATCCATACCAGCTCATATCTTTGTAGACCATAAAGGTCAACTGCAAATCTGGGATTGTTAAAACTGGTGCTGTCATTAATCTTTGTGAAGCTCCTATCGTAATTGTCATCCCACATATAAGGTTGAGTTTTACATTTTAACTTTGTCAATAGCAAAGCTAATTTGGAGAAATTATTTATAAATCGCTTGTAATAACCAACAAGACCCAGAAAGCTGCGTATCTCAAAAACAATCTCCGACCTCTTCCAGTTCATTACTACTTTACTTTGCTAGGATCCATTGAGACCCCTTATTATGAAACTATATGTCCCAGAAAGTTAACTTCTTAAAGGCAAAATTCACAATTGCTTAGCTTGGTATAAAGTTGCTTTTCTCCTAATGTGTTCAACACTGTTCTCAGATACTATTCATGTTCTATTTTGCTCTATGAGTATACCAGAATATCATCAATAAAGACTATTACTAATTGGTCTAGATATAGACAAAAAATTGGATTCATGTAGTCTATGAACACGGCAGGTGCATTTGTCAGCCAAAATGGCATTACAAAAAATTCATAATGGCTATATCTGGTTCTGAAAGTAGTTTTCAGTACACATTTGCTTTTACCTTAAGCTGGTGATATCCTAACCTCAAGTCATTTTTTGAAAATACATAGGAACAAGATAACTGATCGAGTAAGTCATCAATTTTAGGAAGTAGGTATTTGTTCTTGATGGTTACCTTGTTTAGCTCCCTAAAATCAATATAGAGTTGTAGGCTTCTGTCTTTCTTTTTGACAAAGAGCACTGTAGCTCCCCAAGGTGAGATACTAGGCCGAATGAACCCTTTCTCTAATTGCTCCTCAATGTGCTTCTTCAACTCTGCCATTTAATTCAAAGCCATTCTGTATGGGGCTTTGGAAATTGGTTGCACTGTAGGCCTAAGGTCAACTACAAACTCCACTTCCCTGTTCGAAGGTAATCTACTGATATCTTCCGGAAACACCTCTGGAAACTCATTCACTACAGGAATACTTTCAAATATTGTTCGAACTTCTTACTATATGGAAAAGAATACCATGTACCCCTGATAACCTTTGTGCAAACATCTCTCAGCCTTTACTACTAAAAGGAAATTAAGGTTGATTTCTATGCTAACATGCGGTTGCAGATTAGGATAAATAACCCTTTTGCTTCCGCTGTCTAGCAACACACTGTTGGATGTCAACCAGTCAATACCGAGAATTACTTCCAAGACTTGCAATGGTAGGTAGATCAAATCTACTATTGAATAATGTCCCTTGGCATTTACTATACAATTCAAACAAACATCAGTGGTGACAATTCTAACACCCATGGGTGTACACATTACCAAATCATACAAAAATCAGTGTACACTCAAGCCTAGCCATCTTACACAATTATATGAAAGAAACGAATGACTAGCACCTGAATCATATAATGCTTGTACTGAATTACCGTTAAGAAAAACTGTACCTTAGATCAGCTCAGGAGATTATCTGGCCTTCTCCTAAGTTATAGTGTAGACCCTACCGTGAACTCTTTGTCTAGGCTCCTCTAATTGTTGCTCCTATTGTGGGCAATCTCTGGCAAAATGTCCTGGTTTTCGGTATAGGAAACAAATTATTTGTCTGGCTGGAGCCTGCCTTGTTAGAGCAGGAGCACCATTACATATCTTGCTATGATGGCATGGCTTGTAACAATGAAAACATGTTCTGCCCCTTGAAGAGCTCTGATTACCGTGGCCCATAGCTTGATATGGCTTTTTATTGTTCGCTTTGGGTGGTCCACTCTAATCTTTATGTTTTTAAGAAGAACTCCCACTTCTAGACACATCTTTATTATTAATTTTTTTATCAAAGTATAGATTCAGCAAGTTGTTCTCTGTAATTGGGCACTCCTCCACCGCCTTATTGAACTCTATATAGTGTTTAAAAACTAGCTTCTTTTTCAACTCTGATTCAATCCTTGTACCATCAAGTCAGAGCTCTACTCCTAGTCATCCCGATACCTCAAGTATGAAGAATATCGAGATAACCTGATGAAATGAGCCAGATACTTATAAAAGCTTTCCTTATCCTCTTGACGTATATTAAGGAACTCATTCTATATCTCAAGTTAGACCGAATGAGAGAAATATTTTTCATTAAATTTTTTTGGAATAATTCCTATGTTACCAGAATATTCCTGGCCTGCAAGATTATCTCCGTGTTCTTCCACCATCTATCAGCATCGCTTTCTAGTTTGTATATAGCCAACTGGACTTTGATGTCATTAGGGCACACCATTATTTTAAAAATCTTCTCTAGTCATGATAACCAGTCCTCTGCTATCTGAGGATCAAACCTTCCTCAGAATACAGGAGGCTGTTGTTGGCTGAACCGAGCTAGCCATGTATGTAAAACATCTGCCTCAGGATTAGGCACAAGTGGAGGCTCTGATTGAGGTCCCTCAGGCAGATCGCGTTCACCTTCTGACCTCTCACAATTTTCCAATCTCTTATGTCTCTATTGCACCTCTTGCAGCTCATCTCTAATGTTATTCATTATTACCTATTGCTATGTTAACATGCCCGATATTTGTTGTACGAATCAGGTCAAACTTCATGATCTGGGTCATGATCTTCTCTCACTCTTGGTCTACCTCTTATTCTTACCATCTTTATGTCTCACCATATGAAAATAGGAAGAAGGTAAATTCCATGTAGACGAAGGGAATTTTTGTCATTCACAACATTTTGGGCATACAGGTACATCATATATATATATATATATATATCATATAACAGACATTTACAGTAGTTAGGGAAAGCTATTAACACTATACAACCTATAAACTATTGTACAACATGTCTTTGTCCTTTTTACATAACATGACATAACTATATGCATGGCTTCCCAGGGGGTCACTTGTAACGCCTTACATTAATAGCCAAAATTATAGTTCAAAAATGCGTCGTAATAATGAATTAGAGACCAACAGATAATTCAAAATTTATTTAAAATCCCATCTAAAAGATAGGGTTTTCAAAAAATTTTCCAAAATGTGTTCGATGCGGTCTCACATTCACATTTCTAATATGTTTAGCCTGTGCAGTTCGGTTTCATTCATACATATCAAAGTACTCAACAAAATTCCTGATGATACTCAGTAGGGGTGTTTGGGATCGTGACAAGATCAGGAAATCCCATCCCCTATCAGGATTCCGAGAAGGGTTTGGGAATGATTTTCATTCCCGATCCTGGATATCTTTTTTTTAAAAAAATCCATATATTAAATTTTTTGTTGTGCTTTCTTTAGTCTAGTACAAATATATAATTTGTCTAATATCATATTGTACCAAATTAGTTTAATACAAATATATCATTAGTCCAATACATGCTTAAAGTTATCGATTTAGCTACAAAAAGCACAAGGACAAGAATAAAAAATTAGAATTATTTAATAAATAATAAATAAAATTAACTAAATAAACTAAAAGAATCGATATTAACTTGAAGATATTAGGGATTTTCACATTTTATTTTACATTGGTCTTGCTTTCTTAAATATTTTAAAAAATTGTACATAATATTTATATATATATTTAGGATCGGGAAAAAGTCGGGATCAGGAAGTCCCGTTCCCGATCCCTAAAAAAATTTCTCGATCCTGAATTTTTCCTTTGTCCCAAAATTTTCAGGACGGGAAAATCCTGTTCTGATTTGCTCGAGACCGGGACAGGAAAAAGTTGCATACCCCTAACACTCGGGTTCAATCACTAATAATAAAAGCCTATAGGGCACACTTGCCCATTTTCAAATGAGGATTACAGTCATCCATATAAGTCTACTACATTGGTCTATATCTATATATACAATTATCCCAATATATGATAACCAACATAAACTGATCTCCTAGCCAAGAACTCTAATCGTCCTTGTATACCAGCTTCTCCTCTTATATGCCTGCCTTAGCTGTAGGTTAGTAGTTGAAAGAGTGCGACTCATAGGAATCTCAGTAGCAACAATTTCACGAATATAATGTATAATAAACAAAACATGCAAGCAATTATCACAAAGCCGTATAAATAACCGCATACAATAACACTCCCAGCAGCAATTCACAATAATAACACCCACAGTAGCTTCCACATTGATATGTGACTCGTAAGTCACAAAATGACAGCCTTCATTGTAACCACAATGATGCATGATGATTGTCACCACAGCTCCAAAACTGCATTCAGCTACCACAATGTTGCGTGACTCGCAAGTCACAAAATGACAAGTTTAAACTGTATCCACTTTCATGGCATTACCCTCACCCATACACCCACTAGTGACACCGCTAGTGGTAACCAAGACTTTTGGGCATCAACAACATCTTTTCACTGTATCCACTTTCACGGCATTACCCTCACTCGTACACCCACCAATGACTCCGTTAGTGGTAATGGCCCACCTAGAATCTCAATCTGTTCTATCCTAAGCACCCTACAGTAACGGCCTTCCTGGAGTCTTAGTCTCTTCTATCCAGGTGGCCGGCTGGGAATCTCAATCTCCTTTATCTCGATAGGATTAGCATCTCAATATCATCCAGCCATATATCCACTTCTCAGCATTATGACAATTTTCACCATTTTCACTTGTACGGCACTACGACAACTCTCACCGTATTCACTTTCACGGCATTACAGCAGCATCCACGTTCATCACAAACTCCCAACAACATAACAACAACATTCACATTTATCATCATTTAGTGATACAACATGCATTATACATAATATAAGAGAAAGAGTCACTACCTTATTCTTTCCATTCATGCTCGGGCACCATTTTCACACACTCAGGTGATGTCAAGTCTTATAAATCATAATCAAGGACGATGAGTTATTCACTATTCTAATTCTTAAATAACTATAAAACACTTGGGGTTTATTATCATTTGCATCCCTTAGGTGGCTATGATAAGATCAAATGAAAGCCTAAAAGGTTTGGAAAGAACTATATCAAAAACCACATTCAAAAGTTCAAAATGCTAATTTTTGGGGGTTGGCCGCGGCCAAGAAATCTTTATCTGCAGCAAAAAATAGCTTAGAGTTTTTTGTTGTGGCCATAAAGAGGTCAGAAAGTTTTTGGCTGTTGCCAAAAGCGGGTCCTACACTTTCTGGTTGCGGCCAAGAAAATTTCTGTTTCTTAGCTGAACTTCCAAAAATCATAACTAAATCTAGAAAAATCAAAATGAGGTGATCCCAAGCCCTATGGAAATATATTTAAGTCCTTTATACAGAAAAAATATGAACTACTACCAGACACCACCACAAGAATACAAAATTGCACAAATTCCCTTACAGTTCCAAAACAAATTCCAGTTTCAACCCCAAACTTTGGTAATGCATAACTTTTAGCACACAAATCAAAATAACTACCATAATATATCAATTTAAAGTTTGGAATGTGCTCTATTATATTGCAAAGTTTCAGAATTTTCAACCACTATTTACCCATTCAAAACATCCATGCAAACTGACTGCCTGCAAAGAGTTTTTACTAACCAAATCTTGCAACTTTTAAACTTAAGTTTCCAATAGTTCAAAATTCACATCCCAACCTATTCCTACACAATTTTTCTAAAGGAATACAATGGCAACATCAAAATACTCAAAATCACATTCCATCTACAAGTTCTGTGTTGACCACAATACAACAACAAACCACAACTTAGCCAAACTCAACATTCAAAATTCCACTCAACTTTCATTGTTCAATGACACAACAACACACCATTTCCAACCTAATACAAAATACAATTCATAAGGCCCTAAATCATATGAAATTCAGGGCAAAAATCCAAAAATTCCATAGTCCCAACAATGGCCACAACACATATATCAAAATGAAGCTTTCACTCACCTCTTTCACTTTCCTAAACTTGTTTATGGATTCTTCAATCTCCAACTTTTCTCAAGCACTAAAACACATCCTCTTGAAAATCTAAAACCATAGGATTAAAGCTCTAATCAACATGAATAACATTAAAGAAAAGAGTTTGAGGTCAAAATCTCACCTAAATCTTGAGCTTTTCCTTCATTTTTCTTCCTTCTCTTTGGACAAAAATAGAGTTTAGAGAGAGAGAAAATGTGAGATGATGATGATAGAAGCAGAATTTTCTCTCCCTCACACACACTTAACCGAGTAGAGAAGAGAGAGGGAAGAGGAAGTAATTAAAAAAAATACTTCTTTGACTTTTCTTCACCAACTCCCTTCATCCAAATGGTGACACTTGTCACAAATCTTATGGCTCCTTATTAGACATGTAACCATATGGTTACATTAACTAATTACATTAGATATTTAGTCACACCACTCATTTCTTTAGCTATTAGTCAATTTTTTCTTTGGTTGCTGACTAATTGGCTGGTAAATTTTTTTCTTCTAGATTTTCCCCTAACTATGGCAATTTTACTTGAATTACCACTTGGCACATAATTTAATTTCTTTTCCCTTCTCCTTGCGCCATTCCCCTTGGATTTTAGTCCGATTATAACTTTGCCACATAATTAAACTAAAATATAGGGTTTGGGCATTTTCTACTACGAATTCGATCATAACTCTACTTTATTCCCCAAAAGGGTTTATCCTTATGCGTTACGAATTTTGGGGTATTACATCACCCATCTTGTGATTTCTCTAGGTTGAGCATGATTAACCCTTATGTACCCATACAAAAACATAAATATTGGCTCTAACTACTTCTATTCACCGGTACCCCATAACTGCCCTCAATATAAAAAGTCGTGTCACAAGCCGCCGGGCACCAAAATACTGTGTCGGGAATGTGTATCAATAGTCGTACATATACTTCAGCATATAGTCCGTTATGTGCTCTATGAACTCTACAAAATGATCATTTGGGCCCTGATCTACAATCTTGTTCTTCTTTCGATTCCAGAAAGTTGTGTCTGAGAAGAAGTACATCATGGTACGTATCCAGAACTTGTTCGAGTAATCTAAACCCTACCAAACCTGCTCCCAGTAAAATGAATCCACATCGACTAGAAATACGCTATACTGATCAACCGGAGTGTTATGTTCTAGTACTACTTACTGATGTATACCCTAGATATGATCAAACAACTCCTGATCAGGTCACAGGTCATATAGCACAGGCATTGTCTCCGCACGAGAATTGTTGACCATACTCAGATCTGATTCAATGCCATCTGATAATGGTTGCTCTGTATCTCCCTTAGATGAACTAGTAGATGGTTCTAGTCGAGGATGTGGCCCGTACACTGGCCTGACCTGAACCTTCTCCCTGGGTGTCTATAACATCTTAGCACCTCCCAGTGTTCGGTACTATATGTGATGTTGTCCCTTAGGACTCCGTTGTTCCAGTGGAAGCTGGTTCACCGATAGTAGTAATCTATCCCACTGGTATCTTCTCCCGCCATATTTTCTGTCACCATGTAAGCAAAACTATATCAGTATACTATTTTGATAATGCCAGAACTGCTTTTAGCTCTGATACCAAAAATTTCAAACCCCTTAACATTTTGATATTCGCAGAGTAATAAACACAGTTCAAAGGCCATACAGAAATAGCATAAACATACTGATACAAAGTGCTTGTTTACATTACAAGAAATCCCCATAGGGATTGAAAAATATATACATATCCCAAAATATACAAAATAAAACTAATGATAACCAACTGCCACTCTGCTCTATATTAGAATCCTTAATCATCAGCATTTACATTTTTGCCCCTAGAGCTGCTACCTTCTGCTAGAATATTTTAAATTTTGGGGAAAAGGATGAGATTCAAAGGAATCTCAGTAACAACATGCAATCAATCATATAAAAATGCGATAATTAAATATGCTATGCATCACATAATGGAAATGAAAATTCAACTGCATACAATGTATGCACACAATTCAGGGCCAATCCCCTACTTGTCCATGTACCTCAACTGAGTCCCATACCACAACTAGATATTGTTCCCTAATATCTTTAAATTTTTAGGACTTAGAGAGTCAAATGTGGCTTAGGAAGTATATAATTAAAAAGTATAAAGTGATTTATGAGAATTGATTTTTCAAAAAATAAAATAAAATAAAATAAAATGTTTTTATAGTATATTAAAAAAATTAATTAATTAATGAAGTTAAATGATACGAATAAGAATAATAAGAAAAACAATGTAGGGGCACACCTTCATAAAATAATCTAGAACTACATGTGGAAACAAAAAATAAGAAAATAAAAAGAGAGGTATAATAAATATATTATGGTATAATAAATATATTATTATCATTATTATTATTTTTTAAAAATATTATTTTAATAACAGATTCAAACCACAATTCTCTTCCCCATAAATACCATATCTTCTCACCCCTTGAAGATCCCTGACTTGCCTCAAAATCACTCAGGTTATCTCCTTCTGCCTCTTTCTCTCTTCTAATCTATGTCTTATTTCTTTTGCTACTCCAGTCAAGGTCTCTTCACTTTTTTATTTTATTGTTTTCTTCTTCCATTCTTTCAAGATTTTTGTCTTGTTATGTCTACTCTTCCATCCTCTTTTACAATACGGGAGTACATCTCCAGTTTTTTTCCTTACCAACTCTCCCCTTTTCCCTATTTTTGTTCACACATGTCTTTATAGGTATATATTTTTCCTGAAATTTTTTTTTCTTTTTCTCCTTCTACGTCTTTTACTAGAAACTATTGGGTTGGTGTGTGAGTTTGATTTCTTTTTATTATTTCTTCACCACACACCCATTTACCCAACAGATGAGTAGGTGTATCACTGGAGGGTGGATGTATCCAGATCCCTATGTTTGTGTGGTGTCTTTGATCTTAAGACCAAAAGATCTCAGACTCAAACTCCAACAAAGACATTTGGGACCAAGATCTATCCTATCTTATATAAATGGACTGAGAAATAATAAACTGACATAAATTAGATGCATCCTTCAGACCTTAGTTTAGGTAAATATGAGCTTTCCTCATTTTATGCTCAAGGGCACTTTAGAGCTTCTAGTCTTTACAGATATTCTAGTGCTTATCAGTTCATCATTTCTCCAATACTCTTCACAGGATCATGATTGGATTCTTTCTAATGCATAGATTCCTCATAGAAAGGCAAGTGCAAAGCATACTTGAATCTTTCATAGAGATAGAGATGATATGCTAAGAACTCAAATTTTTAGAAGAAGAAAGAGATTTAGAAGGAAGACATTATATCTTACAAGGAGGATTACAACTGATTCTTTGATTATCCTTATGATAGAAAGAGCATCTTATTTATAAGCAAACTTGACCAGAAGAGGACAAAGCATTCATGATTATTTTATAGACACGTGATCGACAAACAAGATAAGACATTGTAGATAGGCTCATGATCATCATTAGGTGACAAATTATCATTGTTATAATCTCCATAGAGCTCAACACGTATATGATGTAAATCCCATGTCTAGAGCCTTTTGGATTAAAGCCTAAGTGTAGTATAGAGGGAAGGCCTGAGGCAGAATAGGCTGAGGCAGTTTGAGGTCTTTAGGCTGTGAGTCTTGGAACACTTGAGACAACGTTCCTAGGATAGAAAGACTAAGCTATGGATAGTCTTCATATGAATCTTGAGATTCTTGAAATTCAGGGCCAAGTATTCCTATGGGAGTTTGGCTAGATGTTGATTAAGAGAATAATCCCTAAGTAATATAACCAGTTTTTGTAGGAATAATTCCTTTCAATGGATCATACTCTTCTTCAGCTGCAATAGAGCCTAGGACATGACAATTGGTCTTCAGTCGAACATTGATTTGTCCCAAATAATGACTAAGTTCCTTAAGAGTATGTGATTTCTGACGAACCCAATCAAAAGGAAAGTTCCACAGTTCTACTACCCGTTGGAATAAAGTCCATCTGAGTGAAGATGATAATAACCGTTAAGAATAAAAATACAACAAAATCTTTTTTTCCTTTTATAAATTCTCTATAGATTATTATTAGCAATAAAACTATAAAGTTTTCCTCTTCAGTAGGTAGAGGAGTAAAGAGGTTAAGAAACTGATGGAGGAGAGAGACTTCATAGATTTTATCATAATGGTAGTAATAGATGGGTAATAGTGTAAAGGCCATGGCACTAACATATAGGGTAGTTAGAGACCACAAATACCAAAAGAGTTCTTTAGGCATTGGTCCTTAAAGGAAGGGTAAGGTGGTAAAAGGAGTGTTCAAACTAAAATGTCGAGAATGTGGAACAAGGTTGGTCTTGACAAAAAGAAGATAAAGCCAATAGAAATGTTGTTGTTCAGTAATCTTTCGAACATGATGAGGAGTTTTAGGATAGGTTTCTGGAGGAAAAAGGGTAGCTTTTATATTATGAGACATGGTTGGCCGTGCTTCTGAAATGGTTAGGATATACAAAGGCTTTGAAGGAAAAGAAGGCTTTTAAGGTCAAGATAGAAAATCTGCAATGGTGTTGTGGTGACCTTTGAGATGGTGAATTATGAATTTCTAGCAAGAAAGCCAGTCTTTCCATCTAAGTAGCTGGGCATCTGGTAAGATCTTTCTCTTTGGATCAAGCATCTTTGGAAAAGATGTATTGTCCATTTCTACAACAAAATGGCAGGGGCTCGATGAAAGTTGAACTTTTCAATTCCAAGCGTAACATGAAAGATTTCCTTGTACGTTGCAAGATAATGCTTTTCTGGTTCTCTGATGTCCGCTATCATGTCCACAGTAATATCTTTTTCCATTTACTTCTTCAGGAAGTATTGCACCCCAAAAATCATCACTGGCATCCGTTTGTAAGATCTTTTATCCTTGATCTGGAATCTTCAATAGTAAAGGGTTTTGATTGATTCTTTTGAGGATTTGAATAGCTTCTGTTTATTGTTTTCCCACTGTGGAGGATTCTTTTTGAGAAGCTGGACAACTGGCTAATATAATGACACACATAAGGAATAAAGTTTCTAAGATAATTCACAATTCCAAGAAACTATTGAACTTGTTTAGGAGTGAGATTGTTATCAGGAAAATTCAACAATTCTTTTGCAATTGGGGTCCAGGGCTATACTGACTATCTTTGAAATGCATGCTCAAGAATTCTATTTCTTTTACTCCTATCTCACTTTTCTTGGAGGAGAGCATAATGCCATATTGTTCCACGATATCAGCAAATCAGGTTAATAGGGCTTTATGAGATTCTTCATTTTCAGAGAAGAAGAGAATATCATCAATATAGATTAAGGCATTTTGGAGAATAGGTTCAAAAAACTTGGTCATGGCCTTTTGAAATAGTGATGGAGTGACTTTAAAGCTAAAAGGCATAACAGTCCATTGGTACTGGGCATTAGGAATATAGAAAGAAGTCTTGGGCTTATCATCTGGCGGATACCCAATTGCCAAAATCCTACTTTAAGAGGATTTGGGCTTTTTTAAGATGAGAGAACATAGTATGGGCTTTGGTAAGAGAAACTTATCATCTTGGAGAAAATGATTCAGTGGCTTGTAGTCAATGACAAGTCTCTTTTTCCTCTTTTAATTTTTGATCTCTTTTCAACATAAAAAGCTTGGCAAGCCCAATCGGACTTTGTAGCTTCAATGAGTCCTTGCCTTAGTAAAGATGAACATTCATCTCTAGCAAGTTTCAAGTCATCAGGATTCATACATGGATGAGAAGCTTTAGTAGGATTAATATCTTCATTCTTTTTTAAAGGTAGCTTGATAAAGAATTCCTGATTTTTCCATAACAAAAAAGAATGAGGGAATTGATCATGACTATCAGAACAGTATTGAAGCAATTGATCCTTAATGTCTGAATATTGAGGTAGAGCTTGTTGAAGTTCAAACAGGCTTGGGATTTTTGTATAAGGACTAAAATTTTCTTTCCATTTAATCCCTTTAGGTAGGATCATAAGGTTCTGGGTATGATAGAAAGCATCGAACCCCAGTAGAATATCTTTGCTTGGAAGATCACTTCCTAGTACTTTAATTTTGAAAGTACATCCTAGGAAGAATTTAATACCAATATTTCTTCTGGAAATAAGATCAATCTTGAAATGTTTGGCATCAGCTGTGAGATAATACTGGTCATGAGGAACTTATTCTTCAGATGGAAGAATATGAGGTTTCATTACCGTTTTACAAGATCCAGTATCAAGAAAGGCAATATTTGTGACGGGTTTGGAATATTTGTCTAGAAGGAATTGAACTTTGATATTTGGAAGAGGGATGTTGAGGTTTTCTTTAGGATTAGATCAAAGAGATCCTATGAAAGGCTGGTTTAAAGAAGAGGATTCTAATCCTTCAGAAGGTGAAGGAGGTAGGTTTGGTATAATGAGGTTGATAGATCCATAAGGATAAATCTCTTCTTTATCTATCTCAAATTCAAGATCAAAGAAGTTAGAGAATTCTAAATTTTCTTCTTTGTCAGAAAGTGGAAGAACATACTGAGTATCTTTATCTCTAAAGAGTTGCTCTTCAAGGAAAGCTTCAATATTTGCATTTTGATCTATGATCATCAAGATATTATGGAGACATTGGATCATCTTGATGTCTTTCTTGGTTTTGTTAGGACAATTTTTTGCAAAATATCCCTTCTGTCTGCAAATGAAACATCGAGTCCCTTTCCTTTTTGAGAATTCTAGGTTTAAAAAACCTAGTTCTTCTTTTTTTGATTGTTTTTTGGGAAAAATCTCTTTTCAGGACTTTTGGAATATGAGCGATAATGAAATTTCTTCTTTATTGAACAATGGTAAGTCTTGGGATCCTTGCACTTAATCTTCAGATAAGGCTTCTTGCAAGCATGTATCAATTTCGTATTACCCTTAAGCATATCTTTGAAATACTTGTGCTGCTCACAGAGTTTATCAATTGTTGCAAGAAATAGCTGATAAATTTCTCCCATGGAAATTCGAGACATATCTCTGTGGAGAGCATAAAGATTTCTGTGTAGTTTTGGTTGAATCTTATTTGGGAGAGAAGTAATAAAAATATGTCTAAGGTTGACATCATTATGACCATTCAACTGTAGTATTTTTCAACCATTCTTGTGTAATGCTTCTGCAAGTCCTTTTTGTCAAGAAAACAAGATTGCATTTCGAAGAATTCTTGTTTGTCTCTTTTGTCAATAATATTGAAGTCTCCTATGAATTCTTTATGAATAGCTCCTATGAGAAGTCCAGGGTTTGCAACTTGTACTGCCTAGAGTTTTTCATAGGCATTGAGATTTTGAAACCAATCTCTTAAGGCTCCAGTAAATCTGGAAACAAACTCTTTAAGAATTTGTTCAAGAGTTACACCTTATGCTGTAAGCTATAGATCGATCCATGCTCCAAATTCATGAAGCTTTTGTCTCCATTTATCTTATAGAGTTTCATCAAAAGTGAACCAAGGTCTTGAGGTTGGCTTATAAGTAAAATCATGTTGTCGTTGTGGTTGAGGATGGTCTGCAATTTGATCAACATGAGATTCTTCAGGCTCACTATCATCATCATTTGGTTGGACCACTACAATTCTGGTAATATCAACAAAATGATCTTCTAAATTATCATCATCATAAGCAAATACAGAAGAATTATCTGATTGAATACTTGAATCTGATTGAGAACTATATGAATGCAAGAAAGGTTCAGAAAGGTTATGGATTTGGAGAATAGCAAAGGTGTAATCTTGTGGTTGAGTAGTGGTTGTTGTTTGAGAGGTTAAGGTCTCAGCTTTTTTTTGTTTTTCCTTTTGTGGAGTGATTGGCTGGGAAACGATAGGTTCATTAATCTTTAAACCTGGTTGAACAAGTTTTTGAGTACCTAATGTATTTCCATGGTGGTAGATAGAATAAGAATGCCAATGAGAGGCAGGTCTTTCTGGGGTATGAAAAGTAGTTCTTAAAATGGGTTTATGCTATATTGGTGGAGGTTGTTGGAGTGGTCTGAAAATAGTATAGTTCATTTTGAAAACTTTACTATAGTCAGTTTCTTCAGGATATGCAAGGGTGATGCTGGGTATGGAAATCTTGGAATAGTAGGATATGAAGGATAAGATTCATATATGACCTGAGATTGTCTCTTGGCCATATCAAGTTCTATTTTCTGTATATCTCTTGTATTGCTGATAACTCCATTTCTTTCTTTTTGAACTCTAGTCCCATGCAACCAATAGCGATAAATCTTTTTCAATTTTGCATCTAGTTTCTGAGCTTGTTGTGTTTGAAAAACATATAGCTATCTGACTTATGCAGAAAGTTGATCCAATTGAGTAGTCAAACTGTCTATCTTGACTGTCAATGAATCAAGTTTAGAATCAATTCTAGACAGTGCTGTATTTTGACAAACAACATTCTAAGTATACTAGTTTAAAACTTCTTCAGCTACAGTTGTAGGTCTGAGATTTCCTTGAGAGTCAACACTATTTGGAATAACATAAGGTCAAGCAAAAACTGTATCGTCTTCATTTGTTTTTCTCTTAAGAGGAGGAAATTCAGAATCATAAGGATGTCTGATCATCCCTATTCAAGATAATGGTTGTACTGATGGAGACAGAATGGTCAGAATTACTAGTTCTAAATTTTCTGGTAGATCTGGAAAGAATTTCTTGACTAAATCTGAATGTCCAATCTCTAATATCAACTCAACAAAAGACATATCTTTAGAAGATCTTTCAGGAGGAAGAGGAGGTTGTCATCTTCTTTTCTTTCTTATAGCAAGTGAGGATTTCGGCCAGCTCTAGAAATGGGTCTTAGAGTTGGATTTTCAACGATTTGATGATTCCATTGAGTTCATGAGGGAAAATTAGGTAGGGTTACAATTAGGCACTTTTTCGGAAAAACCCGAAAAAGCATAATTACGCTCCTAAAACCCTTAAAGTGGGGCTGCCAAGGGCAATTTTGTCTTTTGACAGTGAATTTGGTAATTCCGAGTCCAAAAATGGATTCTTTGGGTGGAAATATGTCAAGATAGCCTAGGTTAGAATTTCGAGAAAAGCGCAACCTTACTACCTGAAGCACAATGGAAGTGTCTAAATGGTATATTTGAAATTGTAGGACAGTCGAGCTAGGACACACATTATGAGGCACGAAGTTCAAGGATCGTACTTAAGGTTCAAGATGGGCTAAGGTATGGGACTTACCTTACTTGCATGTGTTTGATATCTTTGTTTGTGTAGTGATGTATGTGATTGCTTTACTTGATTGTGTAGAGCATATTTGAATAAATGAAGCTCTGTTTCTGTTTGTACTTTTGCTATAGTTTGTTGCATGAAACATTGAGCATACAGAAATGTCATTATGTGACATACATCTCGTTCAAGCTAACATTTCACACACATAGCATCTATCATACATGCATTATGGTATCTGTTTTCTACTGAGATTCTCTCGAATCTCACCCTCCCCTACAAACAATTTAGACAGGAGGAGACAGAAGATATGCTGAGAACAAAGAAGAGAATCATACGAGGGGATTGCAGTGGTGGAACGAAGATGGGAACATGTCTCCGTTTCACTGGGATGAGTTTAGACACCCTAGTAGCCCTGTACGAATACATTGATAGTAATTATCATGTACAAACCCCTATGGGGAATTTCTGTAGTCAGCACATATTATCAGTATAATTATGCTATTCCTATGTTACCTGATAAGTAAAATATTTGTATATTTATTTTCCCTTATATGATGATTTTATGGACGATATTTGAGTTTAATATAATAAATTTGGGTGTGATTGATAAATAAATAATGTTTTTGGAATAAATAACATTTAAAAAAATAAAAGTACTGTAGCAACAAGATTACTGTAGCAGATGATTACACTGTAGAGGATGGAAGTTACTGTAGCGACAGAAGCACTGTAGAGCCACCATATACTGTAGCAGATGCCAGATTATTATAGCATCCGCCAGATCACTATAGTAGTACTGTAGCACGTGGTTTCTCCCCTATAAATAGAGATCAAGGCCAAGCTCAAGGAGGGGAGGGGAGGGGAGGAAGAGAATTAGAGGTCCTTCTCTGACAAAGAGAGATATTTTCTCTAACAGTTCTAAATAAATCGTGTTATTTTCTAGATTTAATTTCGTGCATTGTATTACTTTTTGCATGCCTCCATCTTGAAAAGCTAGGATTGTATTACATTTTGCATGCCTTCATCTTGGAAGGCTTAGGATTGTATTACATTTTGCATTCCGCCTACATGAAAGGTTTTACCTCCAAAATGGACAGCTAGAATTCTTCATTTTTCGTGCATCTTTTAGTTGTATATTTATGTTTGAGAATTTAATATTCAAGTTTATGCAATATTTATGAGGATTTCATTCTAGCTTTATATAACATCAATTTATTTTGGTTTTTTTTTTAATTTTATCATGAGCTAAATTTTCATTTTCCTAGGGTGATGATGTAGCTTATTAATGACGGATTGAATATTAACTTATTAAATCTAGTTTTAATTTCTCCTTCATGATTGAGTTTTAATTATCATTCTTAATGCTTTCATTTGATTGGCCACCTATTGAATGATTTCAATATGCATGTTGAGACCGGAAGGAGATGCATGTGTGTAGATCTTATAATTAAAACCATGACTTGCATATGAAATAGGAATATATTCATGTGAGTTGTGTAATCTTACTGAGTTCCATAAATCTTAATGCATAATTAATTGCTTAAATTCATATAGGAATATTTGGATTAGCAATTAATTATAGAATTGCTTAGCTTGACCTTGGAAGAGGCTAGTAATTAAATTAGGGAAACTCGACTATCAATCATGTGGAATAAATTGAGTTAGAATAGATAAGTGATTCAATCCGGAATTGGTTAAGTGAAATCTAATCCCTAGGACTTTTTCTCATAATTGTTTCATATCATTTGTATTCATATTTAATCATCTTTTATTTTGTGCTCTCAATCACCAACAAATCAATCAACTAAATAGAGTTAAAATTACTCATTTTGGTACTTAGTGATCAATCCTCATGGGAACGATACTCTACTCACTTCTATATTACTTGATTATGACAGTGTACACTTGCACTATTTAATTGATCATTCACACACATAACATTGCCCACCGAACCGTATATCATTTTCCGCAAATACTCTGGTAAAGGTGAAATTAAAATAAGGGCGTGACATAAAATGTAGGCTGGATGATCAATGCTTGAAAGGAAAAATTCGTTGAATTGTATTACCACTCAGTCCAACAAATTTATCCTTTCAAGTGATGATCATCTAGCTAATGTTTTTCATCAACCAATTTAGAGTTATTAATCATCATCTTATCATTAGTATTTCCACCTAGTCAGTTAATTCCTTATTATTGGCCTTCAGTTTGGTTTCCTTCTCAACCAATATCTCCCCACGATATCATATTCACACATATAAAATCTAGTTCTCACACTTGTATATTAACTCTGTTATACTTAGCTTCATTAAATAAGAATCTTTTTCTTTATCATCTGAGACTAGGGTAGCGCAAAAGCATGTTTCGTATTTGAGGTCCAGAAGAGTCCAAATGCATAAGTATGGTAATCTAGCAGTCAATCCATAGGTAGCAACATTCAACTTTAGGAATGCTCGCAATATGAATCATGCATCAACAGTATACAGATGGTGGGCCTAAAATTGTATTCACTAAATCCAACACTCAAAAATCATGCAACACCTCTAGAGGTGGGAAAAATGCAAGCAAAAAAAGTAAACCTTGCAAAAACAAATGTCGGAATTAAAATTCAATAATTATCTCATATATAGGGCTTAGATTCACGGTTATTAGTTACAAGTATTTTTTATATCAATTGCATTTATATTTTTAGGGTTGTCTGTAGAATTTATATTGTATAATATAGCTTTTAAATATAATAATATCGAACAGGGCTAATGTAAAACAAAATAAATCATACATTTAGAAAAAATGCCTACTTTTTAGACTGGGTGTGACATTACCGAGTCTAAAGAGGGGCATTTTTTTAATTATAATTTGAAACTTTTTAACACCGTTCATCTATCCAACAGGTTTGAAAAAGTGGATTTTAAGACCAGTCATAAGTCCGATCTTAATAAGAATAGACTTTTTAAATCGGTCGATACAAGACCAGACATAAACTCGGTATAAAAAGCTAATTAATTTCAACCGGTCTTAAAAGCTTTTTTTTTAGTAGTGTATTTAAAACATAGTCCTATAATTTAATAAAAACCTAGACGATTTTACCCTTGATGGACCAAAACTAAAATGAGGTCAAATCTAAGGGACTAAAAATTGTATTAATCCATTCATAAGTCACATTTTACTTATGAGACTCTGTGATGTATGACTCATAACAAACTCATTGCGATTTCTTGGTAAGGAAATGAAAGAAATTAAAAGAAAACAACCAATTGGTATATTACCATTTCCATGGAATATCCACTCTGTAACTAGACTTCATTTAGTAACTTCCATTAATAGGCTAAATATTGAAAAGTTCGTAATTTTTTTAAATAACAGGAAAAATGATGCTAGTATTGTAAACATAAATAACTACATAGTGCAGGCAAAAAAATAAATAACTACATAGTCAATGGGGTTGAGGGAATGGGGAAAAAACCTAAGAACCTGTTAAAGATATTAGTGTCAATTATATTACATGAATACTATTAAAAGACATATTTACTTCATTTTATTAAATTACAGAAGTTAGGTAAGCTAGTTGATATGACATGTATTTTTTAAAACACTCTAATCATCTTCCTTAATTCCCTCATTTCCCCTCCTTCTCAATTATTTTTTTAGGGAACATCAATAGGAGTAAATTAAAAAAAGATTGACAAATATGAAAAATATCTCTTATAATTAAAACCACGATCAACTTCACAAAAATGTCCTATATTAAGAAGTACCGAAGGGAGTATCAGAAAAAATTACATCTTTGAAAGGAGCTTGTAGGGACAGAAGATTTATCATGTGAAGTTTAACACAAATTCCGTCCTAGAACTGTAGATTGAAGAATCCAACAAAGTAAAGCTCTTAAACACCAAAAAATGAACAAGAGCCATTAAATCTTTCTCTCTTCCATGCAAAAACCTGTAAGGCAAGTTCATAAAGGCAAATATAACCATAGCACCAGACATTCTTTGATTCCTTCCTTTTATATAAATAATAAATGCCCACTAGCGCATAGAAGGCTGACGAATCAAACTTGACGAAGATGATGATGAGAATGATTCAATCCATTTTGACAAAGGTAAATTTGAAAAAGAAAGTTGTAGCAAAATTTCTTGAGCTACTTTCAGTAGAGGTGAAACTTTGGAAGCTCCATTTACCTTCCTCTCCATTTACTTTCCTCATAGTTGAGATTTAACATTTTATAACAATATATTCTAATTTGGATAAAGGGACAACCAGCACCCCAAATGATTTATGAAGGTACAATAAGCACCCTGAAATATTTATGGGTGTAATTTTAACTCTAAAGGAATTAAATTGGAGCAATTATGCCCCTATTCGAACCGACACTAGCTCCATTTGAAAAAAACGTTTCACTCTTACCATCACAACACGCACTCACACTTGCCAAATCTCTATGACTGCATCTTCTTACTCCTCTGCTAGCGACTTTACGGAGCACCATCGTGGGAGGTGTCGCTACTATAACAATGTTCTGATCATTCGCTCATTTCAGAAATACCATAGCAGCCAGCAAATCGCCGAGACACCACCGCCCTTCGATGATAATTGGGCATCAGCATCATGCGGTGATTGCAGACTTGAGCTGTGTCTCCTTCTTTGCAATCACAAACTTTTGTTGCCTTGTTTCTGGCTAAAACCACCATCGTGCTAGTTAGACTGTAACTTCGTCACCCTCTTTACCCGCAACTATATTCTCTTCCTCTGTCTCTCTCTTTATATCTTTTTGTCTTCAACGAAACTGAATTTCATGGAGGGGGCTTTGCTATATTAGTGAAGCTAGATTTTGGATGGGGCCCCAAACATTGGACAAAAGGGATAAAAATACAAAGCATCATTGCAAATAAAAAGGCTTTGGTCCTATGACTGCACTCCAAGAGGGCACTTGAGTGTAAAAATTAAATGCTCTCCAAAATGATTCACTGCAATTTGTTGAGGAAAATTTAAGCACACTGACTCAATGTGAACTCAGTGTGAAGACAGACATGGACAAATATGCTGGAGCAAGAAGATGCAACCTTGGAAGGCGGAGAGGGAGAGGATGGTGAAGATGAACCTGGAAATTTGGGTGAGTGAGGTGTGATGGTCAGAGTGAAGGTTTTTTTTTTTAACAGAGTTAACGTCAATTAGGATGAGAGGCACAATTACTCCAATTTAATTACTTTA
Source organism: Inga leiocalycina (assembly GCA_963242795.1). NCBI lineage: Eukaryota > Viridiplantae > Streptophyta > Magnoliopsida > Fabales > Fabaceae > Inga > Inga leiocalycina. Next base: position 78,391,354 of record OY725322.1, read on the forward strand.
AGGTTAAAATTGCACCCATAAATATTTTAGAGTGCTTATTACACCTTCAAAAATAGTTTTGGGGTGCTGGCCACTATTTAGAGAACCGGACAAAAGCGGGCCGGATATATACTTTGGACTGTTTTTCTAAGGGAGCAATTTTGGCCCGTCGTTTAGCCGGTTTTGAGCCCTCAACCGTTATTAAGCCGGAAACCGGACCGGTTTTTTAAAAACCATGCAGCCCAATAAAAAAGCGGGAAAATAAATTTTGCTGCAAATATTTTTTATATTTGATGCTAAAAAAATTAAAAAATGGCATATAAATTTTGGACATGTTACTTTATTTTATTTATATTATATGTTATTAATTTTAATAATTTGGTTTGTTGCAAACTATTTTATAAAAATGCTTTTGAAGAAAAAGGCAATGAGGTTTATCCTCAAGTTAAGGATGAAATTAGAAGCATTGGGATTGGAGTTGAAAGTCTTGATTTTGGGTCATTTTCTCAAGAAGAGAATGACATTTACCACTCTAGTCCTATTTATAAGTTCATTTTAACTAAATCTCACATACCAAAAAGAGGTAGTTAACTCAATGATTATAGGGTACATTTACAACTATGCCCTCATTTATGAATGGATACATTTCAACTCTTTCTTCTCTATCCATCTTTAAATTATTTCATTATTTCTTCATTTGTACAATAAATAGGGGTAAAATTGTCACAATCTTATTTATTACTCTGAAATTAGACTTATAAATAGGATCAAATTTTTTTGTAAAAAAAGGCTTATAAATAAGACCAAAGTGGTATAGTCCAAATGTCTTTCAAGAAACTCATGCTTGAATCAATCAAAAATCACTTATATTTGGCAAGTCATAAAATCATTATTGTTAATGCATTTTGTTAGGTTAATGATTAATTTAATGTTCTTCCTTAAATGGTATTTTGTAACTTTATTAACTTCATATGAAATTAGACTGAAGATTAATTGTAATATATAACATATATTATTTTTAAATTTAAGTATTTAGTTATTGGTCCAACCAAACGGCTCAACCGTTCCAACCGATTAAAACATAACCCGCTAACCTTTCTGGCTCAACATCCAATCCGATTTTTAAAACATTGGTGCTAGCTACACTTTACCCTTATAATCTTAAATAACAAAAAATATATAAATAGATTTAAAATATATTGCAATATAACATGAAAAGTTCATAAGTGTAGGAGATAAAAATAAGAAAAAATTATAAATTTTTTTAATAAAACTGTATAAAGTTGAAGTATTTATTTATAATTTTAATAATTTAAATTTACTTTTGAATCTAATATGATAATAATATTATTATAAAATGTAAGGCAATGTTTCTTTAATACCAAAGAGAGTTAGAGAGGGTAATAATACCTTTCAATTGATCACAAAGTTCATGTGACTGGAGCTGCAACATTAAATCTTGGGATACGGTCTAATTTTATTTCGGAAGTTTTCACTTAGGAGCTGTGAGTATCCAGAAGTTCTTTTTTTTAACCAATATTGTGATGGAAGTATTAAAAACGTAGCAATTTCGCCCTACCAATAGGAGAGTTAATTTTGATGGTTAGTTTGACTAACATCTCATGCCACCTCACCATCCTGCTTCTCCATAATCCTAACAACTTATCATCTACCTCTTTTCATCTCCCTCTTCCTCATCAATCAAACTTCTCATCAATGAATTTTCTTGAGCGATGTAGCTGAAGCATGGATCAAAGAATAATTTCTTCTTCTGATATCTTTGTACTCTTCTATTGACTTAGTCTTTAAATTGTCGGAATTTTTGTTGATTTACACTTGGTTTTATTATAATCTTCTCACAATTTTTTTTTAGATTTTTTTGTCAGTTTACCTTGTTCTGTAGTTTCTCTAGATTGTTTTTTCAAAAAAAAAAAAAATGATTTTGGGTGTTGGTTAGATGCTTCAAATTTTTTTCTTTTCAAAAACAAGAAAGTTTTCAAATGTTCAAAACTATATGCAAACCAAAAGTTTGAAAACAAGTCATGCAAAATCAATGGTATACTCACACCCCCACACTTAAATGTCACATTTTCTTCAATGTAAACACGTAACATTAAATAATAGAAAGTGAAAGAGCAATCAAACCCAAGTATACTAATGACACAAATTTCAATCTTTATCAAACATCAATCAATCAAATGCAATTCAAATTTAATCATCACTCATTTTACAACAACATCAAGCAAATCAAAGAAAAGTAGAAGAAAACTCCCTTTTTTATTCTTGACTTACACTTTTCAGTTGTTCTTAATCTTTGTTTCCATAGCAAAGCACATCAGGGGCTAGAGAAATCCTATGAAATCAAAACATAAACATCAAAACAAAAATTTAGGTTGCCTCCCAATAAACGCTAAGTTTATACTCTTCAGCTACCATAATGACCTTGTCGTCATTTTTCAGGCAACAAGGTTTCAAACACAAGAAATAATCATTCAAGTCAACTACTTGTACTTATTTAATTTAGATAATTTCATAGTACAAATATTCACTGAACTCAATGAAATCACATTACTCAAACTAGAAGTCTAAGCTATTTGTTGATCTATGTCATAACCCACTCCTTACTCAAACTAAAAGTCTAAGCTATTTGAAGGAGCAGAGTAGTAGCTCTTATAACTCTCAGACATGCTCATGAGAAATCACATTGCCTTGAAAGTTTGATGTAATATAAATTCACAATTATCTTGTAATGGAGTTTCTAAAATTTTATACTAATCTTTACAGATATTGAGATCTTAAATAATAATTTTATGTTTAGGTGAACTAAATAAAGATTTTAAACTGTGAATAATTTGGCTCTTGCAATTTCTTTTTTCCAAATAAACTTAATTCTTTGTTTTATTTCTGCTTTAATTGGATGTTCAGTTATTCTGATTGTTCATTCCAACTCTTTCTTTTCTGGAAGTGATTTCTGCTGTAAATAGTAAGACCAACTTAGGAATCAACATTGAGGCTGTGGGGATTGGCTTCGAAAGTAAAAGTTATTTGATAATGCTAAGAGTTGCAATTTGTCTTCAGCACGGTGGTCAATCAGACAATTTTGCCTTGGACTTCTAAGCTAACTTCATGTTCAGGAAATTCATGATAATATGTCCTGACTTGCATATTGCCAGTGGAGAAATATATAAGATTTCTTTAGTGTCATTCTTAACAGAAAGGAACCCGAAAATGCGAATTAAAAAAAAAAAAAGATAAGAATCATTGAATTAGGAAAAAGATATGGATCATCATTCCGTCGTCTTTTTTATAAGAAATGTTGTAATGGCTCACCATGTCGGCTAACAACAACTACGTGAAAATAGCAAATATTGATTGTGATATTATATTAAAATCCATGTGGTCTTAAATTTATATCTCATGTTACATCTCTCTTCTTCTTCTTCTTCTTTTTTTGTGAGGTCGCCATGCATATAACAATGATTTTTTATTTATTTATTGAAAACACTTTGCTCCTCCATTACCCTTTACCCCTTACTTTTAGAAAGAACATGTAATGATCGTAGGTGAAGTGTCCAAATCATGAGAATGCTTTCAAAGAAGATAATGAAAATCTGAGAGAGAGAGAGAGAGAGAGAGAGAGAATTCAATGAACACAACTCAGAATACAGATCACTTTGTCGCCATTAAAAGAAGCATATCACTCTTGATGTGTCTTCGATCTTCCCAACAAAACAAAGACTTTAAGTAATTCCTTTCCCTAATTCCCCAGTGTGTTATACTCTTCTTTTTTCCTTTTTATATCCCTCTTCCGTTGCTTTCACTTAACTCAATCCATTCTAAACAATATATGTGTGTGTGTGTGCCTGTGTTCATCCCATGTTCATGTTACTCCAACCACATGCTTCAAATTAATTAGTCTCATGCACTTCAATTCTACTTCTTCCCTAATTCTATACCCCTTTCAATCATGAATATAAAGTTAACTATTAGTAAATTAGTTAAGTTAACTATTTTTAAAATATGTGTGTTAATTTCTAAATTAGAGAACATAGTTTTTTTTCTTTTTTTTTCCGTAAAAAAATTGAATATATAACAAGTGTTATTATTACTGAGTGAGATCGGCAATCTAAATTGCAAGTCTTTATTAACTATCAAGATCTATTGATATACGTCATTCACTCCAAAGTTTTGTTATATGAACTTCCTCTCTCTCTCTCTCTCTCTGTGTTTTTATATATTTGAAAATAGTATCTGATCTTCTTATTTTTATTTTTGTGTACATCATTATATGTATTTTTGTGTATTTACATCATTATATGTCATAGAATCTAACAAAAAGAATATATCTTGCCTGAAATAGAACAAAAACAGATTAAATGAAGTTTTTATGATGAATATTTTTTTTCTTGAAAATGTGTTTTTCTTCTAATTTTTATTTACAACGGGCGTATTATATTGCCTGCAATTGTGTCTATGTGCACGTGAAAATTGATGAGAGATATATAAAAGAAATTATGATATAAGGTATAGAGAGTATTTTTTTTCCTTAAAATAAGTCACCTCATTAAATTTATTACTTGAATGTAATATTTTATCCCCTAATTCATTGTTCTCGTGCTTTTCAATTCTCACTATTTCTTCATATCAAATAGGGGAAATTTTTTAATTTTATTTAATTTTAAGAAAATATTAATTAAATTTAAAGTTTTTTCTTTATTACCCTAGAAAAATATGTTAAAAGTGCTTGTAAATAAGATATGAAGACTATAGAAATGGAATTAAATCCCTTTAAAAGAAATTTAGGCAAAAAAAAGGCAAATGATACCAAAATCCTAGTTAAAGTAAATAATATCGGAAAAGTTCTATGGTTTGTTAATGATAAGTGAAAAAATAATCATTAATAGGTAGAGGAGCTACTATTAATAAGTTTTGAGAATTTTTTTATATTATTTTTTTAATATGGGGTTTTAATGTCATTCTGATTCTCTCAACACAAAATATCTTTTCAAGAAATGGGAGTATGGACGATGGATGTGGTGAAATCAGCCTGAACTTCAAGAGCACAAAAGCTGTGCCTGAGTTGAATATGTGGTCCAATCAGATGCTCACAGCACACAACGTCCATGTCCCCTCCCGCGCATTACTTTATGGCCACTGCATGCTTTCCACGCGCCTGATCATTGGCGTCTGGTAAAGCCCGTGAAAATGACCCGCGGGAAAAAAACAATAGCAAGTGGGAGCAGATTTTGTGGAACGATCAATATATAGTGAACTCAGTGGGCAGCACGTGCTTCAACCCCCTAATGAACGGACACGTGTTGGTCTTTATCGTTGGCTGAGTCCCACTAGGTCAGAGGGAAACTATAGGTGCGGGACCCACCACGATACTGATTCGTCAAAAGCCAATGAGGAAGCCGGAAACAGTAAAATGCCACTGACCACGTGGGTTGACCAATCACCACCACTTTAAATGGATAGTACGTGATCTCAACTCGGACCAAAGACCTAAAGCAAAGTTTGTGGCCAGGGACAAACCAACTACGAGAAGCAAATCAAGGAATACAGAATTAATTTTAGTAGTAGCATTACATTAGGTAACTCTAGAGTCAAAAACATATCTTCAGCTTTTGGGTCATTTTTAAAAATCAAATCTTACTTTTTTATAGTGGGACATTTAACTCTATATCACTCCATATTGTTAAAATAATAAATAAATCTACATTTAAGGTATAAATTTATCCTAAAATTTTTTATTAAGAAATAATATTGTCCCAAAAGTTTTTTTAACTTCGATATCATCCTAGATGTTTCAAAATGTAATAACAGTTAAAAGATTAACGTTAACCGTTAACTTTTTAAAAATAAAAAATAATATTGCTCCATTTTGATACTTCCGACCAACATTAAACTTAAAAAAACTTCAAAATAAATTTACACACATATAGATACAAGGGGATGTATATCACATCATATAAACTAATAATTATAAGTAACATATCATCTGTCAAATAGTTTTCAATAAATCTGATGTGACATAAAATTTTTAGATTCAATTGCCATTTTAACCGTAATGGGGTTAAACGTCAGATTATGAAGTTCACTGTGTGATTTTTAAATGTTTAAAGGTCAACAAGAGGTTAGATGCAAGAGAGCAAAGCTGAAGGGTTATTTATATTTTGTGATTTTGTCTGAAACAATGCGCATCGTGTCTCATCCGATTAATATATGCCACCTACTAATTGAATCTATATAGAGATATACAATTTTATTTGTAGTTTTATGGTCTTAGAGTTCTCTCTCATACATATTAAATAGAGGTAAATAATAAGATAAAGTTTATGAGATTTAATGTTTTTTATATTAAAAGTACCTTACAAATAGGATTAGAGGAATACTCCTAATATAACAAAGGAAGAATGACAATCCTTTCTTCATTTGGGTTTTCATTTTAAACATATATATATTTATATATATAGATATATATATTTTTAATTTATGATATTTATTTATAGTAAAGACAGAAACCAAAATAAGTGTTAGATAATTGCATTGATGTAATTACCTAATTGTTTTATTCTCGGAAATTAATTGAAAATAACTTATATTAGACATAAGAGAAAGTATTAAATCACTACTTCAGGAATCGTGATATATGACTGCTATTAATTGACATACATAGCTATTTCAAACTGTTATATACGTGGACACTATAAAAAGTTTATTAGCATGGATATATTATGATTCCGAACCGTTATTTATTTCAAACTTATTATAATAGTTATAATATAACACATTATGTATTAAGATTTGGTGAGGCCATGATCTTCCCATTACTGTAATAATAATTAACGAGCACACATAAATAATCATCATAATATATTGTAATATTTATATGATACATAATAGTCTCACACTACTACAAAAAGGTTGAAAGGTGGCACACATTTTGTGGCACTTCTTCTGCCTTTTTTTTCTTTTTCTTTTTCTATTTTATTTTTTTTAAATTTTGGGTATCAACTGTGGCGCCTGGTGGACCAGATGCCACAGCTGGTAGGCCCTACTGTGGCGCCTGCCAAGGCAGACGCCACAAGTGGGTGCATCATACCAGCTGTGGCGCCTGGAAAATCAGGCGCCAGAGCTGGTTGTATAATAAATAAATAAAAAAAATTTACCAGCTGTAGCGCCTGGAAAACCAGGCGCCACAGCTTCTTCTATATTAAAAAAAAAAAGAAGGCTAGCTGCCTCATGCCTTTATGGTTCAAAAGCCTTGTAGTTTTAGGCGTAGGTATTCCTCAAAAATAAAAATAAAATGGACCAGCTGTGGCGCCTGGAAATCCAGGCGCCACAGCTAGTTCTATTAAATAAAAAAAAAAATTTCGCACATGTATTCCCAAAAAAAGAACAACAAGAAAAAAAAAGACTAGCTGTGGCGCCTAGAAATCCAGACACCACAGCTGGTACTATTAAATAAAAAAAAATTTTGGCGTATGTATTCCGAAAAAAAAAAGGACCAGCTGTGGCCCTTGGAAATTCAGGCGCCACAGCTGGTTCTATTAAATAAAAAAAATTTCAAATGTTCAGCTTATATAAAAAAAAATTTTTTTGACCTTTTTAATGGATTACATTATTCACTTCCCACCAATCACAATTCCCCCCGCTCCCACCCTTATCTTTTTTCCCCTTCCCGCGCAGTAGCCCCCTTCCTTCTCTTTTAATTTATTTTGACTCATCTCACTTTAATTATTCCCTCCTCTCTCACTTTCCCTTTTCATCTACATTACAGCTTCTTGCAGTGGATGACCGTCGCCCCCCTCCCTCCATTTCCTATCATCTTCACACTTAAAAACATACACACATGCACACACGTCTTCATCATCGAATCTACTTCTTTGTTTTGTTTCAACTGCCATCCCCACTCCTCCTCCTCCTCACTCAAGATTGCAACACCAACGAGCAACGTAGTCCCCCACTCCACTGCACTGATCAATTAAGCTTGTAAGTTCAACATGCTTCTTCCTTTTTTTTAAATTGGCATATAATTTCTATAATTTTTTATTTCAAATTGATATCTATGTTCTAATCTGTGTTTAAAAAGTAGAGAATATATATAATATTTCAAAAGAAGTTATCCAAAAAAATAATATTTCAAAAGAAAAGAAAAACCAAAAGTGGACCATGTCTCGTGATGCCTTTAGCATGTTGATAAAAGATATCTTTACATATCCGGAGTATTTGATTTCAGATTAAGCTTAAGCAATTTTAACATTTTTTGCCTGAAAAAATTTTTAATTTCAAAAAACCTTATTTTAGTAATTTAAAAGAAAATAGTCTAGTCCATACGCATAATTAAGAAAAATATAATATTTGTATCATAATATAAGTTTCTTTAGTTTAACTTTTTTGCCAACAGTTTCTAGTTTAACACTGGCCTCAATATCTTCAATTTTGAAAATAAATCTGGATAATTAATATTATTTTGTAAATTAAAATAAAACAATTTATTTAGCTAAATTTTTTAAAAAAAATTTTAAAAAAATACCCTCCTGTGGTGCTTGTTGGAGGAAGTGCCACAGGAGGGGGGTCTCCTGTGGCGCTTGTTGGAGCAAGCACCACAAGAGACCCCCCTCTGTGTCACTTCCTCCAACAAGCGTCACAGGAGGGTATTTTTTTAAAAAAAAATTTAAATGCTGTGGCGCTTTCAAGCGCCACAGCATTTTTTAGTGGCGTCCAGATATATGGCACTTCTCTAGCGCCACAGCTAATGCAATTATAACCGCCACAACTTTACTTTTTTGTAGTAGTGTCATTTTATAACCATTATTTATTTAACAACATATATAATGGTTTGTATATAATAACCGTGACTTTTAATAAAATTTAATAACGGTCTCATGTAGTTAACCGTTATGTATTAAGTACAGAAATAACGATTTATAAATAAGAATAGTGAACATTTATAATACATTACGGTTTTTATATAATAACCATGATGTATGGATATAAGACTCTTTAAGTGAAATTTTTGAGCTAGTTGGCCTCCTCTATAAATATAATAGAACAACAATACCTTCCAGATCATGTGGCTATGCACTTTGGCATGGATCAAGATAGATTTTGTACGGAGAACAGTGGCAACTATTGACATATATAAGTGATAATGTAATTAGTGACCTATATATAATTGTGTCTCTTCACAAGAATTAACCCCCGTAAAGCAAAGAATTTTGGGGAAAAAGCATATACCCCTATCAAAAAACACGAATTTTGTCTTGCAATATCTGATGGTACGCATAATTAACCATTATGTTTAAGTATTATATATCCTTATGTGACCTCCACCTTAACTTACATAACATTCATTAGCTATAACTATTATATATTAGACGTTATAAATGCCTAAATTCATAGTAGTGAATAAAGACTTTTTTAATGTTGTTACTTTTTTTTTTTTGTAACACTTTTTTGCCTCAGGTTATTATGTCTTAAACTTTATATAATGCATTATATAATTTATATAACACATTACTATGGTTCCGTATATAAGTTACTTTTTTCAGGCTATGATCGGTCTTATATGTAAAATACATTTTCTTTTATTTGAAATTTTAATCTACTCTTTCTATTTTTTCCCTCATTAAATACACGCATGTCAATTAATTATACTCATTCTCTCTCATTCAATAACTTATTTATACAAATATAGTTTCTTTCAACTTTTTCCACTCATTTTCTCATTAAAGAGGGTATATTTGAAAAAAAAAATTACATCTTATACTTTTTTTTTACCAACACATTTCGCTTTTAACTAATTCTGATCAACAATTTGAATTACATTCTACATGATTTGGTTATTTGTAACTTGAGTATAAGACCAGAAGGAGTAGTATCTAACATCATATGCCAAAATTTTTAATTTAAAAATTCTACAAATTATCAAGGGCAAATTGTCAATGTTAACGTAATCATTATTCATCAAATATTAATATGGATTAAATAATTTGTAAAAAAATAAGAATCAACAAATTATAAACAATACAATTGAATTGAAAAAAAAAAATCACACCCAGGTTTAGAAAATAACAATAACAAACAATACCCAAATCTACCGAAACTAGATTACAGTATAAAATCTTAATCTACAACTAGGAATAACAGCACAAAAACTAACCTAAATCTAGTGAACTAGATGATAGTGAAAACCTACAATCTAGTTTTTTCATGCTTCCTTGATTTCATCTTCTTCTTGTTTTTTTTGGTTTTTTTTTTTTTTGTAATAACGATTCCTTCAATTCTAATCATAGCAGTCGCCTCCTATAATAAAATGACGACTTCAAATATTAATTACTATGCATAAAAAGTACGGTATTAAAACCCGAACCGGATACTGAATCGATCGGAGTATTGGGTTAAGGGTCAATGGGTCAGATCGGGACCAAATCAGAGCCAAACTGATGAAAAATTGAAGATTTTAGACTTATTAAAATAAAATTTTAAAAAAAATTAAAAAAAAATTTAAATCAGTGACCTAGACCGGACCCCAAACAGGACCGGTTTTTCCGACAGGTTTGCTGGTTTCTGGGCCGGTCCGGTCCGGGTTCACTAACATTGATAAATAGGTGCAACAATAATCAATTTTTTGGTCTTTAAAATATGTCAACACCCACATGATCTTTTCGTACAAAAGGCAATGCATGGTGTGTGGGCAATACGACCGAGTTCTATTCCTGAACTCCCCTCTTCTCTTCTCTTGAGTTACATTACTATTACTGTTATATTTTTATCGTTCTATCGCTTTACTTTCTAAGTAAAAGGTCCGTTTAATCCGGAGATGCCACATTTTTATTTACTGAAAAAGTTGCTGAGAAATTTTAAGAGGGTTCAGGTGCAAATTTGCCTTGAATTGAAAGGTTTCGCAGAGGAATAATATTGCCTTAAAAAATTTTTTGGGTTCAATGTTACCTTAAAAATATTAAAAAAAAACAATATTGTCTCGTACCATTAGAAAAATAACATTGACCATTAAAAAAAGTTAAAATTGACTGTTAAATTTTTAATGTTAATAAAAAATATTAAACCCAAAAAAACTTTAGGAGGAAACATTGCTTCTAAGTAAAAATTTCTAAGGCATATAAGGACAGTGATATAGCTCAAACTACACATTTTAATTGTTTGGTAGGTACTCCAATCACTTATTAACTCAGAAAGGGTTCGAGGCTTTGTCGGGAACAATTCCAATTGTCAAGTTCGCAAGATACAGCGAGTCAGATAAGCCTTTTTTAATATTTTGACTTTGATGACACAAATTTCATGGGTCAAATTTAAGGGGAATACATTCTATATCATAAAATTGACTTGTACTCGCCTACGATTTTTTAAAAAAATTTGTCTTCATATAATTTCATATTCCTGCATGGGGTTATTATATTGATGTATAAGAGATACATCACACATCGACAAACAAGTGAATATCTTGTTGACTCAGTTCTACATAGTTATTCTATGGGTGAGGGGTGTCACATCCCTCTCAATTTATTCTCCATTTAACGTCTCTATCAGTAGATCAATTTTTAATGGTTGAGATTTAATGATAGATTATCTATGATTAAATCTCAACCATTAAAAGTTTATTTAATGATAGAGATATTAAGTAGAGAATAAATCGAGAGGGATGTCATGGAGACACCCCTCTCCCATTCCTCTTCATGAAAGGGAGACTGCAGAACATTCAACTGATAATTATCATGCTGATAAACTTTATTTAGGAACTTCAAGTGAACATATTCTATTTTTGTTATTTTCCTTTTGAAAAAGCATTTGGTTATATATCATGAAAATCATTGATTATTAACGTCTTTAGTGAAAAAACATAATATCTATAAACAAATGTGAAGGGTGATCAGAAAATTCTTGGAATTAAGATCACTTTGTTGATCTCTAATTAGAAAAATTATATTTCAAATATGACATGAACAATAAACACCGGCTTGTTTCAGGGTTTACATGAACAGCAATTCTGGGCGGGTTTGACTAGTAATGATTTTCAAAAGTTGATATATTTAAAATGTAAGAATGATGTTGGATATAAATGATTGGTTATATTAGCCTTTTCCGTCTATAAAAGATGTACATACCAAACTAATCACAATAATATATATATATATATATTCTATAAATATAGTAGAGTACACGTTAATTTTTTTTGAATCGTTTATCTTATTTTATATGTGCATCTACCTAATCAAACAAATTTACGCATGTATTCAGAAAATTTTCAAAGGTAACATATCCCAAATAGGAGAGCTTCATGGGAGAAAACATAAAATAAACTAATGCAATCCATGTAAGCATATCCTAATGTTTCTGTCGGTAATAGCATGTTTTTTTCATAGTGACCCTCCTGTGCATCACACGGAAAAGAATACTTAGTGGTATAAAAAGGTGAAACAATAATCAACTTTTTCACCTTAAAAAATTTTTAAAAAATATATTTAATGTCAGACTATGAAAGTTCTCACATCCAATCATAATTGGCCATGTAGTCTATATTTGAAATATTACCATTTAAATATAAATTCACATAAAAAAATAGGACGTACATATGGTTATGTGTGATTAGAGAACTTAACATAATAGATATAAAAAACTTGATGTAAGTATACTTCATATGATATTTACGGTGGAGAGACCAATAATAAGATGAGTAAGATTTGATTTGAATTTATTATTAACAATTAATTAGGGATACTATTATTATTAGTTTAAGTGGATCATACTTCTAACCTCATTTATTTTGGACCTCATTGAGTGATTATTTAGGATTTATCTAGGCTTTCCATCCCTTTGTGACCGTTTAAAAGGAAAGAGAAAGGCCGAAGTGAATACTCAATAAAATTATTAAAAGAGATCTCTTGGATAACAATTTAACTAAAAACTTGATTTTTGATAGAGTATAATGAAGTCATACGATCTATGTTGCCAACCCCCTAGTGGAAAATATAAGGCTTGTTGTTGTTGCTACCTATTGTGAACAGTTGAAAGACTTCCAAAAAGAACCAGTATAAGCAAGAGTCTTGTTAAATCCATGTAGCTTACATAATTGAAGAGTACGTACTAGCTTATTAGTAACAAGAGTAAGTAATTTAACAATAGCTAATTTAAAGAGAGAAACCATTGTTTTCCTTGAAATCCAATTGTCCATTTTTTATTTGAATCTCTAATCAGACCTTCACAAGTGTATTTGTTTACCTGAGACATCAGTGTCTAATATAATAAACGAACATAATGGTGGTGTACACTCTGAACATCTGATACTATCTAAAGTCAAAACATAATTACCACTCTGATCCTATTTATAAGTCATTTTCAACTAAAAACGTTGGTCCTATTTATAAGTCCATTTTCAGAGTAGTAAATGCATTTTGTACTTTTTTACCCCTATTAATTACAATAAACAAAAGAAATTTATTCATGTTGACTTTTGGAACCAATCATATATAAGGGTGAAATTGGAAATTTAGCCTATAGTTAATAAATTAACTAACTCTCCTTGGCATGTGAGAATTAGTTAAAAGGAACTTATAAATAGGATCAGAGTGGTATGTAGAGGGGCCTGTCTGATTCTGAGAAATTAAAGATGACACAGTATAATAAGGTCTCCTCTGAGCCACGACGTTGATGACTTTAAATTTTCTTATTATACAACGGTCTAAAACCAAGTTCTTAATGCTGCCTTAGAGTTCCTCCAATGGAAGCTCCCTTTATGACTTTCAATCTTCTTCTTACTTCCACGCTCTTTTAGGTTGATATCTCAAATCTCTGATCTCTCACATTTAAAAGCTTTTTAAATGAGGCTGTGCAGGTTTAGGGCTTGTTTGGAGCCATGCATGCATAAATTTGAAGGCAACTGACTTTGTTTTGTCTGAAAGTCACTATACTCTTTGTTTGGTATGGGAGAAATGGGGGTAAATGAGGAAAAATTTTAATGAGTTTGATTTTAAAAAGTTAAAGAAGTACGGTAAAAAAAAAATTTAATTAATTTTTTTAACTGTTTTTTATCTCATATCTTCATTTTATTAAAATTTTTTAACCTTGCTTGTCCATTTCTTTCAAATTGAACTTATAAAAATTTTCTTTCCCTTTTCCTTCAGCACTCCATTCCCCTTATCCCAAATGTATCATAAAAATTGTAGTAACTTACTTCTAACTTGTCAATAAATATTAGTTCAGTTGGTAAGGAGTTGACTTATAGCGCGCCCTCAAGGTCATGAGTTTAAATCATGCTGCCAATATGAGGGCTTTGTTAATGGGTGATCTGTAAATACCTCTGTAAGTGCTCTTTGAGCCCGGAGGCATATCCTGGCCCCGGTAAGCCCCCGGGACCAATACTACAAAAACAATGACATTTTGTAGCGGTGCCATTATAGCGATAAAAATAAATCACAATAAATATCAAGATTTGTACCGATTTTAAGTAAAACGGCTACAAATTTGCGGGGGTATGACTCGAGTCAAGTGGCGTGCTGGTTAGCATACATTCTTTGTAGCCGTTGACACGACACAACCGCTACAAAATATGGTCCAAGCTGGTGCCAAATTTGTACCGGTTAGTTTGGAGTTATTTTGTTATATAAATAGTGACAAAAGCGGCGGGAAGCTAGCGTAACTATTGTATTGGTTTCAAGTTTTGTATAGTTTTACGAGATCAAGGATTACAAACTCAAAATTCAGGTGTTTATGGAACCTTTAGGGCAAGGAGTTATGTGAGCAGCTATGACGGCAACATGCAGTTCAGAGGTGTCCCTTACTATGGAACGCTTCTTGATGTCATCGAACTAAGTTACCAAAGCTGTTTCATCATGACGTTGTTGAAGTGTTTGTCGGCAAATACGACAACTTCCTAGGGACTCGCAACTAACGATTTAGGTATTACATCAGTAAATTTCTCCCGGCCAATTCACATTGGTCAATTTGAAAATGATTAGTCATATATTTTTGCCTTAAAAGCACCCCGGGTTTATTATGTCGAGGACGAGAGGCACATGGATTGGAACATGGTGGTTCACTTAAATCTTTGAAACCTTTACAACATGAGTGATGGTGATAACATCGCCTACGATAGTGAGTCATTCTAGCCCGTCAATTTTGAAAACTTCTCCCTTAAAGATAATGACAATTTACCTATAGTTTGGTGTATGTTTATAAGTTCACATCATTTAAATTTAATTTTTCTACAAAATAATACTATACTAACATTTTCTCCACAAAATTTTTGTAGAGATGGCGATGAAAAATGATTAAATAAATTATGCTTTTGTTCTTGTTAATCTTAATTTATATTTTTAAAAAAAATTCAGACCAATATTTGAAACCGCTACAAAATTAAAAAACTGCTACAAATGATAAACCGCTACAAAGAATGCCTAAACCGCTACAAATATCAACCGCTATAAAAACAGTTATATTAACCGCTATAAGTGTCACACAGATCCTTATAAATACCCCTACCACATCTCATTTCAAGCACTCCATTTCTTTACACCCTTCTTCTCTCTCATTTTCTCTCATCTAAGAATTTTTTTTTAAAAGCTCAAGAGCTAAGCAAGGTGATTAAATATGGTAAAATATTTTTGAATTCTTTGATTTTATAATATTGATACCAATTATTTTTTCTTTTCATCTAGGAATTTAAGGACTTTTTCTCAACATTTTCAATATTCCTTCCATAATGATCAACATCTAGTAGACAACTTAATAAGTCCTTATTACCTACACATTCTCAATATTACCTATATAAATTTTATACTTATCTAACTTAATTTAATCATTATTCTCAAATAATAACTACTATCAGTTCAATTATTTAAATAATAAACTATATAACACAATATTATAACAATGGAATCAAATTATTGTATAATTTTTTTCCAAAATCCGCTACAAAGTTAAACCCAAAATCGGATTAAATTTTTAGCGCTACTTTTAAAATTTCATACTATATTAGTAGCGGTTTGATAACTGCTACAAAGGTTTTGATGCAATTTTTTAAAATTCCTATTTATACTTAGTAGCGATTTTACAAATTTTGAGCCAAATTTTCAATTTTCATTTCCTGTAATGCAAAATTGTACCGCCAACATTTGTAATGGTTTAATAACCGCTACAATCTTCTTAGATAATGTGTTATCTGTATACGCATCTTGTAGCGTTTGGAAAAAATCCGCTAAAAATTTAGTAGGTGTTTTGTTGCAGGAGTAGAGGTTTTGTTAAACCGCTACAAATCCCTTTGTAATAATGGATTTTATAGTGGTTTTGTCAACCGCTATTATTATCGTTTATAATAGTTAAAATCATTACGTCACCTTTTTAACTGTTTTTAAACTACAGCTTTTTGTAGTGCCAACTCACCTAAACTTTTCATATATATAAAAAAAAAAACTTATTTCTAACTTTTAGCGTTTTCTTTTCATGTTCCAACTTTCTAAAATTGAATTTTCAATCTATCATTTAAATAAGTATATACTAAACTGATTTTTTTAGAAAAAACTTATTCAAATATAAGTCACATTACACTAATCGAATTTTATCACAATTTCAATTTACAAAAATGAGATATAATTAATAAAAGTCATTTACCGATGGTGGTCAAACAACCCCATCCATGACAGGTCAAAGAAAGTATGTATGCGCATTGGTAGCTTTTTATAAATATTATTACTATTATATAGTTAAGGCCCTATTCCATGGCGCCAGCCTTTTTAAAATAAGGTTTCTTACTTTTGATACATAAATAAACAAAGGTTTTCTAACTCGATGAAAATATTAGAGAGCATTGATGAAGGCCATCGGTTGTTGAAAGACTAGAGAAAGGACCCAAGACCAGTCGTGCCGACTCGTCCCAAATATTCCACGTTCCTATATATCACATCCATGGACTATATTTTCTATGGTTTTTAATACTTGTTGGCGGTGGTGACTCTTTTGTGACCAATGCTTTTTGTGTGCTAATTATACTAAAGTATATTCTATACAAAGATGCATTTAAATACAAGTTTCTATTTAAAAAATAAATTATAGAGTATTCTCCATACTAATTCAGTCAACGATCAGTTTTTGATATACCCCATTTAGTAAGAAAAGTTGTAGCAGCTAGTTAGGGTTCCAGGGATCTACAGCTATAGCTCTATTGTGTAGCTATGGAGTCGTCACACCATTGAACGCTTCAATGAATGAGAGCCTCAAAAATTTGATTACCATATTCAGTTAGAGAAATTCTTCCACCCTAACCAATGAAAATCCTCCAACTTAAATGGAGTACTCATGTGATCTTATTTATATGCCATTTTTTATATGACAATTCTATCTTAAAATTTTACTGCTCTCATTTTTATCTCATTTAATATACATTATATCCGATAAAAATAAACTTTATGTAATAATAAATAAAAAATGAAATTGTATATTCCTAGATAAAATTACTCAAGGTAACTTAAAAATATGACAAAACAAAAACTTTATCTCCCTTATTTATAAATAGAACTCTAGAAATAATTTTCAATGCTAATGCACAACGGAACAAAGGATTTTTATCTTGACAACGAGTTGTAAACTAGTACAACATGATAGGGTTTTTTTGTAAGTGAGAAGTCGTTCGTTTGATTTCACCTATAACTTTATAATATTAGTGTCTACCAGTCATATTCAAGGAAAGTCTCTGCTCGGCGGCTTGCTACCTCTATTTTTGCATTTTTGAATAATTAATTACTCTCTCCGATTATTTTTATAACTATAAAATATTGTTTTTACGATCCTAAAGGATGTCCCTTTTTAAAAAAGGGATATAAAAAATAAAGGCGGTGGCATTTTTGTAACTCTGAGTGAGATTTGAATAGTTTTAGACGTTCCTAATTCAAAAAGGAACATCTAAAGTCACTTTAGACGTCCCCAATTTAATTGGAGACGTCTAAAGTTAATTTTTTTTTTTTTAAAATCAGGAATACCTTTTAATCACTTTAGACGTCTCCAATTTAATTGGAGACGTCTAAAGTAAATTTTTTTTTTAATTAGGGACGCCAAAATATTTTGGCCCTTAAATATCAGGGACACCACTTTTGGCATCAGGGACGCCTAAAGTGGCGTCCTTGATATAATATCAGGGACACCACTTTAGGTGTCCCTGATATTAGGGACCTAATTATTAAAAAAAAAACTTTAGACATCCCCAATTAAATTGGGGACGTCTAAAGTGTGACTTTAGACGTCCCTTTTTGAATTGGGGATGTCTAAAGTAAAATAAAAAAAAATTAACTAAATAACTTTAGGCGTCCCTAAATTAAATTGGGGACGCCAAAAACAATTCAAATCTATACTGACAGTCTTTATTTGTCAGTTTTATAGATCCACACTCTTCTTTCTCATCAATGCAACCACTACCACCGCACATTTAACTTTTGCTTCTCTTTCTTTATATGCTGTTTTTAAACTTGTTTCTTCTTTTCTCTCTCTTTTTTTTTCACCAGATCTGTAATGCTTACCACCACGCATTTAACTCTTGCTTTTTCTTCTTTATATACTATTTTTTAACTTGCTTCTTCTTTTCTCTCTCTCTTTTTCACCAAATATGTTATGTTTCTTACTATTTTTTATTATTTTATCTTCTTTCTCTTTTTTCTTTGGATTTCCCTTCTATTTTATCTTCTAACTCGTGTTCTTATGGTTTGTAGATCGAGACTCTAAAACATGCTTCATGGCCACATTCCCACTGAGAAAATGAGGTACATCTCTCCCTGTTGCTCTTCTCTATTCATTATTACGAGAAAATGAATTTTAATAATAGAAGGAGATAAGTTTTTCGCAACTGATTCATCTTATTGTTATCATCTTCTGTTTATGAGATTTCAGTTCTAGAGTTATTATTGTGTAGATTTTGGATTTGGAGTTCAGATACTAGATCTGTAATTTTATTGACGATGATATGTAATTTTTGATTTTAAATACTGTTTAGTTCAGATCTGTAATATAAATAATTTTTTTTTAAAAAAAGCACTTTAGATGTCCCCATTTTAAACTGGGGACATCTAAAGTGAGTTTAGAAGTCCTCAGTTTAAAATGGGGATGTCTAAAGTGTCATGTAGCACTTTAGACGTTCCCATTTTAAACTGGGGACGTCTAAAGTCCAGACTTTAGATGTCCTTTAATTTACGGACGTTATTGCCATTTTTTACTATGTCTCTCACATAGACGTCCCCTAGTTTTCAGACGTTAAAATGCTTAAATAAGGGACGTTAAAAACGTTTTTTGCAGTAGTGTATAAGAATTTGAAATTTAAATTGCCATTAGAGGTTGTCTAAGCATTTAATGAATTTTTACCATATTTGCCCCTAATTAATTATACTATCTCTTATCAATTTCTTTTTCATATTACATTCTTTTTAAAAGTTTCTCTCATTACTATTATATTTCTCTTTCTAATTTTTTTTCTTATAAATAAAGGCATACTTGAAACGCAAACATTTATTTTTGATATGTTTATTACTCCCTATCTCATTTATAATAACTCAATAACCGAATTACACGGTTTAAAAAAGTGGATAAAATTAGTAAAAAAAATAATAAGTGTGTCTAAAATAAACTTTCTTTTTCCTAAATATGCTCTTATTTATGAGGGGCAAATAAAGGAGAGAAATAAGGTAAATATATGTATCACAAACATTTTAATTAATGTAATATATATACTCACTTTGTCCCTATATATAAGCTTCAAATAACCAATTTATGCTTATAAAAAAATAATTAAAATTAGTTAAGAGTAATAAATATGTATTTTTTTTCAATTATGCCGTTATTTGTAAAGACGATAAGTGAGAAAGTGATAATAAATGCCAAAAATATAGTCAATGGGTAAAGTTGAAAAAAAATAATAAATGCTTTGACAAAGTAAAATGAACCTTATATTTTGGGACAAGCCCATTCATAAATTTGAAGCTTACATTTAGAGACGGATGAAGTAATTAATAAAAGCTAAGAGTGAAAAAATAACATTAAATATTCAGATAACTCTTATTGAGCTCTTATAAAAAAGCCAAAAACAATTCATATTTTAAGCTTAATAAAACACATTCAAGGTGCTTTCAACTAATTTTGAAATTTGTCAAACTGTGTAATTTAGAAATCAGGAAGGACAAGAAGGAGTATTGGCATATGTGTGGAAAGTTAATTTAGGTAATAGAACTTGGACTGGAACCGGTCAACCAACTGACAGTCCAGTTCGGTCCGGATTTTAAAAAAACTCGATTTTTTAAAATTTTTTTTAAAATTTTATATTAATAAAATTCTCACATATGTACTATTATAAAATATACATATTACAACCTTAAAGGATGTCCCTTTTTTTAAAAGGGACACAAAAAATATAACCGGTGACATATTCGTAATTATAAGTGAGAATTGTATAGCTTTAGGCGTCCCCAATTTGACTGGAGACGTCTAAAGCTTTCCTAAGGCGTCCCCAATTTGATTAGAGACGCCTAAACCTTACTTAAGGTATCCCCAAATCCATTGGAAACGCTTAAAGTGAGCCTGCATAAAATAAAAAATAAAATAAAATTATTTTAGACATCCCCAATTTAAATAGGAACATCTAAAAATAAAATTTTTTTTATCAAATTAGGAATATATATATATATATATATATATATATTAGGGACGCCATCACCAGGGATGTCATTTTGACAGCCAAAATGGTGTCCCTGATGTAGGTATCACAGGGACGCCATTTATATATTAAGGACGCCATTTTGGCGTCCCTAATTTTAAATTTTTTTTTTTTATAAATTAGGGACCCCATTTGGCATCCCTAATATATATTAGGGATGCAAAAAGGCGTAGGGTGTCCCTAATATATATTAGGGACGTAAAATGGTGTCCCTAATTTAAATAAAAATAAAAATTTTAAAATTTTAGACATCCCCAATATATATAGGGGTGTCTAAAGTGTGACTTTAGACGTTCTTATTTAGATTGGAGACATCTAAAATAAAAAATAAAATAACTGGACAACTTTAGACGTCCCTAAATCAAATTAGGGACATTAAAAACAATTCAAATTTATACTGATAATCTTTATTTGTTAGTTTTATATTACTCTCATCTTTCTCTTCCCATCGCTGCAAATACAAGGAGAGTTATTGCCGCCACGCCTTTTAACTCTTACTTCTTTTTCTTTATATGTTATTTTTATTATTACTTCTTCCTTTCTCTCTCTTTTTTTCACCTCGATCCAGATCTGTTATGTTTTCTTACAGTTTTTTATTATTTTATCTTCTTTCTCTTTTTTCTTTGGGTTTCCCTTCTATTTTATCTTCTAACTCGTATTGTTATGGTTTGTAGATCGAGACTCTGAAATATGCTTCATGGCCACGTTCCCGCCGAGAAAACGAGGTTTGTCACTCCCTGTCGCTCTTCTCTATTCATTATTACGTGAAAATGAATTTCAATAATAGAAGGAGGTAAGTTTTTTGCAATTGATTCCTCTTATTGTTTTCATCTTCTGCCTATGAGATTTTAGCTTTGGAGTTATTATTGTGTAGATTTTGGATTTGGCGTTCATATACTAGATCTGTAATTTTATTGACGATGATTTGTAATTTCTGATTTTAAACACTGTTTAGTCCAGATCTGTAATATAAACTATTTTTTTTTAAAAAAAACACACTTTAGACGTCCCCAGTTTGAAGTGGGGAGACTTTAGATGTCCCCACTTCAAACTGGGGACGTCTAAAGTGTCCCTAAAACTTTAGACGTCCCCAGTTTTAAGTAGGGACGTCTAAAGTCCAGACTATGGATGTCCCTTGTTTTACGGACGTTATTAACAATTTTTTCTACGTCGCTCAGATACACGTCCCCCTGTTTTCAGACGTTAAAAGGCCCAGAAAATGGATGTTAAAAGCGTTTTTTGTAGTAGTGATGCCAATACTACTCCCTCTTACCGGTTTTTTCCTGGATTAACTTTGGTTTGACTCCAATCTGACTCACTAACCCTTATTTCAGTACCTCAACTGGTCTAATGACTGACTGATCCGAATTTAATTACCTTAAGTCTTAATTAGCACGCGAAGACTTCAGAAACCGAAACCTTTTTGGTCAAAGCTTTGGGATCATAATCCAAAAGCCGTAATAGTAAGGAGGCTTTAATCTCTTTTCCCATGACTTATTCAATAATTGATAATCAGAGGGCCATTTTTCCATACTCCATCTCAGTCTCAATTCTTTTTTTTGTCGGGAAAAAAAAAAGAATTGATCATATTTATAACTCACAATTAACCAACTCTAATATGTTAATAAGAGTTATTTAATTTAATAATTATGGGCTAAATATTTATGAATGCTTCCAAAAGTTAACATGAATAATTTTTATTTATTTATTGTAATTAATAGAGGTAAAACTATAAAAATCAGTGAAAGTGGACTTATAATAAAGGCTAAAATTTTTCCTTAAAAATAGGATCAAAGTAGACTTATAAATAGAATCGAAGTGATATTCATCTTCTCTTCTTCCCTCATTCATGCATATAATAAGTACTACTTTCAGCCATAAATATAAGACCTAGTTAATTTTTTTTGGAAATATTAAGGAAACTAAATAAATTACTTAATCATCTTATATGTTATGTATGATTAAATTATACTTCTTCTGGTCGACAATATAAGTCGCTTTTAGAAGAATAGCTGGGTTCACAATATAAGTCACTTTGATAGCAATTAATGGTAATTTATCAATTTTGCCCATATAGTTAATGTTTAAACATGACTCATTGTATTATTTTTCTCCTTTAAAACCTTACTTAATATTGGTAAATTTGAAAATTTCTATGAATTTAAGACAAATTTAATGAGTTAACTATCATTTCTTGATTCTGATGAATTATTTGAAGTGACTTATATGGTGGATTGGAAGAAGTATATCAGTTTATAAATTAGACAAATTAGTTTGGAAAAAGTAATTTAATTAGCATTCTTAATCTTTCAAGAAAAATTAATTGTATCTTATATTTAGAACAAGATGTAGTAAATCAAAGAAAAAAATATCTCAAAGTCAATAGAAGAAGCTAAGGATTGTTTACATTATTTAAGGAACAAGTTGCTATCCTCATCTCCATGCCTATGTAGCTTTCAGATGAACTCATTCATTAATTAAGATCCTCTGATAATTGCTTCTCTCTCTTTCTGTTTCTTTCTCCTTTTACCTACTTTGATCATCACATTCATTTAGCCAACAAATCAAAAGAGGGAGAACAATGGCAAAAACAATATGTATATATATATATATATATTTACACAAACACACTCCTTCTCAACCGTTTCATATACTCCGCTCCTTTTTATAAAAAATATTTAGAGAATATCTTATTTTTAACTTGTTACTCTCTTATTTTGCCCTTATTTAATTACTCTATTTAATGTCAATATAATAAATTTTCACAGCCTCCAAATGCTTATTAATTACTTCTGCCATATTTATTATCTTATGGGAAAATCTCATTTAAATACCATTTGAAATAGCAAAACCCACAAAAGTCTTTTATAACATCTAAAAGACAGAAAAGTGATCTGGGATATTTCAGGGATACTGAAGTTTAAGGCTAAAGACCAAACTACCCTCCACACTCATTTACTCCCACACACATATTCCTCACAGGCAAAAACTGAACCCCTGGCCATCATCGTCGTCCGCAAATCAGCAAGCATGGGTGGAAGCCGTCCCCAAATCGATGAATGTTTGATCTTCTTCTTTAATCAGAATGGTTGCCGTTCTCTTTTCTTGCCGCCAACATCGATGTGATGAGTGATTGGATGTTTGGGATCCCGATCTGTCTCTCTCTGGTCCACAAATCTCTGTTGCTCTCTGCTCTGGCTCCTTCTCTGAGCTGTTTTCCCTCTATCGACGGCACAGGTGCTTCACCGTCTTGGATCTGTCTTCCTATCTTGCCCATACGCGGAGAAGAAGATGAACTGAAACTTAACGCTGAGAGAGAGAGAGAGAGATCAATACAATGTGGCTCCCTCTGGAACAGCGTGCTTGAATTTCAGCATGTAAAATCGTAATGTTAACTTGACATTTTCTAATGTATATTGTAGTTGCTGTCATGAAGGTTCTGGTGTTTTGTGAATTCCATTGTTGCACTTGTCATTTCCATTACAACTGTTGTTAATGGTGACAATTTATTGTAATTAAAGCATACATGAAGAAACACCTTATTTTAGGTTCATGACTTGTATGGATTGGATATACGTGGAATGAGTAATGTCAGTTTGCCATTTGATACTTAGTCTATAAGTTGCTGTCATGGGAATGTGAATGACAAGGTTTTTAATGGTTTTAGCGATAATAGTGATGGGAATGACAACTTAATATTTTCAAACATTGTGTGGAAGTGTTTGCCCAAAAGGGGGGGACACTGACAAATTAAGGAATGTGATTAATAAATTTTTTAATGGGTTTGATGACAAGGGTAATGGAAATGACACTTTAATATTTCCAAACATTAAGTGTGGAAGTGTTTGCCCAGAAAGGGGATGCTGACAAATTCAGTAATGTGATTAACAAAGTTTTTAATGGATTTGACAATAAGGATAATGTGAATGACAACTTATTATCTCCAAACATTAAGTGTGGAAGTGTTCCCCAAAAGGGGAGGATATTGACAAGTTCAATAATGGGAATGACAACGTTAGTAATGGTTTTGACGAGAATGGTAATGAGATTGACAACTAACCCTAACCAACTTTGTGAGTGAAAGTGTTGGCCCAAAAGAGGAGAACGCTGACAAGTTCAATAATAGAAATGACAAAGTTGTAATGGTTTTGACGAGAATGGTAATGGGATTGACAAGTTAGCCTAACCAACTTTGTCATTGGGTGGAAGTGTTGGCCCAAAAAGGGAGGACGCTGACAAGTTCAATAATGGAAATGACAAAGTTAGTAATGGTTTTGACGAGAATGATAATGGGATTGACAAGTTAGCCTATTACCATTCTCGTCAAAACCATTACTAACTTTGTCATTTTCATTATTGAATTGTCAGCGTCCTCCCTTTTTGGGCCAACACTTCCACCCAATGACAAAGTTGGTTAGGCTAACTTGTCGATCTCATTACCATTCTCGTCAAACCATTACTAACTTTGTCATTTCCATTATTGAACTTATCAACGTCCTCCCTTTTTGGGCCAACACTTCCACCCAATGACAAAGTTGGTTAGGCTAACTTGTCAATCCCATTACCATTCTCGTCAAAATCATTAAAAGACTTGTCATTTTCATTATTGAACTTGTCAGCGTCCTCCCTTTTTGGGGAAACACTTTCATTGACAAAGTTGATTGGACTAATTTGTCAATCTCATTACTATTCTCGTCAAAACTATTAAAAGACTTGTTATTCTCATTATTGAACTTGTTAGCGTCCTCTCCTTTTGGGGAAACACTCTCAGTGATAAAGTTGGTTAGACTAATTTGTCATTTCCATTACCATTCTCGTTAAAACCATTAAAAGACTTGTCATTTCCATTTTTGAACTTGTCAGTGTCCTCCCTTTTTGGGGAAACACTTCCACTCATAAAGTTAGTTAGCTTAAGTTGTCAATCCCATTACCGTTCTCATTAAAACTATTAAAAACCTTGTCAATCCCATTATTGAACTTGTCAGAGGCCACCCCATTTTAGCCAACACTTTAACACACAATATTTCTTGATTTACTTGCTTCCTGTAGAAGAAAAGTGCATATTACCATAGTGTGGGAATAAAGGGACTATCGCTTTAGTAAATTTACATACACAGTAACATTACATGGAAAAAGGCCACTGCTATGAAGCCGTATACAAGATCGGTTACCAAAATAACAACTTTACAATGTCAACCCAAAATGCAGTGCTTGGTTTTCATTTCATCAATCTTAATGCATCCTCCCTCTTGCTATTCATTTCATGGTTAACCACCCACCACATTAGGTCTCGCCTATACGCCCCAACCTGATAAGCACCATAGTCGAATATCTGCAGCATATGAAGATACATAAAAAATGCAGGATGATGAATTTTAAGTAAAAGTCACACTAGGGACTGAAATTGCAAAAGATTTGTTTTCATAAAATGACTTAAAATTGCAAAATTCCCTGCAAACTGCGAACATATGTGTTGTGCATAAGTTCAGGAGTGCAGAAGTAATTCACAGAGGAAAGTATTACTTAGAATATATAGTAACATGCACAATCACAAACCATTCTTGTTTCAACAAACCTATAGCTAATTTCGACTTGCAGCAAAAGAGATAACTACAAAATCAACAAGTAATCAAACATTTGGATCTACAATGATACTTTCAGTGTTAATAAGTCCAAATACCCAGAGGGAAATTTATGATAATTCAATGTGTGGCAATGCACACAAAAGTCCAACTTTAAATTCTATCACTCTAAATCAAAATCCATAATTTGATTCTTGTTAAAATTTTGTGGTGTAGTGTGGCAGAATTCGCAATTTTAATTCTCAAACTAATAATGCATTAAGGATGTACAAATCAAGGCAACAATAGATATGAATATATTTTTTCCTCACTTGTAATCAAGTTTGGCAATGACATAGATGCAGCAGGTAGAAGAATTCACATTCAGCAAAGATAACATGAACTATTTAGAGAAGAAATACAATTTTAAAGAATTAAGCAATTGTGTTACATTCTCAATTATACAACTTCCCAAAAAATTCATTTTCAAACGAGTTCTAAAGAAGAAAGTACTTAACCAACTAAATATTTGGGGGAGTATCCACAAAAGTAGTGGTGATAAATACAAGAGTATACAACCTCATGGCTAAACATGCAAGGAAGGCAAAAACACATAGTAGCCAACTTCGGGTGAAGTAAGCTACCCCCTAAAGCAGCAATCAAATGATCAACCAGTGTAGTCTTTTTACAATCGACATGTGCCAAAATACATATGTTTCTGATTTTCTGGGTATCAAAATCATCCTCCATATTGCCCAACTTTTGTATTCAAGTCTGTTATTGAAAGTACAAATAGAAATAGAAATATGAATAAACAAAAAAAGATGTGTGCAAATGTACACTTACAACCAATGTTAAAACAGAACAAGCATATGAAAGAAATTTTTTGCCATTTTGCACCATCAAGTAACTTAAACAGTATGTTTTGGCAATATCAATTTTGAGCTTGTTGATTCCATTGACAGTGTTCCTTCACCCCCAAGTCTAATCCTTTGTAGTCACCTAACCCAATTCAGTTAGTCTTTTCTAGTTACATATCATAACTTCCTCCTTTCTAAGTCTAACTACTCATAATCATGATGAATCTAGGAAAATGGATAACAACTTGAAATTATAACTTCATGCTTGTCATCAAATATTATCAAAAGCACAACTTGAGCCCAAGTCATACCAACCATTATTCATTACAAAAAGCAGTAGAATAGAGGATGACAACGCACATAATAAATTCCCATATCTATCTAAGCTTTAATTTTCATATAAGTATAGGAAATGAAGAACAGGGAAGATTATATAATAATTAATATTACAAAAGTCTCTTACCCTCTTCAATGGTGGAATGGACAGGAAGTGACGCTAGATAGAGGGACAAAATTTTCTTTAAGAGAGGATCACCATGCTTCAAAATGTTGAAAACTGCCTCTGGCACAAGAATAAAATGGCATCAACAATGCAAATGATTCAAAGCTCTAATGGGTTGGCCATCAACTTAAAACCCGACAGGACATCCACTGGGTTTAAAATATGAACCCAATGCACCATCCAACAAGGATAACCCAATATAAGATCAGGCTGGGTTATCACGCACAAACATATCACCCCACTTTTTCCCCTGCAATGCCGCCGAAGACGATAACCCTTACAGGAAACAGACAGATAGAGATTTCGTTGCTGAGGAATTCAAAATTGATGCGTTTGATTAAAAGCAAAAAGGGGTATTTTGGTCTTTAGCTTAAAAATTCAGTATCCCTAATACATGCCACATCACTTTTCTATCTTTTATATGTTATAAAGGACTTCTGTGAGTTTTGCTAATTTAAATGGGATTTTCCCTTATATTATTCTCTCTTCTACAATCTATTTTATTATAATAATGTCCTTATTATCCATCCCCACACAAATAATGGAATTATAGTAAAATATGGTTACAATTTTAACATATTTATTGATTTTAATTGAAATTCTAAACCACAATATTCAGTTAAGGGTTCCTTATAAAAAGGAACACAGGAGTACTATATACCTATACATATGTTGTTATGTATGAGTGAAAAATGGAATTTATGCATATATATATATATATAGTCCATCCGATTTTTTTTATAAGCAGCTCTCTCTCTCTTGGGGTTGGTTCTTTTTATAAGCATTTTTCCCAATGTGTTTTAAAGTTTAAACTACTTTTTCCTTTTCTATCCTATTAAATACACATATTTATATTAATTATCCACCACTTACTATTAATTCTCTTTCATTTATTTATTTATTGCACATTCTCTTTCATATTTTATACTCATACTCTCTTATATTTGTTATTTATTCTCTTTCTTATACTTTTTTCATAAATATGAGCATATTTAAAAGAAATATAACATTTTTAACATATTTATTATTTTTAACTAATCTTAACCATCAGTTTATTTTACATAATAAGAATAAAAGGTATTTATAAAAACGATCACAAATGGAGTATGTATACGATGGGGCACTTTGCATAATTGCATGAAGCTCTTCAAGATGCCGCCAACTGTCCCTTCTTCTGCTGCCACGTAGCACCCCTTCTGTCTCTCCACGTGGCTCCCCCAATACGGCCCCTTTCCCTCCCTCCCTCCTTATATACCCCCTCCTCTTCCGCTTCCTCGATCTCCTTTCTTCATTCACACACGAACTCTCTCCCCTCCTCTCTCAATCTCCCTCTCTGTAATTACATCTTCCCAATATATATATATCACACTCAATCCCTGACATACAGTACTGTACACACCAAAACAATGCCAACACCACCACCAACCGCACCGTTTGGTGCTCCTCAAGAAACTCTCAATGCACGCTCCTCTCCTCCTTTATTATCTTCCTCTTATCCAATCACTCTCAAGGTACTATTTCACGAACCAATACACAGATTCATCTCTTTTTTTCCCTCACAATGCTTCGATTTGGTGTTTGTTTATATATATATATAATCGGATTTTGTTGGTTATTGATTTGTTCATGCAGTTTGTGGACATGGGATACAGAGCAAAGGTGGATAGAAATAAAGGAGGGAGCAATATAAAGCGAATGATCTCGTCGATGTCGGTCGACGGGGGAGCCACCGCTGAGACGGGGCAAGAGAAAATCATTCTGAACGGCGTGACGGGGATGGTGTCTCCCGGAGAAATCCTGGCAGTGCTGGGCCCGTCGGGGAGTGGTAAATCGACGCTCCTAAACGCACTCGCCGGGAGACTCGGCCAAGGCCAGGGACTCACCGGAACAATCCTGGCCAACGGATGCAAACTCAGCAAACCGGTTCTCCGGCGAACCGGGTTCGTGACCCAAGACGACGTGCTCTACCCTCATCTAACGGTCCGAGAGACTCTGATCTTCTGCTCACTCCTCCGACTCCCGAGAACACTCTCGAAAACCGAGAAGATATCGGTCTGCGACTCAGTGATCGCCGAGCTGGGATTAGTGAAATGCGAAAACACCATCATCGGAAACGCGTATATAAGAGGTGTATCCGGAGGGGAAAGGAAGAGGGTGAGTATAGGGCATGAGATGTTGATGAATCCGAGCTTGCTGATACTGGACGAGCCGACGTCGGGGTTGGACTCGACGGCGGCGCACAGGCTGATGACGACGCTGACGACGGTGGTGGCGCAGCAAAAGGGGAAGACGGTGGTGGCGTCAATACACCAACCGTCAAGCAGGGTGTTTCAGATGTTTGATAAGATATTGGTGTTATCGGAGGGACAGTGTTTGTTTTTTGGGAAAGGAAGTGAAGCTATGAGCTATTTTGAAACGCTTGGGTTTAAACCGTCTTTTCCTATGAACCCCGCCGACTTTCTGCTTGATCTCGCTAACGGTACGTCGTCGTTTCCTCTTCTTCCTTCTTCTGGCTGATGTGATGATAAGTCATAATTCACTGCTTCATGGGGATCATAGATTTTGTTTTTTTTAACATAATACTCCCTTGGAGTTGATATTTTTTTGATATATAAGGGAGTTAATTAAATTATTTTAAAATATTTATATTTATTAATTTTTTTAAAAATATTTTACTTTAAGATAAGTTGAAATAATGAGCCTGTGTTCGCCACTTTGAAGCCTGCGTATTGGTTATATAAATAGAAAACACAACAAAATATTAAGCCATTTTAATTAGCATGATAAAAATATTAGGCATACCATTTTTGTCCTATTTATAAGTTTTTTTTAACTAATTTTTACATACCAAGGAGAGTTAATTAACTTATTAACTATAACCTAAATTTTCAATTTCATCCTTATCTATAATTGATTCCGAAAATCAACATAAATAAATTCTTCTTATTTATTATAATTAATAGGGATAAAAAAAATATAAAACACATTTACTATCTTAAAAATGGACTTATAAATATAACCAAATTTTTTGATAAAAAAAGACTTATAAATAGAGGTGGTCGATATTAAGAATATATATATATATATATATATGTAAAATAAAAATGTGTGGGGACTTCGAATAAGAGGGACAAGATTTGGGGTTCATGCAGGGAATGGATAAATAAATATAATAAATAAAACTTCATATAATTAATTAAAGTGATTAAGAAGGACAACATCATGTGGGCACACACACATATATTATGTGACTTCTTGGATGATCCCATGCTTTATGCATTTTCCTGACACATCCTTGGTGTCATTATTGCTTGCCATATGGAACAACGCTTTTTGTTTGATGAGTTCTTTATATATTAACGTTATCCTTTTTAATACATATATAATAAATCTATTTAACAAGCAAAAACTATCATGTATATATATAGATGTGTACATAGAACCTATCTCTCCAAACTTAGTTTGCGTAGAAGCCATCACTTGTAGAGTCTTAGAGTAACATGAAAATGAAACACAGTTCCAAACAAATTGTGAGTGCTTTTTGAGTCTTGAGATATGCATTAGCCCTGGAGACTCAACTCGTAACCCCAAAAAAAAAAAAAAGACTCAATTAATCAAAAGCACCATTAATGATCGATTTGCATATGTACTAAAATATCATAATTAAAATATTTTTTTTTCTGTAAAAAGAATATCCCCTAGTTAGATGGAGAACATTAGTTACAGGGTTTTGTTTTTAGAAAATGCATGATATAATTGGAAAAAAAAGGGTGGGAGAAAAAGAAATTAAAATTCCTTGATATGGATACAACCACGTGTCTTTTGTTCTTTAGGGACTCAGTCACTTCACTTCACATCTCAGCCTTAGCCACAAACACAGTGTTTTTTGTTCTCTTTTAAAATTCCAAACTGATTTTGACTTCCCATTACGTATATATAAGTTTCTAGTTCTTTTCTTACTCTATTTTCCCTTTCAATTTTGCACAAGCTGGCCAAACCATAACCACCGACTACTCCTAGCTTCCATCCAAATATAACTCATATATATATGTGTGTGTGTGTGTGTGTGTGTAATGGAGGAAGACTCACGCAAGACACCTTGATGATAATACTCTGATCCTGTCTTCAATCTAAGAAATACTTAACTAATTCAATGGATAGTTTTAAAAAGTTAGATAAACTAAATAAATGTAATAAATATGACATGATCTTCTCAAAATACATTTATATAACAAATTTCATATAATGTTATGAATTTGATTTATACTATAGCCGAGTGAGTAACGATTATAGTAATTTTGGAGAAAATAATAAATATGAGAGATAAAATTAGTCGATGTCTTATTACAATTAAAATTAAAATCAACCTCCAACTAATTTTTGTATTTAGAATTAGAGGAATATGTGTGTGTGTGTGTGAGGGTATATATATGAGGATTTTTTTATCCCTGTGATAGGGGGAAATGACAGAATGGCTAGGTATAGGCCCACCTGATGTTTTTTTTTTTTAAAAAAAATGAAGAACAAGCTTGTCTTGGAGATGATGAAAAATAAAGGAAATTTATAATATCAACCTTTTAAAGAAAGCTTTACAGATTTTTCAATTCCAATATATCAAATATAATGTCAACATGTCATGTGTTTGTATGAGAGTGTAGAGTTAGATTCCTTGTTTTGAAAAGAAATAAATATATGTGGTTATTTTATTATCATACACTTGTAGATATAAGATAGGTTTGGATATAGTCTATGGTCCCTATTTTCTTTATAACCATCTACTTTTTCAACATATTATATGCTATATATATAACATCACATAATTTATACTATATATATATATATGCTTTTGCACCACATGCATTGGATTCCAAATTACTTTTGTAATTTTGTTGTCGTACTGGAAATATAGGCAAATATTTCTTTTATAATAATAACCAAAATATTTGACATCACTTATAGACAGCATATCTATAAACTAACTTTTATTATATTATTGATTATTGATTTTCAGTATAATACCTTTGTTAGTGTGTTTTACTGTGAAGATAATGTGATGCGCCTTTTTCATCCTAATCGTAGTAAATTAAAAAGATAGCTAGAGCAAATTAGTTGTAGATATGTACGAGTCTTATAAAAAAAATGTATGACATTTGTTATACAGATAAAATTTATTTAAAGCAGGTTGATCGCAAATCTAAGCTGAATAAACAGATATACCTTACATTATTGCAAAAAGTATCCACCACTTGGTGGGGATATTATAGGTCGATCCATGCATCATAAAGTATATACATATATATATATATATATATAATACACATCAATAATTAATTTTTTTACTATACATTCTTGCTGTTCTTTGTTACGTATCTTTCCAAGTTCAAACATATAAACTACGGTCACTAAAGTAGTGAAGCATGAAAAATCAAAAGCTTTTAGCTCATTGAATGGGTCACTTCTTTTTTTTTTCTTCTTTTGTTATTGGTCGTACATACGCATAGTCATATATATACACACACACACACACAATATAAAAGTTGGTAGGACTAGATTAGATCAATATAAGTATCATTGAAAAAGTTCCTCAAGTGGGTCACACAAAATTATATTGTTTATGGTTAAAATCTAAAGAAGAAAGTGGCAAAGAAATAAATCTAGGAAATAAAATGCTCAAGACCAATAATGGATCGTAGTTACGTATCAGTGTTAATTATAGTGTTTTATTAGTATTGCATCACTACGCATGGTCTACAATTGATTAATAATAAAGAAAACAATAGTAGTAATGTGTGATAATATATTACTTAGTGCTCTTCGACTGGACACACCTTTTTTTTTTTTTTTTAAATTCTCTGATCAATTCTTAAAAAGCTTTGTTGGGGTTTTGTGTCGCTCTTTGATTGATTCTGGAGCACCGTGATTATATATATATATATATATAGTGGTTTTTGAGTTGATGACGACACTGATAACGTGAGAAATCATCAAAACTTAGGAGTATGTTGGTTAAAAGGTTAGAAAAACAATTAATGAGCTAGCACTTGGATTAAGAAGAAAAAAAGTGGCACGTTGAAACAACCTCTGCCCTTGAATTAATTGATGTGCCAAACATAATAATTAGTATAATCTTTGATTTGATCCACCATTGTGATCTTCAATTCTATTGGGAAACAAAAGTTCATGGGGTGTCATTCTAGGGAGAGGGTCTCTCCATTTCCCTTACCGTTCATTTTCCTCCACTTCTTTATTCTTATTATTTTTGTGTTTTCCCATATTTATATGTCCGTATTATTAGCATATCATCCATGTATTATACTCCCTCCAATCCTAAATATAGGACATAGTTTGTAGTGCAATTTACATTATAAACTATGTCCTATATTTAGGACCGGAGGTAGTAGTATTTAGTTTAGTGGTGAACCAGTGAGTGAATTGAGTTTGAATCCATCCACTTTCTTAAGATTTGAAAGATCCTTAGGGAATTGATTTTTTTGGTTACCAGATAATAGTATCTAAAAAAAAGTTTAGATGCTGAAGGCCTAAAGGGTTATAAAAAAATTTAATTATTAATATATTTTATAGATGAATTTTATGCTGAATTATTTTAAAATTGTTCATTTATATCATATGCATCTTAATTAACCTTAGAGATATTCATCTAGTCGGCCAAATTAGATCGAGATTTGAGTTGAATATTTAATAATCTAAAAATACTCTAACACAATAGTTTTAAGTGTTAATTTGATTTACTAAAAAAATTTGTATTTCTAATTAAGTAATGAAATTACACCAGGATGTTCCATATCCATCATTAGACATGTCAAAATTTGACCACAATCATATTTCTTTTGAAAATGATGTGGTCACAATATATACAGAGATAGATGGATGATTCCCTTTTTTTTTTTTTTTAATGGTTGCTTTATGATTTCCTTTTCTTACTTTTGAATTGCCCCAACTTTATCAAATGTCTTTTAAACATACTAGAATCTGCTGATTACACCTACACGTGTTGCGCTCCCTTTAATTCTCCGTCATAATATACATTATTTTCTCCCACAAAAGTGAAGCAACAATTTGACGTAAAGTATTTGAATTGGACAAGGTTACAGAAGCATCTTCATATATATGTACGTATGTATATATATGTATGTGTGTACACACACACACATATATATAAATATTATATAAAAATCAAAGTGGCAGCATGTGGTGGCCCAAACTTTGATATCACTCATAGCACCATTTTTAGTGGAGACTCGAATATATATACACACACAACAGCAAACACAAATCAGCTTTTTTCAAGCCCCACTATGACCCATATAAATCTGACACTTAAGAATAATAAAATGTTTAATGAATTAATTATATTTATGACACGTACGGATGTATCTTCTTTGTGTGTTTGAGTATGATTCTTATATTTTTCTTTTGATACAATATTATTCTGTGAAAATATTCTGCCATACATGTTACAGCTAGCAATCATGATGTATATATAGATTATTTAATTTTAATTTTTTGCCAACATATTTAATATTGATTGAATCTATTATATTTATGGAATTGATTGAGATAATGTGGTCTTGCGTTGATAAGGATGTTTCGTAGGAAGGTTGATCACTGTGGCTAGCTTTAATTTCTTTCTTATCTCTCTGTCATAAAGTCGAATAACCTATTATTCTTGCCAGCTAAAAGCAAACTTGCGCATCCTCTTTTTCTTTTTTCCAAGAAAAAAAAAGGAATACAATTTTTAAACTTATCGATTTTCTCTTTGTTTTCCTTTTCTCTGTGGGACACCTCATCATCAGTATTCTCCTGGTTTAATTTTCCCTTGTACTGGGTACTTTAAATTCAGGAAATAATGCAACTGCATAATTTATTTTGTTCAGTGATTCGAGTTGACCAGTTAGAAATAAGAGATTAGTTAGCTAAGATGTTAGCCTAATTAGTTAAGATCTTGCATTGTGTGCATTAGTGAGTAACCCTAATCCATCTAAAGGGTATTAATTCATAGCTAGGTTTAGTGTAATGTGTGAAAAAGATAGTGACGTCACCTAAAGAAAAGAGGCTCATTAACATGTCACCTCCCATGGGAGACTTGGGTTAAAAGAATTAGGGAGTGCCTCTACTTTTAGTTTAAACTTTTGGTATAATGGTAAGTGCTCTATTCCTAAGATTTGATACTAAAATAAATCTGATCCACGCCCCTCCTAGACCTGGATATATCATTTCGTTTGTTGTTATAATTTGTAAATGCTTCTGATGGGCTGTAATAATCTCATTTTCAATCACTTAACAAAAGTTCTTGCCAAGAAGATGTTAATTAACGTAACGAAGCTTGATCTTTGTTTCATGCAGGTGTTTGGCATCAGGCTGATAGTAGTGTCAGTGAAAGAGAGAGGCCAAATAATATAAAGCAAACCCTAGCCCACTCTTACAACACCATTCTGGCTCCCAAAGTCAAAGAAGAAATATTGAACAACACAGACACTTCAACAAAACACACTCTTCATCATCAACAACAACAAAAAACCCTAGAAATCACCAATCCCAAAGATGGAAGAAGTTATAGTAAGTTCAAGAACATGAACATTACAGTCTCCCTCTCTAATTGGTTCAACCAGTTCAGTGTCCTCCTCCGTAGAAGCCTCAAAGAACGAAAGCACGAATCCTTCAACCCGCTCCGAGTCTTCCAGGTGTTGGCGGCCGCCCTCCTTGCTGGCATCATGTGGTGGCATTCCGATTACCGGGACGTCCAAGACCGCCTCGGCCTTCTCTTCTTCATCTCCATTTTCTGGGGCGTGTTTCCTTCCTTCAACTCCGTCTTCGCCTTCCCACAAGACCG
The DNA here is from genome assembly GCA_963242795.1 of Inga leiocalycina. NCBI lineage: Eukaryota > Viridiplantae > Streptophyta > Magnoliopsida > Fabales > Fabaceae > Inga > Inga leiocalycina. The sequence continues at coordinate 78,427,817 of OY725322.1, forward strand.
CGCCCTCTTCGTCAAGGAGCGAGCCTCCGGCATGTACTCTCTCTCACCTTACTTCACCGCCCGTATCGTCGGCGACCTCCCCATGGAGCTCCTCCTCCCCTTCATCTTCCTCACCGTCACCTACTGGATGAGCGGCCTCCAGCCAGACCTATGGTCTTTCCTACTAACCCTACTCGTCGTCCTCTTCAATGTCCTCGTCTCTCAGGGTCTCGGCCTTTTCCTCGGCGCTGCCATAATGGACGCCAAGCAGGCCTCCACGGTGGTCACGGTGGTGATGCTAGGGTTCGTGTTGATCGGCGGGTATTACGTGCACAAGGTGCCTTCATGCATGGGGTGGCTCAAGTATGTGTCCATTACTTTTTATTGTTACAGGCTTTTGATTTATATTCAGTATGGTGACGGGAAGAGAATCGCAGAGTTTATGGGTTGTGTTAACAGTGGAGGGATTATTATTAGTGACAGAGGACACTGTAAGTTTGTCGAACAAGACTTGGTGGGTCAGATAAGCCCTTGGGTTTGTTTTGGGGCTTTGGTTTTTATGTTTGTGGGTTACAGGATGTTGGCTTATTTAGCATTGAGGAAGATCAAGACTTGAAGAGAGATGTGTGTCTGTGTGTGTCTTCTAACACAGGTTGATGATGATGATGAAGAAGAAGAAGAAGGGAAAAGAAGGAAATGGAAGGATGAGATTTTTGGGGTTTTACCGTTTAATTTTAAGATGTAGGAGCAGATCCTTAACAACTGTAAGTGAACAAAGAGAGGTACGTAGCAGAAGAGTTTGGATATCTAATGAAGAAGAAAATTTGATTCAATGTACATTTGGGCTTCAAATTGTGCAGTATCAGTTTGGAGCTGATGTTGAGGGAAGAAATGAAGAGATTTTTTTCCGGAAAAAAATGTAATTTGAATTAATAATAATTTCCTTTTGTTGTAACAAATCAATAACCTTTAATTTGTATTTATTTTTCTTTTTTCGGAGAGGTGATCATTGGGTTGGTTTACCACTTCGCAGTCATTATCACCATTATATCAGACAAGCAGCGTCTCAATTCGATCAGTCTTTCTCTAATTATTATTGTGTGTTTTTTTTTTGAATTGCTGAAATCAAATTTTAAATATTTTAATATTTTTACTTTAACATTTTAAGTAAAACATAAAAAATTGTCGTGAATAGTAATTAAGAAAAAAAATGCCATCATGTTAAGTAAAGTGACTGGTGAGAAATATATAAGAACGTCCAAAATCAAGAATCATGATTATTTATAGAAGAGCACTTGGTTTACATTCACTAATCATCATTCACTTAAGGATAATGAACCACTAAACCTAAACTTTATGAGGAATACTACTTAAGTTAACCTTCCTCTAGAAAGAAACTTCTCTCTCTTTACTTGGTGGGGCTAATCGTGATTACTATCACTTCACACTAAATCACTTCACAAAACTCTTTATTTATAAATTAAGCCTAATTAGGTGATTCATCCCACTAACTAACACATTTAATTCATTATTCTATCATATCATATGAAAAACAAAGAATGCATATGTTACTCAAATTAGAAAAGTTTCATTAAAGCCACATGTAACAGACGTTCTCAGTCTAACGAAGAAGCCTGGTACTCTGGTTTGGAATAGGATTTTTGTGGGGTTGTTTATAATCATGCATAATCAATTATCAAAATATTGGATATGCATACAATAGACAGGCTTTATAAAGTCTTAATTCATGATTTTAAATCTCAATACACACATCTTTCAATGTATGTAGTGTTTGAAAAGGCTTTTGATTTGAATATAGTACGAAGCATGGCTCTTCCATCTTCAAACTCGTTGCTTGTTTTGTTGTCTGTTTTTTAACTTTTTGTTGTTTGGTGGACTGAGCTTGTGATTTGTCTGGAAATTATGGGATTAGTCCCTTGAAGCCTCACTAGATCCAGGCCTGGAGGGTCTTGATTTGATATAGGAGTAATACTTTTAGTTGGTGTAAAGTTATGTATCACTCTGGTTCTATTTATATATCATTTTTTATAAAAAAAAATTTGGTCTTATTTATAAGTCTAATTTCAGGGTAGCAAATGCATTTTGTACTTTTTTACCCCTATTAATTACAATAAATAAAAAGAATTTATTCATGTTGAATTTGGAACCAATCATAGATAAGAGCAAAATTGAAAATTTAGCCTATAGTTAATGAGTTAATTAACTCATAGTTAATGAATTAACTAACTCTCTTTAGTATATGAAAATTAGTTAAAAAAGACTTATAAATAGAACCAAAATGATATGTTTGAAATTCTTGGGTTATACAATCTTTGATTCTTTAAATTTGCCTTTGTTTTGATTTTGGTCCTTCAAGTTTCAAACAAGAGGTTTTGATCTCTCAAGTTTTATTTTGTTTAAAATATTGGTTCCTATCATTAAATAAAAATTTGGTCCATTGAGGGACCAAAACCTCTTGTTTGGAACTTGAAGGATTAAAACCAAAATGAGGATAAACTTGAGGATCAAAGATTATATTAGCCCTAAGTTCTTTTATAATCTTAATATTTTTATGTTTTATTGCTAATAAAGAGCATTTCATTATTTTTTTAATAAAGGGAACAAATTCATTAACTCATATTGTTGGGGCTTTGTAGTCCAAATGACACAAAGTAACTTTTTTGAACTAAAAAAGTTTAGGTGACTTAGGTCTTAGAATTAGGATATGCCTTGAGTCAAACAGCACTTACAAATATGTTTATAGAATTATTAGAACTCTATCACCACTGTGGACTAGTCCTAAGGCAGGCCCAACTTAATGACTCTTCTCAAGCCCATGTGGGCTTGTCTCGAATTAATAGGATAACAATCAATGTTATAGAAGAAAATAATGTTCATGCTTTGTGTTCAATTGAAATATACTAGTAATAACAAAAAATGGCTGGAAAGCAGTACACATTGAATTATTGATTGAGCCATGGATAAGCACAGATATAGTGACCGGTTTGATGTTCCCTACGTTAGGCTGTTATTGCGGACTGAACCAGGACTGGTCCTTCGTTTTTACCGGAAATTTTTTTAATACCACATATTTTGGGATTGAACCATTAATTTCTACCCAAATCACCCAAGCAAGTCTCGGGTGGCATGGCCAATCCATTTTTTGAAGGGTATAAATATGCCGGGCAAATTCATAATGAACATATGCCAAGTAGTGTTGGAGTGGAGAGAAAATGGTAAAAAAGGAAAAAAATCAGACATAGTTTGAATATGTACAGAAAAAAAAAACATTGGAGGCTTTGGTGGGAAAGAAGATCAGATAATAAGGAGTCTTTTGAAAAGGGTTTGAGAGACAATGAAGAGAATGCTTGATAAAATTACTGATCGGTATCTTTTGGTTAACGATTTATTTAAAGATTTGGTTGTTGATATAGAATAATGGCGTCATGCGATTCATATAACTGATTTTATACTACTCCGATTCTTAATATAAATCCCAGTTGATTTTTTTTAGAGAGATTAAGGAAGTTAATTTAGTTACATTCAAGTATTTATATGAATAGTTCTTCTCCAAATTAATTTGCTTGATTTATAAACCGATATATAATCTAATGACGCATGATATATATTATGATTAAGTAGTTTATTTAGCTTTCTTAATATTTTTTAAAAAAATCAATTTGATCTTACATTAAAAAAAAGACGTAATAAGACCTGTCGTGAGAGAATGATGAGGGGGAAACGGAGTCTTGGAGGAACAACGATAGCCACGATACACATGGACCGCCACTAAAGTTTGGTGCACGTTGTTATACTCATCACATGGCCCCTATTTCCCTTTCCATTAAAATTCTTAATTTCTTATTGTTGGACCTTTCCCTATGTCTCATCACCACAAGTCATTACATCTCCCTCTCGTATTGTCTCTCATATATGTACATATATATATATATATATATATTGTAGCATGGTAAAAAAAAGTCAAGTTGGTAAGAAGTGGCTAGTGAGGTTAATTTCATTACTAATATAAGATTATTTGTTAGGAAACCAAAAGGGGGAAAAGTGGACAACCAGGTGAGAAACTAGGATAAGATACGTATAAGTGGACTTAGTCTTAACTAACACCATATATTAATTCAAAACTCTAATTAAGATTGTAAGTTTATAAGTTATTCTTCATGTATCTCTTCTTATTATAGCTAGTTTCACATCCAAACAATATTATTGCGGGGGAATATTTTGAAAGTCTGATCTGACTTGGGTGAGCAGGGAAATATAATAATAAATCTGGTGAAATTGATGAGTTGATTTTTGAAGGAGGGAAAATAGTGAAGATGTTGGAGGAAGAATGATGCCATGGCACGAGGATAGCCGACAAGAGCAATGAACTCGCATGACATTTGAAACATGTGTGCGGGCCCCCACGTCATCAATATATCAATAACATTACTCCCTCCTGTCGTTAATATTAAAATGGTGTTAAATATAAGACTTAGTTAATTTTTTTTTAAAAGATTAAGGGTTCATATAACTTTTGGTCCCTGAAGTTTGATCCGATTTTGGTTTTGGTCCCTTAAATTTGAAATCAGTGGTTTTGGTCCCTAAAGTTTCACCCAATTTTGGTTTTAGTCCCTCAAGTTTGAAATCAATGGTTTTGGTCTCTGAAGTTTCACTCGATTTTGGTTTTGGTCCCTCAAGTTTGAAAAGGACTTGATTTTTTCCAGGTCGAGTCAGGTTTCAAAAACGGGTCGCCAAGTCCTTTTCAAACTTGAGGGACCAAAACCAAAATCGAGTGAAACTTCAGGGACCAAAACCACCGGTTTCAAACTTGAGGGACTAAAATCAAAATTGGGTGAAACTTCAGGGATCTAAACCACCGATTTCAAACTTGAGGGACCAAAACCAAAATTGGATCAAACTTCAGGGACCAAAAGTTATATTAACCCAAAGATTAAAGAACCTAAATAAGTCATTTAATTATATCATATGTTGTGTATGATTAAATTATAGTATCTCAGTTTATAAGTCAAATAAATTAGTTTGAAGAAAAACGATCAATGTAAATACTTTAAAGTAATTGAATTAACTTCCTTAACCTTCCTAAAAGAATCAACTGGGTCTTAGCTTATATTTAGGAAAGCAGGTAGTATAAGACATGTGTACCTAATTTGATTAGATTAAAGGAGGTAGGATGATTCAAGATAATATCATTGTTACCCATGAAGTATTCCACTATCTGAAAAATAAAAAGAAAGGTAAGAAGTGGGAGGTTGCTCTGAAAATTGATTTGAACAAGGCATATGATAGAGTGGAGTGGGATTTTCTGGAAGGAATAATGAGGAAAATGGGCTTTTGTGATTTATGGGTAAATTGGATTATGAAATGCATTACTTCTGTGGATTTTGAGTTGCAAGTATCAGGGAAGAGTGTTGCAAGCTTTAAGCCATAAAGAGGGGTGAGACAAGGTGATCCAATTTCACCCTACCTCTTTATATTGGTTATTGAAGTGTTATCGGTAATGATTCAGTATCATGTTAACCGTAAGGAGTTGAGAGGTATAAAGTTGTCTAACAATTGCCTGATTATATCTCATTGTTTTTTTGCGGATGATGCCTTGTTCTTTGTGAGGGCTGATCCAAGTAATTGCTTAGTATTACAAAGAATTTTGCTGGTGTTTTGTAAAGCTTCTGGGCAAGAGGTAAATTTTGACAAGTCTTGTCTTTTCTTTTATGCTAATACACCCACAGAAGTAAGGAATGAGATTTCTGCAATCTTGGGAATTAAGCAAGTGGATTAGCCAGGGAAGTACTTGGGACTACCAATTTTGTGGGAAAGGTCAAAATCTGCTGCGCTAGCCTTTGTGAGGGATAAGGTGGGTTTAAAATTGCAAGGCTGGAAGCAAAAGCTTTTGACCTTTGCAGGGAAAGAAGTGTTAATTAAAGCAGTGGCGAATTCAATTCCTGTGTATCCAATGACATGCTTTCTTTTTCCTAAAAAGACATGTATAGAGATTGATAGATTGGTTGCAAATTTTTGGTAGGGAGATAAGGTGGATAAAGGAAGTATTCATTGGAAGAAATGGGAATTGATGACTCATTCAAAAGCTGAGGGAGGGATGGGATTTAGAGATTTGTTGTGCTTTAATAGAGCTTTGCTAGCCAAAACTGCTTGGAGATTGATCCAGAATCCTCAAGACTTGTGGTGTAAAGTTTTAAAAGGAGTTTATTTTCCTCATGAGGATTTCATGACAGCTAAAAAGAGAGGGAGACCTTCTTGGGGTTGGATCAGTTTGTTAGAAGGAAGGGAGCTGCTAAGTAAAAGGTTATGTTGGCAAGTGGGGAATGGTAGAATGATTAATGTATGGGATGATATGTGGATTCCAGCTCTCTGTGGTAGAAAACTAGTTGGTAGGAATGTGGATGAGCAGAGGAAACAGATGAAGGTTGCTGATCTGATTGTGAATGGTAGTTGGGGGCTAGATGAGGTTAAGGATTGTCTCTTAGATGAAGAAGTGCAGATGATTAAGAAGGTTGACTTATCTAGGATAAATGGTATTGATAGGAGAATATGGTTGGGAAATAGGAATGGTGAGTATTCTGTGAAGTCTGGATATTATGTAGCTAAGGAAACCAGAGTTATTCATCTTATGAAAGATCCTAGTATGTCCTATCAAATGCCGAAGGAGATCTGGAAAAACTATTGGAAATTGGTAGTCCCACCCAAAGTGCAGCATTTTATTTGGAGAATTCTTAGTGGGGCAGTTGCTACAAAGGAAATTCTACATAGGAGACATTGCTCAAGGGATTCAATATGTCCTATCTGTAGTGCAGAAAGTGAATCAATTGAGCATATGCTGTTTTTCTATCCCTGGGCTAAGAAATGCTGGTTTGGCTGTAATTTGGGTATTCAAATTGATAGAATGCAAATCTCAAGAGTTGATAGATGGTTATTGAAGGTGTTAATATAGGATAATAAACTTGATAATTTCCAGAAAGCTACAGTGGCGTCTTTGTGCTGGTGGATTTGGAAAGCAAGATGTAATTTTGTCTTTAAGGGAGAAGATGTGAATCCTAGGTGGATTATTAATATGGCACAAGGGCTGATAGAGGAATTCTGGAAAAATAAGGACAGAAGTGAGGATGTGAATAGGAAGGAAGTAAAGTGTGAGGGTGAAGATTTAGCATGGACCAAACCTCCTAGGGGTGTTATTAAAATTAATCTCGATGGTTCATTTAATGCAAGAAGTGGAGGTGCTGGGATAGGAATTGTTTGCAGGGATGAGATGGCAACGTTCAAAGGTGGTTTGGGTAAGAGAGTAAGTGCATGTATTGCTGTTATGGCTGAATGTCTTGCCTTAAGGGAAGCCTTTGATCAGCAATGGAGATTTGCAGACTATTAGGTATGTTTTGAAATGGATTGTAATATATGATTGGATGATAGGTGCTGATATAAACAACTGTGAATGGAAATGTAGAGATTTAGTGCAGGAACTCCTTAGACTTAGAGATTCTTTGATAGATTGTTCCTTTTCTTTGGTTAAACGCCAAATGAATAGAGCTGCTGATTTTATAGCAGCTGGAGCCTATAAGGGATTGTACCATGGTGATTGGATGATGGTTGCAACACTCCCTATGTGTGCCGTTCTACAAGAGGATGCTTTGGGTCTGAGGAGGTGTAGCTTCAAGAAAAAAGGAATAGGCTAATAGTTGCTGATTTTGAGACTATACTGTTGCTGTTAGCTACTAGTAGAATTTTTGAGTTTCTTTGTTTAGGTTTGGTAAGGGTGAGATAGGTGCTATGTTAGTATTTTTTGAGTGTTTCTTGGCTTCGGCTATTGGTGTTTGTACTTGATTTTTTTTGTGATTAATAAAATTGACTCTTTTGGCCAGAAAAAAAAAGAAGTTAATTATATATGTTAATATGACATGTATTTTTTTCAAATATCCTAATCTTCTTCCTTAATTGCCCCACTCTCTCTCCTCGCTTCTCCTTAATTATTGTTGAAGGAGCGTCATTGATAGAGGTAAATCAAGAAAACATTGACAAATATAAAAATGTGTCTTATATTTAGAATTAAGTTTAACTTCATAAATATATTTTATATTAAGTACCAGAAAGAAAATCAATTATTGGCTTTATAACTTAGTGGCATCAAAATTCCATTATAAATGAGAAAATGAGGATTTGATCACATTTATAACATTATGACGAAATTATGCTACCCTTTTAAATTAAAAAATACATATTGATCAATACACATAATGCAACCCATAACATATATAATGACTCTCACTGCTTATCATAATGATGAGTACGATGGAAATTCGGTTTGGGTGCCGATGATGAGAAACTAATTTAAATCATCCAAATATTTAATTTAGATGATTTAGATTTTTTTTTAATGCTTACATAATCTGAAATAAGAAAATTTCTTATTGTTAGATTTTCAAAAAATGATTTTACTTAAAAAAATCATCCATTGAAAATTTTAAATCCCAACCATTGAAATTGTATTTGAACTAGATTTCACTATAGTGAGTCAGTGATGAGCACTATGGCTCTTATCACTATAGTGAGCACCCAAATCAAGTCCGCACCATGATACTTACTGATTGTTACGGTGAGATTCGCAACCTTCAAATATATTTTCAATATAATTATCTAAATTTAAAATTTGTTATTAGTAATTTTTAAATAAAGAAATTGTTAAATGTCAGCATCATCGAATAGCACACAATGGTTGACACTCACACACACCTCCATCTATCACTCACCTATTCTCTAATTTTTTCTGACTTTCATGTATTTAGTTTCTATAGCTTTCTCTATATATACATTGTAATCGTCTGTGATAAATGCATTGAGTGATAATAAGATCTGAGAGTCTCATATGGTATTAGAGCCTGTGCCTTAAAATGCCTGGCGACCAGAAACGCTGAGGCGAGAAAGAGAAACAAAAATAGAGGGAGCGACAGAAAAACAGGGGGAGCGACGATGATATGAGATCTCACCCACACCAGCGAGTGGGCATACACCGCTAGGCTAGGAATGATCACAAACCGCCGATCGGCAGAACCCAAAAGCGCGGAGTCGATCTGAGCAGCGCGTGTTGTTCACACCCCACCAGTGCACCGGCACGTGAACTTCACGCACCACCGTCCGTACACCGCGCATGACCCCACGTGCTGCCGTACACGGTGCTTCCGACCGTTGTTTTTTTCTCCCAGAAACTAGGTTGTATTATTTCTAGCCACTATTTCTTCTAGAAAACACATGGATTCTTCCAAATTTCCTCCTCTTTTTGGCCCTCTTCCTAGAAATCCAACCATAACCTGAGCCATACCAATGGCGCTCATGTCCGGTACAAATCTTGAATCTCAAGAGTCATCTTCCTCCTCTCATTCCTCCACTACTAATAGCAAAATAACAACACCAGGACTTCCAGATAGTCAGATTATCGCCATTAACCACAGATTTAATGGAAGAAACTATCTCCAGTGGTTTCAAACCATGCTAAGATATATTCGTGGTAAGCGAATGGAGAAATATATTAATGGAGCCGCTCCTTAGCCTCCTCCTAATGACCCTAATTTTGATACATGGTTTGCCAAAAACAATCAAGTTATGACTTGGTTGTGCAACTCCATGACTGATGAAATCAGTGAAGGTTATCTCCTAGCAACCATTGCAAAAGAAATCTGGGATGAAGCAAAGCAAACTTACTCTTCCCTTGATAACACCACTGCTTTAATCCACCTGAAGTGACAACTTTGAGATCTGAGACAAGGTAACTTGACAGTTACTAATTACTATAATACCTTACATAAACTGTGGCAACAACAAGATCTCTTCGATTTACATCCATGGGATACTGTAAAAGATGCTCAGTTACATAAGAAGATTGTAGAAGAAGAACGAGTATATGACCTTCTCCTGGGTCTCAACGATTTATTCGAAGAGATAAGAGGCCGAATCATGGGACTCAAACTGTTCGCCGTTTAGCTTCCGCAAGCACACGGGTCACAAGTAATAAAGTGATAAGTCAAGATCGTTCCCACGAGGACTATGACAAAAGCGAGCTAACTATTATAATTATGTTCTTAACTAGGTTGAATGAAATCATTTGAAATTGAGTGTGTCAAGTAAGGAAATTTGCTAAAAACAATAAGGTAAAACAAAGGTGAATGTAAAATTGATTCTACTTCAAGGTTTAAAGGCTTAGGATTACTTCTTCCTCATTGTGTTTCATAAAACTATGCAATTAATTCACTTATGTTAGTTGTGTGAGTCCATATGCTAGTCAAAGATTCTAAGATCATCAATCAAGCTCTCTCAAGTCAAGATTGATTTTTAATCTTCATTAACAATGTTCAATCTCTTGTCTATCATTAATGAAAATCATCTTTCCCAAATCAATTCTTCATTAGACTATGCTAGGTTATTAGATATATCTCTATTCTAACAACAAACCATCCATTTAATCCCTAAACTTCAAGTCTAACATGATTTTTCTCAAGTTCTACAACCAAAATAGCTCTCTCAAGCATCATTCAATTGAACTAAACTAATCATGTGGTGATCAAGCACAAGATAGTAATTAAGCATAGAGAAAAATCAACATATATTCTCAACAACTAGCAAAAGCAAGAAAATATAGTAGTTTTAATCCATACAATGAGTAGAAGTAATCCTAAATGAGAGTTTTAGACACTCATAATCAATACAAACCAACAACTCAATATAAAATTCATGACCATATCAGCAAATGAGAAGAGAAGAGGGGAAAAACCAGAAAAAGAGAAGAAAAATCTTGAATTTCTCCAAGAATCTCCTCCAAGAAGCACCAAAATCCTCCTCAAGCTCTCCAAGAAGCCTCCTTGTAGTCCTTGAGCTCTTCCTTGTGCAGAATAGCTTCAATTCGGCGCCCCCATTAGGTTAAAAAGTCAGCTGAAGCATCAGTTTTTCAAAACGCACAGTTGCAGTATCGCGACTTTGCTTTCGCTTCGCTATAGCGAACCCACATTGTACGCAGTCAAAAGGGCCTATTTTTGATGTGTTTTCGCTTTCGCTTCACTATAGCGAACCCACAGCGTACGCGGTCAGAAGGGCCTATTTTTTATGTGTTTTCGCTTTTGCTTCGCTGTGGCGTAGCAAAAGCAACCGAGGACACCTTCAAGCTACTTTGATCTTCCTTCTTGGCTTTTGTTCTTCTTTTCTTCACCTCCAAGGATCCATGTAAGCTTTCATTTCTTGTCATCATCCTCCTACAAAGAGAAGAATTTTATGAGCTTTTCAATTCTTCAATTTAATCTAAAACCCTATACATTTAGCTCAAAATTTGCACTTTTTCAAGTATTTTCAACATATCACATTTTTCTTCATATGTATAAAACTTATGCACAATTTAAGTTTAAAATCACAAATATATGAGAAAAATGTGATGAAATACAAGAATTTCCAGAGAATAACACAAACCCATACCACGTTTGTTTGAAGTAGTCAATCATGTGCAATTCAAAGAAAGCAGAAAACTCTTGAATCAAGGCAGCTCAAGCTCAATTGAAACATCATATTCAAGCTTAATTGAAAGAGCAGCCCTGGCAGCAAAACGACCACAAGATGAACAACGAAGTAAATGGTGTAATTATTACAAGAAGAAGGGTCACATCAAAGAAGAATGCTGAAAACTTTATGGAAACCCATCAATTAACAAAGCAAGCCATATTACTGCAACTGAGCTAGAGACTGAAAATAAAGATTCCCTGAGTAAAGAAGAACTGCAGATGTTTCGTAAGATGCTAAATAGACAGAATAAGTCTAACTCCATGCCTGGTATCAACCTTGTCCAATCAAGTAACTCTATTATAACTCTAAATACCGTACGAGCTAGTGAAAATGCTTGGATTATTAACTCAGGAGCAACTGATCACATGATTGGTAATCGAACATTGTTTGCAACTCTTAAGTTGATTCATGAGAATCTTCGAGTCAAAGTTGCAAACGGCTTGTACACTGTAGTTGAAGGAATTGGCACAGTCATACTCTCTAATTCCCTAAAAATTCATAATGTTCTATTTGTGCCTGCACTTACTTCAATCTTATATTTATGAGTAAATTAACTAAAGATAGACTTTGTCGAATCATTTTCGATAATGATGTTTGTGTTTTTCAGGATTTAAATTCGAGGAGGACGATTGAAACTTCTAGAGAATGGGATGGATTGTTCTATCTTAAAGGATCACACTTGAAATCAGATGATGCAAGAAAGGCGAGATGGGCACTGGTTAGCTTTAATTCTCATAATAATACTATACACTTGTGGCACTGTCGCTTAGGTCACCCTAGTTTTGATTATATGAAGCATTTGTTTTAGATTTATTCAATAAAAAGTCTGTTCCTTTTCATTGTGAAACTTGCCAAATTGCAAAACAAACTAGATCTTCTTATCCTAAACAATCATACAAACCTTCCTCCCCATTTACACTAATCCATAGTGCCATTTGGGGTCCTACACGAATCAAAACCCTCACCAATGCTAGATGGTTTGTCACGTTCATAGATGATCACGTCCATTAAGGTAATTTGAAGTGATAATGCCTAGGAGTACATGAGCAACACCTTTAGTGAATTTCTTGATCAACAAGGAATTCATCACCAAACTTCCTTCCCGTATACACCTAACAAAATGGAGTAGTTGAGCGAAAGAACCGTCACTTGTTAGAAGTAACCCAAACTTTGCTAATAGAACAAAATGTTCCTCAAATTTTTTGGGGTGAGGCCCTACTCACTATAGCTTATCTAATTAATCGCATACCATCCAAAGTTCTCAAATTCGACACCCCTATCCAAAAACTCCTAGAACACTTTCCAAATTGCTCAATAATCACTTTATTGCCTCCTAAGGTGTTTGGTAGTGTTGTTGTCTTTGTTCACAAAAATGATGGCAACAAATTTGTTGCTCAAGCTAACAAAGGCCTATTTCTTGGCTACTCCCTGACTCAAAAAGGATACAAATACTATTGTTATACTTCCAAGAACCTTATTGTCTCCCGCGATACAGTCTTCTCAGAAGACGAAGCATATTACCCCAAATTACCCATTCAGGGGGAGTCCACTGAAATTGCATGGCTAATCTTGAACGAACCTGAACCATCACGTTCACAACCTAACTTTATACCCATCATTGACTCATTACCTTCCACAAGTCAACCTAGTCCTACCCAACTTGATCATGAATCAGAATATCTTCCACCTCAACCTGAACCAACACCTAATGAACTAGAAACAAATGTTGAGATCAATTCAGGGATAGATACCGAACTGCGACAAGATGAAGAGTTCAAACTATAAATTCGAGATGAACCAAAAACTGGTAAAACTATCTCTCCCATTCAAAGGAATGACCATGACTCCAATTCAGGATTAAATCTTGAAGAACTAGGTTGGCCTATTGCATTGAGAAAAGGGGTAAGATCGTGTACTCAGCATCCAATTCAACATTTTGTCTCATATAGTAACCTATCTGAAAAAATGCAAAGCTTTGTTGTAAACAGTGCACAAATTAAAATCCCAAACACATTTCAATAAGTTATAGTAGATCCAAATTAGAAATAAGCTGTAAAAGAGGAGTTGAGGGTACTCAAGGAAAATAAAACGTGGGAGATTACAATTCTTCCCAAAGGAAATAAACCAGTAGGATGCAGGTGGATCTTCAACCCAAAATACAATTCTGATGGTAATATCAACAAATACAAGGCAAGACTTGTTGTAAAAGGATACACCCAAACATATGGAATTGATTATTAGGAGATATTTGCTTCAGTAGCTAAGCTTAATACCATCCAAGTGCTATTATCATTTGCAGCCAACTTAGATTGGTCATTACACCAACTAGACGTGAAAAATGCCTTTCTAAATGGACACTTGGAAGAAGAAGTTTACATGGAGATTCCAGATGGAATTTTAGCTCCTAATAACTCTATGTGTAAACTCAACAAGTCATTGTATGGACTTAAGCAATCTCCTTGAGCATGGCTTGGTAGATTCACTAAGACAATAAAAAGACTCGGGTATACTTAGGGACAAGCAGATGACACATTGTTCATCAAACGTGTTAATGGCTAAGTCACCATCTTGATCGTCTATGTAGATGACATGGTCATTACAGGAAACGATGAAGAATTCATTACTCATTTAAAACATGACTTGTCAACTGAGTTTTAGGTGAAAGACCTTGGACAAATAAGGTATTTCCTAGGCATGGAAGTGGCAAGAACTAAAAAGGGTATCAATGTATCCCAGCGAAAGTATACCTTAGATTTGTTGCATGAAACTGGAATGTTAGGGGCACAACCAGAAGGAACACCAATGGAAGAAGGTTTTCATTTAGAAATCAAACCAAATGGTGTCCCAAGCAACACAAAAAAATACAGAAAACTGGTAGGGAAACTCATATACTTGACCCACGCGCGTCCAGACATTAGCTATGCAGTTGGAATAGCAAGTCAATTCATGCACCAGCCATAAGAAGAACACATGGCAACTGTATATAGAATCCTAAGCTATTTAAAGCTTAATCCCAGAAGAGGGATCTTCTTTAAGAAAGTCACTACCAAAGATATCGAAATATACACTGATACAGACCATGTAAGGGATAGAGAGACTAAAAGATCAGTCTCAAGAAATTGCACATATGTGTGGGGAAATCTTGTTACATGAAGAAGTAAGAAACAGACTGTGGTGTCACCAAGTAGTGCGGAAGCCGAACTGAGAGCTGTTAATCATAGAGTACGTGAAGGACTTTGGGTCATCAGATTGCTAAAGGAGTTGGGAATTCCATATGAGGGGCCAATACAAATTTGGTGTGACAACAAAGCCAGCATTGAAATGGTCAAGAATCCAGTCTATCATGATAGAACAAAATATGTTGAGATAGACAGACACTTTGTTAAAGAGAAAATAGAAGCAAGCATCATGAATTTGTCCTACATCAGATCTGAAGACCAAATTGCAGACGTGCTGACAAAACCACTAAGCAGAGCTAAGTTTGAAAATTTTTTGTGCAAGTTGGGTTTGATTGACATATACACTCCAGCTTTTGGGGGAGTGTTAAATGTCAGCACCGAATAGCACACAATGGTTGACACTCACACACACCTCCGTCTATCACTCACCTATTCTCTAATTTTGTCTGACTTTCATGTATTTAGTTTCTATAGCTTTCCCTATATATACATTGTAATAGTCTATGATAAATGCATTGAGTGATAATGAGATCTAAGAGTTTCATAGAAATCATTTTTTTAAAAAAATTAATAGTTAAGATATTATCTTTATTTTAAATATGAACACATTAAAATAATTACTTTTTAAGAAAAATTAAAGCAAACAAACTTTAATCTAAACCTTTGAAAATAAATCTGAATAGTTCGTAACGGTGATGACCTCTCTGAGTACCAATGGGGTAGGTCTTGGATGATGCTGCTCATATTTAACTGTGGTCTAGTTCTTTTTTAATGTCTTCAGTTCGTTTGTGTGTGTGTGTGTGTTGTAGTAATGTTGTGTGGTTTTTGTTGACAAAAAAAATATTGTGGTTTGTATCATTATGTTGTGGCCTTGTGGATGGTCGGATTTTGTATGCTTATGTGTTTTTTCATACAATTTTTTTTCCTTCGTTTTTTATACTAATTTATATGCTTAATTATGTGTTATTTTGAATAATATGAAGATATTTTGGTGGAGACAAAAAATGACCTCTCAATACAAATACACACGTTTTTTTATATATTGTATAAATTTTGCCACATAAATAATATTTTTCATTACAACTTTTTTTTATTAATTTTAAATTATATATTGATATATTAGCAATACATTTAAATATTTTTGTCTTATTATTATCCCGTGATGATCCCATGGTGAAAGTAAACATCTAGGGCTTTAATTTGATAGGTATTATAAGCCATTTTAACTAGTGGATTAAGAGTTATGAATTTTTAAAATGAGCCCAGAAAATCTGGAAAGTCTCTGGAGCAGCGGTCAAAGAAATGAAATCTGTGAATGATATACTTCCAACTGGGCTAAAATTCATATTTTTCCATGAAACTAGACTCAATAAGGGTTCCATAGCCTTTAGAATCACTCCAAAATGATGTCTACAAATTTAGTTATGATTTTTCAAAGTTATGGAAAAAATATGCCAGAATCGGCATTATTCCGAAAATTGAAAATAAAATGTATTAGCAATTGTGTAAATTATGGAATTAAAGATGCCAAGTGTCATTATCATATGAAGAGGGGAGTAGATTATGATTTATAAAGATGAGCACATGTCCAATTGCATTAAAATAATGCTACATGAACATAGCAATCATGATTGATGATGGTAAGGATTTATCTTAAGTGTAAGGGTGGAATTTGCTTGAGTGTAAGGTTGGACAACACTTGAATGCAAGGTTGAGTGTACACTACATGAAGGCATGGTTGAATGCATGATGGGAATTAGATAGAGTAAACTCAATTCACTACTTGAGTCCATAGTTGAGTGCAAGTTTGAATTTAGTTAGAGGAAAATAACTTGGTTAGTAAGTATGAGAGGGGGACAGTTTTGTGAGGTCAACCAAGGGAAGGAAAAATTAGTTCAAGCCTAATGAGAAGCTAAATGGAGGCATTATGACATAAACTTGAAGTAAGGGGGGATTGTAACAAGTGTCACATTATGGTCTCTTGATGAAAT
The DNA here is from genome assembly GCA_963242795.1 of Inga leiocalycina. Classification (NCBI taxonomy): domain Eukaryota; kingdom Viridiplantae; phylum Streptophyta; class Magnoliopsida; order Fabales; family Fabaceae; genus Inga; species Inga leiocalycina. Next base: position 78,444,531 of record OY725322.1, read on the forward strand.
CAAAGGGTGTAAGATGAAGGGAGAAAGTTTATGAAGCACTTCCTTCCTCTTCCCTTCACATTTTCGTCCTAAGCTAAAGAAAGAAGAGTGAGAGAGAGCTTGAAGAGCTCTTGAGTTCTAGAGAGAAGAAGAAGAAGAAGAAGAAGAAGAAGAAGATAAAGGTAAGGAATTGATTCCTTAAGCATTCCTCTTATGATTTTACTTAGAAACCTTCTCTAAACCTTTCTTTTTTCATGGAATCTATGATTTTGAAGACACATTTTGAGCTTAAGGAGAGAGAGAGGAGATGTCTAGAGAGAGAGAGAGAGAGGATTCAAGATCTTAAGAGGTAACCTCACAAACCTTAGATCTATTCTAGCATGGTGTTGTTGTTGAGGTTTGTGGTTGGTTTTGGTGCTTTTTTTCAAATTTGTAAATTTGGAAAGTCCTAATCCTAAGGGCTTATACTGCCCAAATTTCTTTGAATCATGGTTAGAATGTGTTTAAATAACTTAATAAGGGATTAGAAGTGGAAAAGTACAAGCTTTGGAAGTTAAAACACAAAAGAGCAATTTTACCTTTTTCTTGACCAATGTTTTGGCCAAGACCAGATCTGGGGGAAGGAACTGAATTTTCATGAAATAAATGGTTCTATTGGACTCAGTAGGCAAAAATAGGTGAGGTTATAGTTGATCGCTTTTTCAGAAAAAGCTGGAAAATCGTAATAATGAAAACATCCCTAAAACCCTAAATCATGGCTGTCAAGGGTATTTTCATAATTTTACACCAAATTTGGCAATTTTGAGCCCAAAAATGGATTCCTTAAGCAAAAATATGCTAGGATAGCCCTAGTCAAAATTTCAAGAAAAGTATTGTCGAACTAGGTAAGGCGAGGCCAGGTCGAGTTCCTGGGGGTATTTTGGTCATTTTTCAATATAGACTCATATAACCCCCAGAAATACTATGGAAGTGTCTAAGCTGTACAATTGACATTTTAGGACTGAGTAGAGAGCCTGAGGGATTGACACGTAAATCGAGGCACATTATTCAAGGGTCAGGGAAAGGGGATAAGGTAGGGAACTTACCTCTCTTACATGTATCTGATATTTGTGCTGGTGTATTAATGCATGTTATTGCTTTGCTTGATTATGTGAAACACATATGAATAATTGAAGCTCTATTTCTATTTATGCTATAGCCATTCGTATGTTGTTTGAAACATTGAGCATGCAGATATGTCATTGTATGAGCATGAGTTATGTAATGCAAACATGTCTGCATTATGCACTTATCTTACATGCATATTGGTATTATTTTTCTATTGAGATTCTCTCGAATCTCACCCTCCCCTACCAACAATTTAGACAGGTGAAGACATCAGCTATGTTAAGAGTAGCGAAGAGAACCGTATGAGGGGAATGCCGTGGTGGAACAAAAACTAGAAGATGTCTCCATTTTCCCTGGGACGAGTTTAGACACCTACTTAGCAATGTGAGCCTATATTAATTGTAATTATCAAGTACGAACCCTTATGGGGAATTTTCGTAATCATGCATATAATATCAGTATATTTATGATATTCTTGTGTTGCCCATAGAACTGTTTCCGCAAATACTTTAAAATAGGTGAAAATAAGATGAGGGCGTGACATTAGTCCTTTAAGTTTGTAAAGTATACTTGTGGTCCTTTAATGTTAACACCGTTACTTTTCACTAATGGAAAATGTTGGCGAGGCATAAAATGTTGACAAAGCAGCTTTAAATTTTAATTTCTAATGTAATGACTTCTTTCGCTTGACAAAAAAAAAAATTCTCTCAACTCCTTACAGGGGATCAAAGAACAGAGTCAACAGAGGTTCCCCAGTACTACTTGTCCTCGCCGTCCTCTCTCTCCAGCCCTCCTCCATTCTCAATTTCCTCCTTATCGTTCTCTTTCTCCACTCTCATCCCTTTGTCCTCAATCTCTGTTGTCTCCTACCTTCCTTCACCTCTAATATCAAACCCCTCAACCGAGATTAACCACTATCAAACCCCTTAGACCAGATCGATGGCTATTACTCATCTTCTAGTGACTCGAGCTTGTTCGATGGCCTACCAAATTTACTAACCAATCAGATATGTGTTCAACTTTGTGATTGGTCCCATGAATCTTTGTTCACTCCGTTGCTTGCTGTTGCTTGTTTGATTTGCTTGAAGAAATTTTCTTCATTATAGATTCATGTGGATTTAATTGATTAATTATATGAGATAGGACAAAAGTTTAGACATCTACGATTGGGATGAAGGTGAGAATCAAGAAAGAGGGACACTTGGAGCTGTTCAACAGGGCATGAGATTCAAGTGACGACGGTCAAGTTCTTTCTTTGACAGAGCACCATTTCTTGGCTATCAATGAGATGGGTTAGTGTTTAATTAAAAATAATTTTCAATTTACATATTTTAAATAAAAAAATTAATATGTTAGCATTTAATTGCTGAGTTAGCATTGAATTAGCCGTGTAAGCATTTTTCCGTTCACGATGTTAACATTAAGAGACTAAAATGAAAGCTCATACATATATAAAGGATTGAATATATACTTTAGCTTTTAATTTTTTTGAGACCTTCATGAATGGCAGTTCAATCCCCATCATTGCTTTGGTTTTTCATTCGTTGATAGAGTTCGTCATAAATTAAAGGACAAATCACTTTCATCCATTTAATGTTGTAATCACTTATTTGCTGGATCATATCATATGCACCTTTTGTACTCTTTTTTTTTTTTTATATTATTATCTGGTATTGGTTCGAGGTTTATGGTTGCCTCTGATCTCCCAATACAAATATCCCCTTTGAAACTCAAACTTGAGAACTAAAGAGATTTAGAAGGGCTTTACGCCTCTATACCAACTATATATTGATCACACCTTTTGTACTATACTCTTTTCCCCCCCTCAATTTGATGAATTTAATTAATGAAACTACACACACACTCCCTCTAATTATAATATTATAAGTCACTTTTAAAAACCTTGTCGGAAATAATATTGTTTAGATTAATTTTTTTTAAGGGAAAATTGTGAAAAAATCCCTCATTGGCAACTTATTTGTCAAATGGGACCTTCGCGTGTAGATTATCTTCCACACGTGCATAATCTCTTCCCTGGTGTGCATATGATCTTCCTTGTGTGCATAATTCTTCCCTATTATGTGTGCAGAAATCTTCCCTACGTGTGTAGAAATCTTCCCTCCATATACAATATATCTTCCCAGGTCCCATTTAGTAAATAAGTTGTCCATGAGGTCTTTTTTTAGCAATTCTCCCTTTTTTAAGGCTAAAGTATATGTTTAGTCCTTTATGTTTGCTTTAAGATTCAGTTTAGTCCCTTAAGTTTATAAAGTGTACTTTTAGTCCCTTAACCCTAACACCGTTAGTTTCATCTAAGAGAAAATGCTAACTGTATAGTTAAATAAAATATGCTTAAATTTTAAAAATATAAAAATGAATTCTTGTATATTCCAACTGACCAAATAATTTAATAATTGCATCTATCGCCCCCATCTTCTTCCCAAATCCCATCTCTACACACTCCTCATTTTTCTCCATTAATGACTTCTCCACTCTAATGTTCCTTTCATTTTTTAACAGCATTCATGTCTCTAATCATCTTTTTTAATTTTCTTGGAATCTTTAATTTACAGGCCATTAATATTCCGTCCCCTTTTTCTCTATCATTCTCTCTGCCATTCATTACTCCACAGCCATCTCCTCATTCTTCTTATTTCATTGTCCTGTTTGGCTATTTTAATTGTTTCTTATAACTTTTTTTTCTCCAATCCTGGTCAGCTCTATAAATCCGTGTTCCACATTGATTTCTTGGAGTTGATTAAAATAAACAAAGGAGTATAAAAATGGAAGGAGTTCCAAGAAGAAATGATTAAAGGTAGAAGAAGTGCTAACTACTAAGAAAGGAATAAGAAAATGGAAGAAACATTGGAGTGGAGAAATAATTAATATAATGGAAGAGAGTGAGGTGGTGGGAAGAAGATGAGACAATAATTCTAGTTATTAAAATATTATTTTTTAATTAGTCAATATAACATATACAAGAATTTCTTTTTATATTCTTAAAATTTAAGCCTGCTTTATTTAATTTCACAGCCAGCATTTTCCGTAAAATGAGATTAACGGTGTTAGGATTAAGGGACTAAAAGTATATTTTATAATCTTCAGGGACTAAATTGAACCTTAGTGTGAACATAAAGGATTAAATGTATACTTTAGTTTTTTTTAATCATGATTTTACAATGTATGAAGTAAGTATGTGATATAAAATATTGTCTCAACTTACACAAAAAACACTTTTTTAAATGCTTCTAAAAGTGAATTTATGATGTACGATGTAACACATTTAATTTTTTTTATTTAACATTGTCCCTTCTTTCTTTTTTTTAGCCAAAGAGCGAACTTCATATATTAGACAATAGAACATACATTAGGTATATATAATCAAACAACCAAAAAGTCATCTTGGATCTATTCCTAATTCAGCAGCATCCTTCTCGACTAAAGCTTGCAATGCTAGCGGGGGTCTTATTAGCCAATTTGATCTACACGACCCACTTAACGAAGCTTTGGCAACCCAATCGGCTACCAAATTAGCTTCTCTGGGAATCCACACAAAAAAGTGGTTCCGACTAAAATTCCTTAATACAAGGATATTTTCAATAATAATACTACACCTCCATTGTGGTGCTATACTGCCTTGATTTAAACATTTAACTAGACTTTGGCAATATGATTCAAAAATTACATCCTCTAACTGATTATCCACTGCATATTTCACAGCTTCTTGCAAGGCAATGTATTCGCACATGAAAGCTGATTCCACGCTGGTTTGCTGCGCCATTCCATCTATTAACCACCCATTAGAGTCCCTGACCACACAGGTAATGGCTGCTTTCCCTTCTTCCTGGTTGTACGCACAGTTCGAATTGATTTTTAATTCATTCCCCCTAGGTCTGCGCCATTTCTGCTTTGTTCGTTCTTGTGCCCCCGTTTCTGGATTGTCCTTTGTGTGTTCCACCAACCAACCGTTGGCCTCCCAAAATTCCTGCAACATGCCACCTGCCTGAGAGACAACAAATAATGGGTCAGGTTCCTTTTTCTCATACATAAACTGATTACGGCTCTTCCATATTTGCCATAATATCATAGCAATAAGAGCTTTCTGCCATTGATAGTTTCAGTTCTAGGAAGCACTGAGCCAGCCACCTCTTAATATCAAATGCACTATCCCAATTAAAATTGAAAGAAAATATGCTTCCAAACCAAGTCTGGTGGACCCTCGGCCAAAAGCAAAACAAATGCTGTAAAGACTCAGTCCTATCTTTACAAATTAAACATACATCAGCAACACACACTTTCCTCTTTTTTTCAAATTTTCCATGGTAGGAAGCGCATTTGATAAGATCCTCCACATGAACATTTTAATTTTATGAGGTGTTTTCAATTTCCATATTTCTTTCCAGACATTGTTTAGGGAATTTGATGAGGAACTAGTATTTGTCATCTGATTTTCATTAAATAATTGTTTTGCAATTTTGTATCCTTCTTTTACTAGATATAATCCTCTCCTTCCCCCTGTGCACATCCACTTGTCATCCCTATTACTTGCCGTTGTTGCAGTGTTAAAGATGGCCTACTTTTCAAATTGTTGTAGCCAACCTTCAATTGAAAGCAAATTCCAGCCATATGATAGTTTTATATCTACTACTTTAAGCTCACTAAATGACTCATGAGGACATGGTGACAATAATTTTTTACCTGGAATGTCTGCCAGCCATGGATCCTTCCATATCCTTGTGTCTTCTCCATTTCCTACACTCTTCATGATATTGCCTTCCAACACCCGTCGCCCCTCTATGATACTTGACCAGATCCATGATGCTCTGCCTCCCTTTTTGGCTTCTAGGAAGTTGGTTTTGGGGAAGTATTTTGCCTTAAGGATCTTCACCCACATTTGCTCTGGTTCCTGTAAGATTCGCCAGCCAAGTTTTGCAAGTAACGCTAAGTTAAAAGCTTCTATATCTTTGAACCCCAATCCTTCCTCTATTTTATCTTTTTTTAAATTTTCTTTAGAGATCCAGTGTATCTTCCTTTTTTCTCCTGAGCTTTTCCACCAAAAGTCAGAAATCAGTTGATCTATTTGTTTCAATACTTTTTTGGGAAACATGAAACAGGACATGGGGTATACAGGGATTGAGTTGGCTACAGATTTTAGGAGTACCTCTCGACCAGCTTCAGACAGGAAATGTTGTTGCCACCCTTAGACTTTCTTCTTGAGTTTGTCTATTACAAAATTCAGCACCTGAACCTTCGATTTTCCCCATGTAATTGGAAGGCCGAGATAGTTTCCCGGTATGTCAACTGTATGGACCTGAAATGCATGCCCAATTTCCTCTTTCATTAAGTCAAATGTGTTTTTTTAGAAAAATAAGCATGATTTATTAACATTAATCCTCTGTCCTGACGCTTCACAATAAGCATCTAAGATAATTTTCGGATCCCTACTAGCTTCCACATCTGCTTGCCAAAATAACATAGAGTCATCAGCAAAAAAAAACTATGGGTAAGGGTTGGGCAGCCCCGTGCAATTCGGATCCCTTTAATAAATCCATACTCCTAAGCTTTTTCAATGAGGCACGATCAAAAATTGCTAACAATGATGAATAGATAAGGTGACAATGGGTCTCCTTGGCGAAGTCCCCTTTGTGGTGTGATTGATGAAATCCTTTTCCCAGACATCATTATTGAAAATGACACTGAGCAAAGACACCAAAAGATTCTATCCACCCATTCTTTAGCAAAGCCCATTTTAAGCATTACCATACACAAAAAATCCCATTCTATCATATCATAGGCCTTATTCATATCTAATTTCAGAGCTACCTCTCCAGGACCAGATTTTTTCAATTTCATGTGATGGAAAGCTTCGTGCACAATTATAATATTGTCCTGGATAAGGCGACTTGGGACAAACGTTCTTTGGTTTTCTGAAATAATTTTTCCCAGGAGTGGTCTCAGTCTGTTGGATATCACTTTGGAAAAGATTTTGTATGAAAAATTACATAAGCTAATCGGCCTATAGTCATTAATCGATTCTGGGCAGTCTACTTTCGGGATTAAGACTAGGTCTGTATTATTAATGTCATTCAGAGAAAGACCATTCTAAAAGTAAAAGCGGACTAAGGAACATACCTGGTCTCCCACCGTGTCCCATGCTTTTTGGTAAAAGCTGCCTGTGAATCCATCTGGTCCCGGAGCTTTTGTTCCACCCAATTCGAAAGTTGCTTTTTTGACTTCTTCCTTTGTTACTTCGGCCATTAACCTTAAGTTATCTTCTTGGGACACCACTTCCTCCAGACAGTTTAATATGTCATTAAAATCCCTGCCAGGGCTCTTTGCAAACAGTTGTTCATAAAACTCTGAGAAGCTTTGTCCAATATGTTCTTCATTTTCTAACCAATCATTGTTCTCATTCTTCAGTCTCACTACTTTATTCCTGCATCTTCTTTGTATGGTGGTCATATGAAAGAACTGAGAGTTTTGATCCCTGCATTTCAGCCATTAGATTCTGGATTTTTGTGCCCAGTAGGTCTCCTCTTGCTCCCATAGTTCATTGATCTTCTTTTTTAGATCCACAATTTCCTGAGCCGTTTCATTGTTCCATTCTTTATCCAGGTAGTCCTGCAATTTCCTCCTTAATTTATTTATGCTGATCGTGCAACTGCCAAATTCCTTCTTGCTCCATTAAGTAAGTACTTGCCTCAACTGGTTCAGGTTGTCTACTAGTTCAGAAATTTTTCCACTATCCCTCTACCCTTTCCAGTTTGCTCTTATGATTTCCATTAGGTCAGGGTGATTTAACCATCTCAAATCAAATCGAAACAGCTTTGGATCTTTTTCCTCCTTATGATTAAATTCCATCCATAAAGGGCAGTGATCTGATCCAATAGCTTCTAATACATGGCACTGTCCTTGTGGAAATCCCTCCCTTCATTTGCTATTGGTTACTTCCCTATCCAGTCGCTCTCTAATAAATCCTTCGCCTTCTCTGTTATTTCTCCATGTGAATCTGCATCCTTTAGTTTCCACTTCCATCATATTGCATCTGATCATGAAGTTTTTGAATCTCTGGAGATCTTTCTGTGAGCATTCATGTCCTCCTTCCTTGTCTGAATTGTACAGCAGGTTGTTAAAATCCCCAATTACTATCCATGGACCATTTTGGTTTGGACATAATTGCTCTAAGGTATTCTACTAGTTCATCTTCTGGTTATAGTTCTGCGGCCCATATACCAACGTTATCTTCCCATATCTCCCTCCATTAATTTGCACTTCATCCATATGTATTACAAACCTATCAATCAACCCCACCTGAACCCGTACTCCTTCCCTCCACCATAGTGCAAGGCCTCCTGATCTCCCTACTGGGTCCTTATACACTCCATGTTCATATTTTAATTTCCTCCTGATACTATCCACTCTATCTCTTTTCATTTTCGTTTCTGATAGGAAGACCAGATCCAACTTAAGCTTCTTGCACTGGAACTGCAAGTTTCAGACTGTCAAGGTTGTTCCTAGTCCCTGACAGTTCCATGCCCAGCAACTCATTAGTCCTGGGTGGCTGTGTTTGTCCAGCCACCACACCATTCAAATACCGAGTTGGATACCTCTCCCCTGAACAGAGCCCTTTTTGTTCTATTTCTGCTATATTTATATGTGTGTACCTTATTGGAGTTTCTTCCTTCGGCAAAGACATATTTCTCCTCTAAATCAATTTGTACATATTCAGCTGAGACAGTAGTTGTGCCCTTCTAGTTCTTACTTATCTCTTCTCAGCGAGCAGATTCGATTCTTTTTAATTCTTCAAAATCCTCACATGCCTTTCACTTGACACCTGAAATCCCAGGGGAGTCCTTTTCGAAAACCTTCTTTCGCTTAGGATTCGGTGATGGCCATTCCTCCGCTGCGCTTCTCTTCAGATTAACCCGTTCCACCCAGATAGCTAGATCGTTGATCGCATTTCCCCCCTTATAAACCACTATAGCCTGGTCTTCCTTAAGTAACTCAACCTCATTCTCCAATTGATTAATTACTAGAGCCCGATGGCCCATTCCGTTTGGCATATTCACCCTATTTCCTCTTTCCTGGGCCCTCTCATTTTCGAGTATTTGATTATTGGGCCATTCCACTATTGGCCCATTCTTATGTTTCCCTGACTCGTTTAACATTGCTGGGTCCCACCCCCAAATACCTTTTGTTTGCCTAATATTTCCTTCCCAGGTAGTGTACTACAATCTTTTCCCATCTGGCTTCTTCCTTCCTCCTTGTACCATGCTAATGATGCTTGAGCACTGCACGAGGTTTCCATTTCCACATTATCTTCAGACTGGCTTGTTACTTCATAGATCCCATAATTACCTATTTCCTCCACTTCTTTTCCTACTGCCTTCTCATCTTTCCCACTGCACGAGGATAAACCTCGATATCCATTGCCACCAACTCCACTCTGTTCCCCCTGATGACTCATCTGATTTTTCCGATCACCTTGCCCTCCTCGATGTTGAGGTGTCCGGCCAGAATCCCGAATCCCTTGAGTTTTCCTTACCGGTTGAACACACATATTTGCATTATGCACTCTTCTTGGTTCATTGGATGGGTCATCCTCTTCCTCCGCCCCACATGCTCTGTCATCGTGACCCAGTCTGCTGTAGATGAAGCAAAATTTCGCTAGTTTCTCATACCTCACTTTGACTTTAGCATCCGACAACTTGTTCGGTCTAGGGACTCTGAAGACAGGCACTAATGGTTTCTCAATGTCAATTTCCACTCGTGCTCTGTAGAAGTTTCTGTTTGAAAAATGTTCACTTTCTGGATTTTCAATTTCGATTACCCTTCCCAATCGACTTGCCATAGCTCGTATGTTGACTTCCATTCGTCCTTACAGAGGAATATCATGAAATTGGACCCAGAATCTGCATGTATTAACTTGTATTTCACTATCACACAGAAACGATTTTCTTTTCTCTAGAGTCAGTATATGCTGGCGTACAATCCATGGACTTTCTTCTAGAACCTTCATCACCTCTTATGTGTCTTCAAAAGTGAATGAGAATGTATTAAAGCTGAGAATGTTCACCTCCAACTTTTTCTTTAATTTCCATGCTGCTCCTACTTGTTCCCTCACTGCTGTTAGACTCACATTAGCTTCCGAAATTACTCGCCCCACCAGGATTCTTTCATCTTCTTGTTCTGAGGTTCCTCCCTTCCATTGCATTTGGAGTTCCATAACTGCCATCCTCCCCACTCAATCTCCTCCTTCCCTTGCTTCTTGATTATCGCCTAAAGTATGAGAACAAACAGTACCTTGACTGAAACACCTACCGGAGGTGAAGAAATATCTAAAGTTTTATTGGGAAAGACCCAGAGTCGCTCTCATAGTGAGAGGAAAATTTCCTAACAATGTTCTTCATTATGTCCTATTGTCCTGAATAACTCACCACAGTCCAATAATAGCATTGTCCCTTCTTAGTAGAAAGAAAAAGTGAAAAGCACGCCATTGGAAGAGTAATATAAAAACGCTGAGTTAAAATTAATTTCTCTTTTATTAATTTACAATAGAAATAAAATTGGAAAATGTTAATAAATAAGCCTCATGTGACTACATTAGGGGGTTAGGGACCATGAATTTATTTTAGGATGCACTTTATAAGTTTAAATTTATTGGCATTATAATATAAACTTGAATTTGGTTTTATCTAATCATGTCCATTACTCTTTCCTATCTTAAGAGTAAAAGTTAGTTGATGGATTTATTTTTAAATCCCAAATATTATGCTTTTTAATTCACTTTATCTCTTATGCTTATAATTTTGTTTTTTTAAATTATCTCTATTGATTGTACATGTTAAAAAGGATTTCTAATCAATGTGGGTAGTTTTCAATGTAAATGACGTAAGAGATATTTTAAAAAAAATCAACACATTTTTTTACTAATAACTAATTTCCTTAATTTTTGTAAATTAGTTATCTAGATCCTATATTTAATTTCGCAAGAAGTATCTTTTTCATATTATCATTATTCAACGTCGGTTTATGTTTCTTAACATAACTCTTTGGTTCAGGTAAGGAAAAAACTTAGACTTTGCAAAAGATGAGTTTAATAAAGGCAAAGTTGAAAATTTTGTTAACTTTATGACAATTGAATAAATCTTTTCTTAATTTTGGTGAAAATATTAGAAGTGACTTTAGAAAAAGAGAAAGTATATTTCCTTTTTTGTGTCTATATATTCTAAAAAATCTACATAAATTATCAAAGAATTATATTATAGTAATTTTTTGAACCATAAGGAAAAATTTAGAAATTGATTTAATCTTCAATTACCACCGTAATAAGTCTAGCGCTCCATCGTGGTTGAAGGATTGAAATTATGTAGGACAGTGCATTAAATATTTTAATTGCTTTGGTATTTTCAAGTAAATTCGCTTAGTTAATTTTAATGAACTTAACATAAAAATGATATGTTAATGGCAGTCTCAAATAAAGTAAATTGGAAAATACATAAGTCAAGTTCTTTATACATATTTTGTTGAGTTTTTCAATTACATGTGTCTATGTGTCCTATTTTTAAATTATTATCATTTAAAAATAAACCAATATAAAAAAAATAAGACACGTATTGGAGAAATTGATGTAATGGATACAAAGAACTTGATGCAAGCATGATCGTCAACAAGTGAATTTATTTTCGTCCTTTAATCCAATTCATCTCTCCTTTCCAAAACAAAAAACTATTCTTTAATTTCATCTTTCTATACCTTTGTTTGGCATATAAAATATAAAAATAATAATAATATTGCTATTAAGTAAAATAATAATTTAAGCACTATGTATTTAGTTTTGCACGCAATTGAAAAAAAAAATACAAAATAAAAAATATAAAATAAGGGTTAGAATTCAAAGAAAACCAGTAATTTCTTCCTTTTTTTTTGTGGTTGAAGACTGAAGAGTTTTTCTCAGAGTTCAATTTCACGGAGCATTTTCCTTTTACACTTTCTAGAAAACCTTCACATTTCAAGTTGCTGACATATTGTTCACAATCACATACTTAAAATGTTATTTTCCTTCTTTTCCCCCTCCAATTCATTATCAATTCATTAATTAATTGAATTAGAACAAATTGTAATTTTTTGGCAAACCAATTAATTGCAATTAAAAGAAATATTGTAGCACGATTATATACCAAGTTGATCCTATCATTTATGGGATTGATAATCGAATGCTCATTTGAAATGAAACTAGGAATTTTGTTATGCGCTCCCAACTCACATATACAAGATATTATCTTTAGAAGTAAACAATAATAGGATGTGATAACTTATCACTGATAAGAAACTTAATACAGTCCTTAAATAAAGTATTAAGTTAACTATGTGAATTGACTTTTAAACCAACTCAATAAGCATGAAATAGCACAGTATCAAACAAAATAAATAATAATTAAAAAAAGAAAGGACATTATTCCCCTAGCTGGCTGGACAATGCGAATTGCATTCAATTTACAAATTAAAACTTCTCCTTCAATCACTTGATTATTCTCTTTAGTTTTCATCTCCCTTTTTTTTGGATGACTCTATATTGTCTAATATTAACACCTCAAACAGCTTTTTTTTTTTTTTTTGTTGTATGTGTACGCTTGAACTACTTCAAATGTTTTTGTACCTTTATCTTTAATAAGCACCGCGCCAATTCTTTCTCTTGTATGTTCATCACAAATATTATATACCTACGTCTCAACATTTTCATTTCTTCTACCTCAACATTTTTTGTACAAATCTGAACCATTTCATAATTATATGCCTTTTTAATTTATATATCTTCAATAGACGCCATGCCAATTATTCTTCCTATATGTTTATTTATACACATTCATCTCAAAATTTTCATTTTCATACATCAAATTTAGGCTCTTATTATTTTTTTAAAAACTTGATATTCATTATTATATAGCACTGTTGATATTATAAGAGTTTGATAAAATTTTCTTTTAAGTTTATTAGGCACTTTCTGATTATAAATGACTTTTTTTTTTGGACAGAATACAAAATGATATTAAGGAAATAAGAGTCTTACATAGTACACTAAATAGGATTGTTAAATAAACTAAGGGAAAAAAATAGAAAGAAAGATAAGAACACAACTTTAACAGAAATATAAGAAAAACTCGAAGCAATAATAAAATTTCCTCCCAATCTAAATTAGAAACAGAAAAGGATTAGGAATAAATAAAAGAACATATTTTGGTGCTATGTTTTTTTTTAGGAAAATAGCTAGTAAATATCAAATAGGGAAGTTAATTGCTATTTGCCACAAAGAATCATAAGGTACTAAACTGTCATTAATATTGAACATGGAAAGACAAAAAAGCCCTTAGTTTAATTTGGAAAGCTGATACTATAGGTAGAAGCGAACAATTAGTTTAATCACAGTTGCTTGTTCAGCTGTCATGTTTGGCTGAGTGCGGTGATTTGAGTCTTTTGTTTTGGCCGTCGATCACTGTGGAGTCCACCGGAGGTTGATCACTGTGGAGTCCGCCAATCACTTTGAAGCCCTTCTTCATATTTCAGTTTTTGATTGAGGTGATGATTGTATATTGGTTTTGGAACTTAATATTGTGCACTGTTGTGCATATGAGTAAGGAAATAGTAAATATAATTGTGGGTTCTTTAGATATTATGAGTTTGGCCATTATTGTAAAGTTTTTGTTTTTAGTTGATGGGGATTTGTAGATTATGTATTGTGTATCGTGTATTGTCTATTGCGTATTAGGTATTGTTATTGGAAGTAATAATGCTGCAATAGAAATTCACATGTGATAGCCATTATATGCAATTGATCTTTCGTTTTGTGCAATAGATCTTTTCCATACGTGCCTAATGGTCATCCATGATATGTGTAAAGAATGATCCATTTTGTGCCAATGATCTTCCGTTGTATGCAATGTAAAAGATATAGTGCAAACGGCAGATTGTTTGCATATCAAGGAAGATAAGTTGTACGCATGGAACAATAATTTATGAACATAAGGGAAGAGCCTTTGCACAGATGGAAGAGGTTTTGCACACTATGGAAGATCGTTTGCACATTATGGAATATGTTTTGCACATAATGAAAGATACATGATGGAAAAGCGTTGGTAGAAGAGCCAGATCCTTTCCATAGAAGGGAGTGGTCACATGGAAGACACATTGCATTTATGGAAGATCCATCACTCATAACAAAATATCATTGGCGCAAAATGAATCATCCTTTGCACATATCATGGATAACCATTGGGCATGTATGGAAAAGATCCATTGCAAAAAACGGAAGATCCATTGCACATCATGGAAGAGAAATTGCACAAAACGGAAGATCATTGGCACATAATGGATCATCCTTTGTACATATCGTGGATAACCATTAGGCACATATGGAAAAGATCCATTGCACAAAATGGAAGATCGATTGCACATCATGGAAAAGCAATTGCACAAAACGGAAGATCATTGGCACATAATGGATCATCCTTTACTCATATCATGGATGACCATTGGGCACATATGGAAAAGATCCATTGCACAAAATAGAAGATCAATTGCACATTATGGAAGAGCAATTGCACAAAACGGAAGATCATTTGCACGTCATGGAAGATGAAATTGCACATATCGCATATCATTGGGAACATAAGGAAAAGATTCATTGCACAAAATGAAAGATCTATTGCACATCATGGAAGATCAATTGCATACAACCGAAGGTCATTTGCACGTCATGGAAGATACATTACACATATCGTGGGATGGCCAACAGGAAGACAGTGAAGATGCATGACACACAAGGAACATGTTTTGCACGTATGGAAAACTTTACAAACATTTGGATGATCTAATGTATAACGTGTAAATTGCACAGCAACTCCTTGTTTAACAAAGTCATATATATAGGAGATAGTTTCCTTTGTTGCAAAATGAAAAACAAAAGTCCCTACTTTGTAGTTACATCATAAATGAAAAAAAAACTACTTTGTCTTTTTCTTCTTCGATCTCCAAACTTCAATGCTACGCATTATCTCTTCCTGTTGTTTGTTCTTCGTATGGGTAACTAGCCACCACACCATATCCACCCTCTTTTGATCCATATCTTCTTGAACATAAAAGTTCCTGAACATCTACAAGCTAAATTGACATCAAAGGGAGACTAAACTCACATCCTATCAAATAAGGAGCAGGCTTAAGAAATTCACAATTAGGTAAAGTTAGTGATTTTTAACAAAACAGCATAAGAAATAGCGTAATAATCAAATTAGGCATCTACAATATTCAAGGTAGAGGCTTAAATCAAATTTGCAAGTGAAACAACCTTGCATAGCCAATAAGGGTTTCATGCGACAACATTGCATACCTCTGCATCACCATGAGCACCTAAATCTCCTAGACGTTTTAGATAACCGGGATCTTTACTGGACAAATGGAAATTCTTTTCTTTAGTTATTTCAACTCAAAGTTCTACAACATGACATGGTAATAACCAGACAGTGTGGGTCCTATAAGTTAAACAAAAGAATCTCAGAACAAGCAATTGACTACAACTCATTATTCTTTACTACTATGTTCATGCTAAAGTACCAAAAGTTCATGCTCAAGTTCCATACATTTCCTAATAACTTTATCTCTTTTTCTTTCTATCTTTCATTTGCTCTCTCTTAATGTGACATTCAATTTAAATAACTTCCATCTCCCCTTAAGAGTCAAATTAGTGGACTCCGAACATCTTAACAATAACATTTATAATTTTTTATACAAATATACATGCTATTTCTTGAAAATCTACAATTCTTGATGCAACATACCACCTGCAGTAATCTTTTTACACTAGATGGATAAAAATTATTCACAACACAGACTAATAACATACCTAGAATATGGAGGAATGCAAAACAAGAGGTAGCCATTAATTATGACAACCACTTAGCAAAGGAATTCCCCTTCCCCCTCCTCGTCCCCTGTTCTTTTTTGTCTCTAATATATTCTGAAGAATTCTTCTCAGATAAGCAAAAACAAAGTGATTACATCCCTAATCATCATTGAGACTACTCCAAAAAATTAAAGTTTAGCAAGACTAGTAGCAACATCTAAAAGTTATATATGCAGCAAAAAACATGAATGCAACCCAAATCAGATTTACAAGTCACAAATAACAAGCTTAGTGCACTAAATAGATGTGAGAAAGCAAGTTCAAGTACCAAGTTGGAGAAGTATGCCATGCATTAGTAAGCTCCAAACAAGTCAAGAGTTTAGCACTCTTAAAACTCAAAGAAACAATGAAGACAACAATGAATGGGTAGAAATCACAAAAGAAGTGACAAAATTTTGTAGGAAATCCCAAATAGACAATCCATCCAGTAAAACTCAAGAATTTTCAAAATTTCTACAACTTATAATTTCACCAACTATAACTACCTTGTTCCTTGTATCTATAGTTTGCAATGATCAATCTTGAACTTACTGCTAGATTCTGATGGAAAATAGAGCTACATTGGATTCAAGACTGATCAATGGTGTGACCGAAGGCGTCATATTGGATTGAAGACAGATCAAAGGTGTCACCAGAAAAAGTAGTAACCTTACTTGAATGAAGGAGGCAGTAAGGTTAGAGGAGCAAGTGACAGGCCGCTTGAAGACTAGCGGAGGCCGCTGGAGGCGCAACCAAAGACGACGATGTTGGAGGACAAGAGCCAAGGAGACAGTCAAGTGAGGAGATGACCTAACGAGACGGCTGAGGAGACGACGCTAAACTGCTAAAGAATGCTGAAAACGGAAGAGGAAAAAGGGATTCACTCTTTAGGGTTGCTGGGATGCTTGAGACGCCGTGCATTTCCTCCTTACTCCCGCCTAAAATCGTCTTGTCAAACTAAGGGCATTTTTGTCTTTCTATATTCAATATTAATGATAGTTTAGTACCCTATGCTTCTTGGTGGCAAATAGCAATTAACTTCCTTATTTGGTATTTACTAACAATTTTCCCTTATTTTTAAGAAGATATAATAATTAAAAAAAATGAAAAAGAACCAATCAAAATGGGGAATTGAAGGGGGTGATGGCCTGATGGGTATGGATTTGAGTATGAGGTTAAATGCACAATAAATGCATTAAAAGACACACAAAGACAACTCTATAGTAGCCTATATCCTTGCCCATGTGATTATAACTTCCTTCCCAATCCTCCTCTCCTCTTACTTTATCATGTTTGTTTGGATTAGTGGTAGAAATTTTTTTTCTATCGTGATTTATAGTATACAAAATAAGTATGTAAAAAGAGTTTTATCATGACTTACATGAATGTGATTCTCGAATGCTAACCCAAACATGTTTATACTCTTTTTTTAAAAGAATTAAAGAAGCAAATACTAACAATATATATGATGTTATAAACGAGATTAAATCCACAACTTCATTTTTATAGAAGAGTTTTTATGTCACTCAGCTATAAGTATAAGGTCATTAAATAATTATTCTACACTTTTTACTTAATTGTTACAGCTCTTTGATTAATTATCTCCAACCTCTTGTGTCTTTTCGTTTTCCCATTCTGTTCCTCTCCCTTCTTTAATTTTCCCACTTATTTTTTTTGCAGCAAAATTTCCCACTCATGCTTGTTTGAGTTAGCGTTCGAAAAGCAAGTTTACGTAAGTCGATACAAAAATCCTATCACAAACTTACCTTGTCATACCCTTATCTTATATTAACTTGCAATGGACTATTAATGCATGGGTCGGTGGGTACAACAGGAATAGCATAAATATACTGATATTATTGATACAATATGCTTGATTATAATACAAAAATTGTCAACAGGGTTATACATAAGATTACAAACCTTTAAAATAGTTCAAAGTCTGCAGGTAACCAACTCCTCTTCCTAGTCTGAACTGGGAGAGTATGTAGTTGAAACTTATATCTTTACCCTTAGAGCCACTTTCTTCTACTTCTACCAACCTAAATTGTTGATAGGGGAGAGTGAGATTTAAGAAAATCTCAGTAGGAAACAGATACCAATATGCATGCAAGATAAGTACTTAATATATGACTTGCTTGCATTACATAAACTCATGCTTACACAATGACATATCTGCGTGCTTAATGTTTCAAACAACATACTTATAGCCATAGCATAAATAGAAACAGAGCTTTAATTATTCATATATGTTTCATGTCATACCCCAAAATTTATATTCACAAAACATATTGTAATTATTTGGGAAATTCAATAAAATGTTAAATATATATGAATTTGGAATTTATGAATTTTATAAATGTTCATTTTCATGAGAAAATGGGAAAAATAATTATGGAATTAATTTGGGTAAATTAAAAAACCCAATATTAAGGTCCAAAAATGAAGGAATATTAGAGAAAATATTTGGTCCAATAATAGATGGAAAATAGCCAAAGAAAAATAAGAAAAGAAATTGGAATAAATAGGTAATGGCAAAATCATAATTTTGCCAATTTATCACAAAATTAATTATTTTCCGATTAATCAAATTTAATTTCAATTAATTAAATAAAATAAAATGGAAAAATATATTTAGAATATTTTGGTCAATTTAATATGAATTTATGAAAATTTTGAGTAAAAAGTACAATTTCGACCAAAATTGAGACTTTACGTGTATACATAACTTGGACAAGTTGTGAAGTCAATTGAGACCATAGAGAGGAACCCCTAGATGCCTCCTACATGTTGCAAGAGGAAGAAAATATTGGTTAGACTTAATGAGCTTGGTTACATGTACATAGGGTTTATGTACAAAAAATTGATTTTGGAATTTTTGGAAATGGGTTAAATAAATGAAATAATATATGATATATTATAATATATCATTACCTCCTTCTTCCTTCAGCCAATTTCGTGCCAAATAGATCTGAAATGAGAGAGAGAGAAAGTCAAGGGAGTTTAGAGAGAGAAAGGGAAGAAATCTCGCAAGGTAAGCTGATTTCTCTGACGATTCAGCTCCTAACGCGCATAACTCCGACCTTAAGCCACTCCTCTTTGTTCTTTAAGGTTTGGAGGCTCAAAAATTTGTGGTTGAAGGGTTAGAGTTTCAGCCATATTGAGGAAAATTTAGTGGGAGCTTGAGGTGACTTCCAAACCTTTGTATATTAACTATTCTGGTTGATGTGGACAATTTAATCGGTGAAATTTCGCCAAATTGCCATTGGTTTTAAATTTTGAAAATGTATGTGCCTAAGGGTTATGCTGCCCAATTTTAGTTCAAATGGTAGTTATAACTCAATTAGATGGTTAGTAAAGTGGTTAGGAGTAGAAAGGAACGCGCTTACCGAACCGAAATCACAAAATCTCGATTTTTCCCGGAAGATCCCATAATTTCAGTTAGGGCTAGATCTAGGGGTAGGAGTTGGATTTTTAATGATTTGACGGTTCTATTGCATTCAGGAGGAAAAATTAGATGGGGTTACAATTGGTCACTTTTTCGGAAAAGGCCGAAAAAACATACTTATGAAAACTCTCCTGAAACCCTAAAATAGGGTTTGTCAAGGGTATTTTTGTAATTTGACAATGAATTTGGTAATTCCGAGTTTGGAAATGGATTCTTTGAATGAAAATGTGTCAGAATAGCCCATGTTAAAATTTCAGGAAAAGTACAGTCAGACCAGATACGATGGCGTGGGTCATGGTCCCGAGGGCATTTTGGTAAATTTTCACCATAGGCTAATATAACCACAATAAACACTATGGAAGTGTCTAAAATGATACATGGAGAGGTTATAACCTAATTCCTATACATTTTATGTTTTAGGACCAAGTTAGGACTCTGAAGTTGGCACGTTTTGAAGGCACACCAAACAAGGTAAAAGTGACTTGAGGCAGGGACATTATTCTTCATACTTTATGCCTTAGTCTATATGAATGTGTGGTTGCCATGATTTGTGCTTTTATTAATTAACATGGTATGCCTAGAGAGGGCAGTTAATGCCGGAAGTGCACTTATACTTGAGATATTGGATGAGAATCCAACTAGTGTATGAGTAATGGGGCTGGAGCCTTACTCATGTAGACATGATGATGTGTTATATTATTTATTAATTGATGTATATCATATTTACTTATCGCATGTTATGTGAATAATAATATGTTTATACTGAGATTCCTCGGAATCTCACCCCTTTTTCTAACCCAAAATGTCTCAACGGATGCCAGCGGTTCAAAAGGCAAGGACATAGTTACTGAAAATTGACAGGCACATTTCTTGAGACACAACCGGTGGTTATATTTAGCCTGCACTTGGAATATTTTGGGATATCTGTACATATTTGTAATTATTAGTGAATGTTGCTCTGTTAATGACTGTCTATAAACAAATATTTATTATCAGTATAATTGTACTTTTCTGTTTGCTTATGGAACTTGTTTATTATTGCCCTACGCATATCAAAATGAAAACGGGTGTTGACATTTCACATAATCAAGCAAAGCAATAACATACATTAATACACCAACACAAATATCAAATATATGCAGAAGAAGTAAGTTCCCTACCTTAACCTTTTTCCACCTCGAAACGTGTGCCTCATAAAGTGTGCCAACAGTTCGGGCTTCATATTCGATCCTCCAATTCCAAATGTATCATTTAGACACTTCCATAATGTTTTTGGGGATTATATGACTCTATATTAAAAAATTACTAAAATGCCCCCAGGACCCTGCCCAGCCCCACCGTACCCGGTCTGATTGTACTTTTCCTGAAATTTTGACAAGGGCTATTCTGATATACTTTTGCCCAAGGAATCCATTTCCTGACTCAAAATTATCAAATTCAATGTCAAATTATAAAATTACCCTTAACAACCCCACTTTAAAGGTTTCAGGGGTATTTTCATAATTATGTTGTTTTGGGCTTTTCCGAAAAAGTAACCAACTGTAACCCCACCTAATTTTCCCTCCTGAACTCAATGGAATCATCAAATAATTGAAAATCCAACTCTAAGTCCCATTTATAACCCTGGCCGAAATATACAGGTTCTCCGGGAAAAATCTAGGTTTTACAATTTCTACTCTGTAAACGTGTTCCTTATATTCCTAACGACTTTATTGACTATTCCATTGGTTATAACTACCATTTAGTACCAATTTGGGCAGCATAATAGGCCCCACAGGCCATTTTCCATTTTTACACACAAAGACAATCTGGCGAAATTTCACCGATTAATTGTTCACAACAACCAAAATAGTCAATATACAAGAGTTTGGAAGTTACCTCAAACTCCCATTAGCTTTTTCTCAATGTGGCTAAAACCCTAAGTGCTCAACAACATATTTTGAGCTTCAAAACCTTAAAGAATAAAGAGGGGTAGCTTAGGGTCGTAGTTATACGCGTTAGAAACCAATTTACCGAAGAAATCACTTACCTTTACAAGTTTTTCCTTCCCTTTATCTCTCTACAAGTCTACTCTTTCTCTCCCTATGTGCAGGGCTGTTTCACGTCAGGTATGGGTTAAAGAAGGAGGATAATGATTTTAATAATATATCTCAATTTAATTAATTAATTTTTCCAATTTCGGATTTTTACAAAATTTTGGTGGATTTTTGCTCAAACTTTGAAAAATCATAACTAATTCTAGAAACATATAATTGGAGTGATTCTAAAGGCTATAGAACCCTTATTGAATCTAGATTCAAGGAAAAATATAAAATTTTACCAATTTGATGCACAAAATTCCCAGAATTAATTTCGTTTAATACTGTTACAGAAACTTTTCAGTTTTTCTGGGCTAACTTCAAAAATTCATAACTTTTTATATATAGCTCTAATTGAGTTATATGACCTATCAAATTAAAGCCTAGGATGTCTACTTTCATTCTGTAAAAACTCATAATTATTTATCATCATTTAATCATACAAAATCACATGATAAGTTCACTGCCTTATAGGCAATTTCACCAAAAACATTGTTTACATTTAATTTCTAATATCGTATGACCAAAATTAACATTAGTATTGGCCAAATATTATTTTCTTGTATTCCTCTACTTTGGGCCTCAATATTGGGTTTTCTAGAAAACCCAAGAGTTAATTCCATTTTTGTATACAAATTTCTCATTCTCTTTAATTCACCAAATTTCTCATACTCTTTAATTCACCATTTTATTCCATTTAACACCCCAAAGATATAAAAAAAATATTAGGGAATTAGTTCGAGGCACCCGCTAAATCAGGGTTTAGCAGTCTATTTAATTTAGACTTATTTTTAAGCATCCAATCTCAAAATTCAGAATATTACACATCTCATAAATCGTAAATCATGCATGTTGGAAAAAGCAACTTTTGTTATTAATCCAAACTGGCAAACATATCAACATTTTTGGTACATTAAGTAAAGAGGTCCAAATCAAATAAAGTAAAGCTGTGTTTGTGATCACTTAATTTTAGAAAATAAGTCTTTATTATATAAGCCGAGATAAAACTCCTCTCACATATTTACCTCGTATACCGTGAATCACGATTTAAAAATACTTATTACCTAAAAATAAGCTATTCCAAACGAGCACTAAAACTCCTATCTTTCTAATAGGCATATATTTTCTCTTCTTTACACTTGAACTACTTTTTATTAAAAAGATATGAAATGATATGACGACACTTTAAAAAAAGTACAATTGTTAACTAGATAAAAAAAATAAATTTATATATTTTCCCTTAAAACTCATGCAGTTAATACGGTTGATGACGGTTGAATTTAATATGATAACAGTATAAATATAAACCATAAGGTTGTAATTAAAAAAAATTATGGGTATTAATGTTTTAAATTTTCTGTGTCAATTTTGTAACTAGATATTAATTCGGGGAATAACATGTAATTTGCTCTCATACGTTCCATGGAATTTGTTGAAGAGAAAACGTAACATGGAATTTGTCGAGTCATGTTTGTGCATATATAAATTGACCAAACAAGCACCGAAGAGAATAAAAATAAAAACTCAAACCTTCTTCTGTCTTTCCCCTTTCTTCTTCCATGGATTCTTCAGCAACTCTCACGACTCATCACCATCATCCCAAGCCTCTCCCAAAACATCTCGACTCCGCCAGAAAACAACCGCTGCCGCTGCCGCCTCCTCGGTCGTGTCGCCGGACTCCGTCGTTCTCCTCCTCGTCCTCCTCCTTCTCGCCATACAACTCATCTTGCTCCCTTGAATCAGTACACTACTTTGCCGGCGGCGGGGGTGCCGATGACAACGACGCCGACCCGAGACCTTATTCTCCTCTCAGATTCTCTGGCGGCGGTGGCGGCGTCCCATTTTCTTGGGAACATCTTCCGGGAATCCCCAAGAAACAAACAAGTTTCAAGAAGAAGCTTAATAATATTCATCAGGAATCTTCCATGAAATTCCTCCCATTGCCTCCTCCAACTACTAATAATAACAACACAACTTCTTCTTACAATTACAGGAAGAAGAAGAAGAACTCTCTACAGAGAGATCCTTTTTTCGCAGCCATGGTTGAATGCTCCAAGGGCGATGAAGAAGAACAAGAAGAAGATGCTGGTTTCTGGAACAATAATCATCATCGTGGAAGAGGATCTAACAACAACAACAACAACAACAAAGTTTCTAGAAGTATCAGTGATCGTTTCGGGTTCGTGAATCTTTATTCATCATGCAAAAATGCTTCTGCAATTTCTGAATCCATAATCTACCTTCCCAGCTCAAGGAGAACAAGAACCAATTACCAGCAGTTTAGTCGTCGCAGGTCTCTCTGATCTGAGCTTAATTAATATATCTCCTTTTTTTTTTGCCAATTAATTAATGTATTTCCTTTTGCTTGATGAGTTCTTGTATAAAATATAAAATTGATAATTAGTAAGTATGTTATATATATATCTGTATACTGTTACTTAGTGTGTGATTCTTCACAATATAATCTAGCATACTTACTGTTGTTAATTAGTTTAATCTCTATATATCAACTTTCAGAGTTGAATTTATATATAGTCATATGAAGACCTGTGTTGTTGTGGTCAAGAGACAAGGGAATAAGAGAGGAATCTGCTCTGTTTTTATTCTCTGAGTGAACTCTGTTTTTTCCCCCTTGTTTCCAAGTTCCTAAGTTAGAACTTGGAATATGGTATGTGAAGACAAGTTATCTCTTCGGAAACTTAAGCTATTAATTGTAACATGTTAATACACGTATAGGAAGCTTGTCTGTTTCTCTTCAGAGATTCTTGAGGTAGCTCACCTTATTCCTGATATAAAAGCTATTTAATTAATTTGAGTATATTTAAAAAACGAAATAAATTAGTTAAATTTAAATAAATGTGACATGGTATCCTTAAAATATTGATGTGTAGCATTAATTAGATTATATACGTGTGTATATTAGTTTATAAAATATGCAAGTTAATTTGAAAAATATGATAAATATAGGAGATAAAATGGATTTAAATATTATATTTCAGATCAAATTCAACCTCTAACAAACTCTTATATCCAGGAGTAGAGGCATTATAGTATAATGTTAAAAATACTATTAGGTGATCATATTATTTTTTTGGGTTAATATAATTTTTGGTCCCTGAAGTTTGATCCAATTTTGGTTTTGGTCCCTTAAGTTTGAAATCGATGGTTTTGGTCCCTTAAGTTTCACCCGATTTTGGTTTTGGTCCCTTAAGTTTGAAATCGGTGGTTTTGGTGCCTGAAGTTTCATCCGATTTTGTTTTTGGTCCCTCAAGTTTGAAAAGGACTTGGTTTTTTTTCCGGGTCGGGTCGGGTTTCAAAAACGGGTTGCCAAAGTCCTTTTCAAACTTGAGGGACCAAAAACAAAATTGGGTGAAACTTCAGGGACTAAAACCACTAATTTCAAACTTGAGGGACCAAAACCAAAATCGGGTAAAACTTCAGGGACCAAAACCATCGATTTCAAACTTGAGGGACCAAAACCAAAATTGGATCAAATTTCAGGGACCAAAAGTTATATTAACCCTATTTTTTTCTTTAACATGATATTTTTATGAGATTCGAATTCTCAATGTTAATTAAGGCAAATTCAGTATCTACCACTTGACTTAACCAGCATTGCTTCATGCATGTATATAAATTTCCCTATATATTATTATGCACGTGTATGTATATCTGTATATAGTTATATATGGAACTGTAATTTGATGTGATAATGGAGGAAATTAAACGAGTGAACGTTCCATGATCCCATGTGGGAACAATGGAGAGGACCACTTGTGGATATCTGATATGAATTATTGATTTGACTTTCTAACTTTTAAATCGTGGTGCGTGCTGATGTTGATGAGTTGTGGAGCTACCTTTTTTTTAAAAAAAAAATTGTCATATATATAAATATATATATAATAACCGACAGATATTTTAATTTGTACCTGCTTTTTTTTACCAAGTATTTAGTTTTTAATCTAATTTTGTTAATTTTTACTATGTACTACTACAACTTTTAATTTAATTTTTTTAGTGTTGAGAAAATAACTTAATTAATCATACAAAATAAATAATTTCTAAATAAAAAATTCATTTTAAATTGATTTTGACACAAAAAAATTCATCATGCAGAGTGAGTCTTAATTATTGAATTCTTTATTGTCATAATTGAGAGATAGTATTATAAAATAATGAAATTAGTATTAACTATATGTACAAAATTTTCAATTACTCACTATATCATAAAATTTATTGAGCTTCACGGGCAAAAAATAACGGACCCGGCTCTCATCCGTTATTTTTATAATATTATTATAAAAATAATATTTTAATAATATATTAAATTTAAACTTTTGAAATCTTAATCCGATGATTCTGATGAAAAAAATTATCATCGTTTTCTTTTGAAGAAAAGGACGGTATAAGCCAATTTCAAAAATAACAGCAGCAGCAGCAACAACAATATAACCCCCAATTTTAAATATAAACTCTAATTGACTTTTTTAAAGAGATTAATGAAATTAATTATATTACTTTAAAGTATTTATATTTATCATTTTTTCTCCAAACTAATTTATCTGACTTATAAAATAATATATAATTTAATTACACACAACATATGATATGCTTAAGTAACTTATTTTGTTTCTTTAATTTTTTCTAAAAAAAATTAACTATGTCTTATATTTGGAATCAAAGACAGTAATAATTTACTGTGGATCTAAATTCAAATAATGTCTTAAGCCAAGTTGATCCCTCAAGTTAGGGGAATTCTTAAATGCAAAAGTTGACATTCGGGGGAAAAAAAGATTGTAGTTAGCATTTATAAACTGTGTTTAATTAGTCTCTTATATTTATTGGGTAAAATGACTCTAATTAACATCCACGTCCACGCTTAGAAATGGTGATTCTTTTTCTCTCTCTGTTTGGACTATTATGCCATGCGTCGTACTTTTAAAACGTACATTTTACGCCAAACTACACGTGTACACGTGGTTCTTTAATGCGCTTTTATACCTAAAATAATATAGGGGAAAAAATATAGGGAAAATCACTCTTAGGTCACAAACAAGAAAGATAATATCAGAAAGGTCCATCGAAATTGTAAAAACGCACTCATCAGGTTGTGAATGCGCGTTTTGGGGTTGTACCCAGGGTCCTTTCTGATATTATCTTCCTTACTTGAGACCTAGGAGTGATTTTCCCAAAAACATATAACGACCGTCAGAGTTTATTTCAGACATATCTTAGGTATGTATTTATTTCAGACATATCTTAGGTATGTATGGGAAGACGGTGTGGGCTGAAAAAATATGATAGAAGGGAGTACAGTGGGAGTAAAATAAAGTATTTGAGTTGTTATTTTTTTAAATGGGTTTTTCGGTCAAAATTTATTTTTAAGAAAAAACCATTAATATCTGTTTTTTATAGTATAGGTAGATTTTTATTACTACTAATTCAAACATAAATTATATTTATAATTTATCTTTTATTTTATTTTAAATTTATAAAAGTCATATTAAAAAAAATATTTCTTAGGATGGTTATTTATAATGGCATGATTCCCATGAAATTCTTAAAAACTACTTTGGAATTAAGTTTTCATATATATAATAGCTTAACTGCCCTTAGCGCCATTATTTTAGTTGTTGTTGTTATTGATATTCAGCAAAAATTTAATAAAATTAGTTGTTATTATCTTAGTTGCTAGTGTCATTTAACAAACTAGAGAATTCTCCGATGCAATGCACGGATAAGTTTGTATTGTAGGATATGAATTTAAAATCAAACATTTGTTAGTGGTTTTTTTTCATGTAGGATATGAATTTGTTAGTGGGTTTAATTTTGTTAAAACACTTGTTCATGTAAACTTATGATTAATACGTATCCTACATTAGGAAGAATATGGCATTCCAACTCCAAAATCATTAACTAAATTATTAAATTTTAAAAATATTATTTGTAACATTTCAACTCCTTCCATTGTTATGTTAACATTAACAACCATTCAATACAATTATATAGGTAACTTTTAAGTGGCTTTTCAACTTCTTACTTGATAATCACGTTTGCTATTTTATAATTAACATTTAAGTGACTTTTTTCCCAAATAATTTTTAAAACACCAAAATGTGGGAATTAACAAATACCACATAATATAATATAAGTGTGATTTCTTAAACCCACCTCCCCCATAATATTAGAGATCCAGTTCTGTGTTCCAAAAAATTTGGGATAAAGTACCTTTTGTTTAAATTCGGCAACACCTTAATTACAGTAGTCACAAGGTTCCAACCCTTACTGTCATAATCACTACAACTATTAGTAGTAGTTGCCACTATAGCAGCCGCAGCCACAGCCGCAGCCACAAACTAACATATCATCATCATTCTTACTATTTCTAATGAAGAAAACTTGAGACCTCGGAATAATAAAAAAAAAAAAGCATGTAATTGAAATGAAATGTCAAGGCATACCTGAGATTTATATAAAGAGGTAGTCTTCTCATCCCTTTACCAAGAAACTTTTGGAATTCAATAGTAATAGATGAGTAAACATTTTTAACTATGCGAACTAATTATAAATGTTTCATCCTCCTTTCTTTCTTAACGATACTTCTCCCAATGTGTTTTTTCACCTCAACTTAGCTGTTTAGACAAATATTTCGACATTTGAGCAATAAAATCTGTTAATAAAATTAACACTGTTAATAAAGTGGTGGCTTAATCAAATGTTTCAACTTAACACCGTTGGTGAAGTAGTTTCTACAAGTTTTCTAATAATATAATAGATAGATAGATAGATAGATTGAAGTTGTTATTTGTTAAAATAATTTAATCATTTCTTTTTTTAAATTAAGAGCATTTAAATATTTTCGCTACAAAGTTTAATCTCCAGGTAATCCTCAGGAATTCAAAATGATTAGGTCCTTTTGGAATTCTAAATTGAAATTTGTGGATTTGGGGTGTCGTTTTATGCTTTTCTCCCCATATAGTTGTTGACAAAATGTTAACTTTTGTGTTGAAATTTACATATGTCAGTTATAAATAGAAGAACTCACAATTTGACCATTTTGATAATGTTGTTTACTACTCCTATTTTTAATTAAGACATAAGAAACTTCAACTTTTATTGCCAACTCATAAAATAGAAAGTTCAAATCAAAACTTAAAAAATTAGCTAAAGTATATATTTATGGTTCTCTAACTTTACATTAAGTTTTAGTCTAATCCCTAAAGTTTATAAATTATATTTTCAATTCCTTGATTTTAACACCGTTAAGGCGTTAATCATATTAATAAAAAATTCCATTTTTTCATTGATGGCCCTGCAATAAAATACTAACAAAGCATGTTTAAATTTTAATCTTTTAAAATAATTTTTTTATATTTTAAAACTAAATACAAATAGCATTATATTTTAATTTTAAAATATAAAAATATTATATTAAATTAAAGGAATAAAATTTAAACATTTCTTGTTAGCATTTAATTGTATCACTATTTTAATATATTTAGTCAATATTTTTTGTTAATAAAATTAATAGTGTTAAAATTAAGGGACTGAAAAAACATTTTATATACTTAGACCTAATAAATGTAAAATTAGATAACCAAACATACACTTTAGTTTAAAAAACTTAACGCAGATTAGCCCGTGGGGGGATAATTGAAAATGAAACTTGTTTCCTTTTTTTTTTTTAAAGCAATTAGGAGGTTACACTGATCTTTCTTCTGCCTCAAACACAATATTGCTTGATTTGGATCAAAAACAATATAAAAGACAAGAGATCGAGATACGAATCTTGAGGACTTTACGAGCGATGATGATGATTATTATATGTACACTAATAATGAATATATAGAGACAGTCTTTGAACTGAAGATATGGAAAATCAGTCCATAACTCCATATAATATCCTCACATTCAAAGCACTTGTTTTCCCTCCAGATTCCATTTATTTCTTTTTATTCTCTTCACAATCATATCATGCATTTTTCAATTCCCTCAAGCCAAAAAAAATAAAATAAAAATCGCATTTGATCTGTTTAAATTATATTAATGTATTCTTCTATATGCGTGAGTTAATATAATACCATTGGTCCTTCTTAGACGACTTTAGCGCTGTGTTGAGAATGATGAAAGCTCTATGTGGCATCTCTTGGGTTATCATTACCTATGATCAAAAGCATCAAAAGAAAGTGGATTTGATTAAAAAAAATTTAAAAGTTAATTATGTCAATAAATATATAGCACTGTAGTGGTAGGCTCGTTAACTTTTTTGTTTTCTCTATTTTAAAATGTAATTTTATGTCACTCGTTATTTTTTTCGTTATTCCTTGTCGAACAATCCAGGTTGATTCCAAGTTACTGGTAACCTCTTTCCTTTCTTTCCGAAAAATATACAATTGAGCTTATAACAGGCCTAATTTATTAATTATTATAAATTTGTTTAATGTGTTATATAATTTATTTGATTTTATTTTGTTTGATATAAATATTTGTTATATAACATATACATTCGGACATTATTATTTTCAACAAACATGCGTGTGTTTCTATGGGACAATATATTGGAAGATTTTTTTTTTTTTTTTTGAAAAAGATGTGAATCTTATCATCCGATCATATCTTTTGTTTGAGTTTGTCTCTGTTGAAGTGGAAAATTTAATTTAATTTAATCACCGGCAATCGAATTTTTGTTATATTTGGTAGTATTATTTTTAAGTTAAATTATTTTTATGGTTTTTATTCCCAATTTTGATCTGCACGCAGCAAAATTTAATCAGGAGGAGTGTATCATTTAAAGATTTTTTTTTGGCCAGATATCATTTAAAAATTAGTCTGTTACTTGTGAGTGATATCTCTAATGCCTTAGAAAAATTTAATCCGTCATTAAACCAATAGCAGCTATTGAGTAAGTGGTCCAATCGTGATTAAATCAGTGTTTATCCAATTATGATTCAAATAATTTTGAGCGAAAAAAACTTATGATTCAAATAATACCACTTAATTAAAATATAAAAATATATTCATATATACAGAGATGAGAAGAGTAATATTTGAATAAAAGATATTAACATACAATTAAGTGTAGTATTCATGTATAAACCACACAAAATTCAGTAAAACAAAGTTACTAAAACATGGCTCAACAAGAGCATGGTTCAAATTACCCACTAGCACTACTACAAAAGGAACTTTTAATGACCATTTTTATACTCTTTAAACGATTGTTTTTAGGGGGACGTTTATGTGAGTGTCGTTGGAAATTTAACAAAAGACAACTGTTTTTAAACAGTCGTAGTATTATAATTACAACGACTGCTTTTTCTAAAACAGTCATTGTATCTATGGGATACAACGATATTTTTAGAAAAAACAGTCGTTTTATATTAACATGCAATGACTGTTTTTTTCTATATTAGTCGTTGTATCCCATAGATACAACGACTGTTTCTCTGAAACAGTCGTTGTAACTTCTCTTTTTTTTTTTTACGTTTTACTCTTTAATTACAACCACAAATGTCATTGGAAAAGCATTAACCTAGACAATTATATGTTGAATCTTCAAAGTGGGTACGCAATTGGTGGGTTACACAGGAATGTGCAAAACATTCTACCTTAACATCATAAATCATTTTCTCCATTAATTCTATCGTCATCTCCAACCTCCAAAACTTCCTTCTCATGGGACATACAAGTGGTTACTTCCTCACCATGTCATATCCACCTTTTGTATCAAAGATTTATTTCATCATAAAATAAGTGATCTCTTATATCATCAATATCTCGTAGACTCTCATTTAAACACTTCACACATTGGCAAAAATACTTCCCATTTTTACTAGGCGCATTCATTCTAGCAAATTTAATAAACTCTTCCACCCCATTCTCATATTCTTCACTAGTTCTCAATGCATTCATCCAACGGTGACCCATTTTACTACCACCTATGCCATTTTCAATAATACTCAATTTTAGACCAATTGTCATTATGATATGAATATAGATCAAGAAAAGGGATGCCTTACTCATTTTTTAAAAATTTCAACAGCTTTTGTGCTAAAAAGTAAGACATCCAAAAATTCAAACAACAACCCAATTAA
This sequence comes from Inga leiocalycina, assembly GCA_963242795.1. Lineage (NCBI taxonomy): Eukaryota > Viridiplantae > Streptophyta > Magnoliopsida > Fabales > Fabaceae > Inga > Inga leiocalycina. The sequence continues at coordinate 78,476,175 of OY725322.1, forward strand.
CAAGTACAGAACTCTGACATCAGTATCTATTAGGTCTACCCAAATAGATTTAAGAGCCCTAGAACTATAAGCCTCACAGACAGCAACATTTCCCACAAGGTATAAAACCATGATGTGGGGGTTTCCCAAACATGCACTAAGGCTTAACCACCTAGAAAAATTGTTTAATCATGTTTTATCTCCCAAAATTTAACAATAACGATGACAATACAATACACTATATATATATATATATATATAAGAGCTGGTGTTTTTTACCCTCTCTGTTTCAACATTACAGCATCATCTATTCCTAGTAAGCTCTACACTTTATAGACAATAGCAAAAATGGATGCCTATTCATGATTATTTTGTAACATGATATCAACATGGCAAACCAGAGGAAATTATTTTTCATAATTGACCCAAAGCCAAACAATCTCCATGTAATGACTAATTTTGCCTAAATGAACTTCAATTTTCATCTATTTATCACTATAATTTCCAGTATGTTAAGCAGGATTAGGCCTATAGGCTTAATAAACACTCCTAAAAGTTAGGATTTCACTACTACAAAAAGATTGAAAGGTGGCGCACATTTTGTGGCACTTCTTTAAAGAAGTGCCACAGCTGCCCCTTTTTTTTATTTAATTTTTTTTAATTTTTGGGACCAGCTGTGGCGCCTGGTCCACCAGGGCCACAGCTGGGGGGGACAATTGTGGCGCCTGCTAAGGTAGGCGCCACAATTGGCCAGCTGTGGCGCCTGGTGGACCAGGCGCCACAGCTGGTCCTGCCCAAGGGTGGCGCCTGCCTTGGCAGGCACCATAATTGGGTCCTAAAAAAAAATTAAATAGAAAAAAAAGGGCAGCTGTGGCACTTCTTTAAAGAAGTGCCACAATTTGCTGAATATGAATTTTCAACTCTCCCGCCAATCAGATTTCCCTTCTTTAACTTTACTTTTTATCTTTTCCCTCCTTTTTTCTTTTTTATTCCCTCTTCCTTAGCTCACGTTGACGCCTCTCCCCCTATAAAAGACATCACTTTCTCTTGCACAACAAAAACACACACTCGTCTTCTTCATTAAATTCTCTTGTCCCTTTTTCCATTTTGTTTCGTCTGTCCCCACTTTTGTTCCTAGTTGTTCCCTTTTCTTCATACTCTTTGTCTCTCTTCCTCTTTTGAACCCCACTCCAGTTGATCCCTACTCCACTCCACAGCTCACATTTGCTCATCCTCGTCACTCAAGCTAGCGTCACCAACGTAAGAAGAAGATTGTTTCATTCTAGCTTGCTTTGTTTAAATTTTTTTTAGTACAGTCAAGATAAACCGTAATATAACGTTTTCCTTTTTGCTTTGTTTAAATTTTTCGGCCGACAAGCTTGCGTTTTTTAGTAATCTTTTAATTTACTTAATCAGTTGTTGATGTACTGTGTTCACATATCAAGTTCTTGTATTGTGATATTTTTTATGTTAGCTTTGGAGAGTATTAATGTAAGAACATTATTGTTGAGGAAATGACAATAAATATATTGTTGTGTAAGAAAATTATTGTTGGGGAACTTGAATTTTAAATGTGAAAAATATATATATATATATAATATATATATATATATATAATAGGTTGAAATATAAAATAGAAAGATTGACAATTTGAGAGATGATAAACATGAAAGAAACTCATTTTATATAAAGCTTCACAATCAGGAAGCATAAAAAAGGGCCACAGGAAAGAAAAGAAAAGAAAAGAAAAGAAAAAGAAAAAGAAAAAGCAAAAAAAAAAAAGGGCCTCTTGTGGCGCCTGGCCAGCCAGGCACCAGAGGAGGGATGCCTACTGTGGCGCCTCGCTGGCTAGGCGCCACAGGAGGCATCCCTCCTGTGGCGCCTGGCTGGTTAGGCGCCACAGGAGGCTCTTTAAAAAAAAAAAAATTAAATAGCTGTGGCGCTTCCAAGCGCCACAGCTATTTTTAGTAGCGTATAGATATGTGGCCCTTCTCTAGCGCCACAGTTAATACAATTATAAGCGCCACAGCTTTAGTTTTTTGTAGTAGTGTTTGATCCAATTCTAAATTTATGAATTATAAAATTAACTTGGACATATTAAGAAAATTAGGTAAGTTAGTTAATTGGAAGAAACAATGATCAATTTCCTTAAAATATTTCATTGAATTATTTGTATTGAAAACCCCCTCATTGATGAAAAACCCTTTAATTTAAGGAATTAACAGAAGAGTTTAGGAAAAAGTTATAAATCTGTGAAACAAAATATACTGCTATCTTACATTTATGATCAAAATAAATCGGTCAACTTTAGAAGTGAAGGAAACATTGAATAGAAAATATCCCCCATTTGATAACCATGCCATTTGAGTAAAAATATTTCCATGTGAAAAAAAAGATCTGACTAAAAATTTATTGTGAGTTATTACCATATATTGATGTTGATACTAATCCTAACTCTAATTTTTTCTACCTAATCATTTAAAATATAATTCTTTAAAGTTAGTCCATCCAGCTAATAAAGTCACATGGATTAAATTTCTCCCCAATTAGCTTCACTTTCAGTTACTCTTCTCACTCAAAAACCACCCCCAATCAAAGAAATCAAAGGCAGCAAGAGGCTTATGGGGCTTACTTATTTTAGATTCTAGTGTTACATGTGGAATCTTGCCTCCCACAATGGAGTTTGCAGACTAAACAATTAAATTTCACCTCTGTGAAGTTGATTTTGCAAATTTGGAATTTCTGCATACTTAATGCCACTGCTAAACGAAATATATGCAAGCATTCAAATTTAATTTCTCCACAAAGACAGGACAGAACAGGCCAAGAATGTACAAGCTAGAGGGGATTCATGGAATTACCAAGAAAAAGAAGGGAGTAGAGCCACCCACGGAGCCAAACTCAGAGTCAGCTGGGCTTTTTTGAATATCCACCTTTAGCAAACCCAAAACAATTACATGCATCAGAAAACAACAGCACTTCACCTTTCACCTCTTAAACAAGTACGCTGAAGTAAATGAGAAGATTGATCAGTAAATAACTTGAGAAAGTTAGTAGAAGGATATCGACTACACAGTGTATTCACAAATGGCGATAATTGTTTGCATTGCAAGTCATATTCAATTTCAAAATGGACAACAGATACACCAACAGAGTTAAGGCTACAGTCAATCCCTGTATACACAAAATAAATTAACTGAGCAAAAGAAAGTCATTGATAAGGGAAGATTTCCTAGAAACATTTGTTACCTGGTAAAGAAATTGCAGCTCTAAAGTGCTCAATACCATATACTTCTTCCACTTCACCACCAAATTTCAAATTATGAACTTCTTCCCCATGAGATTTCTTTAATGCAAAGGGAGTAGCACGCGTGAACTGATAGAGAAGCAGAAAGCGCGAGAGGGGCAGGATGCGACAGAGTCAGATGACGGGGCGGAGAGGGGGCCGAAGAATGATATCTGAGAAACCCAAGGAGAATTTAGTGGACACGCAAGAGACCAAACATAAATTAAGTGGATGTGAGTCAGCTAGAAGGGAGAGCACAGCGCTATAATGTCAGAAAAGGGGTGGGAAAGGGAAAGTGGGAAGCAGAAGCGCATGCTGGAGGATATTTTCAGCATGTTTCAACAACTGTTAATGAAAATAGTTGTTGAAAGCAAGCTTTCAATGACTGTTTTCATTAACAGTCATTGAAATCTCAACTTTCAACGACTGTTAAGAATTGTTAACAGTCGTTGAATTTTAAGTTTCAATGACTGTTTTCTCAAGAATAGTCGTTGAAACGTTAGCCTTAATTAGGAAAATGCCATCCATGATTTTCTACTACTGTTATTTGAAAACAGACGTTAATTAGTGTAGAAAATTATACTTTTTGTAGTAGTATAGGGGCAATCGGCGCGCGCGCGCACACACACATATATATAAAGTTACTAAAGGTCAAATATGATAAGTTACTATTTTTTTAACTCAAAATGACTTCCCTTTATTAGCTTTAGCAAATGGAGGAGAAAGATGTAAATTAAAATTTAACCTAACCGATTTGTTCAAAACTCTTAATCAAACTGACCTACTTGGAGTTGGGCTTTTAGGGAGAGATGTGTCTCCATTGATTTCCCTCTCAATTTACTCTTCATTGAATGTATCTGCGATTGGATCAACTCTCAATGGTTGAAATTTAATAATATGTAAAGAATATAATTATAATAAAAATCTATCATGGTAAATATCAACCATTGAAAGTTAATCTAATGATACATACATTCAATGGAGAGTAAATGGAGAGGAAAATTAATGAAAACACCCGGGTTTTTAATTCTATGGTGTGTGAAACTGTGTGTGTACTGATGGGTGAATATAATTTAACAAAATCAATTAAAAAAAAACTTAATATGTGGCAATAATAGAGTGAGGAAGGGTGAAAAAGGGAACAATTGAGTGCGACAAAGTGAAATGCTCGTGCATATGTTTGTTTTCTTGTCTAATTTTCTAGAAATCCAAACAGCTTGATTAATCACTTTTTGATTACACAAACCCTGCTTTCATTAATCATCATCATGCACGTTGACAAAACCAAATCACTAACAACTTCTCATTTTTAATTAATTGCAAAACTATATTCTCTATTATGATTCAAAACGTTTTCAAGCTATATATATATATATATATTATAATAATTTTGTTTTTAATACGATGTTCTCATTTGAATTGCTTTAAGAATGTGCATACACGCATATATTTGCTTCTGTGACTGGTATTCTGAATAATATTAGACCCTAAATCAATTTGAATGAATGTGTGTGTGTGGGTGGGCGGGCGGGCGGGCGCGTGCGTGTATATAATTGTGTAAGATACTTGTTCATTATATTCTTATGGGGATCAAAGTTCGGAGGGAAGGGACAGATATCACTACCCTAATCTTTCAAAACAAAAAACTATTCTATTTTTAGTTTATTGGTGATCCGTTTTGTTTCCAACTAATAAGACAATCAAACATATATCAGCATAATTATGTCTCTTGCCTTTCCTTTTTCTTTTCCTTTTTCCCTTCAGACTATTTTATTCTGTTGGTTATATTTATACATACATACATATATATATATATATATATATATATATATATATATATGTTTCTTTTATAATAATGAGTAGTCAAATTCAAATATTGTTGAATCCAATTTAAAAAAATTCATTCAAAGATGTTTTCCACGTTCACATAGATTTAAATTAGAAACCTCATGCTTAAGTTGCTAAAGCCCATTGCACCGATCAACACTTGTTGGGAGAATGATTTTATATGTTTGTGCACTATAGTCTATATGCTATATTATTTATGACTTAAAAAAAGTAGTATAATTTATTGAAAACCTCATGCTTAAAAGCCTATTTCACCGATCAACACTTGTTGGTAGAATGATTTTATATGTTTGTGCAGTATAGGCTATATTATTTATGACTTTAAAAGTAATATAATTTATTATAAATTTTATATATTAAATAAATAAATATATTTTTTTATATTATATAAAACATGAAAGACTAAAATAAAGTATTTTATATGTAAGTAGATGGCTTCTTATTAGTTTTATATTGTATATTACTATCATTAATATGGATATGGGCTGTCTCAAATTCCAAGTATGTATATGCATATCACTTAATTTCATGTCAGCGGGTCAATGTGAATATATATAAACACACATACATTAGATTTTATCTTTAATATAAGATATAATTTATAGTACAAAATCCTACTGCGAACGAAATCTTTTATTAAAAACTAGATGTAATATTATTCATATAACATGTAAGGTCACAAATTTTAAAAAACTTGTGATATAAACATAAGCATAATTAGATCATAAACTTGAACAGTAACTTGTTAAAATTTATTTTTATTAATAAATAGCTAACTAAAGTATATAATTAAATAATTAAAATTAAATCCATCAATCTTCTTGATTTATCATACTCAACAAAGAAACTTCTATAAGTTACTGAACATCACTAAATCCAAAAGGCTAGCTAGCTAGCATGCATGTTCACTAGCAAAAAAAAAAAAAAAACATTAGTATGTTTTAAAGTTAGTTCACACAATTTTGAAAATTAAAAACGCTAAAATAATAAATTCAGCATGTGAATTTGTGAGCACAACCAAATTTGCGGCTAATAAAGAATAAATTCACACGATATTATAATTAATCTAAACATATAAATAAGCTCAATAAATCAACTTGGGAGTTTAATTAACAACAATGTGTATATGTATGAGTGTGTCTATATATATATATATATATATATAAGTAGCAATAGGAGTTCGTGTACAAACCAAGGTATTAAAACCCGGACCGGGTATTGAACCGGTCGGGGTATTGGGTTAAGGGTCAGTGAGTCAAACCGGGACCAAATCGGAGCTAAACCGGGATCAAACCGGTGAGTAATTGAAAATTTTAGGCTTATAGTATGAAATTCTAAAGGAAAAAGTTAAAATTTTTTTTTTTTTTTTAATTTGGGACCCGGACCGGTCTAGTGACTGGTTCGGCGGTTTCCAGTCCTGACCGGCCGATCCGATCCGGGTCCGGGAACCATGGTACAAACAAGGGCATGATGATATAGGTCGGTTACTTTTTAAGAGTTGGTCGAAAGTCGGGATGTTGTGAACGAGGAAGAAACTGAAGAAAGTGCACGGGACTATTTATAATAATAATCATATAAATAATTATATTGGCATCATCATTATCGCCAACTTTCTTCTTTTAATCATCAAAGTTGCATCATATTTTTTCCCACGCCGACAGTTTTCTCGCACCTTAAATGTGTGTGTGTGTGTATCCTTTTTGCTGGCATATAGCCCCCGGAAATGCGTATAGTAGAAATTTTGACAATTAATTTATATATTATTAAGTTGATTAACATCGTACTTTTGAAATTTTGACTTATGTATAAATAATTTGTCAATTTAATAATACCTGATTATAAGTATATATGAACTTATAAATTTATATAAATAATTTTATCGTCAAATAAAATCATATTTTGAGATGATTATATATTATAGAACATACGTTTTTTTAAATATAACAAGCAATGTAAAATTGAAAATACAAAGGAACACAGCAAGTAATGATTATTATAGTACAGAAGTTAAAGTTCAAAATTACTACTTACAAATATATATAGGATGAAAGTCCTCAATACCGAGATGTAATTTATATTTTCTCTTAAAATATATCAAGTTAAAAGTTAGAAAGTCATTTAAAAAATTATTATATGGTCCACAATAAATGATCGAAGACTAAAATTGAATCTCAGCTGCTTCATGTAATAAAAACTAGAACACTGCTTAAGAATGTTTTCACATAATTAAAATTGTCGAATTTAGCATGAAATTTCTGCATTTGTATGTATTATATTTTTTTAATCTTTCACTTTATTGATTGGAATATAAAATCAGGTACAAAATTTCACATTTCAGATTTGTTTTTTATAATTTGATCTAGAAATACTAGCTCAAAATTATAGAATATTGTCAATAATTTAAATGTACAAATATGATATTATTTTAATATAGACCATAATTACATTAAGTTCCTTATATTTATTACATCAAATTCTCTAATCATAAATTGTCATGTGTTCCATTTTCTTTCCATATGTATTTATAGTTAAATAATAATAATTTAAAAATAGGATACATGATCACATATGATTGGATAATTTAAGAAAATAAATATAAGAAACTTGGCCTCTAAGTGTTTTTCTTTTATTGCGTGTGTATATATATAAAGAAAATATTAATTCACTTATGAAAATAAAGAAAGTATTGTTAAATTATTTTTTGCCTAGTCTTTCTGTAATCATTAATTATATGGACAGCATTGCCGTATTCAATAAATGCGTCTTTTACAGATTATATTAAATGCTACATCAGTTGAAGCTGACTATTGAACTACCTAGTAATATGGCAATATTTATTTTATTTCTATTTGTGCATTTACTTTTGAATGTCTAAGCTACATCTATTTCCTCCGCAAATAGAATATTTTCTCACCACTCGCCACTCACCACACTTTGATTGAATTGAAGGACTCAATGTTACACTCCTTTCAAGCTTGTGGACATAAAAAGCCTCACGAAAAGAAGACACCAACGAATTCAGACCCATAATTAGGTGTATGGCTAGCCATTTAATTGAGTGAAAATTAAATCTAATGGCTCATAAAAAGCCTCATGAAAAGCAATGATTATAGTTCTTCAGTCTTATTTATAAGATAGAGATAGAGAAGATTTTTCATCCCATTTATAAAATACATTATTAAATTTCTAACACAAATGTACTCCCTCCATCCTTAAGTATAAGCTTTAAATAATCGATTTACGGTTATTAAGAAAATAGTAGATTTTGTTAAAGAGAATTAAATATGTATTTTTTGAACTATATCCTTTTTTGTAAAGAAGATAAGTGAGAGAAATAATAAATACAACAAATAAAGTGAAGAGGTAAAATTGGAAAAAATGCCATAAATACTTTGGTAAACCTAAAATGAAGCTTTTATTTTGGGATAGACCTGTTCTTAAATTTGAAGCTTATATATAGTGATAGGGGGAGTACTATTTTATGTTAGAATCAGCTGACGCCTAAGAGGGGGGAATTGGGTGTAAGATAATTAATATAGGAACCTTGAAAATCTTTGCTTATCTTAGTGAAAATAATAAGTATGAAGATAATCAGTCATAAAACCTCAATCAATTAAACAAACTAGGTATGCCGGAAATATAATAGATAAAGGAAGAGAATATGCAAACTGTGATTTATACAGGTTTGGTCCAATCTTCGATAACTTACATCCAGTCCCAAGCTCCACTTGAGATTTTTAATTCACTATCTTCTTGTTTAATTCGAGCACAAGAAAAGCCACTACAATCCCATAAGTTTAGTCAGGTAATTGTGAAGCCTTTTACAAACCTCCCATCGAGTTACTCCCCCTTATGTAACTCCCTTCGCACCATAGGCCGAGATTAAGTTTATAATCAAGTAATTAAGTGAAATTAGAGACCTTAGATAATTTAGGACTTCAACAAAATCGAACTTCCCAAAATCAGAGTCTATAAAAACTTTTCTAAAATCTGTTCACAAAGGTCTCATATTCACATTACCAATACACAATTGGTTTGTCCAGGTTGATTCCATTAATCGGTAAAAGGGTCTTACAAAACAACAATGCCCATAAACTCTTTTCCTTTACTAAGGGATTACACAAAACTATACTATCCATCAAATATACACAACTATTTAGCACAAAATATCCAAATGATTTTATACATGATAACCATTAATCAAAATAAAATTCCCAATCCGGAGCTCAACCGCTCTTTGTCACCCGCTTTTCTTTCAATCCTTCAGCCCTGTCTAAAAATTTAGTTTTTGGGAGAGTGAGATTCTAAAGAATCCCTGTAGTATCAAATCACTCATAATGTGCACAACCATAAGGCATGAAAGCAATCATAACCCACACATAGCAACTATAATGGCAGTTACAGCGGCAAAGGCAGATATGACTCGTGTCACCCTTACGTTTGCTCACGCTAAATCTCACCACAACACAGTTCACAACAATATATTTCATCACAGCTGGGATTCATATAAAGCATTTTACAATACACAACCATATTGGCCAGATTCACAAAGCAGTTTCTCAAAGATCCATGTCTATTACAACGGTAGTTCAACGCTGGGGTAGGTGTGATAAGCATCAACCCCCTACGACGGCTCCCGCTAAAGTGCTCATGCTGTAATGGACCATGGCACATTTTCCTTCACATTTCACTAAGCACAAAATCACATTTCACAAACACTATGATAAATCATGCATACCAGATATCATACACAATATGAGAGAGAAATCACTACCTCCTCGTTCCTTTTGTGCACACTCTGGCACTGTTTTCTCCCGAGTAGGGCAAACGTCGTGTCCTATAATTCATAATGAGTTATGAAGTATCAATTCTCTATTCCAATTCTCAATGACTTCTCACACTTAATTGGTTATCATTATTGCTTTTTGAGTACCCATGGATCACTCAATCAATAGTTCTAAAGGGTTGGAAGACTATCCCTAAAGATCCCCTTTTGAAAGCTCAAACTGATATTTTCTATTGCGACACTTCAAGTGAAGATGGCCTAACTTAAGTGAGATTGTACGGACACTCGAGTGAAGAAGGCCTCACTCAGGTAACGGTACGATCTGCACTCGGGTATTAGAGAGTGAAGGATAACGAGTGAACATCTAAGAGCACAAGGATTTTTCAGAGACTACAACACTCGAGCATACTGGACCTCACTCGAGTAATAGCCAAATGCCTCACTCGAACACTAGAGAGTGAAGTCCAAAAAGTGAGGACTCGAGAGCACAAGAGTTTTCAATGAAGAGGAACACTCGAACACAGGTCATCACACTCGAGTGATGGATCAACACTCGCAAGTGAGACTATACACTCTTGAGATTTTCCAGAAAGCACAACAGAAAAACTGAAGAGAACAACAAGTATACCCACAAAACTCGAGTGAAACTCAACTGCACCCGAGTGATGTTCATCACATACTCGAGTGAATCCCAAATCACTCGAGTGATCTTATCAGAACCAAAAAATGCAGCAAAACTGACCATTCATCCCAACCTTTGCCCAAATGATTCTAATGGTCCCAAACTCTTACTCAAAGCTACTCCGACACAAAAACACCCAAGGAATCACATGGAACCATCAGAATTACCAAAATCCTATCTCATTATCATGCTTTGGTTTGAATCAACATTAAACACCAAAATCCCAAAACCACTAAACTTAACATTTTAACCTTTAATCAATCTATCTATCCAAAATTCACCACAAGGTATCGTTTTCATGCCAATAACATACCAAATACTCAATGCTACTCATTTTCGAATTTAAGGCTAAAAATACCAAAAATTCTAAACTTCATACAATGGCATGAAATATAGATACAAAGATTGATCTCACTTACCTTATCAACTTTCTCAAAAACACTTCTTTGATTCCCCAACCTCCAAAATCCTTTGGAAGCTCAAACCAACACCAATGGCCAAACTATAAACATCAAAATGAAGCTTTTAACTCAAAGAACAACTTTAAGGAAATGAGTTTGAGCGTTAGAGGCCATTTGCTTACCTTTTCACAAGCTTTTCTTCTTTCTCTTTCTTTGGCAGCAAAGGCCAACAGAAATGAAGAAGAGAAGAGAGAGGGAAAGAGAGAACGAGAGAGAGAAGAGAGAGATTGAGTGTGGAAGAGAATGAGAATGATGATCTCTTGCCCCCATACTCCCATCAGCATAACCAAGGAGAAGAGAGGGGAGGAAATAATTTTTAATTCCAACTTTGACTTTTCTCAACTCCTCTCACATCCCCAACTTGCCACTTGTCAAATTTCTATTGGTTCTCATCAAATAAACAACCAATTAGCCATTCTAATCCTTCCTTTAGCCATTTAATCATACTTCTCATTTTCCTCTTAGCTAGTAATTAATTTCTCTATTAATCACTAACTAATTTTCCAACAATTTCCTTTTTTTTAATTTCCACTAATCATGACATATTATTTAAAATTGCCACAAAACAAATAATTATTCCACTTTAATTCGATAATTATCCTCAATAATTATCATTAGCCCTTAATTGAAATTTAGGGCGTTACACTTTATACATCGTAAGGATACAACCTTGATGATAAAGGATTACAATTAATCTTCTGTCTTAGAAGTAAATAAGATGAACACTGAAGTACAATATAAATAATCTCTCTCTCTAAGGTAAATGATATCGAAGCTAGAAAACAATAAAGAGTATTTAGGTTAAAGTGGGTGATTCATGATTTAGCATTTTGACATAGTTGCACTCTGCTTAGGCTTTGAATGTCTTCTATTTATAGTTGATGAAGATTAATGACCGTTGAGCTTTTCTTCTTCTCATTGAGGCTTACTGTGTTAATCATTGTTTGATCACCTGGAGAATACTTAAGCACTAATATAAAGAAGAGTTAGAGTGATTAGAAGTAAGAAGAACAAATTACACAATCATTCCAATGGTTTTTAGAAGTTTCAAAGTAATGCTCTGTTTTCTGGGAAAGCATTACTCAAGTGGTCTTCTAACACTAGATGGATTACTACAGGGTTGTGCTAATGATGCTCTTTGACACATCACGTGAGTGACCTCAAGTCATCACTCGAGTGGTCACTCGAGTGATGTTTTCTTCAAAACATTTTAGAGCAACATCACTAAGATAGATCACTTGAGTGGTGTGCTAGTAATGATATTTTGAAGCCAAATAGGGCAAATGACCTATCATAAAAAATATTTTGAAGTCTACATTACAGCGCAAAAAGAGTCAGCTCCAAATTCATTGTATTCTGAACATTATGATCCAAAGAATGGCTGCTTGTTTGAATAGTGTTTGAATTTTTAGTGTCAAATTTCAAACTCCACATATCTTTCATCTAAATGATTTTGAGCTTGATCCTTGCGTCTTGAATCACCCATTGAGTCTATTTTAATATGCAATAAGTTTTACCTCAATCATATGTGTATTTTGTGAGATACATCCAAATTATCAAACCTGTTCAGGAATAACATGAGAAATTTCAGTGTCAACTTCCGAGATCTATATCTCTTTTGTATGAAATCCGTTGACCTTGATATTGTGTTCGTGTCACATTTGAAGTCTAGTTTCATATGAAATAAGACTCATCTCAATCGGATGTGTGGTTTTAGAAATATGTCCAAAGTATTGAACCTCTATCATACTAAACGAAAACAAAGCACAACAGAGTGGTCATCACTATGATATCACTCAAGTGATGCTGCTAGTGATGAAGAAAATCACTCTAGTAATCATCTCTGGAGGTTCCACTCAAGTGATCATTTAAGTGAAGTTGGTATAACTTCCATATAAATCATTTTAGCTTCGAATTGGCCCATTTCAACCTCCATTTGACCATCGAGACCTCCTGTATCTCATCTAAGAGCTTGAATATTTGATATTCCCATTAGATCTTGCAAGTTCTTCTTTATTCAATCTATTCCCCTTCTTCTTGATTAATTTCCACAATCATTTTTCACAACTCTTTGGTTTTTTTTTACTACTATCTCCTCCTCCTCCTCCTCCTCCTAGTCATTCTCCATAATCCAATTAGGTAGCTTCTTTCTTTTCTTTGACTTCCTCTCCCCATATTTGATAACTTCTATCTTCAATATGTTCTTAATATTTTCTTCTTGATCGATCTTCATATTCCAATTTGATATCTTCTTTCTTTGCTTGACTAATCTATAAGATATATCACATTAAATATAGTAGTTAGTCAATGTAGGAGATAAATACATTATGCAAACTTTTTTGCTCTTAATATTTGGCATCTATATTTGATATCATTAGAATTAATCATATCTAACATTTTATTCTTCATTTATAATTATGTAGACTTTGTTCTTATGGGATATAACATATATTAAATATGGATAAAGTTGAAAAATTATTAAATTTTAAAACAGAGTTATCTTTTTTTCCCCAAAAAAATAGAGTTATCAAGGTTTAAGGTTTTTCTTGTTCCAAGTGAAAGAAGTTGGAAATGATTTATAAATAGAACCAGAGAAGTAATTGAGAGGTTTATTTTAGTTCTAAATATAAAATCTTACACTATAAAAACACATTGAATTTCTAACAGAATTTGCCATGCAATTCAAAGTTTTCAATGGAATTTGCCAAAGATTTGAGACTGAAACAGATTTCTGATGGAATGTTTGACGGAATCCACTCCATTGCTAATAGGTGATTCTGTCAAAAATTTATTTTTAATTTCTTAATTTCAAAATGTCACGTGGCATTCTAAGGGGAAGTCATACGTCATGTCCACATGAGGCCACATCCTAGGGGCAAGTTGTATGCATCGGAAGGCAGTGCATTTTTTATTGCCAACGGAAGTAATTGTTGCATAAAAACATGTGAGTCATAACTCTTCAACCCAGCAACCTTTCAAGCCTGCAAATTAGTACATTATGAAATGTTGCTTGAATACCTATCAGGAACTTTTATTTTCTTCAAAGTTGTGAGGAAGATTTCTTTGTTCTATTTTGTCTTGGTGAGTTTTGCCAGTTGAAATTTGTCATGCTCATTTGACCTTGCTTTTTCAAGGACTCCAATGGCCAGTAAATCTTTCCTCACTTGAAGATGATCCTTTGACTTGTCGGGTTCGTTTAGCACTGTGTATATCACATTATCGCACATATTTTTTTTTCAATGTGCATGGCATCAAAACTGTGGCGTAGAAAATTAAATTTTTAATACGGGAAGAGTGAAGAAGATGCTTATCTTTTACTATTACTGAAGTATAGAAGCAGAAGTCTTGTTGATCTTTATACCTGCTTGTGCTGCATCGTCATTTTTCTAAAGTTGTTGTAAGATATCTGCACCAGATAAAGTATGAGGAGGTCCTCTTTTTCAGTTTACCATTGAAGATTCCATTGCAATCTAAATTTGTGCTTCCCTTCAAGAAACCTTTGATTACCCATGAAGCTCCACTTTCGACTGTGGGGAAGGCACATTGAGTCAGAGTCAAAATTGCAAGTTAGACATGGCTTCCCAGTATGCATATTCCACCTAGATAATGTTTCTAGCCCAGGAAAGTCACTTATCGTCCACATCAAGGTTGCACGCAAGTTGAATAGTGTCTTCTCATACACATCATATGTCTCGATGCCAACATTCCATAAGTCTAGCAATTCTTGAACAAGCAGTTAAAGGAATACATCTTTATCATTATCTGGTGCCTTGTTCCGTAGAATGATCATAGATAAAATGAAGGAGCTCTGTTTCACACTTATCCAAGAGGGCAAGTTGTATGAAACTAAAATTACCGATCAAATACTGTAACTTGTGCTAATATTCCTAAATGGATTAAAATCGTCGGTCGCCAAGGCAAGCCGAACATTTCTATGGTCAACTGTGAAAGCTGAAAAGTCTGAGTCGAATGCTTTTCAAACTTCTGCATCTCATGGATGTCTTAACTTACTATATTGATTCTTGTCAACTTCATGCCATCTTATGTACTCAGTTGTTTTAGATGACATAAACAATCTTTGCAATTATGACTTCAAAGGAGAGTAACTGAGAATCTTATAGGTTTATATAATCCAACCACTACTAAGTCACCACTACAATTTATATGATCCAACCGCTACTAGGTATGACATCAAGTTGGTGTCACATTTGTAGCGGTTTATATGATTCAATTGCTACTAAGTCATCACTATAAATGTGGAATATCAACACCCGTTTACATTTCGATATGCGTAGAGTGTTAAGGGTATAGTTCCACAGGCATATAGAAACAACGTAATTATACTGATAAAAGTATTTATTTATATATAGCAATCATCCCCGCAGGGTTTGATAATATTTACAAATTTATCCAAAATATTCCAAAGTAGAGATTACATATAACCAACTAGCTTATATCTCGAGATTGACACCTCAGTTGCCTGTGTCTACCACTTTACCCTTGGAGCCGTTGGTTCCCGCTGGAATATTTATTGTTTATGAAAAAGGGTGATATTAAAATGAATTTCAGTAGTAACAGACAATCGATTATAGAAAATGCAATAATAAATGTGCCAGATACCACATATAACAATATTATAATAACACATAATTCAGTTCGGTTGGAAACTTTCAAAGTCAACCACTGTTGCAACCCCTACTCGTTCCATACCTCAGCTGGGCTCAAGACCACAGACTGAGCATAATTTGATGTACTCATAGGCATTATAATTCGGTTAGGTGTACCTGTAGGCACTATGTTTGGTCATACTTAGTATACCCGTAGGTACTATGTTCAGTGTACACGTAGGCACTATGCATCATACATATTCCGATAAATAGCATACACAAAGCATATAAACAATTACATAGTATATGAGAGAAATAGTTGCTACCTTAACCCTTTTTACCTCATGAAGTGTGTCTTGAAGTTCATGTCGCAGCTTGGCTATCAATCAAGTCCTAAAATTTCAAATGTACAAGAATTAGGTTAAAACCCATTCATTTACTACTTTAGACACTTCCAACATGTTCCTAGTGGTTATATGAGTCTATTGTGAAAATTTACCAAAATGCCCCCGGGACTCGGCCGACCCCGACTTACCCGGTCCGATCGTACTTTTTCCAAAATTTTGAACTAGACTATTCTAATATATTTTTACCTAAGGAATCTATTTTAGGATTCGAAATTACCAAATTTATTGCCAAAAGACAAAAATGCCCTCTACAGCCCTTAATTTAGGGTTTCAGGGGCGTTTTGGTCATTATGCTTTTTAGGGCTTTACGTAAATTGACATTACATTATGTTCTCCATTTTCGGATTATTTGGCAATTATGGCAGATTTTTTGCCCAAACTTTGAAAAATCATAACTAAATTTGTAGATATCGAATTGGAGTGATTTCAAAGGCTATAGAACCCTTATTGAGTCTAGTTTCAAGGGAAAATATAACCTTTAGCCAACTAAAAGTATAAAATCCCAGAATTTAAGTTTTTGGACTCTATTCCAGAAAATAGACAGTTTTTTTTTTCTGGGCTAACTTCAAAAATCCATAACTTTTTGTACATAGCTCCAAAAATTACCCATGATTGTCAAATTAAAGCTTAGAATACCTACTTTCACCCTATAAAATTTCACAATTTTTTTATCATCATTTGGTCATCCAAAATGGCATAACAAACTCACTACCTCACTAAAAGTTTTCACTAGCAGCATAATCACATTCTCCAAAATTCACCCTTCCATTTCATTAAATGCCACAAATGTTTATAAGGCATATTGGGGAATAAAATTTAAGGTTTTACATGGAACCAACTTAAGGCGCCACATTTTGTAGTGGTTTAGATAATCCAACAGCTACAAATTACCACGGCTTACCGGCAAGCCATTTGGCACAAGTCATACCATTGCAAATTTGTAGCGGTTTGCCTAAAAACCACTACAAATCCTTGTACTTATAGCGGATTTTTGTAACTTTACTAAAGAGCGGTTTTTTGGTAGTCTTAATTCCCTCATTTCCCCTCCTACTTGATTATTGTTGAGACAATGTCAATATGGCCAATTTGAAAAAATTAATAAAAATGTCAAATATGTCTTATATTTAGTATCAATATCACATTTCTAATTAGGTTCTACATTAATGACATGAGAGAGTAATAAATAAAATATTCACATTTAAGTGTAACTTTGTACCAATATAAGCAAGGCCTTGCTAGCTAAATGAGAGAACGAAAAGGAAGGTTAATACTCCCTCCAATCCTTAATATAATATAAGGTTATTTAAGGAGTTGATCTTGATCTTAAATATAAGAAACATTTTTTATATTTACAATCTTTTCTTAATTTACTCCTATTGATATTTCCTCAAGGCTCAACAATTATCAAGGAGGAGAGGAAATGAGGGAATTAAAGAAAATGACTAAGGTATTTTAGAAAATACATTACATATTAACTAACTTAACTAACTCCCTTAATCTAATCAAATTCGATAAATATGTCTTATATTAAGGACCGGAGAGAGTAATTTTAATTTTGGAAAAATATCTTAGGGTATTAAGTGCCTGAAAAATATTTTAGGATACTGAGTACTATTAAAAAATACTTTAGGGTGTTGGATAGACAAATAATGACTTTAAAATATTGAGTGCTACCAAAAAAAAATATTTTGAGGCACTAGATGTAGCTTATCCATAATTAATTAACATTATTTTTAAGAAAAAATGCATTTAAAAAGTTTTTTGAATCAAGAAAAAATGATATTAAATAAGAAGTGTTTTACATATTACAAATAGTAAGAAACCCTATGATGTCTAAACACCAAGAAAGTGAAGAAGTAAAAGAAAGACGAAAGCATGGATAAGAAATATTCTAAACACCAAGAAAGTGAAAATCATATAATAGAGAGAGTATTCTTGGTAGTAAATAATCTTGTGGCAAAATTGCTTATGATGTCTTTTATATTTATAAAAGACCAAATCCTAACTTATAAGATTATAATGAAATGCCTCCTTAACTTGATGAGGGGAACTTGCTTCTTCCTATCATTAGATGAGAATGCTAAAGCTATAAAAGAAGTTATATGCCTCAGTTCTTGGATCATACCCTTTGGAGGGATTGATTTTCCCTTATGAAGAACAAGATTGAGCTTTCTCCAAATAAGGTTGAGCAAGCATACGATTTGACACACCATGTGAATATGACCATCTTTATGTAACTGTATTAAGATTGTTTTCATCCAGTTCTTAAATTCAGAAAAATCATAAATGGGAATTCTGATTTATAAACTTCCAAACCAGAGGGATCTAGCTAAAAGACAAGAGAGAAACGGATAAGAAAGTTTCTTCATTATTGCATCTAAATACACACAGACTAGGAGAATACAAGGGATGCAAATTGAGAATATTACATGATAAAATAGCATTATTCAACAATTGCCATTTGAAAAGAATGTGCTTAGTAAGGAGCTGAATTTTCCAAATGAATTTCCAAAATGGATAGGTGACTTAAGTGTCTTGATCACTTAAGACAGAATCAACCCCATCTTTTGTAACACCCCAAATTTTATTCACCAAGAATATATTGTGATTATTATATATATTCAATGAAATGGTGAATATTTAAGGCCAAAGGAATTAAATATTGAAAGTTGAATAGTGTTTTCAGTAAAATCGCTTGTGAGGCAGTCAGTTTGTCATGTGATTTTAGAAGACCAAATGATGAGCAAAAATTATGAAATTTTACAAGATGAAAGTAGACATCCTAAGATTTAATTTGATAGGTAATATGAATCAATTGAAGCTATGTACAAAGAGTCACGAATTTTTGAAGTTAGTCCAGAAAATCTGGAAAGTTTTCCAAGCAACAGTCAAAGATTGAAAATTTGGGAATGATATGATCCCAACTAGTAAAATTCCATATTTTTTTCTTGAAACTAAACTCAATAAGGGTTCCATAGTCTTTGGAATGACTCCAAAACGATGTCTACAAAATTAGTTATGAATTTTCAAAGATTGGTGAAAATTCTGCCCAGATTTTCAATTTGTGCGAAAATGGAAGAAATAAATTAATCTTCATTTTTCTCTTAATTATTTTAGAAATTAAGGGATGAAGGAGGAGAAGACAAGTGTCAAAATTCAATAAGACCAAGTGTCAACACCACATAAAAGATGATGGAGATAATTGTTGTGTCATAAGTCCTTACTTATGTTATAAGGTTATATAGCCAACTCTTGTATCAATTGAATTGAGTAATAGAATTAAATATGCCAAGTGTCATTATCATATGAAGGGGCATTAAATTATAATTTATTTGGATGAGCACATGTCAAATTGCAATGATACATGAACATAGTAATTATGATTCATGGTGAAATGGTATGCTATTTTGAGTGTAAGGTTGGTTTAGTTGGAAGAGCACTCATTTGGTTAGAAGAGCAAGAGGGAGGAAGTTAGTTCAAAACCAATAAGAAGCCTAATGGAGTAAGTGTGTCATGATATGAAGGAAGTATGGGTGGTGACGAGTGTCACATTATGGTGCATTAATGAAACCATGTGGAGTAAGGTGAATGGAGTTAAATTATGAAGCTATCTTTCCTTTCCTCTTCCCATGCACATTTTGGCCAGCAACAAGAGAGAGAAGAGAGAGAGAGAGAGCTTGAAGCCATTGAACATCTAGAGAGAAGGAAGAAGGAGCTTAAGGTAAGAGGTGATTCCTTAAGCATTTCTTTGCAATTTTTCCATGAAAAACCTTCTCTAAACCTTTCTCTTCATGAAATCCATGATTTTGAAGACACACTTTGAGACCAAGGAGAGAGAGAGAGAGGAGATTCCTAGAGAGAGGAAATCCAAGAACTCAAAAGGTAGCTACACCAAACTCAAATCTATACTAGTATAAAGTTGTTGTTGGTGATTGTTGTTGGTTTTGGTAGTTTTTGTCAATTTTGTAAATTTGGAAAGCCCTAATCCTAAGGGGTTATGCTGCCCAAATTTCTTTGAATCATGGTTAAGAAGTGTTTAAATGAGTTAATAAGAGATTAGAAGTGGAAAAGTACAAGCTTTGGAAGCTTAAACACTCCATTTTTCCTTTTTCTTTAGAAACTTTTGGCCAAGGTCAGAAAATGGGATAGGAGCTGGATTTTCATGAAATAGATGGTTCAATTGGATTCAGTGGGCCAAAATAGGTGGGGTTACAGTTGGTTACTTTTTCGAAAAAGGCTGAAAAAACACAATTACGAAAACACCCCTAAAATCCTTAAAGCGTGGCTGTCAAGAGTATTTTCATAATTTAACATTGAATTTGGTAATTCCGAGCCTGGAAATGGATTCCTTGGGGGAAAATAAGTCAGGATATCCCTAGTCAAAATTTTGAGAAAACGTGCCATTGGGGCGGGTACAGCGAGGCCGGGCTGGGGTCCCGGGGGCATTTTGGTAAAATTTCACCATAGACTAATATAACCACAAGAAACACTATAGAAGAGTCTAAAATGATACTTGGATAGGTTATGACTTATTTTTTATACATTTAATATTTTAGGACCAAGTCAGAAGCCGAAAGCCGGAATCGACATATTTTACAAGGCATATTAAAAAGGGATTGATAAGACTTTAAGATAGGGAACTTACCTCTCTTGCATGTATTTGATATTTGTGCTAATGTATTGATGCATGTTATTGGTTTGCTTGATTATGTGAAACATGTATGAATGATTGAAGCTCTGTTTTTTGTTTATGCTATGGCCATAAGTATGTCGATTAAAATATTGATCACACATATATGTCATTGTGTGAATATAAGTTATGTAATGCACGCATGTCATGCATTAAGTACTTATCTTGCACGCATATTGGTATTATTTTTCTACTGAGATTCTCTCAAATCTCACCCTCCCCTACCAACAATTTAGATAGGAGAAGATAGAAGATATGCTGAGAACAATATAGAGAACCATACAAAAGGGATCATAGTGGTGGAGCGAAGACGAGAAGATGTCTCTATTTTACTAGGATGAGTTTAGACACCCAAGTAGCCCTGCACGGCTACATGAATTGTAATTATCAAGTATGAATTCCTATGGGAATTTTTGTAATCGTACACATAATATCAGTATATTTATGCTATTCAAATGTTACCCACCGAACTGTGTATCATTTTCCGTAAATACTCTGAAATAGGTGAAAATAAGATGAGGCTGTGACATCTTTCACCAAGCAAGAGCTAGAAGCATTACCATACCATGTCAATTTATCAGAACTACTCAAGATAGAAATGGGGATTTGGGCAATAATGGCTACCATGTCTGCTTGATAAAGAGACATGAGAAGTGGTATGTTCCAAGATACTGGATTCCAATGATAAGGGGTATGCAATAATATATCAGCTACGTAATGAATGTTCATCGAGGCAACTTGATCCTACTGCATGGCCTACCAGAGATGGTGGTTAAGGGGAATGGAAGCGCCACTGCCTACTCTCCATTTAAGCTTTTGAACAATTAAATTGGAGTATTCCTTAGTACCTTTATAAGTTCATGATGAATTATAAGGCTCTTTGATAATATTTGGGGAATTAAAAAAGGGAAAATGACATCAAGGGCCCAATTAAGGAAAATAATATTAGAAAAGTCACATAACGTGTCAATGATAGCTCATTCACTTCTCAATTACTGTTTTTTCACTTGTATGGACAAGTTATGAGACTTTTCTAATATTATTTTCCTTATTTGGGACCTTGATATCATTTTCCCATTAAAAAATGTAGTTAAAAAGTTAAAAACCATCTTCATATAAATTTGAAATGAATTTTAAAAATTCAACTATTGTTCAAAGTAAATCCAAATTAAAAACCAGTCTTATTAAACCCAGATCGGACTGGACAGTTCGACTTGGAAACCAGTGAACCCATCAGTAAATCGGTACAGTGCGGCATCTACTCGGTCCACTTTTTTAAAAAAAATTTATTTTTTTTATTTTATTTATAATTTAATATTAATGACCCTGAAATCTTTACTTTTTTACCAGTTTGACCCTGTATTAGCTCCAATTTGACCACGAATTAGCTCCAGTTTGACCCTAGTATGATCCACTGACTTTGACTCAGTACCTTAGCTAGTTCAATGGCCGGTCGGGTTTAATAACTTTAGTTAAAACATACCTTTTTGATGGCCATGTATATATATATATCAACAAACTCTCCTTTCTCGAGCATTAAACTAAGAGCCTGTTTGGTTCAACCCCATTACATATCTGCAATGATAATCATGATTGCATTATTAAGAGAAGAGTGTTTGGTTGCTCTTTAGCATGGTTAGGGGTGTTCATCAATTTCCCGTCCCGATCCCGAGCACGAAAATTTCGGGATCGAGAATGTGATTTCGGGATCGGGAATTAGAGCCGGGAATTCGGGCCGAGCCCGTCGGGCCGGCCCGTTTAGGCCCGAGCCCGTCAAGGGCCGGGCCTATGATTTGGAGGCTGAAAATGGAAGCGGGCCTAAACGGGCCGGCCCGTTTAGGCCCGAGCCCGTCAAGGGCCGGCCCTTTTAGGCCCGTTTAACTGTTTTTTTTTTAAATGGCAACAAGACAATGGGTAGTAAGCATTAGTCAGAGGTAGAGTTAACCTAACCTAACCCTCATATAAAAAATGCTCTCACATTGATTCAAACATCATTTGAAGCTTCTCTTCTTTGATTTTCTTTTTTCTTTTTTTGCATGTATACGCCAAAATCCAAATCAGGTGTTATATTATTACTGACATTTGAAGCTTGTAGGCTTGTTTGATTGTGGCTGTGAACTTATTTAATTGGTTATGAACATTAATTATGGTTTGGACTTAAGTTTTAGTGTTTGTGTTCTATTAAACTTGGATAATATTTATATTTTAAATTAGTGTTGATGATATTTATATTTTAAATTAGGTATTTTAGTATGAGAATAAGAGGGAAAAAAGGAATTGCAAAAAAAAAAAAAATTTAAACGGGCCAAAAGCCCGCGGGCCGGCCCGCGGGCTTTACTTAAACAGGCCGGGCCGCCTTAAAAGGGTACGAATTCCTTCACGGGCCTAAACGGGCCGGCCCGTTTAGGCCCGAGCCCGTCACGGGCCGGCCCGTTTTCCCAGTACTATCGGGAATGGGACTTCCCAATCCCGAATATATTTACATACATATACAATTTTTTAAAATATTTAAGAAAATAAGACCAAATATAAAATAAAATGTGAAAATCCCTAATATCCTTAAGGTAATATCTATTCTTTTAGTTTATTTATTTAATTTCATATATTATTTATTAAATAATTCTAACTTTTTGTTTTTGTCTTTGTTCTTTTTGTAGCTGAATCGACAATTTTAAGCATGTATTGGACTAATTATATATTTGTATTAGACTTATTTGGTACAATATGATATTAGAAAAATTATTTATTTATACTAGACTAAAGGAAATACAACAAAAAATTCAATATAAAGATTTTTTTAAAAAAAGGAAATCCGAGATCAGGAAATTCCCAATCCGGATCCCGAAAATCGGGAAATTTTTGGGATCAGGATCGGGAATGAAAATCATTCCCGAACCCTTTTCGGGATCGGGATCGGGAATGGCATTTCCGGATCCCGTCCCGATCCCGAACACCCCTAAGCATAGTAATAGGGTTTACCATAGTAATGATGATTACCAAAAAATTGGTAATCCTCATTCATACCTCCCCCCTATGAATCCCTATTACCAACCCATTGCATGGTAAAAAGTATAATTTACCCTTTAGTTTCTTGTGTCTTTATTTCACTTATCTCATTTCACTTGCCACATCACACCACAACTACCACCACTACTACCTCCTCCTCCTCCTCTTCCACCACCGTCACCTTCGCTCGCCGCCGCCGCCGCCACCACCACCTCCTCTACTGCCATTACCTCCACCCTGTGTCGTAGCCACTATCTCTTCCTCTATTACTGCAGCCGCCACCCCCACCATTGCCATCGCCGCCACTAACTCCTCCTCCACCCCCACCACCACCACCACCTCCACCGCAGCCACTGCTGCTACCTCCTCCTCCTGCTCCACCATCACCTCCACCCGCTGTCGCCACCACTACCTCCTCCACCACCATCACCTCCGCCTGCCGCCGCCACCACTGTAATGCCCCAAATTTTGATTAAAGGCTAATGGTAATTATTAAGAATGATTTGTGAATTAAATATGAATTATTATGTGTTTTGTGGCAATCTCGGTAAATATGCCAAAATCAGTGGAAAATTGTTGGTTAATAAGTTAGTGATTAAGGGAGGAATTAATTACTAACTAAGAGGAAAAATGAGAAGTATGATTAAATAGCTAATGGAGGGATTAAAGTGCCTAAATAGTTACTCACTCTATAAGAGCCAATAAGAAGTGGACATGTAGCAAGATTGTGTGTGAAGGGAGAATTGAGGAGAAAAGTCAAATAGGAGTATTTTAACATTCTTTCTCTCTCCTCCCTCCCTCCTTTTCACTGGAAGGAGCATGGGCATGAGAAATAATCATCATTTCTTCATCTCCTTCAAGCTATCATCTCTCTTTCCTCTCTCCATATTCTGGTGCCATTATTGAAGAAGTGAGAGAAAGGAAAAGCTTGTGATTAAGGTAAGAAGATGATCTTATATGCATAAACTCTCTTCCCTAAAGTTGTTCCTTGGATTGAGAGCTTTTATTCTATGGTGGTAGATTGCCCATTAGAGAGTCAAGAAACTCATTTAGAAAAGTTAAAGAGGTAAGTAAAACAAACCTTTTTATCTATATTTTGTGCCAAATGGTTAGGTTTGAAATTTCTGGAATTTTTTGGCCTATTTTCATTGGATTAGGGTCATTGGGTATTTGGCATGTTGTTGGTATGGAAATGAGTGTTTTGGTATGTGTTTTGGATAAATAGATTGATTTGAGATTGGAATGGTATGTTTGGAGATTTTGGAATTTTGGTATTAAATGTGGCCTAGAACCAAAGCATAATAATGGAATAGAAATTTGGTGAATTTGATGCTTCCATGTGATTCCTTGGGTGAAATTATATGGGGATAGCTTTGGTTAAGGCTTTGGGATCATTGGAAACACCTGGGAAAAGTTTGGGAAGTTCTGTCATCTTTGTTGCATTTCTGGGTTCTAATATGGCTCACTCGAGTGATATGGGTTTCACTCGAGTAAAGCACGGTATCTTCGTTTTCTTGTTAGTGTTTCACCCTCACTTCTATGTTAAAAATCTAAAGGTGTTGTCTCACTTGCGAGTGTTGTGGGTTCTCACTCGAGTGAGCCTCATTCCACTCGAGTGAAGGTGTATCTAACATTGTGAACCCACGTCTCGGGTTGTCACTCACGATCCATTTTTCAAGAGTGGGCCTTAACACTCGCGGGTGCTAAGATGTCAATCGAGTGGAAACATCTCTGCTCAAGTGTGATTCTTCTCTGAAAGTTTCTTGTGCTCTCGGGTGAGCACTTCCTAAACTTCACTCTGGGGTACTCGGGTGAGCATTAGGCTTCCACTCGAGCGATGTGGTTTATGCTCGAGTGCAGCGAGCATTCTGGTTCTATCATTCCTTTTTTTTTGCTCTCGGGTCAACACTTTCTGCACCTCACTTCCTAGAACTCAGGTGAGCATTTGGCTGTCACTCGAGTGTTACTTCCTGTACCCGAGTGCAAGTCCATCATCACTCGAGTGAGGCTTTCTTCAATCAAGTAAAACATTGAAAATTTTTTTCTTCTGTTTCCAAAAGGGGATCTTTGGGATAGTTCTTCCAACCCTTTAGGGCTTTTGTTAAAGGCATTTGTAGCTTCTTAAAGAACATAAATGATAACCAATTTAAGTGTTATGAAGACATTTGAATGTTGGAACAAAGAATAACACTTCAACCCTAATTATGAATTATAGGATTTGACATTTGCCCTTCTCGGGAGAGATCGGTGCCAGAGCACACTCAGAAGGGCCAAGATAGTGACTTTTCTTTCATGATGTGTATGATGCTTAGTATGCATGACTTATCATTGTTTTGTTGAGAAAATCTTTGGCATGAGGCCATTGTGAACATGTGTATGTGTTATCGGCTATAAGGCATTACAGCGGGAGCAATTCAGTGTGAGCAGTCGTAGGGGGTGATGGTTATCACACCTACCCCTGCCGTTGTAATTGCCGATGTTGTGTTGTGGAATCGTGGATTCCTGTTTGATTATCCGGCCAATGTGGTTGTGTGTATATGAAATATTTTATAGGGATCCCAGCTATGGTGATATATGTGATATGAACATGTGAATGTGCAATATAGAGTGAGCACTTTGGTGTGAGCAAACGTAAGGGTGACGCACCTCATACCTGCCTTTGCCACTGTAACTGCCGTTATAGTTGCTATGTGGTGTGTGATGATTTGCTTTCATGTTTTGTGGTTGTGCATACTATGAGTGATTTGTTACTACGGGGATTCTTTAGAATCTCACTCTTCCAAAACAAATTTTTAGACAAGGCCGAAGGATATAAAGGAAAGTAGGTGACGTAGAGTGGTTGAAGCTGCGAGCTAGGAGTGTAAATTGTTTTTTGGTTATCATTTTTAAATCATTGGATATTTTGTTGGGGGAAGCAATTGTATATTTTGGAATTGTGGTATAGTTTTGTGTGATCCCTTAGTTAAGGGAGAATGATTATGGGCATGTGTGCCTTGTAAAACCCTTATTTAATTAATAGAACCCGAGTGTGTCGGGAAATTTACTGTGTACTCTGATATTTATAAATGGAATCGTACTGTACATGCCATTTGTGATGTTTAAATTGTGGATATGAGACCATTGTGAAAAGGTTTAGAAATGTTTTTGAAAACCCTGATTTTGGGAAATTTACTTTTATTAAGTCCTAATTGGTATGATGCTCTCTAATTCCACATAACTACGAATTTATGAACTTAATCTCGACCTTGATGATGAAGGGGGTTACATTTGTTGGTATCAGAACTGTAGTTCCTGGCAAGGGTAGGATTTGCTAGGATAGTTGCCATAGTTTGTTGCCTTAGTCATAAATGATGACCTATGATTGTTTGTGGTATACACATGAGTAATTCTGTTGTTTGTGGATATATATATATATATATAAATGTTAAGGACTATGTGTATACATTGCTATGATACTGATGTGGTGAATCATTTGTAGAGATAAAGGACAAAATGGTTCGCCCTAGACTCAAACCAAACCTAGAGGTAGAGGAGTTGAATGACAATCCACCTGACCCTATGCAAGAGATGATTAGTCTAATCCGGGAACAAAGAGATATGATTGCTGAGCTAAGAGAGGTGCTCGGCACGAAAGAGCCAAGCGTAATGCTGAGAGGCGTCAATCCACTCAAGAGGAGACCCAGCAAGAAGCCCAAGTAGGGACTCATCATGA
This sequence comes from Inga leiocalycina, assembly GCA_963242795.1. Taxonomy (NCBI): domain Eukaryota; kingdom Viridiplantae; phylum Streptophyta; class Magnoliopsida; order Fabales; family Fabaceae; genus Inga; species Inga leiocalycina. The sequence goes on from OY725322.1 coordinate 78,503,639, forward strand.
AGAGACAGCTGAGGGGTCCAATTGGTCTCGAGATACCCCATCTCGCATGGTGCCATATCAAGAGTCGCAAGGGGTACCGATCTGAGAGGGTAGAGATCTACAATTTTGGGTCTCAAAGTTTTGCAAGCATATGCCTCCAGTATTCAGAGGGAGATTTGAACCACAAGCTGCTGAGGACTGGTTGAACTGACTAAAGAAGATCTTCGAAGTCCTCGAATGTCTAACGAAGGTGAAGGCGAAGTTGGATGTGTATAAGCTAGAGGGGGATGCAGAACAATGGTGGCGGAATATCGCCATGACATTGAGAAACCAGGATGTACTACTGACTTGGGAGGTGTTTCAAGAGAAGTTCAATGAAAAGTACTTCCCTAAGTCGGTGAGACTTGAGAAGGAATCCGAATTCCTAGCCATCAAGCAGGGTGAGATGGAGAGCTTTGATGAGTATTTATCCCACTTCATTTGGCTATCTTGATACTCTTCCTACCTCCGACATAAAGATGATGAGGAGTAGAGCTCCAATATGCTTATTCGGGGGTTAAGGCGTGAGCTGAGGAAGAGGTTGGTCACTCATCTGTTTACTGACTTCAATAAGGCGGTGGAAGAGTGTAGAATAACTGAGAATAATTTGAGAGATTTGTACCCAATTAAGGGTAGTGGCAGTCGTAATGAGCCTAGCAAGGCAAACACTTCCTAGAAGCAGAAGGGACAAGGGTCCTTATCTAGGGGCAATAGAAAGAAGCCTTATCAATCTGGGGGTGGCGGTGATCAAAGACCTTCAGCAGGACCAGTATGCAATCAGTGTAGAAAGTACCATCCGGGTAGAACCTATACGGAGTAAATGATTTGCTTCAACTGCAAATAGCTGGGTCATCTTTCTACTCAGTGCCCACGGCAGCCGGCAGAGCAAAGGGCCAGGAATCAGGGTCGATTGTTTGTAATAACACATGAGGAGCCCTGAAAATCGCCAAAATTGATCCAAGGTAAAATTCTTCTCGGTGGTAATGAGTTACAAGCTTTATTTGATTCATGTGCAAGTCATTCTTTTATTGCCTATGATTGTGTAAAGCACCTGGGTTTGCATATGCATAAATTGCTGTTTGATTTGGTTGTGTCGACGCCAATGGGTGTCAAGGCTGTGATGGCCAAAGCTTGTCTCAATTGTGTGATAGTTTTCGAGGGACTTGAGTCTGTGGTTGATTTGAATTGTTTGCCGCTTCAATAACTAGAAGTTATCTTGGGTTTTGACTGGCTGACAGCAAATAATGTGCTGCTTGATTTTGGTAATAAGAAGACGGTTTATCCTACTCCACAGAGGGATGTTAGCATGAATGCCAGTTTGAACTTTCTTTCAACGGTTAAAGCTGAGAGATATCTTGAGAAGGGATGCCAGGGGTATATGGTATTCTTCTTTGTTCAAGGAGAGAAAGGAGAAACTCTAGAGAGTATACCCATGGTAAGAGGATTCCCTGAGGTATTCCCAGACAACCTTAGCGGGTTGCCTCCAGAAAGGGAAGTGCAGTTCCCAATTGAGATTATGCTTGGAGCTGGTTCGATATCAAAGGCCCCATACCCTATGGCCCTGAATGAAATGGCGAAATTGAAGAAGCAAATTGAAGAATTGCTTGAGAAAGGGTTCATCCGACCCATTGTATCACCGTGGGGAGCTCTAGTGTTGTTTATAAAAAAAAAGATAGGAGTTTGCGGTTATGTATCGATTACAGGGAGTTGAACAAGATTACTATCAAGAATAAGTACCCTCTCTCGAGAATCAATGACCTATTAGATCAATTATCTGGCTCGTGTGTATTCTCCAAGATTGATTTAAGGTCGGGATATCATCAGTTATGTGTGAAGGCAGTGGATGTTTCGAAGTCTGCTTTCAGAACGAGGTATGGGCACTATGAGTTCCTTGTGATGCCCTTCGGGTTGACTAATGCACCGGCGGTATTCATGGACTATATGAACCGTGTCTTTCGACAGTACCTTGACCATTTTGTGGTAGTGTTCATCGATGACATTCTGATATACTCTAAGAGTAGAGAAGAGCATAAGAAGCATCTGAGAATTGTGCTGAGAATCTTGCAAGAAAAGCAACTCTATACCAAGCCGAGCAAGTGCGAGTTCTGGCTTCCATAAGTGAAATTTCTTGGCCATGTTATCTCATGTGAAGGGGTCTCGGTGGATCCCAATAAGGTGGAAGCAGTACTTGATTAGAAGAGACCAGAAACTGTTTCTGAGATTCGCAATTTTCTAGGTCTTGCTGGTTACTATCGAAGGTTCATTCAGAACTTCTCGCGTATTGCATTGCCTATGACTAAGCTCACGAGGAAGGATCAACCATTTTTGTGGGATGAACGTTGTGAGCAGAGTTTCACTAAGCTAAAAGAGAGGATGATTATGGCACCAGTGTTGATTATACCTGATCCCATGAGGCTTACGTCGTGTACAGTGATGCGAGTAAGCAGGGGTTAGGGTATGTCCTGAAGCAGTAAGGAAGAGTGGTAGCTTATACCTCTCGACAGCTAAAGCCACATGAGATGAACTACCCCACTCATTATCTGGAGCTTGCGGCAATAGTGTTTGCATTGAAAATTTGGTGTCATTACTTGTATAGTGTGACAGTGGAATTGTACTGCAACCACAAGAGTCTTAAATATCTGTATAATCAGAAAGAGTTGAACATATGACAGCGTCGGTGGATGGAGTTGCTGAAAGATTATAACCTGGAGATCAAGTATCATCCGAGTAAGGCTAATGTCGTCGCAGATGCTTTGAGTCAAAAGGCGGTGCTTATGGCAACGATGATGATTCGGGAAAGGGAATTGATTGAGGATTTTCGGGACCTTAATCTCTCGAATAATATCCTATGTGCCAGTTATGGTGTAGTCCAAGGGGAGAATGACCTGAGGACTGAGATTGAAGAGGCTCAGATGTATGATGAACGAGCCCAGTTGATCCGAGCTATGATTGAGCGAGGAGAGACTCGAGATTATGACTTGTCGCCTAGTAGGCTAGTCCATTATCAAAGGAGGATATATGTTCCATTGAGGGCGGAGTTGAGATTGAGAATTCTTAACAAGGCTCATAAGAGTCAGTATATATCACAACTTGAGATCTATGTACTGGTATGACTAAGATATATCACAACTTGAGATCTATGTACTGGTAGCCAAGGTTGAAGAGTGATGTGACTAAGTAGGCGCGATGTCTTACTTGTCAAATTGTAGATATGAGCCCATTGAAAAGGTTTAGAAAAGTTTTTGAAAACTATGATTTTGGAAAATTTACTTTTATTAAGTCCCAATTGGTATTATGGTCTCTAATTCTACATAACTACGTATTTATGAAATTAATCTCGGCCTTGATGATGAAGGGGTTACAACCACTACCTCTTCCACCACCGTCACCTCCACTATCTCCTCCTCCTCCACTGCTACAGCCGCCACCCATTGTTGCCATCGCCGCCACTAAATCCTTCTCCACCCCGGCCACCACCACCTCAACTGTCGCAGCCATCGTCGGCCTACCGCCGCTGCCACCTCCTCCTCCTCTACCACTGCCGTCGTTGCCACCCAACTACCGCCACCGCCACCACCTCCGCCGCCGCTGTCACCACCCGCCTACCGCTACCACCACCACCTCCGCCGATGCCCACCACCACCACCTCCTCCTCCTCCTCCATCCCCGCCGTTGCTAGGTCTTAACTATTTTTTCTACAAACTTATATTCAGGGTAAAATGAACTTTGTGCAATATATTAATTTTAAATAATTGTTAAAATATTAATTCATTGCACTTTGTTTAAAAATCAAACCAAACATTACTCCTGTAATTAATATTGCACTGCATTACCATTGCATCGCATTACACTGTACTACAGAGTGTAATGAGATCGAACCAAACGGGCCCTAATTTTCTACCACCAACTCATCGACTTTGTTAGGCCCTTGCGTCACATGATGATTACAATTAGTCAAGGAGTATAATCATCTTCGATTTACAACTCGTAGAGCTAATATTTCTTCTTCTTATTTTTTAAAGAATTTATATTCATTTTGACTGAGAATTCACAGAATTTAATATAACAGATTAGGTATTCATCATATGCACCATCTCACGCAAATTAAGAAAGGTTAACTTAATAAATTTATCTTAAATTATTTGTTTTTAATTTTAGCTTTATTTAAATTTGTCTCATCTCTCTTCTCTTTATCAATATCCAATTTGCACCAGTACGGCAACGGCATTACCAGCAATATTAGAAAATGGTAATTAATATCATGGACTAAGGATTTTTTTCTAGAAGGCAGCTTATGTATTTGACAAGAGGGAGTACATTTTAATACTTTTTTTTTATCAACAGAAAACCTTAATTCATAAAAATTAAATATTTGTTTTCAGAAATAACTTATCATTGAATTTTTTAAAATATTATTGGCAAAAAAAAAAAAGAATTTTTTAAAAGATGTTAAACACAACTTACTATAGAAATTTTCTTAAAAAGTATTACAAATTTAATTAAAGTTATAACTACTCTTAAATTTGGTAGTAAATTTACTAAAAGTTGATCGGATGTCCGATGTCCCCATAAAATTGTAATTATAATTTTGATCTTTAAAATAATTAGGTTAAAGTATATGCAATTAGTCTTTTAAATTTACATCAAGTTTTAATTTAGTCCATTAAGTTTATAAAATATATTTTTACTCTTTTAATGTCAACACCGTCAGTTTTATTAATGGTAAAGGTTGAGTCAACGAATTTAAATGGTGAATCAAGAAATAAATATTGACATCTCTAATTTAAAATTTGTAAACTAACAAATTTAAAATAAAAAATAATAACAAATACAATCTAAAAAACTTTCAATATCAACAACTCATCTTTTTAAAATATAAAAATATTATATTCAAGAATTAAATGTTAAACATGCTCTATCAGCATCTAATTGCAGAGGTACCGTTTATATTTATTGAATCAGCATGTTCTGTTAATAAGATTGATAGTGTTAGCATTATGGGACTGAAAATATACTTTCTTAAACTTAAGAGACCGAATTAAAATTTAATGTAAATTTAAATTATCAAATATACACTTTAGCCAAAATAATTATAAATTTTGATGATTTTTTAAAATATTTAAGTTCAATGAAATTTACTTTTGAAAGCCAAAAATATTATTGAATCTTATGTGAACTTTTAATATTAAAATTATAAATATTTTCAATATATTAGTATTTTCTAATGTTGACACTTGACAGTGAGTTTTGGAAATAATTTAATAATAATTTTAGTCCCTAAAATAATCCTAAATTCTTTAGAACTTTATATTTAAATATTTGATCAAAAAAATATTTTACTTTATGGGTCAGTAAACGTAATTTGTCCCATGGCTTAACTCAATTTGGAAGGGCAATTTATTTGTTTAAAATAAGAGTAAGCCAGAATTATAATTGGGCCAATAAATGTTGATCTAGTTGGTAATAATTTGTTGGCAAGAAAAAACTTGACAATAATTTGATTTATAACTTCATAATGGTGGTTTCAAATACTATTGTTGATTCGATAAAAAAAAAAAAAAACACTATTGTTGATATATAATGAACTTGTTGGTGAGCAATTTAGTAGTATTTCTATAAATTATCTTTGAATTTGGTTTGTGGTGAGTTTGATGGAATTGAAATTATTTAATTTTTTATATAAAAAGGTTACAATTAGGAAGCAATCACATTACCATCATCATTTTAATGATTGAAAATATTGTAATTAATTATATAGGTCCCCAGTCTGCATCATAAGCTAGAGTCTTCGCATCAATCCCGATCTCTCATGTTGACTATTCAAAATACTTCAAGTAAAAGTTGACGTTTTCATGTCATATGCTCAATTTATAGTTGACAGGTCGATTTAATTAATTATGAAAAAATATATAAAAGCATAATTAAAAAGGGACATTTTCCAGAATCCTAAGACATTAAAGGATGCTGCAGAGACACAAACTTATTTGTGAAGGCAGGCCATATTTAAAGAACTTATTGTCATATAATTATGATTATATTACGAATAACAAAAGGTTTTATAAGGTATATTCCCTTTTTTGGGCTTATTTAATAAATAATATATTCTTCGTTTAGATCCCAAAAATCTTGCAGTGTTGGGAGCCTCAAATGTCAATAATGCCAATTAGCCGTAAAGATTTCACCTAGTTAGAATTGACTGTCTTGAACTTTTTTTTTTTTTTTTTTGGCTACGCAGGGGATCCACTGAAGCGAGCTTGATGACTAATCCCTTAGGTACTGTCGGGCTCCATACACACCGCCCCAATGATCAACCCTGGACTAGAGCGCTTAAGGGAACGCAAGCCCCTTACCACTTGCGCCAACTCACATTGGTGACTATTTTGAACTCTTTAACTCTTCTTTGTTTAAGATTTCAACTTCATAGTTATTTTTATGTTCTTTTAAATTATATTTACTTTTTTACTGCGCTTCATGGGGTTGTTTTAGAATTGAATTGATGATTTAATTGAATGGACTAAGAAGTGAAAAACGGATCATAATTTAGAAAAACAAACACAAGAACTTAAATAAGAACTAAATTAGGAAATTATGATAATTTTGTTGATAGAGCATAAAGATAAACACTCAATGAAGTCATTGAATGTAACTTTTTAGTTAAAAATCTGTCTAAAAATTTGAAACGATAGGGTATAAAAACATCATGTAATTCATGTAGCTAAACCCACATAGTGAGATAAGACTTCTTCTTGTTGTATGATAATAAAATTATGATTTGACTTTTGGATAGTATGAAAGTGAATTCAGATATAATCAAATGAAAATTAATGAGACCAACAAGTTGTTGGGCGAAGTGGTAAGTGGTCTCATCCCATAAAGAGGATAACACAAGTTCGAATCCCGAGAAGCACATTTGTTAGGAAAGGTGAAAACCATTTGCGCTCTAAACCTCAAAAATAAAACCTCCATATTACAATTAAAAAAAAAAAAAGAGAACTCATGGGAAAGTAACATTAGAATAATAACAACTAGCAATATAATTGAGTTATATCAAAAAGTGAAATTTTGTCATGCCCTATAACTCACATTAATTAGATTAATTGTATTTCTTTCAATTGTTCGCACTTTATATTATTTAGATGGAGAATTACTGAGTTCTTAAGAAATGTAATAACCAAATAATCCCACAACAAATAAACAACATACAATAACAAGTTTTAATGTAAAAAAAAAAAAGACAACAAATTCATTCTACTTATTTGTTATTAAAACTTCTTGAAGATTACATTTATTTCTTGGCACCTCGTCCTTGTATAAAAGTTCTCGTCATCAACATAAGTTGTACTTCGAATATAGAATGGTTATTTAGTCCCGTAGTTACAAGAGGGGGAAAGGAAAATAAATTGATCTTTACTATGACTCAAGACTAACAACAATTGCTAGCATATAAACTTATAACCACGTATAGATTTCATGTTCTATAGGTGGTTATAACTCCATGTTCTATACAAACAAATCTCGGTGAGTCACCTTAACCTGTCATCATTCGGAAACTTCATTGAATCACAAACCCTACCACCATTTCAGAACAAGATTCTTTGCAGGTGATTTTCTTCCAGTACTGTCCAGGTGCATGTGAAAATGTAGAAGATGGTGAATATATATGATACACAAGGGCCCACGAAAAAGTTAAGAGGTCGGGTGTTTTAGTACACATGGAACAGAGAGGAGAGCCCAGGAGAGAAACTCTGTCCAGTTGAGAAAACTATTAACAATCAGAACATACAGAACAAATTCAACAGCGATTCTGTACCGGAACATTTTTCTCATGTTAGCAGTTAAACTATATTTTTGAAAACCAAGAACAAGACATGGTGAATAACAACCCATTATGACTTAGGCAACCACATCAGCCTGAAAATGCAAAAACATCAACCAGAATAAAACAAGCATCACACATTGCTGTTACAGTAGTGTACACCTCAGCATGAAGAAATCGATTGCCAGATGTGACCACAACATGTGATGGAAGCAGATCATTGGTCATAACATGGCAACGAACTATCTGATTTAGTGCACAGAGGACAGAGAATTTGCAACTGTTGTTTCATGTCTCTTCTTCATGACTATCTGCAAATGCCGTGCAGACTTCACAATTGTAACCCAAAATCTGGTTCGATACCTCAGCATTCTGGAAGGGACTGGGCAGAAGCAAATGGCGAAAAACTCGCAGCTGACTCGCTATAACGAAGTGGGTGTTGATGATGACTAGAAGAACCAAGATAACTTGCTGAAACATTGCTTGGGCTTCGAATATATGGAGACAAGTACCTTGAGCTCATTGATGACATTGATGGGTAACCCATAGAATGTGGAGAATTCAATTGAGAAGCTTGAGATCTTTGGGATGCATTCCTAGTAAGATCTACTGAGCTTCGACTGACACTCATGAAAGGAGATTGGCGAAGGGACCTAAATGATGGCTGAATGTAGGGAGTACTAGCCACAGAATGGTCCCGAGAAACAGATGGAGACCGAGATGATGCCCGGCCAATTTCTATTGCAGAAGATGATGCTAATGATGATCTCAGAGATGACGCTGCAGATGCAGCGCCAGATGAAAGTAAAGGCGTGGATTCTGAAGGTGGAGGATTAGGCAGACCAGTCCTTGCATCTCGCTTACAAACTGGACAAAAGGTTCTCCAAGAAGTGAGCCAAGCATCCACACAAGCAGCATGAAACTCTGCCAAGAAGTAATCAGAAACACAATTTGGTTAAACTAAATAGCCAAATCATATTTCATACGCATGTAATGCATTTGTATCACACTATTGAACAAGAAACAATACATAAAATAATGGATCATCAAAAAACAAGAATCAACAGAAGAAGCTCAAATCGAGAATATTTGTTCCTAAAGAAAGATTAAGATGGTCTTCCAAATTTCCATTGAGATCACGCCAAAACCGTACACATATACAAATAACCACTAGGGGCACTCAGATTATTGGATGACAGGGGCATTTGATTTATCAACCCTCCAATAATCAATTTCATATCCGTCTCAAGTCAAACACTATTTCCATATATAGGTCCTTCATTTGCTTTAAACTCAGTTGACCTGTAGCAGATGCCCAGGCCAACTAAGACATTTTTCATGAATTGTTGCCTTGTTCTATTGCGAGGTATTTCCAGCAAGTTGGGGAAACACCCAGACACAGGAGTACTTATTTTTCAGCTTAAATTTATCTAAAACTGAAGATAGAAACCAAAATTGTATTTGCATGTGCAGCACTGGGAAGTATAGAGTTTTTCAGGTTAGAATTTAAAGCAGAGAAAGTTAACAAGCCTTCTCTGCATGCCCCAACATTTTTACAGGATTAGATACATAAAAAAGAGCTTAATTATGACACTATCAGAAATCCTCATGGGGTTCATATAAATGTGCAATGAGATTTTTGGGCTTTCTCATGCAGTTTTTGTCTTCATTTTATTAATTTCTTCTGCTTGGAGTAAGATTATCCTAAGTAGGACTCTTCTAACATTGAGGTTTTCCTAATGGATTGCTGTTTCATCAACCAGGAAAAAGGGACTCAATTACCAATTTGCTGTTTCTTAATGAGATTTTCATTTGATCTATGAAGCCAACCCCACCTAGTGGAAGGCTTTGTTGTTGTTGTTGATGATGATGATGATGATCCACTATACTATGGATGAAGAGACATTTCTAGGGGCAAAGGAAAGATATTCATGCCAAAATAAGGAATTCAGTTAGAGTAAGTTTGGATAATGACGTTCACAAGTTCCTATATCTCCATTGTATGCAAAAAACGAGGAAAAAAAAGTGTCCCAAACCCTTCCCAAATGTTGCCCAAAAGATAAAACAAAAAACAAAACAAGAAAACCCCTTATCTAAATTAACACCAACTAATTTTCTGCATGCTTGAATTGAATCCCAACTTCAACTATACAAGTAGATGGACAAAGAAAGCCGAAAGCATAAGCTTTAGAGTATCATCACCAAAGCATGTTTTTGAAAACAACAAAACCTTATCCCACTAGATGGAGTCGGCTACATGGATCGCACGATGCCATGGTACTCTGAAAACCAGATCTTTAGATAGATTCTTAACCAAAAGATCCCCCTCTATAACCCCATTGAGTTTTCACTTCATATTTTTGAAAACAATATCATCCTATTTTCAAATACATTGTTATGGAATAATAATATGAAGTTTGTTAGTCCGTTAGTTAGTTAGTGAGTGGCAGCCATTGGGGTAGGTGAGGGACACAGGAATATAAATAAGACCCCAAGCTCTATTGTATCCAGATTTGATTGGCATATGAATGAATCCCAATGTATTCTCAATTTTTCTTGTCCCTCTTATTCCTTGATTTTCTGATTCTCTCCCTCTGTTTCTATCTCTCTCTTCCCCTTTCTCTCTTTCTTAGCCATTTTCCCTAACAGACACTTACCTTTTATTATTAATAAATAATTTCCAGTTTTGGAGAGCTACAGAGGTGATCAATAAGTGGAGTTCCTAACATTTTAGGAAACTATAAATTTTCTACATAATGGGAAACACATAAGATTCAAGAAAGTTAAGCATTAACTATACTTAAAAAAATCTCTATATTTGGAATTTATTTCTTGATATTCTGCCAAATTTCTTAAAACTGTTACAGTTGGTTTTCCATGTCCAAAAAGTCTGATTTTTAATTATACGTGAATTATAAAACAAAACGTTGACGTAACATATAAGATATCAACCTAATTAGACAGGTCCAAGCAAGTGCACAAAATATGCAAACAGTAGGTGAGTGATAAGAAACTTTGGGAGAACTAGACCCCAAAAGTTAGCTCATGAAGGAGAAGAATCTGCCCTGTTTGGTACGTGGCACTGAATTTTGATGGACTGGGATTGAGATTGATACTTTAAAAATATGTTTGGTGCGAAGTAATAGTTGGAGAGAATAATTTCATTTATCTTATTTAATAAATAGCTACTAATTATGAAAAGACCGGAATACCCATGCCCTAAACAAAGGGTATTTCCTTTTATGGTATATATGTCTTCCACACACATCCCCTATTCATATATTTGATCGGTTTCTGTTTCACGTCCCATCTTAGCCTTCTGTTCTTGGTTGTTTCGTTATAAGCCTTCCTTGCTTCTCTTATAGTTTACAGGGCTTTATTGTATTGTCATGTGTTTCGACAATATGTTGCTAGGAATATGTCACAATGGATCTCGTCCACGATTGGAAGTTGATGAGATTGGAACTTTAGCTTCAAACAAATCCATTAAGCAAGAGGAAAGCGATGAATCAGATTATATGAAGACTGAGAATTCGGTTTGGAAGACTGCGAGCAATGAAGGATCAATAGTTTTAGATTGCGAAAGTGCTGTTTCTGGACGCGGTCATGTGCAGCACCAGATGTTTGGTGAAGGCATTTTTAGACTCGCTGAAGGAGATAGCGTTCATGATCTCATTCAGAGAAGATTCATTCTGGGTTTGGGGACGCTCGGGCCAAACACGAAGGCCGTTGCAATTCATAGGAATGTGAGTTCTTATGAGCAATGGCGTAGGCGACTGTGAAGGGCGACGATGGTATGCTTGAGAGTGATTTATGTCGTTGGTGAGGAAAAAAAAAGAGTGGTTATGTGAGAGGGGTTGATTCTAGGTTAAAATCAGGGTTATTTTTGTTCGAAAAATATTTTAATTAAGGATATTTTTGTCTCTATAATTTTGTAGTCCTGGGATTGAAAACACAATACTAGGGGGGAGGTGGCTTTACAGCAATCCCACTTTCGTGGTACTCCCAATCCTTGGTTATCTATAGTTCCTCATACCAAACGATATATTCTGACTCAATCCCTGATCCAATCCCAGTCTCTACCCTCTAGTACTTCGTACCAAATATAGCCTAAGGTCCTCATAGATACTACCTCAGAATCTCATACTTGCAGCATAAGACTCAATATTGTACCTTGCAATTAGTTTCCAACATTCAACCACACTTTGCAGACCCAGCACACATGCAGGCCAACTTCATGCTAACTTTCTAGATCTGGGATAATAATCGCACCACCGCCTACATGATAGGACTTTGTTAGAACCTATAAAATAGAAGTAGAAATAGGGCCTAGGGGAAGAGAAGGAAGAGTAGAGGGAAGAGGAACTCTAGAACCAGAATTTGTAATCCTAGAGAGGAAAGAAGAGAAAAATGACGAAGAGGGAGAGACTAGAACCAGAATCTAGTTCTAGGAAAAAGAAGAGAGAATTATCTCTACAATAACTTCATTCATTCATCCATATCCTTGACAAAGTTCATAACATGATAATATAACTGAAAGTAGAACTGCCAGTAACTTGCAATAACCAACAATGGACACTTGTCACTATTAACCTAGGACACATAATAAAACATAACACACAAATAACTTACTAGAATACACTAGAAAAGGTCACCGGTTTCCTATCAATACCCTCCCCTAGGAAAGAGCCTTGTCCTCAAGGTGATAAGAAAGAAATAAGGAGGTAGTTTTGCATTTATGACCAGAATTAAATTTATCCCCTCATCTGAAACATAACTCTTTATCTCCATGTAATTGCTACTTGTCAGTTTCAGAAATTTGTGTAGTGGTAACTGCCCAAATTTGACTAATAACTGACTGTAATAACTGCTTCAGAAAATTGCTTTCTTTTCCCTGAAATTGTAGTTGCTGTCAGCAACACATGACCCTGCATTTTCCTTAAAAAACATCCAGAAGAAGGCTGTACTCCATTCTTCTTCAATTCTATCATATTGCTACCTGTTACCAGTGGTTCATGATTCTAATGTTTCAGGGCAGTCATCTCAGCATCCAAATTCTTTAATTTGGCTATGATTGCTGTTAGTTACTGAGATAAAATTCTGGTGGACAAATGGTTTGAAGAATTATTGGGTGGAGGAGAATTATGGTAAGGTTCTAGGTTGGGGTTTGGAAGAAGGAGATCTTTATCATAACTAGAGTTGCATGTAGTAACCCTTGTACCCAACAGGTTTGGAAAGAACTTCTCAAATACCAAAATGGTAGAACCTATAAAATAGAAGTAGAAACAGGGCCTAGGGAAGAGAAGGAAGAGTAGAGGGAAAAGGAACTCTAGAACCAGAATTTATAATCCTAGAAAGCAAAGAAGAGGGAGAGACTAGAACCAGAATCTAATCTAGTTCTAGGAAAAAGAAGAGAGAATTATCTCTATAATAACTTCATTCATTCATCCATATCCTTGACAAAGTACATAACATGATATTTATAGTTCTGACAACATAACTGAAAATACCTACCAACCTCTAAATACATAGAACTGCCAGTGACTTGCAATAACTAACAATGGACTTTTGTCACTATTAACCTAGGACCCATAATAAAACATAAAACACAAATAACTTCCTAGAATACACTAGCAAAGGTCACTAGTTTCCTATCAGACCCAAACTAGGACGTAATGGAAGGCTCTAATATCAGCTGATGTGAATCTTTAAGAGAAACACCCCCCCAAAAGCTAACTCATGAGGTTGGATCTCACAATCTCTCATTATTCCAATCTGGGAATTACAATTGTATCGCAAGAACAATTAAGACTTGCTTGTTCTAGAATGCCAATGTTATGTAAATAATAGTAAAAGAATGAGGGTTAGTTAGTCAAGAGTATGTTAGTTGATTGAGAGTTTGTTTAGGGGATTCTATGGTAATATGTATGGTATATAAATAAGAAGATAGGGCCAGAATCTGTATGCTAAGATGATGATGATGAACCTAATGAGTTGGATCTCTTTTCTCTATGTCACCCCCCCCCCCCCCTCTAGCCTATCTATCTTCTTTCTCTCCCTTCCCTCTCTATATCCCCTGTTTTCCTCTCTTCTTCCCTCTTCCTATCTTTATTCAACATCAGCCACCAACTAAGCATATAAGATCATCTGCAATTCAAACAATAAAAAATATTAAGAGGACCAAAAAAGTGAGAGAAGCCAAAACATGAACATAACATCCCACTTGTGATGCTTAAGTAGCAAGAACACTGGGGACATCTCAGAGGAATGAAAGTAGCAAAATTGCACTTGGAAACAGAAGAAAATTCAGGAAAAAATATAAAGAAAAGGGCATACTAAGTTGTCAACTTATGACCATCCTATGCACTACTTGCTTAATCTTCAATGAACCCAAGAGAAATGGCTGGGAAGATAGCCATAACCAGCTTCAAGACTATCCTTATTTGGCAAGTAATGATCTGTCATAAGTCTGCTTTGCGAAGCAGAATATTACAGATATGCAGCAAGAGACATAAGACTTGGTACTCTATCCACCAAAATATATGCAAATTCTACCATAACAACAAAACACTTTGACCACAAAAATGTTTCCATAAGTCATACCAGACCAACTAACTGAAACAACTTTGTTGAAAACATAGAAGCTGAGAAAGAAATAAAATGGAAGGACTTACTGTGACAGCAGGGCAGAATCCTGAGCTTCTCTCCAACACAATAGTCTTCAAGGCATATTGCACACGTCATTGATGTGCAATTATCCTCTAAAACAGCAGTAAATATCAAACTAGGCATTGCTTTCACCAGGCGACTACTCATCCCATGAAACTCACGAACACGAGAAGACTGAGGCCTTTCTCTCCGAATGCGATGCCTCCGGACAAAGAAACAAGTAGCCAAAACTGCTGACATTGCTAGTAGGGAAATGAATGAAATTGCCATGATAGACCATGCTGAGTTTTCAAAACTTGGAATTAGCCACACTTCAATGTTAGTCAGCCCAGCATATCTTTTCAGTGTTTCACCTGAGGCTTTAGTTACAAATACTGCATGTATTTTTATACCTCCTGAATTTCCTGCCACTGAGTTCCAAAGAAAATTAAAATTCTAAAGTATGAAAAGAAACTAGAGTATAACGAAATTTCAACTTTGGGAAGAACATGAAACCACACAATGCCAAAATGAGGGAATTGGTCATTACTTGAAACTAAGATGCCATCATCTTCATTGTCATAGACAATTGCTGCTTTAAAGCCAGCCTTCTGTGCTCTTCTGACTTTCTCTTCAAAGCTACAGCCCCCTCTAATTATCAAAACAAAAGGTGAACTTGTATTTGAAAGCGGTTCAACTTTATTTGTCAGTTCTGTACAAGCATCAACCGGCTCTGCTATATACAAGATCCCACATTCTCCAGAACCTTTCATCGCTGGAGCTGAAATCAAAATGTCTTTCATGTCAAGAGATAGAAAGATGGATGGATATATATATATATATATAGAGAGAGAGAGAGAGAGAGAGATTTAATGACACCACATACAAAACAACGTATTGACTTTGTTCTCCATTTGCTTCCCAAGAAGCACAAACAAGAAGATAGCACTAGCTTTGTGACGACGTGCATATGATTTAAACAAGTTTCATCACAAAAGGTAGTTTCTTACATCAATATGCACAAAAGCATGGTTATGTTTCCTCATTTTTTCTTACTTCTCCCGCTCGTTCCACAAGTCAACTTACTATTTTTTTTCTTTTCAGATGAGATCCTAAATTTAATACATAAAAGCTTCGGCTGAAAATGTTTTCCAGCTATAAAGCTGAACTAAAGTCCAACTTATGCTCAAATTTCAAAATCTCAAGACAACAGGAACCAAACTAGAATCAGCTTCAACAACATCGAGTTTACTAGAAAGCATCCATACTCCTAGCTCATCTGAATTCCCAATCCCAAAGAGAATGCCAAGTAGAAAAGGTTTCAAATAAAAAAAAAAATCCAACAAACTTACCAAAATTAGCTTCAATATCGTCGAAGGATAGAGTGACGTTGTTCCCAATCAGCACCACCTTGGCCACCGCCATATAGCATGAAGCCGTCACACAGAAAAATAAAAACCCAAGAAGATTCACCGTCCCCATCAAATCAAGCGTTTGAACTTCAAAAAAGCAAAAATTGTTCGGTAAATCTCATCCAAAGAAGAGGCGGAGGAAGATGGGATTATTTGCTCCTTAGGGTTTAGCAAAAGAAAATACTAAAGAATGGATACATCCGCTTCCATATCTCAAGAAGAATCAAATGGATCTTCAATTCAGTAATGGTATTGCCTGCTACCTGGATCAAATTGATTGCTCTCTTGACATAGAAAGGAAGATTTTAAAAGAAAAAAACGAATAAGGTTTTTGCAGATAATAATGTTTGTTATTCGAGTGGTTATTACGGCGCACAGTATTGGTCAGAAAAACCAAGAATATCACTATAATAATGGGCAATTATTGTTTCAATTTCAAAGCTCCTGGAAGGAAAAACAAAAGGGAAAAACCATTATTTATATATAAATTTTTAACATGGATAAATGAATGTGACGCCGCCAAACGGACTTGTTTAGTCTAAATTGGTCACTGAAAGGGAAATTAATCAAAAAATAATGATTAATAATCAATTAATCAACCAATAATTAATAGTTAAGAGAGAAACGAGATAAAGTTGATTAATTGATGCAAGTTGGCCCACTCGGATATGAGAAATTATTACATGAACGGGTTCACCACGCCATTTATGCATTATCCAATAACACAAATGAGGGAAAGGAAGAGAAATTAAACATTTACGATTTAATGAGAGTAATGTGATATGATTTTATTGGGTAGTACACGGTTGGAGGATGAAGCTATGACTTGTTCTGTTCTTATCTGAAACAATGCTTTGAAAAAATTAAGGACAAGTTGAGAATTATAAACGGAACAAACACCGTTAAATGATAGGGGAACAATCTAGAGGATTGTAGTTAGTCTTTTTGAAGTTTTTCATCGATTTCTTAAAAAAAAAAAAAAAGGTGTTCAGTGTATAAATCAATATTTGTCATAATTTATTATTGTACCAAAATCACGATTTTATCAATAGGAGTTGGTCTAAATGGTAAGCGATTTGGTTCCGTTTAAGTAAGGTTTCGGGTTCGAGCTTTGTGTATGCAGAAAATTCTTATCAGGAGACTTTTCCACCATAGCCAGGTGCGCGATACGGGTCGGATCTGCATGTAGTCAGGACAAAGCTTCGGTAAACCGGGTGGGCAATAAAAAAAAAATCACGATTTTATGGTACTCATTTTTTTACCAGTAATTTGTTACTCATAATTTATTGTAACGTAAAGTTTGTATTAAATTTATAACAAGAAAAAAAGTTTGTATTGAAAATATATAATCTAGAAATCTAGTGAAAATTTTATTTGTATTTGTATATATTGTTTGCGTAATATAATTAAAATTTTTTATTGTGAATAATACTCCCCCGACCCTAAATATAAGATATAGTTGATTTTTTTAAAGGAGATTAAGGAAAATAAATAAGTTATTTAATTATATAATATGTTATGTATCATTTGATTATATATCAATTTATAAGTTAAACAAAATATTTTAGAGAAAAAAATGATAAATATAATTATTTTAAAGTAATTTTATTAAATTTTTTAGTATCTCTAAAAAAATTAACTACATCGTATATTTAAGACCGAATGAATATATTTTTCTGACTCATCTTCTCTCATATACGCACACAGGTTTAAAAAGAGTTTACTATCAAAATAGGCCATCGCCCATTGGATTACTTCCACTTCACCAACAACTGAAATTATTTTTTTCAAGCGAATGACACCGCGGTTATCACTTATCAACAAATAATAGCAGCTTTAAAAAATGATAAATTTGAGTATGTCCGTTTTTTCCTGAGTTAGAATGTCAAATATTTTTTAGCTACGGGTTCAAAATATACATGTGATATAGAAATAATTAAACTATATTTTTATGAAACACCAGTGATGGTTAAAAAAATATCAACGTCTTAATGATAATTTTAATTTAACTTTTAAAACATTTATTTTTTTTTTCAAAATTTTTTAAAATGATTAGGACCGGATATAATTTAAGTAGAATATTCTTAAGTTTGATCCTTTAACAAAGGATATGAGGATATGGTTTAAGACATACTCCCTCCAATCCAAAATATAAGACGAGGTTAACTAATTCACATAAATATAAGAATGTTAGTTAAATAATTTGATGTGTCTTAAATTATTAAAATTGAGTATCTATTTTACCCTTATTAAATAATGTAATTTTTAAATACTCTACATTTATTATCTGTCACCTCCTTCCACTCCAACCAGGGATAAAAGTGCAGAAAACAATAATTAATTATCCTATTAACCTTTTATATTTTAGACTAAAATTTTTTCCTACAAGACTTCTTATATTTTGTACTGTAGTTTTTAAAGGGTCAACAGAATCAGCGTCTTATTTAGTACTCGTGCTATGTTTCTTTTTTTCTTCCCTCCTTTTTTTCTTCGCTCAAGCTTACTCACAAGTCAACTCAATTTGGCCAAAGTGCTTAATTATGCAGCACAGTAAGAAAAAAAAGGAGGGGAAAACCATTGTAATAAATATTCCCTCCGGTCCTAATTATAAGATAAAGTTAACCTTTTTAAAGAAATTAAGGAAATTAATTAAATTACTTTAGAGTATTTTTATTTTTATTTTTTTCAAACTAATTAGTTTGACTAATAAATTAATATATAATCTAAGAATACATATCATATAATATAATTAAGTAACTTATTTACCTTCCTTAATTTCTTCAAAAAAAAAAAAGTCAACTTTATCTTATAATTAGGACCGGAGATAATAATAATCAACATAGATAGTTAAATCCCTAGAACGTCTTAGCATAACTAAACCCATATTGATTGCAATAAGTACCTAAATACATCAATAAAATGCACAATTTTTCTGGACTACACACAAATTTTGAAACTGCATCCAATGATATCTACCTCATACCAAGAACTATTTTTTTAATCCTAAAGCAGAGCAAGATGTAATTATTATGTCAATGAAATGTTAATTTAATCTTCTTTATCTTCTGGTTTATACTCTTTGCTTTTAGCCTCTAAGGCAGAGCTGCTAGCATGATCAACCTGGTCTTCTCTTGGTACCTTCTGGTGCTCATCATCTCCATTACAAAAGATCAGAACAAGCGTCAATATTGCAATAACAGCAATAAAGACATACAAGATTCTAAGGGCTGGAGATTTTTTCAGCACACGCAAGAGCGATGGGCCACCGAGTGTATTCTGTGCTGTTCTTCCTTCCCTGTATCCTTCTAGGAATTTACTGATTTGAGTTGCCTGATCCACCTCATCAATGCTTTCTGAACCAATAACCTGAATATCATAAAAAAACTGTATTGGCTTCCCTCTTGAGGGAATTTTAATGCAAAATGAAAAAAAACCAGCCAGCAGATGTTAAACATAGAAGCAATTCATGTGCTTGTGTACCGTGAGAAGGAAGTTAGATAGTGGAAACAACACAAAGGAATCAAATGATCCAATGCATTAATTAAGGGCTATAAAATATCTGAATATTCCACTAGGGAAAAGGACATATTGACAGTATACAACAAAAAAACCATAATAAGATCGACTTTGTAATTTAATTTCTTTATTAAAGGGGATCTTATATTAAGGATAGGAGAGAGCATCATACTGTGAATTATAAAGAAGTTTCATTACATGTCTTTAGCCTTTTGGATTCCCCCTTTCTGATTTAGAAACTAGAGAATCACTTCGTTCAAGTTTTTAAGTCAGTAAACACTGCAGCGCCTGTTTAGTTTAATTACATATCTTGAGGACCAAGTTACCAACCCATCATGAGACTGACGATGAAAAAACTTGAAACTAGCCAATAACATTATGGAGGCATATGGTACTCCAACATTAAGCAAGACATCCCAGATCATCTATTCCCATATTTGGGATACGAGGGTCACAGGACATCTATTAACATATTGGCACACCAAATACCAAATACTCTAGAGTGGATCTTATAGTAAGGACCAGAGGGAGTATATAATCAAAGAAACTGTGCGTACAATAAAATGGCATTCTGTCTTTGTTATCTTCTTAGATAAAGACATGCATATGATAAGGAGTATCAGAGCAAGATAAAAATGTAAACTTGAGATTACACCTCTAAGCAAAACAAATGGAAACTGATTATCATATTGTGAGATTAAAATAAAGCGAACTTGACGTAATAGAAACTCTTTCAAGGTAGAAAACTTACAGATAGGTACTCATCACTTCCATCCCAAACAACCATGTTTGGCAACTTGTTGAGGTTGAATTTTTCAGCAAAATCTTCCAACCGTTTAACACCAACATGACCGAATATTAAATCACGATTTTATCAATAGGAGTTGGTCCAAATGGTAAGTGGTTTGGTTCCGCTTAAGTAAGGTCTCGGGTTCGAGCCTTGTGTATGCAGAAAATTCCCATTAGGAGACTCTCCTACCATAGCCAGGTGCGCGACGCGGGTTGAATCCGGATGTAGTCAGGGCAAAACTCCGGTGAACCGGGTGGGCAACAAAAAAAAATCATGATTTTATGGTACTCATTGTTTTACCAGTAATTTGTTACTCATAATTTATTGTAACCTAAAGTTTGTATTAAATTTATACCAAGAAAAAAAGTTTGTATTGAAATTATATAATCTAGAAATCTAGTGAAAATTTTATTTGTATTTGTATATATTGTTTGCCTAATATAATTAAAATTTTTATTGTGAATAATACTCTCTCTAGCTCTAAATATAATATAGGGTTAACTTTTTTAAAGGAGATTAAGAAAGGTAAATTAGTTATTTAATTATATAATATATTATGTATCATTTGATTATATATCAATTTATAAGTTAAGCAAAATATTTTACAGAAAAAACGATAAATATAAATATTTTAAAGTAATTTCATTAAATCTTTTAGTATCTTTAAAAAATTAACTATGTTGTATATTTAAGGCCGAATGAATATATTTTTCTGACTCGTCTTCTCTCATATACGCACACAGATTTAAAAAGAGTTTACTATCAAAATAAGCCATCGCCCATTGGATTACTTCCACTTCACCAACAACTGAAATTATTTTTTTCAAGTGAATGACACCGCCGTTATCACTTATCAACAAATAATAGCAGCTTTAAAAAATGATAAATTTGAGTATGTCCGTTTTTTCCTGAGTTAGAATGTCAAATATTTTTTAGCTACGGGTTCAAAATATACATGTGATATAGAAATAATTAAACTATATTTTTATGAAACAACAGTGATGGTTAAAAAAATATCAACGTCTTAATGATAATTTTAATTTAACTTTTAAAACATTTATTTATTTTTCAAAATTTTTTAAAATGATTATGACCGGATATAATTTAAGTAGAATATTCTTAAGTTTTACCCTTTAACAAAGGATATGAGGATATGGTTTAAGACATACTCCCTCCAATTCAAAATATAAGCCGAGGTTAACTGATTAAGATAAATATAAGAATGTTAGTTAAATAATTTGATGTGTCTTAAATTGTTAAAATTGAGTATATATTTTATCCTTATTAAATAATGTAATTTTTAAATACTCTACATTTATTATCTGTCACCTCCTTCCACTCCAACCAGGGATAAAAGTGCAGAAAACAATAATTAATTATCCTATTAACCTTTTATATTTTAGACTAAAATTTTTTCCTACAAGACTTCTTATATTTTGTACTGTAGTTTTTAAAGGGTCAACAGAATCAGCGTCTTATTTAGTACTCGTGCTATGTTTCTTTTTTTCTTCCCTCCTTTTTTTCTTCGCTCAAGCTTACTCACAAGTCAACTCAATTTGGCCAAAGTGCTTAATTATGCAGCACAGTACAAAAAAAAAAAGTAGGGGAAAAACCATTGTAATAAATAATAATCAGCATTGATAGTTAAAATCCCTAGAACATCTTAGCATAACTAAACCCATATTGATTGCAATAAGTACCTAAATACACTAATAAAATGCACAATTTTTCTGGACTACACACAAATTTTGAAACTGCATCCAATGATATCTACCTCATACCAAGAACTATTTTTTTAATCCTAAAGCAGAGCAAGATGTAATTATTATGTCAATGAAATGTTAATTTAATCTTCTTTATCTTCTGGTTTATACTCTTTGCTTTTAGCCTCTAAGGCAGAGCTGCTAGCATGATCAACCTGGTCTTCTCTTGGTACCTTCTGGTGCTCATCATCTCCATTACAAAAGATCAGAACAAGCGTCAATATTGCAATAACAGCAATAAAGACATACAAGATTCTAAGGGCTGGAGATTTTTTCAGCACACGCAAGAGCGATGGGCCACCGAGTGTATTCTGTGCTGTTCTTCCTTCCCGGTATCCTTCTAGGAATTTACTGATTTGAGTTGCCTGATCCACCTCATCAATGCTTTCTGAACCAATAACCTGAATATCATAAAAAAACTGTATTGGCTTCCCTCTTGAGGGAATTTTAATGCAAAATGAAAAAAAACCAGCCAGCAGATGTTAAACATAGAAGCAATTCATGTGCTTGTGTACCGTGAGAAGGAAGTTAGATAGTGGAAACAACACAAAGGAATCAAATGATCCAATGCATTAATTAAGGGCTATAAAATATCTGAATATTCCACTAGGGAAAAGGACATATTGACAGTATACAACAAAAAAACCATAATAAGATCGACTTTGTAATTTAATTTCTTTATTAAAGGGGATCTTATATTAAGGATAGGAGAGAGCATCATACTGCGAATTATAAAGAAGTTTTATTACATGTCTTTAGCCTTTTGGATTCCCCCTTTCTGATTTAGAAACTAGAGAATCACTTCATTCAAGTTTTTAAGTCAGTAAACACTGCAGCGCCTGTTTAGTTTAATTACATATCTTGAGGACCAAGTTACCAACCCATCATGAGACTGACGATGAAAAAACCTGAAACTAGCCAATAACATTATGGAGGCATATGGTACTCCAACATTAAGCAAGACATCCCAGATCATCTATTCCCATATTTGGGATACGAGGGTCACAGGACATCTATTAACATATTGGCACACCAAATACCAAATACTCTAGAGTGGATCTTATAGTAAGGACCAGAGGGAGTATATAATCAAAGAAACTGTGCGTACAATAATATGGCATTCTGTCTTTGTTATCTTCTTAGATAAAGACATGCATATGATAAGGAGTATCAGAGCAAGATAAAAATGTAAACTTGAGATTACACCTCTAAGCAAAACAAATGGAAACTGATTATCATATTGTGAGATTAAAATAAAGCGAACTTGACGTAATAGAAACTCTTTCAAGGTAGAAAACTTACAGATAGGTACTCATCACTTCCATCCCAAACAACCATGTTTGGCAACTTGTTGAGGTTGAATTTTTCAGCAAAATCTTCCAACCGTTTAACACCAACATGACCGAATATTAAATCACGATTTGTAGATGCAGCAGCCTTCAATAGTTTAATGAATTCCTTTGATCTTTCTTCATCCTCGTCCTCAAAGATTGTCAAGACAATTTTCCTCCCATCACTTTCCATCAACTTTAGTGTGTCAAAGGATACAGGTGCCACTAAAGGAATCAGGTTTTGTTTCACAAAATCTTCCACTATCTTCTCTGATTTTTGAG
This sequence comes from Inga leiocalycina, assembly GCA_963242795.1. NCBI lineage: Eukaryota > Viridiplantae > Streptophyta > Magnoliopsida > Fabales > Fabaceae > Inga > Inga leiocalycina. Next base: position 78,527,215 of record OY725322.1, read on the forward strand.
ACAAGAACATTACCAAGAAAATTTAAAATGATGTATCAAAGTTGAGGTATTTAAAATTGAGGATATTCAGAATCTCTTATTGATGTAAAATACGTCCAGTACATAGAGAAATATATAGGAATATGTGACAGTAGTAAACCCTAGTATCTAGCCGAAAATAATGGATCTACAAAACAGAAAAATAACAAACTCCTAAATCTGAGATCTTAACCTATATCTAAGATATTATCCTAGATTAGATCAGATATTTATTTTAATTAACTTAATGGGCTGAGGCCCAAGTCGCTAACCAACACTCCCCCTCAAGCTGGTGAGTAGACATCTATCATTTCCAGCTTGCCTACTAACTCATCAAATAGCTTCTTGTCTAGAGGTTTGGTGAGAAAGTCAGCAACTTGTTCATGAGACCTTATGAGTCAACAATTCCTTCTTCAATTTTTTCTCTAATGAAGTGCTTGTCAATTTCAATGTGTTTTGTCCTGTCATGTTGAACTAGATTTGTTGCTATTGCTGCTTTGCTGTCACACCATGTCTGGACTGGAACTTGTAGCTTCAATTTTAGCTCCTTAAAAAGAAGTATAAGCCATATTCCTTCAAAAATGCCAAGAGATAGTGCTCTATACTCTGCTTCAGCACTGCAACGTGACGATACTGGCTGCTTTTTGCTTTTCCATGTCACTAAGTTACCCCATACAAGAGTGAGATAACCAGTTTGGGATCTTCTGTCATGTACCGATCTGGCCCAATCAGCATCTGTGTAGAGATCTATTCCTCGTGAGTTATTTTTCTTGAAGAAAAGTCCCTTGCCTGGTCTTGTCTTCAGATACCTCAGAATTTCATAAACCGCTTCCATATGTTCCTCCTGAGGATTGCTTGAAAATTGACTTACTACACTCACGGGATATGAAATGTCTGGTCTTGTGTTAGTGAGATAGATTAACTTTCCCACTAACCGTTGATATCCTTTCTTGTTCACCGGCATACCATTGTCCTTGAATTCTAAATTTGTTGAAGTATTCATGGGAGTCCCAGAAGGACTTGGCCCAAGCATTCCTGTTTCCTTCAGAAGGTCTAAGGTGTACCTTCTTTGTGAGACTACTATTCCTTCTTTAGATTGAGCCACTTCTATTCCTAGGAAATATCGTAGTTTCCCCAAGTCTTTAACTTCAAATTCTTGTGCAAGTGACTTTTTCAGCCTTGTTATACCTTCTTGATCATCACCTGTCACAATAATATCATCTACATATACAATTAGCACCATTATCTTATTGTTAAAGTGCTTTACAAACAATGTATGGTCAGTTTGACATTGAACAAGTCCAAGTTTCTTCACACAGCTTGTAAACCATTCAAACCATGCCCGAGGCGATTGTTTCAGGCCGTATAGAGACTTGTATAGTCTACATGCGACATTTGGAGTATTAGGTTGTTTCACTCCCTCAGGAACAGCCATATATACTTCTTCCTTGAGATCCCCATTCAGAAATGCGTTTTTCACATCCAACTGATGTAATGGCCAATCTAAGTTGGCTGCAATAGATAATAACACTTTGATGGTATTTAACTTTGCAACCGGTGAGAATGTTTCTTCATAATCAATTCCCTCAGTTTGGGTGAATCCTCAAGCTACTAATCTGGCTTTGTACTTATTTAAGCTTCCATCCGGGTTGTACTTCTTAGTAAATACCCACTTTGAGCTTACCACGGTCTTCCCTTCAGGCAGTTTCACCAATTTCCAGGTTCCATTTTTCTCAAGAGCCTTGAGTTCTTCATCTATTGCTGCCTTCCAACCAGAATGAACTACAGCTTCTTGATATGTAGTTGGTAATTTTTCACTGTCTAGATTAGTAATAAAGGCTTTATAAGTGGTAGATAGGTTGTTGTATGATACAAACCTCTGAATTGGGTGTTGAGTGCATGTGCGCACCCCTTTTCTGACAGCAATAGGCCAGCCTAGATCATCAGACACTGAGTTAGAGTTGGATTCTTAGATCTGCCTTGGAACATTTGAGGTTATATTTGTTTCTCCAACTTGCGGTTCTGATTCTGTCATCTCCTGGGCGTTGGCATCAGCTTCGGGTTCAGTCACTCTTGGATTGATTCTGGGTTGCGAAGTTGGAGGTTCAGGTTGGCTGATATGTTGTTCAGTTTCAGTGGTGTCAGGGTCCAGACTATTAAGGTTGGTTTCAGGTTCTTGTAGGTTTGGATTTTCAGGTTCTTGTAGGTCTGGATAGGTACCTAATGGGTTAGGAATGACAGTGGTAGGTTCAGGTTGTGAAGTTTGGTATAGGAACTCCAACTCCAATTCCCTATTACTCTCCCCCTGAATTCGAGTTTTCTAGTAGTAGGGACTGGTTTCGTCAAAGGTAACATCCATAGAGACAAATATTTTTTTCAGAGTGGGTGAGTAACATTTGTAACCTTTTTGCTGTGATGAATAGCCTAGAAAAATGCATTTAAATGCCCTAGGGTCAAGTTTCCCTCCATGATAGTTATGAACATAAGCTACACAACCAAAGACTTTCTGTGGTATGGATGACATTAGGTGTGTGTTAGGATATGTTTGGGAGAATGTGTGAACTGGAGTATTGTAATTCAATGTTTTAGATGGTAGTTTATTGGCAAGATAGTTGGCAATAAGAATAGCTTCCCCCCAAAGGAATGAAGGTACATTGTGTGTTATCATAAGGGCCAGAGCAATTTCTAAAAGCTGTCTATCTTTTCATTCAGCAATACCGTTTTGCTGGGGTGTGTAAACACAGCTGGTTTGGTGAATTATCCCTTTGTCATTTAGATATTGTGTGAATTGAGAACTAAGATACTCTTTCCCATTGTCACTTCTTAGGACTTGTATGGATGTTTGGAACTGGGTTTTGACCATTTGATGGAAGTGTGTAAAAATAGAAAATAGGTCGGATTTGTCTTTCATGAGGTATAGCTAGATTACACGTGTGTGGTCATCAATGAATGTTGCAAACCATCGGGCTTTAGATAGTGTACGAATTCGAGAAGGGCCCCATATATCACTATGAACTAGGAAAAATGGGTGAGAAGGCTTATATTTTTGTGGTTGATAGGAATTTCGTGTATGCTTTGCAAGTTGACAAGTATCACAAGAGAATGGAATATCCTTTTTATTCATGAAATTTGGAAACAATTTCAACAAATAGTCAATACTTGGATGTCCTAATCTACAATGCAGCAACATTTATTCTTTATTTTGAGTAGAACTACTTGCATTGTAAATAGCCTTCTTGCCTTGACTTAGGTGTTCTGCCTTCCTGCTTTTTTCTGAAGGAGCATCAAGATAATATAACCCCTCATGTTCCGTAGCTTTTCCAATCCTCCTCTTCGAACCCAGTTCCTGAAAAATACAATAGGCAGCAGACATATTAACTTCACACTGACTGTCTTTAGTAACCTTTGTGACTGATAACAGGTTACACTTAAGGCCAGGTGCATAAAGTACATCAAAAAGAGTTATTTCTGGTGTGACAATCACTATCCCTGTACCTAGAGCCTTTGTAGTATTTCCATCAGCTATTTTAATACTTATTCCACTACAGGGTTGAATTTCACTAAACAGTGATATGTCATCGGTCATGTGGTCTGTAGCTCCTGAATCTACAATCCAAGACTTAGGTCTCAGCAGTCTAGCCTTTAAAGCTTGAGAATATTTACCTGTTTGGGCCAAATTTCCCATATTTACCGTTTTCTCAGGGAGAATGCCACCACCATTGATCTTCTCTAATATCTTCCTTAAGCTCTCAACATCTGCGGCACTTATATTGCTGGGTTCTGGACCCATCTGTTCTTCTGGAGTTGCAGAATAGCCTTTAGCATTTGGCCGAGTTTGACCAAGACCATTTGGGGGTTTTCCATGGAGTTTCCAGCAAATATCTCTGGTATGACCACTTCGATTGCAATGATCACACCATCCTTTGCCTTGTCGTTTGCCACGTCCTACTGAACCTTGGTTTCTGACCATTAATCCAAAGGATTCTGTGTTAACATGGCCTCATTGAGTTAAGGATATTCGGCTTTCCTCAAATTTCACCATATTCAGTACCTCTCGCAGCATTGGTAGTGGTTTGGTTGCCATTATTCTTCCACAAACATCTTCAAATTTGGGATGTAAACCCAGTAGAAATTCGTAAGTACACTCCTGATCTAGACGTTTTCTGTATAGTGTCTGATCTACTGCACATACCAAGTCTAGTGTGTCATAGAGATCTACTTGTTGCCAAATCTTCTTCAAGGTTGAGCGGTAAGAAATTACTCGTTGATCACCTTGCTTTAGATCCTTGATCATCTCTTTGAGGTGCAATAGTGCAGCTGTATTTTCTACTGCAAAGTATGATTTGCGTGCATTGTTCCATATTTCTTTCGCGGTGGTTGCAAGTAGGTATTCTTCATTGATATCCAGATTCATGGAATTAATAAGCCATGATATGACCATGGAATTTTCAGCATACCAGGTATCAAACTTAGGATCATTGGCCGGTGGTTGAGTGGCCTCTCCTGTGAGATATTTTTCTTTTCCTTTTCCCCTGATGAAGATCAGAACACTCTGGGACCATTGTAGGTAATTATCCCCATTTAATTTATGCCCGACAATGGACAGAGGAGTACTATCACCTGCTAGGTTATGAAGACTCGAATTCGGCCTAGGGTTTGTCGCATCAAAATGTGTGTCCTCATGCGACTGTGAGGTGGTAGCATTGGCGCTACCTTGGAAAGCACTATTTGTGCCGAATTGAATAGGATTCTGAGTCATAGCTCTGATATCATGAGGATATTCAGAATCTCTTATTGATGTAAAATACGTCCAGTACATAGAGAAATATATAGGAATATGTGACAGTAGTAAACCCTAGTATCTAGCCGAAAATAATGGATCTACAAAACAGAAAAATAACAAACTCCTAAATCCGAGATCTTAACCTATATCTAAGATATTATCCTAGATTAGATCAGATATTTATTTTAATTAACTTAATGGGCTGAGGCCCAAGTCGCTAACCAACAAAAATATTAAAATTGAAGGTCGCAACATGCAATGTGATGGTATATATTAGAACATGTTGATAAACTCACAACGCCATGTCGGTTTCTACAAAAGCAGCAAAATATTTCAAATATATATAATACATTGGGATATTGACTTCATCATTCAGATATTGTTTGGAAGTAGATATGAACCATCATCACTCATAGAAGTAGGAATAATTGAAGCATAATTCTTGGGATTTAACACTCTGCTGCTCTTTTACTCCTATCTTTTGAAGGATTTTATTTATCTTTATTTTCAGTCTATAAGTGGAACTTAATGACATCCTTTCTAGAAAAAACAAATATAAGGAACAGATTATTCAACATATCATAAACAGAGAAACAGATGCCTAAGAGAGAAGAGAGGTTTCAAGGAAGTGATACTTAACATCTAAATAAAACAAATTAAGATCTGCGTATAAACTAACCTTCAAAGGGACCATATAAAGTGTTCCACTCATTGTATTCCTGATTAATGGAAACCAAAGCAGGAACCTTATCAAAATGATATGATCCCATGACATCCTCTGAGAAATCCTTTGCCACGGAAAACCATGAATTTTTCTTGTACTTTATGGCCGAGTTTTCTATCATAGAACTACTCAACCCAAAACCTATAAATATGGGGAATAAAGTGCCGGCTGCTTCAACGAAGTTATTAACAGCAGAATCTGAATCAAGAATGGTAACATCTGGAGCAGCAAACTTCTTTAGATAACGAACTAGTAGATCAGCTTTCCTTGGTCCATGATAGTCTGTGGGTACACCATGTATAAACAGCATAAGGGAAGGATAAGCACTACATCACAGAATAAAAGTCTAGCATAAGTTCATCTCCAGTAAGGAAAGAATAAGATTCTAAACCAATTCCCTTGAAAAATAAATTTTAATTTCAAAAAATGGTAAAATAAATGAGGGCCAGAACAAAGAGAGAAACATGACAGACATTTCACATTTCAATGGAAACTGGAGTGGGAAAACAACATTAGGACACTTGGAAATAAATATAGTTTCAACAAGCAATATACAGGGCAAAAGAAACATACTTCACATCATATTTTCTTGCAAGACGGCTATACTTGTCTGCATCCACTTTTGCTATGACAATGGGTTCCTTTAAAGCTGCAAGTGCAGGTGCAGCTGCATCTAACTGAAAAGTAACAAATAAGATATTTCATCCTACTCACTTGAAATGAAACATAAATGGAAAATCAGGCATGTTTAAAGAAGAGAAGTCACACATGAATTAGCTGTGTTATATTACAGCTCTAATACCCTATGCAGAAAACTCTTGATCTATGAAATGACGTTAAGCTTATCAAGTTATCAAGGCATTGATCAAATTTAACAATTTGGCACCTTGTGTCTAGCATTTATAATGAATATTATACATGGATGTTTAATTTTGTTCTGTTATCATCTTCTCAGGAAATACAAAGAAGAAAAAGTACACTTCAGCATGGCTCAAGCCAATGGTATTGTTTTGTTTTTCTTCTTTTTATTAAATTTAACAAGGGAAGGCATTCCATTGTGGTTGATGGGGTTAATGCCATGGTCCTTGGAATGCCAATTTTTTTTGGTATTAATTAAAGGGTTAATGAGACCGTATCCCTCCTTAAATTGTCTTATTTAGCACAAAGTGAAAAGAGGACATAATTTTTAATACCTTCCCCAAATTTTCCGTTTATCCTTTTTTCTCTTTTTTGCCAGAAATTTTCCGTTTATCAATATGTAAAAAAAACGGTAATTGGTGATAAAATAGAAGACCATGATGACCAGCCACTTGGACCACCTCACCTCTTGTTTCAATACCGTCTACGCATCAACCTTAATATAGTTTATCAAATTAAATATTTCCAAGCATGGATACTGCAATTCCTAACATGCATTACAAAAAGCATAAACTAACCTTAATAAGACATTTTTCAGGTGGTCAAATTGAAGCAACTAGCTAACAACATGCGCAAAAACCCATAAATCCCACATTTTGAATTGAGGCGGAAAAAAAGCTCTTCCTAATGAGTCAGGTTGAATAAAAACTTCAGTAAGCGTTCTCAAACCCAAAGGTGAAGCATAAATGGTTAAAATACCGTCAAATGCCTTTACATTATCCGCAGCAATTATTCAAAGTACGAATTAGAAAGTAAGGAGAGAAGGGTGAACCTCGGGAGAGAGACGCTGGCAGTGACCACACCATGGAGCGTAGAAATCGACCAAGATACGATCGAACGTCGATATGGCAGAATCGAAGTTGGATTCATCCAATTGCAACACCGTCCCGTCCACCGAGAAAGGCTGAAGTGAAGAAAACGATGAGGAATTTAAGAGCGACAAGGAAATCAAAAGAACTGCAAATGCTAGCGCATGCTTCATCGTTGATAGAAATTGCAATCAAAAGGTTTCTGAACGTTCTTTATCTCCTTGAATTGCCTCTCTTCGCTCGTTTAACTTCGCCGCCCAATTAAAGAAACCTTCCTTCTCTGTCGCCAGAAAAGAAAATGAGAAAAAGAAAAGAGAGTATCATCTTCTATATTAATATATTATTGATATTGATTATTGGAGTAGGATAATCATTTATGATTAATTAATTTTGAAAAGTATAATACAACGATTAAATATTATAATCTATCAATATGAGTTATTTTTTGTAAAAATAGTGACTTTAAATCTAATGTTGAATTGGAATAAGAGCACATTAATATTATTTTTATACATTTTTAATTTGATTATCTCTATTTGATAATTTAAAGTGTTTTCTAATAAAATTTAGATTGGGAATACATGTTTTAAAAAAAATGAATTTTTTTAATCATACAGTTTAAAGTTTAAAGGGAAAAAGATAAAAAACAAACTTTAAAATTGTAAATCTCAAATCAGGTTCATTACCAAGAATTGATAAGGGAATGACGAAATTTGATAAGTAATTTATAACTCATTTTTTGGAAAATACCTGATTTAAAATTCTGCAATTTCAAAATTCTTGTTTTTATCATTTTTCCAAGTTTAAACCCTTGCCTACACAACCTTTTGTGTAGAATGTAACAACTCAAATTTTTATTCACCAAAAATTATATTGTAATTAATTAAGAAATTTAATAAAATGGTGAATATTCATGAAATTTGGAACTTATGAATTTTGAAATATTCATATTCATGAGGAAATGGGCAAATTAATTCATAAAAGGAATTAAATTACAAAGGTGATAGTAAAATAATAATTTTGCCAATTTAGCCCAAGATTAATTATTTTCCAATTAATTGGAGTTAATTTCAATTAATTAAGAAAAATAAAAAAAATGTATAATTGAATTATTCTTGGTGGAATAAATCAAGAATTATAAAATTAAGGGGAATACATTAATTTCATGAGCACATGTCCAAAATGCTACAAGAAAAGAATAAGAATGACAATGGTAAGGTGGGTATGACATGAAGTATGAACATGATGATCATGGTAGGGTGATGTTAAGGGAGCAAATAAGTCAAATTATGAGGAAGTATGGCATAAAGTGAAGAGATATGGTGGAAGCATGGAGGGTGGCATGATGGAAGACATGTGTCACTATGTCAACCCTTGATGAAATCAATGGCTAGGAGGAAAGAAGAGGAATTCAATAAAACACCTTCTCTTCCCTCTCCATGCAACATTTAGTCCAACACTAGAGAGAGAGAGAGAGAGAGCTTGGATAGAACCTTGAAGAGCTCTCAAGTTCTAGAAAAAAGGAATAAGAAGAAGTTTAAAGTAAGTATGATTTCTTAAGAATTTTCTTGTGATTTTACGTAGAAACCTTCTCTAAACCTTTCTTCTTCATGGAATCCATCTTTGAAGACACATTTTGAGCTCAAGAAGAGAGAGAGGAGATGCCTAGAGAGAAAGGATTCAAGATATCAAGAGATAACCTCACAAACCTTAAATCTAAACTAATATGGTGTTATTGTTAAGGTTTGTGTTTGATTTTGGTGATTTTTGTTAAGTTTGTAAATTTGGAAATTCCTAATCCTAAGGGGTTATGCTACCCAAATTTCTTTGAATCATGGTTAAGATGTGTTTAAATAAGTTAATAAAGGATTAGAAGTGGAAAAGTACAAGTTTTGGAAGTTAAAACACAAAAACTCCATTTTTTCCCATTTCTTTGACCAATATTTCGGCCAAGACCAGATCTGAGGGAAGGAGCCCGATTTTCATAAAATAGATGGTTCCATTGGATTCAATGAGCAAAAATAGGTGGGGTTAAAGTTGGTCACTTTTTCGGAAAAGGCTGAAAAAACATAATTACGAAAACGCCACTAAGACTCTAAATAGAGGTTGTCAAGGGTATTTTCGTAATTTTATAGTGAATTGGGTGATTTCGAGGCCTGAAATGGATTCCTTGGGCGAAAATAAGTCAGGATAGCCCTAGTCAAAATTTTGGGAAAATGTGCCATCAGGGCGGGTATGGCGGGGCCGGACCGCGGTCCAGGGGGCATTTTGGTAAAATTTTACCATTGACTAATATAACCACAAGAAACACTATGAAAGTGTTTAAACTGTACATTTGACGTTTTAGAATCGAGTAGAGAGCTTGAGGGATTGGCACGCAAATCGAGGCACATTATTCGAGGATCAGGAATGGGCAATTAAGGTAGGCAACTTACCTCTTCTGCATGTACTTGATATTTTTTCCTGGTGTATTGATATATGTTATTACTTTGCTTGATTATGTGAAACATATATGAACAATTGAAGTTTTGTTCCTTCTTATGTTATGGTCATACGTATGTTGTTTGAAATACTGAGCACGCAGATATGTCATTGTGTGAGCATGAGTTATGTAATGCAAGCATGTCATGCATTAAGCACTTATCTTGCATGCATGTTGGTACTATTTTCCTACTGAGATTCCCCAGAATCTCACCCTCCCCTACCAACAATTTAGACGGGAGAAGACAGAAGATATGCTGAGAGCAATGAAGAGAATCGTACGAAGGGGATTACAGTGGTGGAGAGAAGACAGGAAGATGTCTCCGTTTCACCAGGATGGATTTAGACACCCACGTAGCGCTGTGAGGCTACGTTAATTGTAATTATCATATACGAACCCCTATGGGGAATTTCCGTAATCATGCACATAATGGGTGTGTTTGTTTTGGTGATTGGATAAGTAACTTATTTTTACTTAAACTTATGGAATCTTAAGATTGAAAAAAAGTTAGATTGAGTAAAATGACGAGTGTTTGGATTAGCGATTGGATAAGTAACTTAAAGTAACTTATGTAAAAGTGAATGATGTTTGGTTTGACTTTTGCATAAGTGATTTTTGTATTAATTAAGAGAAAAAATTTTAAAAATTATGAAAAATAAAAAAAATGAAGGAATAATTGTGAAAAAAGTCCTCATTGGCAACTTAATTGCCAATGGGACCTGGGAAGATATTCACACACGGAGGGATTTTTTCACAATTTTCTCAAAAATTAACTTTGAAAATTTGGTAATGATACAATTGTAATAAAATTATATCAAACTCTAATTTAAATCGGTACACTCCAAAATTCTTTTCTATTGTGCACCTTAAGTTTAAATCTTTAAAATTATATCAAACTCTAATTTAAATATTAAATCATAACTCATATTTTCACATAGCTCAAAATTTAACAAAATAAACTGATTAAAACATCAATAATACCTCCTTTAGTTTAAATAAATTATTTAAACTAAATTTAATGGGTAAAAACACTATATAGAAACTAATTTATGATATGTTTATAAAAAAAATTGATTATAAAATCATAAAACAACTAAATAATAAATCTAAACTGATTAAAATTAATTATTAATTATTCTCTATATTTCTACAGTCATATATTAACAAAACTCAAAACTTTCCTAAACTCTTATTCCAAATTATTCTCTAATTAGCAGAAGATTACTATCTAAAGAAAGAGAAAATTATTTAGAACATTTTTTATAAAAGAAGTTTTGTGATTATAAGTGATTTTGAGTACTTCATTGATCCCCAAAAATATGAAAATACTCATATCAATATTATTTTACACACACACGCACATAAATGCTATCCAAACGGTCTCATTTGTGCTGAAGCAAAAAAAAGCTTCATTTCGGTGCTTTGCTCAATCGATGACTTATACTTATTTTTACTTAAATTCCATCGGTTAAACAAACAGGCCTTCAGCGATTGTTACTGTTGAAGCCCAATCTATCCACTGTTTTCCTACGATTTGCCTCCCAATTGGTAAAACAAACACACACAATATCAATATATCTATGCTATTCATGTGTTACTTATTGAACTACATATTATTTTCCGTAAATACTCTGAAATAGGTGAAAATAAGATAACTGTGTGACATAGAAAGGTGTGAAGCCTCGTTTGAGCTATATACTCATATACATTATAGTTTGCACAATTAAATTTTTCCAGTCAAATTTTGCAATCTAAATAAGTTTTATTTTATTAAGTATATATATAGAAAAGGGGTCACATTTACTAGTCGAGTTTTTGGCACAAAAGTCTTAAACATTTAATTTATGCCAAAAATTTTTAAGACTTAAACTATTCCTCAAATTAAATGTTACAAAAATATTCTTAAATTAAATAAAATTTAAGTGTAATTTTCTTAAAAATAAATTAAATAATTTATTTTGCAATATTAATTTTTGTTACAAAAGTATTCCTCAGTTATGTAATTTTTTAAAAAGAAAATTACACTTAAAATTTTTAAAAATTTCAAGGTATTTTTCAAATGAAGCTTTTAATTTTTTTTCATATACCTTTTTTGGTAATGTTTTATTATATACGTGTGTGTGTCTTTAAATATGATGAAGAAGCTTACATGCACAAGGATTTCTCAAGTTAATATTATTATTAATATTATCAATCTTTTTAAAAAAATTTTACGTAAGAATACTTTTGAAACCTTGGAAACATTTGAAATATTTTGTTTTGTAACAATGATTTTATAATTTTCTCCATTAATAATGTTATCATATCAAAAGCGTAGGGCCCGTTGAGGCAAGTCGTTTTACTTTTAGCATAGAAGCTTAAAAATCTTGATTCAGCTTATTCCCCTATTGCCTTTAGGTTTAGTGCACATCTTTGATCTTCAAGGGTGTATTACTTTTGGTTCTAAATATAAAATGTAATTGACTTTTTTTAAAAAAATTAAGAAAATTAAATAAGTTACTTAATCATATCATATGTTATGTAAAATTAAATTATATATCAGTTTATAAATCAGATAATTTAATTTGAAAGAAAAGATAAATATAAGTGCTTTAAAGTAATTTAATTAGCTTATTTAATATCTCTAAAAAAATTAACTGAGTTTTATACCTAGGACTTCTGATAATATAAATTTTTATTTGTACTGCTCATTTAAATCCCTCAAATTTAATTTCTTGCACAACTCAATAGTCTAAATGAAAAATATAAGCTCCATGCATTTTTTTTTTAATATAAATGTGTGACTATATCATATTCAAACATTATTAAAGTCTAATTGTGGATTGCCCTCTTAAACACATTTGTTGTATTCACATAAACTTAAATTCGAGAACTGATGCTTAAACTTTATTCATATCTAAATATATCTAAAGAAATTAAATTGAATTATGTGAATGCTACATGCTCTTTTTCCACTAACACCAAACGGAAACCCACCTAATACAAAGTTGTATCTAAGTGGAAGAATACTCTCCTTCTTTAATCTTAATACACACTCTTTTGTCAATGTGAGGACTAAATCCCACCCTCCATGAGGGTGGAATCCAACCACAAAGCAACCACTCCTACAACAATTCATATGCTGATCAAGATGTTTGGTTGGTATAGTAAAGCAATCCCATGCAATGTTGATTATAACAACAACAACAAAGCCTTTATCCCATTAGGTGGGGTCAGCTACATGGATCGCACGATGCCATTGTGCTCTGTTGAAAATCATATTTTTTGGTATATTATTAATCAAAAGATCTCTCTCTATGACTTCATTAAGCATACGCTTCGACCTTCCGCGACCTCGTTTTACAGGACTCTATATGGCTTGATCCACCCTCCTTACCGGTGCATTCAACGATCTTCGTTGAATATGTCCAAACCACCTCAAACGACTTTCTACCATTTTTCCTTCAATAGAGGCCACTCCAACTTGTTCACGTATATGATTACTATGAATTTTGTTTTTTCTTGTATGACTACACATCCATCTCAACATCCTCATCTCGGCCACCCCCATTTTATGCTCATGTAATCCCTTTAAAGCCCAACACTCACTACCATAAAGCATTGCTGATCTTATAACAGTGCGATAGAACTTCCCTTTTATCTTATTAGGTACTTTCCGATCACAAATAACTCCAGTAGCTTTTCTCCATTTATACCATTCAGCTTGAATTCTGTGATTGGCATCACCATCAATTTCACCATCTTATTATATAAATCAGGTAATCTCTATTACATAAGGTTGTTCGTATAATCCGATTTCAAGTTTACATAAAGTAACATATGGATAGTTACACCCATTATGAATCAATATTTAGGCATTTATACCCTTCATTTTTTGCCTTAATAGAGTTAAAAAAATATTATTTCACATTTATTTTTATTTTTTTAGATAAAATATAAGTTTCGTTTCATGAATTACCGATAACATAACAAACAAATGCCTTGGAATTCCCATTTCATTCCATTACAATACATTCCCATCCATTCCATGAATCAAACGGCTAATTAATTGAATGGAGAATGGTATTCAAGTTGTGAAATATCCTGCTCATCTACATTTTTCGCATACTCCAATATTTCTAAACACAATTTGACATAAATTAATGCTCTAATCAGTTCAATGACCAGTCTATTTGTAATACTTTGAAGATAAAATATAAGTACTCCATTGAAATTGAAAACGAAGATAAACTACAAGAATTAAATGATAATTTTTTTAAAAAAAATTATTTATCAAGCTAAGAATGCAAAACATATATTCAGTAATTCAGCGGCTAAAAAAAAGTTTGAGATCATGAAACGTCATCTGTGAAATCACCAAGGAGAATGAACCTTTGAAACTTACAAAAAAGATGAAGACTAACCAAATCTAAGCCTAATAAGCTAACAAAACCCTCAAGTTCTATCTGATTATACTTTCCTCAAATTACATTCTATAGCTCCCATATGGTAACCCCACAGTAAGAGAATAAAATAAATAAATAATTCGATGTGATACATTTACAGGCCCCATCTAGATTAAATATAGCTCTCTTTTGCCCCTCTTATAATACACTATATATATTGTATCAGCATCAAGGGGCTAGCTTGGCTTGGCTTCCTCTATTGTGTTATCTCAGTCTCAGCAATTGAATCCATAAACTATAGAGAATAATGATCAAGAAACTCAATGAAACTCACTCCATCTTTACACGCTTAGAATTGCTTTGCTTCAACCAATCAATGCATTCCTCTGCAGTTCCAGAAGGATTTGCTAGTTGCCAAGCCATTGCCTTGCCAAGCTGTAAGCCAAAAAATGAGAATCCAAAAGTTTTAAAAAAAAAAAAACCTGTGTGAGAGCAATTGTATACAACATGTTTGAAATGTTTCAAAAAATATGGTAGCAGCAGCACAATAGCTTACCCATTCCTTCACAAGTGGTCCTCCTTTAAGCTGCAAGACACTCATAACTTCTTTCCCGTTGATCAATGGTTTTACGTCCCAAATATTTTCCAGACCTACAATTCACCAAAAAGTGTCAATCTACCACCTCGAAAGATTTAAGGGGAATTACTATAAGGTCCCAAGGAAGGGATTTAATTATTCAGAAGTATGATAACAACTAAGAAGCAAGTAATGACAAGTTCTAGTGCAGGAAGTGACAGCAAGCCTATGCTGCTCACTTGTCATTGAGACTTTTTAATAATTAAATCCCTTCCTTGGAATCTAATAGTAATTCTCCCAAAGATTTATGCAAAGGAGACAGGAAATATTAAGACAGCCAAATAAGCACGTATAGCAGAATGAAAGGAGAAGGCACTTAGCTCACCTAGTTTGATTATGGAATTCTCTAGCGTCTTGAATAGATCTCTTCGTTTACACAGCTGCAAGTGCTCATCCTCCGCATCACCAGTGTCGATGGGATGTACTAATGTGGATATTAAAAGTGCAACTCGCCAATAATCTTTAAGTTCTCTTAAGAGAAACCCTGCATAAATGCTCATAGATAAGATAAAAGCTTAGCCTTCAGGCAAGCAAGAGGAGAGTGAGCATACTATCAGTGCCTACAGTTTTACTCAAATTTTAAATTGTGAATTAGGTTTCTATAGTTTAAGAATTTGTATTTAGCTCCTAGTAGTTTTAAAATTTTTTATAGTTAGCTAATGTTTTTAATCTTCTTTCAATGTTTTTCTAAAGCTTCACATGCCCAACCATATATTATATTGGCACTCTACATATAGAAAATGCCAGCTAATTTACCCAAATCTTATTTGCATCACATTACATGTACATACCCTGCCATATACTCCTATATAGCAATAGAAATCCATTGACTCAACCAAAACTATAACGTATCAACATAATCATAAGAAACTATCACCCAAATCACAAGGCATTAGCTGAGGCTTATATTCAACAGCTGCTCAACAAATTTCAAAATGCTGATGCAGCATCAAGGTAGCAAGACCATTGTACCTGTCAGTACACGGAGTCTAGAAGATACAGGAACATCAGTCAAATCCCTCATCCCATCAACATCTAGATTGACAACCTCTTTTGATGTGAGGCAAGGGATTAATGACTTCAATTTATATGATGATTGGTGAAAATCAAGCACCTGCATCAAGAAGAACAAACACAAACAAACAAACAAAATAATTCAAATATTAGCCAGAGTTGCAACATGTATAGTCATTCGGAATTTACTTGGTACAGATAAGAATTGACCTTTTCTGCATCTTTAGCTTTTCTCTTGAGAGACTCCCGAATGATATGATTGACAACAGGAATCTGCAGTTCAAAAAAAATATTAGGCACCCAAACAAGCAATGTACTTGAAATAATAGCTGCAAGAAGAAAAGAACACTAAGCGCAATAACTAGATACCAGAAGGAAACAAACAAATAAGTTGAAGTGTAACATACACTTCAACAGGTTATGCTACGTTAAAAATTCAGCAAGCCTCAAGAAATACATTTTGCATCTTAGCATTCCAAGCTACTATAGCACAACATCAAATAAGAAGAAGCAAGTACCTCCTTAGCTTTCTTATCTTTGTAAGTGGTGCTTCTCAGGGGGAGAAACAAAGCAGCATACAGGGTTAATCTCCTTTGTTCATACTAAAACACACAGAAAAGCATTGTTTACTATCATGAAAACCTAAAAGGAAAAGGAATGGCCTTGAATACAACCCCAAATTACAAGGGTAATAATAAATCAAGAATACGGATCAAGGATGATTAACTTAGACCATTACTTACAGTAAAGGTTGATTCTCCAACTAAATGGATAAGATTCCATGCAGTATCCAGGTAAGTAATGCAGTGCCTGAATAGAAAAGAATTATCAATTGATCATCATGACCAGCCAAAATATCCAAACCTCAATGGAACTTGAAATCTTCAGACATCAAAGAAGGATAATCTTATTGCAAGTCATTCCAACTGCTTCATTTCCATAGACGGGTATAGGGTTTGCAGCGCTTTCACCACAATTTTATTTTAGAGTCTATATGAAAAATAATAGTTTTGCACTGTTATCTGGCATCTAAACTACCTATATTTTTCTTATTTCCAAAATAAAGTACCTATATTTTGCACCAGTATCTCAATATACAAAATTCTAAAACATGATAAAAGAATAAATGTTGGTCTTCAATTTATAAACTATACCTGTCACATCCATCAATAATGGGAGGCCCAAACTCGGGAGGAAGACTGAAGACAACCCAAAATAATGTGCGATCACATACATAAGTCATTGCTTTGACAGGTTGGTTTCCAGATATCATTAGATCAATCTACAAAATAGAGACAAAAAAGTAAAATAACTAACTTCTCTAATAAAATGTAGATGAGAGCAACTTTCTATAAGAAATCCAGACGGAATCTCAAAGAACCAAGAAACGTGAAATGCAGGAATGCAAAAGTACTTCTGTTCCAATTCGCTCTCTGCTAATTTTAGCTGCCAGTGCTTCTTTCACTTCATCACATGCTGCAGCTCTCTTCAGGTCTTCATCAAGAGTAAAATCAAATCTAGCACCTAAAACAATAACAAACAATGTCCATCAGTTTAGAAGAGATAGCAATCAAAATATAAGCAGAAGCAAACAAAAAAGGTTTCTGTGATGGTGTCAAGAAGTAAAGGTTGGGGATGATCTATAACAGAGGGAAATAACAAAAGTAGACTGGGCCACTGTTTGATAGATTTATTAACGATGGAGGGGAGTGGCTTGGACGGCCTCCAAGACCACACTGCTCATCATCCAAACTCCCAATTGTTGTGTCCCTCCTAATTGGGGGATCAAGGATGGAATGGAATAGACATGAGGTATAAATACAACTATATCCCCCCTCGCTAATAATATACGTCGATGTCTATGTGCAAACAAAAGCTTGATGAAAATTATGCCATACCAAAACGAATGGCTCGGAGAACTCTCAATGGATCATCCAGAAAGGTTTCCTTTGGAGGCAAAGGAGTCACTATCTTTCCAGATTTCAGGTCAGAGATCCCTGCAGGGCACCAAAAAGAAAATCAGATTGACAGATAAATGGGAATTGAGCGTATCCCAAAGAAAAAAAAAACTTATTTGGGGAATTATGATATGTTCCCACCTCTTTTAGTAAAATCTTCAACTGATTCAGTGTTGATATTGTAGAATAAGCTGTCAAGCACAACCATAAATGAAACTATCTTCCAGAATATGAGCAGGAGCAAAATGAATTTAAATGCACATGTGACCAAAAGATGAATAGAAGGAACTGGATCTTATGATTGTTAATTGTGTCATGCCATGTGCATAAAATTGTTAAAATTTTTAAGTAAAGAAAGACACCTGTTTATGGTCAAATCCCTCCTATACGCATCTTCTTCAGCAGTGCCGAATCTTTGCTGTTAGACAAAAGATAAATTTTAACCTTGGCATTTGACTTGGATACTGTACATTTAAAACGATTTCTAAGATACATATTCAACTTTGCAAAAAATACACGCAGTACCAAGCAAAATAAGAAAGAAGGGCACAATTGCGCATATAACACCTTTTAGTTAAAGCAGGTGACTAATTATGGGAATGAAGGCGCAAAGTTTCATCCCAACAAAGTCCCTCAATCTAACAAGAAAACTATTAATGATTTTCATTTTCAGGCCAAACTAAACATGTAAAGCAAACTTGAAATCCTAGTAGAACAAATAATCTATTCAAAAACAGAAGAACTACCAATCACATACCTTGGTAGGAATGCGGCTATTTTCAGCATACTCTTCACTCCTCAAGTTTACAAAATCGATCCAAATATCAAACAGACGCATCCTTGCTGTTTCCAAGTGTTTGGATTGCTCTGGGTTACTGCAAAAGTTGAAGTTCTATGTAAAAATTATCCATTAGAATAGTGACAGGACCAACCACCATAACATTCCTCTTTTAATTATATAAATGACATTCAAAATCATTTAGTCGAAAGAATTTCTCATTCAACAAAAACACATTACATACCTCTCAATAACACATACTCCTTGCGCATCTTCACCCACTGACAACAAGTACTCTCTCACCTTATCTACAAATTCAGTACCCATCATATTGTCGAGAGCGATATCAATATCATAGCAATCTTTTCCCAGAAGCTGCAAAAGCAAACAGCCACAATCAATTAATCGCCATTTAAAAAAAAAATGCATTTTCACATTACAAATAGAAAAAAAAACAACAACGCCTCAGTTAATCAACAGACCTTGTCCCGAACCCATCCACCAGCAACTCGAAGCTGAGTCTCAAAACCGAACCGACGAAGAGTGGCCAAGAGCCTATCGAAGATCTTCTTCTCGGTATCGGACAGTTGAATCCTGTCCCTCACTTGATGGTGCAACGGCGAGCTCGTGGCCATTGAAGCGAAACTGAGAAACCCAAGGGTTTTGGCTCTGAGGCTAGATTTGGCGGGTTTCCAAGAATTAGAGAGAGACAGAGAATGCGAGAGAGAAACGAACTTTGAGAATTCCTCAAGGCTATTATACGAGGGAAGTAGACGGTGAAGTGGCTGCTGGAGCTTTATAGCACTTCTCATCAGAGCGGTTCTCATGAGGCTTTTGAATTATCACCCAAAGTCCTAACTTCTTCGCCCATGTCCCGTTGAAATTAGGAAAACATCCTCCTCGTTTTTGTATATTTCAACCAAATTTAAATTTAAATTACCCTATTTTATCCTACAAAAATTAATATCTATATATTAGTTAAGTAATACTAAAATTATAATTCTTCCAAATTATATTTACCCAAACACTACCCCCCAGTTTAAGCGATAAGAGCCTTTACTATTCATTCCAACTTGAATTTGTTTAGTGAAAATATTTTAAACATGATATTAGATATTCAAATTTAAAATGAACAAAATTGAAATTATTTGTGATAACCCATTAAAAAAAAAGAGAGGAAAATAAAAGTGAAGTTATATTGTAAAAAAAAAATCATTAAGATATCTATTCCAAATTTAATAAAATATTTGTAGTATTGTAACAAATGCTTAAATTACTATAGTTTAAATTTTTATAAAGATCATCATATAGATATGATTACTTAGATTTAGTAGGCTCAAGGATAGAAAATCCAAATTTTTATAACTTTCACCTCTTAAGTTATACCCTAAGAAATTACCACTCGGGTCTTATTTTTAAGTCCTTTTTTACAAAAAAATTCGGTCATATTTGTAAGTCCAGTTTCAGTATAGTAAATGAGATTATGACAATTTTGCCCCTATTTATTGTATCAATGAAGAAATAATTTAAAGATGGATAAAGAAGAAAGAGTTAAAAAGTACTCATTCATAAATGAGGGCATAGTTGAAAATTTACCCCATAATCATTGAGTTAACTATCTCTCCTTAGTATGTGAGATTTAGTTAAAAGAAACTTATAAATAGGAACATAGTAGTATAAATATATGAAGAAAATATGTATTCAATTTACCTTAATAGATAATTATTTAGGATATTTGCCAATTGATTGCTTAGTTGTTAGATGAATATCCAGCATATATTTTTAAATCTAAATACTAAGATAAATTAATGTATATAATAAAATATCATCAATATAACCGTAATAGTAATAGCAAAATAAGCCATTCACACTTTCTTACCCATTTCTGTTTCTTGCAACTACAGTATTGGCTTACATTGGAAGCCGATACCTTTCCATTTGGCTTCGTGCCGTTCTTGCAGCTAAGAAGGGTGGAAAAAGTTAGTCAATGCCACATCTATTCTACTTTTCCAACTTTCTATCAGTTGGAAAAGTGGGTGAACCTTTTTGTTTAGAAATGAACTAGCTCATACAATGAGCAAAGGATGAGTGAATTAAAAATTCTGAACCGGAGGTGAAGTTACTATGGAAAACCCTTAGCTCTGAGAAAACTTATTCCCTCTTCATTGTTGCATTGCCAAAGAAAACATTCATTATTTGCCGACATTCATGTCCCTCTTCCAGGAGCTTTGAAAATGCTGTGGATAGAAGTCGAAGGCATCATTTGGGTACTTCTTATTGATATTCCTTTTGTTTTTATATGTATGCTACTTCTGTTCTTCACCGTTGGACTAAGCTTTGTTTATTCTTCGTGCGCCCTTGACTAAAGGCTTGATGTTGTAACTCCTAACAACACTGAGTTCACAATTTTGGTGAAGGTCGATTGGGAGTTTGGAGGACACATTTCGATCTAGACTATGGTTATTCGAGGAGGATCATGTCGATTGATTATGTTGTTTTCAATGAAAAGGTAATTTTTGTTGGTTAGCCATAACAATATTACTTTATTCAATTGAATTTTGGTTATGTAAATAGTCAATGTGTGTGAATGAGGTTAAGCGAAATTGAGATATAGTCAAGAATCAATGATGGATTGTCATGAGTGATCCACCATGCTGGTAGTTATAATGTTGAAATAAGGTATTTTGATAGTAAGGAATTGTTTAAAGTAATATGAATTGATGGTAAATGGAATCAACCATTAATGTATTGGCCATTAATACAAATAGGATTTGTGATTTCTAACTTTCTTTAAATGGGTCTTTATGTAAGCGCATGTAAGCTCATATGTTGTTCGTCTTTTCTCAGACTAAGGCAAGGAAAATGTACATTAAATGAAGGCCAGTTCCTTTTATTCATATTAACATCACCAATACTGATTAGCAAGGATAAAGTAGATTGAATAAAGGGTAGTTCTTTTTACTGAAAGTTTAGAGGAGTAGGTAATTCTTCATGTTTTTACTGATCAGACCCTTAATGCCTATCATTCTAGGTGTACTAATGAAGATTTTTTCCTTGATTTGTGTTCAATGTAGCACAAGCTATACGATCTATCATTTTGGTACACCTTCTCATATTATGGCTATGGAAGAAGGTGGTGTAGATGCTCTATGCTGTAGTAGGTTTGAATAGTAACCAGATATCTTTCTTTACATCAATAGTTTTTCATTTTTGACCAATAAATAGTTCAAGACCATTGTTACAAGTAAGAAAGGCATTATAGTCATACATTTTCCCCCTCTACTACCTACTGCCTAATGCCGTTTGCCGAACAAAATAATATACTTATGTGCATTTCATAAAACGAAGCCCTATGTTGGATCCAAGTCTTTTATATAAGTCAAATAAGTTGGTTGTTACCTACATATCAATCAATTTGGTGTATGTTGGCATAGTTAGCAGACTCATCATCCTCAATGGCGGGTAGGAAATTTTCAATGACTAAAGATATTGATAATGGCACTGATATGTGGAGGATTGTTGTACTAGCACTGAGGAGGTGGAATAGCTATCAGAAGGACTCTCCAACTGAGTTGTATGCTATTTTTTTGCTTCTGGTGGACCAAGAGGTGAGTTGCTTAGTTCAAATATTCTGCATATCTTAGCTACGTTGTCTATCTTTACCTTACAAGTTTGATGTTTTCCACCTTTGGTTGAAGGGTGATAAAATCCAAGCTTCACTTATGAACAAGTATGTGTTCAACCAGTATGAGAAAGACCCGGTTGAAGGCTATTCTTACTTTATTACAAATCTAGAGGCAATACCTAATGGGAAGGATTACAAGGCTGCTAAGCACAAGTTTGAGTTGATGTTTAATTTTGCTACTTATGTGAAAGAAGAGCCTGCTCCAATTCCACTTTTTGTTTTCAATTTTTTCCCCATTATAGACATTTTAACTCAAACTATTCAGAAGCATATAATGTATTTGTTTGGTGAGTATATTTTTGTTCTGAGTTGTTAATTTCACTTCATTCCCCACTAAACTTATGCATTCTTTTTCACTTTCTACTTAACTACTCACAGTGCTGAAAATTTGCCATCTCTTACCATTAGTTCACTCAACCAAATTGTTGAGACACAGAAGTCTACTTCTGCTATTGAAAGTATTCTTAGGAATACACCTAGAATCAAAGTATTTGAGATCCCTCATTAGGAGGTGGTGTATTTGAAACTAAATTTTTACTTATCCTAATATGTCAGTTCTTGTGAAGTAACTGTCCCCACAATGGTGTGTTGGACAAATATTTTGCTGTTCTGTGTGAGTTTAAGAAATTTGAAACCCGTCATGGTTAGGTTTATGAGGGGTGTTTAAGGTGTGGCACTAAACCAAAAGTAACTAATGGTTTAGCTTCGTGTGGCAGCAATTATTGTAAGGGGAAACCATGTACTATCTAATCAAAGTATGGTGATTAAAGATATGTCTTTTAGATATCATTTGGCATTATAGTAATTGTGAAAGGAATAGATCTCATAACATTCACCTTCTGTAGGCTAAGACTTAATTACCTTCTTAGTGGTGATTTTGGAACTACCTCGGTAGTCCTTTTTGACAGCATGCATATGAACTTATGAAGAAATGTGCGATTGAGCTAAAAGCTGATATTCATGAGGTATCATTATAGGTTTTGCACATCAATGACATGGTTTTTTTTATTCTTTTGATAACTTTGATCATGTTTACTACTAGGAGGCAATCTACTATGAGTTTCCAAAAGGTACAGGGATGATATAGATCATTTTGAAGATGATCCTAATCCTAATAAGGCGAAGAAAAGAGTTAGTATGAGAGAATATTTTGTATATAAGTTGATGGCTATAGATGATGAAGTGTCAACTATTTTGCATGCGGGAAGACTTTTTCAGTAATTTGTGGTCGATGCATATATAATGATTGAGGCCCAAAGGTTGTTATGGGTTAGGACACATAAAAAAGAACTCTGTGTGGACATGTACCAAGGATTGTCTGATGCTTTGTTCAGTGGGGAGAAAAGTGCTTTAGCTACTGGGAAATGAATTATTTTGCCTTCTTCATTTACAGGTGCAACATGTTACATGATTCAGGCTTATCAGGATGCCATGACAATATGTAGCTTTGCTGGGTACCCAGATCTATTCATAATGTTTACATGCAACCTATCATAGCCTGAAATATTACGATATTGTTAAAGTGGTTCTCTAACTGCTGCAAATAT
This sequence comes from Inga leiocalycina, assembly GCA_963242795.1. NCBI lineage: Eukaryota > Viridiplantae > Streptophyta > Magnoliopsida > Fabales > Fabaceae > Inga > Inga leiocalycina. The sequence continues at coordinate 78,550,953 of OY725322.1, forward strand.
GGCTGATATCTTATCTCAGATTTTCAGACTCAAACTGAGGGCTCTAATAAATGTTATTAAGAAGAAGTTATTTGGCAACGTCCGTGCAGGTACTTATAGCTGGTGTTATTTATGTCATGACTTTTTCATAGTTTCGATCTTTCAACTATAGTGTATGACAAAAAATAACTAACACTTTTTGTTCAAATGTGTTTTTCAATCACAGAAGTTTATATGATCGAATTCCAGAAAAGAGGCTTACCATATTCACACATCCTTATATGGCTAGCAACACGTGATAGAATAAAAGATCCTGCTGATGTAGATAGAATTATATCTACCGAGATCTAAGATGCAGAGTCTGATCCTCAGTTGTATGATCTGGTGAAGAAATTCATCATGCATTCTCCATGTAGCCATCTTAATCTAAAAGCGCAATATATGGTGGATAAGAAATACATGAAGCTCTTCCCTAAGCAATTTAATGAAGAAACAAATGTTGACCAGGAAGGATTTCCTACATATAGAAGAAGAGATAATGGCAAGTCTATTGAGGCGAAAGGCATTATGTTGGATAACAGGTATATGGTGCCATATAATCTTACGTTGTTGTCTATATTTCATGCTCACATCAATGTTGAAAAATGTAATTAGTCTATTGTAATCAAGTACCTATTCAAGTATTTAGCAAAGGGAATAATCGTGTGGTAGCCTCAATTTATGATACTGACCAAAATGGGAATCCTCAAAGATCATTGGATGAGATTCGACAGTATTATAATTTCAGTTATATCTCTGTAGTGGAGGCAGCTTGGTGCATATTTAGTTTTGATATCTATCATAGGTTCCCACTAGTAGAAAGGTTAAGTTTTCATCTACCAGACCAACAATGTGTCATATACTCTAACACCGATGATGTGGCTAAGATTCTAAGCAAGCCAAGAGTGTGCAAGTCTATATTCATTGCTTGGATGAAACAAAATAAAGATGATGATTTGGTAAAAGCACTATATTATTATGAATTCCCACAATATTATAAAGTGCATTGTGGTGGGTATCCAGGTCTCATCCAGGTAATCCAAACCTGCTCCCAGTATAATGTATCCATATTGTCAGGAATACTGAGTACTAATCAACCAGAGTGTGATGCTCTGGTATAGCCTGCTAGTGTATACCCTAGATATAATCGTGCAATTCCTTATTACCTAATAGGTCATATAGCACTGGTACTATCTACACTCGGGAAACGTCGATGATACTTGGATTTGACTTAAAACCATTTGACAGTGGCTACTCCGTATCTCCCATAAATAAACTGGTGGATGGTTCTGGTCATGACTGTGGCCCGTATATTGGCCTGTCTCAAACCCTCTTCCTGAATGTCCGTAACATCCTAGCACCTCCTGATGTCTGGTACTGTACGTGATGTTGTCCCTCAGGAATTCGCTGTTCCGGTGGAAGCTGATTCATCGATGGTGGTGATCTATCCCGCTGGTGTTTTCTCCCATGCATAGTTCCTGTCACCATGTAAACAAGACCATATCAATATACTATTCTGATAAAGTCAGAGCCACTTTTAGCTCAGATACCAAAAATGTCAAAGCTCTTAACATTTTGATATTCATAGAGTAATAAATGAATAGTTCAAGGGTCATATAGAATTAATATAAACATACTGATGCAAAGTACTTATTTACATTATAGGAAATCCCTATATGGTTTGAAAAATATATACAAATCCTAAAATATACAAAATTAAACTAATGATAACCATCTGCAGCTCTGATTTAGACTTGAGCCCTCAAACGTCGGCATTTGCATTTTTGCCCTTAGAGCCGCTACCTTCCATTGGAATATTTTAAATTTTGGGAAAAAGGTGAGATTCAAATGAATCTCAATAGCAACATGCAATCAATCATAGAAAATGCAACAAATAAATATGTTACGCACAACATAATGTAAATGAAATTCAACTATATACGATATGTGTACTCAATTCAAGGCCTAACCCCCTACTTGTCTGTATACCTCAGTTGGGTCCCAGACCACAACTAGGCATTGTGCCCCAGGCACTATTCATATCATCTTGCCCCAGGCACCATGTTCACCCATAGAATATGAAAACATAAAGCATATAGATAATCACATAATTTATGAAAAATATAGTTACACCAGAAATAGCCTTTTCCCGCCTAACTGTCTAACTGTCCTAATCCGACTCGGGCATAACTATCCGGTCCTAAAATTCTAAATTTACAAGAAATGAGTTATTACTCATTCATGTACTGTCCCAAACTCATTTTTTTGGCTATCTTTATTTAAAACTGTGAAATGACCATAATACCCCTGGGGACCTCGTCCAAGTCCCTTTATGCCTGATCCAACTATTCTTTTTCAAAAATTATGACACAGGCTATTCCTATACAATTTCACATGTAGAATCCAATTTTGACCTTGAATTTTCCAAATTCACTGCCAAAAGATGGAAATGCCCTTGGAGCCTCTAACTTAGGGTTTTAGGGATAACATTGTAATGGCTTCACACTTCACAATTCACATGTACCTTATGATAAGTAAAATATTTGTATATTTATTTTCCCTTATATGATTATTTTATGGATGATATTTGAGCCCAATTTAATGAATTTGAGTGTAATTAATTAATAAATAATGATTTGGGCATAAAATAGAATTTCTTGAAAAAAATAATAAATCAGACCCTTTTTCAGTTTTCGGGCAATATCTGGAGCTCTAGATGTCAGATTGGGACGTTCTATATATGGATAAAAAGCTAAGAAAGAGCTCTTCAACTTTTATGTTGAGATTAAAAACCAGTTCTATCTCCAAGGGTTTTGAATTTTGCTTGGAAGTTGAGAGTGGGAATCATCTATCATTCCACCAACCATTCCATCTTCCTTTTTAACCTACTGCTTCATCCACCACCTCATCTTCCTTTTTACCCACTACTTTATCTACCACCTCATTTTCCATTTCACCTACTACTTCATCTACCGTACTCCATTATTCCCTATATATAGCCATCCTCTCCCTCACATTTAACACACACCATTTAATATCCATTACTTTCCTCTCCTCTCCACATACACCATCTTGGAGTTAATTTTATGCATTGTATTTAATTCCTGCATGCCTCCTATATGGAAGGCTTAAGTAGTCCTCCTTTATAGATGGTATAGATTGCTACCTATATGAAAGGTTTTACCTCCTAAAGGGACGGCTAAATTTTCTCCATTTTCATGCATCTTTTGGTTGTATATTTATGTTTCAGAATTTAATATTCAAGTTTTATGCAATGTTTATTAACTTTGAAATTTATTTTATTTTTGCATTTAATTTCATCATGTGCTAAACTCTCATTTTCCTAAGGTGATGATGTAGCTTACTAATGATGGATTGAATCTTACTTATTAAATCTAGTTTGAATTTCTCCTTTATGACTGAGTTTTTATTATTGTTCTTAATGCTTTCAATTGATTGACCACCTTTTGAATGATTACAATATGTATGTTGAGACCGGAAGGAGATACATATGTATAAATCCTATAATTAAAACCATGACTTGCATATGAAATAGGAATATATTCATATGAGTTTGTGTAGTTTTACTAAGTTCCATAAATCTTAATGTATAATTAATTTCTTAAATTCATATAGGAATATATTGGATTAGCAATTAATTATAGAATTGCTTGACCTTGGAAGAGGCTAGTAATTAAATTAGGAAAACTCAACTATCAATCATATGGAATAAATTAGACAAGAATAGATAAGTGATTCAATCCGAAATTTGTTAAGTGAAGTTTGACCCTTAGGGCTTTTTCTCATAGTTGCTTTCATATCATTTGTACTCATATTTAATCATCTTTTATTTCATACTCTCAATCACCAACTAATCAATCGACTAAGTAGAGTTAAAATTACCTATTTTGGTACTTAGTGATCAATCATCGTGGGAACGATACTCTACTCACTTCTGTATTACTTGATTACGACAGTGTACACTTGCACTATTTAATAGACCATTTACACGCATAACACCTTACACAATTTTCCATTCTAAACACAATGGAATTATCAAAAACACAAAATTCTAGCTCCTACCCCCTGAAACAGGTCTGGCTAAAAGTTTAAGAGAAAATGAGAAAAATGTGATTTCATGAGTCCATTAAACCAAACTCCTATCTTTTACTCATAATCACTTATTTAACCACTTAAACACTTATTGTGCATAATTAACGGAAAATTAGGAGCATAACCCCTTAAGGTTTCATCATCCCAAATCATAAAAACCAAGCAAACAAGTCACCAAACAACCATAACCACCATCAACTATCTTGAATCATCAAGAAATCAAGGCTACTTGTGCTTACCAATTGCTTTCTCTCTCTAACTAAAAAAACGTCACCTTTCTCTCCTTCCTTGCTCTTGGTTTTGTCTTGCTACAAGTGGGATTCATGAAGGAATAGAGATTAGAGAAGGTCTTGCATGAATTTGGAAGCAAGCTCACTTGAATTTCACAATTATCTTACCTTAATTGCTTTCTTGTGTTAGATTCTAAGTTTTGAAGATAAAAAAGGTTATTGTGTGCAAATTATATTTTTACAAGTCTAGCCAATAGATACAAAGTTACCAAATGTATTTCATAAAGTTTAGAAGTGTTTGCTGATAGTTTTACTGATGCACTCGAGTGATGGAGCTAGCACTCGAGCATTAAGCTAATTTTCACTCAAGCACATGAAAGTGTTGGACAGAAAGTGTTTGACAGAGAGCAAAGCCAGAACTAGGCTACTAGGTAGTAACTTATCCCTCAAATACTATGTATTCTTTTACATGGTTGTTTTACCATCTAGAATTTTACATGAGAAACACAAGATAGGCAGAATGGCCTATTAAACATTCAGTAATAGAAAGGCAGAAGCCCACAGAACATCTAGCATTGTGAGAATGGACTATATGTCCTGAGTATGTTCATGTTGCATAAAATAAATTGAATGTTGAATGTGTATTGCTTTATTAAACTAATGGTTTGCCTAACATATTATATGAATTTATATTTTATTGGGTGATATCTATTACTATTAAGATTCTTTTGAATCTTACCCCTTTCTAATAATCAATAATTTATAGTAGAGGTAAGTAACTCCAAGGGCAAGAAGGTAACCACGGATAGGTGAAGTGCATGCCGAATAGTTAGAATGCCTTTAGTTATCTGTCATTTTGGATAAATGTATAACTTGTAAATGCAACCAAGTAAGAATAGCAGTGACAGTAGCGCTAACCGCATTAGCTATAAACCATACACAAGCATATCAACGTGCATGCATAGGTTAACCACTATTACGTGGGCTATTGCCAAAGAATGCTCTGTATTTTAAATAAAGGGATGTGAAACCGATGAGTGGTAATGAAATTGCAAACCGGTTTGAGACTACATTTAAAGTATTTTTAAAAGTTTTCAAAAAACCCACTCTAGTGTAAGTTTGAACCCTGTATTGAAGTTGGGACTTAAATAACTTACAACAGAACAATGTCTCAGGTTTGTAATCATTATATGTCCTAAACTCTTCCAATTATTTATACAATACATTGTTACAATATGTTTTAGATGATGCTATTTGATATCTTAAAGATGATTGAGAGGATGGATTATTTGATAAATCCTATTTGGAATTATACTCATGATTTAGAACTTGTATATACATGCTATAATTGTGATTGTTTGTCCTTGATGCATATGGATGGATGTGGAGCGATGATAGAAGTTATTGTGTATGTAAATACCACATAATATGCTACTACTCGGTGCATAGTGAGTGGCGATTCTCAGGGCCCTGTCTTCAATGTTTTTCCTTTGGCCGGGAATTACAGTGGGTTTGGTAGACTATGACATCTCCTTGGTTTCCTCAGAAAGAGGGGAGCCATAGTCCAATCATGACAAGCTAGGGACCTTGGCTAGGTGACGCCTCATGATTTAGAATCTTGTGTAATCTAGTTAAATGGATAAATTATTTGTTAGCTATAGCTCCAGTTAGTGGTTATAAGGGTGATCAAGGGTAATAAGGATGGTATGTGCATCAATCATTTGCTTTACATGTTATATATGTTATTTATGATTTGAATATGATAAAACTTTTGTATAATTATTTTTGTGTAACAAGGTTGAGATGGTTTTGTGAAATTTCTTGTGAAAGATATTTGGAACATGAATTATGATGTTTAATCGTTTTAGAACCTTTTTGGGTGGGGTTTCGGTAACCGAATCGAGAACTAGTTTGTGAAAGATTTTATGTAAAGAATAATATAAGTAAATTTTGTGAGTTGAACTTGATTTTAGAACTGTATGTTCTCGATCTCAGTTTTCATGTATATTTTTTAATAACCAATGGTTACTAAGAACCTTGGATCTTATGGTTGCTATATTCACAATTTTTTTTAGGTGAGAGTTGAATAGGGTTGTAGGGAAGTTGTAAGAGGTGGCCTAGTTATAGGCTCTTGTTAGGGTTCGTCTTACTAGCACATGCCATCATTTGTCATTCTTGTTTATATATGTAATGCCATGGCTTGGAAACTATTTAATTATGGTTGAGAATTCTATACAACTTGAATATTGTGAACTATGGTTCTGAAAACTATTGGTTTTGTTGTTATTAGGATGAGCCCCTGGTGCCATGAATTTGCAATAATGGATTTGGATTAAGAGACTTAATAAGTTGTTGTTTGGGCTTATGGACTGACTATCGTCATGTTTGCCTTCAAATGCCCAAGGCCCAGTTTTTTGTCAATGATCCCTAGTACTTCCGCTGTTTTTGGAAATGATTTATTAAATTGTTCTCACTAACTTTCCAAATTGTTGTTTAAAACTATTATATCATGGCATATCCTTTTCTATCATGATAGTATGTTAAAATCTTTAAAGAAAACAATTATATTTTAAATAACCATGGTAGGCCTTTTATATGCGGTTTCTTCTTTTTTCTGCCATGGCTACCATGGTAAGGTCAATTGATTTTGATAAATGTTTTTTCTAATTGACTTTTAAACTTTCTACGATGGTAAACTTTGTTGTTTTAGTTTTGATTCTTTATTACCATAGAGAGTTACTTAAATGATAGTTTAAATATGGTTTAGAAATCAAGGTGTTACAATATTCAATACTATTGAATTATATTGCAACATTATCGTATTAATTAAAGGGAAAATTACTACCAGGTCCCAAGGACCAAACAAAATAACAGCAAAGTCCCTTTGAAAATTACAATATCAGAAAAGTTACTAGGGACTTTTCTATGATTATTTTGCAAGTTGAAATGATAAAGTTTCCCCTAAAAAATTTAAAACACTCTATTATTTCTCTCTCTCCTTCGTTCTACTTTACTTTTGCATTATCCGTCGCTCCTCGGAGTCTAATCATTGGTGCATTCGTCCGTCACTCCTCCACTGCCTAAGCCTTTGTTGCTCCTTTGCTGCCCAAGCCTTCGTTGTGATGTGGCAGAGGTAGAACAGCGAATTGATTTTTTTTCTATGTGTACGTTGGCTGGATTGAGATTGATGAGTTAGTCAAAGGTTGGAGCTTGGGCTTAATAGTGGACTAAGTGGTAGGAGGTAGATAAGTAATGCTAAGATTTTGCTAAAGATATGATCTTGACTATTGAAATTGGGGTTTCACTATGATTGGGTTGTGTGAATGTTATAGTGCTATTTTTTTGGGAAGGTTATAGAGGGAGTGCTATGTTTTAATTTGAGTAGGAATGGTTGAATGTGATGGTTGTCAACACCCGTTTCTATAATGCCCCAAATTTTGATTAAGGGATAATGATAATTATTGTGAATGATTTGGTGAATTATGTGACAAATAATTATTTGGGCTAAATATGAGGGAAATGGCGCATGGAAAGAGGAAAAGAATTCCAATATGTGTTATGTGGCAATTTAAGTTAATGTGCCAAAATCAGTGGAAAATTAGAAAGAATGGAAAATTGTCGGTTAATTAGTCAGTGATTAATGAAGAAATTAATTACTAACTAAGAATGAATGAGATATGTAACTAAATGGTTAATGGAGTGGTTATAGTAATTAAGTAGTTACTTTATGTGGACCAATGAGAGCTAGACAAGTGGCAAATTTACATGATGGTAAAGTGGTTAAGGAAGTCAAACAAGGAATTTAAAAATCATTTCTCTTTCTTCCCTCCTACAATTCGGCTGAATAGGTATGGGGGCAAGGGAAGACCATCATTTTCTTCATCTTCAAGCTCTCATCTCTCTCATTCTCTATCCCTTGTTGGGCTGCCATTGAAGACCAAAGAAAGAAGAAGAGCTCTTACAAAAGGTAAGCATTTTAACCCTCCAAATGCAAAAACTCTCTTCTTCAATCTTGTTCCTTGTGTTGAGAGCTTTGATTCCATGGTTTTAGATTTTCTATTGGTGTTTATTTGTGCCTTCAAGAAAAGTTAGAGGTTGGAGAAGCAAGGAACAACTTTGAGAAAGTTGTAGAGGTGAGTAAGAGAAGCCTTTCTATCTATATTTTTTGGCATTTGATTAAGCCAATAATTTCTAGAATTTTTCCTTATTTTTGAAAATAAGGGTCATTGGGAGTTTGTGTTAGATCTCATGTTTTGATGATAACAAAGAATGGTATGAAAAAGATTTGATAAACAAATAAGTTTGAACAAAGTAATAACAGGAAAAATCATCTCTTGAAGCAAGTATTGGAGTAATGAAGAAAGGCCAAGAGAAAAAGATGAGAAACTTGATCATTGGCAAGTTTTCTAAAGGGTTACTCGAGTACGTACTCGAGTAATGGACTTAAACTTGAAGTAACCAGAGTTGACCTTCAAGTAACCTGCCAACGATACTCGAGTAATAAGGTAAATGACTCCAAGTTGCTCTCGGCCTGCCAATGTTACTCGAGTAGCTACTCGAGTAACCAAGTAAAAGTTTTCAAATTGCTCTCGGCTTGCCAATGATACTCGAGTCTGTACTCGAGTTACTCTGTTTCAAGAAATGTGTTGCTCTCGGTATTTTCAACCCTGCCAATGTTACTCGAGGCGCTACTCGAGTAACTCACTGTGGTAAACAAAACCTGAAGGTATTACTCGAATAACATGAAATATTCTTCTCACCCTTCACCTCAAGTTACTACTCAAGTATGCAGAATTATTTAGAAGAAAAACTTCAAGTCACTACTCGAGTATGCAGAATGAATTGGAAGAGAACTTCAAGTCATTACCCGAGTAAAGCTATGCAGAAAATTTATGTTTACTCGAGTAAAGACTCGAGTAACAAGGTAATCAAACTTGAAGTGCTCTCGGCCTTGAAATCCTGCCAACATTACTGGAGTGAAGCATCGAGTAACCTAAAGTTGATTTGAAGGTTTACTCGAGTTGATACTCGAGTAACTAATAAAGAAAAGTTTTTCATACCCGAGTAAGTACCCGAGTAAACAGGTATTTCCAAAGGTTTGAAATTTTGTTTACTCCATGCACTACCTGAGTAATGTTATTGACTTGCAGTTTATGAAAGTTTTCCCAATGATACTCGAGTATGTACTCGAGTAAACTTTAATGAATACTCGAGTAACTACTAGAGTATGCAAGACCAGAAATTTAGAAATCATTCCAACGTTCATTGATTTACTTCCTATATGATTAACCTTTCATTGTATTAGTATTCTTAGCATATTTACAGATAATCAATGAAGAGATCTTACCAAATAAGGAAAGTCAAAAGCAACGTTCAAATGTCACCTACCGCCACCTACCGCAAACGGATATTTTTCAAATACTGGAAAAGTCAACAGTGGCTGCGTACTCTCTAACGGACGAAAAAAAAATCTTCCAACGATCATTATCAATACACCTATATATATGGGAACATCCAAACAGAGAAAAGAACAAGATCATATACACGAACGCATTATCAAGCTCACTACTTTGTTTTATTCATATTTGTAATTCTATGCTTAAGTGATTCTTATTCACTCTGTGAGAGAGATATTTCATTCAAACTTAATATTTGTTATTGAGATAACTTAAGGTTGTGGAACATTGAGTTGGGATTGGATTACAACTTGTAAGGGGGAGCGAGTGTCCAGGCGAAGGAACTTGCTTGTACTGAGGTGCCAAGAACCCACTGAAACTTGGAAGTTATAGTGAAACTCTCAGAGAAGCTCTGAAGACTGGATGTAGGTCAAAGTGGTTGTGACCGAACCAGTATAACTCCTGGTGTACACTTCGGTGATATTTCTCCTTACTCTTTAATGCATTATATTCACTATCAAGTTTTCATATTTGCTACGAAATTTTAGTATCACCCAATTCACCCCCCTCTTGGGTGAAACGCTTGCTCTAACAGTTTGGTATAATGTGATCATAGAATTGGTGTTTTGTTATGAGTTGGAATAGATAGAAATGGGTTTGAGGTTGAAAGGCAATTTTGGGGATTTTGTGGTGGATGTTGCCTAGAACAAAGCATGATAATGGAATAGGAATTTGGTGGTTTTGATGTTTCCATTAGATTCCTTGTGCAAAATTATGTGAGAATAGTCTTGGATAGGAATTTGGGATCATTAGAAACATATGGTTAAAACTTGGAAAATGCTGTTAACTTTGCTGCGTTCTGGCTTCTGATAAGCATCACTCAAGTGATCTAAGGTATCACTTGAGTGAAGCATTGCATGTTATCTTTCTCCTTCAGTTTTTTTGTTGCACTTTCGTGTTAGGATTGGCAGGTACAGCGGAAGAATTTTAAAATTTTTACTGATCCAAATTAAGGATCTATCAACGGCATTTAAATCGAGTTATAAAGATTCGTACCTTTTTCAACTTAGGGTTTTCACGATCTCTAGGAGCCAACACCTCAGGTCCGCTTCCTCTACCGGTATCCACATGAATGCTCTCCAACAGAGACTGCGTGCTAGCGCCTCCAAATGTCTCATAGGGTTTCCCTTACGGCTTTGAATTCTCATGCGTGTATGAGTATATATGCTCTATCAAGTTTATAACCTATGAGGGCTATATTCGAATTTCAAAATTAATCTTCATTAATTTTGAAATTAATTAACAATTAATTATTTTGATGAACTAATTAAATAAATTCAGTTTAAATTAAATCTGTCCAACAATTTTAATTTAACCTATTTATTTAATCCAAATAAAGAACCATTAGATTTAAGTTATCTTCATAAATTAAATCTGAGATACTATATCTCTATCATGTTAGTTATTGAATTTAATATATCTTAATAGATTAAATTTAAAACTAACTCAATATAATAATATCATATAATATATATATTCACACACACATATATATAAGATATGTATTTCAAAAATATATATCTATATAATATTATGAATAAATTTTATATTATATATATATATATATATATTTCATCCATCCTAAATTAAACATTATCTCGTGTTGGGCCATTCTTGTGTGCGACCCTGTAGGCCCATATGAAGTTGGCAGTGGGCCAATAACTGTACTAACCCAAAAGTCGCAAGTGGCCTCTAGTAAGACATTACGACTACCCAATTCATATGAGGATCGTTAACACGATGCAACCTGTCATACAACCATGTCACGTCCCTTTTGTCACACAATATATCGATCAAGGATAAGGCATGGATAATGTCATCCTCTTGTTCCTGGCCATCACTTTCCCGATTCCTGAGTAGCCTGACATTAGAAATAGAAACTCCTTTTCATCGTAGTATGGCCATACATTTCTCAGACTCACTCATCGAGTGGCCCAGTAATATCTCTCTACTATTGTGAGGGGCAAATTTCATCTTGATCATTCATATTCCCCTGCATGAAAAATCACTAAGTCCAATCATAGCTTTTATCATCACCCGGTCAAAAGTGACTTTTGACTAGTTCAAAGCTTAGCAACTCTCATGTAGGAATCCATGATGACCTCAGGTCTAAGGGCATTGTGACGTGGTTATACATGAGAAAAGCTTATGACTTGATCCATATAGCTTTCTCATAGTGGGTCGATCCAGCACCTGGTACTCTTACAAGTGCCTAAGACTTTGATTCGTATCTCCATATCTTATCAAAGTCCTACTGGTCTTGTTTCATCTTTGCTCCCGCATAGATGACCGACCAGGAACATTTTAGGATAATCTTTATGATTTATCCAAGGATACAATTATCACAGTTAACATGCAAATAATATGATAACAGAATGGAGAAATTTCATTAAATTAATAATGTTCAAATACAATGATTGGCCCTTTGGGCACAATTTCCAACATCCTCCCAGTTGCCCTAGGTACAATCATTAATTTGCCTAATTCCCATTGTCCTAATATGATGCTCATGCTTTGCCTGTGCAAACAGCTTAGTAAGAGGATCAGCAACATTGTCTTCTCCTGCTACTTTGCATATCTTTATTCACCTCTATCATTGATTTCTCTAATAAGATGAAATCGCCTAAGTATAGGCTTGGTCCTTTGATGTGACCTAGGCTCCTTGGCTTGTGCAATAGCACCGCTATTATCATAGAATAAATGTAATACCCCAAATTTGGATTAAGGGCTAATGATGATTATCAAGAATTTAATTGTGAATTAAAGTTGATTGAGACATGAATTGTTCTTGAAAATGCCCAACACCCTGTATTTTAGCATAATTATGTGATGAAATAATTATTTGGGCTAAAATAGGGGTAAATGGCGTATGAAAAAGAGGAAAACAATTAAATTTGTGTTATGTGGCAATTTAAATAAATGTGCCAAATGGCTAAGAGATGGAAGAAATTAATTACTAACTAAGGAGAAATGAGATGTGTAACTAAATGGCTAATGGAGGGATTAGAGTAACTAATTGGTTACTTATTTTATGAGAGCCAATGATATTGTGACACTTGTCAAGTTAGCAAGAAGAGAGAGCAAGAGAAAAATCAAATCTTGCATTTCTAAAACATTTTCTCTCTCTTTCCTTCCCTGCTGACATGAGACAAGGGGGAGGGGTGTCATCATTTCATCTTCTCCAACTCTCCTCTCTCTCATTTTCGTGCATCCATGGCAGCCTAGAGAAAGAAGAAGAACTTTGTATAAAAGGTGAGATTTTGACCCTCTAAATGGCTTCTAATGGAAAAACTCTCTTCTATAAACTTGTTCTTTGTGTTGAGAGCTTCAATTTCATGGTTTTAGATTTATCATTTGGTGGTGTTTGAGTTCTCACAAAATTTTGGATTGGGTGAATCAAGGAACTCCTTTGGGGAAAGTTGTAGAGGTGAGTAAGACAAACCTTTTCATATAGGTTTTGTAGCCATTGGTTGAGTTTGGATTTTTTGGAAATTTTGCCTTGAATTTTGAAAATGAGGGTCATTGTGTTGTTGGCATGTTGTTGCCATGGAAATGGTGCCTTGTTTAGTGTTTTGAATGAATATAATTGAATTGAAGCTTAAAAGTAAAGGTTGGCAACTTTGTGTTTGGTTTTGTGTATTGGTCAAAACAGGGCATGGTGATGGGTTGTGATTTTGATTATTTTGAGGTTACCATTGTGTTCCTTGTGGAAAATTGTATGGGAATAGGTTTGGTTATTGATTTTGGAATCATTGGACACTTTGGTAGAAAATTGGAAATCTGTCAAGTGTGAACTCTGTTTTGGGCAATCAGTTTACATGAAAGTTTTGAATAACCAAATGGTGTTGAAAAATTATGAAACTTTCCAGTCTTAAATTTCACATCCCAAGCTTCAAAATAAACACATAATTCATGTCATTTCATATTGTGAATTGAGAGTTATGCTTTGCCAAAGTTTGGGACAAAAACTGGACTCTGTTTTGGAGTAGTGTTGAATTTTGGGTAATTCTGGAATTTTGTGGTGATTTTTGGTTATGGTCCATATTTTTCTAGTAATGAGGACTTAAATACCTTTCATTTGGCTTTGGAATCATCTCGTTTCCATTCTTTTAGAATTATTTATGAATTTTGAAAGTTCAGCCAAAAATCAGGGAATTTCTTGGTCGCGGCCCAAGGTGGCTGGCCATGGCCCAAACCTTTCTAACCTGATTCTGGCTGTGGCCCATGGGTGGCTGGCCGCGGCCAGTGACCTTCTGACCATATTTTGGCCGTGGCCTAAGGGAGGGTTGGCCGCCTGTGTTCCAGCACTTTATGTTTTTGAAAAGAGATCTTCAACCTATTGTTTTCCAACCTTTTAGGGGTTTTATTAGAGGCATTTGTAGCTTCTTAAGAGTCATTATTGATAACCAAATCTAAGTGTTGAAGAGTCAATTGAGTATTGGAATAGAGAATAATGCTTCATCCTTAATTATGACTTTATGATTTGATATTTTCCCGGAGTGTAGAAGGCCTGTGCCTGCTCAAGAACGAAAAGACCAAGGTAGTGACACTTTATCCTATATCATGTATATTGCATTGCTTTTTGCATTATTTATTGAATACAGTGAGGGGACGTGGCGAAAGCCCAGCCTTGAATACCGATATAGTTAAGGGAACGTGGCGTAAGCCCGATCTCGAATACATATACAGTTGATAGGACGTGGCGAAAGCCTGGCCTTGAATACCGATACAGTAAAGAAAACGTGGCGAAAGCCCGATCTCGAATATAGATACAGTTGATAGGACGTGGTGAAAGCCTGGCCTTGAATACAGATACCATGAGGGAACGTGGCGAAAGCTCGACCTCGTATATAGTGAAGGGGATGTGGCAATATGCCCGACCTCGAATATTGATTGCTATATTGTGATATATGTTTACTTGCTTTGTTTATATGCATCATATACGTAAACTATTGCTACTGGGATTCTCTAGAATCTCATTCTTTCCAAATAACATTTTTAGACAGGGCAAGTGGATCGAAGAACAAGCAAGTGAACAAGGACAATTAGGATTGCTGGCGGTAGTCTTAGTTAGATATTTTGGTTTTATACTGAACTGGTTATAATTTTGGATAAATGTACATATTGAATAGACCATAGAAGTATAGTTTTGTGTAATCCCCGATATGGATACTAAGATGGGCATTGATGCCCTGATTATTATTTTGGATTAACGTTATTATTCCGGGTGAATGTCGGGAATTGTGGTATACTCTGATATTGTACATGTAATAGACTGAACAGACCATTTGTTTTAAGGAATGAAATAAATGGAGATCTATTTATACAGGTGTTATAAAAGTTTTTTAATTATCCCGGATCTCTCATTCGATTATTAAACTTGTTTAAATGTTAATTGTGGTCTTTATCCAGACGGGGGTTTACAACAAATCTATTGGATTGAGATAGTAGGCACCACCCCAAATTCAGTAATGAACTTTTTGATCCAAACGGCTTCTTTAGCTGCATCCGCTGCTGCTATATACTCAGCTTCTGTTGTAGAATCTTCCATAGTGCTCTGCTTAGAGCTCTTCTAGCTTACTGCTCCACCATTCAGGAGAAATATGTATCCAGATTGCGATTTAAGGTCGTCTTGGTCAGTTTGGAAACTTGCATCTGTGTAACCGATTACACAGAGCTCATCATCCAAGCCACCATAGACCACAAATATGTCCTTAGTCCTTCTTAAGTACTTTACGATATTATTGACCGCAATCCAATGACCCTCACCAGGATCTTGTTGATATCTGATAGTCATGCTTAAGGCAAATGAGACATCTGGTCGAGTAAATAGCATGGCATACATGATAAATCCAATGGCCGAGGCATATGGAACCTTACTCATGCGATCTCGCTGATCAGGTGTAGTAGGACATAGATCCTTACTAAGATGGATGCCATAAGACATGGGCATGTAGCCCCTTTTTGAATCCTGCATACTGAACCTATGCAGTATCTTGTCTATGTATGTGCTCTGACTTAAGCCTATTAGTCTTTTGGATCTATCCCTATAGATCCTAATCCCTAGGATATAGGTGGCTTCACCTAAGTCTTTCATTGAAAAGGACTTTCCTAACCAAGACTTGATACTCTGCAAGGTAGGAATGTCATTCCTAATGAGTAGGATGTCATCTACATAAAGCACTAGAAATACAACTGTGCTCCCACTAACCTTCTTATAAACACAAGGTTCATTGATGTTTTGAATGAATCGAAACTCTTTAACTACTTCATCAGAACGATGATTCCAGCTCCGAGATGCTTGCTTCAATCCATAAATGGATCTTCGAAGCTTGTAAACTTTACCAGAGTCTTATGGACACACCAAACCTTCAGGTCGTGTCATGTACATATCCTTAAGGAGCTTTCCATTAAGGAAGGTTGTTTTGATGTCTATCTGCCATATTTTATAGTCATAATATACTGCAATAGCAAGAAGGATTTTGATTGATTTGGCCATTGCAACTGGGGAAAAGGTTTCATCATAGTCTATACTATGAGTTTAAGTGAATCCTTTTGCAACTAGTCGTGCCTTGAAGACATTTACATTGCCATCCATGTCAGTTTCTCCTTGAAAACCCATTTGCACCTGATGGTTTTTACACCTTCAGGTGGATCGACTAAGGTCCATACCTGATTGTAGTATATGGATTGCATTTCAGACTTTATGGTATTTAGCCATTTCTCAGAGTTTGGTCCCACTATGGCTTCTCGATAGGTGGTTGATTCATTTTGCTCAATGAGCAACATATCGCGGCCATTAGTAATCAGAAAGCCATATCTCTAAGGCTGATACCGTGTCCTATCAGATCTTCATAGAACTTGTGTTACTTGAGGAGGCTTAGCAACTTGTTGTGAGTCGTCTCTAATTTCCATCTGTGGCTCTATACTATCTTGTGACTCTCAAACTTCTTCAAGATGTACCTTGCTCCCACTGGTTGTTTTAGAGACAAACTCTTTTTCTATAAACTTACCGTTTCGAATAACAAACACTTTGTTATCGACGAAATTGTAGACATAGGATCCTTTTATTTCTTTAGGATACCCCACGAAGAGGCACTTTGAGGATTTAGACGCTAATTTATCTTAGGCTTGTTGTTTAACATATACCTCACATCTCCAAATCTTGAGAAAAGATAAACTTGGTTTCTTTCCGGTCCATATCTCATATGGTGTATTTTCAATTGCCTTAGATGAAAAACGATTTAGTGTGAATGCAGCTGTCTCTAGAGCATGTCCCCAAAAAGATACTGGAAGATCTGTTTAACTTATCATAGATTGAACCATATCTAATAGTATTCGATTCCTCCGTTCAGAAACGCCATTCCATTGTGGTATTCCTGGAGGAGTCAGTTGTGAGATCATCCCATAACTCCTAAGATGGTCAATAAAGTCTTGGCTCAAATATTCACCACCTTGATCAGATCGAAGTGCTTTAATTGTTTTGCCAAGTTGGTTTTGTACTTCATTTTGGAATATTTTGAACATTTCAAAAGATTCATATTTATGTCTCATTAGATAGATATAGCCATATTTACTAAAGTCGTTTATAAATGCAATGAAGTAGACATAGCCCCCTCTGGTAGCTGTATTTATTGGTCCACATACATCTGTATGTATGAGGCCTAATAATTCAGTGGCCCTCTCACTATGCCCAATAAAAGGTGCCTTTGTCATCTTTCCTAATAAGCAAGATTCAAATGAGTTTAGAAATCCATCTTGATGGAGTTTAGAAATGCGTTTCTCATTTATATAGTCGAGAGACAATACCATAGGTAGGTTGGATTCAAATCATTTGATTTTATTCTTTTAGCAGTTACGTTATAGATATTCCCATTATTAGGATGTTCCAAATTTAATATATAATGACCAACATGCAAATCACCATCAGCATAAAAAATGTCATTACGATAAATAGAACATTTACCATTCCTAGTAATGGAAGTATAACCTTTCTTATCCAAATAAGAAAGAGAAACAATGTTACTACTCAAATTAGGAACATAATAGCAATTGTTCAAAACTAACAAAAGCCCAATGGGCAGAACTAATTCATAAGTGCCTACGGCTAAAGCAGCAACTCTTGCTCTGTTTCCAACTTGTAAGTCTACCTCACCCTTCTTCATCTTTCTATTGTCCTTTAGACCATACACATTTGTACAATTGTGAGAACCACATGCAGTATCTAATACCCATGTAGAGGAAGTAGAAAAATCAATGTCTATAACATAAATACCTGAAGTGATAGCCCCGCTATCCTTCTTGTTCTTTTTCAGATCTTCCAGGTAGAGTTTACAATTCCTCTTCCAATGACAGGGTTCATTGTAGAAGTAGCAGACTCCTGCCTTTGGAGGCTTTGCCTTCTTGGGTGCAGGCTTGGTTTTGAGCTTGTTTGACTTTTTGGTCTTACCATTCGAGCTATTACCCTTCCATTTGCTCTTCCCTTTCTTTTTCATACCCTTCCCTTTATGAACCATCAAAATAGTACTGAGCTTTTTCTTAATGCTCTGTTCAGCAGTTTTGAGCATCCCATGCAGTTCAGAAATTGATTTCTCCATGTTGTTCATGTTGTAGTTCATAATAAACTGGTTATAACCCTCCGAGAGTGAGTTCAGGATCAAATCCGTAGCTAACCCCTAGCTCATAGGAAATCCAAGCCTCTCAAGGTGATTAATATAGCATTTCATCTTTAACACATGAGTACTAACTGATGCACCTTCAGCCATCTTGTAGGAATATAAGGCCTTTGTGGTCTTATACCTTTCTTACCTTGCCTGTTGCTGGAACATTTCCTTAAGATGGATAATCATCTTATGAGCCTCTATTAGTTCCAGATCTCTTTGGAGCTCTGGAACCATAGTGGCAAGGATCAAGCCACCTACATCCACAGAGTCATCCTTATGCTTTGTGTAAGCATCTCTTTGAGCTCTTGGAGCATTGGCTGCTGGCTCCTCAGGAATGGGTTGATCTAGGGCATAAACCTTTCTTTCCAGTTTGACAACAATTCTCAAGTTCCTGAACCAGTCAAGAAAGTTTGTTCCATTGAGTTTGTCCTTCTCAAGGACCGATCGCAACGATAGTATAGCAGTATAACTAGTTGACATGATTCTACAATTAAAATATGCAGAGTTAGTTAGTAATCTCCCACTAAATTAACAACCCTTAAAATAATTAGTGGGCTAAGATCCATATTTGGCTTAAACTTAAGTCCACTTTGGCAAGACGCTTAAATTCAAGTTATTTAGGTAGGTAACCTATTTACCAATTACATCACATATAACTCTTAGATGTTTATAGGATTTGATCATCATATGATCCGGCATGTTTAATCCCATCTAACGCCTTGAGATTCAAAACTATTTTGTTAATCTCAATTAAATCAAAATAATAATGAATATTATGAGCAGCACTATTACTCATGCTTGTCTCATCAAGATAACTCAAGTGCATCCATTTTGGTGGTTTCCACAATTGAGCGATCTAGGTTTTGACAAGTATTCATTAATTGACGGCATTATGACTTAAGATTTCATTCAGAGGGCTCAATTAATTAGTCTTGTTTATATGAATGCAATTGTGGTCGTATCTCATACAGATAAATACATATACACGCAAAAGCATTCATGCAATGATCTAATCAAAAGCATAATTTAAATGTGACACAACATGGCTAACCTAACCTAAAATCCTCCCAAGCCAATAAGAGGACTTCTCTAAATAAGAAAAGAAATACATTGAGAGAAACCTCATTTAAACATTCGAGGGGAGTGAGATGAGAAGAGAATGTACATTGAGAGTATTTAGAGGAAGGCACGGCACGCAGGCCGTATTTAAATATTACAACCCTTTGTAAAATCTAAAGCCATGTTCACCATACCCAAACAAGTATGAAACATAAACCACAACAAGAATTCATACAATATGAAAAGCAATAAATGTCGTGATTATATTATATTGCGCTACGAACAGGTAGTCATGGCGGACCCGCTAGCTGGTTAGCGAGCGGGGTAAAGGGGCAGCGCCCATGCAGGGTTGCAAGGTGTAACCCCCTGCCTTCATTAGCGTAATTAAGATTTGATAATGTATAATAAAATGGATTAGAGACCGCCGGATAATTTAAAACTTATTTAAAACTCCCTCCTTGTAGTAGGGATTTCACAAAATTTTCAAAACTTCTTTCCTATCCTGGTCTCAAGTTCAAACATCGAATATAATTACCTATGCAGTTATATCACATTTAAATATATCAGAGTGTACAACTTAATTCCCGGTAACCCTCGGGTTTTATCTATGTATAGATCTATAGGGTTTCAGTTCCCAATTAGGGGATTACACCACCATATATTCAAAAACCATTTACAACTCAAAAATATCATACAATCATCCTTATCCAAAATGAATAACCAACATGGCCCGAATCAAGTGTCCCTACAGGGTCCTAATCGCTCCTGGTCGTTTGCTTTTCCTTGGAGCCACTTGCCCTATCTAAAATGTTAGTCAATGGAAAGAGTGAGATTCAAGAGAATCCTAGTAGTAACAAACCATTCATACCACACGTAGTCACATAGCATGTAAGCAAATCACCACTCAGCAGCAGCATCACACTCCACCCTCATCCTCTTTTACTGCCGGGAAGGCACACTGTCCTAACCCGAACCATTGTTAGCGACTCAGGGACTGTTGGTATGGCAGTGCATACAAATAGCCTTATGGCTCACATATAGCCTTTTGGCCCACTTAATCACAAATATCACACCCCATCCTCATCCCCTTTTACCGTTGGGAAGGTACGCAGCCCTTACCCGAACCGTTGTTAGCGACTCAGGGACTATTGGCATGGCGGTGTATACACATATCCATAAACATAGCAGCATCTAAAACCATTACAAATAAATGATATAATGCACATACAATGCACACATATGGTATAAAAGAAAGAGTCACTACCTTGTTCTTTCCTAACGTCCTTCGGCACCAAGGGCTCGCGAGGACGGCAAATGTTAAATCCTATAAACCAAATTAGGGACAACCGATCAATCTCTTTTCCAAGTTCTAAATTCCATAGTACTTTAAGTTGGTTATCATTTAAACTCTTTAGGTGGCTATAAGATGCCTAGATACACGCTTAAAGGGTTGGAAGATACTGCCAAAGATCCATCTTTGGAAGCAAAAGCACTGATTTTTGGCTGACTCACTCGAGTAAAGATGGTCTCACTCGAGTGATGAAGGACTTGCATTCGGGTGAAGGTGGCTCTCATTCGCAAGTGTATGACAGACAGCACCACCAATGACTTGAAAGTGCTCACAACACTCGAGCGTAACGGCCTGCACTCAAGTGATGTCCCCAAATTCACTCGAGTTCCCAAAAGTAAAACACTAAAAGTGTTTGCCTGAGAGCACACACAACTTAGAAGAGAAAGCTCACTCGAGTACTACCCCTGCCACTCGAGTGAGAACATAACACTTGCGAGTGTCAGATCACACTCTTAAAATTTAGCCTACGAGTGCTTGACCGAGAGCAACCCTTAACATGAAAATACACTTGCACTCGAGTGAACTTATGCTCACTCGAGTGATGACCTATATTACTTGCACATTGGGAAATGCACTCGCGCTTCTCACTTGAAAACCCAAGCAAAATGTAGAAGGAAAAGGGAATTTATGTTGCTGTACTCGAGTGACATTCATCAGAACCCAGAAACGCAGCAACTGACAAAGTTTTTCAGATTTACCTAAACTGATCCCAATAGTTCCAAAACTTATACCAAATCTCATTCCCACACAAAATCTCCAAAGGAACCTATTGGTAACCTCAAAATAACTCAAATTCTACTCAATCACCTCATTTTCATCTCTAGTTCACAAGGTCACACAAAGCCATAAATTACCAAACTTCCTTATTCAATTCCAAATAAAACCTAATGACATTATAACACATCCTAACACCATTTTCTACACCACACCATTTCAAACTCCTCCATTATCCAATTCTTATGAAATCAGGGTAAAATTCCATAATTTACAAAGCTTAACCAAAAATCATAACAAATATACCAAAATATCACAAATGCTCACCTCAACTTGTTCCTAAAGCTACTTCTTTAATTTTCCCACTTTCAAATTTCCACAAGTTCTCAAACTCCTCAAATCAAAAATCTGAAAACATAGGAATGAAGCTCTTGACACTAGGAACATGATTAATGAAGAACTCTTGAGCATTAGAAGCCATTTAGCAAGTCAAAATCCCACCTTTATACTTTCTCTTTCCTTTCCTTGCTCAACGGAAATGGAGGTTAGATGAGAGAGAAGATGAAAAGGATGAAGATACAGATTTTTCCTCTATCCCCATGCAACTAACCGACTTGGAGGAAGAGAAGAGAGTGAAATGAGTAGTTTGAAACATTGACCAATCCTATGGCTCCCAACTTGCCACATGTCATGATCCTTTTTCTCCTTCCATACACACACATGAACTTATACACACATAATTCTATTCTCTTAATCTCTTATTCCTAGCCATTGATCCCTTATTCCCCAAGGAGTCTCCTCTGCGGTAATTGACCAATTGGTCGGTAATTTCCCATTTTACCCCTGATTATCACAACATTTACCAATTCTTCATCAAACACATTTACATCACAATTTACATCATATACCATATAAACATTGGATTAACAATAATTACACCACTTGAAGAGTTATTAGCCCTAAGTTACGATTCAGGATATTACACAAGGGGTAGTGCCCCTAGAGCTTTTTGAAAAAGGCACATTCCTTTTAAAAGAAATATTTGAAAATTTTAAATTTTTAAAATTTCGGACCCAATTTTTTTAAAAAAATTTGTTTAGTCCAATTCTAAAAGGATTTCGGCCCAGTTTCTAAAAACAACAATGGCCCATAATGCTTCTGATTCGGATTGTCTTCCCCATAGTTTCGGATCCCTATTACCCGAATAGATATCCGAACTTAGACCCAATTGGATTTCTGCCAACTATGATCTCAGGTACCCTACCCGATTTCACACAAGCTTATTCGAAACCTAAACGATGAATTCCACTTCAGATCAAATCCAGAACAAAAATCACGATGCTAGTGGCGGAATTGAAACGTAAACATAAAGCATGTAATCAAAACAATTTCACCAAATCGCATAAACATACAGCTCTATCCGGAAACACAAATCACATATATGTTTCAAGATATACATGTTCGGAAACGAAAACAAAAACAATTTCAAGATTCAATTTAAATGAAAACGAAAATCAGTAGAATTTCAAGATCACATCTGTAAAAATAGTTCTGTTTTGTATTAACTAAATCACATTCATGTTCGGATATTTCTTATAAAAATATGTGCATATCCTATATATTACATGTATCAGAATTATAAACTTAATTTAAACACACAATTGACATGTCTCTAATACCACTGTTAGGATCGGCAGGTACAACAGAAGAATTTTAAAATTTTTACTGATCCTAATTGAGGATCTATCAACGGCGTTTAAATTGAGTTAGAAAGATTCGCACCTTTTTCAACTTAGGGTTTTTACGATCTCTAGGAGCCAACACCTCAGGTCTATTCCCTCTACCGATATCCACACGAATGCTCTCTAACAGAGACTGTGTGCTAGTACCTCCAAATATCTCCTAGGGTTTCCCTTGCGACTCTGAATTCTCATGCGTGTATGAGTATATATGCTCTATCAAGTTTATAACCTATGAGGGCTATATTCGAATTTCAAAATTAATCTTCATTAATTTTGAAATTAATTAACAATAAATTATCTTGATGAGCTAATTAAATAAAATCAGTTTAAATTAAATTTGTCCAATAGTTTTAATTTAACCTATTTATTTAATCCAAATAAAGAGCTATTAAATTTAAGTTATCTTCATAAATTAAATCTGAGATACTATATCTCTATCATGTTAGTTATTGGATTTAATATATCTTAATAGATTAAATTTAAAACTAACTCAATATAATAATATCATATAATATATATATTCACACACACATATATATAAGATATGTATTTCAAAAATATATATCTATATAATATTATGAATAAATTTTATATTATATATATATATATATTTCATCCATCCTAAATTAAACATTATCTCGTGTTGGGCCATTCTTGTGTGCGACCCTGTAGGCCCATATGAAGTTGGCAGTGGGCCAATAACTGTACTAACCCAAAAGTCGCAAGTGGCCTCTAGCAAAACATTACGACTACCCAATTCATATGAGGATCGTTAACACGATGCAACTCGTCATACAACCATGTCACGTCCCTTTTGTCACACGATATATCGATCAAGTATAAGGCATGGATAATGTCATCCTCTTGTTCCTGACCATCACTTTCTCGATTCCTGAGTAGCCTGACATTAGAAATGGAAACTCCTTTCCATCGTAGTATGGCCATACATTTCTCAGACTCACTCATCGAGGGGCCCAGTAATATCTCTCTACTAATGTGAGGGATAAATTTCATCTTGATCATTCATATTCCCCTACATGAAAAACCACTAAGTCCAATCGTAGCTTTTATCATCACCCGGTCAAAAGTGACTTTTGAGTAGTTCAAAGCTTAGCAACTCTCATGTAGGAATCCATAATGACCTCAGGTCTAAGGGCATTGTGACGTGGTTATACATGAGAAAAGCTTATGACTTGATCCATATAGTTTTCTCATAGTGGGGGGATCCAGCACCTTGTACTCTTACAAGTGCCTAAGACTTTGATTCGTATCTCCATTTCTTATCAAAGTCATACTGGTCTTGTTTGATCTTTGCTCCCGTATAAATGACCGACCAGGGAAATTTTAGGATAATCTTTATGATTTATCCAATGATACAATTATCACAGTTAACATGCAAATAATATGATAACAGAATGGAGAAATTTCATTAAATTAATAATGTTCAAAGTACAATGATTGGCCCTTTGGGCACAATTTCCAACATTTCGTGCAAAAAGCAAAAATGTTTGTCTTACTTACGAGTGTTGTGGGTTCTCACTCGAGTGAACCTTGTCTCACTCGAGTTTAGGTGTATTTGACATTATGAACTCGTGTCTCAGGATATCACTCGTGATCAATTTTGAAGAGTGTGTCTTAATACTCGCGAGTATTAAGCCATCACTTGAGTGCCAAGATCCTTGCTCGGGTGCTCTTTTCCTTTGAAAGTTTATTTTGCTCTTGGGTGAGCACTTCTTGAACCTCACTTTGTAGAACTCGGGTGAGCATTAGGCTATCACTCGAGTATTGCTTCCATGACTCGAGTAGAGCGAGCATTTCTTATCTTTGTCTGTGCTTGCTATCAAGCACTCGCATGAGTGTGCTTTTCATGACTCGAGTACAAGTTCATCACTACTTGAGTGCAGCCTTCTTCAATCTAGTGCAACAGTGAAAAATCAG
This sequence comes from Inga leiocalycina, assembly GCA_963242795.1. Lineage (NCBI taxonomy): Eukaryota > Viridiplantae > Streptophyta > Magnoliopsida > Fabales > Fabaceae > Inga > Inga leiocalycina. Next base: position 78,576,237 of record OY725322.1, read on the forward strand.
CACTTGTACTTCAAAAAGGGGATCTTTGGTATAGTTCTTCTAACCTTTTAGGGCTTTTGTTACAGGCATTTATAGTTTCCTAAAGGACATTAATGATAAAAAAAATCTAGGTGTTGAAGTCATTAAGTATTGGAATAGAGAATAATGCTTCATCCCTAATTATGAATTATAGGATTCGATATTTGCCCTGCTCGCGAGAAACTGGCACCTGAGCAAGAGCGAAAATACCAAGGTAGTGACTTTTATCTCATGTTGTGTATGATGCTTGATATGCATGACTTATCATTGTATTGGTTGAAAATATATCATATGAAAACTTGATGTTGTGAAATTGTGATATTGTGAATGTGAAATTTGCCTTAATGCATTACAGAATGAGCACTTCAACGTGAGCAGTCGTAGGGGGTGATGCTTATCACACCTACCCCTGCCGCTCTAACTACCATTGTAATTGCTATGGAAGTGTTTTGGAATTGTGAATTCCTACTTTGAGAAATATGTCAGTGTGGCTATGTATTGTGAAATGATTTATATGAAACCCAGCTGTGATGAAATATATAATGTGAACCATGTTATGGTGCAATACAGTATGAGCACTTCAGCGTGAGCAAACGTAAGGGTGATGCATGTCAGACCTACCTCTGCCGTTGTGATTGCTATGTGTGGTGTTATGATTTGCTTTCATGCTTTGTAGTTGTGCATACTATGAGTGATTTGTTATTATGGAGACTCTTTCAAATCTCACTCTCCCATAAAACAAATTTCAAACAGGGCTAGTGGTTCTAAAGAAAAGCAGGTGACAAATGGTGGATAGAGCTCCGGGCTAGGAGTTTATATTTTGGATAATTGGTTATCATGTACAAATCATTTGGATATTTTGTTGGGAATTAATGTATATGTTGAATACATTAAGTAGTTTTATGTAATTCCCTTGTTATGGGAAACAAATTATGGGCAGTTATGCCCTGTAAACCCTTATTTGATTAATAGAACCCGAGTGTGTCGAGAAATTTTATTGCACTCTGATATTTATGAATGGAATCGAACTGTACAGGCCATTTATATATTTGGAATGTGAATATGAGACCATGTTGAACAGGTTGTTGAAAAGTTTTTGAAAACCCAGTTTAGAAAAGGAAAATTTTAATAAGTCTCGATTCATCCTGTGATCTCTAATTCAACATAAGTACGTAATTTTGAACGTAAATCTCGGCCTTGATGAGAAGGGGGTTACAGTTTCCATTTTGATATGCGCAAGGCAATAACGAACAAGTTCCACAAGAAAATAGAATAGTACAGTGATACTGATAATAGTATTCATTTACAGACAGGTATCAACAGTATAGAAAGCGACAATATTTACAAATATGTACAGAACACCCAAAAATATTCCACAAATAGACTATTTATAACCACGAACTTTTTCTTAGGAAATGTGTTCATCAATTCCCTGTATCTGTGTCCTTGCTTTTCGATCCGCTGGCACCCACTGAGACATTTTTGTTTAGAAAAAGGGGTGAGATTCCAGGAAATCTTAGTACCAACATATAATCGAACATATAGAAATATGCAATGCACCATATAATGTAAAATGAAAATTCACACCAATCTATGTGTGTACACAAAGTTCAGGGGTTAAATACCTAGTTAAAACCCCTACATGTACCTCATCTGAATCCTCGACTACAATTAGGCAATACCAGTGTATCATAGATAGGTCCTTACTAAGCTGAATGGTACATATATACTTCCCGCACCACAGCTAAATAATATGTGTTCAATATTCATATTACAGAATACAATACCACATATCATATCAATAGTCACATAGTATAGGAGAGATAATAGTTACTACTTGAACCTTTTCAGCTTTGTTTGACTTGTCTTGTGAAGTGTGCCAAGTTACAACTCCCAATTCGGTCATAAAATACCAAATGTACAAAAAATTAGTTTAAAACCTATCCATGTATCATTTTAGAAACTTCCATAGTGTTTATTGTGGTTATATTAGCCTATGGTGAAAATTTACCAAAATGCCCCCAGGACCCCGGCCTGACTGTACTTTTTTTGAAATTTTGATACGGGCTATTCTGACATATTTCTACCCAAGAAATCCATTTCTAGACTCAAAATTATCAAATTCACTGTCAAATTACAAATATATTTTTACCCTTTATTTTCCTTAATTAATTGAAATTAACTTCATTCAATCAGAAAATAATTAATTCTGTGCTAATTTAGGACAATTACAATTTTACCATTACCTTTTTATTTCAATTTCTTTTCTTAATTTTATTTGGCCAATTTCCATTTATTTTTGGACCAGATATTTTCTTTAATATCTCTCCATTTTTGGACCTTAATATTGGGCTTTTTAAATTACCTAAATTAATTCCATAATTATTTTTGCCCAATTTCTCATGAAAATGAACATTTATAAAATCCATAAATTCCAAATTCATGAATATTCACCATTTTATTGTATTTCTCAAATAATTACAATATATTTACTGAATATAAATTTGGGGTGTTACAGTTCTCCCCCTCTTAAAGAAATTCCGTCCCCGAAATTTGCTACACCTATACATCTATAAATTCCGAGTAACGTTTCTTCATAATTTCTTCCATTTCTCATGTAGCCACTCTGGGCATTAATCCTTTTCAGACAATCTTAATGAATGGAATGCCCTTGTTCCTGAGTTGTTTTTCCTGCCGATCGATGATCTGGTCACGTGTAACTTCATAGGTCAAATCATTACGCATTTTCACATCTTCATACTCAATCACATGTTCTAGATTAGGTTAATACTTTTTAAGTTGGGAAACATGGAAAACATCGTGTAATCTGCTCAAATTTGGTGGCAAAGCGATGTGGTACGCCACTGGCCCAATCTTCACCAAGATCTTGAACAGACCAATATACCTCGTATGCAGCTTTTGTACTTTTAATGCTCTATCGATACCCTTAACTGGTGATACTGTCATGAACACATAGTCACCAACTTCAAATTCTAGAGGTTTTCACCTCTTGTCCGCATAACTTTTCTGTCGGTTCTGAGCAATTAATAACCTCTGCTTAATTAACTTTTTTGTTCCGCTATTTGGTCAATAATATCTGGCCCCAGTATATGCCTCTTAGACAACTCTGTCCAGCATAAGGGCAATTGACACTTCCTCCCATACAGTGCCTCATATGGAGCCATCTGGATGCTAGAATAATAAATATTGTTGTAGGCAAACTCTACCAATAGAAGGAATTTGTCCCAACTACCTTTAAAATCAAATACACATGCCCTTAGCATATCCTCAAGTGTCTGTATGGTTCTCTCTGTCTGCCCATATATTTGAGGATGATATGTTGTGCTGAATCGAATCATGGTACCCACAACTTCATGAAATGCCTTCCAAAACTTAGAAGTAAACCATGGATCTCAATCTGAAATAATATTCTTTAGAAAACCATATAGTCGTACAATCTCCTTAATGAAAATTTCTAACAGTTTATCAGAAAAATAGTGAACATTAATAGGCAGGAAGTGGGATGTCTTTGTGAATCTGTCAACTATCACCCATATAGCTTCATGGTTTTTGACCTTAGGTAACCCCATCATGAAGTCCATAATAACACTCTCCTACTTTCACTCAGGAATCTCAGGGTTTTGCAGAAGCTCCAATGGTCACTGATATTTAGCTTTCACTTTCTGACATGTTAGACAATGAGCTACAAACTTAGTCACGTTTCTTTTCATCCCTAGCCACCAGTACTGGGCCTTCAAGTTATGGTACATCTTTATAGCCCCTAGATGCAGAGTATATTTACTCTTATGTGCCTCTTTTAGGATTTTATGTCTCAATTCTGGTTGTGGGGGAACATAAATCTGCTTCTTGTACCTGACTAATCCGCTGGGTGACAAGTCATATTCCTGAGTTTCACCTCGAGCGATCATATCTCTGATAGATAAAGCTCATTTTCTAGCAGCTGTACTTCTTCAATTGCTGCCCTCAAATCATTGTATATCTGGCTAACACCACTGTTTAAAAGAATCTGACTAAATAAATTTAAATCCCTGAAATCCGCGATCAATTTCTACTCATAGATCATCATAGTTGCACCTACACTGATTTCTAACTCAATGCGTCTGCGACGATATTAGCCTTTCCGGGATGGTATTTGATTTCTAGATTTTAATATTTCAGCAACTCTATCCATCTACACTGTCTCATGTTGAGCTCTTTCTAATCATATAAATACTTCAAGTTCTTGTGGTTACAGTATAACACTACAGTCTCACCATAGAGATAGTGTCTCTAGATTTTCAGAGCAAACACAATTGGCGCGAACTCAAGATCATGAGTGGGATAATTCAATTCATGAGGTTTTAGCTAACGAGATGCGTATGCTACTACTTGGCCATGTTGTATCAACACACATCCCAATCCATGACCACTGGCATCTGTATAAACAACATACGTAAACTGTGGATCTGGGATCATCAATATTGGTGTTGTAGTTAACCTCTGCTTCAACTCCAGGAAGCTCTTTTCATAATTCTCATCCCACACAAAAATATTGAGCTTTCCACGTCAATTTCATCAATGGTAATGCAATTCTGGAGAAATTCTGAATAAATCTTTTGTAATAGCCAGCTAGACCCAAAAAACTGCGCACTTCAAATACAGTCTCTGGTCTCTTCCAGCACAGTATTGCTTCCACCTTAATAGGATCAACAGAGACTCCTTGTTGTGAGACGACATAGCCTAGAAACTTTACCTCTAAAAGCCAAAATTCACACTTACTCAACTTGGCATAGAGTTGCCTATCCCATAATATGTTCAACAAAGTTCTCAAATGCTGCTCTATTCAGCCTTAATTACCCCATGAGTACACTAATATATCATCAATGAAAACTACTATGAACTAGTTCAGGTACGGATAAAAGATTCGATTCATGTAGTCCATAAGCATTCCAGGTGCATTGGTCAGCCCGAATGGCTTTACAAGGAACTCGTAATGGCCATATTTGGTCCTAAAAGTAGTCTTCGATACATCTTCTGCTTTTACCTTTAACTGGTGGTAACCCAATCGTAAATTGATCTTTGAGAATACACAGGAACCATATAATTGATCGAGTAAATAATCAATTCTAGGGAGTGGATACTTATTCTTGATGGTTACCTTATCCAGCTCTCGATAATCAATACAGAGATGTAGGCTTCCGTCTTTCTTTCTGATAAAGAGCACTGGAACACCCCTAGGGTGAAACGCTGGTTCGTATAAACCCTTTCTTAAGTAGCTCCTCAATCTGCTTCTTTAGTTCCACCATTTCACTCGGAGCCATATGGTATAGGGTTTTAGAAATTGGATCTACTCCAAGCCTTAAATCAATTGAGAACTCTACTTCCCTATCTGGAAGTAATCCCCCAACATCCTCCGGAAATACATCAGGTAACTTTCCAAGGCTACACCAGCTTCTGATTGCATAGAGCAAAACACCATGTACCCCTGGCGCCCTTTCTACAAACATCTCTCAACCTTAGCTATAGAGAGAAGGTTAAGAGTGATTTTTGTGTCAGCTTGTGGTTGTGGATTCGGATATATAACTCTCTTTCGTTTGCAATCCAATAACACACTGTTCGCTTTCAACCAGTCAATCCATTGAATCACCTCTAACCCTTGTAGTGGCAAACAGATCATATCTACAATCGATTCGTGCCCCTCAGTATTTACCACACAATTCAGACAAACGTCAGCCGTCACAATTCGTGTGACCGTGGGCGTAAAAACAACTAGATCATATAGGGATTTATGCCATGTTAGTTCAATCGTCTCTCGTAGTCATATACAATGAATGAATGGCTGGCACCTGAATCATACATAACATACACTAGACTGCTATTAAGAGAAATCATACCTTGAATTAAGTCTGGAGACTTATTGGCTTCTTCTTGTATTAGCGTGTATACCCTTCTTGGAACCCTGGGTCTAGTCTCCTCTGACTATTGCTTCTGTGAGCAATCTTTTAAAAATTGCCCCGGCTTACCACAATTAAAGCATGTGAGTGGCTTGTTGGGATCAGTTCTCAGTGGAGCACCACTACAAATCTTGCCAGGATGAAACGGTTTGCGGCAATGGTATCATATTCGGCTTCCCGAGAATCCCTGGCCCTGAAACCTCGACCCAGTCCCGCCGTGCCTGGCCTGACTGTACTTTTCCTGAAATTTTGACATGGGCTATTCTGACATATTTTCGCCAAGGAATTCATTTCTTGACTCAGAATTACCAAATTCACTGTCAAATTATAAAATTGCCCTTGACAGTCCCTATTTAAGGGTTTCAGGGGCATTTTCATAATTATGTTTTTTCGGGCATTTCTGAAAAAGTAACCAACTATAAACCCACCTAATGTTGCCTCCTAAACTCAATGGAATCATCAAATCATTGAAAATCCAACTCTAAGACCCCTAACTAGAGTTGGTTATAGGTCCTTCAGGAAAAATTGGGGTTTGCAATTTCGACTCTGCAGACGTGTTCTTTTCTACTCCTAACCACTTTACTAACTATTTAATTAGGTTACAACTACCATTTAAACCCAATTTTAGCAACATAACCTTTCTAATATCACATTTCCAAAATTTACAAACAAAGACACTCCGGCTAAATTTCACTGATTAAATTGTCTACAGTAATCAAAACAGTTAATATACGAAGGTTTGGAAGTTACCTTTTGCTTCCTTCTGGATCTCCCTTGTATAGCCAAAACCCTAACTCCACAACTACCAAATTTGAGCCTCCAAACCTTAAATCACATGAAAAGAAAAATTAGGAACAGAGTTATACGCGTTAGGAGCTAAATCATCGGAAGAATCGGCTTACCTTATAAGATTTCTTCCTCCTTTTCTCTCTAACTTCTCTCAACTTTCCCTCTCTATTTCAACTATGTAGGGCGTCACTTTTTTGGCTGGAGAAAGGAGGAGGAGGATGATTTAATCTTATGATGATGTTATAATGCAATATTATCTAATTTCCCAAAATTCCAAAATTAAACTTTATGTACATAAACTTCTATGTACATGTAATCATACCTTTAAACCCAGCCAATATTTCCTTCCTCATAAAACATGTAGGGGACACCTAAGGGTCCTCCTTTTAGTCTCAATTGACTTCACAACTTATTCCAGTTACGTATATACATAAAGTCCCAATTTTAGTCAAATTTGTACTTTTGCTCAAATTTGTCATAAATTCATATTTAATTGACCAAAATATTCCAAATATAGTTTTCCCCTTTATTTTCCTTAACTAATTGAAATTAACTTCATTTAATCAGAAAATAATTAATTTTGTACTAATTTAGCAAAATTACGATTTTACCATTACCTTTTTATTCCAATTTCTTTTCTTAATTTTATTTGGCCAATTTCCATATATTTTTGAACCAGATATTTTTTCTAATATTTCTCTATTTTTGGACCTTAATATTGGGCTTTTTCAATTACCGAGATTAATTCCATAATTATTTTTTCCCAATTTCTCATGAAAATGAACATTTATAAAATCCATAAATTCTAAATTCATGACTATTCACCATTTTATTGAATTTCTCAAATAATTACAATATATTTTGGTGAATATAAATTTGGGGTATTACAATAGTGGTTATTTGCTGTGAAAACGCTGATAAAAAAAGTGTTGTTAATTCTTGCAGTTGTAGTTGTTAATATGGCTATTATAGCTGTTAATACAGAACCTATACTTTGTTTTTTGGCAATATAATAGAGGAAATGCTCTGTTTTTGGGCAAGGTAATAGAGGGATGGCTTTATTTTAAGGGGGAATGATTGAATGTGATTGTGGTTTCTTTGATTACAAAATGTTGATATGATGTTAAAAAAAGTGTTGTTGAAGTGATATTAATATATGCATTTGTCGTTGTTAATATTGCTATAGCAGTTGTTAATATGAAGTTTATGTTGCAGATTGTCATAAAAGATGGGAACTAGTTTAGGGAAAAATCTATTCTGTTTCTTTCATGTAAGGGAAATTTTTAAATAGTGAAGAAGATGAAATGCAATATGACTCATACTATTGTAAATATGACTCATGCACTTGTAAAACAAGGCAGAAGAAGTTGTTAAAAACCAATTTATCTGTTGTGGTAGACCCTACGGGAATAACTTATGCAGTTGTGAAAGTTTGAGTTGTGCAACTTGTCATTTTAGTCAAGCATGAAACAATTATAAAAATGACTCATGATGTTGTAAAATCAAGCATCACCAGTTTTAAAAAAAGCAATTTACAGTTATGAAAGTTGGAGTGTTGAAACTTGTCATTTCAGTCAAGTATGAAAAAGTAGTTGTAAAAATGACTCAAAATGTTGTAAAAAAGCACGTTAGAAGTTGTAAACTGAACAACTTACAATGTTAAATTTGGAGATGTGAACAAAGGTAGTTTCATTCAAACACGAGAAATAAGTTGCAAAAATGACTTAATATGTTGTAAAAACACACTTAACCAGTTGTAAACTAAGGAATTTTCAGTGCTGAATTTGGAGATATGCAAAAAAGTAGATTTATTCAGATAGGAGAAAGAAGTTGTTAAAATGACTCAATATATTATGAAAACATGTTTAACAAGTTGTAAAATAAGCCATTTGTAGTGGTGAACAGCTGTTAAAAAGGTAATTTCATTGTGACCTAAAAAACATATTGTAAAAAAGACTAAATATGTTGTAAACATAAGTATAACCAGTTCTTAAACAAGGCATATGCAGTTGTCATATTTAGAGTTTTGGAAAAGGTCATTTCATTTAGGCAACAAAAAGAATGTGTAAAAAATCACTCAAGCAGTTGTTATAACACGCAATGACAGTTGTGAACAGGACTTGACAAACTTGAAATTAACTCATTGCATAAAAATATGTTGTGAAAATAACTGATGAAGTTGTAAATGATTGATGAAGTTGTCAACTGTAAAATAACTGATGAACTAAAGACAACTTTGTCATTTGACTTTGGGAAATAATCATAGAAAAGTTCCTAGGGACTTTTCTGATGTTTGACTTTTCAAAGGGACTTTGCCATTATTTTGTTTGGTCCTTGAGACCTGGGAGTGATTTTCCCTTAATTAAATGTTCTATCATCAAGGTTCAAATTTTTGGCCTTGCTTTTAAAAAAATTGAATCTATTTGACTCAATCAATGTTAGTATTTTTGTTTCTATTTATATCATACAATATATGATTAATATAACATTAAATGGGAGAAAGAAAGAGTAGACAAAATAATTTCAAATTTTTAACGTGATTTTAATTAATAAAATTAAATATTTTTTTAATCTTTTATCAACATATTAATGGTGCATGAATAGACATAAGGTCTTTATAATTTTAACCAAAAATGAAGTGTTGATTGTTTTATTTTCTGAAAGAAAAGGGCTTAATTCTATTATATTCATTGTTTTATTACTTGGTTAAGGATTGAGTGCGAATGGTTTTCACTTCTTTTAACAAGTGTGCTTCATAGAATTTAAACTTTTATTCTCTTCCTTATAAGGGTGAGTCTACTTACCATATACTACTACAAGATATAGATTCTACTACCCTAAAGGATGTCCGTTTTTAAAAAAGGGAAATAAAAAACAAAAGCGATGACATTTTTGTAATCCTGGGCAGAAACTGGGTAGTTTTAAGCATCCCAATTTAAATTTAGGATGCCTAAAGGCACCCTTTAGGCATCCCAATTTGAATTAGGACACCTAAAGTGTGTTTTTAGCCATCCCCAAAAAAAGGGGACACTAAAAGCAGGACTTCGATGACAAAAGCGTTGCTTTTGGTGTCCTTTTTTTTTGGGAAACCTAAAATCACACTTTAGGCAACCCAAATTCAAAAAGTGAAGCCTAAAGGTAATGCATGTCAGTCAAAATGACATTACTCCCTCCAAAGTCATGCCTACCCCCACAAACTAGCTTCTTCTACTCAAAACTCTCATTCTCTCTTGAAGCTCCTTCTTCCACCGTCACTCTCTCTTGAAGCTCCTCCTTCCACCGTCATTCTATTCAAGCTCAATATGATAGCCTTTCACCATCACTATCTCTCACTCCCTCGTACTACTATCACTCTCTCTTAAAGTTCATCCACCTCTTTCTCCACCACCTATAACCCCCCTTCCGTGATTATATCCGAAATATAGGATTAAAATGAAATAGAGACCAATAAAAATCAAAACTCATTTACATTCCCAACCTTGCGGTGGGGTTTTCACCAATACCTTTTTGAAATCCAACTAACCTGGTTTCACATTCACATTTCGAATACAATTACTTCGTGAAGATAAATTACATTCATATAAATATCAGAGTACACAATAATAATCCCGGCAATCACAGGTTCAAACCTTCACTAAAGATTCATAGGGCACATACACCCTTTACAATTTCTCAAATGAGGATTACACAATACTCATTCCAAATACACATTCCAATCTATCATCTGAAGATATACGACCAAACATATACAATTATACCAACATATAACATTAACCAACTACCAATGCACTTGCCCGACCTAGCCGTCCTTGGTTGCTTTCTCCATCTTAATCCACTTGCTCTATCTATACTGTTGGTAAGGGAGGGTGAGATTCTGGAGAATCTTAGTAGGAAAACAATATCAATATGTATGCAAAATAAGTATTTAATGCATGACATGCTTGCAATACATAATTCATGTTCACACAATGACATATCTACATGCTCAATGTTCAAACAATATACTCATGGCAATAACATAAGTTGAAACAGAGCTTCAATCACTCATGTATGTTTCACATAATTAGGCAAAGCAATAACATGCATCAATACACCAACACAATTATCAAATACATGCAGGAGAGGTAAGTTCACTACTCTTATTCTTTCCACGTGTGCTCCAGCACCGGCTACTCACGATCAGGGAGAATATCGAACCCTATAAGCCAAATCAAGGACATCAGGTTATTCTCCACTCCAAGTTCTCACTTTCATAACACTTAATGTTGGTTATCATTACTGTTACTTAAGCCCTCACATATGGCTCTAACACAAGTCCTGAAAGGGTTGGAAGAACTACCCCAAAGATCCCCTTTTGGAAGCACAAGACATGATATTTCACTGTTGCACTTGACTGAAGATGGCCTCACTCGAGTGATAATGTACGGACACTCGGGTGAGGAAGACCTCACTTGAGTGATGGCCTAATGCTCACTCGGGTTCTAGGAAGTGAAGCACAGAAAGTGAGAACCCGAGAGCACAAGATCTTTCAAGGAAGAGGAACACTCGAGTAAGAACCCTTGCACTCGAGTGGTGGCTTAACACTCTCAAGTGTTAAGGCACACTATTGAGTCTTGACCACGAGTGACAACCCGAGACGAAAGTTCATGGTGTCAAATACACCTGCACTCGAGTGAGAGGAGGCTCACTCGAGTGAGAACTCACAACACTTGCAAGTGAAACATCACTCTTGCCTCTACACACGGAAGTGCAACAAGAAACTAGAAGCAAAAAGGGAAAAATACACTATCGCACTCGAGTGAACCCATCCTCACTCGAGTAAAGCTCATCCTATACTCGAGTGAACCTCTGATCACTTGAGTGATGCTATCAGAACCCAGAAAACTGACAGCACTTCTCAAACTTTCCCTAAGTGATTCCAATGGACCTAAAACCTCAACCAAAGCTATTCCCACATAAAAACACCCAAGGAAACCAAGGGAACCACCAAAACTACCAAATTTCTATTCCATTATCATGCTTTGGTTTTGGGCAACATAAACTTCAAAATTCCAAACTTACCAAACTTAATCATTCAATCCCAAATCCCTTTCTATCTATCCAAATACATTCCAAATATACCAATTCCATGCCAATAACATGCCATACTCCCAATGACACTCATTTTCGAATTTAAGGCTATAATTACCAAAAATTCCAAATTTCATCAAATGGCATGAACCATAGATAGAAAGGTTTGATTCACCTACCTCTTCAACTTTTCCAAAGACACTTCTTGATTCTCTAACCTCTAGATTTTCTTGATGTCACAAATCAACACCAATGGCCAATCTATAACCACCAAAATGAAGCTCTCAACTTAAGGAACAACTTTATAGAAGAGAGTTTGAGTAAAAGAGAACATTAGCATACCTCAAATGCAAGCTTTTCTTCTTCCCTTTCCTTCAACAATGGCCGAACAAGAGAGAGATGAGAGTGATGATGATGAAGCAAGCTACCCCCATCCCTCTATGCTGTGCAGCCGAAAAGGAGGAAGAGGGAGAGAGAAGAAATGACTTTAATATTCCCATTTGACTTTTCTCACTCTCTTGCTTCATCTCTTTTTGCCACATGTCTCCACCTTATTGGTTCTTATAAAACAAGCAACCAATTAGCCATTCTAATCCTTCCATTAGCCATTTAATCACACTTCTCATTTTTCTCTTAGCTATTAATTAATTTTTCTATTAATCACTAACTTATAACCAATAGTTCCATTCTTTCAATTTTTCTGATTATGGCACTTTATTTAAAATTGCCACAAGACATATAATTATTCCACTTTAATTTAATAATTATCCTCAATAATTATCATTAGCCCTTAATTGAAATTTAGGGCGTTACACCACCATCCTCCCCGTCCGCCGTCCTCCTCTCTCCCTCTCAACTGTTAAAGCTCGTCACCATCATCCTTCCTTGATCTTTGACCCCGTTGGTTCCTCCTCCCTCCCTCCTCCCTCTCATATTGTTGCTAAAAGGTATGGTTAATTATTTTTGTTTTTTATAGACTAAGTTTTGAACTGGGATTATTATAGATGCATTTTGTTGGTTCTAGCATTTAGATTTATTATCATTGTAGATGCATTTTGATTTATCATCCTTCACCAATATTAATCTTTTTTGGATTTTGGGTTTCCCTTCTGGCATTTTGTGATAAATTGATGATAATTGATAAGTTTATTTTTATTAGTTAGTAGTTGTGTAGACAACTTTTTGACACTTTGTGGTAATTATTGTACATTGTATTAGTAGAAGTCAACACTTTAATTGGCTAGTGTTGGATGTTCCCTTACTATTTGTAAGGACATTTTGGTTTATGAAGTATTGTTCAATCTTGTTTATATATGTTTTAATTCCTAAACAATAAAAAATATAAACAATTTTTTTTTAAAAAAAGAACCTTTATGTATCCCTTTTTTTAAAAAGGGGCGCCTAAAGTCACTTATGGCATCCCTTTTTTAACGGACGCCGTATCCTTACTTTACTACGTTCCCAATATAAGCGTTCCCCTATTTTTAGATGTTAAAAGAGCTAAAAAATGGATGTTAAAAGTGTTATCTATAGTAGTGATATCAACCAACAAATTGCTGGAATGTCAATGAATTATGTGTTGTATGGTTCAATGAGTTAGATCAATTATCAAAAGGTGATATAATAATTATATTCAAAAATAATATTTTATACCCAAATAATAATATATGTATAAATAAATAGAATATTAAATTATCAAATTAATAAAAAAATAAATTTAAAGGTTCCAGTTGTATTCACAACTTACAAATGATTGATATTAATATACTAAAAGCACATATATTTAATTTATATTAACTATTTTAGATAACAATAAAAATAAAACAAAAATGTAGATAAAGTTCAAATATTTATAAAACAAAAAATGTAGTGAATGAAAAAGAAGCACCGAAAAATTAAGGGAAAAAAGAAAATGCATAAATAAGTACTCCCTCTGGTTCTTAAAATAAGACATATTTACCTAATTTGATTAAATTAAGAAAGTTGGTTAAGTTAGTTAATATGACATGTATTTTTTTAAACACTCAGTGATGTTCCTTAATTCCTTTATTTCATCTCTTCCTTGATTATTATTGAGGAGGCGTTAATAGGAGTAAATTAGGAAAATATTAATAAATATAAAAAATATGTTTTATATTTAAGATCAAGATCAACTCCTTAAATATGTAGGCATTGTTTTTTTTATAAATGATCCTTCCTCCTCCTCTTCCTTCCTTCCTATTCTTCTTCGATGAAATTGGACCCTTATATCTTGACTTTTCTAGTTCTTCAAAAATCCCTTCGGGTTTTCGGGTCAGCTCAAACGGGCTGAAACGGGGAAAACCCATAAAACAATTTGAATAATTAGGCCGAATCGGTTGTGTGTTCGATGACGATTGGCCCATCCAATCTAGTCTGAATTACATATCATCGGTTGTCCTGTATAAAAGATAATTTCATACAAAAATATGGGCTCAATTATCACTATGGACCCTAATGACTTCAATTTGTTTAATATGTAAAAGGCCCATTAGGTTACAGTCACGCCAAGTAGGTTATAAATGTATGTTGTTTTTAATTAGAAAAGAATTGTTTAACTGGACACCAAGTTATATTACAAGTGTTGGAAGTCAATGTTAGATTAATATTTTAGTGTAAAAATTAAAAAAATGTTAATTTAAAAACCTATTTTTTAAGAAAATTGAAATTCTTAATTAATTTGTAGTGGTAGTGGAAAAAATGGATAGATGCACATTTTGAAAGCTATCATTTTCCCAGTGACCTTCAAATAATCAAATAGCGCTATATGGCTTCTCCACGTGTTTTTTTTAAAAGACTTAATCAAGGATCTTAAATATAAAAAATTTTAAGACATTTAATTTATTACTTCTCTAGTTTTAATTATAAGACACTTCTGACATGTTTTACTCGTAGCAAGAAAAATCTTAAACTCGATTAACTCTTCCATAAAATTTAACAACTTTTCAATTTTATCCCTATTTAATATATATTATACCACATGCAAACAAAACTAACATAATAATAAATAAAGAGTAAAATTTTTGTATATTCATATGAAAAATTTTATATCGTTACCCTATAAATAGAATCAAAACAGCATAAGTTTTACAAATTTGACTGGTAAATGTCACCATTATATTTATAAATATACAAGTTTAACTTGTAAACATGAACTATTAAATTTGACATATAAATATGCGGGCTTCACGGGTAAATCTCTATCTATGACAACTAAAAACTATGAATAAATATATTAATTAAGTACTCAAAACAATGTATTTATATATGAAAAGGATTAAATTATTAAATGTGAAGAGATTAAGGATAAAATCTAATTTATTAATATTTAAAACGTCACAAGGACCCAAACACCAGAAGATATAAATTTTACCTTAAAATAACACTTTTTTTATTTGCGATACAAAAAGAGTAATGAGGATTTTTTTTTTTTTGGGAAAAAGACACGTAAAGACTAATACAAATGGTAAAGGGAAAATTTCATTTAAATACCATATAAACTTACAAAACCCACAAAAGTCTATTAATACTTGAAAATGACATATAGATAATAGATATCAAATTGAGATTTTTAAAATGTTGATACTTTTACCATTTTATCTCTCAATTTAAAAAAAGAAAAAAGAAAAGGTGCCCCTTACCGGAGCAACACCACTGACCGGCCGTCAAAGCTTCGGCCCTGGGGGCCTTTTTTTTGGGGGCAAAATTTTTGAAGGGGGCAAGATGTGGGATCGAACCCACCCCAGCTCTTTTGCAAAAAGACAGGCTTGGTGGCCATTGGGGCATCAAGCTCCTTTGACATATGTAATATTTCAAATTTTGGGATTAGAAGCTTAAGAATAAATCTGAATTAAGTGAACTGTTAAACTTCAGTTTAGTAAAAGTCTCAGGAATGTAAACCTTGCTGTCAATGTGTTTTCCAATGTGGCAGTCTAGTGTTGTGATATTTTTTAATAGGCAAATTATGTCTAATGCCTATGATATTTTTCAAAATGAAAGTAGACTTATCAAGCTTTAAATTTATAGGTTATATAAGTCATTTGAAACTGTATACAAAGAGTTATGTATTTGTGAAGCTAGCCCGGTAAATCTGGCCAGCTTCTGTGACAGTTTTCAAAAATGGAAATTCTGGGAATTATAATCTTCCAGTTAGCTAAAGGCTATATTTTTCCTTAAAAATAGACTTAATAAGTGTCACATAGCCTTTAGAACCATACCAATTGGACATTTTTGCAATTAGATATAAATTTTCAAAATTTGATGAATATTCTGCCAGATTTTCCAGCAAGTGCAAAAATGGGAAAAAAATGTATGGGCAAAATGGTCATTTGACCAATAGAGCAAGAAGCAATTATTTTCTCCCAATTAGGGATATATTTCAGTCAACAAAGGAGAGCAAGAGAAAATACATTTACTTAGCTCATATTAATTCAAGAGGGAAACAATTATGGTCAAGTAAATCAGGCATATGTTAATTTCCAATTTAACATATTATTATGAGGAGGTGAGTTGGGATATTTTTATGAGACCATTGCCTCTTCCTCTTGGGCCATTAATTTGGTCCAGCACCTAAAAAAGGAGAGGAAAATAGAGAAAATCAAGAGAAAATGGAAGAGGAAAGAGAGGATGAATAGTGAAAGCTTTTGAGCTTCGAAGTCGATTTCACCTCCGATTCGGTGTTTCTAGCTCTCGGGGTCTTCTCTAACGTTGTTCCTCTCATGGAGAACAACATTTCTATGGTTTTGGATTTTCAATCAGAGGTGTTTGATTCCGTCTACTCAGAGGAGGTGTTGCCGGAATCAAGAACAAATCACATATTCGTGTTCTAGTAAGTCTATGCTTCGATTTGAACCAAATATCCTATGATTTTGTTGAGTATTTCTTGAGATACCTAAACCTTAAATTTCACCTAGAGGGAGTCTTTTAGGGTTTGATGTTCATATGATGATGATTATCATGTTAAAAGATATTTTATAATGATTTATGATGATTTTGAAAGTTGTGTTCAAATCTGGTTAAATTCGTTTTCTAGAGGCAGAGAACTTGCAACGTATTTTTGATTGGTTCTGTAAAATTTCATAGCATTTGGACTAAATTTGTAGCTAAAATGAAGAAGGGAAGAGCACAATTCTTGACCCAATTTAATATGAAATTTTCAGCCAAGAATAAAAAGGGAAGAAGGAAGACAACATTTAATTCAAAAATTGATGAAATGTAAGGGCAAAATGATCATTTGACTAATAAATCAAGAAACCTCTTACTTCTTCATAATTTATGGAACCAAGTGGAAAAAGAAGGAATAAAATATTCAAGACATGTGCAAAAATTCCAAATTAAATTATTATTATTTTAAGGAGGTGAAAGGAGATATTTCAAGAAGCTTTTAGATACTTTCAAGGGGTCAAAAACTCAGCCAAATAGAGAGATAAGAGAGAGAGAGCAACATTTTGAACAAGAGAAAGAGCAAATGAAGAGACAAGAATTCAAGAAGCAAACCTAGATAAGTTTGCAAGCAAAATTCACTTGTTATTGTCTCTAAATCTTTAGAAATCTCTTCTAATCCTCATATCCTTCTTAAAATCACATGAAGAAAGAAGAAAATCAAAGAGAAATAAGAAGGAGAGGGGACGATTGAGGAGGAGGAAGAAGAGAATCAAAAGGTAAATCATGAAACCTTATGTTACTTGTTGATTTGTGGTTATTGTTGATGATTTGGTTGGTAGTTTGGCTTGGTTGTCATAATTTTGTGATTTGGGAAACATAAACCTTAAGGGGAGGTGCTGCCGAAATTTGGATTAATCATGTGAGAAGTATAATTAAAGGGTTTAAGAAGTGAATTAAGGTGAAAAGAAGGTGTTTTTATGAATGAAATCATAAAACTTCAATTTCCCAATTTTTTAAAAATTTTGGCCAAGGGTATTTTTCTGTGTTTGGGCTGAAATTTGATGGATTTGATGTTCCCATTGTGTTTAGAATGAAAAATTATGTAGGAAACATGTGAAAAATGAAGTATAGAGGCTTTAGGATGTGAAATGACAATTTTACCCCTAAAACCCTAACATATGGGGCTGTAAGGGTATCTTAGGAAATAGAATGTGATTTTGGCAAAAATATGGTCAAAAATGGATTCTACATACGAAATTGTTTAGAAGTAGTTCGGATCATAATTTTTGGTAAAGTACAGTTATACCAAGTACAAAAGGAAATTAAACTGGATTTCTAAGGGTATTTTGGTAATTATGCATTTTGGTAGAGATAACCAACTATATGAATGTAGGGATGAGACATGAATGAGTAATAACTCATTTATTATAAATTTGGAACTTTAGAATTTGTCATTTACCCGAATCGAATTAAGAATCATTAGACCGAATAGTTAGATAGTTGGAAAGGATTTCAGGTAGTAACCCTATCTTTCATACACTATATAATTGTTTATATGCTTTGTGTTGCCATGTTCTGTGATATGAATTGTTTGTTACAATACCTAGATGTGGTGTGGCAAAAGCACAAATACTACCAGGTAGGAAAAGCACAAATACCATCAGGCCAAGAGCGACCTAGTTGAGGTAGTGAGATAAGTACGAACAGACAGTTATATGCTCTGGAACTTTACCGCATGTAAGGGTCAAATTGTCATTTGATCTTAAACGTCGAATATGGACATGTTACTAGTATATTTGTTCTGTTACATTATATGGTGCATTTCATATTTATTTATCACATTTTATATGATTGACTGTGTGTTACTATTAAGACTCATATGAATCTCACCCCTTTCCAAATATTTAAAAATTTATTCAGTAAGAGATAGCAGCTCCAAGGGCAAGGAAGCAAACACTGGTAACTGAAGATCACGAATCTATCTAAACAATAGTGTTGGTCATCTGTAGTTTTTATGTTATCTTAGATTATGTAAATGTTATGTATAAACCCTGTGGGGATTCAGGATTCTTATAATATAATTAAGTACTTCATATTAGTATATTTATATTATTTTTGTTTGCTCATTGAACTGCGCATTAATACTCTGATGAATGTCAAAATATTAAGGGGTTTGACACTAAAACTCTAACAAGAATAATTAATTATTTTTAAATGGATAATTATTATTTCCATATCTGAAGTTATTATTCTCAAATCTAAACTTAGTAAATCAATATCAAATCTAAAAATTAATCCATGCATATCTTTTTATTTCCAAAAGTGAATATTTTTTAATGGATAGTTATTATTTCTACATCCAAAGCTGTTATTTTCATATCCCAAACTTGATAAATTCATATTCATTCTAGGAATTAATCTATGCCAGCCGTTAGAACTTCCTCTTTGATATGCTTCATTCTCAGCCTCTTTGCAGCCCAAGGACAATACCAAGAGTTCAAAAAATTTGTTTGTTTAGCTACTGGGTGTTTTAGAGAAAACGAGTTCTCTACCAAACAAAGATATGTGATTTTTGAAACAAACATCATGTATATGTCAGTCCTTGGCTTGTTTCAAATCGAAGAAGGATAAAACTCGCCTCTCTCAACATTTTATTGCAAGGCCTGCAGGCAATATTTCACTGACACTTTCCAGAAACTAATTTATTTATAGGCCTCGCCTAACCGACACATGATTCTGTGCTACTAAATATAGGTAAACAAATAGTAACATTCCAACTCTTTCAGCAGAACCTGACTCACTTCAACGTGTTTATATTTTAAAGATGGAGATGCAGAATAGTTATCAAAGAAGGGGAGGAGAAAAACATTTGCAGACCCACCATTACTCTCTAATTCTTCGTCCTTTCCCTCCTTCTACTCTTCTAACTCCAATCCACCATTCTTCATTTCAATACCGTCTGAGTTCAAAATCCCAATTTAAATCTGGGGTTCCGATTTCAACCGTGCAGGAACGAAAACCCCAATTTTCGCCGATAAAGAACTGTCTAATAGAATATTACTGGGCTTGATATCGCCGGGAATCGCCGGTGGGTTGCAAGAGTGAAGATACTGAATCCCTTTGGCTATGTCGACGATGACAGAAAACCACATCTTCCAATCCAATAGTTCAGGGCCCTTGCAGCGATTTCTGTCAGAGTAAAAGCCGATGCGGAGACCACGTGCTGAGAGTGAAGCCTGGATGCGAAGAAGAGCTCATTGTGCGCTCGCCCTATAGAGAGGCAGAGTCATGAGCTTGACGGCAACTGGTTGGAGGCAGAGTGCCTTAGTAGACGGGGCTTGAGCCGCCTTAGCCGAGGCCGGTGGAGAAGGATGACGTGGCACGACAGAGGAGGGAGTACGAGAAATAGCAGGTGGGTATCCATCAGTGTGATGAAGAATTTCCGAGAGAGCATTGCGAGGCGATTTAAGGGCAGGGCTTACTTTTAAAAACACAAAATTATATGAAGGGTATTTATGTTATTTCATTTTAATTTCACAAAAGACAACCAGACACTAGCATGTTATAGGGATTTTTGATATTGGAATCACCTCTCCGTCTTTTATCATTTTCAATTATCTTTATCTATCGATTTCCCCCTTCTTCTTTTGTTTTGGGTTAAAAAAGGGGTTATGGGTTAAAGGAAGGAATGAGCAGTTAATACTTAAATTACATCAGGTTAAAAACATACATGGAAATTAAAAGGGGAGAATTTTGTATAAAAATCTAATTGAAATATCAAAATCTAAATTTAGGCTTATCCTTTTAATAAATTATTAATGAGTCTAAGAGGTGTCACTCCCTTATCTTATTTTCACCTTTTTCAGAGTATTTGCGGAATATGACACGTAGTTCAATGGGCAACACAAGAATAGCATAAATATACTGATATTATGTACACGATTACGGAAATTCCCCATAGGGGTTCGTATTGGATAATTACGATTAATGTAGCCTCACAGTGCTACGTGGGTGTTTAAACCTGTCCCAGTGAAACGGAGACATCTTCTCGTCTTTGTTCCACCACCGCAATCCCCTTCGTACGGTTTTCTTTATTGCTCTTAGCATAGCTTCTGTCTTCGATTGTCTAAATTGTTGGTATAGGAGGGTGAGATGCTGAGAAATCTCAGTAGGAGAACAATATCAATATGTATGCAAAATAAGTGATTAATGCATGACATGCTTACATTACATAACTCACTCTCACACAATGACATATTTGCGTGCTCAATGTTTCAATCAACATACTTATGGCCATAGCATAAATAAAACAGAGCTTCAATCATTCATATATGTTTCACATAATCAAGTAAAGCAATAATATTCATCAATACACTAGCACAAATATTAAATACATGTAGGAGAGATAAGTTTCCTACCTTAATCACCCTTCCCTGATCCTCGAATAATGTGCCTCGATTTGTGTGCCAATCCCTCGAGCTCTCTACTCAGTCCTAAAACGTTAAGTGTATAGTTTAGACACTTCCATAGTGTTTCTAGTGATTATATAGTCTATGGTGAAAATTTACCAAAATGCTCTTAGGACCCCGGCCTGACTCCGCCATACCCGACTCGATGGCAAGTTTTTCCAAAATTTTGACTAGGGTTGTTCTGACGTATTTTCACCCAACGAATCCATTTTCGGGCTTAAAATTACCAAATTCAATGTCAAATTATAAAAATACCCTTGACAAACCCAATTTAGGGTTTTATAGGCGTTTTCGTAATTATGCTTTTTCGGCCTTTTCCGAAAAGGTGACCAACGGTAACCCCACTTATTTTTATCCACTGAATCCAATGAAATAATCCATTTCATGAAAATCTAGCTCCTTCCCCCAGAACAATGCTGGCCAAAATATTTGGAAAAAAATAGACTTTTGTGTTTTAGCTTTCAAAGCTTGTACCTTTTCACTTATAATCCTTTATTAACTCATTTAAACACATCTTAATCATGATTCAAATAAATTTGGCCAGCATAACCCCTTAAGATTAGGACTTTTCCAAATTTACAACTCAACCAAAAATCACCAAATCAACAATAAACTTTAACATCAACTTCATACAAGTATATATTTGAGTTTGATGTAGCTACCTCTTGAGCTTCTTGGATCCTCTCACTCTAGGCTCTTCCTCCCCCTCTCCTTGATCTCAAAGTGTCTCTTCACCACCATGGATTTCATGAAGAAACAAGGTTTAGATAAGGGTCTATGGAATACTATAAGAAATTGCTTAAGAAACCAATTCTTACCTTAAGATTTCCTTTCTTCCTTCTCTCTAGAACATGAGACCTCTTGAATTCACTCTCTCTCTTCCTTTATTGTGGCTTGGAAGAAATGGAGGCAAGAGAAAGATGAAGCAATTTTGCTTCATAAAAGTCCTACTCATTTTCCTTTGAATTATATGATTATTTCAATTCCAAAGTTACCAACTCCTTAATTTTTGTGTACATACAATATGGTCTAAAGTTTAATTATACTTCAACACACCTTTTTCACCTTTGCTTGACGTGAGAGGACAATAGGAATGGTGGAGTATGACTTCACAAAATCTCTCCTTTCATCCTACACCATTTGATTTCAAGATGCAACCTTGTGTTGACACATGGCAATTGATCTCATCTTCTTCCAACTATACCATTAGGCTTCTAGTTGGATTTAAACTAACTTCTTCCTCTTCTTAGTTGGCCTCCAACTAAACCAACTATATACCCAACTATGCACTCAAGTTCATCCAACCTTGCACTCAAGATAATCCTTACAATCACCAATCATGACTGCTATGTTCATGTAGCATTATTATAATGCAATTGAACATGTGCTCATCTTCATAAATCATAATCTAATCCCCTATTTATATAATCATGACACTTGGCATGTTTAATTCTATTAATCAATTTCTAACACATTTTATTTTCAATTTTCGGAATAATGCCCAATTCTGGCAGAATTTTTGCCCTAATTTTGAAAAATCACAACTAATTTTGTACACATCGTTTCAGAGCGATTTCAAAGCCTATGGAACCCTTATTGAGTCTAGTTTCAAGAAAAAATATGAAATTTCACTAGTTGCAATCATATTATTCCCAGATTTTCAATCTTTGACCGCTGCTCCAGAAACTTTCCATATTTTCTAGACTAAATTCAAAAATTCATATCTTTTTGTATATAGCTTCAATTGATTCATATAACCTATCAAATTAAAGCTTAGGATGTCTAATTTCACCCTGTAAAATTTCATAATTTTTTCTCATCATTTATTCTTCCAAAACCACATGACAAATTCATTATCTTGCAGGCGATTTCATTGAAAACACTGTTCACCTTTCAATTTTCAATATTTAATTCCTTTGACCTTAAATATTCACCATTTTATTGAATATATAAAATAATTACAATAAATTCTTGGTGAATAAAATTTGGGGTGTTACAAGAGGCCTAATTAGAAATTTTTGAATATTATTAAAAGACTAGAACACCCTCCTATAATTAAAAAAAAAAATTGAAGGTAGCTAGATGCAACCAATTTTTATTATTTCAACGGTATTTAATTAATATTTTCTATTTATTTTTAATTAGTTAGTTTTTGTGTTTGATAAGAAAAAATTAGTTTTTTTTATAAAACAATCAAATATTTATCTATATATACAATATATTTTTTTAAAAATAAAACTGTACTATTTGTCAAAATAAAATTATTCAAATTTGTATATATCTTATATAAGCGTAACAAATATTTTTGTCTAGCAAATATATTATATAAATATAAGTATAAATCTATATACAATATAATTTTTTTAAAAAAAATTGTACTATTTATTGATATAAAATTATTTAAATTTAAATATTTCCTATATAATCGCAACAAATATTTTTGTTCAACCAAGATATTATGTAGATATAAGAATATAATGGGTGGATTCATTCTTCTATTTCATCGAAAACCTTTGCATATGGTGGTTGGAGAATTTCATTGGTTCCATTTCACCAACATTGATCCTATGTGCAAGACAAAGAAATTAGTTGTCCATTCTTCTAAAGGGAATTAATGAACATTGATGGACCTATTCCATTTTTTAATCACATATTAAATCATTGAGTAAATTTCATTGGTTTTTAATTAATACACTAATAATCATATATAATTAAAAACAAGAGAGCAAAGAGATAATTGAATTAGTAGATAGTGATGATTTGATAAAGAAAAGATGACTTTAAGGGGACAACGTGGTCATTTAACAATATTCACAAATCCCTAATTAGACCTCTCGGCCTGATCAAGGATTTGTTAAAACTGAAGGCCTAAATTTAAATTTTGATATTTCAGTTGGATTTATATAGGATTCTTCTAATTAAAAAATTTGTTCAAAATTCATCCTTGGTTTTAATACTTTGTTAATAAAATTATTTAATTAATAATAATAATTATAAAATGAAAGAGGGCATAAAGTCCAAAACATAATTTTATGATATGAGATATAATGGTTTTTTGGTAGATTATGAGATATAATGTTTAAAATGGAAGGTCTTGTGATAAATGTTGTAAATTTAACATTATTATGGTGATATGAATTAATTTTCTGCATAAATTATTATATGATTTTTTTTTATACGATGAGAGGAACTCAATAAATGCACATAATAAAAAGGAAAAATGACTAAAAAATACCATTTAAATTACAAAAAAAAACTCCATAACAGCTACTAAATTAGTAAAAGGATAAATAAGTAATCAAATAGAAATTTGAGATTTCGAAGTTTGAATATTTCAACTTGAGTATAAGCAACGATAACTTAATAATATCAATTAACAACTTGTGTATATACAATGAAAACTTGAGGAGTTCAAGTTGTCAATTTTTATACCTAAGTTATTAATTTCTATACTCAAGTTATCAACACTCAAACTTCAAAATCCTAGATCCCTACCAAATTTTTTATGTATCCTTTTACTAATTTAATAGACATTTTGAGGTTTTTGTAATTCAAATGGTATTTTTATATTATTTTTCTGAAAAAAAAAATATCAAGGGATTTGAAAATTGGAAATTTCACTCTGCGCTTTTAAGAAATTTTGTTCATAAAGCATTTTATCCATTTACCCATGATATTTCATGATTGCTACATCGAAAGAAGACTCTCTGTCTGGGAGGAAAAAATATGACTTGACTTTTTTCCCCCCTACCTTTTTCATTCACTTTATTTTCACTATCCATATCTATCGTTTGATTGAAATTTGAACGGTTTTATTTATTATTAGATTTGGATTGTACCACCTAAATTTCAATCTACCATGGAGATGGGTAGTAGAGAGGAAGTGGATGAGAAGAGTATTGAAGAGAAACCATGTCTAAAAATTTGATCATGCTTAGTGGTCTAACCATGACTATATTGAGTGGTCTAACCATGACTAAATCGATTAAACCCGATCAAGATTAAAATAATATGTATAATTTAATCAAAGTACACAAAAACATTCATATGTAACCTTGAAAAGAATTAATATTTAAATAAGGGCGGAAGAGCAAATTTAGCCTTCAACAATTTCGCTAGGAGCACCCATAAGACTTGTTTATTTTCAGGTGCAAAAATAGCCATAAATTATTGTTTTAGGAGCAGATTTAGCAACGTCGTTAAATCTGCTTAACTGATGTTAGTTTTTGAAATGTGGGTCCCAACAATCTTCTCTCTCTGTATTATTTTAATATTTTTTTAATGGAAAAACATCACTTAAGCGACATAAAAAAAAATCATTTCAATTAATGCCCAGAAGATTCTAAAATTTCAGTGCAAAACTTAATTTATTTTTACTAATAAAGCTTAATATCATTTTAACTCAAAAAGGGTGCAGTGATATTTTAGAAACTTTTAGGCATTATCTGAAATAAAATTTTTTTCATGTGGCCTAAGCGATATTTTTTTATTAAAAAAATATTAAAATAATACAGAGAAAGAAGACTGATGAGACCCACATTTCAAGGTATTAATTTATTACTAAATGAAACATGCATGTATAAAATATAAAGGGTTAATGTGATTAAATAACCTTCAACTTTTCTGAAAAATGCAAAAGTAACCATAAATTATTTTTTAGATAAAAAGTAATCAATCATAAACATTATAAAAGAGGGCAAAAGTAATCATGACGTTAATGGACGTTAACGTCCGTTAATTTGAGTTTTTTAATGAAATATTAAAGTGCTAAAATACCCATTAACTTATACTAAAAGTGCAAAAGTAATTATAAACTTTTTTTTGGATACAAAATTAACTAAAAAGTGACTTCTTAAACATTAATTCATAAGATTTTATTTGGCTTTTGTATTATGTGTTTTATCAATTTGGGCATTAAAATGATAAAACTTATGAATTAATATTCAAGAAGTTGCCTATTTCTTTTATTCTTGTGAGAATGCCAAAATGAAAGAAACTTGTCACCCTAATTCCAAAGACTAAAAAAAAAAAATTATGAATTAATTTTTCTTTTTAAGGCCAGTGATGCATGTTAGGGATTTTAGCTTTTGGAGTTGGGTGAAAAGTTTCTTCTGCTTATTCCTTCTCGCCAAATTAAAAAATAAGAAACTTCTTAAACATGAATTCATAAGTTTTTCTTTGACTTTTATCATTTTAATTCTCAAATTGATAAAACACTTATAACACAAAAGCTTAGAAAAACTTATGAATTAATGTTCAAGAAATCACTTTTTAGTTACATTTGCATCTAAAAAAAAATTATTGTTACTTTTCACTTTTGGTATTAGTTAAAGGCTATTTTAGCATCTTAACATTTCATTAAAAAGTTCAAATTAACGGACGTTAACATCATTATGACTTTTGCCCTCTTTTATAATATTTATGGTTACTTTTACTCCAAAAAATGGTTTATAGTTATTTTTGCACTTTTCAAAAAATTTAAAGATTATTTAAGCACCTTAACCCAAATATAAATAATCTAATAAAAAGAAGTTACTAAAGTACACAACCTGACAAACTGATTCACCTATTCATCACTTATCATATAATGACACCCCAAATTGGATTTTAATACCACTAGGATATAGCAAGAACCTTAACAATAGAGTCAGGAAATCAAGCTTGTCGGGCTAGTCCGTTTAGACCCAAGCTGATCAAGGACTAGACTTATGATTTAGAGCCTCCAGAAGGAGTCGGGTGTGAAAGGGCCGACCCTTTTAGATCCGTTTAATATGGTTTTTAAATAACTAAATAAGGCCATAAGGGTAACTGGGTAGGGCAATAAGCAGATTTAATAACCTAACCTTCAAACAGTCAGAAGCTCCCATACTCTACTCAGACCTCACACATCAATAATGTTTGTGTTTTGTTTTGGTTTGGACTTAAGTCTTAGTATTTGTAATTTGTTAAACATCAATAATGTTTGATGTTTTAATTTAGTTTTGATAATATTTATGTTTAAAATTAGGTATTTTAGTTTTTAAGCATGTAGGAATATAAACGGTGTTAAACAGGCCCAGCCGCAGGCTTTAACTAAACAGGTCGAACACAACAATTCTGTACTTTTTCAAGCTTCTCTTCTTTGATTTTCTTTTTATATATCTATATTTTTAGTTGGCAGACTCAAAATTTAAAGAACATTTGTTGGATTCATGCTTTAATGCTTTATTTTCCTGTTTCATAGAGTCGGTTTGGATTGGACTTAGGTCTTAGTGTTTATATTTTGTTAAATATGGATAATATTTGATATTTTAACTTAGATTTGATGATATTTATATTTTAAATTAGGCATTTTAGTTTTCGGACTCATAAGAAGCAAAAATATTTTAAACAGGCTTGAAGCTTGCAGGCCAAATGGGCCAGGATGCTATTTTCAATGGTTTTTTTGGACTCGGGTAAATAGGTCATCCCGTTTAGGCCCAAGCCTGTCATGGGCTAGCCCTTTTTGGTGACTGAAATTTAGGATGTTACAACTTATGCTTAAATCGTGGTAGAAGAATGAAATCACAATGGATAAGAATTTTATAGAACTTACTCAAACAAGATAAATATGGTTTATAACCACTTTTATAGGCTTAAATGGACTTACTTGAATTCTCACCGTTAAACCAAAAAACACTTCAAGTACCCATTGTCCGTGGGTTCAGCGGTAAGGACTGCGCCTTCTCACCGATAGAGAGGAGGTTCGATCCCCCGTTGCGGTGTTTGGGGAGGCATCCTCAAACGGGAGATACTAGTTTACACTTGATGGTATAAGATGTTGCCTTGCCCTACATTGATATCGCTGGGAAGGACTGTTCAAACGCCCTACCCTTGATTTGGGTTAAGTCCAAACCCCTGGCTAAAATTTATGTGTAAAGAAAAAAACACTTAAAGTGGCCCATTGAATGAAGAGGAGTTTTTGGAACTCCTTAACCAATAGAACATTTGTAATCCATAGTCACCCCTGCTCGAAACCCTAGGATGCTTTTAGCGTAGATTTAAGACTATTCTTTGCCAATTCCCAAAGCAATAACATAGTCTTTTCACAGACTATTCTCAGAGTTTCCTCCAAGCGTTCGGCCTATTTTGCAGAAAGAACTAACTCAGAAATTTCTTTTAAAGCAGCTGGAATTCCAATACACTTTATTTGGATGCTAATATTCCATACGTCTTAATTATAATTTCTAATTCATTTCTACTTAATTTTCCATCACACACATTTACCCCACTAGCATCAGATGCTTTCTATTTAATTTGGTCAAAGGAATACTCTGCAGCCATACCGGGAGTTGGGGAATCACGGAAAGATGTTCGGGTGTGTTTGGTTCAGTTTATTTTAGATAATAAGTTTTTATTATGTAAGTCGAGATAAAATTCCTTTCACATATTTATCTCGTATACTGTAAATCACGATTTATAAGCATATATTGCCTAAAAATAAACTATTCCAAACAAACTAGAAAGTTTGTTTCTAAATAATTTTGCATCTTTTAACGAGTCTTTCTTGTTCTGTGTGTATGGGTGTTAATATTCCAAAATTAAATTAAAAGAAAAACAAGTACATTTCAATGCACCTTTTGCATCTTACTTTTGCACATGCCCCTTTTGATCTTAATTAAATATAAGGGCAAATTTAACTGCAGCCCACCACAAATACTTAATATCAAATAAATCCCAAAATTTTCTAAAATTTCATTACACTTCGACTAAACTAAAATTAAGTTTTTTTGGGTCAAAAGACATTTATGCCCTTATCTTATACTTAGATGAGATGATCTTGTGAATTCTCATGTATGTCGTGTAAATGGGCATATTTACCTTGTAAATAGCATGTGTTATTGTGATTATGCCCCTTGTCTTGTCCATGACAGATGTTTTTGTAATTTCACTTATTTATCTTATAAATATGTGATTATGCCCCTTGCCTTATATATGGTCATGATGATCTTGTAATTTCACTTATTTATCTTATAAATAAGCATATAGGACTTGTAAATCTCCACATATGTCTTAGAAATAGCATGTGTTATTGTTATAAAAAAAAGCATGTGCTCTTGTGAATGCCTCTTGTCTTGTATATGGTTGATATGGTCTAATAAATTTTCACATGTGTCTTGTAAACATGCATATTTAACTTGTAAATTCTCGCATGTGTCTCGTAAATATCATGTGTTCTTGTGAATGAATATGCTCATTGTTTTATACATGGCTGAGAAATTCTTATAATTTCACTTATTTTTTTTATAAATAAGCATATTTGTATTTGACTTATAAATTCCCACTTGTTATTGTGAATATCTCCCTTGTCTTATACATGTTGGTCTTATAAATTCTCACATGTGTCTTATAAATGGACATATAGTTTACTTATAAACTCTGTTTATTCTTTTTTTCTTTCTTTCAACAAAGGTTTCTTTTTTGTTTGTCACTCCACAAATTAATTTTATTTGCCCCCAAAAGTGTGCAATGATGTTTTAGATTTTTATGAGGGCAATTGGGAATTATTTTACTATAGTGGGGGCTATATAAAATTTTCCCTAAATATAATGTTTATCATCAGTGGCAAGTTATCTATGTGGCAATGTCTCTTGCAATACTCAAGGTGTTAAAAACCGGATAAGTCACTAAATTGGTCAAGGAAGTGGGTCAAGAGTTAATGGGTTAAGTTAGGGGTTAGACCTGCTGTAATTAAATAATGCGATTTAATTTAAAAATAATTATATTTGACTAAGAATATTTTTAATTAAATTTAAAGAGTATTTTTATAAACGTGGAGGCCTGTATTGGGTGCTGTCAAGGGATTATATTTAATTACATATATTATATAATATTTGATTTTTTTTTTGCCAGTATATAATATTTGATTTTACTAGATTAGTTTTGATCATATATCATATTTTTTGGTCAAAAGATCATATCTGATTATATATAAAAATATTTTAAATTTTTAATCCAATTTATGTTTTTCAAACTTTTTTAATAGTTAAAAAACATTTCCTCGTTTATTTTTTAACTTTTGGCCCTAAAATTTCTTAAGCAATATTTTAAACTTGTAAAATAGCAAACAATTTGTTTGGAATAACTTATTTTTGGACAATAAATACTTATAAATCATGATTCAAGATATACAAAGTAAGTATGTGAGAGAATTTTTATTTCGGTTTGCGTAATAAAGATTTATTATCTAAAAATAAATGATGCTAAACAAACATTGATAAAAACATAAGAAAACGAGCCATTTCAAAAAAAAAACAAGAAAAATTTAAAACAATGTCAGATTCTTTTTCTTGGGAAGACCAAAAGCATGTCAAATTCAAAAGTGCTAAACCGTTCACTCTGTTTCTCTGTTTTACATCCGTGGCTCACTTTCTTCTCTCTTTCATTCTTAGTCGCTCCCATGGGTTTATTGTATTTTGCTTTCTTCATTCTTCCCTCGGTGGCCAAAAGACAATCAACTTTCTTCGTTATTCTCTTAGTCTCAGGTTTTCTCCTACGTTTTCTTTGAGCTTCTTCATCAGCACTCTTTCTTCTTCGCCTTCCTGTCATCTGGATCTCTGGGTACACCTTGAACGTTTTATGTTTTTCAAAAGAAACCCGACCAACCCTTTTAGCTCGGCGGGTTATCTGAGTTATGGCTGGGTTACCCGGTCCATCCCAGTTCACATTGAGTTGAATATTTCCCGTTTTAGGCCTCAACCGCACCAAACACATGGCCGCTTCACCAATTTTTGGTCTGAATCGGCTGGTTTGATTTTTAATACATGATTAATAAGGTGTTCAAAATGTTCACATATTTGTGCGCACGTTTAAAAGTAAAAAAAAAAAAAAAAAAAATCTATTTAAGGGTTTTAGTTTAATTCTAAATATAAGGTTTTATTACTTTTTATCTATATTAAATTTTTATTTCTCATAATACCTCTATTTATTGAGGCATTTTTATCTATGAATATTAAATTTTAATAATTTGATGATTGGGGTAATTTTATAAAAGTGTGACAGGTTCTTTAATATTAATCACAAATAACCAATCTACCTACTTTTCTTAATCTCTTTAAATCACTACTCTGATCTCAATTATATGAAGCCTTCTAGAAAGTTCTTTTGATCCTTTTTATAAGAGGTATGATAGTTAGTTGTAACAAGTATTAATTTTCATGTATGCCTCTATTTAATAAGTACAGTAAAATAAATTAATATTTGATATTATTTTAATTATTTATATTAGTATGCATGAACTAGCTAGAAGGAACTTGTATTTGGGAGTAGAAAAGTAGTTAAGAAGACTTTATATTTAAAATCGGAGAAAAGTATAAGAAATTCAGCAGGACATTGCCATGAAATTACCCAAGAAGGAGGTGCGTGGTCCCATCAAGTGATTGGAGTCTATGTCATAGCAGCCAAAGTGCTCCGAAACAAACATGTGTGCACATATGAATAAGTCACAACTTTTATAACAAATCTTCTATTCGCATATTCGTCTGTTCTGTTTATATTCTTGCAACATAAATAAAAGTTCCAGTCTTCCCTTGAAGATCTCACCAAAGTTTCCCATTGAGTTTCGCAGAAAGTTCCCCAGGATTGAATTATAACACACTTAATCTCTCACCTCTCACTTAACATATCACTAATTTTTTTATATCCATTCAAAACAACTTATCATTACTAATATATATATGCTTCATCTTTTTAGTTTCTTTCCGGGAAATCAATCTGCAATCTCCCATTTACCCATCCATTGAGTCGTTGACGCTTCAATTTGAAGCCAAAACCCATACATGTCTCTATAAATAAACACTCGAGTTTCTATATCAGTCACAGGGAACTCCAAACTCTTTATGACCCTTCAGAAAAATGGAGAAAATTCTCAGAGAAGCCAATTTTCTTAAGCTT
Organism: Inga leiocalycina; assembly: GCA_963242795.1. Classification (NCBI taxonomy): domain Eukaryota; kingdom Viridiplantae; phylum Streptophyta; class Magnoliopsida; order Fabales; family Fabaceae; genus Inga; species Inga leiocalycina. Next base: position 78,608,350 of record OY725322.1, read on the forward strand.
TTTCTCTCTTATGGACTCTTCCTCGTGGATATCAAAACAAGGGGTTTCCTCCCTTTTCTCTTTCATCACTTCCAATCTCTCTGTAACTCATGGACATCATCATCGTCATCTTCTAGTTGCAGAACCCAGGATGAACAGAGTCCAAATCACAAGGTGAGATTAAGCAGACAGGAAGTGATAATGGTGATGGGTGAATTGGGACTGATCAGTGCAGAATCAGATGGAGAAGGGTTAGAGGAGGAGATTGGGGAAGAAGAGGTTAAATCATTGTTTGAGAAAGAACCAAGTTTCGAGGAGTTGAAGGATGTCTTCGAGGTGTTCGATGAAAATGGAGATGGCTTCATTGAAGCAAAAGATTTGCAAAGGGTGTTGAAGTGTCTGGGAATGCAGAGAGATCTTGAAGAGTGTAAGAGAATGATCAGTTCTTTTGATCTGAATGGAGATGGAGTCGTTGATCGATCTGAGTTTGTCAAGTTTATGGAACAGAGTTTTGTGACTTAGATGATAAGCCAAACCAATAAATTCATGAGAGTTTTTTTTTTTTTTTTTTTATGTATTTGAGTTGATGCATCTCGCTGTGAATTTCATGTTAAGTATTTTTTAAAGACAAATAATGAAGCTTGAAAACGCAGCGAGGTTAACCTATTAAGTAAAATTTATAAAGTCAAAACTATTATTAAATTTCTTGAAAGCATGTAGTAATGGATTTGGTTTTATTTGACACCGTTAGATGATCTTGATAGCTTGTAACGAAGGAATTTGTACATTTTTTTTAACATTGTTAGTTAAAGTCTCGGTTTTTTTAACATCGAGTTATGTTAAATTTTGTTAAAGAAAACCTCATAAAAAAGCTAAAAAAAACACTTGAATGTTAATTAGGAAACAATTGGAAAGTGAAAAGTGTAACACCTTTATCTTATTTTCACATTTTTCAGAGTATTAGTACGTAGTTCGGTAGGCACACAGAAGTAGCATAAAAATACTGATATTATTGATACAATGTGCTTAATTATATAACAGGAATTTTCCCATAGGCATGTACATAATGTTTACAAACCTTAAAATAATAAAGGCCTTCAGATAACCAACGTCTCCTCCTATACTGGTCCAAACTTTTTCATTGCCGGTAATTACGATTCTGCCATTTGAGCCGCTTACTTAAGCAGAAAACTTTAAATGTTTATGGAAAGGGTGAGATTCAAAGAATCTCAGTATTAATATACAATTAGACATATATGATGTGAAAATAAATATGCCATGCACCTTATTATATAAAATGATAGAATGCTATGTGCACACTCACTACAAAAAAAACGTGATTTATTAGCGGTTAAAAATGGGTATTCATAGCGGTTCTAACTGCTACAAACTAGATTAGTAGCGGTTACTCAAACCGCTACTAAATCGTACGTTGCAAGCGGTTTTGTAGCGGTTTTATAAAACCGCTGCTTAATCAAAAATAACCGCTACATATTTTGTAGCGGTTAATATTAATCGCTACAACACCCAGAGATATTTGTAGCGGTTATATAACCGCTACAAATATAAAAAATTATATTGAGAGCTTAAAAAAAGAATTTTTTTTTGTAGTGGTTAATTAACTGCTACAAATATAAAAAATTAAAAATTTGTTGGCGAAAAAAAAATGATATTTTTTATTTGTAGCGGTTAAGGAACCGCTACTAATTTTGAATTTCATGAAATTAGTAGCGGTTTTAAAAACCGCTACTAATTTCATGAAATTCAAAATTGGCGCAAAAAAATTTAAATTGAGTTGTAAAAAGGCGCGTTATTTAGTAGCGGTTTAATAACCGCTACAAATATTTAAATTTTTTTTAAAAAATACGATGATTTATTTCTGTTTTTTCAATATTATATTAAATAGTTTATTTTGTTATTATTTTATCTATTTCAATTAGTTTATTATTCAATAGTTTAACTTATTAATAAATAAAAAGAAAAAATGTAATTGAATAGGATTAGTATAAAATTTATATTAATAATATTATTAAGGATAGGTAGGTAATAAGGAATTATTATGTTTTATAATATAATGTAATTATGTATGAAAAATAGATGAAAATGAGATAGAGTTATGATATATGTAGAAAAAAAATGGTTAGAATAAATTTTATAGAAAGGAAAGAAGTATTCTAAAAAAAATTGAAAATCTTATTACCATATTTGATCGTATTATTCAGCTCCTCTACTCATACGAAAGAAGTTGTAAATGAGAGGAAATGAAAGAAAGGTAAGGTGAAAAGAAATTGGGGAGTGTTTGAAATGAGTTGTGGTAAGGGTATTTATAGGGATCCACGTACTATTTGTAGCGGTTAATGTAGCGGTTATTAATTAGTAGCGGTTATTTATATTTTTGTAGCGGTTTAATATTCGTAGTGCTATTTGTAGCGGTTAATGTAGCGGTTATTATTTAGTAGCGGTTATTTATATTTTTGTAGCGGTTTAATAACCGCTACAAATATTATTTTAATTTTTTTTTACATTTTATTTTAACAAATTTTTTGCATTTTTTGTAAAGACAACTTTTTTACACTTGAATTTGATCACTCATCGTCGCCATCCCTACAGAAATTTTGTAGAAAAATTATTGTTATTGATGTATTATTAAATTTAAAAAATTTAATTCAAATGACGTGGACTTAAAACTCACCGCAGTAAAGGTAAATTGTCATCGCCTTCAGGGAAGTAGTTTTCAAAATCGGCTGGCTGAAATGGCTCACTCTCGTAGGCAATGTTATCGCCTTCACCCATGTCATAAAGATCTATTGGCTTTAAATGAACGACCATGTGCCAATCCCTATGCCTCTCGTCCTCGACATAATAAACCTGATGTGCCTCTGAAGCTAGAATATACGGCTCATCATCTTGAGAAATACCAATATGAATCGACCGTGAGAAATTGACTGATGTGATCCCTAGGTCGTCAGTTGTCAGTCCTCGAGAAGTAGTGGTATTTGCCCACAAACACTTGAACAGCGTCACGGTGAAACGGCCTTGATAATTAAGCTCGACCACATCAAGAAGCTTGCCGTAGTAAGGGACGCCTCCGAACTGCATGTTGGCGTCACTGCTGCTCGCATAACTCCTTGTCCCAAATGTCCCATAAACACCCGAATTCTGTGTTTGCAATCCTTGATCCTGTGAAACCGTGCAAAACTTAAAACCATTGACATTGTATGCTGTAAACCATTTTGCATGATCAAGAGGGCCGATTGCGAGAGCTCTGAAATCTGGTGAGTGTGGGTTGTGGTCATTTAGTATTCTGCGCGCAAACCAGCTCGGGAATTCTCTGTGGACCCTCCTATCAACTTCCGAGGATGTCTGTGTACGGATCCTGAGTTGACGCTTGACATGACTTTTGAATTCCTTGCAATTAATAATGGAAAGGCATTAGTGAAATGAAAGTGAGAAATGTTACGAAAGATATAGATCGTATAACATGTGAGTGTACAATTCTTACCGTATGAAAGGTTCAATTTGAGTGCAATTAATCAAGATATGTCTGTGCTTGGAACTTCTCAGTTGCCGTTAGTTTGAAGTTCTCAGTTGTTCCAACTGGTTTACCAACACGAGGGATAAATTCTCCTAATGTCGGCGCAGGTTCCGGACAATCGTCAACACGAGGCGGGCGGTTGAAAGCCGTCTCAAGATCATCAAAATACCTTGAGCAAAAATATAGCACCTCGAGCAAAAATATAGCACCTCATCCCCTATATAGCCTTCAGTTATAGAACCTTCTGGCCACGCCTTATTCCTCACGTAAGATTTTAATTTCCCAAGGAACCTACGAAGTACAGAAGAGAAAATTGATATAAAATGATGAAAAGGACGACTAGCAAACATTAAATACGGACAATAAATTAAAGCACATATTTAAGATGAGTACCTCTCAATCGGATACATCCAACGATATTGTACTGGTCCAGCGAGCTTTGTTTCATGAACGAGGTGGACTGTGAGGTGAACCATCACAGTAAAAAAGGATGGAGGGAAGATCATCTCCAAATGACAAAGCGTACGAATGATTTTCGACTGCAGCTGATCGAGCTCATCAACGATCAAAACCTTAGAACACAACTTGCGAAAGAAAGAACAAAGTTCCACCAAAACGATGGAAACATCGGGAGGAAGTGTATTCTTTATAGCCAGAGGGAGTAACTGCTGCATAAGAACATGTGAGTCGTGACTCTTCAGGCCAGCAACCTTTCGAGTCTGCAAGTCGACACATCGAGAAATGTTGCTTGAATACCCATCAGGAACTTTTAATTTCTTCAACGTCGCGAGGAACACATCCTTGTTCGGTTTTGTGAGGGTAAACTTTGCCAGTGTAAATCTGTCATGCTCATCTGGCCAAGCGTCTTCACGAACTCCCATGTTGCGTAAATCTTTCCTCACTTGAAGGTGATCTTTTGTCTTGCCGGGTTCGTTAAGCAGCGTATACAGCACATTGTCGTAAACATTCTTTTCAATGTGCATTACATCAAGACTGTAGCGAAGTAAATTAGATCTCCAATATGGAAGCATGAAGAAAATACTTATCTTCTTCCACTGCTGAGGCGCCAAAGTCCTACGCTTCTTTTGGCGAGTTTGTGCTGAATCGTCGCTTTTTCCAAACTTGAAGTCAACATGCTCAAGCTGCTGTAAGATATCTGTACCGGACAAAGTCTGAGGTGGTCCTCTTTTCTTTGGTTTCCCATTGAAGCGATTCCGTTGCAATCTAAACTTAAGCGTTCCATCGAGAAACCTCCGATGCCCCATAAAGCACCACTTTCGGCTGTGGGGAAGGCGCAATGCGTCAGAGTCGAAATTGCAAGCTGGACACGCCGACCCAGTATGCACATTCCAACCAGATAATGTGCAAAGGCCAGGAAAGTCACTAATCGTCCACATCAAGGCTGCACGCATGTTGAACAAAGTCTTGCTGTAAGCGTCGTACGTCTCCAAGCCGACATTCCACAGGTCAAGCAATTCCACAATAAGCGGTTGGAGATACACATTGATGTCATTGCTCAGTGCCTTTTTACCTGGAATGATCATAGACATAATGAAAGAGCTTTGTTTCATACACATCCAGGGGGTAAGTTGTAGGGAACTAAGACTACCGGCCAAATACTGTAACTTGTGCTAAGATTCCCGAAAGGATTGAAACCGTTGATCGCCAACACAAGCCGAACATTTCTGGGGTCAGTCGCAAAATCTGGAAAGTCGTTGTCAAACGTTTTCCAAGCAGCTGCATCCCACGGATGTCTTAATTTACCGTCTTTGTTTTTATCAACGGCATGCCACCTCATGTGCTCAGCAGTTTTAGACGACATAAATAATCTTTGTAGACGAGGTTTCAAAGGGAAGTACCTGAGAATCTTTGCAGGTTTCTTCTTCTGCTTTTTCCCCTTCCGAATTGTCTTGTACCTCGATGTGTGACATCTCTTACACGTCTCCCTGCTGGAATCGTCTCCCCAATACAGCATACAATCATTTGGGCACGCATCAATCTTTTGATAATTCAACCCCAACCTGTTGATAATCTTCTTGGCCTCGTAGAAGGTTGTGGGAATCTCGGCGTCGGGGAATGCATCTTGTAATAAGTCGAGCAACATCGACATTCCCTTATCTGTGATCCCACACAAGTATTTGATATGATACAATTTGATCAAGAAAGATAATTTAGAATATTTGCGACAACCTTGATATAAAGGATGATCTGCCTCATCCATCAAGCTGAAAAAATCCCGAGCTGCTTCATTCCCCATAAAAGCAGGCTCAGAGCCGTTCACTTCTTCGTTGAAGTTGTTGCCTTGAAATCCAAACGCATCACGCACAGCATCATTCACAGGATCATCTTCATCTACTTGAACGCCTACTTGAGAACTTCGAGGAAGAGCATCGTCATATCTAATGCCGGCCCTCTCACCATGAACTGCCCAGAACGTATAGTCCTCAGGGAAAGGCTTCACAAGCAAATGTTCCTTCACAAAATTTCGTGCATGCCACTTCTTGAACTTGCATTTCTGACACGAACAGACGATCTTGCCGTTACAACTGGCGTGAGTGAATGCGAAATCCAAGAAACTATTTAATTCGTACAAATATTCAGGAGAATTGCGGGGCAACCTTATCCATGATTTATCCATAGCTACAAGTGAGAGAGAAGAAAGTATAGAGAAGAAGATGAGTGAGAAGAGAATGACGAATGCCTAGAACCTTATATTCTGAAATTCCAACGTTTATAATTTTGTAGCGGTTCTTAAACCGCTACACTAACCGCTACAAATATAAAATATTAGTAGCGGTTATATATATAAAACCACTACTAATATTCAAGCCGTTACACATTGGTGAGAAATTCAAAATGTACTTGTTGAGTATTCGTAGCGGTTATATATATAAAACCGCTACTAATATTAAAGCCGTTGGGAAATTCAAAATTTACTTGTTGCGTATTAGTAGCGGTTATATATATAAAACCGCTACTAATATTAAAGCCGTTGGACATTAAATTTAAAAATAATTATCTAATTTGTAGCGGTTATACATAACATAACCGCTACAAATGTGCACAAAGGCGGCAAATTTCAAAATTCAAATGATTTGAGTGTTTGTAGCGGTTATTAGTGTATAACCGCTACAAACATATATATATTTGTAGCGGTTTCTCAAGATAAACCGCTACAAATATATATATATATACACACACATTTGCAGCGGTTTTAAACTAATAACCGCTACAAATATATATATTTGTAGTGGTTTTAACTTAAAACCGCTACAAATCTATATATACTTTATTTTTTTTAAATTTAGATAGAAATCATTCATAAATTATTTCAACGCGATCTAATAATATAAATATAATTATATAAAATACAATAAGAAAGTTCTGAAATAAAAACTCATAAATATTTACAAATGTTTTTACAAAAGAAAATGTCCTAAACTAAGGAGCTGGGGGCTGATCCTCTGGTGCTCCCTCAGGTGGGGCTCCCCCAGATGCCGCTGGATCGGGCCGCTGCGCAGAGTGAACTGCACCATCGTCATCAGCAGGAGGAGGAGCACTAGCAGGAGGAGTAGTACTCGGGACGACGTAGCGAGGGACAGGGGGAACTGCTAGATGCTGCTCGTTCGGGAACAGGCGACTCCATGCTCCCTCGAGCATGTTGTTCGCGATCTCACGCCACTGCGTCTGTTGAGCGTATAGCATATCTGCGTGCATCTGCAGGTGCTGCTGCTGCTGCTGCGCCATCTGCCGCTGCGTCTGCTCCAAATCTGACCGCAGCTGGTCAATAGACTCGTCCCTCCGACGTCTGACCCCTCTAGAGCTGCCAGCCTCAGAGGCAGCGCTCCTGCCGTAGACCATGCTGGGTCTGGCGCCTATCCCCATCCCCCGCACGCGTCCGGGGTGCTCAGGCTGAGCCAGACCCACCTTCAAAGGAGCCGTCGGGTCCACTGACACCTGTGACTCCTCAGGCTGGGTCTGTCGCAGCGCAGCCTGCGACTGTTGCATCCGCTCCTGCCATTTTATAAAACAATTACTAATTAGCATTTTTCATTATTAACTTGGTTTTATAAAAAAATATAATGATAAAATTACTTACAATGGCCACCTCTGCCTGCTGAGAGGTCGCAGTCCCGTCATGGTGTCTATGTGTGATGGCGTACAGCTCTGCATAGTCCGTCTGACGGTTCTCCTACTGTGCCTTCGTCTCCTGAAACAATTACAAAACAATAATTAGTATTATGAAATAATCAGCTAAAAGTAAGTGATATTTTGAGAAGTTACCAGCTCGCTGTAGGTCACAGCAAAGGTCTTCGATCCTGCTGTGTGGTGGATCGTCTGCTGCGCCCGGATCTCGGTGTTCCTCTGAGAAAGCTCCTGGAAAAACAAATAATTAAATGTATTATAATTTAAAATTAAATACAAATTAAATTGAAATTATAATTTAATATTTAACAATTACAAAATTATATATCAAAAATATAATAAATAAATTACCTGCGCCTGAGGGCTCCTCCTGAATTGGACGAAATGCGCCCAGTCGTTCGGCTGCACGCCGTCCGGGACGCTCTCAATCAGCTGCTCCAGAGGCATCGTCCCGTCCTTATCCACCCTGTGTAAGAGACGGTTCCTCCTGTTCCTCCAGGCGTCGCCCATCTTCACGAGGGCGTACCTCTTTCGGTTGGCCCGGACGGCAAACCGCAGCTGAAAAAAATTTATTTAAATATCAATAATTATAAAAACCATAATTTAAAAATCAATAATTAAATAGAATTAATTATAAAAAATATTAATTAAATAGTTTTAATTACTTGAACCACCTCCTCCCAAGCCAGGTCCTTCGGCCCCCTCGGAATGTGCCTCCACGTCGGGAAGTGAAGGGGGAACCGCATCCAATTCACTCCCAGGTCGTTCAGGAAGTGGTTGAGCAGGTGACCCCCATTGTGGATCGGCTGGTCAGTGCCCTCATTCCACGGCACTATAACTCGCAGGGACCGGTCCATGCTGTTCAGACCAGCCACATCCAGCCTCCTCGTCGACACGTTCCCCTGCTCATTTGCACAGTTGACCGCACGTTAGATAAATTATAATTCAAAGTTAACATTTCTAATTTAAATAAATAATTTACTAAATTAAAAAATTAATTTACCTTCGACCTGCACCTCAAACCTAGTGGACCGCGAAGACGACCCTCGTGGGTTGTTCTGCTCCCGAGCGTCCTCCTCATCGAGGAACTGCTCTATCTCCCTGAACCCAATCGGGATCTCGAACTCCTCTTCGTTGAGGAAGTCCTCAACGCTAATCTCTGGCCTCTCTACCTCAGGCACCTCTGCTGCAGTCGTCGCCTGTGGGATCGTCTGCGGTGCCTGTGGGGGGATAGGCTGAGATGCCGCGGTAGCCCTGCCTGCGCGCTCCCCCTCCCTTTACCCCTTGCCCGGCTGCTGCCACCCCATAAAATCGGTCTGGGGACCTCAGGGGCCTTCCCCTTATCCTGTCCTGAAGCCATATATACGTACCTCAAGCTCGAATACTGCGGAATACTGAGCAAAAACTCCTATAGAGACGTCTAAACGCTCAAATCTCGAAGAAATCACTCAGAGAAACCTCAGGAAACAAAATGAGCAAAAGGAGAAATGAAGGACGTGGGGGTTTAAATAGGCTAGATATTAGTAGCGGTTATTAAAATAACCGCTACTCTAACCGCTACAAATAATTAAATTTGTAGCGGTTTTACAATAACCGTTACAAAGGTTCACAACGTTTGAAATTTTGTAGCGGTTATTGCCCAAAACCACTACAAATGTCGAGACTCTTGAAATTCTGTAGCGGTTTTAGGCAATAACCGCTACAAAATTATGACCTTTGGTATTTTGTAGCGGTTGATGCACATAAACTGCTACAAAATCACCGCTACAAGTTTTGGCGGGAATTTCGCGCCAAATTTGTAGCGGTTTTTTGTAGGAAACCGCTACAAAATATCTTGCCGCTACAAATTTGTAGCGGTTTAGGTGAAAACCGCTACAAATACTATAGTTTGTAGCGGTTTAATATAACCGCTACAATTGCACCGCTACAAAATACCTTTTTTTTTTGTAGTGACTGTCCAAAGCCAAACGACTATTTGTAACCTTGACTTAACTCTACGCCTCTGTTGGGTTACAGACCACAACTAAGCTAATATGCATGTCCAAGACACTGTGCTCATGTTATAAAATATGGCATACACAAATATACAATAATCACATAGTGCATGAAAGAAAGAGTTACTACCTGACTCCTTTTTCAATTCCTCAATCGGTCATAAACTTTGGTTCCAGCTCAGCCTGTTTTCAGTTCCTATAAAAATTAGAATTACAAGTAACTAATAATTACTTGTACTATTACTACCTTTAAATCAAATTTTACTGGTTATCTAATGCAGTTATAACAGTTTCTGCACAGTGTAGTTTCACAGTTTTCAGAAACTAGCAGATTATCAGTCAACTTTGAAAATTCATAATTAATTCTAGAAAAATCCAATTTTGACTAATTCCAAAGCCTAAGTAAAGATATTTAAGTGTTCGTTTAAGGAAAAATACTTGAGTCAGACTATTGTCATCACATTTTTTCCAGAATTTCGTCAAACCTCCCTTGTTTTAGACTTCCTTCCAAAAACAAAGCTCAAATTTGAAAAATCATATCTTTTAATTTACTCATCCAAAAATCATGTTCTACCCACCAATTAAAGCTCTACATCTATATTTTAATCTTGTAAAGTTTCATAATTTTTGGACCAGATTTGACCCACGAAATTTATTTCACAACAACACTGCCTCCAATGAAGCAAATCAAACAGCATTTCTTTTCAATTTCAAAAATTTCCAAATTTGCATACCAACATCCAAAAATCATGAACACATGTATTCCTATACAATTTTCCCTTTTAAATCAAATAGAATCATCAGAATTTTGAAATTCCAGCTCTACCCTCAAGTTCTGCATCTGGCTGAAACTTGGGTTCTTAGAAGGGAAGTTGTGTATTCTTGATTTCTTTTGATTAAACACTTCCTTTTTACTTATAATCACATGATTAACCATTTTTTTTATATACACCACATGATTAACCATTTAAATACTCAATAAACATGATTCATGGAAATTTTGGCAACATGACATTTTAGGGCTTCATCTTCCAAATTTCACAAAATCAACCAAATCAAGCCAACAACAACAACAACATACTATTAAAGAGGATTAGGGTTCTTGAGATTACCTTTTGATTCTTCCACTTTCTCTCTCTAGGACACCCTCCCTCTCTTCTCTCTTGATTTTGCTTGCTAACCATGATATTCATGGTGGCATGGAGATTAGAGGAGGTTATACATAAACTAGAGAGCTTAAACACTTGAATTTCACTCTCACATACCTTGATTTTTCCTTCTTGAGCTCTCTTGGCTCTCTTTGTGCTTCAAGCTCTCTCTCTCTCTCTCTCTCTCTCTTATGTTGGACGAATATGAAGGCTTGGGAAGAGGATATTATTTATTTAAAATATCCAACTCCACCTCCTTAAAGAATTAATATTTAATTGGAATTTCCACATGTGTTTTGCTTAAGCTTTATCTATTGTTAACTTTAGCTTTTTGCTTGATTTAATCACTTCAACTTGGCAATTGGAAATTCTTCATTAATTCCCTTTTGCCTTTTGTCAAAAGTGACGAAAATGGAGGCTTCAAGGTGGGCAAATATACTTCTTCAATTACCTCTTGAATGTTACACATAATGACTATAAATTCTTATATTATTTTTTAGACTTTCCAACTCTAATTTTTCATTCTCGGCCAAGAATTTTTCTCTTCTTAAGTTAATATGAGCCAAGTATTTTTCTTTCCTTTCTTACTCCCTACTTCAGCAAAAATTCATCCCAATTAAAGGGAAAAACATATGGCTTCTTGCTTTACTGGTTGAATGACCACCTTGCCCATATTTTTTTTTTCATTTTCGCACTAGTTGGAAAATCTGGCAGAATGTTCATCAAACTTTGAAAATTCATATCTAATTGCATAAGTATCCAATTGGTATGCATCCAAAGGCTATGTGACCCTTATTAAGTCTATTTTTAGGAAAAAATATAGCCTTTAACTAACTAGAAGCTCATAATTCCAAAAATTTTTAATTTTGGATGCTGTCACAGAAGCTTGCCAGTTTTAGTAGGCTCACTTCAAAAATACATAACTCTTTGTGTAAAACTTCAAATGACTTATATGACTATCAAATTAAAGCTTGATAAGTCTACTTTCACTTTGGAAAATTTCACATTCATTGGATATCATTTGATTATCCAAAACCATCACAAAACCAGACTGCCACGTAGGAAAAATACACTGGAAGCAAATCCTCATTTTACAATTTGTGTTCCAAACATAATCATGTTGTGTATGACCACTAATTGCCTTATTTTGTCATTCTATATGCTCTTTACTTTATCTTTTTATTTCCTTTAATACCTCAAATGTATAAAGGAATTTTGGCGACTAAAATTTGGATGTTACAAAAAGTCACTTGAATATTAATTATAATTATAAGTTTATTAGAAAATAAAAAGCTTCCTGATTGTTAATTTTAGAAAATATTTTTTTGGAGGAAAAAATGTGGTTTAATTACAAATCATCTAGAAACTGAAAACACACTTTTATACTAACTATAAAATAGTAAATGTCAATGTGAAACAAGCGCATTTGATTCTCAACTATACACATTTCATATGCATTTGAAAATGTGTGTGTGTGTCACAGGCTATAGGTGGTAGGATTCATGTTTGTGGTCACATACATACAATCTTTCTACGTATTTACTTTTTCACTAGAAAATATTACAATATGACAAATGTAAATACTAACTAAGTCACAAAACACTTGATTTGAAAAAAAAAGTCATTTGAATGTTAATTATGAATCATTTGAAAAATGAAAAGACACTTGAATACTAACTATAAAATAATAGTAAATATCAATGAGAAGCAAGTGCATTTGATTCTTAACTGTAAATACTAGGGGTGAACATGGTGCCCAGGAGCCCGGTATGCCCACCCGAGCCCGGTCAAAAATTGCCCTACCCAGCCCAAAAAAAGTGGCCCGATAAAAATTTGGGCATCTTTGGGCAGGGCGAACTATCGGGCAGGGCCGGGCATAGGGTAGGGGATACTGCCCTGCCCATTTGGCCCTGACCTGAAAATTATATACAATTTATTTAAAATATATATTATTTTATATAAAATAAATAGTATTTTATACATATTATTTTATTTAATATGTGTATATATTATTTCATGTTTATGAAATATTTTATATTATTATTTAATATCCATCCACCACAGTTTACATATAACTCATTACTTTTTTTATGGACGTGGTTTTTTTATCTGGATAGATGATACAAAGCATTAAAAAGTTGAGATCTAAGACAAAAAAATTTAGTTTCTTTGAAATCTCTATTGCAATTGCACCTATTCATATCAATCAATATTCATATACAAACACATATTACTTCATAATTTGTCATGTAATTATTAAGACGTGTTATTTTTCTTTAATTTTAACACTTAAGTTATAGATTTATTTTGAGAAATATCAATGTGTGAAGTTATGGAATGTATTTGAAATTTTGAATAGTATTTATTAAGTGTAATTGGAGGTTTTGTACAGTGGTATTAGTTAGGAAGTTACCATTTGGGCAGGGAAGCCCACCCTACCCAGCCCACCCTTACCCTACCCAAAATAGTTAGGGCTTCTATCGAGCAGGGCCGGGCATCGGGCTACAAAATGTAACCCGTTCATCTTTTGGGCTAGGCATCGGGCAAGGGTCTCGCCTTGCCCAACCCTGCCCATGCCCACCCCTAGTAAATACTTCATATACCATTGTAAGTTGTAAATAAATATTGTTAGCCATGTAGCTTAACCTCAAGCGTACGGATCGTCACAAGTAGTATAGTAATATCGTTCCCATGAGGATTAAGGCAAAAACGAGTTAATTATCACACTTATGTTCTTAATTAGGTTGAGTGAGAGTAATTTAAAAGAGATTTTATATTTAAAAATTAATTGATTAAAAGACAATTTGTTCAAGAACTTCAAGATGGGAGGAGCCAAGGATAAATTATCCCTATTGCACTTCATAAGACTAATTTAAATCTTAAATTGATAATGAAAACATGTGCTTGTCAGAGGTCCAAAATTAATTGTTAAAGTTTTTTCAAGTCAAAACCAATTTTATATTTTCAATTAACATGCACAATCTCTTATCTCAGTTAACAAAAATACTCATTAAGCTCCATCCTCAGTTAGACAATGCAAGGCTAATAGATATATCTCTATTTTATTAACAAACCATCTATTTAACCCTTAAACTTCAAGTATAACATGATTTTATCTAAGTTCTATAATTAAATTAGCTTTCTCAAGCATCACTCAATTGAACCCAACAATCTAAGTGGTGTTCAATCACTCAGAAGCCTTAAGTACGGGATAAAATAAACACATAAATTTCATTAATCAATAAAAGACCAAAATAAAAAAATATTAATCCATCTAATAGTTCAAAGCAATAATAGAATATGAAATTTAGCTACTCATAGTCAAAATCAAACAAAAACCAAAGATGATAATTTGGTTCATAACAAAAGCTAGGTGAAGGAAAAAAGAAAATGAAAGACCCAAGATTAAAGCACCAAATCTCTTTGAATCTTCAAGCTCTAGCTCTCCATTTGCTTAATCTTCTCTTTCTAACCTTCAGCTCTAATGCTCTCCTTCGTCTCTGTATTCAAACGCTTCTCCTCCTCCCTTCCTGAAGAAGCTTAACCCCCTGTATATAGATCAAGTTCCTAGATCCTCATGCAATATCCCTCTAGAAAAATAAAATCAAACAAAATAGATAATGATAATAATAATGATGATGATGATGATAACAATAATAATAATAACTAAAATATCTTTTCCTTTTTATCTTAAATTATTATTTTTATCTTTAATATCATTATTTTTATCTTTAATATCAAAATCATTATTTTTATCCTAAACTTTGATATTTATAATGAAATCCCAATAAACCGATATCTTATCAAAATCTGACCAAAATTCCTTTGATTTATTATAGATGACTCCCAGTCAGATATATTAAAATATGTCTTAAAATTATATAAAAATAGGGAGTCATCAAGTGTGTGTGTGTGTGTGTGTGTGTGTGTGTGTGTGTGTGTGTGTGTGTGTGTGTGTGTGTGTGTGTGTGTGTTATTCATTCATTTATTATTATTCGGAATATGAATGACCATTAAATTATTACCTCTTTAGAATATCGGAATATGAATAGTCATATGTAGGCACTAATGTACGAAACATAAAAAGAAATAAATGAAATTTTAAAACACTATTAAATAGCAATTAGATGTCCTTTTGATTGTATTATGATCCATACAGATTCATAATTACAAAAATATCTTGAAGAGAATTAATATATCCTAATTTTATCATATTAGTTAATATCTTATTTAGGGATTTTATAATTAATTTTGGGCTAAACAACATTTATTATGATTAAATTGAATTAAAGATGATTGTGTGAAAATCGAGCATAAGATGATATATTTGTTATAATCTTGTTGTTGCTTTTTTAAATTTAAATTTTGAATGAAGATATTACAAGATATTGATTTGAATTGTAGGTCATTTTGGGAAAGTTGGATCTAAAGGATCAAAAATTAAAGACGCATAAGGACTAAAACAGAAAATGAAATTCTGCATATGCCTGATGGGAATTTGCACAGAAAGAAGGGCATTTCTCTGTCATATTATCGACACTTTTAGAATAGAGAAATATCAGAGAAAATTACAGAAAAGGACCCTAAATTTCATAAATAACATTTTAGTACCTAGATATGTTGTCAATTAGTGCCTTGAATTTTCAAAATGCCAATTTAGTCCAAATTTACAAAAGTTAGCATATTCCTTTGTTGAATTTGATTTTAAGGCTTATTTACTTAGATTTTGAGGAATTTCTTAAAGCCCATACCTTCGGACATAAACTTTAAGAGGGGGCGAATATTTTAGAGGATAGTAACAGACAATTAAAAGAGGGAGGAGGCAGACGAGAGTCATGAACTAGTAGGCCATAAACGAGCTTCAGAGAGCAGTAATGACTTTGAAGGGAGGGAGAGAACGGAGACAGCCTTCACCATCATGCTTCACCAATGTCTCATCCTACCACCATAATCGATCATCAACCACTATTACCTCCATCTTCTTCTTCTCCCTCCATTGTCGCATTCTATGGATTCTCTGTGCTTTGAAGGAGCTGTATCTGTGATAAACTCTATGAGAGGCTAGATTCTTTCATGTTTCTTGGGGATGGAAGATTGGTTTGAGCTCCAGGGATACATTCAGGGGAGTTATTTATTTTAATTTTTTGATTTAGCTATGTAATGGATCTCTTAAGTTAGGATTTTATGTTGTGTCTTATAATCCATGTTTTAATGATAACAAAGTGTTAATTCATTGTTTTGTAAAGGAACTTATGTTTTGAAGATGTAAACTTAAGTCCATTCAATTATCAAATGCATTTCACAAGTTTATAGAAAGTTGTTGTGAAAAATTGCTGATGCACTCAAGTGAGGAAGTTGCACTCGAGTACTGGAAGTTTGAACACTCGAGTATGACTTCATACTCTTACAAGTGTTAGGCAGAACCTAATTCAGAAAGTGAAATTCTACTAATGCAATCGAGTGAGGATGAAGCACTCGAGTCCTAAAGGTTGAAACACTCAAGTATGGCTCTTCACTCTTGCAGGTGTAATGCAAAAGTTGCTGAAGTGACATGAAAATTTATTGATACACTTGAGTGTCAAAAGTGCACTCGAGTCTAGGAAGTGTG
Organism: Inga leiocalycina; assembly: GCA_963242795.1. NCBI lineage: Eukaryota > Viridiplantae > Streptophyta > Magnoliopsida > Fabales > Fabaceae > Inga > Inga leiocalycina. Next base: position 78,624,760 of record OY725322.1, read on the forward strand.
TCCATACAAGTGTTTCATAGGGAGTCAAGCAAAATCCAAAATTGTCTGATGCACTCAAGTGAGGGACTCAATACTCTAGTGATGGTAAGAAGTGCACTCAAGTCTTGAAAGTGTAACTATGCAAGTGTCTTCTAGAGAGACTACAAGATGTTGAAACCATGAAGTGCACTTAAGTGTCATAAACATGCACTCAAGTAAGGGACTAACGCCTAACTTATGAAGCAACACTTTCAAGTAAACGTCTGCTATCTTGCATGCTAAAATAGAACCAGAAAACTTCATCAAACTTACATGTGATAGTGCACTCAAGTGAAGGGTACGGTACTCGAGTGTCGACTTGTACTTCCAGTGCAAACTTTATTCTTTCTGCAGGAACCAAGTAAAGAGATACTGAATAGCCTGAGCACTTGAGTGTGGCATGAACACTCTTGCAAATACAAAGCTCACTCTTGCAAGTGTTTGGCAAAAACTACCTAAAACAATGATATTAGCCAAGAGCACTCGAGTGAGGATTAAGAACTTGAGTCTGACTACCCAACACTTGAAAGTGAACTCATGCACTAGAAAGTGTGATCAAGATAATTCTATATAGGCCATATATGAAAGGTAACACTTGATTGAGAAAGAAGAACTCAAGTTCAACTAGCTCAGAAGCATGATGCAATACAATTATAGCAAACAATCTGAATATGGTTAAATGATATTCACTCAAGCATGATGAAATACAATTATAGCAAACAATCCGAATATGGTTAAATGATATTTACTCATTATGTTTTCACATGTTATTATACCTAAATTTTGTCTAACATATATTTCAAGTGTGAAACAAGAAAATGAATGTTTGGATTACAGATTCAAATGAGAAAGTCAATTGTGGCGAACAACATCATTACACACTGACTGCCGGAAAACTGTCATAACATGCAGTTGACCCACCATGAATGAATGTCTGAAAATACAAATGCCTACATCCCGCTCCATAATGTGATGTTCAGTTTCATAATGGAACATCCCACTCCTCAATGACACGTTACATAATGGCTATTTTAGACTTACTATAAATACAGAGCATCAAAGACAGATAGACAAAAGAACACACAGTACAAGAACATATATAAAAAAACTCATAAGAGTCTCTGTTTTCATATTCATCTCTGTATTCATATTGTACTTTAGTGATTATTATATCCACTCTGTGAGAGAGTTTTGTCAACACATTTCATTTGTATTTTTGATCTCAAGGTAAAGGGACCTTGAGAGGGAAGATTCCTTATAGGGGAAGCTGTAGAGAATTTCTCGTAAGACTTTCTGCTCATAAGACTTATAAGGTGCAAGCTGTAATACCCCGAAATTTGGGATTGGAAGCTTTGGAATAAGCCTAAATTGAGTGGACTACTAAGCCCCGATTTAGTAGATGTCCCAAATCTAGTCTCTAATGTTCCTTATATCTTTGGGGCATTAAAGAAAGTAAAATGGTGAATTTTGGAGAATATAATTATGTTTTCGATAAAATCGCCTATGAGGCAGTGAGCTTATCATAAGGTTTTGGAAGACTAAATGATAAGTAAAAATTATGAGATTTTACAGGATGAAATTAGACATCCTAAGATTTAATTTGATAGGTCATATGAATCAATTAGAACTATACACAAAAAGATATGAATTTTTGAAGTCAGCACAGAAAAACTGTGAAATTTCTGGAACAATATGCAAAGATTGAAATTCTGGGAATTTTGTGATTCCATAAAGCAAAATTCTATATTTTTCCTTGAAACTAGACTCAATAAGGGTTCTATAGGCTTTCGAATCACTCTAATTCGATTTTTCTAGAATTAGTTATGATTTTTCAAAGTTTGGACAGAAATCTGCCAAAATTTCTGAAAAATCCGAAAATGGAAAATTGTTGATGACATAAGCAATGACATAAGCATAAGATTATTAAAGAAACATCATCTTTCTCCTTCAGCATTCCGACGCCATTCTGCAACCAAAGTAAAGAAAAAGAGTTGAGAGGGTTTTGGGAGAAAAGGAGAAGAGAACTCGCAAGGTAAGCCGATTTCTCCGATGATTTAGCTCCTAACGCGTATAACTCCGATCCTAAGCTACTCCTTTATGTTCTTTAAGGTTTGGAAGCTCCTCTTTTGGTGTTAAAACACCTAGGGTTTTCAACCAAGTCAAGGAAAAGCTAGTGGGAGCTTGAGGTAACTTCCAAACTCTTGTGTATTGACTATTCTAGCTGCTGTGGGCAATTTAATCGGTGAAATTTCGCTGGATTGCCGTTGGTTTTAATTTATGGAAATGGGTTGTAGGGGCTGTTATGCTGCCCAAATTGATACTAAATGGTAGTTGTAACCTAATGGAATAGTCAATAAAGTGGTTAGGAATGGAAAGAAACACGTTTACGGAGCCGAAACCGAAAAACCCCAATTTTCCCCTTAAAACCCATATATTTCGGCCAGCATTGTAAATGGGTCTTAGAGCTGGATTTTCAATGATTTGATGATTCCATTGGATTCAGTGGGCGAAAATAGGTGGGGTTACAGTTGGGCACTTTTTCGGAAAAGGCCGAGAAAGCATAATTACAGAAACGCCCCTAAAACCCTTAAAGTGGGGCTGTCAAGGGTAATTTTGTAATTGACATTGAATTTGATAATTCTAAGTCCGGAAATGGATTCCTTGGGCGAAAATATGTCAGAATAGCCCATGTCAAAATTTTAAGAAAAGTACAGCCGGACCGGGTACGGTGGGGCCGGACCCGGTCCCCGGGGGCATTTTAGTAAATTTTTAATATAGCCTCATATGACCCTCAGAAACACTATGGAAGTATCTAAATAGTACATTTGACATTGTAGGATCGAATGTGAGGCCCCGAATTGTTGGCATGTAAATCGAGGAGAAAAGACTGGAGGTAGGGAACTTATCTCTCCTGCATGCTCTGATAACTGTATTAATGTGTTGATGCATATTATTGCTTTGCTTGATTATGTGGAACATGTATGAATGATTTGAAGCTATGTTTCAATATATGCTATGGCCATATGTGTATCGTTTGAAGCATTGAGCTTATAGATTTGTCATTGTATGTGTGCATGAGTTATGTGATGCAAGCATGTCATGCATTAAACACTTATCTTGCCTGCATATTGATAATGTTTCCCTACTGAGATTCTCTCGAATCTCACCCTCCCTTACCAACAATTTAGACAGGGCAAGTAGCTCGTGGAGGGAGCGGCAGGACTCATTTGAGATGAGATTGTGTAATCCCCATTTGAAGAATTGTAATGGGCAATTGTGCCCTATATATCTTTAGTGAAGGTATGTACCCGAGATTGCCGGGATGATTATGTTCTACACTCTGATATTTATATGAATGTGATTTATCTTCGCGTAGTAATTATATTCGAAATGTGAATATGAGACCAAGTTTATATATGATTTCGAAAGGTATTTTTGAAAACCCCATCATGTGATGGGTTAGTAAATGTTATTTGATTATTATTGGTCTCTATTTCATTTTAATCGCGTATTTTGGATATAATTATGAAGGGGGTTACACAAGTAGTGGAGAACGTTGCTGCTCGTAAGACTTATAAAAATAAGAGAGACCATTGCTGCTTATAAGACTTGCACGGGTAAGCAGGAGAGAAACATCTTTGAGTCTATTATGCTCGTAAGACTTACTGTAAGGGAGAGAAAAAATTCTAGGTATTAGAATATTTTTGCTCGTAGTCCTTGCGAGGACATTTGCTATCTTGAGGTGTTCTGAGAGCCCATTGAATCTTGGAAGGTTAGTGAAAATCTTGGAGGTGTTGATCTTTAAGGATTGGACATAGGCTTGGGGTTGGGCATAACCAGTATAACATTTTATGTGCTAATTTTCTTATCTCTACTCTCTCTTCATACATCTCCATGACACCATAACACGCAAAAAGTTTATCATATCACCCAATTCAACCCCTCTTGGATGAAGCTTGCCTCTTTCATTTAGTATCAGAGCTTCGTCTTCTCTGAAGAGTTTTATAGCTTGAGAAGGATCCATTAAATGGGAACAATGGGTAAGAAAATTATTCCAGATTAAGCTTCAAACACTAGATCTCCTGGTTTTGTTGGAGAACATTTTTTGTTCTGGAAAGCTAAGTTTAGAGTGTTCGTAATGGCTAACGAATATGATTTATGAAATGTAATACAAGACGGTGACTATGTTCCAACAAAGAAAGAAGAAGATAGAGTCATGAAGAAAAGCCTAGAGGAATATGATGACAACAACAAACGGTTGGTAACATTAAGTAGTAAAGCTATTTTAATGATACAGAGCACCCTCAGCCAAAAGGAATATTTTTGGATCTACATACTGCCAACAGCTAAAGACATGTGGGATGTATAGTATATTTTTTCCTGGGTACAGAGTATATTTACTCTTGTATGCTTCATCCAGGATTTGCTGTCTCAGTTCTGTTTGCGGTGGAACATATATCTGCTTTTTGTATCTGACTAGTCCACTCGGTGATAGGTCATATTCCTAGGTTTCTTCCCTTTCAATCATGTTCATGATGGTATGCATCTTTATCTTGCATTTGAGTGTTTTCAATGTTGTTCTTATATGATTTTCTACCTGACTGATATTGATGCCACTAATTATAATTTGATTAGACAAATTAAGATCCCTGAAATATTCAATCAATTTCTACTCTTGAATCATTAAGGCTGCCACCTGCATTGTCTTACGGCTTAATGCGTTGCCACTATATTAGCCTTTCCAAGATGGTATTTAATTTCCAGGTTGTAATCTTTAAGCAACTCCATCTATCTGTGTTATCTCATATTCAACTCTTTTATCATACAAGTATTTCAAGCTCTTGTGGTCATAGTACAACTCTATAGTTGCCTCATAGAGATAGTTGTTGGAAATTGTGCCATAAGGGCCAATCATTGTACTTTGAACATTATTATTTCAATGAAATTTCTCCATTCTGTTATCATATTATTTGCATGTTAACTGTGATAATTGTATCCTTGGATAATTCATAAAGATTGTCCTAAAATGTCCCTAGTTGGTCATCTATGCGGGAGCAAAGTTGAAACAAAACCAGTATGACTTTGATAAGATATGGAGATACGAATCAAAGTCTTAGGCACTTGTAAGAGTACAAGGTGCTGGACCAACTCACTATGAGAAAGCTACATGGATCAAGTCATAAACTTTTCTCATGTATAACCACGTCACAATACCCTTATACCTGAGGTCATCATGGATTCCTACATGAGAGTTGCTAAGCTTTGAACTAGTCAAAAGTCACTTTTGACTGGGTGATGATAAAGGTTACGATCGGGCTTAGTGGTTTTTCATGCAGAGGAATATAAATGATTAAGATGGAATTTGTCCTTCACATTAGTAGAGAGATATTACTGGGCCCCTCGATGAGTGAGTCTGAGAAATGTATGGCCATATTATGATGAAAGGAGTTTCTGTCTCTGTTATCAGGCTACTCAGGAATCGAGAAAGTAATGGTCAAGAACAAGAGGATGACATTATCCATGCCTTATCCTTGATCGATATATCGTGTGACAAAAGGGACGTGACATGGTTGTATGACAGGTTGCATCGTGATAACGATCCTCATATGAATTGGGTAGTCGTAATGTCTTGATAGAGGCCACTTACGACTTTTGGGTTAGTATAGTTATTGGCCCACTGTCAACTTCATATGGGCCTACAGGGTCGCACACAAGAATGGCCCAACACGAGATAATGTTTAATTTAGGGTGGATGAATTTTATATATATATATATATATATAATATAAAATTCATTAATAATATTATATAAATATATATATTTTTGAAATATATATCTTATATATATATATATAATTATATTTAATAATATTATATATATATATATATTTTCAAAATATATATCTTATATATATATATATATGTATATATATATATTATATGATATTATTATATTGTGTTAGTTTTAAATTTAATTTATTAAGATATATTAAATTTAATAACTAACATGATAGAGATATAGTATCTCAGATTTAATTTATGAAGATAAATTAAATCTAATGGCTCTTTATTTGGATTAAATAAATAGGTTAAATTAAAACCGTTGGACAGATTTAATTTAAACTAAATTTATTTAATTAGCTCATCAAGATAATTAATTGTTAATTAATTTCGAAATTAATGATGATTAATTTTGAAATTTGAAAATAGCCATTAGATTCATATGCACATGAGAATTGAGAGCCGCAAATGAAACCCTAGGAGACATTAGAGGCGCTAGCACGCAGTTTCGGTTGGAGAGCATTCGTGTGGATACCGGTAGAGGGAGCGGACCTGACATGTTGGCTCCTAGAGATTGTGAAAACTCTAAATCATCAAAAAGGTATGAATCCTTTCAACTTGGTTTAAACGCCGTTGATAGATCCTCGATTAGGATCGGTGAAAATTTTTAAAATTCTTCCGCTGTGCCTACCAATCCTAACAATAGTGTCTCTAGATTTTCAGTACAAACACAATTTAGTGCATAAGGCTTTAGCAGACGAGAGGCATATACTATAACTTTGCCGTGCTACATCAGGTCACTTCACAATCTATGTCTGCTTGTATCGTTATAGACTATATAGGGCAAATGTGGATTGGGGATGGTTAACACTGGTGCTATTATTAACCTGTCTTTCAGTTCTAAGAAGCACCTCTAACAACTATCGTCCCATACGAAAGGTTGAGTTTTTTGTGTCAACTTTGTCAAAGGCAATGCAATTCTAGAGAAATTCTGAATCAATCTTATGTAATAACTGGAAAGACTTAGAAAATTGTGTACTTTAGCCACAATTCTGGCTTCTTCCAGTTCAATATTGCTTCCACTTTGTTAGGATCTACTCAAACTCCTTCTTGTGAAACTACATGACCCAGAAATTTAACTTCTGAAAGCTAAAACTCATACTTGCTCAGCTTGACATAGAGTTACTTATCTTTCAATGTGCCCAGTACTATTCTTAAATGCTCATCATGTTCTGCTTTACTTCATGAATATACTAGAATATCATTAATAAAGACTACTACGAATTAGTCTAGATACGGATAGAAAATTCAATTCATGTAGTCCTAAACACTACAAGTGCATTGGTCAACCCAAATGACATTACAAGAAATTCGTAATGACCATATTTGGTTTTGAAAGCAATTTTTGGTACATCCTCTACTTTTATTCTAAGATGATGATACCCTAATCTCAAATAAATTTTTGAGAAAACGCAGGAACCAGATAAATGATCTAGCAAATTGTCAATTCTGGGAAGTGGGTATTTGTTCTTAACAGTCACCTTGTTTAATTCTCTGTGATCAATACAAAGTCGCAGGCTCTGTCTTTCTTTTCGACAAAGAGCATTGGAGCTCCCCATGGTGAGACACTGGGTCGGATGAACCCTTTCTTTAATATCTTCTCAATCTATTTTTTCAATTTTGCCATTTCATTTGGAGGCCATCCTATATGAGACTTTGGATATTGGTCCTGCTTCAGGCTTAGTTTCAATTGCAAACTCCACTTCCCTTTCCGGGGCTAGTCCTCTGATATCTTCAGAAAACGCTTCAAGAAACTCATTTACTACAAGGATATTTTCAAGTACTGTTCCAGCTTCTAATTGTATTGAAACGAATACTATATAACCCTGAAAAATTTTATGCAAGCATTTCTCGGCTTCAGCTATTAAGACAAAATTAAGATTAACTTCTGCACTAATATTTGGTTGCGTATTAGGATAAATGATCCTTTACTTTCGCATTCTAGCAAAACATTTTTTGCTGTCAACCAGTCTATACTGGGAATTACTTCTAATCTATGCAATGGTAAACAAATCAGATCCACTACTGACTCGTGTCCTTCGGCATTTATTATGCAATTTAGACAATAATCACATGTGACAGATCTAATACACATAGGTGTAGACACAACCAAATCATATGGTAATCAATACATACTCAGGCCTAGTCGTCTCACACAATTATATGCAATAAATGAATGACTAGCACCTAAATCATACAAAACTTGTAACGAATTACCATTAAGTAAAACCATACCTTGAATTAATTCAGCAGATTTTCTGGCTTTATCTTGAGTCATAGCGAAGACTCTACCCTAAGCTCTTTGTAATATACCAAAATTCATTTATCAAAAATCCCATATAATATCCCAAAATTCAATTACCATTAAGTAAAATGGTGAATTTTGGTGCACTTGGAATGACAAAAATACCCCTACAAGAGGCTACACAAAATTGTGGTCAAAATAAGACATAAAGTTCAATTTTTGTCTTCCAAAAAGCCTATTCTTGAAGCCCAAAATAATGAATGGAAGAACACAAATATTAGGCCCAATTAATTGCGATTTTTGGCCAAATAGAGAGGAAAAGAAAAAGGCCTAAATTAAATAAAAAAATTGTATGGGCAAAATGATCATTTGGCTAAATAAAAATTAAAGGCCAATATTTTCCTCTTTCACATAGTCTTGGATGTCCAAAAGAGAGGAGGTAGGGGATTAAATACTTGGTTCATATTATACCTAAATATGGAGGAATTTTGCCCAAGTAAAAAGATGTTGGAAAAGTCAACAATTGTAGGTATAAATTTACAATTAAAAACAATATTGAGGAGATAGAATTACGATAAATCAAAAAGCTACTTCACTCTTCCAATGGGCCATAAATTTTGGCCAAGAGAATGGAGAGAGGAAAGAGAAAATATTTATGGCCAAAAATAAAAGATGAAGCAAGGAAAAGTCAAGGAAAACATGTGATAAAATTTACAATAAAATATATTATAATTAAGGGGGTGTAAGTGATATTTTTTTTAAAGCCTCCTATCCTCTTCCAAAGCCTTCATTTACGTCAAATAGAAAGAGACGAGAGAGAGAGAGAGAGAGAGAGAGAGAGAGAGAGAGAGAGAAGTTTGAAGAAACAAGAGCAAGAAGAGAGAGACCTAGGGTTCAAGAAAGTAATTAAGGTAAGATAATTGTGAAATTCAAGTAATCTTGCTTCCAAATTCATGCAAAACCTTCTCTAATCTCTATTCCTTCATGAATCCCACTTGTAGCAAGGCAAAACCAAGAGCAAGAAAGGAGAGAGAGGTGGCATTTTTTTTAGCTAGAGGGAGAAAGAATTGGTAAGCACACGTAACCTTGATTTCTTGATGATTCAAGATAGTTGATGGTTGTTGTGGTTATTTAGTGGCTTGTTTGCTTGGTTTTTATGATTTGGGATGATGAAACCCTAAGGGGTTATGCTGCCCGATTTTCAATGAATTGTGTACAATAGGTGTTTAAGAGGTTAAATAAGTGACTAGGAGTAGAAAGAAGATGATTGGTTGAATGGATACATAAAAACTCAATTTTCCCTTTTCTTTGGTGATTTTCGGCCAACTATAGAACAAAGGGTTAGAGCTTGAATTTTGTATTTTTGATGGTTCCATTGTTTTTACATGAAAAACTTTGTGGGAATAGCCTCTAGTTATGAATTCTGGATCATTGGAACCAAATTCTTAAAATTTAAAACTTGTTGCCAATTGATGTTTAGAGCCGGGAATACGGGCTGGCCCGGTCCTACAGGGCCGGCCCTTCACAGGCTCGGACCTAAATGGGTCGTTCCATTTAGGCCCATTTGCTAAAAAGTACAATATTTGTAGGCCCTCGGCCCTACAGGGCTGGCCCTCACGGGCTCGGGCCTAAATGAGCTTAAACTCATTTTAATTCAAAAAAATTTCTTTTTTAATTTTTACAATTTATTTATTATTTTGCTTTAAATTAAGATACATTATTTTTAAAAATCATAAATTTTTAGTTAAAATAATCATCTAATGTCCAAATTAGCCTATTTTTTAAAGTTTAAATTAATAAATCATGGTAGAAGATAAAATAAATCAAACCAATTAATAAGTGTTTGCCTGTTATTAATACTCTATTAGGTACTTAGGTGTCTCTCATATTGATAATTTGATATAATGATATTATATTTATTAATTTATTTTAAAAAAATATTAAACGGGCCTAACAGGGCTGGCCCTCTTAAGCCCGCTTCTCTTTTTAGCCTCTAAATAATAAGCCCGACCCTTGAAGGGCTCGGGCTTAAACAGGCCGGCCCGACAGGCTCGGCCCGAATTCCCGGCACTATTGATGTTTCTGCGTGGTAGTCTTGTTGTCATGTGTTTTTGGATAATTAAATGGTATCCAATGAATATGAAATTTTTCAGAATAAAAGTAGATATATCAAACTTTAATTTGATATGTAATTTGTTCCATGTGGATCAATATCTTAAGAGTTATGATTTATTGAAGTTGGACTTGGAAAACTAGAATGATGTTATGGTAGTATGCTAACAATGTTGATAATGGAATTCTAGACATATAATTGGTTAAAGGAAATATTTTTCCTTAAAAATGGACTTAATAAGAGTCACATAACCTTTAAAATCACTATAATTGGACATTTGTAAATAAAGTTATGAATTTTCAAAGTTTGATGAAAATTCTGGTAGTTTTAGTAATGTGCAAAATTAAAGGTAATGGCAAAAATGTAATTACCTTGAACACTAAGTGTAAAGATAACCAACAAAATAATAACCAACAAAATAATATTGAAATAGTACATGAATGAGTAATAACTCAATTCTTCTAAACTTGGAATTTTAGGACTAGAGAGTTTGCCCGAGTCGGATCAGGGATTAAAGACCTATTATCGAGCAAAAAAGGGACTTAAGATAGTAAATCTATTTTTCATAAACTATGTGAATATTTGTATGCTTTATGTATTCCATATTCTGTGGGTGAACAGAGTGCCTCGGGCACAATAATATGAATAGTGCCTGGGGCACATTACCTAGCTGTACACAGGGACTCAACTGAGATACCTAAACAAATAAGGGATTTGGCCTTAAATTGTATACATACACCGGACACAGTTGAATTTTCATTTACACTATATGGTGCATAGCATATTTATTTATCACATTTTATATGATTGATTGTGTATTGTTACTGAGATTCATTTGAATGTCACCCTTTTTTCGAAATTTAAAATATTCCAGCAGAAGGTAGCGGCTTTAGGGACAAAAACGTAAATGCCGACATTTAAGGACTCCGGTCCGAATTAGAGCTGTAAATAGTTATTAGTAGTTTAATTTTGTATATTTTGGGATTTGTATATATTTTTCAAACCCTATGGGGATTTCTTGTGATGTAAACAAGTACTTTGTATCAGTATATTTATGCTAATTCTGTATGGCTCTTTAACTATGCGTTTATTACTCTATGAATATCATAATGTTAAGGGGTTTGATATTTTTGGTATCAAAGCTAAAAGCGGTTCTAGTATTATCAGAATAATATACTGATATGGTCTTGTTTACATGATGACATGAATTATGCACATGAGAAAATGCCAGTGGGATAGATCACCACTGTCGATGAATCAACTTCCATCAAAACAACAGATTCCAGAAGGACAACATCACATACATTATCGGATGTCAGGAGGTGCTAGAATGCTATGAACACCCAAGAAGCAGGTCCAAGAAAGGCTAGTGTACATGCCACAGCCGCGACCAAAACCATCCACCAATTCATCTATGGGAGATACGGAGCAGCCAATATCAGATGGTTCTGAGTCAGATCTTAGCATTGTCGACATTTCCTGAGCGGAGACAGTACTAATATAAAGTACTTGATTATATTACAGGAATCCCCACAGGGTTTGTACGAAATATTTATAGAACCTAAAATAACATAAAAACTACAGATAACCAATACTACTGCTTGGACAGATCTAGGATCTTTAGTTTCTGGTATCTATTCCTTGCCCTTGGAGCCACATTCTCTTGCTGAATAAATTTTTAAATATTTGGAAAGGGGTGAGATTCATTCGAATCTCGGGAGTGATACACAATCAATCATATAAAATGTGATAAATAAACATGCAATGCACCATATAATGTAACAAAACAAATATACTGTAAACATATTTGTCTGTTCGGCATTCAGGATCAAATGACTATTTGTCCCTACTGGCCACACTGTGTAAATTGTTTAAGATCAATTGACAGTTTGACCTTTACTTGCTGTAATTTATGGAGCAAATAACTATTTGTCCATACTTGTCTTACTACCTCAATTGAATCCCACTTGGCCTGATGGTACTTGTGCTTTTCCTACTGGGTAGTACTTGTGCTTTTCCCACACCACAGCTAGGTTTTGTAACAAACATTCATATCACAGAATGTCGCAACACAAAGCATATAAACAATCCATAATATATAAAAGATAAAATTATTACCTGAAATCATTTCCAACTGTCTAACTTTTTCGGTTTAATGATTCTTGATCTAGCTCGGGTACATGTCAAATCCTACAATTTCAAATTTTATAATAAATGAGTTATTACTCATTCATGTCTCATTCCTAAATTCATATGGTTGGTTATCTCTACCAAAACACATAATTACCAAAATGCCCTTATGAATCCAATCTAATTTCCCTTTATACCTGGTATAACTGTACTATACCAAAAATTATAACATGGCCTCTTCTTACAAAATGTTACGTGCAGAATCCATTTTTTCCCTCAATTTTGCCAAAATCACACTCCATTCCCAAATTACCCTTACAGCCACATATGTTAGGGTTTTAGGGGTAAAATTGTCATTTCACACCTTAAATTCGCTATATTTCATTTTTCACATGTTCCATTCACAATTTTTCATCCTAAACACAATGGGAGCATTAAATCCACCAAATTCCAATCCAAACACAGCAAATCACCTCTTGCTAAAATTCAAGAAAAATTGGAGTTTTATGCTTTCATTCAACAAAACACCTTCTTTTCACCCTAATTCATTTCTTGAACCCTTTAATTACACTTCCCACATGATTAATCTAAATTTGGACAGCACCTTCCCTCAGGGTTTATATTTCTCAAATCACAAAACCATGACAACCAAGCCAACCAATCAACCAATTCACCAACAACAACCACAAATCAACAAGTAAGACAAGGTTTCATGATTTACCTCTTGATTCTCTTCTTCTTCCTCTTCAACTGTCCCCTCTCCTTCTTGTTTATCCCTCATTTTCTTCTTGCTTCATGTGATTTCAAGAAGGATATGAGAATTAGAAGAGGTTTCTAAAGATTTAGAGACAAGAACAAGTGGATTTTGCTTGCAAACTTACCTAGGTTTGCTTCTTGAATCCTTGTCTCTTCTTTTGCTCTTTTTCTTCTTCAAGATGTTGCTCTCTCTCTCTCTTGTCTCTCTGTTTGGCCCAAATTTTAGCCCCATGGAAGTGTCTGAGAGCTTCTTAAAATATCTCCTTCCACCTCCTTAAAATAATAATAATTTAATGGAATTGTGCACATGATTTTTTTTACCTTCTCTTCTTATTCTTTCCACTTGGTTCCATAAGCTTCCACTTGGTTCCATAATTATGGAGAAGTAAGAGGCTTCTTGATTTATTAGCCAAATGACCATTTTGCCTTATATTTCTTCAATTTTTGAATTAAATGTTGTCTTTCTTCTTCCCTTTTTATTTTTTGGCTGAAAATTGAGCAACAATTTAGGCAAAAAATTGTGCTATTCTCTTCTTCATTTTGAGCTACAAAATTAGGCCTTTAAGAAGACAAGAAATTAAAATTTTATGTCTTAACTTAGTCAAATTTCATGACCTCTACTTCTAATATTTTTCTATTTCAAGAGTACCAAAATTCACCATTTTATTCCATTTAATGTAAAAATATACAAGGAATTTTGGTGAACAAAATTTGGGATATTGAGAGGAGCTGTACTTGGCTTTGTTGTTTAGCCAGATGACGATAACATTAGAGACAAAAAAGGTATACCATCGTCTTTTAAGCTTGTTGATGAAGTTTATAGTAACTATTTTCCTAACTTCTCAACTTGTTTAGCCGAAGAGGAGGAAGAGCAATTTGGGAACTCAGTCCAGCCATAGTTAGTGTCTTATGCACCGAAGAAGATAGATGAGCCTGTGCATGTGCCTCAGCCACCGGTTCCACCAATTTCTAATAAATACCATATGGCTTTTGAGTCACACGATAGTGTAGTCGCCGAAATAAACCATGAGCAAGAAGACTACACCAAACAAGTCCCCTTTAAGCAAGATATCTATGGGGAAGAAGACGTGTTTGATGCTTTCAATTGGGTGTCAATGAAATAGATTGTAAAGGGCGATATGGTTAGCTCGACTACTTGTAACCTTTATATCCGGTATTTCTTCTACTGCGAATGAATACTTAGCTGCTCATAGCATTTTTGTATGTAAAGCACCTTCACAAGGAGCACTTGGCCCTCAATGGCCTGCATGACACATTCATGTTCCTCAACCTCCACCACTATTTAGGAATGTTAGATGTGGGCAATAAACAAGATTTTGTGGAGAGAAAAGTGAGTGAACTAGCAGATAAGGTCATTAGAAGGGTACTAAAGAAGAAGGACATTTTTTCTTAGTGTCGTATTGCCAAAGGTAAGTATACTACTTCATTAAATTGGATGCTCAATATGTTTTCTTCTTAGTTTTGTTCTCATTATGTTTATTGTACTTAAGGGTCATTAGATGCTCATCGTGCTAAATCCCTTCAAGCAAAGGATTTGGTACTTTGATTCAAAACATGCGGATGCAAGCAATTAACCACAGATGGTCGAGGTTTTCAATAAGTAAGTTGATGAATTTAAATTTGGCACCTTAATTTCTTATTGTCCTGTTAGAGTTTACTATAAATCTTTAATTTCTTATAGCGATATTGTCAGAGTTGTTTACTATTATGCTGCAGACGAAGGCCTCGGCTGCCAAGCATTACATAGTAAAGGCATTGCATCTACGTACTAATGAAAGAGAGTAGCGGTAATTCACCAATATTTACCATTTTGTGTTAGACTTGTCAGAATTAGTTTTTTGTGTTAGACTGATACATTTCATTTGTTTGTTTATAGTGTTTGCGGCAACTAGATTGAAGCTCTTATTGTGGTACTGTGTTGTGAAGTTTATGAAGGACAGAGTCACCCACAATCCCTTAATACTAAAGTATGTATATATATGCATGTATGTGTGCTCAGTTAAATTAAAAGTCAAGTCATATATATTTTAACATACTTTGTTCTTGCGTGTAGTACGACTTTGAGGACAATTATTCTGAGTAATATTCGCCCAGAAAAATTGAAGAAGTTATGAAAGAGTTGGCTATGATAGTTTATCGTCAATGGATGGAAGCATAACAGAGTTAGCTATGGATTACCATTTTTTTTGTTTAAGTGTATGTTAGGTTCTTAGTTTAGCTAGTTCATATTTGATTTTGGCTTCTGTTTTAGTTCCTACTTTTGGTTTCTATTTTGTTTTCTCTTTTGCTCTAATTGATTTGCTTTTGGTTGATAATTTGGATTTGCTTTTGGTTCTGTAATATATAGGTATTTGTGTATTTTTACTTTTTGATGATTGGAATATATCTATTTAATTGGTTTATGTAATGTACATACTTTTTGATAACTAGTAATGGATCTGTTAACTGGATTCTGTATATGTATGTAATATGCATATGGGGGCTTACCGAAAATGAACCTCAATTCTTTTTAAAAAAATTGTCCACAATACTTCACAGTTATTATCTAATAACCATCATATATTGACATATATATCACGGTTTTTTCAAACAACTATTAAGTATATACATATATTTTACGGTTAATTACCAACAACAATCAAATATACACCTTACTGCTGACCAAAACTAGTGTCAAATATTTAATCGTTCATCATATGAACTGTAATGTATTTGGAAATATATTTCACAGTTTTTAGTGAACAACCGTTGAATATAGTTTGCAATATGTAACAATCATCGATTAAAACCCGACAAATATAGGCTCTATAAATAACGGGTGTCCTTAAACAACCGTCAAATATAAGGCCCTATATTTAATGGTTGTTATATATATATAGCACTTAGATATTTAACAATTGAAAACCATTAAATATAAGTAAAAATAACCGTTAAATATAAACAAATCTGTAGCAGCAACGTTTTTCAAGGAGAAATTTTGTCCTGAAAATGTCAAAAAAGGAGCAAATTCATCATAACTATTAAAAAACTAACATTGAATGTGAAAAAATTAACGTTGATCATTAACATTTTTAACTGTAAGAGTCAAATTGCTATGTTTAGATTACTTCGAAGACAAAATTACTCCTCAAAAAATTTTCGGATGTCTAATGCTCGTGGATGATTACTTACACAATAAAATTACACCTTAACCCAAAAATAAATAAAATACATGGACTTGAGATGCTTTTACAAACTTGAGCTTGTGAACTGGCGCTCTGTTAAATTTAATTTTCCTAGAAAATCAGCTTTAGCGTTCTTTAAGGAAACGAGCCACGCCGGTACGCTAGTCTTTAAATTAAACCTCTATCAGTGCAAATTGTATTTTAAAAATATTGTTATCATGACGGTTCATTGATTGGCCTCGCCTTTCTGTCTCAAAAGGAACGCCATTTCCCCTTGTTTTTTTTTTTATGTTGATTCATGTTCCAAACTTGCAAGACTAATAAACAGAAAAAGCTCTCTTTCCTGGCCGATGACTACTTTCCCTTAGCCTTCATCGCACCGTTATTCTTGCCTGGAGATATATTAGCAGCAGCAAATTGTAAGCCTCTTATTTCTCTTTCTTGTTCAGATCCATCCGCCCCAGCTTCACACGCAGGTAACTAACTTCAGATCTAATCTCTTCCTTTCATTTTGATGTTTGATTTTCTCATAATCCACTCCTCGATGCATCAATTGTTGAGTCTTTTAGATTATCCGCTGTTTTAATTTCAATTCACGAATTTCTTTCCCAAAATAGACAGATATATAAAAACCAATTCTGTTGAAGATATATAGTTAGATCAATGGCTGCAATTCCTATACAAGAGTATCTTTTTTCTGCTTTAATGGGTTGATGCCATCACTTGAACCTCTTCTTAGCAGGGGAGATCAAATCCCAAAAAAGTCAACGGTGGAGTTGGGGTGTTCTCTTCCATGTGGAGAAGGCCGTTATTTCCTGTTTCCAAATTTTATAATTAAGGGTGTTGAATTAGTTGTTTGAGACTGAACTTATGAGTTTAAAGTAAGTATATGATAGGATTTTTGTGCGACATACATAAAAATATTTTCGAGCTTCTGAGAAGCTAATCCAAAAAAACTTAAATAAAAGAAAGTCTACTCATCTGATCCTCTAAATTTCTTTCCTTTTTGTTTTGTTTTCATTTATAAGTGGCATAATTAAATTTTTTTATATAAATATACTATTCTATCCTTTATTTATTATTATGTTAATTTTGTTCTTCATTCTTAAGGGTATATACGATTGAACAACTCACGCCTCTCATTTGCAGCCATAAAGATTCAACACAGTCACAGTGGTTAGTGACAGAAAGAGGCCGAGCTTCTTTGCATCGGCGGCGATTGACAGAACCTCCTTCTCTGATGAGTGAAAGCGACAAGATGTCTCCTTACAAAAGGGAGGGCAAACGTTTAACACATCTCTATGCGATGATGCGGACTCCAAGGTAGTGGTTTTATTTTTTACCGAATAAATTAACAAATATCTAAACCTAAAAAGTTAATCAATAATTGTTTAACTTGTAACGTTATTTTAATTTAAGTACCAATAGGTTAATAGATATATTTAATTCAGAGTTATTAAAAGTAAATAATTTTTAAATTTCATATAGGGAATACTTCTTCTTCATGCCATTACATTTTAGGAAAATTCCAATAGAATAGGGTAGTAAATTCCGCATCTGTTGTCGGAAAAAAATACCCCGAAACAAGCCTTTTAAAAAAAAATTGGACTCATTTTTTTTGGGATTTCAAGAGGTATTTTACTGAAATTTTTCCTAGATATTTTATTACTTATAAATTAATGTTTAATTTAAATAGAATTTTAAAATTATATACACACACACACACATACACCTTATATAACTTAACTAAATTACGCTACTCCCTCCCGTCACCTCTAAAACAATTCTTGAGTCCATAAGTTACTTGGAGAGTAATTAATGCTTATTTATCAAATTTTCCCTTGTAATTATTACTTAAACTTGATTCCTTATTTTTATTCCTCTAAATCAAAACCTCATTTAATATGTATAAGGCTCTGGAAAAAAATTTATTTAAGAAATATTTAATGAATTAACTTTCATTTCTAGGTCAATAAATTAATTATTTGAAGTGATTAATATTGTGGAGTATTTTAATTATCATCTGCTCACGTACCATTGCGATTTTTTAATGTATTGTCTGATAAGGTCCGACATGATGTTTTCTTGAGCTTCAGAGGTGAGGATACTAGGGCATCTTTCATTTCTCATCTCTACTCCGCTTTAAGCAATACTGGAATTCTTGTTTTCAAAGATGATGAAGATCTTCCTAGGGGGAATCGTATCTCGTTCGCATTGTTAGATGGAATTGAACTTTCTACAATTTCAATCATTACCTTCTCTAAAGATTATGCTAGTTCTAAATGGTGCCTCTATGAGCTCTCAAAAATCATGGAGCTTCACAGAGCAGAGGGTCGGGCCGTTTTGCCAGTGTTCTATGGTGTGGATCCGTCTTAAGTTCGTAATCAAACCTCTAGTTTTGGAGAAGCGTTTCAAGATCTTATACAAATAAGTTCACCCACAAAAATGGAAGTGTCACAGTGGAGGACAGATCTTCGTGAAGCTAGGGGCATTGCAGGATTTGTTATGCTCAATTCCAAGTAATTTTTAAATATTTGGTTTTTTTTATTTCTTTTTGATTTTGCTAAGCCTAAACATACACACACGAGATTTCTGCTGCATTGCGCACCATCAGTCACTTTTAATATTGTATGAGAAGATTTTGTGTCTAAAAAATAACAGCAATACGTTAACAAAGTATAAGCTTTATGTTAAAGTCAAATACTGAGTATATTATTAGTTAGCTTAAAGTTTGTTTTGCTTTTGCTTTTAATATAAGGATAACGATTTCACAAGCACAAATGATGTTATGTTTAGTTTTAAAATGTTGCTTTGAATTTGGTCAGATTGACATGTCATTTACTCTAACGATGCTGTAAATTATTCAAATTATATTATTTTTATAGCTACTGAAATTTTTTTAGCAGCGATTAATCGTTAAGGCATTGGAAAATGCCATCATGTGTAAAAGCAAGTGATTAAATATATTTTGGTACAGTAAAGATCACTCCCTTCAATTTGTTCCCTATAAAATTTATTGTGCATTATTTGGTAATTGGTGCACAGAAAATTTCAAGGGGAGAAGCTGAGATAAAGTATTTTTTACCATATTTGGTCGATGGCAAATGGCTTTGTTGCAAATGGATTTGTTGTGAATGTGGGGAAAAAAGAGAGATCCGGGCTCACATTTTCATGTGGCTTCATCATCTTTCTTTCTCTATTCTCATTTTCCCTACCAGTGATTTGTGTTGATCCTCTCATAATGAAAATTTTCTGCTTATTGTTGTTGCTGATAAGAGGAAACTGCAGCATATTGTTCCCGAGTTCCTTTTTTTATTTTTATGGCCCATGTTACCTTTAGTTCAGTCATTAGTTGAAGTGTTTAACAAGTGCTTGTTCATGAGGACCTAACTGAATGTTCTGTTGTGGTCTAAATTTTCAGCACGGTCTTCAAAATATATTTATCATATTCTTCTCGCAAAACTGTCAAGCTTTTATATAATGAACTTTCATTTGATATTTTTTTTTTAAAGTTTGCTACTTAAAGTTTGATATTGACATTTCCAGTAGTTCCAAAGGTATTGCCAATATGGTTTATATTCGATTTGTTCACGATGTCTGCTCTAATATTTTGATGCATGTTGCTTTTGATAGCTTGACAAATTTCTTCATCTCTGTTCTCCTAAAAGCTTTATCAAATTTTTGTGATATTATTCACATTAACGCTATCAAATTTACATAACCATTAATTGGTGCTCATTTTCTGTCATATTTGTTTTTATTGTAGGAATGAGAGTGAGGATATCAAGAATATTGTTGAGCATCTTTGTGAAATGTTGGACAAGAAAGACTTGTTTATTGCTAACTATCCTGTAGGAGTGAACACTCGCATGCAAGATCTGATTAAAATGTCAGAAAGCCATCCACAAAATGATGTTCTCTTGCAAGGGATATGGCGGATGGGTGGTATAGGTAAAACAATAATTGCCAAAGCCATTTACAATAAAATTGGTCAAAGATTTGAAAGCAGATGTTTTCTTTCAAATATTAGGGAAGTTTGGGAGCTAGATCATGGTCCAATTTACTTGCAACAACAACTTCTTTCACAAATTTGTAAAACAACAAAGATGAAAATACATTGCATTGAATCAGGAAAAAACATATTAAGAGAAAGACTTCTCCAAAAGCAAGCACTTCTTGTTCTTGATGATGTTGATAAAGTGGAGCAACTCAATGCTTTAGCTGGAAGTGATACATGGTTTGGCCCAGGAAGTAGAATAATCATCACAACTAGAGATGAACATCTACTAAGGTTCCTTAACGTTGATGCGCACCATGTATACAGAATGAAGTGTATGGATGAAAGTGAATCTATTGAACTTTTCAGTTGACATGCATTTAGGCAATCAAGTCCTAAAAAAGGGTTTGTTGACCTTTCTAGAAATATAGTTGCTTATTCTGGAGGACTACCACTAGCTTTTGAAATTATTGGCTGCTATCTATTAGGTAGGGAAGCATCAGAGTGGAAGAGTGTATTGGACAAACTAAAAAAAATCCCCCATGATCAAATACAAAATAAGCTAAAAATAAGTTTCAATGGTTTAAATGATGATATGGAGAGAGAAATCTTCATTGATATATCGTGCTTCTTTGTTGGAATGGATAGGAATGACATCACACAGATATTGAATGCCAGTGGATTTTTCGCGGACATTGGAATTAGTGTCCTTGTGGAGAAAAGCCTCGTAACCATTGATGAGAAGAATAAGCTTGGCATGCATGATCTATTGCAAGATATGGGAAGAGAAATAATCCGTGAAATGTCACCAAAAGAATTTGGAAAGCGTAGTAGGTTATGGTTTCCTGAAGATGTGATTAATGTATTATCAAAGCATACAGTAAGTACTTTTCAATGCTATATGCATAATCCTATAAGAAAAAGTAGAATGAAATAGGAACTGAAATGAAGATAATGAATTGGGCATATAAATATCATATAGTTTCAAAACTTATCATGAGAAATTTATTATTAAACATCTTTGTATTTTGTTTTCTCCTAGGCACTAATAATTCATTTGTAAACCTAATTGTTTTAGTTATTTGTTCTCGAAACTTTCTTGCGACCTAAGTTTACATTTTGCTTTTCAGCAAGCAAATGAGAAGTATACTTAAATTTTTATATGCTCTTTATTCGCAGGGTACAGAATCTGTTGAGGGGCTAGCTCTGAATATGTCACAAGATGATAAAGTTTATTTTTTAACCAAAGCATTTAAAAAGATGAAGAATCTCATACTGCTTCGTCTTACTAATGTGGAACTTGATAGAGACTATAAATACATTAGTAGAGATCTCAAATGGCTCTGTTGGCAAAAGTTTCCTTTGAAATGCATCCCTGCTAACTTCTTTCAAAATAGTTTAGTCGCTATTGAATTAAAATACAATAGCATTAGACTCTGGAAGGAACTCCAGGTATGTACTAAATTTATTATTACTTTTGGTCCTACATATAAGCCCTAGTTGACATTTTTTTTTGGGAAATTAAGAAAGTTAATTATATTTCTTTAAAGTGTATATATTTATGGTTTGAGGTGCAATTTTACCAATAAAGTTTTTCCCGATGAGTGAATGGTACAATTAAGTTTTGGAAAGAGCAAAAATATCAATAAACAATTTAAAATGATGCAAATTTACCAAAAATACTTAAATTTGACCAAACGGCCGCTAAAATTATAAGAGAAGAAAACCCTAACGGAGTTTGATGAAATTTAATGGTTTTAGTGAATTTGCACCCTTTTAAATTATTTATTGGTATTTTTCCCCTTTCAAAACTTATTTGTGCTAGGCGCCCCTCGAGAAAAACTTTATTGGTAAAATTGCACGATAACCCTTATATTTATTGTTTTTCTTCAAACTAATTTGTTTAACTTATAAACTGATATATAATATAATTATACACAAAATATGATATAATTAAGTAACTTATTTTGCTTCTTTAATATCTCCGAAAAAAGTCAACTAAGTCTTATATTTAATACCAGAGGTAGCATTAGATTTTGTTTCACTTCATAACTTCTAGATAGATCTTCATGT
The DNA here is from genome assembly GCA_963242795.1 of Inga leiocalycina. Classification (NCBI taxonomy): domain Eukaryota; kingdom Viridiplantae; phylum Streptophyta; class Magnoliopsida; order Fabales; family Fabaceae; genus Inga; species Inga leiocalycina. The sequence goes on from OY725322.1 coordinate 78,647,117, forward strand.
CTTTGACATTATCTTGGATTGAGCAGCTAAATTTCATCAACATTTACTTTCTTTACTCCTTGCTTCACCATCATGATAAATTCGGTGTAAGCATAAATTTCATTTCAAATATTATGAAGACATATAATTAATTGTTCTAGATAAATGATTTTACATATTGTTTTCATCTATTTTACTTTTTTTCAATATGTTTCTCTAACCCTTTGAATGTTTTTTTTCTTGTAGTTATTGGAGAATCTAAAAATCCTCAATCTTAGCCACTCTCCTCACTTGCTGTGCACTCCTGATTTTTCAAAACTACCAAATCTTGAAAAGTTGATACTTAAAGATTGTCCGAATTTGTCCATGATACATCATACGGTAGAGCATCTTGATAAAATTCATCTACTAAATTTGAGAGATTGTATTGGCCTTTATAGTCTCCCAAGAAGTATTTATAAATTGAGGTGTTTAAAAACTCTCATTCTTTCTGGTTGTTTGATGATTGAAAATTTAGAGGAGGACATAGAGCAGATGGATTCTTTGTCAACTCTAATTGCGGATAACACAGCTATAACTCAAGTGCCCATTTCTTTAATGAGATCACAAAGCATTGGATATATATCAATTTGTGGCTACCAAGGATTAGCACGTCATGTGTTTCCATTTCTTATTTGGTCGAGGATGTCTCCAACAAATAATCCTCTATCTTTTATTACAACATATGCAACCATGCCATCCTCAATTTCCTCAGATATATTGAAGTGCATTATCCCTGGTCCTTCATCAATTTATGACAACCTACCAGAGCCACCAAGACTTCTATTGGAATGTGCATCTGACAACGGCGCCGAAGCAAATCAAGGTTCTGCAAAAATATTGGGTTCCTCATATGCCACAAGATGCAGAGACCTGGCAACAACACCAGATACTTCAGAAATCTTAGAGATTGAATCTTCAATTTTGGCTGATCAAAATAGTCAAGTTGGTATCTCAAGGCTAGCCAAATGCTTGAGACATCTTGTAATTCACATTGGAAACAATGACCAAGTCACTAGTGCGCTTTCAGAGTGTATTTTACAGGTTCTTTCCCTCTCTCTCTCTCTCTCTCTCTATATAATTCATTTTTAATTTTTTAAACAAGTCCTTATTCATTATGTAATTCTTTTGATAAAATTGGAAATGATGTTCGGCTTGCACAATTATATAGTTGAATTAGAGCTGATGCTTGTATTATTAACCAGGGATTGACTCACAGGGATTACAGTGATGATTTTGTTCTACCCGGTGACAAACACCCCTATTGGCAGTGCTTCAAGGGTGAAGAGGCTTCTGTAAAATTTAAAGTGCCTCTAGTTAGTAGTTGTGAGTTAAAAGGGATGACTCTTTGCTGGGAATATTTCCCCTTAAGTGATATGGGCAACACGGTGTTTGACTCTTTCATTAGCATGTTGATAATAAATTATACAAAGATGACCACTTTGCCATATAGGCGAGACACAGGGACTTCATCTGAAGAAGCAAAATGGAAAAAAATAATATCAAATCTAGATCCTGATGACCAAATAGAGATCAATGCAGTTTTTGGTAATGGATTCATTGTGAAAAGAACAGCAGTCTGCTTAAAATATTACGAGTCGTTTGACGAACAGATTGAGGATCCACCATTATCAAGTATTGTTGGTTCCCTAAAACTATTATTTTGCACCAGCTTTAAAAGTTTGGATTAGTTTTATTTTCTGGAAAAAAGATTCTAGCAGATTATTGTTAATTGTAATTTCCCTTATTCTTTAGGTGGGTTCAAGGTTAGTTAATTCCTCTGTTTCTTGTAGGCAGAGAAAGGCATGGAGACGATGAAAACAATGATTTAAAGCTCTCGGAGCCTAAGCGTCAGAAAAAAGAAGCTCCAAAGTCCAGTGGAGTGGTGCGTGACACTACAAACAATGATTAAATATAAATGTTTATTTTTCTGATTTTTGCGACAATATTTTTATGCTGTTTTAATTTTAATATTTTTATCTCGTATGATTTGTTGTATTTCTAAATATTAATCATTTCCCTTAGTTTTTAAGTGTTCATGTGATCATCGATGCATGTATCATGCTCCAGGTGGAAAATGTGCCCAACTTGGAAAATTCGAGGTTCCCGTATGATTAGGTATAAGGTTGATATCAGGTTTGAGGCTAGGGTGCTCCACCTCAATTATAATTTGAGCCTTAACCAAGATATGCCTTGTTGCATATGTGATCGAACCATATTTTGATATACTTTTTTATAATTATTTTGGGGATTTTAATGCATTTTTTAGATCATTACTGCATGATTAAGCATTAATTTAAGAAAGAGACATTTGTATTAAATTAAGTTTAAATCGGGCTAAAATGGTCATAAATTGTTAATTTATTCATACAATTGATTCTTTGGATTTTTGATACTACTTTGTGCTTAATTTTGCAGCATAGGAATATTTGGGAGAAATTTTGGCAAATTTGTAAAATGAATATTAAGGACCTAAATTTTACAAATGCCAGTTAAGGTCCAAGCAAAAGCAGAGGGAAATGGCCGCGACTTGGAAAAAAGCAGAACTTGGACTTGGAGACTTGGGAACCGAGAACCGAACTTGGAGAAGAAGCTGACTGGTTCCCCTCAGTTTCTCCACTAAATTGGCCCATTTACTCATAATCCCATGAGTTTCCAGTGTTGTGAAGAAGCTGTGGTTGTAAATAAAGTCATTAGTGGCTGGTTTTCTTTTGAGTTTTGGTGGTGAAGAAGGTGGTTAGAGCTTTAATGTGTTATAAAGAGGAATTCATTAGTTTTTCATTAGGTCACTTCATGTATTATGATTTGCTTGAATTGACTTTGTATTGGTACATGTTTGTGAGACTTAGATGAGTGATATTTGTCTATGATGGATTGCTCTTATGTTGGATTTTGTATTAGTGCACTTGGATTTTGTATTGAACTTATTTCTGTTTGAATTAATGAAGTTATACATTTTACATTATTACTAATGTGTATGATGGATTTATTTCAAATTAAGTGTTGTGATTGTGCTCTCATTATAGAAGATGCAAGTGCATTAAAATGATTTTCAAATGCACATTAAGTAGTTTTTGATAATTTATCTAAGAGATGACTATGAGTGTGATTGTAGGAGTAGTCATCAATTAGGTAAATTGGACCTAATGCGATTACTTAGGATTTTCAATTAGACTCAATGCAAAATTAACTTCCAAATAATTTTAAAAAGCTACAAAAGCTATCAACTTTACTACTAAGACTCATTTCATCATATAAACCCTAAACCCCTCTTTCTAATCATGTTTTTAGCATTTAGTTTAACCAAGAGAATTCAAAATAAAGGCCCCTTGATAAGAGAACGACCCCAAATTATTTGCACTATGTTATATTCTAACTTGTGGTAAATATTTTACATTTGACCCGAGGCGACTAAAGTTTTATCAAATTAATATTCTTTATGGAGGTGAAATCAAGTTAAAATTCAAGTTGCAAGTATAATATATTTCCTTCAGTCCTTTTAATAAACTTCCATTAATTTTTGTAAATACTTTATCTAAAGTTAAGAAAATTATTATATTTCGAATAAAAATTTCAAAATTACCCTTTATAAAACTTATTAGTTAGAGGAGTTAGGTTATTTGGTTTGGTAAGTTTTTTAATTAATTAGGGATATTAGATCAAAAATTTAATGTTATAAACAAAACATGTTATATTTTAAAATATGCAAGAGGTCTTTATAATAAGAGTTGGAGAGAGAATCACTAAATGTATGCACTTCTCATAACAGATATTCAAATCTTAGTTTGCTATATTATGAGAAATTAGATCCACCCCTCATTGATTATGCAAATTGAAGTTGTAACCAAATGTGCTTAAAAAGTGTTTTGGGAAAAAATTGAAAAGCATTGGACTTCAGAAAACCTTCACAGAATGTTTGTTTGAAATAGAGATTGAAGCCTTTAAAAGAAGCTTTTTAATCATAATTTATAATGTAACATTCTCATTTTTATTTTTAAGATATAATTATAATTTAGAAATAATTATTATATATATATATATATATATATATATAGACACACATATAGGCGCAACAGCCAAATAATTAGATGAACATCAGGTAGTGGCACCGAAAAGTGACAGTACCCAATGTTATATACTTCAAAAAAAAACAAAGAAAGAAAAGAGTGTGTTAAAGCAAGGTGGAGGTAAAACCCCCTCTCCATACACATTACACACTTCACCCAAGAGATTTGCGTGAAGTGTTGTGTAGATAGATGAGATTTTGGTGGAAGTATTTTTATATTTTTAAGAATTAATAAGATACTCAAAATCACAAATAATCACAAAATTTTTTTATGAAAAATGTTCTGAATAATTTTCTCTTTCTTAGTATAATAATTTATTGTTGATTAGAGAATATTTTAGGATTAGAATTTTGGGCAAGTTTAAGTTTTATCAGTATATGACTATAGGAATATAGAGGATGATTAATAGTAAATTTTAATTAGTTTATTTTTTTTATTCAGTAGTTATAAGATTTTATAATGAATTTTCTATATAATCAATATATAAATAATTCTAGATTGGACTTTCTAGCTGATTAAATTTTGGTTAAAAGATTTATTTGGATTATTTAGGGTATTCTTGAAGTTTTAATTGGTTTAGATTTTTTTTTAGGATGATGATTTATAATTTAGCTGTTTTATGTTCTAAACTTAAAATTGGGGATTTTATGTAAGGGAATGAAATTAATAATAATCAATGACTTGAATAGGTTATTTGAGTTAAGAAAAATATTTAAATTAATAATTGGGATTTTAGTGTGAAATTGGAATTTTTGGGAGTAATTAATTCAAAACTTTAAAATTATAGAATTAAGTTAAGTAAATTAATTTTTCTAATAACTCAAAGAGTTATTAATGTATAATAAATTGATTGTTGTATATTGATTTTTTTGCGTGTATTTGAGCCCTTGGATTAGAAGCTTATGATTATAATTTTGCTTTGGCGAGAGGTAATCACTTTCCCTTGTTATGTGTGTTAGTATGTTATTTGTGAATATTTTGAAAAATGATTTTGAGATTTGAAAATAGTATACATTGATATTTATTAGATATTTCAATGACGAAAGGTTTATTGTGATTGAAAAAGTTATCATGATATTGGGAAGCATGTTGATATAAACTTTCCTGGTGGGACTTTATAATTTGAAATGATAAATATGTATATATTTATATATGAATATGGAAATATTGGGAAAATCCCGTTGAAATAATTATTGATAATTATTGTGATGATGAGTTTGGAATGAGATGGAGTAAATTATTTTACCTCATGGTATAGCCTCCATTAGTGCACGATGGTTGACTTTCTATTGTCCCACCAGTTCAATGAGGGATTGCCTCACCAGTTCAATGAGGGGCTACGACACCCCACTAGTTCAATGAGGGGAAAGACCCATGGTCCGGGCACGTACTTTGTGAATTTGGCCAATCCTCATCATGTGACTTGTGAGCTTTTTGAGTGGCCAGTGACATGGATAGTAACTTAGCCCATAGGTCTAGTCTGCGAAAATAAGGCAGTTCAATTGGATTGATAGGAGGCAAATGCGAATTGTAATATGAGATTTAATATATAGTAATAATCATGATATATAATTCATGATATGAGATTTGTGGATAAACCTGTGATATTGAATTTTTGTCAATTATATCTCTAATAATTGGTTATATAAATTGTTCCACTTGGCACCTCATGAACACATGTCAGCATGTGTAATGAGTCAAATAGCTTGTTACTGAGGCCTTTGTCTCACCTTGTCAATTTAACATTTGTCAAGTGATATTTCCCTTGCTAGGACATCGAGAGGAGCTCCTGAGGCATAGATATATCTCTATATATATATATCTGTATAGCCTCTTGTGGTCTATTATGTGTTGAATTGATGTATATTGCCACTCATAGGGCCCACTTTATGTAAACTCTAATTCGACTACATACTTTGATTATCATACTTTATTTAGATGTTATATAAAGCTGGATGACTGTAGTTTTCAAATAGTTAGTTGCACTCTTTTCAACCATGGTAATCTTTTGAAAGATGAGTTATAATCTTTTTATTATCATGGTAGAGTTTTCAAATGGTTAGTTGAACTCTTTTCTACCATGGTAATCTTTTGAAAGATGAGTTGTAATATTTTCTTTGTAGGGACTTAAATCCTTTATTACCATAATAGAGTTTTTAAATGGTTAGTTGAACTCTTTTCTACCATGGTAATCTTTTGAAAGATGAGTTGTAATCTTTTTATTACCATGGTAGAATTTTAAAGAAAGGATTTTACAACTTGGTATCAAAGTCTAAGATCCTGCGATCTGTGATGCATTGCATATAGTGGTAATATACTAATTCACACATAACCACCTTGTGTTTTTGTGTTGTTTTGGGTTATATCTTTATTTGTTATTATGGGTTTTATCCTTAAGTGGGGAGAAAATGGTAAATACAAGAAAGACTGTTTCCACCGTTAACCCACTTCCAAATGATGCAGAGCCACAGTTGTCTCAAGAGAACGAGACTCTTTTGGATAAATTACTGACAGCTATAAATGCAAGGTTTCAGCAGTTTGAGGAAGATCCTCAAAAGAAGTTAAGAGAGCAGGGAAGCATCCCAAAGCTAAAGGATCATGAGGCTTCTGAGGGGGGGTGAATTGGGTGTAAGATAAAAACTTAAGAACTTTAAAAATCTTTTCACATCTTAGTGGAAGCAATAAATATGAAAGTAATAAATCATAAATCAACAGTTAATATATACTGGAAATATAAAAGTTTAAGAAAGAGAGAATGCAAACTGTGATTTATCCTGGTTCGGTCCAATCTGCGATGGCCTACATCCAGTCACCAGGCTCTTCTTGATATTTTCAAATCCACTATCTTCTTGTTTAATCCAGGCACAAGAAAAGCCTTTACAGACCACAAGTTTAGCTGGGTACTTGTAAAACCTTTTACAATTCTCTCACTGAAATACTCCCCCTTATAGCAAGTCTTACAAGCAGAGCAATTCTGAAGATCTTCCTCTCCTACTTACTCGTGCAAGTCTTACGAGCGGCAATGTTCTCTCCTGCTTACACCTCTGTAAGTCTTACGAGCAAAAACGTTCTCTACTGCTTGCACCTTGTAAGTCTTATGATCAGAAAGTCTTACCGGCAATTCTCTCTACAACTTTTTCTGTAATAAAATCAACCCTCTCAAGGTCCCTCTATCTTGAGATCAATTCAGAAATACAAGTGTTTACAAACTCTCTTACAGAGTGGATAAAATGCTCACTGAAGTACAATACAAATAACTTTCTCTCAAATATACATGATATAGAAAATAGATAAGAACAGAGAGTATTCAAGTAGAAGTGGATGATTAATAATCTTAGCATGTTCTTCATTGTTGTCGTCTACTTGAATCTCTTGTATTTATAGTTGAGTAGGATATAACCGTTGTGAGTATTTTAACCTATCCGTTGAGTCCCATTGCTTCATTTGGCCGTTCTTGACATTTGAAAAACTAGCTGTTAAAACGTTGGACGCTCCGCTTCCGTAAGTTCAACTTTTGTCTCTTTACATCATCTCTTCATTGCATTCCTGGAGAAATACATTAAAAACTAATATAATGAAGTGTAAGAATGATTAGAAGCAAGAAGAGTGAGTTTCATAATCATTTCCATGATTTTCAAAAGCTTCAGTACGTTGTTCTGTTCTCCTATGAAGCATTACTCGAGTAGTTACTAGAGTAAGACTGGGTCATTACTTGAGTAATCCCTTAAGTAATCACGTTTAAATTCTGGTTGAAAGCATTTCCAACTTCATTACTCAAGTGCTCCTTCCAGTAATGCTTTATTTTCATTTCATGTTACTCGAGTGCTCTCTAGAGTAATGTCACTCAAAACTTGGCCGAGAGCTACTGGATGATTTCTTCTCTGATTACTCAAGTGGTCACTCGAGTAATGTCTCAAATAACTCTGTAGATTACTCGAGTGATCTTTTCGAGTAATCCCACACGATTTTTGACAGAGATCTTACTCGAATAATTTCTCACGCATTACTCGAGTGGTCCCTCGAGTAAATTTTAAATAACTTTGCATATTACTCGAGTAGCCCCTTCAAGTGATCTCTTCATTTTGATTCAAAACATGAAAAATTATATATCATCGGAAAGCTGTCATCGTCTACATTCCAATGCAACAAGAATCAGCACCAAACTCATTGTATACAGAAAGTTATGATCCAAAGAATATCTATTGTTCTTAGACAATCTCAGAAATCACAAGCAGTAACTTCCAGAAGGCATAGCTCTTAGGATATAACTTTAAATATATCAAATTACCTATCCATAGAAAGATCTTTGAGTCTACTTTCATATGGAACTAGTTTTGTCACAATCTGATGTGTATTTTGAGATTTATGTCTAAAATACCGAAGCTGTCCTGGAATATGACCGTGATTCATGTGTCAACTTCAACAGATCATTTCTCCCTCATCTGAACTTCTTTTAATGTGATGTTGGTGTCCATAGTTCATGTTGGGAGTCTATTTTCATATGTCACTGGTTTCAGCTCAATATGACTTGTTGTTAGAGAGATATGCCCAAAATACTGAATCTCTATTCTGCCAAGTGAAAACAGAGTATCATTACTCGAGTAAGCCCTCGAGTAATCACCTCCAAAATGAGGCAGTACCATATTACTAGAGTGATTACTCAAGTAATCATCTCCGGAGGAACCATAACTTCCATATACATCATTTTAGCATCGTATTGACCCATTCCAACTTTCGTTTGACCATCGAAACCTCCGATATCACTTCTAATAGCTTGGATCTTGATATTCTCATGTGATCTTGCAAGTTCTTCTTTCTTCAATCTCTTTCTTCTTGTTTTGCCACTTGATGATCATTCTTCATAACCCAACTAGATATCTTCTTGAATTGATTATCATTCTTCATAATCCAATTAGATGTCCTTTTGAATATCTTCAATCTTCTTCTTTCTTTGCTTGACTAATCTTGAATCTTGGTATTCCCATTAAATCTTACAATTTCTTCTTTCTTCAATCTCTTACCTCTTGATTTTTTTCTTGATGATCATTCTCCATTTATGAGGCATTATAAGCAAAATAACATCAACTCACCGTCGTGTTTATAACTAATCTATAAGATATACAACATTAAATATAGTAGTTAGTCAATGTAGAAGATAAGTATATTATACAAACTTTTTGCTCATATTTGACATCTATATTTAACATCATCAAAACTAACCAAATTTAACAGACTCAACTAATCATAAAAGCCCTGCAAAGAGTATTAGGGATGAAGGATCATCACAACTTAGTCCTGAAAAACTAGCATCAATAAGGTATGGAAAGATGTTCATCATCAGGATCCTAAAAATTTTTATGGATATTTATATCCGCTGAAAACTGAGGCCTAGGTCGAGGGTTTGAAAACCATCTTTAGAGTTGTTGTTTGTAATGGGTAACAGAATGCTAGAGTGATCATTATTCTGTTGAGGGATTGTGCTCAGAGATGGTGGCAAAGCATAGGTGGTCTGGATGACTCAAGGACAACTTGGATGAAGTTCAAAACTATGTTCTTCGATCATTACTTCCCTCCATCATAGAGACATAAGAAGGAGATAGCATTTTATGCCTTTCGACAGGATGACATGCATGAGGATGAGTTTATTGCGACTTTCATCGTGACTTATCCAGATATGTAACCTACTTCAATAGAAAGATGACCCGGACTAGAAATTGTGTCAAATGATTATGAAGGCTAGGCTAGAGTTAAAGCCTTATATGCCAATGCGTGATATCAAGAGTTTTGAGGAAACTTGCACCAACTTGAGGATAGCTGCACGTATGAAGCATGAAATCGAGGCTGCTAGACCCCGAGACAATCAGGCAAGTTCTCCACTTTTAATAGATCAATGAGTGGAGAAAATAAGCCATCTAGGTTTCATTCAGGAGTACAGGGAACTTTAGTAGGAACAGTCAGGGCCAAAGGAGTGGATCTTGACTGAGTAATTTCCAGAGTAACTCCCAGAAGAAACAAGGTCAGAGGACCCATGCTAGAGTAAGCCAGCAATCTCACCGTGAAATGGAAATGTCGGCCCCAAGTGTTAATGATTTTTGACCAAAATGTGGGAGGGCTCATGCTGGCCAATGTTGAGTGTTATCAGTGTCGTAAGTTTGGCCACATTGTATGATATTGTCCAAAGGGATAGTAGCAGCAAACCAACCAAAGTGGTCATCCTACTATTCTTGGCAGGGCGTATGCATGACTCAGGAAGAGGTTGGAGCATCCCCTAATGTTATCAGAGGTACTATTTCTCTTTGAGGTCATGACATTATTGCATTGTTTGACTTGAGTGCTACACATTCTTTCATATATTTTGATTGTGCTAAGAAGTATGATTTCCTTATATATGTTCTACCATATGACCTGAGAATTTTTACCTCTGTTGGGGCCGTTGTGTTGATTGCACATGCTTGTGTAGGTATTACCCTTTGGTTTGAAACCCGAGATTCTATTGTGAAATTAGTGTGTTTGTCGCTAAAAGGCATAGATGTTGTTATCGGTATGGATTGGCTAGTGGATAATGATGTCATATTTCATTGTAAGAAGAAGGTGGCCACTTACGCCATAAATACCATATCCTAGAAGACCCTATAGTCCCTATGTTGTTGTTGGTAGCTCGAGTAGATAAGTGTATTAGAAAGGGTTGTCAAGCCTATATAGTTTTCTTCTCTGTTAGTGTAGATAAGGAAGTTGGGATAGATCATATCGATGTAGTAAGAGAATATCCTGAGGTGTTTCCAGAGGAGATATCAGGGTTGCCTCCGGAGCTGAAGGTTGAGTTCTCCATTGATTTGGTACTAGGTACAACCCCAATTTCTAAGGCCCCTTATCGGATGTTGTCATCAGAGTTGGCAGAGTTAAAGACACAACTAGAAGAGTTGCTCAAGAAAGGTTTCATTCGACCAAGTGTCTCTCCCTGGGGTTCCCCAGTATTGTTTCTCAAAAAGAAGGATGGAAATATGCGGTTGTGCATTGTCTACAGACAGCTTAATAAGGTCACCAATAAGAATAAATATCTATTGCCTAGGATTGATAATTTACTAGATCAGCTCAAGGGAACCATAGTGCTCTTTAAGATCAACTTGAGATCGGGTCACCATTAGCTCAGAGTTAGGGCTGAGGACATCTCGAAGACTATTTTTCGAACTCGCTATGAGCATTATGAGTTTTTGGTTATGCCTTTTGGGTTGACCAATGCTCTAGCCATCTTTATGGATTATATGAACCAGATTTTTAGGCTGTATTCAGATTGATTTATTGTTGTCTAAACATTCTCATTTACTCTAAGAATGAGGAAGAGCACTAAGAGCATCTACACATTGCATTGTATATACTGAGGGATTACCAGTTGTATGCTAAGTTGAGTAAGTATGAGTTTTGGCTCAAGGAAGTGAATTTCCTTGGCCACGTGGTGTCAACTGAGGAGGTAGTTGTTGATCCTAGTAAAGTAGATACCATGTTGAAATGGGAATCTCTAAAGTTAGTGACTGAAGTGAGAAGCTTTTTAGGATTGGTTAGCTACTATAGGAGATTCATTAAAGGGTTCTCTCAAATTGCTATGCCTTTGACCAAGTTGACTAAGAAAGATCTACCGTTTATATGGACTAATAAGTGTGAAACTGCTTTTCAAGAGTTGAAGGCAAAGTTGATTACAACACCTGTTCTTACCCTTCCTGATCCGTGTCGTCTATACATAGTGTATATATGGATGCTTCCCTCAAGGGTTTGGGTTGTGTGTTGATGCAAGAAGGCAAAGCCATTGCATATGTTTCAAGACAGTTGAGACCTTATAAGGAGAATTATCCTACTCATGACTTGGAATTGGCAACTGTGGTGTTTGCCTTGAAGATTTGGAGGCACTATCTGTATAGATCTTAGTTTGAAGTATTTAGTGACCATAAGAGTTTGAAGTATCTGGTAGATTAGAAGGAGTTCAATAACAGACAACGCCAGTGGATGGAATTCCTAAAGGATTATGACTTCAAGTTGAAGTATCATCCCGGCAAGGCTGACATGGTTGTAGACGCTTTGAGTCGAAAGTCAATACACTTATTTCGCATGAGCTTGGAAGAGCAGAGTTGGCTAAATGGATTAAGAGATATCTATGTAGTCCCAGATCAAAGAAGGGCTACTTTAAATGCAATCCTTGGTGAATATGGGTTTTATTAGGACCTGAGAGACGCCCAGATGAAAGATGATCAGTTAAGTAGAATTCGAGAGGAACTAGAACATGGTGAAGTTTCAGATTATGACATTGGGAATGCAGATATCTTGAGATACAAGAAGAGAATTTGTGTTCCCAACAACGACAAGATCAGGAAAATCACTTTGGAAGAAGCTCATCGGAGCAAGTACACCAAGCATCCAGGAATCACCAAGATGTATAGCGATTTGAAACAATAGTATATGTGGCCGAAGATGAAGAAAGACGTGACCAACTTTGTCTTGAAGTATTTGACGTGTCAGAAGGTCAAGATCGAGCACCAGAAACCTCCAGGACTACTCCAGAATCTAGATATCCCTAAATGGAAATGGGATAGCATTTCTATGGATTTTATTATGGGTTTACTGCAAATACGATCCACTTATGATGCTATTTGGGTGATCATAGACCGATTAACTAAGTCAGCATACTTTTTATAGATTAAAGTGGACTACTCTTTAGAGAAATTGACCGAGTTGTACATTATAGAGATTGTTCGTTTGCATAGAGTACTGGAAAGTATCATATCGGATCATGATCCAAGGTTCACTTCGAACTTTTAGAAGTTCTTATAGGAGGCCATGGGTACAAAGTTAAAGTATAGTACCGCTTATCATCAATTCAAACAGATGGTCAAACCAAGAGGACTATTCAGACACTCAAGGACATGTTGAGAGTCTGCACCATCAAGCTCCCAGGTAGTTGGGACAAGCACTTGCCATTGGTAAAATTCGCGTACAACAATAGCTACCACTCCAGTATCTAGATGGCACCTTTTGAGGCTTTATATGGTCGGAAGTGCATATCACCGTTGTGTTGGACCGAATTGAGTGAAAGAACCATTATTGGACCAGATCTAGTAGACCAAACATTACAAAAGATTGAAATGATGCGGCAGAAATTGTTGAGAACTCAGAGCCAACAAAAGAGTTATGCGGATCGTCGGAGGAGACCATTGGAATTTAATGAGGGAGATCATATTTTCCTAAAGGTTTTGCCCATTACGGGCATTGGGAGGTCTATTAAAGCAAAGAAGTTGACTCCCTGATTCATTGGGCCATATGAGATTTTGGAGTAGATTGGGCCGGTTGCCTATCGGATCGCCTTGCCTCCGCACTTGTCTAATGTGCACGACATGTTCCATGTATCGCAGTTGAAGAAGTATCATCCAAATCCGTCTCATGTCATTTAGCTTGAGGAAGTTGAGTTGAGAGCAAACTTGACTTGTATAGCAGAATCAAAGAGAATTTTGGATGTTCAGGACAAATAACTGCGAAGAAAGACCATTAGGCTGGTTAAAGTCTTCTGGAAGGGTATGACACCCAGAGATGCAACTTGGGAAACTGAGGAAAGAATGTATCGTGACTTCCTAACTTGTTTGTTTAAATTTGCGGTTGTGCTTATCTTGATTGAATTATTGTATTCTGATTGTATTTTTGTTCTTCACTTGATTCGAATTTTAGGGATAAAATTCTAATTAGGTGGGGAGAATTGTATCATTCTCATTTTTATTTCTAGGATATAGTTATAATTTAAAAATAATTATTTATTATAATATATATATATATATATAACAATATATATAAATATATACATGTGGCGCAACACCCAAATAATTAGATGAACATCAGGTACTGGCACCGAAAAGTGCCACTACCCAGTGTTGTATACTTTAGAAAAGAAAAAAAGAAAAGTGTGTTAAAACAAGGTGGAGGGGGTATTTACACACTTCGCGCAACTCTTGCGTGAAGTGTTGTGCAGATAGACGCACAATCAGATTTTGACAGAAGTATTTTTATATATTTGGGAATTATTAAGGTACTCAAAATCACTTTTAATTATAAATTTTTTTTATGAAAAATGTTTTAAATAATTTTTTCTTTTTTAGTATAGTAATTTATTGCTGATTAGATAATATTTTAGGATTAAAATTTTAAGCGAGTTTAAGTTTTATCAGTATATAACTATAAGAATATAGAGGATGATTAATAATGAATTTTAATCAGTTTATTTTTTTTATTTAGTAGGTATAAGATTTTATAATGAATTTTTTGTATAATCAATATATAAATAATTATATATTTGACTTTTTAACCGATTAAATTTTGGTTAAAATATTTATTTGGATTATTGAGGATATTATTGAAGTTTTACTCGGATTAGATTTTCTTTAGGATGATGATTTATAATTTATCTATTTTATGTTCTAAACTTAAAATTGGGGATTTTATGTAAGGGAATGAGATTAATAATAATCAATGACTTGAATAGGTTATTTGAGTTAAGAAAAATATTTAAATTAATAATTGGGATTTTAGTGTGAAATTGGAATTTTTGGGAGTAATTAATTCAAAACTTTAAAATTATAGAATTAAGTTAAGTAAATTAATTTTTCTAATAACTCAAAGAGTTATTAATGTATAATAAATTGATTGTTGTAGATTGATTTTTTTTTTTTTTGTGTATTTGAGCTATTGGATTAGAAGCTTATGATTATAATTTTGCTTTGGCAAGAGGTAACTACTTCTACTTGTTATGTTTGTTGGTATGTTGTTTGTGAGTATTTTGTAAAATGATTTTGAGATTTAAAAATAGTATACGTTGATATTTATTAGATATTTCAATGAGTAAAATTTTATTGTGATTGAGAAAGTTATCATAATATTGAAGAGTATTTTGATATAAACTTGCCTTGTGGAACTTTATAATTTGAAATGAAAAATATGTATATATTTATATATGAATATAAAAATATTGGGAAAATCCCGTTGAAGTAATTATTGATAATTATTGTGATGATGGGTTTGGGATGAGATGGAGTAAATTATTTTGTCACGTGGCATAGCCTCCATTCGTGTACGATAGTTGACTTTCTATTGTCTTACCAATTCAACGAGGGATTGCTTCACCAGTTCAATGAGGGGCTACGACACCCCACTAATTCAATGAGGGGAAAGATACATGGTCTGGGCACCTGCTCTGTGGATTTGGCCGATCCTCATCATGTGACATGTGAGCTTTTTGAGTGGGCAGTGACATGGATAGTAACTTAGCCCATAGGTCTAGTAAATGGAAATAAGGCGGTTTGGTTGGATTGATGAAAGGAAAATGGGAATTGCAGTATGAGATTTGATATATAGTAATCGTGATATATAATTCATGATATGAGATTTGTATATAAAACAGTGATATTGAATTTTTGTCAATTATATTCTCTAATAATTGGTTATATAAATTGTTCCACTTGGCACCTCATGAACACATGTCAGCATGTGTAATAAGTCGGATAGTTGGTTAACGAGGCTTTTGTCTCACCCTGTCAATTTAACATTTTTCAAGTGATATTTCTCTTGCTGGGACGTCGGGAGGAGCTCCTGAGGCATAGATATATCTCTATATATATCTGTATAGCCTCTGGTGGTTTATTATATGTTGAATTGATATATATTGCCACTCATAGGGCCCACATTCTGTAAACTCTAATTCAACTGCATACTTTGATTATTGTACTTTATTTGGATGTTATATAAAGCTGAATGACTTTAATTTTCAAATGGTTACTTAAACTCTTTTCTACCATGATAATCTTTTAAAAGATGAGTTGTAATCTTTTTATTATCGTGGTAGAGTTTTCAAATGGTTAGTTGAACTCTTTTCTACCAAGGTAATCTTTTGACAGATGAGTTGTAATCTTTTTATTACCATGGTAAAGTTTTAAGAAAAGGATTTTATATACAATATACAAATTAAGTATGTGAAAGGAGTTTTACTTCAATTTACGTAAATAAATACTATTAGGGGGTCACTAACAGTGTTATTATAGCTCTACAAAAGAAAAGACTTTCAGCAGCGACAAAAAGTCGCCGCCTATGCAACTGTCGCTGAAAGTTTTAGCGGCGACAAATATACTTTCAGCGGCGACTTTTGTCGCCGCTAAAGTTGACTTTCAGCGGCGACATTTGTGTCGCCGCTGAAGGTATAGTTTCAGCGGCGACTTTTGAACGTGTTAATTTTTTTAAAAAAAAATTCAAAAAATTCAATTTTTTATTAAAAAAATTCAAATTTTTTTTAAAAAATTTAATTTACAATTGCCACGTGTCTCCTCCTTGTGCTACCACGTGTCGCTTCCTTGTGCTACCACGTGTCACTTCCCCGTGCTGCCACGTGTCGCCTCGCTGTGCTGCCACGTGTCGCCTTTAAAAAAATTTAATTTACAATTGCCACGTGTCTCCTCCTTGTGCTACCACGTGTCGCTTCCTTGTGCTACCACGTGTCACTTCCCCGTGCTGCCACGTGTCGCCTCGCTGTGCTGCCACGTGTCGCCTTCTCATAATTCCTCCATGTGACTCTCCTCCAGTTTGAACCCGCGACCTCAGAAAGCCGATGCCTTAGCGCACGAGTCTCTACTAGTTGTGCCGAAATGAACCTATGTCATATTATTACATATTATTATATATATATAATATTATCATATATATGAACATACATACATATAATTAATTAATTATATACATATAATTAATTATTAATTAAATATAATATTATTAAAAGTAATGAAAAATTAAATAAAAACGAAAAAAATATTGATATATTTAAATTTAAAAATTTTTTAATTAAAATTACTTAATAAATAATAATTTAATATCATAAATATTATTTTTAATAAAAAATTATAAATATAATATTAATAAATAATAATATAATTTTAATAATTAAGGTTAAATAGAATTATTTAATAATTATTAGTTAAATTTTATAAATATTATTTTAATTTTATAAATATTATTTTTAAAAAATATTAATAAAAAAAATATGAAAAAGACTTTCAGCGGCGACTTTTAATAGTTGCCGCTAAAAGTGTTTAAAAAATTGTTTTTTTTAATTTTCAAAAAAAACTTTCAGCGGCACACTAAAGTCGCCACTGAAAGTGTTTTAAAAATTTTTTTTTTTTAAATTTCAAACAACACTTTCAGCAGCGACACTATAGTCGCCGCTGAAAGTGTTTTAAAAAATTTTTTTTTTAAATTTCAAACAACACTTTCAACGGCGACACTAAAGTCGCCGCGGAAACTCACTTTCGGCGGCAACTTTTAAAATTCGCCGCTGAAAGTGTTTTAAAATTTTTTTTTTTAATTTCAAACAACACTTTTAGCGGCGACACTAAAGTCGCCGCTAAAAGTATGACTTTCAGCGGCGACAAAAGTGTAGCCACTGAACGTGACACCTTCAGCGGCGACATTAAAAGTCGCCGCTAAAAGTGAGACTTTCAGCAGCGACATTAAAAGTCGCCGCCAAATGTCGCCGCTGAAAGTGATTTTTTTTATAGTGTAGGTTGCAACAAAAAATGCTGGTATGAGTACCAACTAGAAACTTGAAACTGAAATTAAATTAGGCCCTCTGACCACTGGCTCAGGAATTAAGATTGGTGGAGGTTTCGTGACTACCACTTGCAACTCATAAAACAAAGGGCTGATGCATAAAGTAGTTTCAGTACTCTTTTCTTTTCTTTTTCTTTTTTTATAAAATGAATCTTTAAAAAAATATTTAAATATCACTTAAACTTTAAAATCTTAAATCAATGATTTCTCAAAAACCTAAGTTGTTAATTGATGTACTCTTTTTGTCAATCTCATTACTCTTATTATCAGTAAAACCAGTTTGAGATTTTAAAATTTAAGTATTATTTAAATATCTTTTTTCCAAGTATCTTCAGTACTATCTTGCTCTAATAAGTCACAATAGTGAATTTGGAGGTTCGGGAAGCCAATAAGGTAGGAAAAAATAGAGAATTATGATGAAAACCTAAGAAATAAATTTAATTATCAAAAAATCTTAATAACAAGTGAGTAATATAAATATATTATTATTTCTTACCGTAAAACTTATGGTGTTTTTATTGGACTTTTAACTGAAAGCCGTGAATCAATTGGATAAGTTGCCAGGCAACCTATACTAATTCTATTGTAAGTATAGTTTCAATGCATTTCGCAATTAAGGTTACAAAAATGCACTTCACAAATAAAATAACGGCTTAAAATGGCATTATTTTTTAGAATCAGTGCAATGCTAACCCTTTTTTCAAAAAATTTAATGTCAAGTGAAAATAGTCTCTCAACCCATACTAATGGTTGTGTTCGTGTATGCTGTTGTTAAATTTTAGAGTAAAATACTTTGACCACTATTTTATTTAGACCTCCCTTCTATTTTAGAAATCATTAACACCATCAAAGAATATTTCAAAAGATTCTTGAAGTATATTTTTTTACTAAGTACCCCTCATTATAACAAAGCCCTAATATAGCTTTTAACATTAATATTTATTAATAATCTAAAATTATTTTACTAAATTTAATAAAAATTAAGTAATTTTTTATGTGAAAAGTATCAACAACTTGATAAAAAATTTGGGTAATGCTTTTAAAAAAACATATGTTTAATGAAATTTATTTTATCCATCTTATGCATTTAAAATATTAATTACATCATAAATAAGTTTCATAAGTAAACGAGATTAAATATTTAAATTTGTTGAGAAATAAAAAATGTATAATTATAAAACTGATTAACTTTTTAATACGGTAATTAATTTAACAGTATGACAAAAAATTTGAAAATATATATTGAATTTTTTTTATTTTGTGAAAAAAAAAATATGTGATAAAATGGTTATTAAATAATATTTATGTTAAGGAGGAGCATTTTGGTCAAAAGGATAGGTTAATGATGTGATTTAACAGCCAACTAACAGTTACACTAGAGCAAAATAATCTTTTTAGACAGCCATATTTAGATCTATTATAGAGGATAAGGTCTAAAAAGTATAACTGGAATAGTTTTATAATTATCATGAACTTCTAAAACCAATTCCTTTCATATAAAGTCTAAAAGATATTATTTAAACCCTATTTCCCAACACCCGATCTAAAAAGTTAAAAAATAAGTAAAAAATCATATATATAATATATTTTTTAGACCGTTTATTTATATAACAGGTCTAAATATATTTTCTACGTTAAAAATATTTAAAAATGAAATATTTGTTACTTTTTATGTTGATCTGAATACCACCAATCTAAAATATAAACTTTTTATACCTAATGATAACCGATCTAAACGATGAATCCCTAAAATGAATATATCTGAATCCCTCTTTTTATTGTCGCGCGATTACTATGAGTTCCATAGCTTCTTATGATCTCCTCCGTCTCACGTCACTCCTCCGTCATTTCCTTGCCGCTGGCGTGTACGCCTCGTCCCTGTTCTTTTGTCGCTGAGGTGTGTCAGTGTGTGTGAGACCAAGCTTCAATTTCTTCTCTTCTTCTTCCCCTGTTCCTTCGTCACGTCCTCCGTTGATGCGTCTGCTTCAAACTAGTTTCTATAGGAACTTCATAGTGATTAGACCATTTTGAATCCTGAAATTAGATTTTTCAGATTTTAGAGGTATTTTTGTGTTTTATTTCCTTTCATGCCATGGGTTTCTAATTAAGGAACTAACCAAAAATTTCCAATGTTGGCGAGGATAGACTTGATCTGGAATCCAATATATATTTCTAATTTATTTCAATTTTTCGGTCAGTCAAAAAGTCACACTAGCATTCGATGCTTTCGTGTGTGTGTGTGTGTGTGTGTAAAGCATTGGATGCTTTCACTTTGGTTAAGAAATTGCCATGCCTTGTGGTTTGTGAATCTCACAAGGATAAAAGGGTCACGTTATTGTTAAGTTTGGTTCTTTTAGTAGGCTTTTTATGTTTATATTGTAAGAAAAATAAATATAAATCACAATATCCAATCTAACTTTTATCAGAAATAATATTATAAAAAATCCAAATGAAACAAATCTAATTAATAATCGTTGTTCCAAACACACACATAATGTTTTTTGCAAACAAATTAACAAACCTAAAAAGCATATCTATATAGAGTCGTTACATATATATATATATACACACGCACAAGGCACTGTTGATAATTCTTCTCTGTCCTGTTCATATTCTTAAAATACAGTCCAGTCTACGCTTAGGTCTCTCTGAGTTTCATAGAAAATCCCCACGCTTAGTTAACAAAATTAACTCCCCACAGATATAACAATTTTTAATTCATATATACTGATAGTCTTCTAACAAATGATTTATCCACATGCCTGTCTGTCTCATGCACTTTTCTTCTTCATTCTTCGGTTTCTTTCCAGGAAATCAATCTGAAATATCTCATTTCCCCTTCCATCAAGTCGTTGACGCTTACACTTGAAGCCAAATCCACACTTCTCTTTAAATATACCCGAGAGTTTTTCCACCAGCCACAGTGAACTCTAAACTCTACATGATCCTTCAGAAAAATGGAGAAAATTCTTAGAGGAGCCAATTTTCTTAAGCTCTCTCTCTCTCATGGACTCTTCCTATGGGATATCAAAACAAAAGGTTTCTTTCCTTTCCTCTTTTACCACTTCCAATCTCTCCGTCACTCGTGGATGTCATCATCGTCATCTTCTAGAACTGATGAGAAGAACCATAGTTGCAGAACCCAGAATGAGCAGAGTCCAAATCACAAGGTGATCAGGTTAAGTAGAGAGCAAGTGATCATAGTGATGGGTGAATTGGGACTGATCAGTGAAGAATCAGAAGGAGAAGGTTTAGAGGAGGAGATTGGGGAAGAAGAGATTGAAGCATTGTTTGAGAAAGAACCAAGTTTGGAGGAGTTAAAGGATGTGTTCGAGTTGTTCGATGAAAATGGAGATGGCTTCATTGAAGCAAGTGAGTTGCAGAGAGTGTTGAAGTGTCTGGGAATGATTAGAGATGTTGAAGAGTGTAAGAGAATGATTAGTGCTTTTGATCTGAATGGAGATGGACTCATTGATCGATCTGAGTTTGTAAAGTTTATGGAACAGAGTACTTTGTGACTTAGATTATGTTAAGCTAAACTAATCACCATTGTGTGTTCGTTTATTGCTAATTTGGACATCATGTGAGTTTTTTTTTTTTTTTTTGGGTTGAAGTATCTTATTGTAGATTTCACGTTGGTTTCTTTCCCTTTTGTCATTTATGTTCAATAATAATATCAATTTAGTTCAGTGCTTGTAATTTTCGCTTTATTCAGTAAGCTTGCCATTTATTAGATTGACGAAGGGTATGATATAATTTTACCACATTTTATTACAAAATTGAAAGTCATTTTTGACAAGTTAAATTAGTCCAAGTCCATTAAACCATGAGGCTAAAATGCAATCATTAAACATTGTGGATAACTAACTGTGATATTTCCTTCAATTCAACGTCCATGAAGGGACAGTTGACAAACTGGAAGGAACAGTTACTCATCAGTTTTATCATGCTTATGAGACCATAACTCCTAAGTTACTTGTGAGACTATAATTAATCCCAAGCCATGAGTTACACAAGCCAGCTAGTATCCATATAGCCACTCTAGTTTGCCACTCTAATCTCTATTTTTCAATACAATTGTATTTATTGTGCGTCCATGCATAATTGATGTGTCTGGCGCTTTGATGTTTAGTGTATGTATTCAAAAGTCTATTTGGTCAACGGTGGTAAAAGTGACTTTTTTTTTAATCTGATTTTTACAAAAGTCATATAGGATAAAAATTACATTGTAAATGTAATTTATGTTTAGATTGATGATGGCAGAAGTGACTTTTTTTCTAATTTTAAACCTATTTAGATTATTATTTGAAAAGCCAGTTTCGATGAAAAATGAGGATATTCGATTAAGGATATGAAATTAGAAATAAGCCAATACCAAATTAGAAAATTTAGAAAAAGTTTGTAACTTTATTATTGGGACCCAAAAATTGGTAATGAGCTAAAGACCAGCTAAATTATGAAATCCAAGAAATTTAAGGAATTATAAATTAGAAAAAGGGGAAACTTTAGAGCCTAGTGTGTGTGATTAATAAAATAAAATGCTCTGGTCACAGCCACCCACCACTGTAGAAGCACTTTAGAAGCAAGAATTTTTGGCTTCAAATCAGAAGGAGCTTTTTCCCATTAAGCTCATCTGCACAAAAGCATTGCCAAACAGTTTAAAATTTGTTGACCGGACTTTTATATCAGAAGGATTTTTTTTTTGACTTTTTTTTGCTCTCAACGCGTTGCCGAACAGGCACTAAGTGCCCGTTTAGATTAACGGTGGAGAAATAACCTTTTTTACCATCTAACTTTTGAAAAAGTAAGGTAGGATTAAAAGTGAAAATGTAAATGTGATTTGTGTTTGGATTAGCGGTGGCAGAAGTGACTTTTTTTCTAACCTTAAACCTGTTTGGATTAGAGTTTGAAAAACCTGTTTAGATGCAAAATGACTGAAAAGGGCATGGATGCTACTACCGACGATCCTAATTATAAGACAAAGTTGATTTTTTTTGAAGAAATTAAGGAAGCTAAATAAATTGCTTAATCATATCATATGTTATGTATCCTTATATTTTATATTAGTTTATTAGTCAAACTAATTAATTTGAAAAAAATATAAATATTGATACTCTAAAGTAATTTAATTAGCTTCATTAATTTCTCTAAAAAAGTTAACTTTATCTTATAATTAGGATCGGAGGGAGTATTGAATACTATATATATATTACTCCCTCCGGTCCTAATTATAAGATAAAGTTGATTTTTTTGGAGAAATTAAGGAAGCCAATTAAATTACTTTAGAATATTTATATTTTTAGTATTCTTAGATTATATATTAGTTTATTAGTCAAATTAATTAGTTTGGAGAAAAAAATAAAAATACTCTAAAGTAATTTAATTGGCTTTCTTAATTTCTCCAAAAAAGTTAACTTTATCTTATAATTAGGATCGGAGGGAGTACATTAGAAGTGCAGTGGAAAAGTAACTTAGAGGAGCTTTAAAAAAAAGCTACGGCAGTGACATAAGTGCGGTAGAAAATAAAGCTTTGCCAAACGGTATAATTTTGTCTGAAGTTCTTTTTTTTAAGGAAGACGTACGGTTGCCATGGCTCACCGCTTTAACAAACAGAACGTTAAGATAGTAGAGTAATTGACCGGACAGGATGGCGCCACAGGTCCAACCGCCGTCGAATAGATTTGTTAGTAGCTTGGTTTGGTGATTGAGTTGGATATTATTGGAGTTGAGCCGCAATTGCGCCAAAATCTAGAACTGATTATAAAATCAAAATCCAAAATTTGATTAGCAAAGCGAATGAATTTTGGGCCTAATGGTAAAAAAAAAAAAGAAGCTGAAAACATTAAAAATAACCTATAAAAAAAATTAATCCCGTCAAAAAGATCAATAAATTTTTAGGCCATTTGTAGCTATATATTGTTATTTCATTTAAAACGTCATACATTTTAGTATTATTCTGTTTCCAATTAGACTTATTATGAATTTATTTCTTGTATGCATCAATACTATATGCTATGCGCACGCTTTTTTGGTGGGTGCCCCTCATGGTTCTTATCTATTTCTTCTAGGAATGTGTGTGTGTGTAAATTTGAAGAATCAAAATTACGTATTTATAAGATAAACTTATAACTTTGTGGTGCATGTGCAAGTTTAACAATTCAACTTCCTGTGTGATTTATTTTTTAAGCCACTTGTTCAATTTCATACAACTATTTTTCATATAACCGTACGGTTTGAATTTTTACTGTTAACATAGACAATTATTATAATTTCAAACCTAAGAATGGAAACCAACACTATATAGTCTATGTATCACCTTCTACTTATCTAAACTTCTAATTTAAAATATTTACTTAATCTCAATCACACAACCTTGAAAGATAACCAATACAAACATTTTAAGCATCATAACATATTTTCTACTATCATGAAACAATTCATTATCTTAACGAGAATGGACCAGGCAAAAATGCATGGAGGATTGATGACTTACACTTGTTTAAAGCTGTGTAATTTCCACCTTCTTTCATAAATAAATTAAATTGAATATATAGAATAGATAGATATTGACATAATATTAAAAGCATCATATATATATATATATATATATATATAACTTTGAATTTTCTATGGAATTTGCCATGGAATTTTTTTCTATGGCAAATTCCTTCGGAAATGTTTTTTATGGAATTCTTTTTATGGAAAATTTTGTCACGGAATTTTAAAAATTTAAAAATTTAATTTTTAAAATAATATCTTTATAAAAATAAAAATGATGATATTAATAGCCATATAAATATTAAAAAAAATATTTTTTCCAAAATTTTTGTTAAAATCATGATACACTATAAGTAATTTCTTAATAATATATTACACATGAAATAAAATAAAAATATATAATATAATACACATATATATTTTTCAAAGTATACACACACACTTATATATAAATTATTAGTGATTAATTAAAAATAAAATTCAATTTCAGAAATTGGACAAAAATATAGTCATATGAAAATTAATTTAAGATGTAAAATTTTTTAATTTGAAATTAATTTATATTAAAAATTATAAGAATATATAAAAATTATTTTATATTATTATTAACTTTATATTTAGTTTTTGATAATATATATATATATATATACATATATGTATGTATAAGAAACAAATATATATTTATAAATAATTGATTATATATAATAAGATTATATATAAGTGTGTGTGTGTGTGTAATTTTGCATTAATAAATCGCTAAAGCATTCCAACCCAACTGGTAAGGCTTCACGTGCGCACGGACGAAGGCGCTGGTGTGAACCAACAAGGGATCAAGAGGAGATGCAATTTCAGAAAATATGGAGCAGCAACACGTGGCAGGTGATGTAACAGCATATTTCCATAATTAATCCGATGAGTTTTACACAAAGAATTTGAACCACTAATCGATATTCTTTTGTAATTCTTTCAATTCCCAACCTCAACACAGGATTCGAACCTGTAGTTGAGTGGGTTTTTCTTAATATTTCAAAATCTTGCGTAAGCGTCTTTTAGTTGTTCACAACTTCATTATTTCTCATTGATTCTTATTTTCATTTAATTCAATCAAAGTGATTCGTTACTCATTTCTCTACTCATTCTTAAATCATTCATTTACATATTCCTCAAGACTATTCAACTAAGCATGTTTATACAAGTATTCTCCTGTAGTGATAATTTACACATAACTAATTATCACATACTAATCTTCAATTCCTCATCGCATTTTCTTCTTGCACATCTTCCTACATTCCTCTTCTGAGCTTACCTACCTATATGGTTGGTGAGGGGGAGTGAGATTCAAGAAAATCCCAATAGCGAACAGTGTTAACAAATGTATACAAGAAATGCTTTGTGCATGACATGCTTCTTTATATAAATTCATGCCAACATAATGACATGTATGTATGCTCAATGTTTAACACATTACTCTAATGGCCATAGTATAAGTAAAACAGAGCTTCATCATTCACATATGTTTCATACAATTCGTCAAAGCATTTAACACATCAATACACAAGCACACATATCAAGTTATGCAAGTTAGCAAAGTTCCCTACCTTTTGGACTTATGTCCTCTTCTTGTTATTATTATTTTTTTCAACCATTAAGGATGCTTCTTCTTTATCACCTCATGACCTTAGACATACAACCAAATCACTTGTTAGAGTCATGAAAGTAAGCCTTCTCTCCAATTCCTAAAATTCCCTTCAAAAGTCACTATTTTGTAGGTCAACCCTAATTTTCCCGTTTTGACCTTCAACTTTGAAAAATCATTACTTATTATCTAGGACCCCAAATGAGGTGGTTCAAAGTCCTAGGTAAAGCCTCACAAGTCACCCGGATCACACTGTAAGCATATCAAGTCTAATGGCTCATTCTTCTCCCATAGCACTAGATATTTCAGTCTTACTGCCCAGGGAATCACCCCTATGCCATTGGCATATAACGGGACTTACTGCCTCGGTTACAACCTGCTACAGTCTGAATGTTTTGCAACCTCAAGGTGTACTCTGTACACACTAGTCTAATGTCACCGTACTAGATAACAACCATAGTACTAAGCACACAAGTTTTACAACTTAGGGACACCGCCTTATGCAAACTTGCACATCGACTCTTACTGCCTCGAGCCTCTGCTCGGCACAATTCTCAAATACATCACATTTTGCCAGCCTAAGGACTTAACTAGTCCTTCAAGTCTTAAGGCCTCAAGACATTCGGTCTATCATTTTAGCTAAATGCCTATCAAGACTAACTACCTCAGGACACACAGTCCGTTAGGCATTTTGAATACATCCCAGGCTCTAACTCTTGCTACTCAAGTCATTCATACACTTATGCAATGTTCACGAGGCATGCTAAATAAACCATCCAACCATAATCATCAAGAGAGCATTCAGATATCATAACAAATCATATGGTCCCAAATGTCCACCCGCACAATAGGCCCCAGGTGACTGCTCGTGCATAACATACAAATCACATGGCCTCGAGTGTCCAACCGCGTAATAGGCCCCTGGAGACTGCTCGTGCATAATAGATATCTCCATGGCTTAGGCGTCCACCCGTGCAATAGGCCCTGGGCAACCACCCCACAAATTATGAATGCTCATCAGGTCTTACTGTCCAAAGAATCACCCATATGCCATAGGTATTACGGGACTTACAGCCTTGACCCTTTGCCCGTCAAGTCTGACTGCCTAATGACACGCTAGCCCAATAGGTCTTATTGCCCATCATATATTCATAACATGAAAATATCCGATGGTAAACACATACATGCAGAATCATTATACTCTCTCTGGTTCTAATTATAAGACAAAGTTGACTTTTTTGGGGAAATTAAGGAAGCTAATTAAATTACTTTAGATTATTTATATTTATATTTTTTTCTCCAAATTAATTAGTTTGACTAATAAACTAATATATTATTTAAAGATACATAACATATGATATGATTAAATAACTTATTTAGCTTCCTTAATCTCTCCCAAAAAAAATCAACTTTGTCTTATATTTAGGACCGGAGGTAGTATAAGATACAAAAGCAAAAGTTGCTTTCCTATATATGTAATATCCCGAATTTTGGGATTGGAAGCTTTGGAATAAGCCTAAATTGAGTGGACTACTAAGCCCCGATTTAGTAGATGTCCCAAATATATTCCCTAATGATTCTAATATCTTTGGGGTATTAAGAAAGTAAAATAATGAATTTGGGAGAAAGTAATTATGTTTTTGGTGAAATTGCTTATGAGGTAGTAAGATTGTCATGTTCATTTGAATGACCAAATGATAATAAAAAATTATGATATTTTACAGGATGAAAGTAGACATCCTAAGCTTTAATTTGATAGGTCATATGAATCAATTAGAGCTATACACAAAAAGATATGAATTTTTGAAGTCAGCACAGAAAAACTGTGAAATTTCTGGAACAGTATGCAAAGATTGAAATTCTGGGAATTTTGTGATTCCATAAAGCAAAAGTCTATATTTTTCCTTGAAACTATACTCAATAAGGGTTCTATAGGCTTTGGAATCACCTCATTTCGATTTTTCTAGAATTAGTTATGATTTTTCAAAGTTTGGGCAGAAATCTGCCAGAATTTTGTAAAAATCCGAAAATTGAGAAATTATCAAATAAATAAAATATAATATTAGATATTAAATTAAAAAGTCATCATCTTCCTCCCAAGCTCATTTCTGACGTTCAGCAAGCTGCATATAGAGAGAGAAGGTGTGGAATTGTAGAGAGAGAAAGGAGAAGAAAAATCACAAGGTAAGCCGATTTCTCCGACGATTTCGCTCCTAACGCGTATAACTCCGATCCTAAACTACTCCTCTTTGTTCTTTAAGGTTTGGAAAGCTCAAATTTGGTGTTTTCAAAGTTAGGGTTTTCTGCCATTTTTGGGAAAATCTTGTTGGAGCTTGAGGTAACTTCCAAACCTTCGTATATTGACTATTCTAGCTGCTGTGGGCAATTTAATCGGTGAAATTTCGCCGGATTGCCATTGGTTTTAATTTTTGGAAATGGGTATGTGGGGCTGTTATGCTGCCCAAATTGATACTAAATGGTAGTTGTAACCTAATGGAATAGTCAATAAAGTGGTTAGGAGTAGAAAGGAACGTGTTTACGGAGCCGAAACCGAAAAACCCCAATTTTCCCTTAAATTCCCATATATTTCGGCCAGCACTATAAATGGGCCTTAGAGTTGGATTTTCAATGATTTGATGATTCCATTGGATTCAGTGGGTGAAAATAGGTGGGGTTACAGTTGGGCACTTTTTCGGAAAAAGCCTAGAAAGCATAATTACGGAAACGCCCCTAAAACCCTAAAAGTAGGGCCGCCAAGGGCAATTTCGTAATTTGACATTAAATTTGATAATTCCAAGTTTGGAAATGGATTCCTTGGGCGAAAATATGTCAGGATAGCCCAGGTTAGAATTTCAAGAAAAGTACAGCCGGGCCGGGTACGATGGGGCCGGGTCCCTGGGGGTATTTTAGTAATTTTTCAAGATAGACTCATATAACCCCCAGAAACATTATGGAAGTGTCTAAATAGTACATTTGACATTGTAGGATCGAATATGGAGCCCCGAGCTGTTTGCACGTAGATCGAGGCACGCGTTTCGAGGCGGAAACGGGTTAAGGTAGGGGACTTACCTTACTTGCGTGTATTTGATATCTTTGCTTGTGTAATGATGTATGTGATTGCTTTACTTGATTGTGTAGAGCATATTTGAATAAATGAAGCTCTGTTTCTGTTTTCGCTGTGGCCATAGTCTTGTTGTATGAAACGTTGAGCATGCAGAAATGTCATTATGGGGCATACATCTAGATAAAGCTAACATGTCATACACATAGCATCAATCATGCATGCATTATGGTATCTGTTTCCTACTGGGATTCTCTCGAATCTCACCCTCCCCTACCAACAATTTAGACAGGAGAAGACAAAAGATATGTTGAGAGCAAAGAAGAGAACTACACGAGGGGATTGCAGTGCGGAATGAAGTCTGGAATATGTCTCCGTTTCACTGGGACGGGTTTAGATACCCAAGTATTCCTGTGTGGCTACATTGATGGTAAGTATCATGTACGAACCCCTCAGGGGAAATTATGTAATTATGTACATAATATCAGTATAGTCATGCTAATTCTGTGTTGCCTACCGAACCGCATATCGTTTTCCGCGAATACTCTGATAAAAGTGAAATTAAGATAAGGGCGTGACAATATACCGTCAAGCATGTTCTTCATTAATTTCCTTCCTCGTCTTTCTTTCCACAAACGATACTGGAGCACCCCATGGTGATTCACTAGGTCACATAAACCCTCCTTTCAAGATAACCCATTCGATGGGAGACTCATTACAATGCACCACCTTTGAGAGTTGACGTCCCAGTAACTCTACTTTACTATGTGAAGTTGTATATGTTTTATGTATACCATCTTCTGTAATATATATGTATAATGCAATCTCTAACTGTTGCGGGAAGAGCACAAACACTGTCCAAGGGGAAAAGCACAAGTACCCCAACGGTCTAAAGGGGATCCAATTATGAGACACAGTACCAAGAGGGTACATTGCCTAGTCTGTCGTCATAAGCCCAGCTAAGATATGGACAAGTAGGGGTTCTAACAGTAGTTGTCCCTGAATATGTGCACATTCCGAGTATGAGTTTTATAGTGTTATTATCATGTTGCATTATATAGTGCTTGGCATATTTATTTATCGCATTCTATATGATTGATAGCTTGTTACTACTGAGATTCTTTCGAATCTCACTCTTTCCATAAATGTATAAAGTTTTCCGCAACAGGCAGCGGCTTAAGGGACAAAAGTGTAACTACCAGCAACTAGAGGTTCCAGACCAATATATGCAAAATAGTTTGTTATCTGAAGGCCTTTTTATTATTTTAAGGTCTGTAATTATTATGAATACCCTCTGTTAGGATTCCTGTAATATAATCATATACTTATTATCAGTATATCTATATTATTCATGTGTGCCCACTAAACTGCGCATTGTTACTTTAGTTAATATTGGAATAAATAAGGGTGTTGAAAATTTCCATTTGATGAAGTTTTCTCTTTCCTCCTTCTTCTCCTTTTGCTTGGATGAAATCAACACTCAAAATGGGAGAGGACATGTTGACCATTTTTCTTACTTTATCTTGCTCTTGGTCAATTTTCTATGTGCCTGTTTGAATTAGCGGTAGAAAAGTACCTTTTTTTTATTTTTGACTTTTAGAAAAGTCAGATAAGAAAAAAGTCAAAATGTAGATGTGATTTGTGTTTGGGTTGGCAGTAGAAAAAGTGACTTTTTTTCTAATCTTAAACGTGTTTGGATTGGTGTTTGAAAAGCCTGTTAAAATGGAAAATGATTGAAAAGGGCATGAATCTTATTGAATACTCCATATATATTAGTTGTATATATTGTGATAATTGAAGTGAAAAAATATAAATAAAATTTGATAAAATAATAAAAGTTCAATAAAACAGAAACAACAACAGGTAGCAATTTCATTCAATTTTTCTGTTAGTGCAAGCGTTTCACCCAAGAGGGGGGTGAATTGGGTGATCCCAGAAATTTCGTTGCGTATAAGGAAATTGACGGAATGTTAAAAGCAATTACGAGCAAGGAGAAATATCACCGAAGTGTACACCGGGAGTTATACTGGTTCGGCCACAACCACTTTAACCTACGTCCAGTCCTCAGATTGTCTTTGAGAGTTTCACTATATTCTTCAAGATTCAGTGGGTTCTTGGTACCTCAGTACACAGCAAGTTCCTTCACCTGGACACTCGCTCCCCCTTACACGTTGTAATCAAATCCCCAACTCAAGGTTCCACTACCTTTAGTTGTCTCAATATCAAATATTGAGGTTGTAATGAAAAAACTCTCTCACAGAGCAAATATATAATCTCTGAAATACAATGAATGAGTATATGAAAACAAAGCACTAAGAATGTGTTGGTCAGTGTAATCTCAGTTCGTGTCTTGTTTTCTTCTCTTTGAATGCTTCATATATATAGATGATTTGTAGTATCCGTTGGAAGCAATTCAAACTTGTCCGTTAGAGTCGCGCAGCAACGGTTGACTATTCTTCATATTTGAAAACTATATGTTGGCGGTAGTTAACGGTAGGTGAACGTTCGGACTTTTATTTGACTTCTTAAATCTATTATACTCTTTCATTGTTTCTCTGTAAATGTACTTAAAATACTAATACAATGAAGAGTTGATCATATAGATAACAAATCAATAGATATTTGATGAAAATATAATTTGTGGACTGCCTTACTCGAGTGGCTACTCGAGTGATCAAGTTTGTTACTCGAGTGGTCCATCGAGTAAACCTGTCAAAAATATGGCAATGAGCAAATAAATCATTTTACATCAGATATCACTCGGGTAAGACATGGAGTGATATATTACAAACCTTGAGAATACCTTATTACTCGAGTGGCCATGTCTTTACCTTCACAGATTACTCGGGTGATCACTGTGGTAAACTGCTTACTCGAGTGGCTACTCGAGTGGGCTTCATTTTTCTTCACACCTTACTCGAGTAGTCCCTCGAGTGGCTTTCAAATAACTAGGTAGATTACTCGATTACACCCTCGAGTAATAGCATCAAATTCTTGGCCGAGAGTTTGCTTTCTGGTTACTCGAGTGGTACTTGAAATAACTCTGTAGATTACTCGGGTGATCCCTCAAGTAATGCTATTTTCTCACTAGTTACTCGAGTGATGTGCTGCATTTCTTGGCCGAGAGTTACTGGAAGATTTTTGACCTAATTACTCGAGTGGCTACTCAAGTGATGCCTGTGAAAATCTTGTTACTCGAGTAATATGATCTATATAACTTTGCAGATTACTCGAGTGATCCCTCGAGTAACTTCTTCCAAATTTTGGCAGTGCTCAACTGGGTGAAATTCTCTTTGCTTACTCGAGTAGCTACTCGAGTAATGGCTTCTCTTACCCGAGTAGCTACTCGAGTAAGCCTTCAAAAGATTTGTTGATTACTTCCAATGATTACTCCAAGTGATGCTTTGCCACTTTGTTCAAATCCATTTGTTTGTTATCAAATTCTTTCATATTATTGATTCAATCTTTGTTATCATCAAAACATATGGGATCTAACATTTTCAACTTCATTTCCATCTATCTTTCTTCCAACCCCATCGGAAAAATCCCAAATCAATGGATGTCCAAATCAAAATCATACTTCTATT
Source organism: Inga leiocalycina (assembly GCA_963242795.1). Classification (NCBI taxonomy): domain Eukaryota; kingdom Viridiplantae; phylum Streptophyta; class Magnoliopsida; order Fabales; family Fabaceae; genus Inga; species Inga leiocalycina. The sequence continues at coordinate 78,679,607 of OY725322.1, forward strand.
GCTCTCTGAATTGATTCCTGCATATATATTTATCGTAGTGTTAGTATATTTAGTAGCCATTATCCTTCTAACAAGTTCCCAAAATCTCATTTAACTTCCCTTGCATTGATGAAGAAACAGAGATTTGATTATATAAGTAATTGTTCTTGATGAAGAAACAGAGATGAATAAACCACAACACAGCACCCATTTGCATACATGCAGCAACCACAGCACAGCACCGAAACTCATACACATAGATGAAGAAACATGAGTAAAAGAAGGAAACAACACCCATAAGCAGACGCATGTCAAAGAACAGAACCCATACGCATACATACATATATATATATATATCCCTTTCTTCCATAAATCATACTAACAAAGCCTCGAGCTCAGATTCAGTAATTTAATACAGAGAAGAAGAAAACACAGACTTCAAACCGTGAACCCAGATCAGGAAATGAGAAAGCCAACTCACATCCGGCAACCACAAAGCAGAGGAAAAAACTCAACACAAGTAAAAAAAACCTGTCAGACCAGAGAAGCTTCAGGGACCGCACGACGTTCGTCGACCTCAGATCAGAACACCTACCAACGGATCTCGCCACCAAACTGCACGGACAAGCCACAAATCGCAACAAGCAACTGAACAGGGGACGAATCAGAGCAGGACGATCGGTCAAGGGCCAACGAGTCACGGATGGCGATGAGCGTCGTAGCCTCAGACACCAAACGCCGACGACACGACCACAAGCACGACGGACAGCCAGATCAGGGAGAACAGGCACGGTTAAGGGAGGCATGTATGTGAAAATGAGAAGAGGTGTGAAAAAAATGTGGAGAAAGCGAGTATTAACAAAGACCGGTAGGGTGTTCGTTGCATATTAATTACCCATAATAACTGATTTCTGCTGTGCCGCTGCGAAAAAGCTCAAGCTGTGAGCTTCTATGTTAACCCGCGATAATGATAAAAGCTCAGTAATGTATATCATGAACCCAAACAGGATGATAAATGCTCACCGGGCTTTTTTTCCCTCCCTTAACGCTGTGCCAAACAGACCCTAAGTTGTAATTATTGACTTTTAATTTTCTTCTTTCTTTCTTTTCCTTTTTGACTTCTTGAATAGATGTAAGATGCTTTCAAATTGGATTCTCTCTCTCCCCTTTCTTTTGGACGAAATTTCCCATTCAAAAGGAGGAAGTATGTTGGCTAATTCTCTCTTTTTTGATGTCTTAGTCACAATTGTTAACTTTTCAAATGAAAAAGTGACAAAGTGTATTAATTAAATTCTCTTTCCTTCTTCCTCTTCGTCTTGGATGAAATGGTCAAGGGAAAAGGAATGGAAATTAATTTAATTTTCTTCATCATTACCTTTGCTTTTCAAGAACAAATCCTAGCCCTTTATTTTGTCTTCCAATTTCAACCTCAAATCAAGTGGCAATTGTCTATGTTGCCCTTGATTATGACAATATTATTTCTTGTGCCATTGTTTCTTTTATTTCTCTGTATTATTTCTTTCTAGACACCATTTCCCTTTTCCTGTAGATCCAAGTCAGGTTCTATATCATTCTAACATATTCTAAAGGAATCACATATTTTCTTTCTATTAAGTCGCACTAAAATTCGTATTCTATTCCTACTGCGGTTTCTAACATTCATTCTGTTTATGCCTTCCTAGGAGTCTTGTTAAACTTGGGCTTAGCAGTCTATTAATTTAGGCTTATTCTCTAGCCTCTAATCCCAAAATACGGGATATTACAAGTGAGAAAAAGACACATGGCAGAGCTGGGCAACCGCCGCCAGAGCGACCACTCGCTGTCGCCAATGTAGGACATGACACGTGGTTTCTACTAAGAATGCCACATGGCATTTTGAAATTAAAAAATAAAAAACAAATTTGTGATGGATATTTCTAACATAATCAAAATTCTGTCGAAAATTGATTTGTCATGTCCTATTAGCGACAAAATAGATCCCATTGGAAATCCGTTTCCATTGCAAATCTGTCAAAAACTTTGAATTCCGTAACAAATTCTGTCTGAAATTCAGTGTTTTTTTGTAATGTATATATATATGATCAAGTAGAAACACCAATAGGCCCTAAATAAACATAAAGAGAAAAAATCATATTAAAAACAAATTATTCATTATACTACCTCCGGTCCTAAATATTGGACAAAGTTTGTAGTGCAAATTACACTACAAACTTTGTCCTATATTTAGGACCGGAGGGAGTATTTGATAAAAGACTAAAACCAATATTGCAAGCAGCATGGGTAGCAAGAATTTAGTGAAGGCTTTACGTATCAATAGTTTCTTGTCAAATGGTACTAAAGTTGGCGCATAACAAGTTATAATAGGATGAACCCATTTATATACTATACGCAACAAAATTAATATGTAGTAATTTTATTTCTTAATTAACTTGTGTAGGATCTCTTATATTATACATAATAATTAAAAACACTAACATTTCTGAAACTATATATTTGTCCCATCTCATTAGTCTGGACCTTCTGACTATATATTGCGTGATTATCAATTAAGTTCTCCGTGCCGACTTAACTAACCCTAACCGTTTCAAACTATTTTGCCGACTTTCATATATATATATATATATATATATAATCATCAATTATATATATCCCGCTACCTCAATTCAATTTACGTGCATGTCACAACAAATATTGAAACTTGAAAACGAAGTTCAGTAAATAAATTAAAGCTGAAACGTCATGTTCTTGGAAGCTTCAAAGTAATTTACCTTGAAAAATGAAAGTGACGAAAAATCTATATACCTGCAGGAACATACAGCCATTGACGCATATATCGTCTACACAATTTTTAATTTAAAAAATTATTTTGAAAAAATTATAATAATTAAGAGATTATATTTATTTTTAATTATATACTCATTAAAAATAATTTTCCTTTTCTCCAGAAAAATAATTTTTCTCAAACAAATATAGCTCGTTCAAATCAGATCTGGAGAGAGTTCAAACCTAATGAGTTGTGAGCACCTAGATTCATTCCCACACACACCAATACGTGAAGAATGCTTCAGGGTGGCTCCCGAATTCACGTTTTACACACAAGAAGCTTCTAAAACCAATAGATTTTAGCACACAAGTCCTCGGCATGAACCACACGCACATATTTACTTAATTAATGGTATTAACCTACGTGCTAGGCAATAGACAGCTAAATCTGCAGAAATGTTAGATACATTACTAAGCAGTAGATCTGAGCACACAAGTCCTCGACATAAGCTGTGCTTGAAGGTTTAATTTTTAGGGTTTTAATAGCAAACTTCGTTAAGTAATTCATTGTTATTTAATATAACAACTAATATGGGTCCCATATGTTATATATAAAAAAGGCAGGGAGAATTGCTAAAAAAGATCTCATTGGCAACTTAATTGTCCAATGAGACCTGGGAAGATATCTACACACGGAGGGAAGATTTTTGCACACATTAGGAAGATATTTACACACGTAGGTAAGATTTTTGCATACGTATAAGGAAGAATATTGCACACAACGAAAATATTCTGCACATAAAGGAAAATATTTTATACACCTGAAAGATATTCTGCACGCAAATATCCCATTTGATAAATAAGTTTCCAATAAGGTATTTTTTCACAATTTTCCCAACAATGTATCATATTATTCATATTGTTCTTTTACCAACAAAAGCTAGCTATCCATGAGTCACAGTCCATTTAGGGCTATCTTAAGTTGTAAGAAATGGATGGTACGTGCTTAGTGGTTAATAAATATTCAAATCCTCTTAATATGCTTATTCAAAAAAAAAAAGAAAAAAAGAAAAAGAACTAGTTAGGCACCAAGGAAGACATCATTAGGGAAAGTACGTTTAATACTTAACTAAGAGAGGATGATATGATAACTGGATAACAAAACTTGGTCAAAACTCAATAGACAGTTAGACACCAAGCAACTTCATGGCATTGCCCTTTCTTGATCCATCACTTTCACATATAAAAAGTCTTGCCTTTTATCCTGTCTCAGTTTCCAGGAAATTTCAAACGTCTTTTGTCCTTTTCCCGGCCGGCCATGAGGGGGAGAGGAAAAGTAAATTTCAAGCTTGCCCTTACTCGTACGTTCTCTATTGGAAAATTTGGGCTTCTAGTTGGGCCACTATTCTGACCTTCATGGGCTAGTGATTCTAATATTGAAAGATACACCTGTAAACATTTTAGGCCCATAAAACTAACTTTTGCTGCAGACTCCAGCAACTAGATGGTGCCCACATGTCACAGGAGAAGTATCCATATTTATTGCCCAAAAGTACTTCAAGCAAGATTGCTTCTAATAGGAAAAAAAAGATGGTAGCTGGTTTTCCAATAATTTTTTAAATAAAAAATGTTTTCATTCCATCCTTATGGTTGTGATGAGATTTGGACCACTCAAATCTAATTTAAATAGTTCCAATTTAAAATTTTTAATGTATATCTTTTAAGGAAGAACTCAATTGAATCCAACTAAAATATTAAAATTTAGATTCAAACCTACACTTAGAACAAATTCCTAGTTAGAAAAAGAATGCTAATTAGGGATTTTAAATCTTGCAAATTTGTCTTAATGCCATTGATTGTTTACTAACCTCTTTCCTCTCTCCTCAATTAAGAATATCTCTTCCTCCCCATCCTTCTTACTCTCTCCCCAATCAAACTATTATGGATACTTTGTAACATCCCAATTTTTATTTCTAATATTTAAGTAATATTAAAAAAATTATTTCATGGTGAATGGGATGGTACCTATAGCGCCTGAAATTTTAAAAAATATGGAGTTGCAACCAAAATTTTAAAACAAGATAATTTTGGAAACTTTTTTTTTAAATGAAAACCAAATAGGATTCGGGAGTCGATTGTACATGGAGAAGGTATTAGACACCCCATAGCACTCATTCCTAAGAACGGTTACCATAAGTCAATTATTTAAAAATGAAGATGGCCTTTAATTTTATTATAATTACCCAAAAAAGAAATAAAAATATTTACAAAAGAATAATAAAGGGGAAAATTGTTTATTTACAATAGTTGGACTTAACCTAGGAAAAGAGCATAGGGCCTATGTATCCTTTAGAGGGATCAAAACCTATATAGTTTGGGGTAAAAATGCATGTTATTAGATAGCCAACCATAGTCTAAGGTTTTTAAAAATTATTATTATTTCTAAGGCCCATATCAAATGAAGATAAATACCAATGAATGATGCAAGGATGCCTCATGAGACTTAAAAAAGTGATCACATGCACTTCAAGTTTTGATATGGGTGATAGACGTTGAGAAAAAGAACTGCACCTCTTTAAGAAATCTATTACCTCATAGGGAGAATAAAGTACCGCTAACTTATGAACGGGCCAGGACATCACACTACTAAGGGTTTTAAAAATCATTATTATGTCTAAGGCCATATCAAATGAAGGTAAATGCCTATGAATGATGTAATGATGTCTCATGAGACTTCAAAAAGTGATGACATATACTTCAAGTTTTGATTTGGGTGATGAACATTAAGAGAAAAAAAACTTCACTTCCTCAAGAGATCTATTACCTCATAAAGAGAATGAAGTGCCCTCCAAGCTATCATACGGCTAAGAGTTTTAAAATTATGTCTAAAGCCTATATCAAATGACGTTAAAATGCTTATGAATGATGTAATGATGCCTCATTAGGCCTAAAAGGGTTGTCTCTTGTTGAAATATTTTCTAACATGATGGATGTGATGAGCTCATAGTCTTTTAGGGTCATAGACCTTAATACTAAGGTTGACTATCTAACACATACACCGTCTTTAAGATGTATTTTTATGTGGAGTGATACTAGATGCATACTTACAATTAGTTGCTTGATCCTAGGGGTTTCATTGATTATACATGGATGGCAATAAAGATTATCAGCAATCGATAAATATATGCCCTTCAGTGTCCTATTTTAGGAATAACCCCAGGTTAGGAGTATCTACCCTAAGAAAGGCAAGTACTAATTAATTGGGTAGGCCAATAATTTCTACTAATATGTGCAATGGTTTCAAGGTAGTTCCAATTCTCACAAATAAAGGTCTCCTAACTACCCCTATCATAAAGATGAAGATCCCATCTAACGAAATTGAACTATCTCATAGGGAACGACCTCACCAAATGAGTAACAACTAGGATAAAGTTTTCACAGTAACCTTAGGAGATTCTGAAAACCCCACAGGGAAACCGCTAGAAATTTCCACTCACCTGATGTACTGACGAACACGGGTATAGGGCCCAAATGTGTGTGAGGAGAATAGTGTATGTGTCCATTACGTGTGGAAAGAATACTACCCTGTGGGCCTAGATTTTACCTAACCCTCATCTGCTAAGCAGTACACAAGATAGATAAAGAAAAAGAATAAATAAATAAAATGAATGAATGAATAAAAAGTTTAATAAATAAAAACAAATAATCAAAAAAAGAAAGAAAAAAGAAGGGTAATTAAAATAAAATTAAGGACATATTATTTTTAAACAATCAACTTAAACGGGCTTGACTCTCCAAACAGTTCCTAGTGGAATCACCAAGCTATAACGCTCGAAATTTTGAAAAATATGGAGCCGCTACCAAAATTTTAAAATAGGATAATTTTGGAAACCCTTTGCTTTTTACAAAAAAAGAAAACCAGATAAGCTTCTTCAGATAATTTTGGAAACCAATGGTGAGGATGAAGAAGCAAAGGGGGGAGATGCTATGGGGAAGAAAGCTATATGTGTTTTTTTTTCCTGATTTATCATATATACATGAGCTGAAGTGGAAGCCACACTTATCATTTTTATTGTGTTAAAGTGATATTTTTTGCCACATAGGATAATCAAGTGATGACTCAAAACAAATTATATATGAAAAGGATTAAACTATTAAATGTAAAAGATGAGGGACTAAGTTTTAACCGAATCAAAAGTTCAGGGATTGAGTTGCGTTGCGTCATATAAGGGATTGAGTTATAAGCGAGTTAATAATTGAAAGACCAAAAGATTAATTTTCCCATAAATTTATGTTAACATATATTTTCTTACTTTTGTCTTGTTTATTTTCAAATCCTCTTTCATGGTTTCAAATATTAAATTGATTTATTTTTTAATAAGAAAAACGTTTTTCAATTATTTTTTTATTTACGTTCTTTTAGCGCCTCTTTTTTATTAATTAATTTGATTTCAAACATTCTTTATGTTTTCATAAAATTTGACTAATTTATTTTTATAAAGGAGAAATATTTTTGGGAGGTATATGATATATATATATATATATATATATGGAATGGATGTATATTGAGAATGTTTATATATGTGTATGTGTGGGATATATATGGGTGAGACGGTTATTCCTCACCACAAAAATGATATATGAAATAAAATATATATAGGTCAGTTATTTCCTATCAAAGGTTATATGTATATAGTACATGATGTATATGTATAGGTGAGATGGTTATTCCTTACCATGAGTATATGGTATGTGAAATATAATATAGGTGGGATGGTTATTCCTCACCATAAGTTATATGATTATGATATACGGTACATGGAATAATATATGGGTGGGATATGGTTTTTTTCCACTAGGACTAATATTGAGTGATTGTGTTTATTGAAACATTGTGATTGAATATTTTACTATCATTATTTTTTTATGACTTGTTGAGATAAGGATTAAAGTGAACCTTTACTCTCATTATTGATTTCAATTCAACATTTGAATTTTATTACATTTATTTATTGTGAGGGAAGCCGTTTGCAAAAAACTTATGCGCCTTTTGCTTCCCTTCCGTGCACTTTGTTATTTATATTTTCACTGAATTAATGGTAGACTCATTCTCTCTCTATATTTTTTTAGATAATATGGCTAGTGAGGTTGATAGTAGCCGATATAAAATATATTGTAATGTGTTAGTGGGTCTCGGGGGATTCCATGATGTCATGATTACTCTGATAGTGATAGAGTCATTGTGTTATATATGTAGTAAATGGGATAACATGTGCATCCCAAAGTTATTTATTGTGGATTTGTGCTCACATTGTGATGCTAATATGGAAGTTTTATAAATGTTGTTATTGTTGTGCAAACATTTGTTCGGTGTACTTTGTTTAAGGCTTGTTAGGCTAAGTGGAGTATTTGGCTTACCCTATGCACTAGTCATAACTTAGAGTTTGGGTCTTTGACATTATTTTTCTATAAAACTAAATACACTTTCTATGTCATCTTATTTATTCTTTTTATATACTTTTAATAAAGAAAGGGACAAAACCCAATACAAAGGCACTAAACTCAATACAACTTACATGTTACTTAAATGTCTAAAGGTAACAAAATGTCATTTTTCGTAACGCCCCTAATATATATTTTGGAGTTACATTACTGAAATAGTATTTATTTTTGCTACAATGATTCTGCCTTGCAATAATATTATTATTAATCATATTAGATCTTCGTGGAGTATACTATATTTGAACAAACCAATCACGTCTCATCATCTCTTGACATATTCAAACAAGCCATATTCTGTTAGTAGGCCACTAGTCGTCGGGGTAGGCAAATACTCTAGTTTATAAATAGTCCCTAATCTGTTGTACCAAACCTGACTATTGACTCCGATAAAAAAGAAAAGAAAAAAAAAGAAAAAACCTGACTATTGACTGATTAGTAAATCCCAAGCGTTTTTTAGAATTCTCTATTTTCTCTAAATCTCATTATGTTTCTTCTATCTCTCTTTTCTCTTCTCTACTCTTCTTTCCTTTTATTCTTCTAACACCGTTACTGTCATGGACTTTGTACTTTAAACTTTAGTGACATCATAACTCCTTAGGGTTTGTTTGGTATGAGGGGAGGAGAGGGAAAGTGAGTGAAGAAATTTTTTTTGAGTTAGATTTAATAAAATAATAGAAATGAGGTTAAAATTTTTTAATTAATTTTTATTATTTTTTTATCTTATATTTTTTCTTTATTAAAATTTTATAACCCCATCTCTCCAATTTTATTAAACTCGATTCATAAAAATTTTCCCTACACTCCCCTTCAAATCCCCCATATCAAACAATGAGAGGTTACAAGTTCATCCCTCTTATATATAACCTCAACCTATCCTTTTAATTCAAGAAAAAGGGATAACATATGTTTTTCTGGCGACAATTATGATTTACTATATTCTTTTTAAGCCGAGATTTATGGATCAGTTTAAGGAAGTGGTCAACTGACTGGGCTCGACTTGGCAAAATCGAATAAAGTGGGGCTGGATGAGGCCGATATCATGTCAGGCCAATAATATAGAGTTATATTTTTTTTTAAAAAAAGGACTAACATGCAAAATTGTGAAAAGAATGAGTACTAAATTAATTTAAAAAAATATAGATTTAGGTGCAAATCTACCCATAATATTTTGCCAAAATTGCACCGACACTGTAAAATTTAATTAGGTGTAAGAATACACGTCAACTTTTTAAATGAGGCAAAAATGAAAAAATCGTTAATATAAGCAAATGGTTCATTACTTTATGTTTGTGAGGCTTACAGGATTCCTCTCAGCGTAAAGTAACTGCATTTGCTCAAATTGACGGTTTTGTCATTTTTGCCCTATTTTAAAAGGTTCATGTGTAATTTTGCTCCCAATTAAACTTTACAATGCAAGATACAATTTTGGAAAACCCGTTATGGGTATCCCATTCGCATCAAAGATGTGTATCTCCACTAACCATTCTCTCAACTTAATGTCACAACTATTAGATTATGTTTTAATGGATGAGATTTAATTTTAGATTTTTATTATATATAATATAGAAATAATATTTTTTACATAGCATTAATTCCTACCTATTAAAACATGATCTAACGGTTAAGACATTAAATAAAGAGAGAAATTAGTAGAGACCCCCTTCCCGATTTTAGAGTAACACACTAGGAGAAGAGATGTCTCCATTGATTTCCTTCTCCATTTACTCTCCATTGAGGGTATCTACCATTAGATCAATTTTCAATAGTTGAGATTTAATAATATGTAGAGAACATCATTATAATAAAAATCTATCATGATAAATCTCAACCATTGAAAGTTGATCTAATAGTAGATACCCTCAGTTGAGAGTAAATGGAGAGGGAAATCAATGGAGACACCCATCTCCCGGCACACTAGCACCATAGCCCCAAAAAAAAATATTTTAAAACAGTAAATCATAAATAGTTATAAAGTTTTTTACTCTTTCATGTTTAGAGATAATCAATTTCAAGAACCAAACAACAAAGCCCCAACATGTTATAATAATAACATATCATCATCATGATCACATAACTCTTTTGGCAGCCTTAATTTCGGATCTCTTCACCACACCTACTCCTGGAATCGCTGACACAGCCTTGTCTTTTAACGTTAGACTCAGTCTACAACTCTACATCTCCTTCCCTCTTCATTTCACGACTAATTATCGATCGTCACTTCTGGGTTTTTTTCCATTATCTCTAATGGTTTTTTTGCTCTCAAAACGTCTCTTCTGGGTTTGTAGATTTTATATATCTCCAAATAACATATATTCATACATACAGCCTCAATTTTTAGAAGGCATTCAACAATTCTTGATATGAGTCTAATCGATTTAGATTCGAGTATTGTCAAAACCCAATCAAAGGTTTTAGGCCATTGGACAATTTTATACGTGAATTTTCAAACCTTCACTGTCTCAATATTCCTCTCGATCATTATTGTCTCTTTCCATTGATCATCACAAAATCAGAACACCACACGTTCATATATATAGATATCCGGCCTTGGGTTTTTTTTTTTTTTTTGAAGTAGTATTATGCATGAACGCACGCGGGCTCGGTGCCTTAAATCGCCATCGACGCGCGCGCGTGTCATCTTCTTCAAAAATTTCTTCATGCTCCCAGTCAACACGTATTTACCTTCACTACTTTCCTCTGAAAATTCACAAATCTGGACCACATATTTTCTTTGTATCTATACATCTGCCTTATTATTGAGGCTCTTGCCACTTGATCTTTCGTTCTAACAATCCTTAGTTGACTTCTCTCTCTCTCTCTCTATATATATATGTGTGTGTGTGCGCGCTTGCTTCTTCCTAGTGCTTCTTCTCCAGTGAATTAATATTTAAAATGGTAGAGAGAAAGAGAGTGATTATTACACGTTGTTGCCCTGCTTATAATAAACTCATAACCATTGTCAATTTGGTGTGTTTGGTTGTGCTGATTCTGGTGATTTCTGGGGTCATCGAGTTTCCTATTTCGTCGATATATTTCTATTCATCATTACCTTCATTCACCATCTTCAACAACGTGGATAATCATCATCACGATGAGGGTCATGGCTTCAGTGATATGCTCGGAGCCTTTAAGGAGTGGGATGCTAAGGTGGGTTGTGAGGGGTTTAAGAAGAAACTGAATATGCAGAATTATACAGAATCTTCTTCTTCTTCTTTGAAACAAGAGATTCATGGTGGTCATGAAGTGTGTGAGGGTTTAAAGATGAAGCATGTGAGTGTTTTAGTGAAAGGGCCAACGTGGATTCCTGATAATTTGGATAACTTGTATTCTTGTCGTTGTGGTTTGAGCTGCTTGTGGACTAAATCTCCTGTTCTTGCTGATAAACCTGATGCTCTCTTGTTTGAAAACACTAAGCCTCCACTTAAGGTATGTATGTGTGGGTGTGTGTGTGTATTCTACTTGAAATGGCTTCTTTAGTTTTTTATCAAGATATATGTTTGATTAGTATATACAATAATTGTTTTTTAGGAGTTTATTGTGCTATGTTTAGATTTGTTTTTTTTTAATTTTTTTTAATGAAAGAAGCAGTAAAATATATATGCTGATTCTGTATCCTGTTTGAAAACGACCAGAACTGAGCGTCTTCTGGATGAAACTAAGAATTGAGTGGCTCTTGGATAAGCTGATGAAACTAAATCTTACTTATATATATATATATATATATATATATATATATATATATATATCAGAATTTGATCTTTTTTTTATTTTATTTTTTTTGGATTATAGCAAGTGGAAGTCAATATTGGCCTTGTTAGCAGGAAATTAAAAACTTTAAACTCGTATCTACTCTTGACTGATCTTTGAGTGATGCAAAAGGGGGAATATTCCAAAATTCGATCGAGCTAGATCACTTGTTGTACAATAAGATAAGATGGACTAATAGTCAAGGCTTGAGAAAAAGAATTATCAGACCTGAGCAGGGTATGAATTATGAACCACCAAATTAAATATGACAGTTGAATATATACAATAGAACATCTTGGCTAGAATAATAATGATTCACACACGCACACTTTTACATTTGCTTCTAATTAAAAACTGTGTAAGGTGGGTAAAAGTGTACTTCTCTAGTCCTATTTATATGAATATATAATTTTACTCTTTGTAATAAGACAGAGAGAAAATGTTTTTTAACTAATTTTGAAATCATATTACATTTTTCATATCAATATACAATTTTATCTTTCGTTAATTATTGTATAAATTTTGTTCTTAGGCATAAGGGATGGGTCATATTAAATAAGAGTAAAGTTGAAAAGTTATTAAATTTTAAGGCAAAATTAACAATGTTTAAGGTTTTTTTTTGTTCCAGTGAAATATATTGGAATTAACTTATAAATAGGATGAGGGGAGTATAAGAATATATGATGATAATGAAGAAGAAGAAGAATAAGTGAAATAATAATAATGAATTGATCAAAGGCTGGTTTGATGATGAATATATTGGTGAAATCTGCAAAAAAAATAATAAAATATTTGGTTCTAGTTGCTTCCAAAAATACTATCTTAAAGAGATATTCTGCAACCCACTTAGTAAATAGGAAGTGGCATTTCTTCAAGATTAAACGAACGCTTCCAATAAAGATATATACAAAGTGAGAGGACTAGCAGAAAATAAAGTAATTCAACAAGAGACTACCAAAACTTCTTATTCTCTCTTTTCAAATTGTGTCACGAGTGGGGTATTTATAGATAATGAATAGATGCATTGAAATGTTGCCTTTTGAAATATATACCTTTTCAATTAAAAAAGTCATAACTATTTATTAAATTTATGAACCATGTTGATTCATGAACCAACATAAATCCCTTAATTTATAAAGACATAACTTCTCAAAACACACCTCTTCATTTTAAAACATCCAATAATATTGTACTAACTCTTTCTTTTGACACACCTTGGCACAATATTTACAACAGAATTTTGATGTTGAACAGAGAAAAGTGGGAGAACCAATGAGGGTGTATATGGATCTGGAACCAGACAGAGAAAGAACAGGGCGTGAGGACATATTCATCAGTTATCATGCTGATGATGATATTCAGACTACCTATGCTGGTGCCTTCTTCCACAACAGTCGAAACTTCTATGTTTCCTCTCACAAGAACACTGCAAGTCTTCTTTCACACACACACACACACACACACACACACACTTCATCCTAATCATAATAATAATAATCTCCTATCCATTAAACCAAGTAACTACTTAGAACTAGATTAGTTGGGTTCTTCATTGCATAGAAGTTTGAGAAATTGGTGGTATATTTCATAATCTATAAATAATATAGGGTTAAGGTGCAAATTTGCTTTGGAAATATATTCTGAGGAGCAATATTTTTCCAAAAGTTTTTTTAGATTTAATGTCACCCCAAAAATTTCAAAACATAACAGCCTTGTCCCATACGGTTAAAAAAACTAACTTTGATCATTAAAAAACTGATGTTGGCCGCTAACTTTTTAACGGTAAAAGGTGACATTGTTCCATTTTAATATTTTCGGAGCAATATTGAACTTAAAAAAACTTTTAGGACAATATTACTCCTCTACAAACACTTCCGGGACAAATTTCCACACTAACCCAATAATATACAACTTCCGTATATGTTCACTTCGTAGTTGTTAGTTTACCATACGTTTGATATCTTTGATGGGTGCTTGTTGTCTTGTTGGGGCTACTTTCTATGTGGCATCTGTGGCATTAGGCCGCCATGTATATATGAAGCAGTCTTGTCCATTATGTTTGTATTTTATGTTTGTGTATGCTCAGGTATCTTTTGCTTTTAATGTATAATTGATTCTTTTTTTTAAAAAACAAAATATAACTTGCAATAAATTTTATAGGGTAAATACTGCTAATGATTTTTACAGTTTTATCAAATTTTAGCTTTAATCTCTATGATTTCAAATCGTTGATTTTGGTCCCTATAATTATATAAGGGTTTAGTCTGAATTTAAGTATAAGGGCCAAAACCAAAATCCATTAAAAATATAAGAATCCATCATTAAACAAAGATCAATTTTTTACCAAACTATATAGGATTAAAACCAATGATTTTTATAAAATATTCTCTCTAATCATATGCATTCCCCTTACCATATACAATCAATATGATTCTTTAAAGAAAACTTATAAATTTAAGAGATAAAGTGAAGTAAGTTGTTATATTTAGAATAAAAGTAAACCATTTTAAGTAGCTCTTATACTTAGCAACTGAAGTAGAGTTTATATATTGACTGGGTAAAAGTGACTTACATTATTCATGATTTGGGAGCTTCATTGTTCAGGGCCCACTTGTGTACTGGTCATCGTCTCATTGTGTATCCAAAAGAAACAATATAGCTCAACAGCTTCTCTCCATGTTACCTCACCATTCCTTTGGAAAGTGCCTCAACAACGTTAATGGCAGAAACAAGGCTCTCTCCTTCTACCCTCGTTGTGCTCAATCTTCTTCCCCAAAATGGTGGGACCACCTTCACTGTGCTATGTCCCACTACAAGTTCGTCCTCGCCATAGAAAACACCTGGACCCACAGCTACGTCACCGAGAAGCTCTTCTACGCCCTCGACTCCGCCGCCGTCCCCATCTACTTCGGAGCCCCCAATGTCGGCGACTTCGTGCCGCCTCATTCCGTCATCGACGGCTCCAAGTTCAGCAGCCTCCAGGATTTGGCTTTGTACGTTCAGGCTTTGGCTAATGACCCTGTGGCTTATGCTGAGTATCATGCTTGGAGAAGATGTGGTGTTTTGGGGAATTATGGAAGAACCAGAGGGCTTAGCCTTGACTCTTTGCCTTGTAGGCTCTGTGAACTTGTTAGCAGAAAAGGAGGAAGAAATGCAGAGTCGTAATCCAATTGAGATTGCTTTTGGGACAGGGACAAGATGTTACAAATGAGACCTAACTTGTGACTTTTCACTTACTTGGAAGTATTCATGCTACTCCTAGGCCATGAGATTCTTGGAAATTGAGATTGCTTCTATATCTCTTTGTAAAGTAATTAAGTTAATTGTACACATAAGAGTACGAGAATATTCCAGACTTGTATGTGTATCATATGTCTTGGGTTTCTTTGTGATTAACTTAGATATCTTTTGTATCAAGAATTACTTGATATTGTAATTAATGGGCAGGATAGAATGATTGATGATGAATGGTTACTTATCATATAGGGTAATAAGTATTTGAGTTCAACCTTTTTTCCCTTGTGATTGTTATAATTTAAAAAACTGTCATATGAGAGAGTATAGGAGTGGCACATATTCTATTCAAGAGAAAATAGTAAAACATCGTATGAAGATTCGTACATATCTGAAGGCGCTGATGAGGAGGATAGATAAGATAGTATGGTGTCTTCTGAAGAGGAACAGATGAAGACTGAAAAAAACGTTTAATGACACTATTAAAAGATTTAATTGTTAATAGAGTATAATGACATCATGCAAACTATGAAACCGACCTCACTTGACAAAATAAGGCTTGTTGCTACTGTTATCATGTACTGATAAGGAGGGTAGATAAGATAGTATGAAGTATTCTGAAAATAGAACTTTTCAGTTAATGATATATTGAAAGATTTGATTATTAATAGAGTACAATGACATCATACAAATTATCTAACCGATCTCACCGGACGAAATAAGGCCTTTTGCTGCTTTTATCATTTTAAAGAAAATATGATGATAATGATCTGGATTCACCTGAGCGCAGTGTGTAGATATTAAGTTCAGTTTTGTCAAAGAAAACGTGTTCTCATACAGGTTGTTTTATCAGGATACTATAAACAGTAAAACATAATACCAAGATGCTATAAAATTGAAATTAATTACCGTAATACTGCACTTAAAATCATTATTGTGAAGAACGATTTCAAATTTATGAAGAAGTGCAACTTTTAGTTTGATAAAATATAAAAACTTTTCTTTACAAGAATATTTTAGAAATGCAGGAATGATTTTAAAATGATGTGACTTTTTTTAAAATAATTAAAAGAAAGTTTGTCAGGAATATTCTCGCATACAAAACTGCATGCGTGTTCCCAAACCCCTCCTCCTTCCCAATGCACTCCTCCTTTCCAATTCTTAGTAATGTCAAGCATTATATTTCCCCCATACAAGCTCGTGAATAAATAGTAAATAGAGGGCTTTATATTTTGTTCCATTCTTGCATCCACTCTTCATTCTCGCATCCTCACTCTGCCATTCTTTTCTTTCTCATCTCATTTATCTCCAATAGCTTCCTCTCCCCTTCTTACATATTACTTAGTTCTCTCCTCCTCCTCCTCCTTACTTTATTCTTTTGCTTTGTTGTTCTATTCTTGATTATTTGCATCGGTCTTTTTTCTTATTGTTGTTGTGGGTAAATTATTTCTCTAGTTTTTTTTTTCTTAATTTGGTAGTTTGTAATATATAATTTGAATGTTATTTATGCTGCCCTTGATAACTATTATTTTACTATTTTTTAATTTTAGGTGGTTAGCAGTTGGTTCAACAACTTGGAAGATCAAAATAGCTACCTCTTATTTTGATTGTAAGTATTATCCTGTATTATATGATAATATAGGTCAGTTATTTGATCTCTATTTGTAAGCATGTGATTTCTCCTATGTGAACCTTATGTCATAATATTAGCAAATATATTTTTATTTTACGGAACCTTGTTTGTATATTTATGATATTTGCCAAAAGATTGGCTCACCCAAACACTTTAAAGTTGGTAGGATAAAAATTTAAAAAAAAATCCCATATGTACCAACATATGGAATGACATATGTAGTGGTATATAATATTTAAAATATAGTTATAGATTAAGATTTTAGAAAATATAAAATATTTAGAATATAGGTGTGTAGTTAAAATATTTAGAAAAAAGATATTTTTACCACAAGAACAAGATAGATTTTAGTAAGTATATATTTTGGTCATATTTATGCAGTGGTAGTGATTTTATATTATTTATACATAATATTATAAATAAAGGACGCTGTTTTTCGAACTTTTGGACCAAAATGATATTTTTGAAATTAGGGGTACTTTTCTGTAGTTTCCTCTGATCTTTTCCCAGCCAAAAGAATCAGTTCCAGCGGTGATTTTCGATTTTTGGACCCAAATGAAATTTTGTAAATTCGGGGTAATTTTATGTAATTTTATCTGATATTTTTTCTACTGAAATGACAGATAATATTACAGAAAAGTACCCTTCTTTCTTTCAGAATTCCCTTTTAGCCACATGTAGAATTTTATTTTCTGTCTAAATCCTTATAAATCTTTACTATTTCAGAAAAGTATTAATAAATAAATACAGTTTTTTAATGTGCCAAATTTATGATCGTCAATTTTATATATTTTGATGATAATATATATTAATTTTTAATTAACCAAAAATATAATAAGAAATAAAATATATTTTGAAATACGTTGCCGCAAAAATTTATAAATAAAAAAGTAGTGAAAGGTAAATAAAGAATAATATTTTATATTTTATTATGATTATTTGTTGGTGTTATACAAAATGTGGTGAGACAATTATGAATATTTTTTATAATGATTTTTTAAAATGTGATATTCTAAATTTAAATTGTTTTGACAATTACATTTAATTTTATTAATAATTGTAATGTAATATTTAGGAAGTAGGATAAATCATATAAATGAGTTCGTGTGTATATTTTCAAATGAACAAATTTGTAATGGCCCATCCGGTGTAACATTTGAGTTTGATAGGGTGAATATAATCAAAGTTAACCTAAATATTACCTTGAGTAATAAGTTCCAACCAATCGTAGATGCGATTTATTGGCCACAAGTTGATATTCCTACATTAATACCCGACCCATGAATGGTTCGAGAAAAATGTCGTCCTCTCTCAAGTCACATACATAATGAGATAGATTGGACTACACCCAATCAACCAAACAAGTGCAGATTATGTCGACAAGTTGGCCATAATTGCTCTACTTGTTCACAAAGTTTAGCATCTAGACAATAAATTATGTATTTTCCTTCAAAAATTAGTATGGTTAATGAAGATAAAATTATCTTTTAAATTATTTGAACAATATTTTTACCATATTTTATATTCTTACAAATATTATTTTATTACCTTTTATATTATTTCGATATTTTTTTCATTAACCTATGCAGACACATCTTACAATGACACAACATCAAGATGTCATCAATCTTAGCCCAGAAGATAACTCCCTTTTGTACTTGCAACACCATATTTTAGAAAACGTGTTAACATGCACTTGCAACACCATCATTTTACTTGCACTTAGAGAACAACGATTTAACATGAGTCGTCAACTTGCTCCCCCAACAATTGAGTTGCCTCGACCACAAATTCCTCATGATAGACCAAGCAAGCGACATGGCGGTTACTTGTCAACCCAACTACCAGTTAAAAATGAAAATGTTTTGGAATAAGACCTTCCAAATTTTAGTCACTCTCATTACATGTCAACATCGTCGTCGTCCCATTTCACTTCTTCTAACCCTACACAACATGAATTTCATTACATATCACCGTTATTATCTTCCCCTTCCAACCCACCCAATGTTTTCAATCTCTGTCATTCACATCTTTATTTGATGATCATGCATTATTTTTTATTAAATACAATACTTCTACTTTTGAGCACAGTAGGCTGTCAAATGAAGCATTTGTCACTCTTAGATAATCCATTTCTTTAAATGAATCGACGTGGTTTGATTTAAATACGTCAAGGACACAAATAAATGAAACTCTTGAATCTTAAGAACTTGACGTACAACAACAGCAACAGCAACGATCACAACGTATGCGGAGAAGACCTAGATGTGATACGGGAAGTCACTATTTATAAGGTTAATTCATTTTTATTTTTCAATCATATACACTTAATTATTATTTAGTATTAATTTTTTAATATTTTATTTGGTCAATATACTCCTTATCCTATTTTTGCAATATTATTTCTTTTATTATATAATTACTATTAGTATTATTACTATAATCATTATCATCATCATCAATCACTTAGCAATCATTGTTTTTTAATATAAATTAATTATTAGGCATATGATGATGAGAGAAGGAATTTTTTAATGTAAATTAATCATTAAGCAATAATAAGGAGAGAGGGAGTTAGGAAAGAGAAAATACATTGAAATGATTCTTCAGGTGAAGAAGTTCAGAAATCGTTCATCTAAAGAACGATTTTCATTTGCATAGAAATTTAAGCCGATGTTGTGTTATTGAAGAAGTTGTTCTTCAGGTGAACAATTTTTAAAATTCATCACCTGAAGAACGATTTTCAATATAGCATTTTGGTAAATATTTTTCACAGTGTAATATATTGGTATATAAATTTTACTGTTTGTAGTATATTAGTAAAAAAAACCCCTCATACATTCACTTGAGCCGTTTTGCCATTAACGTATGTATTGGAAGCTGCAAGTATTTCAGCCACTTGCTGCTTCAGTTACCATTTGACCAAGTAATCAAATTCATTGGCTAAGGCTTCTGTTTAATCACTTAAACTAATAATTTGATCTCCGAGTTACTTCAACAAACATTCAATATTCTTAAGTCAAAAAGTCTCATGTGTAACCTATATATGAAATAAATGACTGACTTCAGTTCAGTTTGTTACTATTTCCAAAGACTACATTCATTAATTTTACCCCAGGAAAAAATTATAAAACATTTTCTCAATCTATTTAACTGCATAGAATTGTTTTCTGCTCTGTATTCTGAATCAATGAATATTGGTGGAGGAAAGAACAAGAAGAGAGAAGTAAAAGAGGCCAAGGTACAGTCATGGAAGGACAAGAAGGAAGTTGCTGATAAGGAAGAAGATGACCTAAAAAAGGACATTGAAAACCTCAAAACATGGGTTCTTACTTCCCTTTTGCTTTCTTCTAACTTCCAAGTTTCCTTCAATAATCTATAGGCTTTTTGGACAAACCCATGATTCTTCCCAAGAACTCGAGAAAAGTTTTTTGATTCTGTATTATTTTCACAGGTTGATATGATGCAATCCATGAACAATCAGCAGGTGAAGGAATATCTCCAGAACAGACCTGATGATTTGAAGAAGATCAAAACATGCCAAAAGAGCCATAAGAACAAGACAAAGGTAAGAGAAAGGATTACAAATTTGTAGGGGTATAATTTTTTTTTGGCCCTTTTAATGCACTAGATGAGGGTGAGCCAAGGATAGTGGTCATAGGTTTCATATATCTATCCCTCCCCAGACTTCACCTGATGGAGGCCGCGTGCCCTGGGCTGCCCTTTTTTATTGGGAAAACTTCAGAAAAATACTATTTGAATTATAAAAATCCCCCAAAATGTCTGCTAAATTATTAAAAAGACAAATAGGTAATTTTGTAGGAATCTAAGATTTTGAAGTTTGGGTGTTGACAACTTTATAATAACAATTAGCAACTTCAGTATAAAAAGTGACAATTTGGGGAGCTCAATCAGCTCATGTTGTTAACCTCTATACCCATGTCGCTAATTCCTATACTTAAGTTGTCAACACCCAAACTTCAAAATCCCAGATTACCTATTTGTTCTTTTACTAATTTAGTAGACATTTTGGGATTTCAGAAATTCAAATGGTATTTATCTATCATTTTCCCTTTTTATTTGCACCAGATGTTCAGTCAGATGAGTTTTATACTGCAGATTCAGTGTGCTGGGAAGTCCAAATCTTCAGCTTATAGTGGGATATTGGCTTCAGTTAGGAAGTTCCACAAGGACTAGGATCCACAGGGCAATCAGTCACCTATATTTTCACTCTCTTCATTAGATCTCCTTCCATGTAACTTTCCCTAAATTAAAGGTATGAAGATCTAAAGCATAGACAATTTAATCTTCGACTTCCCATATTACTTGATTACATTAGAAATGCAGTTAATATTACTTTCATCTGAAAACTGCAAAAAGTTTTCAAATCCCAATTTTTCATATGTACACTTTGAAAACAATACATCATCGACATCAACAACTTTTATAGTGTAAAGCTGGATTCACCAGGAGGGGTTAAAGGTAAAACAAGGAACTACAAGAAATACCTTATGATTTTTTACCGTGTGAGTTGAGCCTGCTATGTGATCTAATTCTATAACTTTCCTTTGTAAAACAAGAAATTAGCCTCTATACTGCCTGTCCAACCAGAATTCAAGGCATCACTAACATGAAGTCCTAAAATTTCTGCCAAAAAAACTCAACCTAGCCTCTTGCGTTTCTTCCTCCTCTCCTGCTAACAGCTTCACATAACCGACACGGTAGCGTGTCAAGGCTCAGTGCTCGAGTTTTTCCATAGTTACCCAACACACCACACCTTCTCCATGCATGGTATTCCGCATATGCCACTGGGTCATTAGCTAGGGCCTTCACATAAGAAGCCAATTCCTCCAATGACCTGAACTTTGTACCGTCTATTATCGAATGTGGAGGGACAAAATCCATGACATTTGGTGCGCCAAAATAAATAGGAACTGCACCAGAGTCTAAGGCATAAAATAGCTTCTCCGTCACATAACTATATGTCCAAGTGTTTTCAATTGCAAGAACAAATTTGTAGTGAGACATGGCGCAGTGTAAATGATCCCACCATTTTGGGGTAACATTGGCATCGTTTGCACACTCGGGGTAAAGGGATAGAGCCATGTCAAGACCACCAACATTATTTAGGCATTTCCCAAATGAATGGTGAGGTAGCAAACTGAGGAGTTTCTTGGCAAGTTCGTTCCTTTTAGAAAGGCATCGCGATGAAGACCAATAGACAAGTATATCCTAGAAATGAAACATTGCGCCAAGTTACACAAGATCCTATTCTTGACATTCTGATTCAGTCTCATATGGCACATTACTTACATTGTTTTTATGAGGTGAGACGTGGTAGTTTCGACCATTGTGAAACAGAGAACCGGCATAGGTTGACTGGACATCATCTCCAGCATGGTAACTGATATACAGATCTTCTCGACCTGATCGCTTCCTCCCAGCTTCAAGATCTAAGTACACACGAAGTGGTTCTCCCATATGTCGCTGAAATAAAAAAGTAGGCATGAAAAAGTGAAGCAAGTGGAATATCGTATAGTGCATTATTATCAACAAAATAAAGTCCTGAAAGGCCACTATGAAATGAGGAGAAGCATTTATTTTTTTTTATCAAAGAGGAGAAGCATTTATGAAGGCAAGTGATTATGTTAAACATCTCTAACCGGCAAGAACAGCAGAATTACTCATCGGGAGGCAATCAATCAATAAATAAAGGCAAAACTAAGACCTTAAATACATAAAGGCTCAACCTCCAGGATATTCTCAATCATTAGATGGCATGTATCATGTGACTGACAACAGAAAGGAATTTCTACTATTGCAACTTCCACACCTGCTGAAGTGAGCATTTGAGATAAGCCAGTAACTTTATAGCGGTTCTAAATATCCATCAATAGTCACTGGTCAAGAAGATGATGAATGCAGGCAACAAAAGCTTAACATTCGTATGTAAAACAACATTATCCATAGTTACGTCCAATGGCAATTAGAAAGATAGATAGCTGTTATTGAACAACAATTGGGTCCACAGCTCTTAAAATTTCATTGACAAAACATTCAGTACCTGGCAGTTTGCTTTAGAACTTCATTTTTCATGAGTATAAATAAAGCAGCAACATCTTTCAAAAAGAATTCAAGGATACATAGTAGCTGTAAACTGTTTTACTTGATTTCTCTAAGTAATTAAAATACCAAGTAATCCACACTTTCATTAAAATTGTCCTTCACTTTTCTAGCATAATACTTAATACATAATTCCAAGCCAACTTATCCATCAAATTTACTAATATGTATCCCCTCAATTCCTATAAGGTTCATGTCATAAATCATCACCATCAAAATGTCCTGCATCAAGTTTTTTGGCCAATAAATTTCCTGCATCTTTACATACATGCAATACACATAGAAATGAAGGGTTGACGACAGTAGCATCTACTGAGTGATTATGCCAGGATAATTATGTGCAATGTAATTCCAGTGAGTGGGGGCCCGGATGAAGAAACAAGCTTCTTAATTGTTAACACTAACTTAAACTTCATCTACAAGAATATAAACATTAGATTCACAACTGCATGTGTTCTTCAGCTCAAAAAAAAAATCATCATCCCACCCATAATAGGAGTCCAGCAGACCTAAGAACTAAGAAGTACCAATATCTGATAGTGCCTCATATGGGTAAACAGTACGGTATGGACAAATCTCATTTAAATATGAACTCTAAAGATAAAATCATTAGCCAAACAACTGAATGAGTATAATTAAAAAAAAAAAATCTGAGGATCAGCAAGAACTGGTTTCAATAGAAGCACCACTGATCCTACTCTGACACGGGAAGCACAAAACAAGATGCATATAATTAATGGATACAATTTGAAGGATCGTGTTATGTAGAGCATTGGACACATGTTAGACCCCCACAAGTAAAACAACCAAAAGTCCAAAAGCTTATTGTCTAAAGAGATCACTTCGTCGATTGCACCATCACTAAGTCATGATTATTGCTCGTTAGATATTCAATATTCTTATTCCACATCAAAATATTTTGATGGCAAAGAAACCCAGCATATCTACTTTCAGCTAAAACTGATATAACAACAAAAAAACGTTTTCAATCGAAGACCTACCAGAAACGGAGGCGAAGTAGTTTCAAACAATAACGCGTCAGGCTTGTCCGCAAGAACCGGCGATTTAGTCCACAAACAGCTCAATCCACATTGGCAGGAGTACAAATTATCTAAATTATCCGGAATCCAAGTCCACCCTTTCACCAAAACGCTGACATGCTTCAATTTCAAGCCCTCACATTTCGAATCACCTCCAATCTCTTGCAAAGGAGAAGGACCCATTGACTTATTATCATATCTCTCCCTGAACCTAGAACAACCCACTCGAGAATCCCATTTTCTGAAGGCACCCACCAGATCGGAAAAGGCTTCCGGTGAGGCTTTGATCTCTGAATTTACGGGATCGTTGAGAGATTGGCGCGAAAGTGACCGAGAGGGAGACTGGAGGAAACCGAAGAAGATTACGAAGAAACTGAAACCAAGTATTAATGCAACGGTGATGGTGTTAACGGGTTTCTGCGACATGGTGGCGAGGGCAAGATCGAGAATGGAATTGGAATATGTTACGCCTTCTCTCTGCTTTGGGAAGCAGAAAATGAGAGAGAAAGGACCAGAAGATCCATGAGAACGAGTCCAAGGAGTCGTGTCCAAAGACAGCGTTCTACTCCGTGGTTGCTATTGCAGTCAGTTTGTGAAATAGTCTTCTCGCACAACAGGGCAGAGAGACTGACTCGGAAAATGCCAATTTTTATTGATCATAGAGAAAATAACATCAAAGGGAAAATCGCTGATAAATACTAAATAAGTAAATTAATTGTTCTTTGTCACCAACACAAATGGGATACCTAACTGTCATTAAAATTGAACTTAAAAAGACAAAAAAACCCCTAATTTAGTTTGGAAAGATCACATGAGGCAGAAGCAAACGACTAAAGTTTATGACAGTGGCTTGTTCAGTTATCGTGTTTGGCAGAGTGCGGTGATGCGAGTCTTCTGTTGTTGCCGTCGATCACTATGGCGTCCGCCGGAGGTCCATCACTGTGGAGTCGATAGATCACTTTGAAGCCCTTCTTCATATTTCAGTTTTTGATGGAGGTGATGATTTCTATATTGCTAGTAAAACTTAGTATTGTGCATTGCTGTGTGTATGAGTAAGGAAATAGTAAATATAATTGGGGGTTGCTTAGATATTATGAGTTTGGCCATTATTGTGAAGTTTTTGATATTAGTCGATGGGAGTTTGTATATTGTGTATTGTGTATCGTGTATTGCGTGTAATCGGTTTTGTTACCTGAATGTCGCTAGAATAATGATTCTGCAATGGAGATTCACATGTGATAGCCATTATGTGCAACTGATCTCCCGTTTTGTGCAATGTATCTTTTCCATACGTATCCAATGGCCATCCACGATATGTGCAAAGGATGATCCATTATATGCCAATGATCTTCCATTATGTGCAATTATCTTCCGTATTGGGAGAATTGCCGAAAAATACCTTTGAGGAAAAATAATTGTTGATTGCTACCAAGTATGCAAGCGATCTTCCGTGTGTGCAAGTGATCTTCCGTTTTGTGCAAACCATGTTCCATGTGTGCAAAAATCTTCCATATAAATGTGCAAACAATCTTTCGTTGTGTGCAAAATATCTTCCGTTATGTGCAACAGATCTTCCGTTATAGCATTCAGCAATTAATTTGCCAAGAAGTTATTTATTAGTTTGGGTTATATTGCTTGCTGGTTTTGATGAAATTGAGTTCAAAGGCATCATGCAGTATTGTCTTTGCAATGTTGAATGTTTTAGTAAAAAATCTTCATTGAAGTAGTTTGACTGTGCATGTTTGAGTGCATATTAGTTTATTATAGGTGAAAGTATAATTACATATTGACTAGTTTATTATAGTTCAAACATATTGCAAAATTCAGATTAGTTGACATTAAAGCCATATTGTTGCAGGTCTAGAGTTAATGTGATGAATAGAGTACAAAAGGAAATTTATTGCTTCTTCCACATAAGTGGGAAGATTGTCATTGATCAAGGGAGGACTCAATATGTGGGTGGGAGAGCAAATGGAAGAATGGTAAGAGAAGGAATGTCGCTCAATGAGCTTAGAAGAACAGTATGTTCATGTCTTGGTATTAAAGGTAAAACATTACAGTTAAGGGGCACACTGTCAACATTAGATGAAAACACTATTGTAGACATTGAGGATGATAAAGGAGTGGAACAAATAGTAAAATTTAATGACAAATGTGCACATTTGTATATAGTTGAAGACGTTAGTAAGTTGATTGATGATGAACAACCAATGATAATTTCAGAAAGGTAAGTTACATGAATATTTACTAGTGTTTTCAAGTGGTAGGGAAGAATGAGTTATTAACTGACAATAAATTTTGATTTAGGTTAGAGACCATGGAAGGATCAGATGGGTTATGTATTGTTGGGTCGTCATCAAGTAGGATATCAGAAGATCTTCCATACGTAATTCAAAGTGCACCTACACCTATCCCTAAGCATGGTGCTGAGAAGTGGAAGGAATTGCTTTCAGGTCCTCCCAAGAGGTTTACAAATGTTGTTGAGTTCAAAGAGGCACTGTACAAGTATAGTTTGGCACACAAATTTGCATACAAATATGTAAGCAATTGTGCAAGTAAGATGATTGTGAGATGTAAAGTGGAGGGGTGTCCATGGAAAATTACTACATATCAAGTGGGGGAGGAGAGTGTAGCTTCTTACGTGTGGTAACATTTGCGGAAAAGCAAAATCACTCAGCACAGGATAATTTGATCATACATCACAAATCGATTGCCACCTTGACTGCTTCCATAATCAAAGACGGATTGAGGGGTTGTTTAGAGAAACCACCTCACGAGATAAGACATGAGATTTATAAGGAATATGGTTTATCAATGTCTTATGATCAAGCATGAAAAGGTAAAGAGAAAGCATTGGCAGAGATATAGGGAGAGCCAGACCAATCATACATGTTGATTCCTTGGTATTGTAGAAGACTAATGGAAGTTGACCCAATGATAGTGGCAAAATGGGAAGTATTTGCTAACCATACATTTACCAGGTTATTTATCGCATATGGATGTTGTGTGGAAGGCTTCTTGGGAAGATGCAGGCCAATTCTGTATGTTGATGGAACTCACCTCAGTGGGCCGTACCGTAGGACCATGTTATCTGCTTCAGCACTTGATGCTGATAATCAGCTATACCCTGTGGCTTATGCCATTGTAGGTGGAGAGACTAATGATGATTGGACATGGTTTATGCAAAATGTGAAAAGTATTTTAAACTCTATTGAGGTTGTCATTGTATCAGATAGATATAATGCAATAATACATGTAGTCTGATATGTGTTCAGGAGTGAGAGGCATGCCTATTGCTATAGGTATGTAAAGGAGAACTTCAGCTCAGAGTATTCAAAACTTCATAGAGGCTCGAGAAGAAATACACCAATCAAGAAGGAGGATGCTTTGAAGATGCTAGATAGGATTGCATATGCTAGAGTTCTTTGTGACTTTAAAAGAGCTATAGGCAATATGGGATGTTTTAATTGGGAATTGTTAAAATGGCTACAAGAGCATGGTGATATTGAGCGTTGGACATTGTCACAATTCCCATTCATAAGGTGGGAGAATATAACCACTAATTTGGCTGAATCCTATAATGCATGGCTTGTCAAAGAGAGAAAACATCAAGTGTTGACATTGATAAATGAGCATAGACAGAAGCTAGCAAAGAAATTATTTGCTTCCAAGAATGCAATTTTAGATTGGAAAAATGGAGTCAGACCTAACATAGAAGAAAAGTTGAAGCATAATGTGTTGTGTGCAGCAAGGATGGAGGTATTACAACATTCTTCACACACATTTAAAGTCAAGGTAGGAGAAGTTATTGTTAGTGTAAATCTTATAGCGAGAGAATGTGGTTGCAAGGCTTGGGAAATGTCTGGTATACCATGCTCATATGCTTGTGCATGCATCAAAGTGGTAAATGGGAATGTTTACCGATATGTGGAAGCATGTTACTTAAGTACAATACAAGAGAAGATATATAATACAACAATGACTCCAATTAATACACATGACATACCAAAGTTAAATGAGTTGCGATTTAGTGATTATGAGAATGAAATATTCTTGTGACCCCCAACGACAAGCCGTCGGCTCGGGAGACCACGAACAAGTAGAAGGGAGTCTCAATTCCAGGACAGAAAAGTGTATACATGTTCTAGGTGTAGGCAGGAAGGGCATACTCGAAGAAGGTGCAGGAACTTGAATCCATATTGATCTCGCGTTCTTCAATTATACCAATGACTTTGCATCAGTAATGAGTGAATTAGACTTTAAATGACTAAATGTTCATAGCATTATCAGGCCCCTCAAGTATTTTTGTGTTGTAATTGTAAATATTAATCTTGTATATATATAGTAGCACCATAGCTTGTGCTCACTTTTTGTATGACATAATATGAATGTCTTTATATTTCAACCATATGTTGTAATCATCAGTTGCATTACTATGCTAACTTGCATTAGATGATCATTTGGCACGTATGGCAAAAATTCATTCCACAAAATGGGAGATGAATTGCACATCATGGAAGAGTGATTGCATATAATGGAAGATCATTGGCACAATGGATCATCCTTTACACATGAATCAGATCCATTGCACAAACGGAAGATCAATTGCACTTCATGGAATATTAATTGCACAAAATGAAAGATCAATTGTACAAAATGGAAGATCATTGGCACATCATGGAAGAGTGTATGAGAATGCAATATCATTGGCATAATGGATCATCCTTTGCATATCATGAGAGAGTATTTGCACAAAATGGAAGCTCAACTGCACATCATGGAAGATCAATTGCATATCATTTAAGAGTAATTGCACTAAACGGAAGATCAACTACACAATATGGAATATCAACTCCAGATCATGGAAGATCAATTGCATATCATGGAAGAGTGATTGTACAAAATGGAAGATAAATTGCACAAAACGGAAGATCATTGGCACAATAGATCATCCTTTACACATGGGAGAGTAGTTGCACAAAATGGAAGCTCAATTGCATATCATGGAAGATTAGTTGCACATCATAGAAGAGTAATTGCATATAATGAAAGATCATTGGCACAATGGATCATCCTTTACACATGAATCAGAAGATCTATTGCACAAATGGAAGATCAATTACACAAAATGGATGTTCAATTGCACAAAGCGGAAGATTATTAGCACATCATGAAAGAGTATATGACAATGCAAGATCATTGGCACAATGGATCATACTTTGCACATCATGGGAGAGTAATTGCACAAAACGGAAACTCAATTGCACATTATGGAAGATCAATTGCATATCATGGAAGAGTAATTGCACAACATGGAAGATCATTGCACAACATGAAAGATCATTGCACAAAACGGAAGATCAACTACACAATATGGAAGCTCAATTGTACAGAATGGAATATCAAATACACAAAAGGGAAGATCATGTTTTGCACACAAGGAACATGTTGTGCACGTATGTCAAACTTTATCGACATTTGGATGATCTAATGTTTAACAAAGTCATATATATACAGACAGTTTACTTTGTTGCAAAACGAAATACAAACTTCCCTAGTTAAAGTAGTTAAAGCATTAATGACGCTTTGTCTTCTTCTTATATCTCCAAACTTCAATGTTATGCATTATCTATTCCCGATATTTGTTCTTCGCATGGGTAACTAGCCACCACACCATATCCACCCTCTTTTGATCCATGTCTTCCTGAACATAAAAGTTTGAAGTTAGATCCAATCATATTGTAACATGTAAAGTAAAAATTTACTCACATCAGGCATTGTGAAATTGTTCCACTCAAGCCTTCTAATATTTTCCCACATTTGCAGCCACGATATCACATACATGCCACAGTCTCATCTACACAGAAATAAATAGCAAAACATTAACATACAATGGATACATCTATACATACAAGAGTATCCAACAATTTCACTAACTCACACATTGCTCTGCTGTTGAACAACACCAAATCTAAAATCAAATGCAGGCTTGTGTCCATAGAGATCATGATTCTGGTGTGCGAGTAAATCACAAAAATGTCTGCTCTGACAAATTGCAAAGTTGAGAGCCAGTAAGTTTGTGCATGACAATAAAACAATTGCACACTTTGATTAGATGTAAGTTTCAATACCACTTTGTGTCCTTTATCGCGCAGCTCATGCAGTGCACATGCGCCACCTGGAGAATTGTAGTTGGGCAGCAATGAATCAAGTAAATATACCGTTAATTCTTTCTTCACAAATACATAACAATATATTTGCTTCTCACCCCTTCTTTTAATGCATTCTTGTACTCTTTGACCTCATTCATCAAGTCTATGAGAACAAACTTACACCAATTGTAACCACCCAAACTTTTCATATCAGCACAAATAATTTTCAACAATCAATTGGTAATGCCTCCATTTTTAGGAGGAGATATTAACGTCCCTAACGTGTACAAAACCAACAATGGCTCGAACATTTCTTCTTCTTCCCTTGAAGTTATTAATTCCTTTATGTCTGACAACCTTTTCCTTGCAAATTTTTCCTTCAACTTGACAAATTGCTCACTTGTTGTATCAGCTACCTCTATGATGTCACTCCCTTCATTAGGCAAGCCAAGTAAATCTTGTACATCCTTTGCAACTATTTGCCTCATACGGTTTCTAATACATATTGAACAGGTTGCGGGGTCAATTGCTCTAACCAATTGACTGCACAGTGCATTAGGAATTTGTGTACATGTGACTTGTAATAATTTATCAAAACCAATTTTTTTAGCCTTGGCCCTTAACCTTGCATCACTTCTCACAAACTTTGCAAATTGCACAAATTGTTTTAGTGACGCTCGTGTTCGCACCTCCCCTTCTTTGATTGTAGGAGCACATCCTATACGATCTCTATCCTCCTTTGCCTTTTGGGCATAATTACTCTTTTCCTCTGTTGACAATTTTTTCCAGGCCTAACTTACTTCTTTATCTGCATCTTGCATTGTCTTGTGTTTTCCTTTCCTTGTTTTATCAGACCAATACTCTCGCTTAAACACTTATGCTCCATTCAACCTTGGCTTCACGTCTTTCCCTCCCTTCCTTCCTTTACCCACTATTCTTTTCACCATGCTTGTGTACAGATTTTTAAATTGACAAGGGTAACTCAAAACACATGAACTTGAAAATGCACTCAACAACTGCCTACACCAAAAACTCTGCTTATCAATCTATTTTAATGTGCAATATGCAGTAATTCCCAAACAGCAGAATTTCCTAAAAACCAGCATAAAAAACTTTGAAAGTGTAAGCATCAGTAAAAGACAATGCTGTCAGAAAAAGTGGCCAAAAGTGCACGATGATATTTCTGAAATTGTGAGACTATCATGCAACATAGTTATACAAAGATCCCAGAAATATATGAGCAAACACCAAAATGAGTTCAAACAAGAAGGAGAACAGAAACACTTGCCAAATGTCTGTTACATACCAACAACAAGTTTTGAATTGACATGCTTTGCAGAAAAGATAGGTTATTCAGAATCCATATTAAGTTGCAACAGAGAAGCACCATATGAACAAAGCATAACTTCATAATACTTAATCACATTAAAATATACTTATAACATTCTTAGATAGATTAACCTAAAATTCTCACATCATTGCAAAAAAAATTTTGAAGGCCAGGGATAAAATTACACTTTGTGATGTATTTTCTTTTTGCTTAGCTTTACACCTAAAAAGGACTTACCCTGAATATTACTCATTTAATTTCTTATTGCAATGGACAAATGTAAGAAAGCAAGTTCAAGTACCAAGTTGGACAAGTATGCTATGCACTAGGAGTTTACACATGAATAAAACTATTATTTTAATTGTTAAACACATTGGTTGGAATATTCAGAAGGGAAATCGCCATTACCAACTGAAGCCTAGGTTGATCAGAGGTTTGTACCTACTCCGAAATAATTTCTAAATCAAAGCCAGATATAATTGACTAATAAAGGCAAATCATATAGCTTCAAATACCCCTGACAAGCTCTCTCATCTTCAACTAATTGCCATCCTTGCTTTAGTTGTTATCACATGCAGAAAAGATATTCTTAAAAAAAAAGACTACAAAGATGTAAAAATCATCACTAACATATTAGCTATTAAATGTTTACAGTGCGCGCCATTCCTTCTATCAGCATCACCAAGTTGTTTGGGAGACATAAGGTTTTAATCAAGTAAATGGTACCTTCCTTGAAATTAAAATGTATCTATCGTGTTAAGTGAGCTAGAGCCACTAGGCTTACATGCTCATATCCTTTGTAGCCCAATCACATGTGAACAAATACAAACTTGGGGGTAATGAGTAAGATCAGGATTCCAAGTAATCTCTCTTTCTAATATCATATATGTTTCCAGATGGATTTAATTCAAATCAATGCAAAGTATGCATGAAAGTCAACTGGTGATCTAAGAATTTAATGATTTGGTTCACTTCTAATTTGACTGGTGAAGGGGAGATATAAGCAAGGTTTAATATTATGTAAATCTCATCTCAAACTAAAGCAAAGATTAACAAGAGAAATTGTTAGATCAGCTTGGTTTATTATTCTGATTTTCAATATGATATATCAACCCCAACAAGCCCCAACACTTACCCTTTATGCTATCAAATTCTTTTATCAGCCTTGCTGTTGGTCTGTCTAGAAACTCTCTTTCAGCGACATTAAATACAAAAACACCATTTAAGTCCTGCAAATTTTTCTTCTCCCTCTGCAAAAGGCAAAAAATAAAAAATGATGAGTTGGAAGGGGAAAAGGCTTACATAATTGAAACTTTGACTTGCTACCAAACAAAAGTGTAAAGCCATGCACAAATCCTGATTTTGTCATCCAGCACAGTGAACCACAGTCTTAAAAGTATTTGTCATGGGTTGATTTGAAGGTTCTTAATGATATATCACGAAGCATAAAAGGAAAACAGAGTACAGTAGAGTTCAAACAATCCATGACATCTAAATATACTCCCATTATAATAAGCCTGCTCCAATTACATTTTGAAAGGGTTCAAGACAAGAAACTCAGCATAGTTTCAACTGAATTTTATCTCTTTAGAGAGCTTTACTAACTCTGAAATTCACTTCTTTATAAACGAAAAGTCTTCCACTAAACCATATTAAATTCAAAAGCCCCATCCTGTTGATTTATTTTAGAAAGCACTATATAAGCATGAATATTGCTAGTAAGTAAGGCATTTTAAATTATCTCACCGGATTTTAGGAGTAGGAAAATCCCTAGGATTCCAAGCTTCTTCACTACTTGCCCGAGAACAACCACAGACAGCAGACAATGTTGGACAGCGTCCGAAGGAGTGTGGAATGCAAGAACAACCTGATGACTCGGGAACAAATTAAAATCGAGATACAAAGGCAAACTGAGCAAATCATTCTCACAAGATTTTGGGAGTAGAAAAATCCCTAGGATTGCAACCTTCTTCACTGCTTGCCCGAGAACAACCACAGACAGCGGACAATGGTGGAGGCGGACAATGGTGGACGGAAGGCTTGTTTGACGAATATTGGATCTGCTACACTGTACTCAAACACCGATTTCCTCTACCTTTT
The DNA here is from genome assembly GCA_963242795.1 of Inga leiocalycina. Classification (NCBI taxonomy): domain Eukaryota; kingdom Viridiplantae; phylum Streptophyta; class Magnoliopsida; order Fabales; family Fabaceae; genus Inga; species Inga leiocalycina. Next base: position 78,713,210 of record OY725322.1, read on the forward strand.
CTCCTTCCTTCCTCCCGCCTAAAATGGTGTTGTGAAACTAAGGGCTTTTCTGTCTTTTTAAGTTCAATTTTAATGACAATTAGGTATCCCATATGTGTTGGTGGCAAAGAGCAATTAATTTGCTTATTTAGTATTTATCAGGGATTTTCCCAATACTGAATTGTTAATAAAGTCGACCGGGTCTCGTATTTTTCTTTTAAATTTTATAAGTAAAAGTTGTGGATATAAATCATTAAATTATTAATATGTATATTAATAACTCAAGTATCTATATTGACATTTTTAGTATAAATATTAACAATTCAAATATCCCTGTCAACGACTTTTACTTGAGAAATTCAAAAAAATATATGAAATCGTTTGGAGCTTCAGTCAGCTCTATTTTTTACTTTAGTATATATATTGACAACTTTTGTTTAAGAAATTCAAAAAAAATATGTGAGATTGTCGGAGCTCAGGTCGATTCTATTTATGACTTTACTATATATATTAACGACTCAAATATTTATATTGACGATTTTTGTTTAAGAAGTTCAAATATATATATATATATATGAGGCCATCGAAACACCGATGACAAGCCAGCAAGGGCACCGAAGCTCTAGCGACCGGCAAAGGGTGTGAGGATTTAAAAAAAAAGTAAGGGTAGTCATGTAGTTTCCCACATTTGCCTAAATTTCAAAACTTCAAACTAGTAAATTTGAAATTATTGAAATTCAATATCCTTATATGTATTTTACATATTTTGACAGTCTTTTTTTTCATTTTCTCTTAATTTTACCCAATAAAAAAAATGGTCAGGCCCAAAAAACAATAAAAATTCTAATTGTGTGATGGAATTTTAGTTTTAACCTATGTAATTTCAAATTATTGTTTTTAGTCCCTATAATTTAATAAATAATTGGTTTAAGTTAAGGTTATTAAGTAAAAGGACCTAATTTAAAACAATTTAAAAGTATAGGGTTATTCCTGTAAGAAAAATAGTATAGGGTTATTATTGGCAAAATACCTACAATTGGATTAAAAAACCGCATAGATTGTACGTAATTTTGAGTTAATATAAATCCATACTAAACTAAAGATATAAACATTACAATACAAACATTTTGTTCTTTAAGATAATTGTATTTTTTATTTTGTGATTTGAATTTAAAAATTAAAATTAAGAGAATATTATTAAGATTAAGTTTATATTATTATTAATTTTAAAGTCCCACTTTCTTTTCTTTTTTTGTAATAAAGATGCCTTGTGCCCACTAAACTAACCTATCGGGATCATGCAAATTTGTAGAAGAAAGCGACTACCCAGAAGTATTTGCAGTTGGATGTTGGCACTTGTGGAAATGGAGAAATGCACAGATCCATGAACAGGAAGTTTACTTGCCTCATAATGCAGCAGAAAAAATCATAAAATACCTCAGCTACTACAAAGCGAAATTGAGAGGGGATAATCTTAGTCCACATAGTGGGAAAGTCGCAATGATCTCATGGAAGCCACCCCCAAGAGGCTGGTGTAAACTAAATGTAGACGATAGATGGTCTATGCATACAAGAGCAGGGTGTGGGGGAGTAATAAGAGGAAATGAAGGGGAGTGGCTTGGAGGATTTTCGGTAAAACTGAATGAATTTGTCTCGGATGCAACTGAAGCATGTGCCATAGCTGAAGGGCTACTATTATGCTAGGACCTAGGATTCAGATTTATTGAAGTCGAGAGTGATGCAAAGCGAATAGTAGAAGCCATTAATCAGAGCCTAAGCATAAAAGGGTGCCAACTACATCTTCGAAATATTAGAGAATTGCTGAATAGAGATTGGCAAGTGTGAATTACCCATGTATATCGGGAGGCTAATCGTGTGGCAGATGTGCTAGTGGACCTAAGCTTGAAAATCCCTGATCGGAAATTAGTATAGAAACAGAAGCCAACGTTGGTTGAACGAGTTCTACAAGAAGATAATGAGGGATGTGTTTTCCCTCGAAGAATTTCTATTTAATTGTTGGGCTTAGCCCCTGTTTATTACCAAAAAAAAAGCTGTACATTCAGGTCACATCTCTTAACACACCCTTGTTCACATATGTGCGTTCCTTGTACTTCCAGTTTAACTCAGAAACTTTGTCCCTCTCAAACTAAGCTCTTGCCAGTGTTGGAACTTCATCCCAAATCACTATGTCCTCGTTCAAATTCATGCCCAATTTAGTAAGGAAATCTGCACAATAGTTGGACTCCCTCCCTATTTTGCAAATCCGAACCTTCCACTTCATCTCCATCATCTTAAGAATTCTACGCTGCACACCATTGAGGAATCTCATGTCTTCTTTCCCTTTCAGCTTCCTGGCCACAATTTCAGAATCCATTTCAACCACAACATTTCAAAAACCTTTTCGCCAAGCCAAATCCAACCCTTGTAAAACCCCTCAACTTTCTGCTTCTACCACACTGCAGAAACCCAATCTTTGGGCAAAACCACAAAGCCACTCCCCTTTTTCATGTCACAATACTCTACCACAGCTCGTCGAACCTGGGTCACCTCGACATACACCATCTGTATTAATTTTGACCCAGCCGAACTCTAGTGGTCTCCACTTCTCTAAGGATGGTGATGAATCTGACTTCAATCGCTCCACCACTCCTTTAGCCTCCACAAACTCAGCTGCTAAGTGCCAAATTTTTTGTACCACCTCTCTGTACTCAAGGCTGAGATCACAAAACACTTTGGAATTTCTCTGTTTCCACAAAAGCCAATAGCCTACACCGAAAATAATATTCCAAGGTATGCCTCTAATTTTTCTTTTAGATTCGAGATTAGATTTAATCCATACTGAAAGTGGATCTGTGAAAAATTGTTGTTGCATATGGTGGTCTGACATAACCTCCAACCATACTTTCCTTGCCTCCTTGCAATCCCTAGTAACATGAATTGAAATTTATGCACAACCATTCCATTTCCAAATTAGGTCCCATACCCTATCCTTCATGCCAAGTTTCTCTCCCCTTATTCTATTGTAACCCTTGTAACCCTCTTTAACAGTATATTCCCCTTTACTACCCTTCCATAACACTACATCAACACCTTCTCTATCAAGAGGGTGGATAGCACGAATTTTTTCCACCATGCTTTCTGAGATTAGGAACTTAAATCTTCCCCAATCCCAGCCACCAATACCAGAAACAACATCTGCCACTAAACATTCCAAATGCCTGTCGGCCACCGCTTGTACACAATGGTCAATTAATATTGTATCTTGGTCCACCCATTGTTCAAGCCAAAAAGATGTACCTTTTCCATTCATTAATCTCTTCCAAGAATGCTCATTTAAAATCTCCTTGACTTCCCTCATATCTCTCCAATACCATGAGGCATTCTTTGGAATTTGGAGGATTGAAGAGAGCTCCTTTCCCATGCTGTATTTAAATTTCATCACCCCCCCCCACAACCTAACATTTCCATTCCTCAATTTTAAAGCCATTTTTAAGAGACAAGCTTCATTCATACTAGATAAGTTCAAAACCCCCAATCCTTCATTCTTCCTTGTCTTCTAAATCTTCTCCCACCCTACCAAGTGAATTTTATGTTTATCTTCCTCATGCCCCCATATAAAATACCTCTGAGCTCTTTCAACTTCCTCCAGAATAGTCTTAGGCAAAAGAGAAACCATTATAGGATATATAGTATAGGATTATAATGGCTATTGGAGTAATCTGAATTCACCCGAAAAAATTATTGATAGATAGGTGTAGTATATATACATATTTGGCCAGTGCTTTTTAGAGGCCGCTGATCTAGGGAGGTTACAACTGAAACAATTGAAATAAAATCTAATCTAATCTATTTACACTTAGATCCAAATAATCCTCCTAGTTTGTTATCTATAAAATCCTCTCTAACTAACCCTAATAAGTTAATTCTAATAAATTCAGAATAATACATTTATTTAAATATTTTCTACACTCCCCCTCAAGTTGGAGCATAGATGTTGATCATCTCCAACTTGCCAACTAGAACTTCAAATTTGTCTTTTGTAAGCCCCTTTGTAAGAATGTCAGCAGTTTGCTGGTTTGAGGGTACATATCGAAGGTTGATTATACCATCATCAATCTTCTCACGTATGAAGTGTTTGTCAATCTCCACATGCTTTATTCGATTATGTTGAATAGGGTTGTGACAGATGTTAATTGCTGCCATATTGTCAGAGTATATCCTTATAGGTAGATTTACAATCATTCTTAGTTCTTCAAGTACTCGTTTCACCCAAATACCTTCACAAATTTCGAGTGCTATTGCTCAAAACTCTGCCTCAACACTACTTCTAGCCACCACACTCTGTTTTTTACTACGCCAAGTAACTAAATTTCCCCAAACAAATGTGCAGTATCCGGATATGGATTTTCTATCCTCTTTATCTCCTGCCCAATCGGCATCAGTGAACATTTTTACATTTCTCTCCTCAGATTTTTTGAATAGTAATCCTCTACCCGGTGAACCCTTCAAGTATCTGAGTATTCTGTATACTTCGTTCAGGTGTTTTTGTTTAGGGTCATAGGAATGTTGACTTACCATACTGATTGCAAAGGCAATGTCAGGACGAGTGTGTGACAAATAAATCAACTTTCCTACCATGCACTGGTATCTTCCCACATCAACATCTCCCCCTAAGTCTTCATCATTGTTTATCTTCTCAACTTTGATTGGTGTGTTGCTTGGTCTACACCCTAACATACCTGTCTCTTTAAGGAGATCAAGAACATATTTTCTCTGTGAGATGTAAATCCCCCTTTTTGAACGGGCAATTTCCATTCCAAGGAAATATTTCATTTCACCAAGATCTTTCACCTAGAATTCCTGATTCAGAGCCTTCTTTATTTTGTCAATTTCCTCTTCATTATCACCTGTGAGAACTATATCATCTACATATACTGCCAGGATCACTATTTTTCCATTTATACGTTTATAGAAGAGTGTGTGATCACTTTGTCCCTGTGTATAGTCTTGCTTCTTCAATACTCTCTTAAACCTTTCAAACCAGGCTCTTGGAGACTGCTTTAAGCCATATAGTGACTTCTTTAGTTTGCATACTTGATCACCTCTTTTTCCTGGGAATCCTGGCGGTAATTTCATATATACTTCCTCTTTCAAATCTCCATTAAGGAAGGCATTTTTTACATCCATTTGGTGGAGTGACCAATCTAGATTGACAGCTAGTGAAAGTAATATCCTTATGGTACTTAACTTTGCTACCGGAGCAAATGTTTCATTGTAATCTGTACCATATACCTGTGAGAATCCCTTGGCCACCAACCTTGCTTTGTATTTGTCAAGACTTCCATCAGATTTGTACTTTGGGGTGAAGACCCACTTGCATCCCACTGGTTTCTTTCCTTTAGGCATATCAACTATTTCCCAGGTGTCATTTGTTTATAAAGCTTTCATCTCTTCCATGACTGCCTGTCTCCATTCAGGAATAGCCAGTGCTTCTTCTATGCTATTAGGGACCCTAATGCTGTCAAGATGAGATATAAAAGTACAATATTTTGATGAAAGTTCCTGGTATGATACAAACCTCTCAATCGGATGCCTTGTGCATGTTCTGGGTTGTTTCCGGACCGTAATGGGGACATCAAGCTCACTCTGTACTTGAGTTTTTTCACTCAATTGTTGTGCTTGTGAATCTGTCTCTAGGTCAGATTCATGGATATTGCAATTTTTCTGAGGGGCAATACTTGTCTTGTGTCGACGTTCATACACTTTTAAGATGTTGGAATTGTTTCCCCCTAAACTAGTATTTCCTTCATTATTTCTAGGAGGTTCGTCAGCTTGGGTAGGCTTGGTGGTAGGCTTGGGTGTAATATCCCGATTTGTAATTAGGGCTAATGGCTCTAATAATTGTTGTAATTAGTGTAATTAAATACTTTTGGAAATTTATGTAATATGAATTTAGTGTACATACATGTGGTATATAAGATCAATGGTTGTGATTCCTTGACCATGGGTCGGTATCCTATGCTTTGCGGTTATATGAGCTTAAAGTGGAAGTGGATAGGATGATGACAAGTGGCAAGAGGGTAGCCATTGGATGTGGCACTAAAAGACAAAACATTACTTTTTCTCTTCTCTCCATCTTGTGCGGTTGAGTATATGTGTAAGGAAGAGAATTTTCATCATCTTCACTATTTTCTCTCTCTCCTCTCCTTCCTCCATTTCTGGCGCTGGACAAGCAAGAAAGAGGAAAAGAAAAGCTTTGATTTTGGTGAGTTGTGATTCTCTAATGCTCTAATCCTCTTCTCTAATATTATGTGTCTCATTGAGAGCTACATTGTGATGATTGTAGAGCCTTGAATGGTGTTGATTGGGACATTGATTCAAAATTGAAAGTTGAGGAATTAAGGTTCTAGATTGGGCAAAGAGAAGAGGTAGGAATTTAGAGCATTTTAATGTATTGTTTGTGATTTTTGGCTAAGTTTAGTCAAATCTGGAATTTTGCCCTAATTTGCACCAAATGTGGATTTTAGGAGTTTCATTATGATTGATGATTGGAAATGATTTAGTTTGGAGATATATGAACATTTGATGCATTTTGGATAGATAAAAATTAATTGGGTTTGAAATTGTTAAGTTTGGAGATTTTGAGAGTTTGGTGTTTAATGTCACCCACAACCAAAGCATGATAATGGAATAGGATTTTGGTGATTTTGACTTTCCCATTGGAGTCCTTGAGTGATTTGGTGTGGGAATAACCTTGGTTGTTGATTTTGGATTCATTTGGATCACTTGCGAAAAGTTGGAAAATCTGTTTTGTTTAAGCTCTGTTTTTCGTTGTCAGTTGGGACGAGCGTTTTGAGTGACCAAATGGTATTGAAAAATTGTGAAACTTTCCAGTCTTAAAATTCACATCCCAAGATTCAAAATGGACATATATTTTGTGTCATTTCATTTAGAATTCTGTGAGATATGGTTGTCCAAAGTTTGGGATTGAAACAGAACTCTGTTTTGGAGTAGTGTTTAGTTTTTGGTGATTCTGTATTTGTGTAGTGATTTCCAGTGATGGGCTATATTTTTCCTTGAAAGAGGACTCATATACCTTTCATTTGGCTTTGGAATCAACTCGTTTTGATTTTTCTAGAATTAGTTATGGTTTTTCGAAGTCAGCCCAGTGTCAGGAAATTTCTGGGCCGCGGCCCAAGCCTTTCTGACCTGATTTGGGCCGCGGCCCATGATTGGTGGGCCGCAGCCCAAGGCCTTCTGACCATATTTGGGCCGCAGCCCAAGGAATGGTGGGCCGCGGCCCAACCCTGTGTTCCAGCACTTTGTGTCTTCGAAAAGTGACTTCAACCTTTTGTTTCCCAACCTTTTAGGGCTTTCATTAGAGACATATGTGGCCTCTTAAGAGTCCTAAATGATAACCAACTTAGTGTATTATGGGATTAAGTAATTAGAAAAGAGATTGATCAATTGTCCCTAATTTGATATAGGATTTGATATTTGTCGTTCGCGTGAGACCACGGTAACGGAGCCAGTCAGGAAAGATACAGGTAGTGACTCTTTCTTTATACCTTGTGTGATACATTGTATGTATATTATGTCATTGTTTTGAAATGAATATTGTATGCTGCAAGTGTTGTGAAAACTGTGGAAGCACCGATTTACCAATAGTCCCTGAGTCGCTAACAACGGTTCGGGTTAAGGTCGTATGCCTTCCCGGCGGTAAAAGGGGATGAGGTTAGGGTGTGATATATGTGTATATGTGGGCCGAAAGGCTAATTGTGAGCCGAAAGGCTATTTGTGAAGCCCGACGGGCCATTTGTGAAAGCCGAAGGGCTATAATTGAGCCGTGTGGCTATTTGTATGCACTGCCACGCCAATAGTCCCTGAGTCACTAACAACGGTTCGGGTGAAGGTCGTATGCCTTCCCGGCGGTAAAAGGGGATGAGGGTGGAGTGACGTGTGTTGCTGTATGAGATGAATTGTGTGCATACTTTGTGATTGCATGTGGTATGAAATTGTTGTTACTACTGGGATTCTTTAGAATCTCACCCCTTCCATATGACTAACCTTTTCAGACAAGGCGAGTGGCTCGAAAGGGAAGCGGACAACCAGGAGTAGTTAGGCTTACTCCGAGATCTAAGTGGTAGTTGGTTATCATAGTTTTGGATTTGGGATTGTCAAGTGTACATTTAATGTAAATAAATATTTTGGATATGTAATCCCCATTGTTGGGAAATCTTAAACCCAAGTTATCTATGTAAGTAACCCGGGGTTTGCCGGGATTTTGGTTTCCGCACTTTGATATTTATTATGTACTCTGATTTCTCAAGTAATTATATCCGCCCGTGAATGTGAGACCAGCAATAAGTATGTTTGGGAATTGATTTTCAAAATACCCCATCTCTTGGATGTGGGACTATAAATTGTTATTTCATCTTATTGGTCTCTATTTCACTTAAATTTCGTAATCCGGATGTAATTACGGTGAGGGGGTTACATTGGGTGTGGATGACACTGGTGTTGTAGGTTCGGTTAGTGTGGGTATATATTCAAGGAAGTGGATAGGTTCTGATTGGGACATTGTAGTTTGTTCTTGGTTAGGTTTAGGCTGAGATTAATTCCAATTCTCCCCCTGAAGTTCAGGCTGAGGATAAAAAGGAAGATCTTCATGGAAGGTAACGTCGCAAGTGATATAGATGCGTTTATGGATAGGATCATAACATTTGTAGCCTTTTTGTGTCCCTGAGTAACCAAGAAAGATACACTGAACTGCCTTGGGGTCTAACTTATTTGTGTGATGAAGGTGGACATAGGTTGTGCAGCCAAAGATTTTGAGAGGTAGAGTATTTTCAAGGTAGGGTAGATTATAGTGGCGGTGAAGGACTTGAAGAGGGGTGTTGTAGGATAAGGGTTTACTTGGCATACGGTTGATGAGGAAGGTGGCTGTGAGGATAGCATCGTCCCAATGGAATTTAGAGGTATTACTGGTGAACATAATGGCTCTAGCTGTTTCAAGGATGTGTCTGTTTTTTCTTTCAGCGACACCATTTTGTTGGGGGCTATGTGGGCATGTACTTTTGTGAACAATGCCATGGTCTTTGAGGAAGTTAGAAAGGGCTTGGTTAAAGTATTCAGTGCCATTATCTATATGTAGGGTTTGGATGGATGTTTTGAACTGATTGTGGATCATATTATAGAAATCAATGAAGGTTTAGTATACATCCATTTTTTCTTTGAGTAGGAAAACCCAGGTGACTCGGGTGTGGTCATCAATGAAGCTGATGAACCACTTTGCATATGATCGGTTTGAAACCCGAGAGGGTCCCCATAAATCACTATGAATGGTTGTGAATGGTTTAGATGCTTTGTATAGAACACTAGGAAAAGTAGTGCGGTGATGTTTAGCACGTTCACATGAATCACAACGAAATTCAGTAGAGATTTTATTAGAATAAACGGAAGGAAACAATTTTTTCATATAATGAAAGTTCGGGTGTCCGTAACGTTTATGTAACAATTCCAAATTACTAGACCTAGGGACACATTCATCCAAGTAGTAAAGCCCATCAAACTCCTTAGCAACTCCAATCGTCGTCCCCGTCAACAAATCCTGAAAAACACAATGAGTGACAAAGAAATTAGCATGGCATTTCTCGTGTCTTGTCAATTTATGCACAGATAATAGATTGCATTTCAAGTTTGGTACATGCAGAACCTCATGTAGCGTCAATATATTTGATAATTTTATACTTCCAATACCAACAACCTTTGAATGAGAAGCATCAGCTATTTTGACAGTAAGATGCTTTGTAGTTGGAATGTAATTAGAGAATAAGGAGATGTCATTGGTTATGTGATCTGAGGCCCCAGAATCAATAATCCAACAATTCTTAGAAGTCATACCTTCAATAATTGCCAATGCCTTAGAAAAATTACCTCGTTTGACTATGGTAGCATTTGGCTGTGTGCGTTTACCTTCTAATGCAGCGAGTCGTTCCAGAATTAGATTTAATGTTTCTCCTGAAGAAGGTGTCACAATGTCAGTGGCTGTATCTACAGAAATTTCAGCCATATAGTCGCGACCTTTACCCCGTTTCGGTTTCCAATCAGCTGGTTTACCATGAATTTCCCAGCAAGTGTCCTTTGTGTGACTAATTTTCTGGTAGTGATCACATGTGGGTCGGGGTTTGGTATTCCGTGAATGTTGTGACCTGGTTGCAAGGGCAGACGACTCTGTTTGCACCCGTACACCCCTGAGCATGACCTTCTTATGAGTGCATTCATCTTGCAGAATAGCAAAGGCAGCAAGGACTGATGGAAGGGGAACCTGGGATAATATTCTGCTTCGGACATCATCAAAAGAGGGGTTGAGACCAGCTAAAAGTTCAAAGAGACGTTCTCTTGCAATGCGTTTTTGGTGGCTGACAGTATGAGTAGCACAACACTCCTCTTCATCAATGATAAGGTCAATTTCTTGCCAAAGAGTAGTTTTGGCCAAGTAATAGTCACTTAGAGGAAGGGAGTTTTGTTTCAGGTCCCATACCTTTTGTTGTAATTCAAAAATTAAAGGAACAATTGCACCATCTCCATAAGCTTCCTTGGCTGCCTCCCAAATATCACGTGCAGATGGAAGAAACATAAAGCTTTTTCTGATCCCAGGTGCCATTGCATTGACCAACCATGATGATACCATGGAATTTTCGGACTGCCATGCTTGGTGAGCCTTCTCGTCAGTCACCGGAGGAGCAATGGCAGTACCGGTGAGATGCCCAAGTCGACCTCTGCCATCTACTGCAAGACGTATTGACCGTGCCCACTATCTATAGTTATCACCGTCGCTGGAGAGTTTTTCAGGGACGATTAGGATTGCTGAACCTTCAAGTCCAGCGGCTGCAAGGCGTTGTACGCCGTTTTCGAGGGAGCCTCCTGTCACCGAAGGTGGACGTGTCTCCGACCGAGGGCTCGACCCCAACTCAGACTCGGATGAAGCTGTCATTAAGATTGATTCCTATGAATGCTATGATACCATATAGGATTATAATGGCTATTGGAGTAATCTGAATTCACCCGATAAAATTATTGATAGATAGGTGTAGTATATATGCATATTTGGCCAGTGCTTTTTAGAGGCCACTGATCTAGGGAGGTTACAACTGAAACAATTGAAATAAAATCTAATCTAATCTATTTACACTTAGATCCAAATAATCCTCCTAGTTTGTTATCTATAAAATCCTCTCTAACTAACCCTAATAAGTTAATTCTAATAGATTCAGAATAATACATTTATTTAAATATTTTCTACATATAAGGATAGCTCTTATTCTCCAATACACTTCATTTTCAAGATTTATAATTTATTTTTTAAATTATTTTATTAATTGCATTTATTAAGAAAAATTTTATTAAAAGGTAGTTTTCAATACAAATAATTAAATGGATATGTTAGGAAATTAATACACATCTCTTACTAATAACTAATTTAACTTCTTTCTTTATATTTAAAATTAATTAGGGTTAATATAATGTTTAGTCTTTATAATTTGATCTCATTTTAGTTTTGATCTATATAATTTCAAACCATATATTTTAGTCTCTTAAGTTTTATTCCATTTACAACATTAGTCTCCCTAATTTAATGAGGACCTAAACCTGAAGTTAATAGTATTAAGTAGGTCGATGTGTTGTTAACGCTATTTATTTTGCTGACATGGCATACTGACTGGATGTGTATTTTAATTAAAAAAGGACTTCTTCTTAGTGGAATCAGGTGCAATTCTCACTACGCATCATAACATCTTCTTCAGTAAAGAGGGACGAGATCCTAGCCACAAGTTCCACACATCTTGCCAGTGGAACACTAATTTGTCTTCCCCTGTTTCCAGCATAACAAAGCAGAGCCAAGAGAATAAACTAAAACTCACTGAATAAATGTTCTATTTTTGTGAAAATTGAAAGGAAAAGTATGGTTATAGTTACAAGAGAAGTGAGAGTAATGGGGAAGCAACAGTAAAACTCTTTGTTAAGCAAGGAGCAAACGTTATGATAGCCGATGCACTTAGATCTTTGCTTTCAGAGACATTATCTCCTTCATCCATGTTCTTCCACTATAGCATCAGCTCCAAAGACAGCGTGGAAAAGTTAGTGAAATCCACAATCTCTCAATACGACCAGCTCAATATAATCTTCATCAATGTTGAGATCTTGGGAAATCAATCAAAGAACAAGAGCATTGCCGCGTCAACTTTAACACCAACAAGTTCTACCAAGTCATGCGAGTGAAAATCAAGGGCATGGCTCTAGGAATGAAGCACACAATAAGAGTGATTAGTCCCAGTGATCTAGGTGCATCATATCCATCCGGAGGAGGGTAGCCAGAGTGATGGGAAGACTGGGTTACACAACTTCAAAGCACGCCATAGTTGGGCTAACCAAGAACACCACTTATGAGTTTAGGAAATATGGGATTAGGGTTAATTTTATATGGCCATTCGGAGTAGTGACTTCGGGATGGTGAGTGCGTGGAGAAGAAGAAGAAGAAGAAGAAGAAATCATGAACTCTGGGTTGCCAATAAAAGATGAAGTGGAGAAGAGAGGATTGGTGAACTTGAAAGGGACGACATTAAAGGTTAAGGATATTGCAGAAGCTATACTTTTTCTTGCGAGTATGTTTGTTTAATTAACAGCGTGCTTTCATTTTGTCATGACCTATTTTTTTAAGTAAAATCACGTATCCAATCAGCCTGAACAGTAAGCTTGTCGTGTCAGTAAAATTATCTGCTATATTTTACATTGTTTAGGTTCTTATTAAAATTGAAGGAGTAATATTGTACCGGAATAAACTTGAGGGACCAAAATCTATTATTTGAAATTATGGGATCAAAATCAAAATAAGATCAAACTATAAAGACCAAACATTAAATAATGTCGACCTTTTATCATTAAAATCACAATCAATTTAGCTATACTTTGATGTAAATGCATTTATCATATTTGATTGGTCAAAGTTGTGATTGTGATGTACAGTTATATTTTAACATATGAGATTATATTGTCACGTTATATTTATTCATTTAATTTATAAATTAAAGAACTAACAAAATGTTTAGGAGTTTATGTTTTAAAATATTGTTTTACCCAATATGTGTCTAGCTTAAGCAACCCAAAATTTTATTATTTTGGGTAATTATCCAATTATTTTACATCAAAGTAAAATATTTTAATCACCCTTCTTTTTTTTTGAATTCATAAGGCAAGTCTAACGCTTGAGATTGTTACGCATGAGGATCCTCTGAGGAGGCCAACAAACTATTGATCATATCTTGCTCTAGCCTATACTAGCATTCTTGAAGAGGTTCTTGTAACATAATCATGTTTGCAAGAACATTATGTGCCTCCTTGGCTAATAAGTCTGCTTACTGCAACAGATTACGTGGAGCATATCTAATTTTAACTTCCTAATCAAAGTAAATCATACTTCTAATCTCAGAAATCTCTTCTCGCAGTGGATGATTTACACCACAATCTGACATAACCAGTTGGTAAGTTTCCATGGAATCTGTGTAGGCTAAGATTCTATGAAAACCATATTTTTTGTACATGACAAGTCCTGTTAACAAAGCAAAAATCTTTGCTAAAGTTGAAGGTAGGAAACCCAGCTTCTGATAAAACCCATCACCCATTCTCCATTAGATTTTTAGATCAAGCCACCACAAGAAGCATGATGATGGTTATTGACAGAACCATCAACATCCCTTTTGGTGGAGCTTTCAATCTTGTATCAATGTTCTAGTCAAAACTATAGATATGGTGATGAAACCATCCCTGGTCTGTTGTTTCTATCTGCTGGTACAAGATAGTGTGTACAATCTCCCTCAATTAGGCTCTGACCCCTTCCATGACACCCCTGCATTTGTTCTTCCACATATTCCAACATATGAGACAGAACACTTGAGTCCAATTCCACTTGATCTTTTGAATCATATTCTCCTTTAGCTACCCCTACAAATCAAATCTAAAAAAAGACAATCGATAGTTAGTTTTAACAAAATTCAACCACACATCTCTTGCCATCTCACAATCACAAAGTATGTGTATAATGATTTCCTCTCTTTGACACTCAAATGGGCATTCCACACAAGGTATATTTCCTCCTTTGGCTCTGAGTAAATTCGTGGGTAATCTTTCATGGAAAACTTTCCATAAGAAGAATTTGATTTTCTTTAGAATGGCAAACCTCCATATTTTCTTCCATTGGCCTGCAGAAGTGTTACTTCTAGAATTTAATATCATCTAATAAGCTGCCTTAATGCTGAACCTTCTATTCAAAGTACTATGCCAATAGAAGCGATCTTGTTCAACTCCCTCCGGAACCTTCATTTTTACCACCATGTTAATCACCTATTATGGCAGAAATTGTTCCTATGCTTGGATATTCCACATTCCATTTTGTAACACAAACGACCCCACTTTTGCGCTAAGGTCAATGAGATGATAATTCCTATCCATAAAATGCATGAGGGGCTCATTCAAAGGCGTTTACAAATTCCACCAAAAATTAGTATTACTTCCATCTCTGACAATTCCTACAATTCCTTGATAGAATTTTTCCTAAACTGCTACAATGCTCTTCTAAACTACTGATGCATTCTTTTTCCTACATATCATAAGATACAATCCATCTCCACGTCCTTATTTCCTTCGAAAGCATTAAATCCAAAAGTTTCTGGTGTGGCCAACAATCTCCAACATAGCTTCATAATGAAAGCTACATTCTGACATCTTTGGTCTTTAATACCTAATCCTCTATTACTTTTATCTTGCTTCACTTGTTCTTATGAGATGAGATGCAATTTTTTCCTTTCTTGCAATTGATTCTATAGAAATTAGGAACTGCACAGTTCTAGGTCTCTCAACAATCCTTTTGGCAATAACATGGTTTGTATCTGATAACTTGGTAAAGCTGACAAAATAGATTTGATAAGAACTGCTCTCCCTACTATAGTTAGAAATTTACCCTTCTATATAGCCATTATACTCTTAGCTTTTTAAACTAGGGGAAAATAGGTCATCTTCGTTACCTGTTTATAGAAAAGAGATACCTTAGGATACTTGCCCAAATCTGCTGCAATCCCATTATTCATTTATTGATTGAGTTCCACATCCCTGTTAAAATGTATGTTCCTCAAGAAGAAAGCTTTAGATTTAAAAAGAATAATTCTATGACCCGATATGTCATAAAATTCTTACACGACCCTTTTCATGACCTCCACATGTTCTGAGGATGCCTCCCCAAACAATAACAAATCATTAGCAAATAAAAGCTGGGTAATGAGAGGTCCTTTAGCGCTCACTTTCTGTACTTTCCTCTTCTTCCTATTAACCTTCCTAATGATCATATGTCCCAATCTTTCCATACACAAAATAAATAGATAAGGATTGAGAGGATCACCTTGTCATACTCCACGTGTTAGATGAAAGGTGTGTGACTCCACCTCATTCCATAGAACTGACATAGAGACGGACAAGGTACAAGCCATAACAAGGTTCATAAGAGAATTTTGTAAACCAATGACTTGTAAAGCATCTTGCAAAAAACCCAAATCCAACCAATCATATGTTTTCTTCATGTCTACTTTAATAGCCACATAACCCTTTCCCTCATATTTGCTTCTCATAGTATGGATAGTCTCTTGTGTAATAATAACATTATCACACCATTGTCTTCACGCAATGAAGCTACATTGTTGCGATTTAATCAAGTATTGCATTGCCTGTTTCAGCCTATTAGCAATAACTTTGTTGATGATCTTAAATATAACATTACACAAAGATATAGGCCGAAAGTCTTTCAAAGTCACAGGATGATCCACTTTAGGAATGAGTATGATCTAGGTATGGTTAATATCCTTAATTTTCTCCGGATTATGCCAAGCTTCATACACTAACTCACAAACTTTATTACCAAGAAGATCATATTGGGCTTGAAAAAAGTGAGCCAGAAAGCCATCTGGACCTGGTGCTTTAAACACACACATTTGAAAAGCAGCATTTTTTATCTCAATATCTGTCACTTCTTTATGAATATTTTCCATATCTACTTCAATAAGATTAGGAAAAGCCATCGTATTCTTATCATCAGCTTGCACCACTGAAGTATCCTTAATATAAAGTTGTTGGAATTGGAAGAATTCCCTGGCCATTCTCCGTAAAGTAGCTTATCAGTAACCCAATGACTGATGTCATCTTGAATAGCTTCTATCCTTTGTTTCCTTCTCTTAATCACTGTAGAAGCATGAAAGAATCTAGAGTTACGATCACCCCAAGTAAGCCACTTACACCTAGATTTTTGGAACCAAATTAATTCATCTTTGGTTGTCAGCTTATTATATTCCTACCAAAGTTTCTTTTCTAACTTAAAAAGACTTGTAGCAATCTTATTATGTCGAACACGATCAATACCCTCAAGTTTCCTTATAACTTCCTACTCCTTCGTATGAATGCCCCCCCACAGAATTCTTATTCCATGTGGTTGCTTCCTGTTTGAGCTTTGCCGACCACCAATCCAGTCTTCACATCCCCAAGATTTTTGAACCACATCCTGAAAGCCTTTCTCTAAATTCCAAGCAGCTTGATACTTAAATGCTTGATTCCTAGAAGGTCTATTCACCCTTTGACATTCCTCAGTAACCAAGATAATTCGATGATCAAATATATATTTCAATTTATGGTATACTTTACTTTGAGGGTGTTTCATGAACCAGCTTAGATTCACAAATGCCAAGTCTAGCCATTTCCTTCACACCTTTTTTTTCCCAAGTAAAATTTTCCCCAACCACTGAAAACTCCAAAAGCCTTGAGTCTCTAACACAATCAGAGAATTTTTCCATTTCTTGCAACAATGGGGGTAAATCTCTTAGCTTATCAGATGGTTTCATGAAAGTATTAAATTCCCCTAGTGTCAACCAAGATGAATTAGTACTTTTTTCCCAAGTATATGTCTTGGATTGATTGATTAAGCTCACCATAAAAAAAAAAGTAACACAACTAACGTCCTGAGTCATAAGATCAATAACCTTACAATTGATTAGTTGAGTAATTGAGAAAATGTACTCCACTGGAGCAATATTTTCATTCCACAAAATCCAACTACCCCCAGCAAAACCAAAAGCCTCTAGTCTTAGTAAGTGTTTGGGAATTTTCCAAACCTAGGTTTGCACAACCCGAGACAAAACTCCTCTCACATACTGACCTCGTAAATCGTAAAAGCTAATCCAAATAAATACTTATACATTTGTAAAGCCCAATTTTCAAACTACCTACTTTGCTGTAGAACCACTAATTCGAGTTTCTAATAAACATAATACATCAATCCAAAAAAACGGTGTAAGGAAAAGAACAGTTCCTAGCACCACGACAATTCCAAGACACAAAAATTATTGTTAAAAAATTTCAAAATAATAAAAAGGAACCACTTACTCTACGAGAAGATCATCCTCCTCCCATATTGCTAGCTCTATAGGCTCAATTCTACTGAGATCATCATGATTCACCCTCACAAAGCTCCAATGAAGCTTCCCCACTTACTCCAATTTCACCAAAACGCATTAAATGTTGTGGTAGATTATTTGCCTCAGGAAGTTTGCTTTTAATATACATTCCTCTATTATAGCTCACGCTTCCTTGTCCTTCAACTAAAATGAGCCCACTTGAATTATCAATTAGAGAACTATTACTAAAACCCACCATAGAAGAGCCCAATTGCTTCACATTACCTCTAACTATAATATGAGTCCTTTATTAGCATCATTAATAGGCCCATGATCTGCTTGTACTTCTTTCTTTAAATATTCTACACCACTTTTTGGGCTTTAACCAAACCTGGCCCATTAGGGTACACATTCTCCTTCACCATTATTTTATTCACCATACACATCACCTCCTTCTTGCCTTTTCCTTTACTCATTGACCCATCAGCGCTTCCTTGCAAATTTTCTTTGCTTCATCCGTGGTAAGTTACAAGACACTTTCCTGTCCCTTTTGAAAATATTTCTTCCCTCTTCTCGTCACAAGTACAAACTTCTGACATCACCAAATTTTCTTCCTCTTCCAAATCTGCAAGTACACCATATCTTGTATGAGGAGCTCCCCCCTCTCCTTCCTGACAACTTTCACCCATTTTCTTAGTCCTTGCTTTTATTCTTCAGATACTCCCTCCTCGAGAATCGAGTCTTCTGGTTATTTCCCACTATCATCCAAAGGCCAAATATCTCTTAAACATTAGGCACTTTTTTCACCTGTGTTTCTGTCATCAACTTTGGTCTTTGCTCTAGTGTTGGCTCTCTCCCATTCTCGCTCCCCTATGCGTTTGAAGCATACGAGTATGGGCAACTCTCCTAACAGTGGTTGTAGCATCCATATTTGAAACATATCACATTCAAACCCTCATGCACCATATTATATGCTGCATTTACCACAATCACCCTTGCTACTAATTTTTTTTTGCAAATCAAGCTCAACACAAATTCTTGCATACCTCCCCCTTTCCACTCTTGAGGAATCAGAGTTGTAATCTGCTAATGTGTTCATATCCACTCTCAATGTCCTCCCTATCCTATTCCCTAACGTAATAATGAATGTTTTATTATAACACTACATTGGAATGTGGTGAATCCTTACCATGAGACAAATCGACTCAGTTGATTACAGAAGGGGTCAAAATCTGCAGACCATTATTGAACCAAGATGCAGTGTTGCTACACCACCCACGACCCCTCATACAACACACGCTTGTACATTTTAGACCATCCTTGCTTAGTTTTAAACTTAACCACAAAATAATTATTTGGAAGATCAATGAGATCAAAATCCATGAACCCTCATATACGACACAAGTAATCCTTCAATGTATACACATTGCATCTCTTTCCCAATACTATAATAATGAGCATTGTGTTCTAGGGCTTGCACCAACCAACATACTCGTCTCGCTCAAAGGGAACGACTGCATAATGCTGCATCAATTCCTTTATCTCCTCAAAAATTTTCGATAATTCCCACTCCCTATTGAATACGTCATACAATAACTCATCTTCCTCCATTTAGGTTCCACTATTAGCCACGCCATTAAATCTAAGCAGGTAGTCCTTGTAATAGATACTCCCTCTGGTCCTATTTATAAGCAACTTTCTCTCTCATAGGGTTGGTCCCTTTTTTAAGAAACTTTCACTTTTTGTCTGAAAATGTAAGCATTTTTTTCTATTTTACCCTTATTAAATACTCATATCTTATACTCATTATCTCTCATACTTTTTATATATTCTCTCTCCTATACTCTTTTCATAAATAGGAGCATATATAGAAAAAAATATGGTATTTTTGACACACTTATTGTTTTTAACTACCAGTTCGTTTTGCGCAATCAAGGGGAAAATTACTTATAAATAAGACCAGAGGGAATGTGTTTAACTTTTGGAGTATTATAGTTCTTCCTCCCACTAACATCTTACTCCATATTACTTTGCTCTTCCATCTATTCAATACTAGCAACTTTCTCATTCATCTCTATATCCTGAATCAGAGCAGCTAGTATCGCATCCTTCTTCTTCTTGCTACTGCAGACCAAGGCGTCTGATGGGCAGTCAGGCAGAATTTTCATATGACCTAGTTCGTCCCTTCCAAGGAAAACTCAAATAGCACAAATCCCAAGAGAGAGAAAATCACTCAAAGCCTGGTATTATCCTGATTGAGTACTTTCAATGATTCTAATCACCATTTTGTTTTGCATTAATTACACAGACTCCCTTTTATTTTAAAGATATACACTTTAATCCAAACCATTAACTCCGGTAAGGATATTGTGAAAAGATTCTAAAAATGTATTTTTTTAATTAAAATTGATATTAAAAAAATGTATTTACTAATTTACCCTTAATACTAAAACCCAAATTTTAATTAACAGCTTGCAAATATCACAAACTTTTAAAAATTTGAGTGAGTGTTTTAAATTTTTGTAGAAAAAATATAAAATTATAAATTTAAATGACTTATACAATCTCTCAAATAAATGTAGTTTATAATATTTGATAGAAAAAATGTGTTATATATATAATCATTTTAAAAACTAAAAATAAATAAATTTTAATAAATATGTTGAAAAATTAAAATTATAAATTTCATAATCTCAAAATTAATAAATTTTTAACATACTGAAAATTAAAAAAAAAATCTATTAGAATAAAAATTTGGTGGTATAATTTTTTCCCCATATATGTGTGTGTGTTTTTTAAAATAATTCTAATGTTGAAGATGGGAATTTTGGTAAAACAAAAGTCAAAAATTCAAAATTAATGGTCAACTATATGGGTTTTGGATGGATGGATGGAAATATAATCTTAAAATATAAAGGAAGTTTGTGTAACATTCATTTTAATTTTAAGAGATGTTTATATAGGTTTTCAAAATAGAGAGAGAATCTGTGTAGTTAAAATAAAATAGAGGAATGGTTAAAGTATTTTACTCTTAACATAATAATTTTTATCTTAACCAGAATATGTTTTTTATACACAATATATATATATATATATATCCTTTTTTTAAAAAAAAAAAAAGTTCTTATCTAAACGCGGCTTATGGGATAAGTTTTGGGGCTTAGATTAGATTATAAAAAGGCCTTTAAACCGGAGGTCAGATCCGGAACTAATCGTCGCCAGTTGAGTACAGCGAGCGCGCTTTTCTTTTCGAGAACGATCTATAGTCGTCGGGATCTTGTCGCGGTTCTTGTGGTTGAGCCTTCAACCCTTCAGGTAATTCATATCTCTAACCTTACGATCTTTTTAATTTTTTGGCATCCAGTTTCCCCCAATTATGGGACTCTGAACGTATTTTGCTCTTTTATTTTGTCGTGGATCACATTTCGATTATGCAACTATCTAGAAATTGAGATTAGGTCTTTGATTCCTTAGGAACTGTCTTCTGATTCGTTTAATGTGTCCAAAACCGTATTCCCCAATACAATAACAAGCAAAACATCAGAATTAGAAATATTTTTTAGTATGTTTAGTATTAGATGTTATGAGATATTAGTTTTAATACTATGAGAGATGAAGATTAATATTATGAGATATTGATAGGGACCAAGGTAGTATGGGCTGTCAAAGTCATCAAGTAGTATAAGCTGCTTGATGGGCTGGCTTTTAGGATGTGGTTCTTCAAAGTGCTTAGGTGCCTATCATTTGGTATCAGAGCTAATGACTGGCAATCCAGAGGGCTACCTATGGAAGGTTTTGACCTGAGGGGCTGACCAGCAAGTGGTTGAGTGAAGCGCCGAGTGAAGTGCCGTAGAGTGGAGTTGCCGAGAAGTTGGCTTTCCGGGGAGAGTGTATTGATAGGGACCAAGGTAGTATGGGCTGTCAAAATCCCACTTCAAATAGTATGGGCTGTTTGATGAGATATTTAAGTGCCTTGGCTCTCCCACCTCAACAGCTAGCTTTTGGGGTGTGGTTCTCCAAAGTGTTTAGGTGCCTATCAGAGATAAAGATTAATATTATTAGATATTATGAATCCATTTGGATGAGATACCTAGGGATTTGAATACGATAATTTTAGATTAGCCCCGACTTATAAATAAGGGTAATCACTAATCAGTTCTCATCCCTGAATTCTTGAACTATTAGTAATTCCAGTTTCTCTTCTATTACTTTCTATCCTTCCCTCTTTTTCCTTTATATCCTTTCTTTTAATAAATTTTTTAGCTCTATCAGGCTCCTTGGCGATACAGCTTCACAGCAGATCCATATAAAGCCATGTCTGGAAACACAAGTTGCAGTGTTTACATAGGTGAGGCCCCTATTTCTTTTCCTTTTGCCCTCACACCATTGAATAATACCATATACAGCCATGTCTGAAAACACCTGTGTGTTTTTTCTTTTCCTATCTTTAGTCTTGGATGGAATAACTTTTAAAAATCCTTTTTCTCTTTTGATATTAGAAGAGACTTTGCATGAAAGATTATTTTTATTCGTGTATGGTTTGAATTTGGATCTAATTAACACTCCAAGCTTAAGGTTTAGCTTTGTCAAGAAAACTTTGAAATTTGGAATGTAACTTTAGTTCTTTATTTACCTATAAAGTTTCTATTTTTTTTAATTATGTTGTAATTCATGGATGTAAAGTAGCATGTAATTTGAGAGATATTATAGTGTATCTGAAACATGGTGTTTCAAGAGCCTTCTGAGACTTTATTATTTTGCCAATACAATTGTTAACAGCTTCCAGATTATCTGAAAGTATAGCCAACTCATACATCTGCAGAGCTGATTTGGTTCTTTCTTTTCAACTCAGGCAATCTGGATGAGAGGGTCACGGAGAGGATCTTATATGATATATTAATTCAAGCAGGAAGAGTGGTGGAACTGTATATTCCTAGAGATAAGGAATCTGAGAAACCGAAAGGATTCGCTTTTGCAGAATATGAAAGTGAGGAGATTGCAGATTATGCTATCAAGCTTTTCTCCGGCCTTGTGACACTCTACAAGAGAACACTGAAGTTTGCGGTCTGTTCTTTACCTCCAGTTGATACTTGGATTTTGTTAACTTATTTGCATTTTTCGAATTTGTCGTAGTTGATGGGAACCTCAGAAAAACCTTATTGTCATATGAAATTATAGTATTAGCTATAGCTGAATGTATAACACAGTCCCATAGGCTTGTGTGCTGAACTGTGTTATGTATAACCGATTTTTCGCAACTCCTGAAATGTTTTGTCTACTAATTTACAGAAATCTGGCCAAGACAAAGCTACTCCAAATGGTTCTGCAGTCACTACACCGTCGTCAAATTCTTCTAACCGATCAAGGCCCCACCCTGTGCCAATAAATACTACAGAAATTTCTCCACACTCTGCTAGGTTAACAACACCTAGCCGAATTTCAGATTACCCTGTAAATTACTCCCAAGGTAATATATTTGCTTTACTTTCCCAACTTATGTTTTTTCTTGGTAGACATTTTTGTTTTCACAGAGAAGTTTTATTACCAGAACATAATTCAAGATTACTAAACTACTGTTTTCCCCCTTAAATTCCTTCAACTTTTATTTCCAGTTACCCGCCGAGTAGTTGACCAATCTAGTGAGTATGGATCTCTCTACAATAACAACGATTATGAATACAGCCGGAGAGTTTTTGAGCCAACATTGGATAGCATTAGCCGGTATAGGTCACGCCGTTATGATACAAATAACCCAATCTCTTTCCCACATTACTAATATTCCCGGAAAGATCTGTGGGGAGTTAAAGTTCGCTCTCCCCCAAATGAAATTAGTATGAGTAGTACTTGACTACTTGTACATCTTTGTACTATCTATGTAAATGGGAAATATTCAGTTATTAGAAGATCCTGCTTGATATTAGTAAAAGCCATTAATGTAGGTGCCCCTGATATATATTTATTGTGTACTACCTCATTCAGGAAGGCTAGTTATTTACTCATCAATTTAATTATTTTGGTTTTCTTCCTCATTAGGGAAGAACACTCCTTAAGTATGTTAAACTCTGGGATGTAGTTCGAATTTCTCATTGTTAGTGTTAAGTTATGCTTTTGTATTTGGATAATTCTGTATTGTGAGAGCTATAGAAAATGTTTCTCTAGTTTAACTCACAGGTTTAATTTTAATTATATGTGCTATTCTTTTCTTATCACGTTTAACTGAGGTTTATTTGCCCGTTTTATTTTTATATTAATTTTTTACAAATCATTCCACCATGTATTGAGGAAAATTTGGTAAATTGCTATTATATCTTTTTCTTTCCTATCATATTTTTATTCTTCCAAGCATAGTGATTCCCCATTTGATTGTATTTAAATAATATTTTATTCCCACCCCCATACTTTTGTCCATTCCATTTTTTAACTCCGCCTATGTTTTATAGCCGGTCCCAAGCCCGGGTAAAGGAGGAGGGTTGTGTTAGGCCCTCGACAGCCAACTTAAAACTTTGTCAAATCTTTTTTGAATTTGGATTAACAAAGAAATTGTGCTAATGAGGTTATAGAGCGGAATCTTTTGATTAATAATCTATCTAAAGATCTGATTTTTGACAGAGCACAATGGCATTGTGTAATCCATGTAGTTAACCCCACCTAATGGGATAAGGCTTTGTTGGTGTTGTTTCCACCTATATATATTTCATCATTAGAAAAACACATGGTATTTCAACAAAACACACATTGTTGATACTTGGAAAGACAGGCAGGTTGTATTTTTCCTAGTCAGCAAAACCACCCACTAACATAATCTCCCAAGTATGGAATAGAGTCATAAAGGCTGCCAGTATATTTATGGCAACAACTAGAAAGTGATGTTGAGGAGACTTAACAAACCTATTGGCCCCTTTTATTTTAGCTGGCTAACTCAATTAAATTATAAAACTGACGCCTACAATAATTAATAACATTCATTCAGACTAATTCAAATTTTAGTGTTCCTTCGTTTTATCCTCTAATAGGTTAGTGTGTTGTTATGCTGACTAGGGAGAATCCTATCATAGATTATGTTTTTGGTCTCTCCCAAAGTATATGACATCATGAAGAAATGACATTTGGGGAAAAGATGCTTTGGGCTGACATGAATAACATTTGTTGTATCATATTGGCAAAACTTTTATAACTGTCCTGATCTTGAAAAGCAGACGTGGGGCAAAAATAATTGCGATCATCCAAGGACTATAAATATGTTGGAATAGAGGATAGAGGAATGTTCAAGTGTTATCTGATTGTATTGAGGCTGTAAATGTATTGACTAGGGGTTGTGATAACACTCACCCCTTTAAAGACATTATGGATGACGCCAGAATATGGTTGTCAAGGTATGGTTGTCAAGGAACTGGCAAATTTTGATTAATCATATTCCTAAGGAACATAGCACCTTAGCTTACCATTTAAATAAGATAGCTCACAGTATCATAGGTAATTTCCAGGGTTATCTAACCCGGATCGGACTGATCGAACCAGACCGGAAACCGGCGACCCAGCCTGTAAACCGGTCCGGTGACCTGGTTCGGGGGTTTTTTTAAAAAAAAAATTCCTTTAGAATTTCATACTATAAGCCTAAAATATTTCATTTTCCATTGGTTTGATCCTGGTTTAGCTCCGGTTTGACCCACTGACACTGACCGGTCTGGGTTTAATTACCTTGGTAATTTCTCATTTCATGTACCACCACTTTCTTATCAGGAGGTGGTAGTTGATGAAGGATAGTAGGTTGTAGCACTTGAGGGTTTTTTTTTTTTTTTTTTTTGCTTGAGTTATTAATGAATTCCAGTTTTTTTTTGTTAAAAAAAAAAGGAAAAAAAAGGCAGACGTGGCTTTTACATGAGTGCATTACTTACCTGGAAATATACTTTTCAGGAGTGGCTGATGAAACCTCATAGTACTGTCCATGTCTTCAGGAAATCTGCCAAGGCATCTCTAATGTTCGGCCAACCTGTTTTGGTTTGGTTTTGAATTAGACCGGCTTTAAAATTACCCACCAAATTAAAGGGCAAAATAAATTTATTTATTCACTATATTGAAGGACAAAACTATGTTTGATGAAGGATTCACAAATAATCACAACTGTCCAGAAGTTAAGATTTTTCGAAGCTACCAGAAATTATAGAAATTTTAATAGAAATGTGCTTACATTCAATTTTTTTGCCAAGTAATTACATTCATAGTATGTTTTCAAAAAAATGATGTTAAAATGAAAATATTATTTTTATGAATTATGAAGTATGATACAATTTCTAGCCAATATATTTGTTGAAGAGATTATTAAATACATAAGTTAAAAAGTTTAAATCTCAAATATAATAAAAATTTAAAACTGTGAGCGTTAAAATTAAACGATTTTTAAGTACATAAGTTAAAAAATTTAAATCTCAAATTTGATATAAAGTTTAAAAATATGAGCGTTAAATATTTTGTGGTGATTTAAATAATCTTCAAAATATCATTTATATAAAAGAACGATATTTTGGTTTAAAATATGTGATTAAACGGTTAATTAATAAATTTTTTTCGTGAGAGTATCAAATTTCATCGACCTAAAATGAAAATCTTCATTTTTAGTATCAATTTCACACGCAAACTATCAAATGTTTTTACCCTCCATGTATCTGTTTATTGACAAAAACAGCGTGGCGGTTTATACAAAAAAATCTTAATTTTTCAGTATACAAAAATTTGAATTTTTTCATAATAAATTATCATTTTGAATTTTTTTTTTCTTGCAAACATAATTCAAATCAAATATGCTCTTTTTATGATTTTAGTTCTGTCATTAATTTTGTTGAGACGGATTATTTCTAGCCGGTTTATTAATTGTCAAAAGTTAAATTTTACTCCATCCGATAACGTTCATGTGTATATACACACGAAAATTACTTGTAGAGTTTATTTACCCTTATTTGGATGGACAAAAGTTAGGGAGAAAAAATTCTATGAAGGAAAACTCTCAAATATGGTAATTCTTTTATTATTTTAGAAATTATTCTTGTATTTTCTCTTTCTATTTTTTTCTTACTGTTCTCTCCATCTAAATATAGAATTAGGCCCAATCTGATAAATTCTTTTTTACTTAACAAGGTGATTTTAGTTAGGCTAGACATGACAAAAGTATGCGCTGGGAAAAAAAGTATCTCCATTAGGAGAGGGGGTGTATCGACTAGTTCTTTTCTCCACTTATTGTCATAATCGTCATATCATATTTTAATAGGTGAGATTTAATGTTATGTAACAATATCATGTAGATTTTTATTACGTAATATTAAATCTCACTCATTAAAACATGATCCAGTGGTTAAGATATTAAGAGGAGAGAGAAGTTAGTGGAGATACTCCTTTCTCCTCTCAACTTCCTCTCTATTTAATTTCTTCACTATTAGATTGATTTTTAATGATTGAAATTTATTCTGTAAAAATATTATTATCATAATATAAAATCTCAACTATTAAATGATAATCCGATGGTAGAGAAATTAAATAGAAAGGAAATGAAAATAAAAGATTAGTGGAGACACTTCTTTCTCGTGTGCGAGCCTTGTTGAGAGGATTTAAGCTAAACACACGCGGCATGTGTTGGAAAAAGTTTATTTCAATAAACTACTTAGAAGTTAGAATAGCTCACCAAATAAAAGCTATAAACTTTTATTGAATAAAACATTCATTATTAACTTAATATTCTTTCAACAACTAGGTGTTGAACTTAAATAAATAGCACAAATTAGTAAAAAATTTCCCATTCAAAAATTTTATTGGTTAGAATGACCTCATTAAGAGTACCAATACTTTACCAGTACAAAGTTTGTATCGTGCCAACACTTTCTATATAAAAGTATATCAAATTCTACTTATTAAAATTTTCAAACATAGATTTTTCACCAATTTTTTCAAAATAAAATCACTTTTTTTTTTAAAGCAAACTAGCTTTTAATATGTTGCACCATTAGTTCTATGTCTATCCTCATTCCTAATATTTGGTGCTACATCTTCAGATTGAGTTTCTCTTATTTTTCCCTTTGTCATTTTCTTTTCTTAATCTCATATCAACCGTTAGATTAAAAAAATAAATGATTTAAATTCAATATTTTATAAAATTATTACTATAAAACTAAATAAACAAATTTAAACTCTTAAAATCCAATCTATACAGTTTATACGTGCAACAGAGAATAAATAAATCAATGTTAATGTATAAAATATTATGATAATACTTTTATCAAATATAAAATCTAAACTATTCATTTCTTGATCTAAAAGTAAAGATGAGATTATGAGATGAAAATGAAAAATAGAAAAGGGAACAGGAGCAGATCCTCTTCATCTTCATTGCAACTAGATACAAAAGTTTTGACCAGGGTTGTGATAGTGTGTTTGGTTCTATCATTGGATGTGTTTAACCAGTTGAAACATATTTTTAGGAAAATTGGAGATATTTGGATCAGTTTTTAGCCCATTTAGCTTAAGGGCCAAAAGCTGCTTAAAATCTTGAGCGGGATGGAGGTGCTATGCAATCGCATTTTGGCTTATAATTGTTAATATTGTTAATATTTTTTATTAACCTTGATTTATCCTTAATTTTCTTCTCTCGTAAAAATGTTTTAA
Organism: Inga leiocalycina; assembly: GCA_963242795.1. Taxonomy (NCBI): domain Eukaryota; kingdom Viridiplantae; phylum Streptophyta; class Magnoliopsida; order Fabales; family Fabaceae; genus Inga; species Inga leiocalycina. Next base: position 78,741,328 of record OY725322.1, read on the forward strand.
AAGCCGGACCGGAAGTCGAGCCGGAAAGGTCAACGGGTCATGGTTCAACCGGTTGGAACGGTCGAGCCGTTCAGTCGAACCGGTGACGTAATAATTAAATTTAAAAATAATATATATTATATATTACAATTAATCTTCAGTTCAATTTCATATGAAGTTAATAAAGTAACAAAATATCATTTAAGGAAGACCATTAAATCAATCATCAACCTAACAAAATGTATTAACAATAATAATTTCATGACTTGCCAAATATTGATGGTTCTTGATTGATCCAAGCATGAGTTTTTTGAAATATATTAGACCATATCACTTAGCTTGAGGATAAACATTATTGCCTTTTTCTTCAAAAGCATTTTTATAAAATAGTTTATAACAAACCAAATTATTAAAATTAGTAACATATAATATACTTGGCAAAAAAAATAGTAACATATAATATTAATAAAATAAAATAACATGTCTAAAATTTATATGCCATTTTTTAAATTTTTTTTCATCATCAAATATAAAAAAAATTGCAGAAAAAAAATTTCTTGCTTTTTTATTGGACCGGACGGTTTTTGAAAAACCGGTCCGGTTTGCGGCTCAATAACGGTTGACGGCTCAAAACCGGCTAAACGACGGTCCAAAACGGCTCAATGCATAAATCCGGCCCGCTTCAATGACCGGCCGACGGTCCAACCGGTCCGACCGCCCGGTCCGGTCCGGTCCGGTTCTCTAAACAGTGCTTGTAAGAGTCTTTATCTCTTTTCTCATATGCCAAGTTGAACAGGACACGTAATTCAATTAATTATATAATATTTTTTTCCACAAAATTTGACATTGGTATGATTTCTAATTTATATGCATTTTTATCCATTAAATATATTTGATTAAGTATTTTTTTTTGTAGTTTTAATTTTCCCCCAAAAATTATCACAATATTTACATTATATATATATATATATATAATTTAATAATATTCATGTAGTTTTCACTTTTCAGTTATTTTCTTTCTAAACTTGATTTTTAAAATAATCATCCAAATAAATTTCATTTTAAAAAAGTCACTTCTTCTGTTTTCAATCCAAACATAAATCATATTATACCATCTAATTTTTAGCCTAAATTAAAAAAAGTCACTTGTACCATCGTGAATTCAAAAACACTCATAATCATACCAAATGGGTTGATCCAATCAAGACTAGCCTATGGTCCAATCCAAACATCCATATGAATCTTAGAAAAAGTGAACTGGTAGAGAATTAGTGGAAATCCGATTAAAACTAGTTGACTTTATTTAAAAGCAAAAGAATAATCCAAAACTATATTACTACCTCCGATCTTAAATATAAAACTTAGTTGATTTTTTTTAAAAGATAATAAAAACACTAAATAAATTACTTTAAAATCTTTATATTAATGGTTTTTCTCTAAATTATTTTGTCTGACTAATAAACTGATATATAACCTAATTATACACGATAAATTAAGTAACTTATTTAGCTTCCTTAATTTCAAAAAAAAAAAAGCCAACCTAATCTTATATTTAGGGTTAAGGGAGTATTTTGTAGTTTTATTTGTGTTTTGGTTGGTTTCTCATTAATGTAATGTATATTTGATGATTTATGTATCTTCTTATTAATCATGAAAATTTGTTCTATATTATAAGGTCTTTGATAATAATTACGAGTTAAGGTGCATCCTAGGGAAAAAAAAAGAGTTAAGGTGCATCAAGCACCATAAAGTATTTCTCATGTATCTCAAGCACCATAAAGTATTTTATAGTATATCTAACATCTTTTAGTATTTATTTTAACGAATTCAACACCGTAAAATATATTTTCTGCCTTAGTGTTGTATGCGCAAAAAAATATCTTTAGGATGTTAAATGCACAAAAAAGGCATATTTAACACCGTAAAGTATATTTTCAAATATGCTAGACACATTTGAAAAAAAATACTTCAGGATCTCGATGCAGTAAAAAAAACACTTTAAGATGGTGGACGTATATAAAAAAAATACACTTCAGCATGCTAAATATATCCAAAATATTTTAGGATGTTCAGTGCCATATGCACTTAAGAAAATGAATTATCCACAGCGACTCTTGTGAAGTTTTATTTAAAAAGAAAAAGAAAAAGAAAAACCCAAACAGGGTCCCACTGCCACATGAACAGATATTAGTTGGTGCAGTGCTGTTGCAGGCCGAATCAAGCACATTCTCTAGGTATAATGCCTACGCCGCTCCAACCTCTCCTAATTAAGGATTTTGACCTGCCCCAGCAAAGAGCTAACTCTCTCCTAATTAGATTTGTTTTTCATATTGGTGGGCAAATATTTTCTTATTCTGTATTCAGCCTCTTAAATTATTTTCCTAATAACATTCAATATTCTAAAATAACTTTTCATGCATCAGAGATTTTAAAGCATTTTTTAATAGTTTTCAGTATGTTAAAGTAATTTTTGGTATAACTTTACAATTCAAATATTTTTTAGTGACAATGAACACTTTAAATTTATAATACTAATTACTGGAAAAATGTTATAGAATGTTAGATGCACCAAAATTTATTTTAAGATATTGACTGATATTGAAAAAATTCTTTAAAATGTTAAATGCAGCTTAACTTTTTTATTGCTCCTTCTATTCTTAATATAAGACATATTTACTTAATTTGATTAGATCAATGAAGTTCGTTAAGTTAGTTAATATAACATATATTTTTTATAACATTCTAAACATCTTCCTTAATTCCATCATTCCTCATCTTCCTTAATTATTGTTGAAAAAGAATCAATAGACGTAAACTAAGAAAAGATTGACAAATATATAAATTATATTTTATATTTAGGAGTAAGATCAATTCCTAAATATTGTCCTATACCACTCTAATCCTATTTATAAGTCCTTTTTTACCAAAAAAAATTGGTCCTATTTATAAGTCCATTTTCAAGGTAGTAAATGCAGTTTGTATTCTTTTACCCCTATTAATTACAATAAACAAAAGGAATTTATTCATGTTGACTTTTGGAACCAATTATAGATAAGGGCAAAATTGAAATTTTAGCCTATAATTAATAAGTTAACCAATTTTCTTTAACATGTGAGAATTAGTTAAAAAAAACTTATAAATAGAGTCAGAATAGTAATTAGGACAGGAGGAGTAGTCTACATATGCAAATGATCTATTATTGGCGGTAAAGAAAAAAGATGTGCAAAATGATGTTATTGGTCTATATGAGGCACACATTTAATTAGAGGGTCACGTAATTCTTTATTGAATGAAAACGTTCCATCCACCCCCACTTAATATTCCACCTTCTCTTTCCACGTTCTGAATAAATATTTAGGGTCTATTTGTCAAAGTGGTAAAAAGGTTCAAACGCATAATGGGCAGAAAAAAGTACAGTGAGGGTTAATATGAACGTTTAGGAAAGCGTTAAAATAATATGACTTTAGGTTTTATCGCGTAATATTGTTAAAGCTGTTTTAGCTTACTTTTCATAAAAAAGCTACATCCCTGCCTCGGAGAGAGAAGAGAAACCTGAAAAAAAGAGAGGGGTACAATTCTTTTTATTCCTTTTTGCTTTTAATAAATAAAATAAAATAATATCCAATAGTTATATTTAATTAATTTCTAAACAAAATTCATATTTGGCCATTTATTTGAGAAATACTCCCTCCGGTCCTAAATATAGGACAAAGTTTGTAGTGCAATTTGCACTATAAACTTTGTCCTATATTTAGGACCGGAGGTAGTAATAGAGAAAATACAAATGATATTAATTAGGGAAAAAATTGTGTATATAGTATTCAATAAAATTCATGCCCTTTTCTGTCGTTTCCCATCTTAACGGGTTTTTCAAACACCAATCCAAACACGTTTAATGTTAGGAAAAAAAATCATTTTTTCTACCGCCAATCCAAACACAAATCACATCTACATTTTGACTTTTTTCTTATCTGACTTTTTTTAAAGTCAGATAGCAAAAAAAGTTACTTTTCTACCATTAATCCAAATGAGCACTTAATTGTACACGTGTGAATATAAACAGATTCAGTTAGAGAGAAACGGATTTGGCCAATTGGCATAAAAGCCCTTTTGATCAGAAAAAATTGGCATAAAAGCCTTGTAAATACTTCTTCTAGTTTTATTTATAAGTAACTTTCTTTTTTATTGTACAAAATAAAATGGTAGTTAAAAGCAATAAGTGTGTCAAAAATGTCATATTTTTTCCATATATGCCCCTATTTATGAAAAGAGTATATAAGAAAGAATAGATAAAAAGTATGAGAGATAAAGAGTATAAGATATGAGAGAGAATGAATATTTAATAAGGGTAAAATAGGAAAAAAAATCTTACATTTTCATACAAAAAGTGAAAGTTGCTTATAAAAGGGACCAACCCTATGAGAGAGAAAGTTGCTTATAAACAGGACCGGAGGGAGTACTTCATTTTGACGGTGTGGAATATGAAATGTTTTCCCTCTCTCTATCTCTCTCTCTCTCTCTTTACTATTTTCTCTCTCTCTCTCTATCTCTGTGTGTATTCGGATTAGCTTTTTGATAATAGCTTTTACAGTTTACAAGATAAGTACATGTGAGAGGAATTTTTTTTTCAGACCTTGCCTAACACACACTCTCTCTCTTTACTGTGCCTCTTTACCAATTCGTATGAGAGCATTCTTTGATCCAATGGCCCCGGCGACTCGATCTTCGAAACGGATCGGTGATTTGGAGTAAAGATTGGGGAGGCATTTGGCCATGGTTATGATTGATCGTCAGCGAATGAAGCAAAACACGCCTGACATTAACAATATGAAACAATCCAATTTTAAATAATATCTAGAATATTTTGATGGTAAAGATTGTTGCTTTTTAACAGGAGTCAATTCTAAAATTTCAAATATAAGGACGTGAGGACTGGGGACTAAAGAAGATAGGGAAAATTGTGAAAAAATTCTTCATTGACAACTTATTTATCAAATGGGACATTCGCGTGCACATTATCTTCCACGTGTGCAAAATATCTTCTCTAGTGTGTGGATGATCTTCCCAGTGTGCAAAATTCTTCCTTGTATGTGTGCACAAATCTTCCTTCCATGTGTAGATATCTTCCCAGGTCCCATTTAGTAATTAAGTTGCCAATGAGATTTTTTTCACAACTCTCCCAAGAAGATACGAGTTGGATATGTGAGTAAATTTTGATTGTTGACTTATATATAGTACACGTAATTTTTAAATATAAGACCTAATTGATTTTTTGAAAGAGATTAAAGAAACTAAACAAGTCATTTAATCATATCATATGTTGTGTATTATTATATTATATATTAGTTTATTAGTCAGATAAATTAGTTTAGAAAAAATAAAAATATAGATACTTTAAAGTAATTTAATTAACTTCCTTAATAAAATACAATATGTGCTTCACACTTGCAAAAACATTAGATTATATGTTAGTTTATTAGTCAGATAAATTAGTTTAAAAAAATATAAATATAAATACTTTAAAATAATTTAATTAACTTCCTTAAAAAATACAAAATGTGCTTTACACTCACAAAAACAAGAGTACCCCCCCCCCCCCATATTGAACGCTCCTAAGTTGTTATTCAATCATATTCCAACATCCTTTCCAAAAATGTTGATGATACACATATGGATTGGAAGGCTTTCCCCTAAGGGACAATCCTTAAAACTTTACCCCATTTATTAGTGGTAGGCATGAAATATTGAGAAAGAAAAGAGGGTTGATATAAGATTGGAACGGGGGAAGCGAACCTCTCAACTTTTTTTTATTGTCAATTTCTTTCCATTTTTTTATTGTTATTTCTCTCCACTTTTTTATTCTTACTATTAGGGTGTATTTGAATTAATTTTTGAAAAATAGTTTTTGAAAAAAGGTGATCTAAGGAAATAGATTTTGAAGAATAACTTCTAAAAAGATTTATGATTTATAAAGTAAGTATATGAGAGGTGTTTCATATCGATTTACGAAAAAATGTTTAAAAAAAGCTCTTTTTTCCCTTTGCCAAATGAGCAATAAAAAAAAGCTTATAGAAAACCATGGTTTTCTTCCCACAAACCATGGTTTTCTTGTCAAATCATGGTTCAGCGGGATTTAAGAGTGTTTGAATAGCTTATATCAAACTATGATTTTAAGGGTTAAAAGCTATTTTGAATTTTGATTTGGTGATTGACAACCTCACTTTTAAAATCATGGTTTCAAAAATGAAACCAAATATACACTTGAGACTCTCAACACTTAAGATTTAATATCAATGAAGTTGGACAAACACAATTTAAAACAGATTTTTTGCTACTCTATTCGGTGAGTTGGTTGAAACAAAACTAAAAGTGAAAGTTTTTCGGGATAGTGGAAGTCATTCTCATCATCCTTTTAAGGGGGAGATTCAGGAAGTTCGGGAATTACTCTTTTCAACTTGAAAGATTCAGCTGCATTATGCTACAAGAGAGGCAATTAGATGTGCAGATTTTTTTACCAGGAACGCTTACCACATTGTAGGTGGATTAGTAGTGTTGCCATTGGCGCATTCAGATTGTGCGGGGTACTTGCGGGATGACATGGTTGAATAGGTAACCATGTCATCTTACGGATTAGTTTATTTCAAACTTTAGTCTTGGCCTCTTTGTATAAAAAAAAAAACTTAAAGTGAAAGGATAGTTGTGTTGTCCTCCATAATTTGCCTAGAAAAATATAGAAATTAGAGGGAAATTGTGTGATGGCTCCGGAAACGTAGGAAAGATGAAAGGGAAAGGGATAAAGGTCAAGCTTAATTTAAGCATTCAATTCAAAGGTCGAAAAAAAAGGTGAGGAATCCACAAATTTGGAATTGGAATTCTCAAACCAAAAGTCCAACCACACAACACAACCCAATGGAAACGCTCATTTCCAACGTCACATCTCATTCAAGCTTTTGTTTAACTGTGCCTTGAAGAACGGGTGTGGGTGTGGGTGTGGGTGTGTGTGTATATAGAATATAGTATCATTGTTATATTGTTTAGTCATCGTAGTCACACTTTTGAACTCCACCAACTGGATAAGATCTCCAACTCAATGCTGACTGATTTCCATTATATTTTCCCATTAATTATTTCCAATCTACCAGCACATCAACTCCTGTTCTCTCTCTAATATTAAATTTTGTGGTGTATATGTACATACTTACTCCCATTGATTCTTAATATAGAATATATTTGAAGAATTGATTATAGTTTTAAATATAAAACATATATTTCATATTTATCAATCTTTTTCTAATTTACTCTAATTGATCCTCCCTCAACAATACTAAGAGAGAGAGAGAGAGAGAGTTAAGAAAGATTAGGGTGTTGTAGATAATACATATATATTAACTAAATTAACTAACTTCTTTCATCTAATCAAATTAAGTAAATATATCCTACCAACATAGAATTGAACTCGTGATGTAAGGCCTTGCTAGATCCCTCCGAGTTTTGAGTTCAAGTGTCAAAGGAGACATTTGTGTTGGAAGGGACAGCAATGAACCCCGAACCCCGAATTAAACACCGAATGATAATATAAAAAAAAGAGTAAATATATATTTTATTAAGGACCGAAAGGTGTATATTTATTGCAACTTATTCTAGAGATAGCCCTCCATTCCAAATTTAAGTATTATCATGTGTAAATAGGAGTATTTTCATTTGGTCTATTTATAAGGTAGAGAGAGAAAATAATTTTTTGATCTTATTTATAAGTTAATTAATTAAATTTTTCATAGGAATACACAATTCTACCTTTTATTTATTATTGTGTAGACTTTATTCTTACAAAGTATAATTAGTACTCCTTCCAGTCCTTTTTATAAAAAAACAAATACTTAAATCACACGGTTCAAAATATTAGTTAAAAACAATAAATGTGTCAAATTTGTATTATTCTTTCCAATTATATCCTTATTTATAAGGAGAGTACATAAGAGATAACTAGTGAAAATTTATTGTAGAGAGATAATAATAAGTAGCATATATTTAATGGAGGTAAAAATGAAAAAATTAATTTAAAATTTAAGACAAAAGGGATTTGTTGCTTATATTAAAGACCACTTTTATGAGAGAAAATGTTATTTATAAAAAGGACCGGAAGGAGTATTAAATATGAGTAAATTGAAAAATTGTTAAATTTTAAGGCAGGGTTAATGAATTTTAAGTTTTTTCATGGTTACGGTGAAATGTGTTGGGAGTAACTTATAAATCATACCATATGAATATATCCCAATATGAATTTATTTTTAAGATTTAGATCTTTGGATCTTATGTATGTGAAGAAAATTGAGCCTTTCCAGCTCAATCTAGCATTCTAGCTAATCAACATTATCATGTTATCATTCTTTGTCAATTGGAATCATATTCAATTGTATTTACACATTTTAAAAGCTCTGGTATCAAGGTAAGAGTGTACTTGAATTAGTTTTTGGAAAATAGTTTCTGAATAAAAAGTGGAGAATAGATTCTGAGTAGAATTGCTTCTGGAGAATAGATTCTGAGCAGAATAGATTATGAGAAAAAAGTGATTTTGATAAAATGAAAGTGTTTAGTTATTGTGGTCAGAATAGCTTTTTTCATGGTCAAATTACTAAAAAGGACATTAAATTTTGTGATAATTACATATAATGAATAAGATTATATTTTATGTAGTATTTAAGGGTTAAGGTCCAAATTCAATATCAATTTTTTTCCTGAGAGGCGTCTGGTACAAATAAATTCTGGAAGATGCAAAAATAACAATGAATAATTAAAAAGGATGTAAATTTAACAAATCGTTAAATTAAACCTTACAACGTTAAATTATAAGAGAAGAAAACCCCTAACTACTTTAAAAAGGATGCATTTTAACCCATTATTTAACATTAAATTTCATAATAAATACCAAAAATGAAATAAATTTGTCTACATGTAATGTTAATTAACTTAACTAATTTTTCTAATATAATCAAATTAGATAAATATGTCTTATATTAAAAATAAAATGGAGTATTAAAATTTTAAAATTCTTTAAAAAAAACAAGGATTGAAAAAAAAAAACAATGAAATTAAAAAAAACAATAAGAAGAAGAGAGAGCGTGTGGCATAGGGCCCACATTAATAAAAAATGACCAATTAAAGAGAGTTGGTGGGTTTCACACGAAAAAGGCAAAAAAAAATTGAATTTTGGAAAAATCATGGTTTTGAGATTCAAACCATGACTTGAGATCAATACCTTGGTTTTACAAAAATTGGGGTGTTTAGATGATTTTTGCAAAATCATGATTTGATATCAAAACCATAATTTAGCAAAAAGTTAGGTATTTTGATGATTTTTTACAAAACCATGGTTTTATCTCCAAATTATGGTTTTGTTTCTCATCCAAATACATACTAAGTTGAAATGTGAATAGTGTTCAAAGTTCAAACCTTTTTTAGACTCATCAATTTTTTTCTCTTTCTTTGAGTATTTGATTTTTTTTTTTGATAGACAAAGAAAACTACAAACACCTCAGAAGCTATCCTCCTGAGTCAACCTGCGATGTCGACCTATTTTGATCAGTAAGTAATAAACTCATAATAACTGCCGGAGGCGATTCAGTGATATGGAGATCCAATGCCATCTTCCAAGCTTCCTTTGCTATGGCATCTGCAACTGTGTTAACATCTCGTTTACAATGTAACATTTCGAGTTCCCAGTCACGAGCCATCAACGTGCGAATCTCTAATATAAGTTGAAAATCTGGGTGTTCTTGAGATACCGTTACTTGAATAAGTTCCATGACTTCACTACAATCACTCTCAATAAGGATTTGTCTGTATCCTCTATCCCAGGCAATTTTAAGACCCCACAGTACACCCCAAGCTTCAGCAGAGACCACCGTCCCTTGGCCAATTCGATACATGTACCCCATCAAAAACTCACCATTGTGATCACGCAGTACACCACCACAAGTGCACATCCCTAAGTTGTCACTCCTGGATCCATCAGTATTAATCTTCACCCACCCAGGCGGAGGTGGTTTCCAATGTGTACAACTCTCTTTCTCATTCTGGTTACTACACAAGCTTGTATTACCCCATGCTAAGCATGCACGAGCACGGGCTAAAATGGCATTTATACTCAAAGAGTTGTTGTTAAAACATCGGTCATTTCGAGCCAACCAGATATATCGGCATAAGACGGTAAACCAAAGACGAAACTCAAAACCCTGTACAACATCCTTTCTCTCCATACACCATGCAAGCTAGTCATTTCTATCCAAGATGCCAAAAAATAGATCCCTCAAACCCGGTGGTAAGAAAATATTCCAAAATTCAGAAATGGTTGGGCAATCTCGTAGAACGTGGAGTATTGACTCACATGCATTAAGGCATACTTCACAAGTACCTGTAGGATGACTACCACGATGGAACCGTTCCATGTTCGTCATTAAACGACCATGAAAACACAGCCACAAGAAAGTACGGTATCTTTAAGGGACCTTCATTTTCCAAACATGTTTCCATCGGTATTTATTGTGAGCCTATGGGTTACCCACAATATATTTGTAAGCAGAGCTAATGGAGAAATTTCCATCAAAAGACCATCTCCATGCTGGAAAATCCTCTCCATTCTGCTGACAGTTGTTAACCCGTCTGATAGCGGTACATATATGGCCTGGGAGTAAGTGATCAAACTTGCTCATATCCCATTGTCCGGAGGGAGTGATACAGTCAGCTACTCTCCATTCAGTAACATCTCTAGGCAACGCTTGGGTCACTAAACTCTGTAGCCTATCCAAATGTGGTACCCACACATCGTTCCAGAAAGAAATATTCTCTCCATTTGCTACTCTCCATGTTATACTATCATTGACCTTCTCCCAATTGTTACGAATACCCCTCCATGTACTTGACTCCGACCGACGCTTTTCAATTTTAGGAATAATATCATTGCCTGCTTTATACTTCTCACGCAAAAACTTGACCCAGAGCGAGTCTTGTCTATTAATCATATTCCATCCAAGCTTCATCATGAAAGCCTGGTTCTGATAACGAGCCTTCCTGATACCAAGGCCTCCATTTTCTTTACGTGCACACACCAAATCCCAGGAGACTAGATGTGGTTTCCTACTAACTGAGCTACTACCCCAGAGAAAGTTATGACATCGTTTATCAATTTCATCACACGTTCCCAAAGGTAGAGGCACTGTTTGCATAGCATACGATGGCATAACCGACATTACAGAGGACGCTAGAGTATGCATGGCCGCCATCGATAGCATGTTGGACTTCCAATTCGCTAGACGAGCATCCATCTTATTCAGGAGGAAATTATACGTTGCCTTTGAGCTCCGTTCATGTAATATAGGCATTCCCAGGTATTTCCCCAAATTCGACGTCGGAGTAAAATTCAAAAACTCACTGATTTCTTTACACTTGATGTGATTCACATTTCTTGAGAAATAAATTCTTGACTTTCCAGCATTTACTTTCTGGCCCGAAATGTCACAGAAGTCATCCAAGATGGCCTTCACAACCCCTGCATGATCAAGATCTGCTTCTGCAAACAAAATGAGATCATCAGCAAAAAAAATATGAGAAACAGGAGTACCTCTTTTGGAGAGCCTAAAAGGTTTCCAGTCATCCTCATCTACTGTTGTTTGGATGAGATGCCCCAACCTTTCCATCATTATAACAAAAAGATACGGTGATATTGGGTCACCCTGTCGAACTCCACGGGAAGGGCAAAACATATTAGTAGCTTTTCCATTCCAAATCAGTTGCATTTGAGATGTTGAGATACAAGCTTGAATAACTTTAAGAAGATAGTCAGGGATCTTAAGCTCTTTTAAGCATTCAAAAATAAAACTCCATCGAACCCGGTCATAAGCCTTCTCCAAATCGATCTTAATGGCCATAAAACCCTTTTTCCTCTTTAATGACTTCATAGAGTGAATGATCTCCTGAACTAGGATAATATTGTCCGAGCTCTGACGTCCTTTCACAAAACTGCACTGGTTCGGGGCTATCACTAAAGGCATGACTGCCTTGAGTCTATTTGATATAGCTTTCGTAACTATTTTGTACACAACATTGCAAAGACTTATAGGACGGAAATCTTTAATCATCTCAGGATGTTCCACCTTTGGTATGAGTACAATTTGAGTGGCATTGATTTGTCGTATCCACATAGGATCATTAAAGACTCTTTTAACTAAATCAATCACTGACGGTCCTACCGTATCCCATTAGCTCTGATAAAACAACGGGTTGAAACCGTCTGGTCCTGGTGCTTTCAGAGGCCCCATATCAAACAAAGCTCGTCTAATCTCATGATCTTCAATCGATCTCCCCAGAGTACGCATATTAACGTCATCAATAACAGGATAAGTGCATCCAAAAACCAAAGATCCACTATATATCTGGGTCTCCGTATATAAATTTTCAAAGAATTGACTTCCCATTTTCATGATTTCAGCCGCATCATATGTCCACTCCCCAGTATCAAGCTTTAAAGCCTCAATTTTATTCCTTCTTCGCCTGCTGTTAGCCACTGAATGAAAATATTTTGTGTTTCGATCCCCATCCACATACCAGTTAACACTAGAGTATTGTAGCCACATGACTTCTTCCCGTGTCAAGATTTTCTCCAGCTCGCCCCATAGCTCCCCTCGTAAATTTTCAAGAGACTCGGATATACCAACCGAAGCTATCTTTGCATTAATCTCATCTAATCGTCGATATAAACGTTCTTTTATGTAGACGATGTTACCGAAAACCTCCTTATTCCATAGCCTCAAATCCTCCGTGAACTGATCAATGAATCTGCACCAGTTGTCTCCCAAACCCCAATGACGCTGTACAAATTTCTTGAAATCTTCATGCATAACCCAGGGGGCAAAGAATCTAAAAGGCCTTCGATTCTTTGCAGTGAGAACATAAGATTCAGTATCCAGAAGCACCGGACAATGATGGGACTTATATTTTGGCAGGTGTGTCACAGTTGCATTAGGATTCTCAGTAAACCAACAGTTATTCACCAAGGCCCTATCAATTCTGCTTTGGGTACTCAAATTGCCCCATGTAAATCGAGGATCACTAAAACCAATATCAAGTAACTCACTACCCAATAACCAATTACGAAAGGACCTATCAATACCTGTATTCTCCCTGTGCTTCTTACTCCAGCGTTCTTCAGGACATGAAACAGCATTGAAATCTCCAATCACCACCCAGCCTCCAGCAATCGATTGTTGAATACCTTCAAGAGTGGGCCAAAGTTGTCGTCTAATAACCATATTTGGATTTCCATAGACCACAGTAAGAGACCATTCTGCACTTGTGCCTTTATTAACCATACCATGAACAAATTGATCACCACAATAAGTCACAGAAAAATGTAACGTAGAATCCCAGAATAACCATATACCGCTACTAAATCCCCGAGCTTCAACAATGTGCATATTCGTCCATCCCAATTTCCTTGCAATGAGCTTAGCTTTCATCCCCTGCTGTCTGGGCTCTAACAAAGCAAAGAAATTAACCCCATGTCTGACAACAACATCACTGAGTAATCTGGTAAAAGAGGCACCACCGGAACCCCGAGTATTCCAAGTCATAATAATCATAAAAAATTGATAAATATGAAGAAGAGCACAACCAAATCACTCATTATTGAGACATATGTCCCTTCTGCACCTCGACAACACTATTCATCACCACATCATCAATAGTCCCAAGTGGATTAATTGGATTTGCAAAATTCACCCCTTGTTCTGCACCTGGGTCAATAGGATCAGTGGCTTCTAGGCGGATAGTAGTGGAATTAGGGTCTATTTGAATAATATTTTTTTTAATTCTTAACCCAGCCTCCCCACTTGAATTATACGACGATTCAGCTTTATGAGTTAACTTGTGAGAGTTGAACAAATGATAGTCCACTTGAGTTCCTGTTGGCTGTATTTTCGAGCCCATACTCAAAGATCCGTGGGGAGCTCCCTCCTCAATCCCTTTCTTCTTTGCTGTCTGTGTCGCACGTGTTTTATTCAACGTCTTCAATTGGCCAACATTATTCGGATTCTCACAAATTCTCTCTTTTTTTCCTACATTCAGATTATCCGATCCCTTATTCCCCTTACTCCCTTTACTTATTTCAATTAGATGACCAGAGTTCCCTTTTGATTCACGCGATCTTTCTCCTGACTTTGAACTGACACGAATCTTTCCTTGATTTGCACTATCATTATAACCCCCATCATTAATTCCCATATCTTCAACATTAAGAGCCTCAAAACGTGATCCTCCTCCCGTATTTCGAGAACGTAAATCACTCCTAGACCCACGATCATGATTACCATTCCTTGCGTTCGAGATCCATTGTCCCCTTCTACGACTCGGTGCGACCATCCACTCCCCATACATCCTGGAAGCGGTCTCAGAGCATGTAGCCTCTTGTGTAGTATCTGTGGAAGCCGACGGGTTCAACATGCATGGCGACTTTAACATGCTTATCGCTTGATTATTAGGGCAATGCGCCGTGTCGTGGCCGTATCGTCCACATGAGAAGCAAATCAAATGCAAACCCTCATAAACAATCTTTTTCTCTTTCCCATTAATCATCAATGACGGAAGTAAAGGCGCACTCAGATCGACCTCAACACATATACGGGCAAAACGACCTTTGGTTTGCTGAAGGGTATTTGTATCCACTTTTAGAACCCTTCCAATTTGGTTACCCACAACATATAAAATACCCTTATCATAGAAATCAACTGGGAATTTAGGAATTCTCACCCACGCTGCTATTTTGGAAACCTCACTAGAATCAGGATCAAACTCTGACTTCCATGGTTGCACTGCTAGGTAGTGATCCATATATAACCAAGGGCCTCCTGTTAATGCAAAATCATAGTCTTCCTTATTGCTCATACGAACCAGAAAATACCCGGATCCTATCTCAATAGTTTCAACTTGGCCTCTACGTCCCCACAGCTATTGCAGTTTGCGACCCAATTGATCCTCACGCACCATCCTGCCAAGGAGTCTAACAAACAGCGATGTTGACCATTTCCGCGCAAGTTTCTTTCTAAACTCCGGAGACACAATTATGTTTGGTTCATTCTTCGTCATCTCCACTTAAAGCCTAGACTTCCATCCGTAACCTCTCCACCATTCTTCTTCATTATCTGAACAATCATTTTGCTTCAAATCCTCCACACATGCATCCTTGTATGACCGTTTAGGTTCTTCAGGTATGGTGTTTTCTGGTACAATATTATCGTCACTCATCCATTCCTCAACCCGCGGGGCTAAGGATTGCCTATTTGTGAACTCTTCATCATCATCACGAATTTTCTTCCTACTATGCTCCAAGGCCTCCCTCTCCTCCAGCATTGGCGCCAAAACCATTCTCACGGGACTACGTTCTCTCTCCCGCTCGTTCATCTCTTAAGCATACAACAAAAAATTTAACCTTATAAACTTTTATCTCCACTCACACTCACTCTATTTTTTTTCCCTTCAGACCAAAAAAAAAACCAGCAGCAGCAGCAGATCAATTAGAACAAACAAGCTAAACAACACAAGAACCTGGAAATGGCAACTCGAACAGATTACAGTTCAGACCACCAGGCAGCAGTTCAGATCAACGAAACTCAAGCTCAGATTGATGCACCTTCAGTTCAGCAAACTCAGATCGATGCACCTTGACTCAGATCGGCGTCGGAAATGGAGTAGCAGCGTTGAAATGACAGACGTTGCATCAGATTGACATCAATCCATAGTGCACAGCAACGGAAACCAACAACCGTTGAGAAGCAACGGTCAGAAAACAGAGGAAAGCTACGCGTACTATACACAGCGTCACCGAATTTGCACAGGGTCTAATTGATCCTCACCGCAAGAACTTGACCCATCGAATTTCATCCGCACGACCACGCTGCAGCAGAAAATGATAAACAATTGATCACTTCCTTGGCCACCATTGCGATCTACGCAGAGCAGAGCATACTTTCTGTCAACGGTTTTTTTTCTTCAGAACCTAGTTTCCTGTGTTGAGTATTTGATTTTACATTTATAGAATTGTGCATGAATTTTTGTCGACTCAGACCTACTCCCCACATTCCTAAATATAAGGTTTGGTTTTGAGGGTTTTAGCCTAGCTTTTAATATAAGAACCTACTCCCACCGGTCCTTTTTATAAGTATTTTTCTCATATTTTTTGGGGTTAGTTTTTAATGTAAATATTTTTTTTTATCTCAAAATTTAAATTATTTTTTTATTTTTCACCCCTATGAAATAAATATCTTTATATTAATTATCCCCAACTCATCATCTAATAATTTATTATCACGTTTTGATTCCCACCAGAGAAACTTGAGGGAGATAAAAACCATTTCTTAATAAAACAAACTGTGAGGGAGTTGCACTACTCTTGTAGAAGTCTTGATCCATGAATCCATTTTAGAGAAGCATGAAAGCATTGTGGTCGATCCAAAAGAGAGCACTAAATTAGTTCCTCTTTTTCGAAGAAATCTCTGAATTGGATTATTCAAAAAAGTCGTGGTGGTTTATTAAAAAAAAAACCTTAATTTTTCAGTATACAAAAATTTGAATTTTTTCATAATAAAGGATCATTTTGAATTTTGTTTCCTGCAAACATAATTTAAATCAAATATGCTGTTTTTATGATTTTAGTGTAAAATATAAATTTTAATTCTGTCATTAATTTTGTTGAGACCGCCGATTATTTCTAGCCGGTTTATTAATTGTCAAGAGTTTAATTTTCCTCCAGCAGATAACGTTCATGGGTATATACGCACGAAAATTACTTGTAGAGTACATTTACCCTTATTTGGATGAAAAAAAATTAGGAAGAAAAAACACTATGAAGGAAAACTCTCAAATATAGTAAATCTTTTATTATTTTAAAAAGTTTTATTGTATTTTCTGTAACACCCCAAATTTTATATTCACCAAATATATTGTAATTATTTAAGAAATTCAATAAAATGGTGAATATTCATGAATTTAGAATTTATGAATTTCATAAATGTTCAATTTCATGGGAAATTGGACAAAAATAATTATGGAATTAATTCGGGTAATTTAAAAAGCCCAATATTAAGGTCCAAAAATGAAGGAATATTAGAAAAATATTTGGTCCAGAAATAGATGGAAATTGACCAAAGAAAAGTAAGAAAAGAAATTGGATTAGAAAGGTAATGGCAAAATTATAATTTTGCTAAAATAGCACAAAATAAATTATTTTCTAATCAATTGAAGTTAATTTCAATTAATTAAGGAAAATAAAGGTTAAAAGTATATTTAGAATATTTTGGTCAATTTAATATGAATTTATGGAAAATTTGAGCAAAAAGTGCAATTTTGACTAAAATTGAAACTTTACATGTATATGTAACCGGAACAAGTTGTGAAGCCAATTGAGACCATAGGGAGGGACCCCTAGGTGTCTCCTACATGCGGCATAAATAAGGAAATATTGATTGGGCTTAATGAGTATGGTTATATGTACATAAGGATTCATGTACATAAGTTCATTTTTGAAATTTTGGAAAATAAAACAAATAAATAAAATATTGCAAAATATATGGTAAATCAATATATCATCATCCTCATCAGCCCATTTTCGTGCTACAACATACCTAAAATAAGAGAGAGAAAGTTGAGAGAGTTTAGAGAGAGAAAGAGAAGAAAAATTACAAGGTATGTCAATTTCTTCAACGATTTCGCTCCTAACGCGTATAACTCCGATTCTAAGCTACTCCTCTTTGTTTTTTAGGGTTTGGAGGCTCAAAAATCTGTTCTCTAAAGATTAGGGTTTCAGCCATCTTTAGGGAAAAGCTTGTAGGAGCTCAAGGTAACTTACAAACCTTTGTATATTAACTATTCTGGCTGCCGTGGGCAATTTAATCGATGAAATTTCGTCGGATTGCCATTGGTTTTAAATTTTGGAAAAGTGTGTGCCTAAGGATAATGCTGCCCAATTTTAGTTCAAATGGTTTTTATAATTCAATTAGATGGTTAATAAAGTAGTTAGGTGGGGTTACATTTGGGCACTTTTTCAGAAAATGCTGAGAAAGCATAATTACGGAAACACCCCTAAAACCCTAAAAGTAGTGTTGTCAAGGGCAATTTCATAATTTGAGATTGAATTTGGTAATTTTGAGTCTGAAAATGGATTCCTTGGACGAAAATACATCAGGGTAGCCCTAGTCAAAAATTTGGTAAAACGTGCCATCAGGTCGGATATGGCGGAGGCGGGCCGAGGTCCCAAGGGGCATTTTGGTAAATTTTCACCATAGGCTAATATAACCACAAGAAACACTATGGACGTGTCTAAAATGATACTTGGATAGGTTATAACCTATTTCTTGTACATTTGATGTGTTAGGATCGAGTTGGATGCCTATAATTGACACGTTTTACGAGGTGGAGCCTTTGAGACAAGAAAGAGGTTAAGGTAGGGACTACTATCTCTCATATACTATGTGACTATTTGTATGATACGTGTTACTATTTTTTGTGATCTGAACACATGCTGGAGGCACATTACCTAGCTGTGATCTAGGACCTATCTGAGGTACACTAGTCTTACCTAGCTGTAGTCAAGGACTCAGCTGAGGTACATGAAGGGGTTTCAACGGGTTAGTTGGCCCTGAATTTTGTGTACACACACGGATAATATGAGTTTTCATTTTACTTGATACGATGATTGCATATTTAATTTTCGCATTTTATGTGTTGATCGTATATTTCTACTGAGATTTCTTGGAATCTCACCCCTTTTTCTAAACCAAACATCTCAGCGGATGCTAGCGAATCAAAAGGCAAGGATGTGGATAAAGGAAAGTGACTGGCACGTGTCTTGAGGCGAAGTTAAAGTTTGTGGTTATAGATAACTTATGTTGTAAATATCGTTACCTTTTGTATCTTAACTTTGGACTGTAAACAAATACTTTTATTAATATATATGTACTTTTCTGTATGCCTGTGGAACTTGGTCTCTATTACTCTGTGAATATCGAAATGGAAACGGGTGTTGACATTCTCTTTTTCTATTTTTCTCTTACTTTTCTCTTCATCCAAATATAGGGTGAAACCAATAAGATAAATTCTTTTTAACTTAACAAGGTGATTTTAGTTAGGCTAAACATGAGAAAAGCACGCGCAAGGAGAAAAAGTATCTCCATTAGGAGAGTGGTGCCTCCACTAATTCTTTTCTTCACTTCTTCTCCACTTATTGTCATAATCATTGGATCATGTTTTAATATGTGAGATTTAATGCGATGTAATAATATTATGTAGATTTTTATTACATAGCATTAAATCTCAACAATTAAAACATGATTTAATGGATGAGATATTAAGAGGAGTGAGGAGTTAATGGAAATATACATTTCCCCTCTCAACTTCTTCTCAACTTAATTTCTCCACTATTATATTGACTTTTAATGATTGAGATTTATTCTATAAAAATATTATTTCATAGTATAAAATCTCAACTATTAAATGACAATCCAATGGTGAAGAAATTAGGTAGAAAGGAAATGAAAATAAGAGGTCAATGAAGACACTTCTTTCTCATCTACAGGCCTTATTGGGAGGATTTAAGCCAAACACACGAGGCATGTGTTGGAAAAAGCTTATTTCAATAAAAGCTATAAAATTTTATTCAATTAAACATTCATTATTAACTTAATATTCTTTCAACAACTAGGTGTTGAACTTAAATAAATAGCGCAAATTGGTAAAAAAGTTCCCATTCAAAAGTTTTATTGATTAGAATGTGTCAACACCCGTTTCCATTTCAATAATTGAAGAGTAATAAAGACAGAATCTCATGGGCATACAGAAAAGTACAATTATACTGATAAAAATATTTGTTTACAATCCCCACATCGTTCGTTGGTGAAATACAAAAAATACAGCGGAAACTTAATATTTACATAATTCTCCAAAATATCTAAGCATAAACAAATTATAATCACGATTTTGTCCTCGCCTCAAGATTCGAGCCAATTACTTCTAGACGTCTACGTCTTTGCCTTTTTAATCCAATGGCACTCGCTGAGATGTTTATTTAAAAATAGGGTGAGATTCCGAAAAATCCCTGTAGAAACATGTCATCGTTCATTGAAAATGCGAAAAATAAATATGATATATGCCATGTGTAATACCCCCAAGATTTGGGATTTGAGGCTTGCGAATAAGCCTAAATTAAGTGGACTACTAAGCCCTAATTTAGCAGGAGCCCAAATTTATCCCCTAATAATTCTTATATCTTTGGGGTATTAAGAAAGTAAAATGGTGAACTTTGGAGAATATAATTATGTTTTTGGTGAAATCGCCTATGAGGTAATAAGCTTGTTATGTGATTTTGAATGATCAAATGATATTATGTGTTACAAGATGAAAGTAGACATCCTAAACTTTAATTTGATAGGTCATATGACTCGATCAGAGCGATATACAAAAAGTTATAAATTTTTTAAATCAGCACAAAAAAACTATGAAGTTTCTGGAATAGCGGGCAAAGATTAAAATTCTGGGAATCTTGTGTTCCAGCTAGCAAAATTCTATATTTTTCCTGGAAACTAGACTTAATAAGAGTTCTATAGGCTTTAGAATCACTTCAATTCTATTTTTCTAGAATTAGTTATGATTTTTCAAGGTTTGAGCAAAAATCTGCCAGAATTTTGTAAAAATCCGAATTTTGGAAAATTGGTGTTATAAAGTAAAATGATATAAAACAAATCATCATCTCCTTCCTTCCTTCAAAACTGATGTGAATTTCAGTTTTAGAAAGAGAGAGAGAGGAGTTGAGATTTTTAGAGAGAGAAGGAGAGGAAAAAGCTTGTAAAGGTAAGTGATTTCTTCAGTAAATCGGTTCCTAATGTGTATAACTCTATTCCTAAGCTTCCTTTGCATATGATTTAAGGTTTGGAAGCTCATCTTTTGGTGTTAGAACATCTAGGGTTCAACCATATTAAGGGAGAGCCAGTGGGAGCTTAAGGTAACTTCCAAACCTTTGTATATTGACTATTCTAGCTGTTGTGGGCAATTTAATCGGTGAAATTTCGTCGGATTGCCGTTGGTTTTAAATTTTGAAAATGAGTTTCTTAGGGGTTATGCTGCCCAAATTGGTATTAAATGGTAGTTGTAACCTAATGAAATAGTCAATAAAGTAATTAGAAGTAGAAATGAACGAGTTTACGGAGACGAAACCGAAAAACCTCGATTTTCCCTGGAAAACCCATATATTTTGGTCAGGGCTATAAATGGATCTTAGAGTTAGATTTTCAATGATTTGATGATTCCATTGAGTTCAGGAGGGAAAATTAGGTGGTGTTATAGCTGAGCACTTTTTCGGAAAAGGTTGAAAAAACATAATTAAGAAAACGCCCCTGAAACCCTTAAAACTGGGCTGTCAAGGGTATTTTTATAATTTTACAATGAATTTAATAATTCCGAGTCTGAAAATGGATTTCTTGGGTGAAAATATGTAAGAATGGCTCAGTTTTCAATTTCAAAAAAAGTGCAGCCGGACCAGGTACGGTGGGGTTGAGCTGGGTCTCCGTGGGCATTTTAGTAAATTTTCATAATAGCTTCATATAACCCCCAAAAGCACTATGGAAGTGTCTAAATTGTATATTTGAAATTGTAGGACCAAGTTGTGAACTCAGTTGTTGGCATGCTTTACGAGGCACGTGTTTCAAGGCATAAAAGGATTAAGGTACGGAACTTACTTCTCCTGCATGTATTTGATATTTGCGTTAGTGTGTTGGTGCATGTTATTGCTTTGCTTGATTATGTGAAACATGTATAAATGATTTGAAGCTATGTTTCAATTTCTGCTATGACCATAAGTATATTATTCGAAGCATTGAGCTTACAGATTTGTTATTGTGTATTGTTTTCCTGCTGAGATTCTCTCGAATCTCACCTCCCCTACCAACAATTGAAACAGAAGAAGACAGAAGATATGTTGAGAACAATGCTGAGAACCATATGAGGGGATTGTAATGGTGGAACGAAGACGAGAAGATGTCTCTGTTTCACTGGGACGGGTTTAGATACCCAAGTAGCCCTGTGTGGCTACATTGATGACAATGATCATGTACGAACCCCTATGGAAAATTTATGTAATCATGCACTTATTATCAATATATTTATATTATTCCTGTGTTACCCACCAAACTACATATTGTTTTCCGCGAATACCCTAAAAAAAAAGGTTAAAACAGGGTAAAGGCGTGATACCATGTATGCACCAATTAATGAACAATATAAATACATCATTTGTATGTATACATGAGTAGGGCCCAGCCCCATTAATCTGCACCGGTTGGATTCTCACCAACTCCAGTATAAGTGCCTCTGACACTTCTAGCCCCTTTCTGGGCAAATCATGTTGATTAATAAAGTACATTAACAACAATGACATCCACACAATCATATAACTATGGCATGATGTATGAAGGATAATGTCCTTACCTCAACACTTTATAATCCTCTGTTTAACTGTGTCTCGTAAAGCGTGTCGTTCCGCCTGTCTACTCGGTCCTAAAATATTAAATGTACAAGAAATAGGTCATAATCTATCCAAGTATCATTTTAGACTCTTCCATAGTGTTTCTTGTGGTTATATTAGTCTAGGGTGAAAAATTATTAAAATCCCCCCAGGACCCCGGCCCAGCCCCGCCGTACCCGGCCCGATGGCATGTTTTCCCAAAATTTTGATTAAGGTTATTCTGACTTATTTTCGTCCAAGGAATCCATTTCCGGGATCGAAATTACCAAACTCACTGTCAAATTATGAAAATACCCTTGACTGCCCCTATTTAGAGATTTCAGTGGCGTTTTTGTAATTATGTTTTTTCGGCCTCTACTGAAAAGGTGCCAAACTGTAACCACACGTATTTTTGCCCACTGAGTCCAATGGAACCATTTATTTCATGAAAATCCAAATTCTACTACTAGTTCTGGTTCTGGCCAAAAATATTAAGGAAAAAATGAAAAAAAAAATGGGGCTTTGTGTTTTAACTTCCAAAACTTGTACTCTTCCACTTTTAATCCTTGATTAACTCACTTGAACACTTCTTAATCATGATTTAAAGGATTTTGGCCAGCATTAACCCTTAGGGTTATGGCTTTTCCAATTTTACAACTCAATCCAAAAATCATAAAAACCAAACAACAATTACCAACAACAACTTCATACTAACATGAAGTTGATTTTGGTATAATTATCTCTTAACTTCTTGGATTCTCTTACTCTAGGCACCTCCTCCCTCTCATCTTGATCTCAAAGTGTGACTTTACCACCATGGATTCATGAAAAACAAGAGTTTAGAGAATGATTCTAAATAAATGTTATAAGAAAAACCAAAGAAACCTTACTTACCTTAATCTCTTCTTCCTCCTTCTTTCTAATCCTCAAGAACTTCACAAACTCTCTCTCTCTCTCTCTCTCTCTCTCTCTCTCTTTTCCTTGTGTTATGGCCGAATGTGTCAAAAAAAGAGGAGGGAGCAAGTGTTTTATTAATTAAGTCTTCCTTCTTCCTAGCCCTTGATTTAATCAAGAGCTCCCAATGTGACATTTGTCACAAACCCTTCTCTTCCTTCATGATTTCTTCATTGACTTGCCATTAAATTGAATCAATTATCTTCCTTTCTTGCTCCTCAATACATGTGCTCCCCCCTTTTTGCTCCAAGTAACCCGTTCTTTTTTTTTCTATATTCACACTTACACTCTTCCATGCAATCATGTTTCTCATTTCTTCACTCAAGCTTCTCCCATCATGCATTACACCATCCTTCATGTTGTGTACACTCCATCCTTGCCATGATTGATATGTGCATGTAGTATAATCATCATCACCTTCTTCTTATAGCATGTGATCATGGATTTAATATTTTTCCCTTTACTTTCATGCTTAGACGAAAATTAAAGAGAGGAAGAGAAGGAAAAATTGTTTTTCACAATTGCATAATTCACATAATTGGTTTATATATAATCCCCTCTTAATTTCACAATTCTTGATTTATTCCACCAAGAATAATCTCATTATGCATTTGCCTTTATTTTCGTTAATTAATTGAAATTAACTCCAATTAATTGGAAAATAATTAATTTTGGGCTAAATTGGCAAAATTATGATTTTGCTATCACCTTTGTAATTCAATTCATTTCTTGAATTTATTTGCCCATTTCCTTATGAATATGAATACTTCAAAATTCACAAGATCCAAATTTATAAATATTCACTATTTTAGTAAATTTCTCAATTAATTATAATATATTTTTTGTGAATATAAAATTTGAGGTGTTACAAAACGATCTCAATAAAAATATCAATACTTTACCAGTACAAAGTTTGTATAGTACCAGCACTTTATATATAAAAGTATATCAAATTCTACTTATTAAAATTTTCAGACATAGATTTTTCACCAATGTCTCCAAAATAAAATCACTTCTTTCTTTATTTTTAAACAAACTAGCTTTTAATATGTTGCACCATTAGTTCTATGTCTATCCTAGTTCCTAATATCTGGGGCTACATCTTCAGGTTGGGTTTCTCTTATTTTTCTCTTTCTTATTTTCTTCTCATAATTTCATGTCAACCGTTAGATTAAAAGAATATATGATTTAAATTCAATATTTTATAAAATTATTACTATAACTGTTAAGGCATTTAATATTTTTGATACTTTTTATTAACCTTGACTTATCCTTAATTCTCTTCCCTGGTAAGAGTCCTTATCTCCTTTCTCATAGGCCAGGTTGTACAGGACATATGATTTAATGAATTATATAATGTTATTTTTTTCAGAAAATTTGACATTGGTATGATTTCTAATTTATATGCATTTTTATCCATTAAATATATTTGATTAAGTATTTTTTTATAGCTTTAATTTTTCCCCAAAAATTATCACAATATTTACATTATATATACATATAATTTAAAAATATTCATGTATTTTTCAGTTATTTTCTCTCCAAACTTGATTTTCAAAATAATCATCCAAACATATTTCATTTTAAAAAAACCACTTTTTCTATTATTGATTCAAACATAAATCATATTATACCATTTAACTTTTGGCCCCGATTAAAAAAGCTACTTATACCATAGTGAATCCAAAAACACTCATAACCATACCATATGGGCTGTTCCAATCAAGATTAGCCTATGGTCCAATCCGAACATCTATCTAAATCTCAGAAAAGTGAACTGGTAGAGAATTAGTGGAAATCCGATTAGAACTGGTTGACTTAATTTAAAAACAAAAGAATAATCCAAAACTATATTACTACATCCGGCTTTAAATATAAAATCTAATTGATTTTTTTAGAAGATAATAAAAATATTAAATAAATTACTTTAAAATCTTTATATTAATGGTTTTTCTCCAAATTATTTTATCTGACTTATAAAATAATATATAATCTAAAAATACACGATATAAAATATAATTAAGTAACTTATTTAGCTTATTTAATCTCTAAAAAAAGTCAACACAATCTTATATTTAAGGCCAAGAGACTATTTTGTAGTTTTATTTGTGTTTTGGTTGGTCTCTCTTTA
Organism: Inga leiocalycina; assembly: GCA_963242795.1. Taxonomy (NCBI): domain Eukaryota; kingdom Viridiplantae; phylum Streptophyta; class Magnoliopsida; order Fabales; family Fabaceae; genus Inga; species Inga leiocalycina. The sequence continues at coordinate 78,766,929 of OY725322.1, forward strand.
ATGTTACGTATATTTGATGATTTATTTATCTTCTTATTAACAATGAAAATTTATTCTATATTATAAGGTTTTTGATAATAACTTCGAGTTAAGGTGCGAAGTGGGGAAAAAAAAGAATTAAGGTGCATCAAACACCATAAAATATTTTCTCATGTATATCAAGCACCATAAAATATTTTATAGTACATCTAATATTTTAAAATATCTATTTTAACACGTTCAACACTGTAAAGTATATTTTCTGCCTTAGTGTTGCATGCACAAAAAAAACATCTTAAGGATGCTAAATGCATAAAAAAATATATATTCAACATCGTAAAGTATATTTTTAAATGTGCTGGACACATTAGAAAAAAAAATACTTCAGAAGCCAAAAGCAGTAAAAAACACTTTAAGATGATGGACGTATATAAACAAAATATTTCAGGAGGTTAAATATACCTAAAATATTTTAGGATACTTAATATACGTGAGAAAATGAATTATCCACAGTGACTCTTGTGAAGTTTTATTTAAAAAAAGAAAAAGAAAAACCCAAACAGGGTCCCACTGCCACACCCACATGAACAGATATTAGTTGGTGCAGTGCTGGGGCAGGCCGAATCAGGCACGTTCTCTAGGTAATGTCCTACGCCGCTCCAACCTCTCCTAGTTGAGGATTTTGACCAGCCGCAGCAAAGACCTAACTCTCTCCTAATTAGATTTGTTTTTCATATTGGTGGGCAAATATTTTCTTATTCTGCATTCAGCCTCTTAAATTATTTTCCTAATAACATTCAATATTCTAAAATAACTTTTCATGCATCAGACATTTTAAAGCATTTTTTAATAGTTTTCAGTATGTTGAAGTAATTGTTGGTACAACTTTACAATTCAAATATTTTTTTAGTCATTCTGAACACTTTAAATTTATAATATTAATTCCTGAAAAAATGTTTTAGAGTGCTAGATGCACCAAAATTTATTTTAAAATAACTACTGATACTGAAAAAATACTTTAAAATGTTAAATGCAGCTTAACTTTTTTTTTTTTTTTTAAATTTTAGTGTTTGGGAAAGATGTTACACCAGTATATCTAAAATAAAAATGAGTTATGATTTAGAAAATAACCAAATTACACTTTTATATTATTCTTTCAGTCTCTAATATAAGACATATTTATCTAATTTGATTAGATTAATGAAATTGATTAAATTAGTTAATATAACATATATTTTCTAAAACATTCTAATTAAATATCTTCCTTAATTCCATCATTCCTCATTTTTCTTAATTATTGTTGAAAAGACATAAATAGACGTAAACTAAGAAAAGATTGACAAATATATGAATTATATTTTATATTTAGAAGCAAAATCAACTCTCAAATATTGTTTTAATATAGTCTAGATATGCAGATGACCTATTATTGGCAGTAAAGAAAAAAGATATGCAAAATGATGTTATTGGTCTATATGAGGCACACATTTAAAGTATGTTTGGGATCACTTATTTTTTGAAAATAAGTGTTTATTACGTAAGTTGAGATAAAACTCCTCTCACATACTTATCTTATATATTGTAAATCACGATTTATAAACACTTATAATCTAAAAATAAATTATTCCAAACAAACACTTAATTAGAGTGTCACCTAATTCTTTATTGAATGAAAACGTTCCATCTACCCCCACTTAATATTCCACCTTCTCTTTCCACGTTCTGAATATATATATGTTTCGTTTTCTCTTTTTCTGTTTTGCCCCCCACGCTAAGCCAAGTTATTATAGTATATGTCATGCTTCGTTGGCAAAAGAAAAGGTCATGGCCTGCTTCACACGCCCAAATAATACCAATTTTAAATAATATCTAGAATATTTCGTTGGTAAAGATAGTTATTTTTTAATAGGAGTCAATTCTATAATTTCAAATATAAGGACTTGAGGAATGGGGACTAAAGAAGATACGAGTTCGATATGTGAGTAAATTTTGATTGTTGACTTATACATAGTACACGCAGTTTTTCAATATAACCTCAGTTGATTTTTTTAAAGAAATCAAGAAAGTTAAATAAATTATTTAATTATATCATATATTATGTATTATTATATTATATATTAGTCTATTAGTCAGATAAATTAATTTAAAAAAATTAAAAAATTTAAGATAATTTAATTAACTTCCTTAATAAAATACAATATGTGCTTCACATTCGCAAAAACATTAGATTATGTAGGAGTATTAGTTTATTAGTCAGATAAATTAGTTCAAAAAATAAAAATATATATATTTTAAAATAATTTAATTAATTTCTTCAATAAAATACAGTAGATGCCCCACACTTGCAAAAACAAGAATGCTTTTTTCCCCTATATTGAACGCTCCTAAGTTTTTATTCAATCATATTCCAACATGCTTTCCAAAAATGTTGATGATACACATATGGATTGGAAGGATTTTCCCCCTACCGAATAAGCCAAGGGACAATCCTTAAAATTTTACCCTATTTATTAGTGGTAGGCATGAAATATTGAGAAAGAAAAGAGGGGTGATATAAGATTTGAAAGGGGGAAGTGAACCTCTCAACTTTTTTAATTGTCTATTTCCCCTCACTTTTTTATTCCTACTATTAGGGCGTATTTAAAATAGTTTTTGAAAAAAAATGATTTTAAAAAATAGATTTTGAAGAATAACTTATAAAAAAATTTACGATTTATAAAGTAAGTATATGAAAGATGTTTCATATCAACTTGCAGAAAAAATTCTTAAAAAAGCTCTTTTTTCCTTTTGCCAAACGAGCAATAAAAAACATGGTTTTCTTATTAAATCATGGTTTTACAGGATTTAAGAGTATTTGAGTAGTTTATTTCAAATTATGATTTTAAAAATTAAGAACTATTTTGAATTTTGATGTGATGTTTGATAACATCGTATTAAAAGCATGGTTTGAATCCAAACCATGGTTTCAAAAGTAAAAACTTAGTTGTGGCCTACTCCATAATTTGCCTAGAAAAATATAGAAAATAGAGGGAAATTGTGTGATGGCACCGGACACGTAGGAAAGATGAAAGTCAAAGGGAGTAAGGTCAACCTTAATTAAAGCATTAAATTCAAAGGTGGAAAAAAAAAAACAGGTGAGGAATCCACAAATTTGGAATTGGAATTCTCAAACCAAAAGTCCAACCACACAAAACACAACCCAATACGGTCATTTCCAACGTAACATCTCATTCAAGCTTTTGCTTAACAGTGCCTTAAAGAACGTGTATATATATAGCATCATTGTTATATTGGTTAGTCATCATAGTCACACTTTTCAACTCCACCAACTGGATAAGATCTCCAACTCAATGCTGACTAATTTCCATTAATTATTTCCGATCTACCAGCAGTCCAGCACATCACCCTGGTTCTCTCTCAAATATTAGATTTTGGGGTGTGTATGTATACACACACTCCCTCCAATTTAATATATTTGGAGAGTTAATTATGATTTTAAATATAAGATATATATTTATATTTATTATTATTTTTAATTTATCTTGATTGATATTTTCTCAACAATAATAAAAAAAAAGAGAGAGTAAAATAAGGAAGATTAAGGTGTTATAGAAAATATATGTTATATTAACTAAATTAACTAACTTCTTTCACCTAATCAAATTAAGTAAATATATCCTACTAACATAGAGTTGATCTAGTAATGTAATGTTCTCCTAGATCCCTCCGGGTCTCAAATTCAAGTATCAAAGGAGACACTTGTGTTGGGAGGAGCAGCTACAAACCCCAAATCCGATATCGGATGATAATATAAAAAAAAAGTAAATATATCTTATATTAAGAACCAGAAGGTGTATATTTATCGCAACTTATTTTAGATATAGCCCTCCATTACAAATTTTAGTGTTATCACGTGTAAATAGGAGTATATTCATTTTGTCTCTTTATAAGGCAGGGAGAAAAAAGATTTTTTTTTGGTCATATTTATAAGTCAATTCATTAAATTTTTCATGGCAATGCATAATTTTACCATTTATTTATTTCTGTGTAGATTTTGTTCTTATGAAGTATAATCAATACTCCCTACTATCCTTTTTATAAGAAACAAATACTTAAATCACGTGGTTCAAAATATTAGTTAAAAATAATAAATGTGTCAAATTTATATTATTCTTTTCAATTATATCCTTATTTATAAAGAAAGTTCATGAGAGATAATTGGTGAAAATTAATTATAGAGAGATAATAAATAGTATATATTTAATGGGGGTAAAAATGGAAAAACTAGTTTAACAATTCAGATATAAAAGGGATTTATTACTTATATTAAGGATCAGTTAGATCACCCTTCTGAGAGAGAATGTTATTTATAAAAATGATTGGAGGGAGTATTAAATATAAGTAAATTAAAAATTTGTTGAATTTTAAGACAGGATGAATGAATTTTAAGGTTTTTCTTGAATACGGTGAAATGTGTTGGGAGTAACTTATAAATAATACTCTCTCTGGTCCACAATATAAGACACTTTTACAAGAAATGTATGATCCAGAATATAATTCATCTCTTGTTTAATTAATGCTCTTTTCCCTGTTTTACCCTTGTAATTAATACTCATTTTTCAACTTTACCCCACTCATTATATCCCCTCTCTAAAAAAACACTTCCAATGTAATTAAATACATTTCTTAAGAAAGATAAAAATGGAAATTTTTTTTTTAAAGATATATTAAATGACTTAACTATAATTTTTTATTTTTCATGATATAGTTAAAGTGCATGAACTGGAAAGTGTATATCCCAATATGAATTTATTTTTAAGATTTAGATCTTTTGATCTTATATATGTGAAGAAAATTGAGGCTTTCCAACTCAATCTAGCATTCTAGCTAATCAACATTATTATGTTATCGTTCTTTGTCAATTTTTTTTTTGCCAGTGTCGTTCTTTGTCAATTGGAATCATATTCAATTGTATTTACACGTTTTAAAAGCTCTGATAACAAGGTAAGTTGAAATGTGAACAGTGCTTAAAGTTCAGGCCTTTTTTAGCTCCAACGATTTTCCCCCCCTTTTCTTTGAGTATTTGATTTTACATTTATAAAAGTGTGTATGAATTTTTGTGGACTCAATGGAATCTCAGGAATGAGGCGGGGAGAAATTTTACCAAGAAAGTCAGCTGGCCAATCTTGTTCGGTTATGTTTGTTGGGACATATGGGTTGATCGATGCTCGAAGCTGTTTGGGGATGATCATCAAAGGGAACACTATAACGGTCATTCAAGTTTCTTTAGAGTCAATTGGGATATGGATTTAAAAAACTCATGTAAATTCTACGAAAGTAGTATGGTGGAAAGTCAGAGCGGCTTAAGGGGTCGACATGGTTATGTTTCATTGGAGACAGATGCCTCGGTGCTGGATTCGGATGTGACAGGATGTGCAGGAGCTATCAAGGATGAAGAGGGCAATTGGATAAAGGGGTACCTGAGTAGACTTGTTCAGGTGCCCCCTGTAGTGGCTGAAATCATTGCGATTATTCAGGGTCTTCAGTTATGCTGGAACATGAACTTAAAGAATATAAGCATTTTCACCGACTGTTTGGAGGCCATTAGTCTAATCATGAGAGGTTCTGATAGCGATCATCCTTTTAGGGATGTTATTGATGACGCACGCTTTTGGATGGCAAAGGATTGGAGGGTCCTCCCTACGTTTGTTCCTAGGGAGGAGAATACTTTGGCTGATTACTTAGCCAGATTAGCTTATACTATGACTGAGAGTTTTGTGATCCTCGAGCAATAGCTTGCTTCTTTAACGGAGGTGGTCGATCAAGATGAATCGTTGAGTTTTGGAGGCGTATCCCCTTGGGGTAGTGCTGCTTTGTAACCTTTTGTCATTAGGTTATGTTTTCCAGTTTGTTATAAAAAAAAAAAAAGAATTTTTGTGGACTCAGGCCTATGCCCCCCATTCCTAAATATAAGGTTTGGTTGAGGGTTTTAGTCTGGCGTTTAACATAAGAACCTACTCCTATCTATTCATTTTATAAGTATCTTTCTTATTTTTAGGTTAGTTCTTAATATAAATATTTTTTTTATGTCTTAAAATTTAAACTATTTTTTTATTTAGTTTCCCTATTAAATGCATATCTTTATATTAATTATCTCAGAATCACCACTAAATTCTCTTTCGTTTAGTCATTTATTATTTATTCTCTCTCATATTTTTTACCTATTTTCTCTTCTATGCTCCTTTTATAGATGTGGACATGTTAGGAAGAAATATGACATTTTTAAAATTTTTATTATTTTTAACTAATCTTAATCGCCAATTCATTTTGAACAATAAAAAAAACTTATAAAAAAGATTGGATTGAGTGTTTCATACTCATTTTGTTATTTTTCCAACTTGCTTACTTATTTTACAGTCTACAAAGCACCTTATATGCTCCTCTGGTCCCTCTCCTTTTAACACAACCTCTAGTTTTATTTATAAGGTATAGAGAGAATTCATTTTTTTATCCTATTTATAAGTGTGTCATTAATTTTTTTATATAAATGTACAATTTTATCTTTCATTCATTATTAGGTAGATTGTTACTACATCTGATTCAAAATATAAGAGTCAAATAACTAAATTAAGAAATTCAAAAAGTTAGTTAAAGACAATAAATATGTAAAAAATATAACATACTTTTCTAAAAAGTCTCTATTTATAGACAGGGTGAGTGGGAGAGAGGATAGGTGGAAATAGGCATGAGAGATAATGAGTGAAAAAATAAATAAGAGAGACATATAATTAATTAAGGGTAAAATTGAAAAAAAAAAAGCATTAAATGATCAGACAAAAGCAAAATGACCCTTATAAAAAAAACCACACACCCTCATAAATTTGGCTCTAATATTTTAAACCAGAGGGATTACTACTTTCTTAGAAAGTGTGTAGCTACCACTTTGGTCCTTATTATAAGGATATTTTAACTAATTCTCATATACCAAATATTGTTAGTTAAATCATTAAATATGTTTAAAGTTTTTCATAGTCACCCTTATTAAAATTGTCTCTCCCCCCCCCCTCCCCGTTTACAAACTATTCTCACATATCTCTCATTTTTCTCTCTTTCCAACAAGACTTAATTAAGCGTAAATTTGGAAAATATTAATTAATAACATGTAAATTGACTTATATTAAGAACAAAAAATTTCGTCTAAAAGTGAACTTATAATAAAGACCAGAGTGATAGATTACAGTAAAATTAAAGAGTAGTTAACTTTTAAAGCAGAATTAGTGATATTTAAGGTTTTTTCTAGTCCTATGTGAAACATTTGAGCAATCCCTTAGGCCCTGTTTAAAGGGAGAGGATGAAGGGGAGGGGATGGAGGGAAAGGATAGAGAGTTACCTTGTTTGGTTTGGTTGGAGGGGAGGAAGGGGGAGGTTTTTTAATGATCCCTTATTTGGTTTAAGAAGAGAGGGGAGATAATAGCTAATTTACCATTTTACCCTTACATATTTGCTTATATAAATAATTTAAATTAATTTTTTTAAAATGAAAATTATTTAAATTAATTTACACTTCTATAATTCATTCCTTTTCTTTTGGCAATGATGAAACTGCAAGGGCTTTGTGGGCAAAAAGAACTCCAAGATCTAAATATTATAGTATCAGCACATTAATTTAACTCTCAAATTACATAATCATGCAATCACATGCTGCCATGTCAATTCCCACAAACTATTACCACTCAAGACGCTGCTCTGCACTAGTATGCCCCCTGATTTCATAACAATCAAAGTATTTTTGAGAAGCTTAGGCACAAGTTCTTGAAGCTTCTCGCTTCTCCTTCCCCCAATTTTTACCTTTATATATTTTTCCATTGGACCAAGTACAGAGGAAGATACCGACAGTCATTTTTATGCTTCCATTTTTCCATTATTCGACCAAGTACAAAGGACGAGACCGACAGAGGAAGAGATTGGGAAAAAAAAACCTGACAGTCGAGCGAGAGAGCTGAGGAAGACGACGTCATACAGGAAGAGACCATGACGCTGAGCTGAGATGCGGGATCTAACGGGAAACACTGGATATTGGAGAACTGAAGTAACGTTTTTATTTTTGACTCAGGGTATAATTGGGACTATGAAAAGATCATAAGGGTAAAATAGTCCCAAATTTTTGGCTCCCTCCAAAACCCCCCAATTTGGAGGGAACTAATTTGAGGGGATGGGAGCGAATTTGATTCCCTTTTTTAGAGCCCCTCCCCTCCAATTTTGCATACCAAATAAGGGGAGTGACTCATTTTCCATTCCCGCCATCCCATCCAACCGAACAGGGCCTTAACCTTATAAGTAACACAGGGGAGAGAAGATACTGTTTTTTTTCTTGTGATTTATATGTCATTTTTTTGCCACGTGAGTTATATGTCATTATCTTTTTAATATTCCACTCATCTTTAATAGCCCTAACATCCAGTACATGATTCAAGGCTCGTTTCGAATAGCTTATTTTTGGGTAATAAGTGCTTATAAATCGTAATTCACGGTATACGAGGTAAATATGTGAGAGAAGTTTTATCTTGACTTGCGTAATAAGCATTTATATCCAAAAAATAAGTATTTCCAAACATGCACTTAGACTGTTCCATTTGAAGCTCGGCATCTCACTTTCTTGTTCGTTGTGCTCTTCTTTCAATCTAATCAAATATCAATCCACATTAATCACATCACCTCACTCTTTCTACCAAATCAAATGCTCCCTCCCTCCAATCCTATTTATAATTATAAATATTGATATTTGAATTACGCGGTTTAAGAAAATGATTAAAATTAATTAAAAATAATAAGTGTGTTTGAAATAATTTTTTTTTAAAGTATACCCTTATTTATGAAGGGTAAATAAGATAGAGAAATAGAATAAATAAAGGTATCATCAACCTTTTAATTAATGTAATATATATATATATATATATATATAATATTAATGTGAGTAAAAATGAAAAAAAAACTCATTAAATGTTCAAACAACTTTTATGAGACTTTTATAAAAATGATCAAGATAACTTAAATTTTGGGCTTTTATAAAAAGGATGGGAGGGACCGGGAGTATAACACAAAGCCATGATTGAATTTCACCTTTTTTTATTTGAAAAAAAATATATATATTTATATATGTGTGTGTATTGAGAATTCAACTATCAAACGTACACTTCGCACCTCATTGATTTTGGTTTGATTCTTTTTTTTTTTTTTTTTTCTGCGCCATGATTTTGGTTTGGTTCACCAGAAGCAGAAGCAACCGCCCAATTGGACATAAACATTTACTGGCTATTTGGTTTACGGAATTTAAGGTAATCTAATAGAAAATAATTTAATAATGATTAAATAATTTGTTTGGTTCGTCATTAGGGAAAGATGATGCATATACATAAAAATGTGTGGTTGGATTACATCGAAAAATGAGAATATATGGAAATAATATAGCAATGAACAAAATTACCCCTGTCTACACATATAATAATGTACATATTGGATTCATGATAATTTTTTTAATTCTGTATAATGTACATGTTAGGTTTATGATAATTTTTTAATATTTAATGGTGAAAATATTATACACTGTATAGGTTGGGTTCATGTTAATTTTTTTAACATTTAATGATGGAAATATTATTTAATGATATATTTTAATATTTTTTTAAAGGTGGAGTATAATTTTTTAATGGGCAATATTTCTTAAGTTTCTATATCATTAATTAATTTTTAATATTTAATGGTGATAATTAAAATTATTTAATATTTAACAGCATTTATGGATGGGCACTTTGGTCAATTTAAAAAATTATAATGGCAATAGTTTCATTTTTGTAATACCCCGAAATTTGGGATTGGAGGCTTGTAAATAGGTCTAAATTAAGTGGACTGCTAAGCCCCAATTTAGCATGAGCCCAAATTTATCCTCTAATGATTCGTATATCTTTGGGGTATTAAGAAAGTAAAATAATGAATTTTGGAGAATATAATTATGTTTTCGGTAAAATCACTTATGAGGTAGTGAGTTTGTCATGTGATTTTGAATGATCCAATGATGAGCAAAAATTATGAAATTTTACAGGATGAAAGTAGACATTCTAAGCTTTAATTTGATAGGTCATATGAATCAATGAGAGCTATATACAAAAAGATATGAATTTTTGAAGTCAGCACAGAAAAACTGTGAAATTTCTGAAACAGTATGCAAAGATTGAAATTCTGGGATTTTGTGATTCCATCTAGTAAAAGTCTATAGTTTTTCATGAACTAGACTCAATAAGGGTTCTATAGGCTTTGGAATCACTTCATTTCGATTTTTCTAGAATTAGTTATGTTTTTTCAAAGTTTAAGCAGAAATCTGCCAGAATTTTGTAAAATCTGAATTTTGGAAAAATGGTGTAATAAAGTAAAATGATATAAAACAATTTCTCATCTCCTTCCTCCTCATAACCTGACGTGAAGTTCAGTTTTATAGAGAGAGGAAGTTGTGTTCTTTTAGAGAGAGAAAAAGGGAGGGAAAATGCTTACAAAGGTAAGTGATTTCTTCGATAAATCGGTTCCTAATGCATATAACTCCGCTCCTAAGCTATTATTCTATGTGATTCAAGGGTTGGAAGCTCAAATTTGCTTGTTGAAGTGTGCTAGGGTTCAGCCAAGTCAAGGAAAATCAAGTGGGAGCTTGAGGTAACTTCCAAACCTTTGTATATTGACTATTCTGGCTGATGTGGACAATTTAATCGGTGAAATTTCGCTGGATTGTCCTTTGTTTCAATTTATGGAAATGGGTTGGCCTAGGTGTTATGCTGCTCAAATGGATACTAAATGGTAGTTGTAATCTAATGGAGTAGTCAATAAAGTGGTTAAGAGTAGAAAGAAACGCGTTTACGGAGCCGAAATCACAAAACCCCGATTTTTCCCGGAGAACACCATAATTTCGGCCAGGGATGTTTGAGGGCCTTAGAGTTGGATTTTAAATGTTGATGGTTCCATTGGATTCAGGATGGAAAATTAGGTGGGGTTACAGTTGGGCACTTTTTCGAAAAAGGCTGAGAAAGCATAATTACGGAAACGCCCCTAAAACCCTAAAAATAGGGCTGCGAAGGACAATTTTATAATTTGACATTGAATTTGATAATTCTGAGTCCTGAAATGGATTCCTTAGGTGAAAATATGTAAGAATAGCCCATGAAAAAATTTCAGAAAAAGTACAGCCGGACCGGGTACAGAGGGGCCGGGTCGGGTCCCCGAGGGTATTTTAGTAATTTTTCAAGATAGACTCATATAACCCCCGAAACACTATGGAAGTGTCTAAATAGTACATTTGACATTGTAGGATCGAATATGGAGCCCCGAGCTGTTTGCACGTAGATCGAGGCACACGTTTCGAGGCGTAAAAGGGTTAAGGTTGGGGACTTACCTTACTTGCATGTTTTTTATATCTTTGCTTGTGTAATGATGTATGTGATTGCTTTACTTGAATGTGTAGAGCATATTTGAATAAATAAAGCTCTGTTTCTGTTTTCAGTGTGGCCATAGTCTTATTGTATGAAACATTGAGCATGCAAAAATGTCATTATGGGGCATACATCTATATAAAGCTAGCATGTCATACACATAGCATCAATCACGCATGCATTATGGTATCTGTTTCCTACTGAGATTCTCTCGAATCTCACCCTCCCCTACCAACAATTTAGACAGGAGATGATAGAAGATATGCAAACAACAATGCATAGTACCGTATGAGGGGATTACAGTAGTGGAATGAAGACGGGAAGAAGTCTCCGTTTCACTAGGATGAGTTTAGACACCCTAATAGCCTTGTGTGACCACCTTAATCGTAAGTATCATGTACAAACCCCTATGGGGAATTTATGTAATAATGCACATATTATCAGTATAGTTATGCTATTCATATGTTGCCTACCGAACCGCATATCATTTTCCGCAAATACTTTGAAAAAGATTGAAATTGAGATAAAGGCGTGACAATTTTCACTTGATTATATGATGTCTGCATCCTCATGTATCAGTTCTAGCAGTGTAATCCTGATTACATCAAATAATATAATTAGGATTATATTTATAAAATGTAATCCTGTTTACATTACATAAGCGCAACCAAACGCTTTAATCACTCTATTGCATCAGGATTACATGTAAATGTAATCCTCTCTCATGTAATCGAATCAAACGGGCACTAATATCCTTAGGAGTGGATTATTATTATTTTAAATAATATGAGATATATCCACAAACATGCTTGAATATAACCAAATTCAAAATGAATCGGCATGATTTATTCTTAGGTTAAGAGACAAAATTACCCTTAAACTTTTTTCAAAAGTGCATTTACCATCATAAACCTTTTTTGGTGTAAAAGTAACCATAAACTTTCAAAAAGGGAGCAAAAGTGATATTACCGTTAAAATTAACCAACAGCCATTTACTCCCGTGTAAAGGTACCAAATTACCCCTGATTAAAAAAGGGTTAAGGGGCAAAAATACCTATAAATTTTTCTCAAAAGTGCACCCACCACTATAAACTTTTATTAGGTGTAAAAATAATTATAAAATGTCAAAAAAGGGGTAAAAGTGACACTTCTGCTATGATTGGTGGGCCCCATGCTAACATCTGCTATCATTCTTTATAGGTCCCAAATCATTAAAAAAAATAAAAATGGCTAAATTTTTTAATTCCCATTGCTTCCCTTCTCTTGTTCCTCTCATCCATCTCTCATACTCCTTTTCAACACTTGATAGCCCTAATTTCTTCTTAGAAAACAATGGCGCTAGCGTTGGCGTTCTCCACCAATGACGATGACAAATCAAGCATGGCAGGGGTTTGACTTCCTCTTCCTTGTCTTCATTGATCATTCCCCGTTGTCATCGCAACTTGGTGAAAGTAGGATGGCGATATCATCTTCATTGGAGGCGACAAGATCTGCAACGTGGTGGGGAGAAGAGAAGGTGACAACTTCCTCCCCCAATTTCTATCCATTTTTCAGTCCTCTCTCATTCTTCTTTTTCACTATAGCTTTTCACCTCTTTTAGTTGTTCTTTAATCTCGGCGACTGAGTTCATGGCAGTGTCGATATCAACAATTCCATTTATGTCGCCATCGATCTCTTCATTTTTCTACTATCTTCACTAAACCCAAATGATGGGAAGAAGAAATCATGTCAGGTGCTTGTTTGTTGAAGGTTTTTTTTTTCCTCTAGTTTTTTCATTCTTTGAGATATTTGTGTTGATCAAGTCACTTTATCTTTATCAATATATTAAGATTGATTGCTCTGGTTTAATATATGATTGAATTTGATAATGAATTTCAATTACTTGGAAAGATTCGATATTGATGATTGTTGATGATGAAGATGGGTTTTTCAATTTTTGGTTTAGAAAAATTATGGTGGAAAAGTCAGGGTGATCTTTTCCTGAATTAGAACAATCAAAATATGATATTTGGACTTAGCAAAAGAATCGTCACTTTTGCCCCTTTTTTGAAAGTTTATGGTTACTTTTGCACACAAAAAAAATTTATGGTGGTGGATGCATTTTTGAGAAAATGTATTTTTGCTCTTTAACCTTTTTTTAGTCGGGGGTAATTTAATACTTTTACACGGAAGTAAATGGTTGTTGGTTAATTTTAACGATAGTGTTACTTTTACCCTCTTTTTAAAAATTCATAGTTACTTTTGCACAAAAAAAAAGTTTATGATAGTATATGCATTTTTGAGAAAATTTTAAGGGTAGTTTTACCCCTTAACCCTTTATTCTTTATTGCTAGTTGTTGAGAAGTTTTGTGCAGATTTTAAAAAGTAAAGAATAAAGAATAATTATATAATTTTTAAGAGAATAAAGAATAATTATATGTAGTTATTATCTTTTTCTCTTCGGCTATCTTTCCTTTTATATAATATATAGAATAATTGGTTTGAAGTTGACATTTGAAATCGGACGGTGCTATGTGGTATTTCATAGGAACTATCTTATAATTAACTAGGATATAATAATTCCATGATTCGACCGATTTCCCTGTTTTTTTTTTCACTGTCAGCATTTATTGACTTAGTGATATATTTTTTGAACATGTGTGTGTGATGAAATTATTCCTATCTATTCTAGTAACACATGGTGCTGATTTGCTTGCTTTCTCATGCTATATGAAGGATATATCTTGTGGATCCCTCACCTTTTCAACCTTTTTAATAATTGTTACGTAAAATCCAATCAAGTGATATATATAGTGAAACACCACTTTCTTTTATTTCTTTTGCCTTTTATATACAGATCAGATACATAACTTCTTTTTTTTAAAAAAAAAATGAAGAGATTTTATGCACTGACTTTTTTTAAGAAAAGTAACCCATTTTAATTTATAATCTTAATGAAATTTAGTTTATAAAAATACATGAGTTTCAAAATGGTGTTAAATGAAACGAAGTAAATCTCGTAACGTTTATGAAATTCTATAATTAAAATTAATAAGGTTTACCCTCAAAGATAAATAAATAACGATCATGGAACAAAATAAACTACAGAAACCTGATTTTAAATTAAATTAAGTTATGATATAGGCACTTAGTGCCCTGTGCTGTTGTGATGCATCGAAAAAATATTAAATTAAGTTACAAGAATTTACGGATTATTTTTTTAAAAAAAAATTATAGAATCCATATTTTTTCTGTCTGTGTAAATGACAATTTTGTAACTGTATTGGAATCTTTCTTGCAGATTCCTCCCTCCTGCAGTCTTGGACGTGGGGTAAGGAAATGTGGTTATATTATTGCTATTATTAATAATAATATTTAGCTTTTTGACCGGTAAGAAGTTCCTGTTATTTTCTTTGTTAGGCAAATAAAAAATGGTATATTAAAAAAGTATCCCGAATTTCAATACGACTTCATGATAATATCATACGACCACTTGGCAAAAAAAATGTAGTATGGATCAGAATCTAGTTAATATGAAAAATAAAAGAATTTTTTGACCTGAACCAAAAATAAAAGATTGAGAGTTTAAAATTAAACAATGTTACGTAACCGGAAAAAAAAATGTTAGCACTTAATTCATGCAAATTACATTTGATTTTAAGAGAAAGAACAAAGAATTGAAGAAATGACATTGAATTGTTTGCTTTACTCATTCTTATGACCGTTAACTAATTCATTGGATTGGATTTGGTTAAAAAAATAAGTTCTAAATTATTTTTCTTTTGCTTTTATCCTTATAACTCTGCCTATGTTTATAGCCGGTCCTAAGCCCAGGTAAAGGAGGAGGGTTGTGTTAAGCCTCGACAGCTAACGTAAAACCCTGTTGAATCTCTATGAACATGGATCAACGAAGAAATTGTGCTAATGCTAGGTCGTTGCCTGTAAGTAACACGTTGTATGGCTCGAGTACAGTGATAAGTGAGCGAGGGCCGCTACATCGTCGCCCGGATGTAGTGTTAAATGAGCAAGAGCTACCATTCTCTTTTGAACGGAGGCGGCTAAAGAAGCCAATTCATGAGAGCAAGATCAGATTTGGCACTTGGAACGTTGGGACTTTGAATGCCAAATCTTTGGAGGTGGTGGGCGTAATGAATGATCGAAAGATTAATATCTCGTGCCTTCAAGAAACTAAATGGGTGGGAGAAAGGTCTCGAGAAATTAATGGTTTTAAGCTTTGGTATACAAGAAAGGTTAATGGAAGGAATGATGTTGATATCATCACTGATAATGAATAGAGAAAGAACATGGTGGAAGTTAAGAGGGTTGAGAACTGAATCATTTCTTTAAAAATAATTGTTGGGAAGGATATTATAAACATTATCAGTGCATATGCACTTCAAGTATGGGCAGAAGCACATCTTAATGAAAAGTTCTGGGAAGATTTGGAGGGGCTTATTCAGAGTATCCCACTAACCGAAAAGATTTTTATTAGAGGAGATCTTAATGGACATGTCGATAAGGAGGAAGGACCTCATGCAAGGGCTCATAGAGGTTTTGGATTTGGGGTGTAAAACAAAAGCACCGGCAAGTTTTAAATCCAAGGGTCAGGTGGTAGAAGTTAAAGGGGGAGAAACGAGAGATTTTTAAGAGAACTTTTTTAGAGGAGGGGGAATGGGAGTTACAAGGAAGTGCTGATATCATGTGGGAGAATATGTCTAAAAAGGTTTAGAAGGTTGCTAAAGTAATTTTGGGAGAATCAAAAGGTTTTGATCGGCAAGATAAAGAGACTTGGTGGTGGGATGAGACTGTTCAAGAGAAAGTCAAGCATAAGAAAGATTGTTTTAGAGCAATTCACTTGAGTAATAATGTTGACAATTGAGAAATGTATCGTTTGGCTAAAAAAGAGACTAAGAAGGTAGTGAGTGAAGCTCGCAGTAAAGCATATGAGGAGTTTTACAAGGAGTTATGAACAAAGGCAGGGGAGCGTAAGATTTACAAGATTGCAAAAAACAAAGAGAGAAAATCGAGAGACTTAAACCAAGTGAGATGTATAAAGGATGAAGAAGGAAAAATTTTGATTACTGATGGAGATATTAAGAATAGGTGGGAAGCGAAAAATTTTGGTTCACGAAGATTGGTCTCTTATCATGGAAGCGAAAGAAATGCTACGACGCGATTGAGTTGTGATGATAGAATATATTGAGAGAAATTTGAATACTAGAGCTAATTTCATTGTCAAGACAGCTTTGAACAACTACCCTGGTTTGAGCATTATGGGCCCTGACACGTTGGCTAGCGTTATGCAGCTATCTTAGTTTTGTGTTTATGTTTTAGTTTTGTTTTATGCTTTCCTTTTGTATAAAAAAAAAGAATAGGTGGGAAGCCTACTTTTATAAGTTGTTCAATGATGGAGGGGGAGAGTCTTGTGATTGCGAAGATTTAACAACTCGGGAAGGTGATCTTAATTTTCCATTTTACCGCAGGATTCAAGTTGGCGAGGTTAGGGAAGCTCTTAAGAAAATAGAAAATGGTAAAATTGTTGGGTATGATGGGATTCCTATTGAAATTTGAAAGTGTTTGGGTGAAGAGGGTGTTTTGTGGCTCACAAATTATTTAATGGGATTTTACGATTCAAGAAAATGCCAAATGAGTGGAGGAAAAGTACTTTGATTCCTATTTATAAGAATAAAGGGGATATTCAAAATTGTGCAAATTATAGAGGAATTAAACTTATGAGTTATACAATGAAATTATGGGAAAATGTGATGGAACGCAGGTTGAGATTGGATATTGAAATTGCTGAAAACCAATTTGGATTTATGCCAGGAAGGTCTACAACAGAAGCGATTTATTTATTAAGGGGGTTTATGGAAAAATATAGGAGCAAAGGAAGAGATGTGCATATGGTTTTCATTGATTTGGAAAAAACATATGACCGTGTGCCAAGAGATATACTCTGAAAAGCCTTGGAAAAGAAGGGGGTAAGGTTTGTATATATCAAAGCCATTCAGGATATGTATGAGGGGGTTACAACCAATGTTAGAATGTCTGGAGGTGTAACAAAGGACTTTCCTATAAGGATTGACTTATATCAGGGATTAGCTTTGAGCCCTTATTTGTTTAACCTAGTGGTAGATGTTCTAACTGAGCCTATAAGAAAGGAGATCCCTAAATGCATACTTTTTGCGGATGATATAGTTTTGTTGGCTGAATCTAGGGAAGAAATTAATTCTAAATTTGAGATATGGAGACGGACTTTGGAAGTGAAGGGTTTTCGTCTAAGTAGGAGTAAAACTGAATATATACATTGTAAGAATGATAAGAGACAAGATCGAAATGAAGTGGAAGTTAAATTGGGGGGCAAGTTATTCCGCAAGTGACAATTTTGGTATTTGGGATCAATTATACAATAAGATGGTGAAATTGATGGAGATATCAATCACAAAATTCAAGCTGGATGGTATAAATTGAGAAAAGCTACTGGAGTTATTTGTGATAGGAAAGTAACTAATAAAGTAAAAGGGAAATTCTACCGCACTACTATTAGACCAGCAATGCTATATGGTTGTAAGTGTTGGATTTTAAAGGGACTACATGAGCATAAAATAGGGGTGGCCGAGATGAGGATGTTGAGAAGGATGTGTGATCATACAAGAAAACATAAGATTCGTAATAATTATATACGTGAAAGAGTTGGAGTGGCCTCTATTGAAGGAAAAATAGTATAAAGTCGTTTGAGGTGGTTTGGACATGTTCAACGAAGGCCGTTGAATGTATCGGTGAGGAGGGTTGATCAAGCAGTTTGGAGTCTTGTAAAACGAGGTCGCGGAAGGCCGAAGCGAACGCTTAATGAGGTAATAGAAAGAGACATTTTGATTAATAATATATTTAAAGATATGATTTTCTATAGAGTACAATTGCGTCATACGATCTATGTAGCCGACTCCACCTAATGGGATAAAGGCTTTGTTATTGTTGTTGCTGCTGCTTTTATCCTTATTAAAAAATTTGTTTGAAAATTTAACGAGTGAGTAAAATTAAAAATGAGCATTAATTATAGAAATAAAACTAAAAAAATGAGTATTAAACCGTACAAGTGATTTATATTTTAAATTAAACTATTTTTCTAAAAATGTCTTATATTTATGGAGGGAAAGAGTGAGAGAAAATAATCAAATAATTAATACAAATAAATTTTAATTATCTTACGAGTGATTTATATCTTAGATTAAGACATTTTTTTAAAAATGTTCTATATTTATGGAGGTGAAAGAAAATAAACAAATAATTAATACAATTAGGATAAACATGGAAACTATATTACAAATTCAAATACCAAGAAATTCTTAATAACAGCGACGGATGGAGTAAGCTAATCACTCAATTTTCAATTTAAATTTTAATTTAATTCTCAATTTTGTTGGGACAATATCACTCAATTTTCAGTTAATTACCGAAAAAACCCCATGAATTCCCAAATTCCCTAATTTGAGGGACAAGTCAAAACATGCTGGAACTGCGAATTCCCATATCACGTTACGGATACGCCGATATGGAGGCGGGAGAAAAAACTGAAGAAGAGAAACTAGGCTGTCAGAACTGTGTCGTTTTAACCATTGGACCGTACCGGTCACTTTTGCCTCTGTAACCGGCAATATCAGGTATTCTTTCTTACATTGATTAGGTGGTGTTGGACGAAGATCTTCTCTCTCTACTCTCTACACTCCCCTTACCTATTTTCTCGTTCGTCTCTCGTTATAAATATATGCTTTGGACATCATGTTCATTTTTTCGATCCTTCTTCCCTCTTTCCCTATCTCACTGGCTAGCCTTTCCCGGCCAAATCGCCGGCCAACAACCGTAGCTTCAGCTACCGGATAATCACCCCCGCCGCCATTCCTGTCCCTCGAGGTTCGTTCCTCGGCCAACTTTGCTATGCATTTTTCTCCCATGCCTTGTGTATAATGCTTCAGATCTGTCCTTTTTTCGTTTATTGATTAATTGGACTCCTTTCTATGACATAGTTTGATTGTTTGACAGTTTGATGCAAGTTTTTTGTGCCTTCTTTTCGTCTAGCTGGTATGATAATGGCGGTATTTATTGCGTCTAATGGATCTTGACGTGTTTTCCTTGCATCAGCGTCTTTGTTAGTGAATTTCTCCGTCGTCCTATAGTGTGTATGCCTCGTTAGTTTGATTGGTACAGTTCTTTTCAGCTCTGATCTTGCTGAAAGACGTTGGAACTTACTATTTTTGGTATTGGGCTTTTTCTTATTCCCAAATAAGGTGTTCT
Organism: Inga leiocalycina; assembly: GCA_963242795.1. Lineage (NCBI taxonomy): Eukaryota > Viridiplantae > Streptophyta > Magnoliopsida > Fabales > Fabaceae > Inga > Inga leiocalycina. The sequence continues at coordinate 78,786,650 of OY725322.1, forward strand.
CCTAATTTGTCATTTGTGGTTTCATTGTTTTCTTAAATATATCATATATGGTGATACTGTTCACAGTTTTAGTGAATATTGCGTCTAGAATTTGAATGTATTGTTGTTGGTTGGTAATGTAGCCTGTTTTGCATCCAAAACTTACCCTGCATTAAATGTTTTCGTCTTTTCACTTTATTTGCATTTACGTAAAGCCTGATATGTAAAGGCTACTCTATGCAGAATAGTTGTGATCGATTGGGGCATTTTACTTGTGGATATGCTTCACGTTTCTGATGCTATCATTGGTTTTATACCTTCTAGGTTTGGACTTTGTTAATTTGTTTAATAATATTTTTATGTTTTGACTTTGGAGCATTTTATATTTTGGCTGTAGATCTGTGTTTCTGACAAAATATTTGGCCATTGGAGGAGTGTAGAAGATGGACGTGACTGTGGGACTTAGAAATGTTGGCTCACACTGCTCTATCTCTGAGATGGATGATTATGATCTCTCTCGTCTCCTTGACAGGCCAAGGTTGAACATAGAGAGACAGAGATCATTTGATGAAAGGTCACTTAGTGAACTGTCAATTGGTCTCACAAGAGGTTGCGTTGATGACACATATTCACCCGGAGGAAGATCTGGTTTAGACACACCTGCTTCTTCAATGCGGAACTCATTTGAGCCTCATCCTATGGTTGCTGATGCTTGGGAAGCCCTGCGAAAATCTCTTGTCTCTTTCAGAGGTCAACCAGTTGGAACAATTGCTGCTATTGATCATCAATCAGAGGAAGTTCTAAACTACGATCAAGTAAATTTCTCCAGTTATACTGAATTGCATTTCCATTGATTTCTGACAAGTAATAAGTCGTCACTATATCTGGAATATCATAATTTGTGGGACTGGCTGCCAACTTTACATGGCATATGATTAATAACAATTTGTTGAGATATGGTAACCAAAACTTCCTTTTAACAAAAGAAGCTCGGATGTGTTGGCTCTATTATAAGTTTGATTGACATTGTCTTTTGAATTTCTGCTCTAAACCCATTAGATATGAACAATTAACGTAACTGAAGATTTTAAATGTTGAAAGTGTGTAGGTCAGGTTAGTGTTTTAACAATCTCTTACAAATTCGGAGTAGCTAAGCAAAGATCAAACAAGGAGAGATTAATTGAAAGACAGCATTTAACTGCCTATATGTTTCTGCGTGTCTGATTCTTATAAGTCATAATGAACCCATGTTGTCTGTAAGTAGTTTAACTCTTATTATGTCTTTATACTTAATTGTGAAGTTCCTAACATATTACATGTACATGATGGACTGTATCTTTTTTTTGGTGAAATGGTGTATCTTTATAAATGTGCTTGATAGATTGTTGTTGACTGTGATAAGGTTTAGTTAAGAGACTTTTGGCTTTTGAATAATGCTCACTTTTGTAGTAACACTTTGATCCCCCACCTTGTGGTATAAAGCTTTGTTGTTGTTGCAATAACAATTTGATGCAGGATTATTGGCAAAATTTAAGAACGGTATTCAATGAAATGTTTTATTGATCACGTAATTATTTCTTTCTAGGTTTTTGTTCGGGATTTTGTGCCTAGTGCTCTGGCCTTTTTGATGAATGGTGAACCTGATATAGTTAAGAACTTCTTACTGAAGACACTTCATCTTCAAGGCTGGGAAAAAAGAGTAGATCGGTTTAAGCTTGGCGAAGGTGTAATGCCTGCTAGTTTCAAAGTCCTTCATGATCCTGATAGGAAAACAGACACTCTGATTGCAGATTTTGGTGAAAGTGCCATTGGACGAGTTGCTCCAGTTGACTCTGGATTCTGGTGGATCATTTTGCTTCGTGCCTACACAAAGTCTACAGGGGATATAACTCTGGCTGAAACACCAGACTGTCAAAAGGGAATGAGACTTATATTGACTCTATGTTTGTCAGAGGGCTTTGATACATTCCCTACTCTGCTTTGTGCTGATGGATGCTGCATGATTGATCGAAGAATGGTAAGCCAGATTCCAATCAGTTGTTTCTCAATATATTGATGTAATTAAGCTTTTAGGATTCTAGCCGCTGAATTCCCAATTCCATAATAGATTAGAAATTACCCCCTTTTTAAGTGTCATCAAATTAATCTGACTTAACTGATGATGTCTTTTGTTGTGGTGTGAAATTGCTTACATGCTCAACTATAGAACTCTTGTTTTCATCATCACAATGTGATGATTTACAATAATTACAACCTTTTTTTTGGCCAAAACAATAATTACAAATTAAGGAGGTTTTTTCTATCTATCTGTTCTAGCTAATATTTATTTGAAGTTGTTTCTGGTATCAGCTTTATTGTCTTAGTAGTATATTAGTGCTTGTTTGGGTTAGCTTATTTTTAGTGATTTTGCGTTGTATGAGATAAATATGTTAGGGGAGTTGTCTCGTAAGGTGCAAGTGCTTTTTTTGAGAGATTCCAAAGAGGTATTTAGTGTTCCTTTGAAGTAGCGAACTAATATTTAATGTGATGATGTGATGAAGTGGAGGCAGCTGTCCTGGGTGACAGAAAGGAATTAACAAACAATTATTTAATGCAGAGATGTAATGAAGTGGAGGCAGCTGTCCTGAGTGACAGAAAGGATTTACTGTTTTTAAGCTGAGAAGGCAAGAATAGCTCATTTCTTGAAACTGCTTAGTAGATCTATATCTTGGCCATTTCCTTTTCTTTGCTCTTATGTGGAACTAAACAATATTCTATGAATTACCATCTTTCTCTGTCTTGTGCATTCTTTTCTCGATGAAAGTGTTTCATTTTCATTTTCTGACAATTTCCATTTTGTTCTCATAATGATGAGTTTAGCCTGTTGGCCTCTTTGTATAATGTAAAATGTAAAACACATGCTCTTTCTTTTTTCAATTTGGTATGAAGGTTGTGATAAAGTAATGTCATGGAGTGTGACTAGGGTTGGTTCAAATGTTCTGACTTCTGACTAGCTGTTGATTGATGTTAACTATCTGTATTATTTAAGAGAAGAGTAGAAATATGGCCAATGGGAAGGCATGCAAACACTGTCCTCAAATGGTGGCGGCCCCTCTCTCTATTTATGAACCATGAATATCACTATGGGGATTGTCTACTAGATTAAATCCTTTAGATAACAGTACAGGACAACTAAGACTCCTTCAAAACTAATGAAGTCTGGGACTCTAAATGTTGAACCTGTGCTCTAGATGAAGATAAACTCATAAAGCATTGGGAGGGCAGTCAACATTTTCCTTGCCCTACCTTTTGGATAGATTTTGGTTTATGAAAAATGCCTCTTATTTATAGTTATGTCATTAACATCAGAAAGAGACCATGCCATGGAAAGTGGATACGCGTTTATTATTGAGTTACTGCTTAGAAGTTCTATCTTATGTGTTATTTTTTAACTTCTCTTGGAGTTAGGAGTTCTCTTGTTTCTAAGAGTTTGTCGTGGGGTAAAATGCTACGGTTTTTAATAATATAAACAAGGGTTAAAGGTCATTTTAGCCCCGGAAAGTATTCACTTAGTGCCAATTTTGCCCTGAAAGTGTCAAATTTGGAGCAATTTTGCACTTGCGTTAGTTGACCATTAGCCGGGGCAAATTTGCTCCAAATTTGACACTTCTGGGGCAAAATTGCACCTTAACCCAATGATTGTTAGTCAGGCGCATTGGACACCATGCGACGTGCTGTGCTTTTCTAGCCATTGGACCCTACCTCCGGTTGAGCCGATTCCAGGGCGGGCAGTCTGTTAAACAGAAAAGAGAACTCTTCCTGAGGCCCCTGCCGATGTCTCTGGAATCACTAACGTTGCTGCCAGCTGCCACGTCCTGGTTCAAGAATTTTAACCCGATTTCCTTTCGAAGTACGCGTGTTGCACGCTATCAGATGGGCTTCCCTCATCTCTTAGGATCGACTAACCTATGTGCAAGTACTCATTTGAATATTTGCCACTACCACCAAGATCTGCATTGACGGTTGCTCCACCTGGGCTCGCGCCCTAGGTTTTGCAGCAACCACCGCGCCCTCCTACTCATCGAGGCCTGGCATTTGCCATGATGGCTTCTCCGCCCGAGCTTGCGCCCTAGGTTTTGCAGTGATTGTTGCGCCCTCCTGCTCATCAGGGCCTGGCACTTGCCCCGATGGCAAGGTATAGTTCGCGCACTTCAGCGCCCAGGCGGAGCGGCCGTCAATGCAGATCTTTGTGGTAGTAGCAAATATTTAAATGAGAACTTTGAAGGCTGAAGAGGGGAAATGTTCCATGTGAATGATACTTGCACATAGGTTAGTCGATCCTAAAAGTTGGGGGAAGCCCATCTGATAGCGTGCAGCACGCGTACTTCGAAAGGGAATCGGGTTAAAATTCCTGAACTGGGACGTGGCAGCTGGCAGCAACATTAGTGATTCCAGAGACATCGGTAGAGGCCTCGGTAAGAGTTCTCTTTTCTGTTTAACAGATTGCCAACCTTGGAATCGGCTCAGCCGGAGGTAGGGTCCAATGGCTAGAAGAGCATAGCACGTCGCGTGGTGTCCAATGCGCCTGAATAACGGTCATTGGGTTAATGTGCAATTTGCCCTGGAAGTGTCAAATTTGGAGCAAATTTGCCCCGGCTAACAGTCAACTAACGTAAGGGCAAAATTGCTCCAAATTTGACACTTTCGAGGCAAAATTGGCCCTCGAAAAACTTCCGGGGTAAAATTGGCACCAAGTGAATACTTCCGGGCCAAAAATGAACTTTAACCCTATAAATAAAGGAGGACACAAGGGCTGAAGCTTCTTCCTTCAGATCTTTAATTCCTGGTTTCTATCATTACTCTTATTCCATTATTAGACATCATATATATATGGTTTACAAGTGCTTCAATTTAAGCTTTCACTTATAAACTAAATTGTAGGCCTTGTGCTCATAGGCGAGCTATACTGTTCAGGCTTATGTATAGTGTAGTTTCTTTTAGATTTTATATTAATTCTGGAGCTTGATTGACTTGCAGATTTTTATAAGTTACTCTTTTTGTGCAGGGTGTTTATGGCTATCCTATAGAGATTCAAGCACTTTTCTTTATGGCGCTGAGGTCTGCTTTGGTGATGCTGAAACATGATGCGGAAGGGAAAGAATGCATCGAGCTTATTGTGAAGCGTTTGCATGCTCTAAGTTATCATATGAGGAGTTACTTTTGGCTTGACTTCCAACAACTAAATGACATTTACCGGTACAAGACTGAGGAATACTCACATACTGCAGTAAATAAGTTTAACGTTATTCCTGATTCAATCCCAGAATGGCTTTTTGATTTTATGCCAACGCGAGGTGGCTACTTTGTTGGAAATGTTAGTCCTGCTAGGATGGATTTCCGGTGGTTTGCTTTGGGCAATTGTGTTGCAATCCTTTCATCTCTTGCTACTCCAGAGCAATCAATGGCTATAATGGATCTTATTGAAGCCCGCTGGGATGAGCTGGTAGGAGAAATGCCCTTAAAAATATGTTATCCTGCAATAGAGAGTCATGAGTGGCAAATTGTTACTGGTTGTGATCCCAAAAATACCAGATGGAGTTACCATAACGGAGGATCTTGGCCAGGTTCTTCCCTTGTTTCATCATACGCTTAATCTTGCAAAATAAATTGAGCTTGGGGTGCAGTCAGGTTAACCTGTTAATTTTGAATTTATCAAATCTTCCCTAAGGAATATTGATCAGGTTTATTTTAGGAGATATTGTTGGAATTAAAGTATTTTGAATGATAATTGACAAAAAACTTGTGTTTTCCATTAATGTTCAACCCATCAATACCCTGATCGTTTATACATTATTTGCCTTGCCAAGTAAAAATTAATAAAACTTAATCCATTCTCAAGTTCAGCTGATGCCTCTTCAAGAGGAGCTTCTTTCTATAATCTGTAATTTTTGTTGATTTTCTCAATTCATCTACTATATATTTCCATTTATCATTGGAATGGAGTTATTTGCTTGTACAATTTTTATCTGATTACTTAACTGCGCTTTAATCATTCATGCATTCTATATATTTCCTTGACCTTAGGAGCATTACGTGGCTATGAACTATGATGCTTCTTGATCATTGTTTGAAGCATCATTATTATTAGATTTAGGAATCAATTTTCTAGGACATGTGACATAACCAATTTTTAGCATTGACAATAGGCCACACAAGATTCCTATCCCCATACTTATAACCATAGCTTAGCTACATGATGAATATATTTTGGTGGTACTAGGCGGTGCAAAAGGAAGCCATGCCGTTTGTATTACATGTTATCATTATGCAATGAAATGCTTGGCATTGATGGTTTTCCTTTGGGTCTTGTGTTTTCTTTTGGCTTCATGCTCTTGATTGCAGTGCTCTTGTGGCTACTAACGGCTGCCTGCATCAAAACGGGGAGACCGCAAATAGCAAGACGAGCAATTGAGCTTGCCGAGAGCCGATTACTGAAGGATGGATGGCCGGAGTATTATGATGGCAAACTTGGTAGATATATTGGCAAGCAGGCAAGAAAATACCAAACGTGGTCTATTGCAGGTTATCTGGTGGCAAAGATGATGCTTGAGGACCCCTCTCACCTCGGCATGATTTCCCTAGAAGAAGACAAGCAGATGAAGCCATTGATTAAAAGATCGTCTTCTTGGACTTGCTAAGAAGTTCAAGAAAGATATTTAAATAGCAGAAACAAAAAAGGTGATAGATTGTGTTATTTCAATACGGCACTATTATTCTTGGTAATTTCCTTCTTCCTCTTATTAGGCTTTTATTGGATGTTTGGTTATTGTAAAATAGCAGCTGCTGAGGCCAGCATTCTGCTTTTCCCAAATAAGGAAAAAACACTTCGGCTCTTTTATCTTATTTTATTTTTTATTTTCTATGCCATCACTCCACTCCGTGATGGGATTATTCTGATTTATCCGTTGACCCTGCTGCTTAGAGCCAGTGCAGAATTTTTTTTCCCTTGTTTTTTTCAACACAAGTTCATAGTTTCTATCTGTAGACATTGAAAGAAGTATTCCTGTTGAGAAAACAAGTTCATAGTTAATATAAGATCGACTTCAATGAAGAAATTTAACCAAACTAGATTTTATATTAAGGATCATAGGGAGTATATCATTTTGCATTTGTATTTGAATATATCAGATAAACAGTTCTGCAATTCCATGGATAAACTGCACATCCCTCTTTTCTAAAAACTTAGAATGCATCCCTACTTGTTTTTGTGAGAGTGGAAAAAATATACTACCTCCTGTTCTAAATAAGAGAGTTAGTTTAGAAGTGAATTTTTCTTCAAAATGTAAGGTCTTTTTTTTTATTTTGTCTTATATTTATGGTTTTTCTTCTCACTAATTTACCTGACAAATAAACTGATATATTATTTAATGATATACGTAAGTATTTAAAAGAAATTATGTAAATTACATGATGTAACACTTATTGTAATTAAGTAATTTATTTAACTTAATCTCCCTAAATTAGTCAACTAGTTTTTTATTAAGGACTGGACGGAGTATTATTAAACCTTTGTTATTTAACAATTGTTAGTTTTTTTTATAGGAAATGGTATAATTTTATTTTCGTGCTATTCAAAAAATGTTCCCAGCTGCTCATTTCGTAATCAGACCTGATAAAAGTCTGAGTACCCCACCCCTGAAGGAGAGGAAAGATAATCTTTTTGTTTTTATGCTGACAAAGTTTAGGCAAGTTGGTCTTGGGTTTCACCAAAGTCAGGACATTTTTTAGGTTTAAAGAGCATTTATAGATATACTTATAGATCGCCCACCAATTAGGTTTTCACATCGATGGAATTTAATCTCATAATTTTATGATTATAAGCTAATTTCCTTACCAACTAGATCAATTTTTATTGGCAAATATAATCCTTGGGGGGGGGGGGTGTTTGCAACTTGGCCACATGGTTGGGTCATGGCCCGCTTTTGACTTCTGAAATTGGATATTCCTGTTGCGAGTGGACTGAATAATCTTCAGGGCACTAAGGTTCGGCAACTGTGCCACATTTGATGGGCCCAAAATCACTGAAAGGAATGACAACAAATATCTATGCACTCAAGTGAAAATGAATTTCAATGTATAAAAAAAAAACAAGAAAGAAAATGAATTTCATGTTTAAATTTTATTATTCTCAAGATTTATTTTTTCATACCATTTTATCATTTTTGAATTTCATATTCAAGACACTGTCAGACACCAAATAAGGTGGAGATTAGAATCTTGGTTTGTCATATTATGAAATATTAATCCCTTTTACTGGACCTAACCCCATTAGTAATAAGAGGCACTTCTAAGTCTAATTAGCAAGGTTCCTATAAAAATAAAAACCCCTTGTCCTTTTTTTTTTAAGAAAAAAATAATATGATCACACTCAAGTAATTTTGTTTTATAATTGTAGCTATTCAGCTAATTTTTAGAAAGGTTGCTTTAAAAGATAAAAAAATTTCTCACAATATAAGGAACTAAAGTTTGAATTATGGTAGGGAGAGGTGCTCACATTTAATATTTAATAATGCCTTTAATAAAATTACCTTTAATAGGAAGTTATCTAGTCTTAAACATTTAGGAGGAATGAAATTCACCCACACAAAAAAAGGTGAGATATTTTAATCTTGACCATTTATGACAATTTGTGTGGGGCGGCTAACACTTAAGCTGTTAAGCACTTGGCCTAGCTTTGTTCTTTTCCTGCTATTGCAAATGTCAAAAAAGAGAGATAAATAAAAATAATCATAGGAACACAAAAACCGTTTTTTATGTCTCCTTATCTCCAAAAAAAAAAAACTGTGGGACCCACCATCAGATATTTGCCCAACAAACGTAGAGCAATGATCACCCTTCCACCTTTCAGCTTTCCGCATGCAATCCAAAGCCTAATCTTCAAAAAGTATTTCTTCCGTCAGAGAAGCAAATAATAAAGCAATGGCTTATAGTTTCATTTATCTACATTTGGGTATTGCACCCATAAAGATCTAAATTTTTATGTCTCCACTAAAATATTATATAATTTAAATAATATAGTGTGTGAATTATAACTAACCTAGAAGGGACTCACTATTCATGGAACAAATATTGTATGGATCAATTCATTAAAATGAAACAAAAAATCATATTGAAAAATAGGTATAACGTGCATATTTATCCATAAAGTATTCTTCTATATGCAAATTGACATCATAAAGTTTTCATGGGCACAAAATTACACACAAACATTCTCAAATGGAATAAAAATGTTACCTTCATTTCTTGCAACTTAAACAGTTTATTACTCAGAGAGGAAAAATGTTAAGATTTAAAAGCAATGACTTTTTGTTCCACTAGAAAATTTTCATGTGTACTGCTATGCTCATGAAAACTATGTGGCTATGGTGTTGGTGTTAAATGTGTATGGGAAAAAACTTCATGTAGATTTACACCTTAACTCTTAAAAACAACTATTGAGTTTGGTGATACTTAAATATAACATGACAACTGCAATATAGTAAGTAGTAACAGGATATTTATAAAATAAGGTATGCATGTAAGGTTTTGAAACCCGGACCAGCCACTGAACCTCTCAGAGTGTTAGGTTAAGAGTTAGTGGATTAGATTGGAGTCAAATCGGGGCTAAACCGGTGAGGAAGTAAAGATTTCAGAGTTATTATATGAAATTATGAATAAAATATAAAAAAAACTAGTCAAACCGCGTAAAAACAGGTTAAATTGGAGTCAACTATCGGATCAGGTCGGTTGGACTATCGATTGGCCGGTTTCCGATCTAAACTGACCGGTCCAGTCTGGTTTTCGAAACATGGTGTGTATGAGAACTATTTTAATTTGTTTCCTTTATTTTAAATATATTTTATAGGCATTATATTTTGAGGAATCTGAACTTCTACCACCGTCCACTAATGCATATTATAAACAAACTAGAATCAAACTGTCACCACCATGTTATAATAACAAACAACATACACTTAAAAAGGTACTTTAAAACAAATTGCAGGTATTTTGGGAGCTTTCTAAATAAATGTAAAATAATTTGGTCGGAAAGTTGAAAGATAGAATAAGGGTCGCTCTTTGAGCTTCCCTACCTCATTATTATGTCACATACAATTTGGACAACTTGTGTGCCTCTTTTTCCCTAACTTGAATTTATATAAAGTAAAATTTTATTCTTAATTTCTTAAAATAAAATAGATAAAATTGGTAAAGAAATTTCTGTTTGTTATTAATAATAAGAACCTGATAATTGATATGTTTTTAAACATAGAAAGTACTGATATTATGTACGGTTGCAATACAAAAAACACTCATACTAATTCAGGTCATTCCAACATTACTATTGACTTTTTACCTATTTCTCCCTTAAATTTAGGGTATATGAAGCCTTTTTAAAGAATATAATAATATAACATCAAATCATAAAAAATACTAAATCACATGCTATAATTTTCTTAAAAGTTCAACAGTAAATCACTCTAAAGGTTCTAAATTTGAGCTCACTAGTTAATAGTTAAAACTATATATCTCAAAGCTATTAGTTGTTTTTCATGACATTTAATATTGTATATTAAGTTACAAGATTTTTCAGATTTTTCTAGGATAATAAGATTGTAAGATCATATTATTATTTATGTTATTATCATCATTACAAACACTGAGTTCAACTTTAATATATGATTAAATTAATATCTACATATTGCATGTGAGTTCTCCACAAACTTCAAATTCGAAAAGGGCTTTTCGACCGTCCCCAATACTGATGATACTATACGTTCACATTCAGTTATACTCGATAACTTTTGAGGATTAAATATTAAAGAAAAATTGTCTTCCCTTTGTTTTAGTAGGTGTTTTTTTTTAATTTTTTTTACTCCATGCTGTCTTAAATACAAAATAGAGTGGATTTTTTTTTTGGAGAGATTAAGAAAGTTAAATAAGTTATTTAATTATATTATTTGTTGTGTATTCTTAGATTATATATTAATTTATAAGTTAGGCAAAATAGTTTGGAGAAAAAATGAAAAATATAAATATTTTAAAGTAAATTATTTAGCTTCTTTAATATCTGTAAAAAAAGTCAACTCTGTTTTAAATTTAGGACTGGAGGGAGTATAAGGGAATTGCTAGTTTTAAGGAGTATTAAATAATATATATATATATATATATATATATATATATATATATATATATATATATATATATACCATAAATGGAATAAAGACTGGGCGAGTATGGAATAAAGATACTTACAAATAAGAATACTTACAAACAGGAATAAAATTACATTAGATAGAAAAGAAAACATTAAGTTGGTTTGACAAAAAATAACCCGATTATGAAAAGACTCCTGTCCTCTTTCATACAGGAGATCTTTTATAAAATATCTATATAAGATCTAAGACATTTTCCTTTCAGGTTATTTCAGCACAGTCTTTCTTCATTTCTTACAGGAGGCGTAACCTCTTTTCTTCTTTTCCTCTAGACCTTTTTTTTTTTTAACCTACTCGCCCAGTGAATCCCCTTATAGGATCATCACTAATATGTTTGAGATAAGACTTCCACCTAAATTCCCAATAAGAAGTTAGCCTTTCATACCTTGTCTTCAATATCTCTGGTAGATGCAGAATTATAGGGGATTAAAAATATGATTCGTTGCAATTGCTCACAAAATTCAGAAATATGAGAGTGTGTGTATGACTGTGAAAGAGTTGCTCTCATTCGACCTGTTCAAATATGCTTACAAAGAGGGTTTATATAGAGCTGGCATTCCAACCCTGATTACATTTTTGATCATGGTTACAAGACTCGAGTTACACTTTTGTGACTTCATCTTTTTATCCTGTTGCGGAATCTGCCTTCTGCTTTGTCTTCTAGGTTAATAACAGAAGAAAATGGCTGGTATTACTATAAAAGAGATCATCAAGTAACAATACCAAAGAATGATAAAAGTTTCATACGAATCATACTAAATAAAATAAGAAGAACCCATAAATATGAAAACAGAAGACTAGAATACATATATTTTAATCATCCACTATTATACGAAGAAGAGTTTAATATAGTCTTGGGAGAAAGAGATAGAAGAGGAAGTGTAAAGAAACAATTAAAACAAAGACTAGAAGTATTATTTAGGATATGAGGCCATTATATTATATTTTAGTAAAATTCAATTATAAAAAATATAGAGTAAGAAAATATCATGTTTTAGTAGATACATGAACAAATTTAACTGTAGCAAAATATAATGTTTTTCCACAAGAAATGTGGAAAAGAAAAAAAATAAGATACTTGGAATGGAAAGTGCAAGAAAAGAAATTCATATGATAGAATTGGAAGCAAAAAATATAAATGTTGTAATATCCCGAATTTTGGGAATGGAAGCTTGGGATTAAGCCTGAATTAAGTGGACTGCTAAGCCCCAGTTTAATAGTTGCCCCAAATCTATTCCATAATATTTCTTATATTTTTGGGGTATTAAGAAAGTAAAATGGTGAATTTTGGAGAATATGATTATGCTTCCAGTGAAATTTCCTGTGAGACAGTGAGCTTGTCATCTGATTTTGTGTGAACAAATGATGTGTAAAAATTAAGTAATTTTACAGGGTAAAAGTAGACATCCTGAAATTTAATTTGATAGGTCATATGAATCATTTGAAGTTATATACAAAAAGTTATGAATTTTTGAAGTTAGCATAGAAAAACTGGAAAGTTTCTAGAATAGCATTCAAAGATTTAAATTTTGGGATTTTTGTGCTTCCATTTGGTTAAATTATATATTTTTCATTGAAACTAGATTCAATAAGGGTTCTATAGCATTTAGAATCACTCTAATTCAATTTTTCTAGAATTAGTTATGATTTTTCAAATTTTAGGCAGAAATCTGCCAGAATTTCGTAAAAATTCAAAAATTGGGAAATTGATAAATAATTAAATTATGATATCATCATGATATTAAAGCATCACCTCCTTCCTTTCTTCAGCCATACCTGACGCAAATTTCAACTCAAGAGAGAGAGAAGAGTTGTGAAATTCTAGAGAGAGAAAGGAAAGAAAACTCACGAGGTAGGTCGATTTCTTCGATGAATTCGTACCTAACGCGTATAACACTACTCCTAAGCTTCTCTTCCATGTTTTGAAGGTTGTTGAAGCTCAGATCTTGGTTGGGAAAGTTAGGGTTTTTCAACCACATCAAGAAAAGCCAAGAGGAAGCGAAAGGTAACTCCTAAACCTTCGAATATTGGTTGTTCTGGTTGCTGTGGTTGATTTAATCGGTGAAATTTCACCGGGTTGTCTTTGTTTGAGAAATTTGAAAATGTTGTGCTAGAAGTGTTATGCTGCCAAAATTGGATTTAAGTGGTAGTTATAACTCAATTAAGTAGTTAAAAAAAGTGATTAGGAGTAAAAAGGAATACGTTTGTGAAGTCAGAATTGGAAAATCCCAATTTTTCCTGAAGAATTGGGAATTTCAACTAGTGCTGTTTGGAGGACTTAGAGTTGGATTTTCAATATTTTGATGATTCCATTGAGTTCATGAGGGAAAATTAGGTGGGGTTACAGTTGGCCACTTTTTCGGAAAAGCCCGAAAAAACATAATTACGAAAACACTCCTGAAACCCTTAAAATAAGGCTGCTAAGGGCAATTTTGTCTTTTGGCAGTAATTTTGGTAATTCCGAATCCGGAAATGGATTCCTTGGGTGAATATATGTTAGAATAGCCCATGTTAAAATTTTGGAAAAAGTACAATCGGATTGGGTATGCCGGGGTTGAGTTGGGTGCCTGGGGGCATTTTAGTAATTTTTTAATATAGGCTCATATTACCACCAGAAACACCATGGAAGTGTCTAAATGGTGCATTTGGAATTATAGGATCGAGTGAAGAGCCAAGCTGTGACACGTTTTATGAGGCGCATAATTTGAGGTGGAAAACGGGTTTAAGGTAGGAAATTTACCTTTCATGCATGTATTTGATATTTGTACTGGTGTATTGATGCATGTTATTGTTTTGCTTGATTATGTGAAACATATATGAATGATTGAAGCTCTCTTTCTATTTATGCTGTGGCCATAAGTATGTTGGTTGAAACATTGAGCACGCAAATAAGTCATTGTATTAGCATGAGTTTATGTAATGCAAGCATGTCATGCATTAAGCACTTATTTTGCATACATATTGGTACTGTTTTCATACTGAGATTCTCTTGAATCTCACCCTCCCCTACCAACAATTTAGACAGACGAATACATAAGGTATATGGAAATCAGAGAAGAGAATTGCACGAGAGAGGGTTGCAGTGGTGGAGCAAAGACGAGAAAAAGTCTCCGTTTCACTGGGATGGGTTTAGACATCCTAATAGCCCTGTGCGGCTACCTTAATTGTAAGTATCATGTACGGACCCTTATAGAGATGTTTTGTAATCATGCACATATTGTCAGTATATTAATGCTATTCTTGTGTTGCCCATCGAACTGCATATTATTTTCCACGAATACTTTGGTAAGGTGAAATTAAAATAAGGGCGTGACAAATGTACAAATTGGAAATTATGAATTATTAATAAAAGAATTAAACCAATATAATGAACCATCATGTGATGTAATTTTAGGATTAGATTTCTTAGAATAATATTATCCAACACACATGGTTAGTGAAGAATTAGAAATTAGTAATAATTAGAACCAATAATACCAGGATGGATGCAACCAATAATATCAGAAGGAGGACCATTAAAAATGATAAATTCAAAAGTAAGAAAATTAAATATGATGAAAGCTATAGAGGAATTTGAAACATTTGAAATATCTAGAGATCAAATAAGAAATCAAACTCTTGATGAAAATGTAAAAAAAAAACTAAGATAATAATAGAAGAAGTAATAAAAGGGCAATAAGTATTAAATAATAATTTATGGACAATAAATGAAACTATGAATAAAAAAGAAAAATTAAAAGAGCAAGAAATAATAAAGGTAGAAAAGAAAAAGAAAAAGAAGAAGATAAAGAATTAAATGAAGCACATAGAATAACAGAAATAATATGTTATACAGGATCAACAAATGAATTATTAGAAATATTAAATCCAACTGTAAAAATGATGAATGTAGTAGAAGAAAATGAATATGATGAAATAGAAAGATTAATGGGTCAAGAAGAAGAAAATTTAGAACAAATTATAAAAGAATTCCAATATGCTACAAGAATAGAAGGTCAAGATGAAAATATTCAATTAAATATAGGAATATTAATACAAGATGGTAGTAGTTTAGGAACTAAAGTAGAAACTGATATACCCAAAAAAATAAGAACTAATGAAGATTATATAAGAACTAGAATGCATAGAGAAGCAAAATTAAGAGCAAAAGAATTAAAACATAAAGAAAATATGAAAGAAGAAAAAATGGAATTTGAAGTAAAATTTAATAGTCCAAAGAATTCAGGATTCACACCACCACCTATAAATGAATTTGAAACAAGAGGTATACCTAATTCAAGAATTTGGTTAGATTTAGATTGTAATTTGGATAATGAAAAAATATATTAGAAGAATGGTCTAGAGCACAATTAATAGCATTAATGGGAAAAAATTTAGAAGTTGGAATAACGAGTATATCAGTAGAGTCAAGTTTTTTAGGTAATGTATTAAATTGGTGGAAAAGTATGAGTGAAGAATGGAGAGAAGAAGTAAGAAGAATAAATAAACATGAATATGGGAATGGAAAAAAATTTTATGCATTATTAGTAAGAAGATATGAACAAGTAATAAGAAATTAATTTATAGAAAGAAGCTTAGGAGCTGATGAGGAAACAAGAAATAAAAGAGCAATAGAAAAAATATATTAAATAGAAATATGTTCCTTAGATCCAAAATATTTAAATCAGTATATATGTGAAAAGAAGTGTGTGTGTGTATAAATCAAATTTCAAGGTATTCAGACCCAAAAAAATTCAAACATCAAGGTAGTAAGAGAGATTATAAATTAATACTATCATTAATCCTTAATATAAGACTTAGTTGACTAAGTTGGGAAGATTAAGGAAGTTAAATAAATTATTCCCTTTGGTCCTTAATTTAAAAAATATTTATCTAATTTGATTAGATTAAAGAAATTAGTTGAGTAAGTTAATATGAAATTTTTTTTTCTAAAACGCCCTATCTTCCTTAATTCCCTCCATCATTGAGAGAGCATTAATATGAGGTAAATTAGGAAAAAATTGATAAATATGAGAAATATATTTTATATTTAGGATCAATATCAACTCTTCAATTATTTTCTATATTAAGGACAGAAGGGAGTATTTAATTATAACATATGTTATATGATTTCTGAAATACTTATGTGTATTATTAGATTATATATCAGTTTATAAGTTAGGTAAGTTAGTTTAGAGAAAACGATAAAAATAAATACTTTAAAGTAATTTATTTAACTTCCTTAATCTCCATAAATTAATCAACTGAATTTTATATGGGAGAATTGCTGAAAAATACTTTGGAAGCAAATTAACTGCTGATTGCTACCAAGCGTGCAAGGGATCTTTCGTGTGTGCAAGCGATCTTCCGTTTTGTGCAAATCATCTTCCGTATGTGCAAAAGTCTTCCGTATAAATGTGCAAGCAATTTTCCGTTATGTGCAAAACATCTTCCGTTATGTGCAATGGTAGCATTCAGCAATTAATTTGCCAAAAAAGTATTTATCAACAATTCTCCCATTTTATATTAACTACTAAAAATACCATAACATTGATACGGCGTAAATTAGTTAAAAATAACTTGGACGAGAGTAGTTTACACATGATGATGGGCCTAAAGTGTAAAGTCACATTCAGAAACAAGGCTTTTTAATGTTTATATAAAATATTTGGGGGAGGAAAAATCAAAAATGAAAAGCAATATATAGATTAGTGTATAGTGCATGTCCAGCACTAACTCAATCACGGGTCTTCATGTATTGGGTTTCCAATGAATGCAATCCACTTTTCATGCATTATATATACACTACACACCCTCGTGTCTAGCCTCAGTGCCTCACAAATCCCTACACACACACACAACAATCTCACAAATGGGATCCAAATCCAATCTTCTCAATTTCACTCTCCTTCTTCTCTTCTTCTTCTTCTTCGTCCACATCACTACTTCAGCCAACGTAGCCTCCGCCGGAGCGGGCGGACGAAAAAAGCTTCTTTCTTTAGAAATGGATTCTAATGGTGAGCCTCAGGCAGCAGCAACACCAGGAGGAGGTTCCGGGTCCGGACATGGTCCGAACTGGGATTACAGTTGGGGTTGGGGCTCCGCGCCGGGAAGCGGGTGGGGTTACGGATCCGGGTCTGGGCGGTCCCAGAATGGTTTCGGTAGAGGCTTTGGTTATGGGTTTGGTTCAGGCTCTGGGTCTGGGTCTGGAAGTGGGTATGGCTATGGGTCTGGCACCGGCGGTGGCGGTGCTTATGGTGGGGGCAGCGGCTCCGGCGGAGGAATCGGTGGCAACCACTGATTTAAGGGTCAAAAATAGCCATGGACAAATTAAGGGTGTCCCTCGACGAGTACTTTCGATACGTCGAGGCTACTTTTATAATATATAATTATATATATTCACACACATATGTATAATATATATGTTTCTGTATGAGTGGGTTTTTTGTATACGTACTGTTTGTTGTGTGGGTGGCTGTATGTATGATGATTACAGCTTGCTGAACCAAAGAAAGAAGACGACTTGCAGCTAGCAAGCCATAATAAGCTTTTGAGTTGAGATTAGTATAGTCAGTGAGAATCTTGATATTATTTTGTTGTATTAGCTTATGTTTATCCTAATTTTTCTTGTTTTACCTTTTAGAATGGATATATATATCTTTGACTTCGATCAAAATTTTATTCACATATATATATATATATGAATAAAATTTTGATCGAAGTCAAAGATGCCATCTAAATTTCTGTACTTGAATGGGTACACTTATGGTTTTCAGCAGATGCACGTGCCCTCTGTGACAGTGCACTGTGCATAAACCCCATCCCATTTTTGTTCCTAATTAAACCTCAGCTTACCAATAAAAGTTAGTCTAATATATAAAAATACATGAACTCATATCCTACTCCTTATATATATAAGAATTTTTTTAGATAATTTTATTTGAGATAATGTCAAGCATTAAACGTAAATATCTTTTTTAGTAGGGATTCAAACTTTGATTCATCACGTTATGAGTAGAGCCGGTAATATGGGCTCAACCCGCGGGCTCAACCCGTGAGCCCGCGGGTTTTGACGGGTTAGGGTTGGGAAAATCCCAACCCGCAAAAGTGCGGGCCGCACAGGCCCGCACCGTATAACCTGCGGGTTAATGCGGGCCAGCCTGCGGGTTGGCGGGTTGGCCCGCAAAATTTTTTATTTTTTTTTACATATAAAAATTTTATAAAAATTATAAGTTTTTCACTCTTATCTTGGAACCTCCCAATCCAAAGAGAAAAAATCTTAGCTTCTTTCCTTCTTCTTTAAACAAAATTATTATATATTGGTTGCTTGAGGATGAGTTTATGTTTTATTTATAAACTTTAACAAATTTGATAACTTTATCTCTTAAATTTTAGATTATATTTTTAAATTTTTATAAAAGCAATGATTGATACTAGGTAGGTAAATTTAATTACTCGTATATATGTGTCTTATATTTTAAATCCTCTTTAAAAAAATGATTTTTTTTTTTCAAAAAAAAAAATACGAGCTCGCGGGTTGGCCCGCAACCCGCACACTGCGGGTTAGGGTTGGCATTTTGCCAACCCGCAGAAGTGCGGGCTGCACAGGCCCGCACCGCGGGTTGGTGCGGGCCAGCCCGCAACCCGCGGGCTGGCCCGTATTCCCAGCTATAGTTATGAGGAACTAGTCTCTTTTATTAAATCTGATATTCATTAGTTATACATAAAAATTTTGTTGGTGAATGATTTATAAACACATATATGAGCATACTTTAGTCTCGACCTCTTGGCAAGATTTTATGACCCAATTCAGTAAAACTCTCCCTCCCTCCCTCCTCATATAGAGATATTGACTTTATTCATTGTTTACGGATTTTTTTTTTATTTTACATTGATAATTCATTTAAAAGTCTATCAAATTCAATTAATTCATTCTTTGGTCACGAGGAGTTTCAAATTTAGATTTTCTAACATTTAATATAAATAATTTATGATTCAAAATGAAATTCGTTAGATTTAGTCAATCAAAAGTAGGCCAAACGAAAAACTCCCACTTCCATACGAAGTAGAGCATGTTATTTATTAATTAATAAAAACAAGACTTCATGTAAACCTTTCAGATTACGTTATATTTATCATGATCTATTAATAAGTAATCCTATAGCTTTGTCCCAAAAATCAAGTAATAGTATAGACAAGTTCTTTTTACTCACATGACACCCCATACCTTTCAGTGAAAATATTGTGAGTTCTAGGCTCCAAATAGCTTAAAATAAGGTGCATGTGATGGGTATGTATGCGAGTCCCCTCCACTACGAGTTTTTAAATTGTTAAAATTAAAAAAAAAAGTATTGATTTGATAAAACGTTTAATAGAAAAATTGCTCATAAATACCTCATTAAAAATTTATTTGCTAAATGGGGTTTTGTGTTCAAACAATCTTCCCCGTGTGCAAAAGATCTTTTCATGTGTTCAAACAATCTTCCATATGTTTAACATATCTTCCCTATATGATCTTTCTTTGTGTTCAAATAATATTCTCTATGTGTAAAAGATCTTTTCTTATGTTCAAATAATCTGCACAGTATGCAAAAAGTCTTTCCTTAAATTCTTTCAGGTCCTAATTGGCAAATAAATTTGGGTTAAGGTGCAAATTTACCAATGAAGTTTTGTCCGAGGAGTGTCTGGCACAAATATCTTTTGGAAGGGACAAAAATACCAATGAACAATTAAAAATGAGCATCCACCACAAAAACCGTTAAATCCGTACTAACGCCGTTTGGGATTTTCTTTTCTTATAATTTAACGTCGTTAGTACGGATTAACGGTTTTTGTGGTGGATGCCCCTTTTCAATTGTTCATTGGTATTTTTGTCCCTTCTAAAAGATATTTGTGCCAGACGCTCCTCGGACAAAACCTCGTTGTTAAATTTACACCTTAACCAAATTAATTTCTAATGGAGTTTTTATGGGCAATTTTCCCATCTTTCATTTACTTAGTAATGTAATAATGGATGATAAAATGTATGGTTTAATTATATAATTTGGAATTATTGAACTATTTAACATTTAACCCAAAAAACAAAAAAATACATACCCAGGGAAAAGTCAAAAAATTTACCAAAGCTACACAAGCAGTCAAATTTGGCCAAATCCTATGACCTCCTCACTTGTAGAGCCCCAGAAAATCTATGCTCGATAATTAAGTATTAGATAAATAAATTCCTTTTACACGTTTTCCAAAAAAAAACTTTTAAACTATATTATGTAAAGAAGACTGTATGAACCCTAACCCCAACCATATTGATCAGACCACAAAATCATATGAACACGCCATGCATAATTATGGCTTATTTCAATTAATTATTTCCTATCTTTATCAAGGACTGAATGTCATGTACAATTCTTTTTTTTTTTGGGGGGGGGGCCAAATTATATACAATTCCATTAGCATAAAGTTTAATATGATTAATTTGAATATCTTGTAACCTGCATCAAATACCTCTGGAATCAGATGGAAATAAGAAACCCATTCCTCAATCAACTTTCTCATGCTCCATTTACTTTGAACTAAAATTAATAGTGATTTTCCAACAAAAATACAACTCCAAATGATTCAAGATAAATCACAATTGACATAAGGAGTTCATTCCTCATCATCCTGTCCAGTTAACATTTATTTTATTGTTCAAATAAAATGAAAATGGTTACAGTAAAACGAAAAAAGAAAAATAGGCTTGAACAACACACTTGCCTGCCAGGTCTCCATTAGAACAACAGGCATATATTGTCCATTCACGCAAATCATTATGGCTGATAACTCTCAGGAAGACGAAGACCCACACTAGCAGCAGATTTTCCAATGACCCTATTCATTTCATCACTTCTGTCCACAGCAATATTGTAAGAAAACAAGAGATCCTGCAAAGCCACCAATCAATGGTTATTATGCCCAAGATGCAAATGTGAATAAGTTTCTTGAAAAAAACTAAAATTTTAGCTAAACAAAAACAAAAATCCCTTGGAAAATATTAGCCAAAACGTGAAAAATCTGACTAAACTAAACCATCAAAGAGGATTGAAGACAATAACCTTTTGGTTTCTTACCTCCACTATACTACCGCTAGTCCTTAACAAAAGAATTAGATAACTAATATGTGAATATTAAGGAAATTAATTTAGTTAGTTATTTATAACAAATATGTATTGATTTCCCTAAACTACTCTGCTTAATCATGTATAGTGGAACTACCCGTTGGTGAGAACACCCTTAATATGTACAATCAATAAGGATATTTTAGGAAAAAATTATGAATTTAGGAGACAAAGTGGATTGAGATCTTATATTTAGGACCAAATCTAACCCTCAATTAACTCTTATATTAAGGACCAGAGATAGTAACAAATATGGAATGGCCTATCTAACTGGTTAAGTTTTAAATTGATCGAGTAGGTCTAAATTCCATTTAAACAAGCTCAGTTGTCCAAACATCTAATTGCATGTCTGTGTGCAGAAAAGTTTAAAGAAAATAGCAACAGAAAGAGAGTGAGTAATGCCTTGTGATGGTGCACACTGTTAAGGAGAAAAGTATAGTCCTGAGCAAGCTTGATTTTCTGTTGGACGGCCGCACCATCAGAGAGACTGCTGTTTTTGCGAAACTCGGATGTTATGAATTCCCGGAAATGCCTCTTCTTGTCTTCCTTGCCAATGTGTTTGTGGACAGCCTTGAGAAGGTGGCGATAAATCTTAGCTGTTTGGAAGGAAGCTTCTGAACCCATTCGTTTTAATCAATATTCACTATCTACTTCCTGCATTAGAGGCCACATTCAAACAACCAAAAATTTTCTAATAGACCAGAAAAACTAATGAGAATTGGTGCCAACAAAGTACATTTCTTTATTCAAAATTGGCATAAAGTACCAATTCTTGCTAACATTAAAATAGAGGTCAAAAATGGAATTTAATTGACTGTTCCAGTTAGCTTGGGTGAGGGAACTCGTTTCAAATTGTACAAGACTACTTCCTAGCAAGATTTTTTACTGGCAAGAATTTGTTGGAGTGTATTTGTTACACCATCTAGGATGTTTGACAGATTGCTTGAGGTCATAAACGGAAGATATAGCTAATAATGTCACATATTAAGTTTTGCTGATGCAGATATGGACAAGATTCTTCAAATTTTCATGTGCATATGAAAATGAATATACAGAAAGAAAAACACGAAGGACATGATAAGAACAAGAAGTGCAAGATAAAAACCTATAATAAGTAGCCAAGAAAACAATGCTAAAGAAAAGAAATAGGATCATGGTGAAATCATTTCTAATTATACAACAGGATGGAAAGCAAAACCCAGACTGTCCCTGATTGGCTGCTGCATCACAAAAGTATAAAACCCAATTAGGATGCACTGAGATTTTGACATATGATCTCTGGTAAACCCTCAGTTTTGAGGAAGCTGATCATGGCTTTCACTCTTTTTTACAATGAATCCCATTGGGAAAAAATGGTGAATCTCCCTAGTGCCTTTTGTGTTAGCAAAATAGAATTCATGAATATCTCCCTAGTGCCTCTCTCTAGGACTAGCGACTTGGAGTTATGGCACAAGCATGTAGGCCATCAAAATTTCAACTACATGTTTCAAATGTTTCCCTATCTCATTCCTAACAACAATGCATTCGATTTTCATTGTGATTCATGTGAAAAAGCTAAGCATCATCGTATGTCATTTCAAAAACGTCCATACCAAACATCTAAACCCTTTTCCTTGATTTACAGTGATTTATGGGGCCCGACACGCATACCAAACAAATCACAATCAAAATGGTTCATCACATTTATCAATGATCGTACATGTGTCAGTTGGGTTTACCTATTGAAAGATAAAACTGAGGTTATCAAACATTCCTTAACTTCCACAATATGATCCGCACCTAGTTTTAAGCCCAAATCCAAATTCTACACACTGACAATGGGACTGAATACTTCAATCAGGCCCTATCCACCTTCCTAATTGTAAATGGCATTGTTCACAAAAGCACTTGTCCTAATACACCCTAGCAAAATGGCAATGCCGAACGAAAGAATCGTCATATCCTCGAGACTGCAAGAGCAATTATGTTTAATAGCAATGTTCCTAAACATCAAATGATAAAAAAGTCAATGAGCCTCGCAGGAGTGCATTACATCTATAACTTCAAAAACCAAAGCAAGGATATCTATTTACTTCAAAAAACATTCACTTCTATGATAAGCCCCATATTCAATTTCACTAGGCAACAAAGGAAACATAAGACATTTTTCATGTCAAGTTCAAACCTCATATTAACCTCAACTATCCCACATTCATATAAAGGAATCCAAATGAAGCATCAAACAATGCATTGATCATCAAAGTGAGCATGCAGGAGAAATTTGCAGGAGTAAAAATATATAGCACGCACGTAAGGGACGTCTATTTACTTCAAAAAAGCTGCCATTTTTCTAATAACTCATAAGTCGCATGCAATCTTGAAGGATTACTAGGCACCGAAGGAAACATAAGGCATCTTTGCATTTCCAGCCTTGGATGAATCTCAATTTTCCCACATTCGAATAAGGGCATCAAAATGAAGTGTCAAATGATGCAATGATCATCACCCTTTGAAAGAGCACTGACATGAGAAATTCGCTAAAGCAAAAATAAATAGCACATGTGTACGGAGCTACAAAGCAACAAAGACATGGAGAGTCTAAGCTGAAGAGGAAAAGTAGAATACCCCTATAATTATATTTATGCACATTAAGATTAGGCATCAAATGATATAAATGCAATGAGCCTCGTAGGAGTGTATTACATGTATAAGTTCAAATACCAAAGCATGGACATCTGCTTACTTTAAAAAATTGCCTTCCTCCAATAAGCCACATGCAATTTTGAAGGATCACTAGGCATCGAAGGAAACATAAGGCATCTTAGCAATTCAAGTTCAAGCCTTAGAATCCACCTCAATTTTCCCACGTTCATATAAAGGCATCCAAATGAAGCATCAAATGATGCAAAAGAATAAAACCAAAGCAAGAATACATACAGCACTCATGTAAGGGGGCAACAAAGTAGTAAAGACATGGAGAGTCTAAGCTGAAGAGCAAAAGTAGACCCCTAAAAATATATTTATGCACATTAAGATTAGGCATCATGTGATATAAACGTCAATGAGCCTCGTAGGAGTACATTACATGTATAAGATCAAATAACAAAGCAGTAGCATCTATTTACTTCAAAAAACAGTCATTTCTCTAGAAAACATATATGTTGTTCTGACCAAATACAAGGTATTCATTACCAATAATAATAATAATAATAAGGGAGCTTAACTTTTAAACTCCAGTAAATTTCTAAATTTCAGAAACTCACTAATACAGATTTCCCAACACTTCAAAGTGGAATATAAACAGAAAGTGAAAGAATGGTATTTATCCATGCAGTAACTAAAGACACACAACGGTTTGTAGTTTATTTCTCAGCCCAGATATAGTATCTTTTAAAAATACTCAATGATGCACTTTCCTACTCATTATCCTACTGATTCACTTTCAGGGTTAAAACCAAATTCGATAGAAACAATTATGGGTGATACTGGCAACCTAAACATGTTAAGACTGCAAATAAGACCCAAGTACCCAACATCTATCTTTACACCTTGCATTAGGCCACTGATAATTAAGTTCATACAGTGCCTCCGTACTTATCATTGTTGAATCAAAATATGATGCAAGAAGTTCAATATAAAACCACAGAAACATTCGGCATCAAGCAGAAAAGATATTAAGATAAAACAAAAATACAATAAAATCAAAGAAAAAATAAATAAAAAAGGAACAGGTCTTTTCTGCCGGAACTGTTAATTGAAGAGGTAAGAAAAAAAATACAAGAACGATTTCCAAACCTGGATTTGAAAATTTTTCGTTAGATCAAGGATAACTACGACGCTCTATCGTAATAGACTGGAATGGCCACTGAATCTAAGACGATTTCCAATCCTGATTCAAGCCATCAAACAGCGCAGCTCTCTATCTCCTCAGAAGATCTACTCATGAAAGCTATCAAGATCGGGATCGATCCAACAAATCTACTTGGGGCAAAAGGCCGTGAGCGACAGGAAATATTTTTTTATCCGTTAGATTATCTCTCGTCAAGCAACCGATAATGTAACCCACGCCCACGAAGGTCGGCACTTCAAAGTGACCGTTGGAATTAGGGCTTCACATAAGAGGAAGAGGCACTGCGGTTCTAGGTTGAAATCACAACCGTAATTTTTCCTTTTCTTCTTTTGTTTACCTATACAAGCGTAATTTTTCTTAAACAAAATATAATTTAATTCTCATTTGAAAAGTTTGATCCAAAAAAAGAACGGTCGGTTTTCTAAGCTCTTTCCCCAATCACACCCTCTTTGTAAAAAATTTAAAAGCTCATGGCTCCTTTGTAAATATGATTATTTAACTCTAAATGAATGGATGTGCGTATTAAACTTCAAATTTAGGAAAAATTACAGTGAGTTCTAAATAAGAGAAAAAAAAAGAAAAAGATAGTCTCAATGACAACTCTAAATGCGAGTCATTGATAACACTAGGAGCACCATTGACAAATTCTTGCAACCATTTTTTCATTTTGAAATTTCAAGGGATTATTTTTTTCATTTTTTTTCTATACTTGAGCGCTAACTATAATTTTCCCTTAAATTTAAAAGCTAATTGAAAAAAAGAATAATAATTTCCTAATTCTGTTTGAATTTATTGGTTAAATTATTTAATGAGAAAATGATTAAAAATGCCATTTGAATGACAACCCCAAAAATATCTGCTAATTAGTAAAAGGACAAATAGATGATTTGGTAAGAATTTGGGACTTTGAAATTTAGGTGTTAACAACTTGAGTATAGTCAATGACAGCTTAAGAATAACAATTGACAACTTTAATATACCGTGACAACTTACGAAGCTCAAGTTATCAATCTTTATATTCAAGTTGTTAATTCCTAAAATTAAGTGGTTAACACCCAAACTTCAATATGTCATATTCCTATCATATTACCAATTTATCCTATGACTAATTTAATAGACATTTTAGGGTTTTTGTAATTCAAACAGCATTTTTGGTCATTTTTCTTTATTAAATTAAATTTTTTATTTTTGTTATGGTAGTTTGAATTCTTTTCAAATTTTGGTTAATATTTACTTAATCATTTTTACTATATAAATAAATTTTAAATTATTTTTAAAAAATTTAAAACACTTTCACCATCAAGTCATATGATGAGTTCGATTGGCTGCATATGATGTTAACACCAAGTAGGTGCTACTGAAAAAATATTTAACTAGCAAGCTGGGGGAATCACCGAATTTCCATTATGTTTGCCTCCTGGTGGCCCATTGTTACACACGCGAGCCTACTCCTCCTTTCGGCCCATTTACTAGCCCAAACTTACAAGGTATAATACATACACTTGAATTCTCTCTCTTCCAAGCAATGTGAGATTTAGGGCCTGTTTGGTTCAATCCTATTACACCCTATAGTGCAGTGCAGTGCGATGCAATGCAATATTTATTACAGGGTTAGTGTTTGGTTTAATTTTTAAGCAAGATGTAATAATTATTATTTTAACAATTATTTAAAATTAATATATCAGGCAAAGTCTATTTTACCCTCAATATAATCTTTGTACAAAAAATAGTTAAGAGTCATTGGTGGAGGTGGCAGAGGCAGCGGTGGAGGAGGAGGCGACGGTGGCGGCGACGGCGAACGAGGAGGTATCAGCGATGGAGGAGGAGGAGGAGGTGGTGGTGGCTGCGATGGTGGGTGTGATGGCCACTGTGGAGGAGGTGGCGGAGGCAACGGTGGGTGTGACAGCGGTGGTGGAGGAGGTGGCGTCGGCTACGGCGGGTGTGATGGTGGCGGTGGAGGAGGAGGAGTTGGAGGCGGCGACGGTGGGTGTGGCGGCGGCAGCGGAGGTGGAGGCAACGACAGCGAGTGTGGCGGCAAGGGTGGAGGAGAAGGTAGTGGAGGCGGCAGAAATGGTGGGGGTGGCGGTAGAGACGGGTCCAGGTAACGGCGGTGGCGATTATGGGGTGATATGCCAAGTGAAATAAAGACACATGAAACTAAAGGGTAAATTAAACTTTTGTAACCATGCAATGGGATGGTAATAAGGATTTATAAGGGGGAGGTATGAATGAGGATTACTAATTTTTTGGTAATCATCATTACCATGGTAAACCCTATTACTATACTAAAGAACAACCAAACACTCTTCTCTTGGTAATGCAATCATTATTACCATTGCCGGCATGCAATGGGGTTGAACCAAACGGGCTCTTAGTTCCTATTTGACACAGCCACATGCAATGCGTTAACTATAACAATCCCCCACATGGGTCAAAATAAACGCCATTAGCTGAGTTGCACATACATATATGACCATTGTATCTGGTGGTCCTATATACTTAAAACCAGACCTAGACCGATAACATGTAGTGCACAGAGATGTTGATGGTCCTATAAACTTAAAACTAAAAGCTCTTAGGCATATACTAGAGGTATTAAGAGTCAAATTATACCCCCACATTTTGGTGTTAACGTTTTTTTGCATGTTAAGAAGGCCATACATGTGCCTGGTGTATAATGAATGTTCTAGAAATTTCTTCATGATCTCATAGGAGCAACCTCACTCCATATTTATAAAGGTGATTTCATTAAATATCCTTGCAATGAGCACAACATCCCATATGATTATGAAATCATTAAGAGCTTTAACTCAGCCTCACCAAAATGCATTTTATCTGAGCTTTGATGGAATGAAGGCGCGAATTAGCATAAGCAGAGGCAAACCTAAGCATCTGTAGTTCCCACATAAGTGTTTCTCTTGGCAAAATATCAGCAAGAACCTGAAAAATCAATTAGCAACTAATTTGCTATACTCAAAATCCCTGAATAAAGAACACATATCTACACGGACAAATTGAAGTAAAGTCAGCAGCACCAAACATCTTCTTAAACAATCCAGCATAATTGCTTACGGAAGTTACTTTTGAGAAGGAAAAGAATATACTATGAATTTTTAAATGTAGACTTCTTCTGGCATGTGCTTTAAGTAATGCCATTGAACAATCAATCGTCACAGGTCCTACCGATCGAAACCCCCGACTTCATCTCCTTCCTTCTCTACTAATCGAAACCATATGGTAGAGTGATCGAAAGAACAAATCTCATTCTAAAGATTTAAGGAAAGTTACTGACCTGAGCTCCTGAAGCAAGAGGAGAGGCCAAAGACGAGTGGTGACCATTGAGCAGAGGAGAGGCGCAAGTTGGGGCTTCGACTCAGGGCGCTTTGTTCGATCAGCCACGAAGCTGCAGGAGGTCGTCGCTGGGTTGGAGAAGGGAGTGATTCACCACGGCTAGACCAAGGGCAAAGCTGAAGTGAACTGTGCGTCTGTGCCTCTCATGTCGTGGCTCAATGTGACCGATCAAGGCCTTGTTTGGTTGGGGGTTATTTTAGGTTAGGTTAGGTTGGGAGAGGGTTGGGGATTAAAAATAGGTGTTTGATTGGAATGAGGTTAGGTTAGGTGAGGTTTGTTTTTATGTCATTTAGTGGAAACCTCACCCACTTTAGTAATAGTCATTTTCACTACATTAAATAATTATTTTCTCACTTTTTTTTTTCTATAAACAAGGATATTTTTTAAAAGTAAGTTTTATATATATATATATGATCCGTAATTAATTTAAATCCAATGTTTTTATTATAACTCATATTTTTATGTATTATAAAAAGAGAAGAATATGCAATGAAGTGTATATAATTGTTAGAATAATTATTTTATAAATAATTATTATTAATAATACATTGTGAAAGAAGTGTATATAATTGTTAAAATAATTATTTTATAAATAATAATTTTACAAATAACTATTATTACTAAATACATTATAAAAAAAGAAGGAAAATATGTATAAGGGTATTTTTGTCCACTTATAATTAACTCACTTAATCTAACCTCCTGAGCCAAACAAGATACCAAACATAACCTAACCTTTGTTTGAACCAAACAACATTATAACCTTCTCTAACCTAACTTAAATAAACCTCACTTAACCTAACCTCCGTTGAACCAAACACAGCCTTCAGTGAACTTTAAGGGTGAGTTTGGTTTGAGGGGAATGGAGGGGAGGGAAGGGAAGGTGAGTAAATTATAAGTTTAGACAGGAGAAATCTAAAATTTACCTTCTTATTCTTTTAAATTTTAGATTCCTGCTCAGACTTGAAGGGCGTGTTTGGTTTGAGGGGTGGGGAGGGAGGGGAAGGGGGTAAATTACCTTTTCGGGTTGAAGGTATTTAAATTTTGGGCGGCAACCTAAGATTTAAAAGAATGAGAGGGTAAATTTTGGGTTTCTCCCGTCTAAAATTATAATTTGTCTCCTCTTCCCTCCCCTCAAACCAAACACACCCTAAGTGGTGGAATTATAAAAAAAATACACTACTTGGGTCGGACTGGACTGGACTAGACTAAGGGGTTTGAGGCCTTGGTTTGAAGTTCAGTTCGGCCCAAGCATACCAGTCTAGTCTGATCTGCCAAAAGTTGCTTCGGACCAATTTTTTTTTTCAGCAAATCAGGTTTGGGTCAAATAGGGTTATTTGGACTACCGGATTTTTTTCTCATCCCTAATTTTGATATTTAAATTTATATATATGCAATGTACTCCTACAAAGCTCAAAGACGAATGTATGCTAAATGTAATGAATGCTCAAACGACGAGCCTAGTGCTTGAATATGTTAATATATGCTGATTAGGTGTCATGGATAACCCCATTATTTTGATTTAACTTCATATTTGGAACCACCAAATCATCAAACACCCACATTTTCCTTTTAATCAGATAATTTCCCCTCTTGGACTAATTTTAGACACCATTATGCCGCGTTGCTTTTTTTTTTTTTTTTATAAAAAAAAATTAACGCAATTATTTTTATCATTTTTGGGTTTAAACGTTTAAAGTAAATTGATAAAATTAAAGGGAAAATTAGAACAAAGGACCTAGAGTAGAAAATATTTATTGGGAAGGACTATAAAAATTGTAATTATTTAGAAGGACCAATGAACAAAATAAAAATTTAAGAGTACTAAATTGCTCCTAAGAAAAAACTCCTACATTTTCTCCCATATTCTAGGTTTAAAATTAATAAGAATTTCTAAATTTAATTAAATTTAACGCAATTTCTCTCTTTTTTACCATTTATGTAGATATTTATAAAAAGATAACACAAACATCTTTCAATTTTGTCAAAATTTTAATTTTATTTTAAAATTGACATAAAATTTAATTGAAAATAATATTAAATATTTTTAGGAAATTTCAAAAATTTTCATAATTTATTATAAATGTCAAAGAAATGTTATATGTATCTATTTAAAAAAAAAAATTGATAGGATCATGTCCAGCACGAGCGTGGCCTCTAGTGTTGGTGGCACATGATAACAAATCAAACCCTCTATTTATAAAACTATTAATTATAAATAATATGACTCATTTTTTAATAATCTCTCATGATATTCAAGTTAACATGTTATAAGTGTTAAATTAATGTTGAGACCATATCGATTTTCTTAATAATATAATATGATGTTTCAATTTTTGACACAATCTAGTAATGTTTTATTTTTGTCATTTGACACAACTAGTTCTGATAAAATATAAAATGTGTCTAATTTTTTGTTTTGGTTGACACAGTTTTTTGATAGTTTTTTTTTTCCTGATTTAGGGGGAAAACTTAATGATATAAATGGGTCAATATCTAGGTTAATAATTAAATGATATAACGATGATATGATTATGTAGATGTTAGTTAAAGTTATAAAAAATGACGATTTTGGCCGTTGTGATTTTAGTGGAAATAAAATTAAATCATTTTTAAAATAGAATGTAAGAGATATTGAAGTCAAGAATACAGGAAGTTTAATCAAGGGCAATTTCATATTTTTAAATTTATATTTTAGTAATTAGTCTTTTTAAATAATTACAACTTTTATAACCCTTCTTAATAAATATTATTCTCTCCATGTCCTTCTTTTTAATTTCCTCTAAAATTAATGGAACTTGCTCATATTTCTACATTTCAAAAGGAGGTAATAGCGAAATCCTCCTCATCTCATCGGTTGTGCCATAGAGAAGTCTTATTCATTATATTTATTCGTCTAGTGGATTTGGATCCAGTTTCTGCTCATCCTTGTAATGAGAAGGGAAAGCTAGTCCAATATGAACCGTCCAAATTAGATTTAGCCAGATTTCATTTTTTTTTTTAAATTTGTTTTTTTTTAAAAATGATTTTTTTTTATTTAAAAATCGTATTTAAAAAAAATAAAATCTGGACGATCCAGATCTGGCTAGCTTTCCCTGCTCATCAAAATGATGAGCAGGGAAACTGGATCCCTAGTGATACCAGTTCTTGACACACACACACGACATTTAATATATCTCTCTAATTTAGTGACGGTGATGATTTTGTTCATTGTGGAAATATACGAGGCATCAAGTCCGACCTAGCATATTGGGGGTGCTGTTCAATCATATTGATCTCTCAAATGAATTTGGTAGGCGCAAAAGATTATAAGCTAAATCCCACATATGAAATGCAATATAATTGGCCACTTCATGTAAATTAACAAGAAATTCATTACAAAATAATTGTCTGCACGTACTTCCTTATCCCCCAAAACTCAGCTACTCAATTTCATTCCGTGTTTAGGACCTTTGGAACTTTAATGTAAGGCTCCTCGTAGCTTGGAATGGAAGCAACCATGGTGCCCCTATCAAACACATTATTACCCAGTTCGTACCATTAGCTTCTCCAATAATGTTTAATAGAAAAATAATGAATAACCCTAGTTACCTGTCGTCGAAAGTCTCAGGAACATCATCACGGACATTGTTGTTTTCAGTATCTGCAGATAATATGACACATAAATTAGTCCCATCCGAAGCAAGAAGCATAACATGTATTAGCCTTTGTTTCCTATTTTTTATCTGTTTATGAAACAGTAAAGGGAAAAGACAAGAACCAAAATATGTTAATATTCATCTTATAGTTATCATTCAAACAAAACGGGCTTGATCAAAGATGAAATGTAGGAAAGCAAACAGTAAAAAAGAAGATAGCATGATTCAGTTGCCAATATGTGGTGAGACAGCAACAATACACTATTTCTCCAAGTCTAGTAGGAACAAAGCAATTTTGAAACATGGATGTATCCTAGTTTATAAAAGAACAGGACAAGTTTATAGTACTACAAAAGAACATTCTTGCAAATAAGGGGAAATAACAGCAAGCAGATGCAATAGAACGATTTTCTGATTTATGAAGAATTTTCAATGCATTTTGCTGGTATATGAAGACAGAATAACTACTAGCTGAACTTGAATGACATTTCGTTAGTAGATGTAAGTCAAAAAGGTCATAGAGAACCTGCTCTGATGGAGGGTTCAATGCTTTCGAGATTAACACCTTGAAGCTGTCCAAACCTGCCGCAAGAGCCAATTTAAACCAATTGATTGATCATTGAAGTTTACATTATAAGAAAAGTAATAGTCATAACAATGCTATTGAAGAAGCCACATGAAGGAGAAAAACAAAACATTTTGATAGTTCAATAAACAGTGAACAATTAAATGTTAAAGCACGCAAAGAATTAAGTTACTCTTTTGCAACGTTCATAATGCTGCGCAATGTAGGGTTTGAAATTTGAGTCCTTTTAAGGAGTTTGGGTAGATAAAACAAGATTTTACCAATCTATCACTTGTTGAATTTTAGGAGCAAATTCTTCCGCCTGTGAATAAATTTGAAAAAAAAATACTGTAAAAGCAAAATAAATAACAAGGAAAAAAGAATAAGCAAAACTACTCAAATCCCTCGCAATAAATCATCATGTCATATCAAGTTAAAATCACCTCATTTGATGTAAGAGCAATTCGAGCTGTTTCTGCCAAACGAGTTACATCCGGAGGTGGAAGAGAGGACAGAGTTTCTGTTGATGAACAGCTTCGAACTTTATCGTGATGAACAGTAACTCTTGGGAAACCAAAGTAGTTGAAACTTCTCTTGGAGTTGGAAAGGAAGCTCTTACACATTGCTGATGAGCATGACACTCCTTTGAGCAAAAAAACTCTGCTTCCCATCTGTTTCAATTTTGCATTGATTCTAGCTATCAGATAGCGGGACTCAGCATCTTAGCCTTTAAATATATAGAAGTTATGTCCTGTTTTCTTATGAAAGAAGAAAATTTATAAAGGAGAGGACAAAAGTTTTGACCTTCACTGGACAAGAAAACAGGTAAAACCTGAAGTGTATTGCCTACAAAATGATTTCCGCGAATAATATTCGTTTCATATATGTTTTTAACGTGAAATGATTTATAATGCACCTAATAAGTATCAAGAAAATGAGATTGAAAACAGAAACAATCTGGCCTTTATGTTTGGGTGAAGGTGTAAGCATAACATGAAAAGAAAGACAAAGACAGCAATTGCATTCATAGTAAACAGAACATAAAATTAAGAAGGACTATTGTTATCCTATCAATGAACCTAAAGAAACCATGACAATCCAATTGGCTTAAGTTTAACAGTAACCATGTATCAAATGGAAGCAATAAGAATTCCTTCCATATTCACACCTATCTAACCTAAAACTTCCCCTTCAATGCCCTTCTCAGCAACCATGGCATACCTCAAAACAATCCAATTTATTCAAGAAATTTAACTCTTAACTAATAATTCTTACGAAGCTTCAAAGCTATGTCTCTTATTCTCAAACTCCTATGAAGGTTGAGTGCATCATTAGTGAAAGTCTAGTCAAGTTTGTATCTACCAATCTAACATAGCTAGTTACAGACTTTAAAGCATAACTCCTTTTCCTTTCAAGCATTTTATCAAACACTTGAATTGCATCTAATGACCATAGTTGAACTGTCAAACTAGCATGTGAATTTCTTCCGCAAACAACTCCAAGTACGAATCAAATTCTTCAACACCTTTAGAAAAGAAAAAATTAACCAATTAGCTGAACTTCTCCATTCCGATCTCTCATTAACAGTTTAGGAAAACAAATAATTACTCCCGCAAACACATCACCAGCTCACACACCGCAATTCACGCTCCAAGTATTCAGGCCATTCCTATTCAAACTATAGTTTTCATCAAAGCCATGACAATCACCAACAATTCACCAGATAAAAGATTCAGTTCAATATCAATCATTCCAGAAGACCATTTCCTCATGAAACAAAGCAGTATATTGAGAGAGAGAAGAGAAGGAAACAAATATCTCTTCACATGATTTTGAACTCAACCTGTTGCAGACCCTAGACGATGCTTTGCCGATTTAACTCAACCTCTCCACTCGAAATGCAACGCTCCTCCGATGAATCCGATAAGGTCCCAAGTCCCAACACAATCTGAACTTGCACCAGTTATTGGCGCTTCATGTCTGCATCAAGCATTGAAACGACGCTGTATTGATTAATTTGCCGCTTGAGGGTCCGTTTATTGGACGGTCAGGCCTCAGGATTAGGATTTGTTCATTAAACAAAACGACGTGGTTCTAAATAGCAGATAGTTAGGCATTGACTGCGTGCTTGTTTGGATTAGTGATGGATATTACTAGGAATGCGGGCTGGCCGCCATTTTTTTTTTAATTTCATTTTTTTAAAAAAATATTTACTCTCTTTATCTTTCATCCGCTCATATCACACTTCTTTTTTTTATACATTTGTGTTATGAAGTCAATTTTATTCTTACTTTCCTTTTTTTTCATCTACTCACATAACAAAAACATATAAACACATCTCTTTTAAATTTAATAATAATAGAATAAATAAATATGATATAAAAATAAAAATGTCAAATAAAAAGTATAAGGAATTAATTAAACACGGCATCAAATGAAAGATAATAATAAGGGTATTTGAATTTATTTTATTTTAAAAAACCAAAAACCCAAAAAAAGATTTTAAAAAAAAAAAGCGGGCCAGCTCGCAGGTGGCCCGCATCAACCCGCAAGCCCGTTTAGCCCGCACTTTTTTTTTAGCAGCCCGTTTAAGGTTTTTTTGGGGGGGCTGGCGGACCAACTCGCCAGCCCGGCCCAAATTACCGGCTCTAACGGTGGAAAAGGAGTTTCTTTGCAAATGAGCTTTTGAAAAAGTCATATAAAAAAAAAGTTAGATTGTAGATGTGATTTGTGTTTGGATTGGCGGTGACAGAAGTGACTTTTTTTTATCTCCATCTGAGTAAAAGCAGCTTTGATCTCCATCTAATAAAAGCTCCATTTTCTGTAGAAGCCCAACCATCACCAACACTCTCCCAAATACACCAAATGAGCTTTTGGAACTTTTAGCCCTTAAATAAGCTTTTTTAACCTCCAAACGGGTTCCAAACAGACCCGCAATAATGAATGGATTTGACAACTTCTAAAATGTAAAAATGATGAACATTAGTTGTGCTGAGGTAAGAAGTTGTTTATAGCACAATTTGTATTAGGAACCAAATCTTATATTAAAAATAAAAGACATTATAATGTTTTATTTTTGTTAAAATGATAGTGTGTTTGTCTCTATTTGATTGCTTTTAAATAGGTTTTTGGTGCTTTTGGTTTGTATTTTGTGGAAGTAACGAGCTTTGAGTTATATTTAAATACATGGATATTATTCCACTCCAAAAAAAAAAAAACTATGGTTATTATATTTAAGGTTAAGGAAGCAAAAAACAACTCCGTTAAAGATGTAACGTTTGACTGTTAATGGTGATACTGGGTCACTTAAAGTCCACGTGTCACTCTCCATTGTTGGCCAATAAACATGAAGGAAAAATAATAACAGAAAATAAAATAGTAGGGCCCTTAGGAACCCTAAATTGCAAAACATAGCAATACCTTCAAGCATGATATCAGCTCGACGGATTGAAAATTACCCCAAACAAAATGAAAGCAGCATAATTCTCTTCGGTGTGATTATCTCTATGTATAATTAGCAAAAAAAAAAATTTCTCTTCTGTTTTTTTAATCCCTTTACCTATATAATCTGTTTGGAGATATTAAAAATAGAGAATGAAATCAGCAAAATGTTTCTGTACTATACTTCGTTTTTTTGAAAAAAAAATCTCTAATTCTCTATATCTAGAGAATCATGGAGGATAAGACTGTTTTAACAGAAATGTTGATGGCCAATAATTTACTAATATATTAAGATAACCCTGGGATATCGATTTCTAGATACGAACCAAATTTTCAAAAAAGTTTTCGCCTCTCACGTTTAAAGCTCTCGATGTAGTCTCTAGTTTGAAGGTCTTGATATCTTCTGCAATTAGAATTCTTTTTTGGGGATCTGATTATTTTATTCCAGATTCAAAAACCATCGGCCTTCCTTGGCTGTTAAGGGATGGAAACAGGCCAGGTCAGGCCAGGCCAGGCTTTTGCCTTAACAGGCCTGGCCTGTTAAGGCATAAACTGGCCTGTTGGAGGCCAAATTTTAGGCCTGGGCCTGGCCTAAAGCCTGTTAAGGAGGCCTGATTTTTTGAAATTTTTTAAACAAACCAACAGGCCTACAGGCCACACTACAAAACAGGCCAACAGGCCACAGGCCGAAAACAGGCCTCTTTAACAGGCCTCCTTAAACCGGTCAAAATTTACATAAAATACTATCAATGATTCAAAATACATCAAAACACAAGAGAACAAGTGAGGAACATGCATTAGAACCAAGATAACTTGTTAGTCACATACTTTTACGAAAGAAATAACATACACTTGTTTGATACAAAGAATTAAAGTCTTTCATAAAATCAAGGAACGATTAAACAAGGTCATTGCAACATCAAAGCAAAACTAACATTCTTGTTAGCACAATCTCGCAAGAATTTCAATCTAACCAAATAACTGGAATGTGAAGGGATAAATCATGAAAAGGATTAGACATTTATAATGAGATAACATTATAAACCACATGCTCAGCAAGAATTTCAATCTAACCAATTAATTCTTGATGTGAAGCATGTTTAATTTAAAATCTCTCGCTGACCATTAACCTTAAAACCTCATGTTCACTTTAATCAATCTTATAGTACTAGTACACAAAACCAACATCATAACATGAAGGAATTAATTATACCCAGACATATATAGTACTAGTACACAAAACCAACATCAAAACCATTAGTTTCATTATCAGATATATTAATTCTAAGCCGAGAAAATAGTGCATATATGAAATATACCCAGACATATATCCAAACAATCATGAACCAGAAACAGAATGAACCAGAAACAGAAATTAAACAAGAACAGAAACAATGAACCAGAAACAAAAAAATCATGAACAGGACAATTATGAACCAGAAACAGAATAAACCTTTCTTTAAGACCTTCCTCCTGACCGACAATTATGAACCAGAAACAGAAATTAAACAAGAAAGCCAACCAGAACAGAAAATCATGACAATGAACCAGAAACAGAAAATCAGAAACTGAACCAGAAAGCCAACCAGAACAGTGAAGAATCCGAAAATAAACCAGAACTAGAATCCGAAAATGAAGAACCAGAAAAACCAGAACAGCTAACAGGACAGTGACGAAAATCAGGACAATGAACCAGAAACAGAATGAGTGATCTGTGCCAGAACGAACCAGAAACGGTCGTGCGCCTGTGCCGCTGTTCGAGCTACGATGATGCAAAGAGGAGATCTGCGATGCCAGAGACGAGATCTGCGATTCTGGATAGTGGAGCTGAGGATTCAGATTTGAGGGGGAGGAATGAGTGAATGATTGTGAGGCGAGGCGAGATTCGAGAATGAAGATGAAGATTGAAGAATAATAGGGC
Source organism: Inga leiocalycina (assembly GCA_963242795.1). Classification (NCBI taxonomy): domain Eukaryota; kingdom Viridiplantae; phylum Streptophyta; class Magnoliopsida; order Fabales; family Fabaceae; genus Inga; species Inga leiocalycina. Next base: position 78,824,738 of record OY725322.1, read on the forward strand.
TAGGGAAATGAAGAAGATTTGAAGATGACGAACATGAGAAAAAAATTTCTAAGACTTGCGTGTAATTAGTATCACCATTCACCCAATCTCATTTTTTTTTTTTTAATATGTTAACAGGGTCAGGCCGGTTTGACAGGCTTAACAGGCCTATCAATAGGCCTTGGCCTGACCTATTAAACAAAACAGACTTTAGATTTGGCCTTGGCCTGACCTTTTAGCCTGACAGGCCAGACCTGAACAGGCCTATCATAGGCCAGGCCACAGGCCCCTGACAGACCGTCTGGCCTGTTTCCAACCCTTCATGTTATCCTAGAGCCGGTAATTCGGACCCGCCAGCCCGCCCAAATTAAACGGGCTTGAGCCGCCAAAATGGCGACTCGTTTAAAAACGGGCTAAACGGGCTGTTGGCGGGCTAGCTCGCTGGGCCGCATAATTAATTTTTAAAATTTTTTTTCCTCAAATGCACTTAGTCTCTCCTCTCCCTTATCTTCTTTCCTTTGATAATGTGTCTAATTAATTTCTCATATTTTATTTGACACTTATTTTTATATTATATTTATTTATTCTACTATTATTAAATTTAAAAGGATGTGTTTATATAGTTTTATGATGTAAATAGATGAAAAAAAAGGAAAATAATAATGAAATTGACTTCATAACATAAATATATAAAAGAAAAGAAGTGTGGTATGAGAGGGTGAAAGAGAAAGAGAGTAAAAATTTAAAAAATAAACATGAAATTTAAAAAAAAAATTTGACGGGCTAGCCGCCAGCCCGCCTAAACGGGTGCAACAAGCCTACATCAAACAGGCGAAAAATAGGCCAACTTCGAAAAGGCCCAATTATTATAATGATTCAACATAAATCATAAAATATGAAGCCAAATACAACAACATTACAATTTTCATTATAAGTTTACCAATTTAGATTGCATCAATGTGAAGCTAAAGGACCTCCTCACCTTCACCTCAAATCTTCAATATAATGTTTTCTTATCGATCAAAAGCTTTGGAAAAAATTAATCAATTGGATAGTGTTAGAGCATAACACAATTTAACAAGTAATATACATAACAAATTATATTATTTTAACAATGTAAAATTTATACCTTTTATTTCTCCTTTAAACTTTTGTTTCTTCATTAAACCGTATTTATACCACATGGCCCATCAAATAAATGAATTCAGATTCTTTATTTTAAAGGCAAGCAGTAAATGACCACCTGAACATAAACCTATGAGCAGCAACAGATTCTCATAAGCATTGACATAATGTATCCATTGACTAATAACACAAACTAATCTACGCAAGCACAATCTGGGAATTCCAGTATAGCCCATTCTGCTGGCACCTTAATACCAGCAGAAAAAACACGAATGCAATCACAATCTGGGAATTGAACCTCCATACCAAGGTGATGTACTTCTTGATGACAGTGTTTGATAACAAGATCCTCTAATTAAAAAACATCGGAACACTATCTAAAATCGGAATATTGGGACAATATCGGAATGCAATCACAATGAGAAAAAAACACAAATACGATCACAATCTGAGGAAAAAACACGAGATCTGGAGATAGATAAAAGAAATTAAAATCGGAACAGTATCTAATTAAAAAAAAGGAGATAGCTATTTTGTTCTAATAACAAGAAGCTATTTCGTTCCAGTACCTAATTAAATTATTAGAACGATATCGGAACAGTATTGGAATTTGGAACAATATCGGAACAGAGTAGTAACAGAGCAGCATCTAATTAACATCAGAACAATTTTGTTCCAGTATCTAATTATAAAACACGGTGGGAATTACAGACCAGCAAGCCAGCAAAAAAAACAGAAAAATATCAGAATACGGCGAGAAAGGACGGAGAAAAATGTCGAACTTACTAAATCTGGAGATCAAGTAGGAGAAAGGACAGCCGCGGTGAGAGTGGAAACGATGACTCTCGTAGGATGGACGGTCGACAGGCAGTGGAGAGAATAGGCCACGGTGACTCTCGATTGTACTACAGTACTACTACACAGGATTCCCGCATAAAGTTAAGGTCTCTGGAAAGTCTTTTACAGAATACAAGCACAATACAGTAGAGTAAAATTAGTAAAAAAAACCATGTTATGTACAGAACTGGAGCTCAGTTTCTCACTTTCTCCCTCTCATTGTCCTCTTTTCTTGTTTGAGGGAGAAAATGATGAATAGGTTAGATATCTCTCAAAAAAATATTATCGTCCCAGCTAAAGGATTCTCAACCCTAGGGACGATCAGGCAGTCACAAGATGGTGAGATGCTCGAGGAAGGCCACACGAGTAAGTGACATACTTGACACTGTCTATAAGCACAACCACAAAAATCTGAGGAAGTGATTTAGGCTTCATCACACCATCCACATCACTGTCTCCGACCTCCTTGGGATCAACAAGAACCGAAACCACCATGGAAGATGTTGATTTATTACCATGGAGGTTCTCATTCTGGGAATTTCTCATAACATGTTCTTCGCTTGCGTTGAGACCAGAAGATCTGGCAAAGGAATGTGGTAGCTTGTGAAGGAACCTTCTATTCCTTCTCTTGTTGATGCTTGTATCATTCTGGCGGTTAACAGTGGAAACATTTGCAACTGATGATGATGCTGGAACTATAGCTCCCGGTTTCGGTGAGGCATCAAACTGGAAAACCTCTGTGCACATCCCAGAACTCAACATTGGCCCTGCATCAAGAACTTATTCAGTAATTGAGAGAAATAAGGATGCCTATATAGGCAAACAACTCTCTGCTTTGGCATAGCTTAGGCAAATATGTTACATCACAAGATAGAAAATAACCAGCAATCAAAGTCATCCCTGACCGGAGTTTAACTTAAAATATGAAGCATCTTCCTTACTAAGAACTTAGACCATGGGAAATGAATAGTGCCAATCAAAAGGTCAATCTTATGCCTGTTAGTAAGCGTAGCTAAGCATTACAACAAACTTGGCCCCGCTGTACATACCAAGTCAGTATTATTGAAAATGACAAGCAACTGCCAATAAAAATGACTATAAAATTCCATATGTTCTCTTAGGTTGTCATTATAAATATTTTGAATTAACGGATATATATTACAATCTAACTGCTTAATGATCAAGCAAAATGCAAAACTCTTTACAGATGTCTATCTGAAAAAAGTAAATACTGAATTTACACAGATCATAGACACTATTACTGGAAAACATTCTTTTAATCTGCCAAAATTGGGAAAAGGGCAAAAAGGAAACATTGCTGCCCCCTTTTAAGTTCATAATGGAAACATGTCACAAAAGGAGGATAAGAGAAGATTGGCAAGCATTCTGGAAGAAAAGCCACAAATGCATTAACTAGTGGAGTGTATTATTAACTGTATAAATACCAATAGAAAAAGATACTGAATAAAGTCAACACTACAAAATAGGCCACAGTACTGTGCTTTACAGAATAAAAGACCTCAAAAATGTAAGAGCACTCATAACAAACATACAAATAAGATATTTCACAATCACCAAACAGTATAATGGTTTTTTCACATTGTTCTGACAACTTTGACGTGTACTTGGACAATCTATATGGTACAGGCTAGGTACCAGCTTAGACAACAACTATGACATAAGTCGGTAAAAGAAAAAACATCAATCATACCAAGCAATCTACATGAAAAGGGAATCCCAGAAAGAGACAAAGAAAAAGCATCTCACCAGCAAGACCTTCACGAAACCATTGTTGCATTTTACCATCAGTCGCAGTTGACTTCAAATGGTTCTTCAATGTTTCGGCAGAACCAGAGGCAAGAGCCTTCCGCTGTTCAGGTGGGCTTCTATAGGAGTGAGGATGTTGACCCCTGTTCCTTCCAACTTCAGGAATAGCCAGTGCAGAATCCCAATTTTTCGAAATCACCAATCCATTTTCTCTCACATTCTTTTCTGTATGAGCAGTATCAGATGCCATGGCTTTCTCAGTAGCCAGAACAGAGTGAATTATCAAGTTACCATCAATTTTCACAAGCTTATCATTCCTTGGAACATACAGAGAAGCAAGAAGAGGCTCGGGCTCACTAGCATTTCCCCTATGAACAAAGTCATCTGAGTTCGTTCTATATGGCGAGTCCTGCTGTCTCAGTGTTTCTTCTAATTTGCGACCTTTCTCATACAACATTCTATCAGAAATACCCAAATTCCCGCTAGAAAATCTTACTCCCTTTTCTCCTTCAGATTTATTTATATGACCACTAACCTCCCAAGCTTTTCCTTGGTGCTGACTGTAGAACCTATCATTAGCAGAAATGGACCTCCAAGGAACATTGTCCCCCATATCTCCAAACTTAACATTAACAAGAGGAACGAGTCCACCAAAAAGAAATAAAAAGAAAAGCAAACCTAACAAACTAATGCTGGCAACTTTCTTAGTTTTTACCTCAGTCCTTTTATTATCGGACTTTTTGGCCTTTGGAGCAGATTGCGATTGTTGAGACTTTAATCTGGGGATTGGAACCAGAGGAACCTGAGAACCTTGCGGTTTGACAACATAGGGTGCATACGGCATCCATGGATAGGTCATGGGTGCCATTGGAGGATGAGGGTGCATCCCTGGAGCTGGTGGTGGCGGGCACATTCCACCAGCACTCAATTGCTGTCTCAAAGCAGTATTCTCGGCCATAACAAACGATACCTTACTGCTTAAATCAGTTATGGTTGAATGCATTGACCTCACCTTCTCTTCAAGCTCCTCCACATAGTGCTTCTTTCTCTGTCTGGAGAGCTGGGCACTTTCTCGATTCCTCATCAGCCTAGCCTTCCTTTTCCCGTCCTCTTCATCCTCGGCATTGAGACCAGGCTGTTGAGCGGTATCCACTGTAGGCATCGACGACTTTCGATACTTGGTAGTTCTGGCCTCCGTATTTCCTTCATTCTGTTGCTTCTTCCTTTTCAAATCACAATTTTTACCCATGTCCTCCAATTTTATATTCTGATCAGCAATCTGATGAGAAGAAATGTCTCTGTCGTTGCAGTGAGAATCCGGTGAAGACTTATTCATCACTTCAGAAGCACGCGAGTCACCTAAACCACCGTTGCCTGAACCCCGGGATGAAACGGACCCACCAGAAGATTCCCGGTCGCAAGAATCAGAATCTGGTGATTTAAATCTCCAATCTTTGACATGCAGTGAATGATGCGAGTTTCGATCACCTGAATTATCCAAAGAGTGTGTCACAGAATGCTCGCAACTACCAGACTCAGGTGACTGTGTATTCAAACACTCTACAACATCAGGATTCCGATTCCCCGGACCTGAACAACAATCCGGGTCAGGCGACCCAGAATTGGAACTGTCGTAGCTCAACTGCTTATCATGGTCATTCAACTCATGCGATCCAGGCAGTTGGCCGTAGCCATCGTGGAGTAGGAAATCATCGGTTTCATCAGGAATATCGAGATCGGTAAGATCGTCAAAGGAAATCTCAAATTCTCCATCATTTCCGAACTCCATGGCTAAGTCAAGATCTGATGCGAATGCTTCAGAGGGTAGGGCATAGTCGTCGCCGGAGAAAAAGAGCGGATCCATGGATGGAATAGGGAGATTATCGAACTCGGATGATAAATCATTGAAAGTCAGATCCGAGGATGAAATTGGTTCAGCCATGGCTAGGGTTTTAGAAATGAAGAGGGACCCAAAGGAGGGCTTATGAGGTCAGGCAACAAATGCGACAACGACTTCGAGGTTTAGGGCATGCACAGGATTATCTCTAACTTTATCTCTCCGCCTTGTATCCTGCTACAACACACCCAATTTCTTCTCAGATTCAACGCCAATTTCCTTCTAAGTGGCTAGCAGATCAACCTTCACCAGCTCCTTTGCCGGCCATCGATGACGTACAACACAGTTTTTCAGCAATAAACCAAGATCGAAGAACAGAGGAGATGGAATTCTAGAAATCGCGATACTGGAGTTAAACACAGAAGAAATGTAACAACGCGCATTGCCGTTTTGCAGATGCAGAACGTAATGCCAGAATGTTCCGTTCACCAAACCCTTCGAAATTGGTAAATTACTTTTTTTAAAAAAATATTATCTTTCGCTCTATTTTTTATTTTTTTACAGGTTTGGTTGGATTTCAATTGGCTTAAATTATTTTAATTAATTTTTTCATGAGAACAACAAAAATTAATATATTAGAGTGTATTTTAAGCTTAAAAATATTAGAGTTAGATGACTATTTTTTAAATATAAATAAAATAGTTAAATTAGTTATATATAATAAATATATGTTTATTTCTTTAAAAAAATATCTCTTTAATTATTTGTATTGAAAATTATACATCAATTAAATCTTTTTAGTAAGTAAAATTAATATAGAAAATTTGAAGAAAAATTATAGGAAAAATTGCACCACGGTCGAGAAAAAAAATTATATATGAAAAGTTTCATAGTTTGTCAATAGTTCCATACTATCACTTTCAGTTTTTAATGTCTAAATGATGCCACTTTCACTTATCATTATTCATTCACAAGCTATAAAATTTTTTAGATATTATTTTATTTAATTTGGATCTTGGTGTAATTTTACATTTCTAATCAAAGCCAACTCATCAAATAACTAATATTCAAAAAATTAAAAAATTTCAAATCTTTACTCATGTAACTAAAATTTAAATAAGTGCCCGTTTGAGATAGTTTATTTTTGGGCAATAAGTGCTTATAAATCGTGATTTACGATATATGAGGTAAGTATGTGAGAGGAGTTTTATCTCGATTACGTAATAAGTGCTTACTGACCCCAATAAGAAATACCAAATACACACTAAAGTTTCCTAAAAGCACTTATTATTTAAGTGAAAGAAATGTGTTCATAGTCATGAAAAATTCAAGAAATAATTTAAACTTGCAGATATTTAATTTCTTTTTTAAAAACTGCACAACGAACTTGGCTAGAGCCCCCCGCTAAGTGTGTGTTTGGGATATCGCTAAGTGTGTGTGCTTATAATTCGTGATTCACGGTATACGAGGTAAGTATGTGAGAGGAGTTTTATCTCGGCTTGCGTAATAATGACTTATTTCCCAGATAGCTCTTCCAAACGCACACTTAACAGAAAAGTCAATTTTTGTAATGTAATTTATGTTTGGATGAGCGATTATTTTTGAACAATAAGTGCTTATAAATCATGATTTACGGTATATGAAATAAATATGTGAGATGAGTTTTATCTTGACTTATGTAAGCCGAGATAAAACTCCTCTCATATACTTACCTCGTATACCGTGAATCACGATTTATAAGCACTTATTGCCCAAAAATAAGCTATTTCAAACGAGCACAACTGATGAGCTTATTTAATAAGTAGCTTATTCTACCCGTGATACAATTAAAATAAGTTGAACCAAACACATTTTAAGTGGGTTGCCAACACCTTAGAGTGTGTTTGAAATCTATCCTTGAAAATTAGATTTTCAATTATGATTTATGATATATGAAATAAATATGTAAAATAAATTTTATCTTAACTTATATAAATATGTTTATAATAAGTAGTTCCAAATACACATTTAGAAAACAAGGGCTGAAAATGTAAATATGAAATGAATTAGGTTGAATATAACATAAAGGATTAGTTTCTTAACATGTGAATCTAAATTCAAATTTTTATTGAGGGGAGGTTTACATTTAGTATTTAATTGTGTCTTCAATATAATTATTTCTATTAAAAAAATAAGGCACATAAAAATTGCATCCTTTGAGACAAGACAATGACTGAATGAATGGGAACACTCTTAATAAGATGTCCCTACCTATAAAAAATGCAATCATAACGCCAGCATCAATCATTTCAATTCTACCAACTCTCTAGAAAAGATCATGCATCTTCCACATTCCAATCTATTTCGCTTTCAGTGATGATTTAGCTAAGCCTTTCACTACTCATTTGCATCTAACCAACTCTATTTTTCTTTTATATTTAGCTAAAATCATTTGGACACTCGTCAGCTATCACTGTCAGTTAACTTCAAAAAAGTGTGTCCATTTCTTGTATTTATTTTTTTTAATATAAACTGGAAATCAGTAACGCCTAAAGCGAAATACAATCAAAGATCCTAGAAAGATATCATCAGCCTTCATCATCGACCATCTCCTGATGAGAAGGTGGTAGATAATCAAGAAAAACAAAATTCCCCACAATATTATGGGCAGACTTAGGTAAATAGTCCGCAAGAATACTGCTGTCCCCAGCTATATGACAAATCAGCACCTGCTAGATTTTAGATAACCATATCCTGACATCACTAACATTATCATAGAAAGGATGGTTGTAACCACAACCCCTTGTTAACAAGACGATAGCTTCAATAAAGTCAGTAGATAGTATAACGTTCCTGAATCCTCTGTTCCAGCATATATGAAGTCACTGAATTATTCAAAAAATTACAAAATTTCAAATCTTTACTCATGTAACTAAAATTTAAATAAGTGTTCGTTTGTGATAACTTATTTTTAGATAATAAGTGTTTATAAATCGTTATTTACGGTATATGAGGTAAGTATGTGAGAGGAGTTTTATCTCGATTTACGTAATAAGTGCTTATTGACCCCAATAACCAATACCAAGCACTTATTATTTAAATGAAAGAAATCTCTCTTCACAGTCATGAAAAATTCAAGAAATAATTTAAACTTGTAGATATTTAATTTCTTTTTCAAAAACTGCACAACGAACTTGGCTAGAGGCCCTCGCTAAGTGTGTGTTTGAGATAGCGGTAGAAAAAATGACTTATTATGATTCTGACTTATTAAAAATGACTTAAGAAAAAAGTTAGTTTTTGTAATGTGGTTTATGTTTGGATGAGCGATTTATTTTTGGACAATAAGTACTTATAAATCGTGATTTACGATATACGAGGTAAGTATGTGAGAGGATTTTTATCTCGATTTACGTAATAAGTAACTTAATAGAAAAGCTGTAATTAAAGGCTGAACCAAACACTGCAAAAACACAACAGGTTTTTATTTTGGTTTATTGTCTAAAAACGGGCTTATTTCTGCCCAATAAGCTGAACCAAACATACTCTAAGTGGGTTACCAACACCTTAGATTGTGTTTGAAATCTATCCCTGCAAATTAGATTTTCAATTATAATTTATGATATAAGAAATAAATATGTAAAACTAGTTTTATCTTATCTTATATAAATATGTTTATAATAAGTAGTTCTAAATACACATTTAGAAAACAAGGGCTGAAAATGCAAATATGAAAGAATTAGGTTGAATATGCAAATAAGAAAAGAAGATGTCTCTACCAGGGTTATGTAACCCGGACTGGAAACCGACGACCCGGCCTCTAAACCGGTCCGGTCCGGTGACCCGGTCCGGGTCAGATTTTTAATTTTGTTTTTTAAAAAAATGTTCCTTTAGAATTTCATACTATAAGTCTAAAATATTTCATTTCTCACCGGTTTGGTCCCGGTTTAGCTTCGATTTGACTCCGTTCTGACCCACTGACCCTTGACCCAATACCCAGACCAGTTCACTGACAGATCCGGATTTAATTACCTTGGTCTCTACTAATAAAAAATGCCATCATTACGACAGCATTAATCATTTCAATTCTACCAACTCTCTAGAAGATCATGCATCTTCCACATTCCAATCTATTTCGCTTTCAGTGATGATTTAGCTAAGCCTTTCTCTACTCATTTGCATCTAACCAACTCTATTTTTCTTTTATATTTAGCTAAAATCATTTGGACACTCGTCAGCTATCACTGTCAATTAACTTCGAAAAAGTGTGTCCATTTCTTGTATTTATTTTTTTTAATAGAAATTGGAAATCAATAACGCCTAAAGCGAAATACAATCAAAGATCTTAGAAAGAAGGGATCATCATCCTTCATCATCGACCATCTCCCGGCGAGGTGGTAGATAATCAAGAAAAACAAAATTCCCCACAATATTATGGGTAGACTTAACTAAATAGTCCGCAAGAGTATTGTTGTCCCCAGCTATATGACAAATCAGCACCTGTTAGATTTTAGATAACCACATCCTGATATCATTAACAATATCATAGAAAGGATGGTTGTAATCACAACCCCTTGTTAACAAGACGATAGCTTCAATAGAGTCAGTAGATAGTATAACGTTCCTGAATCCTCTGTTCCAGCATATCTGAAGTCCCTGAATTATGGCAATGATTTTAGCTATGGTTGAGGGAACTGAAATCAACTTGCACATGTATCCCCCAATCCACTCACCTTCCTCTCCTCGAATAACACCTCCACATCCACTATGCCCCGAATCCAAGACTGAACCATCCACCTCTAGATTGATGTAGCCTGATCGTCTCACCACCTTACCCATATGTTGTAATGTTTGATGAGAGTAGAATTGGCAATGTGAGATGAGGTCTTGATCCCAGTTAGCACGGAATAGACTTGAGTTGGCGTTTCTGTATTCCCCTACCATATTGTCCCCAAATAATTTCGAACATCTAGAGACCCATATATCCCAACATATACATTCATATAAGGTAGCCCATTTGATCTTCTTGGTGTAATCCCTACCAGCCTTGTGCATGAGGTTCCATTTTATCCACCCATTTGATCTTTAGCATTTCTTGTATTCTCAGTATTCACTTGGGTCAATTTAATTTTCAGTTCACATTTGATGTTATTGCTTCTTAAAAATTCTTGCATTTTGAGGAAATAGTGGCAAAAAGGCCTCGCAATTATTTATGTTTTTTTTTTTTTTTGGTTTCACATAGTTAAGACTCTGTCATCTTGAACACGCCCAAGTCACATGATTTGCTTATGAGAACAGTAGCTAACACGTGTCAAATAATATTAGAAAAACTGGTCAACAACATTTAAATTGGGATTTTAATATTGTAATAGAAATACGTGCATTAATATGATTAAAATATGGGTAAAGGTGTATCCCATGAACTATTTTTTAGGGGGCAATTAACACCCTAAGATATTTTAGGGTACAATGTTGACCCTAAAGTAATTAAATTGGAATAATTGTGGACTTTTAATAACAGAAAGCAAACGTTCGTTTACTCTCCTGCCACATCATTATTTTGTTTTTGTTTTTGTTTTTTTTTGTTTTTGTTTAAACATCATTATTTTGCAAGGTATTAAAACCCGGACCGGGTATTGAACCGGTTGGGATACTGGGTTAAGGGTCAGTGGGTCAGATTGGGGCCAAACCGGAGCCAAACCGGTGAGAAATTGAAGATTTTAGGTTTATTGGTATGAAATTCTAAAAAAATATAAAAAAAAATTGATATTTGCCTCACTTAAAATCAATGACTAAAGTGACTTAATGACTGGGACTTGAGAGGTTAAAGCTCAGTTACGTGTTGGAAAGCTACTTGCTTTGATTTGATATTCATTTGGCTTTTAGATATTAGTGCTCTACATAGCAAGCTTCAGTAGCAGATGGTTAGAAGGACTGACTGAGGGCCCTCTTAATGTCCCTAGGTCGTCATCTCATCATACATGTTCCATTCTTTATATCAGCAAAAACATAATGCAGTATATCTAGAGCAGCTAAGTGAAGAAATTGATTTACTAGTCAAGTGAGTGGCAAAGTGTCAACTTGAACATGTTTTTGCTCATTTTCTACCAAATCAGAATGTCTCTTTTGCTGCTTTCCAGGAAAAAAAATTAAAAAAAAATCACAGCGTACAAATCGCTGAAGGGAAACAGATTGCAGAAGGCAAACAAATATGTGTGTGTGTGTGTGTGTTAAAGTCAAACCAGGCCAGAGCAAAGGATCAACACAACAAACCAACAGGACTATAGCCATAACAGATCTTCGATAAATGAACCGTTAAACTTTACCTTGAAAAGATCACACTGTCGGAGACCAGATCGATGGTGAAAGAGAAAATGAAAGGCGACGCCGGTACTACAAGAAACTCTGTCGGACTTTAAGAGCAAGTGCTGACTTGAAGAGCTTAGCCTTCAGGTAGATGGAAACGGCAAGAGCACCCATCGCTGGAAAATTTCAACCAACGATGCCTCAAGAGCTCATGCTGCAGAGTCACGGTTGAAGCACCAGATCGGAGATGACAGATCAAAGACACCGAAGGACAGATCAAATGTGCAGAGAAGTCAAATATGAAGACGGATCCAAGGTGAAGATAAAGCAGCACTTCAGCTTCAAGATTAGGTGGATGCCGAGAGAGGGAATGAAGCTCAGAGCAGACGAGCCGAGACGGAGATTGCTGGAGGATGAAGAAGAAGCTCTTTAGGTTGAAGAGGATGATGCAGGGGAGAGAGAGAGAGAGAAAATAATAAAAAGTAGGTGGGGAGTGAGACATAATTATTACACTAAAGGTAACAATAAGCTCAATTGTAATGGCAAAAAGCTCCAATGTTTTGCTTAAGGTAAAAGCTCTTTTTTATGTCAAACACTCAATTGCCAAATGGATGAACCAAATACTCAAATTTGTTTTTTCTTTAGCCTATTGGGCTTAAGGCTAAATTAAGCCCGATTAAGCCCATCAATCGAAGATCCAAACGCTCTCATAGTGCTTAAGATTTGGTTTTCTATAACCTTGATTTTTTTACCAGTGTTCTGTAATTTTGTTTCTCGATGGCGTGGAGTGGACGGAGGAGGGGATCGTTGAATCGTTAGAGGGGCGGCGGCTACTAGTAGAAGCAATCACCTCCTTTTGACCACTCCACGCCATCAAACAACAGAATTATAGTTGTGCTTGGAGCACAATTGTTGATGGGTATTTTTGCACATTTGCCCTATATTAAAACACATCATATCCTCACTAACAAAATTTTAAAATAGATATTTTTCACTAATTTTCCTACTAAAAAATAATGATAATGTATGACTTGCACAAACCAATGGGGTGGGGTCTAAGTCTAATTAATCCAACGGACTAGTTTCTCATAAACAACATTATAATACTCCTTCTAATCTTTATTATAAGGCATCCCCAACCACCTCATCAAAATTAATAAGAGGTGATTAATTAATTAAATTTGTTTAAAAATAAAAAATTCTTAAATTTATTCATATTTGGAATCATGAATTGCATTTGAAAAACAAAAAAAAATTGTACTTCTAATTAATTTTAAATAGGAAACCGTTAAGAATGTAATTAAAGTTTCACTTTGCAACTTAAGAAAACATACCCATTTCTTTTAGGAAAAATACCTAAAAAAGAACTTTAAAAATGTTAAAGGTTAAAAAAGTGTTTCAAATATTCATAAAATCAGAGAGGTGTGAGGGCTTGATTTGTCATTTTCAAAATTAAATAGAAATGGTATAAATGTCTCATTGAGTTTAAAAAACGGGCTCCCGTTTTTTATAAGGGTTTAAGAAGTTCAAATAAGGTTTTAACAAGTTTTGATAAGAGTTTCACAGATTTCAATTGTAAAAATCACCACTTGCTATAATGGCAAGGTATTAATTCCTACTTCTGATAAGGTTTTACAAGTTCATATAAGATTTTAATAAGTTCTGATAAGATTTTCATAAACCTATTGATTATACAAGAGGAGAGATGTTGAGAGTCCTTCCTCCTGTCATTTGGCATGCCCTCCTCCTGCCACAAATATTGTAACAACTAAATTAATTATACAAAATAAAATTAAAGATATAAAACAAGGAAAGATATCAAGATATAGTTACAAATTACAAATTATAAAATGTTTCAATTTCAAATTTTAAAACATTAAAATATAAAATAAAATATTTTACGTTGAGAGTCCCTCTTCCCATACCTCCTCCTGCCATGAATATGGTAACAACTAAAATAAAGATAAAACATAAAGAGAGATATCCAGGAGATAATTACAAATTGTAAAATGTTTCAAAACATGAAAATATAAAACAAATATTTTTAAAATAGAGATAATGAAAAGGCAATTTCAAAATATTTTGAAATCTTATTAGATTGCACCCCTTCCGATCCTGCTACTAATGCTTTTTAGAAATTAAAAATTATTTTTATATTTCATAAACTATTTTTTGAGTGGATTCCTCTCACCCTACTCTTCACCTCCAATGTTCTCTGGCTCATCGCCATTAGCCTCTCCATGTCCTTTATCATGGATTTGGTAACCAACTCAAAGTTCCCTATGAAACCTTGCTTTTGTTGCATCCATTCAACTAATGTAACTTTGTGATGTCTAAACATGAGGTTGCTCGTGATGGTGCCTCAATGGAAATGCTCCTTTGTGATGCAAAGGTCAGTTTCAGAAATATTTTTGTTTTGCATGATCTCTCGCCAATTGTGATGTTACCTTATCTACTTCTCTCAAATATATCCTGCTCATTTGGTTCATCATGTGACATACGTTGTTACTCTACCACAAACATTTGATGATTTCTAATTTCAATGTCAGTTGGGATGCAAGGTGCTTACAAGCCACCACTATGCAACTTTCATCGACAAGGCCAAATACATTGAGGTTTCAAAAAGACTATATTTGAGTTTTGATGGTTTCAAATTTCATTTTTTTTAAATCGGTTGGGAATCAGCTGATGCATATACTTTTTAACAGTTATACAATTTAGAAACATAAAATCTTTATATTTCATAAAAGACTTTATTGTTACAAAATGTTTATATATTTTTAATTTGGAATTTCATTTTTTTTTCAGTTAGTTTTACTTGCCATTTTAAATTTAACAATTTTTAGGAGTATCATAACAAATTGATTATTTTTGTAAATTATTTTTAAATCAATTGGAAATCTACCCATATCTCTATTTTGTTAGGAGTTATCCAAACTAAAAATATTAAATCTTTGTATTTTCTAAAATATGTTTTGTAACATCCTGATTTTTATTTATAGGATATAATTATAATTTAAAGATAATTATGAAGTTAGTAGTAATATTTTTTAAAGGATAAAAAGAAAAGAGGAATTTGATTATATATATATATATATATATATATATATATATATATATATATATATATATATATATATATAATATTAGACAAAAAATCCAAAAGAGAAATGAGAAAATGGGGCAGCAGCCCCCATATTAAAAAAACAAATATACTTGTAAGCCACCTACCATAAGAGAAATGAGGAGGGGTATTCTATAAATACCCCCAATCCTCCTTCACTTCGTCACAGAGACGAAGTGAAGATTTTGAAGAAAATGAGAGCAGTAAAGTCTCATTTTTTTGTAATTTTAAAGATAATTCACTTCTGATCACAAAGCTTCTTTTATGAAAAATGTTCTAAATAATTTTATTTTTCTTATGATAGTAATTTTTTTGCTAATTAGAGAATATTTTAGGATTAGAATTTTGGGCAAGTTTAAGATTTATCAGTATATGACTATAGGAATATAGAGGATAATTAATAGTTAATTTTAATCTGGTTACTTTTGTTATTTAGTTGATATAAGATTTTATAATGAATTTTCTATATAATCAGCCTATAAATAATTCTATATTAGACTTTTTAACATATTAATTTTGGATTAAATTAAATAATTTATTTGAATTATTGGAGGTATTCTTGAGGTTTTAATATGTTTAGATTTTTTTTAAGATGAAGATTTATAATTTAGTTAATTTATTTCCTAAACTAAATTTGGGATTTTATGTATTGGAATGAAATTAATAATAATCAATGACTCAAATAGGTTATTCAAGTTGAGAAAAAATATTTAAATTAATAATTGGGATTTTAGTATGAAATTGGAATTTTTGGGAGTAATTAGTTCAAAATTTAGAAATTATAAAATTAAGTTAAATAAATTAATTTTTTCCAATAACTCAAGGAGTTATTAATGTATAATAAATTGATTGTTGTAGATTTATTTTTGGTGTGTATTTGAGCTCTTAGATTAGGGGCTTGTGGTTATAATTTTGCTTTGGCGAGAGGTAACCGCTTTTCTCTTGTTGTGCATACTTGCATGATGTTTGTGAGTGATTTTTAACTATATAGAATTATAAATTTGGCTATTGATATATGATGTGGACTTTGAAAATATGTTGTTAATGAAATAGTCCTGTGAGACTTATTTTCATTGAGAAAATGACTAGTAATATTATATTATATAAATTGGTAAGTATTTATGAGATTGAAAAGATCCTTTTGATAATTGTAAATTGATAATGATATGTTGTAATCACTCATAATGATATGAGAGGGGATGGTAAATGTTGATTTAATGGGTTGTTACTTAAAGAGGAAATAAGGGGGTGAATTTTTGTACAAAAAGAGACAATAAGGTGGTGGACTTCTAGGTGTACACTAGCTAATCCTTTGGTCCAATTGTGTCAAGTAGAGCCTTGACACCCCACTAATATTTTTAAAGGGGAGGAACCTATGGTCTGGTCTTATGCTCTGTGGATTTTGGCCGATCCATATTATTTGATCGGTGAGTTTGTTGAGTTAAACTACTAGTTATATAGGTCAGTACTAGCCTATAAGTTTAGTCAGAGGAAATAAGGTAGGAGAGGAAATAAGGGAGGATAAATAATAAATTATTGTGTATTGATTCTTATACACTTATATGACAAATATGAGAATGATATTATGATATTGTGAATTAATGTGTATATATATACATGTGGACATGTGACATTTTAATAATGCTATGATTTTATAACTGTCCCACTTGGCACCTCATGGACATTTACTCATATGCACGATGAGATGGATTGTTGGTTGTTGAGGCTTTTGTCTCACCTCGTTAATTTAACATTTTTTCAGGTGATAGTTGTAGTGTGGGTCTATCAGGGAAGACTCCGGAAGCTTAAACTACTTCTGCTAAAAGTAGTGCTTCTATCTTTTTAGTATATTTTTTATTATTGTATATTGCCACGTTAAGACTCATTTTGCATACTCTGTTTTATTTTGGAGATTTGGTATTTTAACCATATATTTTAATTACTCTTGATAATGTTGGATGTGGTTGAATTGGTGGAAGCATAATTTGTTTGAAATGGATATTTTAATATATGGAGAAATATTATTCAGTTAAAGAGTTTTCAAATGGTTAGATGGACTATTTTCTACCATGGTAATCTTTTGAAAGATGAGTTGTAATCTTTTTATAACCATGATAGAGTTTTCAAATGATTATAATAATGTATTGTATTAAAAAAAAATGGTTTTATCAGATCCATAGTTAATTACTGTGTATAAGGAAAGAATTTTACATGTTCCACATATCAATTATCTTCTGATGAACGGAGGAATTTATAATATTTAGATTAATATCTTACTAACTTACTCCATGCTATTTGGAGAAAGAATTTTGATAATTATAAGAGATTATATTTGTTAGAATAGCTGACACCCAAGAGGGGGTGAATTGGGTGTATTATAAAAACTTAACTACTTTGAAATTCTTTTGCACATCTTATGAAATCAATAAGTATGTAAGTAGTGAAATATAAAACCATAATCAGTTATTGAAATCATATATGCTGGAAATATAAGAGTTCAGGGAAGAGAAGATGCAAACTGAAATTTATCCTGGTTCGGTCCAATCCACGATGACCTACGTCCAGTCCCCAGGCTCCTCCTGAGATTTCAATCCACTATCTCCCTCAAGTTTAACCGGGTACTTGAGAACCACTACAATCTCACAAGTTTGATTCGGGCACTTGTGAAGCCTTTACAATTCTTCCACTGAAATATGAGCTCCCCCTTACACACTGTAAGGATACAATTTGTTTCCCACTCAAGATTCCCCAATCTTGAGTAACTCTCACAAATATAGAATGATTACAATGAAAGATTACTTCTCTCTATATGAAGTAGATAATGATTAACACTGAAGTACATGGTAGGAGGATTATTACAGTGCTTCGGTCAAGTAAGATTCAGAGTAATAGCATATCAACATTATAGGCATGGGCTCTTATCATCACAGTTCATTTTGAATGTCTCTTCTTTTATAGTTGATGAAGAGCATTTGACCGTTTGAGCTTTTCTTCTTCCCGTTGAGGCTTAAAATATTACTGTTGAACTAGCCGTTGGAAGCTTCTGACACAAAAGTGCTTTCTCCGTCTTGTGTCTTAATTCTTGTTTGATCACCTGGAGAATGCTTAATCACTAATATAATAAAGTGTTAGAGTGATTAGAATCAATAAGAACAAGTTACACAAAATTTCAATGATTCTCAGAAGTTTCAAGGTTATACTCTGTTTTCTGGAAAATTAGTTATTCGGATAACCTCTGTTGTATTCGAATAGCCTTCTTTGATAATGAGTAATATTTATTCGAATACTTTATCCTCTATCCGAATAGCTGCCTTGTAAAACAACTGATATTATTCGAATAGTACTTGCTCTATTCGAATAGTGCACCTTTGATAATGAATCTTCGCAAACGAATACTGCAACCTCTATATTTGAATAAACTTCTGAGGGCGTAACTTTTTGGATATAAATACATGGCAAAAGAACTATCCTTATAAAGCTCTTTAAGTCTTCTTCGCACAGCAACTAGAATCAATCACAAATACTTTGTATTTCAAAAGTTATGATTCAATGAATGTCTACTGTACTTAGACAATCTCTGAAATCACGAGTAGCAACTTCCAAAAGGCATAGCTCTTAGGATATAACTTCAAATATTCCAAATTAACTATCCATGGAAAGCTCTTTGAGTCTACTTTCATATGGCACTAGTTTCGTCTCAATCCGATATATAGTTTGGGAGTTATGTCCAAAATACCAAAGCTGTTCTGAAATAAGACGCTGATTAATGTATCAACTTCAACAGATCATATCTCTCACATCTGAACTCCTTTTAATGTGATCTTGGTGTTAAAATGACGCATTGGAAGTCTAGTTTCATATGCCACTAGTTTCACCTCAATCTGAGTTGTGGTTTGGAAGATATGACCAAAATACTGAATATCGCCCATGCTGAAAGACACAGAGGCTACTGTTGCTATTCGAATAATACTTCCTCTATTCGAATAAAATCACCCTTTTTCAGTTATGGACTATTCTGATAGTTCAATTACTATTCGAATAATATTTGAATTTTTACACTGAGACTATTCTGATAGTTCCATTACTATTCGAATAATATCTGATTTTTTACACTGAGACTATTCTGATAGTTCATTACTATTCGAATAGTCCTCTTTGAAATATGTCAAAAAGTATTCTGATAGTAATCTTACTATTCTAATAGTAACTTTACTATCCTGATAATCTTGTGATATTAATGCTGAAATTCATCAAAAACTTATTCGGATAATTATAACACTATTCGAATAGTGCCCTTACTATTCGAATAGTTATCCTACTATCCGGATAACATATTTAGAAACCGAGTTTGAAATCACACTGACTATTCGGATAATGCCTTGACTATTCGAATACTTTTTCACTTGAATAATTTTGAGAAAAATTTGTTAAGCATACTATTCGAATACTAATGTGCTTATCCGAATACTTTCAACTGTTAACAGTTCTCCTCTATTCGAATAACATATTCAACGTAGGAGATAAATACATTGTGTGAACTTTTTGCTCTCAATAATTAATATCTATATTTGACATCATCAAAACTAATCATATCCAACAATATTAATTTTAAATATTTTTAATTTTTCCCTTTTTAACTCAATACGTAGAAAAGCTGTAAACTTATTAAAATATGTATTAAATATCAATGTAGTAAAATTTTTTCCCTCTTATCTGACTAAAATATTCTCTAGCTGCATTGGATGAGTTTATTTCATATGTAGACATAATCAATAAATTTTAAAATGGAAAAATCTTATTAAAAACCTTTTGAAATACCTAAATTCAGAATTGGGTCTCTAAATTTAATTGTGAGAGCATATAAGATTAAAATTGTATTCAATATCATTGTAATGTACAAATGTCCATATTTATTTACATTCATAGACATTATGAGAACCATTTCCTAAACGTTATGAGTGTTTCCTGATTTCATATGACCTTCTCTAACACTCCCCTCAAGTTGGAGCATATATATTGATCATGCCCAACTTGTTACAAAGATACTCAACCCGTGTCCGTGTAAGACTTTCGTCAGAAGATCTGCCACTTGGTCGTTCAATCGCATGTGCCTTATAGATGCAACATTCTCTTTGCTCTTGTCATGAATAAAATGATAGTCAATTTCAATATGTTTTGTTCATTCATTAAACACAGAGTTTGATGCTATGTGCAATGGTGCCTTATTATCACACCATAGTTTAGCAGGCAATGTTATGACAATGCCAATTTCCTTCATGAGCTGAAAGACCCACACAATTTCCTGTACTGACTGGGACATGGCTCTGTATTCTGCTTCTGCACTGGATTTTGATACAATACCTTGCTTATTACTTCTCTAAGATATCAAGTTTCCACCAACAAATACACAATAACTCGTAATGGACCGTCTTGTGGCTTTAGATCTTGCATGATCCATATCATAGAAGCACTTGACTTTAGTGTGCCCATAATCTATATAGAGAATGCCACGACCTAGGGAACTTTTCAAATAATGCAAGATATGCTCCAAGGCTTCCTACTATACCACTGTTGGAGTTGCCATGAATGGGTTGAGTATACTGACTGAGAAGGTTATATCAGGACGAGTTACTGTTAGATAATTCAGCTTCTCGATGAGTCTTATATATCTCTCAGGAGATACAAATGGCTTCAGTTTCTCTGGATCAATCTTCCTCTTCAAGTCATCAGGAAGCTCTTCAAACATGTTACCATTAATATCCAAGAACAGATTCGGAATCATAGGAATGCTACTTAGTACAGCTCAAACCTTTCCGGTCTCCTTAAGATATCAAGAGCATACTTCCTCTGAGTTAAAAAAATGCCCTTCTTGCTTCTCAAAATCTCAATACCAACAAAATACGTTAATGGTCCCAAGTCTTTTGTTTGGAAGTGAGAGTTAAGGAAGACTTTAAGTTCTGAGATTCCAGAGATATTACTCCTAGTAAGCTAAAGCAAGTGTGATCACTCTGCATTCTATCAGTAATCCGATGCAGGCATGATCCTTCTGGTAGTATATATTCCTTGAGGAAGTGCCTACTACTCATTGTATTCTAAAAGTTATGATCCTCTCGTTAGTCAATTTTCAATGCCAGATTCATGACATACTAACCCAGATTCGTTGAGTGTCCACTACTAAATGAGATTCAGGAAGTGTCCACTACTCATTGCTAAACTCATAAAAAAAAAAAGAAATTAACTTACTGATCGTTGCAATCCCAACCAGAAAAGTCTTTCAACTTTTGTGAGAGAATCTTTCCAACTTTCCATTTCCTTATTGTTCTTTTGAAGCATTTGATGCCTAGCAAAAGATTCAGCAAAACTTCCTGTTTGATATCGTACATCAGATGGATCTATACCATAAAATAGGGGAAAACTTGTTTTTTTGCCAGTGAAAGGTATTTCATTAACTTAAACCACGAAGAGTACAGCAAGTAAATATAATACAAAGGGCCAAAATAACAACTAGATACAAAAAACACTAATCAAGAGCAAAATAATAGCTTTATTAATCAACATGATTTACCTAGAGAGGGGCAGTTAGTGCCAGAGGTGCACTTACACTGGGAGTTGGCAGAAGTCCAACTGGTGTAGATTGTGGGGCTGGGCCCTACTCATGTATACATAACGATAATGTGTTTATATTGTTCATTAATTTGTACATACCTTGGCGCATGACATATTTACTTTTCGCATTCTCTATGAACGATATTATGTCTCTACGGGGATTCTTCATAATCTCACCCTATTTTTAAACAAATACCTCAGCAGATACCAATGGGGCAAAGGGAAAAGACGTAGACGCCAGAAAGTGAACGGCACGTGTCTCAAGGTGAGGATAAGATCGTGGTCATAATTAGTCTATTTTGTGATATTTTGATGAAATTTGTAAATATTAAAACTTTCGCTGTATTTTTTGTTTCCGTCAATGAACGATATCGGAATTGTAAATGAATATTTTTATCAGTATAATTGTACTTTTCTGTATGCCCATTGAATTCTGTCTTTATTACTCTTTGTATATCGAAATGGAAACATGTGTTGACAATTTGTACCCTCTTTTTCCTTCCTCCTATGGCACTGATCGATCTCTCTCGTTTTGGCTTTTTCTTTTGTTCTCTCTTCTCAATTATGTTTCACTTGCTTTCTCTTGCTCTCTGGCAGACTTGGTGAATAGAGAGGTGAGTGAATGTCTAATTAAATGGCTGAGTGTGTACGGGTGTGAATCATGTGGTTGGATAAAAGTGAGGTGAGGTGTTAAGTGTTTGTTCTACGTGAAGGTGTATGTGTGAGTGTGTGTGTGTGTGAAACATGTGTCTAGTAACAATGACATCTATATATTAAATGACAAGAATGGTGTGTGTGCGCGCGCACGCGCGCGCTTGCGTGTTTTTAGATATATATATATATATATATATATATATATATATATGTATATTTTTATCTTATTAATTATATACACTAAGCCCTAATTTTTCTCTCTGTCTAATTTAATATTCCTTAAATTTTGTAGGTTTCATAATTTGACTTATTATCTAATTTCATAAATCAATACTTAATAATTTTTAAAGATTCTCTTCTTTAATTAACTTCATAGAGTCTTAAAAATAATTTCTCAAAAATTCCCAATTCAAATTATGATATCTAATTATTGTTCATCGAATTTTTTTGGGAAAATAAGCCTTTAATTCCCAAGATTAATCTATAACACCATTAAAATTTTCTTTTTGAAAAATTTAACCATTTACTAAATTTTGGGATATTACACAACTAACCTAAATGAACCCAATAAATTGCAACCCAGAACTATCTCTTGTGTGTTTCTTGGTTTTCCCAATCACCAAAAGGGATATTTACTATTAGATTTAAGGAATCATAGTCTCATGATCTCTAGGCATGTCACATTTCAAGAACACATGTTTCCCTTTAAAGAAAAAATTGGTATTGATCAAGGGGGAGTCGCTCAAGACATTAAAGACATGTTTTTCTTTGATGATATGGTTCCCTTTATTATTTCCAGACATGGAAGGCCCACTTGCACCTCTCATACTGCTGATATGAGTGCAGAACAAGCCCCTTCTAACTGTGACACCAATTTCCACAGAAATGATTCAACAACTAATTAGCCTTGTATATGGTCAATTAGGGAAAGCAGACCTCCCATTTGGGCACAAAATTATGTTTGTAATTTGATTTCTGCACATGATTTAGAACAATTACCTAACCATCATTCTGCATGTTTATATCATTCAAGATTATTTGTCTTATGACCATATCTCCCCCGCCTTTATGTGTTTCTTACGTCATTTGGACTCTGAATATAAACCTACTAATTACTATTAGGTAGCACAACGTGCTGTATGGTCAAAGCAATGAGGGTCGAAATTGAGACTCTAGAAGCAAATAAGCCTGGGATATTGTATCTCTCCCTAAGGGTAAGAAGCCCATAGGTTGTAAATGGGTTTACAAAATTAAATACAAGGTCAATGGAGAAGTTGAAAAGCATAAAGCTTGCCTTGTCGCAAAAGGGTATACCCAAAGGGAAAGGATTGACTACCAAAAGACTTTTTACCCTGTTGTTAAGATGATAACAGTTTGGACTATTCTTAAAATTGTTGTTGCTCGTAATTGATCATTAGTTCATATGGATGTACATAATGCCTTTTTATAGTGAGACTTACATGAGGATGTTTATATAACCATTCTCCAAGGTTTTGAGGCCAAGGGGGAGGGTCAAGTATGTAAACTGAACAAATCATTATATGGCCTCAAACAAGCTCCAAGACAGTGGAATCACAAAATGTCAAAAGTTCTAATTCAAGGAGGCTTTTCTCAGAGTAAACATGATTACTCTCTTTCTCTAAAAGATTTAATGATAGTGTTGTTCTCATACTTGTTTATCTTGATGATCTACTTATTATCGGCAGCTCAGATGCAAGAATTAAGGAAGTAAAGGGTTTCTTATATAGTCATTTCAAAAATAAGGATCTTGGGGTTATAATGAAATATTTCCTTGGCATTGAAATGGCTAGATCCAAGAAGGGCATTATGTTGTCTCAACATAAATACATGCTCGATTTTCTTGCAGATATGGGCATGAGTGGTTGTAGGCCACTTAGTATGCCAATGGCAGAAAATTTGAGACTTCTAGCTTATAAACAAGGAAGGGATCAAGAATTTGATTTGTTGGAAGATCCTAAAAAATATAGAAGATTAGTAGGTCGTCTCATTTATTTAACCAATACCCAACCCGATATATATTTTTTTGTGCAGGCACTAAGCCAGTTCATGCAGATTTCTACAAAGACACATATGGCAGTAGCTCTTAATGTGGTCCGATGCTTGAAACAAAACCTTGGACAAGGAATTCTTATAAGTTCCAATAAGGATTTGGCGCTTAACTGCTCCTGTGACCCAAATTGGGGTGCATGTGGAAGCACTAGGCATTCATTTATTGTGTATTTGTTGAAGTTAGGAGACTCCTTGATTCATTGGAAAATCAAGAAGCATAGTACTGTTTCACGTTCATCAGCAGAAGCAGAATACCGGGCACTAGCTTCAGTAGTCTTGGAAATTATGTGGATGGCAAGATTATTGAAAGAACAAAATCATCTTACTGTGTGTCTAGTTCCAGTGTATTGTGATAGCAGGGCTCCGATACATATCACTAATAATCCTATTTTTCACGAACGTATAAAGTACATAGAAATAGACTATCATTTTGTTTGTGAGCAACTACAAGCGAAAGTTATAGATTTGTGTCATGTACAATTTTGTAATCAAGAAGCAAATTTTCTTACAAAACCTATCAACAAAGTTGTATTGGATTGATTGTTAAGCAAGTTGAATACTAGGGATGAGCATAAAACCCGAAGTCCGGTCTGACCTGTCCTGACCCGGTCCGGTCTAGTCCAACCCGATGAAAGAAAAAGCAACCCGATGAGACAACTAGACTGATCGGACCAGACTGGGTCATCGGGTCAGACCGGGTTTCGGGCTGAGCATTATGACCACTTGGTTCAGTCCAGTCCAACCCGGTGCCTTTTATATATATATATATATATATATACTTATTTATTATACTAAACTCATTGATTATGACTTTTTGTCCTTTTCTCCACTTCATCTCTAACATTCTTTCTCTCACGAGCTCTCAGCCTGAACCTTTCAAACTTTAGATCTGAAGCCCACCCCCTGCTTTCTCTCGGCCTCCACCCTTCAACACTACAAATCTTGTCTTAGCAACTCATCAAGGATTCGAAGTCATAGGTAGCAGCTGATGCCTTCGTTTCCCTCCTTCCTCACCAACAGCGACACCGCAAGATATCATCTTCTGTGTTGTTTTGTTTCCTTTTTTCTTTTCTTTTTTTCATTTTTTACCTTTATAATCTTCTAAGAACTTCTATTCTTCAGAGATTTAAACGTGTGGCTGCAATATTTATTGATTATAATTGATTTGATTCTTTCTCCTAAATATTTTCCAGTGTTTTGTATTTTTATTTTACTGCATATGTATTCGCCTTTTCGGTGGGCTCCTTCTATCTGTTTTTTTCCTCATTGCTGAAACCCCCTTTTTTTTAAATTATGGTCCGGCAGACCAGTCCCTAACCCGAGAGATCAAACCCGGTCTGGTGTGGCATCGGGTTTCTCCTAGACTGGACCAGACCTCAGACAGTAAATTCAGACCCGAAGTGATTTCAGATCAGACCTCGGGTTGAGGGTGAACCCGGTCCGGTCTGTTCTTTGAGCAACCCTATTGAATACTGTAGATATCTACACTCTTCAACTTGAGAGGGAGTGTTAGAATAGGCCCAATATAGTGTGGTTAGCTTTGTAGTGAGTTTAGTTGAGATTAGGTACTTTATAGAGATCATACTTTGATCAGATGTATGGATTGTATATACAACTTTAATAAAATATTTTTTCTCTCAAGTGTTCTGGGGTCTTTTAACCATCATATTTGGCTTCCTTAATCTTTCTAAAAAAATTAATTGGGTCTTATATTTAGAACTAGAGGGAATAAATAAATTATCCTCCCTCGACATTTGTCTTCTTCTTCTTGTTTTTCTTACACGCACTGCTCATCCCTTTTAATTTTTTTTTAAATATATCTTCCCATGACGTTTAATTGTCTTTCTTCAACGAAAACAAAGCTAAAGACAGGAAACTGGCTCATCCCGCAACTAATTCATACTCCCTTCGATCCTAAATATAAGATAAAGTTGACTTTTTTAGATAGATTAAGGAAACTAATTAAATTACTTTAAAGTATTTTTATTTTTATTTTTTCTCCAAACTAATTAGTTTGACTAATAAACTAATATATAATCTAAGGATACATAACATATTATATGATTAAATAACTTATTTAGCTTCCTTAATCTCTCCAACAAAAATTAGCTTTGTCTTATAATTAGGGCCGGAGGTAATAATAAACAAGAGCAAGTTGGCAAATTTATTCTTTCTTCTATAGTACTAGGAGTAAAAAGTGATTCTTTTTCTTTTTGCACAAATAAAAGAGAAGGAACATGAATTTACAGACTTCATCTTCTGTTTTTTATTTTTTTCATGTTTGATTGGTACAACTTGGCGAGGTAATTTTAAATATTCATTCATATTGTATGCACTAGGCATAATTATTTACTACTGACAGAAACAAAACTATTCAATGATGTTAAAATTTGTTATCACAGTTTTTTTGTTGAGTTTATGGGTTTTCCCGCATATATATGCCTCTTAAGATTTCTCGTGTTTCGTACATCAAAATTCAATTTTGCAAAATAACTAAATTTTATTGTCACACTGGTATATGTGTTTAGAACATGTGTCATTTATCGTGGTAGCGTTCATGTCAAGAGTTAGTAGCACATGCTATTCATATAAATTCACAACCATCAAAGGAAGAGTTATCTTTCATCCTTGGTTTACAATCCCCTCACAGCAATATGTCATTGGCCTCAGGTGACTGAAATAGTGTTGAGTAATGCTTTAAGACTCAGGCACACATTCTCCTCATGAGATATTTTGGATTATTTAGTTAATTATTATTTTATTATTAGCTTTGATTTTATTATTTAATATTTATTATATCTTAGGATTAGATATAGATATTATATCTTGGATATTTTGATTTGATTAGATTAAATTAGATTCTGGAGTTAGTTTAGGTTTGCTTATATAAATGCCTATTTGTATTCTCTTTTATTTAAGGATTAATAATAATATCATTTTTATTCATGGATTGATGATAATATTTTAAAGGTTCTTATTTTCGCTCCATATCAATATAATCCTTCAAATTTCAATAAATAGATTGCGTTTAGGAATATGGCTAAAGAGTGTAGGATGTATCATTCTGTCTTAGATTAGGACTGGTAAGCTCATTCGAGTCATTCTCTGTCTAAAACCAAAACCTGAAATTGCTCTAAATGCATCAGTAGCAGCAAGCATTCAAATGCAATTGATGTAACTGAATTTAATCTCATAGGTATCAGTTGAAGTAGACACCAATTGAGTAACAACTGACAAAACGTGAAGAACCATATGAGTACTAATCAAATGAGACATTAGTTATTGTTTATTAGTCAACATAATAGTTACTGTTTCTTTTCTTTGGAAGTTTGAAGCACAGGTCATCAAACAACAAGAGAAAAAGGGGATTGTCTTAATAATTTTCTCAATTATGAAGAGGAAGAAGGCATGACTAAGAAGAAGCTGGCAATAATAAATCATATTCCTTCTCCCCTCTATTCATTCGTCTGCTGTTCGGATATGTCCCGCGGCTTTCCTCTCATAATAAATACTCCATCCGTCCGGTCTATAATATAAATCACTTTAAACAATTCGCTATAACTAAGAAATGATAGTTAACTCATTAAATTTATCTTGAATTGAAGAAAAATCATAACTTTACTTATATTAAATGAGATTTTGAATGTGAGAGGGAGAAATACAATGAGTTATATTTAAATATTAATTAAAGGGGCAAAATTGACCCAAAAAAATAATTAATTACTCTCCAAGTGACTTATATTGTGGATTAAATCATTCTTCTAGAAGCGACTTATATTATGAACCGGAGGGAATATATATTGATTGGGTTGTGTGCTTGGGCTTGCAGCTCTATCCAAATCTGATATTTCTTTTTTTCTTTTTCTAGATTCTCTCCATTTATACATACATATATAGATATATATATATATATATATATATATTATTCTTCAGCCCCATGATTTGCTTCACGCTTTTCCTTTATTTTCTATTATTTTCTTCATTACATGAAGTGATATCTCCTGCAAAAAAAAAGATATGGGTAGATTTTATATCAAAATCCCTCTTTATAATATAATTAATTAAAGAAAAGAAAAATACATAAAAGATAATTAAATAGGTATAAAATATTCATAAATTTACTCAAATACATCTCAAAATCTATACCTATTTAATTATAAAATATATACTTATCAAGATAAAAGAATTAATAATTTTAAATTTTGCAATCCTAAAGAATTTAGAGTATGAAAATTAATTGGAAGGGCTCCAGTTCAAAAACTGCAAACTTTGAAGATTCACTATATTCTGGTTAAATAAAAGATAGGAGAAATTAGTCATAAAAAAACTTTAGCTTCATCATCAAGTTATGAAAGAATGCTTATAAAATGAGTATCTAACATGTATATCATTAAAAAAGCGCTCTAGCTAGGGAGCTATTTTGCATTTGGAAAAGTACGAGTTGATTCGTGTACTCTTTAGAATGAAGAGTTGACTCGGAGTGAGAAGAGTTCGAGGAAGATGACGCTTCTTGTTCTTGGTCCCTCACAATGATTGTTTGAGCCAAAAGTTATGGATTATAATTTGCCGAAGCAGCAATATTATACGACCTACAACAACTAAACGATGTCATTAGCCCTAAAGGAAAACAAATCAAATACGAGATGATCAGATAATACAGAAATGTCAGAATTCGGGCGTACCTGAAATGTTGTTTTCGAACTCTTGCGGTACCCACGCGAATCGAATCACCAGGATTTCGACTATCTTACACAACAAATACACTGGGAGAGAAGAGAGGAGAAGAGAGTTCTATAGAGAATGTTTTTCTCTATCTGTTGTCTGTTCTGTATACTCATATGTTACACACACGTTTTAATTAGACAATTGTTCCCCCAAAACATACGGGGAAACTGTTCGCACCAGGTTTCAATTTTGAACCCTTGGAGAAAATTACTAATAAATACCCTACATTTATTTTGGTATTTTATTTGGCCCCAAAAACTTAAAGTTTAATGGGTTTAGGCCTAATCCACCAAGGGTGTAATAAACCCAATTCCCAACAAGAAAGAAGGAAAGGAAACATAGTGGAAGGTGTAGATGTATAGGATGCTGATCTGGGCTAGTTTACAGCTATAAGTGAAGTGTCTAAACTCTAATGCCTTACTAATGGGAGTTAGTCCAAGTGGTAAGCGGTTTGGTTCCGCTTAAGTAAGATCTCGGTTCGAGCTTTGTGTATGCAGAAAATTTCTATTGGGAGAGTCTCCCACCATAGCCAGGTGCGTGACGTGGGTCGGATCCGGATGTAGTCGGGGCAAAGCTCCGGTGAATCGGGTGGGCAACCAAAAAAGAACTCTAATGCTTAATTATATAGTACAAGTTTCAAGAGTTTATATGCTATTTGCAGCATGTGGTATTTCCTTGATATTCTGCTTTTAGTGTTGTTGGTTTAAATTAAAAGGGATACTTGATTTATGTAGGCGTTTATTTTATTGTGTGAACTAGTATTAATTAATACATTGAATTTCCCGTCAGGGTTATAACGTAATTATATGGAAAACCTCTCTTTTCTAATTTTTGTATTGGGCAAGTGTTTTTTAATCGTGCTATATATACACACATATATATTATACTGGGAGAATTATACTTAGGTCCCATGGAAGAAAAAAAAATGAAGAAATGGTCTTTATAGATTGCAAAATGAAAAAAATGGTCACATTAACAACTCCATGAGCCTGTATTGACAACTCGTTAACAACTCCATGAACTTGTATTGACAACTCCATGTGATCATTTTTTCATTTTGCAATCTATAGGGACCATTTTTTCATTTCTCCTCTTCCTTAAAACCTTAATATAATTCTCCCATATATATATATATATATATATATATGATATCTTACCGTGAAGGTTGTATTCTTTTTCTTGGGTTTTTTTACCAGCCTGCGTGCCCATCCTTTTTTATTTTTATTTTAGATACATCTCCCCAGGAAGTTTATTTGTCTATCTTCAACATCATGTGATCAGCAAAAACATAGGCCAGATGCCTCGACTAAGTGAGTGTTTGGCATCATTTATTTTTGGGAAATAAGTGTTTATTACATAAATCGAGATAAAACTCCTCTCACATACTTACCTCATATACCATGAAGGCATTGTAACAATGTGAAGTGCAAAGTTGAATCGAAAATATCCTTCCTAATTTTGTATTGTCTCTCGAAAGTCATTTATGCTTTGGTATTGGTATCGTATATATTGTTCTTAAAGGCAATACATCTTTTTGGAGTCTCTTTGTTTTGCAATTAATTCTAGATCGAAGGTAGTATATACAGAGGTGTCTTATTGTTTTCTAGAAGCAAAACTGACACTTGAAAATTGACCAACGAGATTCAAACAAGCTAAAAGAAATAGTACAATGAAGAGAATATGAAAGAACCGAGCGACAATTAAATGGTTTATTTTAGCTAGAAAAGGAGTTTAAATGAAAAAATGGAAGTTAAAGGATACGTTGATGTAGGGGTGTACATGGGCAGGGCTGGGCAGGGCGAAACCCTTGCCCGAAAAATCATTGGGCTGTATTTTACAGCCCAATGCCCAGCCCTGCTCGTAGAAGCCCAGACATTTTTGGGCTGGGTGTGGACCGGCTGGGCGAGGGTGGGCTTCGCTCTGCCCAACATTTATCAACCCAACTTTAAAGTTACTTTTTAAGGGAGCACAAACAGGTTCACAACCAAAGATGCCCTACGCACACCTTATGTGGGAAAAAAAAACAGCTTCCATGACAATAACCAATATGGAGAGCTTAGAAAAAAAACCCTCTTCAATCACCATTAGCCAACCATACCCATTACATTCTTCCTTCTCCAACTGCTGAAAACAAAACCCTCGACCTTAACATAACCAAGCTCAGGAAAAAAAAAGAAAATCATATGGAGAGAAATCACAAGCTTTACACAACAAATAAATGCTGAAAACAAAACCTTCGATCTTCTGTTGTCCAGAAAAAAAAAACAAAACCAAGCTCAGGAAAAAGAAGAAGAAAAGAAAACGAGCACTAAGTTCTAAAACTATCTCAGATAAAACCCTCAAATCCTAAGGATCTAGACCAAGCTGAGAAAGAGATGATCTAGACAAAGAAAGAAAAACAAAATCATAAATAATATATATTACCAAAGGAGCCTAATAAAACAAAACATATAATATAATATAATTATATAAAGTTATAAACTGTTATACAAAAAAATATTTACATCACATATTTTAATATATATAATTATATACCTACTGGGCAGGGCCAAATGGGCAGGGCGACATACCCTACCCGATACCCGGCCCTGCCCGCTAAAATGCCCAGCCCAATTGTGCCCAATTTTTTTTTGGACTGTTTTTTTTTTGGGCTGGACAGGATAATTTTTTATTGGGCCGGGGTGGACGTACCGGGCTCTGGGCTTCATGAACAGCCCTACGTTGATGCACATTCTCTTCACAAAATAAATTACACTATGCGCGCGCGTGTCATTTACTGTTTATCACAAAATATGTTAACTCTATTCAGACAATTAGAACTTGTAAGCTACTAAAGATTCTGAACAAAGTTATATATATAGTATGTATGTATATGTGTGTGTGTGTGTGTGAAAACAAACGAGGACGTTTATTCAGGAAACTGGAGAAAGGGGTGAAGATTAAAGAATTATAGGGCTCTTTTGGTTTAATCTAATTACACTATGAAGTACAATGCAATGCGATCCAATTTTAATACAATGCAATATTAATTACAGTATTAGTGTTTGGCTCAATTTTTGTGTAAGGTGTAATAAGTTATTTTTTAATAATTATTTAAAATTAATATATCACACAAAATCTATTTTACCCTTAATATAATCTTTATATAAAAAATAGTTAAGAGTCATTACGTTGTCTCATAATAATCGTCACACTATCTCGTCGAGGATCATCCAATGTTGAAGGTTGTGGTGGTGGAAGCGACAGTAATAGTGATGTGGCAGTGTTGATGGCAAGTGGTGACAGTTACAACGATGGAGGGGGAGGTAATGGTGGGGACAGTGACGGCAATGGTGGTAGTGGCAGCCGCGGGGGTGGTGGTGACGGCATTAGAGGAAGAGGAGGTAGTTGTGGTGGCGGAAGCAATAGTGGAGGTGGAGGTGATGGCGGAGGCAATGATGGAGGTGACAATGACGAAGGAGGAGGAGGTAGTGGCAACGGAAGAGGCAATAGTGGAGGTGGAGGTGGCGGCGATGGCGGTGGAGGAGGAGGGAGTAGTGGCGGCGGTGGTCGTGACAAGTGAAATGAGACAAGTGAAAAAAACAAATGAAACTAAAGGATAAATTGGAATTTTTCAACTATGCAATGGAATAGTAATAAGTATTCATAGGAGAAGGTATGAATGAGAATTACCAATTTTTTAGTAATCATTATTATCATGGTCAACTCTATTACCATGCTAAAGAACAACAAAACACTCTTATCTTGATAATGTAATCATGGTTACCATTATAGGCATGTAATGCAGTTAAACCAAATTCCCTCATAAGCTTTTCCCCCAAAAACAGAG
Source organism: Inga leiocalycina (assembly GCA_963242795.1). Taxonomy (NCBI): domain Eukaryota; kingdom Viridiplantae; phylum Streptophyta; class Magnoliopsida; order Fabales; family Fabaceae; genus Inga; species Inga leiocalycina. Next base: position 78,857,573 of record OY725322.1, read on the forward strand.
AGTAAAGAAACATTTATCTCAATGCAAACTTGTTCACACACGTCATTTTCAAATCCTAATTTTTTTTTGTTTTCACATCCCAATAACTGATCTAATTCCAAAAAGAAAAAGAAAAAGAGAACTATCCTATAGTTCACTAAGTACGCTATTATTTTCTAAAAATTGACTACCAAAAAAAAAAATTAAAGCTATAGAATTACGTTTCAACTTATTGCACTTGCATTTGCAAACCCTAGCTAAATTAGACATTATCTGCAAATTCTCATGATCAGGCACCGTCATTTCCTTGTTCGGCGTCTCTGTCCCACTGATCTTACAGAATGTGGTATTTTCAACTATAGATAAATGGAATTTTAAATTACACGATTTTTTTTGGATGTTGAGTTTGGATCATGTAAAAAAATTGGAATATGAAATGATCTTTCCAATTTAGTAATTTTATCCCTTTTAATTTTTTAATTTTAAAAGGGAATACGAGTTTGGTCAAATTTTTTAATTTTTTTTTAAATCTTTTTTTTTTTTTTAAATTTTCCCTTTAGAATTTCATACTATAAACCTAAAATATTTCATTGCTCACCGATTTGGTCCCAGTTTAGCTCCAGTTTGACTCCGGTATGACCCACTAACCCTTGACCCAGTACCACAACCGGTTCACTGACCGGTCCGAATTTAATTACCTTACAAAATCTAGATATGAAAGGGACCGTGAGACTATATAAGACTCGAGATCAGCCTTAGGGCGTCTCGGTTCCATAACTTCACAGTTGGGGTGGGCATGGGCAGGGCGAGACCCTTGCCCGATGCCCTGCCCGAAGAATGAACGGACTGCATTTTGCAGCCCGATGACCAGCCCTGCCCGCTAAAAGCCCTAATCATTTTGGGCTGGGCAGGGTGGGCTTCCTTGCCCAAATGATAATGCCTTATCTTGTTCACTTATGGAAAAAATAATTCCTTGTGAATTTCATAAACATTCCTGTAGTTACTAATATCATATATGTCTTAACTTCGCCCTAAGTAATATAAACTTCAAATACATTCGATGATTTCACATCTTGGGATATTTCAAATAAGTCTACAACTTGAGTCTTGAAATTTAAAAAATACCATATGTCTTAACAAATATCCATACTTTAAAAATTAAACAACATCCATAATCCATTATAAATAAGAAAACAAAATGATTGTAATTAAAGCCGTGAAGTTAAAGTAGTTTGCATCAATTCAATGTTCTAAAAGTTGATCAAATGATGGAGCATCTGGAAAGAAAATAAAAAGCAATTATAATTTAATACATCACAAAGTAAAGAAGAAAAGAAGAAATCTACTTATAAATAGTGTTTAGTGGCTAGGGCAAAAAAGAGAGGAATAATAGAGTATTATACAATAGACAATATATATTATAAACAAAAAAATATATATGAAATAATATTTAATTGATATGAAATTTTATATTTTAAACAAATGAAAATAATTTTTAGGGCAGGGCCAAATGGGCAGGGCAGCACCCCTTGCCCGATGCCCGGCCCTGCCCAGTTATTAGCCCGCCCAAAGCTGCCCAAAATTTTTTCGGGCCACTTTTTTAGGGCTGAGCTAGGCAATTTTTTGCAGGGCCAGGATGGGCGCACCGGGCTACTGGGCACCATGGTCACCCCTACTTCACAGTTTATCGGGTCGAGGCTTAGAATTTCTCTGTGTGCTTTTAATACATAGCATTCTTTGGTATGAATATCTTGAATAAATAAAAATTTATTAATGAATGCACAGAAATAAATACCACTTTTATATTTGGAAAATTTACCACAAACCAAAAGGAACTAATGTTCATTTCAAAATATGAATATTACCAATTTACCATGATAAGCAAAATGCATACAACTTTGTTTGGGGCATGGGTTTCACTTTTTTCAAACAATGTAAGCTGAACCCCTATTATTAATTCAAAAATACTAAGCAAAATCAACAGTACTTGTTGAAGTTTGTTTAAAAAAAAAAAAAAAGAAACAGTATTTATCTGTTTGTAATTTATCTTTCAATTTCTTGCTTGGTAGATAACAAACAGTGTTGGTTCACCGGAATCAGGGCATTGGGGTACGAAATCAGTATTTCTCAATGTTTTGCAGCTGCCAATCATCACAATAACACAACCAAATCAGAAGCACAAAAAAAATTAAGCTGCGTGTGTGTTAATTATGTGTCTTCATCTCGGTGAATTAATTGATTATATCCTTAATTAATGCTCATCTTATTCATCTTTCCAACTTTTTAATTATAAAAGGTTGCTTATTTAATGTACTCTTCTCTGCCCTAAATGTAAAATATCCTTTTGAAAACTGCCTTTTTTTGTCCAACAGAACCCATTCATTTTTCTCACATATGACTGGTAATGTTTCTACTTTATTAATATCATTTTGTTATTAAAAAAAAAATTAAGTGTGTACGAGATTTTGTCTCAGTTAGAAATTGAAGGAGCAATTTGAAATAAAAATGAATTGAGGATAATACAGTAAAATGACATACTTGGTCCTTGTGTTGTTGACTCGTTGAACTGGTGCAGTTTCCAAAATCAGCTTTGCCTATGACACGCCACCCACACTTTATTGCATCAACTTTCTCACCACGGACTTGCTTAATTTGCCTATGACACTTTATTGTAGAATTTGACTGTGCTTGCTTAATTTGTCATAGGCAAAATCAGCTTTGCCTATGACACGCCACCCACACTTTATTGCATCAACTTTCTCACCACGGACTTGAAATACCAAGGGAATTTGACTGTGCTTGCTTAATTGTAGAATATGACTGAGTTCCTCTATTTGTTTCAATAGCACTATCCAAAGGTGGCTTGACTTTATTTCTTCGTTCGTTCGCACCAGCCGATCAAACAGGGGCAGGTCATCGTGTTGAAACGGCTTTGCAACAAAAGCAAACCACCAACAAGGCAAAGCCAAAGGTTTTTTGTTGGGTCCAGTGGAATAAAACTTATCATTATCCAGCACAACGCATAACCCAATTCCTATCATTTCTTCCCCACAAGGAGGCGTGTCTATCATCATTGAAGTTTCACCTTTGTCATTCAGACACAGATCAATTTGATTCTCAAACCATGATGGTATTTCACTCCCTGGAATTGTCATCGAGAAAGTTTCACCTGCCCACGCCCAGTACGGCTAAACCCACAAATAATCACATATCAAATTATGTGGTATAATTAACAACATAATATACGTATATAATATATGTATATGTATGTACCTGGTCAATTGAAGCAAAGAGATGAAATAGTTGTTCGTCTACTATTGTTTCCATTGAACCACATTCTCCTGCATCCACTATAGTTAAATATGGTCCTGACTGCGGCAACGACCGAAGTTCTGAACAGGAATTCAAATAAAGATATTCCAGTTTCAAAAGATTAGATATACAGCCTACAGGCAGATTCTTAAACAAGTTTCCACTTAGATTTAATTTCTTCAATGATGATAAGCCACCCAAGTCATATGGAATGGATCCATCATCAATATTGCAGTAGCTTAAATCTAATTCCTCCAGTGATTTAATACTCCATATTGAAGCAGGCAATGTTAAGCCCTTATGAATTGAATGCCCCCAGAATAATGTGCGCATCAATGGAAGAATCAAGCTCATAGAGTTTGACGTTGACGTTTTGCACGCTTGAAATGACAGTTTCTTGACTTTTTTTAAACCACCAATGGAACAAGGTACTTCAGTTATATCGGTCTCACTTGCGTCAATCTCCTCCAAGGCTTCCATTTCATTCAACTTTTCTGGCAATCTATCAAATTTTGAGCAACCAGCAATGTCAATAAATACAAGACTCTTCAACTTATGAATGCTTTGGGGAAGGCAAACGAGATTTTTGCAGCCCCTTAACTTCAATGTCTTAAGACCACTCAATAATCCAAGTGACTCTGGAAGCTTCACTAAATTTGTCTCTCCTGCATCAAGCACTTCTAGATTTTTCATACTTTCTTCAAACTCTGGGAGATATTTAACTTGAATGCACCCACAAAGAATAAATTCTTTCAGAGCACTCATTTCCAATTTTTTTGGACAACGGGCTCTTAGATTTTTGCAACCTTTCAAATTCAACACTTGAACCTTTTTGAGTTGTCCAATTCAAGCATGAAGATCAACAAGAGCTTCACAACCTTCAAGTTCTAATCTTTCCAGATTTGAAAGTTCAGAGAAATCAGGAGTTTTAATCAAGTTTTTGGAATAACTCAAGTCCAAAAACTTCAAATTCATCGAGCACTGGTCAAACAAACATATGAGTATCAGTGAAAAAAATAAATTGTGTCGAACTGCATAATCAATTACACTATCTATAACCTCAAAGCATAACATGTATATCTTACCAGGCTTTTATTCCAAAGTTTCTTTAATTTGCTATGACGCATTTTAAGATCAACAAGTTTATACAGTCGGGCTTTAGGAGGAAGAGTGTCTAAAGGATATTTTGTCCAGTGAAGGACTTTCAAAGAATGAGGAAGACATTTGAGGCCATGAGGAAGGTTGAAATCACTTGTCACGATGAGTAATCTGAGGTTACGCAATGTTGAAAAGGCTTCAAGATCCCAAGATGCCTCACAAGATGTGGATGAAACCATACCTTGTATTTCTTTTGTGCCCTGATAAACAACATTAGTCATCAAGAAAATGATATTAAAATTAATTGACAAGAAACTAATAAGATATATATAAAAAAATTTAAAACCAATATATAAGAGCTAAGATCAACTCTCACCAAATTGTTTTCCATAACTTCATCAATATCTTCCTTAGACCACAATCTTGTACGGTGTCCAACATCATTAGAAGATTCTACAACAATCTTCCTACCCATTCGTACTAGCAAATCATGCATCACTAGACAATCGTCATAATCCTCCAGCATCGACTTTCTTTGAAGAGCTTTTATTCCAGTTTTTGCATTATTAAAACCACAACTTTCCAATATTTGTATTATTATGTTTTTTCTCCAGCCATTGAAGAAGCAAGCAATATCTAAAAATATTGGCTTTTCTGTATTGGTTAATGCAGAAAAACTTATTTCAAGTGAGCCAATAATATCTTCATGCAGATCTTTCTTCAACATATCTAAGGTATCTTCCCATTCTGACACACTTCTTCCACAAAAGAGGGAACCCAAAACACAGAGAGCCAAAGGAAGGCCTTTTGCATAATCACAAACAGTTTTAGACAGCTCCAAAAGATCCTCCTCAGGTTCACCTCTTCCAAATGCTTTCCGACAAAATAGCTGAAGGGATTCACTTGAGTTCATTGTTTTGACCTCATGTTTATATACTTCATGCACTCTACGCAACAAGTCTGAATCTCTAGTTGTTATGATTACCCTACTCCCAGCACCAAACCAATTGGGACTATTAGCCAAAATTTCAAAATGGGTTGTATGGCTAACATCATCAAGGATCAGTAAAACTTTTTTATCCCTTAAACGGTTTTGGATCATTTTCTTCCCTTCATATGCATCTTCAATTTCCATGTTTCCCAATTTGAGATTTGAAAGAAGTTTACTTTGCAAGCGAACCTCGCCATCTCTTTCTAATGAAGTTGCCCTAACGTTGAGAAGAAAGCAGCTCATATCAAATTCGCTACGATATTTCTCAAAAACAGCCCTAGCAATTGTTGTCTTGCCCGCACCCGCTAAGCCCCATAATCCTACAAATCGAACATCTTTCAAACCTATCTTCAAGAGTGGCTCCAGTTGTTGTACTTTATCGTCAATTCCAATTAGGTCTTCACAATAAGGTGGCAGTCTAGAACGTAATTTGGTCCACAACTCCTCCACCACCAAGTCAATAAGTTCCGCTTCATGTCTATAAGTTAAAACAACATATGAATGGCATGTAAAATATAACTTTTGATTTATTTTCTAATTATAATATCTGTTCCTTTTAATGTCTGCAATTGTTAATATTCTTTTTCTTTTAGATTATCAAAACATTGAAACAATTTTACTAAGTGTAGCCAAGACATGAACTTCTTATTCTACTTTTATTTTAAGAGTTCTTTAATTTAGTTGTACATGAAGATTAATGATACAATTCTCTAAATTCTGTACAGAATTGTATTGAAAGAGGGAGTAGGAAAGAGATGAGATGATCTTAGACAAGAGAGAAAGGAGAAAACTGAGAGAGAGAAGAGAGAGACACAAGAGTTGTTGAATGTGCATTCATTCACTTTGGCAAAACAACAACTGAGTTACAATGAGAGGCTTAAGGCTTTATATAGATAGCCTCATAGGCCCTACCACCTTATCCCTTTAATGAGGCGCATCAGTGCTGCTGCTACCTTATTCATTAATGGCAGTTTCGTAATTAACTACCAATCCCAATTAAATCCCTAATTAGCTAAAGAGATCAACTAATGTTGCTCTTGGCTAACGCTACTCTAAAGTAGCTACACCACTCTCAACTACTATTGATCTCTCCCCAACTAACGAACGCTAATAATTAGGATTTAGGGATTCTAATTACAACAATATTACAATTATATATCAATTAATGTGTTTAGTTTGAGGACAAAAAGTTTTGAATATTGAAAAAAATTAACAATACTAATTTAAAATTTAAAAGTTTTACTTTTAAATACAACAAAATAATTTCAAAATTAAAAATTTATTAGAATAAATAATATCATAATTAAAACAAGACCAAATAACATAAAGCTGATTCCACAATACTCGAATAGAGCTAATAGTATCTATTTCCATGAACAGATTAGTGATTATAAGCATAAAGTACATGTAACATAATTTCATCCAATAAGAAATTACCTTACCAAACTCATCAAAAAAAAAGAAAGAAAGAAACTAACTTATTGATCTTTGCAATCCCAACCAGATAAGTCAGCAACTTTTGTGAGAGAATCTTTCCAACTTTCCATGTCCTTATTGTTCCTTTGAAGCATTTGATGCCTAGCAAAAGCTTCAGCAAAACTTCCTGTTTGATGTCGTACATCAGATGGATCTATACCATAAAATATGGGGAAAACTTGTTGACACAAGTTATTTCTTGAGTAAAGAATATGTTTGAGTTCATCTAAACACCATGAAGAGGATGCATAATTTCTTGAGAGAACCACAATTGCAAAAAGAGAGTCTTCAATTGCCTGTTTGAGTTTTTCTGAAATGACTTCTCCTCTCTCAAGTTCATGATCATCTCTAAAAACTTTGAATCCCCCCTTATTTAACGCATGATATAAGTGGTCTATGAAGCCTTTACGAGTGTCTTCGCCCCTAAAACTCAAGAATATGTCGTACTTCCAGGTTCTTTGGGTTGAATTGTAGTTGGAAGAGTTTGGGGAAGATTCTTTTTGGTCAATAATTTCCATAATTTGAGCCAACTTATGGAGTATAATTTGATGAACCAGTAATTATGCGTACCTACAACAACTAATTAAACCATGTCAGGCCATCAGCTCTTAAGGAAAACAGATCAAATATATATGAGATTATCAGTATACAGAAAAAAGGGAAAAAGGAAAAGGAAAACTAATCAAATGGTGTAGATGTTCAATATACTTACCTCGATTTACAGTTACAAGTGAAGTGTCTAAACTGTAATGCTGAACACACACACACAAGCTTTAAGACTTTACTTGCCATTGGCCGCATGTGATGTTTCCCTGATATTTTGCCTTTATTGTTGGTCTAAATCGAAGACTTCTTGCTTTACGTAGTAGGCCTTTAATTTTTTTTTTCTGCCAGAATTTAATTTATTTTGTTGTGTCAACAAAAAGAATTAATATATTTACTTTCTCTTCAGGAAACTTTCCTTGACACAACAGGACGAGAACTAGGGGTGGAAACAGGCCAGGCCTGTTTTGTGACAGGATAGCCTAAGCCTGGCCTGTGGCCTATTAGAGGCTTATTATTAGGCCTAAGCCAGGCTTGTACACAAGCCTGGTCTAGCCTATGGCCTATTAAGGAGGCTTGAATTTATAAAAGATCTTAAACAGGCTAACAGGCCAACATCTTAAACAGGCCGAAAATAGGCCAACGCAAAAAGGCTGAAAACAGGCCCAGTTATCAACAAGACAGCTTAGTTTGGGCTTCCATCTATCAGGTCTCAAGAAAGCTTATCAACAAAAAAAAGATTAAATCTAAACCAACAATTACCACTAACCACCAAATTCTCGGCCAAGATTGATGGTAACATGGAAACTACAGTTCTAAAGGTCATTAGTGGTATAACAGTATTATGAAAACAGATTAATTTATCTATCAATACTATGAAAAATTGAAAAGAGTCATAACAGTATTGCTTGAATGAATTCACATACTGAAAACAGTGCTAAGAAATAAAACACACCCTCTACCATGTTTACATGGTTAAACAGGTGTAAAATTTGCAAGAGAGAAGATGGTACTTCTTTTTAACTGTAATTATTCACCTTCTAGTTCATTTAACCGATGCTGAATCTGACTTTTATAACGGCTTTCCCTTTCTTCCTTCAATTTGTAACCTGACACACAACTTGGTCGGTGCTTCAATAGTGCATCTTCTAGATCCGTCAACAAATTTTCTCTAGAATTTCCTGTATTATCCAGAACAATGCAAAAAAAAAAAAGTGCACAAATTTGATAAAAGTTAGAAGCTTTATCCAAAAAAGAAAAAGGACAGTCGTGGGGTATAACTGAACAAGAACTGTGACAGAGAATTAGTCTAGATAACAAAATTGTGAAATATAGGCTAATCTCGCACAGATTAAGCCTAAAGTTCAACCTATGCTGCAAATAACATGCCCACAACCAATTCAAAGCACCAAGAACTCATAAATTTTCCCAATTCACAGAGAATTCCTGGAAAAAACCAAAACTTGACAAGAACCCATCACACTGAAACATCCCTAGCCTCATAAACTACACCAATTACCACAAAAATCAGATACCACAACACAAAATTAAACAAAAAATTCAGGTAAAACTCCTAGCAAAACCTTGTCAGCATGGCCATCCACCTGTTTCTTTTCAGATCCAGCTCCATCCCCACTCCCATCAGGGACCTCGCATTCATGATCATGATTGGAAGCATCTTCAGCGCCGTGGTAGATGGAAGAAACGGTGTTGAAAAGATCAGGAGGCAGAGGGAGGTTACGGACTCGGAACTCGGACGCTTGGACGGAGTCGGACAAAGTGGAGCTGTGGTCTGTGGCTGTGGAGTCGACACTCTCAGTCTCGAGTCTCGGCGACGGCAGCCGGCACGGGCACACGGCACATTCAACCCTGAAGTCTAAACAAATGAAGAATATTGAAGATTGAAGATTGAAGATTGAAGAGTTAGATTTGGCTAGAGCAGAAGGGACTGAAGGAGGTGGCAGATGCGAATATGCGATGGGTATTGGGTAATTTACTACTTCCTCTTGTTCTAATTATAAGATAAAATTAACTTTTTTGAAAAATTAAGGAAGCTAATTAAATCACTTTAGAATATTTATATTTATATTTTTTTCTTCAAACTAATTAATTTGACTAATAAACTGATATATAATATAAAGATACTAAAAATATAAATACTCTAAAGTGATTTAATTGGCTTCCTTAATTTCTCCAAAAAAGTCAACTTTATCTTATAATTAGGACCGAATGGAGTAATTTTTAATTGTTTTTACACTTTTTTTTTTACCTTAAAAGGTTCAAGGCTGTCTAATAGGTATGTCAGTGAATCTTAGCCTGACCTATTAAAAGAAAAAAAGACTTCCTACTCGACCTTGATCTGACCTTTTGGTTTGACAGATCAAGCATGATCAGACCACTAATAGGTCAGATCGTAGGCCCCTGTTAGCCAGTCTGACATGTACTTTTAGTGAGTTTTCTTTTTATATTTGTACTGATTTTTCCTTATCTTTTATTTATTTTAATATAGCGTTGGATTATAACGTAATTGTGTGGAAGGCTTCTCTTTTATAATTTTTTATTGGACCCATGTTTTTAGTCGTGTTAATGTGCTACGTACATACATACTATTTTTGGTCTTAGTTATAAGATTTAATTAATTTTTTTGGAGTGATTAAAAAAATAAAATAAGTTACTTTAAAATTTTATGCTCATTTTTCTGTAGCTTAGTTTGTTTTATTTATAAACTGATATATAATCTAATAATATATAATATATGATATTATTAAGTAATTTATTTAGTTTCCTTAATCTAATAATCTAATATATGATAATATATAATTTATTGTCACGCTGGCATATGTGTTTAGAACATGTGTCATTTATCGTGGTAGCGTTCATGTCAAGGCAAATCGGGCACTACTGGATATCTTTAAAATAAAATGTCTTTATAACAAACCTAAACTTAAGTTTTCTCGTGTTTGGCATCTCAAAATTCAATTTTGCAAACAGCTTGAAATGAACGATGGTTAGTCAGTAAGAGTTTCATGAACATGGACTCTAAAAAAGACACTATAAAGAGACCTGGAAATTATATTGGTGAAGTTCCTATAAATACATTGTGTAATTCGAGTCACGTCTAAAGACACTATTCTTAAAAGCTATTCCTTAACCACCTACTGATTAGAAGCGATACTCTCCAGGATAAAATGGACCTTCCTTGCAGATACAAGGTGAACAGAACAGCAAGATATAAAGCAACTAGAAGGCATAGAGAATATGAGACAAAGAGAAAAGCCGGAGAGGAATCTGGAAATAATGGCCTGTAACATGGACGTTCGTAATGATGGCCGGTTGAACAAAATAAAATCTAGTTAATGCTCTTGTAACTGAAATGTTGAGTTCTCAAATTCATAAACATCAAAACTTGGTTTTTGTGGTAATCCAATAAATTTTAGAAAAGATATATAGCAACTAGAAGGCATAGAGAATATGAGACAAAGAGAAAAGCCTGGGAGGAATATGGAAATAATGGCATGTAACATGGACGTTGGTAATGATGGCCGGTTGAACAAAATAAAATCTAGTTAATGCTCTTGTAACTGAAATGTTGAGTTCTCAAATTCAAAAACATCAAAACTTGGTTTTTGTGGTAAGCCAATAAATTTTTGATTTTTCTAAAAAATATTTGATAAAAAAGTGCTTAGTCCATATTTAACTAGGGCATAGGGGGAATCATCAGATTTCTACTTCGTTTGCCTCCTAATGGCCAATTGTTGCAGGCACGAGCTCACTCTTCCTCTTAGCTGATTTATCAGTCCAAATTCACAATGTATAATATATACACTTGTATTCTCTCTCTTCCAAGTAATGTGGGACTTGTCCATTTGACACACCCACTTTCATGTTAAACTCCAACAATTCCTTACATGTGTCAAAAAGAACGCCTTTAGCTAAGTTGCACAAGGGGTATTTTAGTCCCTTGGTTTTGACCAAGGGAACAAGTTGCAGTATGTTTCTTCATCAGGCACCCGACAGATTTAGTGGAGGAATGGAGAAAAAGAAGGAAAAGAAAGATCAGGGAACATCCAATCTAGTGCTTTCGGCTGATAATGATTAAGGGTCCAACAATTGCAACAACTTGAGAATAGTTGTGGGGACGTTGAGTTGGAAAAAAGAGAAGAGTAGGAGAAAGCAGGCATCATTATAAAGCAGAGCATTATCAAATCTTATGATCATCATCCCAGCATCTTCTTCTTCTGATTCACCGCCAGCGACTTCACCTTCACTTTCGCTGGTGGGCTCTTGAACCAGAGGAGAGTCACGACAGAGAGAGATACATACAGAAGTAAGCAGAGAGAGAGAGAGATTGGAGAAGAGGACCATGACTACCATCACTTTCTTCCCTTTTCACTGTCGATTGTTATGGGCATAGATGATCTATTAAATAATATAAGTGTACACTATCGTAATCAAGTAATACAGAAGTGAGTAGAGTATCGTTCCCACGAGGATTGATCATTACTCAAGTTGTCACCAGAGCTCCTACTACCAACATCGGAGCTTCGGCAGCCGACCGCCGGAGTCCCACTAGTAGGGTAGTGCCAGATGTCGGAGCTCTGGCGGCGGTGAGGGTTCTTTCTTTTAAAAATAAAATAAAATTGAGGGATATTTTGGTAATAGCACACCATTTCAAAATTATATAATAATCCCTTGAGACTTATTTATTATTTCTGTGTTAACAGACTTTGTGGGGTTTTCCAAATTCAAATGATATTTATTTAAAATTTTTCCAAAATTAAACAAGAAGAATTAGGAAGGATTTAATTTTCCAAAAGTTTTAACAAGTTGTGAAACCCTCGTTAAGGTTGAGAATCAATATTTTGTCATGGTAACAAGTGGTAATTTTTGAATTGGAACTATATTAGAATGGACGCAATGTGCAGGCACAAAGGAAAAAAATTATAATATTAAAAAACAAACAAAAATCTCATGGTAAAAAAGTAGAAAAAGGACATGATATTACATTTTGAAAAAAGACCAATAAATCTGTCACGACATTTCCCATTTATTCTATCTTATTGTAGACATGATACTATTTTATATTATATATAAATATATATATATATATATATATATATTTCTAAATGGGTACATTAAAATAGTTATGTCGTGGACCAAAAGTTTATTCAGAAACTTTATATTTTTCTATTGATTTATGATCTTTCGATTTAAGAGAAATAATTGATCATGGTTAGGAAGTTATAACATTCAATTTTGTAAAATTCTAAATTCCAATAATAAGTGGGAAGTTAAAAAAATTTATGCTAGGTCTTGGGTTTTTTTAATTGATTTATGAGAAATTTGCAATATCCTTTTTTCCAAGGGGCATGAAGTCATGGGTTTTTACTATTTCTAAATATTTTATTTAAGAAAATGATAGGAAGCTATAATTTATTAATTTATGATAAAATTTTCTATTGTTATCTTTTGATTTCAAATAAATTTAAACTTTAATATTTAAAGTTATGATTAAAACATTCATATTTTTGGATTCACATTGTTGGCCAAAAAAACTCTTGATCTAAATCTTTATTGATTTCATTGAACTATACTCTCTAATTTTTATTTTTAACTTAGTCTCATTATTGTTCATGAAAGTTAATAAAAATTTTAAAAGGGAAATCCCATTCAAAGCTTTTTGAAATAACTAAATCCTGAATCGGGTCTATAAATTTAACAAATTCTAAATCATAACAAGCAGCTCAAATTCAAAATTTTAGAATTGAGTGATTTTACCTATATAGACATTCTTTACCAGCACAAGAAATTTTACCATTGCTTCATCCAAAAACTTCTTGCAATCGTCTTTAGAAAGGTCTTTATGCACTGAGTCAACCCATAAACTATCATAATATTTCATTCTTCAAGCTTTAACTCTCCTGCTACATACATCTTAGGGGCGTAAACTTCCTTAGCAAGTCAGTTCAATAGGTCCTTCGTCTTGTAATTGAAAGCATCAGGATCACTCACGTTTGTGTCATCAATGTGACCAAAGAGATCTTGGTTACCTTTCTTGTAAGAGTATTGTTTGAGGAGCTTGTTGGTTGCTTTAGAGATAAAAGTGTTGCAATATGAGGGAGAAAACATGGAAAGAAGGAGCAAGAGGGTATGGAAGTAAAATCACTCAATTCTAAAATTCTAAATTGGGCTACTCATCCTAATTTAGAATTTATTAATGTTAGAGGAGATCCCATGAAATCATGAAACGCTCATAACGTTTAGGAAACGGTTCTCATAGCGTCTATGAATGTAAATAAATATGGATACTTGTACATTACAATGATATTGCATACAATTTTAATCTTATGTGCTCTCACATAGCATCAGAGTGTCTGAGTTCAGTGTTTTTCCCTTTGCCTCCATTTTTTCTGGCAAGAAGCTTGTGTTCCGGCCAAATGTTGTTCATTTCTCAGATCTCCTTCGTCGGTGCCTCTTCTGTCAACATGCGCCCTACTACTTGATTCTTCAGCCTCCAATCGGTACAACCTTGTCGGCGATGTCTAGATCCAATGTCACATGTCTCTTCACATGCCACCACATCCTCCAAAGTTCCGTACACGCGCCGGCACATGGAGCATTTTCTAGCGACATTTTTTGACGTGTCCCAGGTGCGTTTTGATCAACTTTTCGAGCCTGTTTCATCCTTGGTGATTGTGTGATCCAATTTTGACTTTGGATTGTCGGGTACCTCTCGACATTTGCTTCTGCTGTGATACTTTTTTGAGTTCCTTTTTGTTGGGGTTGTTCCATTTGGTCACAGCGTGACATTTGTTGGCTTGGCATTCTGTTTTTTGTGGATTGTGTACCTTTGGCATTTTGTGGCTAGCTCCTATTTGGTACTTATTTCCTTAAGATACTCTGTAACTTCTGTTTGATTTGATTGCTATCGAGGTTGGTTATTCTACATGGTTGACTCTAAGAACTCTGATTTGTCACTTATGTCTGCTAAGATTACTACTTCACAGTTGAACTGGACAAATTTAGTGATTTGAACAAAACTGTTAGAGTTTATATTTTGGGCATTGAGATAGAAACCCATTTAACTAAGGATCCTTAATCTGGTGATGAAACAAAACTTTTGGCTTGAAAAAGAGCGGATGCTCGAATTCTGTTTCAAATTCAAAATTCTATTGAACTACGGATTCTGTCTTTTGTTAACCACTGTAAAAGAAATTATGAGTTATCTTGAATTTATGTTTTCTGGCAAAGGAAATATTACTCAGGTTCATGAGTTCTGTAAAGGCTTCTATCATTCTCAGTAACAGGGTCATTCCTTGAAGGACTTCTTCCGAGACTTCAAGAGGTTGATAAGGAGATGAAAGTACTCATGTCTCCGCAAGCGGATCTTGCGACCCGTATTAAGAATTTGAAACTTCAGGCTATCATTAGTTTTCTTGGAGCTATTGACCCTTCTTATGAAACTATTCACTTTCAGATTCTGTCTAGTCAAGAGCTTCCCTCTCTTGAAGATGTGTTCTCAAGAGTTTTTCGTGCTGATAGTTTGGTTTGCCATCTGTTGATCAAAATGTAAGTGCTCTAGCTAGACATGACTCCTTTGAAAACAAGAATTATGGGTATAAACATGAAACTAGTACTCCAACCATGAATTATAGCAGTATTATCTTCAATGATCAGTTGAGCTGTTGTAGTTATTTTCTCTTAATCTAAAAGGATCACTTTATCGTGAAATGCATTTATCTTTTAATTTATAAAATAAATTTCTTTTCATCAAAAGGGGGACACTAACGAAGCATTCCTACTTAACTGCAGATATGTATATGCTCAGAGGTATTCTGAAGCATTAGATCTCTTACAATCAGGAGCATGCGTTCAATTGGCATGCGGACAGGTAGCACAGTCCTAATTTCAATATTTTTTTGCACAAACTTTTATCATGTTAACAGCCTCTACTCAGAAATGATGGAAAATGATTATTTACATGTAATGCATTTCTTCTAAATTAAAATGTTATTAGCCTTTTACCAAAACAAAAAAAAAGCAACAAATATGTAACTCGAGACAAAACTCCTCTCACATACTTACCTCATGTCCTAGATCCAAGAAGGGCATTATGTTGTCTCAACATAAATACATGCTCGATTTGCTTGCAGATATGGGCATGAGTGGTTGTAGGCCACTTAGTATGCCAATGGCAGAAAATTGAAACTTCTAGCTTATAAACAAGGAAGGGATCAAGAATCTCATTTGTTGGAAGATCCTGAAAAATATAGAAGATTAGTGGGTTGTCTCATTTATTTAACCAATACCCAACCCGATATATCTTTTTTTGTGCAGGCACTAAACCAGTTCATGCAGACTTCTACAAAGACACACATGGCAGTAGCTCTTAATGTGGTCCGATACTTGAAACAAAGCCCTGGACAAGGAATTCTTATAAGTTACAATAAGGATTTGGCACTTAATTGCTCTTGTGACCCAAATTGGGGTGCATGTGGAAGCACTAGGCATTCATTTATTGTGTATTTGTTGAAGTTAGGAGACTCCTTGGTTTATTGGAAAATCAAGAAGCAGAGTACTATTTCATGTTCATCAGCAAAAGCAGAATACCGGGCACTAGCTTCAGTAGTCTTGGAAATTATGTGGATGGCAGGATTATTGAAAGAACAAAATCATCTTACTGTGTGTCTAGTTCTAGTGTATTGTGATAGCAGGGCTCCGATACATATCACTAATAATCCTATTTTTTAACATACAAAGCATATAGAAATAGATTATCATTTTGTTTGTGAGAAACTACAAGCGAAAGTTATAGATTTGTGTCATATAAAGTTTTGTAATCAGGAAGCAAATTTTCTGACAAAACCTATCAACAAAGTTGTATTGGATTGATTGTTAAGCAAGTTGAACACTGTAGATATCTACACTCTTCAACTTGAGGGGGAGTGTTAAAATAGGCCTAATATGTGAGGTGGGCCATTAAGCCCAATATAGTGTGGTTAGCTTTGTAGTGAGTTTAGTTGAGATTAGGTATTTTATAGAGATCATACTTTGATAAGATGTATGGATTGTATATACAACTTTAATAAAATATTTTTTCTCTCAAGTGTTCTGGGGTCGTTTAACCATCATATTTAGCTTCCTTAATCTTTCTAAAAAAATTAATTGGGTCTTATATTTAGAACTAGAGGGAATATATAAATTATCCTTCCTCGACATTTGTCTTCTTCTTGTTTTTCTTACACGCACTGCTCATCCCTTTTAATTTTTTTAAATATATCTTCCCACGATGTTTAGTTGTCTTTCTTCAACGAAAACAAAGCTAAAGACAGGAAACTGGCACATCCCCCAACTAATTCATACTCCCTCCGGTCTTAAATATAAGATAAAGTTGACTTTCTTAGATAGATTAAGGAAGCTAATTAAATTACTTTAGAGTATTTATATTTTTATTTTTTTCTCCAAACTAATTAGTTTGACAAATAAAATGATATATAATCTAAGAATACATAACATATGATATGATTAATTAACTTATTTAGCTTCCTTAATCTCTCAAACAAAAGTCAACTTTATCTTATAATTAGGGCCGGGGGTAATAATAAACAAGAGCAAGTTGGCAAATTTATTCTTTCTTCTATAGTATCAGGAGTAAAAAGTGATTCTTTTTCTTTTTGCACAAATAAAAGAGAAGGAACATGAATTTACAACTTCATCTTCTGTTTTTTATTTTTTTTCATGTTTGATTGGTACAACTTGGCGAGGTAATTTTAAGTTTTCTCATGTTTCGTACATCAAAATTCAATTTTGCAAAATAACTAAATTTTATTGTCACACTGGTATATGTGTTTAGAACATGTGTCATTTATCGTGGTTGCGTTCATGTCAAGAGTTAGTAGCACATGCTATTCATATAAATTCACAACCATCAAAGGAAGAGTTATCTTTCATCCTTGGTTTACAATCCCCTCACAGCAATATGTCATTGGCCTCAGGTGACTGAAATAGTGTTGAGTAATGCTTTAAGACTCAGGCACACATTCTCCTCATGAGATATTTTGGATTATTTTGTTAATTATTATTTTATTATTAGCTTTGATTTTATTATTTAATATTTATTATATCTTACGATTAGATATGGATATTACATCTTTGATTATATCTTGGATATTTTGATTTGATTTGATTAAATTAGATTCTGGGGTTAGTTTAGGTTTGCTTATATAAAGGCTTATTTATACTCTCTTTTATTTAAGGATTAATAATAATATCATTTTTATTCATGGATTGATGATAATATTTTAAAGGTTCTTATTTTCGCTCCATATCAATATAATCCTTCAAATTTCAATAAATAGATTGCGTTTAGGAATATGGCTAAAGAGTGTAGGATGTATCATTCTGTCTCAGATTAGGACTGGTAAGCTCATTCGAGTTATTCTCTATCTAAAACCAAAACCTGAAATTGCTCTAAATGCATCAGTAGCAGCAAGCATTCAAATCCAATTGATGTAACTGAATTTAATCTCATAGGTATCAGTTGAAGTAGACACCAATTGAGTAACAACTGACAAAACGTGAAGAACCATATGAGTGCTAATCAAATGAGACATTAGTTATTGTTTATTAGTCAACATAATAGTTACTGTTTCTTTTCTTTGGAAGTTTGAAGCACAGGTCATCAAACAACAAGAGAAAAAGCGGATTGTCTTAATAATTTTCTCAATTATGAAGAGGAAGAAGGCATGACTAAGAAGAAGCTTGCAATAATAAATCATATTCCTTCTCCCCTCTATTCATTCGTCTGATGTTCGGATCTGTCCCGCTGCTATCCTCTCATAATAAATACTCCATCCGTCCGGTCTATAATATAAATCACTTTAAACAATTCGCTATAACTTAGAAATAGTAGTTAACTCATTAAATTTATCCTGAATTGAAGAAAAATCGTAACTTTACTCATATTAAATGAGATTTTGAATGAGAGAGAGAGAAATACAATGATTTATATTTAAATATTAATTAAAGGGGAAAAATTGACCAAAAAAATAATTAATTACTCTCCAAGTGACTTATATTGTGGACTAAATTATTCTTCTAGATGCGACTTATATTATGAACCGGAGGGAATATATATTGATTGGGTTGTGTGCTTGGGCATGCAGCTCTATCCAAATCTGATATTTCTTTTTTTCTTTTTCTAGATTCTCTCCATTTATATATATATATATATATATATATATATATATATATATATATTTTTTCTTCAGCCCCATGATTTGCTTCACGCTTTTCCTTTATTTTCTATTATTTTCTCCATTACATCAAGTGATATCTCCTGCAAAATAAAATAAGATATGGATAGATTTTATATCAAAATCCCTCTTTATCATATAATTAATTAAAGAGAAGCAAAATACATAAAAAGTAATTAAATAGGTATAAAATATTCATAAATTGAATCAAATACATCTCAAAATCTATACCTATTTAAAAAACATATACTTATCAAGATAAAAGAATTAATACCTTTAAATTTTGCAATCCAAAAGAATTTGGAGTATGGAAATTAATTGGAAGGGCTCCAGTTCAAAAACTATAGATTTTAAGATTCACAATATTCTATTCTGGTCAAATAAAAGATAGGAGAAATTAGTCATAAAAAAACTTTAGCTTCATCATCAAGTTATGAAAGAATGCTTATAAACTGAGTATCTAACATGTATATCATTAAAAAAAGCGCTCTAGCTAGGTAGCTATTTTGCATTTGGAAAAGTACGAGTTGATTCGTGTACTCTTTAGAAGGAAGAGTTGACTTGGAGTGAGAAGAGTTCGAGGAAGATGACGCTTCTTGTTCTTGGTCCCTCACAATGATTGTTTGAGCCAAAAGTTATGGATTATAATTTGCCGAAGCAGCAATATTATACGACCTACAACAACTGAACGATGTCACATTAGCCCTAAAGGAAAACAAATCAAATATGAGATGATCAGATAATACAGAAAGAAGGAAAGAAAACATAGTGGAAGGTGTAGATGTATAGGATGCTGATCTGGGCTAGTCTACAGATATAAGTGAAGTCTCTAAACTCTAATGCTTAATTATATAGTACAAGTTTCAAGAGTTTATCTGCTATTTGCAGCATGTGATATTTTCTTGATATTCTGCTTTTAGTGTTGTTGTTTTAAATTAAAAGGGATACTTGATTTATGTAGGCCTTTATTTTATTGTGTGAATTAGTATTAATACATTGAATTTCCCGTCAGGGTTATAACGTAATTATATGGAAGACCTCTCTTTTCTAATTTTTGTATTGGGCAAGTGTTTTTTAATCGTGCTACACACACACACACACACACACACACATATATATATATATGATATCTTACCGTGAAGGTTGTATTCTTTTTCTTGTGTTTTTTTATTTTTATTTTGGATACATCTCTCCAGGAAGTTTATTTGTCTATCTTCAACATCATGTGATCAGCAAAAACATAGGGCAGATGTCTCGACTAAGTTCAACAAAAGGCATTGTAACAATGTGAAGTGCAAAGTTCATTTGAAAATATTCTTCCTAATTTTGTATTGTCTCTCGAAAGTCATTTATGCTTTGGTATTGGTATCGTATATATTGTTCTTAAAGGAAGTGCATCTTTTTGGAGTCTCGTTGTTTTGCAATTAATTCTGGATCAAAGGTATTATATATAGAGGTGTCTTATTGTTTACTATAAGCAAAACTGACACTTGAAAATTGACCAACGAGATTCATACACGCTAAAAGAAATAGTACAATGAAGAGAATATGAAAGAACGGAGCGACAATTAAATGGTTTATTTTGAAAAGGAGGTTAAATGAAAAAATGGAAGTTGGAGGTTACGTTGATGCACATTCTCTTCACAAAATAAATTCATTATATATATATAGTATGTATATAATGATTTACTACTATTTATCACAAAATATGTTAACTCTATTCAGACAACTAGAACTTGCAAGCTACTAAAGATTCTGAACAAAGTTATATATATAGTATGTATGTATGCATATGTATGTATATGTGTGTGTGTGAACACAAAAGAGGACGTTTATTCAGGAAACTGGAGAAAGAGGTGAAGATGAAAGAATTATAGGGCTCTTTTGGTTTAATCTAATTACACTATGAAGTACAGTGCAATGCAATCCAATTTTAATACAATACAATATTAATTGCAGTACTAGTGTTTGGCTCGATTTTTGTGTAAGGTGTAATGGGTTATTTTTTTAATAATTATTTAAAATGAATATATCACATAAAGTCTATTTTACCCTTAATATAATCTTTATATAAAAAATAGTTAAGAGTCATTACGTTGTCTCATAATAACTGTCACACTATCTCGTTGAGAATCATCCAATGTCAAAGGTTGTGGTGGTGGAGGCGACAGTAATAGTGATGTGGCGGTGTTGATGGCAGGTGGTGACAGCTACAAAGATGGAGGGGGAGGTAATGGTGGGGGCGGTGGCGGCAATGGTGGTAGTGGCAGTCGCGGGGGTGGCGGTGACGGCGTTGGAGGAGGAGGAGGAGGTAGTGGCGACAGCAAAGGCAATAGTGGACGTGGAGGTGTTGGTGGTGGCGGTAGAGGTGGAGGAAGTAGTGGCGGCGGTAGTCGTGACATGTAAAATGAGACAAGTGAAAAAAACAAATGAAATTAAAGGGTAAATTGAACTTTTTCAACTATACAATGGGATGATAATAAGTATTCATAGGAGGAGGTATGAATGAGGATTACCAATTTTTTAATAATCATTATTACCATGGTCAACTCTATTATCATGCTAAAGAGCAACAAAACACTCTTATCTTGATAATGTAATCATGATTACCATTGCAGACATGCAATACGGTTGAACCAAATTCCATCACAAGCTTTTCCCCAAAAACAGAGAGTAAAGAAACATTTATCTCAATGCAAACTTGTTCACACACACACGTCATTTTCAGGTCCTAATTTTTTTTGTTTTCACATCCCAATAACTGATCTAATTCCAAAAAAAAGAAAAAGAGAACTATCCTATAGTTCACTAAATACGCTATTATTTTCTAAAAATTGACTGCCAAAAAAAAAATATTAAAGCTATAGAATTACCATTCAACTTATTGCACTTGCATTTGCAAACCCTAGCTATATTAGTGTGCGTTTGGAATGGCTTATTTTTGTCCAAAACGTACTTATAATTCGTGATTCACGGTATACGAGGTAAGTATGTGAGAAAAGTTTTTTCTCGGCTTGCGTAATAAGTGCGTTTTTCCTGTACAAAACGCTGAAACAAACACAGGCTTAGACATTATCTGCAAATTCTCATGATCAGGCACCGTCATTTCCTTGTTCGGCGTCTCTGTCCCACTGATCTTACTGAATGTGGTATTTTCAACTATAGATAAATGGAATTTTAAATTACACGATTTTTTTTGGATGTTGAGTTTGGATCATGTAAAAAAATTGGAATATGAAATGATCTTTCCAATTTAGTAATTTTATCCCTTTTTTGGCTGGATGGGTGATAAATATTAAAAGAATGATTTATTTTGATTATACGTATAACCTTTAATTAACATGTATTTTTCATTTTCTTTCTTGTTGAGTGGCTGTGGGAGGAAGAGATTGCGGCTGAGGGAGGAAATGAAGTTGAAGACAGTCCGCGATTTTGCAAAAGAGTACGTTAGGGATATTTGATTTATTCAATAATATATTAATATTAGTCTTATTTTTATTTTATTTTTTCTCCAATGCCAATTAGGATCTTATTGTGGCCACATCAGCTGCCATGTCAGCATTTTCAGTCAACAGATCTCCCTCTTAACAGTCAACGTAACCATGATTAACGGCAATGTTTTTTTATTCCACTTTTAAAAGTTTATAGTTAATTTTGTACCTGAGAAGAGTTAATGGTGTTGGGCACACATTTGGTATAGGTTTATAGGTATTTTTACTCCTTAACTGTATATTATAACTAGAATTAAGGTGTGCAGATATCATAATCAGCCCGTCCTTGTTCTAGTCATTTCGAGATATGACAGACTCGTCCCACACAGAACTAGGGCAAGATAGTCCCAAAATCTAGATATGAAAGGGTTCGTGAGACTAAATAAGACTCAAGATCAACCTTAGGATGTCTCGGTCCCATAACTTCACAATTTATCGGGTCGAGGCTTAGAATTTCTCCCTATGTGCTTTCGGAACCAGCTCTCGTCCTTTTCTTCAGAAGAAAAGGATGGTCGTCCTTGACTTCATCGGAGTTGTCAGATTAAGATCTCAACCATCCAAATTTAATATATTATTAAAATATTATTTTTATAATAAAATATTATTATTATAAAAATAATATTGTAATAATATATTAAATCTGGACCATTGAGATCTTAATCTGACAGCCCAAATGAAGAAAAGGGCTATCCTTTTCTTTTCAAGAAAAGGACGGTAGCCAATTCCGTGTGCTTTCAATACATAGCCATTCTTTGGTATGAATATCTTGAATAAATAAAAATTTATTAATGAATGCACAGAAATAAATACCACTTTTATATTTGGAAAATTTACCACAAACCAAAAGGAACTAATGTTCATTTCAAAATATGAATATTACCATGAGAAGCAAAATGCATACAACTTTGTTTGGGGCATGGGTTTCACTTTTTTCAAACAATGTAAGCTGAACCCCTATTATTAATTCAAAAATACGAAGCAAAATCAACAGTACTTGTTGAAGTTTGTTTCCAAAAAGAAAAAAGAAAAGAAAAGAGACAGTATTTATCTGTTTGTAATTAATCTTTCAATTTCTTGCTTGGTAGATAACAAACAGTGTTGGTTCACCGGAATCGGGGCATTGGGGTACGAAATCAGTATTTCTCAATGTGTTGCAGCTGCCAATCATCACAATAACACAACCAAATCAGAATCACAAAAAAAAAGTAAGCTGCGTGTGTGTTAATTATGTGTCTTCATCTCGGTGAATTACTCCCTCCGTTCTTAATTATAAGACAAAATTGATTTTTTTGGAGAAATTAAGGAAGCCAATTAAATTATTTTAGAGTGTTTATATTTTTAGTATTCTTAGATTATATATTAGTTTATTAGTTAAATTAATTAGTTTAGAGAAAAACATAAAAATATAAATACTCTAAAATAATTTAATTGGCTT
Organism: Inga leiocalycina; assembly: GCA_963242795.1. NCBI lineage: Eukaryota > Viridiplantae > Streptophyta > Magnoliopsida > Fabales > Fabaceae > Inga > Inga leiocalycina. The sequence goes on from OY725322.1 coordinate 78,881,153, forward strand.
CCTTAATTTCTCCAAAAAAAGTCAACTTTATCTTATAATTAGAACCGGAGGTAGTAATTGGAAAAGAGTCCTAAAATTTCAATAAGGACTGGGAAAAGTAGACAGAAATTGTTATTTGCATATACTCCTTTCTATAGCTACTATCCATAAAAAGAAAATTACCTAACCTACATATTAGCTAATATACGAAAATTGATTACATTTTTTTATTATATCCTTAATTAATGCTCATCTTATTCATCTTTCCAAGTTTTTAATTATAAAAGGTTGCTTATTTAATGTACTCTTCTCTGCCCTAAATGTAAAATATATCCTTTTGAACACTGCCTTTTTTTGTCCAACAGAACCCATTCATTTTTCTCTCATATGACTGGTAATGTTTCTACTTTATTAATATCATTTTGTTATTAAAAAAAAATTAAGTGTGTACGAGATTTTGTCTCAGTTAGAGATTGAAGGAGCAATTTGAAATAAAAATGAATTGAGGATAATACAGTAAAATGACATACTTGGTCCTTGTGTTGTTGACTTGTTGAACTGGTGCAGTTTCCAAAATCAGCTTTGCCTATGACACGCCACCCACACTTTATTGCATCAACTTTCTCACCAAGGACAACAAATCTCAAGGGAATTTGACTGTGCTTGCTTAATTGCAGTTCCTCTCTTTGTTTACATAGCACTATCCAAAGGTGGCTTGACTTTATTTCTTCGTTATTTTGCCCCCGCCCTGCAACCACAGCACGCAGGATATCGTGTTGAAAAGGCTTTGCAGCAAAACCAAACCACCAACAAGGCCAAGCCAAAGGTCTTTTGTTGGGTCCAGTGGAAAAAAACTTATGATTATCCAGCACAACGCATAACCCAATTCCTAACATTTCTTCCCCACAAGGAGGCGTGTCTATCATCATTGAAGCTTCACCATTGTCATTCAGACACAGATCAATTTGATTCTCAAACCATGATGGTATTTCACTCCCTGGAATTGTCATCGAGAAAATTTCACCTGCCCCACCCCTGTGCGACTAAACCAACAAATAATCACATATCAAATTATGTGGTATAATTAACAACACAATATACGTATATAATATATGTATATGTATGTACCTTGTCAATTGAAGCAAAGAGATGAAATAGTTGTTCATCTACCATTGTTTCCATTGAACCACATTCTCCTGCATCCACTATAGATAAACTTGGTCCTGTCTGCGGCAACGACCCAAGTTCTGAACAGGAATTCAAATAAAGAAATTTCAGTTTCAAAAGATTAGATATACAGCCTACAGGCAAATTCTTAAACAAGTTTCCACTTAGATTTAATTTCTTCAATGATGATAAGCCACCCAAGTCAAATGGAATGGATCCATCATCAATATTGCAGTAGCTTAAATCTAATTCCTCCAGTGATTTAATACTCCATATTGAAGCAGGCAATGTTAAGCCCTTATGAATTGAATGCCCCCAAAATAATGTGTGCATCAATGGAAGAATCAAGCTCATAGAGTTTGACGTTGACTTTTTGCACGCTTGAAATGATAGTTTCTTGACTTTTTTTAAACCACCAATGGAACAAGGTACTTCAGTTATATCGGTCTCACTTGCGTCAATCTCCTCCAAGGCTTCCATTTCATTCAAATTTTCTGGCAATCTATCAAATTTTGAGCAACCAGCAATGTCAATAAATACAAGACTCTTCAACTTATGAATGCTTTGGGGAAGGCAAATGAGATTTTTGCAGCCCCTTAACTTCAATGTCTTAAGACCACTCAATAATCCAAGTGACTCTGGAAGCTTCACTAAATTTGTCTCTCCTGCATCAAGCATTTCTAGATTTTTCATACTTTCTCCAAACTCTGGGAGATATTTAACTTGAATGCACCCACAAAGAATAAATTCTTTCAGAGCACTCATTTCCAATTTTTTTGGACAACGGGCTCTTAGATTTTTGCAACCTTTCAAATTCAACACTTGAACCTTTTTGAGTTGTCCAATTGAAGCATGAAGATCAACAAGAGCTTCACAACCTTCAAGTTCTAATCTTTTCAGATTTGAAAGTTCAGAGAAATCAGGAGTTTTAATCAAGTTTTTGGAATAACTCAAGTCCAAAAACTTCAAATTCATCGAGCACTGGTCAAACAAACATATGAGTATCAGTGAAAAAAATAAATTGTGTCGAACTGCATAATCAATTACACTATCTATAACCTCAAAGCATAACATGTATATCTTACCAGGCTTTTATTCCAAAGTTTCTTTAATTTGCTATGACGCATTTTAAGATCAACAAGTTTATACAGTCGGGCTTTAGGAGGAAGAGTGTCTAAAGGATATTTTGTCCAGTGAAGGACTTTCAAAGAATGAGGAAGACATTTGAGGCCATAAGGAAGGTTGAAATCACTTGTCACGATGAGTAATCTGAGGTTACGCAATGTTGAAAAGGCTTCAAGATCCCAAGATGCCACACAAGATGTGGATGAAACCATACCTTGTATTTCTTTTGTGCCCTGATAAACAACATTAGTCATCAAGAAAATGATATTAAAATTAATTGACCAGAAACTAATAAGATATATATAAAATTTTTTAAAACCAATATATAAGAGCTAAGATCAACTCTCACCAAATTGTTTTCCATAACTTCATCAATATCTTCCTTAGACCACAATCTTGTACGGTGTCCAACATCATTAGAAGATTCTACAACAATCTTCCTACCCATTCGTACTAGCAAATCATGCATCACTAGACAATCGTCATAATCCTCCAGCATCGACTTTCTTTGAAGAGCTTTTATTCCAGTTTTTGCATTATTAAAACCACAACTTTCCAATATTTGTATTATTATGTTTTTTCTCAAGCCATTGAAGAAGCAAGCAATATCTAAAAATATTGCCTTTTCTGTATTGGTTAACGCATAAAAACTTATTTCAAGTGAGCCAATAATATCTTCATGCAGATCTTTCTTCAACATATCTAAGGTATCTTCCCATTCTGACACACTTCTTCCACAAAAAAAGGAACCCAAAACAGAGAGAGCTAAAGGAAGGCCTTTTGCATAATCACAAACAGTTTTAGACAGCTCTAAAAGATCCTCCCGAGGTTCACCTCTTCCAAATGCTTTCCGACAAAATAGCTGAAGGGATTCACTTGAGTTCATTGTTTTGACCTCATGTTTATATACTTCATGCACTCTACGCAACAAGTCTGAATCTCTAGTTGTTATGATTACCCTACTCCCAGCACCAAACCAATTGGGACTATTAGCCAAAATTTCAAAATGGGTTGTATGGCTAACATCATCAAGGATCAATAAAACTTTTTTATCCCTTAAACGGTTTTGGATCATTTTCTTCCCTTCGTATGCATCTTCAATTTCCATGTTTCCCAATTTGAGATGTGAAAGAAGTTTACTTTGCAAGCGAACCTCGCCATCTGTTTCTAATGAAGTTGCCCTAACATTGGGAAGAAAGCATCTCATATCAAATTGGCTATGATATTTCTCAAAAACAGCCCTAGCAATTGTTGTCTTGCCCACACCCGCTAAGCCCCATAATCCTACAAATCGAACATCTTTCAAACCTATCTTCAAGAGTGGCTCCAGTTGTTGTACTTTATCGTCAATTCCAATTAGGTCTTCACAATAAGGTGGCAGTCTAGAACGTAATTTGGTCCACAACTCCTCCACCACCATGTCAATAAGTTTCGCTTCATGCCTATAAGTTAAAACAACATATGAATGGCATGTAAAATATAACTTTTGATTTATTTTCTAATTATGATATTTGTTCCTTTTAATGTCTGCAATTGTTAATATTATTTTTCTTTTAGATTATCAAAACATTGAAACAATTTTACTAAGTGTAGCCAAGACATGAACTTCTTATTCTACTTTTATTTTAAGAGTTCTTTAATTTAGTTGTACGTGAAGATTAATGATACAATTCTCTAAATTATGTACAGAATTGTATTGAAAGAGGGATTAGAAAAGAGATGAGAGAATCTTAGACAAGAGAGAAAGGAGAAAACTGTGTGTGTGTGTGTGAGAGAGAGAGAGAGAGAGAGAGAGAGAGAGAGAGAGAGAGAGAGAGAGAGAGAGAGAGAGAGAGAGAGAGAGAGAGAGAGAGAGAGAGAGAGAGAGAGAGAGAGAGAAGAGTTGTTGAATGCGCATTCATTCACTTTGTCAAAACAACAACTGAGTTACAATGAGAGGCTTAAGGCTTTATATAGATAGCCTCATAGGCCCTGCCACCTTATCCCTTTAATGAGGCGCATCAGTGCTGCTGCCACCTTATTCATTAATGGCAGTTTCGTAATTAACTACCAATCCCAATTAAATCCCTAATTAGCTAAAGAGATCAACTAGTGTTGCTCTTGGCTAACGCTATTCTAAAGTAGCTACACCACACTCAACTAACATTAATCTCTCCTCAACTAACCAACCCTAATAATTAGGATTTAGGGTTTCTAATTACAACAATATTACAATTATATATCAATTAATGTGTTTAGTTTGAGGACAAAAAGTTTTGAATATTGAAAAAAATTAACAATACTAATTTAAAATTTAAAATTTTTAATTTTAAATACAAAAAAATAATTTCAAAATAAAAAGTTTATTAGAATAAATAATATCATAATTAAAACAAGACCATATAACATAAAGCTGATTCCACAATGCTCGAATATAGCTAATAGTATCTATTTCCCTGAACTGATTAGTGATTATAAGCATAAAGTACATGTAACATAATTTCATCCAATAAGAAATTACTTTACCAAACTCATCAAAAAAAAAAAAGAAACTAGCTTACTGATCTTTGCAATCCCAACCAGATAAGTCAGCAACTTTTGTGAGAGAATCTTTCCAACTTTCCATGTCCTTATTGTTCCTTTGAAGCATTTGATGCCTAGCAAAAGCTTTAGCAAAACTTCCTGTTTGATATCGTACATCAGATGGATCTATACCATAAAACATGGGGAAAACTTGTTGACACAAGTTATTTCTTGAGTAAAGAATATGTTTGAGTTCATCTAAACACCATGAAGAGGATGCATAATTTCTTGAGAGAACCACAATTGCAAAAAGAGAGTCTTCAATTGCCTGTTTGAGTTTTTCTGAAATGACTTCTCCTCTCTCAAGTTCATGATCATCTCTAAAAACTTTGAACCCCCTCTTATTTAACGCATGATATAAGTGGTCTATGAACCCTTTACGAGTGTCTTTGCCCCTAAAACTCAAGAATATGTCGTACTTCCAGGTTCTTTGGGTTGAATTGTAGTTGGAAGAGTTTGGGGAAGATTCTTTTTGGTCAATAATTTCCATAATTTGAGCCAACTTATGGAGTATAATTTGATGAACCAGTAATTATGCGTACCTACAACAACTAATTAAACCATGTCAGGCCATCAGCTCTTAAGGAAAACAGATCAAATATATATGAGATTATCAGTATACAGAAAAAAGGGAAAAAGGAAAACTAATCAAATGGTGTAGATGTTGAATATACTTACCTCGATTTACAGCTACAAGTGAAGTGTATAATCTGTAATGCTGAACACACACATACAAGCTTTAAGACTTTACTTGCCATTGGCCGCATGTGATCTTTCCCTGATATTTTTCCTTTATTGTTTGTCTAAATCGGAGACTTCTTGTTTTAAGTAGTAGGCCTTTAATTTTTTTTTTGGCCAGAATTTAATTTATTTTGTTGTGTCAACAAAAAGAATTAATATATTTACTTTCTCGTCAGGAATCTTTCCCCACGCAACAGGACGGGAACCAACTTTCGGTGAGTTTTCTTTTTATATTTGTACTGATTTTTCCTTTATCTTTTATTTATTCTAATATAGCGTTGGATTATAACGTAATTGTATGGAAGGCTTCTCTTTTATAATTTTTGTATTGGACCCATGTTTTTAGTCGTGTTAATGTGCTACATATATACTACCTCCGATCCTAAATATAAGACTCAGTTGACTTTTTTGAAGTGATTAAGGAAACTAAATAAGTTACTTTAAAACTTTATGCGCATCATTTTTCTGTAACTTAGTTTGTCTGACTCATAAACTAATATATAATCTAATAATATATAATATATGATATTATCATGTAACTTATTTAGTTCCCTTAATCTCTCCAAAAAAAACAATCGGGTCTTATATATATTTAAGACAGGAAAGAGTATATAAATTACCTTCCCACAACATTTGTATTCTTGTGTTTGTTTTTCTTACCTGCCCTGTCCATCCTTTTTAATTTTTTTTTAAATGTATCTTCCCATGACGTTTAGTTGTCTATCTTCAACGAAAACAAAGCTAAAGACAAGAAACTGACTCATCCCCCAACTAATCCATAATAAACAAGAGCAAGTTGCAAATTGATTCTTTCTTCTATAGTATTAGGAGTAAAAGGTGATTCTTTTTCTTTAAGCGCAAATCAAAGAGAAGGAACATGAATTTGCAGACTTCATCTTTTTTTTTTCCTCGTTTGATTGGCACAACTTGGCGAGGTAATTTTAAATATTCATTCATATTGTATGCACTATGCATAATTATTCAATATTGACATAAACACAATTATACAATGATGTTACAATTTGTTATCACAGTTTTTTTGTTGAGTTTATGGGTTTTCCCGCTTATATGTGCCTCTTAAGTTTCCTCGGGTTTCATATATCAAAATTCAATTTTGCAAAATAACTAAATTTTATTGTCACACTGGTATATGTGTTTAGAACACGTGTCATTTATCGTGGTAGCGTTCATGTCAAGGCAAATCGGGCACTGCTGGATATCTTTAAAATAAAATGTCTTTATAACAAACCTAAACTTAAGTTTTCTCATGTTTGGTATCTCAAAATTCAATTTTGCAAGCAGCTTGAAATGAACGATGGTTAGTCAGTAACAGTTTCAAGAACATAAACTCTAAAAAAGACCGTATAAAGAGACCTGGAAATTATATTGGTGAAGTTCCTACAAATACATTGTGTAATCCGAGTCACGTCCAAGGACACTATCCATAAGAATTATTCCACGACCACCTACTGACTAGAAGCGGCACTTCCCAGGATAAAATGGACCCTTCTTGCAAATACAAGGTGAACAGAACAGCAAAATATAAAGCAACTAGAAGGCATAGGGAATATGAGATAGAGAAAAGCCTGAGAGGAATATGGAAATAATGGCCTGTAACATGGACGTTGGTAATGATGGCCAATTGAACAAAATAAAATATGGTTAATGCTCTTGTAATTGAAATGTTGAGTTCTCAAATTCAAATACATCAAAATTTGGTCTTTCTGGTGAGCCAATAAATTGTAGATATTTTCAAAAAATATTTGATAAAAAAGTGTCTGGTCTATATTTAACTCAGGCGTAGGGGGAATTATCAAATCAGATTTCTACTACGTTTACCTCCTAATGACCCATTGTTGCACTCACAAGCCTACTCTTCCTCTTGCCAATTTACTAGCCTAAATTCATAAGGTGTAATATATACACTTATATTCTATCCCTCCCAAACAGTATAGGACATGTCCATTTGACACACCCACTCTCACATTAAAACTCCAACAATCCCCTGCACGCGTCAAAAGTAACGTCTTTAGCTAAGTTGCGCACATGGGGTATTTTAGTCCCTTGCGTTTTGACCAAGGGAACAATTTGCAGTATGCTTCTTCATCAGGCACCCGACAGATTTAGTGGAGAAATGGAGAAAAAGAAGGAAAAGAAAGACCAGAGAACATCCAATCTTGTGCTTTCGGCTAGTAATGATTAAGGGTCCAACAATTGCAACAACTTGAGAATAGTTGTGGGGACATTGAGTTGGAAAAAAGAGAAGAGTAGGAGAGAGCAGGCATCATTATAAAGCAGAGCATTATCAAATCTTATGATCATCATCCCAGCATCTTCTTCTTCTGCTTCACTGTCGGCGACTTCACCTTCACTGTCACCGATAGGCTCTTGAACCAGAGGAGAGTCACAGCAGAGAGAGAAAGAGAGAGGGATTGGAGAAGAGGACCATGACCGCCATCACTTTCTTCCCTTTTCATCGTCGATAACCACTGTAACCGCCATCGTCTATCTAGAAGGAGGGAGAGCTTGAAAACCACCATTGACTTCTTCTGTTCCAGGCTCACTCTTCGTCATTCCATAACCACCATTGTCATACCACCATCGCCAACCCTTTATTGCTCTCATCATCTCCGGCCTATAAGAGTACCACCGAAGCTACAAAACCACGCCGGCCAGTTTAAACTTGCATATTACCACCATCACCGTCCTTTCTATCTGTTTCTTGTCAGTTTCAGAGCACTGTTGCCAACACCACCGGCTTCACCATTCCTCCTTCTCCGCCGTGTTCTCCTTACTCTTCCTCACCGTCAAGACCAATCTCAACCTACCATCGGCATTTACTCTTCTTCACTACTGACAATCCTTCTCTCTCTCTCTCTCTATACCGCTCATTCTCCTCCACAGTGGGTAAATGTTCCTGTAACTTTCGACAGCATTTGCCCAGATTCTTGCGAGTTTGAGTTTTCCAGCGAATTTTTTGCAGTTTCCGGTGAACTTTTCCAGATTCCGGGGAAAATCCCAGATTTCGATGCATACTTGATTTTCAAAGTTTAATCAGGGGAGTTTAGTTTGTTCCATCTAATTTTTCTACTTATGTTTGGATCTCTGAGTTTGTATTGTTAACTTTGTGGATTGAATTTGTGTGATTTTATTGGATTTTTTGTTGTTGCTTGTTGGACTTATATTTGTATATAATTTTTTTATGATTAGAATTAATTTGAGTGGCATGTTTGTTTATGCATTTATGTTAGGAAAAAAAATAATTGCATTTAATAAATTACCAAAAATAATAGTTCTGTATTTAATTACATTTTCTTTTAGTTATTAATTTTTAAAAAAATCAAAAATCCATTTTCCTCTTGTTTTATTGCATCTGTATGGTAATTAGATTACTTAAGATTTAATAAAAGGCTCCTCAAGAAGATAGAACGATTCTAGGTTTGCCTTTAAACAATTCTTAGTTAATTTTTGATTATGGACCCAAGGCGAGTGAGAAAAAGTCCTGATCAAGGATCCCAATTAGATATTGGGGTGAGTGTGTCAAAATGGCAACTCACTTAATAAATAGGATTCCATCCACAAAGTGGTGGCATATACAACTCCTTATGAGCGTGTTTATGGAAAACATCCAAATTTTAGACAATTAAGGATTTTTGGGTCATTAGCTTATACAACTTGTCAAACCCCTTAACATTTTGATTTTCGCAGAATAATAAATGCATAGTTTAGAGGGCATACAGAAATAGCAGAAATATACTGATAATTAGTGCTGGTTTACATTACAGGAAATTCCTATAGGGTTTGAAAAATATATACAGAGTCCAAAAGAAATAAAATTTACAACTAAAGATAACCAACTGCACTCTAGCTTGAATCGGACCCTTAGTCGCCAATAATTACGGTTTTGCCTTTATAGCCTCTACCTTATGCTGGAATATTTTTGAATGTTGAAAAAAATGTGAGATTCAAACGAATCTCAGTAGTAACATGCAATCAGTCATATAAAATGTGGCAAATAAATATACTATACAACATGTAATACAACATAATAATAACACAAACTACAAGACATGTGCACATGAGTTTGGGCTACTCGATCCCCTACTAACCGTAAATCTTAGTTGGGTTCTTGATCACAACCAAGTAAATGTGTCTCCTCACACAATGCCCTACTTGGCAATATAATGTTCATACTACAGAAGATGGCATACACAAAACATATAAACATTCACATAGTTTATGAAAGAGAGAGTTACTACCTAAGTCCTTTTTCAGTTCCCCTGTTTGTCCAATAACTTGAATTCGGCTCGGGCTATTACTAATTCTTATAAATTAAAGTTAGCAATTAACTGGTTATTAATTGCATTACTACTGCCTTTTATGATATTCTGCTGGTTATCTGTCACAGTTTCAGCAATTTCTGCACAGTACAATTCTGCACAGTGCAGTTTCACAGTTCTAGAAAACTGGCAGATTTTCAGTCAACTTTAAAAATTCATAATTAATTCTAAGAAATTCCAAATTGACTGATTCCAAAGCCCATGTATAGCTCTCTAAGTGTATTTTCATGGAAAAATACCTAAGATTGGTCACTGTTATCACATTCTTCCCAGAAACTCGCCAAACTCCCTTGTTCCCAAATTGCATTAATTGAAAAATCAAATCTTTTAATTTACTAGTCCAAAATTTATGTTCAACCCATCAAATTAAAGCTCTAAATGTCTAATTTAAATCTAGAAAGTTTCATGATTTTTTGTCAAGGCTTAGTTTTCCAAAATTTCACCACAACCAATCTGACTTCCAGAAACATAATTTGACAGCAACAACTTCAAAAATTCATATCTCTTAATATACTGATCTAAATAACACATATTATATTGTGGACTAAATCATTCTTCTAGAAACGACTTATATTATGAACATGAGGGAATATATATTGGTTGGGTTGTGTGCTTGGGCTTGCAGCTCTATCCAAATCTGATATTTCTTTTTTTCTTTTTCTAGATTCTCTCCATTTATATATATATATATATATATATATATATATATATATATATATATAATTATATATTATTCTTCAGCCCCATGATTTGCTTCACGCTTTTCCTTTATTTTCTATTATTTTCTTCATTACATCAAGTGATATCTCTTGCAAAATAAAATAAGATATGGGTAGATTTTATATCAAAATCCCTCTTTATCATACAATTAATTAAAGAGAAGGAAAATAGATAAAAGATAATTAAATAGGTATAAAACATTCATAAATTTACTCAAGTACATCTCAAAATCTATACCTATTTAATTATAAAACATATACTTATCAAGATAAAAGAATTAATACTTTTAAATTTTGCAGTCCAAAAGAATTTGGAGTATGGAAATTAATTGGAAGGGCTCCAGTTCAAAAATTGCAGACTTTGAAGATTCACTATATTCTGGTCAAATAAGAGATTGGAGAAATTAGTCATAAAAAACTTTAGCTTCATCATCAAGTTATGAAAGAATGCTTATAAAATGAGTATCTAACATGTATATCATTAAAAAAGCGCTCTAACTAGGGAGCTATTTTGCATTTGGAAAAGTATGAGTTGATTCGTGTACTTTTTAAAAGGAAGAGTTGACTCGGAGTGAGAAGAGTTCGAGGAAGATGACGCTTCTTGTTCTTGGTCCCTCACAATGATTGTTTGAGCCACAAGTTATGGATTATAATTTGCCGAAGCAGCAATATTATACAACCTACAACAACTAAACGATGTCATTAGCCCTAAAGGAAAACAAATCAAATATGAGATGATCAGATAATACAGAAATGTTGGAATTCGGGCATATCTGAAGTGTTGTTTTCGAACTCTTGCGGTACCACGCGAATCGAATCACCAGGATTTCGACTATCTTACATAGTAAATACACAGGGAGAGAAGAGAGGAGAAGAGAGTTCTACAGAGAATGTTTTTCTCTATCTGTTGTCTGTTCTATATACTTATCTGTTACACACACACGTTTTAATAAGACAACTGCTCCCCCAAAACATACAGGAAACTATTCCCACTAGATTTCAATTTTGAACCCTTGGAAAAAATTACTAATAAATACCCTACATTTATTTAAGTATTTTATTTGACCCCAAAAACTTAAAGTTTAATGGGTTTGGGCCTAATCCATCAAGGATGGACTAAGCCCAATTCCCAAAAAGAAAGAAGGAAAGGAAACATAGTGGAAGGTGTAGATGTATAGGATGCTGATCTGGGCTAGTTTACCGCTATAAGTGAAGAGTCTAAACTCTAATGCTTAATTATATAGTACAAGTTTCAAGAGTTTATCTGCTATTTTCAGCATGTGATATTTCCTTGATATTCTGCTTTTAGTGTTGTTGGTTTAAATTAAAAGGGATACTTGATTTATGTAGGCCTTTTATTTTATTGTGTGAACTAGTATTAATACATTGAATTTCCCGTCAGGTTTATAACGTAATTAAATGGAAGAACTCTCTTTTATTGGACAAGTGTTTTTTAATCGTGCTATATATACACATATATATATGATATCTTACCGTGAAGGTTGTATTCTTTTTCTTGTGTTTTTTTACCGGCCTGCGTGCCCATCCTTAGATGCATCTCTCCAGGAAGTTTATTTGTCTATCTTCAACATCATGTGATCAGCAAAAACATAGGCCAGATGTCTCGACTAAGTTCAACAAAAGGCATTGTAACAATGTGAAATGTAAAGTTCATTTGAAAATATCCTTCATAATTTTGTATTGTCTCTCGAAAGTCATTTATGCTTTGGTATATATTGGTATCGTATATATTGTTCGTAAAGGCAATACATCTTTTTGGAGTCTCTTTGTTTTGCAATTAATTCTGGATCGAAGGTAGCATATACAGAGGTGTCTTATTGTTTTCTATAAGCAAAACTGACGCTTGAAAATTGACCAACGAGATTCAAACAAGCTAAAAGAAATAGTACAATGAAGAGAATATGAAAGAACGGAGCGACAATTAAATGGTTTATTTTAGCTAGAAAAGGAGGTTAAATGAAAAAATGGAAGTTGAAGGTTACGTTGATGCACATTCTCTTCACAAAATAAATTACACTATGCGCGCGCGTGTCATTTACTGTTTATCACAAAATATGTTAACTCTATTCAGACAACTAGAACTTGTAAGCTACTAAAGATTCTGAACAAAGTTATATATATAGTATGTATGTATGTATATGTATATGTGTGTGTGAACACAAAAGAGGACGCTTATTCAGGAATCTGGAGAAAGAGGTGAAGATTAGAGAATTATAGGGCTCTTTTGGTTTAATCTAATTACACGATGAAGGACAATGTAATGCGATCCAATTTTAATACAATGCAATATTAGTTGCATTACTAGTGTTTGGCTCGATTTTTGTGTAAGTTGCAATGAGTTATTTTTTTAATAATTATTTAAAATTAATATATCACACAAAGTCTATTTTACCCTTAATATAATTTTTATATAAAAAATAGTTAAGAGTCATTACGTTGTCTCATAATAACCGTCACACTATCTCGTCGAGGATCATCCAATGTCGAAAGTTGTGGTAGTGGAGGCGACAGTAATAATAATGTGACGGTGTTGATGGCAGGTGGTGACAGCTACAACAATGGAGGGGGAGGTAATGGTGGGGGCGGTGGCGGCGTTGGAGGAGGAGGAAGAGGTAGTTGTGGTGGTGGAAGCAATAGTGGAGGTGATGGCGGAGCCAATGATGGACCATGATTAACGGTCAACGTAACCATGATTAACGGCAATGTTTTTTTTATTCCACTTTTAAAAGTTTATGATTAATTTTGTACCTGAGAAAAGTTAATGGTGTTGGACACACATTTGATACAGATTTATAGGTATTTTTACTCCTTCATTGTATATTATAACTAGAATTTCTACCCAATTAATTAAGATGTGCAGATATCATATGATCAACCCGTCCTTGTTCTTGTCATTTCGAGACGTGACAGACTCGTCCCATACAGAACTAGGGCAAGATAGTCCCAAAATCTAGATATGAAAGGGACCGTGAGACTAGCTTTTGAAAATAGTTTTTACAATTTACGAAAAAAGTGTGTGAAAAGAGTTTTGTCTCGATTTACGCAAACCTAGGTTTGAGAAATTCCCAAACATAGATAAGACTCGAGATCAGCCTTAGGACATCTCGGCCCCATAACTTCACAGTTTATCGGGTTGAGGCTTAGAATTTCTCCGTGTGCTTTCAATACATAACCATTCTTTGGTATGAATATCTTGAATAAATAAAAATTTATTAATGAATGCACAGAAATAAATACCACTTTTATATTTGGAAAATTTACCACAAACCAAAAGGAACTAATGTTCATTTCAAAATATGAATATTACCACCATGATAAGCAAAATGCATACAACTTTGTTTGGGGCATGGGTTTCACTTTTTTCAAACAATGTAAGCTGAACCCCTATTATTAATTCAAAAATACTAAGCAAAATCAACACTACTTGTTGAAGTTTGTTTCCAACAAAAAAAAAACATAAAAGAAACAGTATTTATCTGTTTGTAATTAATCTTTCACTTTCTTGCTTGGTAGATAACAAACAGTGTTGGTTCACCGGAATCGGGGCATTGGGGTACGAAATCAGTATTTCTCAATGTGTTGCAGCTGCCAATCATCACAATAACACAACCAAATCAGAATCACAAAAAAAAAAAATTAAGCTGCGTGTGTGTTAATTGTGTCTTCATCTCGGTGAATTAATTGGAAAAGAGTCCTAAAATTTCAATAAGGACTGGGAAAAGTAGACAGAAATTGTTATTTGCATATACTCCTTTGTATAGCTACTATCCATAAAAAGAAAATTACCTAACCTACATATTAGCTAATATACGAAAATTGATTACATTTTTTTATTATATCCTTAATTAATGCTCATCTTATTCATCTTTCCAACTTTTTAATTATAAAAGGTTGCTTATTTAATCTACTCTTCTCTGCCCTAAATGTAAAATATCCTTTTGAACACTGCCTTTTTTTGTCCAACAGAACCCATTCATTTTTCTCTCATATGACTGGTAATGTTTCTACTTTATTAATATTATCATTTTGTTATTAAAAAAAATTAAGTGTGTACGAGATTTTGTCTCAGTTAGAGATTGAAGGAGCAATTTGAAATAAAAATGAATTGAGGATAATACAGTAAAATGACTTACTTGGTCCTTGTGTTGTTGACTCGTTGAACTGGTGCAGTTTCCAAAATCAGCTTTGCCTATGACACGCCACCCACACTTTATTGCATCAACTTTCTCACCAAGGACACGAAATCTCAAGGGAATTTGACTGTGCTTGCTTAATTTTAGAATATGACTGAGTTCCTCTGCTTGTTTCCATAGCATTATCCAAAGGTGGCTTGACTTTATTTCTTCGTTATCTCGCCCCCGCCCTACAACCACGGGCCGGTTATGGAGTTGAAAAGGCTGTGCAGCAAAATCAAACCACCAACAAGGCGAAGCCAAAGGTCTTTCGTTGGGTCCAGTGGAATAAAACTTATGATTATCCAGCACAACGCATAACCCAATTCCTAACATTTCTTCCCCACAAGGAGGCGTGTCTATCATGATTGAAGCTTGACCTTTGTCATTCAGACACAGATCAATTTGATTCTCAAACCATGATGGTATTTCACTCCCTGGAAGTGTCATCGAGAAAATTTCACCTTCCCTCACACTGTCCGGCTAAACCCACAAATAATCACATATCAAAATATGTGGTATAATTAACAACATAATATACGTATATAATATATGTATATGTATGTACCGTGTCAATTGAAGCAAAGAGATGAAGTAGTTGTTCGTCTACCATTGTTTCCATTGAACCACATTCTCCTGCATCCACTATAGTTAAACATGGTCCTGACTGCGGCAACGACCGAAGTTCTGAACAGGAATTCAAAGAAAGATATTCCAGTTTCAAAAGATTAGATATACAGCTTACAGGCAGATTCTTAAACAAGTTTCCACTTAGATTTAATTTCTTCAATGATGATAAGCCACCCAAGTCACATGGAATGGATCCATCATCAATATTGCAGTAGCTTAAATCTAATTCCTCCAGTGATTTAATACTCCATATTGAAGCAGGCAATGTTAAGCCCTTATGAATTGAATGCCCCCAGAATAATGTGTGCATCAATGGAAGAATCAAGCTCATAGAGTTTGACGTTGACCTTTTGCACGCTTGAAATGACAGTTTCTTGACTTTTTTTAAACCACCAATGGAACAAGGTACTTCAGTTATATCGGTCTCACTTGCGTCAATCTCCTCCAAGGCTTCCATTTCATTCAACTTTTCTGGCAATCTATCAAATTTTGAGCAACCAGCAATGTCAATAAATACAAGACTCTTCAACTTATGAATGCTTTGGGGAAGGCAAACGAGATTTTTGCAGCCCCTTAACTTCAATGTCTTAAGACCACTCAATAATCCAAGTGACTCTGGAAGCTTCACTAAATTTGTCTCTCCTGCATCAAGCATTTCTAGATTTTTCATACTTTCTCCAAACTCTGGGAGATATTTAACTTGAATGCACCCACAAAGAATAAATTCATTCAGAGCACTCATTTCCAATTTTTTTGGACAACGGGCTCTTAGATTTTTGCAACCTTTCAAATTCAACACTTGAACCTTTTTGAGTTGTCCAATTGAAGCATGAAGATCAACAAGAGCTTCACAACCTTCAAGTTCTAATCTTTCCAGATTTGAAAGTTCAGAGAAATCAGGAGTTTTAATCAAGTTTTTGGAATAACTCAAGTCCAAAAACTTCAAATTCATCGAGCACTGGTCAAACAAACATATGAGTATCAGTGAAGAAAATAAATTGTGTCGAATTGCATAATCAATTACACTATCTATAACCTCAAAGCATAACATGTATATCTTACCAGGCTTTTATTCCAAAGTTTCGTTAATTTGCTATCACGCATTTTAAGATCAACAAGTTTATACAGTCGGGCTTTAGGAGGAAGAGTGTCTAAAGGATATTTTGTCCAGTGAAGGACTTTCAAAGAATGAGGAAGACATTTGAGGCCATGAGGAAGGTTGAAATCACTTGTCACGATGAGTAATCTGAGGTTACGCAATGTTGAAAAGGCTTCAAGATCCCAAGATGCCTCACAAGATGTGGATGAAACCATACCTTGTATTTCTTTTGTGCCCTGATAAACAACATTAGTCATCAAGAAAATGATATTAACATTAATTGACAAGAAACTAATAAGATATATATAAAATTTTTTAAAACCAATATATAAGAGCTAAGATCAACTCTCACCAAATTGTGTTCCATAACTTCATCAATATCTTCCTTAGACCACAATCTTGTACGGTGTCCAACATCATTAGAAGATTCTACAACAATCTTCCTACCCATTCGTACTAGCAAATCATGCATCACTAGACAATCGCCATAATCCTCCAGCATCGACTTTCTTTGAAGAGCTTTTATTCCAGTTTTTGCATTATTAAAACCACAACTTTCCAATATTTGTATTATTATGTTTTTTCTCCAGCCATTGAAGAAGCAAGCAATATCTAAAAATATTGGCTTTTCTGTATTGGTTAATGCAGAAAAACTTATTTCAAGTGAGCCAATAATATCTTCATGCAGATCTTTCTTCAACATATCTAAGGTATCTTCCCATTCTGACACACTTCTTCCACAAAAAAAGGAACCCAAAACAGAGAGAGCTAAAGGAAGGCCTTTTGCATAATCACAAACAGTTTTAGACAGCTCCAAAAGATCCTCCTGAGGTTCACCTCTTCCAAATGCTTTTCGACAAAATAGCTGAAGGGATTCACTTGAGTTCATTGTTTTGACCTCATGTTTATATACTTCATGCACTCTACGCAACAAGTCTGAATCTCTAGTTGTTATGATTACCCTACTCCCAGCACCAAACCAATTGGGACTATTAGCCAAAATTTCAATATGGGTTGTACGGCTAACATCATCAAGGATCAGTAAAACTTTTTTATCCCTTAAACGGTTTTGGATCATTTTCTTCCCTTCGTATGCATCTTCAATTTCCATGTTTCCCAATTTGAGATGTGAAAGAAGTTTACTTTGCAAGCGAACCTCGCCATCTGTTTCTAATGAAGTTGCCCTAACATTGGGAAGAAAGCAGCTCATATCAAATTGGCTACGATATTTCTCAAAAACAGCCCTAGCAATTGTTGTCTTGCCCACACCCGCTAAGCCCCATAATCCTACAAATCGAACATCTTTCAAACCTATCTTCAAGAGTGGCTCCAGTTGTTGTACTTTATCGTCAATTCCAATTAGGTCTTCACAATAAGGTGGCAGTCTAGAACGTAATTTGGTCCACAACTCCTCCACCACCATGTCAATAAGTTCCGCTTCAAGTCTATAAGTTAAAACAACATATGAATGGCATGTAAAATATAACTTTTGATTTATTTTCTAATTATAATATTTGTTCCTTTTAATGTCTGCAATTGTTAATATTCCTTTTCTTTTAGATTATCAAAACATTGAAACAATTTTACTAAGTGTAGCCAAGACATGAACTTCTTATTCTACTTTTATTTTAAGAGTTCTTTAATTTAGTTGTACGTGAAGATTAATGATACAATTCTCTAAATTCTGTACAGAATTGTATTGAAAGAGGGAGTAGAAAAGAGATGAGATGATCTTAGACAAGAGAGAAAGGAGAAAACTGAGAGAGAGAGAAGGGAGACACAAGAGTTGTTGAATGTGCATTCATTCACTTTGGCAAAACAACAACTGAGTTACGATGAGAGGCTTAAGGATTTATATAGATAGCCTCATAGGCCCTGCCACCTTATCCCTTTAATGAGGCGCATCTGCTATTACCTTATTCATTAATGGCAGTTTCGTAATTAACTACCAATCCCAATTAAATCCCTAATTAGCTAAAGAGATCAACTAGTGTTGCTCTTGGCTAACGCTACTCTAAAGTAGCTACACCACTCTCAACTACTATTGATCTCTCCTCAACTAACTAACGCTAATAATTAGGATTTAGGGATTCTAATTACAACAATATTACAATTATATATCAATTAATGTGTTTAGTTTGAGGACAAAAAGTTTTGAATATTGAAAAAAATTAACAATACTAATTTAAAATTTAAAAGTTTTACTTTTAAATACAACAAAATAATTTCAAAATTAAAAATTTATTAGAATAAATAATATCATAATTAAAACAAGACCAAATAGCATAAAGCTGATTCCACAATACTTGAATATAGCTAATAGTATCTATTTCCATGAACTGATTAGTGATTATAAGCATAAAGTACATGTAACATAATTTCATCCAATAAGAAATTACCTTACCAAACTCATCAGAAAAAAGAAAAAAAGAAACTAACTTACTGATCTTTGCAATCCCAACCAGATAAGTCAGCAACTTTTGTGAGAGAATCTTTCCAACTTTCCATGTCCTTATTGTTCCTTTGAAGCATTTGATGCCTAGCAAAAGCTTCAGTAAAACTTCCTGTTTGATGTCGTACATCAGATGGATCTATACCATAAAATATGGGGAAAACTTGTTGACACAAGTTATTTCTTGAGTAAAGAATATGTTTGAGTTCATCTAAACACCATGACGAGGATGCATAATTTCTTGAGAGAACCACAATTGCAAAAAGAGAGTCTTCAATTGCCTGTTTGAGTTTTTCTGAAATGACTTCTCCTCTCTCAAGTTCATGATCATCTCTAAAAACTTTGAATCCCCTCTTATTTAACGCATGATATAAGTGGTCTATGAAGCCTTTACGAGTGTCTTCGCCCCTAAAACTCAAGAATATGTCGTACTTCCAGGTTCTTTGGGTTGAATTGTAGTTGGAAGAGTTTGGGGAAGATGCTTTTTGGTCAATAATTTCCATAATTTGAGCCAACTTATGGAGTATAATTTGATGAACCAGTAATTATGCGTACCTACAACAACTAATTAAACCATGTCAGGCCATCAGCTCTTAAGGAAAACAGATCAAATATATATGAGATTATCAGTATACAGAAAAAAGGGAAAAAGGAAAAGGAAAACTAATCAAATGGTGTAGATGCTGAATATACTTACCTCGATTTACAGTTACAAGTGAAGTGTCTGAACTGTAATGCTGAACACACACACACACAAGCTTTAAGACTTTACTTGCCATTGGCCGCATGTGATGTTTCCCTGATATTTTGCCTTTATTGTTGGTCTAAATCGAAGACTTCTTGCTTTACGTAGTAGGCCTTTAATTTTTTTTTTTCCGCCAGAATTTAATTTATTTTGTTGTGTCAACAAAAAGAATTAATATATTTACTTTCTCTTCAGGAAACTTTCCCTGACACAACAGGACGAGAACTAGGGGTGGAAACAGGCCAGGCCTGTTTTGTGACAGGATGGCCTAAGCCTGGCCTATGGCCTATTAGAGGCTTATTATTAGGCCTAAGCCAGGCTTGTACACAAGCCTGGCCTAGCCTATGGCCTATTAAAGAGGCTTGAATTTATAAAAGATCTTAAATAGGCTAACAGGCCAACATCTTAAACAGGCCGAAAATAGGCCTATGCAAAAAGGCTGAAAACAGGCCCAGTTATCAACAAGAAAGCTTAGTTTGGGCTTCCATCTATCAGGTCTCAAGAAAGCTTATCAACAAAAAAAAGATTAAATCTAAACCAACAATTACCACTAACCACCAAATTCTCGGCCAAGATTGACGGTAACATGGAAACTACAGTTCTAAAGGTCATTAGTGGAATAACAGTATTATGAAAACAGATTAATTTATCTATCAATATTATGAAAAATTGAAAGGAGTCATAACAGTATTGCTTGAATGAATTCACATACTGAAAACAATGCTAAGAAATAAAACACACCCTCTACCATGTTTACATGGTTAAACAGGTGCAAAATTTGTAAGAGAGAAGATGGTACTTCTTTTTAACTGTAATTATTCACCTTCTAGTTCATTTAACCAATGCTGAATCTGACTTTTATGACAGCTTTCCCTTTCTTCCTTCAATTTGTAACCTGACACACAACTTGGTCGGTGCCTCAATAGTGCATCTTCTAGATCCGTCAACAAATTTTCTCTAGAATTTCCTGTATTATCCTGAACAATGCAAAAAAACAAAACAATTGCACAAATTTGATAAAAGATAGAAGCTTTATCCAAAAAAGAAAAAGGACAGTCGTGGGGTATAACTGAACAAGAACTGTGACAGAGAATTAGTCTAGATAACAAAATTGTGAAATATAGGCTAATTTCGCACAGATTAAGCCTAAAGTTCAACCTAAGCTGCAAATAACATGCCCACAACCAATTCAAAGCACCAAGAACTCATAAATTTTCCCAATTCACAGAGAATTCCTGGAAAAAACCAAAACTTGACAAGACCCCATCACACCGAAACATCCCTAGCCTCATAAACTACACCAATTACCACAAAAATCAGATACCACAACACAAAATTAAACAAAAAATTCAGTTAAAACTCCTAGCAAAACCTTGTCAGCATGGCCATCCACCTGTTTCTTTTCAGATCCAGCTCCATCCCCACTCCCATCAGGGACCTCGCAATCATGATCATGATTGGAAGCATCTTCAGCGCCGTGGTAGATGGAAGAAACGGTGTTGAAAAGATCAGGAGGCAGAGGGAGGTTACGGACTCGGAACTCGGAACTCGGACGCTTGGACGGAGTCGGACAAAGTGGAGCTGTGGTCTGTGGCTGTGGAGTCGACACTCTCAGTCTCGAGTCTCGGCGACGGCAGCCGGCACGGGCACACGGCACATTCAACCCCGAAGTCTAAACAAATGAAGAATATTGAATATTGAAGATTGAAGAGTTAGATTTGGTTAGAGCAGAACTACAGAAGGCACTGAAGGAGGGGGCAGATGCGAATACGCGATGGGTATTGGGTAATTAACTACTCCATCTTCTCTTCTAATTCTAATTATAAGATAAAATTAATTTTTTTTAGATAAATTAAAGAAACCAATTAAATTACTTTTAAGTGTTTATATTTTTAGTATCCTTAGATTATATATTAGTCTATTATTTTATTAGTTAAATTAATTAATTTGGAGAAAAAAATAAAAATATAAATACTTTAAAGTAATTTAATTAATTTCCTTAATTTCTCCAAAAAAATCAATTTTATCTTATAATTAGAACCGAAGAGAGTAATTTTTAATTGTTTTTACATTTTTTTTTTTTACCTTAACAGGTTCAAGGCTGCCTAACAGGTATGTCAGTTAACCTTAACCTGACCTATTAAAAAAAAAGGCTTCCTATTTAACCTTGATCTGATCTTTTGACTTGACAAACCAAACCTGATGAGACCACTAATAAATCAGACCGCAGGCCCTATTAGCCAGTCTGACATGTACTTTCAGTGAGTTTTCTTTTTATATTTGTACTGATTTTTCCTTATCTTTTATTTATTTTAATATAGCGTTGGATTATAACGTAATTGTATGGAAGGCTTCTCTTTTATAATTTTTTATTGGACCCATGTTTTTAGTCGTGTTAATGTGCTACGTACATACATACTATTTTTGGTCTTAGATATAAGACTTAATTAATTTTTTTAGAGTGATTAAAAAAACTAAATAAGTTACTTGAAAACTTTATGTTCATCATTTTTCTGTAGCTTAGTTTGTTTCACTTATAAACTGATATATAATTTAATAATATATAACATATGATATTATTAAGTAATTTATTTAGTTTCCTTAATTTCTTAAAAAAAAAATCAATTGAGTTTTATATTTAGAATCAAAAGGAATGAGTATATAAATTACCTTTCCATAACATTTGTATTCTTGTACTTGTTTTTCTTACCTGCCCTATCCATCCTTTTTAATCTTTTTTAAATGTATCTTCCCATGACGTTTAGTTGTCTATCTTCAACGAAAACAAAGCTAAAGACAAGAAACTGACTCATCCCCAACTTATTCATAATAAACAAGAGCAAGTTGGTAAATTGATTCTTTCTTCTATAGTATTAGGAGTAAAAGGTGATTCTTTTTCTTTTTGCACAAATCAAAGAGAAGGAACATGAATTTGCAGACTTCATCTTTTTTTTTTTTCCTTGTTTGATTGGCACAACTTCGCAAGATAATTTTAAATATTCATTCATATTGTATGCACTATGCATAATTATTCAATATTGACATAAACACAATTATACAATGATGTTACAATTTGTTATCACAGTTTTTTTGTTGAGTTTATGGGTTTTCCCGCTTATATGTGCCTCTTAAGTTTCCTCGGGTTTCATATATCAAAATTCAATTTTGCAAAATAACTAAATTTTATTGTCACACTGGTATATGTGTTTAGAACATGTGTCATTTATCGTGGTAGCGTTCATGTCAAGGCAAATCGGGCACTGCTGGATATCTTTAAAATAAATTGTCTTTATAACAAACCTAAACTTAAATTTTCTTGTGTTTGGTATCTCAAAATTCAATTTTGCAAACAGCTTGAAATGAACGATGGTCAGTCAGTAAGAGTTTCATGAACATAAACTCTAAAAAAGAGACTATAAAGAGACCTGGAAATTATATTGGTGAAGTTCCTATAAATACTATTGTGTAATCCGAGTCACATCCAAGAACACTATCCGTAAGAACTATTCCACGACCACCTACTGACTAGAAGCGGCACTTCCCAGGATAAAATGGACCCTTCTTGTAAATACAAGGTGAACAGAACAACAAGATATAAAGCAACTAGAAGGCATAGAGAATATGAGACAGAGAAAAGCCTGAGAGGAATATGGAAATAATGGCCTGTAACATGGACGTTGGTAATGATGGCCAGTTGAACAAAATAAAATATGGTTAATGCTATTGTAAAGGCATAGAGAATATGAGATAGAGAAAAGCCTGAGAGGAATATGGAAATAATGGCCTATAACATGGACGTTGGGAAGCGGCACTACCGTCGCTGGCCCTCAACACCACCGGTTCTTGCTCTGTTTTTCCTATAGTCACAGTTGGTCACCGTCACCTTCCCTTCCACCGATCACCTTCACCTTCTGGAGTTGCAACATTGACAGGAAACACCTTTCACCACCGTTTACCACCTTCGCCTCTCTGCTGTTTTCTAACTCCGGCGACCTTCTTCTTTGTTTTCTCTCTCACCATAGTGTCATCACCGTGTCTCTGTCTTCTTCATTCCATAACCACCATTGTCATACCACCATCGCCGACCCTTTATTGCTCCCATCATCTCCGGACTATAAGAGTACCACCGGAGCTACAAAACAACGCCGGCGAGTTTAAACTTGCATATTACACCATCACCGTCCTTTCTCTCTGTTTCTTGTTAGTTTCAGAGCACCGTTGCCAACACCACCGGCTTCACCATTCCTCCTTCTCCGTCGTGCTCTCCTTACTCTTCCTCACCGTCAAGACCAATCTCAACCTACCATCGGCATTTACTCTTCTTCACTACCGACAATCCTTCTCTCTCTCTCTCTATACCGCTCATTCTCCTCCACAGTGGGTCAATGTTCTTGTAACTTTCGACAGCATTTGCCCAGATTCTTGCGAGTTTCTGAGTTTTCCAGCGACTTTTTTGCAGTTTCCGGTGAACTTTTCCAGATTCCGGTGAAAATCCCAGATTTTGATGCATACTTGATTTTCAAAGTTTAATCAGGGGAGTTTAGTTTGTTCTATCTAATTTTTCTACTTATATTTGGATCTGAGTTTGTATTGTTAACTTTGTGGATTGAATTTGTGTGATTTTATTGGATTTTTTGTTGTTGCTTGTTGGACTTATATTTGTATATAATTTTTTTATGATTAGAATTAATTTGAGTGGCGTGTTTGTTTATGCATTTATGTTAGGAAAAAAATAATTGCATTTAATAAATTACCAAAAATAATAGTTATGCATTTAATTCCATTTTCTTTTAGTTATTAATTTTTAAAAAAATCAAAAATCCATTTTCCTCTTGTTTTATTGCATCTGCATGGTAATTAGATTACTTAAGATTTAATAAAAGGCTCCTCAAAAAGATAGAACGATTCTAGGTTTGCCTATAAACAATTCTTAGTTAATTTTTTATTATGAACCCCAAGGCGAATGAGAAAAAGTCCTGATCAGGGATCCCAATTAGATATTGGGGTGAGTGTGTCAAAATGGCAACTCACTTAATAAATAGGATTCCATCCACAAAGTGCTGGCATATACAACTCCTTATGAGCGTGTTTATGGAAAACATCCAAATTTTAGACAATTAAGGATTTTTGGGTCATTAGCTTATACAACTTGTCAAACCTCTTAACATTTTGATTTTCGCAGAGTAATAAATGCATAGTTTAGAGGGCATACAGAAATAGCAGAAATATACTGATAATTAGTGCTGGTTTACATTACAGGAAATTCCTATAAGGTTTGAAAAATATATACAGAGTCCAAAAGAAATAAAATTGACAACTAAAGATGACCAACTACACTCCAGCTTGAACCGGACCCTTAGTCGCCAGTAATTATAGTTTTGCCCTTAGAGCCGCTAACTTATGCTGGAATATTTTTGAATGTTGAAAAAAAGGTGAGTTTGAAACGAATCTCAGTAGTAACATGCAATCATTCATATAAAATGTGGCAGATAAATATACTATACACCATGTAATACAACATAATAATAACACAAACTACAAGGCATGTGCACATGAATTTGGGCTACTCGATCCCCTACTAACCATAAATCTTAGTTGAGTTCTTGCTCACAACCAAGTAAATGTGTCTCCTCACACAATGCCCTACTTGGCAATATAATATTCATACTACAAAAGATGGTATACACAAAACATATAAACATTCACATAGTTTATGAAAGAGAGAGTTACTACCTGAGTCCTTTTTCAGTTCCCCTGTTTGTCCAATAACTTGAATTCGGCTCGGGCTATTACTAATTCTTATAAATTAAAGTTAGCAATTAACTGGTTATTAATTGCATTACTACTGCCTTTTATGATATTCTGCTGGTTATCTGTCACAGTTTCAGCAATTTCTGCACAGTACAATTCTGCACAGTGCAGTTTCACAGTTCTAGAAAACTGGCAGATTTTCAGTCAACTTTGAAAATTCATAATTAATTCTAAGAAATTCTAAATTGACTGATTCCAAAGCCCATGTATAGCTCTCTAAGTGTATTTTCATGGAAAAATACCTAAGATTGGTCACTGTTATCACATTCTTCCCAGAAACTCGCCAAACTCCCTTGTTCCCAAATTGCATTAATTGAAAAATCAAATCTTTTAATTTACTAGTCCAAAATTTATGTTCAACCCATCAAATTAAAGCTCTAAATGTCTAATTTAAATCTAGAAAGTTTCATAATTTTTTGTCAAGGTTTAGTTTTCCAAAATTTCGCCACAACCAATCTGACTTCCAGAAACATAATTTGACAGCAACAACTTCAAAAATTCATATCTCTTAATATACTGATCTAAATAACACATATTATATTGTGGACTAAATCATTCTTCTAGAAACGACTTATATTATGAACATGAGGGAATATATATTGGTTGGGTTGTGTGCTTGGGCTTGCAGCTCTCCATTTATATATATATATATATATATATAATTATATATTATTCTTCAGCCCCATGATTTGCTTCACGCTTTTCCTTTATTTTCTATTATTTTCTTCATTACATCAAGTGATATCTCATGCAAAATAAAATAAGATATGGGTAGATTTTATATCAAAATCCCTCTTTATCATACAATTAATTAAAGAGAAGGAAAATACATAAAAGATAATTAAATAGGTATAAAACATTCATAAATTTACTCAAGTACATCTCAAAAGAATTTGGAGTATGGAAATTAATTGGAAGGGCTCCAGTTCAAAAACTGTAGACTTTGAAGATTCACTATATTCTAGTCAAATAAAAGATTGGAGAAATTAGTCATAAAAAACTTTAGCTTCATCATCAAGTTATGAAAGAATGCTTATAAAATGAGTATCTAACATGTATATCATTAAAAAAGCGCTCTAGCTAGGGAGCTATTTTGCATTTGGAAAAGTACGAGTTGATTCGTGTACTCTTTAAAAGGAAGAGTTGACTCGGAGTGAGAAGAGTTCGAGGAAGATGACGCTTCTTGTTCTTGGTCCCTCACAATGATTGTTTGAGCCACAAGTTATGGATTATAATTTGCCGAAGCAGCAATATTATACGACCTACAACAACTAAACGATGTCATTAGCCCTAAAGGAAGACAAATCAAATATGAGATGATCAGATAATACAGAAATGTTGGAATTCGGGCATATCTGAAGTGTTGTTTTCGAACTCTTGCGGTACCACGCGAATCGAATCACCAGGATTTCGACTATCTTACACAGTAAATACATAGGGAGAGAAGAGAGGAGAAGAGAGTTCTACAGAGAATGTTTTTCTCTATCTGTTGTCTGTTCTATATACTCATCTGTTACACACACACGTTTTAATCAGACAACTACTCCCCCAAAACATACGGGAAATTGTTCTCACTAGATTTCAATTTTGAACCATTGGAAAAAATTATTAATAAATACCCTACATTTATTTAAGTATTTTATTTGACCCCAAAAACTTAAAGTTCAATGGGTTTGGGCCTAATCCATCAAGGATGGACTAAGCCCAATTCCCAACAAGAAAGAAGGAAAGGAAACATAGTGGAAGGTGTAGATGTATAGGATGCTGATCTGGGCTAGTTTACAGCTATAAGTGAAGAGTCTAAACTCTAATGCTTAATTATATAGTACAAGTTTCAAGAGTTTATCTGCTATTTTCAGCATGTGAGATTTCCTTGATATTCTGCTTTTAGTGTTGTTGGTTTAAATTAAAAGGGATACTTGATTTATGTAGGCCTTTTATTTTATTGTGTGAACTAGTATTAATACATTGAATTTCCCGTCAGGTTTATAACGTAATTAAATGGAAGAACTCTCTTTTCTAATTTTTGTATTGGACAAGTGTTTTTTAATCGTGCTATATATACACACATATATGATATCTTACCGTGAAGGTTGTATTCTTTTTCTTGTGTTTTTTTACCGGCCTGCGTGCCCATCCTTAGATGCATCTCTCCAGGAAGTTTATTTGTCTATCTTCAACATCATGTGATCAGCAAAAACATAGGCCAGATGTCTCGACTAAGTTCAACAAAAGGCATTGTAACAATGTGAAGTGCAAAGTTCATTAGAAAATATCCTTCCTAATTTTGTATTGTCTCTCGAAAGCAAGGTTATGGAAACCGGATCGGATCAACCGGTTCTGTTCCCGGTCCGGTCCGGTTTCCAATTAAAAAAAATTATATTTACTTTAGAATTTCATACCAATAAGTCTAAAATCTTTAATTTCTCACCGGTTTGGTCCCGGTCTAATCCACTAACCCTTAACCCAGAACCCTGACTAATTCAATACCCGATCCGGTTTTAATACCTTGCTCGAAAGTCATTTATGCTTTGGTATTGGTATCGTAAATATTGTTCTTAAAGGCAATACATCTTTTTGGAGTCTCTTTGTTTTGCAATTAATTCTGGATCGAAGGTAGTATATACAGAGGTGTCTTATTGTTTTCTATAAGCAAAACTGACACTTGAAAATTGACCAACGAGATTCAAACAAGCTAAAAGAAATAGTACAATGAAGAGAATATGAAAGACCGGAGCGACAATTAAATGGTTTATTTTAACTAGAAAAGGAGGTTAAATGAAAAAATGGAAGTTGAAGGTTACGTTGATGCACATTCTCTTCACAAAATAAATTACACTATGCGCGCGCGTGTCATTTACTGTTTATCACAAAATATGTTAACTCTATTCAGACAACTAGAACTTGCAAGCTACTAAAGATTCTGAACAAAGTTATATATATAGTATGTATGTATATGTATGTGTGTGTGTGTGAACACAAAAGAGGACGCTTAATCAGGAATCTGGAGAAAGAGGTGAAGATTAAAGAATTATAGGGCTCTTCTGGTTTAATCTAACATAGTGCAATGCGATCCAATTTTAATACAATGCAATATTAATTGTAGTACTAGTGTTTCGCTAGACTTTTGTGTAAGTTGCAATGGTGGTGGTAGCAGCCACAGGGGTGGCGGTGAAGGCGTTGGAGGAGGAGGTAGTGGCGACGACAGAAGCAATAGTGGAGGTGGAGGTGATGGCGGAGGCAATGATGGAGGTGACAATGACGAAGGAGGAGGAGATAGTGGCGACGACAAAAGCAATAGTGGAGGTGGAGGTGGTAGCGGTGGAGGTGGAGGAGGAGGAATAGTGGAGGCGGTAGTTGTGACAGGTGAAATGAGACAAGTGAAAAAAAACAAATGAAACTAAAGGATAAATTGGATTTTTTCAACTATGCAATGGGATGGTAATAAGTATTCATAGGAGGAAGTATGAATGAAGATTACCAATTTTTTAGTAATCATTATTACCATAGTCAACTCTATTACCATGCTAAAGAACAACAAAACACTTTTATCTTGGTAATGTAATCATGATTACCATTGTAGGCATGTAATGCAGTTAAACCAAATTCCCTCATAAGCTTTTCCCCCAAAAACAGAGTAAAGAAACATTTATCTCAATGCAAACTTGTTCACACACAAGTCATTTTCAGATCCTAATTTTTTGTTTTCACATCCCAATAACTGATCTAATTCCAAAAAAAGAAAAAGAGAACTATCCTATAGTTCACTAAGTACGCTATTATTTTCTAAAAATAAACTACCAAAAAAAAATATTAAAGCTATAGAATTACTATTCAACTTATTGCACTTGCATTTGCAAACCCTAGCTAAATTAGACATTATCAGCAAATTCTCATGATCAGGCACCATCATTTCCTTGTTCGGCGTCTCTGTCCCAATGATCTTACTGAATGTGGTATTTTCAACTATAGATAAATGGAATTTTAAATTACACGATTTGTTTTGGATGTTGAGTTTGGATCATGTAAAAAAATTGGAATATGAAATGATCTTTCCAATTTAGTAATTTTATCCCTTTTTTGGCTGGATGGGTGATAAATATTAAAAGAATGATTTATTTTGATTATACGTATAACCTTTAACATGTATTTTTCATTTTCTTTCTTGATTTATTTTCTTTCTTGTTGAGTGGCTGTGGGAGGAAGAGATTGCGGCTGAGGGAGGAAATGAAGATGAAGACAGTCCGCGGTTTTGTAAAGGGTACGTTAGGGATATTTAATTTTTTCAATAATATATTAATATTAGTATCCTTATTTTTATTTTTATTTTTTCTCCCAATGCCAATTAGGATCTTATTATGGCCACATAAGCTGCCATGTCAACATTTTTAGTCAACACATCTCCCTCAAACAGTCAACGTAACCATGATTAACGGCAATGTTTTTTTATTCCACCTTTAAAAGTTTATAATTAATTTTACACCTGAGAAGAGTAGAGTTAATGGTGTTGGGCACATATTTGGTACAGGTTTATAGATATTTTTACTTCTTAACTATATATTATAACAAGAATTTCTACCCGATTAATTAAGGTGTGCAGATATCATATTCAGCCCGTCCTTGTTCTAGTCATTTCTAGTCGTGACAGACTCGTCCCACACAGAACTAGGGCAAGATAGTTCCAAAATCTAGATATGAAAGGGACCATGAGACTAGCTTTTGAGAATAATTTTTACAATTTATAAGGAAAGTATGTAAAAAGAGTTTTATCTCAATTTACGCAAACCTAGATTTAAAACATAGATTTAGAAAATTCCCAAACATAGATAAGACTCAAGATCAGCCTTAGGGCATCTCGGCCCCATAACTTCACAGCCTTAGAATTTCTCCGTGTGCATTCAATACATAACCATTCTTTGGTATGAATATCTTGAATAAATAAAAATTTATTAATGAATGCACAGAAATAAATACGACTTTTATATTTGGAAAATTTACCACAAACCAAAAGGAACTAATGTTCATTTCAAAATATGCATATTACCATGATATGCAAAATGCATACAACTTTGTTTGGGGCATGGGTTTCATTTTTTTCAAACAATGTAAGCTGAACCCCTATTATTAATTCAAAAATACTAAGCAAAATCAACAGTACTTGCTGAAGTTTGTTTCCCAAAAAAAGAAAAAAAAGAAAAGAAACAGTATTTGTCTGTTTGTAATTAACCTTTCAATTTCTTGCTTGGTAGATAACAAACAGTGTTGGTTCACCGGAATCGGGGCATTGGGTACGAAATCAGTATTTCTCAATGTTTTTGCAGCTGCCAATAATCACAATAACACAACCAAATCAGAATCACAAAAAAAATTAAGCTGCGTGTGTGTTAATTATGTGTCTTCATCTCGGTGAATTAATTGGAAAAGAGTCCTAAAATTTCAACAAGGACTGGGAAAAGTAGACAGAAATTGTTATTTGCATATACTCCTTTCTATAGCTACTATCCATAAAAAGAAAATTACCTAACCTACATATTAGCTAATATACGAAAATTGATTACATTTTTTTTTATTATATCCTTAATTAATGCTCATCTTATTCATCTTTCCAACTTTTTAATTATAAAAGGTTGCTTATTTAATGTACTCTTCTCTGCCCTAAATGTAAAATATCCTTTTGAACACTGCCTTTTTTTGTCCAACAGAACCCATTCATTTTTCTCACATATGACTGGTAATGTTTCTACTTTATTAATATCATTTTGTTATTAAAAAAAATTAAGTTTGTACGAGATTTTGTCTCAGTTAGAGATTGAAGGACCAATTTGAAATAAAAATGAATTGAGGATAATACAGTAAAATGACATACTTGGTCCTTGTGTTGTTGACTCGTTGAACTGGTGCCGTTTCCAAAATCAGCTTTGCCTATGACACGCCACCCACACTTTATTGCATCAACTTTCTCACCATGGACGTGAAATTCCAAGGGAATTTGACTGTGCTTGCTTAATTGTAGAATATGACTGAGTTCCTCTCTTTGTTTCCATAGCACTATCCAAAGGTGGCTTGACTTTATTTCTTCGTTCGTGTTGAAACAGCTTTGCAGCAAAAGCAAAGAACCAACAAGGCCTAGCCAAAGGTCTTTTGTTGGGTCCAGTGGTATAAAACTTATCATTATCCAGCACAACGCATAACCCAATTCCTAACATTTCTTCCCCACAAGGAGGCGTGTCTATCATCATTGAAGCTTCACCTTCGTCATTCAGACACAGATCAATTTGATTCTCAAACCATGATGGTATTTCACTCCCTGGAATTGTCATCGCGAAAATTTCACTTATCCTCGCCCAGTGCGGCTAAACCCCCAAATAATCACATGTCAAATTATGTGGTACAATTAACAACATAATATACGTATATAATATATGTATATGTATGTACCTGGTCAATTGAAGCAAAGAGATGAAATAGTTGTTCGTCTACCATTGTTTCCATTGAACCACATTCTCCTGCATCCACTACAGCTAAACAAGGTCCTGTCTGCGGCAATGACCCAAGTTCTGAACAGGATATCAAAGAAAGATATTCCAGTTTCAAAAGATTAGATATACAGCCTACAGGCAGATTCTTAAACAAGTTTCCACTTAGATTTAATTCCTTCAATGATGATAAGCCACCCAAGTCAGATGGAATGGATCCATCATCAATATTGCAGTAGCTTAAATCTAATTTCTCCAGTGTTTTAATACTCCATATTGAAGCAGGCAATGTTAAGCCCTTATGAATTGAATGCCCCCAGAATAATGTGTGCATCAATGGAAGAATCAAGCTCATAGAGTTTGACGTTGACCTTTTGCACGCTTGAAATGACAGTTTCTTGACTTTTTTTAAACCACCAATGGAACAAGGTACTTCAGTTATATCAGTCTCACTTGCGTCAATCTCCTCCAAGGCTTCCATTTCATTCAACTTTTCTGGCAATCTATCAAATTTTGAGCAACCAGCAATGTCAATAAATACAAGACTCTTCAACTTATGAATGCTTTGGGGAAGGCAAACGAGATTTTTGCAGCCCCTTAACTTCAATGTCTTAAGACCACTCAATAATCCAAGTGACTCTGGAAGCTTCACTAAATTTGTCTCTCCTGCATCAAGCATTTCTAGATTTTTCATACTTTCTCCAAACTCTGGGAGATATTTAACTTGAATGCACCCACAAAGAATAAATTCTTTCAGAGCACTCATTTCCAATTTTTTTGGACAACGGGCTCTTAGATTTTTGCAGCCTTTCAAATTCAACACTTGAACCTTTTTGAGTTGCCCAATTGAAGCATGAAGATCAACAAGAGCTTCACAACCTTCAAGTTCTAATCTTTCCAGATTTGGAAGTTCAGAGAAATCAGGAGTTTTAATCAAGTTTTTGGAATAACTCAAGTCCAAAAACTTCAAATTCATCGAGCACTGGTCAAACAAACATATGAGTATCAGTGAAAAAAATAAATTGTGTCGAACTGCATAATCAATTACACTATCATAACCTCAAAGCATAACATGTATATCTTACCAGGCTTTTATTCCAAAGTTTCTTTAATTTGCTATGACGCATTTTAAGATCAACAAGTTTATACAGTCGGGCTTTAGGAGGAAGAGTGTCTAAAGGATATTTTGTCCAGTGAAGGACTTTCAAAGAATGAGGAAGACATTTGAGGCCATGAGGAAGGTTGAAATCACTTGTCACGATGAGTAATCTGAGGTTACGCAATGTTGAAAAGGCTTCAAGATCCCAAGATGCCTCACAAGATGTGGATGAAACCATACCTTGTATTTCTTTTGTGCCCTGATAAACAACATTAGTCATCAAGAAAATGATATTAAAATTAATTGACAAGAAACTAATAAGATATATATAAAAATTTTTAAAACCAATATATAAGAGCTAAGATCAACTCTCACCAAATTGTTTTCCATAACTTCATCAATATCTTCCTTAGACCACAATCTTGTACGGTGTCCAACATCATTAGAAGATTCTACAACAATCTTCCTACCCATTCGTACTAGCAAATCATGCATCACTAGACAATCGTCATAATCCTCCAGCATCGACTTTCTTTGAAGAGCTTTTATTCCAGTTTTTGCATTATTAAAACCACAACTTTCCAATATTTGTATTATTATGTTTTTTCTCCAGCCATTGAAGAAGCAAGCAATATCTAAAAATATTGGCTTTTCTGTATCGGTTAATGCCTTAAAACTTATTTTAAGTGAGCCAATAATATCTTCATGCAGATCTTTCTTCAACATATCCAAGGTATCTTCCCATTCTGACACACTTCTTCCACAAAAAAAGGAACCCAAAACAGAGAGAGCTAAAGGAAGGCCTTTTGCATAATCACAAACAGTTTTAGACAGCTCCAAAAGATCCTCCTGAGGTTCACCTCTTCCAAATGCTTTCCGACAAAATAGCTGAAGGGATTCACTTGAGTTCATTGTTTTGACCTCATGTTTATATACTTCATGCACTCTACGCAACAAGTCTGAATCTCTAGTTGTTATGATTACCCTACTCCCAGCACCAAACCAATTGGGACTATTAGCCAAAATTTCAAAATGGGTTGTATGGCTAACATCATCAAGGATCAATAAAACTTTTTTATCCCTTAAACGGTTTTGGATCATTTTCTTCCCTTCGTATGCATCTTCAATTTCCATGTTTCCCAATTTGAGATGTGAAAGAAGTTTACTTTGCAAGCGAACCTTGCCATCTGTTTCTAATGAAGTTGCCCTAACATTGGGAAGAAAGCAGCTCATATCAAATTTGCTACGATATTTCTCAAAAACAGCCCTAGCAATTGTTGTCTTGCCCCCACCCGCTAAGCCCCATAATCCTACAAATCGAACATCTTTCAAACCTATCTTCAAGAGTGGCTCCAGTTGTTGTACTTTATCGTCAATTCCAATTAGGTCTTCACAATAAGGTGGCAGTCTAGAACGTAATTTGGTCCACAACTCCTCCACCACCATGTCAATAAGTTCCGCTTCAAGTCTGTAAGTTAAAACAACATATAAATGGCATGTAAAATATAACTTTTGATTTATTTTCTAATTATAATATTTGTTCCTTTTAATGTCAGCAATTGTTAATATTCTTTTTCTTTTAGATTATCAAAACATTGAAACAATTTTACTAAGTGTAGCCAAGACATGAACTTCTTATTCTACTTTTATTTTAAGAGTTCTTTAATTTAGTTGTACGTGAAGATTAATGATACAATTCTCTAAATTCTGTACAGAATTGTATTGAAAGAGGGAGTAGAAAAGAGATGAGATGATCTTAGACAAGAGAGAAAGGAGAAAACTGAGAGAGAGAAGAGAGACACAAGAGTTGTTGAATGTGCATTCATTCACTTTGGCAAAACAACAACTGAGTTACAATGAGAGGCTTAAGGATTTATATAGATAGCCTCATAGGCCCTGCCACCTTATCCCTTTAATGAGGCGCATCAGTGCTGCTACTACCTTATTCATTAATGGCAGTTTCGTAATTAACTACCAATCCCAATTAAATCCCTAATTAGCTAAAGAGATCAACTAGTGTTGCTCTTGGCTAACGCTACTCTAAAGTAGCTACACCACTCTCAACTACTATTGATCTCTCCTCAACTAACTAACGCTAATAATTAGGATTTAGGGATTCTAATTACAACAATATTACAATTATATATCAATTAATGTGTTTGGTTTGAGGACAAAAAGTTTTGAATATTGAAAACAATTAACAATACTAATTTAAAATTTAAAAGTTTTACTTTTAAATACAACAAAATAATTTCAAAATTAAAAATTTATTAGAATAAATAATATCATAATTAAAACAAGACCAAATAACATAAAGCTGATTCCACAATACTTGAATATAGCTAATAGTATCTATTTCCATGAACTGATTAGTGATTATAAGCATAAAGTACATGTAACATAATTTCATCCAATAAGAAATTACCTTACCAAACTCATCAAAAAAAAAGAAACTAACTTACTGATCTTTGCAATCCCAACCAGATAAGTCAGCAACTTTTGTGAGAGAATCTTTCCAACTTTCCATGTCCTTATTGTTCCTTTGAAGCATTTGAGGCCTAGCAAAAGCTTCAGCAAAACTTCCTGTTTGATGTCGTACATCAGATGGATCTATACCATAAAATATGGGGAAAACTTGTTGACACAAGTTATTTCTTGAGTAAAGAATATGTTTGAGTTCATCTAAACACCATGAAGAGGATGCATAATTTCTTGAGAGAACCACAATTGCAAAAAGAGAGTCTTCAATTGCCTGTTTGAGTTTTTCTGAAATGACTTCTCCTCTCTCAAGTCCATGATCATCTCTAAAAACTTTGAATCCCCTCTTATTTAACGCATGATATAAGTGGTCTATGAAGCCTTTACGAGTGTCTTCGCCCCTAAAACTCAAGAATATGTCGTACTTCCAGGTTCTTTGGGTTGAATTGTAGTTGGAAGAGTTTGGGGAAGATTCTTTTTGGTCAATAATTTCCATAATTTGAGCCAACTTATGGAGTATAATTTGATGAACCAGTAATTATGCGTACCTACAACAACTAATTAAACCATGTCAGGCCATCAGCTCTTAAGGAAAACAGATCAAATATATATGAGATTATCAGTATACAGAAAAAAGGGAAAAAGGAAAAGGAAAACTAATCAAATGGTGTAGATGTTGAATATACTTACCTCGATTTACAGTTACAAGTGAAGTGTCTAAACTGTAATGCTGAACACACACACACAAGCTTTAAGACTTTACTTGCCATTGGCCGCATGTGATGTTTCCCTGATATTTTGCCTTTATTGTTGGTCTAAATCGAAGACTTCTTGCTTTACGTAGTAGGCCTTTAATTTTTTTTTTCCCGCCAGAATTTAATTTATTTTGTTGTGTCAACAAAAAGAATTAATATATTTACTTTCTCTTCAGGAAACTTTCCCTGACACAACAGGACGAGAACTAGGGGTGAAAACAGGCCAGGCCTGTTTTGTGACAGGATGGCCTAAGCCTGGCCTATGGCCTATTAGAGGCTTATTATTAGGCCTAAGCCAGGCTTGTGTACAAGCCTAGCCTAGCCTATGGCCTATTAAGGAGGCTTGAATTTATAAAAGATCTTAAACAGGCTAACAGGCCAACATCTTAAACAGGCCGAAAATAAGCCTCCGCAAAAAGGCTGAAAACAGGCCCAGTTATCAACAAGAAAGCTTAGTTTGGGCTTCCATCTATCAGGTCTCAAGAAAGCTTATCAACAAAAAAAAGATTAAATCTAAACCAACAATTACCACTAAGCACCAAATTCTCGGCCAAGATTGATGGTAACATGGAAACTACAGTTCTAAAGGTCATTAGTGGTATAACAGTATTATGTAAACAGATTAATTTATCTATCAATACTATGAAAAATTGAAATGCGTCATAACAGTATTGCTTGAATGAATTCACATACTGAAAACAGTGCTAAGAAATAAAACACACCCTCTCTACCATGTTTACATGGTTAAACAGGTGCAAAATTTGCAAGAGAGAAGATGGTACTTCTTTTTAACTGTGATTATTCACCTTCTAGTTCATTTAACCGATGCTGAATCTGACTTTTATAACGGCTTTCCCTTTCTTCCTTCAATTTGTAACCTGACACACAACTTGGTCGGTGCTTCAATAGTGCATCTTCTAGATCCGTCAACAAATATTCTCTAGAATTTCCTGTATTATCCTGAACAATGCAAAAAAAAAAAAAACAATTGCACAAATTGATATAAGTTAGAAGCTTTATCCAAAAAAGAAAAAGGACAGTCGTGGGGTATAACTGAACAAGAACTGTGACAGAGAATTAGTCTAGAGAACAAAATTGTGAACTATAGGCTAATTTCGCACAGATTAAGCCTAAAGTACAACCTAAGCTGCAAATAACATGCCCACAACCAATTCAAAGCACCAAGAACTCATAAATTTTCCCAATTCACAGAGAATTCCTGGAAAAAACCAAAACTTGACAAGAACCCATCACACCGAAACATCCCTAGCCTCATAAACTACACCAATTACCACAAAAATCAGATACCACAACACAAAATTAAACAAAAAATTCAGGTAAAACTCCTAGCAAAACCTTGTCAGCATGGCCATCCACCTGTTTCTTTTCAGATCCAGCTCCATCCCCACTCCCATCAGGGACCTCGCATTCATGATCATGATTGGAAGCATCTTCAGCGCCGTGGCAGATGGAAGAAACGGTGTTGAAAAGATCAGGAGGCAGAGGGAGGTTACGGACTCGGAACTCGGACGCTTGGACGGAGTCGGACAAAGTGGAGCTGTGGTCTGTGGCTGTGGAGTCGACACTCTCAGTCTCGAGTCTCGGCGACGGCAGCCGGCACGGGCACACGGCACAGTCAACCCATGACGTTTAGTTGTCTATCTTCAACGAAAACAAAGCTAAAGACAAGAAACTGACTCATCGCCCAACTAATTCATAATAAACAAGAGCAAGTTGGCAAATTGATTCTTTCTTCTATAGTATTAGGAGTAAAAGGTGATTCTTTTTCTTTTTGCACAAATCAAAGAGAAGGAAGATGAATTTGCAGACTTCATCTTTTATTTTTTCCTTGTTTGATTGGTACAACTTGGCGAGGTAATTTTAAATATTCATTCATATTGTATGCACTATGCAGAATTATTCAATATTGACAAAAACACAATTATACAATGATGTTACAATTTGTTATCACAGTTTTTTTTGTTGAGTTTATGGGTTTCCCGCATATATGTGCCTCTTAAGTTTCCTCATGTTTCATATATCAAAATTCAATTTTGCAAAATAACTAAATTTTATTGTCCCACTGATATGTGTTTAGAACATATGTCTTTATAACAATCCTAAAATTAAGTTTTCTTGTGTTTGGTATCTCAAAATTCAATTTTGCAAACAGCTTGAAATGAACGATAGTTAGTCAGAGGTCTGTTTGGTGTAAGGGATTTGGAGGGGAAGGGAGAGGAGGAAAAATTTTTATGAGTTGAATTTTAAAAGATTGAAAAAGTGGGGTAATAAAATTTTAATAAAGAGAATATATAAGATAAAAGAGTAAGAAAAATTAATTAAAAATTTTTAACCCCACTTCTCTAATTTTTTTTAAATTTAACTCAAAAAAATTTTCCCTCCACCCACTTTCCATCCCCTCCCCTCAGACCAAACAAGCCCTAAGAGTTTCATGAACATGGACTCTAAAAAAGACAATATAAAGAGACCTGGAAATTATATTGGTGAAGTTCCTACAAATACGTCGTGTAATCCGAGTCATGTCCAAGGACGCTGTCCTTAAAAACTATTCCTTGACCACCTACTAACTAGAAGCGATACTTTCCAAGACAAAATGGACCCTCCTTGCAGATACAAGGTGAACAGAACAGCAAGATATAAAGCAACTAGAAGGCATAGAGAATATGAGACAAAGAGAAAAGCCTGAGAGGAATATGGAAATAATGGCATGTAACATGGACGTTGGCAATGATGGCCGGTTTGAACAAAATAAAATCTAGTTAATGCTCTTGTAACTGAAATGTTGAGTTCTCAAATTCAAAAACATCAAAACTTGGTTTTTTGGGTAAGCCAATAAATTTTAGATTTTTCTAAAAAATATTTGATAAAAAAGTGCCTAGTTTATATTTAATATTTAACTAGGGCATAGGGGGAATCATCAAATTTTTACTACGTTTGCTTCCTAATGGCCTATTGTTACACGCATGAGCCCACTCTTCCTCTGGGTTGATTTACTAGCCCAAATTCACAATATGTAATATATACACTTGTATTCTCTCTCTTCCAAACAATGTGGGACTTGTCCATTTGACACACTCACTTTCATATTAAAACTCCAATAATCCCCTACATGTGTCAAAAGAACGCCTTTAGTTAAGTTGCGTTTTAGTCCCTTGGTTTTGACCAAGGGAACAAGTTGCAGTATGTTTCTTCATCAGGCACCCGACAGATTTAGTGGAGGAATGGAGAAAAAGAAGGAAAAGAAAGATCAAGGAACATCCAATCTAGTGCTTTTGGATGATAATGATTAAGGGTCCAACAATTGCAACAACTTGAAAATAGTTGTGGGGACGTTGAGTTGGAAAAAAGAGAAGAGTAGGAGAAAGCAGGCATCATTATAAAGCAGAGCATTATCAAATCTTATGATCATCATCCCAGCATCTTCTTCTTCTGCTTCACCGCCAGCGACTTCACCTTCACTGTTGCTGGTGGGCTCTTGAACCAGAGGAGAGTCACGACAGAGAGAGATACAGAAGTAAGCAGAGAGAGAGAGATTGGAGAAGAGGACCATGACCACCATCACTTTCTTCCCTTTTCACTGTTGATTGTTACGGGTGTAGATGATCTATTAAATAATACAAGTGTATACTATCGTAATCAAGTAATATAGAAGTGAGTAGAGTATCGCTCCCACAAGAATTGATCACTAAGTACCAAAATAGATAATTTTAATTCTATTTAATCGATCGATAAATTAATAATGGAAAATATAAAATAGAAAATGATGAAATATGAGTGCAAATAATATGAAAACAATTATAAGAAAAAATTATAGGGGTCAGATTTCACTTAACAAATTTCGGATTGAATTATATATCTATTATAACCCAATTTATTCAACATGAGTGATAATCGAGTTTCCCTTATTTAATTACTAGCATCTTCCAAAGTCAAGCAATTCTATAATTAATTGCTAATCCAATATGAATTTAAGCAATTAATTAAGCATTAAAATTTATGAAACTCATTAAGACTACACAACTCATATGAATATATTCCTATTTCATATACAAATTATGGTTTTAATTATAGGATTTACACACATGTATCTTCTTCCGATTTCAACATACATATTGAAATCATTCAAAAAATGGCCAATCAAATGAAAGCATTAAGAACAATAATTAAAACTCAATTATGAAGGAGAAATTATAACTAGATTTAATAAGTTAAGATTCAATTCGTCATTAGTAAGCTATGTTATCACCCTGGGAAAGTAAAAATTTAGCTCATTATGAAATTAAAATCAAAATAAAAATAAATTAATATTACATAAAGCTAGAATGAAAATCTCATAAATACTGTATAGAATTTGAATATTAAATTCTAAAGCATAAATATACAACCAAAAGATGTATAAAAAATAGAGAAATCTAGTCGTCCATTTAAGAGGTAAAACCTTCCATGTAGGTGACATGCAAAAAGTAATACAATCCTAAGCCGTCCATTTAGGAGGTAAAACCTTTCATGTAAGTGGCATGCAAAAAAGTAATACAATGCATGAAATTAAATCTAGAAAATAACACAATTTATTCAGAACTGTCAAAGAAAAGATCTCTCCCTGTTAAAGAAGGACCTTTAATTGTCAGAGAATGAAACCTTGACTTTTCTCCCCTCTTTCTGTAACACCCCAAATTTTATTCGCGAAAAATATTTTGTAATTATTTGAATAATTCAATAAAATGGTGAATATTCATGAATTTGGATCTTGTGAATTTTGAAATATTCATATTTATAAGGAAATGGGCAAATTAATTCAAAAATTGAATTAAATTACAAAGGGGATAGCAAAATCATAATTTTGCCAATTTAACCCAAGATTAATTATTTTCCAATTAATTGGAGTTAATTTCAATTAATAAAGGAAAATAAAAGAAAATGCATAATGGGATTATTCTTGGTGGAATAAATTAAGAATTGGGAAATTAAGGGGGATTAGACATAAAATCAATTATGTCAATTGTGGAATTGAGCAAAACAATTTTTCTTTTCCCTCCCTCTCATTATTTTCGTCCATGCATGAAAGAAAAAGAAAAAAAAATGTTTAATACATGAATCTCTCAATGATGACAAAGGTGGAGTGCACTCTAAGTGAAGACATGTGCATGGTGGTCATAATAAGAAGGTATGGCATAAAGAAGAGGGTATGGTGGGAGGTATGAGAGGAGGAATGGTGTGCATGTTAGGTGGTGTAACCTTGACCCTTGCTTACATCAATGGCTATGAGGAAAGATGAGGAAATTAATAAAACATGTTCTTTTCCCTTCCCTTCATACACTTCACACACAAAGCAAGGAAACAAGAGAGTGAGTGAGTGAGTTTGAGAGTTCTTGGTGATTTAGAGAGCAAGAGCTAAGGTAAGAGCTTGCTTTTAAGTGAATAAGCTTCCTATATTATGTAGTTCATCCTCTAATCTTTTGTTCTTCATGGAAATCATGGTTTAGCAAGCTATTCTTCAAGGTTGAGGGGAGAGAGAGAGGATGTTCTAGAGAGAGAGACACCAAGGATCAAGAGGTAATCTCCAAAACCTCAACTTCTTAGTGTATTAAAGTTGTTGTTGGTAATTATTGTTTGGTTTTGTGATTTTTGGGTTGAGTTGTAAAATTAGAAAAGTCATAACCCTAAGGGGTTATGCTGCCCAAAATCCTTTAAATCATGGTTAAGAAGTGTTTAAGTAAGTTAATCAAGAATTAAAAGTGGAAAAGTACAAGTTTTGGGAGCTAAAACACAAAACTTCATTTTGTCTATTTTTCCCTAATAATTTCGGCCAAAACCAGAACTGATAGTAGGAGTTGGATTTTCATGAAATAAATGGTTCCATTGGACTCAGTGGGCAAAAATAGGTGGGGTTACAGTTGAACACTTTTTCGGTAGAGGCCGAAAAAGTATAATTACGAAAACACCACTGAAATCCCTAAATAGGAGCTATCAAGGGTATTTTCATAATTTGACAATGAATTTGGTGATTTCGAGTCCAAAAACGGATTTCTTAGGCGAAAATAAGTCAAAATAGCCTTAGTTAAAATTTTGGAAAAACGTGCCATCAGGCCAGGTACGGAGGGGCCAGGCCAGGGTCCTGAGGGCATTTTAGTAAATTTTCACCATAGACTAATATAACCACAAGAAACACTATGGAATAATCTAAAATGATACTTGGATAGATTGTGACCTATTTCTTGTACATTTAATATTTTAGGACCAAGTCGATAGCCAGAACGACACGCTTTACGAGACACCGTTAAACAAAAGATTATAAAGTGTTGAGGTAGGGACATTATCCTTCATACATTATGCCATAAGTTATGTGATTGTGTGGATACCAATGTTTATAAATGCCTTATTAATCAACACGA
Source organism: Inga leiocalycina (assembly GCA_963242795.1). Classification (NCBI taxonomy): domain Eukaryota; kingdom Viridiplantae; phylum Streptophyta; class Magnoliopsida; order Fabales; family Fabaceae; genus Inga; species Inga leiocalycina. The sequence continues at coordinate 78,923,937 of OY725322.1, forward strand.
TTTGCCCAGAGAGGGGCCAGAAGTGTCAAAGGCACTTACATTGGAGTTGGTGAAAACCCAACCGGTGCAGAATAGTGGGGCTGGGCCCTACTCATGTATACATGCAGATGATATGTTTATAATGTTCATTAATTAGTGCATACATGACATATATCATATTTACTTTTCGCATTCTCTATGAACAATAACATATTTCTACTGGGGTTCTCCGGAATCTCACCCTATTTTTAAATAAATACCTCAGCGGGTACCAGTGGGACAAAGGGAAAAGACGTAGACCCCGGAAAGTGAACGGCACGTGTTTCAAGCAATGTTATCTGACCCAGACTGGACCGACCGGACCGACCGAACCGGCCCGAAAACCGGCGACCCGGGCACTAAACCGGTCTGGTTTGGTGACCCGGTCTGGGTCAAATTTTTTAATTTTTTTTAAAAAAAATTTCCTTTATAATTTCATACTATAAGCCTAAAATATTCCATTTCTCACCGGTTTGGTCTCGGTTTAGCTCCGGTTTGACTCCGGTCTGACCCACTGACCCTTGACCCAGTACCCCGACCAGTTCACTGATCGGTCCGGGTTTAATTACCTTGGTTTCAAGGCGAGGACAAGATCGTGGTCATACTTAGTCTATTTTGTTATATTTTGGTGAAATTTATAAATATTAAAACTTCCGTTGTATTTTCTGTATTTCATCTACGAACAATGTCGAAATTGTAAACTAATATTTTTATCAGTATAATTATATTTTTCTATATGCCCATGGAATTCTGCCTTCATTACTCTTTAATTATCAAAATGGAAACGGGTGTTGACACTTTCATTTATGCTTGGCCTTGCTCTCTATTTATAGGGAAAAAACGCGTTGCTACAGTGAAAACATTGCTATAGTAACTTTCATATTTTTTTATTTTTTAAAAAATACTATTTATTCCAAAAAACATTATTTATTTATCAATTACACCCAAATTATTATATTAAACTCAAATATTATCCACAAAAGCATCATATGAGAGAAAATAAATATGCAAATATTTTACTTATCATCAATAACCATTATCACCGCCGTCATCTGTCTTGAAGGAGGGAGAGCTTGAAAACCACCATTGAATTCTTCTGTTCCAGGCTCACTTTCTCTATTGATCTCTCTCACTCTACTCCACTTTGGCCATTGTTGTGTGTTTTTCGACGTCTCTTTTCTAGATTCTAGTGATCTCTGTCGGTCTCAACCACAGCATAGCACCACCATCGCTGGCCTTCAACACCACCGATTCTTGCTCTGTTTTCCCCATAGTCACAGTTGGTCGTCGTCACCTTCCCTTTCTTTCCCTTCCACCGATCACCTTTACCTTCTGAAGTTGCAACATTGACAGGAAATACCTTTCACCACCTTCGCCTCTCTGCTATTTTCTAACTCCGATGACCTTCTCTTTGTTTTCTCTCTCACCACAGTGTCATCACTGTGTCTCTGTCTTCTTCATTCCATAACCACCATTGTCATACCACCATCACCGGCCCTTTATTGCTCTCATCGTCTCTGGCCTATAAGATCGCCACCAGAGCTGCAAAACCATGCCGGTGAGTTTAAACTTGCATATTACCACTATCACCATCCTTTCTCTTTGTTTCTTATTGGTTTCAGAGCATCGTCACCCACACCACCACCTTCACCATTCCTCTTTCTACGTCATGCTCTCCTTATTCTTTCTCACCGTCAAGACCAATCTCAACCTACCATCAGCATTGACTCTTCTTCACTATCGATAATCCTTCTCTCTCTCTATACCGCTCATTCTCCTCCACAGTAGGTCATTGTTCCTATAACTTTCGACAGCATTTGCCCAGATTCCTAATAGTTTCTGAGTTTTCCTACGACTTTTTTGTAGTTTCCGTTGAACTTTTCCAGATTCCGGCGAAAATCCCAAATTCCGATGTGTACTTGATTTTGAGAGTTTAATCAGGGGAGTTTATTTTGTTCCATCTAATTTTTCTACTTATGTTTAGATCTCTGAATTTGTATTGTTAACTTTGTGGATTAAATTTGTGTGATTTTATTGGATTTTTTGTTGTTGCTTGTTGGACTTATATTTGTATATAATTTTCTTATGATTTGAATTAATTTGAGTGGCATGTTTTTTTATGCATTCATATTAGGGAAAAAAATATTTGCATTTAATAAATTACCAAAAATAATATTTACGCATTTAATTGCATTTTCTTTTAGTTATTAATTTTTAACAAAAATCAAAAATCCATTTTCCTCTTGTTTTATTGCATTTGCATGGTAATTAAATTACTTAGGATTCAATAAAAGACTCATCAAGAAGAAAGAACAATTCTAGGTTTGTCTATACGCAATCATTAGTTAATTTTTGATTATGGACCCCAAGGCAAATGAGAAAAAGTCTTGATGAGGGATCCCAATTAGATATTGGGGTGAGTGTGTCAAAATGGCAGCTCACTTAATGAATAGGATTCCATCCAAAGTGTTGCAATATACAACTCCTTATAAGAATGTTTATGGAGAACATCCAGAGTTTAGACATTTTAAGGATTTTTGGGTCTTTAGCTTATGCAACTTGTCAAACCCCTTAACAATTTGATTTTCGCATAATAATAAATGCATAGTTCAGAGGGTATACAGAAATAACAGAAATATATTAATAATTAGTGCTGGTTTGTATTACAGGAAATTCCTATAGGGTTTGAAAAATATATACAGAGTCCAAAAGAAATAAAATTTACAACTAAAGAAAACCAACTGCACTCTAGCTTGAACTGGACCCTCAGTCACTGGTAATTATAGTTTTGCCCTTAGAGCCACTACCTTCTACTGGAATATTTTGAATGTTGAAAAAAAGATGAGATTCAAACGAATCTCAGTAGTAACATGCAATCAGTCATATAAAATGTGATAAATAAACATGATATACACCATGTAATACAAACATAATAATAACACAAACTATAAAGCATGTGCATATGAGTTAGGGTTACTCGATCCCCTACTATCCGTAAATCTAGGTTGGGTTCTTGCTCACAACTAAGTAAATGTGTCTCCTCGCACAATGTCTTACTCAGCAATACAATGTTCATAATATAGAAGATGACATACACAAAGCATATAAACATTCATATAGTTTATAAAAGATAGAGTTACTACCTGAGTCCTTTTTCAGTTCCCCTATTTGTCCAATAACTTGAATTCGGCTCAGGCTATTATTGACTCCTATAAATTAAAGCTAGCAATTAACTGGTTATTACTTGCATTACTACTGCCTTTTATCATATTTTGTAGGTTATCTATCACAGTTTCAATAATTTCTACACAGTACAATTCTACATAGTGTAGTTTCACAGTTCTAGAAAACTGGCAGATTTTTAGTCAACTTTGAAAATTCATAATTAATTCTAAGAAATTCTAAATTGACTGATTCTAAAGCCTATATATAGCTCTCTAAGTGTATTTTCATAGAAAAATACCCAAGACTGGTCACTGTTATCACATTCTTCCTAGAAATTCGCCAAACTCCCCTGTTCCTAGATTGCATTTCAGAAACAGAGCACAACTTTGAAAAATCATATCTTTTAATCTACTAGTCCAAAAATTATGTTCTACCTATCAAATTAAAGCTCCAAATGTCTAATTTAAATCTAAAAAGTTTCATAATTTTTTGTCAAGATTTAGTTTTACAAAATTTTGCCACAACTAATCTGACTTCCAGAAACATAATCTGACAGCAACTAGCTTCAAAAATTCATATCTCTTAATATACTGATCCAAATAACACATATTATATATCAAATTAAAGCTTAGCATGTATACTTTTGTTCTGGAAAGTTTCAAGGCCATTGGACAAGATTATATTATTCAAACACATAACACAACCAATTGCCAGAACCTGGAAGTCTAGAATTTCCCTTGTTTCTGACTTAAATTTCAAAAATCATAACTTTCTCTCTAGGTATCCAATTGACGCATTCTTGGACTCATTTTATAGATATGGATGTCTACTATTTCCCTTTAAAATTTCATAGTCATTGGATAATACTGGTCTGATCAAACTCAACATGAAGCTGACTGTCTTCCAAAAATGTCAGTTTTGACAATCTGAGTTTAAAAATAAAAGACTCATTCATTTTCACTCCAAATTTTACTCTTGATTCTATCACCTACTACTCATCCTAAACTTTCTATACCAAAAACTCCCAGACAAAAACTCCATCTATAACCTCTGTTTAAGCTTCTGTAACTTTCCGGCAAGGTAATTAAACCCGGACTGGTCAGTGAACCAGTCGGGGTATTGGGTTAAGGGTCAGTGGGTCAAACTGGAGTCAAATCGAAGCTAAACCGGTGAGAAATGGAATATTTTAGTCTTATAGTATGAAATTATAAAGGAAAAATAAAAAAAAAGATTTTAAAAAAATAAAAATAAAAAAACTTGACTCGAATTGGGTCACTTGACCGGACTGGTTTAGTAGCCGGGTTGCCAGTTTCCGGTCTGGGTTAGATAACCTGGGCCACCGGCGACCATTAATCATTCACCATCCTCATCCTTCCTCCATCTTCGACAAACCATGCCAGACAAAAGTGCCGTCAAGCTCAGAAGCGAGAAGGAGACTAGAGACCCGATATTGATAAGGAGTGAGCTGAAAGTTGGAGAAAATGGAGAGTTGCGCTGTGGATAGAGCTTGAGAGACACAGAGAAGCGTCGTGGTACCAGAGTTGTGGACAGAGACTGGAGTCTGGAGGGTTGAGAGTGCAGCTTGAAGGGAGAGAAGAGGGAACTGGAGAAGAGAAACCAAACACTACACCAACGTCCTCCATCAGTATTAGTTTTGCATTTTGTTTTTTTTTTTTGCATATAGTTTAGGATTTTTGCATTTAGGTAGCTTGCATAGAATTTATTACATTCTTACATTGTTTTGACTTGGTAGCTTCTATATGGTGTTGTTGCATTAACTTTGATAGACAAATTAATGGAGGCTATGACTCAAACAAGCTAAAAGACAACTTTGATAGACAAATTACTTCCTGAAAGTTAGGATTGTAACAAAAATCAGCTCCAAACTCATTGTATTCTGAAAGTTATGATTAAAGCCTTTACTCACAAGATTCATAGCCTCTCAGTAAGTAAAAGAAATTAGTCTTCTAGAACAAGCAATAGAACATGGCACCTGATCATCAAGGATGTAATACCCACCAGATTCATAGCCTCCACCAATAATCTGCTTCGTTGAAAGATCCTAAATTAAACACTAGTCAAGGAATAGTGAGATCAAACAGTTTAAAGGACGAGTTAGTTTACTTGGAGATAAAAGATTAAATGTAAGATCAGGAATATTAAGAACAAAGGATAGTGAAAGAGATGTAGTTGGTTTAACAGTGCATGATCCATGTACACAGACCGGGGAACCATTGGCGACTTATATGGATGATGGGTTGGTATAGGGGACATACGATGAAAATAAATGATGGTTACTTATTATGTGATTGCTGACACCAGAATCAATAACCCACTTTGTGAAAGTAGTAGTAAGATCAGAGGATAAAGTACTTGCAGCTAAGGAACCTGCAAAGGATGGTACAGAATTAGACTGATTAGGTGTTTGGACAGTATGAGCAAGACCACATTGTTAATCACGCTGTTGTTTATTTTGAAATTTACAACAATTTTTCTTAATGTGACCAGGTTCCTTGCAATAATTGTAGATAATACTGCTATAATTCATAGTTGGAGTACTAGTTTCATGTTTAGACCCATAATTCTTATTTTCAAAGGAGTCATGCCCAGCTAGAGCACTTGCATTTTGATCAACAGATGGCAAACCAAACTATCAGCATGAAAAACTCTTGAGAACACATCTTCAAGAGAGGGAAGCTCCTGACTTGATAGAATCTGAAAGTGAATAGTTTCATAAGAAGGGTCAAGAGCTCCAAGAAAACTAATGATAGCCTAATGTTCCATATTCTTAATACAGGTCATAAGATCCGCCTGCGAAGACATGAGTACTTTCATCTCCTTATCAACCTCTTGAAGTCTAGGAAGAAGTCCTTCAAGGAATGACCCTATTGCTGAGAGCGATAGAAGCCTTTACACACCTCATGAACCTGAGTAATACTTCCTTTGCCAGAAAACATAAATTCAAAATAACTCATAATTTCTTTTACAATGGTTAACAAAAGACAGAATTCGTGGTTCAATAGAATTTAGAATTTGAAACGGAATTCGAGCATCCGCTCTTTTTCAAGCCAAAAGTTTTGTTTCATCACCAGATTAAGGATCCTCAGTTAAATTGGTTTCCATCTCAATGCCCAAAATATAAACTCTAACAGTTTTGTTCAAATCACTAAATTTGTCCGGTTCAATTGTGAAGTAGTAATCTTAGCAGACATAGGCGACAAATCAGAGTTCTTAAAGTTAACCATGTAGAATAACCAACCTCGATAGCAATCAAATCAAACAGAAGTTACAGAGTATCTTAAGGAAATAAGTACCAAATAGGAGCTAGCCACAAAATGCCAAAGGTACACAATCCACAAAAAACAGAATGCCAAGCCAACAAATGTCACGCTGTGACCAAATAGAACAACCCCAACAAAAAGGAACTCAAAAAAGTATCATAGCAAAAGCAAATGTCAAGAGGTACAAGACAATCCAAAGTCAAAATTGGATCACACAACCACCAAGGATGAAAGGGGCTTGAAAAGTTTATCAAAACGCACCTGAGACATGTTGGAAAATGTCGCTAGAAAATGCTCCACTTGTCGGCGCGTGTACGGAACTTCGGAGGATGTGGTGGCATGTGAAGAGACATGCAACATTGGATCTGGATGTCGTCAATAAGGTTGTACCGATTGGAGGCCGAAGAATCAAGTAGTAGGGCGCATGTTGACAGAAGAGGCACCGACGAAGGAGATCTAAAAAATGAACAACATTTGGCCGGAATACAAGCTTCTTGCCAGAAAAAAATGGAGGCAAAGGGAAAAACACTGAACTCATACACTTTGATGCCATGTGAGAGCACATAAGATTAAAATTGTATGCAATATCATTGTAATGTACAAGTATCCATATTTATTTACATTTATGGACGCTATGAGAACCATTTCCTAAATGTTATGAGAACGTTATGAGCGTTTCTTGATTTCATGGGATCTGCTCTAACATTAATAAATTCTAAATTAGGATGAGTAACCCAATTTAGAATTTTAGAATTGAGTGATTTTACTTCCATACCCTCTTGCTCCTTCTTTCCATGTTCTCTCCCTCATATTGCAACACTTTTATCTCCAAAGCAACCAACAAGCTCCTCAAACAATGCTCTTACAAGAAAGGTAACCAAGATCTCTTTGGTCGCATTGATGACGCAAACGTGAGTGAGTGATCCTAATACTTTCAATTACAAGACGAAGGACCTATTGAACTGACTTGCTGAGGAAGTTTACGCCCCTAAGATGTATGCAGCAGGAGAGTTAAAAGCTTGAAGAATGAAATATTATGATAGTTTATGGGTTGACTCAGTGCATAGAGACCTTTCTAAAGACGATTGCAAGAAGTTTTTGGATGAAGCAATGGTAAAATTTCTTGTGCCGGTAAAGAATGTCTATATAGGTAAAATCTCTCAATTCTAAAATTTTGAATTTGGGCTGCTTGTTATGATTTAAAATTTGTTAAATTTATAGGCTCGATTCAGGATTTAGTTATTTCAAAAAGCTTTGAATGAGATTTCCCTTTTAAAATTTTTATTAACTTTCATGAACAATAATGAGACTAAGTTAAAAATAAAAATTAGAGAAAGTATAGTTCAATGAAATCAATAAAGATTTAGATCTAGAATTTTTTTGGCCAACAATGTGAATCCAAAAATATGAATGTTTTAATCATAACTTTAAATATTAAAGTTTAAATTTATTTGAAATCAAAAGATAACAATAGAAAATTTTATCATAAATTATAGCTTCTTCTCATTTTCTTAAATAAAACATTTAAGAATAGTAAAAACCCATGACTTCATGCCCCTTGGAAAAAAGGATATTGCAAATTTCTCATAAATCAATTAAAAAACCCAAGACCTAGCAAAAAATTTCTTAACTTCCCACTTATTATTGGAATTTAGAATTTTACAAAATTGAATGTTATAACTTCCTAACCATGATCAATTATCCCTCTTAAATCGAAAGATCATAAATCAATAGAAAAATATAAAGTTTCTGAATAAACTTTTGGTCCATGACATAACTATTTTAATGTGCCCATTTAGAAATATATATATATATATATATATATTATAAAATAGTATCATGTCTACAATAAGATAGAATAAATGGGAAATGTCGTGACAGATTTATTGGTCTTTTTTCAAAATGTAATACAGGATCATGTCCTTTTCCTATTTTTTTACCATGAGATTTTTGTTTGTTTTTTAATATTATAATTTTTTTCCTTTGTGCCTGCACATTGCGTCCGTTCTAATATAGTTTAAATTCAAAAATTACCACTTGTTACCATGACAAAATATTGATTCTCAACCTTAACGAGGGTTTCACAACTTGTTAAAACTTTTGGAAAATTAAATCCTTCCTAATTCTTCTTGTTTAATTTTGGAAAAATTTTAAATAAATACCATTTAATTTGAAAAACCCCACAAAGTCTGTTAACACATAGAAATAATAAATAGGTCTCAAGGGATTATTATATAATTTTGAAATGGTGTGCTGTTACCAAAATGCCCCTCAAATTTATTTTATTTTTAAAAGAAAGAACCCTCGCCGCTGCTAGAGCTCCGACATCTGGCACCACCCCGCTAGTAGGACTCCAGCAGTCGGCTGCCGAAGCTCTAGTGTTGGTGGTAGGAGCTCCGGTGACAATTTGAGTAATGAGATTGACTGCTTTAGTATATGGGTTGATTACTTGAGCTCTATAAACCCTATCTGGCATTACTAACAAGTTGAATAAAAGTAATGACAATTTAAGTATACGATTGACAAATTACACTCATAAGGTTATTAATAGCTACATTCAAGTTGTCATTACCAATACTAAAGTTGTCATTACCTTTATTTAACTTATCAATGATGCTTGATAGGGTTTAAGGAGCTCAAGCAGTCAATCCCTATACTCAAGTAGTCAATCACATTACTCGAGTTGTCACCAGAGATCCGGTGCTGGCAGCCGAAGCTCTGACATCGGCGAGGGTTTTTCTTTTTAAAAAAAAAAACCTGAGGGACATTTTGGTAAAAACACAACATTTAAAAATTCTATACTAGTCTATTGAGACCTATTTGTCAGTTTTATCTGTTAACAGACTTTTTGGGGTGTTCTAAATTTAAATGGTATATATTTGGAATTGGGAAAATCCCTGATAAAGGACCTCAAAACTCGGAAAAGATGCTGAGGTGATAGAAGATTCTGAAATCCTGCAGAGGGGATAGGGGACTTGTGAGGAATTTACAATTTCAAAGAAAATTACCAATTTATCCTTATTTATTTTTTTTATCAAAATAATAAAAACCCTGCCGGTGGCCCGAACCAGCGACGGCGGCCCCTGACGGCCAGCCACCTTGGTCGCGTTGCCCGGCGGGGGCTCCGGCCAAGGGAATATTCCGTGGCTTTAGGAAAAAATCCCAAAGTTGAGGGGGTGGGGGTTCGAACCCCCCACTTGTGGACCACTGGGCTAAGTAAGCCCTTTAATATATATAGTGTAAAAAATATATATATAGTAAACTTTGATTTTTAACTAAACCAACCAATAAGTTCAGATAAGGAATTGTCAGATTGATAAAAGAAATTAATAAGTTCATATAAGAATTTCACAATTTTCATTTTTTAAGCAAAAAATCCACCTACTCTATCAGACCATTCACTGGTTTAGATAAGGAATTCCTGAATTCATATGACGAATTAACAAATCGAGATAAGGATTTCGTAACTGTTATTCCAACCAAAAATTCACTTTCGCTCTCAAGACATTCACAAGTTTAGATGAAGAATTCCCGCCTTCAGATAAGAAATTGATAACTTGAGAAAACGAATTCACAACTTCTGTTTAAGTAAAAGATTCACTTGCACTCTCAGGCCATTCACAAGTTTAGATACAGAATTACCAAGTTCAGATAAGAAATTGACAAGTTGAAATAAGGAATTCACAATCTCATATCAAGAATTCACAATCTTAGATAAAAATTCGTAACCCTATTATTTTAGTTATAATTATTTTAGTTATATCATATTTTAAATTTATATATGAAATATATTTTTATTATAAAATTAAATAGAAAGTATTAGTGAACTTTTGAAAAAAAGCATAATTGCAATAAAATTTAAACTGAACCAAACCGTTTAAATCTACTGTAGTTTAGAGTAACAAATGTTACAAATTTGTATCTAAGGTTGCGAATTTCTGAGCTTGTGAGATTATCTTTATTAGATAAGGTTACGAAAATAAGGTTGCGAATTCCTGATCTCATATATGAACTTGTGAATTCCTTATTGAAATTTATCATTTATTTATCTAAACTTGATAATTCTATATCTAAACTTATGAATGGTGCTTATTTCACAAGTGAATCTTTTAATTAAATAAAAGTTGTGCATTTGTTATCTCAAGTTGTCAATTTCTTATCTGAAGTTGGAAATTCTTCATCTAAACTTGTGAATGGCCTGAAGAATGCAAGTGAATGGTTTGAACTTAAGAATTCCTTATCTAAACTAGTGAATGGTCTGAGAATGCTCTCAGGCCATTCACAAGTTTAGATACAAAATTATCAAGTTTAGATAAGAAATTGACAACTTGATATAACGAATGCACAACTTTTGTTTAAGTAAAAGATTCATTTGTGCTCTCAGACCATTCATAAGTTTAGATATAGAATTATCAAGTTTAGATAAATAAATGACAAGTTTTGATAAGGAATTCACAAGTTTATATATGAGATCAGGAATTCGCAACCTTATTGCAATTATGCTTTTTTTTCAAAAGTTTACTAATATTTTCTATTTAATTTTATAATAAAAATATATTTCATATATAAATTTAAAATATGATATAACTAAAATTATTATAACTAAAATAATAAGGTTACGAATTTTTATCTAAGGTTGCGAATTCCTGATATGAGATTGTGAATTCCTTATCTCAACTTGTCAATTTCTTATCTGAATTTGATAATTCTGTATCTATACTTGTGAATGGCCTGAGAGCGCAAGTGAATCTTTTACTTAAACAGAAGTTGTGAATTCGTTATCTCAAGTTATCAATTTCTTATCTGAAGGCAGGAATGCTTCATCTAAACTTGTGAATGGACTGAGAGCGAAAGTGAATTTTTGGTTGGAACAAAAGTTACGAAATCCTTATCTCGATTTGTTAATTTGTCATATGAACTCGGGAATTCTTTATCTAAACTCGTAAATGGTTTGAGAGAGTAGGCAGATTTTTTGCTTAAAAAACAAACGTTGTGAAATCCTTATATGAACTTATTAATTTTTTTTATCAATCTGACAATTCCTTATCTAAATTTGTTGATTGGCTTGGTTAAAAATCAAAGTTTACTATATATATATATATATATTTTTTTGCACTATATATATTAAAGGGCTTGCTTAGCCTAGTAGGTGCATGACCACAGGTGGGGGGTTCGAACCCCACCCCCTCAACTTTGGGATTTTGTCCCAGAGTTAAGGGAATATTCCGACTGAATATTCCCTTGGCCGGAGCCCCCGCTAGGTACCGCTGCTGGCCGGCCATCTGGGGCCACCGACGATCTGGGCCGCCGGCAGGGTTTTTATTATTTTAATAAAAAAATAAGTAAAGATAAATTAGTAATTTTCTTTGAAATTGTAAATCCCTCACAAGTCCTCTATCCCCTCTGCAGGATTTCAGAATCTTCTATCACCTCAGTGTCTTTTCAGAGTTTTGAGGTCCTCTGTCAGGATTTCCCTTCTTTGGAATTTTCCCTGTTATTTTCCGAATGATCTTTTCTTTTTTTCTTTTTTTGGGTTTTTTGGTTTTTGGGATCTGAATGGAATTGCTGATGATAGAGTGAGAAGACTCGCCGTTTCGCCGCTAAAATTCTCACGATGGTCCATTGAGAGCTGTTTTGATATCAAACACAATTTTTTTCCATCATAGTTCGTAGAAGAAGCCCTGGTCACTATCAAACTCAACTTGGGATCTGCTTCGGTTCGTTCTCAACTTCACTTCTGGTCCTGGTGTGCAGTTAGCGACGACTGCGACCGAGATCGCTGCCATTGTAGAAGACCAGAAAAGACTGACTAAAACATCGAAAATCCATATGTCGCGTGAGAGACTCAAAAGAGGTGCTCTTCCTCCGGTCCAAGAGGTACGATCCATGAATATGTGATTCCTTATTAACTTGCTTTTTCTCAGGAAATTACGGGCTCGCAATTTTGCATGGGAAATTAATAGGAAGTGAATGTAAAATTTAAACAATTTATGCTATTTTTAGATTCAGCTCTCTGGAAATTACTTATCTGGAAACTTAACGCCTTAAGTATAATGTTATAGATGATGGGTTTTTGTGGATTGTCTGAGTATGGACCATATTATGCTTCTCAGTTGACAAGGATATTCTTGAATTGTTCTGCTTGGTCGTCTCTTGTTTGTAATTTCTCTGATGAGGGTCCATCATAGAGGCAGTGTTTTCGTTGGTTTGTAGTGAATACATGAAGGATGAGTCTGGTCACTATACGATTATCTTAAGCAAATGGTGTGTAATTGCCATGGCCGAGGAGTTTTTCTGTTTCTTATATGTTTGATATATGATTATCTTTATACAGCGTAGGAGATTGAGAAGGACACTTATTTCTGAATTCTTGCATCTTCAACATTTTTCAAATTCAAAATTTCTTACTTGCACTTGGTATGATTTGCTCGTGCCACTCGCAATTATTTGACATTTCTTCAAATGTTTACGATTTAATATGAATTGTTGTTGTTGTTATTAACATTTGGCAAAATGCAGAATATTGATAAGTTGCAGAAAGTTGTAAATGAGGGCAATTATTATGGAGCTCAACAAATGTACAAATCTGTCAGTGCCAGGTTGAAGCAGCTTCTCTATGATACTCCTCATTAAACCCTTGTACTTTATTTTTATAGAGAAGTGTACATCCCATCCCATGTAACTTATTAATTTTTTGGTCAGCAATGGGAATGAAATTTTCAATGATCAGTTGAGCTGTTGTAGTTATTTTCTCTTAATCTAAAAGGATCACTTTATCGTGAAATGAATTTATCTTTTAATTTATAAAATAAATTTCTTTTCATCAAAAGGGGGACACTAACGAAGCATTCCTACTTAACTGCAGATATGTATCTGCTCAGAGGTATTCTGAAGCATTAGATCTCTTACAATCAGGAGCATGCGTTCAATTGGCATGCGGACAGGTAGCACAGTCCTAATTTCAATATTTTTCTGCACAAACTTTTATCATGTTAACAGCCTCTACTCAGAAATGATGGAAAATGATTATTTACATGTAATGCATTTCTTCTAAATTAAAATGTTATTAGCCTTTTACCAAAACAAAAAAAAAAGGTTATTAGCCATTTTCAGTCAGTTATGCAAAACTTTCCTCCCATTTATTAACAACGGAAAATGAAGCAGAGACAAGTTCAGACATTGGAGGAAGGCAAAATATTTATCCCCACATATACAGACCCTTTGAGTTGTAATAACTTTTATGGATTCTGTTAGATATGGTCATTAAACCAATCTGCGCCCTTAGGTTAATAACTTAAGCTTATAAGTTGATATGATCGAGACTCGAGTTCTATCCTTGTCCCACTCCATTTATTCAATTGCAATTAATTTGCAACACAGATGAAGTGCCTATGCTTTATCCATATTTCAAGTTTAAAGGGACTTTTTATGAGAAGGGACAATATAAATATTGGTAAACCAATCTTAGACATCTTTGTTGGCAAAAATACTAATAAAATCTTAGACATCCTTGAACTTTAACTATTGTTTTCGTCCTCCTCCTTATTTGTGGTTAGTGTGTGTGTATTGTCACTTGCTCACTCGATTTAAGCATGCCATTACTGAAGGGAATGTAAATCTAATTGTTTGTGTGTGCTGTAATTTACTTTGTATATGCATATTTTGCTGAATCGATTATCTTGTATATAGAGTTGTATGCTTAGCTTTCTCTTCAATCAAAATTGAAGTTCACTATAATCTTGATCAGGCATATGCATTCAGAGTTTGCTTTTAAGCATTCGAAGTTTTATGGTTGGCTTCTGCTGTCCATAGTTAGACAATGCGATGGCACAGCTGAGATGGCTGCGAGTATGAGATGACAGATATTTCTATTAGAAATTAATTTGATTTGATATAGTGAAATCTAGGTTTTAATATCTCTAGTAATGAAATTAACATTTAATCAGCGTTGATTGTGGCAAGAACATTTATCTAAGAAACTCATAGTTTTTGTTCTTTAGGTCACCTGTGGGGCAGAGCTTGCTTTATTATTTGTGGAGACACTTGTGAAAGCAAAAATTCCTTATAATAATGAAACTCTTGGTGAGCCCTTTTACTGTCTTTTAAATTTTTATTGATACCAGCAGTTCATTCTTGTTTCCATCTGTGAGGCAATATAATTCCTTTTCTTTTATGCCTTTCATACTTTTGATAATTTTCATGCTCCTAGTATATGCCGCATGTACTCAAGGAGATGGAAAATTTGTCATGTGGGGTCTTTGTTGCATGATTTTGTAAATGTTTTTACTTCTCATTTTGGTTCTAACCTCGCTCTTTATAAACTGAAAAAAAAAATATCTGGCAGACCGCCTTGAGAATATCTACAAAGCTTTTCCTAGGGTTCCACTTCCACAAAACTTGAGAGTTGATGATGACGTGCAACAGATTTCTGAAGCCCTTGGAGCTGCAATAATATGTGTGGAGGGCTGCTCCTCATTCTTAAAAGCTGCTATCAGGTGGCACCATTTATAGTTCTAAGATGTTTGTAATTGAATTCTGCTGTTAATAAGCCTCCTAAAAGAAGTTGTGTTTTGGTGCCAATGATTTTGATGGAGTAAACAGTACTTTGTCTACAGAAGTTCTCATAGTTATAAGATATCCTATAATCAGTTTTATATGATCAGTTTTGAAGAAATGGTGCCAAAAGATGAAGAAACAGTGTAATGGATATTTCTCTTGTTGATCTACAAATCAACTAGAAGCAGTGGCAATACACACACATATACTAGGAGCAGAATCAGAAGGGGATTTATAATTCCTTGACGTTTGGCCAATATATAAGGAAAGAATTTGAAAAACAAGCCAATCACAAATGAATCTCCTTAAAATGAACCCGTGCTTGAAGCGACATTCCATTATCTGAATTACCTGACTTTACCCAATAACAGAAGAACTTCAATGCTCATTGAAATGTGAATGTCAATTTTAACTACAAGTTTATTGATTCGAACTTATATTAATGTGCTTACTGCTATTATGTTCAGGTGGTCCGCAGAGTTTGGAGCAAATAATTATGGATCTCCAGAATTGCACATTTTGCTAGCTGAATACATTTATTATGAATCTCCTGAGGTGGTATGTATAAAAAATACTTGAAGTATATGTTCTTTGTCACTGCTTCTTTTGAATTTATACTCCTTATGCTACAGTTTGTCTAAGATGACTTGGAAAGGAGATTATGTTTTGCATTTTGAAAAGCTTCACTTAACCCTGAAAGTAATATGATCATTATTCCTGGTCCATTAACACTGTATACTTCTGACATGCAGGATATGGCTAGAGTAACGAACCATTTTGTGAGAGGAAATAATCCAAAGAAGTTTGCTTCCATTCTTGTTGATTTTATGGGCAAGGTTAGCCTCGTTACATTTTCCATTTTTTCTTTGTTTATTCCCATACCTTGTTGTCTGGTTCAAATTTACCAAATTCCTGTGTGGTGTGCCAAAGAATTCTTCCCTTTTTAAAACTAAAATCTGGCTGGGGCGTTCAATGGTGATCTAGTTGTATTGTTACGAGTTATTGTGTTATATTATTAGGTCCTATAACTGATATGGAAAATGGTAATTGAGAATTTCCTTTTTTTCATAATGTCCTTGTTTTGAGAAGGTTCAACTGATATGCCTCTTACTTTTTGTAGTGTTATCCAGGTGAAGATGACTTGGCCATTGCTAGGGCAGTTTTAAGGTAAAAGCAATTATCATCCCGATGCTCACTTAGGACAGTGATAGAAACCTTCCGCTCCTATAATTGAAATCAAACACAAAACAACTAGGAAATTTGATTAGCATCCATGCTGGATAACAATCCTTCATCCTATGATAACAAACACAGATTCTGTTACAGAACAGTTAAAAACCACAAACTCAATGCAGAAAATGCAGAGATGAGGAAAGAAAAGTAATGCTCGCATTTTAGTGGTCTGCTCTCACCCACAGAATCCTTTACATAAATCTTTACCCCTACCCACTACCCAAGCATGGTCAAAATTACTTTCTTATTGCCTCATACTCAGTCATCTAGCTTGCCATACATCGGCAGTGGTAGCAAAGTATATCACATTGCATTTCCCTTTCTGCCCTCCCACCCCTCCTTCCACTACTTTTTCTAGATCGCACTTTCAATCTTTTAGTCGGGCCACATCTTTCAGGTCCAATCTCCATCTTTTCCTCCTCTCTCATCCGATAATGTTGGCAACTATATATTTTAGTAGTATTAGCTGCAGCAAACTCATCAAAATGTTTTGCAATGTTAATCCTATAGGATTTTGGCCGTTCTTGTCTATTGCATTACAAATGTAGATTATTCTTGGGATTTTTTTATAATGCTTTTTGACTTTGCTTAGACAGCTGTTTGGGTAGCAGAATGTTTTAGCGCCTAAGCCTTCATTGACATAGTTCTGGCTTCAAATTTAACTGTTGAGTTATAGCTATGATTCCTTGTCTCACTTGAAGTCTTCCAATCCAAGTCTTCATAAGCAAGAGCGCTTTCATATAAATGATAGACATGAAAATAATATTTTTTTAATAGAAAAAGGGGTTTCTTTGTCTTCAGGACAATTAAGATCACATTTGGGACTGCTGTGGACTTCTACTTACGCTGGAACTTCTTTCATTTTTGACAAATGGATTTTCATAAAGAGCATGATAATAAAGAGGCAGTTTGTGTTTGGCAAAATAGTTTGATGAACACTTTTATCAATATTGTTGGGTTTGGAAAATCTTTCAGAATAATGCTTTGTACTATTAATTATTGAATTACTAACACATAATTTGCTTTTCAATTAATATCACTTGTATGAATAAATAATTTTAAAATATTCACTATGGTTAATTTTAATTATATTACTAATGTTTTGTTTGGTTAGAACATAGAAAATAAAATCGCAATACATGTATCTAATATATCATTATACATTAAAAAAAGTATATGAAGGCGGCAGGATTAAAAATTGCAAAATTACGAGACTTTTGAAAATTGGCAAACACTAACAAAATTATAAATGAGTACCTTTTTATTTCTGAAGAAAAAAGCTGCTTAATTTGGAAATGAACCAATGTCAAACAGGCTATGTGTGTCAAAATTAGCATTGCCAACCAATCTGACTGGAGATTTAGCGGAAGCTTCCCTTGGCGCTTTTCTTGTTAACCCGAATACACTGCCACTATCCTAGAGTGAATGTTCAGGATAGCATTAGATGAACAATCCTCTAATTTTGGTTATGTTGATATACTTGTTGGAGTTTTGAATACTTTTCTCCCTGCTTATGCCACTCACCAGTACTTTCTTGTATATGACAACTGGGTTTTAGACTTAGGAGTTGCTTCATTTCTCGTATGACAGGTATTTATCTTCAGGCAATCTGAGAGATGCTAACATATTGATGGAAGAGATAAAGAATGCAGTTGCATCTAAAGAGATTAAATTTCCTCAGACAGATTTAATGCAGTTCATCAGCTTTCTATTGCAAACGTAAGCTGTCATGCTTCATAGATTGATTGATCGAAATTGCATTCCTGACTTCTCCATATCAATCATCAGCATGTACTGACTTTTGAAAAGTACCAACAAGCTTTATAGGATTTTTCTAGCAATTCTGTTTGAATTCACGACATGTCAAACCCCACCCAACGGCACGGCCTAGTCGCCGGTCGTGGCGCGGCGATGGACTCAGTAGGCTATCGGTGGCCCCCTCCCACTCGCCTTGCTTTCACCTTCCTAGCCTCAAACACTCGACCCTGGGTCATAAGTATGAGTGTTATGTGAGCTTAGTAGTAACAGCTCTCACATGACACTCATACTTATGACCCCAGGGTCAAGTGTTCGAGGCTGGGAAGGTGAGTGGGAGGGGGCCGCCGATAGCCTAGTGAGTCCATCGCCACGCCACGACCGGCGACTAGGCCGTGCCCTTGGGTGGGGTGTGACACGACACATGCTTTTAAGGTATTTTTGTCGTCTGATGTGAAAAGGGATTTGTCAGCTTTGTAGCATTTTGAGCCTTTCAGCCTCATTTTAATTGTTTCTTTGTAGTTTCTAACCCTTTATAGGAGGATAACTGATTCTTACTTTTCTTGCAGGCTGGAGAGAGATGCATTGCCTCTTTTTAATATGTTGAAATCAAATTATAAATCAAGTATTGACAGAGAACCTGCATTCAACGAGGTGAGCTCACCTACAAATCCTTGTGTCTGTGTTTTGTGTGTTGACACTTTTATTGGTAGTTACCTAATTTATCCATGATTTTAAATTATATGTGAGCTCTATTATGTACTTATGTTTTAATTATTTACGTCTCTGCATTAAAGAGAAACTCATCATCATTTTTGACTTGAAAAACTTTGATCTAGATGTTGGATGATATAGCAGAGAAGTTCTATGGAGTACAACGGAAGAATCCTATGGGAATGTTTGGAGATATATTTAAGGTAGGCCATTGACACCTTTTTATATTTCATACTAGCCACCTTGACATGGACATATAACAAACTATTGGATATCTAATGTAATTGATAATTGATAAATTGCTTTGAAAATCATATCAACTACAATTTTATTTTTCCCATCTATTTATTCCTTGGTCAAGTAAATGAATATTTAATTTAGTACATTAGTTCAACTAATTTGTAAATTAGTTTATTGTTTAAGTCATGACATTGTGTTTAAAAATTTGGTGTATGTAAATCCTTACTTTTCTTTGTTTTATTAGTTTTTTGAAGTTTATATGTTTTCAGATTTATTCTCATCTCTCTTGACGTTTTGTAGAAATTTTTGTTAAAGAAATAACTTTGAATTAATTGTTTAATAAATAAACTTAAAATCTTGTGAACAAAATAAACATTGTTTCTTAGAAAAGACTGAAATTCACAACTCCATAGGGTTATGGTATAATTTCTTTTGATACACAGGATTTTGGTTTAATACTTGAGTTCTTGAAGCCCTAATTTGAAGCTAACATATGAATCATATCCATTTTTATGGGGTCAAAAATAAACTGGTCTTAGAAGGTTTTTGATATATATATATAGGGTTAAGGTGCAACCAGCACTCTGAACTATTTTTGGAGATGTAATCAATACCCTAAAATGTTTATAGGTGCAATTTTGCCCCCAAATATTAAAAGTGGGCACCCGTTAACCTCTGTTAGTATACTATTCATCACCTTCATCGGATGCACGGTTCTTCTCTCCTCCCTCACTGAAACAGATCAAGAAAACGCCAGTTGGGTTTATCTCCTCTCAATGTTATCAGGGACTCTGCCTCTCAGTGGCCTACACTCCACAACAATATCGACGAACCTGATAGCTTCACCTTCTTTTCTTCAGCCGATTGGTGGGCAAGAGTTTTTCCCGTATATGCTATGGGGACTCTCAACCGAGATCCCAACTCTGTTCTGGCCTCGTCCATAGATGATTCATGTGCTGTCAGACAAGAAGCTAAGATGGAGGCACGCCAAAACTGGGCCTTTGTGCTTGCCTTTTCCTCAACTTCATTTCTATTTGTTGGTTTCACTCTTTGATTCCTCTGTTCCATTGAAAATGGTTTTAAAATCCAAGGATTTGCTTGGACGTTGAAAAAGCTGTGGTCTATTTTAGCTAGGGAGGAGAGAAGAACCCAGCGTCTAATGAAAATGATGAATAATAAATTCACAGAGGTTAACAGGTCTGTTACTTGGGGGTGATAATTGCCCCATTTTTAATAGTTGAGGGGCAAAATTGCACCTATAAATACTTTAGGGTGTTGAATGCACCTTCAAAAATAGTTCGAGGTACTGGTTGCATCTTAACCCATATATATGTATATATCCTGTTTTCATTTCCATTTCAATCACTTTATTTGCAGCTTAAATTGTGGAAACTTTTCTTTTTGAGAAGTAAAAAGTTTTAATTATTTCGGGCATTAGAGAATTAGGGTTATCAGGAAATGAATGTGTTCTTAATTTGTAAATAATATAAGCATGAAGTGAACATATTGTCTAAAAAATTGTATTGCTCAAGTATAAATCAAACAATGTAATTTTCTGGGGAACAATTTGTAACTCGAACACTGATTTTAATTTTACTATGCAGTTGATGGGGGCTGATTGATGATATTAATTATCGAGATACCGAAAGAATTGCATCCCATATACTGCAAATGGTAAACCTGTTCGACAATATAAAAATTATGTTGGGTCTGTAAGATTTATTTCTTCTGTTTAAGAAACATAGGTGAATTTATCTACTTTTGAGCAACATCTCTGTATAATCCCTTTAACAAGGTTTCATTTTAATGAATTTATTGTAAAGGTCGGCAGTTTTGCAGACTATTCAACTGCTAGATTATTTTTCCTGCAAAAAGTCTGCATTGGAGATTCATTGCATTTTAGTTGGCCTCTATAATCTGGCTTATTTGAGGTTAGAAATTAAATAACCTGCAATGATGGTTCTCTTTTCCTTTGGTGTTTTATGTCTGCTTTGTTGCGTGGAATTTAATGTCTTATTGCCCACTGAAGTTTTTTGTACAAGAGTGTTTGGTTTAGCTTCTAAGAATAGACTGTGGAAAACAAAAATTGATTATTGGAATAGATATTAGTTGTTCTCCCTTGGTTATACCAAAACCAAGGTTTTGGTGGAAAAATAGATTATGGCTAATAGTGGGTATTTGGGTTTTCCCCCAGAACCAAGTTTTTTATCAAATAAGTGATTTGGCCTGCAACCAAACACATAAATATATTGTGCTCATTGCCTTTGCTTCCGAGTGAGTAGCTCTTTAATTCTCTAAACATGAAGATATTATATGTTTTCAAATGTTCATCACTCAGCTTGAAAGGCCTTTGTGGCTTTTTCCAGTTATCTATATATTTCATGATAAATTTTTTGACGGCACAAGCCAGGTTGAAAATTGATGTGGATGACTAATTTTTTAGACTTATCCCTAATCTCAAATTATGTTTAAATTCTTATCCTACAAGAATTAGGATGAAGCCAATGAAAACTTAAAGTGAATGAGGAAACAAATCAGTGTTGCCATTCATTTTTACTTGCCAGGCCTCATGCTTTACAGGTTATGTTAAAAATGAATCACACAGTTCAAGGCGTATGATGTAAAATTTTATATTTGATATTAATTTTGATACTGATTCTATATTGAAGTGTGAATCAAATGGTTAACCAAATCATGACTGGGGTTCTAAAACAATTTGTTTTTAGGGAAAAGGCTGCTTTGTTTAGTGCAATCGAAGGTAAAATTTGGAATTTTAACAAATCTGATGGTGGAAAGACAATGCAAACCAATTAAAGTCAATTTGCATGATCATATGATCTTTGTTTCAGTTTTTAATGGTTAATTATAGTTTTTAACTACCAGTAATTATGGTGCATTATGTGTTTGAATTGAAACAATCCATATTAGTTGAATTTGTGTGCCCAAAATTGTTAGTGTACAGATTCAGTATGTAGAGTTAACTCTTCATAAGTTAGCCTTGAGATATGTCTGTGATTGGTTTTCTATCCTACAAACTAAATTTGTTAAAAGTAATATACAGGATCTTTAGGAGCTGCATAATTCATGATAAATGTGCTTTAGGTTTATCAATTTATTAATCCCCACCTTTGTGGTAATAAGAAAGTGCATTTGGAATCTTAACTTTGTTCCCCTTTATGTGTCCAAAGTTTCATTCATTTGATGTGATGTGACTATTAGTTATAAGAGCATCATATACTGATGTGCTTTTTTGACGCTTCTTTCGTAATTGAACTAAGTTCATTGCCCTCAAAAAGTTCAACTTTTGTTTTTTCTTCTGTTAATCTAATTGGTTGTCTTTGGATTTAATTGATATAATTTGAAAATAATTGTGAAATAAAAAAGTAACTTGTGTCTCTATTCAATATATATATATATATATATTAGAATATTTAAATAATAACTATAGAACAAACAAACTATGAAAAGTTATTTCCCCTTACTAAGTAGTAAATGATAATGATATTAGTAAATTTAGTATATGATATGTAAATGAAAAAATTTAATCATAAATAATCATGTAATGGTATCAAAGATAAACTCTCATATCACATCATGATATTAATTTGCCCATTAATATATCATTAATTAAAAATTATATTAATAGGTTGGCAAGCTTAACAAAAATTCTTCAATTGATTTGATAATTAGATGTTTGAAGTGACACTTTAGCTTAATCTATACATCTATGTTTCATGAACCTAATTTTATTGAGTTTTATTTTTTTGAAAAACAATGTAAGGTGGGCATATTTATGTGAAAGAAAAGAAGGGGTTCTATATGATAAGCACTATTGTTAGATTCTTCATTATGGTAGATAATTTGAGAGTTAGGACCCAGTAATCTGACACAAATCTTGAATTAACCTTATTTCTGTTAGGATTTATAAACAACCACAAACCCAGAATATTGGGCTTTCTGGCTATGGCAAATTGATTCCTTCCTTTCTTTCCCCCCCCCCCCCCCCTAAATCACTTCAATCATTTTCCCTTCACTTGTTCTCTAAGAAAAGGGTCAATACCTTGTCGGTACAATCATTTCATAACTTGTGCTTCTAATCATAAATCTCTCTATGCATCTTCTTGCTTTTTTACCCTATTAAATTAAAATGGAGACGTGCCCAATATAAATATATTATTATCTTAAATTACATATTGATTGACCATTGATCGTTTGGATCACCTGGTAGGAGTTGTTTTAGTTTAACCAAAGATCACACTCTATATGTGATGGTTTGTAATTCTCTGAGGGGTTGATCAGGATACTGGATACTCACACAAAAAAAAATTTTACAATTGATTGTTAGGGTGTTTTATAATGAAAAATTTCAAGAAACAATGCATGAGATATTGTTTAGGCAAAATTATTAACAAAAGAATTATACACCTATGTGATTCAACCTGACTCAACTTGAATTTGTTGACTTAATATAACTTGATACTTGTTTGAACCAGTTTATTTTAAGTGATTTTATGTCATATATGAGAAGAATTTTGTCTCTTAAAGTGTAAGAATACTTATTTGTAGTGAAACACACATAGACTTGGTAGAAACCAACTGTAATCTATACAAAAGGAGGGGGAAATTCCATTGATCTATTTAGCAGAGTTTAAGTTAAACTTAGATATGCATATTCTTAACATGATAGCATGGTTAATTTTAAACAATTAGTTAGGAATGGTTTATAATTTGCAATATTATATTGCAACTTTTTTGGGTGATGTAAAGCAAATAGATATCGTTTCACCTAAATGAAGGGAGAAATGAATGATTACCCCAACTTCTTTTTTTGGTTGGTCTCACTGCTTTTTCTTTAATCTTTTTTAATAATTAATAATTAGGTTCACAATGACATTAGTTTAGATTCTGCCTTTTTGTTTTGTCCCACAGTGATATATAAATATAATATAATATATATAAAAGGACTGGAGGCAAATATATTTTGATCTTATCATTTTATCATGTGGACAGGGAGCATAGTAGCAACTAGCAAGTCAGAACACTATTTATATAAATAATGCATCATCTGTCTCAAAAGAGAAAAAAAAATAATAATAAAAAAAGACAAGAAGAATCTAAATTTTGTCAAAAGTGGGGACACTTTCCTTTTGTTGTTTTAATTAGTTGCCGAACTTAATCCCACTTGAAACCTTTTTCTTCTAAAAAGCTTTCAAGTGTTTGCATTTCTGTCTCCAACATGCCCTTTCCATTAATTACCCTTAATTAACCTTCTTGCTTCAAACTACATCACTAATGTCAATTTTTTTTAATTTAATCATGGATTAAGGTGGGTGCCATTCTCTTAATTAAATCAAGAACATTGTGTATGTATCATTTTGTTAAAAAAATTAAAAATTAACATTCATAAACTTTAAATTCATATAAGGGAAATTGGTGAAAATCCCCTATTTAAAAGTTTTATTGGTGATATGGACTTGAATTCAAGTATCAATACTTTCTATATATGAATTTCTACAAAGTACTAATTTTTTTTTGTTCAAATACAAAGTACTAATTACTAATTGTACATAAAAATACAGCAAACCCTTCTGACTAGCAAAAATTTTCAAATAAAAACTTTTCATCAATTTTATCATGTTATTTCCATCTCTCTTTAAATCTATCATATTTGTTTAGTTTTATGAATGTAAGGGATTTCCACTCATATTTTTTTTTCGGTTTATATGATATATATATATATAATATAATATAATTAACATTAATATAAAATATAAATTTTATAAATCTTGAAAAGTGTTGCAATTCAATGATCTCTAAATTTCATACCTATCCCCTTTCTATATATTGCAATCATCCACATGCAATGACCAAGAATATTATAAGAAAGCCGACAAAAGTAGTGATAATTAAAAGTGCAAAATTATGAGCACAACCACATTCTTTCTTTTTTTTAACCCAAAAAAACGAAAGATTAACTTCTAGACACTTCAATCACTCTACCCTCTCAATTCAAAGGGAAATAAAAAGAATCAAATCATCCACGTCAAAACCAGAAGAATTAGATTCACTTCACAGCCTTATAGATACTCCATTGTTACATGCTTATTTGTATTTATATACATTGTGTGTGTTTGGATGAGAGAAAGGGAATGCGTGTTTTAAAGTAGTCCCTATTTATAAAGTATCATTAGTTAAGAAAGCAGGCAAAATTAGTTAAAACTAATAAATATATAAGAAATGTACTTTTTTTAAGTATAAATATACCTTTATTTATGAGTGGGTAAAGAAGAGAGGGTATGAGTAATCATTAATGTAATAATATATGAAATTAATGAATGGTAAAATAGGTAAAAAAGCATTTATTATTCAAACAAAACCAAAAAGAACCTTATAAAAGGGACGTACTATTTATGAGAATAGGATCTTATAAATAAAAGTAAAATATTTTAACCTTCCTTTCTTATCTTAATTATATGAACCTCTCCTCTATTTTAAAAATATACACTTAAGTCCAAATTAGTTAAAGATTTTTATTTTTAATTAAAATTTATATGAAAATAAATTTTATTTATTAATTTACCCTTCGTCATTACTAATTCCTTAATTTTGGCTAAAATTGTTTAAGTAATTTAAGAGTTTTTTTATTTTTCTTAATTTATTTTTTACTTTTGCAAATAATTATCTGTTATTTTTTCATATTGAGATAAAGACTCAATTAATTTAATTAATACATATATAGAAAAGTTAATTAAAAATGTAATTAATTCTTTTAATAGATGCATACTTAAATAAATGTGTTTATAAATGTTTGTGCAAAAAATGTATTTAAAAAATTAAAATTTAAAATTAATATAAGTTATATAATATCTCAAATTTACATTATTAACAATATATGGTGAATAAAAATATGCCTTTCAAATATGTTTTCAATCATGGTGTCATGGTAAAAAAAAAGTAATAAATATGTTTTTAGTCATTTAAAAGAATAATAAATAAATAAGTGTCAATAAATATGATAAAAATTTGAAAATTTAAAATTTTATAATATAATAAAAATCAATAAATTTTATAATATATTGGAAAATTTGAACATGTATGTATTGGAATTATTTTTTGTCTATATCAAAAACTATTTTTAGGCAAATATAAATGTTTCTTCATTTGTTGAAAGAGGGATATTTTAATCAAAGTAAATGTTCAATAGTCAAACTTAATAACCAACTAATGATTGGATGGATGAAAATAGAATCTCAAATATATAATGGAGGTTTATATAATATGCATTTTAATTTCAAAGAAAATCTATATACGTTTTCAAAATAGACGAGAGATTTGTGTAATTTAAATAAAATAGAGAGGCACACCGTATATTTTACTCTATAAATAAAGTATAATTTTGGTGGAATTTTCAAACATTACAAGTGCTTGGACCATCTGTATGGGACTCTCGACTCAAAGTTGGTTTTCTGCCTATTTCATTCAACAACTTCTTCAACAACTTCTTGTTGATGAATTCTTCATTATGCTGCGTCACAAGACAGAGACAAGGATTCTCCAAAAGATCTATTACTTGCTTGTGGTTTTTTGGGACCATCATCATCTTTATGTCTATGGCTGGACATGGTTTTCATCTTGCTATCTAGTTGTATCCTTTTACTTTTTAACATGTTGGAGGTTTTAATTTGAGTGTTGATTATGGTGGTTGTAGTAGTTGTTTTTGTGTCCGTATCTTTTATGTTCAATGTTGTGAACTCTCTTGTCAGTTGGCTTCTCGGGTCCGCTATTGTCTTAGGTTTGTTATGTTTCTTTAGTCCTGTTGTATTGTGCTAACGTTTTTATACTTATAAACATATTTGATCGTTTTATTAAAAAAAAAACAGAGAGAGAAAGAAAGCACATGCATGGGATAAGGGGAAGTTGGTGGTTTGAGTTGTATCCAACCATCAAACCCTACTTTTTCTGGCAAATACTTGAAGAATTTGGAAAGGACAATAATAATTCATGTGCTTCTTCATCAATATATATTATCATTAAAATATCATGAGATTCTTTTTCCCTTTTTAAAAAGAGAAAGACGTGTTGCAATTATACAAGGAACGAAAAATCGGATCGGGCAATGAACCAGTTACAACACATGTTCAAGGGTTAATGGGTCAACCGAGGTCTAACCGGTAGTTGAATCGGTCATATTAAAATATTATAATTTATTAGTGGCAATATATATTAATATATTTTTAAACTTCTATCGATAAAAATGAAGATTTTTAGAAAAAAATACTTAAAATCTATTAGTATGAGTTATGATGTCTATACTTATGCAATGATATCTCATTTTCTATAATTATTATATCTTTTTAAATAAGTTTTTTCATTATCTTCTTCATTTTTTTTATATTTTTTCTTTCTTTACCTATTTTTCTCTTCATTTTGGTTTTCAACTTCAAATTTTCCCCTAAAAAAAGTTTTAAAAAAAAATTTGAAACCGGTCCAACCGGTTGAACCACTTGTTTTACCAGTTCAACTAGTTTCATACCGATTCCCCGGTTTAACCATCAAATCAAACCGGACCACTGGCCGGTTTCCAGTCCAAACCGTCAAACCGGCCAATCCAGTCCAGTTTTTCGTACAGTGCAATTATATATTGCCAATATTGAAAATTGTTGTGCTTGATAAGAATCCTGCATGCATTTGCATTTCCACACTGAATATTTATTCAACGTTTTCCATCATATAATGGAAGAAAACTTCAACATCATATAAAAAAGTTGCCTACTGTTTTCTTAAATCATAGTTTAAATATCCCAGACGTAACTCTCTGACATTGGGTAATTGATTTTATGGTAATTTCTTTTACTTTAATATCAGATCATCAGTCAACTTAACTTATTACGCATGATCTTTTTTTGATGAGACATTTGTCAGGTATTGATGTGAGTGTATATTTGATACTAGCCGGCTAAATAACTAAATAATTTTAAGATTTAATTTAATACTCGTAAGAGTTAAAGGGTAAACTTGCCTGAAAGTTTTTTTTTAAGCGTAATTGGTATTTATAACTTTCAATCCGTGCGATGTTCTCGTGAAAATTTTAAATGTAACACGTTACCCTATAGTAATGTTTGACCAACATTGACAGTTAGTCATACAATTGCAATTTAAAAGACAATTTTATTCTAAAAGTGTTTCTAAAGAAGTAACTAGTATCCTAAACTTTCATTTGGCACAATGTTTTTAGTTCATCAATGTTGAAATTAGAAGTATCCAATAACTCATTATCAATGCTCCATAATTACTTGTATTCCCATATTTTGATTGAAGGCATTGCCCGAGATTGCTTGAGAGAGTTGCACTGTTTTTGAAATTGCAGTGGAGACATTATATATATATATATATATATATATATATATATATATATATTTTAGAGAATTATTATGAAATTTTAAAGAAGAGATTTAATTATCAAGAAATCTTAATAATAAGTGAGTAGCAAAAATTTGTTGTCATTTCCTATACTGAAACTTATCATTGTATGTCCATAAGTTGTTATTAAATTTTTAGGTGATTAAATTCATTCATTGAGACCTTGTAGTAATTTCCCTTACCTTCTAAGAGTTAACTAATTACGTTTCTTGAAATAGTTTCAGAAGCAAATATAAAGTACGCTCCTCAATCCTTAATATAAGATTTATTTATCTAATTTAATTAGATTAATGAAGTTAATTAAGATAGTTAATATAACATTTTTTTTTCTAAAACACCTTATTATCTTCCTCAATTCCCTTAACCTCTCTTTGACTATATTATTGTTGAGGGAGCGTCGATAAAAAAAATTAATAAAAAATGATAAATATGGAAAATAAATTTTATATTTAGAAGCAAAATCAGTTTTCCAATTTGGTTTCATGTTAAGGACCGTAGGGAGTATATCTGTATATGTATTTCTTGGTCTTATTTTTCAAAGATGCTTGTTCCACACATATAACTTCGGCTTTACTTTTTAAAAGAATATTAATTAATTGTACACATAACTCTTCGCATTTAAAAATTATAACTGACACTACAAGTCTACAATACAAGATACAGATGAATCTTTTGAAAGAAAAAAGAAAAAAAAGCGACAAATACTTATGAATCACAAAAGTAGAAGTATGTAGATAGAAATTCGTATGTAATTGAAGAGCGAAAGCGTGTGAGCTCATAGTTTCAAAAGAATCAAAATTCAACTTGGCAATGACGCGTGGACCTTACAGTCCATATACGACTGATATGGGAAGCCAGTTTTCTTGCACTAACAAACAGACAGAAAGACAGACAAACACACACACACACACACATATATATATAAAGGTTTCGAGGATAAACATGAACATGCATCATCTTCCCTGTTTCTTCTGAGGTGTACAAAAATGAAACCATGTGCTTTTGAACCTTCTTGTTTCATGAATGTTTTATTTGTTTTTCTAGATAGTTTCGAATGTGCCAACACACACACACACACACACACACACACACACACACACACATAAAGGTTTCGAGCACAAACATGAACATGCATCATCTTCCCTGTTTCTTCTAAGGTGTACAAAAATGAAACCATGTGCTTTTGAACCTTCTTGTTTCATGAATGTTTTATTTGTTTTTCTAGATAGTTTCGAATGTGCCAACACACACACACACATCATGTTTTAAGGAAAAATGGCCAAGTTGAACAATTTAAAAATATATAGGTGAGATTGAAGGGACACTGGTCCATCATAAGACTATTAATTAGCACAATAACGTGTTTCACAAATATAAACAACACAATAACATGCCTCTCCAAACCACGTTCTCCACGAGAAGAAGCAACTGAGGCTACTTCCCACAAAATTAAACTACGTTTTGAGTGCGTCTCTAAGTCATCCATACTTGGTTTTGTTTAATTAATTTGCTTACATGAATATAATATTGGTATGAGAATTGGATTATGTCTACATGTGTGTGTGTGTGTGTGTGTGTAAACTCCGGTACCTAATGTCCAAATCACTTTTTTGGATTTGAAACTAACTCTTGGCTAGAGCTTTTAAGGCATAGCCTTCTCAATAAGTGTATTTTTTAAAATTTAAACTTATATTATTTTTCTTAGAGGATGAGGACACTGCCACCTCAACTAAAAGCTTGGTGAATATGTGTGTGTGTATATTTTAGGGAGAATTTCAATTAAATCTCACGATACCAATTTTATTTTAGTCAACCCCCATAATATTTTGAAATTTCACTGTACACCCAAGGACTAAAAGGAAAATAAATTTTGTAAGTTAAAAAACAATATGCCCTTCCTTTATTTTTTAAAAATAAGTTTTGTTCATTGCTAGAGCTCCTGCAACTAGTCACTAGTAGTCACCAGGCCAGAGCGGTCACCACTGGCAAGCCAGAGCGCCTTTTGTTCATATGTTACACACTTGCAAATGAGACTTTTTGAATTTGTGTTGTTCATTTGCAAGTATCAAAATCCTCATGAACAAGTGAAATAAGCGTATGAACAACAAAGATTAATAGGTTAACAAGAAAATATAAGATATGAACAAGTCTTATTTGCAAGTGTCCAACTCTTCATGAATAAGTAGATACATATGAACAACACAAATTGAACAAGTCTCATTTGCAAATGTTCTACTCCTTATAAACAAGTGGAATAAGCATATGAACAATACATTAATTTTAGATGGCTAGAGCTCCAACTGGTTGGAAGTGGCCACTCTGGTTTGGCGGCAGCCAGTGATCAGTCGTAGGAGCTCCGGTGATGATCAAACCTTTTTTAAAAAAAATAAAGGGAAATTATTGCCATTTACTCACAAAACTTATTTTCATTTTGGTTTTTCGATGTGCTGTAAAATTTCATAATGTTGTGGGGGCTGACAGAAATAAATTTGGGCTTGTACGATTTAACTAAAATTCTCCCTGTGTTTTAATCTCAACAAATAGTGATAGTTGAGTTAAGTGAAAAAAATGATGAATGTGGATTTTTCCACCTAGGCAATATTGATCCTTCATCAATCGAGAGGACTCAATCAATTTATGGCACCAATACTTCAGATAATATTCAACTCCGAAAAATATATTTTGTTATAACTTACACATTGATTATAGTCTCTAAAAAGAGGTCAAACTTAACCTGGCCCTTAAAAAATTCTTAAAAGGAGTGTTTAGTGTCATTTGAGCTAGATGACCCCACAACTCTAAAAACCTTGATACCTCTAGCATAATAAAATTTTAAAAAACATATTTGAAAAGATATTTTTATTTCTTAAGTTTAATGATACGCAAATCTGAATTAGGACTAATATCTTTTACACAGTATGTATATGAGAAGTATTTGCCAAAAACATGAATTTGGATCTCAACAATCATTACTTAAAGAATTTTTTTAAGGAGGATCAATACTTTGTATTTTTAAACAAAATCTGAACTATTGAAATTTTTTTATGCTAACAAATTATTTTTTTTTTTTCATGCTAGGAATAATAATGATGAAGGGAGTATGCTAATTTACGTGAGAATATTGTTCAATGAAATAAAAATGGAGAGTTAAAATAAAGAGTCTAATGCATAAAACGTGCAAAAGATTAAGTCTAAATAATAATTACAAGAAATTAATGTTGGTTTGTCATGATGTGCGTATGGTCAATCTCACATGCATATGCATAATGTTGAAATGGTGCTTCAAATGCCAAGTCATTAACCATATTGACTTTTCTGCTGAAATTGAAAAGCATCCAATTCTGAAATTCTATAATAATCATAATAATTAACAATAACTAATTTTAGTCAGGTCTCCTATTTTCCAAACCCTATTTACCATTTTTGGACTTTGATTTCTTCAAGTAAATATTTCCTTTGGTCCTAAATATAAGCCACTTCAAACTCATTCACACGAAAAAAGAAAAACAGTTAAAAATATTTAAAGTTATTTTCATAAAATTCAAATGATTTTTAATATTACCCTCGTCAACTATATTAAACTTTAACATCATATTAATTTATATTTTTTTCCACTACCCTTATTAAATATGGGTATATATGAAATAAACTATTTAATTTGATACTCTTTAAAATTAACAAATGTCTTATAAAAGAGACCAACAACGTTTTTTAGAACAAGTCTTATATAATATGGATAAGAGTGAATATATCAATGCAGAATAATTAGACATATAGGCACACAAAACCTTCGGGTTTTCAACTATGAACAAATAATTCTTTTAGAAATTTGGTGTCTCATTATAACCTTGAAGCCCAAGTCACACATTAGAAATCTCAGTCCACACATAATGCATCACGAAACAGTCTTTACAATTGATTAAAAAAATAATAATTTAGCAAAGAAATTCACAAATTTTTATTTGAATAATGCTTATAGATTATACGCTTGTTTAATCATTGAACATATGTATGAGATTTTGAACTTTGTTTGTATGTATTTATGCGCATGAGGAAAACAAACTATTATTGAAATTATCAAATACTAATAATTGAAATGTAGTCGTCATTGATTTATTTATATATATATATATATATACACACACATATAATTAAAGCAAGAGTTGTTCAGCGTTAGGAGAGAAATGATGAGTTTACTTTTTTTTTTTTTTTTAGTTTAATTAGCTGGGTGTAGTAATTAACTTTTGTTCTTTAACTTTGGAATTTAATTATTTTTCGTTGACTTTGTTATGCGACCAAAAGTAAACCAATGATGCTGATTTTTTCATAACGCATAACTAATTTAATCATCAATATCGCCATTAAGTAATCTCAGTTCTCTCTCTCGCTCTAGTTATGAACCTAAAGTTTTTCTCAAACGTCATTTCAGGAGATTACATAAACGCACCGTTTCATACACAAATTGCACTTTCTAAAAAATAGAGGAACATTATTATTTTTTTAATTTGATGGATAAAATAAAAGTAAAGAAAAGATTTAACACTCTTGATTAGAGAGGATAAGTATGAAACCATGACATTTATTTTTTGGCCATCCAGTATGAAAACTATGACATTGAAAACCATTTTGTAATGAATCGTATATGGACTTCTTCTTCTTCTTCTTCTTCTTGCCAAAAAGAAGAAGAAGAAGTCCATATATGATTCATTCCAAAAAAAAAAAGAAGTTGTATGGCCTTATCTTAGAGGCAATTACAAAGCATAATAAATTATTATTCTTAAAATAACTATGATCCAATCTAAAGGGTTTATATTTCCTCATCCAGGAAGGAAACAGCATTATACATGGTTATTTAATTAAAAGAACAAAATTCAATCTTGTTATTTATCTTCCTTAGAAAAATCATTTATATATTATGGTCAAATATCCAGTTGTTTGAAAATGAATACTAAAAATCAGTGAGGGAAAGACTTGAGATCACCATGGCCCAGTTAAGGATAAAGATCAATTCATATATATATATATATATATATAGTTTATGGTTATGTTCCAAAAATTATATCATAAATTAATGAAAAATTGTTATGAGCATAAGTTCAAAAGAAAAGTCTGTCTTAAAAGAGTAGCTTATTGGGTAGAATAACTTTCTAAACTTATAAAGCACACTTTATTTGTGAGGCTTCCTTATACGGGACTCACATTAGGAATCATCACAAGTATTGGAGTGTGATTTATAAATTCTATACTAAGAACAAGAAGTCTCATAAATATAGTTTATAATTAAGTTCTATTTCAGAGAGCATTATAAGTAAAATGTGTAATTTATAAGTTTAAGAGACTCTCGAATCCAACAAGTCAGCTTTTGAGCTCACCTTCTATAATTGTATTCATAAGAAATTTTTCATTTTCTCAAAGAGAACTGACCCAGCGAAGTGTGGAGACCACGTTGTGGAACGACTAAATTAATTAAAAGCATCAAAGTGCAAGTGGAAAGACTTGATAACGCATAAAGACAAAACATATTCGAGCGTAAAGTAGATAAAATGGATTAAATGATTTCTAATATAGAAGACTAAGACTTATCAATACAAACCCATGTTACCCAGATAGAATAATTTTCCAACTTGAGGAAAAACTGAAAAAAGTGCCAAATGAATCTGGAAACACTTGAGGAAGCTGGAGGAACTAGTTTCTTTCCAAATTAACAAATTAATGTCACAATCTTTAATTTAGACTTTTGTTATAGGCAAAAGTCATATCTAAAACACTTGTATTCAAACAATTGTAAATATGAGAGTGTTACAAATCAAGTATTTAAGTCTCACAAGTCTATCCTAGTAAATATCTACAACTAATTAAGATTATGGTATTTGTAACTATCGGGATTGGCTACGGTCATCTTCTCTTATCGTTTTCTTCCCATCCTCTTCCCCTCCACTACTTATATCAGTCTTTAGATTAAAGTATGAGCGGTTCAGATTTAATGTGTAATACAAATATTATTTTTACATATTTTTTATTTTATGTTTAAATTATCATAACTAAAATTTAGCATTTTTGAATTTATTTAATTATTTTTTAATAATTTGATGTTTTTAAATATTTTTTATAAACATTAATTAAACATTAAATTTGAACCATTCAGATTTCAATCTAAAGGTTGAGATGAGTAGTGGATGAGAAGAGGATAATAAGAGCAGAGGACCGTAACCAATCCCGTAACTATATGATGAATAAATATTTTTGCAAACCCAACTTTTAATAACATTGTTTTAGATCCACACTATCATTAAAATCTTTTTTGACAAAGGTGTAGTCGTTTCCCCAAGATGATATTAAATGCATATATAGTAACAAATTAAATCAAGTAAAAAAAAATACAAAAATATATCAAAAATGAAATTTTGTTATCATTCATGATCTATAGACAATAAAATTCATGTCAAATTTTGTTTTGTTGAAGTGAGAGAATAGGGATATTAAGAGAGGGCCTACCAAAGGGTGATATTAGGGTAAAGTCATTGTCAAATAGTTAAGCTATAGGTAGGGGATTTCATAGGGTAGTTGTTGAGAGGTGAATATATGGTTGTTGCTTAAAAGAATATAATTATTATTATATATCTTCAATAATATTCAATATGTTCATGTTCCTCTTCTCCTAACATTTCTTACTATTCCTTCTGCAATATTTAGCATCCTATGTGCTCTCTCATTTCAACATATATCCACTTTCTATAAAGTCCCATTTAATTTCCCGATACAAGCTTTTCTTTTTCTGTTTCTTTTTGTTTTTAAATTAATGTGTTTCTTCATTGATCCAAGACAAAATTATTAACAACATATACAAGTTATAAGAGTGCCCATAATTTGTACAAAAATGATGTTATATTTCTTTATTTTAGATCATTTACTAAACTAGTAGTTCATACTTTTATATTTTACTGATTTTATTAGAAAAAATTAATATTGGGGTTTAGAAGTAAAAAAAAAAAGTAAAATATAAATAATCTGAGTCAAACATTAAACTAGAACTTAGTGTTTTAACCTCGTTGACAGGCTGGAAGATGTGATTTTCTTTTGTCGATCGAATTAATTAATCTGGAGAAACTTTGTGAGATTCCTCCCATCCAGGACATATATTATTCTTGAAACATCATTAATCTACAAGAAAAAGATTTACAAGTCCCATCTAATATTAAGAGAGATTAGGGTTAACGTACAATTTTAGCAATGAAATTTTTTATCATAAGTATTTCACATGCATAATTGATTTTTGAAGGGTGTAAATAGACACAATCACTATTTAAAAAGGGAGTAATTTTAGTTATTCCGTTAAATTAACTGTCTCTTTTTTTTATGTGAGATCTACTTCTTCTCCCTCTAACTTTATAACGAACATTTGAGCCAATTTAATGAAATTAACTAAATTGTACAATTTTTAAAAGATTATGTTTATTTTTACATCTTTCAAAATTTAGTTATGTTACATGTTCATGGCAAAAAACTTCGTTGTCAAATTGCATCTTATTAACCCTAGAGACTATGATGATGCGACCCATTTTATTGTCTATGATTAATTTTCTGCAATCACATAAAAATTCAAATTGACTTCTACGTACAACACGATACACAATAATACATTGAATCGCAACCAGCCTTAGCTTCTAGATCATTCATTCTTCATGAATGCTCTGGGGTTCCGAGTTCAAGACATGGTATAATGCGCTCCCTCCTTTGAACAAAAAAATAATACTCTCTACCAACAAGTGCCGGATGCAGTGGTAAGGCATCTGACACTCTTCCAGGCGAACGAGAGTTCGAACCTGGGAGAACCACTTGTTGGGAGGAGGAACCCACCCTTGGTGCAAAGCACCTTACAGGGGTGTGTCTAAAAAATATTCCCTGCTCCGGATTAGTCGGTTGCCCCGGGTTACCTAATCCAGTGTTAGAAGGTCAGAGACTCAGGAAAAGGCGCCGGATACCGGGGGGATTCCGGGTTAGGGGGCCAAAGGCCTTGTCTGCTTGTTGTTTACCAAAATAATAATAATAATAATACTCTTTCTAATTTTTAATATGAGATCTATATATCTAATTTAATTAGATTAAGAAAATTAGTTAAGTTATTTAGTATGACATGTATTTTAATTTCTAATACACACTCTAGTCATCTTCTTTTAATTCCCTCTTTCCCTCTCCTCTTTGATTGTTATATGTTGAAGGATCGTCATAGAGGTAAATTAAGAAAAATTTTACTAATATGAAAAATATGTTGTATATTTAAAATAAAGATTAATTCTATATTTATGTTCTATATTAAGAATAAAAGGGAGTACATTGAATTGCAAGTTTTTTTAAAAAAAAAAAACTATTCATGCAAACCCTTTATTCTTTTATCCACGCGGATACATGTCATCAAAACTTACTCAATATTTGACTAAATATGTGTGTGTATAAATAATAAAGTGGGTGAGCTAAATTATTGTTCGCTACATAATGTGAAACAAATTAAAACAAGCAAGAGATCGCAAACGAGAATAATGTGCAACACACATTTCAAGACATATATATCGCATACTATTATATAGAAGCATGCATGCATGTTTGTTTCTTCTCAATTCAACACACCAGCTTGCTGGTAGCCATATAACAGAATCTACCAGCTAGCTACTCCTATATATGTATATATATAGCCTCCCTCTACACACACACACACACACACATTTATGCGCATGCATTCATGTAAGTAATACTAAGACAAATTCTCAACCTCCTTGGTCTACAAGTGAGGCGAATATTATGAGGATGACGTGTTATTTGATACATCATTATTCTACTTATATTTAGATTATATAATAATAATAAGAAAAATGTTACGTATTGTGCCTGTGTTCCTATCATATATTATAATTAGTCATTTTGTAAAATTGATTACTCATCTGGTTTCTAATATAAGAGTTATTTAATTAATATGGGTAAATTAAGAAAGTGAGATAAATTACTTGATTGCAACAAATATAGCATGATCTCCCTACTAAATTAAAGTACTCGTATAATATTAGATTATATATTATTTTATAAGTTAAGTAAATTAGTTTTGAGGAAAAAGATTAGTCCTCTTGCAAACTCCTATATTTAGAATTGGAGGAGTACATGAAATAATTATTTTTTTGTTCTAACAGTATACCTGTGATATGGATATTGTAGAACGTTTATGGTAGAAATTAATAAGGATCGAAAAAGATGAGTGAAATTTGAATTATAATTTATTATAGATTTAATCAAGGGTATTTCAGAAAGATGGGATAATTTTAAAAATATTAATTAATTTTAACATACTACTTAGGGAGAATGACAAAAAAATTTTTTTGAAATTGTAAAATCTTAAATAAGGTTTGTTACCAAGAATTATTAAAGTAATGACGAGACTTGATGAACAATTCATAACTCATTTTGTAGTAAATACCTAATTTAGGATTTTGCGATTTTAAAGTTCTTTTTCTCTTATTCTCCCTACTGCTTATTATATTCATTGAATCTTATATTTTAGGAAATGCCATAAAAATTGATAGAAAAAAGAAGAAAGAAAACGCTTAGGCTTTGTGTAGCTCTGTAGCTAGCACACCGACATAGTGAGAACACAGAATACAGGAACAGATTATATTCTATGCACATGAAGAAATGAGAAGGGTTTATGATTTTTCCCACATGAAACGAAACAAAACCAGAAAAACTATTGATGATGTAAAATTGCAAATTATAGGAAATTAAGGTCAAAGATGAAAAAGTCCCAGGTTGTACTGTTCCAGTAAGTGATAGAAGAACTCATCAGTTTGAACCATGAGAACCAACAATTTATTTGTTTATATGTTTAAGGGTTAAGGGAGAT
This sequence comes from Inga leiocalycina, assembly GCA_963242795.1. NCBI lineage: Eukaryota > Viridiplantae > Streptophyta > Magnoliopsida > Fabales > Fabaceae > Inga > Inga leiocalycina. The sequence goes on from OY725322.1 coordinate 78,962,205, forward strand.
GAATCTAGCTAGCCAGCCAGCCAACTTTCCTCTCATCAACTATATAACGGTTTATTCCTACCTATATATACAATACAAACACAGAATATATGTGTATATATATAGTTTTAATTAGTTTCTCTTGTTTTGACTTTCCGACAAGTTGAAGCTACAAGGTCCGTGTTCGTAAGTTAGATCGAAAACCTAAAATGGAAATAGTTGTTGTTTTGGCAAGAGGATATTTCATCACGTGTCGTGTTGATATATATATATATATATATATTATAGTATATATATACACAGTATGTTTTCTTGACTTTGAACTTTGGACAACGTGAATTGTTTCTGGTATTGGCATGTTTGTTCTTTCTTTTCTTTATTTGCACACACAGAAAACATTAATTTTTATTTTATTGATAAGAACATCGGAGAGTTTTGCTCTTTGTATTTTTCTATTATTTTAAAATTCATAGACTACAAAATAATCGGAACATTGCTGTAAAGTTTCACATTGTTAAATTCAATATTCAAAACGTGACTGAAATTTGTTTATGGATCCAAGTGCAACTCATATTTAGGCATTTAGCTGTGCACAGGGTTATTAAACCTGGACCGGACCGGCCCGGGAACTTGTGAACCGGCCAGTAAACCGGTCCGGTCCGGGTTGGTATTTTTTTAAATTTTTTTTAAAATTTTTCCTTTAGAATTTCATACTATGAGTTTAAAATTTTCAATTTCTCACCGGTTTGGTCCCGGTCTGACCCACTGACCTTTAACCCAGTACCCCAACTGGTTCAATGCCCGGTCCGAGTTTTAATACCTTGGCTGTGCACAACATATCTTAAGTTACCCGCAAAATTTTTAGATACTTTAAGTAATAAATTTTGTAATGAGGAATTTTTTCAGCAATTTTCTTAAAAATAACCTAGACATTTTTAACAGAACAGGTTGAGCCCCAATAAGATTTTCAAGGTACAAGACACAAATCCTTGCTTGCTAAGCGACAAAGTTATCTAAATATAATTTAAGTTTCATTTTTATTAAAAAATACAGAAAAAAATATTTATTCTACATTTACTGACGCTTAAAATGTGCACCACATATTCGCCCCCTGATGCTATTACAACATTTTTATTTAATGATGTAACTAGGATGAGATATTATGTTGATTCAGGAGAATAGCTTCTGATGTGTTTGTAGATTATCTTTTTCTATAAAAAAAAATGTGCACCACATATGAACACGAAAAGGAAGAAAAAAAAGGGAACAAAAGAAAGGACGAGTAATGGACTTTGGTACCCTCCTTGTCTGAAAGTTATCTCAGCTATTACGCAACTGCATGCTATTTAATCCTAATGTTTTTCATTTCTTCATATAAATGTAAAGTTGCAAAACTTATATTTGGCCAAAAAAAGTTGTAAGCCTAACAAAATATTAATTTATGTATATAATATATAGAAAAGTCTAGGATGCCTTTGCCTTTATCGTATGGTTGAATGGGGACAGGGCAAAAGTAAGGGAAATATATTAAAAAAAAACTATAATAGAAAAAAAGAGAGAAATATATATATAGATGTTTCCATATTTAGATAATATATAAGAACATATGGTTGAAAGAAAAGTGCAAAAAAATGCCTGAGGCCCCCATTATTTTCCTTAAAGTTTTCTTTTACAAAGTAGAGAGATGTCAGAGAAAAAAACATAATTTTAAAATTTACCCTACCAAAAATATATAGGTTGGGACTCATATTTTCCGTACCTTTCTATGGATATAATCGGTAATCAATCAATTTTCCCTTTTCCATGGTTTTTCTTGCTCATCCAAATATAATGAGAAAAAATAAAATAATTATTTCCACTTTTTTATTTGTTTTTTATTTTTTATTTCTTTTCATCCAATCAAATCATAAAAAAGAGAAAAAAAATTTATGAAGTAGGACTATTTTGTTAAGTAACACATCAAAGAACCTCACAAAAGAAGTGAAGTTTATAAATTCAAGGAGCCAATTCCCCTTCTCAATAAACTAGTTTTGGACGAGAACACTTAATAACCTCGAAAATGGCTACCTATGAAAGGTTTGATCGTCAAAGACCGAGTGAAGTATTGTGATCTGACTATCAACAAGTTTTCTTTTTCTTTTTCCTAAGTTGGAAAGGAGGCCAGACTGATGTTATATATGGGGGATCGAACCCACCACCTCCCCTATACAATGGGATCACTTTGCCATTAGAGCAATACACCATGTGCGACTGTCAAAAAGTTAACACCCCATTTTCCCACATGTTAGTTGTTGGGATTGAATGCTCCCTTTGGGTTTGTGCTTGTAACATTGTTACTTTTATTGAGAGAAATTGATATTTATAGAGAGGGCTATTTTTTGATTGGCAAGAGGTTGAGTAAAGTGCCGTAGATTGAAGCTATCGGCTCTCAAACAGTGGTGTGTTATTATGAGTCACATATTTGGAAACCTCATAAGAGAAGATGAGTTTATAAGCCCTACATATTATGCTAGTATTTTAGCATTGGGTTCTCCCTTTAGCCATATGCTCACACATCATATTCAATATTTACAACGAACAATGTAACTCTTTTTAAATTCCATATAAATAAACGCAATACACTGTGGCACATCTTGATTAAGAAAAAAAATTACATAATAGAAACCACAATAATAACTTTGTAGTTAACATTCAATTCCCATTACTAACCCATTTTAATTACGAAAATTACATGTGGAAGCACAACAACAATTGGATAGTTAGAGATCCCATTCCCATTAATGAATTCAAATAATTGCATGTGAATGTGCTGATATATGATATGTATGTATGACTTTAAGCTGCGACAATTAGGTGGTTGTAGTTCAATGATAAAACCCTAATCATAATGTTGGAGAACTAATTAAACCAAGATTATCAAGAAACTATCCGTATTTTTGTTTAACATTGAAAAAAAATAATGATTTAGTTTAAATAAATAGAATAAAAATTATTTTTTTCAACGTCATCGTGCTTAGTTTAAAGTTTTCCAACAACTCCTTCATAAAAAGGAGAAAATTAATCTTAACGTGGATTATTACTTGTTTTGGGTAGAGTGTATATATATTAAGAAAAATGTTTGTTTTTTCGGAAAACGGGGAAAAGATATTGTTACATTATCAAGAAGCTATAGATTAATGATTAATCCATTTGTTAAAATTAAAAAAAAAAAAACGGTGATCTTAACGTGGATTATTACTTGTTTCGGGTAGAATATATTTATAAAGAAAAATGTTTGTTTTTTTCTCGAAACGGGGCAGTTATAGTTAGTCCTGCATTTTCTACCTAAATATGATTGGGGATAATTCAAATATATACAACTTCACTCTACCAATTAAGTTTAAAATAAAATATAACAAAGATGAAAAATAGATCTCCCAAGGGCTAAGGAGTAATTTTGTCTCGAAAATTGTTGCCGGCGGGTAATTTTGCTACAAAAGTGTAAAATACTGTGACCATTATTATAGTTAATTTTGACTATTATTTAACCAAACATGCTGAATTGACAGTCCACATATCATCCACGTTATTTTTATTAAGGTGCAAATTAATCCCAAAATTTTTAAATCTAACTTTAAAAAAAATGAAGTAGATAACAAATGGATTTCTGGGTATATTTTCACCTTAACAAAAATAATATGGGATGACATATGGATTAACAGCTTAGCATATTTGATCAAATAACAGTTAAAATTAACTAGAATAATGGCTAGAATAAAATTGCTCCATTTTTTATATTTTTGGAGCAAAATTACCTCTTGGTGACAACTTCTGAGACAAAATTGCCCCTTAACCCATCTCTTAATGAAGTAATTCAATATATATATATACATATATGCTTTCAGAACGTTTTACAAATAAGTGGTTACTAATTTTGCTTCTTGTTATTACCTTGTGTATTCTTAAGTAATTAAAAGTAAATTAATTTCAAAATGAGCACAATAATATGTCTATACTTTTATGCACAATTCAAACTTAGCTTGATGGTTCTCATGGCTTTAATTTGAATTGGATCCATGGAGCACATGAATTTTGAAAGCAGTGTGTTCCCTGAGAAAATCCTTGTTTTTTTCAATAAAACAAATTTGATACTTATCTTTCAAATATGAAAGAATGACCTATCGTGCTTGGATCAAGTGAAAGGAACCAATAATGCAAATTTTGCAAATAACGTATTAAATTCGAGTTTTATTAATGACAAGAAAAAAAATGACCTATCGTGCTTGGATCAAGTGAAAGTTACCAAGAATTATTAGATCCTTATATCTTTTTTTTATTGGGTCCTTATAATTTTGATAATTATAGCTATTAGTTCATATGCTCAGAATCCATTAATTTGTAAAAGAAATAATGTGCATATCTGAATTAAATTTGTCACATGGGTGTAAAGAAAATTAAAATTAGCCCGAATATGGATTCTATACACTATGAGACGATTATGAGCATGATATTTTTTTTATTTTGATAATAAATAAATTATATTCTAACATTTTTTTTTTTTGAAAAGCTCTGTTTTTATTTTGTAATCCTATTATTTAAAAAATTACTCGTAATTAATTTAATATCCGCATAGTCCTAATCAACAGAATATGAGTATATGGATTAATGGCTATAAGTGAGAAAAAATAATGAATTAATAAAAATAAAAATAAACTTCCCTGACTTAATTAAAAATCAGGTGAAATTATAAGATCACAAATTAATTTTTCCTTTAAAATTTAAATAGAATCATGTCTAAAATTATTGACTTGGTAAAAAAGTTTAGAATTCTGGATACTATATTATTATTTTTTTAAAAATGAAAATAATTGATGTGAACTTACTAATTTTCAATATTTATTCTATACATTATTAAAATTATTAGCAAAAAAATATTTAATTTGATGACAATAACGGGGATCAAATAATTTTAAGTTTTTAACCTAATTTTGTCAGTGCTTGTATGTGGTCAGCATAGGGAAATGGCATGTGATTTAACATAAAAGTATTTTGTAAATAGCAGGGCCGTTGGCTGAATTAGAAAACAAATATTCAATATTTTCGGCCTTTCTTGTCAGTTTTTTTGGAATTAACTGTACTACCACGGTGTCATCACTGATAAATAATATTCTCTGATAATAGTACAGATGCCTTACAAAAACATATTAATGTTACTATTTTTAAATTAGTACTTTTATATTAAATTTTACTGTATATAATCAAAACTGTTTATCACTTTTTTTTATTATTTTTTTCATAAATTAACATGATATAAATATAAAAACCACAGATCATTTACTACTATTCATTCACTTAGTTATGTGGTTATTGCATTATTTAGTAATATGTAGATCACAAAGAAAATTGGATATTTTTGTATAATATGGGGAAAACTTAATATGTATGCATGTATATATGTATGATAAATTTTATAAAAAAAAAGTGAAGGCATCTCCAATCCTATTGAAAAGAGCAACAATTTTATGTTAGGGGCATTATCAAAATTAATTCGATCGATTTGAGAGATGAGAACTATTTTAAATATTTGATTGTAGCTATTCATATTTATATTCCTGATTGATATTTACGTATAATACAAAAATCTAATAATGTAATAAATAACATTATCTATGAATATTGTTAAATTTTCCAGACATTATCTATGAATATTGTTAAATTTTCCAAACAAAATTTAAGACTTCATTTTTACCTTTATTTTTTAAAAACACTCCATTTTACCTTCATTAATATTAAAATAATGTAGAAGGGAAAATTTTAATCCTTTGGATACTATAGCTTTTGACTTAGTTGTAATTTAGTTCATACACTTTGACTTGATAACAATTCAATTCCCATAGTTTTGATTTTGTTCTAACCCAATCTCTAAACTTTGATTTATTGTAACTTGGTCCCCATAGTTTTAAACATATTATAATTTAGCCTTTGTGTTTTGGAAGTAAAATTATATATAAAATAAAGGTTAATGACTAAATTATAAAATATTTAAAATTATAGGGACTAAGTTACAATGAATCAAAGTTCTGGGGATGAGTTGCAGTGAGTCTAAACTATAGGAATTGAGTTACATTGAATCAAAGTATAGAGGCTGAGCTTAATTAAATCAAAACCGTAAAAATCAAAAGATTAATTTTTCCCAAGAACGTAAAAATAAGAAACTATAGAATTTTTTTAATGTAATCAAGTATTGTAGATAAGGTCTAGGGGGAATCACCACTCGGAAGTCTAATAATAATTAAGGAGTTTGCAATGATAGGTTCTAGCGTATGAAATGGCAACAAGTTGATATTGTTCGCTCGTCATTAGAATTTTTTGATAATTAAATTCTTCCTTAAGATTTTATACTAATTCTTCCTAAGGTCTATAGGCATTGGAGCTCATATAAGAAACTATTAGACTATTATAAAATATCGTGAACCAAGAAAATTTTATAAAAACTTTTTTTTTTGTCAAAAACTCACGCATCCATTAAATCTTTTATAAAGAATACATAAGTTTGAAGAAAGATGTTTGGTGTCATTTGATCCGCAAGGTGCCAACTACTTATAAAAAAGACTTTGTAATTAATTAGGAGCAAAGAGTATTAATCATACTTTTTCGCTTCAAAGAATTCGTAAAGGAATCAAAATACTTTTACAAATTTAATATTTTTTATTTTCATCATTCTGTTTCCAATTTATTTAAAAATATTACAGATATAACTCTTTTTTTTCAGTTTTCTAGCATGCCTAGGGTGTGTTTGGTTTGGGGGGGGAAGGAGAGAGGGGGTTAAATTATCTTTTTAGGTTGAAGACATTTAAATTTTAGACGGGAACCTAAAATTTAAAAAGAATGATAGGGTAAATTTTAGACGGGAATCCAAAATTTAAAAGAATAAGGAAATAAATTTTGAACTTCTCTCGTCCAAAATTATAATTTGTCACTCCTAACCTCAAACCAAATGCACCCTAAATTACCAAATGCGGCGGGTAAGGCTTTTCGTGTTCACAATTCACAAATATATTCTCAAGAAATTAATTACGTGTTGATTGGCTGGTAAGGATATTAATTAATATTAAAATAAAATATTAGCACATTTTCAATATGATTTAACAATTATATTGATAAAATATTATATTAAACATGATGTTATATATATCTTCTCCAAAGTAAAGGGTTAAAATATTATTTCACCTTTTACGTTCCTTCCATTGTCACCAACAGTTAGTCACTGTTATTTTTTTTTTCCTGTTATCATGGTCACGAATATTCCACAATTATTAGTATAGATCATTATTGTTTAACATATCACTATCAACTTATTATCATTATTAGTATCACATTTACCATTATCATTATTGTTTTAGTAAAGATAACTTGATAACCAGGAAATTATCATTTCTTCACATTTCATCTTAATTATGCCATTAATTACCTCATCAGATTAAAAGACCATGGTAAATTTCTTAGGACATGTGCATATTTTCATTTTACTACAAATAGTTTAATTTTTACTAGTACTAAATAACATGTTTTTTTTTTGTTATTTGACTCAACTGAGACTTCACACCTTTTTTTTTTTATGGTTTATGCAATGGACCATTTTTGACCTTCGGTGCACCCACCTTTCAGGTATCTGGTATTAACCTGAAGGCCAACGCCGGATTTACTAACATGGGCCCCCGACAACCGACTAGTCCTGGCGCCCCCAATCTGATAGGCCCGACAGGAATTCACCTCTTTGAGGCGCTCCAGGGGAGAGAGCTCCCAATGGAAATTCTTTACACCTTCCTTTTCCTATGATCGAACCCAGGAACGGATTGGTGTGGCGCAAATGCCTACCCATCTGCGCCAACTTCCATTGGTAGACTTCACACCTTTAAGTCTTATTTAAATATGAGGTCTTTTGTTCCACCTTCCATGACTCACTATGAGTGAGTGAGTTTCTTCCATTGAGTAAATAATTTAACAAAATAAACATGTTTTTATTTATGTAATTTGTTTAATATCATTAAAATACTGAAGGTGTTTCTAACTAATTCAGTTATTATAACCATTATCCGTTAATGACCTTGTATGCAATGAGTTAAAGGCTATCACATAATAACCTGTACAATAGTTAAATAAATTATATATGTTGTAAAATTTATTATAAATTATATTGTTCTCAAGTCAAAAATACAACTTCTTTCTTACCTTATAGCCAGCAAAAAAATTTTAATTAAAAAACTGATGTATAATTAAAATTAGCATGACATGTATATGCAGAGAATTAATTGTTCTAAAACTTAAATTTGTATATTTAAAAATTTTGAAAAATTAAAGGTAAATGAATTTAAGAAAATATATATGTCAAATACTTAATTTATCTTCTATTAAAAAAATATTCCATACAAGTCATATTATGAAAAATTAATAAAATTGTGTTTACAACACAAACCAGAATTAACAGGATTAGCAATTATACTAATTTTTTAAATAAGTTAACCAAGTTGTTAAAAAATTTAGAGAAAATTCAAAATATTTTCAAAACATGACAAGTAATAAGTATGTGATTCTTTAATAAAAAGTGATATATTAGTCTAAGGTGCTTCTTTAAATTTTCTGATTGTTATAACGGGCTATATGATTTATTAGATAAATTATATATATTGCATTATTCTTAAATATGTGTGTATAAAGAAAGTAAAAAATAAGTTAATTTAATTGTTTTTTCTTGTTTAGAATTTGACCTGTGACTGTGTGGGTATTCAAGAAAAAGGAAATACTGTGTCACGGTTGCTTGTAGAATACGTATTAGGAAGTCACTCGCAAAGACGAAAGACCCGTATATTTTTATTTTTATTTTTATTTTTTAATTGGGTGCTTGGGACTCTATATATAACGACCCACACATCCCCTGCTTTTTCGTGCTCTGCTAAACAGACAGATCTCACGCTAATCATCACCTTCTTCTTCTGCTTCTTCTTCTTCAACCTTCCTCTGATCTCTCTCTCTCTCTCTCTCTGTAACAATCTCTTCTTCAGCTTATGATAATGGAAATGGACTACAAAATCAAGACCACTTCACCATCTTCCTCCTCGTCTCCCCCTCCGCCTCTGCCATCACAACCACAATCGCCGCCGTCCCCGGTGGTGGTTTCGCCTTGCGCCGCCTGCAAGATCCTCCGCCGTCGCTGCGTCGAGAAGTGTGTTCTGGCGCCGTATTTCCCGCCGACCGATCCGCTCAAGTTCACCATTGCTCACAGAGTCTTCGGAGCCAGCAACATCATCAAGTTCCTGCAGGTAAGCAACACGTGTTCCTTCGTCTTCGTCTTCTTCTTCTTCTTTTTCTTTCGCGACATTCTTCGAACACCTTCAATTCTTCAATCTCCAGAAATCAGTTTCCGAAGAATCCAGATGATGATCTCTGCTTTAAATTTTCTTTTTCTATGGGTTTGAAAAACATTTCAGAGGAACAGAATTATGACTATTGGTCAAAAGTAGAAGGAAAAAGCCATCAATAGGCTTTACCTAATTGAGAGTCATAATGGCCTGTTTTCTATCTTCCCAACACATCAAATTCTCTGAATAGAGTCAATAATTTTTCCTTCTCTCTCTCTCTCTCTCTCTCTCTCTCTCTCTCTACCGAACTCTGCTTAACAAACCAGAAACTCTGCTTAACAGAATTTCTGTTTTCCAGTGTACCCTCCCCATAGTGCATTAACACCCAATTTTTTTGATTTAGGAAAATAAAACTATTAGTCCCTAATTTTATAATTATCTATTTAGCTTCTAAATTTTAACTCAAAACAATTCAGGTTCTGTCAACCCATTCCTTATGAAAATTGAATTATTTCAAGTGAAAATTTAAGAATTTAATATCAATGACTTTGTACTACATGAAAACTTTTCATAAAGAGTGGGTTCGATCCTGCTTTGCAACTTTAAGTTAATCCGTTAGAATATTCCCGGATAATTAAAAAATTTTAGAGACTAAAATTTTTTATTTTTGTTACTTTAATTTATATATTTTTATCTGACTAACTCGTTTGGAATCATTTTATTAATGTATTAATATATAACAATTGTCATGAGCTGGCAGAGCTAAACAACAATGAATAATACTACTCAATTACTTTAAATTTTATTTACGAAAAAAACATATATTTAGTTTTGGAAATAACATCAACTAGCCAATAATGAATTAAAATTCATATAATCAGATCATTCTATGCATCATTTCATCCGCCGTAAATATTTTTATTTATATAAATAAAATTAAAAATTGGATGAATAATTTTCAGGAACTTCCAGAATCACAGAGAGCAGATGCAGTGAGCAGCATGGTGTACGAAGCAAATGCAAGGATAAGGGACCCGGTGTACGGGTGTGCAGGAGCCATATGTCAGCTTCAGAAGCAAGTGAGCGAGCTGCAAGGCCAGCTAGCCAAGGCTCAAGCCGATCTGGTCAATATGCAGTGTCAGCAAGCCAATTTGGTGGCTCTCATTTGCATGGAAATGAGCCAATGTCAGCACCCATTATCTTCTTCAGAGCCCCATCACTCCATGATAGCCGCTGCTCAGTCGTCGGCTCAGCCGCCACAGCATGAAGACATTAGCTGCTTGTTCGATGATAACAACGTCAACAACTTCGGCTCGGCTTGGGGGGCTTTGGAGCCTCTTTGGACATGAGCGGAAAAAATTATATTTGTTTCCTAGGTTATATTTATATATATTTAGTATAATTTATCTCTAGAGAGACTAATTTAATGGAAGATCATATATGTTATATAGCGAGCAAATTTTCAATAAAGATATATAATATCAATTAGTTTATTTACGTGGTAGACTGGTAGATGAATGACGGTCATGCTATGCTTTTAGTGCTGATTTATATTAGTCGTTTTTGGGAGCCGAACCTTTGAAAAGTTTGGGAAACTAAATTCTAAACAGAGAAAATAAAGGTGACGGAAAAAATAATTCACCGAAAAAAAAAAATAATTGATGGGTCTACATACACTCAAATTCAATGATTTTAAAAAGAAGAAAAAAAGGAGGATCGATAAAGAAAATTAAAGCTGGTTTAGTTTGAGTCAGCAATGCCTTGACATATATTTTGCGTTTCTTGTCGAAACAAAACTCTGATAATTGACAATGCTTTCTCCTTTTTTTTTTCTGTACAATTCTTTTTCGGTTTTGTTTTCAGTGTTAAGAACAAAAGATATAGACTCGTGTGATATGATTCAAGTATAATAATTGGATTTATAATAATATCAATTCGTAGAATATTTAAATTTCAGGGTCAATATTAGTAAATTCTACTAACTAATAAACTAATTAAACAAAGCACTCGACTTGTTAGGGTATTATGACCAGAAAACTCCAGAAGTTGACAAATTCAAGAACAAGTTGGTTTGACCCGAAACATGTAAACTAAGGAAAATATATAAAGATATATTAATTGATTGATTAATTATGGGTAAATAGAAGCCATATTTTCTATCTTCAAACTACAAAATAGACGTTTTCATATTAGGATGAATCGCATGGGTGCTCACACATTCAGATATTTATGTATTTTTTAAGAAGTAGGAAAAACATTATTATATGTGAAATCTATATATTACTATGTTTATCAATTTTTATGTCTTTTCCAATATATCATTCTTAATACTCCCTCCGGTCTTAATTATAAGACAAAATTGATTTTTTTGGAGAAATTCATGAAGCCAATTAAATACTTTAGAGTGTTTATATTTTTAGTATCCTTAGACTATATATTAGTTTATTAGTCAAATTAATTAGTTTGGAGAAAAAAATAAAAATAAAAATACTCTAAAGTAATTAAATTGGCTTCCTTAATTTCTCCAAAAAAACCAACTTTGTCTTATAATTAGGATCGGAAGGAGTAATATTTTTGTAAATTTAAAGTTCTAACGTAAGGAGTGTGGGAAGCTTCAATATGAAAGGAGATATATAATGGCTCAGTGTGTAACCAGACCACTTTTCTATTACTTGTGGTGGAAAATAAGGAAGCATTTGAATGGGTACTTTCTGATTATTGTTTTTTCTTATATTTATTAGCTTTTTTTACTTTAAATGATTTAAATGTTAGCCATACAAGAAATGTATTTGATAAAAAATACTAAAAAGATAAGGCAATAAGTGAGGGAACATTTCTTTTTGATTGAGAGGACATAAAAAAGGACAAGGTAGATAAAACATTACAATCATTTGGTTAAGTAAATTTAACGCGCTTTGTTTAACTTTTTTTAATGAAAGAACCATAGTACATATTTAATTCCTAAATTCGCAAATTTGTTATTTGTAAAAATCAATAATAATAAATACTCATTATTTTACTTATAAATCTATGTTTTTTAGGAGTAAACAATGCTACATATTTTTTTAGTTCTAAATTTGTTTTACATAAATAGTAAATATTTTTGGTTCAACTGCTAAATTAATTCAGGTAAAAAGAAAACTGGCAAATTAATATTATATAAGTGATAAATTTGAGGGTATTCTTAATAATTAATTGTGAAGTTAATTTTTTAAATATTAATCATCTTTTATTTATGTCGTCGTTAACCTTTTCTGTCACGACCAAAAAAAAAAAAAAAAATCCTTTTTCGCTTTTATCTTCTCTGTAACCCAAAAAACGCGTTGCCAATTCCTATCTTTGTTGTTTGACATTACTTTCTCATATCTTATCTCACGTGCAATCCATATGGTCCTCCATTGACTCTCATTAATCAATAAATGAGAAAAAAAATATTACTTAATTTTTCATACACAAATATGCATATTCGATTTAAACTTTAATATTGAAAATTAGTATAATTCACTTTGAAAACAATATCATGTCAAAGTAATAAGGAGTTACAATGTATTGACTTAAAACCACCAAGAACTTGTTCTATGTCATGTTTTATATTTTTAAAGTATACGGCACAAGAAAACTTTTTATTGTAATTAAAAGTGAGATAAAAAATTTAAAAAAACAAAAATAATTGACTCAATTCAATAACCCTTAACTATGATTGTAAATTTAAACATTTTTAACAAGAAAAATAGGTTAATAGAGCTATACCTCTATACCAATTTAATACTAGTATTTAAATCTGACTTAATAATATCAAACATTACAAAAAAATTAAAAGGGAGACACATAAAAAATTTGGAGGAAAAAAACGAAGAAATTCGAAGTATTTTTAACCCTCTTCTTCTTGTTTTTTCCCTTAAAAAAGACAAAATGACATTAAGATGGTAAAAAAATAGTTACAAACTAGCATAAGAAATATATATATATATATATAAAAACATTGACTAAAGTTATAGCTTAAAAATAAAAAAGAATCCCACAAAATTAAATTGGAAAAAAATTATTACCTCATTTAATTTCAATCGTTGTCTTGTCCTCGGACCAAATATATGACATCGATAAATGATCAACTAGCTGGTGGGCAACTCACTAACGCGGTAAGAAAGTCATTCTTTTATCACAATTTTGGACTTGCATGCTTAATTATTTAACTCACATTTGGTTGCTGAAATATTTGAAGTACAATTATTAATTGAACCTGACCTCTCTCACTTGATATGATCTTTCATAAATATTTTTTACATGATGAAAGTATAAATAAAAATAAATGTTGATTTGATGTAACAATAAAGAATTGTTATTTTCTATTTATATTCGGTCAAATTAAAAATAAGATAAAACTTACTCGTCCAATGTAGGAAGAGGGATGATCAAATGTCTATAATATAACCTAATATTTTTTTAATTAATAAATGTATTTGATTAAAATACTTTAAGCCAATATAATAAAATAATAAATGCTTAATAATTGAAATAATATACTTTTAAGTACAAATAAAAATAATGATAAAAATAGTTTTGTGATTCGAATGCTTTTATTCAACATTTATTTTGTCGTAAAATATGCATCAAATCATAAGGTGGCAAATGAGTAATTTAGCATCTCATTCTCTTGTCGTAGCCTAATTAATTTCATGGCCAGTTTCATATGGAATGCCCATTATTCCCAAAGCCGTAGGAATGAGCATTCCTAAAGGATTGGATTGGGTTTTCATAGCTAAATTACATGAAACCCTCATAAGTTTTAAACCATGTATAGATAATTTTCTTAATATTTAAAACTTAATAACAAATCACCCTAAACTTTTAATTTTGTGCCAATAACATCCAAACATCAATTATATATCCCATAACTTTAATTTTTGTACAGGATTAAGGTGTAAATTTTCTCCAGAAGTTTTTGCTAAAGAACATGTTGCCCTGAAAGCTTTTTTCGATTCAATGTAATCCCAAAAGTTTCAAAATATAAATATATTACCCCATACCATTAAAAAAACTAAAATTGATTGCTTATTTCTTAACTGTAAGGGGTAATATTGCTCCATTTTAATATTTCTGGGACAACATTGATAAACCTAACAAACTTTCAGAGTAACATTGCTTCCTCACTTAAAACTTCCGAAGCAAATTCGTACTTTAACCCCTTTTTATACAAATATTTCTCAAAAATTTTGAGTTATATGCATGTAATAACTCCTTCAATTTTAAGCTATGTGCATGTAAATATATGTAAAAAGCCAAAATAGGAAAATTATCTACATAAATGGAAGAGTTTTGCGAGATCTATTATAAAGTTTCAAAGACGAATGAGGTTATTAATATTTGTACATGATACAAAGTAGTGTTGTTTACCAAACATACCCTATATAGAGATGTACGTAAAAAATTATGTGGGGTGTATATATTGAACTAAAAAGTTCAATATATTAACAAAACAAATATATAGAAAAGGAAAAAAAAAAGTGAGGCAATAATAAAAGGAGGAAGAAACAGAAAGTGAAAGTAACAGTGTGGGGGTGATGTGTGAATGATTGCTTTGTTTAAGTCCTACGCTAAAAAGGAATATATTGTTCGGGGAGGCATGTGCCCCATTGTGGTCATCACCTGACACTGAAAGCTCATGAGTCAAACTCACCAACTTCACCCTTCTACTTTTATTCCAATTATCAATTCATTGTATCCAACTATCCATTCATGTTTGGCTTATTTCTCTATTATTAATTCAAATTAACCCTAATATTAATCTCCTTTCTTGAAATTCTAATTTCCGTTTGGGAAATATGTTTTTCTCCCCTAATAATTAATACTCCCTCCGCTCTTTGATATAAAATATATTTATCTAATTTGATTATATCATATTAAAAAAATTAGTTAATATAACATGTATTTTTTAAAACACCATAATCATCTTTCTTAATTTCCTCCTTCCCTCCCATCCTTTATTGTTTTTAAGGAAGCATCATAGGGGTAAATTAGGAAAAGATTGATAAATATAAAAACTATATTTTATATTTAAGAAGATGATAACTCTACAAATATGTTCTATATTATGGATCGTGAGGAGTATATATACAGTATACACTAACAATCAGGCGTTATTCCTGGAAGAGAAAATGAATAGCTAGGTCCCACTAAAGCATGGTAACTTGATTTCCAGTTCAAGTGAACAAAAAAAAAAAAAAAATCCTTCGGAGAGCCTTCTCTAATTTAGATTTAGTATAAAAGTTTGAGTATTCCAGATTAAATTTTAGTTGTGGATCCTGATAATGAGTTTGTGCACTAAGAAAACACAATATGTGTGCAAGTAATATACTACTACACAATCATTTAGAACTTTTCATCACTTGTTGGATCAAGTTATTATATTAAATTTCAAATAAAAGAAGATATGATTTTTTGAAAAGATAGATACTTTCTCCTGTCTTAAATAATGTAGGGGTTTGTTTTTGGTTCTACATATGTAACCTCTATCTATTTTGACTTTTACACCGTGAGGGTAGTGGGATTCAAAGTAGATAATAATAAGAGTGAGGCGTTGAGATATTACAAGGTTAAATATAACAAAAAGGATATTATGTTGTTCTAATTGGTGTATGAGTTGGGACATGTGCGTATAGTCTAAATTCCATGCTCATGGTTGGACTCTATTTTTGGTTCACTATATGACTATCTGTGGCAGTCCCGCAAGCTATAAGGCAACAACCTGGAGGCTTTTATTTCTAGTTATTTTGACCTCTGAATATCTCATCACAATAGACTAAATATTCACACGCACACGCATATAAGCTCATTGTAACACCCCAAATTTTATATTCACCAAATATATTGTAATTATTTGGGAAATTCAATAAAATGGTGAATATTCATGAATTTGGAATTTATGAATTTATAAATGTTCAATTTCATGGGAAATTGGGCAAAAATAATTATGGAATTAATTTGGGTAATTTAAAAAGCCCAATATTAAGGTCCAAAAGTGAAGGAATATTAGAGAAAATATTTGGTCCAAAAATAGATGAAAATTGGTGAAAGAAAAATAAAAAAAGAAATTGGATTAGAAAGGTAATGGCAAAATCGTAATTTTGCCAAAATATCACAAAATTAATTATTTTTCAATTAATTGAAGTTAATTTCAATTAATTAAGGGAAATAAAGTTTAAAAATATATTTAGAATATTTTGGTCAATTTAATATGAATTTATGGAAAATTTGAGCAAAAAGTGCAATTTTGACCAAAATTGAGACTTTACGTGTATACGTAACCGAAACAAGTTGTGAAGCTAATTGAGACCATAGGGAGGGACCCCTAGGTGTCTCCTACATGTGGCATAAAGAAGAAAATATTGGTTGGACATGATGGCATGGTTACGTGAATGTAGGAAGTTATGTACACAAAATTGGATTTTAGCAATTTTGGAAAATTAAACCAATTATTATAATATTATGAGATATTAGAATATAAGTCATCTTCCTCATTCAGCTGATCATTCACGCACAGCAACATGAAATAGAGAGAGAGAAGGTTGAGAGAGTTTAGAGAGAGAAATAGAAGAAAAATCACAAGGTAAGCCGATTTCTCCGGCGATTTCGCTCCTAACGCGTATAACTCCGATTCTAAACTACTCCTCTTTGTTCTTTAAGGTTTGGAAAGCTCAAATTGGGTGTTTTAAAAGTTAGGGTTTGCTGCCATTTTTGGGAAAAGCTTGTTGGAGCTTGAGGTAACTTCCAAACCTTCGTATATTAACTATTCTGGCTGCTGTGAGCAATTTAATCGGTGAAATTTCGCCGGATTGCCATTGGTTTTAAATTTTGGAAAGTTGTATATCTAAGGGTTATGCTGCCCAATTTTAGTTCAAATGGTTGTTATAACTCAATTAGATTGTTAATAAAGGGGTTAGGAGTAGAAAGGAACGTGTTTACGGAGCCGAAATCGTAAAACCCCGATTTTTTCCGGAGAACACAATTATTTCGGCCAGGGATGTTTGAGGGCCTTAGAGTTGGATTTTCAATGATTTTATGGTTCCATTGGATTCAGTGGGCGAAAATAGGTGGGGTTACAGTTGGGCACTTTTTCAGAAAAGGCTGAGAAAGCATAATTACGGGAACGCCCCTAAAACCCTAAAAGTAGGGTTGCCAAGGGCAATTTTGTAATTTGACATTGAATATGGTATTTTTGAGTCCGGAAATGGATTCCTTGGACGAAAATATGTCAGGATAGCCCTAGTCAAAAATTTGGAAAAACGTGCCATCGGGCCGGGTACGGCGGGGCCGGGGTCCCGGGGGCATTTTGGTAAATTTTCACCATAGGCTAATATAACCACAAGAAACACTATGGAAGTGTCTAAAATGATACTTGGATAGGTTTTGACCTATTTCTTGTATATTTGATGTTTTAGGACCGAGTTGGACGCCTTTAGTTGATACGTTTTACGGGGTGGACCCTTTGAGACAAAAAAAGAGGTTAAGGTAGGGACTACTATCTCTCATATACTATGTGACTATTTGTACGATGCGTGTTACTGTATTTTGTGATCTAAACACGTGCTGGAGGCACATTACCTAGCTGTGGTCTAGGACCTAGCTGAGGTACACTGGTCTTACCTAGCTGTAGTCAAGGACTCGGCTGAGGTACATATAGGGGTTTCAACGGGTTAGTTGGCCCTGAATTTTGTGTACACACACGGATGATATGAATTTTCATTTTACTTGATACGGTGCATTGCATATTTAATTTTTGCATTTTATATGTTGATCGTATGTTTCTACTGAGATTCCTTGGAATCTCACCCCTTTTTCTAATCCAAATGTCTCAGCGGGTGCCAGCGGTTCAAAAAGCAAGGACATAGTTCCGAGAAACTGACGGGCTTGTTTCTCGAGACACAGTTGGTGGTTATATTTAGCCTGTACTTGGAATATTTTGGGATATTCTGTATATATTTGTAATTATTAGCGAATTTTGCTCTGTTAATGTCTGTCTGTAAACAAATACTTATTATCAGTATAACTGTACTTTTCTGTTTGCCTATGGAACTTGTTCATTATTGCCCTGCGCATATCAAAATGGAAACGGGTGTTGACATTTTTGGTATCAGAGCTAATAAGCGGTTCTGGCATTATCAGAATGGTATACTGATATAGTTTTGTTTGCTGGCGACAGGACATCATGAGCAGTTCGAGGGAGCCTATGACCAGTTCGAGTGTACCATTTGAGGGGTCAGAGGTGTCCGTCAACCAAAGCCCTCCAGAACAGCGGATACCAGACGGGAGGCTTTTCATCGAGTACTTTGGACCTGGAGGCGTTCGTATGAGGCGGACGGCACGCAAGAGTGTACCACAGCTACCTGTATTTGGACCTGAACCCAGGCCGGCTTCTCCAGGGCAGTCTCGGGTAGGAGAGACCGACGAGTATCCTGATGAGGACTCTGAGGAGGATCCAGAGGAGGATCCAGAGTGGGATCCTGATGATGATCTAGAGGAGATGCTCGAGGATGAGTCGAGCGATCGTGAGTCTCGGGCAGAGCCAGTGCAGGTGTTGTATAACCTGCAGCCGAACCTCGAGTTGTGGCACTATCTGCAGGGCCGATATATCCGAGCGGTACGGGACCATAACACTCCCCGCCATCAGTATCTTATGTTCTTGGTAGGTGTGGTAACGATGTATAGGCTTCAGGAGGATATGGGAGTTAGGTTCACGAATGAGGTCTGGGCATATACTACTATGGGCTTCTTTCCAGATACAGCGTACTGGAACAGACAGAAGAATGACATTGTAGAGAGAGGTCCGAGTAGGAACTTTTGGGAGTTCCTGAATCACGTGAACACCCTCGTATCGAAATATATGTATCTAGGTTGACGTGGGACCCACGTGGTATATTTTGGGTGACCGGAGCTAACCGGTACATATTATGAGACAAGGGCAGACAGGCGGAACCGACAGACAGAAATGATTTAGCCAGAGTCGGTATTTTGAGGAGGGTACAGATAGGAAAATGTAATGTAACAAGAAACAATATGTTATGTACAGTAGTTTATAGGTTGTCTGATGTTTTTGTTTCTCTGTAGCTACTGTAAATAGTTGTGTATACTATGTATGACATATCTGTGTACCCTGACTTTTATATAATGACGAAAATGCCCTTTGCTCTTATATATGAAAAGTAATGCTTCTCTATGTTCATGTAGAGTGAACTATGGAAACGATACAACAAGGAGAAGGTGGCCGAGGCCGAGGTAGAGGCCGAGGCCGAGGTAGGGGAAGAGGAAGACGTGGTAATCATGAGGAAATACCGATTCCTGGACCAGATCCATTTCAACAGCAAATACTAGATATGCTGGCACAACAACAAAATACAATGAATGAGATAAGAGTTGACCTACAGGGAGTACAGCAGAGACAGGACCACCTAGAGAACCGCATGGATGAATTTATGTGGGGAAATTATGAAGAAATACCGGAGGAACCCCAACCAGAGGATTTACCACCAGAGCCTGAGGTGGATATCCAAGCTTGGCTGAGTAGATTCAGTAAGCAACAACCACCTATGTTCAAGGGGAAGTTTGATCCTCAACAAGCAGAAACTTGGTTAGCTCGTTTGGAAAAGATTTTTGATATGTTGCAATGTCCAGATGAGATGAAAGCCCGGTTAGCCATATACAAGCTGGAAGGTGATGCCGATAGCTGGTGGAAAGGCATGGACCTCATTCTGAAGGGGAAGAATGTTCCTATCACATGGGAACTATTTCAAGAGGAATTTAACAAGAAGTATTTTCCTCCGACTGTCAAGAGAGAGAAAGAGAAAGAGTTCCTCAGCATCAAGCAGTACGACCGGGAGAGTTTTGACGACTATCTGGCCCGGTATATCCGACTGTCACGCTACTCGTCATATGCCAAGCTGAATGACAATGATGAGTGGAATTCGGATATGATGATAGAGGGGCTGAGACCTGAGTTCAAGGACAGACTGATCTCCCAACACTTTACTGATTTTAGTAAAGCGGTAAAAGAGTGCCGATATATTGAGAAGCGTATGTCGAGCCTGGCAACTCAGACTGGTAATAAAGGTGCTTCTGGGAGTGGAAGTGCATCACAGAAAAGAAAAGAACAGGGTGGACCTTCTAGGGGTGATAATAAGAGGCCGAATCAAGCTGGAGGCCGTGGGGGCCAAGGTTTCCCAAGAGGTGGAACATGTTGGTATTGCCGCAAGCCATTTCATCCTGGCAAGACGTGTAGTGGAGCCCCGTTTAGAACGGATCCTAACAAACCACTCACTTGCTATAACTGCGGTAAGCCAGGGCACTTTTCGAAAGATTGTCCACAGAAGCAGCAACCGGAGGGGACTAGACCCAGGGTTCCAGGAAGGGTCTATACACTGACACAGGAAGAAGCTCGAAAATCTCCAGAGCTGATTCAAGGTATGATTTCTCTCAATGGCAGTCTAGTGCATGTTATGTATGATTCTGGTGCTAGCCATTCATTTATTGCATATGACTGTGTGAGACGATTGAATTTACATATGCATAAATCCCCATATGATTTGGTTGTATCTACACCTATGGGCACACGAATTGTGACGGCCGATGTTTGTTTGAATTGCGGAATAAACGCTGAGGGGCATGAGTCAACTGTAAATCTTATTTGTTTGCCACTGCAAGGGTTGGAAGTAATTTTAGGGATTGACTGGCTAACAGCAAATGGTGTGTTGTTGGATTGTAAACAGAAGAGAGTCTTATATCTGAATCCACAGCCACAAGCTGACACTGAAATCACTCTTAACCTTTTATCTGCGGCTAAGGTTGAGAGGTATTTGCAGAAGGGATGTCAGGGGTACATGGTATTTTGCTCTATGCAATCAGAGGCTGGTGTAGCCTTGGAAAGTATCCCTGTGGCAAACGAATTCCCTGATGTTTTTCCGGAGGATGTCGGTGGACTACCTCCAGATAGGGAAGTGGAGTTCTCGATTGATTTGAAGCCTGGAGCGGGTCCAATTTCTAAAACCCCATACCGTATGGCTCCAAGCGAAATGGCAGAGCTGAAAAAGCAGATTGAGGAGCTACTTGAGAAAGGGTTCATACGACCCAGCGTATCACCCTGGGGTGCTCCAGTGCTCTTTGTCAAGAAGAAAGACGGAAGCCTGCGTCTCTGTATCGATTATCGAGAGCTGAACAAAGTGACCGTCAAGAACAAGTATCCACTCCCTAGAATTGATGATTTGCTCGATCAATTGTCTGGTTCCTGTGTATTCTCGAAGATCGATTTGCGATCGGGATACCATCAGTTGAAAGTCAAAGCAGAAGATGTATCGAAGACTGCTTTCAGGACCAGATATGGGCATTATGAGTTTCTTGTGATGCCATTTGGGCTGACCAATGCACCTGCCGTGTTTATGGACTACATGAATCGAATCTTCCGTCCGTATCTGGACCAGTTCGTTGTAGTCTTTATTGATGATATACTAGTGTATTCACGGAGTCAAGCTGAACACGAGCATCATCTGAAAATGGTGTTGAACATATTGCGAGATAGGCAACTCTATGCCAAACTGAGCAAGTGTGAATTCTGGCTTTCAGAGGTAAAGTTTCTGGGCCACGTTGTCTCACAGCAAGGGGTCTCTGTTGATCCTAGCAAAGTGGAAGCAGTACTGAGCTGGAAGAGGCCAGAGACTGTATTTGAAGTGCGCAGTTTTCTGGGTCTAGCTGGCTACTATCGAAGATTTATTCCGAATTTCTCCAGAATTGCTTTACCATTGACAAAATTGACGCGGAAAGCTCAACATTTTGTGTGGGATGAGAATTGTGAGAAGAGCTTCCTAGAGTTGAAGCAGAGGTTAACTACAGCACCAGTGCTGACGATCCCAGATCCACAATTTACGTATGTTGTGTATACAGATGCCAGTGGGCAGGGATTGGGATGCGTGTTGATGCAGCATGGCCGAGTGGTGGCATATGCATCCAGACAGCTGAAACCTCATGAATTGAACTATCCCACTCACGATCTTGAGTTAGCGGCAATTGTGTTTGCTTTGAAGATCTGGAGACACTATCTCTATGGTGAGACTGTAGAGTTGTTTTGCGACCACAAGAGCTTGAAGTATTTGTATGATCAGAAAGAGCTCAACATGAGACAGCGCAGATGGATGGAGTTGCTGAAGGACTACAATTTAGAAATCAAATATCATCCCGGTAAGGCTAATGTTGTCGCTGACGCATTAAGCCGGAAATCAGTGCAGGTGGCAGCCATAATGATTTATGAGCAGAAACTGCTCGAGGATTTCAGAGACCTAAATCTGTCTAGTCAAATTCTGTTAGGCAGTGGGGTCAGTCAAATATACAATGATCTGAGGGCGGTAATTGAAGAAGCCCAACAACATGATGATGAAGCGTTGTATATCAGAGGTATGATTGATAGGGGCGAGACTCAGGATTACGACTTGTCTCCCAGCGGGCTAGTCAGGTACAAGAAGCGGATTTATATTCCACCGCAACAAGAACTGAAACGACAAATCCTGGAGGAGGCACATAAGAGTAAGTATACTCTGCATCCAGGAGCTACAAAGATGTACCATGACTTAAAGGCTCAATACTATTGGCCGGGAATGAAAAGAGAGGTGACTGAGTTCGTTGCTCGTTGCTTGACATGTCAGAAAGTAAAAATCGAACATCAACGACCATCGGGGCTTTTAACGAATCCTGCGATACCTGAGTGGAAGTGGGAAAGCGTTACCATGGATTTCGTGACAGGATTGCCAAAAGTTAGAAACCATGACGCTATATGGGTGGTAGTTGATAGATTCACGAAGACAGCTCACTTCCTACCGATTAGCATTCACTATTCTCCTGATAGACTAGCAGAAATTTATATTCAAGAGATTGTGAGATTGCATGGTATTCCGAAGAACATCATCTCTGATCGAGATCCACGATTCACTTCCAAGTTTTGGAAGGCGGTTCATGAAGCTTTGGGTACCAAGCTCCGATTCAGTACGGCATATCATCCTCAAACAGATGGGCAGACAGAGCGAACGATTCAAACCCTTGAGGATATGCTAAGGGCGTGTGTGCTTGATTATAAAGGTAGCTGGGACAAATTCCTTCCATTAGCAGAGTTTGCCTACAACAATAGTTATCATTCGAGTATTCAAATGGCTCCATACGAGGCACTTTACGGGAGGAAGTGTCAATCGCCAATATGCTGGACTGAGTTGTCTGAGAGGGAATTGCTAGGGCCAGATCTTGTTGATCAGACAACGGAGCAGATAAAATTGATCAAGCAGAAATTGCTAGCTGCTCAGAGCCGACAGAAAAGTTATGCAGATAAGAGGCGAAAACCTCTGGAATTTGAAGTCGGTGACCACGTATTCATGAAAGTATCACCTGTTACGGGTATTGGCAGGGCATTGAAAGCAAAGAAGCTACAATCAAGATACATTGGTCCGTTTGAGATCTTAGAGAAGATTGGACCTGTAGCATATCGTATCGCTTTACCACCGAATCTGAGCAGACTACATGATGTTTTTCATGTTTCACAGATGAAAAAGTATCAACCTGATCCAGAACACGTAATAGAGTATGAAGATGTGGAAATGCGCGACGATTTGACTTACGAAGTCACACCTGACCGAATCATCGATCGGCAAGAAAAGCATCTCAGAAACAAGAGCATTCCATTCGTCAAGATTGTCTGGAAAGGGTTATCGCCCAGAGAGGCTACATGGGAAACAGAAGAAAGTGTAAAGAAACGTTACCCGGAATTTATGGCTGATCAGGTGTAGCAAATTTCGGGGACGAAATTTATTTAAGTGGGGGAGAACTGTAACACCCCAAATTTTATATTCACCAAATATATTGTAATTATTTGGGAAATTCAATAAAATGGTGAATATTCATGAATTTGGAATTTATGAATTTATAAATGTTCAATTTCATGGGAAATTGGGCAAAAATAATTATGGAATTAATTTGGGTAATTTAAAAAGCCCAATATTAAGGTCCAAAAGTGAAGGAATATTAGAGAAAATATTTGGTCCAAAAATAGATGAAAATTGGTGAAAGAAAAATAAAAAAAGAAATTGGATTAGAAAGGTAATGGCAAAATCGTAATTTTGCCAAAATATCACAAAATTAATTATTTTTCAATTAATTGAAGTTAATTTCAATTAATTAAGGGAAATAAAGTTTAAAAATATATTTAGAATATTTTGGTCAATTTAATATGAATTTATGGAAAATTTGAGCAAAAAGTGCAATTTTGACCAAAATTGAGACTTTACGTGTATACGTAACCGAAACAAGTTGTGAAGCCAATTGAGACCATAGGGAGGGACCCCTAGGTGTCTCCTACATGTGGCATAAAGAAGAAAATATTGGTTGGACATGATGGCATGGTTACGTGAATGTAGGAAGTTATGTACACAAAATTGGATTTTAGCAATTTTGGAAAATTAAACCAATTATTATAATATTATGAGATATTAGAATATAAGTCATCTTCCTCATTCAGCTGATCATTCACGCACAGCAACATGAAATAGAGAGAGAGAAGGTTGAGAGAGTTTAGAGAGAGAAATAGAAGAAAAATCACAAGGTAAGCCGATTTCTCCGGCGATTTCGCTCCTAACGCGTATAACTCCGATTCTAAACTACTCCTCTTTGTTCTTTAAGGTTTGGAAAGCTCAAATTGGGTGTTTTAAAAGTTAGGGTTTGCTGCCATTTTTGGGAAAAGCTTGTTGGAGCTTGAGGTAACTTCCAAACCTTCGTATATTAACTATTCTGGCTGCTGTGGGCAATTTAATCGGTGAAATTTCGCCGGATTGCCATTGGTTTTAAATTTTGGAAAGTTGTATATCTAAGGGTTATGCTGCCCAATTTTAGTTCAAATGGTTGTTATAACTCAATTAGATTGTTAATAAAGGGGTTAGGAGTAGAAAGGAACGTGTTTACGGAGCCGAAATCGTAAAACCCCGATTTTTTCCGGAGAACACAATTATTTCGGCCAGGGATGTTTGAGGGCCTTAGAGTTGGATTTTCAATGATTTTATGGTTCCATTGGATTCAGTGGGCGAAAATAGGTGGGGTTACAGTTGGGCACTTTTTCAGAAAAGGCTGAGAAAGCATAATTACGGGAACGCCCCTAAAACCCTAAAAGTAGGGTTGCCAAGGGCAATTTTGTAATTTGACATTGAATATGGTATTTTTGAGTCCGGAAATGGATTCCTTGGACGAAAATATGTCAGGATAGCCCTAGTCAAAAATTTGGAAAAACGTGCCATCGGGCCGGGTACGGCGGGGCCGGGGTCCCGGGGGCATTTTGGTAAATTTTCACCATAGGCTAATATAACCACAAGAAACACTATGGAAGTGTCTAAAATGATACTTGGATAGGTTTTGACCTATTTCTTGTATATTTGATGTTTTAGGACCGAGTTGGACGCCTTTAGTTGATACGTTTTACGGGGTGGACCCTTTGAGACAAAAAAAGAGGTTAAGGT
This sequence comes from Inga leiocalycina, assembly GCA_963242795.1. Classification (NCBI taxonomy): domain Eukaryota; kingdom Viridiplantae; phylum Streptophyta; class Magnoliopsida; order Fabales; family Fabaceae; genus Inga; species Inga leiocalycina. The sequence goes on from OY725322.1 coordinate 78,988,048, forward strand.
AGGGACTACTATCTCTCATATACTATGTGACTATTTGTACGATGCGTGTTACTGTATTTTGTGATCTAAACACGTGCTGGAGGCACATTACCTAGCTGTGGTCTAGGACCTAGCTGAGGTACACTGGTCTTACCTAGCTGTAGTCAAGGACTCGGCTGAGGTACATATAGGGGTTTCAACGAGTTAGTTGGCCCTGAATTTTGTGTACACACACGGATGATATGAATTTTCATTTTACTTGATACGGTGCATTGCATATTTAATTTTTGCATTTTATATGTTGATCGTATGTTTCTACTGAGATTCCTTGGAATCTCACCCCTTTTTCTAATCCAAATGTCTCAGCGGGTGCCAGCGGTTCAAAAAGCAAGGACATAGTTCCGAGAAACTGACGGGCTTGTTTCTCGAGACACAGTTGGTGGTTATATTTAGCCTGTACTTGGAATATTTTGGGATATTCTGTATATATTTGTAATTATTAGCGAATTTTGCTCTGTTAATGTCTGTCTGTAAACAAATACTTATTATCAGTATAACTGTACTTTTCTGTTTGCCTATGGAACTTGTTCATTATTGCCCTGCGCATATCAAAATGGAAACGGGTGTTGACACTCATTACCTTGTTTTATGCCATAAATAAAGGAAGAATAATATATAGAAGTAGTTCGTTCTGAAATTAAGAGATTTACAAAACTTCATTCAAAAGTCCATAAAACTACCTGGCTTTTAGTGAGCATCTGATCATATAAATCTTCTTTCACGAGAGATAGTGGATGACCGGCCAATATATTTCCCATTTAGTTTGTAAGAGCTAGACTTAAAAGATAAAACATATCTATATAGCATATAGTGTAGCCAATATGTGAATTAATACATATCACCTTTATTGTCAAACTCGCAATTTGGCTCTCTAAATTTACCGTTTTTATGTTTCTAACTTACAAAATCGAGCTGAGTCACTGGTAAACCCTTGACCGTTGTAAACTCGGTTAAACTTATGAGTTTATATACCGAATTTACTGTTACTATGTTTCTAACTTACAAAATCATATTAACTCATCCTTAAACTTGTTTTAACTTCTTCGATTTGATCACGCTCTGCGGCTTTATACATAAATTTTATAGAAATTTCTTTGTTAAATATGATAAATTATAAATATTGATGGATTTAATTTCAATTAATTGGATTTAAAATATATTTAAATCAAATTGTTGTCATTTTTTTATATTTTAATTATTTGATTATATATTATTAATGCCTATTTAATGATAAAAATAAACTCTTACAATTTTACGATTCGAGTTTAAGTACTGTTGTGAGTTTATTTAAACTTACGAGTTTCACAACCTTATAAATTACTAATGATCCAAGTTAAGCAAAAATCATCACCTCACCTATGATGATATGTTAGGAATAAAGAGTTAAAGACGGAATAATGGACAATGATGGCCCCATACAAGAGCAAAGAATAAATAAGTGATAATGAGTGTATCACATTTCTAACTCAAAATCTTAGAACTCGAGTTTATGAGTTCTTCCGCCTCAAAGTTATATCTCCTCTATTTAAATATTCTAACAACTCTTTTTAATTATATTCAAATGTCAAAATCTCGCTTGGTAGGCATATCTTTTTAGGCATTTTGGCGTACACATCCAATAACTATAATTAAGTAGTTAATTATGACTATGAAAAATTATTTGCTAGTCAAAACTCTAGATTAGGTCTCATTATATAGGTGCCCATGACATATTAATGACTCTCGTTTGGTAAAATTGGAGTGCCTCCCTTCTTTACAAATTTAGTCAAAAGGATGACATAATTATAAGTAGAAAGTTTATTATGTTTTAATATTACTTACACTTTCATTTAATTAAAGGAAAAAAAAATAATCTTTTGATCAATATAGTTTTAATTCGGTTGTAACTTTGCCTCAATATAACTAGCTAGTTCCCTATAGTTTTGACTCGGTTGTTATTTAGTTTTTAAATTTTAACTCAATGCAACTTAGTCCCTATAATATTATTTTTTTTAAAATATCAATCCTTATATTTTTGATAATAAAATTATATATTTCATAAGACCTATGATTCCAGGAATTTTAAATAAATAAAACTATAGAGACTGAGTTGCAGTAAGTTAAAGTTTAAAAATTGAGTTTCAACTACATCAAAACTATAAGGATTAAGTTGCACCAAGTTAAAATCCAGAGATTGAATTATAACGGAGTTAAAACTACAAGGATTAAAAAATTATTTCCTTTAATTTAAACAAGAAGCTTGCAACGAAACCCCAATTAAAATTGGTTTATGCAACTTTTAAGCTCCATGAAAGTTTAAATCGTTAGTTTTGAATGTTATAGTTTCATAAAGATTTGATACAAGTTTAACAACAGTCTCTATATTTTTTGAGTTTTGATTTTAGTCCCTGTTTATACTTAAACTATAACTGAGTTCTTATGAAATTATAGGAAGACTAAATAAAAATTCGATCAAAAGGTAAAGATCAACTATGATATTAATCCTAGAAATTCTAGAGATATATCTCTCCCTCCCTCACGCACACAATATTTGTTGAATAATGATAATTAAAAAACTGTATTTAAAATTAGTCTTGCACAATATTATCATAAACTTCCTTCAAATACGGAGGGCGTTTCAAAGTAACCAAAAAGTGGTCTAACCGCTTGAATTCAAAGTCAAGAAATAGACATGGTTTGGTACAACGTACTCATTACATTCAATACATATAGACTTCAAAGTGAGAATACAAGCTATATATGAGTTGAATTTTATTAGTACATATGTGTATATATGCTAATAGCTAGGCATTGAACCCTAAACTGGATAATATAATAACTTCTTAAAAAGAGGTAGAATCACTGAATTTAGATGATAAACGATCCTATCTTCAAGTTGAACATACGTACCAAACCCATATCGATATTTAAAATTACCTCAATTAGGTAATTGTCCCACACCCCTCAACTTTTTGCCACAATATGAACATAGCTTAACTTTAGACATTTAATTTCCACCATAGATGCTCCCCTTCTCTATATTATAAGTTACAACATATAATTCTTAATATAAGACCCAAATGACGAATTTCGGGATATTAAAAAAACTAAATAAATTATTTTATTATAGCATATGTTATATGATATGAAATACGTACTTATGGATATCATTAGATTATATATCTATTTATAAGTCAGATAAATTAATTTGGAGAAAAATAATAAATATAAATACTTTAAAATAATTTATTTAGGATATTTAATCTCTTCAAATTAATCAACTAGATTTTATATTAAGGACCGAAGGTAGTACATCTGACTATATACCTTGGCAGAACAAAGAAAAAGTGGTTAATATTATGAATATTAATTATGTGGATGTCTATTAACTCATGTCCTAATCAACATCTACTTGATTGCATTTAATATTTTCTTCTACTTCCTCCCCAATCCAACAAACTTGTTCTTCAAGTTTGCTTGTTCCCCAAGTTCATTAGTTCTCCAAATTTACCTATAAATAAAAGCATTGTACAAATATTGAATACACATAAGTGAATGAGAATTACTTTCATCTTTTTCTCTTCTATTATGTTTTACTCTTTTATCCCAGATATCTTTATTTTCATAACAGTTGAATCATTTTCTCTAAAAATAAAACATTTTTTCAATTTGCCTATATTTAAGAGTACATGAAAACATTTGAAGTTTTCTCCTAATAAATCGTAACATGGGTAATATTTGGAAAAAAAAGGGGGGGTTTGTTAATGACCCACTAGATGACTTATATTATGGACTACGAATTTGTTCTAGACCTAGACAGCGTCCTATAGAAAGTATTTATTTAGTTACTGTATAGATGATGCTTGTAGCTCATGTTCTTTAATTTCTGAGCCAAAAAAAAAAAAAACTAATGTATTTTTGTTAGGTGCGAACCCATTTACTTCAGAATTAATGAAATACGTCACTCTTTTACCACCAAATGTATTAGTTTTCACCCCTATTATATCAACAATCAACTGCCCATTATTATTACAACGTTTAAACTTAACATTAATTAAGCTTTAAAGTTAGAGCCGTCATTGAATTGGGAAAAGTTCCATTTTTTTGGGTTTTAAAAACAGTCAAACAAATTTTGATACAAAAATAATATTAATAGGCTTATCTAAATGTTTTTTTTTTTACCAACCACCACCTAAATGCCGAATTACTACTGATAAACAAAATCCTCATGTTAAAGAGTGAGATTTTATGGGGGGAAATGTCACATCCTTATCTTATTTTTAGTTATTTTAGAGTATTTACAGAAAACGATACTAGGGTGTCTAAACCCTTCCCAGTGAAACAAAGACATCTTCTCATCTTCGTTCTACTACTGCAATCCTCACGTATAGTTCTCTTCTCTGATCTCTACATACCTTCTGTATTCACCTGTCTAAATTGTTGGTAGGGGAGGGTGGGATTCGAGAGAATCTCAGTAGGAAAATAGTACCAATGTGCATGCAAGATAAGTGTTGAATGCATGATATGCTTGCATTACATAACTCATGCTCACACAATGACATATCTGCGTGCTCAATGTTTCATACAACAAAACTATGGCCACAGTATAAACAGAAACAGAGCCTTAATCATTCAAATATATTTCACATAATCAAAGCAAAGCAATAACATGAATCAATACATTAGCACAAATATCAAGTACATGTAGAAGAGGTAAGTTCCCTACCTTAATCGCCCTTCCCTGATCCTCGAATAACGTGCCTCGTAATGAGCACCACTGACTCTGGCTCTCAATTCAGTTCTAAAATGTCAAATGTACCATTTAGACACTTCCATAGTGTTTCTGGGGGTTATATGAGTCTATATTGAAAAATGACGAAAATGCCCTTGGGACCCCGGCCTCGTCGTACCCGTCCGACTATACTTTTGCCAAAATTTTGAATGGGCTATTCTGACATATTTTCACCCAAGGAATCCATTTCCAGATTTAGAATTATCAAATTCATTGTCAAATTATGAAAATACCCTTAACAACCCCTATTTCAAGGGCGTTTTCGTAATTATGTTTTTTCAGCCTTTTCCGAAAAAGTGCCCAACTGTAACCTCACCTAATTTTCCCTCATTAACCCAATGGAATTATCAAATAATTGAAAATCTAACTCTATGACCCATTTACAGCCCTGGCCAAAATTTATGGGTTCTTAGGGGAAAATCAAGGTTTTGCGATTTTAGCTTCGTAAACGTGTTTCTTTCTACTGCTAACCACTTTATTAACTATTTAATAAGGTTATAACTACCATTTGAATCAAAATTGGGCAGCATAACCCTTAAGCAACTCAAAATCCAAAATTTAAAACCAATGGTAATTCGGCAAAATTTCACCAAATAAATTGCCCATAGCAGTCAGAATAGTCAATGTACAAGAGTTTAGAGGTTATTTCAAGCTCTCACTAGCTTTTCCCTTGATATGGCTGAAACCCTAGCTGTTCTACACCAAAGGATGAGCTTCCAAACCTTAAAGAACATAAAGGAGTAGCTAAGGGTCAGAGTTATACGCGTTAGGAGCTAAATCGTCGGAGGAATCGGCTTGCCTTGCGAGATTTCTTTTCCTTTCTCTCTCTAAAAATCCACACATTCTCTCTCTATATTCAAACCTGCTGGACGTTGAAATGGGCTGGAGGAAGATGATGGATATGTGTTTCTATATCATATAATATAATATTTAATTATTTATGAAAATTTCCAAAAATTCCAAAAATTACTTTATGTACATGAATCTCATGTACATGTAATCTTGCTCATTAAGCCCAATTAATATTTCCTTTCTCATGCTAAATGTAGGAGGCACCTAGGGGTCCCTCCTTATGGCCTCAATTGGCTTCACAACTTGTTTCAAGTTACGTATATACGTAAAGTCTTAATTTTGGTCAAAATTGCACTTTTTGCTCAAATTTTTCATAAATTCATATTAAATTGACCAAAATATTCTAAATATATTTTTCACATTTATTCTCCTTAATAAATTAAAATTAACTTCAATTAATTGGAAAATAATTTATTTTGTGCTATTTTTGACAAAATTACGATTTTGTCATTACCTTTTTAATCTAATTTCTTTTCTTATTTTTATTTGGTCAATTTCCATCTATTTTTTGTCCAAATATTTTCTCTAATATTTCTCCACTTTTGGACCTTAATATTGAGCTTTTTAAATTACCTAAATTAATTCCATATTTATTTTTGCCTAATTTCTCATGAAATTGAACATTTATAAATTCATAAATTCCAATTTCATGAATATTCACCATTTTATTAAATTTATAAAATAATTACAATATATTTGGTGAATATAAAATTTGGAGTGTTACAGTTCTCCCCCACTTAAATAAATTTTGTCCCTAAAATTTGCTACACCTATACAGCTATAAATTTCGGGTAACATTTCTTTACACTTTCTTTCGTCTCCCATGTAGCCTCTTTGGGTGATAACCCTTTCCAGACAATCTTGACGAATGAAATGCTCTTGTCTATGAGCTGCTTTTCCTACCGATCAATAATTCAGTCAGGTGTGACTTCATAAGTCAAATTATCGCGTATTTTCACATCTTCATACTCTATTACGTGTTCTGGATCATGTTGATACTTTTTGAGTTGGGAAACATGAAAAACATCATGTAGTCTGCTCAGATTCAGTGGCAAAGCAATGCGGTACGCTACTAGCCCAATCTTCGCCAAGATTTCAAATTAACCAATGTACCTTGGTTGCAGCTTCCGTACTTTTAATGCTCTGCCAATACCCGTAATTGGTTATACTTTTATACACACGTAGTCGCCAACTTCAAATTCTAGAGGTTTTCGCCTCTTATCAGCATAACTCTTCTTTCAGCTTTGAGCAATTAACAACCTCTGTTTAATCAGCTTTATCTGTTCCGTTGTCTGATCAACAATATCTGGCCCCAGCAAATGCCTCTCAGAAAACTCTGTCCAGCACAAGGGTGATTGACACTTCCTTCTATATAGTGCCTCATATGGAGCCATTTGGATGCTCGAATGATAACTGTTGTTGTAGGCAAACTCTGTTAATGGAAGGAATTTGTCCCAACTACCTTTGTAATTAAGTGCACATGACCTTAGCATATCCTTAAGGGTTTAAATCGTTCGCTCCGTCTGCCCATTTGTTTTAGGATGATATGCCGTGTTGAATCGACGCTTGGTACCCAAAGCTTCATGAATTGCCTTCCAAAACTTGGAAGTGAACAGTGGATCTCTATATGAGATGATGTTCTTCGGAATACCATGTAGTCGAAAAATCTCCTTAATGTAAATTTCTGCCAGTCTATCAGGAGAATAGTGGACACTGATAGGCAAGAAGTGGGCTATCTTCGTAAATCTATCAATTATCAAACATATTGCTTCGTGGTTTCTGACCTTGGGCAATCTCGTCACAAAATTCATAGTAACGCTTTCCCACTTCCACTTAGGAATCTCAGGGTTTGTCAAAATCCCTAATGGTCGCTGATGTTCAACTTTTAGTTTCTGACATGTTAAACAACGAGCGACGAACTTAGTCGCCTCTCTTTTCTTTCCTGGCCACCAGTATTAGGCCTTTAAGTCATGGTACATTTTTGTAGCCCCTGGATGTAAAATATACTTACTCTTATGTGCATCCTCCAGGATTTGCCGTTTCAGCTCTAGTTGTGGTAATATATAGATCCGCTTCTTGTACCTAACTAATCAACTGAGTGACAAGTCGTATTCTTGAGTTTCGCCCTTATCAATTATACCTCTGATAGATAGTGCTTGATCATCATGCAGTTGAGCTTCTTCAATTGCTGCTCTCATATCATTGTGTATTTGACTAACACCACTGTTTAAAAGAATCTGACTAGACGACTTAAATCTCTGAAATCCTCAATCAGTTTCTGCTCATAGATCATCATGGATACCACCTGCATTGATTTCCGGCTTAATGCATCAGCAATGATATTAGCCTTTCCGGGATGGTATTTGATTTCTAGATTATAGTCTTTTAGCAACTTCGCCCACCTGTGCTGTCTCATGTTGAGCTCTTTCTGATCATACAAACACTTCCAGCTCTTGTGGTTGCAATATAACTCTACATTCTCACTGTAGAGATAATGTCTCCAGATTTTCAAAGCAAACACAATTGCCGCTAACTCAAGATCGTGAGTGGGATAGTTTAGTTCATAAGGTTTTATTTGACGAGATGCGTGTGCTACCACTTGCCCATGCTACATCAACACACATCCCTATCCATGCTCACTAGCATCTATATAAACAACATACGTAAACTGTAGATCTAGGATCGTCAGTACTGGTGCTGTCGTCAACCTCTGCTTCAACTCCAGGAAGCTCTGTTCACAATTCTCGTCTCACACAAAATGTTGAGCTTTCCGCGTCAATTTCGTCAATGGTAAAGAAATTCTGGAGAAATTCTGTATAAATCTTCTGTAATAGCCAGCTAGACCCAAAAAACTGTACACTTCAAATATAGTCTCTGGCCTCTTCCAGCTCAGTATTTCTTCCACCTTGCTAGGATCGACAGAAACTTCTTACTGTGAGACAACGTGGCCCAGAAACTTTATTTCTGAAAGCCAAAATTCACACTTACTCAACTTGACATAGAATCGCTTATCCTGTAATATGTTCAACACGGTTCTCAAATACTGCTCGTGCTCGGCTTTACTCTTCAAATACACCAGTATATCATCGATAAAGACTACTACGAACTGGTCCAAGTATAGATGAAAGATTCGATTCATGTAGTCTATAAACACAGTAAGTGCATTGGTCAGCCCAAATGGCATTACAAGGAACTCGTAATGGCCATATCTGGTCCTGAAAGCAATCTTTGATACATCTTCTGCTTTAACCTTCAACTAGTGGTATCCCAATCGTAAATGAATCTTCGGGAATACACAAGAACCAGATAACTGATCGAGTAGATCATCAATCCTAGGGAGTGGATATTGGTTCTTGATGGTCACCTTGTTTAGCTCTCGATAATCAATACAGAGACGCATGCTCCCGTCTTTCTTTCTGACAAAAAGTACTGGAGCACCCCATGGTAAAACACCGGGTCGTATAAACCCTTTCTCAAGTAGTTCCTCAATCTGCTTATTCAGTTCGGCCATTTCGATCGGAGCTATACGGTATAGGGTTTTAGAGATTAGACCTGCTCCAGGCCTCAGATTAATTAAGAGCTCCACTTTCCTATTTGGAGGTAATCCACCGACATCCTCCGAAAACACATTAGGGAACTCATTCGCTATATGGATACTTTCCAAGGCTACACCGGCCTCTGAATGCATTGAACAGAATACCATGTACCCTGACAGCCTTTTTGCAAACATCTCTCGACCTTAGCTGTAGAAAAAAGGTTGAGAGTAATTTCCGTGTTAGCTCAAGGTTATAGATTTGGATATATAACTCTCTTCCATTTGTAATCTAGTAACATACTGTTCGCTATCAACCAGTCAATCCCTGAGATTACCTCTAACCCTTACAATGGCAAGCAGATCAGATTTATAGTCGACTCATGCCCTTCAACGTTTATCCCGCAATTCAAACAAATATTAGTTGTCACAATTTGAATGCCCGTAGGCATAGACATAACCAGATTGTATGGGGATTTATGCACATGTAAATTCAATTGTCTCATGCAGTCATATACAATGAATGAATGGCTAGCACCTAAATCATACATAACATGCACTAGATTGCCATTGAGAGAAATCATACCTTGAATTAGCTCTAAAGACTTTCTAGCTTCTTCTTATGTCAGAGTATAGACCCTACCTGGAACCTTAGGTCTAGTCTCCTCTGGTTGCTGCTTTTGCGAACAATCCCTAGCAAGATGTCCCAGCTTATTATAATTAAAGCAAGTGAATCACTTATTTGGATCTGATCTAAGTGGAATCTCGCCACATGGTCTACTAGGGTGAAGTGGTTTTTTACAAGGCCAACAGTTCTTGCTTCCTGAGGAACCTTGGCCTCCAGACTAATTCAGTCTTTTGGTATCTCCCCCAGAAGGCCCACCCTATTATTTTCGCTTCTATACAGAACTACCACTCCTAGAAGCACCCTTGTTACTAGTTTCAGACTCCAAACTTGACATACGCTTCTCAATGTAACAACATTCTTCCACTGCTTTACTGAACTCGGTGAAGTGCTATGTAACCAGTTTTTCTTTCATCTCAGGTCTTAATCCCCCAATCATCATATCATAACTCCACTCTTCATTATTATGAAGTTTGAGATAGGCTGAATACTGTGACAGTCGAATGTACCTGGATAAATAATCATCGAAGCTTTCCTGATCTTGTTGTCTGATACTCAGAAACTCTTTATCTTTCTCACTCCTAATAGATGGGGGAAAATATTTCTTATCGAATTTCTCTTGGAATAATTCCCAAGTGATAGGAACATTCCTCCCCTCAAGGTGAGCTCTGTGTTCTTCCACCATCAGTCTACTTCACCCTCCAATTTATAGATGGCTAGAAGAGCTTTCATCTTGTCTGGGCATCGCAACATGTTGAAAATCTTATGCAGACGTGTCAGCCAATTCTTAGCCAGTTTTAGGTCAAACTTTCCCTAAAAGATAGGTGGCTACTGTTTACTAAATCTGCTCAACCAATTTTGGACTTCTGCCTCAGATTTGGTACAGTATCCTCTGGTTCAGGTTCCTCCAGTGGTATGTCTTCACCATAACCCTTCATGTATTCGTTCAGGTGATCCTCCAGACGATCTTGCCTTTGTTGTACTCCCTGAAGTTCCCTTCTTCTCTCATTTATTGTATTTTGCTGCTATGCCAACATATCTAATATTCGCTGCTGAAATGGATCTGGTCTAGGAAGTGGTATTTCCTCATGATTACCATGTCTTCCTCTTCCCCTACCTCGGCCTCGACCGCCTTCTCCTGGTTATATCATTTCCATAGTTCACCCTACATGAAAATAGAGAAGAATTACTTTTCATATAAGAGCAAGGGCATTTTTTTTATTTCATAAAAGTCAGGGTATACAGATATGTCATAGATAGCTTACAACAACTATTTATAGTCGTTACAGAGAAACAGAAACACCAAATATCCTATAAACTACTGTGCATGACATATTAGTCTTTTTACATTATATTTTTCAACATTCATGTACCCTCCCAAAATACCAACTCCAGCTAATTCTTCTTCTGTCCTTCGATTCGCCCTGACTGCCCTTGTCTCAAAATATGTGCCGTTAGCTCCAGTCTCCAAAGTATACCACCTTGGTGTTCCATGTCAGTCGTCGTACATAAATCTCTCAACCAAGCCATCCATATGCCTAAAAAATGCGTACATGTTTCCATTTGGGCCCCACTCAATAATATCATTCTTCTGCCAATTCCAAAAAGTGGAGTCTGGGAAGAAATCCAGTATAGTACGAGCCCAAAACTCAACTGGTACCCCAACCTGCAATTGCTCTCAGTTAGCATATAAAGACTGAACTCCGGAAAGAAATGCATAGTATCGTGTCACAAGTGTTGACTAAGCTCGGCATGCCCTGTGATATCTGCCATAGACATAAAGCCACAACTCAAAATCTCACCGCAAGTTATGTTGTACTTGCACTGGCTCTGCTCTGGACTCACGGTCACTCATCTCATCATCTGAGATCTCCTCTGGATCGTCATTGAGATCCCACTTCGGATCCTCCTTTGAATCCTCCTCAGAGTCTTCCTCAATGTACTCTCCGGACTCTCCTACTCGAGACTGCCCTGGGGATGACGGCCTCAGCTCTGGTCCATATACAGGTAGCGTCGGCACATTCTTCTGTGTTGTACATCGCATGAGCAGACCTTGAGATAGGTAGTACTCTTCACATCGTTGTCCGTCTGGGATACACTGCTCCAGCAGACTCTGGTTTACCGATGGTTCACCTGTAGATACCTCACTTGTACTGCTGCTCATGATCCTGTCATCATGCAAGCAAAACCATATCAGTATACAATTTTGATAATGTCATAACTGCTTATTAACTCTGCCAAAATCACTTGGGTTCCTCCAGAATCGCTATGGACTCTGATACAAAAAATGTCACACCCTTATCTTATTTTCAGCTATTTCAGAGTATTTACGGAAAATAATATGCGATTCGGTGGGCAACACAAGAATAGTAGAGATATACTGATATTATGTGCATGATTACTAAAATTCCCTATACGAGTTCGTACTTGATAATTACAATCAATGTAGCCGCACAAGGCTACAAGGGTGTCTAAATCCGTCCCAGTGAAATAGAGATATCTTCTCGTCTGTGTTCCACCACTGCAATCCTCACATATAGTTCTCTTCTCTGATCTCTGCATACCTTCTATATTCACCTGTATAAATTGTTGGTAGGGAAGGGTAGGATTCAAGAGAATCTCAATAGGAAAACAGTACCAATATGCATGTAAGATAAGTGCTGAATGCATGACATACTTGCATTACATAACTCATGCTCACACAATGACATATCTGCGTGCTAAATGTTTCATGCAACAAAAATATGACCACAGTATAAATAGAAATAGAGCTTCGACCATTCAAATATGTTTCACATAATCAAGCAAAGCAATAACATGCATCAATACACCAACATAAATATCAAGTACATGTAGGAGAGGTAAGTTCCCTACGTTAATCACCCTTCCCTGATCCTCGAATAACTTGCCTCGTAATGCGTGCCATTGACTCGGGCTCTCAATTTTGTCCTAAAATGTCAAATGTACCATTTAGAAACTTCTATAGTGTTTCTGGGGTTTATATAAGTTTATATTGAAAAATGACCAAAATGGCCTCGGAATCCCGGCCCCGTCGTACCCTGTCCGACTGTACTTTTTCCAAAATTTTGACATGGGCTATTCTGACATATTTTCACCAAAAAAATCCATTTCCGGATTCAAATTTACCAAATTCATTGTCAAATTATGAAAATACCCTTGATAGCCCCTATTTTAGGGTTTTAGGGGCGTTTTCGTAATTATGCCTTTTTCGGCCTTTTCCGAAAAAGTGTCTAACTATAACCCCACCTAATTTTCCCTCATGAACCCAATGGAATCATCAAATCATTGAAAATCCAACTCTAAGATTCATTTACAGCCCTGACCGAAATTTATGGGTTCTTAGGCGAAAATCAGGGTTTTGCGATTTCAGATTTGTAAACGCGTTTTTTTCTACTGTTAACCACTTTATTAACTATTTAATAAGGTTACAACTACAATTTGAACCAAAATTGGGCAGTATAACCCTTAGGCAACTCAAAATCCAAAATTTAAAACCAATGACAATCTGACGAAATTCACTGACTAAATTACCCACAGCAGTCAGAATAGTCAGTGTGCAAGAGTTTGGAAGTTGCCTCAAGCTCCCACTAGCTTTTCCCTTGATATAGCTGAAGCCCTAGCTGTTCTACATCAAAAGATGAGCTTCCAAACCTTAAAAAACAAAGAGGAGTAGCTTAGGGTCGGAGTTATACGTGTTAGGAGCTAAATTGTTGGAGGAATTGGCTTACCTTGCGAGATTTCTTCTCCTTTCTCTCTATATAAAAATCCACACATTCTCTCTCTATATTCATACCTGCTGGACATTGAAATGGGCTGGAGGAAGATGATGGATATATGTTTCTATATCATATAATATAATATTTAATTATTTATGAAAGTTTCCAAAAATTACTTTATGTCCATAAATCTCATGTATATGAGTGTGTGTTTGGAACAGCGATAGTAAAAATGGCTTTTTTCTATTTGACTTTTTATAATCGTATTTTTGATAAAAGCCAGATTTTATATTGTAATTTATGTTTGGATTGGCGATTGTATAAATGATTTTTGTAAAAGTATATGAATGTTTGAATTGGCTTAAATATAAATGAGTTTTGTGACAATGGTAAGAGAGAGTGGGTGGGAAAATATTTAAAAAATCAAGTAAATATTTAAAAATTATTTTAAAATATTAGGTCCAACTGAAAAAATATTTTAAGGGGTTAAAAGCACTAAAATATTTTAAAGTAATTTTTGGAGCTGAAAAAGTACATTAAGGGAAAAATTAAAATTGGTCTGTTAGCACATTGGGTATAACTGAAAAAATATTTTAAGCGGTTAAAAACATTAAAAACTATTTTAAAGTAATTTTTGGAGCTGAAAAAGTATATTAAGGGTAAATTTACAATCAGGTTGATAGCATATCGGATACAGCTGAAAAAATATTTTAAGGGTTAAAAGTACTAAAAAATATTTAAAATTAATTTTTAGAGCTGAAAAAGTATATTAAGGATAAAATTACAATCAGTCTGATAACACATTGGGTATAACTGAAAAAATATTATTACACATATCGCACTATTCAATAGTAAAAAGCTCCAAAATGCAGCTTAACAATTTCGTGCGTTTCATTATGGAAATTTTCTAAAAATACAATTGACTTATCATTGAACCAAACACTCCAATTTTTTACCATGATGGACAAACGCACGAAAGCCCAAAAATCGCACGAATTCATTGCCTTATCGCACTGCCAAACACAGTGGTAATCTAGCTCATTAAGCCCAACCAATATTTTCTTCCTCATGCTACATGTAGGAGACACCTAGGGGTCTCTCCCTATGGTCTCAATTGGTTTAACAACTTGTTCGAAGTTACGTATATATGTAGACTCTCAATTTTGATCAAATCTGCACTTTTTGCTCAAATTTTCATAAATTCATATTAAATTGACCAAAATATTCTAAATATATTTTTCACTTTTATTCTCCGTAATTAATTGAAATTAACTTCAATTAATTGAAAAATAATTTATTTTGTGCTATTTTTAGCAAAATGACGATTTTGCCATTACCTTTTTAATCTAATTTCTTTTCTTATTTTTCTTTGGCCAATTTACATCTATTTTTGGACTAAATATTTTCTCTAATATTTCTCCATGTTTGGACCTTAATATTGGGCTTTTTAAATTTTCCAAATTAATTCCATATTTATTTTTGCCCAATTTCTCAGGAAATTGAACATTTATAAATTCATAAATTTCAATTTTATAAATATTAACCATTTTATTAAATTTCTCAAATAATTATAATATATTTAGTGAATATAAAATTTGGGGTGTTACAAAAAATAAAATTGAGAAAGTCATATTTGATTATACTCTATAATAATACCTGATTTTAAATTTGGCCCTAACTTCAATTCAGTTAGTAAGGAGTTGATTCATAATTAAATTATAAAGTCATGAGTTCAAATCCTAATATGAGGATCTTATTGATGGAAAATCTATAAGTATTTCTGTAAATGCTTTATAAGTCTAAAAGTAAACCCAAACCCTAATAACATCTCGAGAGAGATTCACCTTAATTTTTCTTGTGTATGGGTGTCTGTATTTATAAAAGATAAGTCTAGTTCTTTGCCCTTGTTGAATACGGCTTTTTTTTTTTTTTTGGTAAAAATTACGGCTGTTGGTCTCCATATATATAGTTAAAAGTTGAAATACAAATCTTCTATGTTATCATGTTAGATGTGACAACAAATTCAAGCGTTCAAAGAAAGGAATAATTGTTCGACTAGTTTAAGCCGCCATCAAAATGTATAGTCCTAAAAAGTAATAAAAACCTTCAAGAATACCTCAACGTTTTTATATTTCTAATTATAAATTACACTATAAATTATGTCCTATATTTAAGACCGGAGGAAATAATGTATTTCCCTCATATTGTGCAATTATATGTTCCCAGAGCACAAATTTTGTACGCGCTCGATCCTTTGACGTAGGAATTATTAGGACCATCAAAATACTGTGTACCCATTAAAATTATCAATGTACAATAAAAAAAATCTTTTTTACCACCACAAAAATCACTTCCACAGTTTCATCACAGTTGAGCCAACTGCCCCCTAAATTTAGTATATTAACTCATATTTTACTTTAATTTTAGCATAATTTATATATACCGTCTTCACTCTCCACATCTAAATATAAGAGATAAATAATTAATTTATAAAAAATAAAAAAAATCAGTTATTTGTAATAAATCTCTGTTGTTTCCCATAAAATACTTTATTTAATTATTACCTCCGTATACATTAAATGGAAATCTCATGTAACACAGGTAATCAATAAGAATATTATAAAAAAAATTAATAAACATGAGAGGTAATATGAATTGAGATATTATATTTTTTAATCAAAGTAAAAGACTCAACTAGCTTTATGACCGAAGTATTATGTATAGAAAAGACTAAATTACATAAAATTCCTCTAAACTTTTGTTTTTATTTTTTATGGTTTATGCAATGGACTATTTTGGCCTTCGGTGCACCCACCTTCCAGGTATCCGGCGTTAACCTGAAGGCCAATGTCGAATTTACCGACATGAGCCCCCGACAACCGACTAGTTCTGGCGCCCCCAATCTGATAGGTCCAATAGGAATTAACCTCTTTGAGGCGCCCCAGGGAAGAGAGCTCCCAATGGAAATTCTTTACACCTTCCGTTTCCTGGGATTGAACCCATGAACGGATTGGTGTGGCGCAGATGCCTACCCATCTGCGCCAACTTCCGTTGGTAAAATTCCTCTAAACTTTGAACCATGCGCAAGCCACCCTAAATTTTTAAGTTGGTTGGATAATTCCCGGCCATCAATTATATACTCTTTTAGATTCTATTTTTGTGACATAATTATCCCTACAAACTTTGAATTATAAGCATAGAACTCCCTTAAACGGTAAGTAAATAAGTAATGAAATAAAACTAATAATATCGGAAATATCTATATGCACGATGTGAGAGCTTAGAAAGTTTTATTATAAAGTTTTAAAAATTGGGGGGGGGGGGGGTGGTATCTTTACTTGACATAAAGTTTATGAAAGTTGCATATAATTTAACCAATAGAAAACCACGTAAGTCACTAAACCAGACTCTTTGTGCTTGAGTCTGAACTCTAAAGTGATAAAATGCATGAGATATTCCCTCTTATCTTTTTTTATAAGAGTCTAAAATTTGAATTAGTATGATCCTTTTTATAATAACCCTACAAGAATTGTCTGAGTATTTAATGAGTTTTTTTTCTCATTTTTACCTCTCATTAATTATAGATATTGTATTAATTAAAAATTTGGTGTACTTATATTTACTTTAGTTTTCTCTTTTATTTACCCCTTATAAATGAGGACATATTTGAAGATAAAAATTTATTTTAGATATATTTATTATTTTTAATTAATTTTAATCATTTTTTAAAAATCACATAATTTAATTATTTAACTCATATAAATAGAATTTTAGAGTGTTCGTGTAGATTGATGGACTCGGTAACTTTTAGGGTTTGTTTGGTTTGAGGGGAGGAGAGGGAAAGTGAGCAGAGGAAAATTTTTTTTGAGTTAAATTAAAAAAATTAGAGAAGTGGGGTTAAAAATTTTTAATTAATTTTTCTTACTCTTTTATCTTATATATTCTCTTTATTAAAATTTTA
Organism: Inga leiocalycina; assembly: GCA_963242795.1. Classification (NCBI taxonomy): domain Eukaryota; kingdom Viridiplantae; phylum Streptophyta; class Magnoliopsida; order Fabales; family Fabaceae; genus Inga; species Inga leiocalycina. Next base: position 79,005,565 of record OY725322.1, read on the forward strand.
TTACCCCACTTCTTCAATCTTTTAAAATTCAATTCATAAAAATTTTCCCTCTCCTCTCTTCCCCTCCAAATCCCTCACACCAAAGGGACACTTATAGAAACAAGTAAATGTGAACACTGAGTGGTGTTTGTGGTGGAATTAATTATCTAGAACCCACTTTGGATCGTTGTGCGGCTGCTTGAACATGTGCGTCTGCGGCCCCAATAGTACGGCGTCGTAATTAAGTCATCCCACCCACGATAGGGAATATGTCTTTGAAAACGACGTCGACTTATGACAGCTAAGCCACCCCAACGTCATCAACTACGTGGGATCACAGGAAATTATTCTCTACGCATGCTTTATTAGAGCCTGACCTAGTTACCATATTCTATTCTTAACTACTCTTATTTTTTTCCATACGCTTTAACAATACTTCTATGTTCTCTGAAAATGGGTTAGGAAATTATCAAAAAAAAAAAAAAAAAAAAACACTTAATGAAGTGAAGTTATTAAACGAGGCTTCTTCGGCTAATAAAGCATAATGTCACTGTGTGATTTAAGTGGCCAACCACAATACTACCTTCCGTCTTTAAAGTTTTTACAGATATTAAGAAAATTAGTTGAATTAATTATTTATAATAAATTTACGTTGGTTTTCCTAAAATGTCTTATTTTATCATATGTATTGAAACTACCCTTAATATAAACTCTCTTTATATATGTAATTAATAGGGAATAGGGATGTTTTAGAGAAAAATTATATACTATCTCTGATCTTTAATATAAGATCCCGTCCGCAGTGTACTATAGTGAAAATTATGTTATGAACGAGTTCTTATATTGAAATTTAAAGATAATATTTGTGAGATAAAATGGATTGATGTATTATTTTAAGGGTCAAGATAAAACTCTTATTCTTGGCCAAAACAAAAAACAAAAAAGATAAAACTCTTATTCAGCTTTTATTTTTAGGACCTGACGACGGTGTACTTCGACTTGACCTTGTTGCTTTTTTCCCTGTCTTTAAGCTAAGCTTGCCTCCACACTCAACCTTTTATTAGTCTCTTATTACATTTTTTTCCAATGTTAAAACCAGTTCTATGTGTGAAAACCTTGAATTATCCGAATAGCTTAAGGACTAATGCACACATTTTGTAATAGTGGATTGTGTAGATTGTCAACTTAAGACAATGCATGTGAGGAACATATTTTCCAAGCTAGAGGGTGACTTTAAAAAGTGAATATATATATCGTTTTATATATTTGTGTAAGTGCAAAATTGTTAGTTATATATTCACGTTTTGTCACTATCTCCCCCGTCAAATAAGTAGGGCTTAAACAAGAAAGGATCCACATTTAAAACATTAACTAGTGATTTGGTGCTTCCACATTTAACAATAATAAGGAAAAATTATTCATAGAACCCAGATTACAAAAATTAAATAAAGAAAGATCTCAAACAAAATCAATTAATTTTTTTACAAATTTAATTTGTAAATAACACAACTTGATTTATAAATATTAAAGTTTGACTTGTTAAAAATTATAGTTCAATTTGACCCGTAAATATAAAAGTTTGACTAATAAATATGATTTTTTTTTTTCATCTGGAACCTATACATATATGTAATTTTTCCTTATGTACTTGTACTTGTCATGTATTATGTTATGCCCCTCATTAATTAGGGATGAGAACGAAAGACGTTTTATAAGGGTTTGGATAGTGAGAATCGAGTTGATGTGGGTCAAGGTGGGTAAAATTTTATACGGTCCTAATTATAAGATAAAGTTGATTTTTTTGGAGAAATTAAGGAAGCTAATTAAATCACTTTAGAATATTTATATTTATATTTTTTTTCTTCAAACTAATTAATTTGACTAATAAACTGATATATAATCTAAAGATATTAAAAATATAAATACTTTAAAGTGATTTAATTGGCTTCCTTAATTTCTCCAAAAAAGTCAACTTTATCTTATAATTAGGATCAGAGGGAATATATAATATCGGCTGGGGAGGGAAACGAAAAACAACCTAGATAAGAGTTGACACTGAGATGTTAGGTCATTTTAAATACTTCTATAATTTTATTAGCTATCTATGAACGAATATGTTGACCCTTGACGACACACTAAAGATTGTACAAATTTTATCAAGCCTGAAAAATTAATTAAGAAGTTTAACTGATCAAGTCAATCAATCTAAAATTACTATCAATATTAATCAACATATAAATATAAAATATTTAGGATGCTTTTTTTTTATTTTTGAGAATCCATATGGTTTGTTCCTTAAGTGTTCCATCTGTTTAGCCAAATTAACAGAAGATACGCAACAAATTAAACTAAGAACTCAAGTAATGTAATTGATGATATATAGTAGAGGGCAGGTTTGTTAAATCTAAAATATTTTGCTTACTTGGATTTCTGACTCTCTTAGTCTTATGAGATCATATAGAACATTAATTTGAGAGAAATTTAATTTAAAAATAAAAACACATACTTATAACGTTCAAATACAAGAAGGTAAATCATCAATCTTGAACTGTTACAATTTGATTTTGATATGATAAAATGTCCAGAATTGTAATATGGATAATGCCACTGTGAGTTGATTTTAAGAAAAAAGATAGAAAAAAAAACTTTGAAATTATAAAATTTTAAATTATATTGGTTATCAAGAATTGATAAGGGAATAATTAAACTTGATAGTAATTCACAACTTATTTTTTGAGAAATACTTAATTTAAAATTCTTTTTATGTCTTTTTTTTTCTTAATTTGAACCCTATTTAAATTAAAATGACTCAATAATAGCAAATATTGAATGTTTATTAAGAAAGAGACAAAAGAGGGACTGGCTGCTTAGGAGCCTATTTGCGAGCTGTCGAATGTCAAGATTGGCTTCCCCAACGTTTCTCACAGGTTTGCTTTCTATATTGGAAAATGACTTCCTTCTAATTCCCTTTAATTTGTTTTTTTCTGGATACTACAAATTAAAACTTCTCTTTTGTAAATATTCAAGATTCAACCTTCAAAACGAAGGATCCCGTACGTCGTTTTCGCTTTTGGAATACGCAAACAAGTTTAGCTTCTCAAGTCATCATTCCTTCATTAATATCAAAAGAAATTTGGATCAGTCATCAAACCGGTTGAAATATTAAGTTAATATTAAGTTAAGGGTTAGTTGATCAAATCAGAATTAAATCGAGGCTAACCCAAGACTAAATTGGTGAAGAAGTGAAAATTTCAGAATTATTTATATAAGGATAAAACTTACCTCTAGTTGCTTCGAACCAGTTCATCCAGTTTTCAAATAATCAAGTGACACCTGGATTATTTGACACGTCAGCATAAATGGCATTGAGATTATCTCCTCTCACGGTGTCTGCGCCATTCGCTATAGGGCAGGACTGGATACCCTATTTGTCGCGAAGGATCTGCAGCGTCAACTATAGACATTCCTATTCATCTCCGTTGGACTTTTTCAGGAAGGATCAATTTATTGTTTGGCATCTTCATCGATGGTGGTCCTTGGACGATTTCTTGGGAGGCGCAACACCCAAGGTCTTTCTTTGTCAAATGGAATGGTGGCCTTCTATTCCATTTCTACTCCAACCCAATGCACTATTTAAAATAAAACATACGATAAACTACAATCTTCTAAGGGGGAGACTTGACTCTAAGAAACTCAAATTTCCAAGTACAGTCTTGAGGTAACCAACCAAAAGTAACAGACAAAATATCATGGAGGCTACCCTCTGATTAAGAGGAGAGACAAGTTATCTTTTTAGTGATGTGGGAGGTGGAGAGGCTAAGAGGGACAAACCAGTTGATGGTTGTCATTCCATTCGACTTGACGATGTAATTGATATAATTTTTGTTTCTGTAGAAGGCCATTGCAGATGCTGAAGATCCCTTGTAACTAGGGGAGCCAAAGTGAACGGAGATAATCTCAACACCGTTTATGCTGACTTGTCAAAGGATTCAGGTGTCACTTGTTTATTTGAAAACTGGATGAATTGGTTTTAAGCAAATGGAGGTAAGTTTTGTCCTTTATATAAAATTCTAAATAAAATTTTTAAAAAACCGAATTAATTTATTTTTTAAAATTTTAAACTGGTCAAACTGTGCTTGAACTAATCAAACCGGGTCAACCACTGGATCGATCAAACCACCATTGGCCGGTTTCCGACCCAAACCAGCAGGTCCGGTCTGATCTGATTTTCAAAACATGGATTAATATCTTCCCCCATAACTCAAACTTGTAAGTCTTTTCTAGGCTTCTAATGAAGATGATCTTAGACTGGCGGTGCGATGACTGATGACTACTACTTAGGGCCTGTTTGGGAAAGCGCCATAGCCTCCAAACCCATGGCAAGAGCAAAAAAGCATAGTGGGATCAAATGAACCCGTTTGGGATCACATTGCAACGTACTGTGCTTCATCGGCCAACGTGGCTTCTTCTAGAAGCCCAACATCTTGGCTTTTTCTCCACGGCGCGGCGAGCCTTCACAATGGATGGGAAGAGATCACTGAGGTGGAGGCTCGAGAAGAAGAGAGGGAAAGTTATAGTGTGGCATTGCAACTGGCTAACACCTTCCATGCATGTCTCCGAATTCGCTAGTGCCACGCTCAACCATGTTCTCAAATTGTAGCTTAGTATTCCGGTACCGTTATGCTTGCCAAAAACAATGCATGCCCAATTTTTTATATTAAGGTGAGTTAAGGAATGAGAAAATATGCAGGGAATGGGGATCCTCTGTTTTCACTGATAAGGAACAAGGGAAGAATATAACAAAGAAGAATATGGAGCCGAAAGAGATGGAAGAGGGGAAAAATATAACAGAGAAATGAGAAGAATATAAATAAGGCTGGGCATCCATGTGAATCCCTCCCTCGCTGCCGTCCCTACTTTTGTCAACACCCGTTTCCATTTCGATATACACAGAGTAATAGAGACCAAGTTCCATAGGCATACAGAAGAGTACATATATACTGATAAAAGTATTTGTTTACAGTCCAAAGCCAACCATATAGAATGCGAAAATATACACCACTATTACAAAATATCCAAAAGTATTTTAGACATAGACTATCTATAACCACGAACTTTGTATTTTCCTCGAGGCATATGCCAGTCACTTCCCTTGGTCTACATTCTTGCCTTTTGATCCACTGGCGCCCGCTGAGATGTTTGGTTTAGAAAAAGGGGTGAGATTCTGAAGAATCTCAGTAGAAACATGCTATCGTTCATAGAAAATGCGAAAAGTAAATATGATATATGCCATGTATGCACCAATTAATGAACAATATAAACATATCATCTGCATGTATACATGAGTAGGGCCAAGCCCCACTATTCTGCACCGGTTGGTCTTCCGCCAACTCCAGTGTAAGTGCCTCTAGCACTACTGGCCCCTCTCTGGGCAAAACATGTTGATTAATAAAGCGCATTTACAAACATTGGCATTCACACAATCATATAACTATGGCATAATGTATGAAGGATAATGTCCCTACCTCGAAGTTCTATCGACCCCTTTTTGTGTGCCTCGTGAAACGTGTTGACTTTCGGCTTCCGATTCGGTCCTAAAATATTAAATGTACAAGAAATAGGTTATAACCTATCCAAGTATCATTTTAGACACTTCCATAGTGTTTCTTGTGGTTATATTAGCCTATGGTGAAAATTTACCAAAATGCCCCCGGGACCCCGGCCCGGCCCCGCCATACCTGGCCCGATGGCACGTTTTCCCAAAATTTTGACTAGGGCTATCCTAAGGTATTTTCGTCCAAGGAATCCATTTCCGGACTCAAAATTACCAAATTCAATGTCAAATTACGAAATTGCCCTTGGCAGCCCTACTTTTAGGGTTTTAGGGGCGTTTCCGTAATTATGCTTTCTCAGCCTTTTCTGAAAAAGTGCCCAACTGTAACCCCACCTATTTTTGCCCACTGAATCCAATGGAATCATCAAATCATTGAAAATCCAACTCCTACCCCTAGATCTGGCCCTGACCGAAATTATGGAGTCCTCCGGGCAAAATCGGTGTTTTGTGATTTCGGCTCCGTAAACGCGTTCCTTTCTACTCCTAACCACTTTATTGACTATTCCATTAGGTTATAACTACCATTTAGTATCAATTTGGGCAGCATAATAGCCCCACATACCCATTTCCAAAAATTAAAACTAATGGCAATCCGGCGAAATTTCACCGATTAAATTGCCCACAGCAGCCAGAATAGACAATATACGAAGGTTTGGAAGTTACCTCAAGCTCCCACAAGCTTTTCCCAAAAATTGCAGAAAACCCTAGCTTTTATATCACCAAATTTAAGCTTTCCAAACCTTAAAGAACAAGGAGGAGTAGCTTAGGATCAGGGTTATACGCGTTAGGAGCGAAATCGTCGGAGAAATCGGCTTACCTTGTGAGATTTCTTCTTCTTTCTTTCTCCAAATGCTCTCAACGTTCTCACTTTAGTTTCAGCTGCACAACGTCGGTTTAAAGGCTGATATGAAGATGATGATGTTGCTTTATCATATATATTGTATGACATGTATTTATTTATTAATTTTTCCAAAAATTCAAAAACTAGTTTTTATGTACATAAACTTATGTACATGTAATCATACCCATTAAGCCCAACCAATATTTCCTTCTCCATGCCACATGTAGGAGGCTCCTAGGGGTCCCTCCCTATGGTCTCAATTGGCTTCATAACTTGTTCCGGTTACGTATACACGTATAGTCTCAATTTTGGTCAAAATTACACTTTTTGCTCAAATTTTCCATAAATTCATATTAAATTGACCAAAATATTCTAAATATATTTTTAACCTTTATTTTACTTAATTAATTGAAATTAACTTCAATTAATTGAAAAATAATTTATTTTGTGCTATTTTGGCAAAATTACGATTTTGCCATTATCTTCCTAATCCAATTTCTTTTCTTATTTTTCTTTGGCCAATTCCCATCTATTTTTGGACCAAATATTTTCTCTAATATTCCTTCATTTTTGGACCTTAATATTGGGCTTTTTAAATTACCCAAATTAATTCCATAATTATTTGTGTCCAATTTCCCATGAAATTGAACATTTATGAAATTCATAAATTCCAAATTCATGAATATTCACCATTTTATTGAATTTCCCAAATAATTACAATATATTTGGTGAATATAAAATTTGGGATGTTACAACTTTGATCCTCCGTATGACTGTATCTATGCCTTCACTGTCTCTGCGCCTTTCTCCATACTTCAGCTATCTACCCACCCCATTGGCAAAAACAAAAAAGAAAAAGGCTATCTACGCACCCACTACCAGCAAAAAAAAGAGCTATCTATCACTTTCCCTCCACTGAACTTCTAATAATAATAATAATATATATATATATATATAGTATTTAATAGTCCCTCCGGTTTTAATTATAAGATAAATTTGATTTGTTTGAAGAAATTAAGGAAGTTAATTAAATTACTTTAGAGTATTTATATTTATATTTTTTTTCCAACTAATTAGTTTGACTAATAAATTAATATATAATCTAAGGATATATAACATATGATATAATTAAGTAATTTCTTTAGCGTTCTTAATTTCTCCAAAAAAAGTCAATTTTGTCTTATAATTAGGACCGGAGGTGCTAGCATCCATGCCCTTTTCAGTCATTTCATATCTAAACGGGTTTTTCAAACTCTAATCCAAACAAGTTCAAGGTTAGAAAAAAAAGTCATTTCTGCCACTGCTAATCCAAACACAAATCATATTTACATTTTCACTTTTAATCCTACCTTATTTTTTCAAAAGTCAGATGATAAAAAAAGTCACTTCTCCACTGCTAATCCAAACGGGTATTTAAACGCCATCCCAAACGCTACTTTTAGATGAAAAGCACGTTATAGCCATATACGTCCTGTTTGGATTATATTTTTTCGCATCGTGCTTGGTCCCCAGTCGTGCATTTTATGCTGACGCCACATCAAGTTGCTTTTTCTTTGCTGAACGTGGAGAGAAGAAGAAATATATAAAAATTACTCTAGATGTCCTTTTATCTTTTTAAAATATAAAATTACTTTAAAAGAACCAATTTTACAAAAACAAATATCATTATTAGGTAGTACAGCCTAGGTTAGTATTTTCAAGTATTTTAAATAATAAATTAACTAATTTTTATAATTTTAAATTTTTTTCTCAAATTATCACCATATATACATATAATATATATACATGTAGTATTCAATAAGATTCATGCCATTTTCAGTCATTTTCCATCTAAATTGGTTTTTCAAATAATAATCCAAACAGGTTTAAGGTTAGAAAAAGAGTCACTTCTATCACTGCCAATTTACACACAAATCACATTTACAATCTTACTTTTTCCTATCTTACTTTTACAAAAGTCATATTACAAAAAAGTCATTTTTGTCACTGATAATTCAAACAAACATTATATTTAAGGGTTAAAGGCCATTTTTGCCCTGGAAGTATTCACGTGGTGCCAATTTCGTCCTGAAAGTTTTTCAAGAGCCAATTTTGCCCCGGAAGTGTCAAATTTGGAGCAATTTTGCCATTGCGTTAGTTGAACATTAGTTGACCGTTAGCTGGGGCAAATTTGCTCCAAATTTGACACTTCCAGGGGCAAATTTGCACCTTAACCCAATGACTATTAGTTAGGCGCATCAGACACCACGCGACGTGCTGTGCTCTTCCAACCACTAGACCCTACCTCCGGCTGAGTCGTTTCTAGGGTGGGCAGGCTGTTAAATAGAAAAGAGAATTCTTCCAAAGGCCCCTGCCGACATCTCTAGACTCACTAATGTTGTCGTCAGCCGCTACATCCCGGTTCAGGAATTTTAACCCAATTCCCTTTCGAAGTATGCGTGTTGCAAGCTACCAGACAGGTTTCCCTCGTCTCTTAGGATTAACTAACCCATGTGCAAGTGTCGTTCACATGGAACCTTTCCCCTCTTCGGCCTTCAAAGTTCACATTGGAATATTTGCTACTACCACCAAGATCTACATTGATGGCCGCTCTGCCCGGGCTCGCGCCCTAAGTTTTGTAGCGACTACCACGCCCTCCTACTCATTGGGACCTGGCACTTGGACCGACAACTGCTCCACCAGTGCTCTTGCCCCAGGTTTTGGAGTGACCGCCTCGCCCTCCTACTCATCGGGCTTCGCAATTGCCTCGACAGCCAGGAATAGGTCGCACGCTTTAATGCCATCCATTTTCGAGGCTAGTTGATTCGTTAGGTGAGTTGTTATACACTCCTTAGCGGATTTTGACTTCCATGACGACCATCCTATTATCTTAATTGACCAACACCATTTGTGCATTTTGTCTTATTTGTCACTTTTATTAAGATGTAAATTTGCCCCGAAAGTGTCAAATTTGGAGCAAATTTGACACGGCTAATAGTCAACTAACGCAAGAGTAAAATTGCTCTAAATTTGACACTTCCTGAGTAAAATTGGCCCTCGAAAAACTTTCAGGATAAAAATGGCATTTAATCCTATCTTTAATGTTATGTTGGTTGTTATACAGGTAGGATTAGTTTGTTATCTCGGATGCCTTGTTGGATGGCATATAATTCACTATTTGTACTCATGTCACTGTCATTTTATTGTACAAGTTGCGTGCCTTGTAGCTAGTCCATTTTTACAAAACATTTAGGGGAGACTTTTTTGACATTTGTTGCAAAATGCCAATGTGCTAGACGATCAATATACGAATCATGTGGTATATCATAATCTCACATGAATCAATTTGACTTTTTTTTCTTTAGGAATTATATGAAGGTTCATATTATAAAAATTTAAGAGAATTAACAATTATGGGTCTCTTCAATTGAACAATAATGAAGTTTTTTTTTAACCTAAAAGCAATTCATAAAAAGCACTTTTTTATGTAAGTATGTGAGAAGAGTTTTGTTTCGACTTATAGAAAAATACTTAAAAAACACTTTTCTTTGGTTCCCAAACAAGCATTTATACAAATATATAAGATTCACTTTAATCTTTAAATATGAATTTATACTTAAATCATTGTTTATAATTTTCAAACATCTTTTGTAGCTTTTTTTAAATATTGATTACTTTCCATTCTTAGGTTGTGAGTTTGAAGTCTCTAGAAAATATTCTATCCGGTCCTTTTTATAAGGAATAACTACTGAAATCATGAGATTCAAAATGTTAGTTAAAAACAACAAGTATATATATGAGAGATGATAATTGATGAGTGGATATTTCTTGTAGAAAGATAATAGGGTTAAAGTGTAAAAATACAAATGGGATTTTTTTAAAAGTGCGCTCAATACTAAATACTTTTTGAGGGGCAAAAATAACTATGAACTTTCAAAATAGGTGTAAAAGTGCACCTTGACTTATAGTTGACCGTTTGTTTGAATTTTTTTAAGGATCAAAGTGAAAAAATACATATGAGATTTTCCTAAAAGTGCGCTCAATACAAACGCTTTTTTAAGGGGTGAGAGTAACTATGAACTTCTAAAATATGTGCAAGAATGTAGATTAATGGTTAGTTGACCGTTTGTTTAAATTTTTTGACTGAAAATCGGGACATGAAGAATGACGTCGATGATTAGAAAACAACCTGGAATAATAATTTGCTGACTAGATAAGAAAAATTTATTTTTATCTAACCTTTTATCTCCACCTAACCCTTCATCTCCTTTCCCTCTCTCTTCTGAAAGAAGTGATGAGGTGGAGATAAAGAGTTATATGGAAATTAATTTTCCTTACCTAATCAACAAATTATTATTTCAAGTTAGATAAATACTTACATGCTTCAGGAGAACCACTTCATCTAAACTCTGTTTAATGAAAACATAACAACTGATATCATTTTAATTCTAGTTGGCTTATTACTCATCTAAAAAAATTTAAATTTTATCTTGTTTTTAAGAAAAGAACATCTTAATTTTTAAAAAAATGAAACAAAATAATCAAATAATATTTTTCTTAAAAACAAGATAAAATTTAAATTTTTTCAAAAGACTCATTAGCCAACTATGATTAAAATGATCTGAGTTATTATCTCTTCATTGGATAGAGTTTGGATGAAGTGGTACTTCTGAAGTATGTAAATATTTCTTTCCAAGTTGTTTGTTAATCATCTACGTCATCCACCATGTCACTATTTTCAATTAAAAATCAAACAAATGGTCAACTAATAGTCAATGTATATTTTCACACATATTTTAGAAATTCATAGTTACTTTTACTTCTAAAAAAACATGTGTTGGGCGCAATTTGGGAAAAATCTTATGTGTATTTTTGCATATTAGCCCTTAAAAATTTCAAGCAAACAGTCAACTCACATATAATTTGTATTTTTCCATATATTTTGAAAGTTCATAGTTACTTTTGCTCCTCAAAAAAATATTTAGTATTGGACGCACTTTTAGAAAAATTTTATGTATATTTTTCCTAGATAATAAGTGCTATATATGTAATGGGGATAAAAATAAAAAGATTAGTATAAATTTTGAGGCAAAAAGGATTTATTCTTTATATCAATGACAACCTATCTTATAAAAAATATGGGAAGAAGTATAATGTGCACTTGAGTTACAGCAAGAAAATATTTTCAAAATCATAGTAACGTTTTTTTTTTTGAGGTATGGTCTTTTTAACTTTCCCCGTGGTAATTGGATCCATGGGAACATTTTTGGGACAAATAATGATGTTCTCATTCACATAAACAATGGGCTTAGGCCCATAGCCTAAGATTAGGCCATATCCTGAGAGAATTGGCCCAACTTGACGAAAGCGAACATCTATATCCAGCCCGGCCCATTACACAGTGACATTAAGGGCATTGGCTTTCAGAGATAGAGAGAGGAGCTGGTTCTTTCTTGTTGGTGGCGAAGAGGAATTTGTCTTTGGGAGAAGAGAAAATCGGAAAACATGAGCGGAACAGTAAAGAAAGTGACCGATGTAGCATTCAAGGCTGGGAGGACCATAGATTGGGATGGAATGGCCGTGCTCCTCGTCTCCGATGAGGCTCGCAAAGAGTTTACTACACTTCGTAGCGCTTTCGACGAGGTTAACCATGCTCTCCAAACCAAATTCAGCCAGGTTCGATCTTTTCTTCTTCTTCTTTTAAATGTTATTTATCCTGATTCGTGCTTCTTTCTTCGCAAGATCTCTCTTATTTTTCCTATCATACATGATTATGTACCCGTAATACTGGGTATTAAGTTTTCGATTTGTTGGGTGAGCGTGTTCATTTCCGAATATTATCGATTGAGCGGTGCTGTTTAGTTTCTAGAATGGCTTGCGATCTATTGTTTATATCTTTCGAGAGTTGGGTTGGGTTCATGGTGAAGTGGACTTGAAAATGTGATAGCCATGATACTGAACAAGCTTTTGTTACTTTTATTTAGTGAATATACCATTTCCTAGGTCTGATTTGATGCGTAATTTGAGTGTGGAAGAACAATCCAAGTTTGAAATTTAACTGTGATACCTAAAAGCCGGAAAATTTGGCATTATTGGGCAGTGGGCACACTTGATATTTCTCATCAGTTTAGGCTGCGGTAAACAGAAAAAAAGTTTGAAACTTTGTTTTACTGTATTTGGTTGGGCAAGGTTTCTACAGTTTTAGCCATGTGGCTTGGGTGTTTGTCACAGGGATCCTTTATAGAGCTGCAATACTTATTTGTTCTCTATTAATCAAATGTACTATCCGGGAGTTAGGGCAAAGGTATTGGAGTTAAGTTCATTTTACAATTTGGTTGAGCAGAATCTTCATCTTACTGTTATTGGAAAATTTTTATGTCCTACACTCCTTTCAAGAGATAACTTCTGTTCTCCATATGTTTTTAATTGAATTGATTGTACGAAAATAGGATGAGAGCCGTTTACTTTGACAAGTTATGCTAAATATTCAGTTTAGCTGATCGAAATGGGGCGGTTATGCCCAAACTTTGTAATATTTGACTCATTCTGTTTACTTAATCTATTTTGTCACCAAAAGAGGATTCAATTTATACTTAGAGAATATTCTTAATTTTGATTTCAAGACCTCTAACTATCAAATGTCCATTGGGTCTAAATGTCTAATGTTAATGTGGTACTCTTGAACATCAAGATTGGAGTGAAAGATCACAAAATCAAATGCATCAGATGTGATTGTTAGCAAGATTATTAATATCAAGATCTTATATGGGTTTGGCCAAGGTGCTAATGAGATTAGATTAGGGATTGTATAATCATTCTTATGAGAAAATAGTATGGTGTGACAACTTCTTGGATAGGCATAACACAAACTAAATCTCATTATACTTTAGCTAAACAGGCCCTAAGTTGCTGAAGCCACAGTCTCATTAACAAAAACAGCTCAGTCATCGAAATGACCACATTGATATGTTAACTAGTCACAAGTCATCGAAGTGTTATTCCTCAAGATGACAATAAATCACTAAATTTAGACACATACTCATAGCTCCTTCTATAATCAAGTCCGTCTGAATCATCCTCATCTTCCATGATCTCATTGTCATTAAAATCACCACTGTTACTATCAAGCTCACTAGCAATTTCAAGTTAGGGTCAAAGTTGGAAGTAGGAAATGTTGAAGTTGGAAATTTTAAATGAAGGAAGATGGAGATTTGAGAGCAAGATAGTGGAAACTCGGAAGATGGGTGCTTAAAGACAGAACTTTGAAGGAGGCAGATGACCTTGCCATAGGTCTTGATGTGCGGGTATCAAAATCCCTCAACTAGAGTGCCTTGTTCTGGAAGCTAGGCCATCAATCAGGGTTGAATGGATTGCTTGATCCAACAAATGCAATCTAGATCTTATTGATTTTATATAGATTCCATAAATATAATTTTTTTTGGTACAAATGGTACAATTTTACTTCTATCTAAAATCTAAAAACAAATAAAACCTTTTACTTAAAAATTTCTTCTGCATAGTTTTTCCATGGATATTGTTAATCTAAGAACATTTCATAGTACAAGAGAGCTTACATCTCTTCTATTTCTCAATGAGCTTTATATGCAGTAATGTTGCAAGAATGTAGTGTAGAAAGATGGGGAGAGAAGAAGAAATTGGAAGATGCAGAAGAAATGAAGGGAGAAGTGAAAATACAAACTGCTAATGTGTTTTCTTGGTCCTCAATGATGACTCCTAATAGTTTAAACTTAAAATAAAAATAATAATATTAAATCTAAATCCTCATAAAAATAATTAGAGGATATTGTATTCTGTTCGAAATAAAATAAAAGCAATTGAAGGATTAGTTCTTAACACTAATCGTAATTAAAATATGATTTCTTATGTCTCATATTTTCTTCCCATTTTCCATCAGCTTGTGATTGAAAGTGATCATGCATGCAAACTAGTCGGCCTTTCACATATACTTTATACAATAGATTCCTTGCATCCTTATTGTTGCTTCTTCATTTTCACATCATGCAGGAGCCTGAACCCATAAACTAGGATCAGTACAGGAAAAATATTGGCTCACGCTTGGTGGATATGTACAAGGAGCATTATGAAAGTAAGTTTAAAGTTCTTTCTTGATTGGACCTTGATCCCTTCATTGTTTTTTTGTCCTGTGGTGTCAGAATAGGTTGCTGACATAACTCCAGTGCATTTTTTTCGTGTAATATTTTTTTTTGTGAATTTTTTTTAATATGTGGAATATTGCTGATATTGGCAAGTTCCCTTGTGCTTTTTAATGGTGTGAGAATAGGCAGTTAACTCCAGTGGTTTTTTTTATCCCTCTGGTGTTATATTTTGTTGAAATTTTTATAGTATGTCGAAGAATGCGGATATGGAGTTATAAACCCTATAGGATGAATTGGCTGAGGAGTAGGCTTGTGAACTGGGGAATAGTTTTCATAGTTCCATATAAGCTCATGGGTCTTTGTTTCTGCAATGCAAATTACTTCTTCCTTATTCTTACTTAAACTGCCACTATGACTAATTAGATGGAATGGATCCTGCTGTCAAACCTTTCTAATAAATTTTGCCTTCAAACTCTTAATGGGTGAAAGTCTTTTTATGAGTTCAAACTGTGCAGTTCTTTTGGATCCTTCCGGACCATAATCATCTGTTTTGTCTTTATGCATGGTTAATTTTTCCGTGTGTGTCTCTTTGCAGGCATTGAGATCCCCAAGTATGTCGACAATGTAACTCCTCAATATAAGCCCAAATTTGATGCACTAGTGAGAACCCTTGTCATATCCGAAGTTCATTTCCTGGTTGAAGTACTCATTCAAATACATAACATCTGATCTTAGTAACATAGAGCTTTTCCTGATGTAGTTAGTGGAACTTAAAGAAGCAGAGGAGAAATCTCTAAAGGAATCTGGGCGACTGGAGAAGGAGATTGCTGAAGTACAAGAGTTGAAGGTAAAAAAAATTGAACAGCTGAGTTTTTATCCCCTTTCCAACAATGAAATGTCTCTAATACTGTAACTTTTTTTTAACAGAAAGATCAGTACTATGACAGCAGATGAGTACTTTGAGAAGCACCCTGAGCTGAAAAAGAAGTTTGATGATGAGATCAGGAATGATTACTGGGGCTATTAATTTCAGTAAATTTTAAGAAAGCAGCAAAAACATCAGAAATTGCTGTGTGTTCCTTGCTGGGTTCATTAATAATATTCTAGTGACTTGTTATCAATTTCTTTGTAATGCAGTGCTTTTTCAATCTCAAGGCATCTTCAAGTAACCAATTTCTTAGTTGTTGGAATTTTTGGGGAGCTGTACTTAAAAGAGAAAATGATGTGTATTATGGTTTTCACATGCACCATTTGAAGGAAAATGTCGTGTTGCCGATTACTTGATAAAATTTGTTACCTGTATGAAAAATCTTTAATCCGTCTTGCTTCTGCTAAATGTGTGTCCACACTCGTATTTTTTCTCGACTGTGGAGAAGCGTTGATACTCGTAATTACACAGGACACAGCAAGATATGAATTTATAGCCACATTTGGATAAGAAACCTGGTTGAAATTATCATGCTCCCTTTGGAAATAAGAGGGTTCATAGATTGAAATTGTAATTTCTTTTAAAAAATTAAAGCTCTCGAATTTATTTCTATTTTAAAATGAATGAAGTTCAGAAGCTTCGAAGGACGCATAAATTGCCGTTTTCTGTTTCTGCAGACATAGTTTGATGATGGGAGGGTTTTTTTTTTTTTTTTTTCTGGGTACAGTGATCATAGGAAGATCATGAAGCTGAAATTTTGCTGTAGTCCACGAACCACAATGGGTTGAAATTTGAAACACATCCATGTACATTGTCATTTAACTTGAATTAATCAGTGAAATTAAATAAAGTAGAATTTCTTACATTGTCATTTAACTTGAATTTGTTTCATATTTAATATTTTAAGTTATATTTTAAAATGTTAGTTAAAATCAATAAATGTATAATTTATATACTTTTCTTTTTAATTATACCCTTATTTAGAAAGAGTGTGCATGGGAGATAATAAGTGAAAATTATTGCAGAAATAATTAGTGACATATTTAATGGAGGTAAAAATAAAAAAAGGGGGTTAAAATTTCAGACAAATAAGATTTATACCTTGTATTAAGGACCACCCTATGTGTAACCCCCTCAGTAATTATATCCGAAATACACGATTAAAATGAAATAGAGACCAATAATAATCAAATAACATTTACTAACCCATCACATGATGGGGTTTTCAAAAATACCTTTCGAAATCATTTATAAACTTGGTCTCATATTCACATTTCGAATACAATTACTACGCGAAGATAAATCACATTCATATAAATATCAGAGTGCACAACATAATCATCCCGGCAATCTCGGGTACATACCTTCGCTAAAAATATACAGGGCACAATTGCCCATTACAATTCTTCAAATGGGGATTACACAATCTCATCTCGAATGAGTCATGCCGCTCCCTCCACGAGCCACTTGCCCTGTCTAAATTGTTGGTAGGGGAGGGTGAGATTCGAGAGAATCTCAGTAGGAAACAGATACCATAATGCATGCATGATAGATGCTATGTGTATGACATGTTAGCTTTATCTAGATGCATGCCACATAATGACATTTCTGTATGCTCAATGTTTCATGTAACAAAACTATGGCCACAGCAAAACAGAAACAGAGCTTCATTTATTCAAATATGCTCTACACAATCAAGTAAAGCAATCACATACATCACTACACAAGCAAAGATATCAAATACATGCAAGTAAAGTAAGTCCCCTACCTCCAGTCTTTTCTCCTCGATTTGCGTGCCAGCAACTCGGGGCTTCACATTCGATCCTACAATGTCAAATGTACTATTTAGACACTTCCATAATGTTTCTGGGGGTCATATGAAGCTATATTGAAAATTTGCTAAAATGCCCCTGGGGACCCGGTCCGGCCCCACCGTACTCGGTCCGACTGTACTTTTCCTGAAATTTTGACATGGGCTATTCTAACATATTTTTGCCCAAGGAATCCATTTCCAGACTCGGAATTATCAAATTCAATGTCAATTACAAAATTACCCTTGACAACCCCACTTTAAGGGTTTCAGGGGCGTTTTCGTAATTATGCTTTTTCGGCCTGTTCCGAAAAAGTGACCAACTGTAACCCCACCTAATTTTCGCTCCTGAACTCAATGGAACCATCAAATCATTGAAAATCCAACTCTAAGACCCATTTATAGCCATAACTGAAATATACAAGTATTCTAGGGAAAATTGGGGTTTTTCGGTTTCGGCTCCGTAAATGCGTTCCTTTCTACTCCTAACCACTTTATTGACTATTCCATTAGGTTAGCACTACCATTTAGTATCAATTTGGGCAGCATAACAGCCCCACAAACCCATTTTCCATTTTTAGAACCAAAGACAATCCGGCGAAATTTCACCGATTAAATTGTCTATAACAGCCAGAATAGTCAATATGCACGAGTTTGGAAGTTACCTCAAGCTCCCACTAGCTTTTCCTTCTTGTGGCTGAAAACCCTAACTTCAAAACACCAAAAGAGGAGCTTCCAAACCTTAAAGAACATAAAGGAGTAGCTTAGTATCGGAGTTATACGCGTTAGGAGCTAGATCGTCGGAGAAATCGACTTACCTTGCGAGATTTCTTCCTCTTTCTCTCTATTTTTCTCTCAACTCCTCTCTCCATATTCAGCTGTGCAGCACGTCGGAAATGAGAGCTGAAGATGATGAGAAGATGTTTTAATTCCATGCTTATGTCATCTTGCCTTTTGATGATGTCATAATTCCCAAAATTGGCATTTTCGGATTTTCTGGCAGATTTTCTGCCCAAACTTTGAAAAATCATAACTAATTCTAGAAAAATAGAAATGAGGTGATTCCAAAGCCAAATGAAAGGTATTTAAGTCCTCTTCATTGGAAAAATATAATCCATTACCAGAAATCACCACCAAATTCCAGAATTAAACAAATTTAATCACTGGCCCAAAACAGAGTCCATTTTCGACCTCAAATTTTGGACAGTCATATCTCCCAGTTCCCAACATGAAATGGCACAAAGTATATGTCCATTTTGAAGCTTGGGATGTGATCTTTAAGACTGGAAATTTTCATAATTGTCTGACATCATTTACCTAGTAAAAACGTCCACACGAGAAAACTGCCTAGACAGAATTCATACTGGACAGCATTTCCAATTTTGCAACCAATATGTCCAATCTAATTTAAATCAATTCCAATGATTAAATATCACAACATGACACCATTTCCATCACAATACCCCATTCAATTCTTCCCTCTATTCTAAGTTAATTTGGATGTTAATCCACAATTGAACTCAAATACAGGGTTTTGGCGTTGCTCATAACACACACGACTACAATCCACTTTATATTCTCTAAAAGGGTTCATTAATCACTAACCATGTCCACTTTTGTAGTCATTAACCCCTAATCACAATTTGGGATCTTGCTAAACCGGGGCTTAGCAATCCACTAATCTCAGGCTTATTCTCTAACCTCGAGTCTCAAAATTTGGGATATTACACTATGAGAGAGAATGTTCTCATAAAAAAGATTGCATTAAAACGGTCAATTTCTTGCTGTATCCATAACTAGCATGAACTCCCCCGCGCGTTGCGCGGGAAGCAAAAGTTATGGCTTGTATATCTATTTCAGCTTATCATAAAAAGTGGTAGAGAAAGGAACAGTCAAACTAAAGGATATTTGTAAAATTGTCTTTGCTTCTGAGCCAAGTTAAAGTTGCACCGTCGCAATAGAATTGACAAAAACACAACTAATTTAAATAAAAGGATGAAGTCCAACACACATGAGACGAATTCATGAAACTTGTCAGCATATAATGAAAATGACTACAAGTCAAATAGGAATAACATTTAAGAAAGTCAATTCTAATGGGTACATGAAACCACAAAAACTTCTGAATAGCATGACATCAACAACGCTGACACCATTACCATATTCCTTAATGAAAATGATTCAGCAATATAAATGCCTAAACACTTCCTTGTAAACGACATTTTTTGTGGTCCTACTATTGCCATCAGGATTGGTAGGGACATATAATTTCAAACCATCCATGCTTCTAACCCGTGATAATGCAACATATAATTGCCCATGTGTGAAAACTGGCTTAGAAAGAAATATCCCAACATGACGAAGAGATTGGCCTTGGCTTTTATTGATAGTCATTGCAAAGCTGAGATTTATTGGAAATTGCCTCCGGCGCATATGAAATGGCCATCTACTTTCGGAAGGGTTCATGTCCATCTTATGAATTAACACCCTTTGATTTGGCTTCGAACCATTCAATGTAATAGCTTCGATGACGTTCTTGCTCAACTTTGATATGCGTAGCCGAGTACCATTGCATAAGCCTGATGCTTGGTCTATATTCCTCAGCAACATAACAGGAGCTCCAAGTTTCAAGGTCAGTTTGTGGGGTGGCAAACCAGACCTGGTAATAGTGTTCAAGAATTCAGTTGTGTATAGATTGTCAAAGCTATCACTGTCATCTGTAGAACGACAAACAGAGTCACAACTGAAAAAATCCTGAGAGTCACCAGGCAATAGAGAACACATGAAGTCATTGATTTTATTGATAGCCTCTATGGTGGGTGCTAGTATGGCTCTATCATTGAAATACTCATTGTTTGAAAGGTTGTTAACCAAATCTGTGTAAGTAGTATGGACAATGGTCTCTATTGGATGTTGAGATTCAGGTAGCAAGAATCGATCTGGAATCTCAATATCATACATGCCATCAAGTGAATCACCTATCTTTCCATCACCCATATCTAAAAGCCATTGACTAAACCATTGAAGCTGATTGACCTCAACATTTGAAGAGTCAGTAGTCAACCTCATGTTCTTTGTAAGATGGAAGATGGTGCAATAATCCCATAAGCATGAAGATGAAATACATGCATTAACAATTGAAGCCCTAGTACCTTTCGGTATCACTGGAAGAATTTGACGGAAGTCACCACCCATAAGAATGCATTTCCCACCGAATGGCAAATCAGAATGCATAATATCCTTAAGAGTGTGATCAAAAGCTTCAATACAGTATCTCTGAACCATGGGAGCTTCATCCCATATGATTAACTTTGTGCTAATAATTAAGTTTGCAAGCAGTGAGTTCTGTTTAATTGAGCACATGGAGAACTCAGTTATCTGTATTGGAATTGCAAAGCGTGAATGAGCTGTCCTACCTGAAGGAAGTAAGGTTGCTGCAATGCCACTTGATGCAACAGTCAATACAATATCTCCTTTAGCTCGCAAGGTAGAGGTCAATGCATTCCACAAGAAAGTTTTTCCTGTACTGCCATAACCATGCACAAAGAAGAACCCTCCTAATGATGTTTGTAAGGAGCTTATAACTTTATCAAATATCATTTCCTGCTCATCAGTAAGAGAATTTTGCAATGATGTAGCTTCAGCTTGAAGGGCAGTCCGATCGTAGCTCAATTCTTGGAGTATGAGATTATTTGAAACATCAATCGATGATGTTCCCTCTGGAATTGGGAGGGTTGGATAGTCAGTAAGGCTCTTCCCATTGTCCCTAAGCATAAGATCTATCGCTTTCAGGGCTTCTTGTTCTTTCTCATAAGCTGAGTATGGAAAATCTGGAAAAACGTTATCGTTGAAAGATGTGTAATTAATCAACATAACTGAATGAAACATAACTTCACTAACAATATGAGTGAAAGAATAGCTTACTTGAATAGTTAGGATGATTATACGGTATATACAATAAATCCTCAGATAGGATCTTGGAGCACTTGTTCCACATAGAATCAGGATGTTGTAAGCAACTACAAAGAAGCATTGTTACAAAAAGTTTCCTCAATGAAGTGCCACTTGCCCAATTAGATGCTTCTTCAATAGCATTTATATATTCTTTATCATCATCTATTAGACCCAAAGCATCACATGCCTCTTTGAAAGTGTCATATATTACTTCGTTAACAGTCTTGATGTCATCAAATGATCTTGGTCCTCTCACTTTTGTTAGAAGAATTCTCAAGTAGTACAACTCGCCAGTGCTTGGAGTTGCGTTTGAAATCCTACCAACAGCAAAGCCTTTCTGTCGACGTTTCCATTTTCTCTCATTCCTTTGGTAGACATAGTGTTGTGGGAACTCAGCATAGGTAAGTCCAGCTGCAAATGTATCTTTGTCATTGATTTTCATCCATGATAGGAATTGTGATTCACATACTCTTGGCTTGTCCAATAACTCAGAAACGTCATCAGTATTTTTGTAAATCACATACTGTTGATTTGGAAGGTGGAAGCTTAATCTTTCAACTGAAGGAAATCTATGGTGAATATCAAACCCGAAGATTCACCATGCAGCTTCACAAGCAGAAATGTACCTAAAGTTATAGTACTGTTGAATCTCATCAACAGTGGCCTCCCCATTTCCATTCCCACTTTTGTCAAATATCCCAGCAACCACTCGATCATTTCCTTTACTTATGTACTTGAATAAATACTTTATGGCAGTTGACTGATTACATTTTTCAACATTGATATGAGCTTGAAACATGGCAAGTAGCAAAGGATTGTAAGGGACAATATAACGGTTGTCTAAGGGTATACCTTTAACTTCAATGAATCGACCATCATCTCTTCTTCGATATGCAGGATAACCTTCCTCATCAACAGTTGTATTTTGATTGAATTTCTTTGGGAAATGCTTACTGCATTTTTTGTCCTTCATGCATGGTGACTTAGGATTGCTTCGACCACATGGACCGTGAATCATAAATTTCTTGACTAATTCATACATTAGAGGTGATGTCTCCTTGTCTGGTATTTCTGCAGTAATCACTTTGTCTATGGCTTCAGATGTTAAAATCTTCTCACTTCGATCAAGGAATAGAAGTATGTGAGCATGTGGCAAGCCACGTTTCTAAAATTCAATGGTGTAGACTTCTGCAAAAGAATCATGCAAATACTCATACATGTCAGATAAAGTTTCAGATAATGAGTTGATCGTAAGACTAAAAAATACTACAATTCTTTTGTGGAAGTATATATATACAAACGAAACCGGATTCAATACTTGCACGTATAGTTCCAAAAACGTTCTTCTCCTTTATAACATTCATAAGTGATTGTAACTTTAGCTTGAAGAACCTTGAAAGAATTTCAGGCCTGTCCGAGGCACTTACTGAATGGTCCTTACAGTATCTTGCAATTTCTGGCCATGCTGGGTTACATGTGAAAGTTAAAAAGATATCGGGATAACCAGCCCATCGACATATGGCCATGGCATCTTGATAATTTTGTAGCATATATCTAGCTCCTCTGGTAAAGGTAGATGGCAGGATGATCCTTTTTCCAGTTGATGTTGCATTTGTTTCACCTCTCATAACAGCCTCAGAAAGGCCTTGGTACAAATCTGCCCTTAGTTCTTTCTGGTGAGTTCGAATCCAAATTAATCTTTGAGCTTCAATCATTGTGTATCCATCAACTATAAATTGTTGAAGTAATCTAGAGGCATGTAGCAAAGTAGAAATCTAATCCTCTCTATACATTAGCAGGTAGGAAAAAAATTCTCTCATGCTTAACCTCTTCCTTTTCTTAGTAACACTGAGAGTTTCTTCTCTATGTTGAATGTCATCCTTGTAACCATCTTCACTATAAGGGAATAAAATGGGATATTGAAGTGGTAAATATGAAGGAAGAAGTTCATAGACCTGTTGTGGGAAGCCTGAATGTTCTCTCACTATTATGTCTCTTACATTGAATTCCATGTCTATGTCACCAAGAATTAATGCAGCAACTTCTGAAGCAGTTGGAGTATTGTAAGTCCTTCCGTCATGTTGTCTAGTACTGAGCAAGCACAGCTTCAACTCATTAGATTGGTTGTTCTTCAATACGTCTGAAGCAAAACGATATTGCTTGACATAAGGATTTACTTCATCCAGCATTTCTTTGATAGCTGTCACAATCTTTGTATCAATTGTAGAATCTTTTTTATGCTTGCTGGAAAAAAAAGAAGGTCTTATTGTTAGTACCTTAGTCTTTCTGCAAACATTCAAATGTAAGACAAATCTTTATAACAAATTACCTGACTGCTTCGATTCTGTTCTTCACTTCATTCTCTGTATCATAAATGTACAATTGTGAGTAGACTGGACGTGAACCATCAGTAGGCAATAAACTCCCTATACTATGGTGGTTCTGACCGGATAAAACAAAACAATATGGACCACTACCAGTGTTCTTGGAGTGATCAATCTTGTCTCCCATGGATGTAAATGAGAACATGTTGTTGTATTGCCTTATATTTGAATAAAAGTTTCTTGACTCCAAGGTGTTCTTGTCAAGGAAAAATGTTTGTAGTAAAGGTGGAGGTGCTTTCATATTTGGTAAGACAACCTTTCCATGGAGGCAGCACATATGAAATGAATTTGGATTTCTTTGCTTCTTGTCCTTCTTTGCTCTTTCATTATACCAAAAAGTGGCATTGCAATATTTGCAAGTATATGTGGGATCACCTTCATCAATATATGCTGCCGAATCATAGAGGTATACCATAATTATTTTGTTATAAATAGTATGTAAAATGAAAGAGTATAGATGTCCATAAGCAAAACCTTACGTTGAAGTTCTGCTCTCTCAAATCCAACTATGTCTATCAAGTCATTGGTTGGATTATTGTGGTTAGGTATTAACTGATCCACGTCATCTGGTGAAATTTAACATGTTAGCTTAATGGTGTACAAACTAAGGTGAATATGGTAGAGATGAAATAAACAAAAGTATGGTAGGAAATAACCAGGCTCTTCATCTTCACTTGAGGAAAAATCCTTATTTACTTGATCATCATTGTAATCCAGATTGATATGAATATCTCTATAATGTTGACCGTCCACTGCAAGAACAATCATTAAATTATAATAATAGATATGTAATTATGTTGGTAAATTGCATAATGTTCAACAGTTCCATCATTAAAATATTGATGACATCCCTTGTATTTCAATGAAGCAGACAGAACTAATAGAATAGCCTTACACCAAGCTAATGGAATCGCTAATCTCACAGAACCAGAAAGCTGTAGGTGGCACAGATTAAGTGACCACATGTCCAAAGGCATTCTATGTTCAAGTATGCAATGTTCAGGATGTTTTAATGTGTTCCTAATGATGTTATGTTTTTCTGTAGTCTATAACGCCGTTAAGGAAAATATTTGTAGTTTTCATAAGAATGTAATGTTTTAATCTGTCCAATAGCTTGATTATTTTTTGTGTAGTCTATAATTCTTCATTCATGCATGCAGAATCCCATGGGTTCATTATTGAAATGAAATGAATTAGTCAATTAACAATGGTGTTAGAAACCCGATTTTGTTATACCAATTTGAATTTCGTTTTTAATTCATTGAATCCTTAAATGTACAGCCCAGGTCCTCATACAATTAATGTTACGTAATCAGCACCAAGCACATTTTAAAAGTGGACGAAAGGAAGATGTCGACCAAAAGCATTAAACATAAAGGAAACACAAGGAAGTAAATAGTTAAATGAAAACACTGTAGACCATGAATCAGACCTGATAGTTTCTACGACGTGGTAGGAAAAAAAAAGACAAGGCTTAATGAGTGTAATTCCTTCTAATATGTACCTGTGTAGTTTGGTGGATTGTGATGCCTCAAACCACTATGAACACTATCTTGAGTATTTAAACTTGGGAAAAACGGCTCCCTACAATTATCTTGGATATCACGGGTGCCTATTCAAACAGAAAGTATGGTAATAATATCAAAACGATTAGACTTACAGATTGCTAATCTCAGTGAATTCTGATCTGTGACATTGATAAAGAAGTTACCACCTGGATAGTTGGTAAAAGGACTCGATTCTTGTATAGTGGTAAACATGCTACCACCATTGCTGTTTTTTTTCCTTGTCTCTGAGATGTATCCGCTTTATTAGTGAGCTGCCTTTTCAATGTAGCACTTGTAGCCTTGGAACCATCTGCAGCCCATATGTTCATTGGCACATTAGTGGAATAATGTGAACCTCTCTTATATCGGCATGCATTTTCTGTGGTTGCTACAAAATTAATTGTAACAGAAGGCAAAGTTCAGGAAGAGTGACATGATTAGCAAGTAAAGAATGCAATAGAGAAAAAATGACCTTCACCAGAAACTCTAGACTGTTCTTCTGAGATGTTAGGTAATCCAGCCGTAATATCTGTGTAGTAATATATTTCCCTTTTATGATTAGATGAAAGCAGTCTCAGTTCCTGCCCAATCTCTGCTAACAGATGAACATATGAAATTCCAAGATTACTAAGGTTTTGTATATTGCAAGGGAAGCAATGACAAAAAAAAATAGTTTGTTAACTGACCTGGATCCTTGGATAGAAGACCATTTTCAAGAGCTGGACTTCTAAGTGGGGGAACATGTTGACCTCCTGAGTTCGTTGCTGTTCTTTCACCATTACACATCAGGCCCTTTAGTCTGCTACTTTTTCGCTTGAAGACTTGGTCTATAGGTTCTCCTCTGAAATTATCTTGTGTATTGAATCTCCCTCTACTTGACTTTCTGCGACCTGCTTCTGTTTTCAGATAACATAGTCCGTGTCATTGGAAGAGTGAAACCACATATGTTATACCAAGTCTCATAGACTTATAATGAAAGATAAAGTGGCAAAGTATGCTTCAATCCACACCTGAGGTAGAACCACTTGGAAAACGATTTTCCAAGTTTGGAGCCACAAGTGAGATGTCTTGCAAAATGCCTCTCTTCCTTCCATTTTTACGTGAAGGGCCACAATCTTGAGGGCTTAACACTACACATGGTTGAGTGTAAATGACAGAAGGAGAATTTTGATTTTGCACATCAGATGTACTTACTTCACTTCCGTGACATGTATTTGGAGTTGAATCACTCATGATGCTGAAATGACTTATGGAGAGTATCAAGTCATTCAAGCAAAACAAAGAAAACAAAGTCAGTTATAGGTATTGATTTAAATACAAAGGAGGAACAGTCTAAACCATTCCAGCTAATGGCAAAACTTTGTAAGTTACTAAAAGGTCTCATCTTGTGATACATATACGAAGTAAGTACTCACCTGAGTATGCGAAATGGTGGAAAGATTGTAGCTGTTGATGCAAATGTAGGCTGAGTTCATCCCACCAACCAACACCTAAAAATCTCCAAGCACGAACCCAATCTCAGTGGAACATATTCTATCATGATGTATTAGGTAGAGGGATATGTAATGTCACACTATTATTATTGCCTTGATAATTATGACCAACTGCAAACCCACTGGTTAGGAATACATCGAGCAT
Source organism: Inga leiocalycina (assembly GCA_963242795.1). Taxonomy (NCBI): domain Eukaryota; kingdom Viridiplantae; phylum Streptophyta; class Magnoliopsida; order Fabales; family Fabaceae; genus Inga; species Inga leiocalycina. The sequence goes on from OY725322.1 coordinate 79,032,356, forward strand.
GGATAATTTAGCACGTATGGCACAAGAAAACCACAAAATAAGGGTGAAGATATTTAGATGCTGATAGCAATGTCAATAATATGCAAGACAATGACAGGACAAATGACTTTATCAGTATGCGGAGTAGCAAGGAAATTTGTTTTTTCCTTAAAGCCTTGAGTCAGCAGTCAATTTGTCTGTTTTTTAACTGGAATTTCCAGTCAGGAAAGCGTTGACTTCTTTTTTGTGTATGTATCAGGCTGATAATGACAATTGCCTGTAAATTTAGCATCAAGAGACTGACTTTCACAAATTTGATCGATGCAAAAGTCTTTCATTGTGTTAAGAAAGGAATATATTACTTCCCAAGCCAGCAGGCCACTAAAAATTTAGACTGAAGCACCAAGATTCGGATTAAAAAAAGGAATGTGACGACATCTGCAAACCTGACTGTGTATTCAAGAGTTCAGTAGCCTAGAACTAAGGTATATGGTCAATGGTGTTCCGTGCAGCTTTTCAATCTTGGCCAATGGTTATCCTAAAGTATGCACTTTGTTTAGCAACAACCGCAAGTTAGCTACCAAGCATATTGGTAAAGTTCTCTTACTCTCTTTTAATCCACAAGTAAGATCTGGGTAGTGATTGGAAAACAATTGAAGAACATTCTAAAGTTCTAAAAAGCATGAAGTTACACTAAAAGTAAGATCTGGGTAGTGATTAAAAAACAAATGAAGAACATTCAAAAGTTCTAAAAAACATGAAGTAACACTCAAAGTAAGTTAAGCCAACCAACTAAAACCTAACAATCTCCAAGTATGCACCCAAGATAGTTTGAGACATATTTAGCCATATATTATGCATATGGATATGGTAATCTTGTAGTATCATTGTTGGCTTGTTAAACTTTGCAATCACCAGATGCAAGCACACTGGTTAGGAATGCAGAGAGCATGGAAGATTTATCACAAATGGCAGAAGTCAACTACAAAATATGGGTGGAGATATGCATATGCTTATTCAATGTCAGTAAGGCCCAACATAATTAGAGGACAAATTATATTTCTGCATGTTGAGGTTCAGGATTTTTTTGTCCCCAAATATATTGGGTAATCTGTAATTAACGGTTTCTTTTACATGTTTTTTTAGTCAGGAATTCTTTGGAACTCTTATTGTGTATATATCAGATTTTAATGATAATTGAATGTATTCAAGAGTGTATCGTTTTAGTGCCCAAATTGTGCACTGTTAACTCCCATCACTGAAGGAGTAGTTCGAGAATATAATTGTGTATTAGCTATGAACAAAATTTAATTCATTAAATATACTGACTGAAATGAAGACAGACAGAGTCTCAGTACATTTTTTTTCCAATTATAATTCATAGTTAAAAGAGTAATGAACTACAAAGCAACTCCGAGCTAGAGTCAAGGCAAGTCTGTATTCAAAACAAAGTCTATGAGTCAGTATATCCGGCTATCCTAAAGGCTGCATAAAGGGCAAGTTACATGGTCCTTGAGGACAGCAACATGGCCGTTTATAACAACCACTTTGTATAGTTTAAGTTTGCTTGGGCTTATTAATCCAGTGGCGATGAAGCTTGGTTCATTTTTCAATTTCTTTGGAGGTATAAGTGCATCAAGAACTTTGTTAAAGTGAAAATTGAAAGCTGGAAATCTTTGGCACAGTGAAATTGAAAATGAAATTGAAATAACAACTGAACTAAGTAGTACAAGAACCAATGAAGGTCAAACAGCTAATCCTAAGAAACATATATCTTAAAGTGATGTTTCAATCTAAGTAACATATTTCTCAAGCAACAACTAAGGCACACACTAATAGGGCATGGAAGCAGTGTGAGTAATCCCCTATGATAATAATAAACAGCTAAGACTGCTGACATGACAGCAAAGATTAAACATAACTATTCTAATTTCTGGAAATTTAGTGGACTCCAGGAGCAGCATGAGCGATACAAGTTCAAGTTCGGCATTTTGTTGCAACTACTTTTCTTGCTTAACAGTCTTCAACAAAGGTTGATCACTTCCTATGGTTGCTGATTGCTGAGATTGGGAGCTTGTCTCAGCTATTTGGACAGTTCTCTTCAAGTATTGCCTTTTTTTCCTTTTGATGGTGCAAGGTTGACATTCCTCGGAATTTGTGACAGTGGCATGTCATGTGAATCAGGAGAACCACCACTTGTTGCTATTGATATTGGGGTCATAATGGCTGCAACACCTATGTCTTCTTGTGAATTATGCTGACAGTGTTGAAACACAATGGCGCCAAATTAGTTCCTGAACTTTATCTGATAATGATCCATAATAAGATAAGGTAGGCAATGGTATACCTGACTAACTGTAGTGGCTGTTGTCTCTGCATTAGGATCATCCTGCAAGATTTGAAGTGAATGTGGTTAATAATAAGTTGATGTCATTTATAAGTTCACTGATGAATAAGTGAAGGATCCAGAGATGTTATAGGTGCGACCTTTCTATTTAAAATATGGCAACCTGATTAGCTGCTCCATTGAATTCATGTGCTAAGTTCTCACAGACAGTGAATTGAAGCACACTAATGCTGGATCCTACATGCTTGGTATTAAATTCATTTAGCTTCAACTTAAGCATCAAAGTCTTCCCCACAACTAAGTCACACTCATCTGGAAAGTCATACTCTCGATCATCCTGAGAAGTGAAAAGGGAAGCTTTAACCTCATCTGAATATTAAAAACTGAACGAAATAATATATATGACTTATATAAACAAATCAATCATGCCTCCTTCAAAATGGTCTTCAACTCAGCAGCAGATTTCCCAAGAAACTCAAGACCAAGCTTGTCCCAGAAAATGACAGAGGCTCCTCCAGATTGATCAGCAACTGTGTAGTGAACTTTAATCCTGCATGGTAGTGCAACAATCAACGTGTGGTTCATTTCAAGACCAAAAGACGATGTTCACCAAAATATGATATACTATACTTGGGCTCAACAACATCTGGCTTCCTTTTGCAGCCAGGACAGATCAGTGCTTCAGTTTCATCTTTGAGCTTTGATGAACACTTTCCACAACCATTATAGACCCAGCCATGATGGGTCTCTAATTTTCTCACCAGACAACTAATGACAAAAGGCTGATTCTGTTGGAATGAATAGAAACTATCAATTAGTTATTTCAGAAAACTTGGAAAGAATAAAAAGAGTAGTATACTTGTATCTGTTGCTTACTATCTTTTGATCAGGGATTTGGGATATCAATATCTTGTTGTTGTTACTTAATATGCTTGAAGTGGACTGCTGGCTTGACTGGTATGGCATGACTTGACTGATGTTGGGTGTTTGAAAAGAATCATTGTCCTTGGCACTGTCATGTAAAAGCAGACAGATCCACACGTTTAATCCCTCATCAAAAGGTATGGAAGTTGCAGAATGTACATTTATATATAAAAAGATGAGACCTTTCAATCATGTCTTTTACTTCTCTGATTGGAAGATTGAAGAATACTCTTGTAGCACTAAATGAACTACAAACTTGTGGCCTACCTGAAAAGGGTCAGGAACAAAGAACAGAGCATAATAAATATATACCTCTCACCATTAATTTCCATGTTGCATTAAGTGGGTTGTACCTTCATCTGCAAATGCAATTCTGACCAGATTCAAAACGACCACAACAGGTGATTCCATATTTTCCAGCTGTGACATGTATGCATTGGTAGAGCATTCATCGAATAGAACACACTCAAGGTCATTGTTCCCGGCATCACATTGTTTGAGGTTACAGAAGCGCATTATTTCTCTACAATAATCTGTTCTAAAATCAAAGCTTTCACATGTAAGTAAACCATAATGACAACTATACTCAGTATCAGTGAGAAGCATTCTGAGCTTGTTCTTTGTTTCATTTTCTCTACGATATTCCTCAAGTGACCCAATGGATCTCACATAGGCCACAACATCTGGAAAAGGAAAGTCAGTTTGTGGGAAGAAGAGATATGTTAAGAAGCCATGACTGAAGGATTTAACAAACATGATAATCTGGCAGTGGAAAAAAGAACATGAATGAAGAAGTAATAGCTGCAGTGGTATGAAGTAATATGATAATATGGCAGTGGAAAGAATAACGTGTATAACTTAATAATTTACTTCATTACTAATCAAATGATCAACGAAATGCCGTTCTTCACTCTTGAGTATTTCAGCGATTGGATAAAATGTATAAGCATGCAGAGGTATATCTGCATGCTTCGGTTTAACGAATGTCTGCTGGGTGAAGTTTAGCTTGAATTGGTGGCTGGTAGCTCTGTACTGGCTTGTGTTTTGAGAAACCATAAAGTTGGCGATGAAGTAAGTATTCCCTTCAGCCATGGCTTCTCAGAATTTCTGATGGAGGTTTGTTGGGATCACACTTGCCTGGATTTTATTACCCTGTTGAAAGGAAAAAAAACAATCAGTAATGAGAACGATAATGCAACAGGTGTGTCAATGAAAAAACTCTTAGTGTGACTGCATGCATTAAAGTAATCCACGTCTCTGGTTTAAGATCAGCATGTAAATGTGAAAGACAAACCTCCTCATCAACCAAGATCATGGTAATGCAAAACAAGTCAGAAGGTGATTTTTTCTGGTACACATTCCATCTCCTAAAGACTCTAACAACAATACTCCATCTATCAGTGCCATCATGTAACATTTTCAGCAATGAATGAGGAGCCATGATGTAATATTGTATTGCGAAGTAATTGAAGGTTAGGACAAATAAGTTATGTGACTTGTTATACTTGAAAGATGCACATTGGATGAACTTTCTTCTTCCTTTCACCACAATTATATAGGCTGAATGGTGTACTGGAAATGGTGAACTTGGCGCCAAGTAACTTTGAAATAGTTCAATTTTTTAATTCCAAAAGTTCTTCCCTCTATTAAAGATTCGATCAAAAGCAATTGTTATTCAATATTGGCAGAAATTTCAGACTGATGTTTGAATTTCTTTTCTATAAAAGATATCAGTTTGAATATTAAGTGACAGAATAAAGTGACATCATGGATCTGTACTGTGTGCAAATGACTTGACATCTTAATAAATAAGCAACCATCTTTGACCAATATCCTATATAATTCAGAAACAACTTTACAGTACCTCAAATATTCCTAGGGGCAATATGAATCTAGGGCTGTATATAGAGAGGTTAAGAATGAATCATATAGTTGTCTTCATAAGATGGTAAATGGTAACAGCACTATGTCAATATGAGCCTCCCAAACTTCCCGATGAGATTGGTTTAATCCTATGTGGGATATATAAGATTCCTTGTTATGATTAGTCTAATATTTACAAAGGAAGAGCATTAAGTCACGAGCAAGCCAGATTGGCATAATGTCGGTAGCAGCAAGCCTATATGAAGGTAACTCTTTAATGGACTAAGAAGCAAGTATGAACCTGGCTTAAAAAAACGGAACTGTCACCCATTATGTGTTATGGATTGGCTGGCTCTTATAACAAAACTAAGACCAAAGTGGGACTGGAGTGACCCTGCGGGAGGAAACAAGGATCAAAAGATATCTGGATATAACAAAACGGAACTGTTATGGACTGGCTGGCTCTTATATTGGCAGTTAGGACCCTTATAAGTGTAATTAAAATATATATGACGTTATTCCCTTGATATTGTGAATTGGTCCAGAGGTGGTGCAGGGATATTATGGGAGCTTCATTTTGAAGGTTACTGTGACTGGAGTCTTTTTAAAAGGATGGCAGAATAAGAAACCAAGACCACGAACCATGTTATGCTGGTTTGTGGTACTGACAGGCTTTAAAAAAGGCGGCAGAAGCAGGAACTAATAATGTGAAACCCATTTATATAGGCCTAGCATACTCAGGCTCAGTATTCATGTTGAAGGAAGTTGGGGTTGACCGTATGGAAAAAAGGTGCAGGATCAGGAACTAAGCACGTTTTATCATATATGAAACACCTGTACATGGACAGACACTGTACAGAGATGAGAGAAGGCACGAATATCTGTGGTTATTTACTATTCATGTTGAAGGAAGCTGGCACTGACAATATGCAAAAAAGGTGCAGGATCAGGAACCAAGCACGTCTAAACAAATATAAAGGCCTGCACATGGACATGCACTGTATAGAGATGAGAGAAGGCACGGATATCTATGGTCAAACCATACTTTTGTGCATCAAATAACTACGTTTTTCATATGCAGGCAAGTAATCAGAAATATAAAACAAAAACCAAGCATGAATTGGGAATACAATGGCAGCACTATAAAATTATCCCATCGTACCGCATAATATCTGAAATTGATGTGTCATCCAAACTTTGTTAAGTGAGCCCGTCCTGGTTTAATGTCAATGGAACAACAAATGGAATATATTTAAATTGAAGGACTGAAAATGGTCTACCGCAGATATATTAAAACTGAAGAACCATTATATAAAAGTTAAACTGAGACATTTCATAAACGGTAATTAACCAAAGGATATATATTTATAAGGGTGTTCATCTCGTACAAGGGACACCACCAATGGTTTCTGTCATAGCACTTCGGTTAATGACCGTAAATGAAATAAGCTGGGTTTTAATATAGAGACCTTTCAATATATAAGCAACCAAAGCAGGTGCACATATCCTTTAGACATGCTTTTGTAAACGGTAGTGTTGTCCTTCTGTTATAATCAAATCTTCACCATGAGTGGTTTCCAAACATTCTCAGAAAATGAATTATACCTGATGTTGCGTGCATGGAGGGAAAGTGGGGTTAGTTCACTTCATATTACATGCGGTCCTCTGTTTGTTTTTGCCAGCTATGACGTTAATGAAGAATTGTGGAGAGTTCATGGCAGACGCAGGGGAAGGATCATGGCTGGCTCTATGCCTTTTTATTCATCAAGGTATTCCTTATTCCGTTGCTTGTATGGCATCATGCGAACACAGGGTTTGGAAAGTCCTGAATGGGAGATCGCAGACCCGCACAGCTTCAGGTATCACATGGAGTACCTGAATCTCATCTCATATTTCATACCATACATGAGAGTTAAGATGCAAAGGGGTGTTGATGAAGGGATTTTTGTACAGAATCTCATAAGTCATAGTTACATGAAGATCAAGCCTATCCGTCTACCTCACGTAATCACTAATGGAATAGGCTTACACAACCATCATGGAATAACTAATCTGAATGCAGCAGAAACAACCTTGCCTTTTCCTTCTGCAACTACAATCGGAATGGAGCTGGGGTTCGTGAGTGAGGCTGAAGATGCTCCAAACTAAGTGATGACATGTCAACAGACTCTCAGATCTTTTGATGGCTTGGATTGTTCATGATGATTTAATGTTTTCCTGATCATGTTATCTGTGTTTTTTTGGTTGCTGTTGTTCTTCAAGTTTAATCAACCTATTATAGAACCTGTTAGTTGAAGGCATATGACATCGCTGTCATTTCCACTACTTTGCCTATATGAACTTTCATCGTTTTCACCTTCCCTCTGGATCCATGGCTCCACAATCCCATTAATTCATTCCTTTATCGTTTCCACTTTTCCACAACATGTATTATGTCATACTCATTTTTATTATAACTGGTACTGCACAATTACACCTGAATCGTTTGATTATAGCACTTGTCATTTAGTGGACTGTTAAAAGTGGACGAAAGGAAGAGATCAAGAGGCAAATGTAAATATAGTTAACTTAAAACACTACAACGCATGGACCAGATCTTACAGTTACAACAGACACAATGATAGGTACTTAGATCACATGCTGTGTAAATGAGTGGAATAGCAAAAACCAGACAAAAGACTCGATATTAGCTACGGTGTTCATGATAGCAAGTCAAAGCACACGGCCTACTGACAACAAACTCTCAAAGCACACAAACATATTCATTCCTCTCTTCAGGGACTTTAGGAAAATCTGGATGAAAGATCACATTCTTGGCATCACATGAGGTAGTAATGGTCGGACGAGCTAAGACAAAACAAAAGGCAAGAGGTCAGGAACTTCAATGATATATACTTGGTACTCGTCTTATAACCAGACGGATTTTGATGGGTTTGCTGGTGTCGAAGAAGGCAACATCCATCAGAACCAAGTACTTCACAGTGATCAAACCAGCATTAAATGAACAGAGCAGCTCATGGGACAAAATCATGTCAACCTTCGGGATGATGGTAGTCTTTAGTCCACCACAACCAATGACTATAATGGACGAAGGAGGTTGTGCTGCAGCATGTGAACGAACCAGCTCCTTTAACATTATATGGTCAACCTTCACCACGATGCTACTTTTGAGAACAGGACAATGGAGGTCACCAAATGAAGGTACATTCTGCACAAGTTAGAAAAATGAACACCGTGAAGCTCTCATTTCATGTTTTCACATTCATTTTGTGTTGTTCCCATATTACTAACCTCACTTTCCTCCACTTCTTTTATACGTTTGGTTGATCCGCTGACAATGAAACGTGTTCCACCCCCTAAAAGTAACCCAAATGCATTTAGTGTAGTTAAGAAACAATAGGAAAGATGAAACAAAACGGTATATGAAAGAGAAAAGAGGTGCATAACAAAGCACAATGACAAGAGGAAGACTAACCCATAAGGTGCATATGCATCAACCTACATTGTATATCAGGCCTTCCACCATACACAAGCTCACAACGTCCCGAGTGAAGCCACGCCATGAAGTCAAGGTACATTTGCAGTAAAGTTCGGCCCATAACTGTAGGAACCGCTTGACGGTGGGGAGAGATGAACAGAGGTCTGGCTCAAAACAGAGAGAGTATGGGAGGATGATCAAAAGCTGATACCTTGAAGGAAAAGTCTGGTGGTTAATGGAACAATATAAAAAGGCATGAGAGTTTAGGAAAAATGGCGGTAATGCATATATGGTAATATGCATTTGAATTTTTTGATTCATTCACCGCAAGTTTCTGACAGCTGGCGGCTTATTTCTAGCCGGACCACTTTTTTTTTTTTGGAAGACAAGCCGACTAACTGTTGTGAACAGTGATTACTGAGAGGAGCCGCACTGAGCCGTGGAGAAGGGATCGGCTTGGGTGGATTTGTATTATAGGATATATAGATTAATGGGTTAACTCATGAAATATATTTTTTTAAGAAAAATTACATGCAAGTCCTAGATAAGAAAGACTGAAGGGTGATAATTATTCACATGTTATGACTACATGTAAACATACAGGTTTAATATTAACAGCAAAAATTTGACTAATAAATAGATGTTTAGGATTTGCTCATTAGTCTTCTTCCATTTTTCTTTGTTCAATAAAGCATACACAAATGATTTAGAAACATTGTACAAATGAAAAAAGGGTTCAACGAAGTATTTATCCCCCCAGCTATTTCACAAAAAGCATTGGATATCCTAAGCTATTTATTGGAGTAATGTTCCCTTTGAAAATGTCAAAATTGTTGCAGTTACTTTTTGATTAATGAACATTGACAGTCAATTTCAAATTAACTTAGGGTTAAAGAGCATTTTTGTCCGTAAAGTATCATAGAACAGTAATTAAAACCCTAAAATTTAATAATGTAGAGCCATTTCCACCGACTTTCATTTATCCAAACAACATTGCGATTAAGCTGTTACGTGTTTTGCCAGCCAGGTATTCAACACACAAAATCTGTCAACCTGAATTCACAATCAATTAGTAACATTTTGCTTGTTTGGAATAGGGATTGGAACTTTCAAAAACAATTTTTCAATCACGATTTATTATATACGAGGTAAACATGTGAAATGAGTTTTGTCTTAATTTTCATGAATAAGCATTTTTAGGAGTTTCAAACGTGATCCAAACAAGCATACTGTCACAAATTATACATGTCTATCATGACTTGCTAACTAAACACTTGTCGGTCAAATAGAATGCAGATTCAAACCAATTGAGAATGCGTTAATAGCTCAAACAGAATTCAAAGATGAAAGGTGAAAGAAAGAATTAAAATCTGTACACCGGGGGGAAAATAATTGAACATCTTTCCTTGAGGCAATTTACCAGTGCAATACAAAATGGATTACAACTATAATGCTATAGTTGGCAGAACCAAAAAGTATAGAATGACCAAGGAAACAAAATGGTATTTAAAAAGAGATGTCGGCAGATTGAAAATGAGAATGCTGTTATGAACTCAAAAGCACAGATTTTCCTTTTCTGGCATTGGGTTGATGGAGATTACACATTAATCAGAACTGTCCACCTTCTTCTGAGACAACATGTCCCCCGTTAGCTCCTCATTTTTATTCATGGCCTTCCTTGCTAGCTCATACCCTGCAAAGTTCATGGCACCTAAAGGAGCAATCCAAAAGAATCTGGGCACTGCTCCCTTAAATAAGCCTAGGGGACCCTCGTGGCGTAGTATCCGGAAGGCTACTAAGGTCATCGACACGGACCGTCCCTGTGCAGTCATCATTCTAGTTTTCATAACATCGAAGGGAGTTGTGACAACTGCAGCCAAGCCCCCAGATATGGCCCCAACAGCGATTGTCTCCCAGGGCTCCAGTTCCCGTCTTAGAACTTGCTGGACAGCCTGAGATCAAAATTCAAACACAATGGCCCTTATAATCCAGCATACAGCATACTTTGCTTTTGGATGAAAAAAATTGTAAAAAGATGAGTTATTCCAGATCAAAAGGGCCAGAGCATTTGGTGAATGGTTACTAACAAAGACTACCGTTAGGGATCGAACCAAAGACCTTTTAGTTGACAAAATTTAATTCTAACAAATAAGCCAACCCTTGTCGACAGATATAGCATACATATCTAGCCATTTGGAACACACAGCAAATGTATTTTATAAAATTCAGAAGTGAAATTGACAGGAATTGGGTATTATAGGATGTCTAAGTCTCACATAAGGTAGTAATGAGATATTTGGTACGTATCACTTTCAGTGGGAAAGGTTCTTCCCCCTTGATAGCACACTTTTGAGCATAGATTCCACAAACCTCCTTGGTCCCTATTATTTGGCATCAAAGGTAAAGCTAATTGGCAACTGTCACAGAAAGAGCCACCAGCAAAAGGTTCTAACCAAACTACCAAAGAGAAGCATAAACCTTGTGGCAAACTGAATGAATTGCTGGGAGTGACAAGAGTGGTTCTTTTCTCTTGGCAATGCTCTTTTCATGATGAGATCCTCACGTGTGGGTTCTATCATTGATGAAGGGATGGGAAGCAACCTACATAGCCCCAACACACAGTAAGAGACAAAAGGGAGTGAAAGAGATTGTGGAAGCTAAGGATGTTGAATAGGAAAGAAACATTGATCGTCCAATGTCCAGCGGAAGGTTTGAAGGTTAAGTAAAGGAGGAGGGGAATTTCTGGGAAGGAACTTGGAAGAAAGCTACCTCTTGAATGCTAGCTCTTGTCTTGTACACCTTGATATACTTGTTTCTGCTTCTGCGTATCTATTTTGGTGCTTGTTAGTGTCATTGTGCACGTTAACCAGCGATGTTGGGGGTTTGAGTGCTCTTTCTTATGTCTAGTGAAGTATTTATGTCCATAATCCATATCAGAAGTATTTTGAGTTCTGTGCACCCTCTAGTAGAATATTGAGTTTAGAGCATAGTACCCTTTTGTCTGTAGCATCTTGAGCATCAAAACCAGTATTAATGTGTACTGCTATGTTGTTTAGTATATTTTAGTACCGGAATTCCAATCAGAAACCATAAATGAACAAGCATAGGCGAACATACCCATGTTAATAGCATATTCTGAAGCATTCATGTCTTGTGGGCATAAAGGAGAAGAATTTTTTTTACTTCTCCTACCAGCACCAAAAGGGACAACTTTTAGAGAAGGTATATTTTCGACATTAACAACATAAACTATACGGCAGATGCCATTTGCTAGTCACAATCATAGTTACTACGTTTATGAATATGAATGCATGCTGCAATGCAGAATGCATTTGTCAAGATATTATAATAGTTAACTTTTCATAACTTGTTAAAATCATACCTTCTTAGACTCAGCATAAAGGGCCATGCCAGCCACATAAAAAGGAACCTCACGACAAAGAGTCGCTCCAGTCCCACGAAAGAAACCCCTAGGACCATCCTGGTTCCAAGTCCCAACTATGGCCTCCCCCACATTGTCAAAAAGCCCTGCCTGCAGCCGCTGCTTCAACACCTCACATGGGATGCGCACTGCTGTACCCAAAAAAGTGCTACAGAATGATGCTATAGATTGTACCTACACAATATGCTAATGCACTTAGCTACATGGATTTTGAAGATTGTACTAGCACATAGATCCAAATTTTAAAGATAATCCATTGTCAACCGTATCAGGTAAAAAAATTGCTCCTCCAACTGTCAATAGAGTGCACATCACTTTCACACATGCATAGGTAAGTGCTTGTTCCACTGAAAATAAATGTGTGCCTGTTTGAATTAGCTTTATTTAAGTGATTTTGCACTATATGAGATAAATATGCGAGAAAGTTTTTGTCTCATAAAACACAAGAGGGCTCATAATACATACTTGTACTCATTCTAGATGCTGGAAACATTACTGGGTAAAATATAGGTTAAGAATTTCTTGCTTATGGTCAAAGAGCTAGAAACCAGAGTGTAATCTTAAATACGCATAGAAGTTAATAGCAGTATTTTGCTACATTCTCAACCATTATTCTCAACATTAAGTCTAATCAATAGCATCAATAGCCTCAACCTATCCCTCAGAAGCAAGTGAATTCCAATCCATAAAAGACAGGTTCATGGAACAAGGCCATGATAATAATCTAAACGCAGAAGCACCAAGCAATTCACTTGGAAGCTCTCTTGAATCCCCAACAAAATGGAAGATAAAATAAATTAAAACACAATCAAAACTTGACCAGATCATAAGTCACAGCAAAGTTAATCATTAACCTGGATGTCTGGCAGTGTTGGAGCAACATTTATCATCACTAGTTTGGTTGCTTCAAATATCCCAGTTCGCAAGCCATGGCTGCATGACCAAAAGTTAGTATGAGCTCAATAGGAAGATAATAGCAACATCATTTAGAGAAAGCACAAGCAATTTCCTCATTTTTTCCTTATTTTTCTTGTGAAAGGAAGGAACAAGGGATAGAGGGAGGGAGATGAAACAATCATAACCTTGAAAACTGTCCAAGAATTGCAGGGATTGATCCCCTGTATAAACCACGTGTTCCAATCTGCGGAAGCTTGGAAATGATTTCAGGGAAGGAGGACATGGTTGATGCTTGTACTCGGGTCTATCATATGAAACAAGACAATGGTAGGACTTAGTTACAGGAAGGCGCCAAAAACATCAGACATCATAAGAGGATGCGGAATTACTTGCTGCACCTACAAGAAATTATAAGTTAGAAGAATTTACCTTGATTGAATCAACGGGATGCAACAATGCACAAGACAGAGCACACGAAAGCCCCCCTGCCAATGCAGACCTTAGAACACTTCCAGTAGGAATTTCAACAGGTGGTGGAACAGCAACTAAAGTTGCAGCTTCGAACCAAATACTCCTGATAACAGAGGATAAATAGTTATTGTTGGCTGCAATGCAATAAGAAAAGTAGAGCACTAGCTACAACAGGGATGGATAATCAAATATTCTCTAATCTTCCTAAGGATCTGTCCAGAACTTATGGTTTATTTATATAATACGGATAGGGAAGAATATCAACTACATCATTTGACAACAGCCAAACACTTATATTCTAGATGAATCAGAGGGGGCAGGAAAAATCCTTGTGGCCAATGCAAGACGAGAATAATGCCAAATACCCAATAGAATAACTACTTCACAAAAGGATATAAAATATCTAAAACTATTACCAGATACCTTTTTGGCACAACACTTTGACAACACACTAAATGGTAATTACTCGAACAGCCAAAATATAAACTTGTCTACTGTCCTTATGGCCTTATCACACGTTTGCCTATTTCACTGCCATTTGAACTGAGCACATTTCAAGTTTTGTAATGCCCTAAAAGTGATCATTCAAACAGGCACCGCAAAAATAAAATAAATACTCCTCCAGTCCTTGATACAAGGCATCATTGACTTTTTTAGAAAGATTAAGGAAACTAAGTAAATTACATTAAAGCATTGATATTTATGTTTTTGATACCAAATTACTTTATCTGACTTATGAACTGATATATAATCAAATGATACATGACATATGCTATGATTAACTAATTTATTTAACTTCCTTAGTGTGTGTTTGGTTGGGCTTATTTTTGGACAATAAGTTCTAATTACGTAAGCCAAGATAAAACCCTTCTCACATACTTACTTCATATACCGTGATCACAATTTATAAGCACTTATTACTTAAAAATAAGCTATTCCAAACGAGCACTTAATCTCTCCAAAAAAAGTCAACTATGTCTTATATTAAGGACCGGAGGAGTAACACAAAAAAAATAAAACCTCTATAAACAACGGTACTTCAAATCATCAAGCTTATTTTACCTAGGATCCTCTTGAAGACGATCAGAGGGAAGCAAAAGCATAAAATTGCGAAAGTGTCCATAAGAAATGGATCCTTCAGTGTCAGCATTAAGAAATCGCATCATAGCAACTGCATTGTCTTCATTAGCAGGAAGTCCTGCACTCTTTAATGACTCCAATATCTCACTCTTCTTCAGTGTCCCAGACTTGCTTAGACACAGAGAAGTATATGCACGAAGAATTGTTGGCTCTTTCTGTTCCATCAAGGATAAAAACTGTTTCCAACCAAGAGACTTAGAAAATATGTGACATCTGGTACGACGCATAAATTCATGAGCATATCTCCGTGGTAATTTCCTCTTTCTCATTGCAATTTCTAGATCTTCCAAAGTCACTTGGCCATCGCCATCTGTATCCAGCTCCTCAAAGAACCTTCTTCCTGTTAGAAAAAAATTTTCCCACCAAGAATATGAAATCAGCATATGTTTCAAAAGATGAATCACACATGCCAACTGATATTAAAATAACCTTCATCAGCAAAATCACTTCTAGGCAACCAATCTACCTATGCAGGAGAAAATTAACATTGAAATATGACCACTGCATATACCGGAAATCCCAAATGGACCCAACAATAGATATGCAGATAATTATTACTTGAAGAACAATTGTGCATTACTAGTTCTCATAGATATTTGTCTCTAGATAACTAAATTAGAAATTACTAGTTCAACATTCTTCATTACATATTTTTACCTTACTGTTGACGGTATCTTAAAATGAGTCTTTAATCCAGGACTCTGATTAGTCAATCATAAACTCAGAGATTATATTACATGAAAATCACAAAAGGACCCAATGATAGAGATGCAGATAATTATAAGCATACTTGAAATTCTAGAACAATTGTGCATTACTAGTTCTCATAGGTGTTTGTCTCTAGCTAACTAAATTTGAAATTACTAGTCCAACATTCTTCATTACATATTTTTGCTTTAGTGTTAACGGTATCTTCAATTGAGTCTTTAATCCAGGACTCTGATTAGTCAATCATAAACTCACAGATTATATTACATGAAAATCCCAAAAGGACTCAATAATAGGGATGCAGATAATTATAAGTATACTTGAAATTCTAGAACAATTGTGCATTACTGGTTCTCATAGGTATTTGTCTCTAGATAACTAAATTTGAAATTACTAGTCCAACATTCTTCATTACATATTTTTACGTTAGTGTTGACCGTATCTTAAATTGAGTCTTCAATCTAGGACTCTGATTAGTCAATCATAAACTCAGATTATATTACATGAAAAAATGAAATGCCACATATGTGTCACGTCTGATGATAACATACTGTGCGCAACATTAGAATTGGATTAAGTCAGCCATGAATACAACTAAGCCAATTTAGAATGAGTTATCACTGCCTCAAGGACGATCATCTTTCTCCAATTAGAGCAGTCCACACAGCCCACTCCACTTCTAAGAGTTACTTCCATCAACTCAGAAGCAAACTTCTTTTTCCTGAAGCTCCTTATAAAACATATAAATCAACATCAAAATTAAAACAGAGGTTTATACAGTTCGTATTCTATACTGTTCTAACTTCTCACTCCTTGAATGGCCTAATTTAATCGATTCAATCCGCCAGGATGTTCCAACAACCAGTTTATTGAAATCAATTACCTTTTGTTGTTCACTCAACCTTAACAAACCCAAATCTTAAAAAACTAAATGTTGTTTTCTAGGAATTCAAGCCCTGCATGTATCAGCCAAAGCCAGGTTCTCTAAACTAACCTACATTATCACTCCTTCCAATTATGGCATTCTCCAGTTCTAGTGCAGCCCAACCATACCTCTTGGAACAAAAATTATAGGCTAGGTGTCATTTATTGATCCTTATGTGAATCGCATAACTAGTAAGTTCCTTTATCACTTTACACATCAGCTGTTCATTAATTTTGGAAACAACTCAACCCATTACAGACAGAATGAACATGAACGAGTTGAACTTAAGTAGTAACATAATAAATTTAAAATCTAAATCCAAATCAGTATTCAGGTTCATAGCTTGCATAAATGCAGTATGCATAATCTAGGAAAAGCACAAATTCCGTTGAGAAATCATACTGTCGTCATTACGGATACTGGCCATAGAGGAAAGCAACATTCAAGTATTGGACCTTTTATATACTGTTGTTCCCTTCCATTGCTGTTCTCGACAAAACATACACTGCCCGCGCATGCATTCAGAATATGAATATTTACATAACCAAATGGATTCTTAATTTCGTTATACCAGCAATTTAAATTGTAAAAAAGGAGTTTATTTGCGATGCATGCAATGCATACACCAAGCAAAATCTTCCGCTCTATAAGGGGGAAAAAATACCTTCAGCCTCTGTGTATCTAAAGAAATCCTGGACAGAGAATAGTTTCTTCTTGTCTGGATGATCTTTAGATGTACGCCCAAGCTGCGGTAGAAGCTCGATCAATTCTGACAAAGAAATAGTGGAAATGCTGGACTTTAAACGCTCCACATTTGATAGAGGAATACTGAATAAGTTCGTGGCAACCTTCTGCGCAGAACTTCCACCAGTCTCTTCCCTGCTTTCAACAGTGGCACTACCATCACCCACTTTATCTGAAGGGCTTACTATGACGCTTGATGGCAAACCCACCTTTGCAAATCTTAAATTTCCCAAGAAACCATTTACATTTATTTTTTGCCCTTCCAAAACGTCAGTGAGTGCTTTCAAACGATTAGAGCAAGATGGAATAGGTGGGGGAAGAGAAGTTTTATCACAGTCCCGATCATTTTCTAGTGCTCCCTCATCATGATTCTGAAGAGTACTCTGAGCTAATTGATCAAAGATAAAACCTACGAGGCATTCAAGTGGAATATGAATTCCCTCCTTCTGCCTCCTACCCTTTTCCCTGAATTTTCTAACGAAGTGGCCCTTAGACTCAGTTTGCTTCAATTCACATGAAACACTAGGCTTCATGCACGAGCACAGTTTATCTTCACCACCCGTTTTCTGGAACCGCTTCTTGCTTGATTTAAAAGGAATTGGCAAAGTCTGCAAAAACCCATTAAACAGCACAGACCAAGTGACTGCAAACCGGAAGCAATTTGTGCAAGGCCCATCTTCCTTGGCAAACTCCTCCTCTTTTGACCCTCTACCCAACACCCCAGCTTCATACCCACTTCCTGAATTCTGAGAAAACATACCCAAGAAAGCCTTCAAAGGAATTTTTATTGATAACCCTTTCTTTCTCTCATCAATAACCACACACTGACCATTCTTCTTCTTCACACTACAGATCTGAAACTTGCCCGCTTCACTCACTTCGGCAATCAACTGAACACCATTTCCCTTATTCTTAGACCCCAGCCAGGCTGGCCAGCAATGCTCAAGATCTTTCGTTGCCTTCCGAATACCTGTTTCGAGTGGTGAAAGCGCTTCCTTAACAACTTGAATCGAATTGAAGAAAGACTCAAATGGATCGTTCGCGGACACCATTACTGACTAAAACTTCGATATTCAAAGCAGTGTTATTAGTATCGCATGAATCGTTAGATTCGTATCGCGATTCAGAAACAATTTGGCTGTAGGCGATGCGACTCGTATGGTTGTTTCGTTTTTTATCTGAATCGTCCCTGTATCGCACGATTCTCACCAGAATCGCGCGAATCTCGATTCCTCGAAGAATCACACGATTCCCCTTGCTTTAGCTTAGAGAACCAGACCAACATAGCAGAGGACGATGGACTCCCACACCCTATATCTGAACTCGCGCTGCAACAGGTAAATGACAGTGTACTGACCAAACGATAGCGAGCGGTGGAATTAGCTGGCCGGAAAAAGCAGATCCGGAGCTGGTCGATCCTGTTGAGTCCGATACGGGTGGCAGAGGAAGAAGAGGAAGAATGCGAGAAAGCAGAGAAGAGAAGCCTATCATTTATTCTTCTCAAAAAATGTCCAATTAAAAAAGAAAAAAAAAAAGTGGCATTCCAAAACAATAAGAATAAAACAATGGTTATCTGCGGCAAAAAAAAAAAAAAAGATTATTTATTCTGGATAATGCCATGGTCGCCGAGTGGATAACCGCTGACGTAAGGGCCATGTGTGCCGGGACATGTTTTAGGGCCACTAATAACTTCATTGTAATTATCGATGCAATTAATAATAATAATAATAATAATAATAATAATCTCATCCTTCTTAAATAGAACTTGCAGAAGTCCAATGCTTGTCCATTTACACAATTATGCAATGAATGAAGGAACAACATTGTATCATACCCCCTCTTGTCTATAATATATACTTTCTCACACTGGTTTTTTTTTTATAAGTTCATTTTGGAAAAAAAAAATTGGTTCTTATTCTATGTTCACTTAAAGAATAGTTAATGATAATGTTACAAGTTTACCCTATTAAATATAAAAAAAATTAAATAATTTATGTTGGAAAGAGAGAGAGATGGTTGAAAATATCATTCATAATGACAGTAAAATTAAGAAAATACATCAATTCAAAATATATTTAATAAGTTAATTAATCTTTTTTAGTACGTGAGAACAAGATGAAATAAATTTATAAAAAGGAGTAAGAGATTGATAAAGTATAATTAATTGTTGTTTTCCACATTTTTAATGAAGGTAAAACAGGAACTCCTAAATTTTATTAATCAAAGACATATTAAATGATTTAATTAGTATTCCTAGATTAGTGTGAATTAGTTAACAACCTCTTGTATTTTGTATCGGCTAAAGTAACTCATAAATTCTATGTTATTTTGCAAATACTTCACATTCTCACTTAAAGTTTGTCCTCGAATTGTTTTAACAACTTTGATATTAATTAAATCGTTAATTTTTTTGTGAATAAAATTATTTTTTATTAAAAAAAGTATAAGCTATAGAGAAAAATCAAATAGTTTTTCTTCAATTTTCTGCTCAATGCCTGTTTTTTTTAAAAAAATTTGCATCGATAAAACAATATGACACCCATAAAAAACTGCGAACCCTTCATTTTCCCTTCCTATCCTCTTTCTTCTTTTTTCTCTTTTTTTAACCATTAGATTAACATTTAAAGGGTACATATTGATCTTTGATAAACTTTTTATTAAAATGTTAAATTGTAAATAGAAAAATAATTAACTAAATACGAATTGCTAAATTTTGATATGATTAATTCGAATATTACAATAAAAAAAATAAAAGATAATGTTTGTATAAAACCCAATCTAGACCATTCATATGTTGATCTAATAATTAAAAAAGTAAGAGGAGGGAAGAGGATGGGAAGGGAAGAAGATGAAAAAAAATTGAGTATCACAACCAAAATCTTCACCCATGAGCATCAGAGAGCAAGTTATCGGAAAAAAACAAAAGCATTGTAGGTATGGATGATAGATTGTATTTTAGATAGTAGCACTATGTAATTGTACAATTTACATTTAAAATTGTAACTTTTTTTAATATAATAACGATACGGTGTATATTAGTTATAATTAAATTTTTCTATTTTTTAATGATAAAAAAATTCTCTTTTTAAGAGTTAAGAGAGATTAATTGATAGTTGCAAAATTGTTTTCGGTGCTTTTCATATTTTGGTTTCAAATGATTTTTAGTGTCCATTTGGATCAGAAGTGGACAATCATGACCTGACCGTAATTTGCATAAGGGATATTGGTTAAAAATGCCATTGGTCAATCATGGTCAATTGATTTTTTTTTTTCACAAATGACTTTAACAATTATGATTATATTTGGATTTTATTTATTAAAAACCTTATGAATGTATAATTATCAAAAAATGGTATGAATTTTATAAAATTATATTCAATGAAGGAAATAAATAAAACTAAAAGACAAAATATACATGGTGAAGCATAAGACAATTTTGTCCGCATGACTGGAGTTACTATTGGACAATTTTGTGTAGATTTTATATTACATATAAACATATAAATATTTTATACATAAATATTAGCCAATAAAATACATGAGCCCAATTGCTCTTTTTATCATTTACAACGAGCCAATCATTGATTTTTTTTTTTGGGGTAGAAAAAGAATAAAATAACTAATAGCTTTTGATATTGGAGTCACGTCCTTCATTTAATTTGAACAAGGACACTATGAAAACTCCAATTAAAATATGACAACATATCAAAGAAAAATTTTAAATAGGGCCCACATTTAAGGTCTTCAGCTAACCCTTGTAGTTTTTTTAAAGGAAAACATCAATATATATATATAAATACTCTTCCACTAAGGTTATTGTTCACAAGGAATCCATGGCCCAGATTTCTTTTTTCTGTTAAAGGTTACTGTTTACAAAAATCAACGATCCAGATTGCTTTGTGCCTTACACACGGTTCCCTATCGGCTTTGCTTTTGGTTTCCCGCACTCTGCATTGTGCGTTCAAATTTCAAATTTGTTAACCTGTTTTCCTGGGTAATATATAACCAAAAATACCCAAGTTCTGTCATTTCCTCCCAGCCAAACCAAATTGCAACGGCCCGCTCTCCGCTTCCACTCACTATTGCATGATTCTTCCTTCAATGCTTAGGTCCGAAATGCCTTATATGAACCTTTTGACCATGTAAAACCTCCAAGACGTGTGCGGGCCATTGTTGTTTTTACTCCACCGCATTTCATTATTCGTGTGAGAACTGTTTTTACTTCATTTTAGTTTCCTGTACCTAACAACGTCCTGTTAGCTTTTGCAACTGAAGATAAAGGTATATGTTTTCCAATTGTTATTCGTAGTCAAAGGTATTTCTATAA
Source organism: Inga leiocalycina (assembly GCA_963242795.1). Lineage (NCBI taxonomy): Eukaryota > Viridiplantae > Streptophyta > Magnoliopsida > Fabales > Fabaceae > Inga > Inga leiocalycina. The sequence goes on from OY725322.1 coordinate 79,053,601, forward strand.
CCCATTTTTAAAGTTTGTTTATATTCATCCCTACCTTTGAATCATACTTGCATGTAACACTATTCTTACTCTGTTTTTTCCTTTTGCAAACAGGGTCTCTCTGCCAGATCTCGGAGCTACATTTTCTCTTCAACGAAGAAGAAGAAAGAGGAGGCTTTCTCCATGAGGATACCTGAGACAGATTCTGGATCTGAAAAGCGGTCGTTGGCGATGACGAGGACGGGTGTTTACTATCAGCACCGCCAGTTTAAGAGACGACATAAACGAAGTCGCGGCAGAGGAATACGACAAGTTATTGCTTCTAAATAAGTCCATCTCGATATCGAGGGAAGACTTAAAAGCGGAAGATGAAGAAAAAGAATAGAGAGGGAGCTTGAGCTAAGAGTAAGAGGGGGCAGCAAGCTTCAGCCTGGGATTTTGATCATCTTCACCTTCCTCTACTTCACTGTAGCTGTCGGCATTCACCCTCAATACCATCACTACCGGTCGGAGTTGCAGTGGTGAGTTGCGGGCAGAGTCTCGAGAGAGCTGAGAAGCTCGGGAGAGAGGCGACACGGAGAGGGAGAGGAGCTCTAAACCTTTGGTCACTTCCCTCTCACCACCACAGATCACCTTCACCGTCTGCAGCAGATCAGAACAGAGGAAAAGACGAGACCACCATCCCTGTTCATCACACCAGAATCAGAATCACCGTCGGAATAGTTTCTAGTCTAATAAATAGAAAAGAGTGAGAGAAGGCAAGTGGAAAAGTTTTTGTTCTGTCTTCTTATTTAATTTACATTTCCCTTTTCCTCCTTTTAACAACGAAAAGAGTGAGAAATAAACTGCAAAGATTTCACTTATGTAATTTTGCCTGTATATGTTTGTGGCTTTATCAGGTATGCATCTCCAATTCGGCTGGTGACAATTATGGGTTTATATGAGAAGGAGATGGTCCTAACACAGGAGACATACAGAAGAGGTTTTGTTATCTAAACTATTCTCAATCAAAGCTATTGAGTTGTTAAATGGATTTTATTGTCTCAAGGTCTATTCTTTATGTGTTTGCAGGGCAAGGGATTAGGTACACTGTATTCTGAGGGGCTTCACGTAGTTCCTTATCTTTTATAAAGTAGGTGTTCCTACCTTAAGGTCCTTCTCTGAAATTCACCAGAATATTCAAGAACTCACCGGAAATGGGGGTCGGAAAATTGAGTTTCCTCGTATAATTAAATATCAATTTGGTTGTCATGATGTTACACATTTTAAAGTTTTAGTGAAATTGAGTTTACCAATTAATATAATTTTTTGTGGGAAATAAAGCTCCCCGCGCGGGGGAGTAAATGCTCATGGATAATTAACGAGACAAAATACTTCAGTTTAGAATAGTTTCTTTTAAAAAATAGATATATTTGACGACTATCGACCTAACGTAAATAATATATAATTTCAATTTAGAATACTTACTTTTTTAGATATATATTTATTTTGATAAAGTAAGCATGGTTTTATTAATAACTCTGTAAATTAATTTAGTAGGACCCTTAAAGTCTATTTGGCAGGAGAAAAATGGGGAGGAATGAAGGAAAATTTCTATTCACAAAATACAAATACAAATATATTATTCTTATATTATACAAACACTGGGCATATATAAAATTTAATATATTATTAAATATTTCATTGGCTAAAATATACTTGGTTTTTTAAGAAAATTGCATGAATTTTAATCTCAACGTATAATTAAATATCAATTTGTTTGTTATGATAATACAGTTTTTGGAATTTTGGTGAAATTAATTTTAATAATGAATACAATTTTTTTGTTGAAAATAATGCTCCCCACGCAACTCGCGGGAGAGGAGTTGCTCGTTCTTAAAGTACGTCAAGTTTCCTTTAATTTTTAAGTTGAGTTGCTGCACCCTTTCCTTCTTATTAAATCCTTTTATTTTATCCTATCAGTAAAATTGGCTTGGGCTAATTTTGTCAAAAGAATAAAATCAAAATATTTAATAAGAAGAAAAAACACACATATAGTAAATTTAAAATTGAAAGGAACTATATATATACTTCAAAAATAGTTTTCTCTATTTTTGAATAAAAGGCCATGCCTGAAATTTTTTCAGAGAATAGCTTTATATTCCACGGGGACATCTTCCAAAAGTAAACTTCCCTTCTTGAACTTCTCCACTCATCACACAATACCTTGCCAAATCTTGCTCAAACCAATAGAGGCATGCATAAATAAGCATCATTTCAATTAATGAAAAGTAGGTAAAATGTTGGGAATGATAACTGAGAAGGGTATGAGTTTGAAGAAACAGTTTTCAGAATTTCAAAGATATTTATAGATAAATTTGTTAAGGGATATGCATTATTATTTCTTGATCTTTTACTTTCATCCAAATAATTAATTTTTGACGCCTGCATTCACACTTCGCACCATTCTCCTTGTTGTGTATATAGCAGATTCAGCCTTTTCTCTAACCTGCAGGCAATTTCTGGTGACAGGAATATTGTGATACCAACTGTGTTGTATAGGATTTCATCTTCATAATTGTTGATATTGATATGTATTCATATTGTTAACTCACATTGGCGACTATTACTATGCATGGTTCAATCCGTCGAGCTAGAGAAGAAAGTTTACAATGTGCAATGTTGAAAACTACGAGACTATGTAGTTATGTACCTCAGTTAGTGGCATATCAGAGGAAAAAGACGGTTCCAAGCGTGTTGTTAGAATGCAGATCCACCGCCTTTCGTCTTTCTGAGCATCACGTCCTTCGCCTCATTTATTTTGGAAGCAAGATAATGACTGCCACCTGCATCAGGATGGTTTGCCACCATTACCTTTCTGTGAGCTTCCTTCACCTTATCTGGAGTAGCATTTTCCCTATCCATCCACAGAACATCTTAACTTTAGATGACTTGGTCACAAAAACAGACCATTATTATCTTCTTCAGTTAAAACTGAGTGAATGTGCGTGTAATCAATTATGACAACTCAAACTTCATGGTTTTGGCTAATGCTCACATAGAGGGGTTGAACTTTCACTTATCTGCTTCAAGCAATCCCCATAATTCCTTGATTTTTTTCACAGAAGCAGCACATGGGATTCATCCCATGGGGCAAATGCAGTGTCCTCTCTTAACAGATGCCCAGGAGATAGTTAAAGGCCTCGAGTAAAAGGTCCATATTACAGTAATAGATCAAAGAAATACTCAAAATTTAAAAGCTATCTGTTATGGGATTTGACCATTTAATATCAGTCCGTTTTATCACTAGATGTCACAAGCTTTTGTCTGAAAGAATGTTACACAGCAATAGCCTTGAACGGTCATGGTTACAAATAACTCGCCTTAGGACCTTCCCCCCACCATTATTTTGAAAGATAAAAGCAATAAGACACGGTGAAAAACACCTTTGTATATTTTAAACATCATAATATTATTGACTCGCACATAAATTACTAAAACAAAGGCAAATGTTCTCGATGAGTAATGCTTAAAATTTGTGAGCCGTTGCTTAAGAGCCTTGACCATCAAATAGCCGTCCATTGTATCACTAGATGTCACAACGTTTTTGGCCCAAAAAAAGATGTTGCATAACATCAACCTCAAAAGGTCGCGTCCAGCTTTCCTCCCTTGCGCCTCCCACCTTTGCCTCTCCCATACCCAAAACTATACCATTTTGGGTGTAAATTGGGAGGGTGATCCACCCCTTTTTGTTTTCAAAATAACATTCAAGCCCCTGAAGTATTTTTTTCAGTAACACCCAATATTTTAAAATAGTTTTTTGCGCACTATGTACCATAAAATAATTTTCAGTAGCATCCAATATCTAACAAGCTACACCCTAAAGTATTTTTCTAGTAGCATTTCATATCTTAAAGTAAATTTTAGCGTATTCAACACTCAGTATTCCAAATTTATGGTACTCATTGCCATTAGAAAAATATTGTAGAGGCTTCTCGTTGCAACTAGAAAAATAATTTAGGGTGCTGAATGCGATAAAAATAAATTTAAGATACAGAGTGTCAGTGAAAAAATAGTTCAAGGTGCATTTTGCCAATTACTGGGTGCTCCTGGAAAATTATTTTATGCTACATTACAAAAAAATATTTTAGAACATTGGGTACTACTAAAAAAAACACTTGAGGGGCTTGAATGTTATTTTGAGAAAAAAGGAAGAAAAGGGTGGAACACCCTCCCAATTTACACCCAAAACGGTGTAGGTTTGGGTATGGGAGAGGCAAAGGATGGGAGGCGCAAGGGAGAGAATCTGGATGCCAAAAGGTCATGGTTACAAATACTTATCTACTTGAATATTTCATTTCAATATTCATCTTTCACCCATTATCAATGAAATTGATGATTGAATTTATTCTTCCAATTGAATAGAAGGAATCATGTTGGGACGGCTATGACTTTGAACTAAGACAGCCATAAGCAATCAATGGATAAAGAAGAAATTAGCAATATATCATGTTCACCTGATACCCAAAATTAGAGCTGCTTCTCTTCTTGTCATAGTTTGCTGGAAACCGCCTTCATAGAACTTGCGTACTCTGGGTGTGGGGGGCCGTGCCTTGAAAGCTTGCCAAGCTTGAATGCCATATCTACCAGCAAGAGCTGCAGCAGCTACAGCAAGTCCAGCTAGAAATGGTGTAGCCTAATATACAATGCGGTTTGGCACCAGATAAGTAAACTACAAACGAAATTACAGTTGCCAATAATAATTGCAATGTTAATACTGCATTAGATTACAAATATCAGTTCAGCTCATTAACTCTCAATCACTCAACTTATTTAGAGGACAGACTACACATGACAATATTACATAAATGGATTTGCCACAGTTATTTGTTATGCACTCAAATGAGTTTTCAAATATCTAATGAAGTTCCAATGAAAGGGGAATAATTTTCTGCTACAAAGGAGGGATAAAGGCCTTGGAAATAATGAACGGGGAAAGAAGCAGTAGCCAGGACCAAACCCTACACATCAAGTTCACCTTTTATTTTATAGAATGAGGCTGGTAAAATATGAGAATGCTGACAGAATTTATACATTGATTAGTGAGGACACCATAACTGCATGTAGTTTATTAATTTCACACATAAATTTCTAAGAACTTAGGGCACACTAATGCTGATAACTAACAAAAATGCTGGCAACGAGGGTGAAGTGACAATGGTAAATAGTCTGAATATAGTCAATACAGAAACAAACATCTGGTGCTTAGTAATACAGCTTCCATTCAGAACTTGTAGCAAATGCTTCTTTGTTGACTAAATAAGAAAATGGACAAAGTGGGATGAGAAACAGATTTACAGACAATAACCTTGGGCGGCGGTATCGTTTTCTCTGCCTCTTTATGATTAATTTATCCATAGAGAAACAGGTCTTACAGACTAAGGATACTTCGATACATTCATTTCAATATAGATAAAATAGATTATTAGATTATAGCACTGGCTAGAAGCAACTCCAACCCCGATCATTAGAAAGAGGGATTGATTGCACAATACATGAGTCAGTTTGCTAAGATAAACCAACATTCGACGAAAGTTGAAAGATAAATTTGGGTAAAACAACACTATAACAGATTCAATTCAACATGGGCAATGAATTGTAACAGAATAAGTATCACCTTGGCAAAGCTCTTCGTTCATGTTTTGATCAAAACTTCAAACTTAGTGAGCAATGTAGCCGGGAAAATCATACAATTTAAAATTGGTCGTGACTGGGAGCAGAAAACAGAAATTTAAGTCCAATTTGCAAATGAAAAGGAAAAATTGGCACGATTGCGGAAGCGAAGAGCTCGACAATTAACTCACCATCGTTACGGAACCTGACGGACTGGTAAGAATCTACGGGTTTGCATTCAAAACTTCTGGATGCTTCTAACACTTCAAAGTGTGAGACTCCGAGACAAGTTATCAAGTTTATTCAGATCTTCGTCAAATAGATTCGAACAACCAATTGCAGTTGCAGCGTCGCTGTTGGCGTTCTTGCGCTTTATATAATATTTTTCTTTCTTTTTCCTGTTTTTTTACCTGATTGTTTTCCAATGTGTTTAAGTTTTACTTTTTAGCCCGAATAAATGTATATATGTTTGTAACATCCCAAATTTTATTCACTAAATATATTGTAATTATTGGAAATGATCAATAAAATGAAACGGTGAATTTTAAAAAATATAATTATATTTTGGGTGAAATCGTCTATGAGGTGGTGATCTTGTCATGTGATTTTGTATGATCAAATAATGAGCAAAAATTATGAATTTTTCCAAGGTGAAAGTAGACATCCTAAGCTTTTATTAACAGGTTATATGACTTAATTAGAGATATATACAAAAATTTATGAATTTTTTAAGTTTACCCATCAAAACTAGCATGTTTCTATGGCAGCGTCTAAAGATGGAATTTCTGAGAGTGATGTGCTTCCAATTGACTAAAAAATATATTTTTCCTTGAAACTATACTCAATGAGGGTTTCATAGCCTTTGAAATCACTTTAATTCAATTTTTCTAGAATTAGTTATGATTTTTCAAAGTTTGGGTAAAAAATCTGTCAGAATTTTGTAAAAATCCGAAATGTCAAATTTTGAAATTATGACATAAGCATACTAAAAGATGACATCAGCATGTACTATTAAACATTTCATATTCTTCAGCCCCATTTCCCACGTCCTGCACAGCTGAATATAGAGAGAGAATGTGTGGAATTGTAGAGAGAGAAAGGAGAAAAAAATCGTAAGATAAACCAATTTCTCCAACGATTTAGCTCCTAACGCGTATAACTCCGACCCTAAGCTATTCTTCTTTGTTCTTTAAGGTTTTGAAGCTCAAAATATGTTGTTGAGCACTTAGGGTTTTAACCACATTGAGGAAAAGCTAGTAGAAGCTTGAAGTAACTTCTAAACTCTTGTATATTGACTATTCTGGCTGTTGTGGACAATTTAATTAGTGAAATTTGGCCGGATTGTCTTTGTGTGTAAAAATAGAAAATGGGTTGTGGAGGTTGTTGTGCTGCCCAAATTGGTACTAAATTATAGTTGTAACATAATGGAATAGTCAATAAAGTGATTAGGAGTAAAAATGAGCAAATTTACGGTGTTAGAAATCAAAAAGCTCAATTTCCCCTTTTCTTTCTTTAAGTTTCAGCCAAGAGGGAAAGTAGGGGTAGGAGCTGAATTTTCATGAAATTGATGATTTCATTGTGTTCAGGAAAGAAAATTAAGTTGGATTATAGTTGGCCATTTTTTCGGAAAAGGCCGAAAAAGTATAATTATGAAAATGCCCCTGAAACCCTTAAAGCGAGATTGTCAAATGTATTTTTGTAATTTAACATTGAATTTGGTAATTCCAAGTTCGAAAATGGATTCCTTGGGTGAAAATATGTCAGAATAGCCCCAGTCAGAATTTCAGAAAAAGCACATCTAGATTGGGTACGGCGGGCCGGGCCAGGGTCCCAGGGGTATTTTGGTAAATTTTCATAGCAGGCTAATATAATCACAATAAACACTATGGAAGTGCCTAAAATGGTATATAAATGGATTTTAACCTAATTCTTGTATATTTGATATTTTAAGACCAAGTTGAAAGCCAGTTGGTGCACACATTACGAGGCACATTATTCGAGGATCAGGGAAAGGCGATTAAGGTAGAGAACTTACCTCTCCTATGTGTATTTGATATTTGTGCTGGTGTATTGATGCATGTTATTGCTTTGTTTGATTATGTGAAATATATATGAATGATTGAAGCTTTGTATCTATTTATGCTATGGCCATAAGTATGTTATTTGAAACATTGAACATGCAGATATGTCATTGTGTTAGTATGAGTTATGTAATGCAAGCATGTCATGCATTAAACACTTATCCTGCATGCATATTGGTACTGTTTTCTACTGAAATTTTCTTGAATCTCACCCTCCCTTACCAACAATTTAGACAAGAGGAGACAGAAGATATGCTGAGAACAAAGAAGAGAAATGTACGAGGGAATTGCAGTGGTGGAACGAAAATGGAGAACATGTCTCCGTTTCATTGGAATGAGTTTAAATACCCTAGTAGCCCTGTACGGCTATATTAATGGTAATTATCATGTATGAACCCCCATAGGGAGTTTCTGTAATTATGCATATATTATCAATATAATTATGTTATTCCTGTGTTGCCTATTGAACCGCATATCATTTTCTGCAAATACTCTAAAAAAGGTTAAAATAAGGTAAGGGCATGACATTTTGGTATCAAAGCTAGTTATTAAGATGGCTTAATTCGCCACCGTGATCGGGGGTTCTCACAGTATGATATGTGGCAAAGAATTGGCTCTTACCCTGACACGGTATAGGGGCTAGCCACCCTATTGTTGCCCTGGCTGGAGGGGTTAACCAGGTGTATAAGCACCTGTGAAGCACTAGTCCTTGATCTAGGGGTGGGATTTAAAACTAACGGCTGAGGTTACCTTAAATAGCCACCAAAAAGGGCTACCAGGTTGGTACCTGTGTGAAGCCACCGTCTGACAATGTTTACTAGGATACTTTTTTAATTATGCACCTTTAGAAAATTAGCGAGAACATCTTAATTAAAAAATTATAAATTGAGGAGATAAATTAGATTAAGTTGTTATATTTAAGATTAAAGTAAATCACTTAGCTAGCTACTGTATTTATGACCAATAGTAGCAATTATTTTGGGGGATTTATTTGTATGGGACTTAAATGGAAATTAAAATTCGAATCTTTATATTTTTATTATAAGCTACATGATTGAAAAAATACATCATATCTTGAAATAAAATTGTGGACAATTTGAGAGAAAAATATACTTCTCATATATCAAATGTTGAAATACAATCTTCTATTTATATACAATAGAGAGAGACATGATAATAAAGGCTAATAAAAGTTAATAAAACTTAATAATTATTGATTAGCTAATTACTACTAATAAATAGAGAATATTTAAAATAAATACACAATATCCCCACAATCCCAACCTTAAGTTGGATCATAGATGTTAATGATGTCCAACTTACTTATACAACTTTCAAATACAGGTTTGAGCAATCCTTTTGTCAACACATTCCCAACTTGAAGATTTGTTAGTAGATAAGTGAGACATATTACCCCTTCTTTTACTTTCTCCTTGAAGAAGTGTCTATCTATCTCTACATGTTTCAATCGTTCATGCTGAATAAGATTTAAGGCCATGCTTATGGCTACCTTATTATCACAATAGAGTTTCAGCGGTAAATTCACGCTGACTTGTATCTCATCTAAGACTTGTGTCAGCCACAGTTCTTCCATTATCCCTTAAGCTAATGCCCTTAACTCAGATTCAGCACTGCTTTTAGATACAACCCTTTGTTTCTGGCTTTTCTAGGTAACCAGTTTTCCCCATATAAAGGAGCAATAACCAAAGGTTGATCTCCTATCAGGTATCAGGATGAGTTCCTCCCCAATCTACATTAGTGTATACTTTTATAGTTCTTCGTTCCTGTTTCTAGAAGAACAACCCTCTACCAGGGGTACCCTTTAGAAATCTCAGCATTCTGTAGGCTGCATTCATGTTCTTCTTCTTTGGCTCACTCATGTATTGACTAGCTACACTTGCTATAAAGGCTATATCAAGTCTTGTATGAGAGAGATAAATCAACTTTCCAACAAGTCTTTGATATCTTCCTTTGTCAACAGCTTCGTTGGCTTCTTATTCTTGTTCTTCTTCTTTTTCTTCAATCTCATCTTCTGAGTCACCTTCTTCTGACTCTTCTTTATTGTTCTGCTTAGATTTCTTCTTCATCTTTTACTGGACCACAATAAGAGTTAACTTGAGACTACAACCCAGCATGCCTATTTCTTTTAGAAGATCAAGATACACTTCCTCTGAGAGACGTAGATGCCTAGTCTTGACCTATCAACTTCTATCCCAAGGAAGTATTTCAAGTTTCCAATATCCTTAACCTCAACTTCTCTCCCAAATGCAGCTTTTATCCTTGATATTTCCTCAATATGATCTCTTGTAAGAATTATGTCATCAACGTATACAATGAGGATGCACTTCTCTTCGTCCTCTATTTTGACAAGCCCTTGTTTGTAGCCCTCTGACTTTAAGACTTTCAAGAACTTGTCAAACCATGCCCTAGGAGACTGCATCAAACTATATAGAGATTTCTTCAGCTTGCATACTTAATCAATTCTACCCTTTTCAAAACCTGGAGATAGGGTTATGTATACTTCTTCTTTTAGCTCTCCATTTAGAAAAGCATTCTAGATGTCTAGCTAGTGAAGTGGCTACTCTAGGTTGGGTGTCATAGACAATAGAACTATAATAGTGTTTAGCTTTGCCAATAGTGCAAATTTCTCATGATAGTCCAAACCATATGTCTAAGTAAACCCTCTTGCTACCAGGCGAGCTTTTAACTTGTCTAGAGTACCATCGACCAAATATTTAGGGTAAACACCCATTTACAGCTTACAAGTTTCTTGCCTTTAGGCTTTTCAATTATGTTCCACGTTCCATTATTTTCTAGTACTCTCATCTCCTCCATAATCACTTTTCTCCATTCTGGTATCTCCAGTGCCTCTTGGATGTTGTTGGGAATGCATACTTTATCTAGATTAGTAATAAACGCTCGATAATGAGGAGAATGAGCCTTATAAGAAATGTGTTTCTGAATTGGATGCAGCGTGCAAGATCGAGGCTATTTCCTAAGAGCAATAAGCAAATCAAGGTCAGATTGTTCACTAACCTGTTCAGGAACTTAGGCATCAACCTCTTCAACTACCACTCTTTCTACCTCTTCTAATACTGCAAGAACTACCACATGTTCTGACTCCTTTACTGCTCTAGGTGCAAGGTGTTCTCCTCCCTTAGATTGTTGCTTTCGTGAGTACACCAACCCATCCTTATACTTGTTTTTCTACTTCTACTTTCCTATATCTCCCCTGGCTTGTACATTTTGTTTTGAGGTTTTCATAAGAGATGGTAAAGGTAGTGGTAATGGCTCTAGCTGTATTTGTGGTGATGACTCTGGCTCTATAAATGGTATAGGTGGTAATAATGGCTCGGATGGTGTTGTCACTATATACTCTCTGTCGGTTTTTGGTTCCCAAGTTTAAGGTTCATCACCCATACTCTCCCCCTGAATTGAAGACTTGGAATAAAAGGGAACTTCTTTATGAAAGGTGATATCAAAGCTTACAAAGGTATTTTTGGAAATAGGATCAAAGCATATGTATTCTTTTTTAGTAGAAGTAATTCTGAGAAATATACATTCACAACACAAGGATCAAATTTGCTAGTGGAAGGCATATGAACATACACTGAGCAACCAAACACACGAAAGAAAAGGTTGGATTCAAGGTGGGTTGTGAGAAAGACACTCTATAACGTTGGAGAGAGGTTTCAAAGGATATGACTCAATTTGGCATTCGATTAATGAGATAGATGGCGTGTAAGATGGTATCCCCCTAATAGAACTTTGGCACATTACCAGTTAGCATTAGTGCTCAAGCAACATCTAGGATGTGTCGTTTTTTACACTCAGCCATCCCATTCTATTGGGGAGTATTAAAATAGGAGCTTCTATGGATGCTATCATGTGTTTAGAGGAAGACACTCAAGATTTGGTTGAATACTCCGTGCCATTGTCACTATACAATACTTTGATGCTCATATCGAATTGGTTTCTAATCATAGTGAAGATAGTCACCTATGAAAGAGATGAACCATTTGGTTTTGGTGCAGTTTGAAATACAAGAAGGTCCCTACAAATCACTATAGACGGTAGTGAAAGGCTTGGATGGTGTATATGGAGCTCTAGGGTATGATGAGCGGTGGTGTTTGGCTAACTCATATACCCCACGTTTCATATCAATACTAGTATTTGGACAAAGAGATGGGAACATACGAGATAGGTAATGAAAATTGGGATGACCCATTCTCTTATGCCATAATATGATGTCATCAGTTTTAGAGGTCGATACAAAATTGCATACCTTAGTCGAATGTTGGAGACTCACTTCAGCATCATCAAGAAAGTAGAGCCCCTCATATTCTTTAGCACGACCAATTGTCATCTCCAATTATAGGTCCTAAAAAATAAAATGTGTAGGTAGAAAATTAGCACAACAATTAAACTGCTTTGTCAATTGGCTAACAGACAGTAGATTGCATTCTAATTTAGGCACATGAAGGACTGATTCCAAAGTGATATATTTGGATATTTGAATACTTCCTTTCCCGACTACCGGAGCAAGAGAGCCATCTACAATTTGAACTTTCAAATTTCCAGTGCACGGAGCATAAGTAGAGAACAATTGATAAAAGTCGGTCGTATGATCTGATGCTCCTGAATCAACAATCCATAACACCTTGTTCCTTGACGTTTTGAGGGCTCTAAGGTAGTTTCATTTCTGAGCCAATAATGCCAGTACTCACTGACCGATGAATGCCTCAACTTTATATTGGAAATTTCCATTTATCATAAGAAGTCATCGGCATAGAGTAACAATTTTGTTGCATACTAGATCTAGGAAACTGAAACTGCTTTCTAACTTTGACGGGTTTCTATTGCCACTTATTCTAGCTGAACAATATAAGGATACAAGAATGGAACACTTGCATCACCATTGCTAGTGTGTTACCCAGGAGAGGGCTCTTGTAATGATCTATAATTAGAGAACTTAATCTCAAAACATTCCAAATGTGTTTCAACAACACCATAAACTCACTATAGAGGACTAAAATATCACTGGAAAGAGTACCCAGACTCATAGGAAGCCAGGATATTACCAGAATCATAACGTCCTCACCAATGGTGGAAAGTGTCATCAAAACGGGCTTGTCACGGGCTCCCACACTCATCGAGAAGCCTTTTGACGCCTTCAAAAGTAGTGGCACGTTTGACTCACACACACCACCATTGGTCATTGTTCTCCCGGGTTGGTCGATCGGACCGTCCTCTCACTAATGGGACCGGTGGTGAGAGCCAATAAGGCCTCTATCATCACGCACAAATTTCCCCAAGGACTTTATGTTCTGAGGTGCTAAACAAGGGCATGATGAGTACAAGCTCTATGACCTTCTTTATGAGATATTTCTTCAACTGTAATCGAATAGTTGGTTAATTAGAACTTGTTATATTTTGATATGTTGGTTTCGACATTTTAGGCACTTGTACCATAATTACCTCGTCCCCCATAGCCTCTCAGACAAGATCAAATTCATCCGTCCTAACCAAATCAATAACTAAGGTGAGGGCATGAAGGAAGATCTCAAACAACAACACGTGAGGTTTTCTAGAAGATTAATTCATCAAAACAGCGCTAGATGGAAAGAACACTTACTTCTTTATGCTTGACATTAACATAATTTTTAAATAAATTGTTAAATACAAATGATAAAACATAAACCTTTAAAATCAAATCCAAATTTTCAAAAGATGTAGACTAACTACACATATTTCCTCTCTCTCTCTCTCTTGAAAAAAAAAACATCATGAAAATAAGATCAAAATGACTTCCAACAAGAACAAGAGAAAATTGTTCCCGCCAAGAATAATTAGAACAAAAAATAAATCTATCATTAAATTATGATTATCACCCACAAACCAATCCTGTTTACATTACATAATCAAATAAAAATAATGAACATAAAAAAGATGTTTTATTTGCCAACGAATATAAAAAAGAAGTTTACTATGATTAAGAAATATGAATACAGCTTTATGAACAAAATAATCATCCATTAATTTTATCCTATCTTGCTTCCTCATCAAGAATATGATCATACAAGCAACTATCAAAGCCCTGTACATCCCCATCATCTTCTTTTTATGTTCTTCATTCACAATCCTAACACCAAGCTCGTGTTATGCATGTACCAGTGGCAATTCTTTTTCACCTACCAGCACTACCTTTCACCATTGGCAACTTTCTTTTTAGTGGCTGAAGCCAAAAGATCCTCCTTAAGAGGACCAGAATGATTCCTCAAACGAGCAAGGGAAGAATCTGTGAATGATATTCGCTTCTTCGCATTGGAGGATCCTTTCTCTGATGTCCCATTTTTATCTGCACTCAGTGATGAACTCTCAATTCTGGATTTGGTCTTGGCTGATTTAGTAGGAACCGTGCAAGTTGAGATTGCAGATGAGCTTCTAAAGCTCTCATCATCATCTCTGAATGATGATCCTGAAATAGTATGTCTCCGGTACCGTTGTGACTGAGCGCCAATTGCACTCCTCAAGTCATCATCACGGCCCCAAGAAGATGACTTTGGGCTTGGTGCTCTTACTTTGGTAGAAGTAGATGAGACAGGTGGGATCTTTTGAGGTGGGGTTGAAAGAGACCGGTGACTTGGGGGCCGGCTTGATTTTTGGCCAGCCGGAGAAGGCTTCTTATTGTGATGAATAGGACCGCGAGAAGTATACAGTTTAGTAATTTCTCCAACAGACATGGGTTGGTTTGCCATGCTCTTTGCATATGCATGCTGGCTGTGAACCATACCACTTTGGTTATCCTGACCTGGCTGTGCTACTACCCATCGGTCTAGCCAACTCCAGCCCCAGTGTGGGTTGTTTGGATCCATGAATGTCGTGGGATTTGCAGGTTTCGAAGAGTTCCTCCACTTTTGCTGTTAAGAAAACATTCGATTGAAATCGTTAATAAAGTCAAGAAAGTAATATTAAACCTATCAACATGGAGAAAACTGTAGAGATATAGACCAATAGTATATGAAGTTCAATACTATTTTCATAAGCATCGAGTCTTCCAGTTAAGAAACAGGGTCATGTGTAATGCCTTTGATAAATTGTGTACAAGCACTTGTGTTTGATTAGTCAAATCAGGACATTATAGGACCTTCAAACCATACAGGTCAACAAGCATCAGAGTAAAACCCAGCCCTCACAAGGAATTTCATGAGAAAATGATGCAAATTAATATTAATACTTCAAGCGAAACTCATTGTAAGTTGTATAGAACACTACCCGTACTAGCATCAATTTCTATATTTGCATAAAAATCACTGTGAAAATGTCATTCACTCATCTGAATTTTTGTTCTGAAACTCAATAAAATTATAAAAAATACGACTATAAAATTGTAACTAAATAGATAAACATTTTTGAAACTTGACCACTTTGCTTTATTCTGTATGTTTATTCCTCTGTTTCACTATAATCCCAAATGCAATAACAAAAGAAGAGGACATCCTGGTACCTGATGTGAAAATGCATAGGCCAGAGCTCTCTCTCTTCGGACTGCAGCTTCTTGCCTTTGAGCCTGTCTTGCTTCCATTTGCTCCTTTGATTGCGCTGTATCATCCCAGTCTTCAACACTCTGCTGAAAAATTACTTTGCCCCTTTAATTTTCAATTTTTTTGGCCAACTGCAACTTTAGTTCAACTAAAGTACCTTCACATTTTTAATATTTTTCAAATGGAAGATGATTATAAGAAAATCGAACTGTTCGACAAATAATGATTTGTCCAAAATTAACCAGGTAAATACTATTCTGAGCTCAAATGCAAATTCATTCACAAGTAATGAAGCAGAAGCATTGATACAAGACACATTATAAGCCATATCACAATGAAAGTTCACCATATAGCACACATTGCACCAAAGCCTGCATTTCAAAAACGAAAAATAAAGACTTCTTACAGCAGATTGCAACTTCTCAAGTTCTTTCACATGTTTCAGCGGCAGTTGCCACTGAAGAGCTTGGTTCTCCTCTGACATTCTTGTCCTCCTCTCATGGACCTGAGACTGCAATCTAGTGAATGTCTGCATGCAGTGTAAAGTAGAAGCTGCTTGTCGTTTAACAGATTTCCCCTGAATCAATCTCTTCAACCTCACCAAACCTTTAAGGGCACGCAATGCTCTTCTTGCCTAAAAGCCCCAAAACAAGAACTGTTATAAGCACAATGACTCAAAGCCATTGCATTATTGCTACAATTCATTAATTACTTCACTTCATCATATATGGAAGAAAACCTTTCGAAATGCTTACAGCATTGTACATGGTCCTATTAAATTAATAAGAATTAATACAGGAAATTCAAAAGCTTACCAACATTGATACAGCAAGCTGCATGTTGTTAAAAGTCATACAAAACATATTTCATTATCCTATAAATTTTCCCTTTAAAAAGGGTATCCATGGTATAAATCTGCTAACAGAGTTTAACATACACAAAATGACAAGAAAAGCACATCTTTGCTGGTATAACAAACTTAAATAGCAAAACAAGTTCATACCAAATATCCTCGAAATGCTGTCTGAATTTTGGTAGCTGCCATGTCTTCCTTTGACTTTCCAAGGAAACGGGACACACTAGTAAGACGAACAACTGCTGCAGCAGCCTGAGCAGCAGCAACGGCAGCCTCTGCTGCTGCAGCAGTGGCAAGAGCCAGAGAATAAGCATACTTGCTATGCTCATTCTCTGTTCCATGTAATTTAATATCTTCTATGGATGGAAAAGCAGGAGGAACAGTAAATTTTGCTCCTTCATTTGGCAAAGCTGCTTCCAAGCCCTTTCGATTGTCATAACCTACGTCATTTGACTTCAGCTTTTTGTCCTTTTATTTTCAACACCAAAAAGGAAAAACAAAAGGTAGTTGAATTAGAATCTGTCTTGGCAACTGATTTACTAGCAGCGACGTAAAATATATGTTATTCTATTGCCAAAGCATTTATGAATATATTATATATATATTTTGAAACCTGATCTTTCTTGGAATGAGGAATGAGAACTTTCCTCACTGAAGAAAACCAACTCCCTTTCCTCCCCATGTGCTAGTCACCTACCTTGAAATAAATGAAAAAAATTGGAAAAAAAAATCAAATTAGATTTGGAAGCGGAGCCGAATAATGAATTTTATATAACTTTAAATCCTCATGCTTCCATAAGTGCCCAAAACAGAGGATCTTCAAACAGTAACATCAGATTCTGAAAACAAGCATAGGATCAATAAATAACAATCCTATAGAAAGGAGAACTAGAAACAGAATCCTGCAACCCAGCTGAGAAAGACAGGGACTTTCCACCAATTTGTTAGTGAATAAACAAAGAAGCGATAGTGGAAAATGTCCTTGAAAGTTAATTTGTGCATTTAAACAAGCCCAATTTCAACAGAGATTAACTGTCCTGTGAATAAGATGATCTGAAACAGCAACTAATAAGAATCCGCCAGCCCAAGAAAGAAAAGGTCAAAAAACAAGATTTCCCGCCAGTTTATCAACGTAATTAACAAAATGATGGCAAAGAACCCAGGAAAAAAATCTCATGTATTAATTTATCAATGTAATGAACGCCAACTTTCAACATTAAACAGTCCTCCGAATAGGACTGACCAAAAACTGAAACTAACAAGAACCGCGATAGAAAATAAGTCAGATGAGGCTTCCCGCCAATTGATCAATTTGATGAAGAAACGAGCATAGAAAACCTTGAAAATATAGAAGTCCTATAACTAAATTTATCAGAGCGACGAACGGCTGATTTCATCATGAATGAACAGAAACAGAAAATGCAAAGAAACCTCCTCCTATAATCTATAAGGTGAGAACAAAGGGGGGCTTCCCGCTAATTTACCAGAGTAATGAACAAATGGCAGACAGCGACAGATGATAGTGACCAAAAGAACCAAAAACAAATCCGGAGAGTCCATCTACAAGAGAAAGTTACAAGATAACAAACAAATGCATCAGAAAGAGAAATGACGAGAGAAATTTCGCAATACCTTCGAAGAGAAAAACCAAAATCCGTGGAAATCTGGACCTTTCTTCCTCTCACCGGAAAAAGAACGAAAGGAAAATCCGGAGAGGAAGACCGGGCGTGCCCGGCGAAGAGAAAGGAAGGAGGAGGAGAATTAAGATGGAGGAGGAGATTCTCTGGAATGAAACTTCAAGGGAAGAATTTATTAATTAATTAATTTTTTTTTGCCAGTAATTAATTAATTAATTTATATTTAACATTTTCAGCATGAGAAAAGTGGCTCCTATTTTTAAGCAACGATAACAATTGATCGCGACAGCGAACGATACAAACAGTCTCGGCTGTCTCTCTCTGGGATTCGGGTTTTTCTTTTTCCAACAGGATTAACAAATAAGCAAGCCGTACTATTACTTTGTTTAAACCAACTTGGTAATTTTGTCTAATTAGTTTGCTTACAAGTTTAACACAGATGTCTAAGAATGGAAATAAGTTTCCAAAAAACATAAAATGTTTGTTAATTTTTTATTTACAAGTAAGAGTGTTCTTCTAGTTATTAATTAAATTTTCTACTTTAAACATATATTATTATTTAAGTAAATGTTAAAATATTTATTTTCGCTTGAAACTTTAATTATTAGAAATTGATCAGTACATTTGAAAGTTGGAAAATTTGATGATAGAATCATGGATTGTCTCGTTTACCAATGACATCTAAAGTTCTAACCAGTACATGCACCATATTAACCTCCTCATAATTTTTTTTTTGGTAAAGTAATTCATTAATCATTAATCATTAAATGGGTGAGTAAGAGTTTATAGTTACGAGACTTAATCCTCAACAAATTGGTCAAACTCATGAGTTTAAATAATATTGTGTTCATCAAGTAAAAAAAACAATAATGTGATAAGAATGTAAATTTAGATTATGATCTCGAATCTTAAATTTATAAGAGTTTATTTTTATTAATAAATACTCCTTTCAGTACTATTTATAAAAGCTTGATAACTGAATTATGTGGTTTAAGAAAAAGGTCGCAATTAGTTAAAAATATTAAATATGTTTTAAAATAAACTTTTTATTTTAAGTATGTTTTTATTTATAAAGGGATAAAAAAGAGAGAGAAATAGAGTGAACATAAGCATTATCAACCCTTTAATTAATATAATATATGTAATTAATGAGGGGCACAAATGGAAAAACTCATTAACTGTTGAAATAACTCTTGTTGGGTTCTTATAAAAATGACAGGAGGGAGTAAGTGTTAAAAGTATATAATTAATAATTAAATATAAAAATAACAATAATTGTATTTAAATATATTTTAAATATAAATAATTAAAGTTATATCCACAAACATTAATAGTTTATCATACTCAACAAATAAATTTCTATAAAGTTTATATGTAAAAATATTGAACATGATTAAATTGAAAAGGTCAACACGAATTTAAAAATAAGTTGACATGATTTTATAAAGTAAAAGCATAAAAACGATAAACTATGTATGTAAACTCGCGAGTTCATCTGAGTTTATGATTAGCATGAGTTTAAACATGGGTTGACATGGTTTTATATGCTAAAAATGTAAAAATGGTAAGCTTGGAAAATCAACTTATGAGTTTAACAACTATAATCCTAAAATCTCGTGTTTTACCAAAAGGTTTGATCTAGCGGAAAGGGTTAGTCCCTTACAACATGACGAACTAAGGATCTAATCCCTATTAGGAAAGATGCCTACATTTAGTACTTAGCAATACCTCAAATAGATTATCTTCAATAAGAAGATATATATACTTAACAAAAATAAAAAATAAAATCTCACGTGTTATCATAAGTCCACTTATAGAAGAGATTTTTAATTCTAAATATAAGTCCACTTAATGTGTGTTTGGTTTCACTTGTGAAAACCATGGTTTTAAATATGAAGTTGTCAAACAGTCATAGAAAATCTAAAATAGTTTTTAACCCTCAAAACTATATATTTCGGGATAAACTATACAAACACTCTCAAAATTCACAGAACCATGGTTTTTAAAAGTTATTATTCAAAATCTATTTTCTAAAATAACTTTTTTCACTTTTTCTTTAAAAGCTATTCTCCAAAATTTATTCCAAACTCATTAATGATTGTTTTCCAATTTTACCTTTATTTAATTCTTGTTGAAAAGATAGGAAAAAGAGAAAAATATGAGAATATTTGGATTAGCTTTTAGAGAATAGCTTCAAGAAAAAAAGTGATACAAGTGATTTTAGATAATAGATTCTGAGCATAATATATTATGTGGAAAAAATTGATTTTGATAAAATGATAGTGCTTGGATCTTATTATTAAAATCACTTTTCCATGTTCAAATTATCAAAAGGAAAGGATATTAGTTTTTGTGATAATAGTAGATAAAGGATAAGATTTTTTAAAAATATTCTTAACATTAAATTTCATAATAAATACCAAAAATTATAAAATTTGTCTACAAAATTAAAATTATAACATTAGTCAATTATGTAGTATGATAAAAAATAGCTCAAAAATGTATTTATTAATAAATTGTATATGCAAAAATCATTTATAAAAGTAATTATCAGATACTTACAAAATGGAACCTTAAACAAATAAGAGTGATGTTTTTGTAATAAAACTTACGAAATTTAACTAAGATCTTTATAGACATAGTTTTTTTTTTTTCCCCTAATACAAATTCGTATTCATATCATTTAACAACAAAACAGTCTACTACAAAACACGTGTTAGCACCTTACATGCCTTTTGAAGACTGAGCCCTCTTTTGTCTTTGGTTCAGAGAAGAATTTATATTTGGTCATGTTGGATCTCTTTGACACCCACATAAAAATGAAACCCAGTTCAAGTTTCTGAATAAAACTTGGTTTTGAAGTAAACCCAAGATTCATTCTTCTAAATTTTCCAGGAAATTAAAGTTCCTTCTTTTTCTTTACCTAGTTGAATCTTCCTTGTAAAGGATCACTACAAAAAAATAAAGAATTAGTGTCAGAATTTATTCAGTCGCTAATCCCTCATAAATTTTGTCACTAAAATTAGTAATAAAATTTTTCCGCCACTAAATTAGTGACAGATTGTCATTCTGTCGTTAGATTCCATCATAAAAAATTAGTTACGGAAAAATTTAGTCACTAATTTCTATCAAAAATATTTTGTGACATAATTAGCAATGGAAATTTTCTGTCACTAATTTTTGTCACTAATCCATCCCTGTCACTAATAGTTAACTTTTTCAATAATTATATTTTTTCATAATTATAAATTTGTTAAATAATTTACATTTTAAATGTTAAATTATTATAAAATTATAATACAAATATTAGAATTAATAAATAAAAATTATTAATTCATATTTATTATTGAAATTGAAATTATAAAATAATATATTTGAATTTTTAATGATAGATTATATATAAGTAAAAATACAAATTTTATAAATACAAAAATAAAATAAAATATTTAATAAAATGAATAAAAAAGATATTAATAATAAAAATTTAGGTAGAATATTTACATAAAATAAAATAAGAAAACTAAATTGAAATATTTAATACTCCCTCCGATCCTAATTATAGGACATATTTGCCTAACTTTGAAGAAATTAAGAATAGTAGTTAAATTAGTTAATCTTATTTATTTTCCAAAAATGCCCTAACTTTGGAGTATTAATTGGAGCACTTCTTGTATCTGAGGAAATTGTAGTTAAGGACCTCAGAAATTATTGTTTAATTAACAAAGTCAGATTTAATCCATTCATTACAAAGATTGAGAATTAATTTCTCTAGCTAGTGCGTTTGAGAGCCAAGAAAAAACCACAAACAACATGTATTACTCTCTATTTTAATTCAAAGCCTCCAAGCATAATACACTCTATATAAATTAAAAGACTATCAAAAGGCGTTAACTTAAAGTTTCTCAGGGTTTCAAAATTATTTTATCAAAAAAATAAAAGAAATAGTAGAATTGAGGTATATGTGACATTAATAAGTTGCAAGTATTACTCACTTTATAGAATACATATGTATATTATAAAATTGTTATTGTGTTTCATTATTATTAAGAAAGTATCAATGGGGGTTATTTTGGGAAGAAATTGACAAAAATTAAAACTTTGTCCTATAATTAGGACCAAGATCAACTCCTAAATGTTGTCCTATAATTAGGACTGGAGGGAGTAATATATTAAATTTTGTATTTTTATTTTTGTTTGTAAAGTGAGATATATATATATATATATATGATTTTGCGTTTAAATTTCACATGTTCGTCTTAGCTTAATTGGCAAAGGCACTGGCACGCGTGGGAGAGGCCATGGCTTTGAATCCCAACTTGGTCCCAAAATGCAACCAATTTGTGAATTGGACACGTGGCGACAGCTGACGGGGACACATGGCCGGTTGTGGGTACATGTGGCAGCTGTTGGCAAGGAACATGTGGAGGCTCGTGGTAAGGACATGTGGCAAATTTAAATTATATAGAAAATAATATTTTGCAATGGATTAGGGACGGAAATTCCGTCGCTAATTGGCGACGAAATTTGTCCATCACTAATTCGTCGCAAAGTAACGACGGAATTCAAACTTCCGTCACTAATCAATTAGTAAAGTTATATTTATCGATGGAACAAATTCCGTTGCTAATCCGGTTCCGTCGCTAATTTCCATCACTAAACTAATTAGTGACGGAATTTTGGTCGCTAAATTCCATCACTAATTTGATGTTTTTTTATAGTGGATAGATCGTTTTGCAAACCCATCTTTGTTGAAATCAAACAGATATGAAACAGCTATATGGGCATCGAAGCTTGTTCTTATGTCCACGGGGATTTTATCAGATTTACATTTAACCTTGTCCTCTCGATTTTCCCTTGTCTTTGGGTTTCTGCAATAGAAATGGGAATGGCGGAAGGAAGAAGAAAGAAAAAAAAAGGAAAGAGATTATATAAAAAGTGAAAAAAATAGTTTTTTCAAAAACCATGGTTTTAAACCCAAAACTATGGTTTTGGAGAAAAAAAAAGCTATTCTAGAGTTTTTTTATGTATTTGGGTAAACACACATTATGAGAATGATTTGTAAATATAGAGAGAGAAGGAATGAAGACTTCTAAAATTTTATCAATTTAAAATATATTAAATAACTGAATCATAGAGACACGTAAGACTTAAGACTCCTTTTATTCCTAAATGAATGACCTATTTTGTAAGTAAATTTTAATTCTAAATGTAAGATTTTTTATTTTATTTTATCTCTCTTATTTATTATCTTTATCCAACCTAGTTCTAATCAAATGTTTTTTTTTTTTTGCCAACCTTGTTATTATAATCTAATGTTACACACTTACACAGAAGTAAATTTAGGAAGAATTGACATGTCACGTAGGATATAATTAAAAAATTTATTTAATTTTTTAATATCTCTAAACTAAGTAAATAGATCTTACGGAGCATTACTTTGTATAGTTGCATGCATGAATATGTTGAAACAAAAATACATGTCAAATGACCTGAAATCCATCCCTATCATCGTTGATGCCAGATTTCCAGCCGTCCAATGCGCCTCTAGCGGAAGCAACATCATATCGTTAACATCAAAATCACGAGGATTACCATGATTTGTTTTAAGTTAAGTTTGCTTGACACTAATAATATAATACATTTTATAACCATACAAGCAATTAGCAGCCGTATTTCATATTAATTTATAGATTTCAGACGTTTTTATAATAATATAGAAAATAGTAATTATATTAATCCTTGTAATTTCAAAACTTACATAATTCAGTCTCTATAATTGAGCCCCATATGACATAATTCTTACTCCCTCCGGTCCTAATTATAAGACAAAGTTGATTTTTTTGGAGAAATTAAGGAAGTCAATTAAATCACTTTAGAGTATTCATATTTTTAGTATTTTTAGATTATATATCAGTTTATTAGTCAAATTAATTAGTTGGAAGAAAAAAATAAAAATAAAAATATTCTAAAGTGATTTAATTAACTTCCTTAATTTCTCCAAAAAAATCAACTTTATCTTATAATTAAGACCGGAGGGAGTATAATTTTTTAAAATCAACATTAGTCACTATTATTGAAAAAACTACCACATCGTAAGTATTTCAATTATTAATTTTTTTAAATTTCTCGCCAACCATTACACGCTGTATTTTATTCACTTGCAAGTAAATAATATTGATACAATTCTGCTTCAGGCTCTACATAGTGTTTGTTTGGGATAACTTATTTTTGGGTAAAGTACTTATAAATCTTGATTTATGATATACGAGGTAAGTATGTGAGAGGAGTTTTATTTTAACTTATATAATAAATGCTTATTGACCATCAATAAACAATACCAAGCACACACATGATACTCAAGACCCCACCCAACGTTAAAATATTAAAAATTGTTAATATCATCAAACAGATCTTATAGTTTATTCTGAAAATCAAATCTTCAAAATTATTTTTTCAGATATAGTTTCCATTCCAAAACATAATAACATAGAGAAATTCAGCACCAACAACACATACGTGCCCTAGCCAATCACAATACCAACTTATTAAATTGAAATTTTTGGCATTCATTTAATTCAATTTTTATTATTATTTTAATAAAATATTAATCATTTCCTCTCAGTAAAAAAATGCCATAATTCGAAGAACATGATCACACAAGCCCTCACCCAATAGTTACTTTCTGTTTTGACTTTTTTCTTTGTGCGAGAAAGTGTCTGTTTTGACTTTTTTTTTCACTCCCTCCATTTCTTAATACGGAGTACTGCTATAAAACATATTTTTAGAGTTGATTTTATTCTTAAATATAAGATATAATTTTTATATTTTTTTAATAATTTCTTAATTCATCTTTATTGATATTCCTTCAATAATAATTAAGGAAGTAAGGGAGTTAGGAAAAATGAATGTGGTGTTTTATAAAATATATATCATATTAACTACCTCAACTAACTTTGTTTAAATCTAATCAAATTAGGTAAATGTGTCTTTTGATAGGTCCAGAGTATCCAATACTGATAGCAGTGACTAATTCCTTCATATCATAGAATTTTTTTTTAAAATGTGTTTTATACTTTTATATGAACTAAGCGAGAAAGTACATGGCTGTTTTGACTTCTTTTTTTTGTGTTTTTTTGATACAAATGTCTGTTTTGACTAATGTTCATGAACCGTTCGGTAAACCAATCCTGCTCAGCATCCGGTCCGGGTCACTATTTTTTTTAAAACTTTTTTTTTATAATTTTATATTAATAAGCCTAAAATCTTCAATTTGACCCTCATTTAACTCCTATCTGACCCATTGATCCTTAACCTTTTTGGCCGGTTCAATGTCCGGTTTGGGGTCTTGAAGCTTGGTTTTGACTTTTAAATCTGAATCAGTGTATTCATTATTTACTGGGCCGAAGCCCAATCAGTAGGAACACGCGGGCCCAAGCCAACCTAGTCCACGACCATTAGATCACAAATTTACTATTTTAACCTTCACGTTAGTTCCCCTTCACTGACGACCGCCGTTCATAAGCAAATATACAGCCAAGCCACCTGACTACCTCCCGCTTTCTCTTGCGAGCCAGCGCTGCTATACTTGTAAGCCCATAACCTCGCTGCCTCACATTTTTTGGTTTCTCTCTGAAGCTACCATTCGTACTATTTATACTCCTCTTCATTGGCGCCAACGAGGCAACGGCTTTCCTGAAGGCTGCTTCTGCCCCTAGTCCTTCAGCTCTGTGTTTCCTCTGGTCGTCTTTCACTTCGGTTTTATTTTCCCTCCCTCACATATTTTTTGCAAAATGGGAAAGCTAGGGAAGAAGGCTAGGAAGTTCGCTAAAAAGAACTTACAGTCTGTTCAAAGGAATAAGAGGAAGACAAATTCTAAGTTCAAAAGGAAAGCTTCTAAAAGTAAGGATTTATTATCTTGAGGAGATCCACAATTTCTGGGTTATATATGATCTTTTTCCTTATTTTTTATATTCTAGGTTGACCACTTACTGTACTTTTTTTTTTTTGTCACAGTTGTTCTCATGTGTCTCTTGGTGATTTCTTCTTTCATCACTATATAAAAGTTATGATTCTATGTTATGACAACATCGGAAATTTTTAATTTGCATTTTTCTGTAATGAACATCCTTATTGAACTTAATTTATTTGTTAGTGTTTATAATGTCTCCCTGTGCAAACAGATTATTGTGGGCTGTACAGCCTCTTGGGAAATTTTAAAACTTTTGGCTAAAGGAGTGATTTTAAGAAGTCTCTATGGTTGTAAGCTCATGGTTTCTTTGATGAAGGGGGAGGAGCTCGCTTGTGATCTATTTCTTTCTTTCTTTTGTATGGGGAGGGGGGATTTTCATTGTTGTTGTTTTGGGAGGACATGCTCTCCTCTTTTAGTAGTAGCAATTTCAATTTTCAAAGTATTTTATCATAATTTCAAACATTTTCATAATGCAAAATTTTACGTGCGCTGAAAAAAAACACAATTCATTTCTATATTAATACTCTCTAATTCTTTACTAAGCTTTCAATTTTTCTGTCAAATTTGATTGAAGCAGGAAATAGTCAAGATATTGAGGAACATCAAGAAAAGGATTTGATAGAACAATCAAATGGAAGGTAAAAAGGTTTCCTAACTGCATATATTTTATCACATATCCAAGCTTACATGTATGTTTTTATGTTTATGCATAAATGTATCTATCTATGTTCCCTTTCTTTTCATTTTCGTCCACCTCTCTTTTTCCTTATAAATTGAGTTTAGCTGCCTCTTTCTTTGAAAATAATGTTACGGGACACTGAAAAAAATCTATTAATATTCATATTGGAACAAAAGAAAACATCACTGTTAAATGAGCAGTGCATGCATCATTAGTTGCCTAAACATTCATGTTAAATCTGGAAAGTTAGAAGCAAGGAATGGTCAAGTAAATAGGGGATTACTTAATTGGCAGGGGAGGTTTTAAAAAAGTTTGGATAATGCTATCTGAATTACTATTAAACTATTACCGATGGCTCATCCGTTGATCTTGGACTGATTACTGGTGATTCATTTGTTCTCAGAAACACTGGAGGTGAAGAAGATGAAGATGCTTCCCTTGATGCCATATTCAGTGAAGATGATAGTGGAATGATAGGAGATGATTCAGACAGTGATGGATTTCTTCCAGAGGTTTGGATCATAATTTATCATCAAAACTCTTTTTAGCATTAACTTTTTAAAATTGATGCACTCTGGGCATATTTGTGACCAGGACTCAAGCTTTGCATACGATACTGGAAATGAAAGTGAAAATGAAAATTTTATTGAGAGTAAGGAAATTCTTAGCTTCTGATTTTAGCTTAAGTATGTTTTCACAATGCTTTTTATCTAATTGGATCTTGATTAAATTTATTTTCAGACAGCACTGGTCGTAGTGCCTTATCTGTGCAGAACAGAGATATCAATGCAGAACTTTTGAAGAAGACAAAAATGTTGAACAAAGTGAAAGAGAAGGTAATTCATTCTATATCACAACCATGCAGTTGCTTCTGAACGGGTTCATTAATGAATAGCAACTGTGTACATTTGTCAGAAGATAAAAAGAGAGTAAACTCCTACTCTAACTAAAAGATATAACGTTCAGATTAAGATAACTTTATCCTAGAAATAACTAGCAACAAATGCTACTGAATTAAAACGAAACAAATAGAAAATCTATTTAATTGAAGTAGATGCTTGAAAGCACATAATCTCCAACACACTCCCTGAAGCTGGGCATTTTCTATTTGGAGCCACTCTTCAGCATTATCAATTGTTCACTCTGACAGCATGTCCTATTCGAGTGAGAGTTTTTTTGTTCATTATATTGGCCTCTCTGTTGAATTAAGTTCCGTTGTGAATAGAATGAGCCACCATAGCAAATCATTTAGTTTTCAGATGGGCGATTCTTTTCCTACTTCCTTCTTGCCTCTCACTTCTGAGAAAGCCTCTTTGATTTTCTTTTAAAATTTGTTATATGCTGTATCTGAACACTTGCAGCATCTTGTTCTTTTCCTATAACTTTAATAAATGGGCAAAGTGCGATCTTGAGATTCTAGTTCTTGACTAACAGTCAAGTTCTTTATCATAATTTGAAGGACAATATCTTTAGTTTCGTTTTTTTGTTTTTGAGCCGTGGACAGTCTAGTTTGTTGCATTTAAAAATAACTATTGCTTTTCATATTTTAGAAAGGAAAAAGTAAACAGGAACGATTAGCCTGACTTCCATTTGTGCACAAAGTTTTCCTTAGGAAGGATAAGCTTCAAGATAAAAAAAGTTTAAATGTTCTAACATTATGTTCATTTTCTCTTTGTTAGACTCTGATAAGTGGAGAATTGGATCTCCTGTGTTTCCAGTTAGTTTTTCTCTTTCATCTTTCTGAATTAACATTCTGCCTGAAATTTTCCAGGATGCAAGATTTTCAAAATTTCTCGAAAGCTATTTTGAGAAAATGGAGCAAACCAAAGATGAACAGACTGTGAGTTGTTGAATTCAATGTCTCTTTGATTTGAATCTGGGGGTTACTGAGAAAATTGTTCTTGGAATATTTTGAGTAAATGGGGCAAGGCGAAGTTGACAGTTCACTTGATTTGATCATTTATATTGGAGCATATGATGTTATTTGATAATTTTATTTAAGCACTGTGATTGGGTCAATTGCATATGCATAAATTTGAATTTTCATAGATAGGATATTTATTCATGTGGTGTCTAGATGGCTGCGAAATACTTGGTAATTTGAACTCAGCCTGATTGCCCTTATGTTTGCTGAAACTTGACTCTTTTTTAAATCATTTTGCCAGGATTCTGACAAGGATGATAGCAGTCATGATGAGGTACTGCCAATGAACGAAGACTCCATGCATTCATGTGTGGCCAAGCAGCTGACAAGTGCTTCTGTTGACTCTTGGTGTAAATTGGTCAAAAAGCAGCATAGTGTGCCTGCCCTTACTTGTCTCTTGAATGTGTATCGAGCAGCCTGTCACTATGGATCTGAAAATTCTAGTGTCTCTGGTGCTGTTTCGTCCCAAGGAATTCAGAAGAGTGAAATTTTCTGCAACATATTAATGTTTATACTGCATGAGGCTGATAACATATTTAGGAAGTTTTTGGGAATACCGAATACTAGTTTCAGAAAGGAAACTGTGTTGGAGATAAAGAATACAACTAAATGGAAATCTATAAAGCCGCTTATTAAGTCTTACTTGTGGAGTACCCTACTCCTCCTTAACCAGGTTACTGACTCTGAACTATTGGCCTTCTCAATTTCTCAGCTTAGAGCTTCAATCATATTTCTGGCCGCATATCCATCTTTACTTCGCAGGCTTGTTAAGGTATTTTACTTTTAACATCTTGATTCTGAAAATCCATCGGGTTTTGCTGATTATGATGGTTTAAGAGATAACTTCCTGATGTTCAATTTTCAAAGATTTAGTGCTAGTGATTAACACTTCCCATCGCCACATATTTTCTATGATTGTGCGTCGTAGTCAAGATTTAGGAATTATGATTTATATGAAAATTACTGTTACCTCTTAGACTTATCTGTATTCCTGTGCGGCCTTCCTGAAAGTTTTTCAGCATTTTTTGAACATTATTTGGTTTGTTCAGTGGCGTCATGCAATCCATGTAGCAAACCCCACCTAGTGTGATAAGGTTTTGTTGTTGTTGTTTGGACATTGCTTGGTTTGTAATGAATTTTTTGAAAACAATAGTTTTTCCAAGAACAATCAAATCCTCCTCTATTACTCTTTTCTTGCTGTGTCCTGGGTTTGCTTTTCATCAGCTGTGGAATATATTCCTTTGGAAGAAAGTGCTGCCAATAGGTTTGTAATGATTGGATCGTGAGTAAAACCCTTGTTTGTATAAATGCCATTTGCAGAAGTGCTTTTTCTAGAAGCAAAACTCTGCTGTGGTGCTGTCAGCTGTTGTTTGGATAAAGATTACTCATCTCTAGGTTACATTTTCTTCAGTAGGCATAATTTCCATTCTCTCTCTCAAAAACTTGGTAGTTGTAACCTATTAACAGATTTTCAGTTACATCAATTTTGCTTCTTAGATCTGCCTCATCATTTGGTCAAATTTATTGCAGATTGCTGTCCATCTGTGGGCAACAGGTGATGAGTCTCTGTCATCGCACTCCCTTCTGATCATACGAGATATAGCTTCAGTTTTCAGCTCTAATTATTTTGACTACTGCTTTGTTAAAGCATACAAGACTTACATTAGTCACTCTCAATCTGTTGAACCAAGGTTGTTAAAACATATACAATTTTTGAGGAACTCCTTTGTGGAGCTAAGCTCCTTAGATGTGCAGAAATCATCTAATAAAGCAATGATATGCATGCGACATGTTGCTAAGATATTGCAGAAGGCATGGCAAACTAAAAGGAAGGTAAGCCTTCAAAATAATCCTCTTTATTGTCTTCTTCTGTGTAAATGTGTTCAATTATGGAATCTTAATATTTCCATGTTGATTCTGATGGTTTGCTTCTTTTGGGCAGGAAGAGGTCAAGAAGATAAGCAGTTGGCAGTATATCAATTGCATTGATCTCTGGGTTGCTTTTATATCAACAAACATACATGACTATGATCTGCAACCGTTGCTGTATATGACTGTACAGATTATAAATGGATTTGCTCTCCTGTTTCCTGGGCCTAGATATTTACCATTGAGACTTAGATGCATTCAGTGGCTTAATCA
Source organism: Inga leiocalycina (assembly GCA_963242795.1). NCBI lineage: Eukaryota > Viridiplantae > Streptophyta > Magnoliopsida > Fabales > Fabaceae > Inga > Inga leiocalycina. The sequence continues at coordinate 79,084,064 of OY725322.1, forward strand.
TCTTTCCAGTTCTAGTGGGGTTTTCATCCCAGTTACATCGTTGGTGCTGGATATATTGGAATACAAGATTAGTAAAGATGGTGGGAAACCTGGGAAAGTGTTTGAGCCTTTGTCTGCCATAAAGGTTAGGCATTAGAATGAAAGCTGTAGAGCAGACGTCTGTGTTGCTAGAGCAGATTAGTTAGAATGTGATTGTCACATGTTATCACTGCGCTTGTAAACCCAGAATTTATATTTAGACTCATGCATGTTACTGCTGTATTAAACTTTGAATATATTTTTGCAGCTGCCAAAGCATTGGTTAAAATCACGAGAATTTCAAGAAGAGTGCTTCTCATCTGCCATTGAGCTCCTTACAGAACACTTTGCTCAATGGAGTTATGACATATCTTTTCCTGAGCTGGCAACCATTCCGCTTATTTACCTCAAAAAGTTCTGTGAGCATACCTCTTTTGAGAACTTCAGGCGTGTTCTAAAGCGATTTATTGATCAGGTACATGTTCTAATGAAACGTTTCTTTCTGTGTTACCTAAGTACTTGCTACATGGAATTTCTACATGCAAATAAATGCCAGGCATCCGAAAGAATGTAGGAACTCCAAGACTAAAACCAACTAACTTAATTTGCTGAAATTCTCGTGCTAATCAACTTGATTATTGGGCCTGGGGTAAGCTCTCCAATAATAAACATGCATTAACATTGTTTGTTTCTCTCATAGTCTTGCTGAATCAATCATTTGAAACTTGATGTTGCTCAAATATTTTTTTCTGTCCTCATTTGTCAATTTAGATGGTAGACAATAATGAATGTGCCCATGTGTTTTTTTTCCATTTGTTTGGTTCGCGCTTATTCGTATGTGCTTGGGTGGGGGTTCTGCAGGTAGAGCTGAACATTGAGTTTGTGCGGAGGAGAAGAGATGATGCGACTTTCTCGCCAAAGGATCAGCAGTCTGTTGAATCATTTCTTCAGGTTCTCTCTCTCGCTCTCTTACCCTCTTCTTTGTTCGTGGCTGAATTTGTGTTTTGGCCACAGATATAACTTGTTCTAGTTCTATGGCTGATTATGCAGATTGAAAAACGAAGTGGCAACACTCCTTTTACACATTATTATAAGAGCATCCTGAACAAGGCGGCTTCCAGAAAGTTGGTTTCAAAAACAAAGGTGCTGTTTTGCTTAATCACATCCTTCTTCCACCAATTTATATTTGTTTTGGCCTATCTATGCTATTTATTGTTTAGGGGTAAAATGCTGGGCTCAGTACTGGATGATTCCATTTCCACCTGCTTGAATTAATAATGATCTAATCATTGCTACTTGTGCATGACTAAAAGTTTATCATCCATCTGCTTTTTAAGTCCCTTATATTTAACGGAATAATGATCTGTAAAATTCCCACTGGCAGGCAATGGATTTAATTTTCTAGTAACCAATTATGTCATGGAAGAAGACACTGTTGGGGATAGTATGGGTTGAAACCATATTTTAGTCTTCTTCAACCTTAGATGGATCAATTGTCAAGTTGATTCTTAATAGATTTTCGTTCTCAGTTTGATTTCTCAATTCAAAATCATTCCAGTTAGTTCTGTTAGTGAACTTCTAACTTTGCCAATGGATCTAGGTATGATGCCACATTACAAACATGTGTCGCTTTCTGAAGTCCATTAGCCAAGTTAGCAATTCACTGATGGAGGGAATATATTGACTAGATTCTGAAGTATGACCAAAATGAGAATGAAAATCTATCTATTAGAGGCCAATTCAAGAATTATACATTTGTGAAAGGACCAAAATAAGGTTCAAGTAGAGATAGTATGTTCTCCAATTCAATCTTTTTCTTTTTCTTTTTCTTTTCTGAGCTCAGCCATGTTTATTGCTGCAGGGTCCCAGAAAACAAAAGAAAATGCGACATCAAAATGGCTTGCTCGATGTAACTCTGGCTGATGGGCCATAGGAAATGGCACCCCTTTCAAGGGATGGAGTAAGAAATTGGAAAGGGAGAGGAAGAAAATTATTTAAGATGAAGAATTATTGGAGAATTAATTAATGTCACGATTTGAATCTACACAGACAGATGAAAGAGGTCACTTTCTTTTCCTATGTGATAGAACTATAGGTTTTGGGAACTTAACACTGTAAAATGGAAAGGCAAAGAACATACGATTTCCTTTTGTAGAGGATTCAGTTAATATTTTGTTGTAACATTGCTTTTAGGTTTACGGTTGAGTGTATTCCAGAAATGTTAAAAGGAAATACTCAAAAAAAAAAAAAAACTTCAAAATGAAGTTGAAATTTTGATGGATCTGATAGCTAGCAAAGTCCCCTGGCATAGGGAGAGGTGGAGGAGGGTTCTATGCCCCACAGGGCCGGTTTGGTCCCCCCTTCAATCCAAAAAAAAAAAAAAAGTCTTTTATTGTATTTGTGAAAAATTTTACTTCATGTCTTTCTGATAGAGTCGGGAAAATGGGCCGAGCCTGTCGGGCCGGCCCTTTTAGGCCCTGGCCCTTCAAGGGCTGGGCTTGTAAATTGTAACATCAAAAGGAAGTCGGGCTTAAAAGGGCCGGCCCTGTAGGGCCTCGGGCTTAAAAAGGCCAGCCCTGGAGGGCCCCGGGCCGGCCCTTTAGACCCGTTTATTTTTTATTTTTCTTACTTGGAAAGGAACTATGTTACATTTTTGAATTACCTTATTAAATCTATACATCACTCTGTCCTCATATTGTATAGAGTATGATTTTTGAGTATATTGTTTTGTCTAATTGAATCATATTGTGATTTTTGAGTATATTGTTTTGCCTATTTAAACTAAAATCATATTATATGCTATTCTGCTTGATAGAGTATGATTTTTTATGGACGTTGTGATTGTTTGACTACTTGAACCTACTGTTCAAAGTGAAACACAATCAAATGTCCTTGAAATTGATGATAGTGGCGAAGAAGGTGAAAATGATAGTCGTCATATTCATGTTGTTTAGAGGTTAAAGTATTTAGCTTCTTGCCTTCTTATACTTTGGCCTTTGTGTGAGTTATTTATGGACATGATTTTACCTTTGATTATACATTATTAACTGTGTTTGTTTGTTGTAAGAGACGTGTTATTTAAACCTCAATGTTGACAACATTTATGTATTAAATTAGAACTTTAATCGTTATTATTTACTAATTATATCTCTCTAGGGAAAATATGTAGAAAAAATAGTTAAATATTGTGAAAAGGATTTCCCGGCCCTGTGGGCCAGCCCTGGCCCTGATGCTCTCGGGCCGGGCCTTAAAAAACTGTAATTTTCCTGACCCCGAGCCCTTTAGGGCTGACCCTGTTAGGCCTTGGCCCATCAAGGGCCGGGCCGGCCCTGATTCCCAGCTCTACTTTCTGATGCGGAGTGTTTTTGAGTGTTTCTGTTAGAATTTTTTTTTTGGCTTAACTGGAGATGCATAATATTTTTTTAGATTAATTCACTGGTATCTAACATTACTAGCAACTGACTAGATCGGTTTGCGAGAGTGTATGCCCACTGTGAAGGCATATCACTATTTCTAAGTAATTATCGTGGTTGCATACCCAACATTCAAAGAAGAAATCACTGGTTAAGCTCGAATAATTTATTTGCGAGTTGATCCAAATGCTTGGCAGTGAGATACATAATCAAACACTAATAAATTTTTATTGATCATTAGGGCACTATCTACGTGTTGTAAAATTAAATACGTACCCAAGGCACTTGTTTAGATTTTTTTGAAGTTTTCAAAAACAATAAAATTCATGGAGTTCTTATAATTTATCTGAGTTTTGAATCAAGTTTTTATAGTTTATTTGATTTGAATTTAACTTCACCTTAATTTGCACTCTCTTTCGTCTGTTGGTATATACATGGGGCTTTATACCATCAAATTTTAATTCTAACAGATTTTTTAAAAAACTTACTTGAATTTTTAAAAAATTTGTAATATTTACACAGAAAAATCTTTAAAAAAAAACAGTTGAATTATTCAAATTTTAAATTGAGTAGTTCGATTCAATAAATTTAAAATTAGATTATATATCCTAAAATAAGATTTTAAAATTCAATAATTTTACTTACCGCTCCTCATTTGATTTCAACTGAATAATAAATACTCTCAATATACTCATCACTCTTTATTATTTTTTAATAAAGATATAGACTCATTAATTTCTCTGCCCGCAAAACTTTTCCAAAAACTCTCCCTCTCTCTGCACTGCTTCCATCTCTCCCGCCACACCTCTCTCTCTTATGTGTTGAAACCCAATTAAGAACAATAATCCGCTTGTTCTACGTACTCCAGCAGAAACACCCTGTGAGGATTACTAGAAACTGCATCCCCAAATCTCTCGACGTAACAACTTTGTTCGTCTCTTGATTATTTGTTTCTGCAAAATTCCTCCGTTGAATCTGCCCCTGTTGATGAAAAACTACAGAAAGCTATTGAAACGAGGTTATTGCTCTACGACCCAAATACTTGCATGGCCACTTTCTCTTTTGCTTCCACATTAAATCCTTGGAAAAACAACCACGTTTCTTCCTTTGCCTCGTTGTTTCTGATCCTCCCTTTTCTTCTTAACATGCCAGACCGGCATTGTAAAACGGTGCTTACGATTTCTGGTACTATATCTCTCTGCCACGGGACTTTTTTCTCCAAGGCATTGCATAGGGTTTTCAAATTCTCTGAGTTGAGCTCTCTGAACTTGCTCACATATTCCGTTTCCATGAGATCACTAGATGAAGTGGAATTAGGGTCTGAACTGGGATTGGATGGTAGGGATGACTGTTTGGTGCTGTTATGCTCTGGAATATACATTCTGAGGGTCGGTTCGCTTGTCAAACAGGTGGAGGGAGAGATGGAAGAAGTGGTGGAGAGAAGTTTTGGGGAAGTGTTGCATAAGAGGGTAATTAATAAGTTCATATTTTTTTGTAAAAACAATTAAAATAATATACATGCAAGAGTAACATATGGATTGCACGTAAGGTAAGTTTGGTTTGAGGGGAGGGGAAGGGATGGGAGGGAACGAGAGGGTGGGTAAATTATTTTTTTGGGTTGGAGGAATTTAAATTTTGGGTGAGAATCCAAAATTTAAAAAAAATGAGAAAATAAATTTTGGGCGGAAACTCAAAATTTAAAAAAAATGAGAGGTAAATTTTAGGTTTTTTTTATCCAAAATTGTAATTTTCCTACCCTACCCTACCCTCCCCTCTCCCCTACCCTCCTCTCAAACCAAACACACCCTAAGAGTATTTATTACTGAGTTGAAATTAAATAAGGATTTTAAGATAAAATTATTGAATTCTAAAACCCTATTTTAGGATATATGACTAAATTTAGAATTTTTTGAATTTAATGATCTAAATTAGAATTTGAATAATTCAACCGTCTTTTTTAAAATTTTTCCCTATTTACAAGATGTCAATTAAAATTTAGGATTTAGTATTAAGGAAAATTAGTAAATAAATATTATTTTTATTTAAATTTTAATTAAAATATATATTTTTAAAATATTTTTAATAAAATTAACGGTTTGAATTAAAATATATGTTTTCAAAATAGGAGGATATATATTAAAACTATATTCCTAACGTTAGGAATAGCAATGTGGCTGTATATTCTAAGTACAAGCAATCCTTAATATATCTTGAAGAAGACAAACTTGCCTATAAAGTATGTACGCGGGGGAAACATTTTTAGAACAGCATTTGGTAAAAGGTGATGAATTTTGTTCGCATCATATTCATCACCCTCAACCCAGCACAATTTTGAACTTTGGTTCCTTATGAGTGGATTTTGCTACCATTTTCTTTATTAGTTTTAGGATTTATTTTTGTTTTTTTTTCTTTCATTTAATTTGTTCTGATCCTAGGTAGATTTGTTTATAAGTTCTTATCTTTGACATAAGTGACTTAATTTTACCATATATTATACAAATTCAATACATGAAAATGATGTATCATTCATTAAATGGTGATCTTGCATTAAAAAATAAAATGCCCTAAACCTCACCTTTTATTAAGTTAGGGCTTTATTGGTTTTGTAGGATATTGTAAATGAATTGATATGCGTATAGAGTAACTCTCAACTCATTTGAGAGAAACAAGACCCATCTGTTTACTTGTGTTTTATGAGAATCCATCATTCCAACGATTTCAAAACGCAACATCTTTGTCTAGAAAAAAAATGATACCCTCTTGTCTTAATTATAAGATAAAATTAATTTTTTTAGAGAAATTAAGGAAGCCAATTAAATTATTTTAAAGTATTTTTATTTTTATTTTTTTTCCAAACTAATTAATTTGACTAATAAACTAATATATAATCTAAGGATACTAACAATATAAACACTCTAAAATAATTTAATTGGCTTCCTTAATTTTTCCAAAAAAATCAATTTTATCTTATAATTAGGACTGGAGGGAGTATCCTTTTTAAAAAAAGTTTAGAAATTAAAGCATTACCGTATATTCAAGTAATTCTTACAAAGAATATTAGACCAACCTGAAGTAACATGGTTTCACAGCCATCTCCTTTATTTTTCTCAAGGTATTAAAACTCGGACAGGGTATTAAACCGGTCGGGGTATTGGGATAAGGGTCAGTGGGTTAGACCGGGGCCAAACCAGAGTTAAATTGGAACCAAACCGGTAAGAAATTGAAAATTTTAGGCTTATAGTATGAAATTTTAAAAGAAAAATATAAATTTTTTTTAAAAAAATTTGAACTCGGACAGGTTCGCCAGTTTCCGTACCGGACCGGCCGGTTCGGTCCGAATTCCATAACTTTGATTTTTCTAGATTCTTCTCTGTCTCTAGTATCTTTTTTTGATATCTAAAATAATATGATATCATAGCCATCTCCTTTCCTTTTCTAGATTCTTCTCTTTTGGTGATAATACCTGAAGTAACATGGCATCAAAGCCATCTCCTTTCTTTTTCTAAAGTACGCAAGACGAAGAGTTATTGAAGAATTAATCAATGTCACGATTTGACTCTACACATTCTGATGAAAGGGATCACTTTTATAAAATGGAAAGGAAAAGAACACGATTTCGTAGAACACCGTAAAATTAAAAATGTAGCTGAGGTACTTGTATAGGCTTTTAATTTTATATTTTTCAAAAAATTAATTCGCGAAGTTCTTATAACTTATCTCAATTTTGAATAAATTTTTTATAGTTTATTTTGTTTGAATTTAAGCCTTATTATTTAATTTAATAATTTTTTATTATAGTACTTATGAATTTATTTGCAGAAATAGATGAATGTTAATACAGTGTTAAATTAAATAAAGGAAATATATAATCTTCATGGAATTATATAAATTTAAAACTTTTGTTAGTTATAAAAAAATAAATTATAAGAACTTGAAGATTAATGTTTCTACGTTTCCTCTGGTATTTATAAATAGTAAAATTAAAGAATGTAAATTTTCAAAAGTCTCGTAAGCAAGTGAGTCAAAAAATGACAAAATATTCATATTACTTACTAGTTATGGAAACATTTGGCAATTATATATTTTTTTTAGGATCTCAATAGTGAATCTCCTTTTTTTTTTTTTTTTGAGATCCTCCTAAAATGAAATGTGATGCTCTCTCTCACAAATAATTTAAAAGATCAAAGGCAAAAAAAATAATGATTTAGAAAATCCAAAGACAAAGACACGATCATCTCTTTCTAAGGGCCGACTGGGAATGGCCAAGCTCTAGACCCAAGCCAGCACGTGCTTGTATTTACATCATCGACATAAAGCTGTTTACGACGTCGTTTGCTTGTTTACTTGTATTTTATCTCCCCATCCCAAAGAATTATTGGAGATTTAATTAATGTCACGATTTGTATCTATACAGACAGATGAAAGAGGTCACTTTCTTTTCCCATGTTATAGAACTATTATAGGTTTTGGGAACTTAACACTGTAAAATGTAAAGGCAAAGAACATACGATTTCCTTTTGTAGAGGATTTTGTTAGTGCTCATTTAGATTAGCAGTGGAGAAACAGGTTTTTTTACAATTTGACTTTTGTAAAAGTCAGGTAGGATAAAAGTTAGGTTGTAAATATTATTTGTGTTTGGATTAATGGTAGTAGAAGTGACTTTTTTTTTAACCTTAATAGGTTGTTTGGATGATTATTTGAAAAGTTAGTTGAGATGAAAAATGACTAAAAAAGACATGAATCTTATTAAATACTATATATATATTAGTTGTATATTATGTGATAGTATTTTTAAAAAATTTAAAATTAAAAAAAGTTAAATTATTATTAAAAAAAATTAAAAAATATTGAAGTTCTTCGTCTCTAACTAACGCTAGAAGCTGAAAAAAGATAGAAGCCACTTTTTTAAAATAAGCCCATCAAAGTCAAAAGCTATCTCCAACGGTTCATTTTTCTCAATTGAGCTTTTTCTACTGTACACTGGGCTTTTACTCTCGCTATTGTGTTCCCCCAAACAGACCCTTAATATTTTGTTGTAACATTGCTTTTGGGTTTACGGTTGAGTGTATTCCAGAAATGTTAAAAGGAGCATCATTCCGAAAACCAAGCGCGTGAAGCTCTGAGTTTTGGTGAACAGTTTGCTCTCTTCTGAATAGTGCGTCTACGACTTTCCTTCCTTCGTTCAACATGGATGACCACCGGAACATTCCGCCGGATCGGCCCTCCGATATCCAAGCCAGTGGTAGCAATAAAAAGATAAGGAACAATTCATCTCACATTACGATGGACACTGATACGCCTACAGAACCTCCACCAGTGAATGATATTTCCATGGACCATGAAAGTTCCATTCAACAGACACCTCAGGCTAATTCCATTTCGTACAAGGATTCTCTTCTTGGGTTTAATGGTATTGCAAATGGAGGTGATTGTGTAGAAGAAGAAGATCTTTTATCTGACACTATCAATATGGAATGGGAATTACCAGAACTCTCTGAGGAAGTGAAGACTCTTATGCAGACCCATCCGGTTGTCCCTGTTACAGCCGAGGAGTATAATACATGGTGTCGTCCCTGGAATGCTGCCTTGATTCTGACTGTTTTAGGGAAGAAATACAATGTATACACCCTAAAAGCACACCTCACACGGATATGGCGTACCCCTCATTTTGATATTATGGATATGCCTAATAATTATTTTCTAGTTCGGTTCCTACAGAGAGAGGGATGGGGTCAGCTCTATTAGCAGGTACTGTATGGAGGACCATGGGTGGTGCAACAACATGCCATTTTGGTTCAAAAATAGTCCCCCCATTTTGACCCATACAACAATCAACTTGGTCGGATTATCACTTGGGTCAGAATACCCAATATCCCAATGCAATGTTACAACAAAGAATTCATTACCAGATTGGGCAATTACATTGGAAGAACAGTCAAAGTGGATATGCTTACTCCATCTACCACTACCTCTGAGGCTGCGAAAATTGAGAGAGGAAAATACGCACGGATCTGTGTGGAGCTTAATCTCCAGAAGAAACTTGTATCCAGGGTAATTGCTACTCATTCGGTCTATCAAGTGGAATACGAGGGGCTGGGACTTATCTGTTTCTCTTGTGGTCGCTATGGGCATCGCAAAGATCAATGCATCTCGACATACAAGGAAAATGGACCTTCTATACAAGAACACCGTTAGTCCGGCGAGTATGTAAGAAGCCAACCCACGCCACAGCCTATCAAACCCAGATCTGACGAAGTTTGTGGGGAGTGGATGCTTGTGGGGAGTAGAAGGCGCACATCTTTAGCAGAGAAGAAGTCACCGTGGGTGACGGTGACGACAAGAAGGAACAATGGCAAGCCAGAGAAGAAAGGCGCGCCGGAGACGGACTCGGAACTCAGGAACGCGGATGAACTGGGGACTGATAGAGACAGGTCACGATTCAGCATCCTCGCCGTCCTCGAACCAGATGACGGTATGGTGATGGGACGCCACGGTGCAGAAACGCAGGTTGGAAGTGAAGATGATGATGACGTGGGTAAGCTCCCTCAAACCCGATGTGCATCAGCTAATAGAGGAGGGAAGGATAAGGCACCCCACGTGGGGAGAGAAAGGGGAAAAGGAAAAAAGAATAAACAAATTGGTGTGGGCCCCTCCATGATTAATGGGCCAGGACAAGGAGATAAGGCCCAGACGCATAATGAAAGACATGAAATGGGCCAGGAATTGAGGAAAGGCCGAAATGGATCTCCCAAAAACAATGTGGGCCGCCAAGAACATATTATTGTGGGTGGTTCACTAACCCAAATGGCCTCCACCTCTCCTTTAACATCCCAGTGACATAAAGGATCTGCTCTCCAACCATTAGAGCCAGTAGAAGGCCCTCAAAGAAAGGATATTAAGTTAAATGATGCTTTTATTAAAGAAAAATGTGAGCAAAGCATGAGAATTGTTTCAAATTCATCTTCTATACATGTATTGTCCAATTCTTTAAAGGATGACATAGGAGATGATTTTATGGAAGCGGCACTTGAAGTGGGTAACCAGCAGGGATTGGTGGAGCAGTTAACACAAGGTGGTGGAAGCATTGGCAACTAGTAAGTTCCTCCTCCTCCTTCCTAATTTAATTATTTCCATGATTATTGCCTCTTGGAATTGTAGAGGTGCGGGGGGCAGGACTTTCCCCCGCATCATCAAAGATTTAGTTCATTCTAATAATATTGATGTTTTAGCATTGATTGAGCCCCGGATTAGTAGTCATAAGGCGGATATTGTCACCCGTAAGTTGGGTTTTAATAATTGGATTAGGTTGGAGGCTACTGGTTTTGCCGGAGGCATTTGGATCTTATGGAATGATATTAATACTCAAATTGACTACTTATCATCTACCACCCAATTGGTTCATTGTAAGGTGTCTGATAAGCGAACTGTTGATTCTTTTTTTGTTACCTTTATTTATGGGGAACCAGGGATAAGTAAAAGAGAAAATTTATGGTGTTCTTTGGGTGATCTTGGTCAAATGGTGGAGGGAGCGTGGATGATTATTGGGGATTTTAATACCTTTTTGACCCCTGCGGACAAGGTAGGGGGTTCTACTCCCTCGTTTCGGGCTATGGCACAATTCTCTAATTGTATTAATAGCTTAGACCTGTTGGAGATACCCATTACTGGAGACCGTTTTACATGGGAGAAGCAGGGGGTGAAAGAAAGACTGGATTAGGTGTTCGACAACCTCGAGTGGGAGCTTAACCATCCGCGGGGTAAGGTCTTTCACCAACTTCGGTACAAATCTGATCATAGGCTTGTGATTGTATCCACTGGAGACAATTTTCCGGCCCAGAGCACCAAGCGGTGGTTTAGTTACCATCCTGTCTGGGCCTTAGAAAATAGCTTTTCTGATGTGGTTTGCAAATCTTGGGAGAATAGAACTTGGCAACAGGGTAGATTGGTCTTTGAGGATGAAGCTGTTAAGTGGAATTCTAGTGTGCTTGGTAGTCTTCCTAAAAGGAAAAGACATCTCCTTCACTGGTTAGAAGGCATAGATAGAGCTAGGCAAAATAACTATCCAATGGCCTCTTTAAACTTGAAAAGCAGCTCTGGCAGGAATATAGCAAATTATGTGCTCAGGAAGAGCTGCTTTGGTACCAGAAATCCCGGTGTAAGTGGCTTTCTTGGGGGGACAAGAATACCAAATTCTTCCACACGTCTACGCTAATTAAACGAAAGAAGCAGCGGGTTGAAGCTCTTCAAGATGATGAAGGCAACTTGATTACTGACTCGCACATATTACAAGATATGGCTGTCAAGTTCTTTTCTGACTTGTACACTAAGGATTGCCAGGTACCTGATTCCACGCAATGGTATGCCAATTTTCCCCCCTTACACCCAAACGATGATGTTCAAATTCACAAAGAAGTGGAGGATGTTGAGATAAAAAATGCTGCTTTTCTGATGGGTGCGTTTAAAGCTCCTGGTCCAGATGGCCTTCAAGCACACTTCTTCCACACCCAATGGGCTCACATTGGAGACAAGGTGTGTGCTCTGGTTCGAGAAATTTGGCATCAACCTGAGAAGGTTAAGGACATCAACCATACAAACATTATCCTTATTCCTAAAGTTGATTACCCCACGACTTTGAAAGATTTTCGTCCTATCTCTCTTTGCAATGTCATCTTTAAGCTCGTTACTAAAATAATTGCTGAGAGAATGAAGAAGGCAATGCAATACTTGGTGCAACCCCAACAATGTGGTTTCATAACAGGGCGTTAGAGTAGTGATAATGTTATCATTGCGCAAGAAGCTATTCATACTATGAGAAATAGGCGACGGAAGAAAGGAGTTGTTGCAATCAAAGTTGACATAGAGAAAGCTTATGATCGCCTCGATTGGAAGTTTCTGTAGTCCACCCTTGTTTGTGTGGGGCTATGAGATGAATTGGTTTACCTTATCATGGCATGTACCTCTTTGGTATCCATGAGGATCCTCTGGAATGGCTCAGAGTTACCTGAGTTCAAACCTACCCGGGGAGTTCGTCAGGGTGACCCACTCAGTCCCTATTTATTTGTGCTGTGTATGGAGCGTCTTAGTCAATTGATCAGCCAGAGCGTCAGGGATGGTCTCTGGAAGGGTCTCCAGTTCAATAGACATACTCCTCCAATATCATATCTCTTCTTTGCAGATGATCTTATCCTGTTTGGGGAGGCCACTATAGCTCAGATTGATCTTATGCGGGATACTATGCTAGCCTTTTGTCAAGTCTCCGGACATCGAATCAACCTAGCCAAGTCTAAGGTATTTTTTTCCCGCAATGTTCACTTTAATAGGGCGCTTGAACTAAGTCATTCTTTGGGGATAGGGATCACAGGTGACCTTGGCAAATATCTTGGGATACCTATGCTACATAGTAGGGGTACTAAAGCTATTTATTTCCCCATCATCCAATGAGCAAAAAAGAGATTGACGGGTTGGAAGGGACACTATTTGACCATTGCAGGCAGGACGGTCTTGGTTAAGGTGGTCTTGTCGGCTTTGCCGAGCTATCATATGCAGACAATGCTGCTTCCCAAAGGCACCTTGGAGGAATTGGAGAAAATTAGCAGTAATTTCATATGGAATCAGGGTCATCACGGGCAAAAGATGCATCTTATATCCTGGGACCAAATTAAGCAGTCTAAAGAAGAAGGGGGATTGGCTATTAGAGACCTTAAGAAACAAAATATTGCTTTCATTATGAAACTTTGTTGGGGTCTCTTAACTCAACCAGAGGCCCTTTGGGTCCGGTGTTTAAGAGGGAAATACGGGTGCAGTGATAGTGATTACCCCATAGTGTATAAGAAGAGTAATTCCTCCACTGTGTGGCGTAGTATTGCTGCTGTTTGGGACACTTTTTATAGTAGAATTGGCAGAAACTTGCGCAGTGGAACTACGACCAACGTCTGGTGGGATTTATGGACCCCGCTTCCTGAGCCTCTGATTCAGTTTGTTGATCGTAATTTCCACTCCTTAAATCCATGTGCAAAAGTAAAGGATTTCATGTTGCCAAATGGGGAATGGAACATTTCACATTGGAGGGAGTTTCTCCCAGACTGGGTGATTAACTCTATAGTCAAGACTCCCCCTCCAGGTGAAATTAGAGATGATCAGTTTTGCTGGAGAAGTGCTTCGGATGGCAAATTCAGTGTTTGTGATGCTTATAAATTCATCTCTACCCAGCGGGATACGAATGGCTTGGCCCTGTGGAAGAAACTGTGGAAACTCCCTGTTCCGGAGAAAGTGAAGATGTTCTTCTGGCAAATTATTCATGAGAGACTGCCTACTAACTCACTCAGAGCTAGGAGAGGTTTATTGGTCAGTGACGAGTGTCCTTTTCAGTGTCACCAACCAGAAACCATTATACACATTCTTCGTGACTGTGAAATTGCGAGATCAGTGTGGTTACATTTTATTGCTCCTAACTCTCGATTTAGTTTTTTTCAATCTAATTTGCAGGTATGGCTTAGGGACAACTTTTCGCTCTCCCCAGGGAAGTCTTGTTTTCATCGCTGGCCATAGGTCCGGATATTTAGTACCATCTGTTGGATTTTATGGAAGAACAGGTGCAGAGGCGTCATGGAAGGAGTTCGCACTCTACCAAATGAACTCATTCATAGGGGCTTATATCATATTATGGAGTCTACCGTGTCAAACACCGTGAAACATCAGATATTTTGCTACGAGGCTGGAGAGGATCATTCCTGGAGATTGCCACCAGAAGGATACGTGCGTCTTGATACAGATGGATCAGTTGATGTTCACCGCAATGCAGCATGTGGAGGTCTTGTTCGGGATCATAAAGGCATATGGGTTCTCGGCTTCCAGGGTAGGCTTGGATTCGCTCCGCCGACTACTGCTGAGTTACTGGCTTTATCCCAAGGCCTACGACTATGTAAACAGTATGGATTCCAGAGGGTTGTTGCTTACACAGATTCTCTCGAGACATACCATTTGGTTATGCAGGATACTGGTCTCAACCATCCTCTTCAATTTGAGATCAATACAATCCGGGATTTGCTGTATTCGGAATGGGACGTTGAACTTCGCTATGCACCAAGGGATTCAATCAGGTGTGCAGATTACTTGGCAAGGGATGCTCAGAACTTAGTTCAGCGATTGGTTATTTTACCGGTTCCCCATTCCGGTTGTATTCCTATTATACGGAATGACTACGCTCAATCTTTTGATGTGTAATGGTTTTTTGATTCTATGAACTTTCCAAGGTAACTTGGCCATCTATGTATAAAAAAAAAAGAAATGTTAAAAGGAAATACTCAAAAAAAAAACTTCAAAATGAAGTTGAAATCTTGATAGAGCTGATAGCTAGCAAACTCCCCTGGCATAGGAGAGGTGGAGGAGGGTTCTATGCCCCACAGGGCCGGTTTTCCCTTTTCAATTCCAAAAAAAAAAATCTCTTTTATTGTATTCCTGAAAAATTTTGCTTCATGTCTTTTTGATGCAGAGTATTACTAAGTGTTTCCGTTACAAAAAGTTTTTTTGGCTTAACTAGAGATAATTGCTGGTTAAGTTGAAACAATTATTTGCCAATTGATTCAAGCACTTGGTTTGTGAGATACATAATCAAAAACCAACAAATTTTTATTGATCATCAGTGCACTATATACGTTTGTAAAATAAAAATTGTATCCAAGGCACTTGTTTAGATTTTTTAAATTTTTCAAAAACAAAATTCATAGAGTTCTTATAATTTATCTCAATTTTGAATCAGGTTTTTATAGTTTATTTTGTTTGAATTTGACTTCACTTTAATTTGCAGGTCACCGCATAATAAGACCTCAAAAAATGACTTATTTGGAGTTAAAATAAATTATAAGAACTTATAGATTAATTTTTCTCTCCTTTCTCAAGTACTTGTAAATACTAAATAGTAAAATTGACAACAATAGAAAAAATAATTACAATTCTAAATAAAAAATGTAAATTTTCAAAAGTCTCATAAGTGAGCCAGAAAATGACAAAATATTCATATACCCCATTTGGTTCGCGGAAAATGGAGGGAATGAAAATGAAAATGTGGATTTTCCAGTGCCGGCGGTAGTTTGGTTAGAAAGTTCCGTTGGAAAAAAATTTACTGCCTAGCCAAATTTTCAAGAGCATAAGTGAAAACATGTTGCCTCCAAAAATGGTGGTAAGCCATTTTGCAGTGGTGGGGAAGTTGATAAAAAGTCGTATTTTCCCCTGATGTTGTATTAATAGCTGGAGGAGCAGAGGCGGATGTACACGACGGGAGGTCGAAAAAATAGAGGGTAGTGACGAACCGATTTTAAGGCATCATGGATCCAAAGCTTGTTGGGAAATTAGAAACAAAAGAGAGGTCCATGTGGAGGTCTTTCACATTGGAGGTAACTAATTCAAACTTTTCTCCATGTTTGTAACAAGTCCCTTACAGGAACATGGCACAAAGTTTAACTGCCTACTATCTTTTGGAAAGTCTGCCCATTGTTGTTTTGGTTATATTTGTATGGGCAATGCGAAGGTGTAATTGGAATGCAAGTAGCTTCATATTATGACTTTGTAATATATATGTATGTAAGCCACATGTGTAAGTTAATAAAGCACATCACCTATATATTTTGTCAAAGTTATGTTTGTAATGGGCAAGTACATATGTAGGTTAAGGAATGAACGGCACCTTTATAACCAAAGAATGTAATGTGTGCAAGTCACAATTATATAGCCTAACTTCCTCGCTAGGGATGAAGCTGTGTGTCATGCAAACCATTGAGAACGAACTTGCTCTGTTGCGGTGATAAGAAACAGGGCCAAACAGAATACATGTAAATCAGGTAAGAATAAATGGCGCCCATGGGTTCATGCTGGTTATGGATACATTTAACTATTATGCCGCCTAGGGGCATGTCATGGTTAATGCCGCTTTCCCTTTCACTATTGGAATTGCGTAGATGCATGTTACATTGTTTGCGACCAATGCAAAGGTCGTTTTCATTTTAAATTACCATAACCATGGGTTGCATATTGGTACTGCGTGGTTATGCCAAACGAATTTAACTTCAAAATGTAAAAGACAATTATGTGTATGCACTATGTGCACGCCATGGGTATACAGTGGGTGATGAAGGAATGCACTGCTCATCTATAAGCTACATTTTTGTCATGTCCATCCATCTCACTGACTCTGGTTTGGAAAAGGTAGTTTTTTCAAGTAGCATGTGCAGGCACTTCTGATAGATTGGTGACCTTGCATTATATGTACATATGTTTTATGTCAACACCCGTTTCCATTTCGATAATCGAAGAGTAATAAAGACGGTATTCAATGGGCATACAGAAAAGTACAATTATACTGATAAAAATATTCATTTACAATACCGATATCATTCATCGACGAAATACAGAAAATACAGTAGAAACTTAATATTTACAATTTTCGTCAGAATATCTAAAACATAGACTAAATATAACCACTATCTTGTCCTTACTTCGAGACACGTGCCGCTCACTTTTCGGTGTCTACATCCTTGCCCTTTGGCCCACTGGTACCCGCTGAGATATTTGTTTTTGAAAAAGGGTGGGATTCCGAAGAATCCCGGTAGAGATATACAATCGACATATAAAATGTGAAAATTAAATATGCAATGCACTATATTAGGCAAAAATGAAAGTTCGATTCGATTCATATATATTTATCTCAGCCGAGTCACCGACTACAGCTAGGATTTCTGATAATATTCCTCAATTGGGCCATCGACCACAGCTAGGATTTTCCGATATACCGTTGTTGGGTAGCGAACCACAACTAGGTACTGTGCCTCTAGCACGCAATCATATCACAAAATACAGTAACAAACACATAATTATTCACATAGTGTATGAAGGATGTTAGTCCCTACCTCGAAGTTTGTTAAATCCCTTTTTCAGTGTGCCTCGAAAAACGTGTCGTTTCCGGCATCTTACTCGGTCCTAAAATATTAAATGTATCAGATATAGGTCGTAACCTATACAAGTATCATTTTAGACTCTTCTATAGTGTTTCTTGTGATTATATTAGTTTATGGTGAAATTTTACCAAAATGCCCCCGGGATCCCGGCTCGGCCCCGCCGTACCCGGCCCGATGGCACATTTTTCCAAAATTTTGACCAAGGCTATTCTGACTTATTTTCGCCCAAGGAATCCATTTTCGGGCTCGAAATCACCAAATTCACTATAAAATTATGAAAGTACCTTGATAGCCCCTATTTAGGGATTTCAGTGGTGTTTTCGTAATTATGTTTTTTCAACCTTTACCGAAAAAGTGCCCAATTGTAACCCCACCTATTTTTGCCCACTGAATCCAATGGAATCATTTATTTCATGAAATCCAACTCCTAACACCAGTTCTGGTCCTAGCCAAAATATTGAAGAAAATGGAAAAAAAAATAGTTTTGTATTTTATCTTCCAAAACTTATACTCTTCCACTTCTAATCCTTGATTAACTCACTTAAAAACTTCTTAATCATGATTTAAAGGATTTTGGGCAGCATAACCCCTTAGGGTTATAGCTTTTCAAATTTGCAAAACCAACAACAAATTACTAAACAACTCAAGAATCACATCAATAACATCAATACACTAAGAAGTTTGAGGTTTTGGAAATTACCTCTTGATTCTTGGTATTTCTCTCTCTAGGTCATCCTCTCTCTCTTCTCCTTAACCTTGAGATTAGCTTGCTAACATGGTGATTCATGGAGAAAAAGAGACTAGAGAAGCAATTATGCAAGAGAGGAAGCTTAAACACAAGAACAACAATACCTACGTTAGACTTCTTCCTCCTTGAGCTCTCATCTTCTCTCTATTTCTCAAGCTCTCTCTTCTCTCTTTTTCCCTTGCTTTGGCCGAAATATGTATGAGAAAGGGAAGAGAATGTGTGTTTTATTAATTTAGTCTCCTTTCTTCCTAGCCCTTGATCTCATCAAGGGTTGAGATCACACCACCTATCATGCACATCATTCCTCCTCCCATACCTCCAACCATACCCTCTACTTTATGCCATACTCTCTTAATTTTATGTCATGCCTGTTAGAACCGGCTGACACCCAAGAGGGGGGTGAATTGGGTGTAAGATAAAAACTTAAGAACTTTGAAAGTCTTTTCGCATCTTAGAGGAAGCAATAAATATGAAAGTAATGAATCATAAATCACAGTTAGATATTTAAATGATATATGCTGGAAGTATAAGAGCTTAGGGAAGAGTATATGCAAACTGTGATTTATCCTGGTTCGGCCCAATCCACGATGACCTACGTCCAGTCCCCAGGCTCCTCCTGAGATTTTCAAATCCACTATTTTCTTGTTTAATCCAGGCACAAGAAAAGCCTTTACAAAGTTCTCACCAAGATACTCCCCCTTACAACAAGTCTTACGAGCAGAGCAATCCCGAAGACCTTTCCCTCCAGCTTACCTATGCAAGTCTAACGAGCAGCAACGTTCTCTTCTGCTTACACCACTGTAAGTCTTACAAGCAGCAACGTTCTCTACTGCTTGCACCTTGTAAGTCTTATGAGTAGAAAGTCTTACCAGTGATTCTCTCTACAGCTTCCCGTAAGGAAATCAACCCACTCAAGGTCCCTCTACCTTGAGATCATTTCAGAAATACAATTGAAAGTGTTTACAAACTCTCTCACAGAGTGGATATGATGAACACTGAAGTATAATACAAAAACTCTCTCTCTCAAATGTAAATGATATAGAAAGTAGAGAAACAGAGAGTATGTGCGATGGGCAATGATGTCAGGATGTTGGCATTTAGACGATGCATGCACTAGGTCACTCTTCTATTTTGGATGATCTTCTATTTATAGTTGATGAGGATATGACCGTTTGAGAATTTCAACATATCCGTTAGAATCCCATTGCTTCATTTGACCGTTCTTCATATTTGAAAAAACTAGCCGTTGTGAACGTTGACGTTCGCTTCCGTAAATTCACCTTTTGACTCTCCACATCATATCTTCATTGTATTCCTGGAGAAATACATTAAATACTAATACAATGAAGTGTTAGAGTGATTAGAAGCAAGAATAATGAGTTATATGATCATTCCATTGATTTCCAGAATTTTCGAGACGCTGTTCTGTTTTTCTGGGAAGCATTACTCGAGTACTTACTCGAGTAAACATCAAGTTTCTTCACAGGTTACTCGAGTGGCTACTCGAGTGACCTTCCATTTTCTGCATAGCTTACTCGGGTAGTGACTTGAAGTTCTCTCTTCATGAACAGTGATTTACTCCAGTAGTGACTTGAAGTTTTCGTAAATAACTCTTCATGAACAGTGATTTACTCCAGTAGCGACTTGAAGTTTTCGTCAATAACTCTTCATGCACAGTGCTTTACTCCAGTAGTGACTTGAAGTTTTCGCATGAACAGTGCTTTACTCCAGTAATGACTTGAAGTTTTCGTCAATGTACAGTGATTTACTCCAGTAGCGACTTGAAGTTTTCGTCAATGTACAGTGATTTACTCCAGTAGCGACTTGAAGTTTTCGTCAATAACTCTTCATGTACAGTGATTTACTCCAGTAGCGACTTGAAGTTTTCGCATGGTTACTCGAGTACCTCCTCGAGTAACATTAGCAGTCGTACAAAATGCCGAGAGCAACTAGAAGTTTTCTATCTGATTACTCGAGTACCTACTCGAGTAAAGTCTTTTGTTTTCAACCAGTTACTCGAGTAGTGCCTTCAAGTAAATTCTTGATTTTGACTCGAAACATGGCAAATTATATATCATCGGAAAGCCCTCATTATCTACGTTCCAATGCAACAAGAATCAACTCCAAACTCGTTGTGTACAGAAATTTATGATCCAAAGAGTATCTCCTGTACTTAGACAATCCTGAAATCACGAGCAGCAACTTCCAGAAGTCATAGCTCTTAGGATATAGCTTTAAATGTGACAAATTATATATCCATGGAAATCTCTTTGAGTCTTCTTTCATATGGCACCGGTTTTGTCTCAATCCGATATGTATTTTGAGAGTTATGTCCAAAATACCGAAGCTTGTCCTGGAATATGACGGTGATTCATGAGTCAACTTCAACAGATCATATCTCCCTCATCTGAACTCCTTTGAATGTGATATTGGTGTCAAAAGTTCGTGTTGGAAGTCTAGTTTCATATGCCACCGGTTTCACTTCGATCCGACATGTGGTTAGAGAGATATCATCAAAATACCGAACCTCTGTTCTGTTGCGCGAAAAACAGAGTGACATTTACTTCAAGTGCCGCCTCGAGTGATTCATCAAATAACCCGGCAGATTACTCGAGTAAGGCCTCGAGTAAACACCTCCAAAATCAGACAATGCCATATTACTCGAGTGATTACTCGGGTAATCATCCCCAAAGGTACCATAGCTTCCGTATACATCATTTTAGCTTCGTATTGACCCATTCCAACTTCCGTATGATCATAGAAACCTCCGGTATCACTTCTAAGAGCTTGAATCTTGATATTCTCATGTGATCTTGCAAGTTCTTCTTTCTTTAATCTGTTTCTTCTTGTTTTTCCTCTTGATGATCATTCTTCATAACCCAACTTCAATCTTCTTGATGAATATCTTCAATCTTCATCTTTCTTTCTTCTTTCTTCAATTCCTTGCCTCTTGATTTTCTTCTTGATGATTATTCTCCATTTATGAGGCATTATAATATCAACCCACAATGATGTCTACGACTAATCTACAAGATATACAACATTAAATATGGTAGTTAGTCAATGTGGAAGATAAGCATATTATATAAACTTTTTGCTCATATTTGACATCTATATTTGACATCATCAAAACTATTCATATCTAACAATGCCTTCTCATCACTTGTCTTCAATTGGGTTTGAACTAGATTTTCCCTTGTCTTGCTCCTCCAAAAACTGTCCCCCTCTCCCTTTAGTTAGCCAAACCAATTCCTTTCCCATTTAACCAACTAACACTAAATTTTCATGTAGCATTTTGGCATGGGCTCTTGGAATTTAATTTTTCTCCCTTATTTTCATGTGTGGGGCAAAATTATGGATGAAAAAGGGAATTAAAATTGTGCTTTAATAATTCCATAATTCAATTAAATGAATTATGTATAACTTCCTCTAATTTCCTAATTCTTGATTTATTCCATCAAGAATAATCCAATTATACATTTTTCTTTATTTTTCTTAATTAATTTCAATTAATTAGAAAATAATTAATCTTGGGTTAAATTGGTAAAATTGTGATTTTTGGATCACCTTTGTAAATTAATTCAATTCTTGAATTAATTTGTTCGTTTCCCTATGAATATGAATATTTTGAAATTCACAGGATTCAAATTCATGAATATTCACTATTTTATTGAATTTCTCAAATAATTACAATATATTTTTAGTGAATAAAATTTGGGGTGTTACATTTTAGTTGTCGTTTGTTAAGATTCTTGACATATAGTTCATCATCATGTAAGGTCGGTGTCAGTTTCAACTTCGTTTCACTTTGAGAAATTTGGTAAATTCGCAATCTTCCCATTTAAATTATAGAAATATGAGATCAGGGGAAGCAGTATTGAATTCTCTCCCCTCTCTGTTTTTTTTTTGGGTAGGGGTGGGGGGTGCTAATATTTTTTACAATATGTGCTTTCATCATTACTTTCTTATCGAGGTTAAAATTTTTTTTCTCTCCTAGATTTTTGATATAATTGGTTTTGTCTATGAATACTTGAAGTTGTTGCGTTCAATTCCTCCGCAATAATGGATATTTGAGGAACTTCAAAACATTGGAAACATGGAATTTAGATTTGCAGAAGAGCAGCCTTAAGATGATTATGTTGTTGAGCTTGCAAGTTCTGATTAGTTCTTTTATATTTCCAAGCTTATTTATTATTATTATCATTATTCTTTTATGCTGCTGAGCTTACAGGTTTCCAGAAGTTCTTTTATCTTGCCATGCTTCTTCTTCTCTTCATCGTCATCATTTGCTGTTAGTTCTTGGCAATTGATGCTAACTTGTTTCTTCAATTTTGTTTTTTTACAATGAGGTGTTTAACCTCTTTTCAACTTGAGTTTTGCTTGACACATCAAGGGTCCTTATATATATTTATGTATTTATGTATGTATGTATGGTGGAAGAGTTAAAGGAAACAAAAGTGAAAATTGGATAAAAATAAAGGAGGAAGTGAGAATAAGAATAAATTTCAAAATATATTTTATTGAAGTAATAATCATTTATAATATGTATATGAAAGGTACTTCCTTCTTTATTCATTCTACGTGAAGTTAGATAACCATGAGTCACCCATCACATACATGTAGTTAAATTTGTTCGTTCATTCATGTATAACCACAAGTGACTGGTGGGTATCTCATGGTTGTTGCTCTGTTGCTTTATTAAGAAACAAGGGCAAACAGAGTACTAATTTTGTATTAGCTCCACTTATTAAATCTCGAAACAAAGGGTTATTTGATCAAAAGTTATAATTGAAAGTGAAGAAAGTAAGTTTTAAATAGGCTATTTCATCAAATTTTTATTTGTTTCCGCCTTCTCTTATTCGTCTTCACTTTCTTCTTCTTTCTCTTCATTCTTACCATCCGTACCACCACTTTCACCCACTTCAACTAGAGAAAATAAATACTAAGCACAAATAGAACAGAAAGCAAAATGAACCACTTGAAATTTAAGGATCCATTCAATAATATATTTTTTTTAAAAAAAGGAGATGTTTTAATCCTAACATTAATTTTATATTTAATTTGCTACGTAGTATAGAGTGTTTGGTTAAATGGAATAAGTGCTGCTGGCAAAAAACTAAGTATGTGTTCAGATTAGTTTTTGGAGAATACTTTTTACAACTTACAAGATAAATATGTGAGAGGAGTTTTGTCTCGATTTATGAAAAAAATATTTCTGAAACCATGATTTCAGAGCTTGTTGAACACAAAATAAGAAATGGACTTGTGGTGCTCAAAGTTGCATGAATTTTGTGGACCCTTCCATTTTATGGTTTTGAAGGTGAATGTATATATAAAACTACTTTTCTTTTAACCTGAAGTATGTATAGTACATGAAAAGTTTGTAAGAAGGACCCCAAATAATCAATTTCCATGAAAATGCGATGACCCGTGATGATGATGCAGAGTTGTTAAATACTTAAATATGCAAGATATAATTACAAGTAAAAAAAAATGAAGAGCGTAGAGGGTTGCTACACAGAACTAAGATCATGGCTACTTGCGAGTCATGAGAAATGATATCGATGCTTTAATACTAATCATTTTAATTTTCTTTTTGCCTTTGGATACTAATAATAATTAAGTTCACCGCTTATTAGTGAATGAGTAACAACTGCTTATTAATCGATTTTCTTTTCTAATGTAAACCAAATGTATCGGCGGCAAAATATTTTTCCTTCCTTTTTATTCTTTTTTTTTTTTTTCCTTTCCATTTCTACCTCTTCTTTGAATCAAACGGCCCATATTATATTGTTCACCGGTTATAGGAGTAATTATATTTCTTCCTTATGATCATAGTGAATCCTCTAAGATAAGCTGATTTTTTTGCGAACCTCCTAAAATGATTTAAAAGATCAAAGGCCAAAAAAATAATGATTTAGAAGATCCAAAAACAATGACACGCTCATCTGTTTCTAAGGGCCAACTGGACCTGGGCAAGCTCTAGACCCAAGCCAGCACTTGCTTGTATTTACATAATCGACATGACGCTGTTTACGACGTCGTTTGCTTGCTTACTTGTATTTCCACGTCCCAATCCCAACGACCTGAACATCTTGCCAAACCAACCGATCCTCCTTCCCTTTATGCTCTTACTCACCATCTCCTCTTCTCCCGCCGGCACCGGAAGCTTCATCGCCGCCGCCGAAACATTCCTCCGCCTCTGCTTGTGCCTAATGTCGCTCATCTCCATCTCCGCGGGCAACCTTATGGACGGCATTCTAAACATGAACAAGTACCACCTCCTCTTGGTCTCTGACCTCATCAACGGAACCCTCCCTCTTGAATAGTAGTCCTTCGAATCCTTCAATTTTCGGACCTTACGCATGGCGGAATCTCCAGATATGGTGGATTTCGAAGTGTGTTTGTTTAGAATCCATGGAAGAAAAACATCACTACTATTATCGTCGCTCTGGTTAGTATTGCTCTGTTTTGCGTCTTTCGAAGATTCTATGTTGATGATCTTCCCACAGAAGATTATGTCTCTGTTCATCGTCGAGACGGTGAAATCTTCGCTAATGAACTCGAAGAAGTCGTCGTCGTCGTCGTCATCTTTTGAATACGAATAATCCGATTGAGCTGACTCGCCGGTAATTGGAAGGTCGGAGAGGGAGAGAGTCTCTTCTGCTTCAAACGGATCTTCTGCTTCCTTATCAAACTGAAATTCTCTGTCTCCCATCATCTTCGGAGCAAATCAAAAGGTACTTCCAACGATTAGCTTTGTTTTGTGATTTTTCAAGTTTAAGTTGATGAGAGAGCCACATAGGGTTCACATATATATAAGATTATGTGAGAGGCGATAGAGAGAGACTCTTTAGGTGTGACGATATCTTCTAGATGAAGAATGAATCAGGAGGGATACACATGGTAGCAGGTCCTAGTGTTCGAAGTTTGAAAGTGTTTAATTTTTTAATCATCTAGAAGAGCAGGCGCATTTGACCCCAAAAAAAAAAAAAAAGGAGAGCAGGCGCGGAAAAGGTTAAAATAGTGGGGCCCATTGTGAAGTTTCGTGGGGGCCTGGGGGCGACCGAGTGACTGCTCTAGAACAATGCTTCTAGATGAGGTAGCTACTAGCCTACGAGCAATGGAACCACATTACTGGTCACCTTCTCCCTATATACTTTTCGTTTTTTTCCCCTCTGGGTGTATTTTTATTTGAAAAATGAATATTATAGGACGGGTTGGGTTAGGCCGCACATGATATGGTCTAATCCAGTAGGAACATGAGAATTGGTTGGATTGGACCTGGTCCACTGGATTGCAAGGACTGGTTCAGTAAGTTCATGGCCTCAATTTATTTTTCTTATGGGGAGTAAGATTTCAGCATGATAAAACACCATTAAGACAATAAAAAAATAGGGAAAAAGATATATAAATACCATCTAAATTTCTAAAACCCAGAAAAGTCTATTAACACTTGTAAATGACATGAAGGTCCTATGGTAGGAATCTAAGTTTAGTAGGTCCTATAGAATATGAACTTCTTCCTATTTCTCTCTTTTCTCATTGTCGGCTCCCACTCTTCACCACTACTACTATCGGCACACCTCTTCTGGTTATTCATCATTCTTCCTTCCTTACCTCCTCGTTATCAGATGCCGCCTGATTCTTCCTCACCGACGTCGTCTCCTTTCTCTTTCTTCTGTATGAATCTGGGTTTATGGGAGCATTACCAATGGCAGCATCTTCAAACTGAACACCAGCGGCAACTGCCCCTTTGGATGGAGCACTACCACCGGTGATGTAGCACTCTTCTCCTCTCTCACCAGTGACAACCTCTTTTCCTCTCTTGCTAGCGAACTAGATTTGAGTTGGGATCCATGGTTGAAATTATTGTTTGAAATCCCATACCTTGTCTTTTGGGTCTACTTCTTTGTTACCTTCACTGGCAAATTTTTTTGAGTTCATAGTAGTTGTTGTACGAAATGGTTTCGATAAAGAGTTTTGGGTTATGACAAATTAAATAATGAGATTGATGAAATGAATAGTGGTATTGATGAAATTTGTAATAATTTTGACAAAATCAATAAATTTGAATTGTGACCAACTGAGTAATGAGATTAACTAAAAGAGTAGTGGTTTTGACAAAATCCGTAAGTAATGACAGTATGTATGGAAGAATTGATAAAGAGTTTTGGGTTTTGACCAATTGAGTAATGGGATTGACGAAATGAATAGTGGTGTTGATGAAATATGTAATGTTTTTTTACAAAATCAATAATTTTGGATTGTGACCAATTGAGCAATGAGATTGATTAAAAGAATAATAGTTTTGACAAAATTTGTAATGGTTTTAACAAAATCAATAAGTACTGACAATATATGTAAAAAGATTGAACAATGAGGCTTTTTGGTTTTTTCTCCTAAACATGAAAAAACCCATATTCTCACCCCTATCCCCTCTCTGTCCTTTGAATGTGTTAATGAATTTTTCTGAGATTTAGAAATTGAAATAGTATTTATGTCTTTTTTCCAAAAATATACCTATATATATATATATATATATATATGCGTAAAACTCTTCCCAAAACATTAAAATTTAATAACAGATCCTTAAGAATTTTCAACAACATTAATCAACAATTAAGAAAAACAATATCTGAATTACAAAATATTAAATAAAAAAATTCACCTGAATTATAACTAGATTAGACTAAGTGGTCAGGTCACTTGGTTTAGAACTCAATCTAGCTGGGCCAGTGGATTTGGTCCAATTTCATTATATGATTTATTTAGACTGGCGGGCGGTTTTTTTTTTGTACACCCCTAATTACTACATTTAAATAGTAGTATGCTTTATTCTTATAACCCCCTAGTTATTATAGTTTTTTCGTCAGAGAGTTATTATAGGTTTAATCACAATAAGTTTCATGATCTTTCCAAATTAATGTCACCAATCCAAGCAAACACATATTTATTTTTTAGGCCGAAAAGCAATCAAATATTATTGTCCGTTGCCTCTTCACAATCCTCAAATCATTTTCCTCTTCGACATACCAGAAGTCCAGAACCATTCTCATTGATCTCTTCTGAAGGTTCCTCTTTATTGTCATTGTTCTGACTTCTGACCCATAATTAACTCCAAAAAAGTTTGATTAATCCTGAAAGATTGTCGCAATGATATTTAATGATGTGGTAGAGTACTCTATCTAATTCTTTTTATAAGCTTCAGGCAAATTAAAAAGTTAGTTATATATTATTATTAAACCGTGTATCATTGTTTATAATTTTAAAACACTGGGAAAATCCTTGATACAGACATTTGACGTATTTTTGTTTTTGTTTTTGACATTTGATACCTGGTGGTGAGGCCGGCTAAATATATGGTTAGGAGTAATAAGTAGATGTAAATTACATAATTTTTTTTTTAAAAGGTTACAAAATATAATATGCTTCTCATTTTAGGTAGCTTTGGGTACAAATTATTCACTGATCAGATATACCTTTAAGTTTCTCTTTGACTAATTTCTTTGCTCATGTTTCGGTTGCAAATAATTGATACTTGGACTGTTAATACTTAGATACTTTAAGAGTGTCACATCATCTTAACTCTATTCATTGAAAACACAATAACTCGGATCATTTTAATACTAGTTCACCGGTGACTCATATGAAACAATTTACACTTTGTTTTGTTTTTTTAAAAATAAACCTCTTAATTTGAAAAAAAAAATAGCTAATTTGAATTAAGAGATTTATTTTTCTTACAAAAAAATAAAATGTGAATTGTCTAAGATGAGTATTTTGTCAATTAGAATTAAAATAATCTAGGTTGGTGTATTTTTAGTGGCTAGAGTTTAGATAACACAATGCTTCTAAAGTAGGTAAGTATTTCTCTTGTTTCTCTCACTTTTTGGATTTTTGTTTAAACTTGTTGGACTTTGGATCCAGGTCCACCTTTGATGAGCCGAACTATTTGATTAGGAAACAAGTAACCTTATCAAATAAAAAAAATCAGCATTAATTATGGATTTGTTAATTTCCTTATTATTACTTTGAAGGAAGTAGGAGTGCACATAACTTCCTAATTAATGGTCTCCTTATACCTCTATAAATAGGATATGCCTCCCTCAATTGAATATCATCTCTGCCATTGAGTTATTTGGCAATCTCTCTTCTCTCCTATAATCTTTCTTGCTCTGGTGATCTGCTGTGCTAATCCTATTTAGGCACTGGAAGTCTAATTATTACGTGAGCATTATTATTATGATCGAGTTATGGAGCATTGGGGCTTTGACCCGGATCCGAACATGGACCCGTCAGTACGCAAGTCTCATCTCTCTCCTATTTTTTCCTTCATTGGCATCAGAGTCAGATGATCCTAAGGCTATGATTATTCTTGGTAAATAAGCATGTGATATAATTTGTTTATATCCCATATTTTTTTTTCTGCTGCAATTCTTTTATATACGGTATGTGTGAAGCTTTTTTCTCTCTCCCCCCCTCTCAGTCATGTTCAAAACTAAAAAAAAATATTTTTGAACCTGTTATATCCACGTGATATGTGTGTATGGCTTGCATATGCCTCAGCCTCTTTCTTCGTTCTCTCATATTCATATATGTGAAAGCATTGCCTGCATATATGTGTATATCTATATATATTTGCATGCTTCTTTTCTCATCTCTCTCCCTCTCATATGTTGATGCATGTGTGAATATATAATTTTTGGTTTCATGCCATAATAAGTATTGGCTTCAACATGTTAAGTTTTCCACATGCACATATATGAATATATGTTACTCTTCACTATGCTATTCATGATATGTGCATATATGTTGGCCAAAGGATCTTGGTTCTTTTCTTCTGGGTTTCTTTTGCTTGAAACTTATACATGCATGCTCTCTAGTTCACATGTGGATGTATGATACTGGGTTCATGAGTTTATATTTTGTTTAAATATATAATACTGGGTTCTTGAGTTTAAAAGCTCTTATATATCAACTTTATTCTTCTCTCCTCTTTTCCTCACTTCTTCGATATCATTACAGTTGAGTTTTTGGAACTTGTATGGAATAAAAAACAAGAGGACTTAACCCTCAAAAGGTAGAAGAGCTCATAAGATGTAAAGAATACACATCCATATCTTGTTACCGAGTGCCATCAACGTCGGCCAAAGAAGCTCAAAATTTGGGTTCTTTAAATGCAATTTTTTTGCATAAACTAAGGCCATAGATGTGTAGAGCTTGAAGAGACAATTCCAACAACACTTAGAACATATCAAACGGAGTTTGGATGAGGGAGATACAAGTCATGTTAATGTCGCTGCATATTTACTCATGATTTGATCTTTGAAAAAGACATTTTCGGATCAAGTAAAAGCCATGAATATGTAGTTCATTCTGTGACAATTCCAACAACACTAAGAAAAATTGAGCTAAAACGATGAAGATACGGCCTTTTGAAGTTTGTGCATCGCGATGACCCGCTCGAGCTCCAACTGGGTCAAGACGACCTAGTTAGAGGTTGAAGACGATGACATGGCATTTAGTGTGCCACATCATTGGTCAACCAAGCAACATGGCCCAATGAGCATGGGCCATGTCATCATTCCATTGCCACGACGGGTTGACACATCATCGGTCAACACTAGGCTATGTCATTAGTTGACTAGCCAATATGTCTATCCACATCATCACATAATTGGACACATGCATGCCTCATCATCATCCAGGTCAACAGGTTAGATTGACCAGTCAATTGTCAAACGTTGACTGCTGACTTCTTTTATCTTTTAAAACAATATTTTTTTCCTTTAAAAAAAATTGAGACACCACGTGGCGTGTGGGAACATTAGGGGCCACCTTCTGCCACGTGCTCGAGACCATCTGACAAAGGATGGCACGTGGAAGACGGGCAGTCAGCGCATGTCAGCAGAAGGAGGCTGTAAGGTGGCTCGTGTCTTACACGCGTGCGTTTTTTAGAGTGAGCGTTGCTGGAATTTTTCAATTTTCAGGCATTTTCAATCCAAACACATTCTAGGGATGTGTGTAAGTGTGTGAGACATCCGATTGGGACATGGTTTGTTTCTAAAAACCTCTGAATTCGAGAGCTTCAATTTGATATGCAATTTGCATATGATTGAAGCAATTTTGGATCTATTTTGAGCCAAGAAGGTGTTGTTATACACTTGGAGATTCCTAAAAACGTTCAAATTGAGTCTATATTGATTCTTTTTTTTGGATTAAGTTGTTATAACCACTAAGAAGATTTCAGCTACAACATATAGTTAACGTTAAAATATTCTTTTAATGGGAAGTTATTAAAATGAGTTTTTGAATACAAGATCCTATCTAATCTTGACTCAAACTCTTAGAGATAAAACCTAAAATATGCAACAACTTGAACTTAGTTACTAATAATAAGTTCTCCCAAGCTTCCAACTACATTGAATCAATTGGGGTTGAAGTAGTGACTTGTAAGTCAACCTTTTCACAAATGTTGTGATAAAGGAAGAGATAGGAAAAGATGCATGAATCATCTCAACTTGTGGGAGGTATGTTGCAAATATATCCAAGTGAGTGAATGTAAACATGGCTAAGAGGAGTTAAGCATTGTAGTAAAATGCTACATGAGTTTATATGGTCAGAAGGGCCTATGGGAGGAGAAACCCAGTTAAGAGACAACAAAATAAGGCAAATTTTTATGAATGTTCTTTTTCATTGAATTTATGGTTAAATTTTTTGCTTTTAGAATTGAATTGAGTATATTCTCTTCTTTGATGAATAGTCATTTTGTTTTTTAGATGATATTATGTTATTATCATGTTGTTATAATTGCTTTGATTGAGTGGGAGCTTTTGGAACTTATCCAGAAATCCTAGGGAGAATGTATTTAATAAAGACTACGGTTAAAAAAGGTGGTAAGCTAAACAACATGAGTGGGATGGGAGTCAACATAATTGTCTCTTGAACAAAAAATTAGCGAACTTATTATCTAATTATCCTATGTTTTATTTGAACAAATAAATATGATTTGTATACCATAATGTCTAAGTGATCAAATTATGGCTAAGTCCTTTTGATTGAGCTTATGACGACAAACTCAATAGAGATATCTATTAGAAATTCTCAAATCTCTTGCATTTGAGGAGAATGAGATGTCAGAGACATCATACCAACTAGCCTTCAACATCCAGAGGCTAAAACACCCT
The DNA here is from genome assembly GCA_963242795.1 of Inga leiocalycina. Lineage (NCBI taxonomy): Eukaryota > Viridiplantae > Streptophyta > Magnoliopsida > Fabales > Fabaceae > Inga > Inga leiocalycina. The sequence continues at coordinate 79,115,382 of OY725322.1, forward strand.
GAAGGAAATATAAAGCTTATGCTACCCATTATAGAAAGAATAAGATTGCTTAGATTTATGAAGGCATGCTAAAATGAGCAATACATATCTATCCAGGCTGTGTGAATAGCTTTGGAAGATGGAATTGATGTTTTTTTCTTCCATGAAGTTAAAACCAAGTTAAGTTTTAACATAGTGTATTAAGTGCTAAAATGTCATTTTGGCAACACTTAAGGCAAATGTCAAACTAAGAAGTTGAGACAAACATGCTAAGTTCTTTCTAACAAATAACAAGTGTATATTGTGATGAGATGTCTCCCAGTGAATGGGAGTAAGCTTTGTCTCTCAATGAGTGGGACTATGCGAAAGCAAATATTACTCATCATAAGCATATTGTGACATTTGGCAATGTGGTTTGTTACATTAAACTTAAGTATAAAAGACTGAAGGATCTGAGATCTATCAACCAGATGAACTTAGCTAAAGAGTGAGAGGATTTATCCTCCAAGCTTATAAGTCCCAAGGGGTAAGAAACCTATGAGGTAAAATGGATCTAAAGGAGGTCAAGATTGGCTACATTGATAATTCTTTAAGGGTTATAAAAGAGACAAACCACGTGAGTAGTAGATGTTTTGCAAAAGCATATGGCTTCATGTCGGATGAAGAGTAAGAGAAAGAATCAAAGGATTAGAACTTGCACTTTAACTCTACATAGATAAACCACCCTGATTCACTTTATACAGTATGTAATTGACAAAATCACATCTTTGTTATCTCTTTCGTTAAGGATCGATGGGACTATGACTCTTAAATCCTATGTTGGATTTGATTTTAACTTTTCTCTTGAAAATAGAAATTCTGTTATCTTGCCACAAGTACACATTGTTCCAAGAATGATCAAACTAGCAAAAGATTATTTTGTTAAGTAATGCGTGCTAAAGGCTGAATATCCTTGTGAATATTTGAGAACTTAGTCTAGTCGGCAAGAAAGACAAGGAAACCTTTTTTAGACTAGAGCAGATATCTTCTGTAATTAATGCACTATGACGTTTGTGGACCAGTAGAAGTGAGGGCATAACACAAAGCCTAGTATGTTTACTTGATCTTAGACAAGTGTGAAGCTATTAGATAATGGCTAAATCTAGTTAGAAATCAGTTAAAGTAAAAGAATAAGAACTTTTTTGAACCAACAAAGGTTAAGAACACCCATATGATTGGTTCAAGATGCTTTGTGTATACCAAAGGGATTGTTAGGAAACTATCAATACCTAGAACCCTTCAACATAATAGACTTGTTGAAATGGAGAGATAGATCTCTCCTTGACATGGTTAAATAAACAATAGCATAAGTGAAACTATCAGTCCTATATTGGCAGATAAACTTACAGATATTGTCTTTATACTTAACCAAATGCTCTCCAAGTCAATCACAACCAAGTCCTGTGAGTTATGGATAGACCTTAAACCAGGCCCAAGCACCTTAAGACCTTAAGCAACCTATATCCATAATTCTTCCTACAAATATGGAAGATTAGGGCTAAGGTATAAAAGGTGTGTCTTTACGAGACAACCTGAGAATTCAAAAGGATACGTATTCATTAGTGAAAATGATGACGGCTCAATAACTGAGAATGAACCAAGAAACACAACGTTCATAGAAACCATGTTGCCTAGCAGGAAATGAGCATTGATTTACTAAATCTCTTTATGAGATTAACAGTGGCAAGGAATAAACAAGTATTCATCAGCTCACTAATTCGAGTGGGAGGGTTAAGACCATTTTCACAAGAAGATGCAAGACGAAAGTGGTAAAAGGTAAGTTATAAGAAGAACACCTCACCCATACATAGGAAGAGAATCCTATGAAATCAACCTCGGAGTAAATTGTCATTTAGCATATGATGATAAGAGGATAGATTCTTTAATAGATTAAGTGCTCACTTCATCATTTAGAAGGTGATAATGACTACTTATAAGTTTTTGAAAGACACTAAAAGGACCTGCTAAGAAGAATTGCAAAGTGTCATGCAAGAGGATATGAATTCTTTTTTAAACTAGCAAAGTACATGTTTAAGCAATTTTTCACCTAGCTGAAAGGCAATTGAAAACAAGTAGGTTCTCAAATCTATAAAGGATATATCAAACCCAAAACACTCAGTGGCCATGGGGTACTACAATGAGAAGGCATTAGTAAACAAGAAACCTTCTTGCCTGTTGTGGACTTTAACTCGAAATGACAAATTTTGACTATAACAGCAAGCTTAGGCTTGAAATTACATGAAGAATATGTAAAGACCGATTTCCAAATTGGAAATTGGAAGATGAACTCTATATGAAGCAGCTTAAGAGCTTCGTAGTAACAATCATCCAAGTATTAGTATCTAAGGTTTCACGGTGTAAAAGTCTCACTAACTTCAAGATTGAAGAACACTACATGAGTGTTAAACGGTCTTGAGATGATTCTTTGTGAAATCATATGTTTATGTCAATGACATATGTTTAACTGAAACAAGTATCAAGGGAGTTAAATGAATAAAAGATTAGAGTTATCCTTAAATTCAGAGTTGAAAGATCATGGGTAGAACAGAACATACCTTGAATGACAAGATAAATAGAGATGGCATAAGGAAAGTACAGTCTTTGCCACCTAAGACATGTACAAGTGTGATCCTTAGACATCTCGGTGTGCCAAACTGCAAACCTATAAACACCCTTGAAGTCAAAGGCACAACCCTAGAAAAGTTACACGTCTCATAAGGAATCCAACACGAAAAAGTTGAATATGGTCCCATAGTAAGAATATGGTTGGTAACTTGATTGTACATATTGGTGTATAAGACCAAATACATTTTGCCAGACGTGGAAGCTATTTTTAGTCCAGCTGTGAAAAAGATTATGAGAGAAACCAAGGATTGAGTTGTCAAGGCAACAACTTACGTTTGAAAGGATACTCCAATATAAGACCTTGATAAAATGATAATGGAGTAAATAAATAGATAATGTATTTCTGTCACCTATGAGATTAGAACATAGAGCATGTTATGCCATCGTTCAAGGAGCCATATGGTTATAGAAGTTCCTATGAGTAACTGGGAATGAATTGTGGCTAGAAAGATCCAAACGACAACATCTTATGATATGGATCCTAAGTAGCACTGCAAGGCGATCCTAAGTAGCACTGCAAGGCGAAACATACATTTGATGTATCTCTGTGAGAGATATGCTTTTAGAAAAGGAAAGCAACTGTTCAATGACCTTCTACTGATAGAATACTGGCAGATCCCCTTATTGAGGCCGAAACTTGATATTTATTGAGTTACTGAAGATTATAGGGCACAAATAGAATACATGGTATTGAACATCTTTTATCTAAAGATAAAAGAAATAGTATGTATGTTATGAATAAATATATGTAAAGTATTAAATTCTGTATGCCATACAAATAAAAAAAGATTAGTTCACTCATATGAACAACCGTCTTCCCATATTTTGCGGGGACATGAGAGGATAAGACGAGCAAATTATCACCGTAAGATAGTTAAAAAGAATCTTTGTATTTGAATCACCTCAATTAAATTGAGATGAGATCCATATGTATATGTATAGAAAATGGATCAAAGCATGAATACAGACCTGTAGCCAAGCGAAAAACACTCTTTTTCACAAATGAGATTGCAAAATAGATCATGAAAAAGAAAGTTCTAGTTTGAATGTTGAGTACATTTTGAAACTAATGTCTGTACAGTGGGGGGGGAAAAAAGAAATCGACATACACCATAAACTGATCACCTTAGCATGCAATGCATACTGCATGTACTTGGGAGTTAAATTGCAACACAGGACGTAGGTGAAAGATCCATAGTTCACTACGGTGTGAGTCTCAGGAAGGAAAAATCCTTCCACGATACCCTTAAGACTTAGGTGGCATCATGAAAGCTTTGTTTGGTGATAGCTACTTTAGTTGAAGCTCTATGATCACACATGATTTGGTCAGATGAGTGAAAACTAGGAAAGTGACCAAGTCAATACGAATTTATGTTTAATCAAAAAGAAAGATTTACTCCTAGATACATGGGTTGTGCTGGTATCTGTGGTCGACTCCTTACTAGTTCTCTATGTAGCTTGTAAGTGCGGATATTATGCGCATAGAAGACAACCTGGTTTAACCAACATATTAACTTAAGAGGGATTAGATATGCCATAAGTAATGTGTATGGGAGAGTTTGGGGCATCTGAGGAAATGAACAAATGTCTCATAACTATATAAAGGGTGTCATTGGATGCTGATCCAATTTGAGGAACCTCTAGTATCATAAGTATCAAATTTTGAAGATGTTTTACCCACAAGGTCACGGCAGACACCAAGTATGAAATAAGAAAGAGAAACAGATGCACGATAGGAGGCCCATCAAGTGTGAGTAGGAGATGTTGGATTTTGTGTCCATATCCACTCTTGATGGGTCAGACTATTTGATTAAGAAACAACAACCTTATCAAATAAGAAACAAATCAGTATTAATTATGGCATTGTTAATTGTGAAAAAAGTAATTGTATATTAGGAAATTAATCAAGAATTAATTTCCTTATGATTACTTAGAAGGCAAGTAGAAGTGTACATAATTTCTTAATTAGTGGTTTCCTTAGACCTCTATAAATAAGATGTGCCTCCCTCAGTTGAACATCATCCCTGCTATTAAGCTATCTTGTAATCTCTCTTCTCTTCTACCATCTTCTTGCTTTGGTGATTTGCTATGTCAATCCTATTTAGGCTTTAGCAGTCTAATTATTGCATGAACATTATTATTATGATCGAGTTATGGAGCATTGAAGCCAATGTTTGAAAAACCATACCGAACTGGACAGTTTGGTCATCTGGACCTTTGACCAGAAAGTCTATCAGTCCATTTTGATGTGTTTAGATGTCCTTAGTATTCAGCCGTTTTGATCTGTTTCAAGCTGGCTTTTGAGCCAAGATCCGTATTAGCCCGTGAATCGGAGCGGATTTACAATAGCCGAATGGTTCAAAGTTTAACGGAAAAAATGGAGAAGGAAGACGAAGACAGAGCTAAAGAAAGAGAACAACGGATGAAGAAATTATTAGATTTAAAGTGCTTACCAGACTGATGTTATCCCTTACTTTATTTTAATGATATGATATTTTGTAGGAAAAAAATAAGAAGAAAGTGCTTCCTGGCGGACTGAAGACGTTGGATTGAGAAGAGGAGAAGGTGAGCGTTGGTGTGAGAAAGAGGTGCTAGATCTGGAAGATGGAAGATATTATTGTCTAGAGGCCAATGAATAAAATAATGCACCGAGTAGTACTCATAGGTAAAAGAATTGAAAGTTTGAATGTCATATCATTTCTTCTTTCCAAGTAGACGTGACTTGCTCCTCGGCCATCGTGTATTTGCTTTTTTTAATAATTTTTCTTTTAAAAACAATTAAGCAGTAATTTGAAAAAAAAATCAAATTAGTTGAAACTTTACTAAAAAAAATAACTATTTTTTTTAATTCATAATATGGCCAAGCTAGCTTGGAGAGTACATACACCAAAACAATCTAAACATCAAAAGCATGTAATGAGTCCTCCCTCATGATGGGAATACACCCAGGGTGAGGAACTGGTAAAACAACTAAGCACTGGACTAAATTATGGGCATCCCTCGCCAAAAAATCAGCACACCGGATTGTATCTCTCGGTGTATAGCGGAGCTCAATGTCCCATTCAGAGTAAAGTAATTCCCTAACTGCATTAATTTCCAACCTAAGTGGGTGGTATAGACCACTATCCTGCATAAGCAATTGGTATGCTTCAAGTGAATCTGTGTAAGCCACCACTTTCTGGAACCCATATTGTCTACACAGTTGAAGGCCTTGGTGTAAGGCCATAAGCTCAGCAGTAGTTGGCAGGAGAAAGCCAAGTTGACGCTGAAAGCCAAGTACCCAATGTCCTCTATGATCCTGAATAAGACCCCCACAAGCTGCATTATGGTGAATATCCACTGAACCGTCAGTATCTAGGCGAACATGTCCCTCTTGTGGTAGTTTCCAGGTATGATCGTCCCCAACGCTGTAGGAAAAGATCTGGTGCTTCAGGTTGTCCGCCACGCTGGATTCCATGAGCTGATATAGGCCACCATGAATAAGTTCGTTCGGTTGAGCTCGGACTCCTTCCATGACGCCTTTACATCTGTTTTTCTATAATAGCCAACATATGATGCTGAATATGCGAACCCAAGGCCACCTATGAAAATAAGACTTGCCCAGAGAAAGGGAGAAATTTTCTTTGATCCATACCTGCAAATCAGAATGAAAGAAACTAAAACGAGAGTTAGGTGAAATAAAATGTGACCATACTGCTCTCGCAATCTCACAGTCCCGAAGAATGTGTATAATGGTTTCTGTCTGGTGACACTGAAAAGGACACTCCTTACTATCTGATAGACCTCTCATAGCTCGAAGTGAGTTAGTAGGTAGTCACTCATGAATAGTCTGCCATAAGAACATCTTCACTTTCTCCGGAACAGGTAATTTCCACACCTTCTTCCACCAAGCCGAGCCATTCCCCTCCCGCTGAGTAGAAAGAAAAGAGTACGCAGCACGGACACTAAAGTTGCCGTCTGAAGCACTTCTCCAGCAGAAAGGATCATCTCCCGTTTGACATGGCGGGGGAAACTGCCTTATAAGATTAACCACCCAATCTGGTAGGAATTCCCTCCATCACGAAATGTCCCACTCTCCATCCGGTAAGACAAAGTCTCTTACCTTGGCAGCTAGATTTAAACGATGGAAATTATGATCAACAAATTGAATAAGGGGTTCCTCCAGTTTAGTCCATAAATCCCACCAGGCATTGGCTGTATTTCCACTGCGAAGGGTACGACCAATTCCACTATAGAACATGTCCCAAACCTTAGTGATGCTCTGCCACACACCAGAGGAATTGGTCTTCATACAGACCATGGGATAGTCGCTGTTGCCGCATCCATACTTTCCCTTTAGACAACGAACCCAAAGGGCTTCTGGTTGGGTTAATAAACCCCAGCAAAGTTTCATTATGAAAGCCATGTTTTGCTTCCGAAGGTCTTTAATACCTAAGCCCCTCCTCCTTAGGCTGTTTAATTTGGTTCCAGGAAATAAGATGCATCTTTCGACTCTGTTGGTCTTGATTCCATATGAAATTTCGGCTAATCTTCTCCAATTCCTCTAAGATGGCTTTAGGAAGCAGCATTGTTTGCATATGATAACTTGGCAATGCAAACAAAACCGCCTTAATCAAGACTGTCCGTCCTGCCATGGTGAGATGCCGTCCCTTCCAGCCTGTCAATCTCTTCTTTGCCTTCTGAACAATGGGAAAGTAAATAGCCTTGGTAATCCTGTGATGAAGCATCGGTATACCGAGATACTTACCAAGATCACCAGTGATTCCCACTCCCAGCGATTGACTCAACTCCAAAGCCCTATTAAAATGGATATTGCGAGAAAAGAATGCTTTGGACTTGGTCAAGCTGACTTGATGGCCTGAAACTTCACAAAAGGATCTCATAATGTCCCGCATCAGCTCAATTTGATTTTGGGTAGCCTCCCCAAACAGGATAAGATCATCTGCAAAGAAGAGATAGGATATTGGGGGAGTACGGTTATTGAACCGAAGGCCCTTCTAATATCCTTCTTTAACTTTGGTGTTGATCAATTGACTTAGGCGCTCCATGCATAGTGATAAATCCCAAATTTAGTATATTTTATCCCACCTTATTCATTTATTTTGGATATTATTTTAGGCTAATTTGGATTTATTAGATAATATTTGGAAAGCTAGCCAATTTTAGTAAATAATATAAATCTGAATCAATTATGAGATTATTGGGCTTAAATTGATATTATTTTAATTGTTATATTATGAGTGGAAAAATATTTCCAATTATATGATAAATCACAATTTTATTTGATTCTTGCAGAGTAAGGAAAATGAGATTAAAAGATCCTACGGTGCAGAACTTTTCTGAGAGACTCAAAAAGAATCCAATGGTGAAATTTTATTGGGCTTTTGGAATTTTAAGAGGCCCAAATTAGTACCCAAAACTTTCCCCTCCTTTCATAAAATTGACCTAGCCGCGAGACGCTGAGGAGGCGAGAACCATCACGCTGAGACGGGAGGAGACGCTGACGGGCGAGGACGCGAGGCTGAGACACTGCCGCCGGACACGCACGCACTGACGCGACCACATGACCACTTGAATTTGGTGCTGGAATCATACTCATCGAATTCCTATTCTCTTCTCCCTTCGCGGGCCCACCTCCACAATTGACAATTCAACGAGTTGTCATCAATTCACGTTGCACAGTGATGGAGCTTGCACAGTGACGAAGCAATTGAGTTAATCAATTCTTCTCAATATTCCTTCATGGCCGAGACTTTTATGAAGGAGTTTGAGGAGGAAAATTCTATGGAAGCTTAAGCTATTTTAGGAGACAACTTGGGAGGAGCATGGAGGAAGCTAGAGCCTAGGAGCTTACATTTGAAGACTACAAGGGAGTGTCTTTCTTTTATCTTTTTGATTCAAGACTTAAGATTGTTTAGTTTTAAATAATTTTGGGTTGTGTTAATTGAGAACAATCTAGTTTTAGATTGTAGACTTATTTTTGATTTGGATTAAATTGATATTTTGGATTTGCTTTGTTCTTAAATGATTATTGGGATTTTTGTTTGCAAACCTTTGATTGTCAATTAAATTATTAATTGAGTTTTCATTATTAATTTAATTGTCGATTTGGGTTTAATCTCTTGATTGTTTAATTAGGTGATTAATTGTCGAATTGTTTAATTAGGCAATTGTAAACATAATTTCCAAACTATCTTAAGCAATTGTGATTGGTTTTTAATAGATTCAATTAACCAGCATTTTTCCATTATGAGTTTTCTAGTGGATTAGGTGTTATTGAGCATGAGGGTTTCCCATGTCTTGATTATGTGATTAAATCTATTAATTCCACTTTTCATGAATCTCCCTTGGGTCTAATAAATTGAATGGCTAAGAAAGCTAAATCCATGTGAATCCTAAGTTGTCCCCTCCATTATCATAACTGAACTAAATCCCTGTTGATTGTCTTGCTTTTGATTATTTTCTTTGCTTAGCATCTTAATTCATTTTTCACTAAAAAACCCCAAAGATTGCATTCCAATTTATTTAGGTTAGTTTCATTCTCATATAGACTTTAGAGTCATTTGCATTTAGGTAGTAGAATCTTGCATTTTAGTTTAGGTCCATTTTATTGCATCTTTTGTTACTTAAAAATCAATCCTAAAGAAAACCCATAGCTTGCTCCTTGGGAGAATGACCTAGGTTGACCCTAAACTGCATAATAATTTAAGACCTAGTTTAATTGATTGCTTTAGCGACAGAAGCACGCATCAATTTTGGCGCCGTTGCCGGGGAGCAGCGGTTAGGCTTTAGGTTTGAGTTTTTAGGCAACTTCTTAGGTAGTTGTTTATTGCATGACCCGATCCTCTTCTGAAAAATTGTTTGAATTTGATCCTGAGATTGAGAGGACACTACACCAACGAAGAAGGACTAGAGCTAGTACTTTTGTAGGCAATAGTTCCTCTGTTGAGCCCATTGTTGATTCTTCTGATTATAAGGTCAATATGGATGCTAATAATATTGTTGTTAATGCTGATGGGAATGTTAATGTTAATGCAAATGCAAATGCAATTGTAAATGCAAACGCAAATGCAAATGCAAATGCAAATGCAAATGCTAATATTGTTGATCCTGCTATGACTATTAGAGAATTGGTTTCACCTGATTTGCATTTTCAAAATTGGTGTATCAATTATCCTGATATTAATGCAAATTTTGAATTGAAATCTGGATTGATTCACTTACTTCCAAAATTTAATGGCCTTTCAGGTGAGGAAGCGTACAATCACTTAAAGATGTTTCATATGGTTTGCACTGCTATGAAACCTGTTGGTGTGACTGCAGATCAGATTAAGATGCGTGCCTTCCCATTCTCTTTAGAAGGATCTGCTAAAAATTGGTTGCTTCGATTACCTCCTGGATTCATTACTTCATGGAACCAATTGAAGAAACTGTTCTTGGAAAAGTATTTCCCAGCCTCTCGTACTTCGTCTATCAGGAAGGACATATGTGGATGTCGACAAGTGGTTGGAGAGTCCTTATATGAATATCTAGAGCGTTTTAAAATGCTATGCTCTAGCTGTCCCCACCATCAGATTCCGGATACATTACTGATCCAATACTTCCATGAAGGTCTCTTACCTCTAGAGAGAGATTTATTAGACTCAGCTGCTGGTGGTGCACTTCTACACTTGACTGTGGATCATGCTTGGGAATTGATTGAAAGGAAAGCTGAAAATAGCCAACAATTTGGTACTAGACAACAGGTCAAAGTTAATGAAGTGGGACGAATTTCTTCTAATTCTAAATCTCGCCTAGAGAGCAAAATTGATAGACTTGCATCTGCTATGGAAAAAATGGTTATGTCTCAGATGCAAAATTCTTCTAATATGGCCATTCCTATGGGGTCCTCTACTTCTGTTACCCCACAGGCTAACTCTTCTGCTTTAGTAGGGCCATTCTGCTCTATTTGCTCTCTAGCTACTCATGGTACTGACTCTTACCCCTACATGAATGATGGAGTTGAATCTTGTAATGCGATTTACCCTTCTAAGCCTTTGACTCAAGGCGGCCAAAGATATGATCCTTACTCCAATACATACAATCCTGGATGGCGTGATCATCCAAATCTTCGATATGGAAATGGCCAAGCCCAGCAAGCACAATTCAATCAAAGTGGGAATTCTAGTGGCAAGATGTTTCAACAAGTTAGACAATCAATGCCAGTTCAAGATGAAGATTCAAGGTCAGAAAGCAAGATGGACGCTATGATGAAAATCCTGATGCAACAACAACAACTGATGCAACAACAACAACAGATACAACAAAAACAACAACAACAGATTCAGGAATTTCAAGCTTTTCATACTCAAATGGGTCAATTTTCTAATGCGCTCAGTAATGTACAGAGTCAAGGTTCAGGAAAACTTCCATCTCAAGTGGTAACCAATCCGAATGTTGGACCTTAACAAAATCCTAATATTGGTGGAGTTAATGCTATATCTCTTCGACATGGAAAGATAATCCCTTCTGCAGATCCTGTCACCACCAATACTTCAAATGACAAGGAAGTTGTTGATGACTCTCCTTCTACTCTTCCTTCTGCTTCCACCTCTACATCACAGGATCAGTCCACTTTATCAAAAACACAAGTGGCACCTCATGAAGAACAAGAAAAGGGTGAGGAAGGACAGCAAGTGATCAAATCGGCCCTACCATTTCCTACTGCAGTAGCTAAGGCTGAAAGGAGAAAGAAGGAAGCTGAGATGTTTAATGAAGTCTATGATATCTTCAAGAAAGTGGTGATCAATGTTCCACTAGTTGACTTAGTCGCACAAGTGCCTAAATATGCAAAATTCTTGAAGGAGTTATGTACTACAAAGAGAAAATTTAAGCATGAAGGCAAGGTTGACTTAGGAGCAGTGGTCTCCTCTCTTTATCAAATGCCAATGCCAGTAAAGTGCAAGGATCCTGGTAGCTTTCTCATCCCTTGTACTATTGGTGACATTGACTTCTTAGATGCCTTAGCAGACTTGGGAGCAGCTATCAATGTTATGCCAAAATCAGTCTTCAATCAACTCAAGGGTGTAGAGCTTAAGCCCACAAATCTCATTGCATCCCTTGCTGATAGACGTTGCACAGTCCCAGAAGGCGTTTTGGAGGACATCTTGGTTAAGGTAAAAGATTTCATATTCCCTGCAGACTTCTATGTTCTTGATATGGATGATGGTAGATTTAGGCAGAAAGGACATTCATCTTTGATTCTAGGTAGGCCTTTCCTTAAAACTGCTAGAGCTATGATCGATGTGCATGCTGGTAGCCTTACTCTGGAATTTGCTGGTGAAACTATTAGATTTAATGTGCTTGAATCCATGAGACATCCCCTCGATGATTGTGCTGAGATAGATGTTAATGCTATTGATGCCATTATGGATGATTCTGTTGTAGATCTTAGAGATAGCATGCTTAATAGATTCGGTGATATTACCTGTTTAGATGATACTATCTCTTGTTCATGTGCTGGAATTGGTAGTTGTGATACGTGTGCTGATCTTGATAGTGCTGATATTGATATTTTCACTGATACTATTGCGATTATGAGACATTCTAGATATGATCATTCTGTGCCTAATTGTAGCATTAGCAATTCTAGTGATCACACATCTACTACTTCTATTGATTCTAATAGACTTTCTCAGTTACTTAGTGTGATTGATGCCATGAATAGAACTGATTTATCTTCACTACCTGACTCTGAATTATTGATTGACATTGATCATATTTCTGATAGTGAGATTTCTGATTATGATTCTATCTCTGACATGAGTGCTACTGATGGCACTATTGTTGTTGATTGTGATGTGTTGCTCGATTCTACTGCACTTGCAGTTTCTACTAATACTCCCCAAGATGGGAAAGTTTGCTCTTCTGTTTGTGAATCAGTTGTGCAGGTTTCTAGTTTGACTGATATAGATTTGAAGCCGCTCATACCTTCAATTGAGCAAGCTCCATTTTTGGAGTTAAAGCCACTTCCTGACTCATTGAGATATGTCTATTTGGGGAAGAACGAGACACTTCCTGTGATTATAGCTAGTGACATAACTGCTGATGAGGAACCCCGCCTCTTAGAGGTACTTAGGAGACGGATGAAAGCTATTGGATGGACTCTTGCTGATATCCCTGGAATCAGCCCAAATGTGTGCATGCATCGGATCCTGCTAGAAGATGGTGCCAAAGCTGTGCGACAGCCACAGAGGCGACTCAATCCATTGATTCTTGATGTGGTAAAGAAAGAGGTCTCTAAACTTCTTTCTGCAGGTATAATCTACCCTATTTCTGATAGCCAGTGGGTAAGTCCAGTTCAGGTAGTACCTAAGAAAACTGGTATTACAGTTGTGCGTAATGACGAAGGTGAGCTAGTTCCGACTAGAGTCCAGAATAGTTGGAGAGTATGTATTGACTATAGAAAATTGAATTCTGTGACTAGAAAGGATCACTACCCCCTTCCCTTCATAGATCAGATGTTAGAAAGACTGGCTGGTAGATCACATTACTGTTTTTTGGATGGTTTTTCTGGATATTTTCAGATTTCTATTGCCCCTGAGGATCAGGATAAAACCACATTCACATGTCCATTTGGAACCTTTGCATATAGACGTATGCCATTTGGCTTATGTAATGCACCAGGCACTTTTCAACGTTGCATGGTTTCCATATTCTCTGATTTTCTTGAGCATTGCATGGAAGTTTTCATGGATGATTTCACTATTTACGGTGATTCTTTTGATGCATGCTTAGCTAGTTTGGACAATGTTTTGGAAAGATGCATTCAATATAATCTTGTGTTGAATTTTGAAAAATGTCATTTCATGGTTAAGAAAGGAATTGTTTTGGGCCATGTTGTTTCACATGATGGTATTGAGGTTGATAAAGCTAAAGTTGATATTATTTCATCCCTTCCATATCCTTCTTGTGTGAAAGATGTACGTTCCTTTCTTGGGCATGCTGGATTTTATAGAAGGTTCATCCAGGATTTTAGTAAGATAGCACTGCCATTATCTCGTTTATTACAGAAAGATGTGGGTTTTGTTTTTGATGATGCTTGCAGGTATGCATGGGATGAGTTAAAGAAGAAACTCACTACACCCCCCATCATTCAGCCACCTAATTGGAGCCTTCCATTTGAGCTCTTGTGTGATGCTTCAGATTATGCATTAGGTGCTGTTCTTGCCCAGAGAGTAGAGAAGAGACAACATATCATAGCCTATGCCTCTCGAACACTAGATACTGCTCAGGCTAACTACACTACCACAGAGAAAGAGCTATTTGCAATCGTCTTTGGGTTAGAGAAGTTTCGATCTTACATCCTTCACACCAAGGTGACTATCTTTACAGATCACTCAGCTATCAAATACTTGTTCAAGAAACCGGACTCCAAACCCCGTCTCATTAGATGGGTGATGTTGATACAAGAGTTTGATGTGGAGATTCGTGATAAGAGTGGTGCAGAGAATATGGTAGCTGATCACTTGAGTCGGATTGAATCACCTCCGGTAACATCGTTACCCTTAGATGATTTTCCCGATCAAAGGCTCTGTGAGGTTGTTGTTTCTACCCCTTGGTATGCGAATATTGCAAATTATTTAGTTGCGTCTGTTTTGCCAGCTGACATGAGTACACATCAATTGAATAAGTTTAAGAAAGACGTTAAATTCTATATATGGGATGATCCTTACTTGTGGCACGTTTGTAGTGATCAAATTATTAGGCGATGCATTCCTGATGATGAATTTGAGTCTGTCTTAACTCTTTGCCATACTCTCGCATGTGGGGGACATTTTAGTGCTAAGCGTACTGCTAGAAAAGTTTTGGAAAGTGGATTGTTTTGGCCTAGTCTATTTCGTGATGCCCATGAATTTTGTAAGAAGTGTTCTAGGTGTCAATATGTGGGTACTATTTCTAGGAAACATGAGATGCCCCAACAACCCTTATTATTCTGTGAAGTCTTTGATGTTTGGGGAATTGATTTCATGGGACCTTTTCCCACTTCATTTGGTTATCTGTATATCTTGCTGGCTGTGGATTATGTGTCCAAGTGGGTTGAGGCTATCCCCACTCGTGCTAATGACTCTTCTATAGTGGTTTCCTTTGTTCGGTCTCACATTCTTTGCAGGTTTGGCATTCCCAGAGCTATCATTAGTGATCAAGGAACTCATTTTTGCAATCGGAGTTTGCTGAACTTGCTTAGCAAGTATGGTGTGATGCACAAGGTAGCCACCCCATACCATCCTCAGACGAATGGTCAAGCAGAACTCTCTAATAGAGAAATCAAGCTCATTTTAGAAAAGACAGTGCAACCCAACCGGAAGGATTGGAGTAAAAGGCTCGATGATGCACTTTGGGCGTATCGCACAGCATATAAAAGTCCCATTGGCATGTCTTCATACAGGATTGTCTATGGCAAAGCATGTCATTTGCCAGTAGAGGTGGAGCACAAGGCGTATTGGGCAATAAAGAAGTGCAACCTCGATCTTGCTAGTGCCGGTGCTGAAAGAAAGTTGCAATTGCAAGAGCTTGAAGAGTTAAGAAGGGAAGCTTATGAGAATGCGAGGATTTATAAGGAAAGAACTAAAGCAGCCCATGATAAACTCATTATGAAGAGAGAATTCCAAGTAAGCCAAAAAGTTCTACTCTACGTCTCCAGATTGAAACTCATGCCTGGAAAGCTCCGCTCTAGATGGGAGGGGCCCTTCGTTGTCATTGATGTTTTTCCATATGGCGCTGTGAAGATCAAAAGGGAGCCGAATGGAAAATGCTTCACCGTCAATGGACACCGCTTGAAGCCGTTCTATGATGGATTCTCCACTCAAGCAGTGGAGGTTACCGCACTACGAGACACCACGTAGACCCCGGTTGTATTCCTTCCTTCACTCTTTTATTTTGCATTGTCATATTATTAAGTTGAGTAGTGCTGCATATTACTTGTCTTTGTGCTTTGTTATGACTGTTTTGCATTGAGGACAATGCATTGTTTAAGTGTGGGGGAGGGATCAACTGTTTTGAATGTGAAAATTGCAAGTTTTAAGTAACTTTAGTATGATGCATCCTTAATTTGAAAGGTGATTGATCATGTTTTGAGATAATAGACTAAGTGTCAATGAATTTGACTTAGGTGACTTTAGGCTAGCAATCATATAGACCTAGTGAGATTTTGAGCCTAATGCATTTTTTTTTCAGTGTGTACCCCCTATCTCTTTACTTGATCTAGAACTTGACTTGAATCTTATTTGAGGCCACATTTTAGGCATATGTATTCATGAAGATGATAAAGGCATTCATTTCATTTTAGCCAGATAAGCCAAACAGCCTATCCTTTCCATACATATACCCTTTGTTTAGCCCCTTGAGCCTATATTTTATTTTTTTTCTCACCCCATAACACAAAAAAAAAAAAAAAATCCTACCCTTTTGAATGTCTTAGGAATTGAAGAGCATTGCATTATATCTATTTTGGATGGAAGAATATGTATAAAATTAGGAATTGGGTCATTGTGAAAAATATGATATGTTATCTTGAAGGAAAAAAAAAGAAAAAGAAAGAAAAAGAAAAAAAATGGCAAAGAAAAAAAAAGAGAAAGGAAAAGTAATGACCCAGTTCAAGTGTGATTTGGTTTCTTTCATCCTGTTTCATCCTATTGCATCATTCTCTTCATCTTCTAGGATATTCAACTTTGTTTCTCCAAACACTATACCCTTCTTTCTTAGCCTTAGCCCCATCACAACCTAATAAAAGTCCTTTGGATTTATGTTTACATTTGCTTTACTAGTGGTGGAGAACTTAGATCCTTGTCAAGCCTATGGAAAGAGTACTGGATAGGGTGGATTTGAGTGTAAACACAAGCCTATACACTTTTGAGTGATGAGAGACATACACATATCCTTGGTGAGGGATTTCTAGCTTAGATATTCCTTTGTCAAGTAAATTGCCATGAAGTTTGTTTTCTTGAGTTATGAGAAAATCACTTGGATAAAAGAGGTGTTGAAATACTTTTGTTTACTTTTTACTTGTGATTGGAACATTCACTTTTGAAGTTTTGTTTTATTTTGTCTTATTATACTCCCTTGGTCTTGATTTGTTTTGCCCAGGAGTGCAAATGATAAGTGTGGGGGAGTTGATAAATCCCAAATTTAGTATATTTTATCCCACCTTATTCATTTATTTTGGATATTATTTTAGGCTAATTTGGATTTATTAGATAATATTTGGAAAGCTAGCCAATTTTAGTAAATAATATAAATCTGAATCAATTATGAGATTATTGGGCTTAAATTGATATTATTTTAATTGTTATATTATGAGTGAAAAAATATTTCCAATTATATGATAAATCACAATTTTATTTGATTCTTGCAGAGTAAGGAAAATGAGATTAAAAGATCCTACGGTGCAGAACTTTTCTAAGAGACTCAAAAAGAATCCAATGGTGAAATTTTATTGGGCTTTTGGAATTTTAAGAGGCCCAAATTAGTACCCAAAACTTTCCCCTCCTTTCATAAAATTGACCTAGCCGCGAGACGCTGAGGAGGCGAGAACCATCACGCTGAGACGGGAGGAGACGCTGACGGGCGAGGACGCGAGGCTGAGACACTGCCGCCGGACACGCACGCACTGACGCGACCACATGACCACTTGAATTTGGTGCTGGAATCATACTCATCGAATTCCTATTCTCTTCTCCCTTCGCGGGCCCACCTCCACAATTGACAATTCAACGAGTTGTCATCAATTCACGTTGCACAGTGATGGAGCTTGCACAGTGACGAAGCAATTGAGTTAATCAATTCTTCTCAATATTCCTTCATGGCCGAGACTTTTATGAAGGAGTTTGAGGAGGAAAATTCTATGGAAGCTTAAGCTATTTTAGGAGACAACTTGGGAGGAGCATGGAGGAAGCTAGAGCCTAGGAGCTTACATTTGAAGACTACAAGGGAGTGTCTTTCTTTTATCTTTTTGATTCAAGACTTAAGATTGTTTAGTTTTAAATAATTTTGGGTTGTGTTAATTGAGAACAATCTAGTTTTAGATTGTAGACTTATTTTTGATTTGGATTAAATTGATATTTTGGATTTGCTTTGTTCTTAAATGATTATTGGGATTTTTGTTTGCAAACCTTTGATTGTCAATTAAATTATTAATTGAGTTTTCATTATTAATTTAATTGTCGATTTGGGTTTAATCTCTTGATTGTTTAATTAGGTGATTAATTGTCGAATTGTTTAATTAGGCAATTGTAAACATAATTTCCAAACTATCTTAAGCAATTGTGATTGGTTTTTAATAGATTCAATTAACCAGCATTTTTCCATTATGAGTTTTCTAGTGGATTAGGTGTTATTGAGCATGAGGGTTTCCCATGTCTTGATTAGGTGATTAAATCTATTAATTCCACTTTTCATGAATCTCCCTTGGGTCTAATAAATTGAATGGCTAAGAAAGCTAAATCCATGTGAATCCTAAGTTGTCCCCTCCATTATCATAACTGAACTAAATCCCTGTTGATTGTCTTGCTTTTGATTATTTTCTTTGCTTAGCATCTTAATTCATTTTTCACTAAAAAACCCCAAAGATTGCATTCCAATTTATTTAAGTTAGTTTCATTCTCATATAGACTTTAGAGTCATTTGCATTTAGGTAGTAGAATCTTGCATTTTAGTTTAGGTCCATTTTATTGCATCTTTTGTTACTTAAAAATCAATCCTAAAGAAAACCCATAGCTTGCTCCTTGGGAGAATGACCTAGGTTGACCCTAAACTGCATAATAATTTAAGACCTAGTTTAATTGATTGCTTTAGCGACAGAAGCACGCATCACATAGCACAAATAGGTAGGGGCTCAAAGGGTCACCCTGACGAACTCCTCGAGAGGGCCTGAAATCCGGAGATTCGGAACCATTCCAAAGGATCTTCATGGACACCAAAGTGGTACACGCCATGATAAGGTTCACCAGCTCCTTCCGTATTCCAGCACAAACAAGAGTAGACTGTACAAACTTCCAATCAAGACGATCGTAAGCTTTTTCCATGTCGACCTTGATTGCAACCTTTCCTCTTCTTCGCCGCCTACTCCGCATAGTATGAATAGCTTCTTGCGCAACGATAACATTCTCACTCCCCTAATGCCCAGCTATGAATCCACATTGCTGTGGTTGGATCAAATATTGCATCGCCTTCTTCATTCTTTCTGCAATGATTTTCGTAATAACCTTAAAGATGACATTACAGAGAGAAATAGGACGAAAGTCCTTTAAGGTTGTAGGATTATCAACTTTTGGGATAAGAACAATGTTAGTATGGTTGATATCCTTGACCTTTTCCGGTTGATGCCAAATCTCTCGTACGAGTGCACAGACCTTGTTCCCTATGTGATTCCACTGGGTGTGGAAGAAATGTGCTTGAAGATCATTCGGGCCAGGAGCTTTGAAAGCACCAATAAAAAACGCCGTATTTTTTACTTCGATATCCTCCACTTCTTTGTGAAGCAAGATATCATCAATTGGGTGGAGTGGGGGAAAGTTGGCATACCAATATGTGGATTGAGGAATCTAAGGATCCCTAGGGTAGAGATGTGCAAAGAACGTGGCAGCCATTTCTCTTAACTGATCCGGTTCAGTAACCTAATTTCCTTCATCATCCTGAAGGGCTTCAATCCTTTGTTTCTTCCGTTTAATCAACGTTGATGTATGGAAAAAACTCATGTTCTTGTCCCCCCAAGTGAGCCACTTGCACCGAGATTTTTGGTACCAGAGGAGCTCCTCCTGAGCATATATCTTGCTATAATCTTTCCAAAGCTGCTTCTCAAGTCTGTAAAGGCCAGTCGAGGGATTAGTTTGTCGCACTCGATCAATGCCCTCCAACCTTTTGAGAAGATGACTTTTTTTCCTAGGAAGACTACCAAGGACCCTAGCATTCCATTTGGAGGCCTCATCCTCAAAAATCAACCTACCTTAAGTCCAAGTTCTATTTTCCCAAGATTTATAGACCACGTCAGAAAAGCTATCTTCCATTGCCCATATTGGATGGTAACTAAATCGGCGCTTGTGACGTTAGGTTGGGGAATTAGCACCATTTGTGACCAGCACAAGTCTATGATCAGATTTATAACGCAGGTGGTGAAAAACCTTTCCTCGTGGATAATTGAGCTCCCACTCAAGGTTGCCAAACACCCAGTCTAGTCTTTCTTTAATCCCCTGCTTTTCCCATGTAAAGCGCTCGCCAATAATAGGAATCTCTAACAGACTCAAGCTACTAATGCAATTAGAAAATTGCGTCATAGCCCGGAGAGAAGGTGTTGTACCTCCTATCTTGTCCGCAGGAGTCAAGAAGGTATTAAAGTCCCCCATTACCATCCAAGCACCTTCAATAGTCTGTGAAAGATCTTGCAAGGAACCCCATAAATTCTCTCTTCTACTAATCCCCGGTTCCCCATAAACAAAAGTAACAAAAAAGGAATCGTTCGTTCGCTTGTCTGGCACTTTACAGTGGACCAATTGAGTAGTAGAAAAAAGATAATCAACTTGAGTATTACTCCCATCCCATAAAATCCAGATACCTCCCGCAAACCCAGTGGCCTCCAACCTAATCCAATTACTATAGCCTAACTTACGGGTAACGGACTCCGCCCTATTACCACTAATGCGAGTTTCAATTAAAGACAAAATATCAATATTATTGTCATGGACTAAATCTTTAACAATGCGGGGAAAATGTTTGCTCCCCGCACCCCTGCAATTCTAAGAGGCAATAATCATAGGATTGATAAAACTTGGAAACAAAAAGTGATACTTACTGATCACCAAGAGCTCTGTCAATTCGTGTGACTTGTTTCCTTGAACCATGTTGGCTTCTTACAGCAAGAGTCGCTTCCATAAAGTCATCCCCAATGTCATCGTCTAAGGAAGTGGAGTATGGAGGCAAAAGATTAGTGTGTGTCGCACCACTCATGTTTTGCTCACATATTTCCTGAGTAGAAGTATCATTAGGATTTATGGCCTTATTGTGGGATCCTTCTATCAATAATAATTGTTGAGATTCTAGCCCATGAGGATGTTGGGGTAATAAAATAGAGGTAGGCCCAACTTGGGTTAAAGATCCACCCACCACTACATGCTCTCTTCCCCCCATATGTGTCTTTGGTAGCCCATTGGAACTTTCCTTTTTTTCCTGGCCCAAAACGGTTTTTGGTTTTTCAATATGGGCCCTCACCCCTTGTCCTGGCCCAGCAAGAGAAGGCCCAATCCCATTATTTTTATTTTTCCTTTTATTCTTTTCCTTTCCTAATTCCCTTGTCCTGCGGTCATCCTCATCATTTGCTTGGAGAGAAGCTGATCGACCATTTAACTGCTCCACTCGGCCCGCGTCAGTCTCATCATCACTACTGACCTGCGCCTCTGACCCCATCCATCCTGTCACCATGCCTTCATCGCCCCTAAGGTCGGCGAGGATCTGGAATCTCGAGGCTCTACCGGCGATTGAACCAGCACCGTTGCCTTTCACCGTCACGGCACCTTCCTCCATCGCGGATTTCTTCTTCTCCGGCCTGACCCCGTCTCTCTTCTCCTGTCTGGTTCGGTGGCCCTGCTCCGTCGCATTCCTGTTGCTTTTCTCCTCTGCGTT
Organism: Inga leiocalycina; assembly: GCA_963242795.1. Taxonomy (NCBI): domain Eukaryota; kingdom Viridiplantae; phylum Streptophyta; class Magnoliopsida; order Fabales; family Fabaceae; genus Inga; species Inga leiocalycina. The sequence continues at coordinate 79,136,676 of OY725322.1, forward strand.
CCCGCTCCTTCTCTCCGTCCCACTCCCCTGCTGTGACATCCTGCTCCCAAACCGAGATCAACGACCATTGCCCACAAGCATCCACTCTCCAAATGGTTCCTTGGTGTTGGCTTTCGGTTGAGGCACTGATGAATTCCGATTCTGTATATTGGGTTGAGACTGCCCTGAAGCCAATTGGTCCTTATCTCGGTATGTCCAGGACACTGGTCTTTGTGGTGTCCGTAACGGCCGCATGAAAAACATATTAGGCCCAGTCCCTCATACTCTACTTGATAAACCGAGTGAGCTGCAATCACTCGTGAGACAAGTTTCTTCTGGAGATCAAGCTCGACACAGATCCTGGCATACTTACCCCTCTCAATTTTTCGCAGATTCAGTCGCCATGTCAGATGGGGTAAGCATATATATTTTGACTGTTCTGCCAATGTAATTCCCCAGCCTTGTAATGAATTCCTTATTGTAACACTGTATTGGGATGTTAGGAATCCTGATCCAAGTGATTATTTGTCCAAGATGATTGTTGTAAGGGTCAAAGTTAGGGGACCATTTTTGCACCAAAATAGTGTGCTGCTGCACCACCCATGGCCCCCCGTATAATACTTGTTGATATATCTATCCCCATCCTTCTTTTTGGAGAAAACAAACCAGAAAGTAATTGTTTGGCATATCCACTAGATCAAATTGGGATGTCCGCCATATACTGCTCAGATGTGTCTTTAACGTGTAGACATTATATTTTTTGCCTAACACAGTTAGGATCAGTGCTGCATTCCAGGGGCGACACCAAGCATTGTATTCTTCTACCGTCACAGGGACAACCAGGTGGATCTTCATAAGAGCTTGCACCTCATCAGTAAGTTCTGGAAGATCCCATTCCATATTTATCATATCCGATAATAGTTCCTCTTCCTCCATACAATCACCTCCATGAGCAATGCCATTAAACCCAATAAGGGAATCCTTATAGGAGGTAGTGGTAACCAGAGCTATCTGTTGATGGGAAGCTTCATGTTCCATGGAGATATCAATCTCTGAAGAGAGTTCATCCGGCGTAGAAGTATCCATTGTGATGCGAGTAGAATTATTTCTTGTCTTTTTATTGCTACCACTGGCTAGGACATCAGAAGGCCGGTCCGGTGGAAGTTTCCGGTGTGGTTGGTCATCCATGTTAAACAGAGGTGAAGACGGTGGCACACTGTTCAGAAGAGAGAAATCCGTTCACTCACTAGCGTACTAAATATAGGAAATTTAATCTTTCTCTGTGTATTTTCAGTTTTTATAGTAATCTCATTCTTTTTTGTTGTAAGACACACTAATATCTGTTGAACTTATAATCTCATCTTTAAGAAAGTCTAAAAGAATGTAGTATGGTTTTATTTGTTTACATAATTATATTATTATTATGTTTGCTGCCTAATTATGATACGTTGAATTGCATATGAAATCATGAAATTAAGCTAATTAATTATTTTCTCAAATTATCTAACAAAATTTGGTATTTTATTTTCTTATTTATATATTATATATATCATATTATTTTTTTATTTAAATATTACGTCTACGATCCGACCAAACAGTCCAACTGATCCGACTGTTTGAACCATAACCCGCTGACCTTTCTGGCTCAATCTCTAGTCCGGCTTTTAAAACATTGATTGAAGTTTTAACTCGGATTCGAACGTGGATCCGCCTAGGTACGTAAATCTCTTCTCTCCTCCATGTTTTCCTTCAAAACTTACTTTTTTTGAACTATTATAATTATTTATTAGTCACAAGAAACTACAAAAATTAGGTGAAAATATAAGTACATGATAAAAAACTAAAAAAAATCTAATTAAAATTAGGTAAGATTATAGAGACATACTGATTAATTTTTTTTTCTATAAACTATTTTTAATAATGTATTCGGCCTTTTCTGGTTGTCTCGTGGAAGAGAGAGTCCAAGATGGTAGAGTAGCAGACTTCACTCAAGCCGAGTAAAAGGACTAATATTTTTGTTTGTTTTGACCTGAATAAAAAGACTAATATTCATTTTATAATTTAACTACTCTGAATTATTTGATTCATCAATTAATGAAACTTGAAGAATTGAAATTTAAATCTTAGTTAAGTTTGGTTTATTTTTGCCCGAAGAAAAGTTTGGTTGATACTGATAAATAACATACATTTTATAATCGTATAAGCAATTAGCCGTCATATTTCCATTAGTTAATTCAATACCAACTTATTCAATTTAAATCCTTTGCATTCATTTAATTCAATTTGCAGTACTATTTAAATAAAATATTCATAATTTCCTTTGAGGAAAAAATTCCCTAACCCGAAGAGCATGATCACACAAGGCTTCGCCAAAATTTTCTATTCTGACTTTTGAATCTTCAAAGGTCGAGGAGTATCAGGGCATTCATCATTTAATGGGTCGAAGCCTAATCAGGAGGATTGCTTGGGCCGAATCCAACCTAGTCCACGGCGGTAACAAATTTACTATTTCAACGTATACTTCAAAGAAAACATAGGCCATGTCACACAATATTCTTAGCGGTGTTCTTAAGTGAACCCATCAACCTGATGAGGTGAAAGCCTCTTAATTTTGTCTAGATAAAATTGATCTTCCTTTAAAAAGACTTATGCCTCGTTTGGTACAAAGCAATTAGAGCCAGAGAATTGAAAGTGGAAGTGGAACCTACCTTTTTGAGTGTTTGGTGGGTTGGCACCTACTTCTCTATGAAAGTCAATTCCACCAAAAAGGTTGGAACTCACTTCCACCTTTTGACCCATAGAAGTGGATGAGTTCTATTGGAAGTGAATTTTTCATACCATTATACCCTTCATTTTATAATTTATTGACAAGTTTGCCCTTTACATTTTAACCCTACCACCGACAGAGCTGCCATCCACCTTCACCGACAGTGAAGCTTGCGTGATGGATGTGATAGAATCGGTAGGCACAGCGGAAGAATTTTAAAAATTTTCACCGATCCTAATCGAGGATCTATCAACGGCGTTTAAACCAAGTTGGAAGGATTCATACCTTTTGATGATTCAGAGTTTTCACGATCTCTAGGAGCCAACACGTCAGGTCCGCTCCCTCTACCGGTATCCACACGAATGCTCTCCAACCGAGACTGCGTGCTAGCGCCTCTAATGTCTCCTAGGGTTTCACTTGCGGCTCTCAATTCTCATGTGCATATCAATATATCTGCTCTATCAAGTTTATATCCTATGAGGGCTATTTTCAAATTTCAAAATTAATTAACTATTAATTATCTTGATGAGCTAATTAAATAAATTCAGTTTATATTAAATCTGTCCAACAGTTTTAATTTAACCTATTTATTTAATCCAAATAAAGAGCCATTAGATTGAATTTATCTTCATAAATTAAATCTGAGATACTATATCTCTATCATGTTAGTTATTAAATTTAATATATCTTAATAAATTAAATTTAAAACTAACACAATATAATAATATCATATAATATATATACACATATATATATAAGATATATATTTCGAAAAGATATATATCTATATAATATTATTAATGAATTTTATATTATATATATATATATATAATTCGTCCACCCTAAATTAAACATTATCTCGTGTTGGGCCATTCTTGTGTGCGACCCTGTAGGCCCATATGAAGTTGGTAGTGGGCCAATAACTATACTAACCCAAAAGTCGCAAGCGGCCTCTAGCAAGACATTACGACTACCCAATTTATATGAGGATCGTTATCACGAAGCAACCAAACACTCTTCTCTCAGTAGTGCAATCATAATTATCATTGCAGGCATGCAATGAAGTTAAACCAAATAGGCTCATAGTGTTCTTTTATTCTTTCTTTTTCGCTAAAATAATAGTACATTTGTTAAGTTACTATCATTAAATTAAAAAAATTAAATATATGACAAGTTCATGAATTTAAATACCATTAGATTTGGAGGTTACAAAAGATAGTTTTTGAGCCTTCTCCATTTAGTTACCCCATTTAAGTTAAACGAATGATTTACTAAAAAAAAATAGCAACACTCAGAAGGCTTAACATATCCCAACTCAACCCACAAGACTCCATATCATTGTCTTCATCCTCTCATATGGCGGATGTCATCCAGACTTTTATCAAGAAGATTCACAATTCTCCAAATGACGAGATTGGTCTCATCAAATAAAGCAGCTAAACCCTTTTCTCTTTCTGGATATAATCGACATTGCTTTGAAAAGATTTAAAAATAGCAATTTTTCTATATATTCCAAGAATGACAAACCATTCTTTTGATGCATCTTGAAGAAAACCGTCTGTCATTTAAATTTTTTATGCCCGTTTCTCCTATAAATTGTTTTGGACAGAACATGTCTCACATAAGGTGATGAATTATGTCTCTATCAAATTTTTAATTTGTACATTTTCTTCTTATTTTCCTTTGAGAGTTTTATTTTAAAACCTTCAAATTAGCATTAGAGATTTGTCCTTCAAATTGATATTAGAGCTCAAACCTTCCTTCAAATTAGTATCAGAGCTTTGTCCTTCAAATTGATATCAGAGCTCAAACCTTCCTTGAAATTAGTATCATAGCTCAATCCTTTAAATTAGTATCAAAGCTCTATCCTTCGAATTGATATCAGAGCTTAAACCTTTATATTCTTTATTTTTTGCTAAAATAATAGTACATCCGTTAAGTTATTGTAATTAAATAAAACAATTAAATATATGATAAGTCCATGAATCTGGATATCATTAGATTTGGAGGTTCCAAACGACAACGTTTGAGCATTCTCCATTTAGTTACCCCATTTAAATCAAATGATTGATTTATTAAGAAAAAATTCAGCAATACTCAGGAGGCTTAACAAATCCCAACTCAACACATAAGACTCCATAGCACTATCTTCTTCCTCTCGCATGGCGGACATCACCCAATATTTTATCAAGTAGATTCACAATTCTCCATTTGACAAGAAATGGAGCAACTAAACACTTTTCTCTTTCTAAATAAAACTGCCCTTACTTTGAAAAGATTTAAAAACTGCAATTTACCTATATATTCCAAGAAGGACAAACTATTCTTTTTATCGAGCGGATTCACAATTCTCCATTTGATGAGAAATGGAGCAGCTAAACCCTTTTCTCTTTCTAGATAGAACCGACCTTACTTTGAAAATATTTAAAAACAGTAATTTGCCTATATATTTCAAGAACAACAAACCATTCTTTTGATGCATCTTGAAGAAGACCATCTCTCCTCTAAATTGTTTATGCGCGTGTCTCTTATAAATTGTTTTGGACAAAGAAGGTTAATTTTTAATCTATACACTTTCTTCTTATTTTCTTTTGAGATTTTTATTTCAAAATCAAAGCTCTGCCCTTCAAATCGATATCAGAGCTCAAACTTTCATAGTGAGTGTTTAGAATAGATTATTTCTAGGAAATAAACACTCATTATATAAGTTGGGACAAAGTTTCTCTCACATACTTACTTCGTATATCATAAATCACGAATTATAAGTACTTATAAGTAAAAAATAAGTTATCCCAAACAAGTACTGAGTCATCACCCTAAACCACTACAAAATTAGGAACTTCAGTTCCTTATGAGATGATTTAGCTCTAGTTTTCCTTATTAGTTTTAGGATTTCTTTTCTATTTTTTTCTTCGTTTTATTGGTAAACAAGCTAGAGCCATCCAAAGCAAAAAGAATTCGATCTGATTCAGGTAGATTTGTTGAAATGTTTTATCTTTGACACATGCAAATTGATTTTACCATCTATTGCACAAATTCAATGCATGAAAATGATATACCATATATTAACAAGTTGTAACGCCCCAAACATATTAAAACATGACCAGCACAAAGTAAAAGTGATATTACTTCGTAAGCATATTTAATTTACTATTCTCTACTTACAATATATACTTCGTTAATATAGTATCAAATGATATTATAAACCTTTATGTAAATATTGATCAAATATCTCTTTCAATGTTGGACTTTCCAAATATATTTGCAACAATCAAACAACCAATTCCTAAGGAATGCTAAGACTTTTTCTCAATATATATATATACACACACGGTAAGGGAATAAACATAATGTCTACAAGATTTTGGAACCACTTTTCTCTACAAAAAGCGAATAATTCAAATTCATATTGAAATCAACTTTACAATATCAATTAATACAACCATCTGATACATGATCCAGTTTACAATTCACATAAAGCAGTAGGCTTATTTCTGCTATCTAAAATACAAATACCTTGATACATAAATTTGTACGGATGTATACTGGTTTATAAAATTTCATACTATATAGGAGATAAAAGTTATCATTGAAATATGTATAAAAACTAGTTTTCAAATTTAGCATAATCATATGCTTGTATTTAGAAAAAGAAAAAAGAAATTTAAGAAAATAATCACAAGTTTAATATAAACAAAAATTCGATAAAGTAATTTATTTTCATTAATAAATAATGAAAACATTTCCTTTTCCTAAAAGCTTGTTTCACCAGAGGAACCAACACAAAACGAATAACAGGTGTAGCTCGAAGGCCACAAATAACAGGCGCAATACAAATGTCACAAATAAGTGAATAAGTAGTGCAGCCTGAAGGCCATGAATAACAAGCGTAGCTCAAAAGCGACGAATAACAGGCGCAACCTGAAGGCCACGAATAACAGGCAGAGTTAAAAAGCTATGAATAATAGGCATAACCCAGATGCTATAAAATAGGCACAGCTAAAAAGTTATGAATAACAGATGTGGACACACATTTCACGAGGGTAAGTAATAAATTCGGTGCTCTGTGTCTAGTTCCTCTAATAAAAGTGTTCATAATCTTGTAAAAAAAACTATTTCTTCCAATTTATGAAGGTTTGCTTGGGAAAAATATACAAATAAATTTTTTATAAACTTTCCGTAAACAAATTCTCAAATTCCTCTTAAAGACAGCACACGCACCCGCACCCGCACCCGCACGCACAAATATAGGAGAGTTCAATAGGAACAACACATATATTTTCTTTAATTATTAACAATCAAATTAAATATCAAATCTTTTCACAGGCGTAGCTCAAAAGTAACGAATAACAGGCGCAACCTGAAGGCCACGAATGATAGGCAGAGCTAAAAAGTTATGAATAATAGGCACAACCCAAATGCTACAAAACAGGCACAACTAAAAAGTTATGAATAACGGACGTGGACACACATTTCACGAGGGTAAGTAATAAATTCGGTGCTCTGTGTCTAGTTCCTCTAATAAAAGTGTTCATAATCTTGTTAAAAAAACTATTTCTTCCAATTTATGAAGGTTTGCTTGGGAAAAATATACAAATAAATTTTTTATAAACTTTCCATAAACAAATTCTCAAATTCCTCTTAAAGACAGCACACGCACCCGCACGCACAAATATAGGAGAGTTCAATAGGAACAACACATATATTTTCTTTAATTATTAACAATCAAATTAAATATCAAATCTTTTCCTCGTCCAGCAAAATTTTCTCTTTAATAAATAGGTTTTTATTGTATTTAATTTATTCTCATCCAGTTCCATCTCAACACCATTTATTTCATTAAAATTCAATATTAATAGACAAGTGATACTGTCTCTTCCTCCCTCTCTCTGTTTTTTTTTTCTAAAATATTTCTATAACATCTCTTAACGTTATAATCATCCATCTAAAGCATTGATTCTTCTGCCAATGAGGTTTGGCACAGTTAGTTAAGGTCTTGCCACCCCGATCACAAGGGAGTGTGTTCGAACCCTCTGACCGATGGGGAAACCTCATTGGTAGGCGATCTCGTAAGTCTCTTATAAGCGCTCGAAGAGCCCTGGGGCCGTGCCCTGGCCTTGGTAGGGGACTGGTGCCGAACCTACCTAAACTTTTATGAATCAAAAAAAAAAAAGCATTGATTCTTCTTCTGAGCTATTTCAATTAGGCACACTCAATTTCATTACCAATAATATCAACCTTAACTAATAGGATTAGTAAATAGTAAATTCAAGGACTAATTCTACTCTTTATATAATAACATAAAAAATTTCGACAAAAAAAAATAATAACATGAAAAATGATGCAAAATAGGGTTTAAACAATAATGGAACTCCTATCAATTAGCTACAAATTGGGATCCGGCTTTAGTCCTTTTCTTTCCCATCCTTTTCTCAATCTGGACCGTTGGATTAAGATCTCAACGGTCCAAATTTTTTCTTTATTATAAAAATATTATTATTATTATTATAATATATTAAATCTGGACCATTAAAATTTTAATCCAACGGCCTAAATTAAAAAAATGATGGAAAAGGATGGGGAAAAAAAGGACCAAGCCGGATCCAATAAATTGTACCGGTTTGTTCTCTTTTAATGGCATTTTAACGAGCACATTTAATGCACTATCTAACATTCAAGATGAGTTTCATAACACATGAGCCTCCTTCTAACCAAAATCAAACATTATAAGCAAGCTTCCCAAGGCATTTCAATCATCATCTTTGTTAACTAGATTTATTTCCCTACTTTTAAGTTCTCTGTTGGTCTGAAAAACAGAAGGAAAATAGCCAGCACCATACACATATAATTTACCAATCATCACTCATCAAGAAACAAATTGGTTTCTTAAATCCATAACTTGGTATATGATCCTTTAATTATAGCTAGTTATTCACTTAAACTTACTTTAATTCCTCTTCTTGACAATTTAACAAGCACTCCACATGCACTTTAAAAAGAAAACCCAATTTCATTCTTGTCTTAAATGGTCAGTTACAGGGGAAAGAGAAACGCCTTAATCTCTCACACACATATCACTGCACCATTAATGCCATGTTTGGTAGCAGAGAATTGTGGCAAGAGAATTGGAAGTGGAAGTGAATTCCACACCTTGAGTTGTTTGGTTGGTGGGAATGCACTTCCACATGGAAGTCACTTCCATCAAAAGTGGTGGAAGTGAGTTCCATGGGCTAACCTAAGGAAGTCATCTCACTTCTTTAGAAGTGAAATATTTTAGACATTGTTGCCCTTAGTTATGAAATATCTGGACCATCTTACCCCCAACACAATATACCACTTTTCCCCTCCTGCACATCTTCGGCTTCGTGTCCCACTCTCACCTGATGGCCTCCCTCTCCATCCCTCTCGGCGACATTGAAGCGACAGCCGATGAAGGACGATGAGCCACCAGTGACGGCAAAGGATGGCGTCGGCGAGACACCGGAGATCTTCGTGGTTCCTCAATTTTCACCAGCCTTCGTCGTCTAAGCCTCCTCCACCCACCAGTGTTTGTTGCCTCAGCCTCAGCCTCGCCGACCCCATCCCCTCCTTCTTCCTCAAGCTTTGATCTCCATAAGCTTCAATGTCCATGCCCATCTCTGCAATCTCTGGAAGCTTTATTCTCCATACCCATGTCTTCGATCTCAGCAAGGATGGAGGAGATCTAGCCACGGAGAAGCACTGGCAAGGACACCATACCCATCTCTTCGATCTCGACAATTTCACGGTGCTTGTTGTCCAGATCACAACAATGCTCCCCAATCAATGCTTTTGACAATATCAACGAACCTGATCGTTCCTGTGAATTCTGTCAACCAGCCTAATGCAGCCATTGTCTTCCACAGAGAATGTTTGATTTGTGCTTTTGAATGTTCATTTAAATGTATGAGGATGTGCTTTTTGCTGTTCGATGCTTCTTCTTTTTTTTAAATTGATTGGTATCTCAAATCTGCAGTTGATTAGTTGGTTTAAAATGATTGTTAGCCATCGGTGGTCCTGGGGTGTCGCCGGCAAATATGGCGTGGGATTGCAGAAAATGCCAGGAAGGTTCGATCATGGAGTTGGGTTTTTTCTTTCTGAAAAATTTCATGGGTATTTTGGTCTTTTTATAATATAAATATACAAATAAAATATAATTAATTCATCAATTCCATCATCATACCAAACACACTTTAAAGTCCACTTCCACCTTCAGTTCCAATTTCATTTCCACTTCAAATTTCATCAAAAAATCTTCTACTATACCAAACGAGGCATAAGTGCTCGTTTGGAATAATTTATTTTTGAGCAATAAGTGTTTATAAATCATTATTCACAGTATACGAGGTAAGTATGTGAGAAGAATTTTATTTCAACTTGCGTAATAAGAACTTATTTTTTAAGAAAATGCTAAACCAAACAAGCCTTAAAAAGATGAATAAAAACAATGCTACACACTTAATTCACAAACAGTAAAGAAGGAGAGGGGTTCGAGCTTACCCCAAACACCGAGCATCTTGTAGAAACGAGGAAGGAAGAGGATGAAAAGCTCAGCTGCCAGAAAATTGTTCGGAATTTGCAACAATTAAATTAAATATTAATAGAAAATTACTTAGTTATTTTATTATTTTCAGGGCTTTTACACAAGTCATCACCGTCACTAGGAAATTCGTCGTCGTCGGAGAACTCTCGCTAAGAAAGGTTCTATCTCCATCCCTCACTTTTTGAATGATTTGGCTATCTATGGGCTTTCACTAGAGATGGAAATAGGTCAGGCCTCTAACAGAGGCCTACGGCTTAACCTACATAAAGCCTAACTTAGCCTATTTAGTAAATAGGCCAAGCTCAGGCTCAGACATATTACTAGGCCTATTTAGATAAACAGATCATACCTATTTTTATAAGGCCTAGCCTACAAGCCTACAGGCCTGGCCTATTTAATTTTTTTTTAAAAAAATTATACTATTATATAAGTATATATAATATCATCTAAATAATTTTATAAATTTACCAACTTAATCTTAATTCTAAGTTTCATATTTCATCGTCATTATACTCAACTCTTATTTTCGCATAAATCATTCACTTCTACATCTCTTCTCTTCGATCGCTTGAGATGGCAATACTAACTCACTTTCTCTCCCCTAATTTGTGCCCTCCACTGAAGCATAAAAATTGTTGAGTTTATTTTAGTGTCAAATGAAATATTATAATCTTAACAAGGGGAGTTTGTCCCAATTTACGTGCAAAGAGTAAAATAGGTAAAATTCTAGTTTTACATATTATTTGTTATGTTTAGTCGATTTTAAAAAATATATCTCATTAGTCAACAGACGATTAGTTTTTCTTATTCCTATTTGCTCGGATAAGTGTTATCACTAGACATTATTTTCTTTTCCTTACTAAGCCTTAATATTACGATAAGAATAGATGTTAGGCTTTTAAGACATATGTAGGATTGTATATAAACATCAACGGTTAGATATGAATTTGGCGGCATAGGCTTTAAAGGTTATTTAAAGTCCTACATTTTAAGTAGGCTTTTAAACAGGCTTCAGGCTTTATCAGGCCTTCTGAAGGCCCAGGCCCAGGCCTAAAAAATAGCCTACATACAGACTCAAGCCCAGACTCAGGTTTTAAATCTTTATTATAAGCCTAGACCTATTTAGATAAAGCCTAGCCTATTTACACCTCTAACTTTCACTGGATGATGCCGAGAGAAGGCCTGATTCCAATAATAGATTATTGGCTTTTTGAATTATTCTAACAAAATTGGTCTAATTGTAAAATTGGCTTCCTTTCCAATGAAATTGCAAAAGTCCAGCTTTATTTTACTCCTTTGGACATACACTTTCTCATATTTTTCTCTTCACCCACTGATTACAATAATTTATATTAAGTTTTAGGGGTAAAAATATATTTTATAAATATAAAGGACTGAAATGAAATCTCATATAAGTTTAAAGGACTAAAAATATATTTTAGGCTACATTTATTATCTCATTTTCGACCTTTTCAATGTGACACGTAACATGAGATACCCGTGGATTAATCCAAACCCTCTAGACCATAGTATAAATTGCTTCCTAAACCAAAATTATTTGGTTCATTATATTAATCGTGGATTTTTTATTTTCTCTGTTATTCAAAAGTGTATGACTATAATTGTATTAAATTTCTTATATCTATTACGTCAAGTTCTCCAATCATATAATATCATGTGTCTTGTTTTCTTCATATGGATTTAGAGAATTTGACGTAATAGATATAAAGAACTTCATCTAAGTATTTTCTAAAGTATTAGTACCTTTTTGTTTTAGACATTTTATCCCTAAATAAAAGAAAAATGAAATTTTTTTTAAACAATTTATCAGCTTTCTTTCATAAAGCAATCTATAAAATTTGGGGCAAAAAATAAAATACGGAGTAACATATAAATTGAAAAAAAAAATTGCACTTAATAAATCCCTGTCACCCTTTTTATTTAGGGTGTATTTGGTTTGAGGTGGGAGGGAGTGAGGGGAGGGTGGAGAAATTATAATTTTGGATAAAAGAAACCAAAAATTTATTCTCTTATTTTTTAAAATTTTGGGTTCCCACCCAAAATTTATTTTCTTATTCTTTTTAAATTTTGGATTCCCGCCCAAAATTTAAATTCTTTTAACCTAAAAAGATAATTTACCTACCTTCTAATTCTCTCCCACCCCTTAAACCAAACACATCCTTAGGCCCTGTTTGGTATGTGGCACTGAATTTTGATGGATTGGAATTAGAAGTGGGATTGGCGTTGGGATATGGATAGGGACTGAGATTGATGCTTTAAAAATATGTTTGGTATGAAGTAATAGTTGAAGGGAATAATTTCATTAATATTATTTAATAAATAGCCACTAATTATAAAAGACCCTAATACTCATGCCTTAAATCCCAAACTTAATCTACAGCTTAGATGCAAAGTCTGCCTAACGATCAGACGTCCGTGAGCATAGAAAGAGAAAAAATGGGTGGAAAATGTCCGCACAGAAGCGTAAAGAAGCGAAGGTATTCTCACAAGACGACTCGGCGCACCAAATTTCTCCACAAGGATATCTTTCTTAATTGTCTTTCACACCTTTTTTTGGAGCTTTTCTTATTCATCTGCGATTTTCCCTCGGTTCTGTTTCTTCTCTGAGTCTATATTATTATTGTTTGATTGTGATTCTTGACTGGTTAATGGAACACGAGATGATATGGTTTATGATGAGTTGAAGATGCCGAATAACTGAAATAGAAAGTATTTTGTCAAGAAATTATTATAAACAGGGATATTTTTTTCTTTAAAATTTGCAATTCCACGACTGAAAACGCAATATCGGGGGAGGTGGCTTTGCAGTAATCCCATTTTTGTGGTACTCTCAATCCCTAGTTATCTGTAACCCCTCAAACCAAACGATATATTCTGGTATAATCCCTGATCCAATCCCAATCCCTACGCCATAACGCTTCATACCAAACAAGGCCTTAGGGTTTTACAACTTTTACTTTTGACTCTTGGGGAGCCGCCCCATAATGAAAGGATATCGAACCAAAATAAAAAGGGACAATTACAATGAAGTCCCATATAAGAGAAAAAATGAAAAAATGGTCTTTGAAGTTGTTAATGACAAGTCGAGGAGCGTCCATTAACAAGTCGAGGAGTTTACACTGACAACTTCAGAGGCCATTTCTTCTTTTTTTTTTACATAGGATTTCATTGTAATTGCCAAAAAAAAAAACATAATGAGACTATGGGAGGATATAACTGTCAATACATAAAGCAAGGGTTTTTTCGTAAACATGATAATTATATAATCCCTCTCACACTGTCTTATTTCCATTTCCTTCCGCTCTGCTTCGCTCACTACATTCCTTGCGGCTAGGGTTTTAGCTTCTCACTGTCTTTCAGGTTCGGTTTCGCATTCTTTGCTCTTTCTTTCCCTGTGGCTGTCCGGCAATCTCTGCCTCCAACTTAGACCTTTTCATTGGTTCATTCTGAATGCTATTCGTACTTTTATTTTTTAAAATGCAACTTAATTTTCTTGTTATATGCTATTTGAATGAGCGATCGTTTGTTCGTTCTTCCGATTTTTTTTTCCCAGAACATTTTATGTCTTTGACGATGAATCGGTTTATGCTTTTTATTATGTAGTTGGTATTTTCCTGTTGATATGATACCTATATGAAGTATAGATCTTGGGGTAAATTTAATTACAAATGATTTACTGTTGACCGATGAGAATGGATCTTATGTGGAAGGAATTTGGGGATCTTCTAGGGTTTATAAACGTGATCGCATGCGTTTGTGACGACAGATGCAGGTTTTGTTATTTAACTTCTATATCATATGTGGTTGTCAGTTTTTTGCTCGGACCTAGTTTGCTTGATCTGCCAGAATGTTTAGCATCTTATATGATATTAATAAAAATCAGTTCAGTATACATCATCGTAATCTGACAACACGTTCATTGATTGATATAAAATCAATTATTGGTGGTTTCGTCTCGTATTTTGTGATGCTTACGAGGATGAAATTTACTATTAATATAGTGTCAATGATATCTCTGTTTTTTCTTGATCAGTCCCTTTTGGCACTATGGGTAAGGAGAAGACTCATATCAACATTGTGGTCATTGGCCATGTCGACTCTGGCAAGTCAACCACCACCGGCCATCTTATCTACAAGCTTGGAGGTATTGACAAGCGTGTTATTGAGAGGTTTGAGAAAGAAGCTGCTGAGATGAACAAGAGGTCCTTCAAGTATGCCTGGGTGCTGGACAAGCTCAAGGCTGAGCGTGAAAGAGGAATCACAATTGATATTGCTCTGTGGAAATTCGAGACCACCAAGTACTACTGCACAGTCATTGATGCCCCTGGGCACAGGGATTTCATCAAGAACATGATTACAGGAACATCACAGGCTGACTGTGCCGTCCTCATCATTGATTCAACCACTGGTGGTTTTGAAGCTGGTATTTCCAAGGATGGACAGACCCGTGAGCATGCTCTCCTTGCTTTCACCCTTGGTGTGAAGCAGATGATTTGCTGCTGCAACAAGGTATTTAACTAGAATTGCTTGGTGTATGTAAACATAGATTTGATAATTGCTTCTATTGTCACTTACTAATGTGGTTTTTTTGTATTTTGCTGTGCACCAGATGGATGCCACCACTCCCAAGTACTCCAAGGCCAGGTATGATGAAATTGTGAAGGAAGTGTCATCCTACTTGAAGAAGGTCGGTTACAACCCTGAGAAGATCCCCTTCGTTCCCATCTCTGGTTTTGAGGGAGACAACATGATTGAGAGGTCCACTAACCTTGACTGGTACAAGGGACCAACCCTGCTTGAGGCCCTTGACCAGATCAATGAGCCCAAGAGGCCCTCAGACAAGCCTCTGAGGTTGCCCCTTCAGGACGTGTACAAGATTGGAGGAATTGGAACTGTTCCTGTGGGGCGTGTTGAGACTGGTGTTCTGAAGCCTGGTATGGTGGTTACCTTTGGCCCCACTGGACTGACAACTGAAGTTAAGTCTGTGGAGATGCACCACGAGGCTCTCCAAGAGGCTCTTCCAGGTGACAATGTTGGATTCAACGTGAAGAACGTTGCTGTGAAGGATCTGAAACGTGGTTTTGTTGCCTCAAACTCCAAGGACGACCCAGCAAAGGAAGCTGCCAACTTCACATCTCAGGTCATTATTATGAACCACCCAGGCCAGATCGGCAATGGATATGCCCCTGTACTTGACTGCCACACCTCCCACATTGCCGTCAAGTTTGCTGAGCTCTTGACCAAGATTGACAGGCGATCTGGCAAGGAACTTGAGAAGGAGCCCAAGTTCTTGAAGAATGGTGATGCCGGTATGGTTAAGATGATTCCCACCAAGCCCATGGTGGTTGAGACCTTCTCTGCGTATCCTCCTTTGGGACGTTTTGCTGTGAGGGACATGCGTCAAACGGTGGCCGTGGGAGTCATCAAGAACGTAGAGAAGAAGGACGCTTCTGGGGCCAAGGTCACCAAGGCTGCACAGAAGAAGGGGGGCAAGTGAAAGGTGTTTTGCTTGTTCATATCTATTGGGGCTTATCATTATGCAATGAAATGTTTATTTGTATTTTGTGCCCAAAATCTGTCTTAGGTTTTTATTATTTACTTTGTCAAGTTGTCTTCGTCAGGCAGCTTGTGCCCCAATGAAGGTGCCAAGGTTTTCTGGTATTATTTCTTATTTCGTGTATCAGAGAGTTCCAATTTTGAAGGCAGCGGGATGGTGTGGGACTAATTTTCCACACTGCCTATTGGATGTCAAATGTTAACTTTTAATATGTTTAAATTTTATGTTTTAATTAATACTTATGATCGCATTTTCGTATGTTGATAGTTATAAGGTTAATTAATTTTATTGACCCTTGTTTATTTGTATGGTCAAAATTTATTGATAATTTTAAATTATTCCCTTCAGATTTTTTTGCGATAAAAATACATGTATATGATTAGAAATCATCCGGCAACTAAGATATGTTAACTCAAGATTAACGTAATCTATGATAAATTGTCTTGTGTAAAATGTGGAGGAGAAAACCAGGGGAAAAGGTGTCTTGTGTAAAATGTGGAGGTAAGATAATGTGGAGGTTTTTCTATAAGCAAGCATGTTTGGTTATGCTTTTACATGATTAGTTTTGATGATAAAATTTGATTGATTATTTAAAATCTTACCATTCTCTTCACATGTAACTAAGACTGCCGTTAAAAATGATGGTGTCAGTCGAAGTAATACTCGACAACTGTTTTTTTTTTTTTTTGCTCAAAATACTCGACAATTTTAGAATCAGGTGATCCGTCTAATTTCCATTCAAATCTGAACAAGTTGAGTTTTTAAAAGCAAAAATAAATATCAATGGATTAAACTTTTAATTTAATTGGCTACATCTCATTTCACTTTTACTACCTAAACAAGAGTGAGGCAGGTGACAATTACTCCCTTCCGTCCTAATTATAAGATAACGTTGACTTTTTTAGAAAAATTAAGGAAGTGGATTAAATTACTTTAGAGTATTTATATTTATATTTTTTGTTTTAAACTAATTAATTTGACTAATAAATTAATATATAATTTAAAGATATATAACATATTATATGATTAAGTAATTTAATTAGCTTCTTTAATTTTTTCAAAAAAAGTCAACTTTATCTTGTAATTAGAACCGAAGGTAGTAGTTAATTTCGGAAAAAGGTGTAGCCTTTTCTTATCCCCTGATTTGGTTAAGAAAAATGGAAGAGCAAGGAGGGGAGATTTTCTTTAAAAATAAACCCTTCTCTAATTTGGAGAGGATAGGAGGATATATTTTAACCATCTCATTCTAGCGTTGGGAAAAAGTATTTTCTGGCATGAATTTGTTATAATAGAGATAAGGGAAGATTTCAGATAAATACCATTTGAACTTATAAAATCCTAAAAAATCTATTAACCCATGGAAATGACACATAGGTCCTTAGAGAGAAATCTAGAATTTTGAAATGTTGTGCTTATACTAAAATGTCTCTCACTTTTTATTTTTCAAAAAGGCAAGGTCTCCTCGTCAACCAGAGCTCCGCAGCTGGAGCTTTGGTAACAACTTAAGTAATGTGATTAACTACTTGAATATAGAGATTGATAACTTTAGCTTCCTAAGCCCTATTAAGCGACGTTAAATAGTTGAATAATGACAATAATAACTTGCGTGTAGCAATTCACAACTGTGGTATAGAAAATGACAACTTGGAAGCTCAAGTCGTTAATCTCTATACTCAAATTATCATTTCCTTTATAATTTGTCAATGATGCCTGATAGGGTTTAAGGAGCTAAAATTATCAATCTCTATTCTCAAATGGTTAACCGAATTACTCAAGTTGTCACCGGAACTCCGAACGTCGAGGAGGATTTGCCTCTTTTTTTAAAAAAAAATAGTGAGGAACGTGTTGGTAAAATGACAACATTTCAAAATTCCAACTTCCTCCCTAAGGACCTCTATGTCCTTTCCATTTGTTAACAAACTTTTTGGGGCTTTTCAAGTTCAGATGGTATTTAAATGAAATTTTTTCTAGATATAATCCAATATAAAGGATATTTTTTGCAAGTTATTAGTGTGAGTTGCGGTCTTAGGCTTTATGGATCGTATAATTTTTTTTTGCTAGAAATTAAAGATTTCAGGTTTATAGAATAAAAGGTTTTCATCCTTCCCAACAAGTGTACTTCTAGAGATTTGAACTTATATTCTCTTCTTTATAGGGTGAAGTCATTTACCACATCGATTAAAGACTAGCGGGTCGTATAATTTTTATTATATAGGAGCATTCACACTTTCATATATTAATCTCTAAAAAAAAAAATCAATTGTATATTATATTTAGGATCAAAATGAAGTCATATTTGATTGGGTTAGTCCAATGATGTCAGATAAGTTAGGCTTAACCAATCCAACATAAAAATCTATACAAACACTTATACCATTGGACATTGTGTGCTAATAAATTCTATTGCATTTATTTTTGTCACATGAGCTAATATTAATCTTAGGTGTCTTGTCCTTTTGTTATTTTCTTTCATCTATAATTAAAATTTCATACTTAGGTTTCTTCGCAAGCATTTGACGCTTGACTCAACAATTATTTTTTTTTTAAAGTATTGCATTATACTCCTTATTATGAGACTCTTCTACATAGTTCTCATCATAATATTCGCTACAAGCCATCTAAGATCTTTTTTTCCTAAATTCTCTTTGCTTTGATAATTTCCAACTCACTAAACAACATTGTAACTCATTATTATTTATTTAATTAATAAACTTTATTGAGAGTAATTGTAAAAAATTAAAAATATTAAACAAGAATACTAATTTAGGTCATCGACAACTAACGTAAAACTCTATAGAATATTTATGACAAGAATAAACAAAGTATTAATTAAGAATATTAAAATGTACTTATAATAAAGATATAATGGAATAGTTTTTTTACACGTGTTTTTCTCAATAAAATATATGTTCTTATTTATGTTTTTGGAAACAATGCTCGTTAAAATCTTAGCATTACTTCACCCCCTATACACACCACATCTTTCATACTACTTTATTGATGGGACCAATGAGGTTAGACCTAATAAAATAGATTAGTCTCTCATAACGTGATAAGTCAATTTTTAAATTCCTAATAGAAAAAGTATATATATTTAGTGTTTAATAATGCCTCATGGAGAATTCCTAGTACATACTTGTGCCTATTAAAAATAAAACACTTCTTCATTGACAAGTTATTATTCGATGCCCAAAAAATTAAGAAGAAAAAAGTTCACAAGAAAAAGAAATATTTGACAACACTAAACCTCTATGTGTTCATGTTACACTTATCTAAACAAGGAAGCCCTTAGCAAAATAGAGGAAATTTTTAAGAGCAACATCATATTCAATAGGGTATGCTGGACTAGGCAGCTAATATGCGCATTCTTTTCCTTCTCATTAGCATTGTCACAAAGCTCACAGCACTTGTTATGAATGTTTAAATCGTTACATTTGATCAAATTACTTTCGGGTCTTAATATAAAAGTTAGTTGACTAATTTGGACAGATTAAAAAAGTTAATTATGTTGTTTATAATAGATATATGTTATTTTTTTAAAAATATCATCTTCTATAATTATTACCCTTAAATAAAAACTTTGTAATGTATGTAATCAATAGAGATATTTTGAAAAAATTATAAATCTAGGAGATAAAATGAATTAGGATCTTATATTCAAGACCAAATCCAATTTTCAATTAATTCTTATATTAAGGACTAAAGATATCATATTTAAGTGGCTAACAACTATACAGATTGCCTTGTTTATCAAGCGCATCAGGATGATTTTGACATTAGAAGTCTTAATGACTCATCCATAGGGTGCAAAGGCTTTTTGTCTATTGATCTGACTTGTTTTCTTTGCTTGGCTTTGTACTATAACACTATAACTCTACTCAATGTTAAGTTCATAAAATTGTGCTCAGATGAGATTGTCCAGAAACTATACAATGCCTTTTGGTTATGGAAAGGAATGTTGGAACATGCTGATCTTATTGTAGATTTCTTGAAATGAAGAGTTGGAACAGGTGTGAATATACGAATTAACCATTATCTATCTATGGTGGACCATGCAATTTGAGTCAGGTGAAGTCAATAATTCATTGATGGCATCTGATTTGTTGCTGCATAATAGTCAAGGCTGGCAACCTTTAATGAGTAATAAAATTTTAATAAAGAGAATATATAAGATAAAAGAGTAAGAAAAATTAATTAAAAATTTTTAACCCCATTTCTCTAATCTTTTTAAATTCAACTCAAAAAAATTTTCCTGCCACTCACTTTCCCTCCCCTCATATCAAACAAGCCCTAACTGGAATACCACACTGATCCACGCCATTTATAGCTCTACGGTGGCTGATCATATTACTTTCACACCTCTCTCTATAACAGGTATGAATGACAAGATCATCTGGGGAGGTGCAGAATCTAAGCAATACTCGGTGAAGGCTGGTTTTCAGAAAGGTACTCAGGGGTAAAGTATGATTTCTGGAGATATCGCGAAGCGTTTTAAAGCTGTGAGGGGTGGCAGGTTCCCTAAAGCGGACAATATCAAAAAGGAGATGGTGGGATGTTATAATTTTTATGGACGATATCTAAGAAGTTTCTACTGTTTTTCTGGAAGATGCCTTCTCAAGCCCTTCCGTCATTTGATATTCTGCGTCGGCATCATCTCCATTCTCCATGTCTTCGGGATGTGCCCTTTTGGTTGTGATGAGGATGAAAGTTCACATCATCTTTTCTGCTCATGCCCATTTTTGAAAGTCTAAATGTTCGAATATAATAGATGGAAGCTTTGATGCTTTTGAACAATGGATCAAAAGAACATTAATGGAACTAAAGAAGGGTGACAGAATACAAACAATGAAATGTATGATTATCTTAGTTAATTATGTATATCTGGATGAAAAGGAATACGATTCTGCATGAAGGAGGGAAAATTGATCCTATGATGCTGTCTGCAGTTTCCATCAAATCTATGATTAGTTTCTGTGAGGTTATCTTCAACACAGACGAATCGGATTCTTCTACCACAGTGATTAATATGGACGTTCCATCAAATCATTGTTTTCTCCAGCTCAATCTATCCATGTCAAGCTGGCCTTTAGTCATCACTGAGAAATCCAAGCCATCTTCAGTGTTTTCAAGGTCAACTTATGCAGGAATTCAAATGGAAGAAGGATATTTCTGGTTTAAATGCCTGAGAGCGTCCTTGCAGTGGATTATATCCCTCATCAATGGAGAAGCAAGTCTTGGAAGCATCATCTAACATTTTCTGAATATATGGACAACTTTTTGTTTTCTGGTCTCAATTCCTGTAGGCCTCTATTGCACTTATAATGTTTTAGTTCTATAATATTTGATATTTTACCAAAAAATATATAAATATATTGCCTTTTTATTAAAAAAAATTGTGGCTTTGTACTTCAAAAAAGAGAGAGAAGAATTTCAATTTAGTTAATATAAATTATTTTTTGTTATTGAGAGCCAATTTCTTACACACCTATGTCTACGACCCTCCTTGATAAAAAAAAGGGTGTACACTTTACACACCACATATCTATAAAGGCACGTAACCTATACATAGGGTGAAACCGTAAATATTCTTCTTTTGAAGGATATGCTTGGGACTACTTCAGCTCCAGGTCATTGACTAGTTCATATAAATTGAATATAAAGAAAATGAAAAAGGTCTAATGTGACGAAAATAAATTTTTTTGTTAATTGTCAATGGATTTATAACTTAACTGCATAACAATATTTTTACAAATAGAAGGTCACATGTTCAAACCTGCTTGTAATTTGAGAAATTCTTGTTGTTTATCATGTATGGTCAAAGGAAGCTGGTGTTGGGTAAAAATGATCTGGAAATGAATTCGATTCTTACATAAGTGAGTTTGGATTTGAGGCTAATCAGTCAATCTTGTTCTACTTGTCTCTGCTACTTTTTTATCTGTTTTAATTTTTAAATTTTTCAATTGTGATTGGTTGTTAAAATAGTTTATATAGTTAAAAGAATTATAATTTTAGAAATCAGTAATATAATGAATATAATTAAAAATTGTGAACCTTGAATAAATGAAATTGAATGTAAGAACTTGCCTGAAAGTTCATATTTACCTTTAATAGGAAATCAAGAAGAAATTTGTATGTTTACTCCATTTATGGCTGGAGGCCAAGGAAATAATACATGGAATTTAATAAATTGGAATAATATGTATATAATGAAACAATTAGGTACATATATAAATCCTAATATAAAAGATATAATGGAAATATATAGTTTAGAAGATATTTTAAATATGGTTCCAAAAGATGTAAGAGAGAAAGTAAATTTAGAAAAACCTAAGAATAGGAGTAATAAATTAGAATTTTTAAGTCAATCTTTAGATGAAAAAATGTATAATATCATGAAAAAAAGTAGAATATAACAGAGAAGAGTTAAAACAAATAAAAAATAATGTAACAAATATAATGAATTCATTAGGAGTAAGAGAATCTGAGCCAGTAATGATAATAGAAAAATCATAACCAGATCTAGAAATAGAACCTATATTTAATAAGCATAGACAATTAAATATGATGAAAGCATTAGATGAAATGGATAAAATAGAAAAAGTTAAAGAACAAATAAATAAACAGAATATGGATGAAAATGTAAGACAAACAAGAATAATAGTTGAATAATTAATAAAAGGATAACAAGTATTAAATAATAATTTGTGGTCAATAAATGATAAATTAAGTAAAACAGAGATAGAACAAAAACAAATAATAGAAAAACCAAAAATAAATATAGAGAAAACTGAAGAATTAGAAGAAGGAAATAAAATTGCCGAAATAATATATTATTCTGAAGATATAAAAGATATTTTAAAAATATATAAACAAAAAATGAATATGATGAATGCTATAGATAATGATGAAGATGAAATAGAAAGATTAATGGGAATAGAAGAACAAGAATTAGAACAGATCCAAAAAGATTTTAAAAATGCTACTATATTAACAGGAGATTTCAAAAATAATACAGAATTAAATACTGGAGTTGTAATACAAGAAAGAGGAGATACTAGTATAGAGATGAAAACAGATTCTGAAAAAATAAGAACTAAAGAAGATTATAAGAGAACTAGAAAACAAAGAGAATCAGGATTAAGTGCAGAAGATCGAGATGAAACATTTGAAAAATATAAGAGAAGAAAATATGGGTTTTGAAATGAAATTTAATACACCAAATCAGCCAGGATTTACACCTAGTAAAATAGGATTTATACCACCACCTATAGAATAATATGAAACAAGAAGTATACCTATATCAGGAATATGGTTAGATTTAAATTGTATATTAGAACCTGAAAAAATGATAGAAGAATGGGCTAAAGCACAAATAATAGCATTAATAGGAAGAAATTTAGATTTTCAATCAACATATTTATTAATAGAATCAAGCTTTTTAGGAAATGTATTGAATTGGTGGAAAAGTCAAGATGAAATTTGGAGAGAACAAGTAAGACATTTGAATAAAAATGAATATAATAGTAAAAAATAATATTATGTAAAATTAGTAAAAAGATTTGAATATATGTTAAGAACTGAATTTATAGGAAGAAGTCATGTAATAGAAGAACAAACTATGAGTAATGAAGCTATAAGACATTTATATCATATAGAAATATGCTCTTTAGAACCAAAATATATAAATCAATATATATGTGAATTTCAAAAATATTATTATGAGATAAAAGAAAGTTCAAATGATAAAAGAATAAAATATTTAGATATGTTTTATAGAAAGTTACCAAGATTGTTAGGAGATGTAATATTAGATGATTATTATAAGACATATAAAGATAATCCAGATATAATACCTTATGTAGATTCTCTAAGAAAAAGAATAGATTATTTAAGAAATTATTTATCAGAAAAATGTAAACAAGCTTAGAGAAATATGAAATATTACAAACAAAATAAATTAATATTAAGATGTGGAGAATTTGAAAAGCCTAGATGGGGATGTAAAGATAGT
Organism: Inga leiocalycina; assembly: GCA_963242795.1. Taxonomy (NCBI): domain Eukaryota; kingdom Viridiplantae; phylum Streptophyta; class Magnoliopsida; order Fabales; family Fabaceae; genus Inga; species Inga leiocalycina. Next base: position 79,160,572 of record OY725322.1, read on the forward strand.
AAAAAAAAGAATAAAAAGAAAATATAAGAGAAATAAACAGTATAGAAAACCAATGAGAAAGTATAATAAATATAGATATAAATTTAAGAAATATCCAAAAGAGAAATTTTATAGAAAATATAAACCAAGAAAATATTTTAAGAAAGGTAAGAAAATTGATTATAGTAAAAGACCAAGGAAATGTAGATGTTATAATTGTGGTAAAATATGACATATATCAACACAATGTAAAGAACTGAGAGATAAGAAAACAATGAAGATTCTAGAACAAGCACAAGAATATGATTTAGAACATTTAGAATTCGATGACGAAATTTATAGTGATATAGAAAATCCAGAAATAGAAATATATAAAATAAAATTATTAAGTGATTTGGAATTAAGTGAAACAGAAGAAGAATTGTTAGAATCGGATATAGAATATTTAGAAGATGAGGAAGAAGATGAATTAAAATTATATATGATGAAAGGAAAAGAAGCAGAAGAAATGATAGAAGATAAAGAATATGAAGATTATGAGGAATATAGAAATGTATCAAAAAGAATTTTTGAAAAAAGAATGATATTTAATGAGAAATAGTATGCTAAAATAAAAGGTATGACGTTAAATTTAAAACTAGATCAATTAACAAATGAAAAATTTATGGGAAAAGTTAGTAAAATACTAAAATCTAAGAAGAATATAAAAATTCAATGTGTGATATTAAAAAAGAAACATCCTATAAAATCATCTTTAACAGAAAGAATACTTAGAATACCATTAATAAGTAAAGGACTAATAGAAAATGAAATATCCAAGTTACCATTCAAAGAAGAAGTAACTGAAATATATATAGCAGGAGTACAATTATTAGTAAAAGCATATTTTAGAGAAGGAATTGATTCACCTATAGAATTATTAATTACCGATGAAAGAATAATAAGTAGTGTGGAAGATAGTGTATTAGGAATATTAGAAGGAAATCTTATATATCAAAAACTAAAATTTACCTTAAATACAAACTTTGCAATATCTAGAAATGATGAACATGTAGATCAATCAATAATGATATATCATAAGTTAAAAGGAATACAATTATTACAAGGAGCAAAAACTATAAGTATAACAGTAATGATAGGATTAGTATTCACAAATGAACATAAAATATTTAATCAATCAATAGGAAGAATAAGTATAGAAAAACAATTTATGCTAATATTAAAAGAAATAAAAGTAAATCCTATAAATATTATATTACCAAAACTATTAGAAATTGAATTAGATAAAACAGTAAGTATAAATGATAATAAAGGAAAAAAGATTAATAGCTAATAATAATTTAGGAAATAGATCATTAAGGATTAATATTCTATCTGAACCATTACAAATAAACATAAATTCAAGAAAAAGCATAGATATAAGAAGTAATATTAGTAATAGATTAGCAGAAATACCTTTAATAGATACTCCCATAAATACAAATTTAGTAGAAATAAATCAGAAAATAGAAAGTTTAGATATAACTCAAGAACAAGAAGAAGATAAAATTATTATGGAAATAAAAAAGAATGGAATATGGCAAGAAATGATAACTTTAATAGATGAAACTAGAGAAAAAAGTAATATTGAAATAGGATATATAGAAAATGATTATGAAGAAACTGATGAAGGAATAAAAACAAACATAATTGTAAGATTTAATAAAAGAGACATAATACAATTAACATTATGGGTTGAAGAAAATACAAATAAAACATATAAGATAATTTTAGGAAAAGATTTTTTTAGAAAAAGTAAGACCTTATAGAAATAAAAAAGACAGAATAATATTTAACATAAATCATCAAACAATTGTAATACCAAAGTTAAAATGATGTTAATCATAAATCAGACAGTTAAAGTAATAAAAATAGTATTAGCAGAACAAGATTATTATTACATAGATGAAGAAAGAATAATAATTCCAAAAGATGATAGAGGGATGATGAATTATATAGTACATAGCATCAACAAATCTAATCAAAAAGAAAAAAGACAGTTAAGAACAATATATTTTGAAGAACCACAAAATTCTGTACAAGAATATCAAGCACTAGTAAATAATATGGTAAATAGGAATGAAATTAAAAAAGTGTTTAAAGAAAAACTTGAATTACTATCTAGAATTTAGTTTTTATGGATAGAATGATAACATTATATGATGATAAAATATGGTATTATTGTTTTTACCAAAAAAAATATGGTATTATTGTAAAGATGACATAGAAATAAGAATACCTAAAACAGAAAAAGGATTAATAAAGAATTTAATAAACAGACTTGATAGTTCAAATAAGGATAAAGAAGAAGTTCTAAGACAATTAATAGAAGAGAATCAATATGATGCGGTAGCATATTTACAAATATTAAATCATATAATAACAAGAAAAAACTAGAGGAATGAAATTAAAAAGGAATTTTAAAAAAACTAGAACCATTATCAAGATGTTAGATATGTATCACGCTAATATGGATAGGTTATTGATAGAAGATGATAATGGGCAATATTATAAAAAACGGGAATATTACTATTATACCAAAAAATATAAGAGTTTCTTAAGATCAATATTAAGAAGGATAAAAAGAACTAATAAGTATGAAAATCAAAGATTAGAGTATATATATTTTCAACATCCATTATTATATCAAGAAGAATATATGATATGGTAGTAAGAGAAAGAGAAGGAAGAAAAAATGTAAAGAGAATCTTGAAAAAACGTTTAGAAGTTTTATCTAGGATATGAGTAGGCATTTATATTATATTTTGATAAAATTTAATTATAAAAAATATAGAGCCAGATATCATGTTTTAATAGATACTGGAGCAAACCTAATAGTAGCCAAATATAATGTTTTACCTCCAGAACTATGGAAGAGAAAGAATAAAATGCTTAGAATGAAAAGTGCAGGAAAAGAAATTCATATGATAGAACTTGAAGCAAAATGTAACACCCCAAATTTTATTCACCAAAAATATATTGTAATTATTTGAATAATTCAATAAAATGGTGAATATTCATGAATTTGGATCTTGTGAATTTTGAAATATTCATATTCATAAGGAAATGGGAAAATTAATTCAAAAATTGAATTAAATTACAAAGGGGATAGCAAAATCATAATTTTGCCAATTTAGCCCAAAATTTATTATTTTCCAATTAATTGGAGTTAATTTCAATTAATCAAGGAAAATAAAGAAAAATGCATAATGTGATTATTCTTGGTGGAATAAAATCAAAAATTTTGGGGAATTAGGGGGAATTATACATAGTTCAATTAGATAAATTATGGAATATATGAAAAACATTTTTCCTCCTCTACCTTCCCTCAAATTCGTTTAACACATGGAAAGAAGAGGGAAATTGTAAATCCAAGAAGCAAGATGAAGGTGATGTTGACAAAACTACATGCACAACTCAATGATGGCAAAGTTGGAGTGCACACAAAAGGGAGGTATGGTGAATGCATGAAGAGAAGCTTGAGTGTATGAGTGGAATACTTGAGTGATTGGAAGAGGACACTTGATCACATGTAAGAAGCTAGCTTGTCTTGTAAGAGAGGATGAGAGGGACGAATTTTTAGGAGGAAGAAAAGGAAGCAATTGAATTAAATTAATGGCAAGACAATGGAGAAATTATAAGGAAGAGAAGAGTGTGACAAGTGGCACATTAGAAGTCATTGATCAAATCAATGGATAGGAAGATGGAAGATCAAAATAATAAAACATACTCCTTCCTCTTTTCAAGTCACCATTCGGCCAAGACATAGAAAAAAAAGAGAGAACAGAGAGCTTGAGAAATAGAGAGAAGAGGAGAGCTCAAGGAAGGAGAAGCTAAGGTAAGTGTTGTCTTTTAAGCTTTTTCCTTGTGATCTTCCATGAAATCCTTCTCTAAATTATTGTTTCTCATGAATTTATGGTGGTGAAGAGACACTTTGAGATCAAGAAGAAAGGGAGGAGGAGCATAAATTAAGAGGAAACCAAGAAGTCAAAGAGGGTAACTTCATGAACTTGCCTTCTTGTGTTGTTGTTGATAATTATTGTTTGGTTTTTATGATTTTTGGGTTGAGTTGTAAAATTAGAAAAGCCATAACCCTAAGGGGTTATGCTGTCCAAAATACTTTAAATCATGTTTAAGAAGTTTTTAAATAAGTTAATCAAGGATTAGAAGTAGAAAAGTATAAGTTTTGGGAGCTAAAACACAAAACCTCATTTTTCCATTTTTTTCCCCTAATATTTCGGCCAGAACCAGAACTGGTAATAGGATTTGGATTTTCATGAAATAAATGGTTCCATTGGACTCAGTGGGAAAAAATAGGTGGGGTTACAGTTGGGCACTTTTTCGGTAGAGACCGAAAAAGCATAATTACGAAAACGCCATTGAAATCACTAAATAAGGGCTGTCAAGGGTATTTTCGTAATTTGACAGTGAATTTGGTGATTTTCATCCTGGAAATGGATTCCTTGGGCGAAAATAAGTCAGAATAGCCTTAGTCAAAATTTTGGGAAAACGTGCCATCGGGCCGGGTACGGCGGGGCCGGGCCGGGCCGGGCCGGGTTCCTGGGGGCATTTTTGTAAATTTTCACCATAGACTAATATAACCACAGTAAACACTATGGAATAGTCTAAAATAATACTTGGATAGGTTATGACCTATTTCTGGTACATTTAATATTTTAGGACCGAGTCGGACGCCGGGACGACACGCTTTACGAGACACTATTAAATAGGGGATATTAAAGCTTTGAGATATGGACATTATCCTTCATACACTATGCCATAAGTTATGTGATTGTGTGGATGCCATTGTTTTGTAAATGTACTTTATTAATCAACATGATTTGCCTAGAGAGGTGCAGTTAGTGCCATAGGTGCACTTACACTGGGAGTTGGCAGAAGTCCAACCGGTGTAGATTGTGGGGCTGGGCCTTACTCATGTGTACATGACGATGATGTGTTTATATTGTTTATTAATTTGTGCATACCTTGGCGCATGTCATATTTACTTTTCGCATTTTCTATGAACGACATTATGTCTCTACGAGGATTCTCCGAAATCTCACCCTATTTATAAATAAACACCTCAGAGGGTGCCAGTGGGTCAAAGGGAAAAGATGTAGAAGCCCGTAAGTGAGCGGCACGTGTCTCGAGGCGCAGACAAGATCGTGGTCATAATTAGTCTATTTTGTGATATTTTGGTGAAATTTGTAAATATTAAAACTTTCGCTGTATTTTTTGTTTTCGTCGACGAACAATATCGGAATTGTAAACGAACGACGTTGGGATCGTAAATGAATATTTTTATCAGTATAATTGTACTTTTCTGTATGCCCATTGAATTCCGTCTTTATTACTCTTCGATTATCGAAATGGAAACGGGTGTTGACACAAAAGACATAAATATACAAATAGAAAATTATGAATTATTAATAAATGAATTAAATCAATATAATGAACCATCTTGTGATGTAATTTTAGAACTAGATTTCTTAGAACAATATTTTCCTATACATATGATTAGTAAAGCTTTAATATTAGCTACACCATATAAACATGAAGCTTGGGGAATAAGAATAATCAGACCATATAGAAGAAAAGATGAAAATTTTCAAAAGAAAATAAATGACCATGAAGTACAATTCTTACAAAATAATGATCCCGTAGAAATACAACATATGTTAGCAACATTAAACATAGTAGAAATAAAGACTATAGAGCAAAGAATTATAGATAATTATAGTGATAATCCTTTAATTCATTGGGAAAAATCTAAGCTTATAGCAAAAATAGAATTAAAAGACTATAGTAAAGAAATAAATTGTAAACCTTATGCATGGACAGAAAATTATAGAAAATAATTTATAATGCATATTGAAGAAATGAAGAAGTATAATTTAATAAGAGAAAGTAGATCAGAATATTCATCACCAGCTATAATAGTTTCTAAACACAATGAAGAAAAAAGAGGAAAGACTAGAATGGTAATTAATTATCAAAAATTAAATGAATTAGCAATAAGAAATAGATATCCTATACCTAAGATGGATTTATTGTTCAATCTAATAAAAGGAAAAACTATATTTAGTAAGTTTGATTGTAAATCAGGATTCTTTCAAGTAAAATTAGAAGAAGATAGTAAGAAATATATAGCCTATAGTACATCAGAAGGATGATATGAATGGAATGTATTACCAATGAGATTTCATAATAGTCCTAGTATATTTCAGGAATATGTGTCAAAAATGTTATTACCTATAAGAGATTTTGTAGTAATTTATATTGATGATATATTAATATTTTCAAAAGATGAAAAGGAACATGAAGAACATTTAGAACAATTTACAAGATTAATTGAAGAAAAATGTTTAAATATATCGCCTTCTAAAATGGAACTAAGAAAAGAAAAAATAAATTTCTTAGGATAAATATTAACAAAAGATGGAATCGAATTACAAGATCTTATAAGTCAGAAGATATTTCAGTTTAAGAAAATCACAAGCAAAAAAGAATTACAATCATTTTTGGGATTAGTAGATCAAGCTAGAAATTATATACCTAATTTATCGAAATTAACAGCAAAAATATCTAAGTTAGCAGGAGAAAAAACTATATGGAAATGGGATAATAATATAGAAAAAGTAGTAGAAAATATAAAAATGTTATGTAAAGATTTGCCTAAATTAACTTTACCTCTAAAAGAAAATATAAAATGGATAATTTATATTGATGCCTCAGATAATTATTGGGGTGCAACATTATATCATGAAGATGAAAATGGAATTGAAAAAATAACAAGATATACAAGTGAAAAATTTAATGAATCTCAAAGTAGATATCATTCTAATTGGAAAGAATTATTAGCATTCGTAAAAGCCATAGAAAAGTTAGAATTGTTTATTGTAAATAGCATATTTGTAATAAGAACAAATAATACTAAAGTAAAACATTGGTTATCAAGAGGAATAAAACAAAATAAATTGAGTAATAAAATGTTAATTAAGTGGCAGACAAATTTAGCTTATTATGATTATGAAGTTGAATATATCAAAGGAAAAAATAACTTGATTGCTGATTATTTGAGCAGATGGAATCAGTAAATAGATTTGGAAGGCACAGTCCTGTAAATCAAATGAATGAAGAAGAAGAATCATCGCCTTTGATGAACCAACTTGTAATGAAGATTAATATTCTTGAAATGAATATGAGTTTATTAAGTAGTCAAGTAAGTACTAGTATATAAGGGCTAACCGGCTCTATTTCTAGTATAAATGACTCTCTTAACGATCTCTATATTCAATTTGAGAATTTCAAGCTGTGTAAGGCAGACAATGCCAACCCAAGTATAAGGACAAATGTCCAAACAAATAATGCAACTTATAAGGGCAAAGAGGCAATCATTGCTAGTCCAGAGCCATATGTAAAAGGGTCTTTCACCCTTGGTGAGTCATCTACTCACGCAACCCAAAATTTAATTGAGTTATTAGGACTTAATTCTAGTATGCCTGTAATCCAAAAAGAAGACTTGTCTTTTTCCCAAATAATGGCCTTACAAGAAAAAGAGAAAGAGAAAGAAAAGCCAAAGAAGAGTAGTCCTATACCAGAGGCCAATAATGTCTTTGATATTCCCAAACAATATAATTTCTATAAGATCATTGTAAAAAAAGTGAACCTATTAGCCTTGTCTCATAAGTCCATTAAATATATCTCTCATTATACCTTTAATAAAGCTATTATATACCCTGAAACTCCTCCTAATATTGTAAGGACTTTATATCAATATGGTTTCATTCAGAGTATTTACCCATCACATTCTATGAAGGAAATATCTGAGTTACCTCAAATTATTACCAAATCTGTAGAAGAGTATTATAAGATTGTAACAAAAAATCAAGTCTTTATAAGGTGTTACTCAACTATTGCTGAGATTACGCCAGATAAGTTCTATATGCTTATAAATCTAATCAGACTTGGAACTACGAAGAAGCCATTGGAATATGAACCAGAAGTCAAAGAGGAAATTGAAGATGATGAAAACTTCCAGTTTAGAGTTTCAAATATAAGAGCTCAAGACTATCATATAGTTTTCCAAGAAATGAATTGTATAAAGCTTGATGGAAAAGAGGAACAACCATGGGTCTTCAGAACCAGTGACAAGACATGCATATATTCTCTTGGAACCAAACTTCATAATGACAAGCAGTTTAATATGTGGTTTGATAAGATCAAGAAAAATGAGATGGAAAATACTGAAGAAACAGAGAAGAAGATTTGTCAAATAATAGGAGATTATCCTAATCATGAATGTCGGCATTGTAAAGAAATAAGAGAAAGCGACAGCAATCCAAATATTACTCTGGATCTAAGCCTACTGTAAAACCATCGGCACAAGAAGACACAAATAATTGTTGGCACAACCAGACAAGCTAAGACAGAAAAACGTGGAAGAAGAAAAGCAGATTCCCGACAAGATAAAAAGTTGAAGTATGAGTCATGTAAGCAGTAAGCAATCATCTAATTGTTACCTTAGTTAAGGTAACCAAGGTTAGTTTTAACTCAAGCCATGTAACCTGAGTTGATCTCAGGAGTCTATATAAACATCTTGTAAGTTTCGTTGAGGGACATACCAACTTTGAATGAAAAATAACTTTCCTTCATACTCTCTCTCAAAACTTTCTGAACTTTGCGAGCAGTTCTTAGCAGTGGTCGTCTGCAACATCATGTTTAATTTATTATTATTGAAGACAAATAAGGTATGAGTGGCTAAAATCTCTTTGGGGATCTAGGGGGAATTTTATACGTGATTCATGAGAATGATTCGATAAGTAAAGTTACCGGGCAGAATGTTAAAAAAAAAAAAGAGTTTGGAGAGAAATAATGAAAAAAAGAATGACTACGCCTCCTGTAGGAAACGAAGGCAGGTTGTGCTAAGGTAACCTGAAGGAAGAAGGTTGATATCCAAAGGAGGATTCTCTGTAAATGGTTCATGTATGAAAGAGGACAAAATTCCTTCCATAACATGGGTTATACTTGATCAAAAATTATTCTAGTTTTCTTTATTTACTCCTCGTAAATATTTTGATTTCTGTAAGTGAGTCAATGTCTCTTATTTTGTTTATTTCTTCATATTCCGTTTGCAAAATTTACATGCTGCCCAGATCTGCATCACTTATGGTATCAGAGAGAGATATATATATATATATATATATATATATATATATATATTTGTATAAAGACACTTAGTGTGTGTTTAGATTAATTTTTAGAGAATAATTTTTACGATTTACGAGGTAAGTATGTGAGAACAGTTCTGTGTCAATTTATGAAAAAAAGGCTTTACAACTACGATTTGGGGCTCACTCAAACACTCACTTAATGTATTTCAAATAAACAAATTTTAAATTAAAAGAAAAAAGAAAATCTCCCTTTAGGACAAATCTTTCGGGTTTTGCTAAAAAAAGAGCAAATCTCTCGCGAAATGCCTGTTCCTCGTTCCAAGGGTTTTTAGCTTTGAGCCGCCGCCACATAATGAAAGAATAATATTGTCAATACAGTAATAAAGCAAGGGTTGTTTTGTAAAAATTAGGATATATAAACCATCTAACCCTATCGCGCCGTGTTCGCTGGCGATTTGTTTGCTTGACTTGCTCCAGGGCGGCTGAGGTCTTTGCTCTCACTCTCTTGCAGGTTCGATTTCTGACTCTGTATTCTCTCTATGCCTTCCTTGAACCAATGGATTTAGCAATTGATCATTTGACTGGATCATTCTGCTTGCAATATGCTCTTCCATGTTTTTGAACTCTGTTTTTCTTATCATTTCGTTCGTTCTTTTCTCATGTTTTTGTTTCCTATAGACTTATGTAAGTCTTTTAGATTAATATTTATTTATGTGTCTTATGATGAATCGATTATGCTTTTCATTATATCGTTTGGATGTTCCTGTTGATAAGATTCCTATATGATGTACAGATCTTGGAGTGGATTTAATTATGGATGATTTGTTGTTGATTGATGCCGATTTTCTAATTTAATTGTTGTAAGTTATGAGGTTGTTAGCTTTTTGGTTGGATTTAGTTAACTAGATCTGCCAGAATATGTTGCAGAGAAATGAGGATTTCCGTAAAATTCAGTTTTCTATATATTTTAATTATTGACGTCTGATTCCGCATTCATCAATTGATACTCAAGTCAATTATCTGCAGCTGCGTCTAAACGTTTGTAATGCTTCTGAGGATGAAAATTACCAAGTTTCATAGCTGTTAACGTATTAATGCAGTAGTCATAATATTTTTTGTGCTTTTGTTCTTGAGCAGTCCCTTTTTTTCTGAAGTCTAGACGCTATGGGTAAGGAGAAGACTCACATCAACATTGTGGTTATTGGCCATGTTGACTCTGGCAAGTCAACCACCACCGGCCATCTCATCTACAAGCTTGGAGGTATTGACAAGCGTGTTATTGAGAGGTTTGAGAAGGAAGCTGCTGAGATGAACAAGAGGTCATTCAAGTATGCCTGGGTGCTGGACAAGCTCAAGGCTGAGCGTGAAAGAGGAATCACAATCGATATTGCTCTGTGGAAATTTGAGACCACCAAGTACTACTGCACAGTCATTGACGCCCCTGGACACAGGGATTTCATCAAGAACATGATTACAGGAACATCACAGGCTGACTGTGCCGTCCTCATCATTGATTCAACCACTGGTGGTTTTGAGGCTGGTATTTCCAAGGATGGACAGACCCGTGAGCATGCTCTCCTTGCCTTCACACTTGGTGTAAGGCAGATGATTTGCTGCTGCAACAAGGTATTGAACTAGAATTGCTTGGTGTATGTAAACATGTATTTGATAATTGCTTCTATTGTCACTTACTAATGTGATTTTTCTGTATTTTCCTCTCCAACAGATGGATGCGACCACTCCCAAATACTCTAAGGCCAGGTATGATGAAATTGTGAAGGAAGTGTCATCCTACTTGAAGAAGGTCGGTTACAACCCTGAGAAGATCCCCTTCGTTCCCATCTCTGGTTTTGAGGGAGACAACATGATTGAGAGGTCCACCAACCTTGACTGGTACAAGGGACCAACCCTTCTTGAGGCCCTTGACCAGCTCAATGAGCCCAAGAGGCCCTCAGACAAGCCTCTGAGGTTGCCCCTTCAGGACGTGTACAAGATTGGAGGAATTGGAACCGTTCCAGTGGGACGTGTTGAGACTGGTGTTCTGAAGCCTGGTATGGTGGTTACCTTTGGCCCCACTGGACTGACAACTGAAGTTAAGTCTGTGGAGATGCACCACGAGGCTCTCCAAGAGGCTCTTCCAGGTGACAATGTTGGATTCAACGTGAAGAACGTTGCTGTGAAGGATCTGAAGCGTGGTTTTGTTGCCTCAAACTCCAAGGATGACCCAGCAAAGGAAGCTGCCAACTTCACAGCTCAGGTCATCATCATGAACCACCCCGGCCAGATCGGCAATGGCTATGCCCCCGTGCTTGACTGCCACACCTCCCACATTGCCGTCAAGTTTGCAGAGATTTTGACCAAGATTGACAGGCGATCTGGTAAGGAGCTGGAGAAGGAACCCAAGTTCTTGAAGAATGGTGATGCTGGTATGGTTAAGATGATTCCCACCAAGCCCATGGTGGTTGAGACCTTCTCTTCGTATCCTCCTTTGGGTCGTTTTGCTGTGAGGGACATGCGACAAACGGTGGCTGTGGGAGTTATCAAGAACGTGGAGAAGAAGGATGCTTCTGGAGCCAAGGTCACCAAGGCTGCACAGAAGAAGGGTGGCAAGTGAAAGGTGTGTTGGTTGTTTATATCTATTGGTGCTGATCATTATAGGACCAATAAATATTTTTCTATTTGTATTGTGTTCAGAAACTGTCTTAAGTTTTTATTGTTTACTGTGTCAAGTTGCCTTCGACAAGCAGCTTATGTTGGCTGAACTGGGTTCTCGTACGAGGGTTGCAAGGTTTTCTGGTATTATTTATTTTGTGTAACAGAGAGTTCCAATTTTGAAAGCAGCGGTATGGTATAGAACTAATTTTCCACACTGCCTATTGAATGTCAAATGTTAACTTTTTATATGTTTAAATTTTATGTTTTAATTAATCCTTGACTTCTATGGTCCCTTTTTCGTATGTTGATAGTTGTAAGGTTATGTTTATTGCCCCTTCTTGTTTATTTGTATGGTCAAAATTTATTGATAATTTTAAATTATTCACTTTTGTTAAGGTTATGTTTATATCCATGATACGGTGAATGGATGTGAGGTTTTATTTTCTTGAGCGATGATTTTTTCGCCCCTTGTTATATTTATTCCATTATAGTTAGGGATCATCCGTTAGTAGAATTTTTAACTCAATGTTAAAGTGATTCAAGATAAAGTGTCTTGTGTAAAATGTGGAGGAGAATACTCAAGCTTAGGGTCATGGATGGATCTAACTATTACCTCCCCGAATTCCTGGAGCCTAGAGCCTAAGTATTTGTGTGAGTACAATGTTGCTAAAGGCATTTTTGGTTTGCATGATTTACGAGGTAAGATGATGTAATAGTTTTTATATAACCACACTAAGCATGTTTCATTGTGTTTTTATGAGTAGTTTATTCATGGTAAAATTTCATTATATAAAATCTTGTGCATGCACGCATATTTCTATTCCAACCAAAACAAGATGAGTTTTCTGTTACAAAAAAGTTGTTCAGTTTTCTTTAGAAAAAATAAATGAATATCAAGGGGATTGAACTTCCAATCTTACTGACGTGGTCACACTCACATCTCATTTCATTTTTACAACCTCAATTAGAATCTGGTGATAATTTGTTGATGTCAAAGTTTCACTTTTTTAATCCCCTTGTTGGGATAAAAGAATGGAGGGCAAGAAGGGGATATTTTTATTTAAAAAGTGCTTCTCTAATTTTGAGGGGAGGGAAGGATATATCTTCAGGAGGAGAATGACATCAAGGTCTCAATTAAGAAAAATGGTATTAGAAAAGTTCTATAATTTGTCATTGACAAGTGAAAGAGCTATTATTAACAAGTTATGATACTTTTTTTATATAATTTTCTTTAATTAGGACATTTGTATCATTTTCCCAATATCTTTTATATTAAAAAAAATAAAGATATATATATATATATATATATCTTAACTATGTCCGTCACTTCTAAATTACAATTGGCCATTTGAACTATTATTGATAAATTATGGGACTTAATATTATTTTCTTTAATTAGGACTTTTATATCATTTTCCCTATATCTTTTTTATAAAAAAAAGAGAGAGAGAAGGATATATCTTAACTATGTCCGCCACTTCTAAATTACGATTGCCAAAAGTATAAATTTCACTAGGGTTCATTTTGGGGAGGAATTTGATTGGGAAAGGGAAGGATTCGCCGAACTATGTTCTCAAGTTTGTGATACTTGACTCAACAATGATTTTTGGGTCTAGGTCTAATTTTAGTAAAAAAGTTTTACGCTATAAGCATTCAGCACAAAATAGATATTTTAAAAATGCAGCAAATGTCCATCTTACATTTGATCATATTTTCCAAGAGGCTAACAACTTTTATTGTCTTGTTCATCAAGCACATGGGGACAATTTTGGTATTAGATTTAGGCTAAATTCTACAAAACTCGTAAACTTTACGTAAATTGCATGTTACCCCCTTTATATTTTAAAATTTAAATTTAACCTTCCTAATCTTTGATTTGTTTACCAAAAACCCCTTATCGTTAATTTATCGTTATTTTTTTAATTGAAATTGCCACATCATATCAAAATTAGACCACTCACATCTTACATGGCATCCTATGTAATTTAATAATTTTATAATAACTATGTAGTTATTTACATGAGATCTAAATTGTCATTTTATTGTTGAAAAAACAGCTGTTTCCCTTGTGTCTCCTCCTTACCATCTGCACCTGCCTCCTTCCAACCTTCCATTCTTAAAAAGAAAAAGAAAAACCTCCCCTGCAAATCGCATTCCTTCATTGTGATGAACATTCCTCCATTGAGATCGATATTTAACCAATGATTAATGGATGATTTTGGACGACCTCATAATGAGGTTAATTCGGCCACACACGCAGTTCACAAAGATGCTTGGACACACAATTCTTTCACAATGGAGGAAATCTGTGCTTCATTTTGACAATTTGGGATCTGCATAGGAGTTTTTTTTTTTTCCCCTTTTTAACAATGGAAGGTGGGAAGGAGGCAGATGCAGATGGCAAGGAGGAGGCACAAGGGAAACAAGCTAGGTTTTTTTTTAACAATAAAATGACAATTTAACTGTCATGTAAATAAATACATATTTACTATAAAATTATCACGTTACATAGAATGCCATTGTAGGATTTGAGGTGTCTAATATCGATATGATGAAACAGTTTCCGTTAAAAAGATAACAACGGCAAGGGGTTCTTGGTAAACAAATTAAAGATTATGGAGGTTAAATTTAAATTTTAAAATATCGGAGGTTACATACAACTGATCCAAAATTCGTGAGTTTGTATAATTTAGCCTTAGAATTAGAATACTTAATAACCCATCCACAGGGTGCAAAGATTTTTGGTCTGCTTCATTCAAATGTGCGTATGTACTCTAAAAAAAAAGAATAATTCTTATTTACTCTGGTTGATAGTAATTATTTTTGTTCTTAAGGGGAAATTTCTTACACACCTATGTCTACAACCCTACTTAATATAAAGGAAGTTTACACACCCCATATCTATTTCATTGGGCTACCTGCAAAGCGTAAAACCACAAACCTTCTTTTAAGAAAGATGCTTGTTGCTACTTATTGACTAGTTCATATAAAATGAATGTAAAGAAAATGTTTTATGGATATTGTATACTTAGTGTGGATTTCCATAGCTTTTCAACATGTCTTTTGAGGTTTTCCAATTAAATCAATATAACCTACAAATGAATAGCCTCTTGGGAGTTTCTTATGACTATTACACATAACCTCCCAATATAATATATGTCACAATTATATACATTTAGTCTCTTACGTAACTCTTGAAATGTAATTTAATGACTTAGGATCTATAAATAGTATACATGTATCAAGTGATTGTAAAATTAGATGATTGAGAAATGCGCCCTATTTCTCCTCATATTTTCTCTTATCTTTTCCACGTTTCTCACCCTCAATTTCTTATATGTTTCTCATTTTCATAACAAAATGAAAAAGGTTTACTGTGACAAAAATAAAATATTTGTTAATTGTCAATGGTCTTGTAACTTAATGTCATGAAAACTTTTCTATAAGTTGAAAGTTCCAGGTTTAATCTCACTAATAATCTTAAAAATTCATGTTTATTGTGTGTGGTCAAAAGAAGTTGGTGTTGGGTAAAAAGGATCTGAAATTCAATTTGATTCCTGCATAATTGAGCTTGGATTTGAGACTAATTGATCAATTTTGTTCCATTACAAATGACTTCATCAAGCATGACCTCCTCTAATGATGCTACTCGTAGGTTTAAAAAAATGATGCAGGTAAGAATTTGTAATATTTGACAAGAATGAAGAGAAGATGTGAACAAAGTTGATAGATTGACGCTTTACTTGACGACGATGATCTCATGTGACATGCTCCTCGGTTGTTAATGAAGCTTAATGGAATAGAAAATGCAATGACTAAACAATACTTAAACTTAGCTTCTATAATACTTTTAGGGTCTGTTTGGGAACGCGACTGGGTTGAAAAAAAAGCCCAGTTGGCTGCCAAAAGGCCCAAAAGCCCAGTTGACACCGTTTGGGTTAGTGTCGGATGGAGCTGGGCTTAAAAAAAAGCAGCTTCTTTGAGAAGCTTCTTTGAGGTGCTTCTCACAAGTGCAAGCTCATCTATGGCGATTGTTAGGGGCAATTAATGCCATCTAAACTCCTCTCAGCTACCAGAGTCTCCCGATCTAATCCTCTTAGCGACCGTTGGGGGCAATCAATAACTCCTCTCAACTGCCTCACAAAGCATAGGTCAACTTGCTTCATCTTCGTCCTTAGATCTTGAACACAGTGTTGGCGCTATTGAGTGGAAGGGGTTGTCGGACGTGCCAAGTGGAGGTCACCATCGGTGGGTGGGTCGAAAGTTGAGAGGTGGTGCTTCTTGTACCGCTCCCTTCTTCATCCTTGCATGCAAGTACCGTGTCAGCGGCGTTGAGTGTCGGCGCCGTCAAAGGTGGGAAGAAGTTGCCGGCAGTCGGTGGATCCCCCTTGAGAGGCCGTTATTGTCTGTCCCTTATGCAGCAAGCCGCCGGTTGTTGCTCCAATGGCTTGTTCTTTGGTTGGCTGGATCTGTTGGTCAATATAGGCATCTGCGGTGGTGGATCTGGTGTGGTGGCTGGATCTACTTCTCAGTGATTTCCTCTGCTCTGCTCTACTCTTTGGCTTGCTTCCATAGTGACTTGGTTTGAGGTATCTTGTTGTCGAGAGTTTGCTTTTGTTCTCGTCCTCCGTGCTTCAAATCTCCAGGCCAGCAGCAATTAAACTTTGGGTAAGAAAATTTATTATGTTTTTTGTTAGAATTCTATTTGCTGAATCCATAGACCTATTATACACTAAAGAGCTTCACATTATCCTTTGAATCTGTGTACCTATTAACACTAACATTACACTAACATCTCACCTTCCTCCTGAGACGTGAGGCTTCTTATGATGGTGGAGTGCATAATTTCTTGAAAAGTTGGAATAACTTTTTTTGGTTGAATTTGAAGGAGGCCTGGACCACATTGCCGGTGAGTTTATTTTCTTTGAAATTCTTGTGTTTCATTGACGAGAGGATTAGAAAGGGAAAGTAAGTTTTTGAGCTTGGTTTTTATAGCTAAGTGAGGGGGAGTTGATGATGATGGGAGCTAAATTTCATCTATATGTCTTTCCTGGAAGAGAAGAAAACAAGTTAAATATTCATAATTGAATCTTTAATTGAATTGAACTTAATGGAATGGCATGTATAATTTTATTAAAAAAATATAATATCCTAATTAGACTTTAGTGTAAGTTCTGAAAAGCAATAATTTTAAACTCATTTGTGTATCGATTCATGTGATGGTTTCATGTGTTATTTTTGTATGAAGAGTCCTTGTTTTGGTAGCCCACATGCTCTTTCTTTAATCCCCTTTCATACACATTTTGTTGATATCTTCTATTTATAACTCCTAGCGTATTTGATATCTTGATAATATTTTGTGTAATATTGACATGGGTTTAGAAGATGGAGATTGCACTTATGGGCTATTAACTGCTTCTGAGAGCAATCTACAACATATAGGTTTACTAGATGGTCTCTGAATTGAAATAGTAATAGATATTAGAATGCCAGAATTTTTCTAGGGTAGGGTTGTTCAAGAGTGTTTTAAATAATGTCAGGAGTGTTTTAATTAAAGATAAATTACGCTAGAGTTGGAAATTATAATTATTCTTTATTTAATTTTATTTGGGATTTGTGTGAGAGAGAGAGAGAGAGAGAGTAGGATTATGATTTTCCTTTTTAGGATTTCCTTGTCATCTTACATTTTCAATGTTATCTTCTTAGCTCAATATAAAGTTCTCATTAATTAGGGCTAGAGTAGCCTATTTAATAATGCATTGCCATTTCTTGCTGAATTTCATAACCAAACAGTGTACTCTCTCAATTATATAATTGCTTTCATTGTCTATTCTCTGTGCCACTCTGTATGTGTGTGTATTATACATTGTCATTTCCTGCTGAAATTTTTGATGAATTTCACCTAGGACAATTGTTTTTTTTTGCTGGTCAATTGTTAACATAGAAATATACACAAGGATAAAGGTAAAGCATTGTGGGATGTAAGTTCCACTGCTATTTTCATCAAACTTTGCATTGAACAAATATACAAGAAAGAACATCTAGGATCATCATTCAAGAAGGATGGATGGAAGAATATTTTTTCCGGAATTAATGGAAAAATAGGAAAGTCGAATGATAAGAAACAACTGAAAAATTGGTTAGATAGCTTAAAGAAAGAATGGAAGGTGTGGGACAAGTTGTTCTCAAAAGAGATTGGTATATCTTTTGACTCTGCAAGGAATGTGGTGATTGTAGAAGATAAGTGGTAGGAGACGAAAATAAAGGTACAAAATTGTTGTTGTTGTTATTATCATTATTTGTGATATACAAAATTGTTGTTGTTGTTGTTATTATTATTATTAAAGATAAGTCGTTCATTTTGGTAACTTTTATACGTGCAGGAGAATGCATACTACGCAAAGTATGGGTACAAAGGCCTCATGTTTGCCAAAGAATTGGACATACTATTTAAGGATGTTATGGTATCGGGTGCCAACATGTTCACACTGTCTTCTACACAGTGGATGTCACTGGGTGATAATGACGATGACGTCTACCAACCCACAATGTATCTAGAAGAAGGATTAAGAGATAGTGAGGAAGATCTTGTAGATCCTACTATTTGAGGTAGTGTGGGAGTGACATTTGATTTTGAAGGAATCACCTTGACAACAAACATTCCACTAACTGCACCTTCTGCTTCAGAAAGCAGTAGGAAGAGAAAGAGGGTTGAAGGGTCAGAGAAAGCAAAAAAGAAAAAAGTGCCAACCTTAAGGGTAATAGCAGAAGTGGTTAGTAAGATAGCTACAGCATCTAAGGATAGAGCAGATGCCTTAAAAAAGACCTCCACGCATGATGCACAAGTGAGTGACGTCGTAGCTGAATTACTGACCATTCCAAAAGTTGTTGAGGACGATGACTTTTCTTTCCGATGTTGTAACATGATGATGCATCAGATTGCCTGCGACATGTTTCTTGGAATGAAAGAAAATAAACCTACCTTGCTAAAGTGGTTATGGCACCATACTTATAACAGCCCATATCTTCATATTGCCCCGAATGAATAAACTTCATTTTATGTCACTTTTGCAAACTTGGTTATGTGTAATTATGATACTATGCCTGACCTTATGTATGTTATGGTAGTACTTACTTTTGTTAGACGACGCATTATTATTATTATTATTATTATTATTATTATTATTATTATTATTATTATTATTATTATTATTATTATGCTAGTTGTGAATGTTACCAACTTTTGCTATATGATGTCAATTTACTTGCACATTTTATAATTGTATTTGATTTCATTCAATCTTGTCGATCACACAAATAACATCATCTATGGCAAGTTCGAGTGGTGATGATATTTTAGAGGGAACGGAGGAAGTAGGATCATCTTGTGCAGATAGAAGGTCCTAGCTCATATCCCTTTTAGATGAAGAGATGACAAAGTATGAACATGTGGGTGTCTTGATGGCTCAATATCTCGTGCCTTATGTTTGCAAAGAGTTATACAGAACTAGTAACCAAACAGGTGCAAAGCGGGTGCAAGAGGTATTGGAAGGCCACGACAGAGTTTGTCCTAAAAATTTCCGAGTGAAAAAACATGTCTTCTTTCTCTTATGCTTTAAATTGGTAGAATATGGATTACGGAAGGCTAATAACATTGGAACTGAAGAAATGGTTGCCATGTTCTTATATACAGTTAGACATGCACAAGGAAATAGAATCTTACAAGAATGATTTCAACATTCAGGAGAAAATGTCAGTAGGATCTTCCATATGGTTTTACATGCTTGTGTGAATCTATCGACAGAAATTATCAAACCGCTTGATCCCGAGTTCGGTCATTGTCATCCAAAAATCTACAACGATCGGCAATATTACCCATATTTCAAGGATGCAATAGGAGCAATTGATGGAACTCACATCAGGTGTGTGATCAGTCAGACTAAGCAAGAGAAATATATCAGGAGAAAGGGATATCCAACATATAACCATGTGATTGGGATATATGCTTCATTTTTGTGTTGGCAAGGTAAGAGGGAACTGCACATGTTGCTCGTGTGTTCCAAACTGCTATCTCAACTCCATCTATGAATTTCCCCCATCCACCTCAAGGTATCTATTCATCACCTGCACCAATATTGTGTGGTTGTTTTTTTCCTCACATTTGCTATAATTTTATAGTGTAAAAAAATTGCGTGTATTTATCAGGGAAATATTATTTGGCCGATGCTGGCTATCCAACACCAGTTGGATATCTTGGTCCGTATAAACGTGAGTGTTACCACATTCCAGACTTTATGCGACAACAGGGGTTTGCAAATCCCAACGAGATGTTCAATTATCATCATTCAAGTTTGAGGACCATTATAGAAAGGAAGTTTAGAGTTTGGAAGAATAGGTTTCAACTCTTGGGGGAAATAAAGTCATATAGCTTTGAAACACAAGTCCACATAGTTTGTGTAACAATGGCTATACATAATCTGATCCGTAGAAATTCCCAAACAGATGTGGGTTTTCAAAAAGTTGAATGAGGAAATATACATGGTGAAGATAATAATGATCTAGTTGATGTAGCATCCACATCAACTATCCGTAGATTATTTTTAACACAAATGAATCATATTTGTGACATAATCAGAGACCAACTTATTAGGGGTAGATGATCCAATAATGATCCATTTCATGTATGCATTCTAATCTAAATATAAATTTATCAATTTTTAATTAAGTACTTTAGTGTATTTTTATTTATTTATTTCAATAATAATTGAACTTTTTTTATTTTATCAGATTTTATTTATATTTTTTTCACTTCAATTATCACAATATATACAAATTATATATATATATATATATATTTCAATAAGATTCATGTCATTTTTAGTCATTTTCACCTAAACAGGCTTTTCAAACATTAATTCAAACAGATTTAATGTTAGAAAAAAAGTTGCTTCTGCCACCACCATTCCAAACACAAATCACATTTACAATCTGATTTTTCCAAAAGTCAGATTGCAAAAAAAGCAAATTCTCTACCGCTAATCCAAACAAGCACTTAATCTGTCAAGAGTCCTACTCCTAAGGCTAACGATATGACCGTACCATGCAAGCTTACAAGAGTTAATAATTAAAAAGGGAAAACCCTAATAATTCAATTAAAAATTAGAAAAATCTATAAGGATATTCAAATGAATTTTTCCTTTATTTTTCTAAAAATAAACAAATTTCTTTATCACAACATTATTGGATCATGATAGAATGGTTAATATATCTATCTCAACTGAGACTCAAATGAGAGAGCTTAATTAATTGAAGAAATCTAAATCAATTTGTGCATAAAAAAAAATCTCATTTTCTATTTTTCAATGTAACATTAATATGTAAATAGAGATTTTTTTTTGGTTTTAGACATTTTATATTAGATAAAATTTTAATTTAAATATAAAAAATTGTAAGAATAACTAAGAATTTATAATCATAAAATAATTTCTCTCCGTCCTTGATTTTTTGGGCCAACGTTTCCACCTTGAATGTGATTTACACAATCACGAAGTAAGCCATAGCATTTACAAGTCACAACCAAGGCATGCGCAATGTAAAAGAAACGCAGTGTCGTGAGGCGAACTTGTTTATTAAAAAAAATAGGAAAAATCACTGACAAGTCTTAAGGGCTCAAAAAAATCACAAAAAAATCTCAATCCAAATTCCCAAATCAAAAAAGTCCCTATTAGTCATTTCACGTTCCGAATGAATAGTCCCCCTAATAAATTAAAAAGGAAAGGCACAATAGGAGGAGTGTTTGTGCGTTTTTCTCATTAATGAAAAAGAGAAAATGGAGAAAGCTCCGGTGGTTGCAAGTCCATCATTGAACGGAAAAGTGTGGTGTACATATCCTAGTTAAAGGTTAGACTTTGCAGCTTTCATCTATTGTTTTAGAGCGTGAATATTGATTGCAGTTGTTTTTTGTTTTTTTGCTGTGCATGTTTGTTGCATTTAGATTGAAGGGTTGGTTAAAGGTTGAAGCTTGGGTTTATTAGTGAACTATGTGCAAGGAGCTAGGTAAGTAATGCTAAGATTTTGTTAAAGATATGATCTTGACCATTAAAGTTGAAGTTTCACCGTGGTTGGGTAGTGTGAATAAAATTGTGCTATGTTTTTTGGCAGGCTAACAGAGGCATTGCTCTGTTTAAAGTGAGAATGATTGAATGTAATGAAGGTTTGTTTACTTACAAAACATTGATATGAGATAAAAAAAAAGTGTTGTTAATACGTGCAGTTGCAGTTATTAATACAGCTATTGCAGTTGTTAATACAAAGTATATATTTTAGATTGTCATGAAAGATGGCTAGCTTTATCATTATGGGAGATGCCATGAGGCTGGACACACAGTGAAGGCTTGTAAAAATCCAAATCCAAGCTGAAAACAATTTGTACATGCATATACATGCTTTTGATAGTTACTTTCTTGTGATTATGTCTATATACACCTAGGATTGGTGACTTCTTGTAAACCCTTTTGGTTTTTTGATGGGTCCAGAAGTTGGTGTAATTATAGTATAGATAAGGACATGAAACTATATTTCATATTTTGAAATGATATGATAATAAATTAAATGAGTAGATGTAAATAACCACTTACTCATACAACTTAATATTTGAATGTTATATGATATTTGGATATGATATGATATGATCTTCGGTTGTGAAAGTAAGCTCATGAAGTTGTCAAAATAGGCAGAAGCAGTTGTTAAAATCTTGATATACAGTTGTGATAGGTGGGACATGTGAAATTATGATATGTTAAAATCAGTTTGTCAAAATAAGTCATGCAGTTGTGAATACATGCATTAGGACCTTTGAAAACAGACGTGAGCTCTTGCCAAAATTGGCACATGTAGTTGTGAAAATTCAAAACTTCTGCAGGGAGGGAAATGACTTACCAAGGTATGAAAAAGAAGTTGTCAAAATGACTAATGAAGTTGTAAAAATAAGCAAAACCAGTTGTTAAAATTGTCATATGCAGTTGTGAAAATTATGACTTGTGAAACTTGTAATCTTAGTCAGATATGAAAAAAAAAGTTGTCAAAATGACTAATCAAGTTGTGAAAATAGGCATAACAAATTGTTAAAATTGTCATATGCAGTTGTGAAAATTGGGAGTTGTGAAACTTGTAATCTCACATAGGTATGAAAAAGAAGAGTTCAAAATGACTCATCAAGTTGTGAAAATAGGCAAAATCAGTTGTTAAAATTGTCATATGCAGTTGTGAAAGTTGAGACTTGTGAAACTTGTAATCTTAGTTAGGTATGAAAAAGAAGATGTCAAAATGACTCATCAAGTTGTGAAAATAGGCAAAACTAATTGCTAAGATTGTCATATACAGTCTTGAAAGTTGGAACTTGTGAGACTTGTAATCTCAGTCAGATATAAAAAAGAAGTTGTCAAAATGACTCATCAAGTGTGAAAATAGGCAAAACCAATTGTTAAAAAAGGAATATACAATTGTCAAAGTTAAGACTTATGAAACTTGTAATTTCAGTCAAGTATAAAATTAAAGTTAACAAAATCACTAATACATTTGTTAAAATAGGCACAAACAATTGTTAAAATTTTGATAAGCAGTTATGAAATTTGGGATTTGTGAAATTTCTAATGTCCTTCAGGTGTGAAAATGCAATTGTCAAAATGACTTATGAACTTGTCAAAATTGATTTAGGCAATATAGTCATTTCACACTCCCAATTAATTTGGGAATTTGGATTGAAATTTTTTTGTGGTTTTTTTGGATCATTGGGACCTTTCGGTAACTTTTCCAAAAAACTAATCTATTGATATTTTTATATTTATTAATATTTTCTTAATTTATTATTATTGATGGTCCTTTAACAATAATTAGAAAGTAGAGGGAAGGAGGAAAATAAGAAATATGCCTAAAATGTTTAGAAAATAAATGTTATATTAACTAACTTAACTTACTTTATTACTTTAATGAAATTAGGTAAATAAAATACAACCTCCGATCCTTAATACTAGAACTAAGTGATTTTTTTTAAGAGATTAAGAAAGCTAAATAAATTACTTTAAATTATTTATATTCATCTTTTTTTATACTAAACTAATTTATCTAACTTATAAACTAATATATAATTAAATAATATATGGCATATGCTATGATTAATTAACTCATTTACCTTCCTTAATCTTTATAAAAAAGTTAACTAAGTTTTATATTAAGGATCAGAGGTAGTATTACTTTTTTGGTTTAAGTAAGAAGCATATAATTTTTTAATTTTTGTAAAATGAACATCTAAATTTTAGGACAAAAAACAATAAAAGAACATACTCCTTCCGGTCCTTTTTTTTTGGGTTTTGGTCAACTATTTCTTCTAATCCTTAATTTAAAATATATATACCTAATTTGATTAAATTAAAAAATTTAATTAAATTAATCAAAATAACATATATTTTTTAAAACATTATAGTTATCTTCCTTAATTTCTTTCATCCTCCTTAATAAATATTAAGATAGTATAATAGGGATCAATTAAAAAAATATCAAAAAATATAAAAATATTTATTACACTGATGATGATGATTCACTCTCTCAATTCTCACTCCCCGGGCCTATTCGAACTCGCCACTGACCGCTTAATACTCCATTAAAACAAATTAAATCTTTCGAGAAATCCCTGTTTCGCTGTTCGGCTGTTCCTCTTTTTAGGGTTTTGGTTTTGAGCCGCCGTCACATAAGGAAAGGATATAATTGTCAATAAGTATTAAAGCAAGGGCTGTTTTGTAAAAATAAGAATTATATAAACCCTCTAACCCTATAGAGCCTCAATTTCTTGCGATTTGTTTGCTTCACTTGCTTCCCTGCGGCTGAGGTCTTTGCTCCTCACTCTCTTGCAGGTTCGATTTCTGACTCTACTATTTCTGTGCCTTTCCTTCAATCATATGGCTTCATCATTCGATCCTTTCCCCGGATTATTCTGCTTGCTATATCTTCTTCCATGTTTTTTAATTCAACATTTCTTATCATTTCGTTCGCTCTTTTGTTTTGTTTTTGTTTCCCTTAGACTTATGTAAGTCTTTTTGATTGATTTTTATTTATGTATCTGATGATGGATCGATTTATGCTTTTCATTATGTCGTTGGGACTTGGGATATTTCTGTTGATAAGATTCCTATATGATGTAGATCTTGGAGTGGGTTTAATTATGGATGATTTATTATTGGCTGATACCGATTTTTTTATTTAACTGTTGTTTGTCTCATGTAGTCGTTAGCTTTTGGGTTGGATCGAGTTAACTAGATCTGCCAGAATATGTTGCATAGAAATGACGATTTCCATAAAATCCAGTTTTCTTTGTATTTTAACCATTTGCATCTGAAACCACAATAAGCAATAAATCTTAAAGTCAATTACCTGTAGCTGCGTCTCAATGTTTGTGATTCTTCTGAGCATGAAAATTACGAAGTTTCATAGTTTTACGTATTAATATCTGTGTTTTTGCTCTTGAGCAGTCCCTTATTGTCTGAAGTCTAGACGCTATGGGTAAGGAGAAGACTCACATCAACATTGTGGTCATTGGCCATGTCGACTCTGGCAAGTCAACCACCACCGGGCATCTTATCTACAAGCTTGGAGGTATTGACAAGCGTGTTATTGAGAGGTTTGAGAAGGAAGCTGCTGAGATGAACAAGAGGTCATTCAAGTATGCCTGGGTGCTGGACAAGCTCAAGGCTGAGCGTGAAAGAGGAATCACAATCGATATTGCTCTGTGGAAATTTGAGACCACCAAGTACTACTGCACAGTCATTGATGCCCCTGGACACAGGGATTTCATCAAGAACATGATTACAGGAACATCACAGGCTGACTGTGCCGTCCTCATCATTGATTCAACCACTGGTGGTTTTGAGGCTGGTATTTCCAAGGATGGACAGACCCGTGAGCATGCTCTCCTTGCCTTCACCCTTGGTGTGAAGCAGATGATTTGCTGCTGCAACAAGGTATTTAACTTGGTTTGCTTGGTTTGGTTAACATATCTCTAGATAATTACATAGATTTTAACTGCCTAGTGTGGTTTTTATGTATTTTACTGTGCAACAGATGGATGCCACCACTCCCAAATACTCGAAGGCCAGATACGATGAAATTGTGAAGGAAGTGTCATCCTACTTGAAGAAGGTCGGTTACAACCCTGAGAAGATCCCCTTCGTTCCCATCTCTGGTTTTGAGGGAGACAACATGATTGAGAGGTCCACCAACCTTGACTGGTACAAGGGACCAACCCTGCTTGATGCCCTTGACCAGATCAATGAGCCCAAGAGGCCCTCA
The DNA here is from genome assembly GCA_963242795.1 of Inga leiocalycina. NCBI lineage: Eukaryota > Viridiplantae > Streptophyta > Magnoliopsida > Fabales > Fabaceae > Inga > Inga leiocalycina. The sequence continues at coordinate 79,186,758 of OY725322.1, forward strand.
GACAAGCCTCTGAGGTTGCCCCTTCAGGACGTGTACAAGATTGGAGGAATTGGAACTGTTCCTGTGGGACGGGTTGAGACTGGTGTTCTGAAGCCTGGTATGGTGGTTACCTTTGGCCCCACTGGACTGACAACTGAAGTTAAGTCTGTGGAGATGCACCACGAGGCTCTCCAAGAGGCTCTTCCAGGTGACAATGTGGGATTCAACGTGAAGAACGTTGCTGTGAAGGATCTGAAGCGTGGTTTTGTTGCCTCAAACTCCAAGGACGACCCAGCAAAGGAAGCTGCCAACTTCACATCTCAGGTCATTATCATGAACCACCCAGGCCAGATCGGCAATGGATATGCCCCTGTGCTTGACTGCCACACCTCCCACATTGCCGTCAAGTTTGCTGAGCTCTTGACCAAGATTGACAGGCGATCTGGTAAGGAGCTTGAGAAGGAGCCCAAGTTCTTGAAGAATGGTGATGCCGGTATGGTTAAGATGATTCCCACCAAGCCCATGGTGGTTGAGACCTTCTCTGCGTATCCTCCTTTGGGTCGTTTTGCTGTGAGGGACATGCGGCAAACGGTGGCTGTGGGAGTCATCAAGAACGTGGAGAAGAAGGATGCTTCTGGAGCCAAGGTCACCAAGGCTGCACAGAAGAAAGGTGGCAAGTGAATGGTGCGTGCTGGTTTATCTTTTGGAGCCGTTTATGATGGCTGCAAAATTTTTTTTCCTATTTGCAGGTTGTCTTTTCAGAATCCGTATCTTAGGCTTATTGTTTACTGTGTCAAGTTCTTGCCTCCATCAAGCTGCTTGTGTTCACTGACCTGGCTGCTTGATCGACGGTGGCAAGGTTTTCTGGTATCTTTGTTTATTTCGTCTAGCAGAGAGTTTTGTCTTTGAAAGCTGCGGTATTGTATAGGACTATTTTTATACACTGCCGATTGAATGTCAATTGTGAACTTTTATGTTTAAATTTTGTTTTCATTAAACCTTAACTTCTATGATCGCATTTCTGTATCTTGATATCTACCAGTTGAGTTTATTGTCTCCTGTTCTTTTTTGTTGTCAAAATTCTTGTGGGCATATATTTTTCACTAGGGGATTTTTTTAATATTTATTTATTTATTTGTGCTGTGGCGAAATGAAAAATATATTTCCACTTGGTAGCAAATCCTCGGTTGGTTAGCTATTTTAATTAAATAAATATTTATATGCTGTGTAGGTAAAAAATAAGGGGTTTTGTTCAAATTAAAATCATGCAAAACATGAATTCTGTAATTTTTTTTGAGGCTGTGGTCGTTGATTATAAATGAATTTTATTATACTCTATAAACAAATTGCCTAATTATGTTTAATGGATGATGATGTATATGACAAGGATATCAGAACGCCCCAGGATGGGATTTAAGTTTCTATCTCGGATTTTGCCATCTCGAGTCAGGCGTACCTGCACTGACTGATTCAGTATCTGGACTGGACATGAAAAAACAACGAAGAAAAGAAAGAAAAGGAAGTACAGATGGGAATACAGGCTGGTCCTGTCAAGAGCTGGGTCTAAACGGGCCAGCCGGTTTAGGTCCGATTTTAAAATCTTGCTTGAACAAGCATATTTTTATTTAAAATCTTGCTTGAATATTTAACATTTGTGATATTTACATTAACCAATGCTAAAATCATCAAACAGATAGAAATAAAGGAATAGATAAGAAAAATTCTTAAATTCTTTAAAACAATTTTAGTCAAAATGTGTAAGAAAAAATAAATTTAATTAAAAATATATATTTTTGGAAAACAACAATTTTTCTTACTCTGGACCTAAAAGGGCCGGTCTTTTTAAGGGCCAGTGTCAGCCCGCAGGGCCTGAAGTCTTTGTCACAAAATTTAACAAATTTTATTTCTTTTCAGTTTTTTTTAAATTACAACAATGAAATTTTTAATTTAACGTATAAATGTTGTCAAAATTAGAGTGTAAACGGTATGCATTATGCAACAAACAAACACTGTCATTAAGTCATAATCAAAGGTAAACTATTATCTACATACCACAATTACAAATAATTAATTAGAAAACTTAACAAAATTAAAAATACTTCTTATAAAAATGTCTTGAAAAGTGTAAGTAGTCAACAAAATAAACAATACAAGATATAAATAAAACAATCACAAAAAAATAAGTCAAAAAATACAAAATTGGTAAGAATACTTATGAAATAAGAAATATCTTTTATAAGTTTTTAATATTTAGAATTCTTAATACAAGATATTCTTATAAAAATTAATTCTAAAAAATATAATAACAACTAAATATTTGCAATATCATTAACAAAATATAAAAAATCAATAATAATATTATTATATAAATAATTTTAAAAAATAAAAAATATATATAAGGGCCTAAAAGGATCGGCTCTCAGCCCTACAGGGCTGGCCCTTTTAGGCTCACTTTCACTTTCGAGGAAAAAATTTTAGGCCTAACCATTACAAATTCAGGGCCTAAATGGGGCAGCCCGATGGGCTGGGCCGGTTTTTCTGGCTCTATCTCCAAGCATTTGAATCTCTCTTTTTATTTTTGAATAAAAACATATTCTATTCCCTCTTAAAAAGGGCAAGAACAAAAGAATAAGCAAGCCTAGTTCCTTTCATCAATGATCGCCTCCTGATTAAGAGGTGGTGCTAATCAAAGAAGCAACACTTTTTGACAATCTTATGAGAAAGGTTAGCCAAGTAATCCGCAACAACATTTTGTTCCCTATAGAGATGGTTGCATACAACATGTCAATCTTTATAAACAAGCATCCTAGCTTCCTCTACTATACCTCTAAAAGGATGGGTGTGACCATCAAGTTTATAGCTTCCAAGCAATTTGGATAGATGTATATTATTTTGTGACCTCTACCCCAACATATATGCAGACCATGTGTTGGAAAATAGCCTAGTCCACCTATAGTGGATTAAGCCCAAGCCCAATAGGATTGAGATTAAAGTTTAAATAATATAAAAGCTTTGGTAGATATATGTAATATTTCCTAAATTATTATGAGTCATATTATTTGACCGATAGAATATGACTCTACAAGTGGTATTGTTTCACAAATACAATATATCTTTCAATCGAAAGGATATCTTATCTCTTTGATGGAAGAATATGTTAGTAGAAAGGAAGGGGTGCATAAAATACTATAAATAGGCGTAAAGGATTCAATTGTAAGACACTTGAAATAATATACAGAAACTCTGTCACTCTGATTCCCTATTCCCTTTACTATATTTCTCTCTTCTTCTTCCTATCGGTGGTGTATTTGCTGTGCGTTATAATTGCTTCCGCTACTGTGATCCGATTAGTGTGGGTACAAAAGATTAACGGTCGCACTCCAGGTACGACCAATAATTCTTACATGGTATCAGAGCATGGTTTTTCCATAACCTGTATGAGATTATTTTCTGAGTCAAGATTTACTTTCCATATGAATATGCAAAATTGAGTATGAAATGTAATTCTGAGGTTCATGTGAATAAGAAGCATGTGTTAATCCAAATTTTCTTTCTCAGCCTATACATGACTCCATATACTTCTCTTATTTTTTGTCATGTATATGTATTTGTGTGAGTATATATATATATATATATATATATTTTGTTCTCTATCATTTGTGAGGGATCGAAAATTTTCTCTCTAGATATAACATACACATCCTTATACATGGTTAGAGTATATATTGAAGTTCTTTATTTTCGGTTGAATCTCAATCTATGAGTATTAAGCATGTCTTACATTCTGTCATTGTTTACTGTGTCTTATTATTGAAATATAATTCTAGACATAGAATGAGTATAATAGAAGCCTAGAACCCCAAAACTGAAGAACTTAGAGAGAGAGCATGAAAACCAAAATCGAGAGAATTTGTTTTTAGCATTGGGTCATTTTAAAATAAGAGAATTAGGATTAAAAATTAGTCCAATTGCGTAGATCTCAAAAAAATGAATGAAAACGACACCAAGAACACAAAAAACGGACATTGGACAGAGGAGAGAAGTTTCGGGTCCAACGAACCCGACCCTTCCCTCCTTCCGGGTCGGGTCTGACCCGACGGGAGGTTGAAGATGACCTCCCGCCTCAAAATGATGTCATTTCGGTGTATTATAAAAAAAATGGTTTCTGTTTGAAAAATGTTTGGGCCAAGAAAAAAACGAATTCTGTTTTATTTTAGGCCCAATCTACTAGGCCTAAATAGTGAGGCCTGAAACAAAAAAAACATTTTTTTGCAGAAAAGCCACGTGGCGCGTGAGGCCATGTGGCATCTTCGTTTGACACGTGGTAGACATATTCCGACAGTGCTTGGCGCGTGGAGGCTAACGATCTGGCGCATGTCGCCGGATTGCTGCCGGAATGTGGCACGTGGACACTGTGAGAGTGTGTATTTTCTGTTTTTTTTTTTCAATTTTTCTGACTTCTCTTGGCGCGTGGAGGCGCGTGCAGTGTCCGGATGAGACCCAGTTTGTTCTTAAAAATTCCCAAATTCTTGATCTTTAATATGATATGCTATATGAGTATTTTATATGCCAATTGATATATATTTATGATATTCTAAGTGCGTTTATTAATGTTTTAAACCATTTTGAAACTTCTAAAATTCATTTGTTGATTTAATATTTTTCTGTTATATCTAAATGTATTATAAACATGTTTTCATATATTATAGAGAGAATATTGTCTTATTTATGTTATAATGAAACATGATTTAGTTGATTATTCATTATATTATTATATATTTTTGACAAGTGGGAGCTTTAAGGAGTTGTTAGTCCTAAAAGTTAGAGTTGTAAAAGTACTTATATATAATTCTTGATAGAATTTTTAGTGATGTTACTAATTTTTATGTGATGGGAGATACAAGCGTATACTCCTAATCATGAATTTAGTAGTATTACTATTTTTTGGTTAAGAATAGTATAAGTACATGACATTGTATATTAGTTGTGCTATATATATTGTCGATGATATGTTCAATAGTTTGATTCCCTTAGAAAGACATATTGAATATGGAATAGATTTGTCACAGAATTGAAAATAGAAACTAAGAACATCATCGCTGAGTTAATAAAGGGGACAAATTAAATGGTGACAGTTGGGATATCTGGTACCGAAAAGTGCAATATATTTTGGAGGAACAAGAGGCAATGGAACCTCTAACAACAGTTGTAGCACAACCTGCTGTTGGGAATACGGCCCAGCACAGGAGGGACCAAGAGGTCTATAAGACTTGGAAAAAGAAAAATAGCATTGCAAGAATTACATTGCTAGGCATAATGGCAGATGACCTCATATGTCAATATGAGAAAAATGAAACAGCGCAGGCCATATGGGCAATGTTGAAAGACAGGTTTGGCGGTACATCCACCTCTAAGTTTGGGCGATTAACTATTAAGTTTGATACGTATAAGCTTAGGCCAAATACTTTTATGAAATAACATCTGAGAGAGATGGAAAATATGATTAGAGAATTGAAGGAAGCTGGGCATACCGTGTCTGATGAACAACAAGTTCATGTAGTGATAAGATCATTGTCATTTAGTTGGGAGCACTTGAAGGTTAATCTAACCCACAATGAAAGGATAAAAAATTTTAATGATGTCGCTAAACACTTAGAACTTGAGGATGAGCGCTTAGAGGCATTCAAGTACTCTGGCCATGCCTACTACACAGAGGGTGCATGTCCTTCTAATGCAAAGTCCGATTTCAAGAAGGGAAATAAATTCCAAAAGAATGGAAAGAAGGATAAGACTAAATTTGTAAAAGGCAAAAAGGAATTCAAGAAGAAAGGAAAAAAGAGCGGGAAGAAGAAGAAGAAAAATGACTTAAAGAAAGTCAAATGTTTCGCCTGCCAAAAGATGAGTCATTTCACACGGGATTGCACCGAGTGAAACGAGAGTGAAAAGGTACCGGTGAATTATATGAATTCACATGTTTCCTATGTTTCTAGCATTGTTTTTCTAACAGAGAATATCTGTTCTTCTTGGATTTTGGACTCAGGTTTAACAGACCACGTGACGAGGGATTGAGGATCCTATGTAGAATACCGTCGATTTCTTGACAGATGTAAGTGGCTTTATGTAGGCAATAATGCAAAGATTGAAGTTAAAGGCATTAGAACTTGCAAATTAACTTTTCATAGTGGAAAGACTTTGATCCTTCATGAAGTGCTTCATGCTCCTGACATCCGATGGAATTTAGTTTCTGTAAAATATCTTGTAAATTATGAGTTTAATGTAAACTTTCATGATAAAGTTGCAAACATATTTTATAATTTTGTATTTTATGGTTTAACTTTCCTTTTAAAGAAGTTCTTTGTAATGAATATTATTGATGATTATAATATACATGATTGCTTTGCTACTTCCTCTGATTCAGCTGTTGATATGGCTATTTGCCATGCTAGACTTAGGCATATTAATCAAAATAAAATGATTAAACTAGCAAAAGAAGGTTTGCTAGGATCCATATCCAATATGGAAATGTCCTTGTGTGAAAGTTGTCTAGCAGGTAAGGCAACTAGAAAACCTTTTGGTAAGGGAACCAGATCAGAACAACTATTATAATTAATTCATTCTAATATTAGTGGTCCTATAAGTATGAGGGCAAGGCATGGAGCTGGGTATTTTATCACTTTTATTGATGACTATTCACAATACGGTCATGTCTATTTGATCACACATAAGCATGAGGCTCTTGAATGCTTTAAACGATATGTTAATGAAGTAGAAAATAAGATAGAAATTAAAGTTAAAGTGTTATGTATGGATCGAGGACGTGAATATTTTCCTAATCAATTTAAAGAGCTCTGTGAAGAAAAAGGGATAATTAGGTAGCTAACTATCCTTGGCATTCCACAACAGAACGGAGTTGCTGAAAGAAGAAATAGAACGCTTCTAGACATGGTTAGGTCAATGATGGCATAGGCAACTCTTCCAATTTCATATTGGGGTGATGCTTTAATGACTGCTACCTTCATACTTAATCGTGTGCCCTCAAAATCAGTTACTTTAACACTTTATGAGTTATGGATAAAATGTAAGCCGGATCTAAGTGTCCTTAGACCATGGGGGTCAGTTGCATATATTCATGATAATTCTCATAAGTATGGCAAGTTAGGTCCTAGAGGAAAGAAATGTGTCTTTATAAGGTACTCTGAATAATCCAAAGGATACATCTTTATAGGTGAAAATGAAGATGGAACAGTGACTGAAATTGAATCTAGAGATGTAACATTTCTAGAAAATGAATTTCCTAATAAGGGAGACATTGACAGCACTGTATCTCTTTATGGGACACACGAACAAACAAGTATAGAACATATTGGTATGCCTGAATCATCCCAAAATGTTGATCTAAGTGGGAGCTTAGAAAGGTCAATGCAAAGACCTAGACAAAAGAAAAGATAAATACAGAAGCTCCTACAAGAAAGAATAATAGGGAAAATATACCTAAAAGACGCTTCTAAATAGAAAGTGAAGCACTTATTGTTACTCCTAATGAGGATGATGAACCACGTTCGGTTCGGTACTAGAAGCCTTATCGAGTTTTGCTAAAGATGAATGGAAAAAGGCAATGGAAGAAGAAATGAACTCAATGAGAAAGAAAAAAGTTTGAGAATTGGTTGACCTACCAAAAGGGCGAAAAGCCATTGGGAACAAGTGAGTTCTCAAAATTAAAAGAAAAGTGGATGGGTCAATTGATAAGTATAAGGCACAATTAGTTGCAAAGGGGTATACACAGCAAGAAGGTATGGATTTTGAAGATACCTTTTCATCCGTGGTATGATTTAATTCTATAAGAATTATTCTAGCAATAGTAAACAATTTAGACTTAGAATTACATCAGATGGATGTTAAAACCACATTTCTAAATGGTGATCTGGATGAGGAAATCTATATGGAACAACCAGTAGGTTTTATTGAAAAAGGAAAAGAAAACAAAGTTTGTAAACTTAAAAGGTTTATTTATGGACTGAATAATTTATCCAGACAGTGGTATTTGAGGTTTTATAAAGCAATAACCTCTTATGATTTCCAAATGGTTGAAGAGGACCACTGTGTCTACATTAAACGGTTTGAGGGTAATTTTGTTATATTATCCTTATATGTAGATGATATACTATTGGCTGGAAATAATATGAATTCGGTTATAGCTATTAAAGAATGGCCTTCATCAAATTTTGAGATGAAAGACATGGGTAAAGCAGAGGATATACTTGGAGTTAAGATCCAAAGAGATCATTCAAAAAGAATCTTATATCTTTCACAAGAAAATTACATTAAAAAGATTCTCGAACGATTCAACATGAGTAACTGCAATACCTTGGATATTCCAATGGCTTCTGGTGTAACCTTAAGCCATGAGATGTGTCCCAAAACTGAGTCAAATCAAAAGAAAATGAGGAAAGTTCCCTATGCTAGTGCTGTTGGTTGTTTAATGTATGAAATGATGTGTATAAGGCTAGATATATGCTTTGCAGTAGGATTGGTAAGTAGGTTCCAGTCCAACCCAGGTGAGCGTCACTGGAAAGCAGTTAAAAGAATCATATACTTAAAAGGCACATCTGACTATGCACTATTCTACGAAGGAAGTGATCTACACCTGGTTGGATACTCTGATGCTGATTTAGGCAGAGATGAGGAAGAGCGAAGATTGACTTTAGGTTATACTTTCTTACTGAATAATGGCACCATATGTTGGAGTAGCAAGAAGCAGACATGTATTGCTTTACATTCTATGGAAGCCGAGTTTGTTGCATGAACTGCAGCAGCACAAGAGGCTTTATGGTTGAAGAGGTTCATTGAACATCTTGGATTTGGCAATGAGAGTACCAATCCAATATTAATGCATTGTGATAATACTGCAGCCATAGCCTATACTAAAGATCCCAAGTATCATAGTAAGACCAAGCATATAGACATTAAGTACAATTTTGTAAGTTTCGACTAAAAGTATGGTCGTTGATCCCCTGATCAAACCAATTGCCAAGGAAACATTTGAAAAACATGTAAGGACACTTGGTATACGCAAAATGTAAAATTTCAGACTTTATCTATTACATTTATGATTAATTGAAGTACTTATCATTATTAATGTATATGTCTGTGTGAAAGTATAACAATGTCTAGTATGTCGTACATGCTTGTGAGGTTGTCTCTCTCACACGAGCAACCGTCTTTGACACTCAGGAAGGGTGTGCAAAGATGAGACAATTGTGTTCACCAGTAAAGCAGCCAGAATTGTAACACCTCATTCGAAACGACATATATGCTTAACTTTCAATCCATTAAAACGTCACTTATAAACTTAGGGACTCTATCAAAACAAAACTTGAGCAACACTTACTTGATACTTTCAACTATTAGTTCAAAGTATTAGTTTCAAACAAATACTAATCAACCGAAATATTTTAAGATGAAAAATAATCTTAGTGTCATGGCAATTAAATATAAAGTGGCATAAAGTTACACAAGAAGCCTAATAAAGCCTTCAAGGCTTGCTTCACAGGTGCCTTCCCTCGCTTCCTACTAGAATATTCACCTGAAAAATGTTAATATAATAGGATGAGATTCAACTTCTCAATAAATACTGAAAGTTTCTATCGTACACAAGCAAATCACATATGATAAAAAGAAGGAATTGATTACATATATATTTGTATATATAATGATCCTCAAACAAGACAAAAACAAGTTTAATCATCATCATGTCAATCTGTGTTTTTATCACAACATGTAATATACGATTATGCAATATGCGATATGTAAGATGCAACCTCCCTTATATCACTGTCCATACTTATTTTATTGACTGGAGCCATAAGCTAACACATAGTCCAATAGAAACCCATTCATTTGACTGGATTGTCCTAAGCTCACCAGTTCTTAAGATACACCCGGCCAAAGGTGTAGAGCTTAAGTTTGGACTATGGCTCCCCTCCTTAAAAGAACATAACTAAGGAGGTGTCACATATCCCACAGCTCTAATACAATCCCGGCCAAAGGAAAACATGGAAGAAGGGGCCCTGACAAGTACCATCCACTGTGCACCGAGTGATGGCATACCACGCGGTAAAAGATCTCAACATACAAATTCCTCCTTACTCCAACCCATCACAAATGCAACCACCATGACAGTTATATTCAATCACCAATAATATAATTAAAAAACAAGGTACAATAAATCATGCTTCAATTCGAATAAAATATCATCACATATTCAAACATGTCGAAAGGGAAACAATAATCTAACAATACATTAATTATAATTAAATTATTAACTATGTGAATAAAGTGACTTATAAAGAAATTTACTTGTAACATTACTTACTTGGGAATTTATAATACATACACATATACATATAATTCAGTCCATTTTTTTTAATAAAAGATAGTTATTCAAGATCATACACAATTCACAAGTATATGAAAGAATAGTTAGAGTTACCTGCTACTCCGTAGCTTACAAATAATTATAAAAAGTTACTCCAAGGTTCTCAATGAGAGTCTACAATATTATAAACACAAATATTTATCAATAAATTATCTAAAACTACCCAAGAGTTACTTTTAGACTACCCTAAGACTACTCTCTAAAGATCAACTTACTTTGTGTGTGTTATTGCGCATCAACATGTTTTCATATTAAAAAATTAATAATACATAGGAATTGAAACTCTTATGTACTTACATAGTCACAAGATTTAATCAATAAAACCCGCGACTCATCATTCAAAAAAGTGAGGAAAGGAAGTATCATTATAACAAAGTTACTATGACGGAAAGGAATGGAAACAGAACTGGGAAGAAGCTACATACTAATAGCCGGCCATATATATATGAATGTACAAAGGGGTAATATGGAAGAAAGTTTGAACAGGATGCAGGGTTAATGGAAAGGAATAAAAATATGTATTGTGTCTATGTCCGCTCAATAGAAAAGGCAACAATTAATAGGGTGTTGAATAATATGGTACATATATACATCCACTTAATACATTGATAGAAGAAAAAAAAACTTAAATTATATCTACACAACACCTACGCCCAGTATGAATTTGGGAGATTATGGCTCATAGACTAAAATAAAGATATCGCACTACTTAAAACCACGAGAAAGTATGAATAAAATATACTCCCACACAGTAAATATTTAAAAGAAGTGGGGATGCTTTGACCTTTGAATGTGAGATAGAACATTTGAGGTGACAAGGCACTCAAAAGAGGACAAATAGGAAACTGAGGAAGGAAGGGAGATGGAAGTAAAAAAAATTATGTCAATAGAGGAAAAGGACGATGAATCAAAGAATAAGAGAAAAGAGGTACATGCTTGACAGCTTGAGTGTGGATTGTGGGAGCTAGGCGGCGGCAGAGAGATTGGGGAGTATGTTCAGCGGTGGAAAAGGGAATTTAAAGGGAATAATGTAGGGCTTTTTTTTACCTCTTGGGCTTCTCACAATTTGGGCTCTTAAAAAGATTTGTATCTTTATTTATTTTAGTCATATTAGAAAAAGAAATTTTTGACACTTTTATTTTCAAAAGTTTATTTATAGGAAAAATTGACTAACTATAAATAATATCTAAATAGTTGTATAAACTAATCCTAAGCTTTTAAATAATTAGTTTGTTATTATAATTTTATTTAATTATTATCTCAATAAATCTAAAATATCTAAATAATAACTCTTTTTAGTTATATATTTTTTTAAATATCACTTAAATACCAATATATATATCTTTCATGTAACTAATTCTTAAATCATAAAAATAAGGATGTTACAAGAATGCTGATATGGTAGAGAAGAAACACAAATTATGTCGCCTTAACAATAGTGTAGCATGTCAAGATAAGATCCATAAACATGAATATAAGTATGGATCAAATCATGGATATCCACTTCCATTATGCCTGTAACCAGATAACAAATTTTTTAATATTGACTTTTGAGTAGAAAGGAAGAATTTGGGTTTAGATGCTGGGGGTGTCTAGACTTAAGTCTGTACAGTGTTAACAATAAAATGCAAAACGACGTGCGCTCTTGTGGTGTAAGAGTAACACCGTAGCATGCGATTCATATCGAATGTGCTAAAGAACTGCAAACAGGAAGCAAGTAAGAAGATCCCTTCTTAATTGTTGTGAGTCCGAGGAAGTTTCTAATTATTCCATTGATATCCTTTGACTTTGACAATATCACAGAGGTATGCTTCAGTGTCTGCTGTAATCCCCTTCATAATTATCATTCAAAATACATGATTATAACAAATTAGAGACCAATGGAAATTCAAAATGCATTTAAAATCCCATATTTACTATAGGGTTTTCAAAAACATCTTTTCAAATCTAATACACCTGGTCTCATATTCGCATTTCGAATTCAATTATCTCACGAAGATAATCACATTCAAGTATATCAGAGTGCACAACACAATCCCCGGGTTCCATATATTCTTTAAAGAGTATACAAATTCCCATTTATGGGATTATACAATATCATCCTTGATATATATCCAAATATACATCCTAAATCCAAAGACGAATACAAATTATACAACACTTTCAATCTATGATAACCAACTACTAACTAATGCTCCTAACCAGGAACTTAACCCGTCCTTGGTTACTTTCTTCTTCTCGAACCGCTTGCCCTGTCTGAAAGGTTAGTCAATGGAAAGAATATGATTCAAAAGAATCCCAGTAGTAACAAATCACTCATACCACATATAATCACATATCATGCAAGAAAATCATCACATAATGTAGCAGTACAACTACAGCCCATAAACTGTCACAGATACATGTTGCCTCACTGGCATACACATATTGCATTGCCTCTCTGACAACGCACAAAGCCACTCTGGCTTTCATATTGCCTCTCTGGCATCTGCATAGCCGCTCTGGCTTGCACAAATCACATTGCCCTTCTGGCAATCACATAGCCACTCTGGCTTTCACAATACAATGCTAAATCAAACATACAATGTATCATATACAGTATAAGAGAATGAGTCACTACCTTATTCTTTCCACGTGTGTTCCGGCACAAATAAATCACGATCAGGGCAAATACTAAATCCTGACAATCAAATTAAGGACATAGGGTTATTCCCTTTTTCAATTCCTCAACTTCCAAACATCAAAGTTGGTTATCATTTAAGACCTTTAGATGGCTACTATAAGGCCAAACATATGCCTAAAGGCTTGGGAAACACTTGACCAAAGTTCACTTTTTAAAAGTAAAAAATGCTGATTTTTGGGGGTTGGACTCCGCCCACAAATCCACTGGCTGGGGCCAAAAAGTGGTCAAAAACATTTGGGCTGCGGCCCAAAACCTTCTGGCCGCGGCCAAGGAAATTATGTTTCTTGGCTGAACTTCCAAAATTCATAACTAATTCCAGAAAAATCGAAATGAGGTGATTCCAAAACCAATGAAAGGTATTTAAGTCCTCTTCATAAGAAAAATATAGGTCATTATTGAAAATCACCACAAAAATATAGAATTGCACAAAACTCAAAACTATTCCAAAATAGAGTTCAATTTCAATTCCAAACTTTGGACAACCATTACTCCAAGCACACAAAACGAAATAGTATAAATTATATGTCCATTTTGAAGCTTGGGATGTGAACTTTAAAACTGGAAAGTTTCATAATTTTCTGACATCATTTGCCTATTCAAAACGTCAAGACAAACAGACTGCCTAAAATAGACTTTCAATGGCATCATTTCCAGTTTTGGCATATTTGCTTCCATTGATCCCAATTTCATACCAAACTCTATTCCCACGCAAATTTTTACAAGGAATCGATTGGAAACACTAAAACAACTAAGTTCACATCAAATTGACATGTTCCCACAATACTCTCAACATGTCAACACAATTCACATTTCAAAACCTAACATTGTAACTTTTCCATTTCCAATGCCCAAATTACACAACAAATCACCATTTTAAACACAAATCAACATGCAATTCTCCTAACTACATGCCACATGAAAATACCACAAAAATCAAGGAAAAATTCACAAATCACAATACTTAACCAATAACCACAATAGCCATGTCAAAAGTCATCAAATACTCTCATCTTCCTCTTCCCAATGCCAATTCTTTGATTCCTCCACTTTCCAAATTCTTCAAGCTTTCAAATACCTTATTTCATAAATCTAAAACCACAGTAATGAAACTCTCATCACTAGGAATAATATTAAAGAAGGGTGTTTAGGCATTAGAGGACAACAACCCAACCAAAAACTCACCTATCACTTTCTCTTTCCTCTTTAGTTTTGGACGCCAATGGAGCATGAAGGGGGAGAGAGGATGATAAAGATGGTGATCAGATTTTGGGGCTGCCCAATTTGTCTTGGCCGACCAAATAAGGGAGAGAGGAGAGAGGAAACATAGTTGAACATTTGACCCAAAATCAAGGGCTCTCAACTTGCCAAGTGTCAAGATCTTGCCTCATTTCTCATGAGCTCACATAAGCACACCACATGGGATTCCACCCTTTTAATCACATAACAATCAATCTCAACTATTGATCTTTGAGTTACCAATGAGCTTCCTCTTCGGTAACCGATCAATTGGTCGGTAACTTTACCATTTTGCCCCTGATTACGGTAATTCCTCCTGAATCACCACCAAACTCATTTTATCATTCCATGTCACCACATTATGAGCCCTCCCTCTATTTTAAGTCAATTTAGATATTAATTCATAATTGAACTTAAATACAGGATTTCGGCGGTGCTCACAACCGATACAAATCACATTCGAGTGTCAAATCAAATCATAGTCTCCCAAAGTGTTTATTTATCAATAATCACCTCCACTTTTGGAGTCCTTAATCTTTTAATTGAATTTTGGGGTATTAAATATGCTACTTTAGCATATGTCCTATGATCTTGATAGATGCTATCTATAGTATTATGTTAGGAAAGCAGCTACTGTATATTGAAGTGATATCTGGGTGAAAGGAAGATTACTTGAAATATACACAAATATGCTAGTGTCTGAGACATGTCCTTTATGATATTATTTTTGATAATTTCATAAGTGTAGATACTATGCATACTAGAAAGGCAATCTGAATTTTATACTGACTCGAAAGGGATTAGATTAGCCATGTAAAAGTGTATATAAGTGAATCTAGGATATTTATGGCACAATATTAAAATCATGCTACACAATGAATGTTGTCCTGTGCTGGTCTCTATAAAGGAGATTTCTAGTACATACACCTATATGCAGATGTCATGCCTACGCGGTCATGGCAAAGCACCTAGTATGAAAGAAGGAAGAAAAAGAGACATATCTAATCCATCAAGTGTGAGTGGGAGATGTTGGAAAATAGCCTAGTTCACCCTTGGTGGATTAGGCCCAAGCGCAATAGGATTGGGGTCAAAGTATAAATAATATAAAAGCTTTGGTAGATATATGTAATATTTTCTAAATTATTATGAGTCATATTATTTGACCAATAGAATATGATTCTAAAAGTGGTATTGTTTCACCGATACAATATGTCTCTCAATCGAAAGGATATCTTATCTCTCTGATGGAATGATATGTTAGTAGAGAGGAAGGGGTGCATAGAACACTATAAATAGGCGTAAGGGATTCAATTGTAAGACATTTGAAATAACATACAAAAACTCTGTCACTCTGATTCCCTATTCCCTCTACTATATTTCTATCTTCTTCTTCTTGTCGGTGGTATATTTGCTATGCGCCATAATCGCTTCCGCTACTGTGATTTGATTAGTGTGGTACAAAAGATTAACGGTCACACTCCAGGTACGACCAATAATTCTTACACCATGTATTACTCTAATTAGCTCCGCGGTGGCTAGAGGTACTAAAGTTAACTTGTTGCTAAAACCACAAATCCACCAGTCTTGCTGGTCTAGAATAACTCTACCACAACCACTTCGCCCGTCCCATAGCACTGAGCCGTCCACTTCTGGCTTCATAAAGCCACCCCCAGCACCTTGTAAAGTCTCTGCCACTCCGCTTCCATACTTGTAGAAACTACAATGCTCTGCCAACTGTTGATCCAAACAAGTACGAAAGAAACAATTGTTTACATTACACAACTCATTTTCGTGTCCCCTCCAAACAATTTATTACATCTAGAAACTCAAATATCCTAATAGATATATCCAAACAATATATTCCACGGAACTTTCTTTGTGTGGGCCATGCCTGCTTCATGTTGCAAATTCCACTTAACCCACTTAGGTCTTGCAAAGAAGAAAAAATATGCCATTTTGCTGGAGAAACCTACTTTACATAATTAAGTATGTTTATCACATAAAGTCGATCTTTAAGTATTTTAAATTTAATTAATATACCAGGTCACGACAAAGAAAAAATATTCATACTCAATTCCATAGCTTGGGCCTCAAGAATATAATTAAATAGTTAAAAATATGGTCGTAAATCGTAATTGGATCTTTGCCATGGAAGAGGTTGGTTTTGGCTTTTTCAACAACTTTAATATGAAAAATTGACAATTAATCTTACGAAACTTGCCGGTGACTAATTGTCAATTTATTATATTAAAATTAATATTTATACTCTCAAATAAAAATAATGATTTAGATTTAATATTTTATAAAACCGTTATTATAATATTTCATAAAAATAACTAAATAATTTAAATATCTTTATTTTTATGGGATACTATAATAATAATTTTAAAAACTATTAAATATAAACCCTCCATTTTTTTTAATTTAACTTGGGATTATGGGAGGAACATAAGAGGTTCTGGATTTAAAAGCTAACCTTAGGCTCATAAACATTGCTAATTCCATATTTCTTCTTCAGGTTTAGCTTGGATGCGTGATATTAGACTCCCTTATTTACCTTTTACCTATTTTAAACGAATTTTTCTGGAATTTTTCCTTAAAGGTAACGAATAGAATGGCATATCTCCCAAAGCCTGCACTTATGTTCTGTTGTGTGGGATATGTTTTAGTGGAGTAGACAAATTTTGCCAAATCAAGAACAACTTCAATGACACAAATACAACTTTCAGTAAAATAGCTTAACCATGACCCTATTGCTATATTTGGTTGGAGAGAAAATTAGGAGAAAAATACTATTAGGAGGGAAACTCTCAAAAAATAGTAAATTCTGTTATTATTTTTGGAAGCCTTCCTTCTTAGTAATCTTCCTTTCTATTTTTCGCTCACTTTTCTCTCTATTCAAATATTTGAGTGTTGCAATAGTAGATGGAATACGACAATTTCTCAACACTCTTTCACACAAGTACTTGTTTCATGGGATTGAAGAATGTAGCAACAAAAAGCCTGAGATATTTTAGCCTTCCTCGTAAGTTTGAGCACTACTGTGAAAGCGCCTTGAAGAACCCAGGGACCAGCATGAATCATTTGTTCTAAACATAGTTATTAAACCCGGACTGGACCGGCCGGTTTGGCCTAGGAACCAGCGACCCGGTGAGAAAACCGGTTCGGATATGAACCGGACCGGTTCAATATTTTTTTAAAAAAATTTCTTTATAATTTCATATTAATAAACCTAAAATTTTCACTTTTTCACCAGTTTGGTCCCGGGTTAACTCCGGTTTGACTCTGGTCTGACCCACTGACCCTTGACCCAGTATCCCGACCGGTTCACTAACCGGTCCCGGTTTAATAATCTTGGTTCTAAATCCATCATTGATTCAAACAACAGAAGAAAAATAGCCAGTTTCCATAACCGCAATAGATGGAGAAGAAAGCTGTGCACAAACTTTTCAAAACTTTTATAGCACTTACATACTTAATTTGGCCCACTTATTCCAATTTTTGGTGCAAATAGGTTTGAATGGTGAATTTCTTTGATGATGATATCTTGACTACGATTTGTTCCCTAAAATTCAAGTCAAGCTAACAATGATTTTTATAAAATGATAATTTGACCTCATTTCTTTGATGCGCTCAAAGATAAAAATTCTCTGAACATATGTAATTACAATTTTGCCATCTACCACTTTGGCAAATAGCAATGGTAACAAACTTTTAGTGATTTTTTCTCACATGCTTGCTTATTTTGTAGAATATCCTAAAATAGCTTTCAAAAACCCAATTAAAACACCTTGAGCAATGAGCATACAAATCAAGATGTTGAAAAACAACCAACACAGAATTTTCAGCGCAAAAAGTGGGGGGAAACTCTCACCCACTAAGCAAAACGAGAGAAATGAGGCCATCACAGGCTCACTCCGGGGACAAGATCTGAATCTGATCCATTAGGCATTACCAAGTGGCATCACACACTCCTTCACACTGTCATATGGCCATTTGACCCAAAATAAATTTAATATTCTTCTTAAGTGGATTCTTTTTCTTTTTTAAAAAAGAAAGCTTGTGTAAGCTGGTTTTAGAGGCTATATCTCGCGAAAATAAATTAATATTCTCTTAAGTGAATTCACATTATTGTTTGTTAAAAAAATATGTAACATGTTTGTAACAGCTTATTTGAGGCCTAAAAGAAAATTTGGGGGGCAAAAGTGGGATTAGGAGCTTTTAATTTTTTTTTTGCCTATGTTTGGTTTCTCTTTTTCCACATTGGGCTTATTTTGTTAGGCCACATTTTATAGCTTGTCATTTTTTGCTTTCGGCTTCTGCTATTGCTGAGAGGACTGTGAGGGGTATAAAAATATAAAAGAGAGAAGAGAGAGTGTATATATGGTTGGCAAAAAAATAAAAAAATGTATATATGGCATAGGGATCCTAATTAAAGATGATAAATTTTTTCCTTTAGATTATATTATATGACATTATTTTTTTTTGTTGGTAAAAAATATGAGAAATTTAATTAGTGAGAAAGACTTGATAAATCTTTATACACAAACTATCTACAAATCCGGCACACATAGAGTACTTTGATTTAGGCTCTTATCATTTAAATTTTCATTATATAATTTTAATATATATGTATTATTTAATAAGATACATGCTCTTTTAAGTCATTTTTCATATAAACTGGTTTTTCAATATAATCATTCAATCAAGTTTTCAAAAGTCAAATTGAAAAAAGTTAACACCAATCCAAACATAAATCACATTATACAATCTGATTTTTACTTAATCATAAATTTGTAAAAGTTAGATTGAAGAAAAGCCACTTTTGCCACTATTATTCCAAATACACCCATAGTTAAGTGAAACGAGCTTAATAAGCATGGTATTTATATAAACACTTATAGAAACATGAATGAAATTTTTAGAACCAGTAGCAATATTTGAACTTATGCCATTGTTAAATGTGAGACAAGACTATACTAACTATAAATAGCCATTTATTTATGGAGTGAGTTCACATTATAGATTATGGCAACACCATATTTTATAGTAAATTAGTATTTTAACACAGTCATTTAATATTATCGAACCATATTCAGTATTATTAATTTCAAATCTCAATTGATAAATAGTATGATTGTATACTAGGAATGATTTTTATGAAGATATTTTTATTAATAACAAGGGAGCTAAATATAATTCAATGATGTTAAAATTGGAAGAATATTTTATAACGCTCCCCTATTATTCAAAGAAAAATCACATAAAGAAAGTAATGTAATCAAAGATGGAAATAAATTACTTCTCCTAAAATTGAGGGATATAGAAAGAAATATGATTAATTAATCGGTGAATTATGGACCCGAACGGCCCTGTTTTCTAATAAATAAAGTATTACAAGTTTTTAAGAATATAATTAATGATTGGTTGATTGATTAAATTACACACACACATATATATATATATAACAAGGGCATCATTCTTGATAACATACCTAAAACGTTGAGATTATCTTGAGTAATTCGGCATTTTGTCAGGATTTAATAATCAATCTTACATTAAGACAAAAAAGTGATTTATTTTTATCATCAACGATGTGGTAAAGAAGGCATTTAAAAAGGTTAAAAAAAATGGTACTTTTTAAAAGAAAATAAACCGAACATGCAAAATGAGATTATTAAATTGCAAACAAACAGTTAGAAATATTTAAAAAGGTTAGATAATTCACTTCTTCCTTGTTTACCAAGAAAGAATTAATAGTCGTATGTGACTGTGTGTAGCAAACTTTTTTAATAAAGATATAAAAAATGAATTTGAGAAAAACTATAGATCCTGGAACCTTCGCCCTCTGCACGTTAGTAATGCGGTTGATCAGAGAACACAAATTATTGTTGGGCTGGTCACATACTGACAGTGGGTTTCCAATTGTCTCTGGATTCGAATAATTTCATTTGTTTAATCATTACTCCCTTCAATCCTAATTATAAGATAAATTTGACTTTTTTTAGAGAAATTAAAGAAGCCAATTAAATTACTTTAGAGTATTTATATTTTTAGTATCTTTAGATTATATATCAGTTTATTAGTCAAATTAATTAGTTTGAAAAAAAATAAAAAAATAAATATTCTATAGTGATTTAATTGGTTTCCTTAATTTCTCTAAAAAAATCAAATTTGTTTTATAATTAAGACAGGAGGGAATATTATTTAACTTAAAAAATTAAACAAATAAACTATAGATCTGACCATCATCAGACTCCAAGCAAGGCAAGTCAAGTAAGATTGTAGGAAATGTTCTAATTGTACCACAAGCACATTGAAAATTCCAGAAAGAATAAAAGCGAAGACGTATAAATATCTCTACTTAATTTGAGAACTAAAAAACAAAGAAAAATAATTAGATTAACAAAGATATTGAAGATTCTTCTTAGAGCACCTTTGGTTCACAAAAAAATTGAGGTGGGAAAGGGAAAATCAAATTTTCCCCAACAGCATGTGCTTGGTTCATATTTTCCAGCTGAAAATAGTTTCTCGTAAGAATCAAATTTCAGCTGCATAATTAAAAATAGATTCCCACAAAAAATGGTGGGAACTAATTCACTAAAGTGTAGGAAAATTGGCTAAAAGCACAAAAGCTTCAGGATGTGATTGATGATGTGACATAAGTGTTTAAAACTGAGGCAAAAATGTCATTTCGCCTATTTTTATATGGGAGAATTGTTTAAAAAGACCTCATGGACAACTTATTTGCTAAATGAGACCTGGGAAGATATCTTGCACATGGAGGGAAAATATCTGCACATGGAGGGAAGATTTCTACACACGTAGGGAAGAATTTTGCACACGTATAGGGAAGAGTTTTGCACATAGGGAAGATCATCTGCACACCAGGGAAGATATTCTGCACACGTGGAAGATAATCTGCATGCGAAGGTCCTATTTGGCAAATAAGTTGCTAATGAGGGATTTTTTCACAATTTTCCCTTTTTATATCTCATTTTCTTTAAATTAAACAAAATTTTCTTATCAATCAATTTTATTTTCTAGTTCAAATCAAACACTTATGTGGCACAATATTTCCATTACTTTCCATTATATTCCATTTCTTTCCAGTATTTTCTTTGAATCAAACGGACTCTTAGGGTTTGTTTGGTATAAGGGATTTGGAGGGGAAGAAAAATTTTTATGAGTTGGATTTAAGAAAATTAGATAAATGAGGTTATAAAATTTTAATATAGATAATATGTAAGATCAGAGAGTAAGAATACTTAATTAAAAACTTCATATCCCACGTCTTTCATTTTTTCAAATCCATCTCAAAATTTTTTTTCCTCCACTCACTTTCTCTCCCTTCCCCTCATACCAAACAAGCCCTTAGTTCTTACTAGTATGGGGTTTAGTGGGATTTGAATGTTAGGATTTAACATTTTATAAAATATTTTTCTTAATTATAACTATGGACTATTTAGATTAAGTTCTCACAATATAAAGTTATTTATTTATTTTCATAATTTTATAATTTCATAATTTTAGCTATTCAAATTTAAAGTTTGATAATGTGAGAATTGAGAGGGAAGCAAATGAAAAAAAAAACGGGAGACATGCCAAATCAAATACCCACTGAATGCGGCTAAAAACTCCCACAGGAGAAAATGTAAAACTATTTTTATGACACCACGCTGGATTAGTTTGCCTCTATTTAACAACCTAGTATCATAAGTTACTTCCTCTGGTCTTAATTATAAGATAATTTTGATTTTTTTGGAGAAATTAAGGAAGCTAATTAAATTACTTTAGAGTATTTATATTTTTATTTTTTTCTTCAAACTAATTAGTTTAACTAATAAGTTAATATATAATCTAAGGATATATAACATAATATGATTAAGTAACTAATTTAACTTCCTTAATTTCTTCGAAAAAAGTCAACTTTGTCTTATAATTAGGACCAGAGGTAGTATTAAAAAACTTATTTAAATTTGACTAAGTTAACCCTAAATATAAACTCGGTCAACTAACACAAGAACCATTAAAGGTTATACTCCCAACATATTTACCCTAATTAGATTAAAGAAGTTAGTTAAATAATAGTATTGAGATAATTATTATCAGAGTAACTTTTTTCATGATCAAATTACCAAAAAGAACATTTTAGCTCATGTGATAATTGCATGTCAAAGATAATGTTCCATTTCATCCATTTTTAACATTTAATTACATAATAAATACCAAGATTTAAATAAGTTGTCTACAAAATTAAAATTAGGAAGAATCCTATTTAAATCCATTTAAAATATCTAAATTTAGATTCAGGCCTGTACTTTAAACAAATCCCTAATCAAGTCAAGAGGCCTCATTAGGGATATCTGAATTTTTTTAAAAGACCATAATGCGCCTCTAATAAAAATGATGATTGAGCATCCTATCATATCATGAATCATCCAAAAAAAATACAGGTAAGATAAACTAGGGTTTTTGAAGATAGAACTAGAGAATCAAATAAGAGAAGAAATAGAGTGATCTTGGCCAACAACAAATATTAAGGGGTAAGTTTGGGTACTTTTTCTTTAACCCTAATATTTAGAGCATAGTTAGTTCCACATGATGGATTGATTGAAAGCCTCAACACATTCAGCAAAATGCGTTCTGCAAGTTTGGGGAAATTGTCCTGAAAGCATCAAAGAAATTGATTTGATTATAACATATCCTTAATATAACCTTACTAATACATAGAGCCCCAAAGTGATACAGGCTGACGCCCTCACATTCAAAACCAATGACGAGTTGCTCATGAGGTGGGGGTTTCAGGAATTCAATAGAAAGGCGAGATGCACGGGTGACAATATGAAATGGAATTAGAGTTGAACGGTCTTTATGATTCAGAAGCTTATCACCCGAGTTGCCATTGAAATCCAGATTTAGACTCAATGAAGAAATAAAGACTGGAATCCATGTCGAATATAGGTAAATCGGCCAAAGAAATCTCAAGATAGAGAGAGGAGACGTGAGGAGTCCATGAGAGTGAGATTTGATACGGAGGATCTTATAAAAAGAGAAGAGGCAGAAAAAACATATTAGTAAAACCAATAAATTCAGAAATTTCTAATAAGGCCTCTTGGTGTTTTTAGGAATTTGATAAAAGTGTAGGCCTAAATTTAGATTTAAGTATTTTAAATGGATTTAAATAAGATTTTTCCTTAAAATTATAACATTAGTCAATTTTATAATATGATAAAATAGCTTAAATATATATGTATTAATAAAATGCATAGAGAAATCATTTTTAAATAGTAATTAATAAAACATACATTCTAAATAGTAATTAAAAGTTCCTAGAGTCCGTTTTTTAATTTTTTTCCCAAATGCCTATCATCTTCATATTAGTAAATTATATATATATATATATATATGTATGTATAGAGAAAGAGCGGAAGGGCAAAATAATAATAAATAAAAGAACCAATAAAATGTGAGAGAAAAGAGAAAACTGGGGAAAGAGAAAAGATGGAAAAGAATAGATGACAAAGAAAAGAGAAAATGGAGAAACAATAAATTTACCCAAAATCATAGTTTCGGTTAAAAAAAAAGCGTGATTCTCAATTTTCTTTTGATTGTTTGAATTTTTTTTTAAGAAAACCATCATGGTTTGACACTAAAAACACTTGTCCTTTCTTCATCAAAACACACATTTATTCTTTACTAGGCGGCTAGGGTTTTGTTTCGATAATTCGGATAGGATACAATAATCGATTCAATTTTCATGTAGGGTTGTTTGGTGAATTAAGAATGAGTCGCTTTTAGGGTTTTGTTTCAGGGGCGCTGATTGAATGGTTACCGCCATATAGGCGGCAAGGGGTATAAGGGGTATAACTGTCATTACAATGATTTTTGGGCCCCAAGAAAAAATCACAACTCGGTCTCTATATAATCCCTTGAACCTCATTTCTCATCACTCCTCCACTCTCTGTTTCATGCCATTGCTCGACTGCGGCTAGGGTTATTGTTTCTGCGAGTTGTTTCTGCGTTTCTTTTAGGTTCGCACTCTGATTCTTATTTCTTTAGATGTCTTTCTCCACCTATGGCCTGAATCATAGATCGTTTCCTTGAACGATTTAACACTCAGTTCGTTATTTTGTTTTTCCTTTTTGGTTATTATAATTCAGTCTTCTGATATGCTTTTCGGCTGAGCGTTCGTTCGTTTTGTTTTGTTATACATAATCTTATGCAATCATGTAGCTCTGTTAGATTTTCTTTTCTTGATTCCTTGTTTATGATTTTTGTCGATGAATGATATTTTCTTATCTGGCCTGGATCTTCAATAAGGAGCGCAGATCTTGAGGAAATGGATCCTTATGTTTTGATGTTCATAAATTGCTAATCTGGTTCGTGTTTACATCGATGCATGTGGTATGCAGTTGTAGGATTTCTAATTTACTTTTGTGCGTGGTTCTTTGCTATTTTGTTGGATCAAGTTCGCTTGATCTATCGGTGCCAGAATATGTAACTATCTTTAAAATTCCCCCTAAAATTCGATGATGTATCGTAATCTGCCAACACGTTCATCGTTCGATATTCCTGTGAATCTCAATGTTTGTATTACTTCTGAGGGTAAAGATTTCGAACTCATCCTATTTTTAATGTTTTAATAACGCGGTCTTAAAAGATTCCTTATGTTTGTTTTCAGTAGTTCTTTCTCGTTCGAAGTTTAGACCCTATGGGTAAGGAGAAGACTCACATTAACATTGTGGTCATTGGCCATGTCGACTCTGGCAAGTCAACCACCACAGGCCATCTTATCTACAAGCTTGGAGGTATTGACAAGCGTGTTATCGAGAGATTTGAGAAAGAAGCTGCTGAGATGAACAAGAGGTCCTTCAAGTATGCCTGGGTGCTGGACAAGCTCAAGGCTGAGCGTGAAAGAGGAATCACCATCGATATTGCTCTGTGGAAATTCGAGACCACCAAGTACTACTGCACAGTCATTGACGCCCCTGGACACAGGGATTTCATCAAGAACATGATTACGGGAACATCACAGGCTGACTGTGCTGTCCTCATCATCGATTCAACCACTGGTGGTTTTGAGGCTGGTATTTCCAAGGATGGACAGACCCGTGAGCATGCTCTCCTTGCCTTCACCCTTGGTGTGAAGCAGATGATTTGCTGCTGCAACAAGGTATTTAACTAGAATTGCTTGGTGTATGTAAACATAGATTTGATAATTGCTTCTATTGTCACTTTCTAATGTGGTTTTTATGTATTTTACTGTGCAACAGATGGATGCCACCACTCCCAAGTACTCCAAGGCCAGGTACGATGAAATTGTGAAGGAAGTGTCATCCTACTTGAAGAAGGTCGGTTACAACCCTGAGAAGATCCCCTTCGTTCCCATCTCTGGTTTTGAGGGAGACAACATGATTGAGAGGTCCACCAACCTTGACTGGTACAAGGGACCAACCCTGCTTGAGGCCCTTGACCAGATCAATGAGCCCAAGAGGCCCTCAGACAAGCCTCTGAGGTTGCCCCTTCAGGACGTGTACAAGATTGGAGGAATTGGAACTGTTCCTGTGGGACGTGTTGAGACTGGTGTTCTGAAGCCTGGTATGGTGGTTACCTTTGGCCCCACTGGACTGACAACTGAAGTTAAGTCTGTGGAGATGCACCACGAGGCTCTCCAAGAGGCTCTTCCAGGTGACAATGTGGGATTTAATGTGAAGAATGTTGCTGTGAAGGATCTGAAGCGTGGTTTTGTTGCCTCAAACTCCAAGGACGACCCAGCAAAGGAAGCTGCCAACTTCACATCTCAGGTCATTATCATGAACCACCCAGGCCAGATCGGCAATGGATATGCCCCTGTGCTTGACTGCCACACCTCCCACATTGCCGTCAAGTTTGCTGAGCTCTTGACCAAGATTGACAGGCGATCTGGTAAGGAGCTTGAGAAGGAGCCCAAGTTTTTGAAGAATGGTGATGCCGGTATGGTTAAGATGATTCCCACCAAGCCCATGGTGGTTGAGACCTTCTCTGCGTATCCTCCTTTGGGTCGTTTTGCTGTGAGGGACATGCGGCAAACGGTGGCTGTGGGAGTCATCAAGAACGTGGAGAAGAAGGATGCCTCTGGAGCCAAGGTCACCAAGGCTGCTCAGAAGAAGGGTGGCAAGTGAATCGTGCGGGCTGGTTTGTCTGATGAAGCCTGTTATTACCGTCTCAATAAATGTTTTTGTGTTAGTATTTTGTCTTTTCAGAGTCTATGTTTTAGGTTTATCGGTTACCGTGTTGAGTCCTTTCACTCGTCTATGAGCTTCGGTTCACAGAACTGGGTGCTTGATAGACGGTGGCGAGGCTTATTTGCTTTTTCGTTTCTGCATGCTTAATTGTATTTTTGGGAGTTCTTTTTCTGAAAATTGCGGTGTGATATTCGACTATACTTCGACACTGCTTTGGCCGTCGCTTGTCAACCTTTTCTGGATTCGAAATTATATGGTTTAATCTTTTTGTCCCGGTATTTCATTTTTGATGCTTGAAACGTTGCGTCTAGTTTTCTATTTTAGGCATTGAATTTTATTGATTTGTCCTATAGCCGCCCCTTGCTCTTTAGTTTCCGACAAATTATGAGAGGTCGCTTTGTGATGCCCACCCTGGTTGCCTGGAAGGATTTGGTCCATGTATTTTTATTCAGTCCAAGAAAGAGTGTCTACTATATAAAAGTAAGTACAGTTTCTATGCTATCCATTTTAAAATTGAAAGTTTTAGTTTTGTGAATTTTTGAATTAAAATTTTAGGACTAGGTTCCTAAAAGCAACGACTTTATAACGCTCTTGTTTTTTTTTAGCTAATAAAAATGTTTCTGGTGAGCCTTAGTTTAGTACGGATGATAGGAGGTCAGGAATATACTTCGAAGAGCGTATTCTTCCCAAGGTATTAAAACACGGACCGGGTATTGAACCGGTCGGGGTACTGGGTTAAGGGTCAGTGGGCCAAACCGGGACCAAACCGGTGAGTAATTGAAAATTTAGACTTATAGTATGATTTTCTAAAGGAAAAAGTTAAATTTTTTTTTTTTTTTAATTTGGGAAACGGACCGGACCGGGAATCGGACCGGTCTAGTGATCGGTCCGGCGGGTTCCGGGCCGGACCGGCCGGTCCGGTCCGGGTCCCTGAACCCTGATTCTTCCTCTCGGACCGTTTCTTGGTAGCACCTAACTCTGATTTTACAAACTGAAGGTAAAGGAATAGAAAATTTACTAGAAAAGCTCGGTAAGGATCTCGCTTTAATTCTCTAATAGCCCGGAGGATCTCCACAGTGGTAATTTACTTTGTAATTTTTGTTTTGAATGAAAACTGGAATATATAATTCATTATAGGACTAATACAAAAACAGGGTTATGTAAACCTTGAGACAAAATAACAATACAGACTCATTCTTGAGCAACAACCGCCTCCTGAACTGAAGGTGGTAATTGATCAAAAAGAATAAAATTCCGTGTAATACTATGTGCTAAACTAGTTAGATGATCAGCTAAAACATTCTGATCTCTAGAAATATGAATGATAATGACCTGTCAATTCTTCAAAACCTAGAGTCTAGCATCTTCAATAACATCTTTAAATGGGTGGTTTATATTACCACCCCTAGAGAGAATTAACAGCCTCAAGATAGTCAGTAAAAATCAAGATATTTCTCAAATTCTTGTTTCAGCAAATTTGAAGGCCTTGTATGATTGTAATAATTTTAGCCACCACTAGTGGTACTTGAGTGAGCTTGCTCATGTAGTCACAAATCCTACTTCCATCCTCTCCTTTAATAACTCTTGCACATCCACTTTGGCATGAAGCAATAGAGTCATCTGTCTCTAAATTGCCAAAACCAGGTTGTCCCCTAATAACACCTTCGCTTCCAATAACAAGATGATTATAAAACTGACAATGATTGGTTAAGTCCATATCCCAACTGGCTCAAAATAAATTAGAGTGGGCATTTAGTTGTTGAATCTCCTATTCTTCCCCAAAAAGCTTCATACATCGAGCCACTCAAATGTTCCAACATACATAACCAAACAAAGTTGCCCATTTAACCTTTTTGGTAAAGTTTTTTCCCGCTTTATGCTTGAGATTCCATTGTATCCACTCCAACCCTTGCAGGGTAGAAAATTTTTCCCACAATGTTGGCTTGATTATAGAAATCCACCTCTCTCGAGCATTGACACAATCCCTTAGCAAGTGCATTAGATGTTCTTCTCCGCTGCAATCAAAAGGACAACCAGAATGTTCCTACAATCCCCTCTGTGCTTGCAACTGTGCCGTGTGAACCCTACCATGAGTAGCAAGCCACATAAATGACTTGATTTTCTCAGGTATCGCCCATTTCCACAACAAACTCCATACCGGTTCATTCTGGCTCTGAGGACTTGCAAAAATAAAGTGATATGCAGAACTAACAGAAAAATATTCGTTAGAGTAAGGCCTCCAAAAATATTTATCCTCTCCTCTCTCCTCACAAGGGGCGTGCACACATAATACAATTGATCACTGATCGTTGGGACTACCTGCTCAATTTACCCACATCCCACTCACCCCAAGGATTAACATAATCTTGAACCTTTTCATTTCTGTCCACAAAACCTTCAAAGCCTGGAATAAGCTCTATTAACGGCTGACTCTGTAAATTTCAATGTCTATTGCTCAGGGCTTTCAACTATTTTATAGGAAAATTACATAGCATATTTTTGGTTTTTTTGTTTAATAAAATAGAAATACTGAAAATAAGGATCACTAACAGGGACCTGGGATTAGTGGTAAATCCTTCTTATTAAGCAACTAATAGAATCCTAGGAATTAATTAAAATAATAATTAGAAAAGTAAACTAATTCCAATTTGCTTCTCTCCCACTCTTGCCCGTTTGGATTTCCTTGAATAAGTCAAACTCGGGCTCTTATCATTACTCCCTCACTAAAAACTCGCCTTGTCCTCAAGGCGAAACTGAAGAGACTGTGTTGCAAATAAATTATAATCTTTCCATGTCAATTCTTCTACAGAATAGTTTCCCCATTGGATCAAAATTTCCAGTTTGTCTTGGTCTATCCAATGATGTTTTAGCACCTTAAGAGGAGTCAGCAGCAACTCTTTTTCTACAGAAAGAGGTAACCGAGCTGGAGGGTGAGCTGGTTGTTGGCTGTGTGCAAGTCGAAGTAGGGAAATGTGGAATACTGGGTCTATCTTGGCTCCTACTGGTAATTCTAATTCATAGGCGACTTGACCAGTTCTTCTAATAACCTTATAGGGACCAAAGAATCGTGTGGATAGTTTCTCGTACCTTCTTTTAGCTAATGACCTTTGTTTGAAAGGTTGAATTCTTAACCAAACTGGGTCACTTAGAGAGAATTTGAGGTCTCTTTTATGTTGGTCTGCTTGAACCTTCATCCGGTCTTGAGCCTTACGCAGGTTATCATGTAGGATTTTGAGTATATCATCACGTTCTTCTAGCTACTCTTCAACTGTTGCCACTACAGTTTCTCCCTTAACGTAAGGGAAAAGAGGTGGAGGCTCTCTCCCATATACCAGCTTAAAAGGAGTGTTATGTGTCGCGACATGAAAGCTAGTGTTGAATGAAAATTCAGCTCAGCAAAGAAATTTACTCCATAAGAGTGGTTGATCATGAGCAAAGCACCTTAGGTAAGTTTTTAGGCATCAATTTACTACCTTCGTTTTCCCGTCAGTTTGAGGATGATATGCTATGCTCATACTCAATTTGGTTTGGTTTAATTGAAACAACTCTTGTCAGAAAGCACTAAGGAACACAGACTCACAATATGAAATGATGGAACATGGCATGCCGTGCAACCTAACTACCTCTTGATAGAATACCTGCCTACAGTCTTAGCTGTATATGGATGTGACAGAGTGATGATGTGGCTGTACTTACTTAACCTATCACCACCACCAAAATAACATCATAGCCTCTAGATTTTGGTAGGCCAGTGATGAAATCAAGAGAGATGTCTTCCCAAATCCTTTTAGGCATTGGAAGTGGTTGTAGTAATCCTGCAGGAGCTAGCGTATGGTTTTTTCTGTTAGCAAAGTATACATCGTTAAATCAATCGTTTAACATCATTTTTCATCCCTTGCCAATATAGATGTGTTGTCGCCCATTTGAGTGTCTTAAGATACCTACCATGCCCCCCATTAGTGTTGAGTGAGCTTCTTCTAATAAGCTGGTGTGTAAAGAAGGATTATTTGAAATATTACTGGGAAAACAGGTCAGGTCGGCCTTGCACGGGGTCGGGCCTAAACGGCCAGGCCCGTTTAGACCCAAGTCCAAAAAAACCAAGGTATTAAAACTCAGACCGGGCATTGAACCGGTCGGGGTATTGGGTTAAGGGTCAGTGGGTCAGACCGGGGCCAAACCGGTGAGAAATTGAAAATTTTAGACTTATAGTATGAAATTCTAAAGGAAAAATTTAAATTTTTTTTTAAAAATATGAACTCGGATCGGACAGGTTTACCGGTTTTCGGGCCGGATTGGCCAGTCCGGGTTCAAGAACCTGGAAAAAAAACCTTCGATATTGGCGACTCGGCCCGTCTAAATGAAGCCTACGGGCTCCAGGCCCGTTTAACATTTTTTTTACTTCTTATACTCTTGAAGACTAAAATACTTAATTTAAAACATAAATACTATCAAAACTAAGTTAAAACATTAAACATTATCCATGTTTAACAAAACGCAAATACTAAGACCTAAGTCCAAACTAAAATTAATGTCCAGTTCCACAATCAATCAATCACTACAAGTCCACAAGACCGCAACCACAAGTCCACAACTACAATCAAATAAATAAGTAGGAAAGTCATAATCATAAACTAACACTAAACAATATGAGTAACATTGCCATTTTCTTTTACATGACCATTATCACTATCAACGACATTTGATTGTGTTTTACTATAAATAGGCTCCTCTTCAGCTTCAAGGCAAAAATATCTAGCATTTTCATTTCTTCTCCACTATCTAGGCTTCTTGAAAGCGTTTAGGCCCAAGTACAAAAAAAGTACAGATTTTCCAAGCCCTGCTTGCTTAGTTAAAGCACACGGGCTTCGGGCCCATCTAGCACATTTTTGCTTCCTATATGCTTGAAGATTAAAATACCTAATTTAAAACATAAATATTATCAAAACTAAGTTTAAACATCAAACATTATCCATATTTAACAAAATACAAATACTAAGACCTAAGTCTAAACTAAAACTAATGTCCAGGCACAACCATCAGTCAACCACAAGTACATAAACCACAATCAAATAAATAAACAGGTAAAGTCATAATCATAAACTAAACACTAAACAATATAAATAACATTGTCATCACTATCAGCGTCATGAACAACATTTGATTGTACTTCACTATAAGTAGGTTCTTCTTCAGCTTAAGGGGCAAAAATATCTAGTCTTTTCATTTCCCAAGTGAGGGTTAAGTTCAATGATTTGTGATTGAGTCATATCCAGAGCTAGTACAGTTAGGCTTATTTTTTAAAAAAATTAAACTGGCAGGGCCGACCCTACAGGGTTGACCCTTTTAGGCCCAACTCCTTATGGAGGCTCTAAATCATAAGCCCAGCTCTTGACGGGCTCGGGCCTAAACAAACCGGCCCGACGGGCTTGACCCGATTTTCCCGCTCTAGTTTGGAATTACCATTCTTCCTTTGTAATACAGCCTCCCATTGATCACACCGTGATTAGGTACGGCCTCAGGATCCAGCAGCAAACTCTTCATTTTCCTTCAAGTTTCAAGATCGTCAAGTAATAATTGAGGTAATTATTGAACATCAATGGCTAGGGGCATTACCAATTAGAAAAAATCTGCATATTGAGGCCTTCTAGAAAGGGGATCAACTGCTGTGTTGTCCTTTCCCGCCTTGTAGTTAATAGTAAGAGCTTAACCATGAGACGCTGCTGTGAATTAGTTACTATTCGCTAATCCAACAAGTATCTTAAGCTGCACTGATCCGTATGGACAAAAAAGTGGCGACCTAACAAGTAATGGCGCCATTTCTGGAGAGACAAGACCAAAGCAAGCAGTTCATGGTCATAGGCTGACTTGTACCTATTTGTAGGAGAGAACCCTTTGCTGAAATATGCAACAGGATGTCCATTTTGCATAAGGATAAGCCCTACTCCACTCATGGATGCGTCACATTCCACCACAAATGGGATTTGAAAATTGGGTAGTTGTAAGACGGGTGTGGTAGTGAGTGCAACCTTCAATGGTTCAAACTCCTGTTGAGCTTCCACAAACCAAGTACATGCATTCTTTTTGGTTAGATTGGTAAGAGGGTGAGCTATAATACCATAATTTTTTACGAAAGCGCCTGCACTAACTAGTGAGCCTAAGCGTGGAAACAGGCCAGGCGGCCTATCAGGGGCCTGTGTCCTGGCCTGTTTTCAGCCTGATCAGGCCTGACCTGTTAGAATAAAAGGTCAGGCCTAGGCTTATTTCAAAGCCTGTTTTACTAAACAGGCCAAGCCTAGGCCTATTGATAGGCCTTTTAGATCTATCATGCTAGCCTGTTAATATATATAAAAAAAAATTAAGCCATTTGTCCCAACCCAACAGCCCAACAGCACTCAGCGTCAGCCCAATATCCCTCTAGGTTTTTTAATTTCTCCATCGAGCACCCCCCTCAAACCTTCACTCTCGCTCCCGCTCCCTCTCCCGCTCCCGCTACCCCTCCGCCTCTCCTCGCCTCGCCTCTTCCTCTCATCGCCAGTCTTCCGTCTTTGTCTTGAAGCTCGCCGAGTTCTGTCCATTCTTCATTCTAATAAGTTCCTCTCACTCTCTTCCTCTTCTCCCTCGCTCTTTCCTCTTTTTCAAAGAAAAGAAACTGATTTGGGGATTAGGGTTTTGTTTGAGCTTGGAGATAGAAGGCACTACTCACGCTTGACTTCCTCTTGCTCTCCTCCTCAACGGACGACAGCTGGCCACTCTCCTCTCCCTCTCAACCCGTCACAAGTCATCCCATGGTTAACTCGTTGTGGGTATTCCCCGTTTCAATCTGCCCCTCCGCTCAGCTCCTAATCGATGGGAAGTTCGTGGATGCAACTTCTGGTGAGTTTTTCTTTTCTCTTGCTTTTTTTTTTTGGGGTCAAAACACTCAGGCTGAGATTTGTTGTCTTTTTTTCTTGGCTTTTGTTCTAAAATTCTTTTCGGTATGAACAAAATTGGTCCCAGTGAACTGTGCCTAAAACTCCCTTTTGATCTGCGTCCAATCTGACTCTCTGTCTCGATCTCTCACTCACAAGCCACTACAGGTACCTTTCGAATGCTTAACTCTAAATCTCTCACTCTTAATCAATCGCAAAGTATGCCTATGAAATTCATTGTATTTGATTTCTTCTTTTCCAGGTCTTTGAACTAGAAGAAGAAATTACATTGATGGGTTGTGGTTGGCGGCCATACTGATTTGGTTTAAATTGTAATTGAAAGCTCTCTGTTTGCAAGAAAAATAGTGATTTTTTTTATTGTTCATATCTATGGTTTAGGTATTTCTTCAGAACTCCATTAGGTGCATCCTTGAATTCTTTTCCATAAGGAAGCCCATTTACACTTTGCTGCTTTATTGTGAATTACAATGCTTAAAAGGCTGCGTGCATGCATGCTTTTCCTTTTTTATATCCATTCTGCTTAGGTACAAGTGACTGTGGCAAGAAGAAAAAGAAATGTTTATGTATCTGTTAATGAATCTGTTCTGAAAACGTTCATTTTATCATCAATGTGATGTATAAAGTGAAATTATTTAGTATCTGTTGCATCTAGCTCTGGAAAATCTGGAACTCATAAAAAAAATTCCTATAAAATGGATTAGCATTTGATCTTATCATAACAGCTTTAAAAGCCAGTAAACATGGATATTGACAAGGACATGGGATACAATACTAACGTAAACATAGACATGGGCAAAGCTCTTTCTTAACGTGTATGTTTCATATTTAAAAGGCTTCTTATTGTTCTGTGCAACTAATTAATGGTGGATGCTCTTTTAAGTATATGTTAGTGTGCTCATATCTCCTTTTTCTTAGAATATACTGTATTAAAATTTTCTTTTTAGGGCTTGATTCCTTTTGACAAACTAAGTGATGCTTGCATCTTCTTTTCAAATGAGTTCAAAAGAAATCATGAAGAATGCTGGATAGGTTGTGGTGTGTTTGATAATGTTAAGTACAACCACTAGTTGTAATTGGTGTTGTAAATTGTCACTTGTTGATGATTTGGTATGTAATTGTAATAAAAATTATTATATTGTTGTATTTGGTGTTGTATAATTTGTTTATTTACTGTAATTTTGGATTGATTAAGTTATTTTGATTAATTTAAAAATATAGGCTTCTTAACAGGTTTTAGGCCAGGCCAGGCCTTTATACAGGTCAGGCTTAGGCTGAAAGAAAGGGCTATGATAGGCCACAAGCCAGGCTCAAGCCTGTTTGTTAAAAAACAAGTTTGGCCTGACCTGTTTCCACCCTTAAGTGAGCCTTAAGAATCCTTTTGATTCTTTTATTGAAGTGGGTACTGGCCAATTGGTCACTGTTAACACCTTCTCAAAAGCCACCTCTACTCCTTTTCCTCACACACTATGCCCCAAATAATTGATACGACTCTGCCCCAAAAAGCATTTTTGGCTGTTGGTATAGAATGAATTCTGCTGCAAGATCTGAAAAACCACTCGCAGATGCTCAAAATGTTGTTGAGCATTAGCACTATACACCAAGATATTATCAAAAAAGACAAGAAAAATTTTCTCAAATAGGGATGAAACAAGTCGTTCATGATTGATTGAAATGTGGCTAGGGCAGTAAGTCCATAAGACATTACTACAAATTCATAGTGACCAAAGTGTGTGCAAAATGCAGTCTTGTGCATATCAGAATGTAAGACACTTATTTGGTGGTAACCGGATCTTAAGTCAATTTTTGAAAAATACATCGCTCCATGTAATTCATCCAATAATTCATCAATGTTAGGGATAGGGAACTTATCTGGAATGGTAATCTTGTTGAGCCTGCAGTAATCAATACATAATCTCCAGGATCCATCCTTCTTGGTCACTAACAGGACCGGGCTAGCAAAAGGACTAGAACTTGGTCTAATAAAACCCTTCTCAAGTAAAGTTGCCACTTGAGATTCAATTTCGTCCTTTTGGTAATGGGGGGTACTGATATGGCCTTAAATTAGGAGGAGGGGCGTTAGGTAGCAGTGAAATGACCTCTAAGGGGTGGTAATTCCATGGGCTTAGTGAATACATCGGAGAACTCTTGACTCAACCAATCAACCCTCAAATTTGCTCCCAGATTTTCCTCAATCTCATGTTTCAACCCCATACTTCTGAGTTGTACTGGTATGTTAGAGTCTGTCTTTACCCAAGGTAATTTATACTTTTTGCCCTCTGTTCAGAATATCATAAACATGTCATTCTAATTAGCCTGAACCATGTTCAATAATGCAAGCCATTTGATTCCCAAAACAAGGTCTGTTCCTTTTAAAGAAAATGGAAAAAATTCTTTTTTAATTATCAATTCAGAAACTTGTACCTCAACAGAAAAGCAACCCATGTTGCATCTTACCAATCTGCCATCTTAGATTTGAACTCTAAACACCTTAGTGTGTTCGATGGAAAGGGAGAGTTTGGTGACTAACGCATTGAAGATGAAATTATGGGTTGACCCATTGTCCACTAGAATAAATACAGGCCAGTCTCGAATTTTTCCAGCTAATCTCATGGTGGAGGCTGGTGCCTTACCGAGTATGGCATTGAAGGAGATTTCCACACCTGCCCCTTCTTCTTCGGCTTCAACTTCCTCAGCTATGGGGGTGATCATGTCATCGCCCTCATCCGTAATCTCCATTAGCAAGAGTGAACTCGCACCACAGTGACCTGGCTAGAAATTTTTGTTGTATCAGAAACACAGCCCCTTCTCACGGTGGCGCTGAAACTTAGAGGATTGGTGTGTAGGCAAAGTCTTGGTGCTTGAAGATGATGCCACCAAAGTCAATGGAGTGAAAAAACTGCCTTTGAATTCTTGTGTGACAAAGTTTGTACGATATTGGGTTGAATGTGTCGAGTTGGGCTTAGGTTTGGTGGCATTATTGAGTTTGGCTTCAACTTAAGATCAAGGCTGGTTGCACGATATATAGACCTGGTTTTTGAATCCTAAAATCTGACTTGAGCTACTCCTTTAGGCCATTGGTGACGACACCCAACAAATAGTGGTCTGGCCAATTCCTCACATGGGCTTGCCTTTTAGCTAATTCTAATCGGTAATCGTGCACCGAACCAATCTGCCTAATATTGCATAAATATTCGTTTGGATTCTGGTACTCAGGAGGCTCATATTTTTCTTGGAGTACCTTAACTAGTTCTTCTTAATACACCGCTGTTCTTTATCCCATTATCCATGAAAACAGGTCAAGAGCATCACCGTCAAGATACATAAACGTGATGTCGACTTTGTCATCTTCGGGAGTTTCATAATAATAATTAGAAAAGTAAACTAATTCTAACGTGCTTCTCTCCCACTCTTGCTCGTTTGGATTTCCTTGAATAAGTCAAACTCGGGCTTCTATCTTTTCTTTGCCAATCTCGAATTCGAATCTTTGTTTACTCGTAGGCCTTCCAGGATCACTTTTTGAGCTTGCAATGTTGAGTTTCATTCCCAGTTTTAATCCATATGAAGTTATGTTAGCTATAAGGTTCGGTTATTAAACTATGGTTGAGCTTTTTGGCCAAAAAAAAAGGAAAAGGAAAAAAACCATTTATTAAACTACGGTTGAACTTGTTGAGGAGTATTCGATCAACAATCTAAATTGATCTTTCCAAACTCTTCACCACAAGAATAAAGAATGTACTTCTTAATCCCCATTCCCTAAATTGTTTCATATTAAGTTTACCTGTATAATTTTGCTTCATTTTAAAATATAATTAATGAAAAAACGAGTGGTCTAATTGCATCAAATCATCCTTTAAAATGTCACAATATGCAATGCATAGAACCAAAACCTCAACCGATCAAATCATTTAAGCCAATTGACCAGGGCTCTTGCTTATTCAAACTATCCAACCACCAGACATCTGTAAAACGTGACTCTAATAATTCTTGGGTATAACATGATTTAGAACTGATAGTTTAGGTTGTTAAAACTAAATCCTAGCCAATGTATATACATGCACGCACAACATAACACCACCTAGGAGTTAATTATGCTTCAAGTGACAAAGTCCTGAAGCTGACTCATAACTCATCATGGCCTTGTATTACGCGGGGCCAGCCTCTGTAGGTCTTCGACAGCGCTCTGTATCAATGAAGTAAAACCTCCCGTTGACCTTGAATGTGACAAAAGGCCTATTGGTTTAAAGAGGCTGGATATCGGCAAACCTAATAATAAGATGCCAACCAAGTGATCCTGCTAAATTTTTAAATAAACACAGTAAGTGTACGGGTTGTTAGAATAGTATAGTAATAAATCAAGGTCATCTTATAGAGATTCAAGATAATAGATAATTTAGCATTAAAATTCCTATTTCATTTAAGTTGAGCAAATCAAAGAAAGAGATTGAAAGACAATTTAAACAAATGCAAAAGAAACAAATCTAATGATTTAAAGATTTCAATTGATAAAAACAACCTAGAGTGGCTAATAACTTCTTTAAGTTTTAGAGCATACATTTACCCAATTAAAAGTACTTAGGGCCTGTTTGGTACGCTTGAATTGAGGTGGGTGGAAATGGAAATGGAATTCATTTCCATGCTGAAGTATGTTTGGTATGATGGAATTGGCCTCCATGGAAGAGCCAATTCCATCAAATTGATGGAATTAAGCTTCCATCATATACCCCATGGAATTGTAACAAATTCCATAGAATTCTCATTTTACCCTTAAGATTTATAATTTCATATGATCATTTCCATCTATTACCCTCCACTACCTTTAAAAAAAAATAAAAAATAAAAAATTGAAGGACATTTTGGTATTTTTATACAAAAATTAGATCTCATTTTCATGACATACCAAACATACTTTTAGTCCCCATTTCCATTTCCATTTCCATATCCATTTCCATATCCATATCCATTTCCATTTCCATCAAAATCAATTCCAGCGTACCAAACGGGCCCTTAATGTAAATTGTTAATCTAGAGTTCAAATGAATATAAGTATCTTCCAATCACTTATACTCCTATCTCTCAAGTTAAAATTGTTATTCCTAACTAATTTACTCAAGAGGCAATAAATATCCAAATTCACTCTAATATGATTATATGGGTCCAATAGGTATATTCCTATCCTATTGGCAAATTAGAATAAATTATAATACCACATTACTTAATCTTATGGTCCAATCAACATCCTTCTCCCAAGGTTAATTTAAATTCTCCAAATTCATACTGGTGATCAAGTACTAAGCAGACAAAATAAAATAGATTAAGCAAACAAAAGTAACACTAACACTAACACTAAGACAATTAATTAATTCATACATGCTTAAATTAGTTCATAACTACTCTAGATTTAAGGAAATTAGCCTAATGTCACTTTAGTAAATCTCATTACAGCACCAACAGAAACTAAGTCAGAATCCACAAAAATTAAAAGGGAAAGGAAATAAGAGCTGAAGCATAAACGCAGAACAGAAAAGGTTTTCTGGTTCAAACTCGCATCCTCTGGTCCAAAAGAATTGATAGAACCGACATCAACAGCTTGCTCGCGTCTTTGAAGCTCATTACAGCTCCCTTCCTTTCTCTCAGCTCTAGTTCTTCAGTGCCCCGATTCAGTTGCTGCAATCAAGAAGGCTGAACAGTTCCCACACCAGCCGATGCTCCTCTGTTTCTGATTCAGCTCTTGTCACCGTCGAGGACCTGGGGAAGAAGAAGATGAATCAGAAGCTAATGGCTCTTCCCCAGGTCCCTCTTTCAATGACGCTCTCTCGCTGCTCCCGACGTTCAACGCTGGTGAAGATGATGATCCCTTTTTTTACTGTGCGGCTACCTCTCGTCTTCAGTCCAGCGCCTCTTTCTCCATTGATTTAGGTCTTCAATTCAGCTGATCCCAAAAACGGTGTCGTCTCCTCCTCTGCAGCAAAACACGGGAGCTCCTTTTAATCATTCAACTTGATTCATATTTGGCACCCAAACCACGTCACCTACTGAAGAGGCGGTAAGCACTTTTGTAGGTCAAGATGGGGAGTGGGATCTTCAAAGATGGGGAATGTATTTACCTTGGTGGGTTGTCGAAAAGATCAAAAGAGTTACCCCGCCATCTCAATCAGGCAACGACACATTCTGGTGGAGGAAATCACCTGATGGTAATTTCAGCGTTAAATCCGCTTATTCCATGATCTACTCGTTGTTTGAGGAATCCTCCGACCCTTTCTGGCAACGTATCTGGAGATGGCCTATTCCGGAGAAAGTAAAATTCTTTATGTGGCAATTGTTCCAGGAAAGAGTTCCTACAAATTCTATTCGTGCCAAGAGAGATGTGAGGATAAACAACGAGTGTCCTTTCGAGTGTAATTGTGAGGAAACAGCAATCCATACTTTGAGAGATTGCGAATTTGCAAATTCTGTGTGGCTTTCTTGTATTAACCCCATTTATTACTTTGCATTTTTTTCTGGAAATTTACAGGTGTGGATCAATTGGAATATGCAACACTCACCGGGGAATCGTAAGATGTCTCAATGGCCCTGGCTTAGGGTCTTCGGTTCAATATGCTGGCTCATTTGGAAAAACAGATGTAGGAGAGCGTTTGAAGGGACTAGTGACCTGCCACAGCAACTTCTTCACCGAGGACTACATTTTCTACATGAAGGTATAGAAGATGGGCGGCTCAGACACAAGATATTCAGAGTACCAGACAGGGATACAGCAAGATGGATTGCTCCACCAACGGGTTTTGCTCGGGTCGATGTAGATGCTGCAGTTGACGAACAAAGAAATTCTGCAGTTGGAGGAGTGATTCGCGATTGTTCAGGAGCATGGATTTGCGGTTTTCAACAAAACATAGGGTTCACATTTGGCTCGACAGCTTCTGAGATTCAAGCCATTAGAATAGGTCTCCGGATCTGCCAAAACATGAATCTCAGAAAGATTAAGTTGCACACTGACTCGACGGAAGCCATTCAATTACTATTCCAGTCAGCGGGTCATTATCATCCCCTCAAGAACGAGATAGAGGAAGTAAGAAATTTAATATACAGGGATTGGGAATTAGAGATTACACATAGCCACCGAGAAGCCATTATGTGTGCTGATATTTTGGCAAGGAGGGCACTCGATTCGAACAATGATTTGTCACTTTTGGACCGCCCGCCAGATTTTTGTTTCATACAAACGTTGGCTAATCTTAGCTAATCATTGGGTTTTTTATGTTTCTTTGTAACTAGGTCTACTGTATCGGCCGCTGTGGCATCAAGAGTCTAATCTCTTGTCATTATAATTCAAAAAAAAAAAAAACTCAATATTAAAACATCAATGACAATATAAGTATCTAAATAAAAAGGTAAGATGAAAAACAAAATAAAAACAACAACTTTTTTTTTTCTTTTTCTTTTTTAAACTTTATCTTATTAAAATTAATTATTTTTATTCTTAATATTTACAATCTAAATCCCATAAATAATTCACCACTTTTATTTGATCTTTTCATAATAAAATTTCATTGAATCTTTTAAAATTGCATAGATAACTCTCTAATTATCTTCAAAATATTCTTTAAATATATAAAATATGGAGAGTAATCACCAAGCACTACTACAAAAAAGTAAAGCTGTGGTGCTTATAATTGCATTAACTGTGGCGCTAAAGTAGTGCCACATATCTGGACGTCACTAAAAAAAACTGTGGCGCTTGGAAGCGCCACAACATTTAAATTTTTTTTTTTAAAAAAAATACCTTCCTGTAGCACTTGTTTGAGGAAGTGCCACAGGAGGGGGTCCTACTGTGGTGCTTACGTCAGCAAGCGCCACAGGAGACCCCCCTCCTGTGGCACTTCCTCAAACAAGTGCCACAGGAGGGTCCCTTTTTTCTTTTTTTCTTTCTTCTTCTTCTTCTTCTTCTTTTCTTTCCTGTGGCCCTTTTTTATGCTTCTTGATTGTAAAGTTTTATATAAAATGAGTGGCTTTCGTGTTTATCATCTCCACAAATTGTCAATCTTTCTATTTTATATTTCAACCTATTATATATATATATATAATTGTCACATTTAAAATTCAAGTTCCCCAACAATAATGTTCTTACATTAATACTCTCCAAAGCTAACATAAAAATATCACAATACAAGAACTTGATATGTGAACACAGTACATCAACAACTAATTAAGTAAATTAAAAGATTACTAAAAAAAGCAAGCTTGTCGGCAAAAAAATTTAAACAAAGCAAAAGGGCAAACGAAACAAGTTAGGTTTTCACTCTTTCCTATTAAATTAGGAACAAAAAGGCAAACGTTATATTATGGTTTATCTTGACTAAAAAAAAAAATTTAAACAAAGCAAGCTAGAATGAAACAGTCTTTTTCTTACAAATCTATTAATTGACCGGCGCAAGGAGTGGGGGACCACGTTGGTGACGCTAGCTTTAGTGACGAGTGAGCGTGTGGGTGTGTTTTTTAGTGTGAAGATGATAGAAAATGAAGGGAGGGGGCCGACGGATCCACTAAAAAGATGAGAAAGGGAAAGTAGTTTAATGGAGGAGAGAGTAGTTGAATAATTAAAGTGAAGTAGTAGTCAAAAAGAGAAGGAATGGGGGGCGGACACGGGACCACTACGCGAAAAGTGAAATAATTAAGAGATAAGGGATTACACTATCCATTTGAAATTTTTTTTTTTTAGAAATGGGCAAGTGTGGCGCCTGCCAAAATGTAGGCGCCACACTTGCCTCATCAACTGTGGCGCCTGGGATGCCTAGGCGCCACAGCTGATATTTAATGGATCATGTGTGGCGCTTAACTATTTAGGCGTCACAGCTGCTTGCATGGTGTCTGCGTAGGCAGGCGCCACACTAGGCCTCCCCAACTGTGGCACCTAACCTATTAGGCGTCACAGCTGGTACCCAAAATAAAAAAAAAATTATAAAGGTAAAAAATAAAAAAAGGGAAGCTGTGCCACTTGTTTAAAGAAGGGCTACAAAATATGCACCACTTTTTACCCTTTTTGTAGTAGTGAAGATATCATCTCCACCTCAAAGCTATCAGAACCAGGTTGCCACCCGAGTTTGTGCCTGTAAGGGCTAACAAACTAGTGCATGGCAGCAGTTGTGGAAGCACTAAAGAGTACAACACTCGAGAGAGGAGCTTAACTTTCTTGATGGTGGATGAGATAGGACCATGATAATAAACCCAAAGGGGTCAGTTTAGTTGATAAGAACTACTATGTCAAGTTATTGACCATTAACTTGATGTCCAAAAACAACAACTTGATCAACTGTGGAGAGTTTCAGAGGTGCTCAAAAGTTGGGTAAAACTTTCATAGATTTCTTTCATGTGGGACATAGCAGATATATAGAGGAAGTAGTTATAGAGCATCTAAGTGAATTACCCGTGACCCTTCAAGCACATAACAATGGTTGCTAAATAACAATGGTTAAGTGTAGTGTAATATTCTGCCTCATGCCTAAATCAACAACAACAATATAATACACAAACAACTATGTGTCCGTTTGGATTTGTAATAGAAGCTTCTTTTCCAACATGATTTAAGGCGTATGAGGTAAGTATATGAGATGAATTTTATCTTAACTTACGTAAACATGCTTTTTGAATGCTAACTCAAACAAGCCTTATATCTGATAGATTACATAGATTGTGTATCCTACTCACTAACAAGATGATTCAGCTAAAGTAGGAGCTTATGGTTCAAAAAGATTAACTGCTCATGTAACGCAACTTAGCTCTTGCTAGTGCATGTCCATAATCCACTAATCAGTGAGACATCAATTTCATTTAGAACTGAACATAAGCAGTTTCCAATCTCGAGGAGATTAATGATTCAATGCATATTAGGAAATTCAAAAGGCCAGAAAGATAACCATTGTCTCTGCTTATAGTGAAGCCATTAACTTAATTCTTTAGGGTTGCAATGAGTCTCATCCCTTCAATGATGTTTTTAATGATGTTAGTGTGCTTTTACATGGGGATTGTCAAGTTGTTGTCAAACACAGAGATAGTGAACATTTAGGTATTGTTGTTAATCCTCCTACATCACAGTGGAGAGTTTTTGAATCTTTGATCAGTCTCCACTAGTTTTTCTTCCTAATATAGAGGTGCAGACAGATGAGGGAAGGTAAGTGATGCTTGTTCGGTCTCTGACTTCTTATAAAACTTGAATATCATATTTCTAATAAAATATGTATCTGAAATTTGTTTAAAGGCTCAAATATTGATGTAACTCTTTTTCAGTAGTGTGTAACTTAATATTTAATTATGTGCAGAACAGAAGATATTTATATATAATTGAAGAATAGCTACCCTAGCCAACATAATTTGTACCTGTTCAAGGAAATGGTTTATAAATAAATATCTTTAGCAAAATAAAATTTAGAATTAGAGATTTTTTAAACTATTTTTCTTTAGGACCGTGTTGTCTTGTTTAGTTAAATAAACGAAAATGAAGTGGCACATTTTATATTTAATACGAGTATCTTTTTTTTTTTTTTCCCAGCATTATATATTTTTTATCGATGAATATAGCGGCCGAATGTTGGGGGGGGGGGGGGGGGAGAATGGAGTGGCTGAAATTTGAAGTAATATATTGAAATCTAAATTAGAAATAATCTATAAGAAGAAAGGTTGCCGCCTGGACCCATCTCTCCGGGCAGGGGATCTGCACTCGCGTCCATTCTCCATAGTGCAAGAAGGGTTTTTAAGTGTTTTATATATTCGTATTTGATAGTTCGCAACTTCAACTTCATCTTTGTCATTCTTTTACACCCATCGTTCATTCCGGTGGCCATGCACTGGAGGCCATCATAGTACGATTCTTCGTTTCAGCAACTTGATAAATCCAGGAAATCAACTATGTCCTGCGACAAGGTACTTTTTTTTCTATCTTTGGAACTTTGCTGCGTCTTCGTCTTCATTTCAAATTTTAATTTTCCTTTGGCTATTGGGATTTGTATTTTTAAGTAAGCTGGTATTTCCAGTTCCGTGTGGACCCTTGCTGGTTGTGACACGTTTTGTTTTGAGTTTTGTCACACACTGGTCAGAATGTTTCTATTTATGTTCAGGTTGTACTTATAGATTGTGGAAACGCAGTAGAACCATTACGTGCAAGGAAATTGCGACGCATGAAAGAATCTATAGTTCATG
This sequence comes from Inga leiocalycina, assembly GCA_963242795.1. NCBI lineage: Eukaryota > Viridiplantae > Streptophyta > Magnoliopsida > Fabales > Fabaceae > Inga > Inga leiocalycina. Next base: position 79,231,434 of record OY725322.1, read on the forward strand.
CCTCTTCTTCTTCTTCTTCTTGTCCTTGCTTTCTTGGGCCAACAACCAGCATTTGATGCTTAGAAGGAAGAGTTGAATGTAGTGCTTTGTGTTTTAGTTTGCTTCTTTATGCGTGTATTGTAGGCGAGCCTAAATAAGCTTTAAACCTGATGTTAAAAGTATATTGTGATGAGGAAAGCTAATGTGAATATAGATAAGTTGTTGTAGAGTGAATTTCAGCTTTTTCAAACTGCTTTCTCCACTAATTAATGTGAGTTTTTAGCTATAGGCTTGAGCTATTGCACTAGAATATCTTTATACCTACAAAGATAAATGAAAAACAACTATGTTAACAAAAAATTGAAGAAGAGTCATTTCACTCATTGTTTGACCTCCCACAAATAAAATTATGGTCCATTTGTAATTTTCCTAGTTGTGTGCTTTCATGATACAAAGTGTTATATACTTGAATTGAAAAAGAAATGCCTAAAATTTTGATGATTGCGATTCAAGACTGTTGTGTAATTGTAATTCAAGACTAAATGTTAGTTAGTGTTAGTTATGAAACTAGCTGTTAGGGAATTAGTTGCACTAGCCTAACTAACTAAATCAGTTAAGCGCCTCCCTGCCCCCTGCCTTGTTATAAATAGTCAGCCCCATTGTAATTCAACAGATTTTGTCATGATGGAATAACAGTGCGTGCATGTTCAGGATCCCTTTGTTCTCTCTGCCTTCTTCTTCTTCAACCCCCCCTCTCTCTGTTCTTTCCTTCTGTCCCTCTCCTTTCTTCTATCTTCTTCTGCATAACTCTGTCCTAATTACTGAGTTATATCAAAGACAATATTAATTGTTTCCCTAATGTTCTTGGTTTACCTGTAAACATTATGAACACATTAAATATGAGAGGATGACAAAAACTATTTGGATATCGTGGCATGAGGAAAAGATAGGTGATAGAAGAAAAGCATGAAAAAATGGCAGGGTTTTATAAAAATTGAGAAGTTATCTTTTAGCAGGAGTAAATTTGGTTATGGGAATAAATTATTTAGTCATGCTGCATGAGCTCACAAAAGATTTTTATTTTTATTTTTTCGAAAAAAAAGATCAGACCACGTACATTCTTGTACATACTGATAAATCATAAGACCATATACATACTTGTATATGTTGACGAATCATGCTTACTATTACTAAGTCTGAAGCCAATAATCTGAAGGAACGTTTATGTGAAGTTTAGGTTTTCTTTTTTAGTTTCCCCATGGTATACAGTGACCACAGTACTTGTTAAAATTGATTAGTGTGTCCGCCATTGACTTCTAACTTTTGATTCACAGAACATAGGGAGAGAAAATATTTTGGAAAAAATGCATTTTTAGTGTATGATGATGTCTCTTCAAATTTTCCAGAGAGAAAATTACATGTTTACATTTTGTACGTAATGAGATGGAAATATACATTTCCTGAGATCTCCTTGATGATCATGGTTAGGCATCTCTTCATTCCTCAAAAATACTTGATTGTGAGTTGTTGATTTTCTGATAAAGTTGAGTATATTTAATTACTTTCCAAAATGATGGCTTCCTTAATGTTCAAAATCATCTTCAAACAAACAAGAAAGAAATATGTTATTGTATTTCCCAACTCATTAGTCTCATAGTTCAATACTGTTCTAGAGTTTTTGCCTGCTGGATTTAAGTCTGACAATCCTTAATATTTCCAGTGGTAGAATATATTTGTTTTGTGGAATTATCTTCTCTGCATGTTGTGTTGTCCATATCCTCATTTTCACTCATATTCACACACTTGCAGTCACATAAATACCAAAGACGATGTTTGTCCTGGATGCATTGTTACAATATCAGATATCACCTCTAAAAAGTAACAAATTTTGTATTACATATGGTGTTCTATCAGATGGAAACAGCAGATGCGCCAAGTTCTGATGGTAGAAATAACAATCCAAGAAATGCTGATTGCTCTGTTGTAGAAGTTGAGGGTTTTAGGCATCATGTTGACGAGATGATTTCAAAGGTTGATAAGGTATGTTCTAGAAGAGAAAGACACTATGTTTCGAAAATGACAAGAATTGAAGTAAGTTGTTGGATTGTTAGTTTTAGTTGGAAGCGTATCCAAGTGAAATACAATTCCTCTTACTCCAACTGGTGTATGTATGAGCCAGATGAGTTGCAGGAGTTGTTGAATCATCAATGAAGTTCTGTTGATATGGAAATCAATATAAAATTTAAAATCCATAGAGCATGAATGGTGTGGCTCCTCTCATGCATTATGTAAACTTTTTTGTTGGATTTTTTCTCCACACATTGTATAGCTCCATGCAACTCTGTTTTATGCATTCAATATCACTTTTCATATTCCAATAGAATTCAAATGTTAGAAAAGTTAAGCACAATCTTTGAGGAGCTTTTAGTTTTTATACTTTTGTGCAGGGGAAAATATCTAGTTATCTAGAATGAAGCACAATAAAATAGTTTAGGTTTCTGTATTTTGGTCCTTTCTTTATTGCATAAAATGAATTATGCAAATTGGCTTAGTGAGTGTTTGGGAAACACCCAATCCGTGGTTTCAAAAGCTATTTTCCACAAGTCGAGACAAAACTCTTCTTATATACTTACCTCGTAAATCATAAAAGCTATTTTCAACAGCTAATCCAAACACACACTTACAGTGAATTACAGAATTAGAGACAAAGGACTGGGGAAGATGGTAGGTAAGGGTAAAGAAATTACGTCTTTAGGTGATATTCACTTCAACATTAAATGTATATAGAGATTAAAATGCTATCATATTTTAGCTGTATCAATCTTAAAGTTCGTTTATAGATTTAGATTTGTACTTTTCCTGCAGCTTGAGCAACGGTTAAATGAGATTGAAAATTTTTACTCAAACACGAACAAGAAGCAAGCAAACACATCAAAGGGTAGCTCTGCTACTAAAGATAAAGAGAAGGACAAACATGTACCAAGTATTAAGAAACAACAACAGGATGCATCACGTAGAGAAGCTGCTGCTGCAAAGAGAATGCAGGATCTTATGCGTCAGTTTGGCACAATATTACGTCAGGCAAAGCAACCTATATGTCATTATTTGTTTGCTTATGCTTTGGTTGTGGAGTGTGCTATCCGTGTGAACCTCTGTTTTGTTGGTTGGTTCTCTTAATAATTTGGTTTAAAGTGTTTAGGTCAGTTGATGAGGGGTTATTGAAAATGGCATGCGGTTATTTTTAGTGTAGTTATTGTGAAAAGCCAACTTGAGCTAACTCAACTTGAATGTGCGAAAAGCATTAAAAAATAGTTTTTGTATTTTTTTGACAATTCTATGATATCATTAACCACCTTGTTTATTCCACGGATCCAAACACTTTTTTTGTATCACCTGTTTTAGCTTATAACAATGCTAAGTAGCTATAAAAAATTATAATCTGTAATTTTATTGACTTCTAATCTTATTTTGTTCATGCACTTATGCCTTGTGCTGTTCTCTCTCTCTAATGCAAATTTAGCCCAATTTTCTCACCATTTATTTCTTCCATTCAAATTACAGGAAAACAACTACATTTGACCTCTTGAACTAAGGGGGATACATGAACTTTAAAATGTAACTAATTACTTCTTGGACTTCAGTCTAAAATGCTAATAAAATTTCAAACCGAAAGGGAACTTTTTTAAAACTAGAAATGAACTTTTTACAAGTCCTATGTTGAGTTAAGAAAAGCATTACCATCAGTCTAAATCAGCTGACCTCCTTTGATTTTGATTGGAGTCTAGCAATTTCTTTGGAGTCTGAAGTTGGGGGTATTTTTATTTTGTTTTAAACTTCAGGTACCAGTTTTGTTACATTTCATGCCTCGATTAATTGAAATCATTTGTAAAAACAATTTTCAGCGGTATTAGAGCCTCCTGACAAAGAATGAATTCGTTCATTCCTTGCCATCCTCATTTTTCATATGTAACTTTATTTTCAAAACTAGGTAAGATAAGATGGCACAGTGCTTATTCTGTGCTTCAAGTTCAGAAGGCTTTTGTGTCAGAATGTGTTAGAGATGAAGACCTTTGTGCAGTGGTGCAGCCTAAATCTTACAGCTCAAATATTAAGGACATTTGATTGCCTTTACTGGTTTTGAGGCATGTTACATATAGTAGTTTACACAAGAATATTGGTATATTTCATTTGGTGATGTCAAGTAAGGTGATTGCTTGCATTTTTCTCCTGGTTCTGCTGTAACGCATCTTTTACTGTAATGGTAACTTGAGTCCTTGCAATGTCTTTATTGTCATTAAATTGTAGATGAGATTAAGCCCTAAGGTGTTAAATCTCTTCTGACATTTTGAATTGCATACGAAGTTCCCTAAACATTGGTCTCTTTCCATCAGATCACGCAACACAAGTGGGCATGGCCCTTTATGCAACCTGTGGATGTGGAGGGTCTTGGTTTACATGACTACTATGAGGTATAATTCAATTTTCTATTGTAGATTGTCTAAGGGTACATTAATTTATATGGCCTTTTTTGGGTATTACTTGAGAGCTTCATGTCTTCTAATTTTCTTTATGTAGAGGGTTTCTTATCTTTTTCTTGTAACTCATTTAGATTTTCCTTTGATGTATTTTACTGTACGTGAATGGATTTGAAGTACTTATAAGATATACTTGTTAATCACATTTAATTGACTAAGTAAACTTTTTGTCCAGTATTAGTTGTTTTGAGTATCTGGTTGATTCTCATAGAAAGAAAAAAAGTACCTTGTTGGCAGGAAATTAGGTAGAGTGGAGGACGTCACATCAATTATTCTGAGCTGATACTGTGGATGCATACAGATATGTCTGTTGCTACTAACTTCATTTAAGTAGTAATTTTGCTAGTGGATGACTGAACTATAATTTATTAGCAAAGGACATATAGGTGATTGTCATTGTATCAGGCAAGAGTCTAGTGCTTGTTTCTGTGTCTTGCTTCTTATCGCCATCTGACTGCAAGGTCAGGTGCTGATGGAAACAGATTGGCTTCTAACATTTGTAGTGGGGATTACACTGTTGGATATCCCTTGTTGATGGTTTTAAAACTCTTTGCTTAGGCAGGGAGAGAAGGCGCATGATGGAAGACATTAAATTTGTAGTGAGATCCCCCCCCCCCTTTTTTAATTATGTTCAGTGTACTGTTTTTTTTTTTATAGATTTTTTATTTTATGTTTTCTCTGGTGAATTCTTGTTAGTGCAAGTCATCTGTGTTGACTTTTTTCTATAAGTAGTAATCAAGTGTATGGTTTGTGCTTTCTCAAATGATGAAACATACTTTCGGTTTCTGTTATATAGCTATTCTCTGGAACATATTATTTGCTCACCTTGTTGCATCAGTCGTGAATTAGCTTGCTTATATTAGTTTGCAGTAGGCCTTTGATTGATTTGTTATAAATGATGCATGCTAGGTCATTGATAAGCCTATGGATTTCAGTACCATTAAGAATCAGATGGATGCTAAGGACGGCACTGGATATAAAAATGTCCGGGAGATATGTGCTGATGTCAGATTGGTTTTCAAGAATGCTATGAAATATAATGACGAGAGAAGTGATGTTCACGTGATGGCAAAAACTTTGCTGGCAAGGTTTGAGGAGAAATGGCTGCTGCTTCTGCCGAAAGTTACTGAAGAGGTAACTTATTTTCAACAAATTGCTTTTCCTGAGGCCAATTATTGTGCGGAATAGAATTTGATTACAGATTGTGACATGTTTTCTGTTTCATTCCAGAGACTCCATAGTATTTTTTTTAAAAAAAATAAAAAATTGTATCATTAATGTCAATTTCTTGATACATTAATGTATCATGTGGGGCTGTTAAATTATAGGAAAAAAGACGAGAAGAAGAAGAATCAGAAGCACAGATAGCCATGCAGCTTGCTCAAGAGGCTGCTCATGCCAAAATGGTTAGAGACTTGAGTAAGGAGGTATTCTTAGTTTTACTACTTTATTGAGAGGTACTATTTTGAACTGCAAGAAAAATTCTTCACAAAATCCATGCTATTTTCAAACATAATGAAGATACTTTGTTTTAGCTAAAATCTTTACTTGGGTTTGATGAAAGATGTTACTAAAGATGTCATTTGTATCTTACCAGCTGTATGAAGTTGATATGCATTTAGAAGAACTAAGAGAGATGGTTGCCAAAAGATGCAGGTTGGGTCTACTGCAATGGCCCCCCTTGATTCTTTCTCCAAAAAAAAAAAAATACATGTACTTTCTCCCCTGCTCCTAAAGCTAAATTTAACAAAAATGGTTGCAGAAAAATGTCAACTGAAGAAAAAAGAAAGCTTGGAGTTGCCCTCTGCAAACTATCCACGGAAGATATTAGCAAAGCATTGGAAATTGTTGCACAAAGTAATCCAAGCTTCCAAGCGGCTGCTGAAGAGGTGGATCTTGACATAGATGCTCAGGTTAATATTTATATCCCACTCCATGTCTCTTTCTATTTTTCAAGAAGGAAGGATTTTTAGTGTAGTTTTTGCCTAGTAGGTCCCACTTGCAATCGAGTGAGAGCCAACAATTAAAGATTATTAATATGAACACGAAAATGAATGCATATAACGCATTTAGAAATAGAAGGAAAAGACATGATATTTGTAAAGATGGAATAGAGGTTCAACACATTCATATTTTTTACAGGGAAAATCACTATAAGATCCTAAGAAAAGAATGTAATCACCAAAAAGTTTCATAACAAGTGAGGAGCTTGAGCACGTTGTCATTTTCTGCACTGAAACTTGTAATTACATGCTGCTCAGTAGTTACTTGTTGTGGGACTTTTTTATGATTACATTTATTTCTTGGGACCTCATAGTGATTTCCCCCTTTTTTATCTTACTATTTCTCTAAATACATGAATATATGAATGTTGAGGATATGTATATTAAGTGTGAGGAATACTAATTGTTGAGCTTAGGTAGGCCTAAGTAATGCCTCAGAGAAAAGATGTTTCTTGATTTAGTTACAACTATTTGTTGCAAGTTGATTCAATGAGCATGTTCGTAACTCTCTGTTTGTAAAACAGAGTGACTCGACTTTGTGGAGGTTAAAATTTTTTGCAAAGGAGGCATTGGAGAATCAGAACAAGAATTCAGGAAGCTTTGGCGATGGCAACGAAAACCATAACACCAACAAACGAAGAAAAGATATATGCGATGCTCTTGCCAGGACATCAAAGAAGAAGGCTAAGAAGGCCAAGGAGTAATTCTATGACTCAAAACAGAGGTATCTGAGAGAGTTTTCCTTCCAAAATGAAAACACTTTGTTGTTTGGCTTTAGTCTCGTCAGCTATAACTATTTCTTACTGCTCCTTTTTAATGCCTATGGTTTCATTGATCAAGAGCTCCCGGTTAATGACTTGTTGAAACAATTGATTTTGGACAGGGCACAGTGGCATTGTCCAATTCATATAACCAATTCCACTAGATGTTGCTGTTGTTGTTTTTGTTTCACTGATTTTCCAATTCCTACAGTCGCCTCTTCAGCTATAGCGATTTATAGGGGCTCCTTTTGAAGGCCAATGGCCTCATTTTTGCCGGTTTTGAAGGCCTCTACAGCCATCTCTTGGTTCTCTATTTCCCCGTGGTGGCTCTCTGTCTATGTAACTACTATATTAGAAGCCCAGGCTTATGTAAACCTTAGGACTAGGTATAAATATGCACGGAACATTGTATCTCCAATGAAAGTGTAGTTGAAAAAGGTGAAACTTCATTTCCGATATCTGCATGGCGTGGACATTAATTTTATTTTTTTTCTTTATTTTTTAAATTAAATTGTTTTTTATTTAAAGTAGTATTTGTTATTCAATACTAGAAAGTTATATTTATTTTTCATTTTATTCTCTTTAAAATAAATATAATATACTAATAATTTTAATCGTCCCAATAGATCTATAAAACAGATTACCACTTTTCTGGGATCAATCCATACAAATGCAAAATTCCAAGTACATAACAATTTTTTTTTATAATTACTAATGGATTTTTGTAAGTTACCGTGAGATGATGCCACATATCTTGTAGATATATGGTCTCACTTATCTGCGAAGGGGTTGGTGCTTGTTTGTTAAAACTTCGAGAACTGATTTTCAACTTGTTTAAAAGAGTGATTGTTCATTGTTGTATATCTTTAACTCATAAAATGTTTAAATAATAGAGGGAAAAAGCACTTTTAAAAGAAGTATTATTATTTTACAAACGTAAGGGTCACTATATTCAAAAGTAAGAAAGATTGATTTTGGTTGATTAAATACAAAGGAATTGTTGAAGATTGGGAGATGTGTAGAGAGTAATCTGCTTTTAACTTATTTTGATATTTTAATTTTTACCTTAATTAAAATAATTTTTTTTGCCGACCCCATTCAGTGGGATTAAGGCTCTGTTATTGTTGTTAATGGAAAATTAGTTCAGAACCTATGCGGTGGGGTAGAGCTTTGTACTATTGTAGTAAATAGTATATTTGTCGTTAATATTTGTGAATGTCATCTATATAATATAGAAATAGTTTCGGACAACTTTTTAATGATTAATTGAAATTACACAATTAGTACCATGTGACGTTAGGTGGTTAAATTATATTTTAATTATATTTAATTAAATGGTTAGTATACCATATGTCGCCAAAATTTTGCCCTGAGTTAGTTTGTTGTATCTATACTTTGCAAGAAAAGGTTTTGTTTCATCTAATTTCATTATATTTAAAACACGGGTCCTTGTAGCTAATGAAGAAGCAAGACTATTTAAACCCTAAAGAGTACAAAACCCCATGGTTAAAAGTTGAGGCTCCAAAAGCAAAATGATGAGGAAACTCAAAGTACAACCAAAATATTTTATCAAACAATTAATAAAAAATGCTATTTGTGACAATAAATTAAGACTAAAGCATACAATTATGATATGTGTCCCGCAACATACATCACAATTACGATGACTGATGCACCTAATTTTGCAACATTGAAAAATACTTTGTTGTAAACAACATTTGCTGTCATGTTTGTTACTTTGTTAGCACTGTCCAAAAGTAACATCTTGAGGCCATCTTTATGTCTTACTCTTGAAACAACAACATACAATTGGCCATGTGTGAAAATAGGTCTTGGAAGGCGTAACCCAACATACATCAAACTTTGCCCTTGGCTTTTGTTTATTGTCATTGCAAAGGATGACATAATGGGGAACTAGCAACGACACAATGTGAATGGCAGTGATGTGTCAAATGGTGATAAAGTTATTCTAGGGATTAAGACTTTAAGTCCAACATTGTCACCTATCATGATCTTTGCCTGAATGACATGCCTCTCAAGACGAGTTAGAATCAACCTTGTACCATTGCACAGTCCGATTGACTTATCAAGATTGCGCATTAGCATAATGGGACAACCAACCTTAAGTCTCAATTAATGATTAGGAAACCCAGACATGGAGATCATATTTAAAAATTCCACAGAATGCATAGCATTAATGGAATCCCACAACACATCATGCCTAGACACATTGTCAGCACTTAAATATATCCTTTCATTACCAGGTAGCCTATCAATCATATAATTGTTAACCTCTTCAACCACTGTCAAACTCGAGGCCAAAATTGCATGATCCTTGTAATAGTCACCAACTCACTAGCACCCAAATGATCCAGTAGGTTAGGATAAGTAGAATGTACAATACATTCTAATGGAGGTGAAGTAGGGTGTAGCAGAAATTCATCTGGTATTGTAACAAAATCTATAGTACCATCAATTATTGGAATTGTTTCATCATCTATTGCAACAATCTAGTCTGCAAACTCCTTTAGATCCATATAATTTTTTTATTATATATGAAAGTATTAATCTCATGCTCTTCGTAAGTTTAAAAACTTTACAGTGCTGCTGAAGGTATAATGCATTGATTATTGCCAAGATAATGTCCTCCTAGAACCTCTAGGAATGACTGGTAATATCTGTCTAAAATCTCTACTAAGTACAACAACTTTACCACCAAACGGCATTTCAGACACATTTGGACGGACACGGCTGCATATATCTTTCAGTGTCTGATCTAATGCTTCAAAGCATAACTTATTTGCCATTGGCACCTCATCCCATATTATAAGAGATGTATGGATGAATAATTATACTAGATGCGAACCCTGTTTGATATTGCATACAAAATCTTCATTGATATTCAGTGCAACATCAAATTAAGAGTGTGCCTTTTACCCTTAGGCAATAACAAAACCGCAATACCACTGAATGCTACTGTCTGCACAATTTTTCCATCGCCTCTCAATGACACTGAGAGTGTTTTCCACAAGTATGTCTTTTCAGTTCTACCATAGCTATAGAGAAAGTACAAACCTCCATCTGAGTTCCGAGATGTTGACAGCTAATCTAACTGTATCATAAATCTCCTTTTGTTATTCAATCAAGTTAGCAACCAAATCTGGAACTTCCCTCCTCAGAGTATAGAAGTCAAAATTTAACTCATCATACATGTATCTATTTGTCCATCCATGATAAGAGGGTGAAGATGGAAATGGCATTGACTCATACTCGTTAAGAGTTCTGTCATTCATGTTTAGAAGACGCTCAATCTCTATCAAAACAGCATTTTCAAGTTCTTTGTCCATCAGAGTTAAACCTGAACAATGACAATAAGGTGAGTGAGCACAAACTAATAGTATAAGGAACCAGGATGAATATGACGTAGTTTTGAATAGTCATATGAGTAATAACACTACACTTATTCTCATAAATAAAAGCTCTAGAATGTATATTACACTGCATACCTGTCTTGTGCTCATGTTTGTATAGTACATCACCTGACATTAACTTCCATGACTGCTACTATACAATCTACAATCTGCCGAAAGAATTATAGAAGAGTAAAGTGCAAAATAGACGATGTACATACTTAGTAGTTGCCCATTCCCCAGCCTCTTTGAATGCATCAATATACTCCCTATCATCCTCTAACAATCCTAATGCATAATATGCATCCATGAAATTATTATATTCCACATCATCCACTGTCCTAATTTCTTTGTAAGGCTTAGGTCCTCTCATTGTTGTCAGTAACAATCACAAGTAAAATGACTCCCCTATTCCTAGTGGAACATAGTATAATCGTCTGATAGAAAATCTACTCTTTCTTAGTGTCCACATTTGCATATGTTTCTTGAATACAAATTTGGTTGGAAACTCTATATAGGTCATTACTTTTGCTTCATCAAATTCGTCATTTGCAACCACTCAGGCTAGAAACATGGACTCCCGTATAGTTGGCCGATTGACTACTTCTATATCATCATCATTTTCATAAATAACATTTTGCTGATGTGGGAGATGAAATGCAAGACGTTCAACATATGGATATTTGTAGTTTATGTCATGGCCAAGGATCCTCCAAAAAGCTTCATATGGTGATAAGTAACGAACGTCATAATGCATTTTAATTTCATCATGCACTACATCTAGTCCGGATAACTCAGGATCTACATAGAAGGCTACTATTGCACAGTCGTGACCTTTACTGACGTATTTGAATAAATACTTGATGGACTCTCCTTGCTTACATCTTTCAATATTGACATGCGCCTAGTACTTTAAGAGCTGTTAATTCGATGAGAATGTTCAGTTGTACGATACGACCCCATCGATAAAGAAACATTAAAAAGGGAGATAACGCACATCACACCCTCATATAAACTCTTCTTATGGCGCTACACAAACCCACTACGGATAGTAACATGAATCCGATCACCCTAAACATAAACAAAACTAAGTTAGTATTAATAATGGGAAAAAAAGGATCCACTAAATAGCTTTACATGGTGATAAGTAATGAACATCATAATGCATTTTAATTTCATCATGCACTACGTCCGGTCCAGATAACTCAGGATTTGCATAGAAGGCTACTGTTGCACGGTTGTGAACTTTACTGATGTATTTGAATAAATACTTGATGGACTTTCCTTGCTTACATCTCTCAATATTGATGTGCGCCTAGTACTTTAAGAGCTATTAATTCAATGAGCATGTTCTGTTGTACAATATGACCTTATCGATGGAGTAATATTAAAACAGGAGATAACGCATATCGCACCCTCATGTAAACTCTTCTTATGGCGTTGTACAAACCCACTACGGACAGTAGCATGAATCCGATCACCCTAAACATCAACAAAACTAAGTCAGTATTAACAATAGGTAAAAAAAGGCAACAAAGGAAGCAGCAAACAAAATTTACATAACGTAGAACAAATCTACTGAAACAGATGAACATGAGGGCAAAGAGAAATATAGACATTTGCCTCAAAGTCCTGCAACACAAGCTCAATAAAAGGCCACATCTCCCTTGCTATATCGGCCAAGCATTTTTCATAAACGAATAATACGGACATAGAGCTTCTAGCCTTGATGACTAGTGTTAATGTCCTTCACAAGGACATATACAAAATCCATGGAGATCAAAAGTAAATTGATATCAGTGAAATAAGACTACGACCTCCCAAATATCTCGAATACAAGAATAAAAAACAAAAGGTATTTATAGAGGATCGAAAGTAACAACTAATCCATGCACGTCGCCAAAAATTCTGGAAGAAGCTAAACTCAGGATAAACCCAGCCACTAAACACACAATCGAAAGGTGGGTCCACACAATGAATATGTCAGCTTGGTAACTGTTAGTGACCTGCGCAGAAGAATATTCTACAGCAAGGGAATATTTTTTGGAGGAGAGAGGGTGAAATGTTGACACACAATGAATATGTCAGCTTGGTAACTGTTAGTGACCTGCGCAGAAGAATATTCTACAGCAAGGGAATATTTTTTGGAGGAGAGAGGGTGAAATGTTGACATGGCAAGCCAGGAGGCTCGCTTTAAACCATACTATTATATATATATATAGATTATACATTCAGGCCAAACACAAAACTTTGTAGACTGCAATACTTGGGCCCACCTAGCTGATGATTTTAATTACGTTTTCCTTTTCTAGGTAGAACGACCTTGCTTTGAAAATATTAAAAAACAGTAATTTGCCTATATATTCCAGGAACGACAGACTGTTGTTGATGCATCTCTCAAAGGAAAATATGAAGAAAGAGTACAGATTAAAAATTTGATATAGACAAAATTCATCACCTTTTGTGAGAAAGTGTTCTATCCAAAACTCAAAATGATTATTTGTGTAAGCAATTTATAAGAGAGACGCGCATAAATTAGTATCACAGCTTTGTTCTTCAAATTGATATCAGAGCTCAGTCCTTTAAATTAGTATCAGAGCTATTTCCTTCAAATTGATATCAGAGCTCAAACCTTTAGATTCATCATTTAGCTCTGGTTTTCTTTATTAGCTTTAGGATTTCTTTTCTTTTTGTCATTTTAATTGTAGCAGTTCAAAGCAAAAAGAATTTGATCTAATCCCAAGTAGATTTGTTAATATGTTCTTATCTTTGACACATGCAAATTAATTTTACCATATATTATACAAATTCAATGCATGAAAATGATGTACCACATATTAAGATAGATAGAACCAACCTGAAATCTTTACTTGGGTTTGATGAAAGACGTTGGTTAAGATGTCATTTGTATCTTACCAGCTGTATGAAGTTGATATGCATTTAGAAGAACTAAGAGAGATGGTTGCCAAAAGATGCAGGTTGGGTCTACTGCAATGACCCCCTTGATTCTTTCTCCCAAAAAAAAAAATACATGTACTTTCTCCCCTGCTCTTAAAGCTAAATTTAACAAAAACGATTGCAAAAAAATGTCAACTAAAGAGAAAAGAAGGCTTGGAGTTGCCCTCTGCAAACTATCTACAGAATATATCAGCAAAGCATTGGAAATTGTTGCGCAAAGTAATCCAAGCTTCCAAGCCAGTGCTGAAGAAGTGGATCTTCACATAGATGCTTATGTCAAAATTTATATCCCGCTTCATGTCTCGTTCTAGTGTAGTCTTTGTCTAGTAGGTCCTACTTGTAATGGATTGAGAGCCAATAATTAAAAATTATTAATCTAAATTATCACGAAAATGAATGCATATAATGCATTTAGAAATACAAAGAAAGGATATGATATCTGATAAGACAGAATATAGGTTCAACACATTCATATTTTTTTAAGGAAAAATTACTGAGATCTTAAGGAAAGGATATAATCACCAAAAAGTCTCATAACAAGTGAGCAGAGTAAGGAGCTATTGTCATTTTCTATACCAAAACTTGTCATTACATACTGCTCAATGCTTACTTCTTATGGGTTTTTCGATGATTACACTTATTTCTTGAGATGTCTTAGTGATTTCCCCTTTTTCTTTTCTTACTCTTTCTCTAAACACATGAATATATGAATGTTGAGGATATGCATTAGAGCCTCAGATCAAGTGTGACAAATACTAATTGTTGAGCTTAGGTAGGCCAAAGTAATGCCTCAAAGAAAAGATGTTTCATGATTTAGTTACAACTATTTGTTACAAGTTGACTCAATGAACATGTTCGTAATTTTGTGTGTCCATAAAATAGAGTGACTCGACTTTGTAGAGGTTAAAACTTTTGCAAAGGAGGCATTAGAGAATTAGAACAAGAATTCAGGAAGCATAGACGACGGCAACGAAAACCATAACGCCACAAATGAAGAAAAGATATATGGATGCTCTTGCCTGGACATCAAAGAAGAAGGCTAAAAAGGCCTAGGAGTAATTCTATGACTCAAAATAGAGGCATATGAAAGAGTTTTACTTCCAAAATGTAAACTCTTATGTTGCTTAGCTTTAGCCTCTTCAGCTACAGCTATTTCTTACAACTCCTTTTTAATGCCTATGGTTTCATTGAACGAAATCTTCAAGTTAATGGCTTATTAAAACAACTGGTTTTGGACAGAGCACAATGGCTTTGTCTAATTCACATATCCGACTCCACTTAATGTTGTTGTTGTTATTTTTGTTGTTTCACTGATTTTACAATTCTTACAATCGCTTCTTCATCTATAGCTATAGTAGGGGTAGGTGATGTGCTTTTCTTGCTGCCCCTTCATTTTGGAGGCCTTTCCAAATGTATTTTTTATGGTTCTTTGAATCATTAGATTTTACACGAAATGAGCGATATTTTGATATCTTATGGGTAAAAAAGGGAGCTGCTTTCAATTTTTTACAATTTTTCAAAGGTTTAAGAGTTTAAAAGAGTGTTGTTTCTTTTTTATTTAGAGTCTTAAATCTTTAAAAAATTTTAAAAAATTGAAAATAGCTTCATTTTCCCCTCATAAGATATAAAAATATTGCCTATTTTATGTAGAATCTGATAATATAAAGAACTATAAAAAATATATTTAGGAAGGTTCCCAAAATTAAACGGTAGCAGGGAACACATCACCCACCCCTGCTCCTATTTCTAGGGGCTCCTTTTAAAGGCCAATAGCTTCATTTTTTGTGGTTTTGAAGGCCTCTACAGCCATCTCTTGGTTCTTTATTATTCCTGAGGTGGCTCTCTGTTTATGTAACTTATATTAGAAGCACAGGCTTATGTAAACTTTAGGAATACGTATAAACATGCAAAACATTGTATTTCTAATAAAATAGTAAAGTTGAAAACGGAAAATCTGCATTTCCTATATCTGCAGCGTGGACAATAATTTTACTTGGTTGGTTTATTTTTAAATTAAATTTTTATTTTTAATTTAAAGTAGTATTTGTTAATTATTGGTAAAAAATTATATTTATTTTGCATTTTATTCAACTTATTTAAAAGAGTGAAAGATGTTTATCATTAACTCATAAAATCTTTAAACAATAAAAGAGGGGGGAAAGCACTTTTAAAAAAGATCATTATTATTAGAAAAAAGTTAGAGTCAGCCTTCAAAATTAAGAAAAATTGATTTTAGTTGATTAAATACCAAATAGTTGTTATGCCCCTTTGATACAAAGGAATTAGAGTCGGAGAAGTGAAAGTAGAATCCACATTTTTGTGTGTTCGGTAGGTTGGAACCCAATTCTCTGGAAGTCAATTCCACTAAAAAGGTTGAAACCCACTCCCACCCCACCCATGGAACTGGTTGAGTTCCATTGGAAGTGAATTTTTCAGATAATTATATCCTTAATTTTATAATTTATTGACAAATTTTCCCTTTACTTTTAACTCTACCTTTTTCCTAAATGGTCGAACAGCCTCCCCCATCAGCATCTATTGGTGACAGTGCTGCCATCCACCTTCATCAACGATGAAGCCAACGACAACACATCAGCAATAGTGATGTCAAGGATTATCAAGAAAGCTTCTGACAAAGAGGATGTGCAAGAGATTTTTTATCCAATGGAGAATGCATGTGTGCTATTAGTGCGATTGAATTCTGTAATCTTGATGATGGCGTTCGTCCTTGGTGATGACAAAGATGTGGTTAGAGACAACCCTCTCCTTCCCAAGCCATTCTTCTCGTCCCTACTTTCGTCCGTCATCCCTAGATCAAACCCCATCCCCATCCCTTAGTAGATTGAAACCCAGATTACATGCGGCAAAATTAAAAATTTGATGGCAAGAGCATCGTTTGAGACATTACTGTCGATACTTTCGGTTCAATTCAGAGGAAACAAAATGATCTTCAGCCTTGTTGCCATAGACTTCACGATTCAGTGCTTAACGAAGGTGAGATATGAGACGGTGACCATTGACGACAACGAATGCGAGGTCTGAGACGGTGACTCATGGGTTGCAGCGATTAACATCAGTGATATAGCTTCTAGTGGTCTTATGCTTCTTTCTTCTTCTTTTTGTTTTATTTTGAGTTATTAGTCTAGGTTATGAAGATAGTTGCAAATCTATTTATATACATTCTTCTTAATTGTTGATTATTTTTTTAGATCAAGTTCTATCATGGATTGTTGATTGTTTTTCTGAATTATTGGGTGGTGGGGTTCCGGTAGTGATTTCTTTAAGTGGGGAAGGCCTTTTTTTCTTGAAGGCAAGGGCAGTTTGGTCTTTTAACAAGAAAATATATATATATATATATATATATATATATATATATATATATATATATATATATATATATATATATTGATTAAAAATAATATCTCACTTGCGTTGACTTACCAAACATACTTTTGAAGCCAACACCAATTCTACTATCATTTCCAATTTACTTCTAGTTTCACTTCCATTTCCATAAAAAACTCTTCTTTGATAACAAACAGAGCATTAGAGCAGAGATTGAGGGATGCCTTGAAAGTAATATACTTCTAACTTATTTTGGTATGTTAAATGTTTAACTTGGGTAGAATTGCTTCTTTTTAAAAGTATGAACAAATATTGTCAACTCAAGGCATGTTTAAATTAATGTTTGCAAAAAGTTACCTTTTGATGTTTATTATTATTATTATTATTGAGCCAAAAAGAGTCAATTTTATTAATCACAAACAAACAAATACATTGCACCAATAGCCGAAGCCAATAAAACATTAAAAAAAACATATAAGTACAAACTATCACACCACTTAAACCACAAAAAATACCATACTAACAACAGCTACAGCTACTAATCAACTAAGAAAAGAAATTATAGCAAATACCATCAGTAGTATCCAATTAGCCAATGCCTTCTCGCTGAGATTGTTGTTGCACACAAGTCTCCTCTTCCTTCCTCAACCATACTGCATCAGCCAATAGAACCTTCCTCAAGAAAGTTGGCGCGGTCTCCAGCCACCCATTGGGCTCCAACCTTTTGCATGAAACAGCTGCTAGACAATCAGCAGCACAATTCCCTTGGCGAGCTACCAAGGAAAAAGCAACATCCGGCCTTCTTGCAGTTAGTTCCAGGACATCAGACAAGATCTGCGTACTCTACCACTCCACTCCTTTCCTAGAGCCAAAATTGACATGCCTAAAGAGTACCTCACAATCCATCTTAATAATTACTCTTTGCCTGCTAAATCTGTCAACAACATGGAAGGCTTCTCTAAGAGCAAGACACTCATCTTGAAATGCAGAACATGCCACCAGGCTCTTCCCAATACCACCCATAAAATCACCCTTATTGTCCCTACATACAACACCTATGCAAGCACTCCCACCTTCTGTTTTAGAAAGGCCTTATCAATGTTGATTTTTACCATTCCTGTCAGTGGTGGCTCCCACTGCAACTTCCTCTCCATCTTCATACCCTCTCTTTTCCTTATACCTCCTTTCAAACCACTTTTGGCATTCCAAACTTTGTTAACTAAAATGGAAGCCATGATCACTATTTTCTCTGCATCAAAATTTCTCATCATTGAAGACTACATCACACCGTCCTTTCCATATTCCCCAGTAGATGGCAACCATGAGGGCCTTGCTCCTCTCATCCATCTCCTTGTTCAACAAAAAATTCTCCTCACACCACCTCTTAAAAGTGGTAACCTGGTTCTTATCAATTCTTAAAGATAATGAACCTCCAAACTAGCACCTACTAGCCTAAGGACATAATAGCAACGTATGCTCAAGATATTTAGCTTTTTCTTCTCATATTGGGCATTTCTCATCTTGAGCACACTTTCTCCTAAATAAAGCAGATTTAGTTGCTATTGCATTATTAAGCACTCTCCACATAAAGTGCTTAATTTTAGGAGGAATGTGCAAGCTCCAAACACATTTCCATTGCTTGTCTGGGATCTAATACAAAGTGCTATGCCCCTGCCCTACTTCTTCTACTACAGTACCCTTTGCCACATGGTAGCTAGGTTTAACACTATTCCCCATCCTTACACTTCAACCATATGGCCTTATCCCTCCCATTGTCATGCCCGATTTTAACTTGTAGTATACATCTTTTTTCTTCTACAGAAATTTTTTTGCACAATATCACTCAGATTCCATTCACCATCGACTATGAGATCAGCCACTCTCATCTTCTTATCCCCTTTGCTGACAGGCTCTTTTTACAGTCTGTCATTCGGTAAACCAAGTATCCACCTATCACACCATACCTTAGTATCATTGCCACTATTGACCTTCCAAAACAGTTCTTGCTTTAGGAGTTCTCTTCCTTAATTATACTCATCTAGCACCATAAAGCCTTCCCACCTATATCCGTATCCATCAAACCATATTTAGGAAAGTAAATTCCCTTCAAAACTTTACACCATATTCATCTGGCTTCTGCAACATTCTCCATACTATTTTTGCTAACAAATCTCTATTGAAATCATGAAAACTCCTAAACCCCATACCTCCTTCTATTTTGGCCTTCGTCATTAATTTTGGTGATAGAAATACCAGATTTTTCCATAACACAGTGATTCAGCGAAGATTAAGGAATAAAGTGCTAAAATTAAGGGCAAATGATGGAAGTTGGGTGGAAGATACTGCACAAGTTAATGCTATGTTTGAGTACTTTTATGTTGACTTGTTCTCGACTAAAGGGACTAGTCAAGTGGAGTAAGTGCTTAAATATGTGAAGCATGTAGTAACTGATGAGAAGAATTGCATGTTCACTAGCCCTGTGAATGAGGATGAGATTGAAAGTACAGTGTTTGCCCTTGGAGCAATAAAGGCCCCAGGACCGGATGGATTTACTGGCCTTTGCTATCAATCTTCATGGACTGAAATAAAGACTGAAGTATGCAACATGGTGAAAAGTTTCTTTGAAGGTTACATTGATTTAAAAAGAATTAATCTCACTTATATTACCCTAATTCCAAAGATTGATAAGGTCGAATTAGTCAGTCAATTTCGACTAATAGGTTTATGCAATGTGTCCTATAAGATCATTGCTAAAATCATGACTGCAAGGATGAGAGAATTAATGAATTAGATTTTCACACCACTAAAGAGCCAAACCCCCCAATCGACCTATTGGTCAAAATTGATAAGGCCGAAAACATGAATTGTGGCTCAAGTTCAAAGGCTCATGGTATATTTGGAACAATAAAAGAGTTGGAGACTGAAATATTAGAGAAAGAATTAATAAAGGCTTTGGCAATGTTTTATTTCGTGAAAGATTCCCAAAGGCTCAGGTTTTTCACTCTGAACCTATTGGTTTTGATTATCACATGATCATTATGTATTGCTGTTATCTTGATGAGAAAACGCCAAAGCTATTTAGATTCAATGTTGCTTGGGTTGAACATGAACAATTCACAAATATTGTAAGGGAAGGGTGGGGTGGAGAGGAGCTGTGTTCAATAATCAAGATTGACGAGTTTGATAGAAGGTTGAGGAAATGTAAGAAGAAGCTGGTGGAATGGAGTCAGAGAGCTTTCCCAAATAACAGGAAAATAATTGAGGAGTTAAAAAGGAAATTAGATGCATGTTATGAGGGATTATGGACTGAAGAGAAGGCTTTAGAAGTGAGCAATATACAAAAGTCAATAGAGGAAGCATGGGATAAGGAAAAAATATTCTGGTGGTAAAAATCTAGATTAACTGCAGTTAATTCGGCCTTATCAATCTTTGGAATTAGGGTATTGAAATCCATTAGAAGAAGTGAAAACTAGATTTCGACCACCACGAAATTGATAAGGTTGAAATTGATAAGCTCTATTGAAATCATGAAAACTCCTAAAACCCTAGCATGAATTAGATTTTTAGACTAATACAACACAGTCAATTCTATATTTTCACACCACCAAAGAGCCAAACCCCCCGATCGACCTCTAGGATCCACACATAACTCCTTCTCCAACCCCAATGCTCTTTTAATCCTTCTCAATTTCCTGCTTCCCATTCTTGTCTCCATAAAAAACATTATTGAGGGCTTATACTTCTAGTTACACTCTTTTAAGTTCTTAACTATCAAGGCAACCCCGAAACCTTGATAGTTCCAAGAAATAAGTTTCATGGCTCCATGGGGGCTATTTAAGGTCAGCCTTCCATGCCTTCAGCATCATCAGTCATCACAACCTCCCTTCGCTCTCCCTTCTCCTTTTCCCCTTCAGCCCTATTACCCTCCCCCTTTTGTCCTTTCTTCAATATTGATCTTCTAGCATTTGTTTTTGTTCTTCTCAAATATTAACGAAGGTAGAAATAAGTTTAGGCTTCTCTGACTCACTATCACATACCTTTCTCTTTTTTTTTGCTTTTGACTCTAGCTCCTCTTCAGCCCCTCTTTTCAGGTTCAGGCCACCTATAGCATTGGCAATTTCCAATACTTCCTTCTCCACATACACTATAATAGCCTTCTCATTCCCCTTCTCTTCTAGTAGAGCTTCTCGAGCATCCTCACTTCCCTTCATATGATCACTAGGAGACATATCAACTTCATTCACATCTCTATCCCTCTCCCGTTCTTTACCCCCACTTTAAGCCTTCCTTACTATAGAATAGGCCACAATAGCTTGAACTATTGTCCACTATTTTCTCCTTATTTCCCATTCCAACCTTTCCCGTATCTTCCTCCAAAAAGACCTTATCTATATTAAACTCAGATTTCATACTACTAACTCTAACCTATTCTCCAATACCAAACAGATTCTCTACCCTCTGAGTTTTTGTACTCCCCTTTTTCATCCACTCCTCCTTCTGTTTTTGCCATTTAATATTAATCTTAGACCACTCCTCTTTGACTACTACTATCACATCCTCCCACGTTCGAACCTGCTTAGTAGTTGTCCAATTACCATATCGAGGTTTGTTTGGATCAATACAAGACACAAGCCTCTGCTTATTACAACAGTGAAAATTATGCGCAACATTCCCACAGCGGTAACAAAAATCTTGCAATTTCTCATACCTAATAAAAGCCCATGTACTGCTCTTATCAGGTTTCGGAATCTAAAATCCTTCCACTAATGGCTTCCTTAGATCTAAAAGTACACACACTCCGCATATTGTACTTCAAATCCTTATCCATCACAACCTCACCAATCTGATTACCAAACAAATAGCATTTGAAAGATTCATAGCTTCTAAAGGAACATCATGCATTTGAATCCATATTGGACATTTATTGAAATCACAATCCTTAATCGACATGAATTTATGCCACTCAATAAGGTTTAGCAAGTTACCTTTTATCAACCAAGGACGCCCTCTCACTATGAGATTAAATTCCAGCTCATCAGAGAATTTAAAGAAGAACGCATTCTTCTTGATCGCCACCATATCCAGGCTGGTTTGAAGATTCCACGCTTTCCGCACTATACTCTCGACTGCCGATCTATTGACTCCTTTCTCCGTTAGAATTTTCCCAATCAGAACATTTTTGGAATCATCCTCATTCCAGGTTATAGGATCCTCAATTGTTATTCCCTCAGTATTCTCCATCGACGACATAACTTAACGTCAGAGCACCGCTGATCATTACCGATCTCAACCACCACCTTCGATCACCTCTCTGATCACCACCGTACCTCCAATCTCCTTCTCGCCAGAAGTTGGTTACACTCGAAGAGGAAAAGTAACTCTCTCACATGTCTGCACGGAGAGAAACTCTCAGTTCCCACACGCCTAGACTGAGGAGAACTCGACGTCAATGTTGACTGCTGAACTTACCTTTTGATGTTTATGAAAGGTAACTTTTTGCAAGCTAAAATTGGGGTAACTACTAATTAATGTATTGTAATTTAGGTTTGAATATGTTTTTATAAAAGAAGTCAGTTTAACTATCATAGAAATTTATTTGGATGATATACTGAAAAATCAATTTTTAAAAGTTTAAACCTGAAGAAAGGTCAGAAGTTAGAAAAAGTTACTTTAACTTTAAAATGATTTTGGAATAAAAAATCATTTGTTTCTAAAGTTGTGTCAAACATTATTTTGAACCTAAATTGACTTTCACGATTAAAAAGAAAAAGTCAATTTTGGCATGGTAAACACCAGGACAAACATACTATTAACCTTAAAAACTATGGGTTTGTATGGTAAGAGGGGAAGGGAGGGGAAACAAAACTTTTAAGAGTTGGATTTAAAAAAATTGGAGAAGTGGGGTTATAAAATTTTAATAAATAAAAAATATAAACAAAAAGAGTAAGAAAAATTAATTAAAAATTTTCAACCCCACTTTTCTAATTTTTTCAAATCCCTTCATAAATTTTTTTACTCTATTCCCCTCCAAATCTATGGTACCAAATAGACCCTAGTGGAGGAGATCTGATTTTGAAAACTCTGCGGAGTGGAGAAATGCAAGTATCTTAGCTTGGAGAGAACTTAGACCCCACAATGTTGTATTTGTTATGGCATTATGAAACAACTTCACTTTGAAGCTTTCCAAACATTCCTTAGCTGCCAAGTCAGAGTAATTTGACAAAAGAGGGCGTGAACTTATAAACATGTTGGTTTAAAGTTTAAACCCCCAATAGACTATGTTGTTCTTAAGTGTGATGGATTTGTCGGTGAGCAAGGAAAGGAGTGCAAGAGTGGGGGCTCAAAATCTACACGTGGGGAGAATGATGTTCAATATTTACTCACTGTATATTTCTTTTGGAATTATTAATTAAGACATTATTTTTTTATTTTTTTATCTCTCACCCTCTCACATGCATAGTTAAGTAAGGTTCTGTTAAATTTTTTTGGGTCTTGAATTTTAGTCTCATAGGAGTCACTTGTGTTGAAAGGGCCAGCCATAAATCCCAAACTGAATACCGGATAGTAATATAAAAAATATAAGTAGGGGTTTTTGTGAAAAATAAACATTTAATGATAGAAAAATTGCATATATTTAATAAACATTTAATTTGTCAACGGATTTTGTTGCCTAAGGTTAGTCCGGGGCCTCATTGTTTAATTTCTTGTTCTCAAGTTTCTCTTGATACTTTCATACAAAAAAATTGCAAAAAAGTAGCGTCAGCTAAGAAGTTAGTTACGTTGTTCAGGTTAAAAAAAAGAAAAGAAAAGAAGCTAAGAAGTTAGTTCATAATTTATGAGTTCAGATCATAGTACCAAATTTGTTAGTGAACAACATGTAAAAACCTCTGTAACTTCAACTAAAAATATTTTAGATAAGTTAAATACAAAAACTTTTCTTCTGAAGAATGTAAAACTTGAGAGGGTATTTTCCTGTAATAATTAGGACTTGTTTTGCATGAGAGGAGCCTACGGAAAATTTTTCTAAGGTGGATTTAAAAGAGAGAGAGAAATAGGGTTAACAGCAAGGTAATTAAACCCGGACCGATCACTGAATCGCCCGGGGTACTGGGTCAAGGTTTAATGGATCTGGAGTCAAACCAGAGCTAACTTGGGACTAAACCAGTGAGAAATTGAAAATTTTAAGATTATTAATATGAAATTCTAAAGAAAAAATTAAAAAAAAAAACTGACCTGGACCGGTTCACTTGACCAGACCTGTCTGCCGGTCGGTTGGGCGATTTCTGGTCTGGATCTAAGAATCTTCTGGGTTAAAAGTCTTTAATTAAATTTTCATACTCTTACATATCCTCTTATCTTACATATATTTTTTTCCATTTTTAAATACAACTCATAAAAATCTCCCCCTCCCTCGAAATCCCTCATACCAAACATACCTTGTAATTTTAGTTTATCTTTATTTTGATTTTAATCTTTATAATTTCAAATTCTATAAGTTTTAGTCTTTAAGAGAGGATATTTTTTATTTTAAAGTAAAAATAAGGATTAATAATGATGGTCCATTATAAATTGCTCCAATTTTAATTTTGGTCCCATAATTTTAAAGGAGAATGACAGAAAAATATCACTTGAATTTAAAAATCCTAAATTAGTTCTTTGATAAAGATTTGTGTTGCCAATTCCATTACTATTTTTATTAATCCCATTACTCTCCTTATTAGTAGGATTTTGAAGTTCAAATGATATTTTTTTTAATTCTCCTTAATTTTAAACCATAAATTTTTGCTAATATTTATTAAAATGCATTTTTCTCCCTACAACACCAGACTTCTCCGTCTTTTTCAACGGAGGGAGCATCTGAAGAAGAAAAAGAAATCAAAGTAACGGATGCGACGTCAGTACAATAGTACCAGCCCAACTATACATGGAGGGGATGGGGCGTTTCTTTAAAAACTTCGATTTGTGTCACAGCTGAAGAGCAGACACCACCTGCGACTGCCAGTGCATTTACCAACTCGAGTTCCATCGCCACAATCTCCGCCGGAGCGACCAAAGTAATTTCTGTAGTATGTCTGGTAATATCTCTTATTAGTTCTTCATTGTCTCTGTCTCTCTATATATTTTTTGGATCTATCTTTGTCGCTCTGGTTCTGAATCACCCAGATCGCTTGATGATGCCATGGATTGTTGCATATTAGCTGTCACGGTGTATGTGTTCGGATTTTTGCTATTTAGCTTGTGGGTAAACCGTTAATACCGATTTTTCCTTTGGGTTCTCAGCGGTGAGCAAGATTCATTTCATATTTTTTTAGGTGAACAGTTTTCACTGCTAAGCTTGCTTTGCATTGAACTGAGTTTGGATGGAAAAAGAACAGGGAGGGAGGGAGGAGGATTAGCACTTGAATTTTATTACATAAAAATGCCGCCAAATACCTATTCATATCGGTAAAAAAAGAAGCTCCTTTGGAAGTTCCATGAACAGAATACCTAACACGTTCTCTCCCATAACCTATAATGTTTTAAGTGTTCCACTATTATTGCTCCTGGGCAGAAGTGAGGTGTTACTTTCACCCAAAACGAATTATAGGAGGTCAAATGTACTTGTGTATCCTGCCTGTTATGCTATCATTACATGGTCGTTCATGATCTTAGCCAATCCTTTGGGTGGTATATCTGTTATCTTTCATCATGAAACACCTCATTCTGTTGACTGACTTCCCATTTGATATCATAATTCATTCATAATGGAGGGAATCAAGTGATTTCTTTTGTTATTTCCACTCCATTCCAATCCCTTCTATTCATTTTTTTGCAACTTGTGCTCTAGTAATTGCTTCTCTCAATAAATTTCATTCGGTGGCGCTGTTTTCCCCTCATGGTTGTACCTGCATAGGATGAGATAAAATCTAATTTCATGTTTCACGTGAGCATAGCTTGACTTCACCAAATATCTTTGTATTCCAGCCGATAACCTAAGGCAAGATACCAAGGAGATAATGATTCTATCCTGCTTTCTAGAGGAACTCTGAATTTTCCTCACTGTTTTTATGGCCTATTCAGAATGAGAGAACCTTTTTTCTAATGTATATGTTATTCATCAAAAGATTAAAGAGAAAAAAAAAGAGGCTAGAGTTTCCTGCTCGAGCCACTCACTGATTAATATAGGTTCTCTATACAAATCCCACCAGACTTAAAAAAGTTTATGTAAAATTTCAGTGGTGCTGAAAGAAAAATGATGTCTTTAGTTATTCTCATGCAAGAGATCTTTATGAAGGCTATTTAGAGCTGAATACACAGCTCATAAGAGTTGCTTCGCTTAATATTTTGTAAAGTACTTCCATTTTCCTTGTTCATTCATAAAGCAGTCTAAGATCGCTTTTGGCTGATTATCAGGGAAAATTGTACAGAAATGTGGTTGCCCTTCTTAATATTGGAATTAATTTCCTTCTTTGAGTGTTTCTGTTGTTGTGTTCTTGGGGTGGGAGGGTGGTGGTGGATGTTTTCTCGATATCAAGTTATCTGCTTCACTAATAGCAGTTCTAAGCCCAAGTGCTAAATTTCAAAACCTTTGGCACCCTTCCCATCTTTTAAGCGTTATACTTCATTTCTACACAGGTAGACATGTTTAAATTGTATTTCACACTTAGAGGCTACTTTCAAGTAAGGATATCTCATAGAACTTTTTGGATTGCTTCTTAAACTTTGATTGAAGAATATTTGATATGGGTTACTATATGCTTAGTTGTTAAGCAACACATTTTTGAATCCCAGATTTAATTAGAAAACAGCATAGGTGTTTTGACAAGTCTTCACCTTTGCTTATTGTAATAAAATAAAAAAGCAACACAGTGATGTAGGTAGAATTTCAGAAGCAGTCATACTTTTGGTTTGCATGTTTACTTAACATCTTGGACAGAAATTGTAATTTTAGGAGTTACGTCTGCTGTATTTAAGTAATTTGAAGAAAGGATGTTTGACATGTAGGTGAAATGCAGAATCAGGATGCAAATCAGCTTCCTGAAGTGGATTCCTTGCCAGTTGGGTTTGTAGATAGCACTACAGGATCTCTTGCTCCTACAACTCCAAAACCTGAGCAAGAGAAGCTGCTGAATAGTTATAATGAGATTGATTTGTCAGATGTTGGCCATTCTAATGACTCATCAAATGAGGTGGCAGTAAACGAATATCAAAACAATCATGGTAAGGAAGATTAGTGAGCAACGCAGAACTCCTTTTATTTCCATATCTAAACTTCATAAATTTGGTGCAGCAGATTGTTCAGTGGAGGTTCCCTGTAGTAGCTTGTTGCAGCAGACAGAAAGTACGCAGGTTACCCCCTCTGTGGGTGATTCTGATTCCAAGGCTTCACAATCCAGTTGCTGTGAGGTGAAAGATCAACAGGGAGAACGTCAAAGTTTGGAAAGAAGTAAATTTTGTTAATTCATGTTCACTCTTTACATTGATGTTGTAACTGCATGCTAATTGGGTTTACTTATCACGGAAGATGTATGATTAAGATCTTGCTCATGAATCGAAAAATTTCTTTATGATTTTTATATTGGATCATTCTTCATATTGTGCCAAGGATTCATCTATTGATGTTTTGAAGTCTAATCAATGGTGATGTTGCTTAAGTTTTATTTGTTGGTCTTCAGTTCTTTCTTTTTCTTCATTTTCTCATGGTAGACATTTATGTGTTAGTATACTGCCGGCGACATGGGTTACCTCATTGATGGATTTTTAATGATCATTTACTATTGAAAAAATTTGACGTTACAAATTTTTGGCAAAAACGGATCAGGTTTTTGCAAACCCACTCAAAGATCTTGAAGCCAATGCTTTTCTCTTTATTTTTGTGAGCAGATTGAATTTGTGATGCATTATTGGCTTCAAATTTTCACTTATTCAGATAACACAATTCCCTTCTTTGTCTTTATCCATGGAATTTTCTTCATTCAAATAACAATTCGTTGACTAACATTTCTTATATTCCTTTGCACTGGTAGACCTTATACCATGTGATATATCTTCTAAATCTTTTGTATGATTTTGTAAACTCAAACAGTCTTTTGATTTCCTTGTGTGCTTGAGCAAATAGCATGTTTGTTTTCTGTGCTCTAATGAAATGAATCAGTTAGGCTTGCTGATGTCTGCAAACCCATTCTAACACATGCTAGCGGATCTCATGTTTTAGTTTTGAGTATTTATTCCTCTAACTGACAATTTTATTTTCTGAATCTGACATGGCTTTGTTGCCCTTATTGCTCATTGCTGTTGCAGCCGCTGGTGATTGTCTGGAAACAGAAGTTATAGCTTCAAAAGATTCACATTCATCAGAGACTGCTGATTCTTCAAAAACCAAAAAACCTGTGAGCTAACCAACTCTGTTGATTCCCACACATTCATTTACACATTGACACCTCAATGGTCAGCATATATTTCTGTTTTCCTCTATATTTTCTAAGTTATTGAATCCAACTTCCACATCAACTTCCATATCCAACTTCTAGATCTTCTAAGTTACTGAGTTATGTAAACTTGTTTGATTGACTTTGTGATGCTTTATTATTGTTTCATGATTGTTGTCCTTTCTTCTCTCAACCCACAATAGCTATGTGCAGATAGCTGGTTGGGATTCAATTGTAATTTATTATAATTTGTTATTTTTTCTTATTAACGCATCCAGGAGTGGTCGTCCATGTATATTGAGAATGTATGCTTCATGAAAAATTTAGTGAAAATCTAAACCAATTGGGATCCTTGAGCTTTTGAGAATCTAGTAGTGCATGACAGAAGAATAGTGACAGGAATTGTTGAGTAACGTTTGCTTTATAATTGTTAGAGGAAAGGAGCTTTAACAGTGAAACCCCAGGGAGTTTATCTTTTGTATCTGTCCAGCAACGAATGCAAAACTGGAACTGATCTCTCCTTTTACCTCCCAATAACAACAATCTCAAAAGAACTTGATTTTTCAGGAACCTGCTGAAACAAAGCGGAAGAGCTCAAAGCGTTTGTTTAAGTCAGAAAAGGAGTTGTTGGAGTTTACACTGAAGTATCAACAAGTATTGGCAGAAAGAGATGCAGGTATGTCAACATGAACATTTTCAGCTTTTGATAATTATCTTTTGATCTTGGAAGGGGGTAAGATGAGGGGATGCGCGTTGGTCCAGGTTTCATAGACAGAAGATATGTTAAAGTGAAAGACCCACATGTGCTGACGAGTGGTCGTTTAGAACTTTGAGACTGGATGAGAGTCTGTGGAGAATGCTCCGCATAGTTAATTGTGCTATTTCAAGTTTGTAACTTGCCCCTTTTATTCAAAAAGTAATAATTAACTTTTGAAATGATTGAGAAGTTTCTGATATGATTAATTGAGTTTTTGGTTTCTTCCATTATATCAGTGCGCATGAACAAGGTAGGGTTTTTTCCTGTATGGAGCACTGTATTCATGGAGAAGGTTCAGATCAGACAGCAGTATCTGACCTTGTTTATTTTATTCACACTTATGTGCACATTTGTGCATACCTCAGGGCTAACAATATCTCCAAAGATTTGGTTATTGATAGAACATAATGGCACCGTGCGATCTATATACATGACCCCACCTAGTGGGACAAGGCTTGTTGTTGTTGTTGTTGTTGATGTGCACATACGCATATAATTGAATGGTAAGAGTCCTTTGCAGGTCAGATTATTATCCTGCAAAAGTAGGAACTGCTAACAAAGTAGTCTAATCTAAATACTTTTGGATATCATGGGGGATATTACTACAAAAACTGTTAATGGTATCTAAGATATTAGGGATTTAAACATTGCAGCTTTGTGGTGAAGATGCTTGCAACAATCAAGTACTGCTGCTGTAATTGACAACTTTTGGGTGTAATTGTGACATAGTCTATGTGTTTTACTTTTGTATTTTGTTTCTCTCTGGTATGCTGGTATTAATTCTTCTGCCCCCCCACACCAAAAAAAACACAAGGCGGTTGGACAAGTGGCCTTTTTCCCTTGTCCGCTTAAGGGTATGTTATAAAATTAAATTTTGTTGGAAATAATCTGTATGGCAAGATATGATCTGTAACTATGTTGAGGCTTTATTTTGTCCATTAACTTTTTGCCTTTTTATTTGTAGCCCTTGCTGTGCGAGATAAACTTGAGTCACTGTGCAGGGAGCTGCAGCGTCAAAATAAAATGCTCATGGTATGTCTCTATAGCACCAAAACTTTTTAAACTGATTGTATAGTTTTCCAGATGCAATTCACTCAAACAGTAGTTGCCTTTCATATATTATATTATGTACTGATAATCTGTTGATTAGACATGCAAAACTTGCTGGGAACTTGAACCCTCTAATTAATCACCATATGTGTTCGCTTTTACAATCCAATTCTGTCTGGAGCTATTATAGCACTGGTAAATCATCCATAATGCACCTTGTGTCTTCTATTTGTGGCACTTATGGCCTCTCCATGCCCCTCTTCATTTTGCTACTCACTTGAGCCACCTTCCCATTCCTGTCATACAGTTGTAATCCTATCTCTATCTTTTGTGCGCTCAAACGTGTGAAGTTGATTTTAACGTGGCAAACACTGTTTAAAATATTTCCTTATCACCCACCCATATTGGTGGAAACAAATATCTCTATGGCAACATTATTTGTCAGTAAATTAAATGAAACCCGTATTACTTGTGTCCTTGGGTGCATTCTCTCTTATCTTCTTTGTTCTTCATTACAGAAGGAATGCAACTTATGTAGCCTTCTCACCTTGCTCCAAAGTGAAGAATTATAAGTTTTTCTTGATAAGTTTAGTTGTCTTTGACTATTTCCAAACATCCATATAGCTTAACCATATATTTCTCTGTTCTCTTCACTAAATTCTTTTCAGTGCACCATCAATTTGTCTAAATGCATACTAGGTTTACTGGCTTACTCGATCCATGAGTTTACAAATGTCCTTTTAGTCCATCTAGGTTTTCTTATCAGCACATAATGGAGTCATGGTTAGAACTATGGTTTGACTTCAGGATTCTCATGAACCCAATGGTTGGTTTTACATTCGTTCTTATTAACATGTTGATACTTGAAACACCTGGTTTTCCGATCTATTATCCTTTAAGTTAGATGGGTGGCAGACTGTGTTGCTTGAAACTAGTTCCTCTATCATGGTGCTGTGTTTCATCTCTCTCTCTCTCTCTGTGCTACCTTTAGGGTGGTTTGCAGGCTGAGTTTGACCCTACCCAATGTCCAGCCCCATCAACCCTTTGGGCTACAAATCACGACTTTTGCCTTAGCCCCACCTGGGATGACGTGATGCTTGAACGTGTTGGGCCAAAACAATACCAAGTCAGAGCTGGCCTAATGTTAAAAAAAATGAAAAACCATAATGGCCGGTTTCATTTTGAAGCAAAAAGAAATTATCAATGGATAAAAGGGACAATATTATATTAATCTGGCTTCCTCCCTTTTATTTTTTTCCTTAATTTTTTTTCATCTGTGCACATCTGGTGGGAACCAACCAAAATGTTATTAATGCTTTTGTTTGGCAAATATGATATTAACAACTAAAAATCATCATATGGAATGGATTTGAGTTTCCAATTACATCTCAATGTGATGCTGTCTCTACTGTAGTACTTTCTGTCCGCTTTCAAGATTATCATGAAAAAGTTTTATTGGATCCTGGTTCGTCTAACTTCAGCCTTTACACAGTGGCTTTCTTAATGGAAAGACTTGGACTATTTTGTTAATTTTCAGGAAGAATGCAAACGTGTGTCAACTGAGGGACAAAACTTGAGGTTGGACTTATCAACCAAGTTCCAAGATGCAATCAAGGTTTGATCCTTGTCTCTTGTTTTTCTTCAGAGTCTGTGATATAGTCTCAAGCAACATACGTGTGGTATTCTGTGCTTTCTATCTTCCAGTATGGCATGTCAAATTTAATGCAGTTTCTTTCTTTCTTTCTTTCTTTTGGTTTTTTGGCGGACAATGCAATTTTTTTTTTTTAAAAAAAAGCTTTTCTATCTCATCTTCTTTTGGAGAGGATTATTTTCTTGCCCTCTCTGAGGGTCTCAGCTTTATTTGGGGAGGATCTCCTATCCTTTGTTTTTTGTATTTTTCTAACACTGGGTTCTCATCTCATCAATAAATTCTGTTTTCTTAAATTCACCAAAAATAAAGATAAGAATGCCATCCGTTCTAACTAAGAGGGTCCAAGGTTGATTTGATCCATGAGGGGGATATAAAAGACACCAAAAGGAAAAATGACCCCACCTAGTGGGATAAGGCTTTGTTGTTGTTGTTGTTCCATTCCTGTGTATAATTAATTAGAGGGAAGCAATCGCCTTTGTAAGAATTGAGTTTTCAGCTGCCCATAATCACATAAATCAGTATCCTTAGCACATAAATCTATTGCCTATAATGTTTACTTTGAACTTCCAGTAGTGTTGAGTTGTATTTTCTCCCTATGTTTTTGCTTTCTTACTTTCGTATCATTTGCTCATTTTTACAGGATGTGGGAATTAAGCTTGAAGAACAAAAGGATGATTGCCTTTCTCAGCTAAAGGAAAATGAGATGTAAGACCTTGAATATTATGATTGGTTATTGGTTCGGGAACTTGATATTGCACATCCTTTTCCATCAGCACTGTTACTTTCTTTTTGCTTCATCTTGCTAAAATTTGAGATAGAATGGAATGTGTTTTAACTATTGCATTACTAGATAGGGATGATAGTTTTCCATGTTCATAATATGAATGGGGATTACCTTGAATGGGGATCGGGATTGGAAGATCTTTCTCCTTTGTGGGGTTGGGTGTTGGGGGTAGATTTTTTGTCAGATCTGGTAGTCTACCTCTGTAGGTAGTTTTGCATTGTCCATTTGGACTATATTACTCTCTTATGTTATCATGATTCATGAAAACAATTTTTTACACTGATCATTAGAATTTTATAATGTATGCTTATTCCAGGTCTATTCTGCAAAAACTCGAACTGTAGACTTTATTTCATGCGATATCCCCATTTTTTTTCTTGATCCACAAGCCATGTGGTATAATGCAGAGCTGACAGAATTGCAGCTCTTTCTCTTTTTCCTTTTTTCTTCTGTTCTTGTAATCATTGCATCTTTTTTTTCCCTGTTTGTAGCATAGGAGGGGCAAATGGCGGGTGTTCGTAGTCACTGATTAGCTCTTATTTATGCCCACTCAAGTTGTTACTCTGCTCCAGAAAAAGTTAACGCAAAAACCTTTACCGACAATTTGATTACTTAAAATATTAATTGCTATAGTTTTTACACTTATATGAACTTCATTAGCATCAAATAAAATATGTTGTATTGGTAAATAAAATTGTATGAAAGATTTCCCTTCCAATTTGTATTCTAATTACTTTTCTGGAACTAGTATATAAAAAAATTAAATATAAAATGAGTAGCAGATAGCATTTCATAATATTGACAATTTTGATTCTTGCTCATCTTTTAATTTGTTTCTCTCTATTCATGTGTTCTCAATTAATTATCCTATAAGTTTTGTTACACTTCATATTTGATTATCTATAATAGAACAAAAAGGTCCAAAATATTGATTTATTTTATTGCCCTATTGCAGTATTATTGTTAGCATAATGTATATATTCTTTCCTTATTTAGGTTAAGAAACAAGTTGAAGCAACTTGCGGATCAATGTGCACTATCCGAACAGCAATATGACCAGAAGGTGAATTTTATTGCGTGGGTGGTTGACATTTTTGGTATAATTCTAATTAAAAATTTGGCAACTGATATTTACTTCCATGACTGTGTACTCAAATCCTCAGTTGAAGCAGAAGGCGTTGGAGCTTCAGATTGCTGATTTGAAAATGAAGCAATATGAGGAAAAATTGGTTCAGGAACAGTCTCAGATGAAAGTATATGCAGAACAAGTGTCTCAGCTACTGGCAACTGAGAAAAATTTGCGCTTGCAGCTCACTGCTGATGGAGAAAAATTCCAACAATTCCAGGTTAATTTGATTCATCAATATCGACCCCTTTTTTTCTCATTATTCAATTGTTTGACCCCATCTTGTATTACTTGAGATATATATATATATATATATATAGTTTATGCTTGAATGTGACTTGTTCGTTATTATGCATTGATTTTTCAGGAAGCATTGTTAAAGAGCAACGAGGTTTTTGAGACATTTAAACAAGAGATTGAGAAGGTACACAATATTTCCTTAAAAAAGAACTTGCATGTATTCACAAGTCATGTTTGCTGATCACTATTTAGTTTGCATGAATTTTATTCTGAAGTGATCTGTCTTTTTGTTTTTTCTGGAAACATTCAGATGACAAAATCAATCAAGGAACTCAAAAAGGAGAATCAATTTTTGAAGAGTAAAACTGAGAAGTCTGATATTACTCTCATAGAGTTAGTCGATGAGGTATACGATCTTCACCCCATTTGCATGTTGGTCTTATAATTGCTGAACGTGATTTTTCATGCTTTATGAACTTACCTTTATCATGTGTAAATTCCTGTAACCTTGAATTTACTGATATTCTCACATGTCAAGACTTATGGGCAGCTTTTTAGGTTAGTTTTCGGCAACATTCCTACCTGAGTACTTAGCTTACCCCTTAGAGCCTTAAAGCTGCTGCTAGCATTTCCATTCCAAGTGAGCAACTACCATATCCCTTCTCCAGTAAAAGATAGACTACACACCTTTGTCATATTTTCAGATTATTGCAGATTCTGCTTTTTAGTGACAATTATTCCAGATGTTTGTTTTGGATGACCTACACAAGGTATCTATACAGCTGATGATCCACAGTAGCCTAGTTTCTACTCCAAGAGGAATCCTTTTTGGGAGCCAAGAATACAGGGCTAGCAAATGGGCTGACGCTAGGCTGTATAAACCCTTTCTGTAACAAGTCAGCCACCTGTTTCTCTATCTCATCTTTTTAAGCGGGGGGGTACCTGTATGGCCGAATGTTAGGAGGAACAGCATTGGGATAGAGTGGAATTGCATAGCTGTCCCCTCTGAATGGAGGCATCATACAGGGTTTCTCAAAGACAGAAGAATAGAATTGCAGCAAGTCTTCTATTCTAATATGTCAAACTTCTGTGCGAGTTCCTCACATAGATTACTGCATAATGAAGCCAAAGTCACTTGTTGAGGAGTACCATGCAATTTATACTGTCTCCCATTAACCCAAAAGACCATAAACATCTTCTGCCAATTTGCCTCCGCCGTGTTCAAAGAAGCCAAGTATTTGATGCCTGATACCCTATCAACATTCCCTGAGGTGAAGGGGAAGAAGTCGTCTTTGATCGTTAAATCTTGCCCCTTTACAACAAGCTGTCTGCAGATTGATTCGCATGCTATCAATGACCCATCACCAACTTGAACACCAAGAGAAGGTAATGGTTGCGCTTTAAGGTCCAGATCCTTCACCACTTTGTTAGACACAAAGATATGTGTAGAGCCACTGTCTATGAGGATCAACACCGATTTGGAACCCAATTTCCCTCGTACTTTTACAGTGTAGACGAGTTGTTGCCCAGAATAGCATGGAGGGATATTTCTGCCATAGTAGCCTCGGCAATAATTTCTTTGTCCACGGAATCATTCGCATTGTCAATTTCGTCCAAAATCTGCATCAATCTAAGTGTGGTAGATTTAGAACGATGCCCTAGTGCAAATCTCTCGCTACATTTGAAACATAACCCCTTCTCTCTCCTGATTTGCCTTTCTTGATCCATTAGAGCCGAAGATTGCGCAATTATCTGAGGATTGGGAGAAACCGTTGATTGTAATGGTTGTTTTCCAAAAGTAACAGCCTGATTCGAATAGAAGTTGCACCCCAGGGCTGATGTGGAGTAAAATTCTTAGTTTCTCGCCAATTAATTGAATTTTCTATGCCATGTGGATTATAATTTCGCTGGTTTGATCTCTGTGGCTGCTGCGACTTGCTTCAAGTTCCTTGCTAAACTCGCGGCCTTGTAAACAGTCCGTGGTTTTTGAATTTTTATGTCTGCTTGCAACTCTTCCTTCAATCCATTTATGAATACCCCCAAAAGGCAATGCTCAGGCTAGTTTTGTGTGCGAGATTGGCGCCTCACAAATTCCTGTTTGTATTCACTCATGGTGCCATACTGTTTGATGTTGCATAGGTAAACATCTGGGTTTTGAAACTCTGTAGGTCCAAACTGTTCTTGAAATATTTGCACCAACTCATCCCAGTACCATATAGTCCTCCCAGACGATACCCACATAAAAGTATCCACTGCATCTCCTTCCAAATTTATCACTGCAACATCCACTTTAAGTTCCTCAGGAGTTTGGCAGTACCTGAAGTACTTTTCAGCCTTCATCACCCAACCACGAGGATCCCCACCTTCATACTTTGGGAACTCAAACTTTGAATAAGGCCGCTTCGATGTGTTCCTGTTCCACCAATGATCTCCTGAATCTTCTTCATCGTTATCAGCATAATGATGCGGGTGAGTCTGGCTTGATTGTCCCTGAATAAGTACAGGCGTCCTCTGCTTATTTAGATTGTTAATCTCTGAATTCATCTGATTTAGTTGTGCAAGGATGACTGCTAGATGCTGTGAGGTTGCATCTGTGGCTGCTGCACCAAATGAGATCATTACGAGGATTAGAATTCTGGGATTGGTCTGAACTTTGATTGGGAATCGTGGTAGGGTCATTCTTATACGAAGAATTGTGGGCATTCACCATGTTACTGTAGCAGGTTCAAGGAATCTCTGCTCTGATACCAAGTTGTTAGGTTCTTGGTTTCCTGAGATTAGAGATTAAGAGAGAATAAGAGGAGAATAGAAAGTGCTGAAGTCACTATTGAGGACCTTTCAGTGATACCACTTAAAAGCAGCTCTGAAGCTATAAGATGCCTGGAGGCCCAAGATGTTTTTCATTTTCCAATTCACTAGCATGGACATCCCACGTGTGGTCCACGTCCCTGAATTTTCAAGTTTTCCCTCTTATGAGAATACTAATTATATAATTTATTTAACAATTCTACATTGTCTGACCAATCATATGATCTTAAACAGCATATCTTGTATATCCATAGACATTCATGATACCCAGGAAAATAATGCCATCATACTGAGAAGTCCCTTGGTCTTGTTGACCCTTTAGAACTGAGTTTCTGGCATGATTAAGTCATGTTTTATTTAGTTTTGAAAAAGCAAATCTCTGGTTCAAAAGCATAATGTGCAGTTTTTGAATTCCGTTCTAGCTTGAAGTGTTTTAGAAGAAAGAATGCTTGGATATGAGAAGTTAAAATCCAAGTTTTGTTGATAATTCCTTTTCTCACGTGTCATTGGGTAAGCATGATTTGTGGAAGTTGTTGCTTTTTAAAATTCCATCATTTGTGCTTTTATAGGAAATCCAAGAAAAATATAAAGCTACGACTAGTATCCACTTAAGTTTCTTATAATTCTCTATGCATTTATTTCTGTAGGGGACAATTAATATTTCTTTTGAAATGTTTTGCATTTTCATTCCTAATATTGTTAATCTGCCATGCAACTTCAACATTGTGAATTTGTGATTATTTATTGTCAAAATACGTGATATTTGTTTTCCTTGAGCAGCGTGAGCGCCTGAAGAAACAGCTGGAGAAAACGAAAAATCAGAAAGAAAAGTTAGAATCATTATGCAGATCCCTTCAGGCGGAAAGGAAGCAAAATTTAGCTGGGAGCAAGAGTGATAACTGATAACTCAGTTCCAACATGAACAACAGCTTATTAGAAACATGTGAATGAACTATGTCTGAAATTTTATTATAAAGTTTTTGTGAAATTCTGATCTTTTGATTATTGCTTTTTTAGTGCAATTGTTCTCACTTTAGGTTGAGCTCTCTTGTTTTCCTTACCTTTTCTTCTGTTGACCCATCCCATTCCTGAACCCCAAAAGATCTGATTTTATTTTCTAGTTTTTCTTGTGATTTTCTTGGAATGTCTTTAAACTATATGATATGATTAATTGTAAGGAATATCCAGCATTGCTTTTGGAATTCGAGTACTCAACCTTCAATCCCAGCGATTATTTGGTTATGGGTATAAAGCACAATTGTTCCTCTTTTCCTCTCATTACTGAATTTTTCTAGTGGACGAGATCCCATTCAGGACCAGGACACGCTTGGGACAGGACACGAGAAGAAAAATCCAGGGTTCTCAGACCCGGACTGGACCGGACCGGCCAGTCCGGCCCGGAACCCGCTGAACCGGTCAGTAGACCGGTCTGGTCCGGGTCCCAATTTTTTTAAAAATTTTTTTTTTAACTTTTTCCTTTAGAATTTCATATTATAATCCTAAAATCTTCAATTACTCACCGGTTTGGCCCCGGTTTGACCCACTGATCCTTAACACAGTATCCCGACCGATTCAATACCCGGTCCGGGTTTTAATACCTTGAAAAAATCTGTCCCATCCCTGTTTACCGAGACGGGCTTGTCCCAATCTTGTCATGTCCTGTGAGCACCTTAGTTGCCCACTATATAAAAAAAGAAGTTCCAATTCTTGTGGAAAACTAGTAAATTTTTAGTAGCCAAGATCCTAATTCTGGTGAAATACTTCTCGGTCGTTTTTGTCTTATGAGATAAATTACTAATCTACAGATATAAAGAAAATTAGATTAGGTTAGTTATTTATAATAAGAGTGTGTTTTTCTAAAATATCCTATGTAGACTTCAATCATTATCCCAAAACCCCTTTGATATATGCAAACAATAGGGATGGTTTTAGGGAAAAAATTATAAATTTAGAAGATATAAGTAGACTAAGTTCTTATATTTAGGATCAAAATAAATTCTTTTATAAAGTTTAATATTTAGAATTGGAAGGAGTATTTATTAAAAATGAATAAACAAACAAACTACGCTTTTGTTTTTTTACTATATTTTGGTCTTAAAAATTGCCCAACTCTCCTAACATTTTCAAACATGCGGTAATTACCTTCTCCACTGTTTACTTTTAGGAACGAAATTAATTTTATGGTTGAGATTTAATACTATATAAAAATATTATTATAAATTTAAATATAATAAAAATCTATCATAATAAATAAAATAAATATTAACCATTAAAACTTGATCTAATGGTGGACACTTTAAATTGTGGGGAAATGGAGAGAGAGATCAATGGAAATATTAAATGTAAGACCTATTTATATTATTTGGTCAATTTTTTTCTAATTATGCCTATTCAACAATAATTAAGGAAGAGAGGAAATGAGACAATTAAGGATGATGACTAAGGTGTTTTAAAAAATATATGTCTAAATGTTGTTAAAAGATCAAATGCCCCTATGCTTTTTGAAAAAGAAAATTGAAGATAGTTAAAAAGAAAAACGTGATTTCTAAATTAGGCCTTATTAACTTAAATTAATTAAAAAGTATTCAATATAATTAGTATGATTTGTTATTTTAATTACGGATTTTGACATTCTTTTTGAAAAATATGATCATGTTATATATATAAACTTCAAGGTTAATTATTGATTCTGTATTCTGCATATTATTTCTGGGTCCATCCACAAATATGGTTTCATTTTATTTGTTCAGGTTTGAAGGACGAAGCAAAAGATTCTAAATTAATTGTTGAATTATTTTATGCGAAGGAAATAGTAATTAAGTTTGGTTAAAGTGGAGAAGCTATAATGGATATTATATGTGAAATCTTCAAAATTTTAATATATTTACGGATTTTTTTTTTCCCTTGTAGATGCTGCACAAATGATTTAAGTATATCATCATTTCTAATAAACAATCATATTTTTTTCTCATTTGATGAAGGGTTCTCCTCAATATTTAAAAGATAAAGGGTTCTGACTTCTCCTAATAAATGTGTTTCCCAAGAATGATCATATTTAAAAAAAAAAATCTGTTAAACGTATGAAGTTAAAATAACAAATGCATATTGATTATATTAAATAACTATTAATTAATTTAAGTGAGACCCTAATTTAGAAATCCCTTTTACTCCTTTAAACTACCTTAAATTTTCATTTTAAACAATAAGAGGCATTATGGTCTTTTAACAACATTCAAAAATCTCTAATTAGGCCTTCAAGCCTCATTAAGAATTTATTAAAAGTGTAGGCCTAATTTTAGTTTTAGATTTAATTGGGATTTTTCCTATTAACTAACTTTTTTTATCTAATAAAATTAGTTAAATATGTTGTATATTAAAGTTCGGATAGAGTATTATAAAAAATTATTAGAGTCAAAATAAATATATAGTAGCAGATAAACAAATAAATATATACTAGTAAAAAAAATGTGCATATATGCTTAAATGCTTGTGCCTGCTTTGGACAAAAAAAAAAAAACAAGTCAAAGTAATAGAAATGACTCTAAACCAAATTGTTCTGGGACCCGTTGGCCCACATTTAACCGGTCGTTGGGTATATATGAATGAATGCAAAACAATTTACAACAGACCACACTGAAAACCGTTTCTTCTGCTCCGAATTTTGGAATCCGATCACCAAATACACCCTTCTCTCTCCTCCTCTTTCACTGGGCTCGCCTATGAGCTTGTGGCGCCATGGACGACCAAGCTGGAAACCCCCATCGCAGTGGCAGAACCATTTCCAACCATGTGTACTTGGACACCGCTAAAGCATACAAAGTCGGGTGTCTCATGAAGTGCCCGCCTCTTGTCTCTCGCTCCCTCCGTTCTCGTCCATCCGATGCCGCCGACGCTTCTTGTCCCGTCGCCAAGGTCGTCGTTTCTCTCGACCCTCTTAACTGCAATGACGATTTTTCCCCCCAGGTTATTATTTCCTTCGATCACCACCGCATTTTGTGATTTCTTCGACTCCACTGATCATTCTGTGCCTGCATGCATTAGTTTTCAGACCCAATTTCTCTTTTAAGTTCTACATTCTCTGATTTCTAGGGCTTCGGAACAATGGCATTCATTCTTAGTATCTCCCGTTTCTGTTTTTCTTTTAATCCTGTTTGTTTCTGCTTTGAGTCTTTAGACTCTTCACTCGGAATTAGATTTCTCGAATTTTACTTTTTGAGTGTATATTCCCCTTCTTTTCAAATGTTGTATGTTTTCTCTGGTCTTTGGGCTAGGACTTACCGTCCCGTCATTTTCAATCATAGTGGACTAATTGTGTTTTTATGTCCTTCACTTAAATATGTATGCCGAACGTTTCTCCCCGGTTAAAATATTCTGTTTCGATTAATATAGCACGCTGATCACACATAATTTTTATATTCTTTTCCTGGAATGTTTTCTTGATTGTGAATATAGTTTGAGTGCTGAGGATCGGTTTAGTTGCTTGGAAGAGTCAACAGACCTAAAAAGTTTATAATTATGCACACAAGTTATGATAATTAACGTCAACTTGCTTTACTTTGATGAGCATTTAAGC
This sequence comes from Inga leiocalycina, assembly GCA_963242795.1. Classification (NCBI taxonomy): domain Eukaryota; kingdom Viridiplantae; phylum Streptophyta; class Magnoliopsida; order Fabales; family Fabaceae; genus Inga; species Inga leiocalycina. Next base: position 79,272,822 of record OY725322.1, read on the forward strand.
AAACATTCATTTGTATGGTTTCTCTACTTTCCCCCTGCAGCTCAACTGAAATTTCTGTCATAAGTCAAGAAGTATACTTAATGTAGTCCCCCCCTTTTAGTATCTTTTAACTTCATGTATAGTAGGCATGATCTCAATTTTAGTCTGATGAAGAAAATAATAGAATGATTAATGAGCAGTACTAAGTGATTACAAAATTTGCCCTTATGGCCACCTTACAACAGGAAGTGTTTCCTTCTTGTCATACATGGATAAAAGAAAGAACTGCATAAAGGATAACACACTATTATTTGCTGCTATTCTCTGGTCTATGACGATAATAAAATCTAGCACACTCCCTAATGTTGATCCTCTTCCCCAATTCCAAATCTTGCAAATAGCAGCCAAAAGCATCAAAATTAGTCTGACACCTCAAATCGTTAGAAAGTTTACTAATTTTCCAATGAATTGATTTCAACATAAATGAATCTTGACCCTGTTTTTGAATCCGTAGATGAAAACTCAAAATTAATGGAGACAATTCTTTTCCTTTAACTTCACTTTGTGAATTGATTTTAGATATATCTTTTTTTGAATGTGAAAGTAGCCACATCATAATATTATTTAGATCTAATTAAAGTGATGTCCTTCCCTATAGTACTTTTTCCATTGGAATTGATTGTTTAAGTTCTCAGTTCACCATGGAGTTGGCTAGAACTGAAGCTGGCCATATTCCCAGATGTTATGATATGGATATGTCAACAGATGTCATTCCCATGACCGTGTTTTCAGAGTCATCCCAAGGTAAATATGCATCCTTCAGTGACCAAATGTTCTGAAATTTGATTGTCTTCAACAGAACTATACTTTGATGAGGAATTGGGCAGTTGCTTTAATTTATATCTTGGTTTGACATTATGCTTTCTAGATTATTACAATGTTCATTCTTACATACCCTTAATCTTTTCACCTGATTACATTTCTCTGTTCATAAATTATCTGCTCATTATGCTCTCATGAAATGAACTCTAATTTAAGAAACAGTACAGTGAAAGAATGGAAGACCTTCAGTTGATAGGCACAAGTGTTTGATTGAAAAAAGAAGAATCTTTATTAGGAAAATGAGCAAGAATCTCAACACATTCACTAATAGATACAAGATAATCTCCGAGATGCAATTCAGTTTATCATTCAGATTTTCTCTCCCAGTACTATTACAACTATTTATAAGCAATAAAACACCTACAGAAGGAAGCCATAACTGACACATGATAGGTGAAGCACAAAGTAACTGACAGATGACTGGCCTAAGTGGTACTTACTGTGCCTTGTTCTCTGTGATCATGGAAACTGCTACTAAACCGCCTGTAATTGTTCTTTGACCTGCTCCCCACTTCCTTCACTACCATCTCCTTCGGTTTCTTATTGCTCCCACCTTAGGTAATTATAGGACATGGGTTCCTATCATCATTGTTTAATTGTTTTTTTCATTTTGTATGTTGAAATGATTGCACTCCCAATATGATAGCCATGAGGAGGAACTCTTGTACTCCTATTCACTATGCCGGAAGAGTTTTTAATGTGTAATTTTTTTTTCCAATTAATTTTGAATTTGAATTTGGCTCCCATTGAAGCTATAAAATCAATACCTGGACCTACTTAAGCTTTCTATAAACTTCAGCTTTTTCTTATGCTTAAGTTCTATCTTGTCACCACATGGAATTACTTTTTGAGGGAAAATGAAAGACCAATGTTAAAAAGGTTATTAAGAGAACATTTACTATTTTAACTTCAAAATGTTCTGTACCGTCCTCTTCCCGTGTGAAACAAGAAGTTGCTGCTTGGTTAGTTCTTATGATGTCTGGTTTGGTGGCGGCTATTTTAACAAAAATGTATTCTTATTCAAAATACGAAGAATCTAATGTCATACATATGGAGGGTGACTGCTTGATAGCAATCAGTTTTATTTGTATACTTTCGTATAAAATATCTCATTTGATAGGATTTAGAGAAAATCCTCTAAAATAACAGTTGGAAACACAAAACAATAATCCACCTTGAACAATAGTAAGAATCAACTTAATTCCAAAATGAGAAAAGCATAATACCGTAGGGTACATATATCATATTGTAAGCCTCACTCAAGAATATAGTAGATCCTTGCAGTCTAACCAATAAATTGTCATACAGTAAAACAAAAGGACATTTTATTGTCAATTAAGACATTCCAATATATATGTTTTACTTAGACTTAATAGCTTAATTGATATCCGCCAAGTCAATGAGTAGACACAAACTCTGTATTTCTTAAGGTAATTATTGAAACAAATGGCCCAATAATTCATTTAGTGTCTGTAAGTTGTAATTTTATTTTATTTTGGTAATTTATTTTCCTTCAGGTTTGTGATTCACCTAGGTACTTTTCCCCTGTATCTTTAACTTGAGCAAGTGGAGATTGAATGGTTCCTAATGGAACATGTAAAAGAAAGGAGGAGATCAGAATAATGAGGATATATTTTATACGCTTCCCCTGGCAGTGTTTGGTTTGAGACTGAAAATGTCATAAATCTCCTCTAGCACTGTTATTTTGACAAAAAATTTAACTGAAACAGTTGAAATTTCTTGTTGAACTGTAGGAAAAATTAGTGTGGAAGGAAAAATATTCAGCCAATTTGTCATGAAGCCTCATGATCAAAACCTTGAACTCTATGGGAAACTCTGCCGTGAAAGGACAAACAAATATAAGGTCAAAAGTAGAAAGATACAGGTTTTCTTTTAACTTTTGTAACATGGACTTAGTGATTTATGCAATAATTTTTCTCACTTACTTTTATTAAATTCTTTTCAGTGCACCATCAATTTGTGTAGATGCAAACTAGGTTTATTATGACTTACTCGATCCATGAGTTTACAAATGTCCTTTTAGTCCATCTAGTTTTGTTATCGGCACATATTAGTCATGGTTAGAATCATGGTTTGACTTAAGGATTCTCATGAACCCAATGGTTGGTTTTGCTTTCATTCTTATTTACATGTTGATACTTGAAACACCTGGTTTTGCGATCCATTATCTTTTAAGTTAGATGGGTGGCAAACTGTGTTGCTTGAAACTAGTTCCTCTATTATGGAGCTGTGTTTCATCTCTCTCTCTTTCTCTCTCTCTCTCTCTCTCTGTGCTACCTTTAGGGTTGTTTGCAGGCTGAGTTTGACCCTACCCAATGTCAAGCCCCATCAACCCTTTGGCCTACAAATCACGGCTTTTGGCTTAGCCCAACCTGGGATGACGTGATGCTTGAACGTATTGGGCCAAAACAATACCAAGTCAGAGCTGGCCTGATGTTAAAAAAAATTAATAACCATAATGGCCGGTTTCATTTTGAAGCAAAAAGAAATTATCAATGGATAAAAGGGACAATGTTATATTAATCTGGCTTCCTCCCTCTTATTTGTTTTCTTATTTTTTTTTCATCTGTGCACATCTGGTGGGAACCAACCAAAATGTTGTTAATGCTTTTGTTTGGCAAATATGATATTAACAACTAAAAATCATCACATGGAATGGGTTTGAGTTTCCAATTACAGCTCAATGTGATATTGTCTCTACTTTAGTACTTTCTGTACGCTTTCAAGATTATAATGAAAAAATTTTATTGGATCCTGGTTCATCTAACTTCAGCCTTTACACAATGGCTTTCTTAATGGAAAGACTTGGACTATTTTGTTAATTTTCAGGAAGAATGCAAAGTGTGTTAACTGAGGGACAAAACTTGAGGTTTTTTGGTAGACAATGCAATATGTTTTTTTTGAAAGTTTTTTCCATCACATCTTCTTTTGGAGAGGATTATTCTCATCTCATCAATAAATTCTGTTTTATTTTTCACCAAAAATAAAGATAAGAATGCCATCTGTTCTAACTAAGAGGGTCCAAGGTTGATTTGATCCATGAGGGGGATATAAAAGACACTAAAGGCAAAGATGACCCCATGTAGTGGGATAAGGCTTGTTGTTGTTGTCTATTCTTCTTAATAAATCATATTCCTCTATATGTATGCATGTGTGAGTGAATTGAAAGTTTGAAGGTAAAATGAAGTTAAATATTTTCCAATGAGCAAGAGTGAAAAAGTATAGTTCTATACCAGTTTGTCTTTCGTTGTGTCAAAAATGCAGAAATAATAGAGTGGAAATGGCTTTTGCCTTTATATTGATGGGTAGCTGAAAATGCAGATAGAAGAAGTAATGAATAAAAATAATAGAGTGGAAGAGAAGGTTGTAGAGCTTAAACATATTTTTTTTTTATTCCATACCTGCATATAATTAATCAGAGGGAAGCAATCACCTTTGTAAGAATTGAGTTTTCAGCTGCCCATAATCAAATAAATCAGTATCCTAATCACATTAATCAATTGCCAATAATGTTTACTTTGAACTTCCAGTAGTCATTGTAAAAATTGAGTTGTATTCTCTCTCTATGTTTCACTTTCTTATTTCAGTATCATTTGCTCGTTTTCACAGGATGTGGGAATTAAGCTTGAAGAACAAAAGGATGAGTGCCTTTCTCAGCTAAAGGAAAATGAGATGTAAGACCTTGAATATTATGATTGGTTATTGGCTAGGGAACTTGATATTGTACATATTTTTCCATCAGCACCGTATTTTCCTTTTGCTTCCTTTTGCTAAAATTTGAGATAGAATGGAATGTGTTTTAACTACTGCATTCCTAGATCGGGATGATAGTTTTCTGGCATGACATTGTAATAAGGATATTTTGAAAGTCGGTTAGTCTAGTTAATTAAATGAGCGATGTTAACCATTAGTGGCACTAGTCGTTTAAGAGCGACATTAGCCAAACATGGCCTTAACCGTGTGTGATGACTATTGAACCCTTGTTTAATGAACCCCTCTACTGGCCCTATACTGCCTATATATATGGCAGAGTATTCCTGTTGTTTTGAGTTTTGGCATTGCTAATAAGATTCTACACTTTTCAGATCACTCTCCTCTTCTCTACTTCTTCCTACTCTCTTCTACCTCTTCTTCTCAACCCTCTAATCCTCTTCTCTTCTACCCTAATCCCCAATTCTACAAACATTCATATTACAAAGGTTTATCAGTGGCATCAGAGCTTTCGGTCCTTGGCCTTGGTTATTGGCTCTTCACTTACGGTGTTGAATGGTGGAAACAAGATCCCAAGAAAATTCAAGAATTATGGAAGAAAGAATTCAAGCTATTGAACAGAAAATAGGAACCTTCGATGCTCTCCAAGAATTAGTTGAAACACTCCACGAGTTTGTCCAAGGGTATCGAGGAGAGCTACAAATGGTTCAGCGTGGGATGCAACAACATCATTATTTTGTAAAGGAGAGCAAGTGTACTTTTGCTGCTACAAGTGTGGGGTATTTAGGGCAATCGGAGGTACTTAATAGATGTTTGGAGACGTATTTGCTGTGTGTGTGTTGGGAGAAGCCTAAAGATTGGACTAAGTGGATTTCACATGCAGAATAATGGTACAATACAACATACCACACAGCAACTAAAGCTACACCGTATGAGTTTCTTTATGGGCAATAGCCTCCACTACATACCCCTTATTTACCCCACAATTCAGTGCTAGAGTTGGTAGATCGTAGCTTCAAGGCTAGAGAAGAAGTGCTAGCACTTTGAAGCATCATTTGCACCGTGCAGCAAACTTGATGAAACAAAGGGCCGATTTGCATAGGACAGATTGTGAGTTTCAGGAGGGGCTATGGATGTTTTTGAAGCTCAAGCCCTAAGGCAAATCTCAACAGCAACAAGAGCTTCTCAGAAGTTAGCTCCTACGTTCTATGGGCCTTATCAGGTGATCGAGAAAATTGGGGTTGTTGCATATAAGCTAGAATTTCCACCAAAGTCCATAATTCATTCTACTTTTCATGTTTCACAATTGAAGCTATGCTTGGATCCTACTGTTAGGCCTAGGCATCCTCCTGTTGAGTTTCCAGAGTTGCCTCCGGCCGTGGAACCAGAGAGGATTTTGAACCGAAGGACTAAGAAGCGCCGAAGGAGAATGATTATAGAAGTGTTGGTCCAATGGAAGGGCTTACCAAATGAAAAGCCTCTTGGATGGCCCTTTACTCTTTTCAACAATATCCTACTTTTGTGGTCCCTAATCCTTGAGATCAAGGATGTTTTAAGGGGGGGTGGTATTGATATGATATTGTAATAAGGATATTTCGAAAGTAAGTTAGTCTAGTTAATTAGACGAGCGGTGTTAACCATTAGTGGCACTAGCCGTTTAAGAGCGGCATTAGCCAAACATGGCCTTAACCATGTGTAATGACTATTGAACCCTTGTTTAATGAACCCCTCTACTGTCCCCATACGGCCTATGTATATGGCAGAGTATTCCTATTGTTTTGACTTTTGGCATTGCTAATAAGATTCTGCACTATTCAGATCACTCTCCTCTTCTCTACTCTCTTCTACTTCTTCTTCTCAACCCTCTAATCCTCTTCTCTTCTGCCCTAATCCCCAATTCTGCAAACATTCATATTACAAAGGTTTATCATTTTCCCTGTTCATAATATGTTGGGTGTAGATTTTTTGTCAGATTTGGAAGTCTACCTCTATAGGTAGTCTTGCATTGTCCATTTGGACTATATTACTCTCGTGTTATCATGATTCATGAAAACAATTTTCTGCACTGATCATGAGAATTTTATAATGTATGCTTATTCCAAGTCTATTCTGCAAGAACTCGGACTGTCATGATCCCCATTTTTTTTCTTGGTCCACATCCCATGTGGTATGATGCAAAGCTAACAGAATTACAGCTCTTTCTCTTTTTCCTTTTTTCTTCTATTCTTGTAATCATTGCATCTTTTTATTTTTTTCATGTTCGTAGTATAGGAGGGGTAAATGGTGGGTGGCCCTAGTCACTGATTAGCCCTAATTTATGCCCACTCAAGTTGTCACTCTGCTCCAGAAATATGGTTAACGCAAAAACCTTAACTAACAATTTGGTTACTTAAAATATTAATTGCTATATTTAAACTTGTTTCAAGTTGGAGAGGAAGAATTCACTTTTTATTGATATAATTCATATGAGAATATGGCTACAATATATAGGCCCCAAGAAGAGCACTCACCCATGAGGAAATAAAGAGAGGATTACAATCAATCAAAATAAAATTAGAATCTTTCCTAAACTAGATAAGCTATAATCAAGGGATTCAGTAATTAATAACTGATTTCCAACACTCCCCTTCAAGTTGAAGAGTAGATGTCAATCATTCACAGTTTGCCTCAAAATCCTTTAAACTTAGCTCTGCCTTGTGGTTTCGTCATAATATCTACAATCTGGTTTGTAGATTGTATGAAGGATAGACTCATGATGCTTTTATTTAATGATGTGTCTATCTATCTCAACATGTTTTGTTCTATCATGATATATTGGATCTTGACCATTTCTATACTAGCCTTGTTGTCACAATAGAGCTACATTGACCCCTCATGTGGAATTCCCAACTCCTTCAGTAATCTAATGACCCGGATTCCTTCATATATTCTATTGTTAACAACTCTCAGTTCGACACCACATTATGTTTCTTGCTTCTTCACGTAACCAAATTTGCCCACACATATGTGTAATACCCTGAGGTTGACCTCTTAGGCTCTTTATCCCTTGCATGGTTTGCATCAATGTAGATTTCGATGTTTTTGGCAGTGCCTTTCTTAAAGAAGATTCCCTTCCAAGATTAAGTTTTAGATAGCTCAGAATTTTATATATAGCCTCCATGTGCTCTTCCTGTGGCTGATGCATAAACTAACTTACTATTTCAACTGCATAGTTAATATCTGGACGTGTGTGTGTTAAATATATTGATTTTCCCACAAGTCTTCTATATCTTTCTAAGTTAATTGGAATATCTTGAGGCTTGATCTCTAAGTGACATCCCTCTTCCATAGGTATCTCATCTGGTTGGGCACCCAACATTCCTGTCTCATGTAACGGGTCTAGGGTATACTTTTGCTAAGATACATTGATGCCCATTTGAATTCTTGCCACTTCCATTCCTAGGAAATACCTCATTTGTCTAAGATTTTCATTTGGAATTCAGTTGACAAGTTTCGTTTTAGCTTAGCAATGGATTCTTCATCATTTCCTGTAATGACTATGTCATCAACATAGACGATCAGGATGGTGACTTTGCCATTAACACGTTTGATAAACAATATATCATCTGCTTGTCCCTGAGTGTACCAAAGTCCTTTCACTGCTTTGGTGAATCTACCAAACAATGCCCTAGGAAATTGCTTTACTCCGTACAAGGACTTGTTGAGTTTGTATACAGAGTTATAAGGAGCTAGAACTCCATCTAGAATCTCCATGTACACTTCTTCCTCCAAGTTTCCATTCAGGAATGCATTCTTCATGTCCAGCTGGTGCAGTGACCAATCCAAGTTGGCTGCAATTGACAACAGAACTTGGATGGTATTGAATTTAGCTACCAGGGCAAAGGTTTCCTAGTAATCAATCCCATATGTCTGAGTATACCCTTTTGCAACTAGTCTAGCTTTGTACTTGTTGATACTTCCATCTGGATTGAACTTCGGGGTAAAGATCCACTTGCACCCTACTAGTTTCTTGTCTTTGTGAAGAGCTGTGATCTCCCGTGTTTTATTTTCCTCTAGTGCCTTCAACTCTTCTTGTGCAGCTTGCTTCTAGTTTGGATCATCCATTGCTTGTTGGGAAAGAATTTGGAACTTTAATTTGTGCACTGTTTACAACAAAATTCTACATCTTGGCAGAAAAGCTACCATATGAGACAAAGCGCTGAATTGGATGTTGAGTACAAGATCTTATTTCTTTTCTAAGAGCAATAGGCTCACCCAACTCTTTAGGATCTAATCCCGAGGTGTAGTTATGGTCGTTCTGTTGAGTGGGAGAGACATTTCTACCGTTTTCTAGCTCTTCCTGAGATTTTTGCTTGGGCTTTTCTTCTGGTGTTGTTTCTATATCCACCCCTAAATTGATCTCAACATTTATTTCCAATTCATTAGGGGCCCGTTTGGTACGCTGGAATTGATTTTGATGGAAATGGATATGGATATGGATATAGAAATGGATATGGAAATGGAAATGGAAATGGGGACTAAAAGTATGTTTGGTATGTCATGGAAATGAGATCTAATTTTTGTATAAAAATATCAAAATGTCCTTCAATTTTTTATTTTTTTATTTTTTTTTAAAGGTAGTGGAGGGTAATAGATGGAAATGATCATATAAAATTATAAATCTTAAGGGTAAAATGAGAATTCCATGGAATTTGTTACAATTCCATGGGGTATATGATGGAAGCTTAATTCCATCAATTTGATGGAATTGGCTCTTCCATGGAGGCCAATTCCATCATACCAAACATGCTTACATCATGGAATTCATTTCCATTTCCATTTCCTTGGCTCCAATTCAAGCATACCAAACGGGGCAGTGTCTTCCTGAGATTGTTGCCTGGGCTCTTCTTCTGGTGTAGTTTCTATGTCCACCCCTGAATTGATCTCAACATTTATTTCCAATTCATTAGGTGTAGGTTCAGGTTGGTTAAAATGTGATGGCAAGTTACCAGGGATTGATGGCAAGGTATCAAGGACTTTGAAAGTGGGATCATGTGAAATTAGCCATTCGATATTTGAGTGTTCCCCATGAATTGGTAATTTGGGATAATAAGCTTCCTCATAGAATACAATATCTTTGGAGACGAACAGTTTCTTTGAAGTAGGATAGTAATACTTCTACCCTTTTTGAGTAGAGGAGTAACCAATAAATATACATTTGTCGGTTAGGCCATCAAATTTGATTCCATCATTTTTATGAACAAAGACAACACAACCAAACACTTTTTGGGGTAATGGGTTGATAAGAGGACAATTCAGAATGGTTTTAGGGAGTGTTTGAATGGGAGTGGCATAGTTGAGGACTTTAGAGGGCATTCGGTTGATTAGATGAGCAGCAGTTAGGACAACATCACTCCAAAAAAACTGTGGGTACATTCTATTATAGCAATAAGGTTCTTGCTACTTCCAAAAGGTGACAGTTTTTTCGCTCAGCAATGCCATTTTGTTAGGGGGTATAAGGGCAAGAGGTTTGGTGATGAATTCCTTGCTAATCAAAAAATTCCTTAAAGGTTTCACTCATGTACTCTTTGGCATTATCACTTCGTAGTACCTTAATGGAAGCTTGAACTTGATTTTTCACAAATGCATGGAAGCCTTACAACACCTTGGCTACCTCAGACTTTTCTTGCATTAAGTAAACCCATGTGGTTCTGGTGTGATCATCTATGAACGTAACAAACCATCTAGCATTCGCTTGGGTTTTTTTTTCCGTCGGACCCTAAATGTCACTATGAATTATTGTGAATGGTGCAAAGGGTGTGTAGGACTGTTTGGGATAAAAGGATCGTGCTTGTTTTGCAAGTTGGCAAGTTTCACAATGAAAAGGAATGAAATTTTTATTGAATAAACTTAGAATTACCTGACTGCACCTTGTTGAGATTGAAGGATCAAATTGAAGCACAGAGAAAATAAGAGTATTATTGATCCTTAAGATAAATGAGAGTACAAGGAAACCTATATATAAGCAACTGCAAGAATAGACTAACTCTAACCCTAAAATCTATCATAATCTAATCTAATCAAATAAAATCAAATCATAATATTTTAAATATATATTCCTAAAATATAATATTCATATATAATCCTAATAAATACTAAATGATATCCCTAATAATAATAATTAATTAATATTTCTAAACTTGATATTCTCAACACACCCGATTGACACTGGGTACTGAATTTGACTTATTCTATTTGTCAAGTATTCTGTGTAGCACCTCAATTCTTCTTGGCTTAGGGCATCAGAATCTTCAACTTTCTGCTTTGTTGTGGTGAGGTGACTTTGTTGGAATAGTTTGATGGCTTGCCATGTAGCTTCCCGCATTCTTCTTTGACGTGATCTTTCTTCTTACAGTAATTGTACCACAAATTCTATGGAAGAAACTATCTCCAGTGGTCTCAAAGTATGCTTAGATACATTCGTGGCAAGAGGAAGGAAAAATATATTAATGGAGAAGGCCAACGACTAGATCCGGATGATCCAAAGTTCGACACATGGTTTGTTGAAAATAACCAAGTCATGACTTGGCTATGTAACTCAATGAGGGTTGGTGCGTGGAGCCATGCGCTAGGGCTGTGGTATCTTGTGTACGTCACGTGCCGGTCTTTTCGCTGTGGTCTCTTTGGGATCTGCTGATCGACAGATTCCAATCACTTCTATAGTGGCGATGTAGTGCTACACGCTATCCCCAGGCAGATTTAAAGTTTGTCTCTCCTCCTCCTTCTCTCTCTCTCTCTCTCTCTCTCATGTTTCCCTCTATCTCACCTGTTCGGTCACTGTATTTTTCTTCCTCTCTGCCTTCAGACCAAAGGCCTAAGCTCTAATACCATGTTTCAAGTTGGAGAGGAAGAATTCACTCTTTATTGATATAATTCATATCAGAACAAGGCTATAATATATAGGCCCCAAGAAGAGCAATCACTCGTGACGACATAAAGAGAGGATTACCATCAATCAAAATAAAATCAGAATCTTTCCTAAACTAGATGAGCTATAACCAAGGGATTTAGTAATTAATGGCTGATGTCCAACAAAACTTATTTCTTCTTGATATAATTAGGCGTGTTACTGTTATGACCACATTTGACAGCTTATGAAATATATGAAAAGGGAAAAGATACTTTTTGATGGCAGAACTTTGACTTGCTATTTTGAAGAAAGAACTTAAGAGTAGGGTAGCCATAGGACTACTATAGTCAAAGCCTATAAGTTGGGGGTGGAGAAAGTCACTTTTTGGGTCTACAAGTCTTCCCTTGGTTCAGCATGAGAGGTGGAGAAGAATTTGAAATTGATCTTGGCCATTTGGGTGGAGAGTGCCATTCCTCTCGAAAGATTGGCAACCTTTGTGTTTGTTAAAGGGTAATGCTTGTTGTGTGAGATTTCTGTAAGAGTTGTGTATGTGTGTCATTGTGTATCTGTGTTCAGTCCTTTTCAGTTTGTATTCGTTATTTTAATTGTTGTTCATGTGTTTCAGTGTTGTGTTGTATTAAGTCAATTGTTACTTGTAATTTGGTTGAGTTTGGCGGTAATACTATCATCAGTTTCAAGCTTTTGGCCAATCTCTGTTATATATTTCTAGTTTCAGTTTGTTATTAGCTCTGTTTAGTAGAGGGTCCTAATAATTGGTAACAGAGCGATGAGTTCCTAGGGACTTAGAAGGAGAGTAGAATGGAGGAAAGAGACTTGAGTGTGCTAACTAAGGCAGATGTTACTGTATTTCACCATAATGGAGACGCTTTATGGGGCGACAAAGGAGTAGAGAAGAAACCAGAGGAGTGAGTTGTATCAGAAAATGATGTAGCAGATGAGGATGTGAAAGAGGAAACTGAAGCAGAGGAAAAGGTAGAAGACAAGAAAGTTGAGGTTCAAGAAGTCGAGAAAGAACTTAAGAATGCCGAAGAACCATTGAAGTTAGGAACTTTTCAGCCAAAGAGGAGCTTGAAGTTGTCAACGACTACCGAAAAGAAAAGCTAAAACCTGAAGGCTCTCAAATGAAGGTTGTTGCAAAAAAAGTAAGAGTGGAAGGGCTCGCCTAGTCGTGGTATTTTGGGAAGCTTTGGAGCATGTTTTACATTATTTGAAGGGCTCGCCTAGTCGTGGTATACTTTATACAAATCATGGCCACACCAAAATTGAATGTTTTTGTGATGCGGATTTTGCCAGGTCAAAGTCTACTAGGAGATCCACCATAGGATACTATATGTTTGTGGGTGGAAACTTGGTGTCTTGGAGGAGCAAGAAGCAGGATGTGGTATCTAAGTCAAGTGCAGAGGCTGAGTATAGAGCTATGGCTCAGTCAGTACAGGAGATTGTGTGGATTCACCAATTAATGAAGGAGGTCGGCCTTACCATGTCATTGCCTGTGAAACTGTGGTGTGATAATAAAGCCGCTCTACACATAGCTTCCAATTCTGTGTTTCATGAACGTACAAAACACATTGAGATCAACTGTCACTTTTGTACGCGATAAGATCAAGGAGAACTTTATTCTTCAGGGCATGTGCCGTCTAGTGACCAATTGGAAGATATCCTAACTAAGGCCTTAAATGGAACTTGTGTTGACTATCTTTGTAACAAGTTGGGCTTGATTAACATCTACGCTCCAACTTGAGGGGGAGTGTTAGGAAATAGTGAGATTAGGAAATAGTCAAAGGCATTTTTGGTGGAGCATGAAATTGTTGACATTGCTTCATTCTGCCTCTCTGTCACACACGTTCTCTATCTCTGTTTGTATTCTATAAATATGTTGTAAATCCTCTCATGTTATGTATGTAAATATAATTTCTTGTCTCTTGTTTGTAACAGTTCTCATCCGTGTAAAGCAAGCTGGAGGGATTTTCTAACCCACGTGACGCAAAGAAGTCACTTGTGCCGGCAACATATAGTTTTCCAATAATGTTTTCCCCCCTGTTTGGTGTCCAAGCATCTGAAAGTAAGGAGCTTTCGCTCTCATCCACAACATCAAAGCTTCTTAAGGCATTCTCTCACTGGGGAAATGCCAATACAACAACGCAAGGTGAGGAGGGGGCTACTTCAGGCCCAATGGGGCTGTTTCGACCAATCAACAAAGGAAAGAGCCAACAAACAAGGCTTCCCCGTTTGTTGTTCATCTCCGAAGGTGAAGAAGAGGTGTGGAGCATGGGTGTTGAGATTTTGTGGCCATTTGAAGTGGACATGACAAGAGGCAGTGAGTTCAAAGTTGCTCTCTAATATTTGGGTGATGGGAACAAGGGTCTTTGTACGAGTCACTTCTCCTCTCCAGTGTTGTGGCTTGCATGGAGAAATAAGAGAGCTTGCTGATTATAAGAGGATGTTTGAGGAAATTTACTGGGCTCCATTTGAACAGTTTGAAGCATTGAAGAAACCCCAGGTGAAAGCATACATTAATATTCTATCCGTGCGTTTTGTTTTGGTTTGAGCAGCAAGATCAATTTGGATTGGCCAAAGCTTGTGAAGGAAAAGGAAGCGAAGGAATTTGGGCGTTGCTAGTTGAGGGCTCTATGTCTACACTTTACTTTGTAGCCAATTCAAAAATTGATGCAGAATTTAATATTGGCTTAGCAAGGAGAATATTATCTAATACAAGTGAACATTGGTATGCTCTCTTGTTTAGTATTGAAGATCAAGTCTTTTATTGTGAAACAAGAGAAGATGCAAATTGTTTCTTAGTTGAAGAGAAAGGGGCTGAAGGAGCTGCAAAAAAAATATGTATCGGTCATACAACAATTTCTCCAATCGTGCTACATTTCTCTGCAACAGAGAATTGTTTCATTGAAAATGTGATAAAGTGCTGCAACCCAAATAGATTCCCAGCTTTTACTCATACAATTTTGGGAATGGTTCTCCTTGTTCAGGATTCTAGTAGGATTGAGCATATACTTGAATTGAGCTGTAATGAGCATGTGGTTAGTGGAGATATCTCAAAGGGTGTTGATTACCAACATGGGCTGCAGCTATATCTTCAATTTGCTGAAGGATCTTCAAGCAAGCAAAAGAAGCTGAGCAGTTCGAGGAGGAAGCCACCAATGCTTACTTCTAATTTCCACCTTGAGGACAAGGTGAAGTTTCAAGGGGAGAGTAATGTTAGGACCACATCTGACAGCTTAGGAAAATATATGAGAAGGGAAAAGATACTTTTTGATGGCAGAACTTTGACTTGCTATTTTGAAGAAAGAACTTAAGAGTAGGGTAGCCATAGGACTGCTATAGTCAAAGCCCATGAGTTGGGGGTGGAGAAAGTCACTTTTTGGGTCTACAAGTCTTCCCTTGGTTCAGCATGAGAGGCGGAGAAGAATTTGAAATTGATCTTGGCCATTTGGGTGGAGAGTGCCATTCCTCTCGAAAGATTGGCAACCTATGTGTTTGTTAAAGTGTAGTGCCTGCTGTGTGAGATTTCTGTAAGAGTTGTGTCTGTGTGTCATTGTGTATCTGTGTTCAGTCCTTTTCAATTTGTGTTCGTTATTTTAATTGTTGTTCACGTGTCTCAGTGTTGTGTTGTATTAAGTCAATTGTTACTTGTAATCTGGTTGAGTTTGGCAGTAATACTATTATCAGTTTCAAGCTATCGGCCAGTCTCTCTTGTATATTTCTAGTTTCAGTTTGTTATTAGCTCTGTTTTGGAGAGGGTCCTAACAGTTACAAAATAGTTTTTACACATATATGACTTCATGAACATCAAATAAAATATATTGTAAAATAAAATTGTATGAAAGATTTCCCTTCCAAATTGTATTCTAATTTGTTTTCTGGAATTATATAAAATAAGTAGCAGATAGCATTTCATAGTATTTGACAATTTTGATTCTTGATCACCTTTTAATTTGTTTCTCTGTTCATGTGTTCTCAATTAATCATCCTATAATTTTTGTTACACTTCATATTTGAGTATCTATAATAGAACAAAAGGTCCAAAATATTGATTTATTTCATGGCCCTATAGCAGTATTATTGCTTGCATTAAATACATATATCTATATTTCTTTATTTAGGTTAAGAAACGAGTTGAAGCAACTTGCTGATCAATATGCACTATCTGAACAGCAATATGAGCTGAAGGTGAATACGTGTGTGGTTGACATTTGGCATAATTCTATTAAAAATTTTACAGCTGATATTTACTTCCATGATTGTGTATTCAAATCCACAGTTGAAGCAGAAGGCTTTGGAGCTTCAAATTGCTGATTTGAAAATGAAGCAATATGAGTTAAAATTGGTTCAGGAACAGTCTCAAGTGAAAGTATATGCAGAACAAGTGTCTCAGCTACTTGCAACTGAGAAAAATTTGCGCTTGCAGCTCACTGCTGATGGAGAAAAATTCCAACAATTCCAGGTAAATTTGATTTGAGACATCTATCAACCCTATTTATATAATCCTTCAAACTTCAACACATATATATAGTTTACACTTTGAATGTGCCTTGTTGGTTATTATGCATTGATTTTTCAGGAAGCATTGTTGAAGAGCAACGAGGTTTTTGAAACGTTTAAACAAGAGATTGAGGAGGTACACAATATTTCCTTTAAAATAAAAATTGCATGTTTTCACAAGTCATGTTTGCTGATCCCTCTTTAGTTTGCATGAATTTTATGCTAAAGTTATGTGCCTTTTTGTTTTTTCTGGAAACATTCAGATGACAAAATCAATCGACGAACTCAAAAAGGACTTGAAGAGTAAAACTGAGAAGTCTGATATTACTCTCAGAGTTAGTTGATGAGGTATACGATCTTCACCCCATTTGCATGTTGGTCTTATAATTGCTGAACGTGATTTTTCATGCTTTATGAACTTACTTGCATCATGTGTAAACTCCGGTGACCTTGAATTTACTGATATGCTCACATGTTAAGACTTATGGACACCTTTTGAGGTTAGATTTTGGTATAACATTAGGTGTTGTCTGTTCATCCAAAATTCCTACCTGAGTACTTAGCTTACCCCTTGCTTGTTTGGTATGAGGAGAGGGGAGGTAAAGTAAGCGGAGGGAAAATTTTCTGGGGTTGAATTTAAAAAAATTTGAGAAGTGCGGTTAGAAGTTTTTGATTAATTTTGTAACCCCATTTCTCCAATTTTTTTAAATTCAACTCAAAAGAATTTTCCCTCCCCTCCAAATCCCTCATACAAAACAATTAGGGTCTATTTGGTGTGAGGGATTTGGAGGGGAGAGAAAATTTTTATGAGTTGAATTTTAAAAGATTGAAGAAGTGGAGTAATAAAATTTTAATAAAGAGAATATATAAGATAAAAGAGTAAGAAAAATTAATTAAAAATTTTTAACCCCACTTCTCTAATTTTTTTAAATCCAACTCAAAAAAATTTTCCCTCCACCCACTTTCACTCCCCTCCCCTCCCCTCATACCAAACAAGCCCTTAGGGTCTGTTTGGTGTGAGGGATTGGAGGGGAGGGGAGGGGAAATTAGAGAAGTGGGGTTACAAATTTTAATATAGAGAATATTTGAGATAAAAAAGTAAGAAAACTTAATTAAAAACTTGGGTTAAGGAGCAAATTTACCAACGAAGTTTTGTCCGATGAGTGTCTGGCACAAATATGTTTTAGAAGGGGCAAAAATACCAATGAACAATTAAAAAGGGGCATCCCGCACAAAAACTGTGAAATCCGTACTAATGGCGTTAAATTATAAGAGAAGAAAACCCCTAACAGCATTAGTACGGATTTAACGGTCTTTGTGCTGAATGCTCCTTTTTAATTGTTCATTGGTATTTTTGCCCCTTTTAAAACATATTTGTGCCAGACGCTCCTCGGACAAAACTTCATTGGTAAATTTGCTCCTTGATCCTAAAAACTTTATACCCCTCTTCTCTAAATTTTTTAAATCAAACTCAAAAAAATTTTCCCTCCGCCAACTTCCCCACCCCTCCCCTCACCTCATACCAAACAAGCCCTTAGAGCCTTAAAGCTGCTGCTAGCATTTCCATTCCAAGTGGGCAACTACCATACCCTTCTTCAGTAAAAGAGAGACCACACACCTTTGTCATATTTTCAGATTATTGCAGATTCCGATTTTTAGTGACGATTATTCTAGATTTTTGTTTTGGACGACCAACCCAAGGTGTCTATGCAGCTGATGATCCACAGTAGGCTAGTTCAATTTGAACTACAAAGCAGGTCTTACATTAAAAACCACAGGGAGTAATATTCTTGGCTCCATAGCTGGCAGCTTCCATACCCTATCATCCTTCTTGTGGTTGCTGAAGTCACTATCGATGACCATTCAGAAATACCACTTAAAAGCAGCTCTGAAGCTATAAGATGCCTGGAGGCCTAAGATGTTTTTCATTTTACAATTCACTAGCATGGAGATCCCACGTGGGCCACATCCCTGAATTTTCAACTTTGCCAACTTTTGAGAATACTAATTATATAATGTATTTAACAATTCTACATTGTCTGACCTAGCATATGATCTTAAACACCATATCTTATATATATCTGGACATCCATGATCCCTTGGAAAATAATGCCATTATACCGAGAAGTCCCTTAGGGGGCGTTTGGGATAGCTTATTTTTAGGCAATAAGTACTTATTACGTAAGTCGAGATAAAACTCCTCTTACATACTTACCTCGTATACCGTAAATCACGATTTATAAGCACGTATAAGTCAAAAATAAGCTATCCCAAACGAGCACTTGTAGTCTTGTTGACCCTTTAGAACTGAGTTTCTGGCATGATTAAGCTATGTTTTACATAGTTTTAAAATAGCAAATCTCTGGTTCAAAATCATAATGTCTAGTTTCTGAATTCCGTGTTAGCTTGAAGTGTTTTAGAAGAAAGAAATAATGGATGTGAGTTGTCAAAATCCAAGTTTTGTCGATAATTTATTTTCTCATTTATCATTAGGTAGGCATGATTTGTGGAAGCAGTAGCTTTTAAAAATGCCATCATTTGTGTTTTTATAGGAAATCCAAGAAAAATATAAAGCTATGACTAGTATTCACTTAAGTTTCTTATAATTCTCTATGCATTTTTTCCACTAATTTGAGACACTCATTCTGTAAGGGACAATTAACATTTCTTTTGAAATGTTTTGCATTTCATTCCTAATATTGTTAATCTGCCATGCAATTTCAACATTGTGAATTTGTGATTATTTATTGTCAAAATACGTGATATTTGTTTTCCTTGAGCAGCGTGGGCGCTTGAAGAAACAGCTGGAGAAAACAAAAAATCAGAAAGAAAAGTTGGATCAGTTATGCAGTCCCTTCAGGCAGAAAGGAAGCAAAATTTAGCTGGGAGCAAGAGTGATAGCTCAGTTCCAACATGAACAAGAGCTTTTTATTAGAAACATTTCAATGAAACTTTGTCCTTGAAGCTATGTCTCAAATTTTATTGTCATGTTATTTTGTGAAATTCTGATCTTTTTTATTATTGCTTATATAGTGCAATTATTATCACTTCTCAGGTTGTGCTCTCTTGTTTTTCTTGCCTTTTCTTCTGTTGACTCATCCCATTCCTGAACTCCAAAAGATCTGATTTTGTTTTCTGGTTTTTCTTGTGATTCTCTTGGAATGTCTTTAAACTTTATGGTTTGGGAATTTGAGCACTCAACCTTCAATCCAAGCGTTTATTTGGTTTACAATAGTTAAAGGGTATGTTAGGATGAGATTCATCAAAACATTCAAAGGATATACATGTTAATTGCTTTTAAATTACTACTCCATCCGATTATAAATGTAAGGGTTAAATAACTACTTTATAAATATTAAGAAAATCAGTTAAGCTAGTTATTTGTAATAATTATTAATTATTATTCCAAAACCCCCCTTTAATATTATTCAAACACTATGAATAGTTTGAGAAAAATTTATAAATATGGGAGATAAATATTAATTAAAAATGAATAAATATACAAACTATGCTCTTTTTATAACTATATTTTGGATTTAAAAAAATTACCTAACTCTTCTAACATTTTCAAATATGTTGCAGTCACCTTCTCTATTGTTCACTTTGTAGGAACGAGATTAATTTTATGGACAAGGCATTGGTCCAAAAAATTTTATGGATAAGGGATTTTATTTTCAAAAATAATTTTTTTCAAGGCCTTTTAATTAAAGATTTGTTCAAAGATTTAGTTTTTTATTGAAGTCAAATGGCGTCGTGTAATCTGTGTATCGACCCCATCTAATGAGATAAAATTTTGTTGTTTTTGTTTGTTTGTTGCTGCTGGTGTTGTTACATGAATCATCTTCATCAATTTATATAATGAAATTTATAACATAAATACAGTGCAGCTTATATTTTTCATGTAATGCATTTGAAAACATATTTAGTTATATTTTATTATAAAAAATTATTACTATTAGCCTATATGAACGTAGAGTCAAAATATGTACTAATATTTGGCAAAAAAAAAAATGTACTAATAAAAATTGTGCATATATGCTTAGTTGCTTGTGCATGCTTTGCACAAAAAAATATGTAAAATATAGAAAATGGATTTAAAAAAGGGAAAATCCCATAAAAATACAATTAAAAATGAGAAAAGATAAATTAGTGCTACCAATTGTTGAAATCCCATGTCAAAATTTCAGCGGGAATTTGGGATTTTCAACTCTGACGAAATAACCAAATTGCCCTGAGTTGAGTTAAAAAAACAGATGCCCCAAATTGCATCGTGTTTTCATTGTTTCCTTAACTGAATTAAGAGTATTTATATTAACAACACATGTATCTATAGTAACAATACCATATCTTACATTAACGACTTCACTTTCTTATTTCACAACTTCATATCTCAAAAATCAACACATGCTCAGGATAAGTTTGAAATTAACAGGTTTTAGGGGTAAATAACAACACATGTATCTATATTAACAATACCATATTTTATATTAAGGACTTCATTTTCTCGTTTCACAACTTCATATCTCAAAAACCAACACATGCCTAGGGATAAGTTTGAAATTAATAAGTTTGATGGGCCAACAACAATACCTGTATCTATATTAATGACACAATATTTTAAATTAATAACTTCACTTTCTTATTTCACAACTTCATGCATTCATCATATACTGTTTAATGACAGTCTGCACAATTACATTTACCAATAAACTTGAAACAAAAAAATATGTGACAGTGACTCTTTTACACATTCACATATTTAATGACAAGGAACATTAACATTGCACTACCACATAATGTTTCCTTATCACTAACATTGTAGTACATAAGACATTGTAAATACATTACTTACAAAATTGATTAGGCATATCACAGCAACCCATCTCCCAAAAAATTATGAGTGGGTTGACAAGAAGTTTACAACAACATGAACATTATTTTCAAAAGGATAACTTCAAAAGATTGCATTGTCTTTCTTCTTTCAAAAGGGTAATTTCAAAAGATGAATTCATCCAATATTAGTTTGAGTTTGGATTTTTGCATGTCCTTTTAGTGTGACCGGCTTCATGGCATCTTGTACAATAGTATATCTTCTTGTTCTGAAATTATGATTCACGCCTATTGGTTCTTAGCCTTCTAGTAGGTCGGCTAGTCTTAGGTGGCAACAAAAAAGTCTAACTTGAAATATTTTCCAACATATAGATGTATTTAAGGATCCATATTTGGTATGGAAACAAAGCCTGCCCCTACAATCAATATCAAGTCGTGATAATATCATCAACCTCAAATCTATAAGTGTTATCATAATATTAGTTCAATAAACTTGTGAGACAATGTCTATTAAACCAAGTAACTTCCCATATCATCACCGAACACCTACTATTAATAACAACGCTATATGTTTTAACATCTCAATCTTCACTATTAACAACACCCTCCCCATATCATCACCCAGTATCTACTATTAACAGCAACACTATATATTTTAACATCTCCATCTTCACTAGTAACAACACCCCCCATATCATCACTTTGCATCTACTATTAACAGTAACACAATATCTTTTCACATCTCCATCTTCACTATTAACAATACCCTCTCCCAACCTTACTATTGATGAACAAAGTTTATACCCACGCAAGACCTATCAGCGTTAAACCTTTAATCAGCTGCCAACAACAAAAAAAGGGACAATATTTAACAATAATGCAACTAAACACAATAAAATCGATCACAAAAGCATGAAAATTCTCCCACTACCTTAAAGCCACTACCACCTAAGACCCCCTTACCCATAAAATAAAACCTACCAAAACTGAAACCCCAATGATAAACCAAAACCAATATTCCACGCTCTAGATGGAAGAATCACAACACAAAGATGATTTATGTAAAAAAATTGCTTGCCCGTGGTTTAGCTCTGCTTTCTTGTCACTTTTCCTTGCTTCCGTCTCCTCACTTTTTACACCACCTTCCTTTCTTTCCTCCTACTTGCGATCGTGTGCCTTCTTTTGTTTTTTACCTGCCAATTAACTCAGGGCAATTTGGTTTTTTGATTACAATCTTAAATCCCAAATTTCTCCTTCAATTATAACTTGAGATTATATAAATTGGCAACACTATTTTATCTTTTCTCAATTTTATTTGTATTTTTCTGGGATTTCCCCTTTAAAAAATAAATAAATTTTCCACTAGAGGTCTGGACTCTGGTGGATGGACCAAATTGTTGTGGGACCCATTAGCACACATTCAGCTGGTTGTTGGGTATATGGAGGTAAAGCAATACAAAATTTACAACAGAGCACACTGAAAAACCGTTTCTTCGCTCCTGGACGTGGATTTTGGAATCAAATCACCAAATTCACTCTTCTCTCTCTCTCTCTCTGGGCTCGTCTATGAGCTTGTGGTGCCATGGACGACCAAGATGGAAACTCCAATCGCAGTGGCAGAACCATTGCCAACAATGTGTCCTTGGACACCGCTAGAGCAGACAAAGCCGTGTGGCTCATGAAGTGCCCGCCTCTTGTATCTCGCTCCCTCCGTTCTCGTCCATCCGATGCCACCGACGCTTCTTGTCCCGTCGCCAAGGTCATCGTTTCTATCGATCCTCTTAACTGCGATGACGATTCTTCTCGTCAGGTTATTATTTCCTTCTATCACCACCGCATTTTGTGATTTCTTCGACTCCACTGATCATTCTGTGCCTGCATGCATTAGTTTTCAGACCCAATTTCTCTTTAAGTTTTACATTCTCTGATTTCTAGGGTTTCAGAACAATGGCATTTGTTCTTAGTATCTTCCCTTTCTGTTTTCCTTTTACTCCTATTTGTTTCTGCTTTGAGTCTTTAGACTCTTCACTCGGAATTAGATTTCTCGAATTTTACTTTTTGAGTGTATATTCCCCTTCTTTACAAATGTTGTATATTTTCTCATGTCTTTGGGCTAGCACTTACCATCCCCTCATTTTTATGCATAGTGGACTATCTGCGTTTTCATGTCCTTTACTTAAATACGTATGCTGAGCGTTTCTCCCCTGTTAAAATATTCTGTTTCGATTAATATAGTACGCTGATCACACAGAATTTTTATATTCTTTTCCTGGAATGTTTTCTTTATTGTGAATGTAGTTTGAGTGCTTAGGCTTGGTTTTGTTGCTTGGAAGAGTTAACAGACCTAAAAAGTTTATGATTATGCACAAAATTATGATAAATCAACTTCAACTTGCTTTATTTTGATGAGCATTTAAGCAAACAATCATTTGTATGGTTTCTCCACTTTCCCTTTGCGACTCAAATGAAATTTCTGGCAGAAGTCAAGAAGTATACTCAATGTAGTTCTAAATTCCCCCCCTTTCTAGTATCTTTTAAGTTCATTTATAGGAGGCATGATCTCAATTTTAGTCTGATGAAGAAAATAATAGAGTTATTAATGAGCAGTACAGCAGGAGGTGTACCCTTTTTGTCAAACATGGAGAAAAGAAAGAACAGCAGAAAGGATAAAACAGTATTATTTGCTGCTATTCTCTGGTCTATGGAGATAATAAAATCTAGTACACTCCCTAATGCTGATCCTCTTCCCCAATTCCAAATCTTGCAGATAGCAGACAAAAGCATCTGAATTAGTCTGACACCCCAAATCGTTAGAAAGCTTACTAATTCTCCAATGAATTGATTTCAAACATAAAGGAATCTTGACCCTGTTTTTGAGTCCGTAGATGAAAACTCAAAATTAATGGGGGCAATTCTTTTCCTTTAACTTCACTTCGTGAATTGATTTTAGATATATCCTTTTTTGAATGTGACAGTAGCCACATCATAATATTATTTGGATCTAATTAAAGTGATGTCCTTCCCTACAGTACTTTTTCCATTGGAATTGATTGTTTAAGTTCTCAGTTCATCATGGAGTTGGCTGGAACTGAAGCTGGCCATATTCCCAGATGTTATGATATGGTTATGTCAAAAGATGTCATTCCCATGTCCATGTTTTCAGAGTCATCCCAAGGTAAATATGCATGCTTCAGTGACCAAATGTTTTGAAATTTGATTGTCTTCAATAGAACTATACTTTGATGAGGAATTGAGCGGTTGTTTTGATTTATATCTTGGTTTGACATTATGCTTTCTAGATTATTACAATGTTCATTCTTACGTACCCTTGATCTTTTCACCTGATTACATTTCTCTGTTCATAAATTATCTGCTTATTATGCTCTCATGAAATGAACTCTGATTTAAGAAATAGTACAATGAAAGAATGGAAGACATTCAGTTGATAGGCACAAGGGTTTGGCAGAAAAAAGAAGAATCTTTATTAGGAAAATGAGCAAGAATCTCCACACATTCACTAATAGATACAAGATAATCTCCAAGATACAATCCTGTTTATCATTCAGATGTTCTCTCCCAGTACTATTACAACTATTTATAAGCAATAAAACAACTACAGAAGGAAAGCATGACTGACACATGATAGGTGAAGCACAAAGTAACTGACAGATGACTGGCCTAAGTGGTACTTACAGTGCATCGTTCTCTGTGATCATGGAAACTGCTACTAAACCGCCCTTAACTGTTCTTTGACCTACTCCCCACTTCCTTCACTACTATCTCCTTCGGTTTCTTATTTCTCCCACTTTAGGTAATTATACGAGGTGGGTTCCTATCATCATTGTTTAATTGTTTTTTCTTTTTTGTATGTTGAAATGATTGCACTCCCAATATGTTAGCCATGAGGAGGAACTCTTATACTCATATTCACTATGCCAGAAGAGTTTTTAATGTGTAATTTTTCTTTCCAATTAATTTTGAATTTGAATTTGGCTCCCATTGAAGCTATAAAATCAATACCTAGACCTACTTAAGCTTTCAATAAGCTTCAGCTTTTTCTTATGCATAAGTTCTATCTTGAAACCACATGGAATTAATTTTTGAGGGAAAATGAAAGACTAATGTTAAAAAGGTTATTAAGAGAACGCTTACTATTTTAACTTCAAAATGTTCTGTACGGTCTTCTGCCCATGTGAAATGATACGTTGCTGATTGGTCAGTTCTTATGATTTCTGGTTTGGTGGCTGCTTTAACAAAAAAGTTTTCTTGTTCAAGCATTCTTGAACGAGATGTGGGTATGTCAATATACGAAGAATCTTACATCATACATATGGAGGGTGACTGCTTGATAGCAGTCAGTTTGGCTCTGAAATATTGACACCTCATAGAAGCAAAAGACCTTGTACTATATGACAATTTATTGGTTAGACTGCGAGGATCTACTATATTTTTGAGTGAGGGGTTACAATATGATATCTATACCCTACAGTATTATGCTTTTCTCGTTTTGGAATTAAGTTGATTCTTACTATTGTTCAAGGTGGATTATTGTTTTGTGTCTTCAACTTTTATTTTAGAGGATTTTCTCTAAATCCTATCAAATGAGATATTTTATATGAAAGTAAACAAACAAAAGAAAAGGAAATCTTACTGTCAATTCAGACATTTCAATATATGTGTTGTACTTAGACTTAATAGCTTAATTGATATCCGCCAAGTCAATTAGTAAACACAAACTCTGTATTTTTTTCAGGTAATTATTGAAACAAATGGCCGAATAATTCATTTAGTGTCTGTTAGTTGTAATTTCATTTTATTTTGGTAATTTATTTTCCTTCAGGTTTGTGATTCACCTGGGTACCTTTCCCTTGTATATTTAACTTGAGTAAGTGGAGATTGAATAGTTCCTAATGGAACATGTAAAAGAAAGGAGGAGATCAGAATAATGAGGATATACTTTATACGCTACCCCTGGCAGTGTTTGGTTTGAGACTGAAAATGTCATAAATCTCCTCTAGCACTGTTATTTTGGCCAAAATTTTAACTGAAACAGTTGAAATTTCTTGTTAAACTGTAGGAAAAATTAGTGTGGAAGGAAAAATACATGACAAATTTGACATGAAGCCTCGTGATCAAAACCTTGAACTCTATGGGAAACTCTGCCGTGAAAGGACAAACAAATATATGGTCAAAAATAGACAGATACAGGTTTTCGTTTTATGATTTTGTAAACATGGATTTAAAAATGCATGGAATAATTTTTTGGGTTAAAAGCCTTTTTTGCCCTGAGAGTATTGCATTGCCCCGGAAGTTTCATTTGGAGTAATTTTGCTCTAAGAGTTTCAAATGTGAGGCAATTTTGTTTTGACCGTTGTTACAGTTAAGTTTGACCATTGGTTGGTCAAATGTAGAGACAGATTTTCTCCAAAATGAAAACTTTCAGGACAAATTTGCACCTTAACAAAAATGACATGAACTACAAAATTACCCTGGAAGTTTTAACTTAGGAGCAAATTTGCCCTGAAAGTTTTCATTTTGGAGCCAATTTGCCCATACATTTGGTCAACTAATCGTCAAACTTAACTACGATATCGGTTAGGGCGAAATTGCCACATATTTAAAACTTTTGAGGCAAAATTGCCCCAAACAAAACTTTCGGGGCAAAATTGCCCCTGAGCCAATACATTCAAGGCAAAAATGGCATTTAACCCTAATATTTTTCTGCTAACTTTTCCTAAATTTCATTTCAGGTTATTGAGAATGACCGTGGGGTTCATATGAGGCCCATGCCTGGGATGATTACTTTTGCCACTTCCGGGGCCAGTGTATATGTCTTACTTTTCCGGATTAATCAGACTTTTGGCAGATATTGAATCATGCCTGGAGGGACTTGTTCTTTTATTCTGACATATTTAGATTAAGCCAATCATGAAAATGTATGCGAGTATGTCAGAGGTGTAGCACTCTTAAAAGTATAGCTGACATCCTTATTTTGATAATTGACTAGGTCTGCTTATGTTTCCCTTTTGAGGAGCCTGGGAGGCGTGGGGGGGAAGAGGTGGTGCTTATTTTGTACTTATCATATCTAACAGAAGCTTTTGTGTTGATTTAGGAAAAGAAGAAAACCCCAGCCAAAACAAATGAAACAAAGAGAACAAGAAGGGACCGTGGGGAGATGGAAGAAATTTTGTTTAAGCTCTTTGAACGGAAGCCAAACTGGAGTTTGAAACAACTCATACAAGAAACTGACCAACCTGAAGTATGTATTCTTAGTGACATGTTTCTCTTAAATATTCAACTCTAATACATGGGACATTAGTTTGATATATGCAGAAGTAGATCACTCATGAAAAGTAAGTTTTGTCAGACAATACACAGTAGTTATCATCGGTTGTATGCAAAACAAAAAAAAAAGGGTTATCATCGGTTGTATAAAGGACTACACTCTACATCCCAAGTCTAATTATGAAGAATTTGTTGCTTCTAGGGGAAATGCATGTATTTTATATACTCTTGCGCACTTGATGTCAATGGAGTTTAGGGGCTTGTAAAATTTTCAGAACAAAAATTTAGTTTTTAAGTTGTTTATTATCAAGTTATTTAATTAAACTATGATATATGAAAGAACTATTTTGAAGGAGTCAACAATTTATTGAAGAATCTGTATACTCCTAAGTATCATTTTATCTTTATATATAGTTGGAAAGCCTCTACCAAGGCCACCATGTCTGAGTGAAACCCTTGATATCTCCTCCCTCCTTGCTTCTATATGGAAAATAGTTGCCATTGATGAGTAATCCCAATATCATTGAAGGAATGCATGAAGCCCTCTATATACCACTTGGCTTTTTTTCTTAATTTTTTTTCTGATCAAGGGTTTCCCCTTTCGAGACTTAGAGCACAAAGAGTTTTTACCTCTCCTAACAAGTGCGTTTTTTGAGATTCGAACTTGTGTTCTTCTCCTTATGGGAGTAAAACCGCTTAGCACCTCAAAGTCATTGGTTGATGATGAAGTAGTGGTTCGTTAGAATACCTGAAATAAGTTGATGTCTCAAAGTCTTGTCCTCTTGCTGTGAGAAATTCTGAAGGCAAACTCAGCCTACAAAAAATTAATGAACTAAGCCGATACACATGAGCAAATTAGTCTACTAATCTTCAAACTATGTTTACTTTTAGCATTCGTCTATCCTGTTGACTGTAAGTGCTGGGTTGATATCTTGTTTTGCTGCAGCAATATGTGAAAGATATACTTAAAGAACTGTGTGTCTACAATAACAAAGGAAGTAATCAGGGCACATATGAGTTGAAGCCTGAATACAGAAGATCTCATGATTAAAAGTCCATGATGGTTGGTTTTATCATGCTCTGATCTCCCTTTTTGCCCCTTTCAATTCGTGTCTACAAGTCACTGATGATTCCTTTCTTGTTGATTTTGTTTAGTGCAAAAACACAAGAAGGGGATAATTTGGTTTCTTTTTCTGTTTATTTCCCTTGAACACTTTATCTCTTTATCTTTTGTTGCACAGCCTTTGCCCTTTGGCTTCACACATGCAAGAGATTTTTAGGCATCGATACTTTATTGAAGATAAATAAATCAAACCCACCTTAGCTTTATTTTGTTAGAGATAAATTTTATATATATATATATATATATATATATATATATATATAATTTATTAAAATAAGGAGAGAAAAAACCTCCATAACCAATCCACCTATCGATTCGATGGCCAGTGACGTACTGACCTGACAAGATATCAAATGATTGAGTGAAAATTTAACTATGAATTTTCCTTGTTCTTGGTAGCGGGATCCAGCTGTAGGAAAATACTTTTTTAATTATCCCATGTTTATCACGGTCTCACTATTGTCATTTTAATACTCTGAATTTGATTAATGAATACAGTAACATTTTTTGTGACTTGTGAGAGGAATTTAAGTTGCTCATCTTAATGCACGAATTATGGAATAAACCATCTTCCTATCAAGGTTAAGGAGTCATCTGAGCATCTCACCCCGGATGGAATCAAAATTCATTTTTATATTTCATATTAATATATTAATGATTTTCGTAATAGTAATATTGATTTCGAGTTATATGAGATTTTAGGAAAATCAATTAAATAAGATAGTGGTGTGTATATTGCTCTATTTTGAGAGCCTTCTTCTAGAAGGGCAAAGGTGACTCTTTTTATGCTTTAACCCGTGATAACGGCTGAGGAAATATTCACTCGGATTTTTTTTTTAAAAAAAAATCTTTACTACGTCAAAATAATTAGATTATTGGTTGGAAATGTGTGTGTGTGTGTGAGAGAGAGAGAGAGATTTCGAATTTACGCCACGAACTCTTATAAGCATAGTTTGTAGGATATTTTACAATTCACGTTCTAGATATGCTTGAAAAATAATATAAAAATAAATTGTTTCGTCATTTAAAATTTAAAAAATAAATTGACGTAAAAAATAAGCACGCACTCACACACTTGATTTTGTTTTATTTTGAGATATGCACAACATATGCAATCATCTTCATTTCAAAATCGTGATTTTACTATAGCAATATGACTTATTTGATGTTAAATTGTTTGGAAAACAAATAAATTGAGTTCAATTACGGCTCAAATTAAGAAAGAGGAGTGCGGGCCGAAGAAATGAAGTGTAAATCCTACAAAATAATATACTTGTTTAAAATAAGGATTCGAGCCATTAAAAGCAGTTTTTCAATCATGATTTACGATATATAAAATAATCATATGAGAGGAGTTTTATCTCGATTTATATAAATGAGCACTTTTAAAGATCTCAAACGTAATTCTAAACAAGTACAATAATAAAACCGAAGTATTCCATATTGTATCAAGTTACAACACTCACAATTATAAAGGGCCTATTTGAGAAAGCGTTTCAGAAGTACGTTCATGTAAGTCGAAATAAAACTCCTCTCATATATTTACCTCAGATACTGTAAATCACGTTATAAAAACAGTTTTTATCACAAAACCAAACAGGGACAAAGAAAGTGTAACGAGGTTTAGAGGGACATGTATGCAAACGTGGCGGAATGGTGCTGAAGATAGAGGGACAAGCAACGTGGCGGGCGTCTAGCGTTACCTATAAATAGGAGTTACAAGATGCATAAAGGTTATGCAATCATCACTTAAAAACTCGCCAATCACAACATATTCTCTTCTCTCTTTTTTTTTTTTGACAACAGATAGACAGAGTCTTTGGCCCCCTAATCCGGACTCCCTCCTGTATCCGACACCTTTTTCTGAGTCCCTAGCCTTCTAACACTAGATCAAGTAACCCAGGGCAACCGATTAATCCGGAACAGAGGACATTTTTAGATACACCCCTGTAAGGTGCTTTACACCAAGGGTGAGTTCCCCCTCCTAACAAGAGCTTCTCCTAGATTCAAACTCTCGTCCATCTGGAGGAGTGTCAGTTGCCTTACCACTGCACCCGGCAGTTATTGGTATCACAACATATTCTCTTTGCTAGAATATTTATTGATTGCTTATATTTACGTTTCTAAGTCACTTTTTCCACTTTCTATTATTAACCTGCTTGATCCAATACAATTTCATTTCATGCATTGCTTCGCATCGTGTTTGGCAAGTCTCTTCTAGCATTACCTATAAATAAGAGACACACAACGTAAAAAAGTCATGCAATCATTACTCAAAAACTCATCCATGGCAACATATCCTCTTTAGTAGAACATTTATTAATTGCTAATATCTACGTTTTTAAGTCTCTTTTTTCCATTGTCCAAAAAAAAAAAAAAAAAAAAAAAAGTCTCTTTTTTCCACTTTTCATTACTAGTTTGCATTTTAACATCCAAAACGGTTATGATAAAGAATCTCAAGAGTCGCTCATTTGGTAGAAGCCTAGTTATGCTGGGACAACCCCACACTTCCGACACATTTGGCAAACACATTTTGTGCTAACATAAAATTTAACATAAAACTAAGCTTTTATAATTTATTATATATATAATTAAAATAGTTAAACAATGTATTTGAAAATTTGTTACATTAAATGCAAGCGTTTTCATAAAAAAAAACTTGGGTAATTATTCAAAGGGTAAAAATTAAAGCTCCAATGACCTAATGAAATAGGTAGATAAATATTAAAGTCACATGTTGAGCTCTTTTTGAACCTTCTAGACCGTATAAATAATGGCATAGGTCTATAAGCTCAATGTTTGACCAAACCAAATATGGAAGGGAAAAAAAAAAAAAAAGCCATCTTCCATCGCCCAAGTCAAAAATCATAGTGTAGCATTTCTATGCGATGCGGATATTTTTGACCAAACCAAATAAATATGGAGGCAATGATATTGAAAGCCCAAACGAGAGAACCAAAATTCACAGGGCTACCTTCACCTTGAGTGGGTCCATTTTGGCGTGTGCATTGCACAGGCAGCACAGCCAACATTGACTTCTCCCTCTCTCTCTCCAAACACGTTCGGACAACCAAAAGTGTGTTGGAATTTAAGAAAAACTAAAACGCATTTCTTCTTCTTCATGCGGCTGTAGCTTTTTCTTCCCATTTCACCTACCGCGGTATCATTCCTTGCTTCTTTTGTATTTTTCCCCATTTCTTTGGTTTCTTCGCTATCTCAGAAATTCTTGTGCTTCCTGGGCGTGTGTCTCCTTTAACCTCCGTTAGGTACGCATCTGTGGTTTCTGATTTCTGGGTTGTTCACTTTTTCCCCCAATTGTTTGTTGTTGTTGTTGTTGGTTCTGATAGGTTTTTGTTTCTGCGATGGGAATTTCGGGTTGATTGTTTCATACAAATTTTGATGTGTGATTTGGCCTTTGTACTGTGATGTGATCCTCATTTCAACTGATCTTTATTTTTCTGGAGCTACTATTGCCAAGAAATTCACAATTTTTGGGATCTGCTTTTCTATTTTATCAATGCATGTAGAAATCCTTATGGAAGCTGAAGTTATGCTTTATTGTATTTATGGTAGTCTTTTTTTTTGGGCTTGGGGAGCTTGAGTTCAGAAAGCTCCTTTTAATCCGGCCTAGTGTTGACTTTTGGGGAAATGAAATATTAGAGTTAATTGAACCTCAGGGGTCGTGGTTTATTACTGTTTGGGGAGTAGGAATGATCAATTTGCTTATTTAGTACAACCTTGATGATTAAGTGTTATGGTCATCTCGTGACTGGGTTAGAGCATTCTCCCTATACCTTAGATATCATTTTAAAAATTGGAAAAGAATTAAGATTCTAAAATTTTGGATATGCTTGATCAGAAGGGTTTGCAATTGGGTTTTGAATACTGACGTGGAGTTTTCATTAGTTTAAATGCCTGTTATTTGGTTATCTTTATAAATTGTTTTGAGGAAATAAATCCGACTTTTAGTATTTTGGAGTATATAGTATCAGATTTCATTTGTTTGGATTTGTATAAGTTATAAGAACTGGTTTCAATTAGCCCTCAACTATTTGTATTTGAGAATTTGTTTGCTGACTTTGTAGCAAAAAAGGTTTTTATCAGCTTCTAATTGCTGACCAGCGAGAAACACTAAGAAACAAACTGCTGTAAGTTTGGTTTCCTTAATTTGGTTTTACACTTTAGTCGTCGTTTGCGCTCTTTGAAAATTTCCTTCTTTCTGAATGTATGAATACCCTCATTGTATATTCAATATTTGAACTGTTGTGTTCCCTTACTCAATGATCAGTTAGTTCCCAAGGTGGGTAAGTGATTATTGATTTGGTTTTTTGTTGGAGTTATATTTTATTGATGTATGTTAATAAATCAACTAGGAATGGTGTCTTGACATTTATTCAGATCAACTGGCATTAAAAACGTGTTGTTATAATATGTGTGTACGCGCGTGTAGATAAGTGTTGTTAAAATTTGGTTTTTTGTTGGAGTTATATTTTATCGATGTATGTTAATAAATCAACTAGGAATGGTGTCTTGACATTTATTCAGATCAACTGGCATTAAAAACGTGTTGTTATAATATGTGTGTACGCGCGCGTGTAGATAAGTTGATATTTACCTTTTAAGCAGATATACAGGTATAAAAATCTTATATCCAAAGTAAAGACTTGAATAAAACTTGCTTTTGAAAGATAGAAATATCCCTCTTGCTGATGAGCATGTAATATGTTGGCTTTCGTATTGGCATTCATAGATTATTTTGATTAAACTCATTATCTCTACTTCAGTGAATAAGTGTCTTGATTATGCATTGCAATATGCAGATCTGCTAAATCTGCGACAAAACAATGGATTTCTTCTCCAGAGATATAAATGAGGATTCCATTCTTAGATGTCCATTCTTGAGGAACATCAATGAGCCTACTAACTTCTCATTCTCTTCACCATTGGCTTTTTCAATGCCTGTAAGTTTTCCATTTGCTCTCATCTAGCTAGCATGTTTGTTGAGAATAGTAACCATCTTAGTTCTCTAAGACCTGTCTGACCATTTAGGCCAAAATAATGTGTAATGGTAACTAAGCTGCTGTTCCAGGAAACATACTATCCACTTTCTTGGTCCGTAGCTCATTTATTCTGTGTTTTAAAATTATCTTTTAAACATGTTGCTTAAATATGCTTTTGGACCATTTGTCTCTCCTCCCGTTAGAGACAATAAGAATTGAAGGGCTGACACTGACAAATATCTCTCTTCCTCTTACACAGGTTCGGGGGACCAAAGGTCCAATTTTTGAAGATGGTCCCAATTTTGATCTGGCATTTAGGCTTTTCCATGGTAGTGATGGTGTGGTTCCCTTATCTGAAAGGTCTTTTCAGCGTTCAGAGAAAGTACAGCCCGAGCCTCCTACATCCCAGTTCAATCCCTTAGCAGCAAAGGCAGCAACTATCAGTCTATCATCATTTGGATTTGGATGGCCTTTCGGTTTTGATTCATTTTCTGATAAGTGGAACAATCAGAAGAGAAAATCCAAATCTTCAAAGAAAGAACCTTCTTCACAGGTATAATATATTTGACCTTCTGTCTTATCCACCTTCTGTAGGAAAATCCTCAAATAAAGGCTTGAACATTATAAATATCATGTTCGGTAGATCTTCATATCATGATTCAGATTATATTTTTCATTGTCCCTGACGTATGCCAAACTTGTATCTCAGAATAGTTCAAACCATGAGGCAATGAGCAATGAGTGGCTGCAATCAGGGAACTGCCCTATTGCAAAGTCATACCGAGCTGTTAGCAATGTCATTCCACTTGTTGCAAAGGTTCTTCAGCCACCTGCTGGGATGAAATTAAAGTGCCCACCGGCGATAGTTGCAGCCCGGGCAGCGCTGGCAAAGACTGCATTAGCGAAGAACCTCCGGCCTCAGTCCCTACCCACAAAAGTTCTTGTGATTGGGATGTTGGGAATGGCAGCTAATGTTCCCCTGGGAGTTTGGAGAGAACATACCAAGAAATTTTCGCCATCTTGGTTTGCTGCTGTCCATGCCGCTGTTCCATTCATTGCTATGCTAAGGAAGACTGTTCTGATGCCTAAATCAGCCATGGCTTTTACCATTGCAGCATCGGTTTTAGGTCAGGTGATTGGGTCTAGGGCAGAGCGGTACAGGCTGAAGGCTTTGGATGCAAGAAAATGGGCTCTAACAGAAACCTCCAATATTTCTGTAAGCTCAGAAAACACTGATATCTCTGTGAGCGCAGAAACCTCAGTCAGCTCAGCTCAGTTACAAGTGATTAAACCGAAAGAGAGGCACTGCAGTGATACTGTGAACTGGAATGCAGCTAGTCTTCAGCTGGCCGGACCTTCATCAACAGATGTATTTTGCTGATGATTAGTTTGTTCTTTGCGCCATTGCTTCTGTTTGCAGAGTGTGTTTCTGTTATTATCTTTGTATTGATTCATTTTCACCGTGAATGCCTCTAGGTAAATGAGAAAATAAAACATATGTTTTCCCATTGAGGCTGTATCCTTTCCTTCTATTATTAATACTCTATAGTATGTTCAACAGAAATAAATTAATGTCATAAACAATGAATGTTTGGCTTACTGTGCTGTCAAGTGTCAAGCCATTTTTCATTGCCAGGAGAGTGAATGTGAATGTTTAAGAGTTTCTGTGATGCTATTTTCACTCCCAAATTCTGTTGCCCCTTGAGTTTTCAAGCAGTAAGCTAACCCCTGAAACCAAAATAAATGAAGACGAGTTTGAATTAAATAAGAATTTTGCCGATCTATGGCTTAAAACATAAAAGTAAATACTCGTACTCTATCTCTGTTTCCCAACAACATAATACACGTTCACATCCATGAGATTTGGCTTATTCAACGTTAGAACATGTTAGTTGAAATGTGTAAGATGGGTAGTACAACTACTCTTACCTACAGCTCCACCAATTTTCAGACTTGTCCGGAAGGTTGGGTGCCTTGCTGACCACATTTTGCCAATCATATGGCCAAATGTATTGTGCATTGAAACGACATGCCTCTTCAAGTGAATGATTTCATCCAGTGAATTATTTTTCACCCAAAAGAGTATTATCAATCCACCCACAATCACCAGGGATTAAAAAAAACAAAAACTTCCCAGGTAATTTTTAGATATGCTGATATTAAATACTGTACTGAACTATAGATGCACCCATATTTCAAGACATTCAATTGGTGGCAAGAAACATAAGTGAAATACAGTTAATTTATTCACGTTTCCTAATAGTTTCCTGGACTCCACGAACACCTTCTACTGCCAATAAATCTACCAAGATACCAATTTTCAGTTATTAGAGACAGAAGCCGTTAATTAGGTGTATAGAATTATAAAGGAGAAAATTTTTGATCCTCGAATATGGATCTCATGTTTTCATTTTGCTGTGGCTCGTGACTCGTGAGAGAATGAAAGTCCCACACCGTGTAAAGACGGAACGAAGAGACTAGAAAAGCCTATAAAAGGGACGCTTGTTAACAGAATAACTCATACCTTTCTCGGCCTTTTGGCTAAGATCAAGTGTAGTATCTGTTCTTATCAGTTTAATATCTGATACGTGGGCCATTGGTCCACATGATATTAAATAAGTTTTTAAATGGGGAGAGCCTAATCCAATAGCTTGCTATTGGGGTTCTCACGCGTCGCCCAAGCGTTGCACTACTGCAAGGGCCTGGCGCACCCTACCAAAACTAGTTTGAATTTAAGGAAAGATATGATGTTTATGATTTTAATTGAATTTAATTTTTATAGTTATAAAATGGATATTTAGAGCATTTTCGAAAGTGTATGTAGCCAATAAAAAGTGAGTTCTTGAATATATTAATTTAATTTATAAGTTTAAGTTGGAATCTAATAATGAGATGGGTGACGATTATTGTTTCAATTCTATATGCACATGTGATTTTTCATTGCCTCTTAGTTTTTCACTTCAATATTCTTTCTTAGAATCTTCACATGATTGGTTATGGGATTACTTCAACTTTTGTAATGACAATACTTTTAAAGTCAGTGATTTAATTTTAACTTTTGAAATTGGAGTGATAAGTTTTTTTCATTTCATCATTCTCACTAGAATAAAAAAAATGACTTCTTGAATATTAATTTGTATAAATATTAATTCATATACAAAAGTAAAAAAAAAATTATGAATTAATGTTCAAGAAGTTGCCTTTTAGTTACGTTTGCATCTAAAAAAAATTATGGTTACTTTGGCACTTTTGATATAAGTTAATGCCTATTTTAACACCTTAACCTTTCATTTAAAAACTCATAGTAACATTGTTAATATATGATTAATGTTATGGTTACTTTTGCCCTCTTTTATACTCTCTCTCAATTCCTTTTTACAAGAAACATTTGACCGAATCTAAGAGAAAATAAGGAAATTATTATAAAAAGGAGGATTGTAAAAGAGGAAGAATAAGAAAATAAATATGATAGAAGTAATAGGTCTTTGGGAGTTGTGAAAATTTATTCTATTGACATTAAATAGAAGTAATTAAATAAAGGGCAAAATGAGAAAGTAAGAAGTAGAAAATAAGACATTCTCTTAATGTTTCTTATAAAAAAGAACGGGACATATGTGATGGTTGTTTCTTATAAAAAGAAACGGAGAGAATAATATTTATGATTATTTTTACTCCAAATAATAATTTATGATTATTACTGCATTTTTTCAAAAAAAAATTTGAAAGTTATTTGAGCAACTTAACCTTTATAAAATTGATGCATTGTTATAAGTTAAGGGCAAACTGCAATGAAACAACAACCTTGGCCCCTTGGCATCGGAATAATTGCATTATTATTTTTGAACAAAATTGTACAATACTATTTTAACTAAGGAAATAGAACTAGACCAAAGGAAAGGTCGTGAATTTACTATTTAGATAGAAATTCTTTTAAACAGGTATTGAGCCATTTTTTTCCCAACTTGGGTCATTTAAATCTTACAAAATACTCATACAGCCACTTCTATAACATGTTTCATCATAATCAAAAAATCTAATGATAGACTAGAGGAGTACAACTACAACTAAAACGAAATGTGTAAAGGCACTATTGTAAGGATCAATCGGTCAAACTAATGAACCGGCAAATATTTTCTCCCAATCAAATCTAGTATAGAGTTTCTAACGGGTTGGATTTTATTATTTTTCCCTGTATTGAGCTAGAAATGTCATTTTGAGTTTAAGAAAACATTAACACCTCATGCCTTAGTAACTATGTTTTGTTATGTGTTTTATACATATATATTACATTTAATCGTAATTATTAATGCTTTATAATCAAATACTGCAAACAATATCTTACATATAGGATAAATGATAACATTAATCTTTTCATGATCATAGAAGAATATATTTGTATATTTAATTATATTATTTTAGTTATGATTGAGTTCACTCCCATTCAACCATGATTATCCCACTCACCCTTAAATTATTGTTTTAGGGTCTGTTTGAGTTGGCGTTCAAAAAGCACATTTATGCAAGTCAAGACAAAATTCATTTTACATACTTATCTCATATACGGTAAAATTACATTGGAAAAGTAGTTTATACCGCTAATTCAAACAGGCACTTAATAATTAATTCAATGCACAATGCTAACTAGTAAAAACGACACATGAATTAAAGTTTTTGGTATCAGTAATTCATTCAACAGAAAAAGATAATATGTTAAATTTTCATTTAATTCAATTATAAAAATTTAGATAAGAATATATGATAACTTTAGGGTTAAAGTCCTTTTACGCCCTAAAAGTATTGCTTCAGGGGCAATTTTGCTCTGGAAGTTTCAAATGTGGGGTAATTTTGCCCTAGTTGTTATCGCAATTAAGTTTGACTATTAGTTGACCAAATTAAGGGTAAATTTTCTCCTAAGTTGAAACTTCCAGAGCAATTTTGTCGTTATTGTTATTTTTGTTAAGGTGTAAATTTGTCCTGAAAATTTTCACTTTAGAGCAAATTTGCCCCTACATTTGGTCAACTAATAATCAAACTTAACTGTGATAACGGTCAGGACGAAATTACCCCACATTTAAAACTTCCGGGGTAAAATTACCCTTGAGCCAATACTTCCAAGACAAAAATGACATTTAACCCATAACTTTAATTAAACACCGCACCAATATTTTTCAAGGCACCTATATGTATATCATTCAATGGGTAAACAAGAACCACAAGTGAAATACAGTGAATTTATTCGCTTTACCTAGTGGTTTCCTGGACTCCACGAACACCTTCTATTTGCCAATAAAATCTACCAAGATACCAATATTCAGTTCTTAGAGAAAGAAGCCGTCAATTAACTGTAGTGTATAAAACTACGATAAAGAAGAAAATTTTTTACCCTCGAACATGGATCTGATGTTTGCAGTGCCCCATGAGAGAATGAAAGTCCCACACTGCGTAAAGCACGAAGGAAGAGCCCAGAAAAGCCTATAAAAGGGACGCTCATCAACGAAATAACTCATACCTTTCTCGGCCTTTTGGCTAAGATCAAGTGTAGTATCTGTTCTTATCAGTTTAATATCTGATACGTGGGCTATAGGCCCACATGATATTAAATTAGTTTTTTATTGGGGAGGGCCCAATCCAATAGCTTGCTATTGTGGTCCTCATGCGTCGCCTTAGCGTTGCACTAAAGCTTGGGCCTGGCGCACCCTACCAACGCAAGTCTTAAAAGGTTAAAAGGATAAGGTGTTTCAATGAACATTTCTATGATGGAATTAGAGTTGGTGTAAATGAAATTGAAGATCAATTTTATTATGATGCTTATTTGATATGATGGAATTGAAAATTTTTCAATTTTATATGGAAGTCAAATAGGTTTAATTCCACCAAATCAATTCTATCAAAATACTTTAGATTTACAACTCTATGTGATCATTTCCATCTATTACCCTCACTACCTTCAAAAAATAAAAGAAAATTGAAGGATATTTTGGTATTTTTATATAAAAATTAGATCACATTTCCATGACATACCAAACATACTTTTAGTCCCCAATTTTATTTCCATCAAAATCAATTCTACTCAATTCTACCAAACGGGCGCTTAACTTAAGTAGGTAGGATAAATCTTTGTATATGTTTCCTTCACTCCGTAATATAAAGTTACTGTTTTCTATCCAAAAAAAAAAAATCCTTAACTTTTTTGAAACGCGGAACAGCAACCTTGAAATATTTTTTAGAGTAAAAGTAATTATACCATAAATGTTATAGAAGAGGATAAAATAGTCATTAATTTATACTAAAAATGTAAGAGCAACTATTAGAATAGGACAAAATAGCTATTACTCTATATCAAAAATTTAAAAGTAACCATAAATTTTTTTTATACACAAAAATAATTAAAATGTGACTTCTTGAATATTAATTTATAAGCCTTTCTTTAATTTTTGTATTATGAGTGTTTTATCAATTTGGGAATTAAAATGACAAGAGTGAAAGAAAAATTTATAAATTAATATTCGATAAGTCACATTTTTTGTTCTGACAAAAATGATGAAACAAAAAAACTTGTCATCTTAACTCTAAAAGCTAAAATCCCCAACATGAATTGTTGACTTTAAAAGTACCGTTATTACAAATGTTGAAACAATCTCATAACTATGAGAAGATTCTAAGATATCAGAGAGAAAAACTATGTGGCAATGGAAGATCGAATATGAATATGGTAGGGTTGGGAAAATCCACGTCATTGCTGGTCATCTGATAATTAAAATCCATTTGGACTCTAACTTGCACAAGCAACAAAAACACTTATGAATTTATGAATTAATGTTCAAGAAGTCATTTTTAATTGCTTGCATCTAAAAAATGTTTACGGTTACTTTATATTTTTGGTATAAGTTAATGGTTATTTTAGTACCTTAACTTTTCATTAAAAAACTCTCAATAACAAAAGTGAACAAACGTTTGAGATTATTAACGTCATAGTCATTTTTATTTTCTTTTATAATATTTATGTTACGTTTGCTTAACCCCAGTCTAAATGTTATTTTCTCTATTATTATTATGGTAATCCATAACAGAAATTATTAAGGGGTTAATTATTAGTATTTCTAGCAAACTGTTTATTTAAAATAACAACGGTTGTTAATAATGATAGGTTAATACTTTCTGCTGTCGTTTTTCTAGCTGAGGTAATAGAACTGCACCAAAAGAAATGTTTGCGACTTGTGAATTCAGATAGAAAATTCTGCTTTTAATTTTCCAACTACTCTTTTTTTTTTATAATAAGTTTACCTTAAATATAAAAAATAGTTAATTTTTAAAAAAAATTAATAAAATTATATTAAAATATTTATATTTATTATTTTTTTAAAACTAATTTATTTAACTTATAAACTGATATATAATATATATAAGATGATTAAATAATTTATTTAATAATATTTAAATAGTCGTATTGAAGAACTGAACGATCCGGCCGTAGCCCGAAGATTCTGACAGCTTGGTTCATGTGCAGAACATTGAGCTGCTTTTGAGTCATCACCTGTTAAAAAGCCAGGAATCGGATCAGCTAAATGAAAATTGTCCAGCCAAAATCCATTCCAAACTACCGTTTGAAGGTTCCACCGTCAACCTCCGCCGAAGAAAATTTAACACTGCAAAACTAATTTAAAACCTCGATCCCCTAATATCCATCCTTTTCCCTGTCGTGGTCGTGGCTATATGGAAGAGTAGCAAAAGAGCAAAAAAAAGAGATGAAAAAAGAAGAAAAAAGAGGAGGAGGAAGAAAAGCAGGCATAATAAGACACTGGAGAAAGAGGATACGAAGACGCCCAGAGCTGAAAGCTGAAGACTGAAAAGGGAAAGCTAAAAAGAATAAAAGGGAGAATCACTCTTAAGTATTAGAGAAGGAAGATATTATCAGAAAGGTTTCTGATTACAACCTCAAAATGTGTATTCACAACCTGTTAAGTATGTTTTACAATCTCAAGGGATCTTTCTGATAATATTTTCCTTCTTTAAGACCTAGGAGTAATTTTCCCGAGAATAAAAGATGCAAGCTCGCATATTAAATTCTCTATTTTAAAAAATAAAAAATGCCCCATTTTTCTCTCACCACCTCGTCTAGAAAGTAGGAGTAATTATAGGGCATACGTCATGTTCAGCAAAAAGTCAGCCAAGTTCGCCCTTCAGTTGAAATTTAAATATTCAATAGTTAAAAAAAATTAATTCTAAATTCTTAAAATATATTTTTATGAGTGTGTTATCATTAACAATTGGAAATTTATTTTGGGAAAATTCTAGAAAAATACGCTGGAACATATAAAAGGATAAATCAGAGCTTCTAATTAGTAAAATTTCGAGTTAGTATGGTGTCAGTACAGCGGATGAATATGAGATTATGAAATTTCAGCGAAAAGATGCCCCTACCCTTCAACTCTTTCTCTCTCAGCTCGAAATAGCAACATCTGTCTCTTTCTCTCTCAGCTTGAAATACGTCCCTTGAGACCGGATAGTCACTACCGAACAGACAGGCCTATACGTTGACAACAGAAAGGTCGCCTGGCGAAGCGTCTGACCGTCAGCAATTTTTAGTCACGAGGGGTCACGAATTTTAAATCCCAAAATATAGTGACTTTTCGGCAAGCCCAAATAAATATTATTTTTAGATAACAAAAATAATACTTCCGGTGAGTAAAAATATTTTACAAAAAGCGCCGGTACCACGTATTTATTCACGCGCAGGAGGAAAATCGTCGGATTTCAACTACGTTAGCCTTCTGGTGGCCCTTTGTTGTGTGCGAAGCCCACCACTCCTCTAGGCCTCTCTACAAGCTCAAGATAGTATAGTAATATATATAGTATAGTGATATATATTCAAGGCTAGTGACATCTTATTCCCAAGCAATGTGAGACTAGCTTCTTTGACACAGCCACTCAAACACTTATATTTTACAAATATTTCACATTAACAACACCATATTTAATATATGAAGTTGTGAAAGAAGAAAGTCGAGTTGTTAATGTAAAATGCGCTGTTGTTAATAAAGAGATATGTGTTGTTATTCCGAGCTAAAAGAGAAGGAAAGCTGAAGGGTAATGGAGTCTTTTTGTTGAGATTTCATAATCCTAGATTCCTCCACCATACTGACACTATACTGATTTGGGATTTTATAATTTTAAAGCTCTGATTTGTCCTTTCTTATATTCTAACATATTTATTTGGAATTTTCCCGTTTTTTTTTTGTCTATACTATGTTTTTATCTAAAATCTACTTATATTATTATTCATATTACTTTTATTTTATTGGGATATATGTTATGATGTGACCTTGTTAACTTTTACGTAGAATTAAATTAACTATGTTTATAATATAATATTATATATAATATTATTTTAATTTAATGATTAAGTCACTGATCCAACTGAACGATTCAACCATCTAACCGTTTAAACCATGACTATGACGTTTCACATTTTTTTTAACATCATTCTAACTTGATTTTTCTAAAATGCATTAAGTTTTAGAAATATTAATTTTTCATTTAATTCAATTGTAAAACATAAAATAAGAATATCAGATAACTTGGAGAAAAATAGGGAGAAGGCCCAAAGCAAATTTTGCACACACGGATATCAATATTATGATTTAAATGCTTTACTTCTAACTAATAAAATTTTAGGAAAATTGAATTCAGGTCCCAAATAAGAGAGAAAACGAAAAAATAGT
Source organism: Inga leiocalycina (assembly GCA_963242795.1). NCBI lineage: Eukaryota > Viridiplantae > Streptophyta > Magnoliopsida > Fabales > Fabaceae > Inga > Inga leiocalycina. The sequence continues at coordinate 79,315,782 of OY725322.1, forward strand.
CCCTTCAAATTTTAAAATTGCTAAAAAGTCCTATTGACAAGTCCACATGCTTGTAATTAACAAGTTTAGGAACGTCATTAACAAGTTCATGGGATTTTTTGATAATTTTGAAATCTAAAAGAAACATTTTTTATTTTCTCTCTTATCCCGGATTTAAATGTAATTGTCCCTAAAATTTTTAATGGGACTTTTACTCAATTTTTTGAAAACTTAATTTAATAATTAAAATATTCAAACATAACAAAATTATATTTCAACTTTAGGCTCTGTTTGGTTTGAGGGGAAAGGAGGGGAGGGACTTTACTCTCCTCCTCTTGATTGACATGACTAAAAATTTAGGAGGGGAGGGGAAATTTTTTGAAATTTTCCCTCTCCTTCCCTCAAAACCTCTTCCCCTCAAATTGTGAGGATTTGGAAGGGAGGTTGAAACTAGCCCTCATCATGAACAAAAGTGACCCTGGAATTTTGTTATTAATCTAAAAGTAGCATTTGCTATTTTTTATTAATATATATATATAACTATAATTATAAAATATAATTGTAAATGTATATATATAATTGTATTCAATGTAGCTATATTATTTATAATTAAATTTTATTATACATCTAATAAAGTTGGAAAAAATCACTTATAACATAAGGATAAAGTTATCCATATCAAAATAATTTCCCTCCTCTCCCCTCATCGACCAAACAATGTAACATTAAAATTCCTCCATTCCCCTTCCTTTTGGTAAATTGTGAGGATTTGAAAGGGAGACTGAAACTAGTCCTCATCATGGACAAAAGTTACCCTAGAATTTTGTTATTAATCCAAAAGTAGCATTTGCCATTTTTTATTAATATATATATATATATATATACATAACTATAATTATAAAATATACTCCCTCCGGTCCGAATTATAAGACAAAGTTGACTTTTTTTGGAGAAATTAAGGAAACCGATTAAATTACTTTAGAATGTTTATATTTTTAGTATCCTTAGATTATATATTAGTTTATTAGTCAAATTAATTAGTTTAGAGAAAAAAATAAAAATATAAATACTCTAAAGTAATTTAATCGACTTCCTTAATTTCTCCAAAAAAGTCAACTTTGTCTTATAATTAGGACCGGAGGGAGTAATTTTAAATGTATGTATATATAATTGTATTCAATGTAGCTATGTTATTTATAATTAAACTTTATTACACATCTAATAAAGTTGGGAAAAAATCACTTATAATATAAGGATAAAGTTGTCCATATCAAAATAATTTCCCTTCCCTCCCTTCATCGACCAAACAATATAATAATATAATATTAAAATTCCTCCTTTCCTCTTCCTCTTTTCTTCTGATCAATCTAAATAAGATAATATTAACATCACTTCCATACCCTCCCTCCCCTTGGCTCCCCCTCATCCCATCCCCTCCATCGAACCAAACAGACCCTAAAACACATGTAGGATCTAGCTTTGATGGAACAATTTTCCAGCAAACACAACTAAATTTTGTATTCTAGGAAGAAATTGGCGCCGATGCCCGCCCTAATTTACGGTTCGTCATCATCACGAATTCGTTACATCGTTGCTCTGCTTCCTTGCTTGATTTTTTCGCTCCAATTTGAAATTTGTCGAAAACCGCTCAATGGCAGCGACCACTTCATTTCCCCGTGATACTCAGAAGTTCGGATATCCTTGGCCGGAATTCAACGATGGTCTTTATTACAACGACGTTGTGCGATCCTCCGATTCCGGTGCTTGCTTGCTTTTCAATTCTATGCTACCAAGTTTTTAGCTGAGCTTAAAGAAAGAATATTCAATTGGAATTCTTTTTGTATTCTTTTTTTCCCTACTTTCCCGCCCGTCTCCCTGCATTGCCTGCGCAGCCAAATGAGACTTCCCTTTTCCCTCCAATTTCTTGTTTGATATGGATAATGCTTATAGAAATATTTTTCAAATCACTTACTAATCATACTCCAATAATTTCAGGGTTGACACTGTTAGAGTTCTACTCGAGCAAGCACAAGAGTTCAGCTCCCTTGCAAGGGTAAGCTGGAACCACTCAGACTTCATCTAAATGTATAACTTTTTTTCTTAATTAACTTTATTTGATTTTTGTTTTTGGGCTCTTGGCCCTGCTTCGAAACGAAGGAAAATAAAGTAAGTTGGGCAGGCTTAATGTCATCAAAAGCTACTTTTTCCCCTCTTCTGGAAAAATAATAAAGTAATTGAATATGCTTCATTGAGAATCCTAGAAGGATAATGAGCGTTAGCAGCTTCTGTTATGTATGCTGGGCTTCTTCCACTCAAACAGAATTTGAAAATGGTAGTCAAGCTAGCCAAAAAACGGGTCACTGCATCTCTTTTCTTAAGCAGAAATAGATCATCACTGAAGAACACGCCTAAGATTATTAAGATGTTCTCCTACATCCAAGGTAAAATGGTAAACAGTAAGCTGATCCTTAATACAACATTAGGGCTAATTAATTCTTGCCAATGTGAATTAGCCGAACCGGTTGAATTGAAATAATTTTTTTTACACAACGGTTTCTTCCAGTAGTTTTTGGGACAGAATAGTGTTTCTTCCTGCACAAGTCTGTTTAGTTTTGTGTGAGTATTTCTATATAATTTGAATTTTTCGGTCATTTCTCAGATTTAAAGTTTCTTTTGGTTTTTGGAAGGGTTCTTAAACCTCTTGTATTTTTATTCTCCTAGACTCTTAGTAAAATTATTCTCTTATAGCGCTTTCTTTGTTTACCGAAAATACTCAGTATTTCAGTATTCTGGCCTTCTTCTAACCCTTCTTCACAACAAAAATTACGTACTGACGTTTTAACAGTTGGTTGCAGCGTATTCAGAGTGAGCAGGTCTGATCATCGAGGAATCTGAATTAGTAGGCTATATGGAATAAATTGTCTATCCAGCTGATTCTTATCCTCATTAGCATCTTGTCTGCAGATAACAGTGGATGGAAAAGTTGTTACGGATCCCAACACAGTCCTCAGGTTATTTGATGCAAATCTATTATCCTTTTGATTATAGTTTGTTCCTTACTTCCTTCCATAACATGTTTTCTAATTTTTTTTTTCCTTTTATTTATGTTAGAGTTGGCTGTAAGTTAGTCTATCACAGGCTTCCATGGAAGGAACCTGATGCACCATACATGATTGAAGTTTTGTATGAAGATGATGACTTGGTAATTTTTTCTTTATTTTTGTCACTATAATTGTTTCTTTATTTTTGTCACTGTAATTGTTTTCTCTTCTGGCATTTTTTTGATTTATATACTTTTTTAAGTTGACAACTTGAAATTATTTTGTATTGCTATTCAACATGCTTATGTAAGAGGTACAACTGACAATTTACTAGTGCATGACTGTGCTGAAAGTACCATACTTTTCATTCTTGAGAATGAGAAAACAAGAAAGGGAAAGTTGTTTGTAAGCTTAGTTGATGAATGAACTCTTTGTTTTTTTGTATGGTTTTCTTTTTTGAGTTACAAGGGTAGACACTAACGGCCTAATTTACAAGCGGGATTGAACCCATGACCTCCCACTTATAAGGGAGCATCCATACCACTAAGCTACAAGGCTTTTGGTTTTTGTAGCCTATGGTTTTCTATAGGAGTGTATAGTACAAATAATTTAAACTAAGGATATGTTTGGTACTGTGTGCCTAGAGATATGGGATGCCACCATTTTGCTGTTATTTCATTCACTATAAAACAAAGGGGCCTCACATCCTGAAATTTTGTGCTTTACTGACTTTTTGATGCTAGATTTGAAACTTTTTATGGCCAAAAGGCGGTGAAAAGCTTTCAAATGCCATGCCAAATATGTAATCCATGATTCCCTATTTTCTCCTACCTATTGTGTCAAGGAATATGAGATTTTAATTGACTAAAGGAGAATAAACTATTCAGAATATTTTCCTGTTCCTCCCAACTGAAATAGATTGTTTCATGTAGAAAACTAAAAGATTATTTTTAGTAGTTTTGATCATCAACTGGGATATTGTCTATTCAAGTTGATATGAACTAGTTGATATGGCTTCAGCTTGCTCTAAATAAGCCTTCTGGCCTGCAAGTTCTACCTGGAGGTCTTTTCCAACAAAGGACAGTTTTAACACAGCTCCAGTGGCAAGCAAACAACCAAAGGCCTCACCCTATTCCCGTGCATCGCTTGGGGAGGGGAACTTCAGGTTAAGCTGAATACTCATGTTAATAGTTAAAAGTGTTAGGTTTGAATTTTGATCTACTGCTTTGTTTACACAAATGTCACAAGCATGAGTTCGTTGAAAGATAACTTTACTGTTTAGATCATGTAAAAAGTCAGAAAGGTAACATGCGAATTTCTGTAAAATAAGCATATCTCATCTTAAATCAAGAAGCGATGAGTAAAATATGGGTGCCAATTGTGAGGAGTTTAAAGCTCTTCACTAGTTTCTTAATTAATAGTTTAACTAAAAGAGGAAACAGTATTTACTACGTTATTCCCTGTTATGTAAGTATGACTGAAAAAATTGTTTTCCTATACCCTAGCTAATGTTTAGCCAGGTTGGCAATTCTTAACTCTTTACAAGATTGATTGATTGTGTCTCAGGAATTTTGCTATGTGCAAAGACAAAGCTAGCTAAAGCTCAACTTGCATCATATTTTGCCGATGGAACATCTCATATTGAAGGAAACCGGTTTGTTGCATCTGCTTATTCTTTCTGTGCTAAAACATCTCATATTCTTTCTGTGCTAAAACATCTCATATTCTTTCTCAGCTCAAAAAGTTTGCATTTTAATTTTTAAAATATAAATTTGTATATATATTATTGCCTATTGATATAAGGTTTTTATATTTAAAAAACATACTATTTAATTCTTTTGAAAGTATTCTACTATTTTTAACGTGGTCATTGATTAAAATATCAAAGGCCAATCAAAATCTTAATTCGATTGTCAAATGTCTAAAACACCCCTGATTAACAATATTTAAAATTTTACTAGTTGTTTTGAAATCTTAAAGGCTATATGACTTTACTCTGAATTATTAGTAATGGTTATTAGGCCATTATATTCAAAATGGGGGAGTTTAAACCATTTGAGCAATTAATCTAGCTTTAGACCTGTTTTTCTTGACTCAATTAAACACTTGTGATGGTATCATTTCGTGAAAGGACTGAATGGTAATTTAGTTTTGAAATCTAACAAATCCTTGAGTTCTATGTATTTTATGCTAAATTCAAGCAAGGCCAAAGTATTTCACTCTTTTAATAAAAATTGTAAAGGGATCTGGAAATTTTATATTGTCCAACTTCAAATCATGTCCTGAAAGGAACTCTTTGTGGAGATATTTAATAATGGTTGTTCATGAGGAGATTGAGGGAATTGAAACTAGGTTGCCTGTTGTCCTGTACTTTGTACATTCCTTTTGAGAATAATATCAATTAATTCATGTCACCAAAAAATTATGAATTAGTTCAAAATCCAATCTTGTTTTGGCTAATATTTAGCCATAAATCCTTGATAACTTCCTGAGTCGTTTAAGGCTTTTAAAAGAGATTTTTGTTTTGTTATGCTTGGTTGGAAGGAGATCACCATTCACTACTGCTATCAGTTGTCTGAGAAGTGGTTGTTGGTTACTTAGTTTGTACTATCATGTTACTTACGACCATGATTGCATAAAAAAAGTAAAGATGAACTATGAAGTCCCTTAAGTTAAAGATTCACCAAATGTTGTCACCTCTTTCCACTCATCGTATTCTCTTGTTTCCAATAACAGAGATCCCAATAAGGAGCATGGGAAAATTGCAAAGATTTATCGAGCCCTTGTAAGTGGGATAGTTGACAATGATAAGGTAATATGCTGACATATTAAAAGAAAAAGAAGGTTTATGAGGGCATTTAATCTTTTGGGGATTTCTGATGATACCTCGCTCTAAAACGGGTTAAATAAAAAGTTAAATAAGATTAAATGACAATTAAGGTCAGGAGGTCAGGAATTGTTTATTCAGTAGTTGCCAAACTTATTCCTCTACAGGAGGTCTTTCGCTTCCATAAATTAGATTTGAAGCTTGAGTAGCTTTTGTAGTTGCTCTGGTTATTTACAGGTATCAGGTGAAGTTCCATCGAAACTCTGTATTTTCCTCAACTTCCTTCTTCATGTATATTTGTTCTTATTGTTGTTCAAGATAGTAAATAGACTAAGACTAGGTAGGTCTCCCATGTATGTTGAATCAAAAGGGAAATGAAATTTGTTCTTTTCAACCAATTGGGAAATTGAGCTATCCTTTCTGCTCGTTTCTCTTTTTTACTGTAAACTGACTTACTAGAACTACAATGTTTAAACGTAGCTTTCATAACGTTCTGGTTTTTTCACTCTATAGGTGATTATCCAGCAGCCAATTGGAGCAATAAACTATCCTGGTGTCGCAAAAGGGCTGTATATTGCTTCTCCATCAGGTTGGTTCTTAATGCTTCTTTCAAAACCTTAATGGGCATAAGATCATGGCCTTTTGCTACTTTGCTCAGACGTTTGCTTAGTATATCAACGTCTTTATTGAGCTGCCATTATGGACTTTTGTCCTACTATTTGCTATTTCATATGTTACACAACAAATTTCTTCTCATTATTTTGACAGTTGCTTTTCTATCATATAATTGGCTTCTTATCATCTTATGCTTTGTTCATTTCATTGAGACAGGAAAACCAGCTCTGAGTGTAGTGGATGTTCTAGAGAAAAATATACAAGGAAACTGCACATGGGTTCAGGTGAGGTGGCTGAATTTAATTTTTATGATTATATATACTCCTTTATCCAATTTCTAACCCCATAGACTCGGGTTCTGGGGAACATGTGATATCATGTGGGGGGGAAAAAGAACATACGGTTATTCTTATATATTTTTTAAAAAATATATACAATATGATGATAATCATGATCATATTTTACTATATAGAGAAAAGGAAACATATTGCTGAATACATTTGCACCCCATTATCTTCGATCATAATCATGTGGCATCATTTTGAGAGTCGTAGGTGATGACTGATAAATATCACTGTTGGGTGTGAATGTATGGGTGTGTTTTAAGTAAAGTTCAATATGTCATATGCATATAGATTGACAGAAGGTCTACCTACGCATCCTGAACAAAGTAAATATTTCTGGCTTGCATGCATTTAAATTGCGCTGATTATAGTAGCATTATAATTTTCTCGGATTGGGTTGTCTAACAGGTTCAGATTCAATCTGGAAGGCCACACCAAATCCGCATTCATCTATCTTTCATAGGGCATCCTCTAGTAGGTAAACATAGAATTGTGAGTTATTTATGGTGCTTCACGTGAAGAGTAAATCAAGTGAAATGTTTCTGGGTCATGTTAGAATCACTAGTCTGGTCAGAGAACAAACTGACTCACTCTTCCCATGAAAAAGTTGCTGAATTTGGCAAGCTCCGACATATTAAAAGCCAATAAATGATTGAGCAAACCTCAATCACGGATCAGCCAACTCTGCCTTGCCATAAATACTTAAATCGTTACATTTTGAGGTCTTGCCTTTGGTCTCTGCTACTGCTGGTTAATCTTGATCCACCTATTTAGTCATAATTGTTGGAATGAATTTTGATTTCACAAAAGCTGAAACATGAGTTTGTCTCTTACCAGGCGATCCCCTATATGCGGTTGGTGGGCAACCTAAATGCTTTGACTACAGTGTTCCAGATGAGATATTTGCTGAAGATGGGTAAGGACTCAAACACTCAAACATTCGATTGTGTAGTTGCAGATTAATTTAAATTCTCTCTCGTGGGATGATCTTTGCATATGCGCTTCTGATTCTTGACCTCTGGTCTTTTAAGAAGCATATTTAAGGACTATATTTTCTTTCCACCGAAAATAAATAAATAAATAAATAATAGCCACTGCTAAGTGAAAAGCTGAGGTGGTTGTATTTATTTTTTTAATTGTAAAAAACGTAAGAGACAATGAAGCTTTTGGTCCCTTGAATTTGTTTCGGCTATCAATCTGGTCCCTAAGGTTTAATTTTTATCAATCAAGTTCGTTAAGTTTCATAACCATACACAATTATACCGCATGTCTAGGATTATACGTATCTTCCAATTAAACGTTAAAGAATCAGTCACTTTGTTCACAAGTATCTTCCATTCACAGCCCCTTTTGGAAACCACTTTACATCCCCTTTAAACCATAAGAACTAATATTGTTTCATTGGGGACTTGATTGATAAATATTAAATATTAAACTTCATGGATCAAATGGATTAAGGCAATTTTGAGTGACCAAAAGTTCCATTATCCCAAAACATAAATTAGTCTTTGCACAAGTCATTCTTTGGCATGTGATGTGCTTCTACAAGATATATGTAAATTATGGAATGGAAAACCCTTTGCAGAAATAAATGTCGAAACCAAACTATTTGGTTGACATGCTCAACAAAAGCATTTTTATGGTATCTTTGTAACTTTCACGTAATCCAAAAAGTTAAACGGTGACATCCGGTGGATGAATTTGGATTTCTTCTTCAATTCAGTTTGTTCTTTGATTATTTAATAATTACATGAATTTAATTTGAAATTTGATCTGTGCTCTGTTGCTGCGTATTATGTAGGGGTTACCAGAAACCTACTCAGCCTGTTCCTGGAGACTGTGGTTACCATCTGCATGCACATCAATTGGTCATTTCCCATCCCAAAACAAATGAGGTATAAGATTAATATTAATTGTTATCTCAAATTTAGTGGTCCCATGACTAGCCATGTAGTCATGGAATTCAACCCTGCTAGAACTGTTTTAAGGAGTTGCATGGCTTTGTTAGGGAGACTTGATTCTCAAATTTTTGAGTTTGAAACGGGGCTTGAGGCCCAAAGGACACTATTAGGGTGTGTTTGGTTTGAGGGGAGGGTAGGGGAGGGAGGGAGGTTAAATTACCTTTTTAGGTTGAAGATATTTAAATTTTGGATGAGAACCCAAAATTTAAAAGAATGAAAGGGTACATGTTGAATTTTTTTAATCCAAAATTGTAATTTACTAATTCTCCTCTCCCCTCCCTCCCTTACCCTCCCCTCAAACCAAACACACCCTTAAAGACCTTTAGGAAACATGCAACCCGCAAAGTCAGGCAGGAGAGCTAACTGGCACTGGATAAGGACTGTTGGATTAAAATATGATGGGTTTGAATTTTTCTTGTTTTTTTCAGGGTAGTGTTATTATTTTCTTTTGAAAAATCATAAAAAAAAAGTAACAAACTGCATCCTTTTTTTTTATCCGTCTCTTATTTTATCTACATACCCAGCGAACAAAAATTTGAGATGGGGCTTGGACTATCAGTGGAATCCTCAAGATTTCTATGAACTAAAGTTGTATTCTCTTAATTTTGCAATTTAAATACGCTTGTCTACTTAATACTCACTTGGTGGTTTTGCCGCTCTGCATCCTCAAATGCTTCCCATGTTTATTGGTATTCGAATGCTTAAGTAATGATTCTGATTCTGCTATCCGAATTTGAAAATAACTTCTCAATCTGTGTGTTTGCAGGTTATTGAGATCATTGCACCCGTTCCTACCATCCTCCAGACACAGGAAGAGGCCAAGGAAAGCAGTAAAGCTCTTGCAGTTTGAGAACTGTTTGGATACACATTTTCAAAGGGCTTATAGGATTGATTGTATGTATGAATCATTACAATTTAGTATGGCAGACATGTTACTTGAGGAGTTGGCCAGATGTTTGCAATAATACGGTATGCTCTTTGCAAAATGGGATGATGATTATGTGATTATTTGAAAAAGTAGGCAATGAGAAAACATGTTGGTCCGCCTGTTAATGCACGATGTACTTGAAACATTTAGGTACCAGCAATTAAAGAAAATGGCGAGTTATTTTATTAGTGCACAATTTATATAGCACATAACTGGTGGAGATAATCCAGTTATTGCTTTTAGAACAGGGGCAGAAATACCTGCACTCCTTGACAAAGTGATGCGAGCCACAAGAGAACAATCAACAACATGGTCAGAAATTGAAACAATCAGCCAGGCATCCAACTAGCTAGATGATTATCAGAATGATCCAAAAAAGGAGGAAAGAAAAAACAAAGTTGCTGCCATATTACAAGAACCTAAATAATTTACCAAAAAGACGGGCTTGTGACCTTGTCAAATCGACCTATCACTGTATTGAGCAATAACAAAAATATAATACAGAACGCGGCAAAGGAAAACATTTGCCGCTGAACACAACCACTACCTGCTTAAGTCCCCTTTTTTTCCTCCCCATGATTCATCTTCTCTCATGATACTTCCATTATGACCACCATACTGGTCAGAATTCGAATAATGCATTTTGATGGCTGTCACAAAATCTGAGACACCACTGTGTGATCCTCCCACCCGAATCCCTGGCCTCCCAACACTACCAACCATTCCTCTCCCCTGCTGCTGTAAATTTGCTAGAGCTTCGAAACCATTTCTTCTTTGCACCTCGGAAAATACATCTTGGCGGTTTTTCATGTCTAACATAAATGGCTGCACTTTCGGGGCATCCCTACTCCTAAACCTCTGATAATCAATCACACCATTGCTGCTATTTATTTCTCGAGTTGTAAACGCTGAGCCATTCAGGTGCTGTTCATTACCCTTGGCAAATGCATGCAATGACTGTTGCTCCAGTTTAGCTGAGGATGTAGCATAATTACTGAAGGCAGCAGGATATTTTGCAAGCAAAATGGCAGAATCAGGTAATGATGGAATGCCGGTCTGTATCTTATTCCCATCCCAAAAACCATAACTAGTCATGGGAACATTTTCAAGGCCTATATTGTAATCACCACAATCAAACTTCAAAATTGTTGAATTTCCATCAGGATTTTGATGGCAATGGCCATTAAATTTCAGGGTAGAAGACTTGCTACTCATCCTTGGGTGGCGGGTACCAGTTTCTTCACGTCCCTTGGAATTCAAATTAGATTTCTGAGTGGATGAAGGATTGGTTAATATCTTCCCAAACAACTTCACATCACCATTTCTGGATGTCACTTCAGAATCAGCTGAAGTGCGCACCTCTGGTTTGTAATCGTCACAGGGTTGTTCAATCTTTTGGGACATGAGCGAGAATTCAGATGCTGAACTGCTGCAACTAATATCACCCTTCACTTCTTGTTTAATAGGCAAGGAAAAGCCCTGCAGGATGCTATTAGCCTCAACATGGTCCAATAAATGACTGGGAATATGAACATGTTGACCATCTTTGCTGGTGGAATTTTGACAGTGCATATCTCTACTTCCTTGAAAATTACGTGCAGAAGGCAGTTGATCTTGGATAACTTTTTTCTCACCTTGAATGACAATAGTATCCTGCAACAATGATGTTGCATTGGACTGAAAATCCCCCAGAGGCAATGCTGATATAGAGGGCTCTCCAAGAGAAGATTGCTGCTTGTCTTCAAGATTCAAGCCTGTACAAGAAGTGCCTGCAGGTAAAGGCGAAGCATTTGCCATTGAACTTGAATCTTGAACTGAACTTTTTGATTCGCCTACATCAGCAACTGCTTCATGTTTATTACCCCTATCATCAAGACATGGAGGCAGTGATTGTTTCCGCCCTGTTAACTCCATGACCACTGTACTTGAGTCTTGAACTGAGCTTTTTGATTCAGCTACAACAGCAACTGCTTCACGCTTATTATCCCTATCATCAAGACATGAAGGCAGTGATTGTTTCTGCCCTGTCAACTCCTCTCCATGACCCCCAGAAGAAACCTCAGAAACCACTTTAGCCTCAACAACAGAATTAGATTGGTAAGGTACTGATTCTGTAACTGCACCTGCCAATTTATTAGCTTCGTCTTCTCCCACTTCTACACTAACCAACATATTCATAGCTGTCTGGCCACTAGCAGGACCAGACTGGTCAGAACTGTACAAGACATCCCCACCACCAACATAGCCCAGTTTAGGCTTATCATCCATTTTGCAAGTATCAGAAACCATATCATCCACATCTTTACCATTTTGATCCACTTCTGCTCCAATATTATTTGATTTATTCAAATCAGTTGACAAGACCCTGGGTTCAACAGGATTAAATTCATCAGAGTATGTATTCATGACAGACAATGGCTGATCCTCATCAGTTCTAGTGCCTGACCTATCAGCGCCAATTGCCGAACCTGTCTCTACAACACATGCATCATCTGTATCACTCCCACCACCATGCACATCATCGTTCACTGGGTAACCAGAATTTACAGACTTGGGCCGCATGAGATCCAATCCAAGACATTTCCTAGCCTTGCTGAAGAACACTTTACACTGATCTTGGGACCTAGAACCTACACACCGTGAGATCTTAGCAAAGTCCTTCCCATAAGATGATACAGCTTGAAGAAAAGCTGACCTCTCCTCATCAGTCCAATCAGTAGGATCCATCTCCTCACAGCTCTCATCTGAACAGGTATCGTCATCAACGCTCTGAGTAACATCAGGCGTCAACAATTGCTTTCTCCCAGGGTTTGTTTTCAGGCTCCTGTCCCTGCTGCCCTCTACAGGATCAACAGAGCTTGTTATGCAGGAACTCATAGCCTCAGATGATATAGAACCACAAATCCCAGCCAATACATCAGCTGCAACTACCTCTCTTTCATCCCTAAGAGCATCAAAACTGTTTGATCTCTCTAGGATGCCATCCTCACCCTTTGATCTCCTCATATTACCATAGCCCCCTAAAAGGGAACTTCCTGAACGCAATTTTTTATTACCACTTATTCTGTCTGCATGGCCTGCTATCACTGAAGCTGCACTCAAAATCTCGAGTGAAGCATTTATTTCTCGATTCCACTTTTTACCTGATACTACCAAGTCAGTGTTGGTCAAATACGACTTCCCTGTCTTCCTAACATCCTGCTTAATTTTCTCAAAACAATCAGATTTATGATTTTTGTAATAGAACTCAACACAGTCAGCAGTTGTCTTGTGATCAAGAAAAGAAGCAATTTTGCGTAAGTCTTTCCCAAAAGCAGCAAATTTCTCCAAGAAAAGATCTTTCTCTTCTGATGTCCAAGGGTTGATCATAGCCCTCTCTTTCTCATACGCCAAAGGATCTTCAACCAACCCATTACTACATGGAAACCTTGATATCATCTTCTCCTTCTCATCCAAAATTAATGCCGGCATCTTCAAAGTGCTCCGGTAAACTTTAACTTGGGGATCAGAAAGAAGTTTGCTGGTAAAATTATTTATCTCAGATGTTGGAACCAAGCTTAAATTATTTCCTGCTGGAAAAAAATATTTGTTAATACCACGAAGTGACAAAATTTGAAAAACAGATGCGAAGATGAAATATAAACCATCTCAAATGAACTATCTTGTGTTAGAAAACTTAAGTGACAGCAATAATTGCAGGCAATCCTAAAATCAGCAAGGTAAGTAAATGTTTAATAATTTACCTTAAAAAACATACATTTAAAACTCGTACAGCTTCTCCAAATCAAGAAGAACACGTGATCCTATTAATAAATTAGAACTGTTTTCATGAAGAATACGATCTTGCTGTATTTTGAGTCAATGATTAAAGTTGACATAATTAAGAATTCAGTCAACTAGTCTGACAAAAATTGGAGCTCAAGTTACCACCAGTGTCATGGAAAGCAAGCCATGGACCTGCTAAATAAAACTAAAAAGGAATGCTTTTATCCATTTATTAATGATACAATGGCAAGTATCACAGCAAGTAGCTTAACACCCAATGCAGCATCACATGCATCAAGCTCTATCATATTGAAAAATTCAACTACAAGTCAAGCCTACCAGGTCTGCCATGTGTCAAACCACTCAACTGATTTCCACCAAGTGCATGCAAACACTGAAACTACAGCTCACATATCAATCACCCAACAAGGCTGACAGAAATATTGGTTAACAAATACAAAAATATGAATATTGATATAGAATACAAAATGTATTGGAAGCCACATTGTACATAAATCATCAACAGTACAATTCATCTTGGGCACCAAACAGATGCACAGTTTCCGATCAACACATGCACACATGGGATACTAGGCATCAAAATCATCACAACTAAAATATGCAAATAAAACCCAACGTAAAAAAACTAATCAATTCTTCTGTTTTTTCTCCTCAAGAAAGCAACCATTACTGTATGCAACAAGTAGAACATTCTAGATCACTGAGATAAACAACAAACAGAAAAACCGAAACACGTTTGGAAGACAAACATGCTGTTGAAAAATTCATACCAGGGTAGGAAATCCGGGATCGAATGGAGGACCGATTCTTTTGAAAACCATTGCTAGTGATCCGAATGCCAAGTTCAAGTTTCTTGTGAGATTTCGGACGACATTTTCGTAAAGACAGGAGTCTCATATCTTCTTTCCATTGATGGTGCAAGGCTTTAAACTTAAGGGTTATTACACGCTCCTTAATCCTTGCTAATCGCTTTCTCTCTGCAAATTTTTCTCTAACAGCAGCAGTTGCAGAGCATGAATCATTGATAGCTCCCATATTACCAACCTGACAACAATCTTTAGGCAATAGCTGAGCAAATTCTTCACCCACTCTGCTAACAAGTTCTTTGTTAGAAGAAATAATTTTATTACACAATGTATCCTCAGATCCAGAGCAAGCACTTGCACCAGGAGCAGCACCCATGCCATCTTTTACCTCCATAGCTTGCTCACTAGTGGAACAGGGTACAACGCATCTACTGCTTGCAGATTGAATGGCATCAAAGCCTCCACAGCAATTATCATTTCCCCCAATATTAAATGAAGAGACTGCTTTAATAAGGGGTTGAGGCTCCACAAATTTAGAAGTTGCTGTTCCAGGGCTATCAATATCTTCCTCCTTGCCATTTTCATGAATAATATGCACTTTAGTTGAAGGGGACATCTTCTCTGCATCAGGATCAGCAGAAGAACAAATCTGCAATGGCTCTGGCCGCGAAACCTTGTCATAGCCTCTAACTTGCTCTTCACAGGACTTTGTACCATTGGCCACCAGTGAGGAGCCCAATGCTGCAGCTGCAGGACACGGACAGCTATTTCCAGATTCAAATTTCAGTAACTTCAACTCACTTTCAAGAAAATCTATTTCAGCTTCAGTAACCTCCAGTACCTTAGAAAGGTCAGCTTTCCATATCAGCAACTTATTCATTGCAGCAGAACTTGCTATGCCAGGATCCACAGAACTTAGGTCATCAGATTGTAGCAACCCAATAAGTGAAGAACCCAAACTACTCAGGGAGTCAATATCCGACTTCTCTAAATTCAAAGAGAACGTCTGTAGATGATTCTGAGGCTCGAGCAGGCCATTCAAATTACTAACATCATTGTCACTATTCACAGCTTTTCCATACAGTTTATCCTCCACACCTGCTGAATTGTAAAATTTACTTTGATTAATAACTAGTACATATGCCACTGACAGAACAATATTACATTTCTACTGCTACTCTAAGGGTGAAATATCGATAGAGTTCCTCTTCTAATCTCAGGGAAGCATTTTACTTCTGAAATAATTGGGGGATGAAACAAAATGAAGTATTCAACAAACAAGTACATACAGCAATAAAACTGTCTGTATCATACTTTAAGCAATATAGTAGACAGCAATAGGTCGAAGGAATAAAATTCATGAGATCATAAAAGAAAAGACAGCAACAAGTTTGACAACACTGCAGTCCCACTTCCAATGAAAACAGAAGAATATAAAGCAAATGATTGCATAGAGATATTAAAACTCCTGCTAATATAACTCAGTCAACTTAAAGAACCATATATTTGACCAAATAACATGCAAAGGAATAAATGTGTGACCAGACATCAGAGTGACAGGCATCACACTTTTATATGATGACATAACTCGATAAACACCCTAATGAGATAGATGGCATTTTCACTAATAATAGTAAGCAAAGTCCAATTCCCATGTTTGTTATCAAGTATAATAATTTTCATCATCGTCATGCATCACTTGCACTGGAGAGTTAAAGAAAATGAACACACTGAAGTCAGGAATAAGGGAATTACAAACCTGGCGAGGAACTGCAGGCAACAGAAGATGGAGTGGCTGGGGATGCACAATCTGAAAAGCCTGTAACTTTTGGGCTTTTATCTGGTAAATTTGAACCGAGAAAGTTAGAGGGCTCAATATTACTAGCAGACAAGCCAGGGTCATCCTTGCTTGCGCTTATATCAGGTTCCTCAATTTTCTTCTTCTCATACTTTGCAAGCCCCTCACCCCAATTCAACCTAGGCTTCTTCCTGGATATTGGATCTTCAGAGGGTGCAGAAGATGTCGCACATGTAGCACCATCCCCAGAATGGGATTCAATAGGAGTTGCATTTTTTGGATGCAATTCAGACTTTGCTTCATTGGAATCTGCCCCTCCACTCCTCGAGCTACTTGTGTGGCTAAAACCTGAGCCTCGTGAGGATAAGCTTCCAGAACGGGCCCATTTAAGAGGCTTCCATATGTTTGAACCCAGAGAATGCTCTCTATCCAATCTCTGTGCGGTACCCAACCCATTGACACCACCAATCTTATCGTGCTGGTCTTTCATATGATGCTGATCCCAAGTATTTACAAAATCAGAATGAGGATGAGAAGGATATGTTAGCATGTCATCAGCTGACCTCTGGTCAATAGTCACATCAGATGGCCTCCTGGACAAATTAAGAGAGCCGTTGGTGGCCTCCCATGAATGTCCCCTCCAATCTCTCTGGCTAAAGGATCCTCTATTCTCCCTACTGTTTCTACCATATTTTCCATCTCCTCGGGAAACAGACGGGCGACAGTTATCTTCTTCCAGCATCTTGTCACTGGACCGAGATAGTGCATATCCATGACCAGAATCTTCGGAAAACAGGTGCCAACTTCCCTGCTTACCATGACCTTCAGAAAATTTTTAAACACAAAAAGGAAAAATAGAAAAAACATCAACAAAAGCAGAGTATATATTTTTGCTCGCAAGAAGAAAAGAATGGCAGAGATTCTTTTAAACGTGGGAAGGGGAGATTCGTCTCCTCACAATAGTATTTTCTTAAAACTAGCGACTCAGATCTTCAACATACTAACGCAAAATCCAGAACAAAATATCAAAATCATAGGAAAACAATCCACCATTTTAAAAAAACAAACTTGAGCAAATTAAAATAAAAAAGAGACAAATTAGCATCAAGGGGAAGCTCCAGCTCCTTATAGACTGAATAAGGATGAAGTTGGTACCCAGACATCATCAGCACAAATAAGACAAACAGGATAACAAATCACCTGGCGGTCTGCGGAAATCGGCAGATCCCCACCGACTGAACTCTCGGGAACCATGATGAGAAGAGTCTCTCCATCGCGCCACAGAGCCCAGCGATTCAGACCTCTCGTGCTTCCTCTCCTTGAAGAAGTCCTTCCGGTCCCACGGCAGTGGTTCAGGCGGCATGAAAAAAAAACCCAATAGCAGGGGCAGCCACGGATAAACCGCAGCACAGCACCACACAAAAACAAAATCAAATAAAACCGCTCCTAGGTGCAATTCATACAATCCCACAGGCCAGATCGTACCAGCGGCAACACATAAACCGAATTCAACAGTACAGTAACAAATCTAGGGTTTCAAAGGCTAGCCACGAATACGTTCGCAGCAGATTAAACGTTGATTTGCAAGGCTCCCCGCCCCAGATCGAAGATGAAACCGTACGCGGCAACCAATACCCACTGCGCCGCACCAATCTTCGCCTCCCGATACAATCAAAAACTTCAAAACCAAAGCAAAAGTCCAAACGGTTTCATAAAAAAAAAAAAGCTAATAACTTCAAAGGCAGCCGTTCAGATCGACAAAGAAGCTAATAATTAGCGCTCAAGCCACAGACGCTATGTCCTATGCCTTGTTTATCTTGAAAGCTACAGCCTCCACTTCATTGCATCCATGCCCCCGGCCTTCTCTGCCGCTTTCTGAAAATTTTCTCGGGGTTTCTATCTCTTTCCTGGCTGGTGGAAAATCTGCGTATGGTCGAGAAAGTGAGAACGTGAGAGACGATAAGGGACAAATGGGGGAGGCTAGAGAGAAAAGAGATATACCAGCACCGGACCTGAACGCTGGTTCCGAACTATATTCGAGTTCTCGTTTGGAATCCGAAAATTTTATCTTTTTTATTTTATTTTTATAAGACTTTTTTAATCTCATCGCGTATCTTTCACTTTTTCTTTTTTATTTTTCTTGGTCGATTAACTTTTTCCCCCTTTTCTACTTGGGCAATGAGGAGGAGGGCATAGATGAGAATGGCCCCTGGATGGGCCGATATTTACGGGAGTGGGCCTATGAATTGATTTGGAGGGCTGTTCTTACGTGGCATTTTCTCATCAATAGGCCCTGTTTGTTTGACTATTTAGCATGACCTATACCCTTATATGCTACCCCTCCACATTTTATTACTTCAGTGGGCATATTAGGTCTCTTGATGTTTATTATTATCTCTTATCTTAATTATAAGATAAAGTTAATTTTTTTAAAAAAAGTTAAATAAATTAATTAATCATATAATATATTATGTATCTTTAGATTATATATTAATTTATTAATCAAGCTAATTAGTTTGAAGAAAAAAATAAAAATCTAACTACTCTAAAATAATTTAATTAACTTCCTTAATTTCTTCAAAAAAGTTAACTTTATCTTATAATTAGGATCCCTCAGGAGTATCTAATAAACTACTAGTATAATTTCTTGGCTTGAAATTAATTAATTATATGGACAATTAGAAATTTTTATCTTGCAAAAAATTTTATCACTGATAATTCTAAATTATAATCATAAACGGTATAATAAATTCTAAATTATAATTATAAATGGTATAATTTATGATAAGTCTAGTATATATTTTAGATATTTATTATCAAAATTAATATGTATTACATATAATTTTTTAGCACTCCATAGGAAAAAATATTTTCATATTAGAATTAGAATGCCGAAAATCCTCCAAAAGCGTAATCTAAAAAATGATAAGTTTTTTCTTTTTGTTAAAAAAGGCAGTAACCCTTGCCACATCACTTGCAAAACTTCAAAAAAGTAAAAGGAATTTTTAATAAACATCACTTGAAATTAGCGCAATACACGGGCAGGCCTAAAACTAAACTGAGGCAAGTTGCGAGTGGGGTTTCTTTTCTTTGTATTTTTCTAGGAAATAAAAGGCTAATTAAGATTCCACATATTATTTAGGGTTAAGGGGTAAATATATCAATAATATTTTAAGAAAAGAGTATCTGGTACAATTATTTTTTAAAAGGGACAAAAATATCAATGAAAAATTAAAAAGGGACTTCCACCACAAAAATCGTTAATCCGTACTAACGCCGTTAGGGGTTTTCTTCTCTTATGATTTAACGCCGTTAGTACGGATTTAGCCATTTTTGTGGTAGATGCCCTTTTTTAATTGTTTATTGGTATTTTTACCCCTTCTAAAAGATAATCATGTCAGATGTTTTTTTCTTAAAATATCATTGGTATATTTACCCTTAACCCTATTATTTATTTGCCTCTATTTTTTCATTTGTCGATCCAAGCATGACTATACCATCTAAATATCTCAAGCCTTATATTTAAATTTTCTATTTACCTCTATTGTTTTATTTGTTAGCCCAAGTATAGCTTTGATACCACTTAAAACATCTCAATTCTTATATTTAAAATTGTCCACTTTATAGCTCATGACCTTTTATATTTTTAAAATATGTCAAGAATGGAGATATCAATATCCTTACAAGGCTTTATTTATTCTCCTTTCCAACCATATGCCCAAGTATCTTTATTGGCACATAACCTCAAACCAAATACAACCTATAACTCAAAAAATTATTCACTTTAGCATTTTATTGTCTCTTATGACTTTAAAACGCGTTAAGATGAACATTAAAAAAGATTTATACATTTGGGTTAATTTTTTAGACGATGTAATTGTGCTTAAAATTTGAATTAGTATTTTTTTAATTAACATAGAGGCTGACTTTTAATAAAGGAAAGATCACTCTAGGTCCCAATAATCAAACAAAATTACAGCAAAGTCCTTTTGAAAAGTCAAACATTAGAAAAGTCCCTCTCTTAGTTCATCAATCATTTTACAGTTGATAATTTCATTAGTCATTTACAATTTCATCAGTCATTTTTACAATATGTTTTTATGCAATGAGTTAATTTCAAGTTTGTCAAGTCCCTGCATTCACAATTGTCATTTCTTGTTATAACAACTGCTTGAGTGATTTTTTACACATTCTTTTTGTTGCCTAAATGAAATGACCTTTTCCAGAATTCCAAATGTGACACATGCACATGCCTTGTTTGAGAACTGGTTATGTTTGTGTTTACAACATGTTTAGTCTATTTTACAATATATTTTTCAGGTCACAATGAAACTACCTTTTAACAACCGTTCATCATTGCAAATTGCTTAGTTATAACTCATTAAGCGTGTTTTCACAATATGCTGAGTCATTTTAACAACTTCTTTCTCATGTCTGAATGAAACTACCTTTTTACACATCTTCAAGTTCAGCACTGAAAATTCCTTAGTTTACAACTGATTAAACATGTTTTGCAACATATTAAGTCATTTCTACAACTTATTTCTCAAGTTTGAATGAAACTACATTTGTTCACATCTCCAAGTTTAACACTGCAAATTGCTCAGTTTACAACTTTCAACGCGTGCTTTTACAACATCTCGAGTCATTCTTACAACTGCTTTTTCATGCCTAACTGAAATGACAAGTTTCAAAACTCCAACTTTCACAACTACAAATTGCTTTTTTAACAACTAATGATGCTTGCTTTTACAACATCATGAGTCATAGTTACAAGTACAAGAGTCGTATTTACAAGAGTATGAGTCATATTACATTTCATCTTCTCCACCATTTTAAAACATCCCCTCACATGAAAGAAATAAAATAGATTCTTCCTCGAACTAGTTCCCATCTTTCATGACAACTTGCAACATGAATTTCGTATTAACAATTGCCACAACAATATTAGCAACTACAAATACACATATTAACAACACTTTTTTTAATGTCATATCAGCATTTTGTAATCAAAGAAACCACAATCAAATTCAATCATTCCCCCTTAAAACAAAGTCATCCCTTTGTTGTCTTACCCAAAACAAAGCATTCCCTTTATTATATTGTCCAAAAATAGGGTATAGGTCCTGTATTAACAATTACAACAGCCATATTAACAACTACAAATACATGAATTAACAATACTTTTTTTATATCAACATTTTCACAGCAAACAACAACTATCACATTCAACCATTCCTACTTAAATTAAAACACATCACTCCCTTTATAACCTTCCCCAAAAACAAAACACTATAACATCCACACAACCCAACCATAGTGAAACTCTAACTTCAATGGTCAAGATCATATCTTTAGCAAAATATCAACATTACTTATCTACCTCTACCACTTAGTCCATTATTGAACCCAAACTCCAACCTTTGACTAACCCCTCAATCTTAATCCAACCAACGCACACACAAAAATCAGTTCATTGTTCTACCTTTGTCACATCACAACAAAGCTTGGGCAGCAGAGGAGTGACAAAGGCTTGGGCAACAGAGGAGCGATGGACAACGCGAGGAAGACGTAGAAGCAAAGTAGAATGAATGAGAGAAAGAAATAATAGTGTCTTAAATTCCTTAGGGGCAACTTTATCATTTCAACTTGCAAAACAATCACAGAAAAAAGTCCCTAAGACTTTTCTGATATTGTAATTTTCAATTGGTCTTTACTGTTATTTTGTCTTATTCTTGGAACCTGAGAGTGATTTTCCCTTCAATATATTGTTAAATTTGGGATAATAAGACTTTTGGGTCCGAGCCCATATAAGCCAGGCTCACCATTTCTCACATTTACTCACAAGAAAAAAGAGTCTATCTAAATGTAAAGAAATGTTACTCTGATCTTATTTATAAGTCCCCTTTAACTAAATCTCACGTATTAAAGAGAAGTAGTTAACTCAATGATTATGGGATAAATTTCCAACCATGCCCTTAATTATGAATGAGTACTTTTCAACTTTTTATTCTCTATCTATCCTTAAATTATTTCTTTATTGGTACAATAAACAGGGACAAAATTGTCACAATCTCATTTACTACACTGAAACTGGATTTGTAAATATGACCAAGTTTTTTGGTCAAAGATGCATTATAAATAGGACCAAAGTGGTATGCACTTCAAAATTTTAAAAAAAAATCATTTATATATCTAATTAAATGTTTTTATTAAATATGACACACTAAATAATATGACGGAAATAATTTGGTGACATTTTTTTTAATAATTCTGTTATTTGAACTTAGTTTATTAATTGAGGTCAAAAGAGCCCTAATTTCAAAAATTGTCCGAATTTCATAAATTAAGAATTTTTATATCTTTCCAGTGTACTACATATTTCTATTATTTATTAAATCATTCTCTTTGAGTTTTTAGGTTGTTTTCTTTTTCAGTCATTATATAAGGGATAAGGCAATACAAAAAGAGTATCAAATATTTTCTCGAGCTAAAGTGACTGGGTCACTTCAATTGTCATCATCCAAGGAAGGTATTGTTCTTCCCTTCTAGTTGGGAACCCCACAAATTTATGCCTAACTCAAGTTTCACGCTTTGATTACTCAATGTTTTTAATCTTTTTTTTATTATTATTAAAAGGGTGACAGTTTTTTTTTAAAGAAAATAATAAAGTTTTGACAACTAAGGTGCAAATTAGGACAAGACTTAATATATATTTGGAATAACGATTACAAAAGTTTTTTTTTTTTGCGATATGACTTTTGTAATCTTATTTTTGGGTAAAAGTCAGATTGTGTGTGATGTGATTTATATTTGGATTGGTGGTTATATAAATAGCTTTTCTGAAGCTGAAACTTATTTAGATTGGTGGTAGTATAAGTGGCTTTTGTGATGATGATAAGAGAGAAATTAAATTAAAAATTTTAAAAAGTGAAGTTGGAAAATTTGACAATTAAAAAATACATAATTTGATGAAATAATATTACATAATTAACTTGAGAAATTCAACACAATACATAATATAATATATATTTTATACAAAAAATGTTATAGTCACACTCAGCAAAACTCATTCAGGCCTTCAAAGAAGCTATAACAACATTCATCGTTTTTTGCAATTACTATCCAAACCTATAAATTTTCTTAATAGAAAGGGACTATGGTGCTACCATCGTTCGGTGCTTCCAATGCTCCACTATGCAGGCACTCTCTCTCGTCTCCTCTCCCCCCCCCTTCTGGCTTTCCCGGTCTCTCTCTTTATGTGTTTGTATGACACGCTGTCGATGGTGTTCAGGTGAAGCAGAAGAAGAAGAGCAACAATAAATGGAACTACACCGTGTGCATTCAGAAACAATCAGTGACCAAAGTCTTCGCTCAGGGATTTATGGGCAAAGACATATGTGCCTTCATCCAGTCCTTCAACATGTCTCGTAAAGCACTCAACGAACAATCTCTCTATTCTGAAACCCTATCTCCCGCTCTAGATGATCAGATAACAAACCATGATGACAAAAACCTTAACCTCACCGTGAATCAGGGGAAGAAGCGAAGCGATTGGACCAAATACCTAGATCTCGAGCATAATCACATCCCTGAGCTTGAAACCGGTCTTTACTAGCAACACCAGTTGGGGTCGACGACGCTAGACAGAGATGCTTTCTGAGCTTCGACAAAACAAAGAGAAGCAGAGTAATAGAGGATAAAGAGAGAGAACAAGTAGTTGAGGGTTGATGTGAATTTTTAAAACGTATTTAATGCAAATAGTCAATTTGGGCTTATTTCAAAAGCTAAAAGCTCCATCTGTTGGCTTAATACCAATCATATGATAAAAGTAGAAGCCCCCATTGCCAATCGCCTCAACCAAACATGTTGCATTTTACGATCAGCTCCCAATCACGAGATTAGACCTCCAATCGTGCGATTGGACCACCAAATCACTATGCCAAACACAACCTTATATTTGTACGGCATCATATCAAAGTGAACTCCATGACAAGTGAAAGAGTCAGAAGCTCCACTTGTTTTAGCATTAAGGGGTGTGTGCTCAATTAATTAAAAGAATTTAAATCTTATCTGAATTGTTAGCTTGGAAACTATTTTCTATTTTTTTTAATAATGAGAGGGCGTTTAATGACATTTTTTGAGACATGAGAGATATTGTTTCTCTTAGGGCCTGCTTGGTACGCTGGAATTGAAGGAGGTAGAAATGGAATTGGGTCTCAATTCCATGAAGGGGTTTGTTTGGTACAATGAAATTGGCTCTCAATTCCAATTCCACATGGAAGCCAGGTAAGCCAATTCCACCCAAATGAATTCCATCCCAAAAGCTAAGATTTGTAATTTCACTTCCACATTTTCCTCAATTATCCTCCTCACTCCAGCGATAGTGGTGACCCCTCCTTACTCCAGCGACAACAGCAACCTCTCCTCCCTCACCGGAACCTCTGCTCTTTCACCGATGACGGCGATGGCGATCGCGAGCAACACACAGTGGCAACCCACTACTAACCCCATCAGATCTCACGGCTCGTCCTTTTTGTATTCACCACTGAAGTTGTACTGTGGCTGTGGATAGAAGCTCATCTTCTTCACTTCGGCTTCATTTCTCCAGATATGCAACTCCTTTCACCATTTGCAACTCCAGATCTGCAACTTCTTTTTTATTTTTTCAATTCTCCTTCGTATTTTCAAGCAAAGCACCATCTTTTAATTCAAGTCTATGTTATATGTTTATGAAATCTTTTGAGTTTGAATTATTTTCCTGCTAAGGGCTATAATTTTATATGGTGGTTGACGATGGTGAACAGTGGTTTGAATGTTTGAGGCGCTAGTAGGTTTTTTTTGGATGAGGTTATATTAGTAATTTCATATTTTAAATATAAATATTAAATAAAAATAATATCTGAATTCCATGTACACATCAAACACACTTTTAAACTTAATTTCCATATCCATATCCACTTTCATATCCATCAAAATCAATTCCAGTGTATTAAATGGGCCATTAGGGTGTGTTTGGTTTGAGAGGAGGGGAGAGGGGGCAAATTAGAATTTTGGACGGAAGAAATCCAAAATTTACCTTCTCATTTTTTTAAATTTTAGATTCCCACCCAAAATTTACCCTATCATTCCTTTTAAATTTTGGGTTCCCGCCCAAAATTTAAATACTTTCAACTCAAAAAGATAATTTAACCCCCATCTCCTTCCCTCCCCTCAAACCAAACACATCCTTAGTATGGTGAAAAAACAAAAGTTTATTGCAAATTCAGACTATTTTTTAAAAATTTTAATACTTAAACTTTGTCAAAGCCGTTAATCCACCTCTTTTCTTGATTTCTTAAATTGGTGTTTTTAAAATAAACAAACAGCAAATACTTTTTTCAAAAAAATTTTAATTTTCCCGAAGAATGTTCGAGAGATACAACATCTTTATTACATTGAAAGTCAACTTCAACTTCCACTATGTGGTATCTCACGGCATAAGTCATATCCGCCTCACAATACTTTTGGAGAAGTTGTTCAATTTTTTCAATAACGTCCCATTATCATGAAAGTTAATATTGAGTTATCAGTGAGAGAATGAGCATGTGAGTAATCACTTCGAAACTTTAATTTCCTGAACCCATTCTCTCAATCCCTTCACTCTGAATTCTAAACATAAAAGCATCTAAACACAGACATCTCTCCCTCATTTTCAGCAAAGCCGTCCATCTTCATATTGAGTAAGGGTGTTTTTAGGATGGGATGCGATCGGAAAATCCCATTCCTAATCCCGATCTAGAAGAAGTCTCGAGAAGGTAAATCATCGGGATCAGGATTTCCCGGGTCACGAAATCATCAGTAGTGGGAGAGAGTAGTAATTATTATGATATCAGAGTTTAGTATATTTAGTAGGGGTGATATTGGAAATTATTTAATTTTAAGAACAAATTTAATGACTTTAACTATTTTTATTGGTTTGTAAAAATTGTTAGTTAGTGTTTTATAATAAAGACGAGAGGGATTTTTATAAGCAACTTTTTCTTTATTGGGGTTGGTTATTTTTTATAAGCAACATCCTTCTTGTGTCTCAAAATTTAAACTATATTTTCATTTTTCATTCCTATTAAATACATATCTTTATATTAATTATTATCCACTCACCACTAATTCTTTTTCATTTTTTGATTTATTATACCTTCTCTCTCATATTTTATATTTATACTCTCTCATATTTATTAATTATTCTCTCTTTTTTGCTCTTTTTCATAGACAATGACATATTTAGAAGAAACATGACGTTTTTAACATATTTATTATTTTATACTAATCTTAACTATTTATTCATTTTACGCGATAAAAATAAAAATTATTTGTAAAAAAGACGAGAGGGAGTATTGGGTACATAAAAATGATTACTCGTATTTAATTTGAACTGAAATTATAATAATGAATAGTGACAAATAACACAGTACTATGTGTGTTCTGATTAGTTTTTGGAGAATAGCTTTTACAGTTTACGAGGTAAATATGTGAGAGAAGTTTTATCTCGATTTACAAAAAAATGCTTCTGAAACCACGGTTTTGGGGATAAAAAAACACACACATAATAATAATAGTAGTAAGGCAACTTGATTTTTATGCGGGTAACTATTTATCATGAGGATCCCTGGTTGTTCACAGCTTGCAGGGGACCGTCTGGAGTCAAAATCACCCAAACAGCACAGTGAGATGACGTCATTAAAGACACGTGGGGACGCGTTTGAAGTGAACGACCCTCCTCTCTTCAGTCTCTTGGCGCCTTGTGGCGGCGGAGAAGGCGCTGGTTTCCCTCAACAATCAAATATCAACTCACGCACTGGCGTTCGAGCGCGTGAGTTTAATCTTAGGGCTTACGTGGCGATTTTCCCGGCATATTCCATTTGCGCCGGAGCTCACTGTTTTTTTTGTTTTGCTTGAAACTCAACCATTTGACCATAAGTCCATAACAATTAGACGCTGAGCCCCTATAATTTTAATCATTTAAAATCTTGAGCTTCAAAAAAAAAATTGAGTCTTTATAATTTATTTTTTAAATATATGAATTAATATTTTAAATAGTTAAAATTATAAGAATTAAAATATATTAAGTCAAAGCTTACAAATTGAGTTTAAATGAATCAAAATTATATAAACTAAGTTGTATCTAGTTAAAATTTCAATGATTGAGTTTTAATGGAGCAAATATTATATACCAAACAATTAATTTTTCTTAAAAATGCGGGTTGTGTGTTATTTTCCTAATCCAAAACCTTGATGGGTTGTATAGGAACATGACCAATGGTATTTTACTTGATTTTAATATTTATTGTTCCTATTTTTGAATAATATCATTGTTAATCGAATCTTGATTTTAATCTACATAGTCATAAATGGTTTTTTTGTCCACATAGTATCATCCATTCAAAATAGACTAAAGTATGCTTTGAATCCTTTAAGTTTATATTAGTGTTCTTTTTAGTCTTTTAAGTTTTTAAAATGCACTTTTAATCTCTTAATATTAACACTGTTAATCTCGTTAACGGGAAAATTTTGACTCAGCGAGTGACTCTACAATTAAATCTTTTAATATAATAATTTCATATTTTAAATTGTGTAAATTGAAAAGGATTAAAAAAGAAAACTGCATCTTTCCCAATTCTTCTAGGATTTTACATCAACAACTCATCCTAGCTCATCACTAGAGCCGGGCTCAGCCCCCGTTTAGGCTCGAGCCTGTCAAGGGCTGGGTTTATGATTTAAAACTTCCAAAAAGAGTAGGGTCTAAAAGGGAGAACCCTAAAGGGCCGCGGGTTTAAACGGGCTTAAAAGGGAGAACCCTAAAGGGCCGCGGGTTTAAGTTTGCCAATTTTTTAAAAAAATTTATTAAATAACTACAAATTGAGTTTTATTTTAGAAAAAATGATTTTTAAAATTGGAAATGTTTTCCAAAGCATATAGTGTTGTTACTTTAACTTTTAAAGAAAAAAATTGACTATATTCTTATTAAAAAGTTAAGAGAAGCTTGTTGATGACATTATAGTTAGTTAAAAGTCTTATAATTGATTTTTTTTTAAAAAAATTACTTAGTTTTTAGAATCTTTCATTTGATTTTTAATATTCCCCTAAAGAAATTTTTCCTTATGAAATATTGAAAGAATCATTTTTTTTTTTGTTGATTTAAGGTAAACAAAGAGAACAGTTTTTTAATTATATTTGAAGACGTCTGAATATTATGCAAATTATATCAAAAAGAGAAACTAATAACATATATTGAAAAATGAGAAAGTAGAGTCTCTACCTCATGAAAAATTTTATTTTAAGGCAAATGGTCACTTATTATATTTATCAAAAAAGATAAAACATTTAATACTTTTAAAAATTTGTTTTAAATTAAAAATTTTATTGTTTTAATTTAATTTCTTTGTGATAATGAAAAAAAATTGTTAAACCGTATTGAAGCCTGTCGGGTCACCCCAGGCCTTGAGTAAACAGGTCAGACTTTAAAATAGGAGCCTTCTAAGAGAGTTAGGGCTAAATAGGTCTGCACGTTTGGACCCAAATCCATGAAGGATTGGCTTATTTTTCCACCTCAACTCATTATTGGCATTAGCCTCACATTTTAGGGCATTTCATTCCTTAAGCAAATCCCTAACCTGAATAACTATTTTTTTTACTTGCCTAAATAATCTAACCATACTCATTGCTTGGATTATGCTATCAGAAGCATCTCCTTCCAAATCCCTCGAACCTGTCCGTTGCCTGCATTAGCATAGAAATTCAAATTTCCTCCCAAAATTCAATTTTTCGACAGCTACCCTCAACTTTAACTGGCGTCTTTGGGTGTAAGTTTTGGGGAACATCACTAGGACTGGGAATGCGGGCTGGCCCGCGGGTTGCGGGTTTCGCGGTCAGCCCGCCCCCTTCGCGAGCTGGCTTTTGAGCCCGTTTAGGCGGGCTGGCCCGCCAGCGCTCCATTCTTTTTTTTTTTTTTTTAATTTCGTTTTTTTAAAAAAATATTTACTCTTTTTCTCTTTCACCCGCTCATATCACACTTCTTTTTTTATACATTTGTGTTATGAAGTCAATTTTGTTCTTACTTTCCTTTTTTTTCATCTACTCACATAACAAAAACATATAAACACATCTCTTTTAAATTTAATAATAATAGAATAAATAAATATAATATAAAAATAAAAATATGAGAAATTAATTAAACACGGCATCAAATGAAAGGTAATAATAAGAGTATTTAAATTTATTTTACTTAAAAAAATAATAAAAAAACCAAAAAACTATTTAAAAAAAATAAAATAAAAAAAAAGCGGGCCAGCCCGCCAGCCCGCGGGCTGGCCCGCATTAGCCCGCTGGCTAAACGGGCTGAGCCAGTTTAAGGCTTTTTTGGGCGGGCTAGCGGGTTGGCCGGCCCAAATTACCGGCTCTAAACATCACTATTCGCTCCAAAGGGAATGATAGTTGACGCAAATAAGGCAAATTAGACATTACAAAAGCGCAAATAAGGCTGAATTTGAGACATAATGAGTTATTCCTCACAATAATGAGATTTCATAGTTGCAGGGATGAATTAGGGATGAGTTTTTTATGTGAAATTCTAAAAGAATGGCATAGATAAAGTTTTTAAAAAATCGTTTTCTATTTACTCAATCTAAAATATAAAATTATTGTATTAAAATATTTAATTACTTAGCCACTAGCTAAGTCAACATTTTCCGTTAATAAAATTAACAATGTTAATATTAAAGGACTTAAAGTGCATTTATAAATTTAAAAGATTAAAGTAAAATTTAAAGATCAAAATTATAACCTTTAAAATATTAATCCCTATCTATTATTTCATAAGGACAAGCGTTAAATTGGCCTTAAAACCATTAACCTCGCACTTTCATAGCCAATACCATTGTAAAAATGTGTTGTAGTTTATGATGGCAAAAAGAAAAATGGTACTACCTCTGGTCTTAAATATAAGATAAAATTGACTTTTTTTGGAGAGATTAATGAAGCTAAATAAGTTATTTAATCATATCATATGTTATGTATCCTTAGATTATATATTAATTTATTAGTTAAACTAATTAGTTTGAAGAAAAAATAAAAATAAAAATACTCTAAAATAATTTAATTAGTTTCTTTAATTTTTCTAAAAAAATTAACTTTATCTTATAATTATGACTAGAGAAAGTAATAAATACTCTATGGGACTGTTCAGGAAAGCAATAGGGTTGAAATAGAACGTAGGAAGAGAAAAAGTAGGGTGATAGTAACGAGGTGTTGGGGTTAATATTTTTTTAAATAATTTTTTAGATTAAAAATTATTTTTAAAAAGAAATCATTAAAATCTGCTTTTCACGTTACTGATGAATTTTTATTATTATGAATTTAAATACAAATTATATTTATAATCTGATTTTTATTCTATTTTAAATTTATAAAAATCATATTAAAAGAAAAAGCCACTCCCGCGGCCCAATAATGCAAAGTGCGCAAATTGGTCACAAAGATTGACAATCGAGGACTTGCCCCATGTGCCGCCATCACTCAAGGGTCCTTGGCCTTTGAAGATTTGGATCAACAAGTTGACTGGAACCTGGAACATGCATGGCGTTGAAATCTTAATGATTTAAATTTAAATCCGAACATTTTAATGCACGCCTTTGTCAATGTTTGTCTCTCTTCCTACACATCCATTTCTCTGTCACTAACATGAGCGGTCTCTGTCTTATCATTTTGGTAAATGGCCTACCATTTTGATATGAACCTCTGGAATTATATTCAAATTCAGATCCATTCAGGGAAATCCGCGATTGTTTTGGCATTCATGTTTCTTGGGAGCATTTCCCGCGAATTCCCATGTTAATTACTCTACCTTTCCCATTCTTTTCTATTTCCACCATCTGGTTTTTTTTTCAAGCAGCTGGAAGGCTAGAAAACCCAGAAATATTTTATT
The DNA here is from genome assembly GCA_963242795.1 of Inga leiocalycina. Taxonomy (NCBI): domain Eukaryota; kingdom Viridiplantae; phylum Streptophyta; class Magnoliopsida; order Fabales; family Fabaceae; genus Inga; species Inga leiocalycina. The sequence continues at coordinate 79,346,829 of OY725322.1, forward strand.
ACTCTTTCTGGGTCTTTGCTCTTAGATTCATGGGTTGTTTTCAATTATTTATTGTTTTACTTCTATCAATTTCTGTTGAAATTTGTTTAGCCACCTCCCCGATCGAAGACCAAAAGAGAGATAAGATAATCCATTTACCAGGGCAACCCAAAAATGTAGGCTTTGCTCACTACTCTGGTTATGTAACTGTGAATGAGCACGCTGGGAGGGCATTATTTTATTGGTTGATCGAGTCGCCTGAAAGTCGTGGACCCAAGTCCAGGCCACTTGTTTTATGGCTCAATGGTGGTCCTGGATGCTCCTCTATTGCTTACGGTTCAGCTGAAGAGATTGGCCCTTTTCGAATTAATTCTGATGGGAAGTCACTTTACATGAATCCATATGCTTGGAACAATTGTATGTGTGAACTTTTTTTGAAATCCTTGATGTGTGTTGAGTTTTCGTCTGCAATACATAATAGATACTTGTATAATTTGGCATTCAGTGGCAAATATACTTTTCCTTGAGTCTCCTGCTGGTGTGGGTTTTTCATATTCCAATGAAACATCAGATCTGAACACGTCAGGTGACCAGAGAACAGGTAATATACGTGTGAAATCCTTATGGAGGATGATATTTCGTGCTTGTTTTGCCTGTTTTGTTCAGTGTCAGATTATAATATCTGACATGTTTTGTGAGATTGTAATCAGGGTCTTTTTTGACTTTGCAGCTGAAGATTCCTATACATTTCTTGTTAATTGGTTTGAGAGATTTCCTCAGTATAAGTATAGAGATTTTTACATTGCTGGAGAAAGTTATGCAGGTCCTTCTTTGATCTCCATATCAGTTTTTTTTCTCCAAATGATTTTGTTTGTAGAGTTACTAATTGAATGCTTGGTTTTTACAATTTCTGTGTAGGTCACTATGTTCCTCAGCTGGCTCAACTTGTTTACCATAAAAATAAGGGTGTCCAGAAACCAATTATAAATCTAAAGGGAATTATGGTAAGATTGTAAGATAGGTGAAAACAATGGTGATTTTCTAAGCTATTTTGCTTATGGAGAGGCCACTATTATGTTTGATAATTATCTAATGAGCGTCAATTTTCACATACTTTAAGATTGGAAACGCTGTTACTGATGATTACAACGATTATGTTGGCACATTTGAGTACTGGTGGACCCATGGTTTGATTTCCGATTCCTCATATAAGATGCTGCAAATAGCCTGTGACTTTGGGTCATCCCAACATCCATCAATTCAATGCATGGAGGCTCTAGGAGTTGCTGATTTAGAGCGGGGAAACATTGACCCATATAGCATTTATGCACGGCCATGCAATAATACTGCATCGCTCAGGCGCAGCTTGGGTGGTCGCTATGTAAGCTCCTTTATCCGAAAAATTGGGGAAAAGTCCTCCATTGAATTGTTGTTTTTAGTGACCTAAATCAGAATGCTGGTACTTTGTGCATACAAAATTTGCAGAATACATTTTATCAACTCATTCAGTATCAGTATACTTGAAAACGCAGAATATGTCCCCATGCAACCCCTTGCATGCTGTTGAACTTGTAAATGGCAATGGTCGGTATTACAATAGAAATGCAAGCAGGAAACTAGCTTCTTGCATCTAATTTTGCAATCAAGAAGTTTCTATAAATAAACTCTATAAGTGAAACTTCCTCCAGAGTATTTTTTGGTAATCAGAAGGTATCTGACTTTCTGTCACTGGTGGAAGCTCTTGGAACTAAAACCAGTGGGGAATGTTATGAAAATTTGGGATATCTATTAGAATCTTTAGTTTGCTGGATTTTTAAAGGTGAAGATGTTCTATGGAGGGCTCTACACCTAACAGACCCTACGGAAAACATGCTAGGTGGAAGCTCATATTTTATTTCCTAAATTTTGCAACGTATAGGCTTCCAATTCTAAATCTAAGCAAGCATTCTTCAACTCTTTTTAATTCCAGAGCATGCACTCACTTGACTTAGATAAGATTAGCCCTAACGAAAGGAAGTAAAGGAAAACAAAGAAATGTATCTTTTGCAGGAAGTAAGTGCTGAAATCTTCCGCTCAGTTTTGTAATTTTAGTGTGACTGATTTGATCTATCCTTTAACATCCAAATTAATAATTTCTTCTTTAAGAGTCATTGTTTTTAAATAATGTAAAGATACGACATTGGCTGTTGACTTGATTTATTTATCTTTTCTTTATGCTTACCGTTGACTTCTGAACCCAGCCATGGATGTATCGAACTTATGACCCTTGTACTGAGAGGTATTCAACCTTGTACTTCAATCATCCTGAGGTTCAGAAGGCACTCCATGCCAATGTAACTAATATCCCATATTCATGGCAAACATGCAGGTAATACTAATACGAAGGAATATAAGATTTTAGATGTCCTTAAGAGATCAATTCTATTAGAATTTTGACTTCAGAATTTTCTTTACAGTGACACTGTTGCAAACTACTGGACCGATTCTCCACTATCTATGCTTCCAATATATCGAGAACTCATTGGTGCTGGTCTCAAGATATGGGTGTACAGGTGAACTTACCCCTTTTTGTCAATTTTGTAACTCTAGTGATACTGCTAATAATGGGTTTTGCAATTGCCTAACGTTAGTAGGAAATTATTCTAGTTTATAGACAATAAAAATATTATTAAAATATCTTGCAGAGCTTGTCTAAGCTTAATGTTCTATAGGACTTTAGCCTATGTTCCATTGAACTTATCCGTGTTTTGTCAATTTGTAACTCTAGTGCTACTGCTAATAATGGGGTTTGCAATCGACTAACTATAGTAGGAAATCATTCTAGTTTATAGACAAAAAAAATTGTTAAAATATCTCACAGAGCTTGTCTAAGCTTACTGTTCAAGGGGACTTTAGCTTGTGTTCTCTTGAACTCCCTCCAAAGATGGGGAAAAAATGGGGTGAATGGAAATAATCCCTTAATGTTCTATGAACCATATGCCTGGTTTCTTTGTATACCTATGGGTTAAAGGCACGCTAAATCAATGTGTACAGCTGGTTACAAGGCTGCATCTTCCTAAAGCCCTAAGCCTATAAAGTCCTTACAGAAGGTTATAAATGCATTAATAGTATCTGCAAGTCTGCAGGCTAAAATGTGGAATTTGTCCAACACAGTCCCTAGTCTCAACATTATAATCTCTCTTGGCTTAAACCTAGTGAGATTCAGGTAGACCTTGGTTGATCCTTCTTCTTCACACAAAGCTCTCCTATGGTTCTCAGGAGACTTACATGACTGGGTGTTTCAATATATATAAATGGGTATCAGATTATTCTGAATTTTTTTAGGCTTCCATCCTTTAATACCATAGTCTCTGACGTTGCACTTCTATGTGAAAAATGCAGATTATCTGTGTTGTTACCAACCTATATCTGCTGTTGAAAAATGAAAAATAGCATTTTCATAATTTGGTTGGGTTTATAGCTAAATTTAGTCCTTTTGGCAGTGGAGATATGGACTCCGTGGTTCCAATAACTGCAACTCGATATTCCATTGGTACCTTGAAACTTCCCTCCATCGCCAATTGGTACCCCTGGTATGATGATGGCAAGGTCAGTCCTCGTTTCTTAGAGTAGTTATTATGTCAATTTGAATCTTCTGGAGTTACAAAAAAATGATTGTACATAACATATTGAGAGAGAGAAAGAACAGAGATGAGTATAAAGAAAGTGAAGCCCATATATAGCCATAGTCTTATATATCACTCTCTTCCAGAATACTTTATTGCATAATTGTAAAAAAGTCTAATTTGTAATACTATCCTTGTTTGATTCTGATTTTGTATTTTTGGTTAGCAAAAAAAAAAAAAAGATTAAAATAAATGTATTTCTGATACAGTTGGGGATAAAGTTTCATATGGTATGATTCAGAAATCAGAAGTTTATCTTCAAACTTTAACTTTCCCATGGATAAATAATGACTTCAAGTATTAACATGTATAAATAAAATCACGTTTTAAAGATAAAAAGTATGAATCATTTACAACATGGACCTTCAATGAAAGTAGTTTTCTCACATTTCAATCAAGAGAAAACAGAGAACAACCCAACTCTCCTAAATTGCTGAAAATGGGGGGAAGAAGACTTCAAAATTTAAGCTTCAGAATTTATAGACAAATTTTCTTAGTTTCTAAACTAATATAAAATTTCTTCTTTTTGGTGAAGGTTGGTGGATGGAGCCAAGTTTTTGAAGGCCTTACTTTGGTTACAGTAAGAGGAGCTGGACATGAAGTTCCGCTACATCGACCTCGCCAATCATTCATTCTTTTCAGGTCATTCTTGGAGGACAAGCCCATACCAAGTATACAACAATAAATTACTTTCATATTCATCAGGAAAATAAGACTGAAACAACAATTTGGTCACTGCATTGTGAAACTTGTTTCACTTTAGTTTTTGAAAATTGGTGAGTATGCAAGTAAATGCCCTGAGAATAACTAGCTTGTTTTATGCTACTATTCTTGATCTACTTGACAAAAAAGGATTAATTATCCAATGAGTTTGTTATTTTCAGGCAATGACTTCTCTGTGCATTCACTAATTGTGGAGACTAAAACCATATAGTCTTAGTAATTTATGAACCAAATTGTTAATTTAGTAAAAAAATCAAAGTCATTAATCATATGCATGGACTGGGAAGAATCACTGTAAAGAATGCACATCTCCCGAGTTTCCTGGAAGGTTAAGGAATTTTACCCAAGGTACTTTTCCTGTGTTAAAATGTGGCATGTAGTTGTATGAATTTTTTTTAACAAAAAGGTATCTTCATTCCAAAAGAGCTGTACAAAACATGTAATTATATGAAATTTATTCCTTGTAATAATGTTAAGATCATTCTCTCTGTGAGCCTCTCTCCTCTTCAACTTGGATGAGGAGTGGGGGCTTGAAATTGATATTTTTTTAAGGGGGGATTTCAGTAAAACCCCATTAAAGAGACTTAAAGTTCTGAAGTTAAGGGCCAAATTGAAATCATGCTTTGAAATTGAAGGAAGGGCATTTTGGTCATTTACCATCAAAGCATAATTTCAATCTGGTCCTTTCATATTGCAATGTAATTTCAGAGTCTTTTGGTGCTTATTTTAGATAAAGTCTCTTCTTTGGGGTTTTACTGAAATTCTTCTACGCTATGTAGATATGCATTAAAAGAGCGTTATGAGAAGTATGGAACTGTGTAAAGAGATTTATTCCTTACCTCAATTCTCATTTATTATATTTTTTTACTAATCTCTTCTTGATCATACTACATACATTTAATTTGTGAGTGCAAAAGGTTTAGACTTTGTGAGAAGGATGAACAGTTTGCAGGTCCTAGATTCGAATTTTACCAAGAAAGAATTACAGGCTTTCTGCGGCTGGCATCTGGTGATTCAAAATCATTCCTTTAGCTTCTCAATTCATATTGCGCATTATTAACTTTTGAATGTGCACTTGTAAGCTTCTAGGACTTCAGTATATGGTTGAGAGTTCTGAGAAAGAATATGTAGAATGATGATCTGAAAGAATATGTCTTGTTTGTCTTTTCAAAACTTGAAAATATTAAAGAGAGAATTCCTCAAAAAGAACTTGGAAATTGGGAAATGATGGATTAGGTATTTTCCAAGAAAAAAAGTTGGGAATTGTTTATCACGTTTTGACATTTTCTAATCAACTATTAGTAAAAAAGCTGATATGTCATTTCCTAATTTTCAAGTTCTTTTTCAGGGATTCTCCCACTTACACAATATATTAATGATGAACATGTTAATTTGGTTTTGGTTAAATAGTATCAGGCTATTTTTCCGGTAGCACTAAATAGCCTAAAGTAATTTTTTGTGTATCCAGTACTTTCAAGTATTTTTTTGATAGCATTCAGTACCCTAAGTTTAGGGTGCTCATTATTACTTAAGATAAAATTGTACGAAAAAAAATTACTTTATGATATTGAGTACCATGGAAAAGAATATTTTTGAGGTGCCAGAGTGTCAAAAAAAAGTTTAGGACATTGAGCACTACTAAAAAAAATATTTCTGGATCCAACTTAACCTTTTATATTTTATTATGTGTACAATTTTTTTTATTTTCAATTTATATGTCACTTCATTTTTTGCCCTGAAATTTACATGTTGATTTATATAAAAAAAGCATCATATATTGTTAAAAAATTATATTTATAAATATTATTGTCAAACTTACGAGTTCTCTTTGAGTTTATCGTTTTAATTTTTTACAGAAAGGATATATGGGAGCGAAAAATATTTTATAAGGATGATTTATATAAGGATATATTGTCAAACCCTGGGATCATTTTCTGATTTCGCGGAAAGTATATATGTCAGCGAAAATTTTTATATAAAGATTGTTGATTTATACGAGGATATATTGTCAAACCCTGGCATCGTGTCCCATTCCTTTTACTCTTAAAGGCTTGGCTCGCTTACGAAGGAAGAAAAAGTCCTAAAACCAATAAAGAAAAGTATAGCAGATCAACTCACAAGGAACAAAAGTTTAAAATTTTTCTTTCTTTTAGGGTGATGAATGTGATACAGACAGAATTTATCACCCTTTGCAAGATGCTGTTGTGTCCAAAACTCAAAATGATCACTCCACATGAGTAATTTATAAGAGAATCGGTCTTCTTCAAGATATATCAAGAAGGGTGTGCCGTTCTTGGAATATACAGTTTGATGTTTATCTATCTCAATGCCACTAAAAGCATGTTTGGGATTATGATTTCTTAAAAAATAAGTCTTTATTACGTAAGCCGGGATAAAACTTCTCTCACATACTTACCTCATAAAATGTGAATCACGATTTATAAACACTTATTGCCCAAAAATAAGCTATTCCAAACAAGCACTAAATCATTTTAAAAAGTCAATTATAAGTTTCTTTCAGTTAGTGACCATACAAACCTTTTGTATTAGAAGGAAGATATTCAACAGTATATTTACATGTACACAACACATTGCATAGTACAAATTATAACCACATTAATTTCTATTATTATTTATTTATTTTTATAACACTTGTATTACCTGCAGGCACACAGCCACACCATCATGCATTCACGCTTCCTCAATACTTATATCACCCACGTTCTCTTACAGCTCTTCTACACGCACCCACTCACAAATCACACTGTTGCTTTTATATACCTACTCTATCAGAATTTTTATTGAATCTTCTCATTGTAGCAACAATAATTATTCCTCTATTTATTTATTTTCAACATAGCATCGTATACTCCAACATACTATTATATATGTGTGTATATAGGTTAATGTGCAAAAATACTCATAATCTTTTATTAAATATGCATTTAACACCATATATTTTTCAAAGGTGAAAAAATACCCATGAATATTTAAAATGGGAACAAAAATGACATAGCCGTTCAAATATAACCTAACACAGTTGCTTTTTGTAATGGGGCCCACACTATTTTTGTATATGTATACATAACAGTGTTAGATTATACTTAACAGCTATGACTTGTTTACTTTAGTATTATATAGTAATATCATATACTTATGCATATGCGAAAAAAAATACAGACACACTTTTACATTACACGATATCAACCAAGCAATATTTATTCATACATATACTTTAGTATTCCCTTCGGTCCTATTTACCAAAGTTCAATAATCAAATTATGTGGTTTAAGAAAGTGGTTAAAGTTAGTTAAAAAATAATAAGTATGTCTAAAATAAAGTTTGTTTTCCAAGTATGCCTTTATTTATGAGAAGCAAGTAAGAAAGAGAAATAAAGTAAACATAAGTATCACTAACCTTTTAATTAATGAAATAGGAAAAAGTAATCTTTTGGTTGTTGTAGTTTTGACTGGGTTGTAATTTGGTCCCTACACTTTAACTCGGAGCAACTTAATCCCTCTAGGTTTGACTCAGTTGTAACTCAATCTCTGAATTTTGACTTGTTGCAACTCACTCCCTATAATTTTCCCCATTTCATAATTTAGTCCTTATATTCTAGAATAAAGGTAGGAGACAATATTATAAAATGGTCAAAACTATAAGGATTAAATTGTAGTAGTCAAAGTTGAGGGATTAAGTTATAATCAAGTCAAAACTATAGGGACTGAGTTGCACCAAGTTAAAGTGTAAGGACTAAGTTACAACTCAGTCAAAACTACAGGGACCAAAATATTAATTTTCCCAATGCAATATATATGATTAATGAGGGGTAACAATGGAAGAAAGCTTATTAAATATTCAGACAATTCTTGTCAGGCTCTTATTAAAAGAATCAAGGCAATTCAAATTTTGGGCTATTATAAAAAATATTGGAGGAGTATTATATAGTAATATCATATACTTTCCGGCCTTATATAGTCTCATTAGGCTTGCACTTAAATTAATCTAATTAAGTACTAGTCGCCTAAGACATTAGGGATTGATATAATTGGAATGTCTTTTAGTGAATTGAAAGACAATCCTTAATTATAATTAGATTTGTTTTTCTTTCTTTCTCTAGTTATCTTTCATTCTTATTTTTTGATTTAAATTGTGTTGACTCAATTTAAATAAAAGTCTAAAGTTATTTTTTAATTGTATTGTTAGTACCAAATTCTCATAGAAATGATATCTTACTCACTTTTTATTACTTGATGCGGCTTGTACACTTGCGGAGTTTTGACCTATATATTTTGTTCCTACTAGGTGCTTGTCGCTATTATGAGAAATACTTTAAAGGCAAAATTATATTAAAAATTATTTTAGGATATTGGGTTTTACTGAAAAAATATCTTAAGGTGTTGAATGCATAAAAAATTAGTTTGGGATACCAAGTGCTACAGAAAACACACTTAAGGATATTAGATACAATCTAACCCTTTATTTTTTATATTTTAATATAATATTTGTATTCTGGGTCTTTGTAGAAACTTGAAAAAAAGCATAAATAAAGTAGCAATGACAAGGAAGCTAACAATTTCTGCAGAAATGAAGTAGCAATGACAAGGATGCTAACAATTTATGCAATATTCTAATCAGAAGGGAATATTTAACACAATCTCAAAAGCTCTAAATATATTGGAGCCTTTTGATGATGGAAGAATATTAATTATAGAGAGTAGTGGAGGAAAATACCATTGAAGAAGAAAATAATACAGACGAAGACAAAGGTATGGCTATTATAAAATATAAATATCTGTGATGGACGAATCAGGAGGCAAGTGTAGATAGAATATTTGCAAATTACTACTCCATCGGTCTTAATTATAAGATAAAGTTGATTTTTTTGGAGAAATTAAGGAAGCTAATTAAATTACTTTAGAGTGTTTATATTTTTAGTATCCTTAGATTATATATTAATTTATTAGTCAAATTAGTTAGTTTGAAGATAAAAATAAAAATATAAACACTTTAAAGTAATTTAATTGGCTTCCTTAATTTCTCTAAAAAAATCAACTTTATCTTATAATTAGGACCAGAGGGAGTATAACCACTCTAAAAAATAGGTTTAGTGGAGCCGAAAAGAACTCTACTCGAATAAGAGATCAGTAACAGTAGATAAGAAAGTAGCTTGGGCATCTTATATATTCTATACCCACGCAAAGTGTATACCCAATCCTGGTCCATTTAATATATATATTATATATTTATATAATTTCTTTGCTTCTTGACTAAGTTCCAAGGGCCCCATCTTTCTAAAGCATCGATCTTTGGCAATTACCAGAAAGGCCATGAACAATTGCTTGTGCTGCCGAAGTTCCTTCTCAGCCATATCTCATTGCATCTTTCGTCCTATCATGTCATATCCTTTATCTGCCTTTTGATTGGTGCTTTTTTTTTTCCAAGCATCTACACTATAAATCATATGAAATCTCTAACAAATTATACTATCTATGAATAAAAAAAAGTATAATTCATGTTTTAATTAAATTTACTCTAATACACTGGACTCATCTTACTTTAGTAAATAAATATAAGAGAGATACAAATATAAATATTAAAAAATAGGTAAAAATAAAAAATAAAATCTAAGATATACTTTTATTTTCTTTTATAACTTTCTCAAAGATGTCTTGTATATGGACTCATGGCAGAATCTGGCTACCTTGTTGAAAATAGAGTAATTGTTATCATTTTTGTTTCGGCTAGAATAGGAATTGTCATCATATGATTACAATTTTTATCGGTTTAAGCTCAGGAGAAATTTTCTGTTTGCTAAGAAATTCTTTATGAAAATAGAAAATATAGGTAAAACACTTTTGAAAAAAATAAAATCATTATATTAACATAAAATGATAAAAAAAAGGGCATCTATGTTTTCTTCTGTGGTGCATCTAAGGTAGCTACATATATATAATAAGTAGGGCCACTTGGGGGAGAAATTAAACTCAAAGCCATCATTATATTACACTGCTTTTTGTCCTAAATGCATGACCCAGTTAATTTTTTTTTGAGATATTAAGAAAGCTAATTAAATTATTTAAAATATTTATATTTATTATTTTTTCTTCAAACTATTTCGTTTAATTTATAAACTGATATATAATCTAATAATAAACAACATATGATATGATTAACAAATATATTTAACTTCCTTAATCTTTCCAAAAAAAGTCAACTGAGTCTTATATTTAGGATTTGAGGAAGTATATAAAAATCATGCTTCTCAAACCCGGACCGGACCGGCCGGTCCGGCCCGGTAACCGGCGAACCGGCCGGAAAACCGGTCCGGTCCGGGTTGGTGTAAAAAAAAAAAAAAAAATTTTTTCCTTAAGAATTTCATACTATAAGTCTAAAATTTTCAATTTTTCACCGGTTTGGTCCCGGTTTAGCTCCGGTTTGGTCCCGGTTTGACCCACTGACCCTTAACCCAGTACCCCGACCGGTTCAATGACCGGTCCGAGTTTTAATACCTTGATAAAAATGACATTTAAGAGAAGCTGACAAGGGCAATTTGGTCACTCTAAACACGTACACTTGTTTAGTAAATATATAACGATCTGGTATAAAAATTCTTAGTCGTTTTCACATGTTTGCTTTATATAAAGTTTCAGGACACACCCATATGATCATGCAGACAAAAAGCATGCGGATCACGATCAAAAGACACTATCCTGGGTAAGAAAACTCGAAATTCTCAAACCCAGATCAGACACAGACACACATATATACACGATCAAAACACAGAATAAACATGATCACTTAGTGAAATTAAAGAAAAAGAAGAAGATGTATAGATTCAGCAACACAGTGATAGGGTTCTTGAACCTGTTCACTCTGCTAGCTTCAATCCCCATAATAGGGGCAGGACTATGGATGGCGAGGAGCAGCACAACGTGCGAGAACTTCTTACAGACACCGGTTCTGATCATAGGCTTCGTGGTTCTGGTGATTTCATTGGCTGGCTTCATCGGAGCATGCTTCCACGTGGCATGTGCTCTGTGGCTGTACCTGGTGGTGATGCTGCTCCTGATCGCCACCCTGATGGGCCTGACGCTGTTCGGGTTCGCCGTCATGAGCCGGGGCGGCGGCGTGGAGGTCCCCGGCAGGGCGTATAAGGAGTACCGGCTGCAGGATTATTCGCCGTGGCTGAGGAATAGGATTAATGATCCAAGGTATTGGAACACTATAAGGAGCTGTATCTTGGGTTCAAGGACTTGTGCTAAGCTTGCTTATTGGACTCCTCTTGATTATCTTCAGAGAGATATGACTCCTATTCAGGTACGTCTACGCGCGCACACACACACACACATATTATAATTTCCTATTCTTCTTCTTCTTCTTGTTTGTGCCTTCATTCAGTGAGTGTACTGTGTGTTTTAGTGCTCGTCAAGTTGGTAGTTAGATCAAGTTTCGTATTGTAGTTTTAGACTTGTTTGTTAATTACCCAAGCAGGCTTTTAAATCAGAGTAAGAGAGTAAACGGAAATTAATTAGATGAGTTAAATAATTATTGCCTCCTTTAATTTCCTATTTTATCTTTTTTTTTTGTCTCTGTACATAGTTATTTATATATGGAGTCAATTCAGTGTATGTGTAAAATATTTACTCCCTCCCGTGATCGCTCTCCACAATATAAATCACTTTAAGAATGATTCTTTTATCTACAATATAATTTACTTAGAAAAAGATTAATGCTTATTTAATTTATAAATTTTGTCCCATTACTTAAATGTAATTTGTTATATTTCTTTCTTGTTTTTTAAACCTCACTCGATAAAGGTAAAATTGAATTTTGTCTTTTTTTTTTTTTTGCAATTTATTCAATAAATTAAGTAGATCATTTCTTAATGCTGATAAATTATGAAATATAAGACGAGATGAGATGACAAGTTGTGTGTTGGTATTAAATCACACTAACTGATTCACGTTAGATTTATATTATTTTATCACAAATAATAAAGAAATAACCTTTTTTTTAAGGGGGAAAAAAGCAAGAACAAGACTTCACATCGGTGAGTCATAATTTCCCTCTTTTGTATGTCCTCTAGAAAAGTAAATATATGAATGCATGTGATGTAATTGAACCTTGCCTTGGGCCAAGCTCTCAAGGCTTGACCCCAATAAAATTAACAAAAACATTGTGGGCCAGGCAGAAAAGGATCTTTTATACAAAATAAATTAAATATTAGCCTTATGAATTGTTGAGTCTATGGTAACTTACTTGTATTGTTATAATTAATCAATGATATAATTTTTGTTTATATATCCTGCATCCATAATTTTCTTTGATATATATATATATATATATAATATATCTATATTGTAAATGATTTAGACTGCTTAAGAATGAAGCGACTAATACATATATTCTATCTTCTAAAAAACTTGAGATAAGTTTGCATCTTTTCAAAAACTTCGATGTGGTTTCAATGGACCACATAGCCTAACGTCCTTTTAGAATTTTTTTGTACTGTAGGTTCAGATATTTATTTATAGGGTGTGAAAAGGAACAATGAATATAAATAACCATCAATCATGTATGAGAGAATCTGAATCTCCATTGTCAAATTTCTATAGGAATAATAAAAAAAAAGAAGCTTTATAAAAAAAAGGATTACACAGTTTTTCTGGGAATATTGTTAAAAATTCATAGTGAAAAATTTATTGCACAAATGTACCTAAGAACACCTATCTATAAGTGAGTATAAGACTTCCTCATCCGTGTGTAGTACTCAATCCGGTCCTAATTATAAGATAAAGTTGACTTTTTTGGAGAAATTAAGGAACCCAGTTAAATTACTTTAAAGTATTTATATTTATATTTTTTTTCTCTAAACTAATTAATTTGACTAATAAACTGATATATAATATAAGGATACTAAAAATATAAAAACTCTAAAGTAATTTAACTGGCTTCCTTAATTTCTCCAAAAAAGTTAACTTTATCTTATAATTAGGACCAGAGTGAGCGTATTTTTAACTATGTGCAAATATTTTTCATTTTACATGTAATAATATATTGTCAATATGCCATAATATATTTTCATTAAGAATATTGCTTACTTGTTGTGGAATTTTTTGATAATTATATTACTTGTCTTTACATGTAACCCTGCATGAATGAAAAAATATGAAACTCTATTGTCAAATTTTTATAATTATAAAAAAAAAAGGATTAGGCATGTTTGTTAGAATAAGTTAAGTGTAAGTGGACTTGAATTGATGTGAGAAGTTGTGGCGGTGCAGTCAGGGTGCTGTAAGCCGCCAACCACGTGTGACTACAGTGCGGGGGCGATAATGGAGAGCGAGGACCCGGATTGTTACCGGTGGAACAACTCGCCGAGTTTACTGTGTTACGAGTGCGAGTCATGCAAAGCGGGGGTACTGGAAAGCATGAGGAGGGATTGGCATAAAGTGTCAGTGCTAAGCGTCGTCGTTTTGGTGTTGCTCATTGGGATTTACTGCATAGGCTGCTGCGCCTTCCGTAACACCAAAAGAGCCCTCACCGATTACCCTTATGGCGAGAATCAAATGTCCAAAGTCAAGCCCCGTTGGGATTATTACTGGTCTCCTCTCTCTCTCTCTCTCCCCCCTCCCTCCCCAGTCCCCACTTCAAATTTATTTCCACACATATATATTTTTTACCTTTCTTGAAACTTACTTATGGATTAAGATTTTAAAAAGTAAAAATTATTAAGGATTAAGTTGCACCGAATAAACATTTAGGATTAATTTTCAACAAAATTAAAATTATAGAGATGGGATTGAGTTGGACTGAATCAGAGTTTAAAAACTAAGGGCTTGTTTGGATTAGTGGTGACAGAAGTGATTTTTTTTCAATATGACTTTTACAAACTTAAAATAGGATAAAAGTCAGATTATAAAGGTGATTTATGTTTGGATTTATGGTAGTAGAAACCCATTTGCACTGTGAAAAGCAGGTATTAGTGACTTCTTCTTAAAAGTAGCTTTTTGCCTAAAAGTCCATTTGAAAAAATGCCAACCTAAACACCTCATTTTACTCCAGCCGTGCTTTTTCCCTTCCTACCGGCCTTTTCTAGTCCCCATCGGCTTCCCAAATAGGCCCTAAATTACAATCAAATCAAAATTATATAGATCAAATGATTAATTTTTCTACAATGCTCTTTTTAATAAAGACTAAAATGCTTATAAATTTTATTGAAATTATTGATATTGTTTTTTCTCTTAATTTTCAAAGTTTACTCATGTCATGAAACAAGAACAAGTTTTTTATAGACTTTTCTTCTCTTCTGAAAAACTAGATTTGTGGGTCTTATGCAATATTATTATATATTTTTAAAATTTTTTGTATTTCATATTAAAATATGTAGTGTCCTCTTGAAATTTTTTTTTTCAATAACCATTTTAATTTTTTTAAAAAATTTGTGTATCAATTTTAAAAATTTATACAAAATTAATAAGTTGTTTGTTGGGGTGGTAAGCCATCTCACCCTTAAAAGGAGAAGAACACAAGTTTGAACCCCCAGTATTGCATTTATTAGGAGAGGTGAAACTCCTTTGCACTTTAAGCCTCAAAAGGAAAAATATTTTTTTTATTTATAAATTTAAAATAGGCATAAGAGCAAAAGCTTTTTGTGGCTTAATTAATTTAATCTGGCTGGGTGCAGGTGGAGGTGGTGGCATGCCCGCAAAGAACAGCTTTATTAGCACACAAGAGAAGCTCTTGCCTCTTTCTTTTTTCTCTTGGCTTCTCCATATATATATATGTGTCGGTTTGTGTGTGTGATTTGCCTCAAAACTTTTATTTCGTAAACTTAATGATGTGTACATAAGCTTTGATTTCTTACTTTTCTATTTACAGCACACATATATCAGAAATCTGTCTCTAAAATATATGATTTCAGAAAGGCTGAAGCAGCCTTAAGTGACTATATTTGTTTAAAGAATCTGGTTTTTAAAATCAGTTTTTTATCCAAAGATGGGTTTAGTTTACCATACTTTTATTCAAATAATATTCCTGCAAATGTTTATAATGTTTTTTGGGTAGGCCCAGGGTATCCCTAATCCTCTCGCACCGTAGAAGGGTTTTAATGCTGGCTACAAGACCTTTTCATACACACCATCAGGGATCAAACCCCTAACTAGATATAGGAACTCAACTAAGTACTAACTATACAAAACTTTGTGTTTTGCAAATGTTTATAATTTGAGTTAAAAATTTGTATGTTGGGCTCCTAGAAAGTTGAATATAAAGTGGAATCCCATTGATTTTAGACCATGTCATATGTTATTAATTGTCCCGCTCGTTTGTATATAAAAAAAAAAACTGGGTTTTGTTGGTGAACGATCTATAAATAATTTTATAAGTATTTTTTAAACTCAAAGTTATACCCTGGCCTTGATAAATCTCCGGGACCCAACTCGTGAAAACTTTCTTGTAACAAAAAAAAAAGAGTTTACACCAACAGGGTTGAATCTAATGAGAGAGGTTAGTTTCTTATAACGTAACGAATTAAAGTTTGAATTTCCAGTAGGAGAGACATTCATATTTAGTGGCCGATAGTATCTCAATATTGTGTTGAATTGATTTGGGATCCCATTGGTTTTAAACAATGTTATATGTTATTCCCTCCAGTCCTACATATAAAACAGAATTGACTTTTTTGTTTTAAGAATTAAGGAAGCTAAATAAATTAAGCATATCATATATTTTATATCATTAGATTACATATCAATTTATATGTTAGCTAAAATAGTTTAGAGAAAAAATGATAAATATAAATATTTTAAAGTAATTTAATTAGTTTTCTTAATATCTCAAAAAAAATTAACTTTTATCTTATATTTAGGGTTAGAGGGAGTACTAATTGTTGAAGTTTACACCACCTGGGTCAAGTCGAGTGAGAGAGGTTAGTTTCTCACAATATAACGAATTAAAGTTTGAATCTTTGCTATGAGAAACACTCATATTTAGTGGTAGGGGTGTCCAAAGTATCCCGGTCCCGGTTGTCCGGTCCCGGTCCCGGAATTTTAATCCCGGGAATTTCCCGTCCCGGCCGGGACCGGGACCGGGAAAACCGGGACCGGGATCTAAGGGACCCGGGACCGGGACCGGGACCGGGACCGGTCACATACCTTGTGATCCCGGTCCCGGTTTTTTTATTTTTTTTAAAATTTTTTTCTTAAAAACTAAGTTATTGTTTTATTTTTGTATTTTTTATCCCATAATTTAAGTTATCATTTGATAAAATGTGTATCACATATTTAGTTGGAGTTAAACTATATATATTGTGATACTAATCCTACTATATAATGTATAAAAATAATAACAAAAATGATAAAGGTGATAATAATAATAATAATAATAATAATAATAATAAGATGTTATTCTTCAATTCTAGATCAATTTATGTGATTATTATGGCCTTATTAGATGTTAAATAATTACTTTAAACACTATATTATAAAAAATTTAACTAAAATAATAATATTTTTTAAATTTAATTTTTTTTAAAAAAAAACCGGGATTTCCCGGTTTGATCCCGGTCCCGCCCGGGATTATCGGGACTGGGACCAAACCGGGACCGGGATCGGGACCGGGATGCAATTTGCATCCCGGCCAAAAACCGGGACCGGGACCGGGAGTGGTAGATCCCGGTCCCGGTCCCAGTTTTGAACACCCCTATTTAGTGGTAGACTGTATCTCAAAATTACATGTAGTTAAAGTGTTGACTATTCATGGTTACAAAATAATAATATTAATAATAACATGCGTGTACCGGCCCAAAAAAAAAAAAGCACGCGTGTCCTCTCTTTTTTTTGGTATTAAGCGTCAGCCTTTTGTGAGGTGCACTCCTGTCCTAAATGTATGTTATTAACTGTCAGTTTATTTTGGACGATATAGAGGCAAAATTACGATTTCCTATTTGAGATAACTTATACTACCTCCGTTCTTAAATATAGGATAAAATTTATAGTACAATTTATACTATAAACTTTGTCCTATATTTAGGACCGGAGGGAATATTAAGTACTCTCTCTAGTGTACAATATATAGGTTAGATAAGGGTTTTACTTTAGTTTCAAATATAAGATGTCAATTCATTTTGTGTTCTATATTTATAATTTTTCCTAAAGTATCCCTATTGATTACATATATAAATAAAGTTTTCATCAAGAATAATTCCATAAAGCATATGATTAAATAGGGTATTTTAAGAAAAATTAACACATTTAGTACAAATAACTAACTTAACTATTCATTTTTTTAATATTTACAAATTAGTTAGCTAACTCTAATATTAAGTCTTAGACGTATTTTATTTTGGTCAATGCCCATGGATGTATCCGTGTCTTGAGTTGCAGGTAACTACAATATTACCTCTAGTCCTAAATATAATATTTATTTGATTTTTTTGGAGAGATTAAAGAAACTAAATAAAATATTTTAAAATATTTATATCTATCGTTTTTTCTTCTAACTAATTAGTCTAACTTATAAACTAATATGTAATATAATAATACACAATATATACTATGATATATTAAGTAATATATTTCGGTTCCTTAATCTCTATAAAAAAAGTCAATTGGATCTTATATTTAGGATCAGAGGGAGTACATAGACAAGATCTCTAGGATTTCCCTTGTGGCTGCCTTGTCTCCTTTACCATGGAACATTTCAAGTCCTTACTTTGTATTCTTCTGAAAATTTGGGCACGTGCTTGTTGATTTTTCTTCAGTTTTTGTTCCCTAGCAAGTTTTTCAGTTTTAGTTGTTCCCTTGACTATGAGTCAGTTTGTTATGATCATCTGAGTCATTTTGCGGCTTTTTATGGAATTATTTTATCTTTCATTAAAATTTGATCTTTCTATAAAAAGATAGACATCTTTTTCATGTCATAACAAATGAAGAGCACTTTAAATTTGGCTCAAATGCTTCAAAGTCAAAGCAGTTCTAAAGAGAAGCAATACTTGCCAATGTTTTGAGAATTAGACAGAACCGGCTGGTTCGATTGATTAAATCCAGAATCAGTCCCAAACGAAAGTCCAATTATGAGACCTTAATTAGTCTTAAGAACTGGTCACATAATTAATTTGTGTCGTGGGTTTTTTTTATCATTTCGTTACATTCATTGGTAATTTAATTAAGTCACGACAACTTGCAAAAAATGGAGTCCTTTGATTGAGTCGTTACCATTGATACTACCGTGTATGCAACTGATGGAACAAACATTCAACAAGGAAAAGTCATGATTAAAAAAAAAAAAAGGAGACACATTCATTCATAAATTAATTGATGAAACACAATGAAATAAATGATGAAAAGTTCATGAATTAAGAATGGTCATGTCCTCTTATCCAACTATTTAAGATTTTGTTGGGAAAAATTATGGTCGCTATGTGTGTGTGCATATAATATAAACCCGACCGAAAAAATTGTATTACTTAACAATTATTAAATGTAATTTTTTTAAAATTTTTTTGCAATGCATAGATAATTATATATATATATAACACTTGCAATATAAAAAGAGGACTATATCTGTATATGAAATTTACTTTACATCTTTTTTCAGAAAGGTGTTGAAAAGTCCTCATGACAAAATTTATCATGTAAAGGTGTTCAACGACGACATAGGTCTTAGAACGAACGCAACTCATCTTTAGGAAGTACATCTCTTATTCAGTTATTCGCAATGTATCTACATACTTTTAAGGATTTTTGCTCTATCATGATATATAAGTTAATTTTAAAAGTTTTGTGCAATCAGTTAAAGGAGATTTTGGGTGATTTAATCACTACAAATCAAAATGCTTTCCTTTAGGACAGAATGATTACTGACAATATTCTTTTGGCCTTCGAATGTATGGCTAAGATTTAGGGCACATGGAAGAGCAAAGTAGGTTGGTGTGTAATACCACTTGATATCGCCAAGGCATATGACAAGGTCTCTTGACATTTTTTGCAGGAGGTTCTCGATAAGATGACTTTTCCTCCCAGCATCATTCAATTGCTCATGCAATGTGTTTTGACCGTTTTGACCATCTCTTATCAAGTCATACTTAATGGATCTCCTTGGATATCCTTTTAGCCCATCGCAAGGCCTTCGACAAGGGGATCTATTATCTCCTTATCTCCTCTTACTTTGTGCTAATATTCTGTCTTGTATGATTCACCAAATAGAAAATTATAATTGACGGACGGGTATTCATTTATTTTGTGAAGTCATATACCATTGCCACATTTAATGTATGTGAATGACACTCTTCTTTTCTGTCGTGCAACGAAGGAAGCCTGTCGCACAGTTATTTGTAGGGTGTGAAAAGGAACACAGAATATAAATAACCATCAATCATGTATGAGAGAATCTGAATCTCCATTGTCAAATTTCTATAGGAATTATAAACAAAGAAGCTTTATAAAAAAGGGATCACACATTTTTTCTAAGAAAATTGTTAAAAATCCAGTGTAATAATTAAGAACCCCTATCCATAAGTGAGTATAAGTCTTTTTCATCCGTGTGTAATATATTTTCAACTATGTGCAAATATATTCTATTTTACATATAATAATATAAAAAGTTTCTTAGGAGTTGTTAGAATGCCATAATATATTTTTATTAATTTCTTGCACTAATCTCGTCATTGCATGTTACTTATTTATTGTGGAAGTTTTGGATAATTATATTACGTGTCCTTACATGTGACCATGCATGTATGAAAGAATATGAAACTCCATTGTCAAATTTCGGGTTAAGGGGTAATTTTGCACCGGAAGCTTTCCAAAGTACAATTTTGCCTCGGAAGTATAAAAAAGGAGACAATTTTGCCCCTGCCGTTATCTCAATTAATTTTAACTGTTAGTTGACCAAATATGCTGAGGTGACAGTTCATTGTTATCCACATTATTTTATTAAGGTGAAAATTTGCCCCCGAAAGTTTTAAATATAATTTTGAAAAAAAAAATGAAATAGATAACATATAAACTTTCGAGGTGAATCTGCACCTTTACAAAAATGACATGTAGATTGTTTGTCAGCTTAACATATTTGGTTAACTAATGGTCAAAATTAGTTGAGATAATAGCCAGGGCAAAATTGCCCTCTTTTTGACACTTCCAGGATAAAATTACCCTTAAATCCATCAAATTATTATAGGAATAGTAAAAAAATTATAAAATAAAGGATTAGGCATGTTTGTTAGAATATGTTAAGTGTAAGTGGACTTGAATTGATGTGAGAAGTTGTGGCGGTGCAGTCAAGGTGCTGTAAGCCGCCAACGGCGTGTGACTACAGCGCGGGGGCGATAAGGGAGAGCGAGGACCAGGACTGTTACCGGTGGAACAACTCGCCGAGTTTTACTGTGGTACGAGTGCGAGTCATGCAAAGCGGGGGTGCTGGAAAGCATGAGGAGGGATTGGCGTAAAGTGTCTATGCTAAGCGTCGTCGTTTTGGTGTCGCTCATTGGCATTTATTTACCAACACCGAAAGAGCCCTCATCGATTACGCTTATGGCGAGACCCAAATGTCCAAAGTCAAACCCGTTGGGATTATTACTGGTCTCTCTCCCTCTTTTTCTTTTTAACCTCCAATTTTATTTCCGCAAGCAATCTCAAGCTTAAAATTACTTAATTTAACTAAAATTGAATAATTAATCTCGTAGTCTTTATAGTATTGATTCAATTAAAATTTAATTCTTAAACTTTAACTTGATGTAACCCATTCTTTATAATTTTAACCACTTAATATATTATTCCTTATATATATAAAAGGAAAGATAACATTTTATATTTCTTATGACTTAGAGACTAAAGTTTTAAATGATTAAAATTATAGGGACTAAATTTCACCAAATCAAAGTTTAGAAACTGACTTTCAGCCAAGACAACATTATAGGATCAATTGATTAATTTTCGCAGCATATTTTTTTTAATAAAGAATAAAATGCTTATAAACTTAATTGAAATTATAGATATAAATTTTTTCTCCTAATCTTTCAAGTTTATTCATATCATGAAAAAAGAACAAATCTTATATAGACTTTTCTTATCTTCTAAAAAACTAGAAAAGTTGATCTTGTGCCTTGCAAAAAAAAAATTATTATTATTATTTCTCATGAGTTATAGATAATATGATTTAATATTGTCCTCTTGAAAAAAAAACCCCATATTGGATAACTTTTTTAAAGAATTTTAAAAAAAATTAAACATTGGCATACATAAGACCAATATAATGTTGTTGGACATACAACACAACATGTGAAGAAGCCTTTTTTTATGTAAAGCTGCTAATTATAAAAGCTTTTTGTGTCTTGGTTTGGTCGGGTGCAGGAGGAGATGGTGGCAGGCTCTCAAAGAACAGCTTTATTAGCATCACAAGAGAAGCTCTTCCATCTTTCTTTCTTTCTTGGCTTCTCCATATATATGATATGTCTCAAAACTCTTATTTCTTAAACTCATAATTATGTGTACATAAGCTTTAATTTCTTGCTTTTCTATTTACAGCACACATATATCATCACAAGCACGAATTCCTCTATGCTTTCTGATTTTTATGTTTCTTTCTTTTTCCAAAATCTGTGGATCCCAAACAACGCCCATCTCCCACTTGCTTATATGTAGCTTTATTATTCAATACCCAATGCCTCTCCCTTCATAATCTATAAAGCAGAATTTTGTTGCCTTACATTTAACTTAAAATGATTTAATTAAGAAAAGGCACAAACCTTGAGAATCTGATTTTTAAAATTGATTTTTGATCGATGGGTTTAGTTAAACATAGAGTCGGTAAAACGGGTTGGGCCTAATATGTCAAAAGTGGCGGGCTTGGGTTGTCATTATTTTTTATCGATGGGTTTAGTTAAATATAGAGTCGGTAAAATGGGTTGGGTCCAATATTCTAAAAGTGGCAGGCTCAGTTTGGCGTGCAGCTTGCCCCCTCGGGGGCCGATCCGCTTATTTTTTTTAGTTTTACTTATAAAATAAATCAAAATACCATTATCACCTTTCCTTTGATACTGTGTTTAACTACTTTCTCATACTTTTTATTTGACACTTTTATTTTCACATTATATTTATTTACTCTACTGTTATTAAATCTAAAAGAGGTGTGTTTATATGATTTTGTGATGTGAGTAGATAAAAAAAGAAAAGCAAGAATGAAATTGGCTTCATAACACAAATGTATAAAAGAAAAGAAGTATGATATGAGTGGGTGAAAAAAAAGGAGTGCAATAATTTTTTTTAAAAAAATAATTGGCGGGCTGGTGGAAATGTCAGCCTGTGAACCGTTTAGTGCTTGGGCTACGACGGGCTGGCACGAATTGCCAATACTAGTTGAACATACTTTAAGAGAGCATCACATCAACTTTTTTATAAAGTAGGTTCCTACTTAATACTCTTGGTGAATTAACTTTTTTTTTTATTTAGTCATGGCTGGATCACTTTTAAGACTTAGAGTGCAAAGGGTTTTTAGTGTCACACCCTTATCTTATTTTGACTTGTAGCGGAATATTAATGCGTGGTTCGGTGGATAATACAGGAATATCATAAATATACTGATAATATGTGCATGATTACGGAAATTCCCCATAGGGGTTTGTGTAATATCCCAAATTTTGATTAAGGGCTAATCATGATTATTGTGGATAATTATGAATTTAATTGGCATTATTATGTGTTTTATGGAAATATTAATTAATATGTCATAATTAGTGGAAAAAATTCAAAGAATGGAATTGTTGGCCATAAGTTAGTGATTAAGGGAAAATTAATTACCAACTAAGTGAAAATGAGAAGTGTAATTAAGTGGCTAATGGAGGGATTAAGTGACTAATTGGTGGTTTACTTTATGAGAACCAATGAAAAGGTGACACTTGGCAAATTGGTGTAGTGGTTGGAGTAAAGAAAAGTCAAAATGGGATATTAATAATATTTTCTCTCTCTTCCCTCCCATTGTTTCGACTGACAAGAGAAATGGAGGGGAGTAGTGTCATCATTTTCCTTTCTTCATCACTCCATCTCTCACTCTCTCGTTTTCTCTCTCTCTTTTCTTCTGCATTCAGACACCATTGTTGGGAAAGAAAGAGGAAGAAAAAGCTTGTGATTTGGGTAAGTAAATGACCTTTAATGCCAAAAATCACTTTATTAATGTCGATCCTTGGAGTGAGAGCTTCATTTTGATGTCTATAGTGTGCCTATTGGTGTTGATTTGTGCCCACACAAAATTTTGGAGGTTGGTAAACCAAAAAATCTCTTTGGCAAAGTGAAAGAGGTAAGTGAGACTAATATATCTATCTATGTTTTATGCCAAATGATTAAGATTTGAATTTATGGGATTTTTGGCCCATTTTTGTTGGAATAGGATCATTGGTAGTTTGGCATGTTATTGGTATAGAAATGGGTGTTTTGGTATGAGTTTTGGATAGATAGATTGATTGGAGATGAGAATGGTATGTTTGGATGATTTTGGAATTTGGATGATTATGTTGCCCAAAACCAAAACATGATAATGGAGTAGGATTTGGATAATTCTGATGATTTCATCGGATTCCTTGGGTATTTTTGTGTGGGAGTAGCTTTGGTAGAAGTTTTGGGTCCATTGGGATCAATTGGGCAAGTATTAGGAAATGTGGTCAGTTTTGCTGCGTTTTCTGGTTTCTGATAAAATCACTCGAGTGATGTGGGGTTCACTCGAGTGAGGGTGAGATCACTTGAGTGTGTTAGTGTGTTCTTCCTTTCTGATCTCTGTGTTCTTGTGCACCTTCGTGTGTAAAGGTAAGACTGTTGCCTCACTTGCAAATGTTGTGGGTTCTCACTCAAGTGCGGGTGTATTTGACGCCATGAACTCTCATCTTGGGTTGTCACTCGCGTCCAAAATTCAAGAGTGCACTTTAACACTTGCGAGTGTTAAGTTGTCACTCGAGTGAGGTCTTCTTCACTCGAGTACTCTTCTTCTTTGAAAGTTTTTATGCTCTCGGGCAAACACTTTCTGTCCTTACTTTCTAGTAGGGGTGTGCAAGTATTTCCCGTCCTGGTCTTCCCGTCCCGATCCCGAGCAAATCGGGACGGGATTTTCCCGTCCCGAAAATTTCAGGACTGGAAAAGTTCGGGATCGGGAAATTTTTTTTCGGGATATATATATTATGTATAATTTTTTAAAATATTTAAGAAAGCAAGAACAAATGCAAAATAAAATATGAAAATTCCTAACACTCTCAATGTAATATCTATTCTTTTAGTTAATTTAGTTAATTTATTTACTATTTATTAAATAATTCTAATTTTTTGTTCTTGTCTTTGTGCTTTTTGTAGCTAAATCGACAACTTTAAGTATATATTGGACTAATGATATATTTGTATTGGACTAATTTGGTACAATATGATATTAGATAAATTATATATTTATACTAGACTAAAGAAAATAAAATAAAAAAATTAATATAGGAATTTTTTTTTAAAAAAGAAATTCGGGATCGGGAAATTCCTGAGCCCGATCCCGAACATTTCCCGTCCCGTCGGGACGGGAAATTTTCGGGATCGGGAATATTTTCATTCCTGAACCCTTCTCGGGATCGGGATCGGGAATGGCATTTCCCGATCCCGATCCCGAACACCCCTACTTTCTAGTACTTGAAGTGCAGATTGTACCATCACTCGAGTGAAGCCATCTTCACTCGAGTGCAGCAGTGAAAAATCAGTTTTTGTGCTTCCAAAAGGGGATCTTTGGGATAGTTCTTCCTACCCTTTAGGAGTTTTGTTAGGGGTATTTAATGACTCTAAAAGAGCAATAATGATAACCAATTAAGTATCAAGAAGTCATTGAGGATTGTAATAGAGAATTAACACTTCGTCCCTAATTATGAATATAGGATTTGATATTTGCCCTACTCGGGAGAGACTAGCCTCAGGACACACACGGAAGGATCAAGGTAGTGACTTTTCTCTCATGTTGTGTATGATACTTGGTATGCATGTTTATCATTGTGAATGTGTTATCGGCCATAGGGCATTACAGCGTGAGCTGTCGTAGGGGGCAGTGCTCATGATACCTACCCCGGCCGTTGTATTTGCTGCTGTAAGTGCCGAGGCTGTGTTATGGAATCGTGGATTCCTGTTTGAGTATCCAGCCCATGGGGCTGCGTGTTGTGAAATGTTTTATATAGATCCCAGCTATGGTGATATATGTGATATGTTCATGTGGATGTGCAATACAACAAGTAGTTTTGTGTGAGCCGTCGTAGGGGGGTGATACCCATGATACCTACCCCGGCCGTTGCAACTATTGTTGTGATTGCTGTGTGATGTGTAGATGATTTACTTTCATGCTTTGATGTTATGCATATTATGAGTGATTTGTTATTATGGGGATTCTTTAGAATCTCACTCCCAAAAACACAAATTTTTAGACAAGGCTGAAGGATCCAAGGGAAAGTAAGCGATGAAGAGCAGTTAGAGCTCCAGTTTAGGAGTTTATTTTGGTTAATGGTTATCAATGTAAAATTCATTGGATATTTTATGGTAAATAGTTGTATATTTTGGAAGTATAGTGTAGTTTTGTGTAATCCCCAAGATAAGGGAAAAAGAATTAATGGCTTTGTGCCTTTGTATAATCCCTTTACTAATTAATGGAACCCGAGTGTGTCGGGAATTTATGCTTTACTCTGATATGTTTGAATGAAATCAACCTGTATAGGCCATTTATGTATTAAAATGTGAATATGAGACAGCTGTGGACAAGTTTTGTAAACTCTGATTTTGGAAAGTTAAATTTTCTATAATTCCCAAATCATCTTACGGTCTCTAATTTCACATAATTACATATTTATGAACTAATCTTGGCCTTAATCGTGAAGGGGGTTACATTTGTGATATCAGAGCCGTAGTTCCTGGCAAGGTGAGGATTTACTAGGATAGCTCCCTTAGTTGGCCTTAGTTCTTTGGCTTAAGGTAGCTTGATGATTGATAATTGTTGGTTGTATACACATGAGTATTTCTACTGTTTATGGATATATCTAAGTCTTATAGATTATGTGTATACATTTGCTTTGAAACTGACATGGTGAATCATTGTAGAGTTAAAGGACAATATGGTTCGCCTTAGAGTCAGGCAAGAGGATCCAGAGGTGGAGGAGTTGAATGAAAATCCACCTGAACCAATGCGAGAACTGATGGATTTAGTGAGAGAACAACGAGACATGATAGCTGAGCTGAGGGAAGAGCTCAGAGAGAAAAGGTCCAGGCGTAATGAGGAAAAGGTCCAGACTACACAAGTAGAGACTCATGTTGAGACTCGTCATGAGGAGACAACTGAGGAGTTAAATGGATCCCATGAATCCCTACCTCACACAGTGCCCAATCAAGAGTCATAAGGGGTACCAGTTCGTGAGGGAAGAGGCTTGCAATACTGGGTCTCTAAGTTCTGCAAGCATATGCCTCTGGTGTTCAAAGGGAGGTTTGAGCCCCAAGTTGCTGAAGACTGGTTGAATCGTCTAGAGAAGATTTTTGAGGTCCTCGAGTGCTCTACGGAGGTGAAGGCTAAGCTAGCTGTGTATAAGCTAGAGGGGGATGCAAACCGGTGGTGGTGGAATATCGCCATAACACTTCGAAGCCGGAATGTGCCATTGATTTAGGAGGCATTCCAAGAAAAGTTTAATGAGAAATACTTCCCTAAGTCAGTGAGACTTGAAAAAGAATCCAAATTCCTCGCCATCAAACAGGGAGATACGGAGAGTTTTGATGAGTATCTTTCCTGATTCATCCGGCTATCTCGGTACTCTACACATCTCCGGGATAGGGATGATGAGGAGTGGAGCTCCGATATGCTTATCCGGGGCTTGGGCCATGAACTGAAAAAGAGATTAGCCACTCACCTATTTACTGACTTCAACAAGGCGGTGGAACAGTATAGGATTGTTGAGAACAATCTGAGAGAATTGTACCCAGCTAAGGGTAAAGATAGCCACAGTAAGCCTAGCAAGGCTAATACTTCCCAGAAGTGGAAGGGGCAAGGATCCTCATATGGGGGTGATAACAAAAAGCCCTATCAATCTGGGGGTTATAGTGATCAGAGACCTCCAGCAGGACCAGTGTGCAATCAGTGTAGAAAGCACCATCCGGGCAGAACCTGTACTGGGGAGGTGATTTGCTTCAACTGAAAAAAAGTGGGTCATATTTCTACTAAGTGCCCACGACAGCCGGCAGAGCAAAGGCCCAGAAATCCGGGTCGAGTATTTTCAATGACACATGAGGAGGCCCGAAAGTTGCTTGAACTAATCCAAGGTAAAATCCTTCTTGGTGATAATGAATTAAATACTTTGTTTGATTCGAGTGCAAGTCATTCGTTTATAGCTGATGACTGTGTTAAGCGCCTGGAATTGGTTGTGCATAAATTGCCATTTGATTTGCTTGATTCATTAGGCCTCACCACCTCATCTCACATGTTTTACGCCCGCCTCTGACTGTAAGCAACCAGTGCGGTGCAACCCGCCTAGCCATATTGGGGTATGAGCCTCTCGATCATAGATTGATTAGTCGCATCTTTTTCTATTTCCTATGTATGTGTGTGAAATGCCTATTAGCCTCCACACATTCAACTTGTTACTATTGACATATGCTGCTTGTTTGGTATACATAGGCCACGCGGTTCATTACTGCATAAAATGTTTGTTGGTTTTACTGCCCAGGGTCATTACCCCATGCAAGCATACATATCGGGTCTTATCGTCTTTGTTCTCTATTTTGTGTTCATGGGCCATCCAAACCATTACTGTATTGATTGTCCATTAGGACACTCATTTCATTATTCAAGGCCTCATTACCTTGTTGGGATACTACCTGGTGTATCTAGCCTTACAGTTTATGTCATTCTACTCGCACAACACTAAGTATCCCGGTGTCACTGCCCTGTATAAAATGTACACTGGGATGTACTGGCAATATATATGTCTGTATTTATGCCTGCCTATTTAGTATTCAGGACCAAATGACTATTTGACCCTTACTGGTCATACTGTGTGCACTGTTCGGGATCAAATTACTATTTAAACCTTATTAATTATACTGTGTGCACTGTAACATGAATGGGTAAGTAATTTTGTGAGGCTACGACTGTTGAGATGTATATGCCTCTACTTCACCCTGTTGTATTAAAACACATCCTAATCCATGCCTACTTGCATCTGTGTAGGCTATAAAGGTCAACTGTGAATCTGGGATTGTTACCACTGGTACTGTTGAGAGGTATTTGCTACCATTCTGCCCTATTACACTAGGGCTCATCCCAATCTCTCTTTACATGTGTCACCACAGACCATATAGGTTGTGTGACTGTTGACCACATAGGTCATTGCACTGTACACCACGTAGCGTTTCATACTGTACACCATGCAGGATGTAATACTATACACCACTATAGGTGTAATACTGTACACCACACAGGGTGTAATAGTATACACCGCGCAATGTGTAATATGATTTATCACATATACTGTAACACTATTGACCATCAAGGCCATATTATGTTTTGGGATTATCAACATTGGTGTGAACATCAACCTCTCCTGTAAATTTCAAAATTGCACCTAGATTCACCACACTTTCACTGCCTACTCTGATGCTTCACACCGTTAAATACAATATAGGTGAGGCTACACTATCTGCCCACACTTGTCTTACTACCTTCATTAGATTCCACCTGGCCTCTATAGTAACCCACAATCATCCATAGAAAATGTGATAGATAAATATGCCATGTACCATATAGTGTAAAATGAAAATTCACATTAATCCGTGTGTGTATACAAAGTTCAGGGCTAAACACCTAGTTAAAACATCAATTCGTGTGTGTACACAGAGTTCAGGGCCAACCATCCAGTTGAAATCCCTACGTGTACCTCAGCCGAGTCACTGACTACAACTAGGTAAGACTAATGTACCCCAACTAGGTAAATAGTATATCATAGCTGGGTCTTTACTAGGCCGAATGGTACATATACACTTCCCGTCGGACAGTACATATACACTTCCCGCATCACAGCTAGATAATATTCGTGTACCTCGGCTGGGCACCCAACCACAACCAGGTAATGTTTGTGCACCTCAGCTGAGTCCCAGACTACAGCTAGATAATGTGCCTTAGGCACGTGTTCATATCACAAAATACAGAACATACATCATATTAACCATCACATAGTGTACGAGAGATAATAGTTACTACATTAGCCTTTCCTGAATAACCTTCCTGATGATCATTGATTGTTATTTATCATTCTGTTATCTTACCCTACGTTTGCTATATTAGGTTAGGTCTAACTTTCTGACCTTGCCTAGCATATGAACCTCTTAGCCTTACTATCTTTGTGTTTCACTATATGAACAAGAAAGGGATAAATATCATATTATCACAAGGGCATTTCCATCATTTTACTAGTGTTGGTTATGTAAGTACTCCTAAAATAACGTATAACAGATGTTTACAGTAGCCAAGGAAGGCCTGTAACAACATACAGTTCTTTGAACTACTGTATTGCATGTGCTTACTCTTATTACATGACATATCACAACATATACATGTAACTTCCCAGGAGGTCACCCATCCTAAGATTTCTCTGGGTTGAGCACGCTTAACTTTTGTGTACCCTTGCCAAAACGCAGATACCTGTTGTATCTATTCACATTCAATGGTACCCCGAGACTGCTCTTATCTCGAGAGTCATGGCAATTGTCGTTGGTCAACTAAACACTGTTTGTGGACTTCATATCCATGCCGGTACAAGTA
Organism: Inga leiocalycina; assembly: GCA_963242795.1. Lineage (NCBI taxonomy): Eukaryota > Viridiplantae > Streptophyta > Magnoliopsida > Fabales > Fabaceae > Inga > Inga leiocalycina. Next base: position 79,376,996 of record OY725322.1, read on the forward strand.
CCTGAATACGTACCTTGATATGTTCCCTGATGTCTAAAAAGTTGTCTATCTGACCCCGCTTTGCAATCTCATTCTTCTTCCCGGCCAAAGTACTATATTCGGAAAGAAGTGTAGTGTTATATGGATCCATATGTCATCCAGAATCCCCGAATTAACTTATCCCTGACCACTTGCCACTGGGGTTAGTTTATTCGTGTAGACTGTATACTGGGCCACTGGGGTGTCGTACTCACAAACATCCCACAGGTATATGCTCTGAACATCCTCCCACAATCCTCAATCCGGTTGTAAACCATGTATCACGTATACTACCCTAACTCCGAGATCGGTAACGAAACCCGTATCTGTCTCTATCTTGTTTGTTTGTGGCTTAACTGCTTGTCACTTAACTATCGGCGACTATGGCTAGACACTGATAAGCCATCTGGTGATTCTGTTTTAGGATGAGGCTCCACACTTTGGCCTTACTCGGACCCGCTCCCTCGATGTCTGTGTCATCCTTATACCATCGTTTCTCTGGTAAGGTAACATAGACTGCCTTCCGGGTATTCCATAGTTTCCCCCAGGCATGCCTATTCCTTTCAGGGCTTGGGAACTAGTTGAAGCAATTCATTTCGTTGTTCTTATCATTGTATAATCAATCATATCAGTATAATATCATATTTTTGAAACCACCGTATTTACTCTGAGCAGACAATTCTGTGGCCAGAATCCTTGCTCTGATACCAAAATGTCACCCTTATCTTATTTTGACTTGTGATGGAATATTAACGCGTGGTTCGGTAGGCAACACAGGAATAATATAAATATACTGATAATATGTGCATGATTATAGAAATTCCCCATAGGGGTTTGCACATAATAATAACAAACCTTACAGTCGCATAGGGCTTTAGGGTATCTTAGTGAAACGGACACATCTTTCCTTCTTCGTTCCACCACTGCAATCTTTTCGTATGATTCTCTTCTTTGTTCTCAGCATATCTTCTATATTCACCTGTCTAAATTGTTGGTAGGGAGGGTGAGATTCAAGAGAATCTCAGTAGAAAAACAGTACCAATATGCATGCAGGATAAGTGCTTAATGCATGACATGCTTATATTACATAAACTCGTGCTAACATAATGACATATATGTGTGCTCAATGTTTTAGACAACATACTTATAGCCATAGCATAAATAGAAACAGAGCTTCAATCATTCATATATGTTTCACATGATCAAGCAAAGCAATAACATGCATCAATATACCAGCACAAATATCAAATACACGTATGAGAGCTAAGTTCCCTACCTTAAACCATTTTTCACCTCGAATCACGTGCCTCACAAAATGTGTTGCAGCTCAGCTCTCCACTCGATCCTATGATTCCAAATACACCATTTAGACACTTCCATGATGTTTCTGGTGGTAATATGAGCCTACATTGAACAATTACTAAAATGCCTCGAGCACTTGGCCCCGCTGTACCTGGTCCGACTGTACTTTTCCCAAAATTTTGACATGAGCTATTCTGACATATTTTAGCCCAATGAATCTATTTCCAGACTCAGAATTATCAAATTCACTGTCAAAAGACAAAATTTCCCTTGGCAGCCCCATTTTAAGGGTTTCAGGGGTGTTTTCGTAATTATGCTTTTTTGGGTTTTTCCGAAAAAGTGACCAACTGTAAATCCATCTAATTTTTCCTCCTGAACTTAGGGCCTGTTTGGTACGCTTGAATTGAGGTGGGTGGAAATGGAAATGGAATTCATTTCCATGCTGAAGTATGTTTGGTATGATGGAATTGGCCTCCATGGAAGAGCCAATTCCATCAAATTGATGGAATTAAGCTTCCATCATATACCCCATGGAATTGTAACAAATTCCATGGAATTCTCATTTTACCCTTAAGATTTATAATTTCATATGATCATTTCCATCTATTACCCTCCACTACCTTTAAAAAAAAATAAAAAATAAAAAATTGAAGGACATTTTGATATTTTTATACAAAAATTAGATCTCATTTCCATGACATACCAAACATACTTTTAGTCCCCATTTCCATTTCCATTTCCATTTCCATATCCATATCCATATCCATTTCCATCAAAATCAATTCCAGCGTACCAAACGGGCCCTTAATGGAATCATCAATTCATTGAAAATTCAAATCCTAACCCCCTAACTAGAGCTGGCCGAAATTAACCATAACCATAACCAAAATTAACATTACTATTGGCCAAATATTATTTTCTTATCTTCCTCTACTTTGGACCTCAATATTGGAATTTCTAGAAAACCCAAGAGTTAATTCCATTTTTGTATACAAATTTTCCATAATTTTTAATTCACCAAATTTCCTAAACTCTTTAATTCACCATTTTATTCCCTTTAATACCTCACAGATATAAGAAATGTTAGGGAATAAGTTTAAGACACCTGTTAAATCGGGGTTTAGCAACCCGCTTAATTTAGGCTTATATTCCAAAGCCTCCAGTCCTAAAATTTGATATATACATTTAGGCTTTAAGTTAATCGATTAAATGTTTCTTAATATGATTATGATTTGATTTAAAAATTTGTATATATGTTGGGCTCGTGGAATGTTGAATATAACTTGGGCCAAAAAGTACCTGTAGCCCAAGAGTGTTTTGAATTGATTTGGAATCACATTGGTTTTGGATCATGTTATCACTACAAAAAATGTGATTTAGTAGTTGTTAAAAATGGTTATTAGTAGTGGTTTTAACCGCTACAAACAATATTAGTAGCCGTTAATAAAACTGCTACTAAATTATATGTTGCAACTGTTTTGTAGCGGTTACACTAAGTCGCTACTCAAGCAAAATAACCGCTACTTTATTTGTAGCGGTTCAATCTCACCGCTACAATATCGCCATAAGCTAAAATCGTTTTCTGTGATATTTGTAGCGGTTATATAATCACTACAAATATCAAAAAGAGAAATATCAAGGCGAGAAAAGGAAAATGAATTTTTTTTTTGTATTTTCAGCGGTTTAAAAACCGCTACTAATATTAGAACATTAAATTAGTAGCGGTTGTGTAACCGCTACTATTTTCATCCAAATTAAAATTTCACACCAAAAATTAATTTCAGTTTGAAAAAGGCGCGTTAATTTATAGCGGTTTAGTGACCGCTACAAAAAATAATAAAATTAAAAAAAAATCATTTGTTTCAGTTTTTTTGATATTAAATTAAATATTTTATTTTTTTAATAGTTTAGCTAATTTAATTAGCTTATTATTTAATATTTTAGCTCATTTATAAATTAAAAGGAATAATTTAATTCAGTTTGATAAGTATAAAGATTATATTGATAATGTTATTAAGGATACGTAGGTAATAAGGAACTATTATGTTGTGTATTAAAATGTAATTGTGTATGAAAAATATATGAAAATGAGATAAAGCTTTGAAATAGCAAAAAAAAAAATGGTGAGAATAAATTTTATGCAAAGGAAAGAAGTATTTAAATAAAAAATTAAAAAAATTATTACCATATTTGATCGTATTGTTAAGCTTCTCAACACATACAAAAAAATTTGTAAATGAGAGAAAATGAAAGAAAAGTAAGGTGAAAAGAAATGGGGGAGTGTTTGAAATGAGATGTAGTAGGGGTATTTATAGGGATCCGCGTAGCATTTATAGCGGTTAATGTATCCATTTTGTAGCAGTTTTTAATTAGTAGCGGTTTTTTTTATTTTTGTAAAACCGCTACAAATATTATTTTATTTTTTTTAAATATTTTTTTCAGTTTGTTTAAAGACAAAAACATAATTTAAATTTGATCACTCATCCTCACCATCCCCATAGAAATTATTTAGAAAAATTATTGTTAGTGATGTATTATTAAATTTAAAAAATTTAATTTAAATGATATGGACTTAAAAAGACGTACCGCAGTAAAAGTAAATTGTCATCGCCTTCAGGGAAGTAGTTTTTAAAATTGGCGGGTTGAAATGACTCACTCTCGTAGGCGATGTTATTGCTTTCACCCATGTCGTAAAGGTCTCGTGGCTTTAAATGAACGACCATGTGTCAATCCCTGTGCCTCTCGTCCTCGACATAATAAACTTGATATGCCCTGAAGCAAGAATATACGGCTCATCATCTTGAGAAATACCAGTATGAATCGGTCATGAGAAATTGACTGATGTGATCCCTAAGTCGTCAGTTGTCAGTCCCCGAGAAGTAGTGGTATTTGCCTACAAACACTTGAACAACGTCACGGTGAAACAACCTTGATAATTAAGTTCGACCACATCAAGAAGCTTTCCATAATAAGGACGCCTCCGAACTTCATGTTGGCATCACTGTTGCTCGCATAACTCCTTGTCCCAAATGTGCCATAAACACCCGAATTTTGAGTTTGCAATCCTTGATCCCGTGAAACCGTGCAAAACTTAAAACTATTGACATTGTACGCTGTAAACCTTTTTACATGATCAAGAGGGCTGATTGTGAGAGCTCTGAAATCTGGTGAGTGTGGGTTGTAATCATTTAGTATTCTGCGCACAAACTAGCTCGGGAATTCTTTGTGGACCTTTTTGTCAACTTCCAAGGATGTTTGTGTACGGATCCTGAGTTGACGCTTAACATGACTTCTGAATTCCCTGCAATTAATAATGGAAAGGCGATAGTGAAATGAAAGTGAAAAATGTAACGAAAGATATAGAATAACATATGAGTGTATAATTCTTATTGTATGAAAGGTTCAACTTGAGTGCAATTAATCAAGACATATCTATGAGCTTGCAACTTCTCAGTTGCCATTAGTTTGAAGTTCTCAGTTGCTCCAACTGCTTTACCAACACGAGGGATAAATTCTCCTGATATTGGCTCAGGTTCTGGACAATCGTCAACACGAGGTAGGCGGTTGAAAGCCGTCTCAAGGTCATCAAAATACCTTGAACAAAAATATAGCACCTCATCCCCTATATAGCCTTCAGCAGTTCAGCTATAGAACCTTCTGGCCACGCCTTATGTAAAATCCTCTTCTTAATTTTTTAATAATAACTTATCTTTAAAAATTACTCATTTTTTAAAAAGATTACCATGGTAGAAAAGAGTTCAACTAACTATTTGAAAACTCTACCATGGTAATAAAAAGAATACAATTCATCTTTCATAAGATAACCATGGTAAAAAAAACTTAACTAATTATTTGAACATTCTACCATGGTAATAAAGGATTTAAGTCTCTACAAAGAAAATATTACAACCCATATTAATTAATCCTACCGTTATCATACCAAAAATTTTCATTTCAAAACCAAAGTCACCCAACTGTATATAATAAACAAAGTATGTAGACGAATTTAGAGTTTACAAAATATGGTTCCTAATAAGTGGCAATATACATTCATTCAACACATAATAAACTACAAGTTGCTATACAGATATATATGGAAATATATCTATGCCTCAGGAGCTCTTCCTGACATCCCAACAACAGAAATATCACCTGAAAAATGTTAAATTAACGGGGTGAGACAAAAGCCTCAGTAACCAGCTATCCGACTCATTACACATGCTAACATGTGTTCATGAGGTGCTAAGTGGAACAGTTTATATAGCAAATTATAATTGATAAAAATTCAATATCACGATTTTATACATACATTTCTTATTACAATTCCCATTGCCTCCCATCAATTCAACCGAACCACCTTATTTCCGCCAACTAGACCCATGGGCTAAGTTACTAAGCATATGATTGGCCACTCAAAAAGCTCACCGGTCACGTGATGAGGATCGGCCAAACCCTCAGAGCTCATGCTCCGGACCATGGGTCTTTCCCCTCATTGAACTGGTGGGGTGTCACAACTCCTCATTGAACTGGTGGGGCAATCCCTCATTGAAACTGGTGGGACAATAGACAACCAACCATCGTGTACCAATGGAGGCTATACCACATGGTAAAATAATATACTTCATCTCGTCCCAAACCCATTATCACAATAATTTATCAATAATTATTTCAACGGGATTTTCCCCAATAATTCCATATTCAAATATAAATAAACACATATTTTCCGTTTCAAATCATAAAATTCCACAAAGAAAATTTACATCAAAATATTTCACAATATAAAAATAACTTTCTCAATCACAATAAACCTTTGCTTAGTGCAATATTTAATAAATATCAAAATAGCATGTTCAATTCTCAAAATAAAAAATACTCACAAACAACATACTAACACACATAATAAGTGGAAAGTGGTTACCTTTCGCCAAAACAAAATTATAATCACAAACTCCTAATCCAAGAGCTCAAATACACGCCAAAAATCAATCTACAATAATCAATTTCTAAAATGGGTAAATTATAAATCATCATCCTAAAAAAAATCTAAACCAAATTAAACCTCAAAAATACCTCTAATAATCAAAATAAATTATTTAACCTAAATTTACTCGGTTAACAAGCCTAATATAGAATTATTCATAGCTTAGTTATATAAATATTTCATTATAAAATTATATGCTAACTAAGTAACAAAAGTAACTTGATTAAAATTAACTATTAATTATCCTCTACATTCATATAGCCTTATATTAACAAAACTCAAATTTATCCAAAATCTTAATCTTAAAATTTTCTCTAATCATCACAAAATTATTATCATAAGAAAGTGAAAATTATTTAGAACATTTCCATGAAAAAAATTTTGAGATGAGAATTGAGTACCTTATCGATCTCCAAAGATATGAAAATACTCCTACTAGTGCTTCACTCTACACCTTTCTTCGCACTTGTGTTGTGTGAATTGAGGACGGGGGAGAGGGGGTATTTATAATACTCCCCTCCTCTTGAAAACGGTGGGAGGCACTAAGTGCCTTCCCCTATTTTCCTGTAAGATTGTGGGCAGATGTCGACAATCTCAAGATTAAATGGTGAGAGGCACTTTTGTGCCTTCCCCTAGTTTTTTTTTTCAATTTGTGGGCGCCAACGACGCCCACATGTTATTTATTATTTTTTAATATATTATTTTTTACATATATATATATATATACACATATTATAATAATTATTTATTATATATATTTATAGTTTTTAATTTTTATTACATATATATTTTATTATTATTATAATTTTTTAAAATATATTTTAACTAAATCTTTCTTTTCTTTTTACCCAAAAATTACTATTAATTTCATAATTATCTCTAAATTATAATTATATTCTAAAAATAAAAATCAAGATGTTACAATTCTCCTCACCTAAATAGAATTTTGTCCTTAAAATTCGATTTAAATAATGTACAAAAATACAATCAGAATACAATAATTCAAAATAAACAAGCATAATTGCAACTTTAAGCAAACAAGTTAGGAAAATCACGACGCATTTTTTATTCAGTCTCCCAAGTCACATCTCCAGGTGTCATACCCTTCCAAAAGACTTTCACCAACCGAATGATCTTTTTCCGCAGTTGTTTGTTTTGGACATCTAAAATCCTCTTTGGTTCTGCTATATAAGTTAAGTTTTTTCTCAACTCAACTTCCTTAGGCTTAATGACATGAGACGGATCTGGATGATACTTCTTCAATTGTGATACATAGAATACGTTATGCACATTAGACAAGTGTGGAGGCAAAGCGATTCGATAAGCTACTGACCCAATCCGCTCCAAAATCTCGTATGGTCCAATGAATCGGGGAGTCAACTTCTTTGCTTTAATGAACCTTCCAATGCCCGTTATGGGTTAAACCTTTAGGAAAACATGATCTCCTTCATTAAATTCCAATGGCCTCCTTCGACGATCCACATAACTCTTCTGTCGGCTTTGAGCTGTCAATAATTTCTGCCATATCATTTCAATCTTTCGTGATGTGTGGTCCACCAAATCTGGTCCAATAATGGTTCTTTTACTCAATTTGGTCCAACACAACGGTGATCTACACCTTTGACCATATAAAGACTTAAAAGGTGCTATTTGAATACTGGAGTGTAGCTATTATTGTACGCAAATTCTGCCAATGGCAAGTGCTTGTCCCAACTACCTGGGAGCTCGATGGTGCATGCTCTCAACATGTCTTAGAGTGTCTGAATAGTTCTCTCGGTTTGACTATCTGTCTGAGGATGATAAGCGGTACTGTACTTTAACTTTGTACCCATGGCCTCTTGCAGGGATTTCTAAAAGTTTGAAGTAAACCTTGGATCACGATCCGATATGATATTTTCTAGCACTCCATGCATACGGACAATTTCTTTAATGTACAACTCATCCAATTTCTCTAACGAGTAGTCCACTATGATCGGTAGAAAGTGTGCTGACTTGGTTAATTGGTCTACAATCACCCAAATAGCATTGTAAGTGTTTCGGATTTGTGGTAAACCTATAATAAAGTCCATAGAAATGCTATCCTATTTCCATTTAGGGATATCCAGGTTCTGGAGTAGTCCTGTGGGTTTCTGGTGCTCAATCTTGACTTTTTGACACGTCAAACACTTCAAGACAAAGTCGGTCACATCTCTCTTCATCTTCGGCCACCAATACCGTTGCTTCAAATCATTATACATCTTGGTGATTCCTGGATGCATAGTGTACCTGCTCCGATGAGCCTCTTCCAAAATGGTTTTCTTGATTTCATTGTTGTTAGGAACACAAATTTTCTTCTTGTATCTCAAGATATTTGTATTCCTAATGTCATAATCTGAAACATTATCATGTTCTAGTTCCTCTCGAATTCTTTTTAGCTGATCATCTTTCATCTGGGCGTCTCTCAGGTCTTGATAAAACCCATATTCACCAATGACTGCATTTAAAGTAGCCCTTCTTTGATCTGGGACTACATGGATATCTCTTAATCCATTTAGCCAACTTCTGAAAGAAATTAAAAGTTCCTAATGGGTATTCGTAGTCCTCGATGCTGATATCTCCTTCCCCCAATTGAGGCACCTCTGGTGGGGGGATTGTCTGCGGTGCCTGTGGTAGGACTGACTCTTGTGGGGGGATAGGCTGAAATGCCGTGGTCGTACTCCCTCTGCGCTGCCCCCTCCCTCTGCCCCCTGCTCTATTGCTACCACCCCATAAAATAGGTCTGGGGACCTCGGGCGCCTTCCCTCTATCCTCTCTTGAAGCCATATCAACTACAAGAATTAAAAAAAGTGACATTATTATGCAGAAATATAATAAAAATACAAATAAAATATGTATTATCTCCGTACCTCAAGTACAAATAATGAGAAATAATGCAACAAAAACTCTTCCATAGACGTCAGAATGCTCAAATCTAAAAGAAAACACTTAGAGAAACTTCAGGAAATAAAATGGCCAAACAGAAAAATGAAGGGAGAGGGCGGCCTTTTATAGAGCAGGAATTTGTAGCGGTTTCGTAAATAACCACTACATCAACCGCTACAAAGCACCTAGGGCGGCCAAAATTTGTAGCGGTTTTATAATAATCGGTACAAAATTACAAAACGTTTGAAGTTCTGCAGCGGTTATGTATATAACCGCTACTAATTTTGAAACCTCTGAAATTCTGTAGCAGTTAACACTTTATAACAGCTACAAATACGCGACGTTTGGAATTTTGTAGTGGTTTAGAGTGATGAACCGCTACAAATAAACACTACACTGTTGGCGCGTCTTGGTCGAGCCAAGTGGCGGCAATCTTGTAGCGGTTTTTATTTCATAACCGCTACAAGTTTTGGCGGGAATTTCGCGCCATTTTTGTAGCGGTTATTTCTAATTAACTGCTATAAAAAATGTTGCCAATCTGTCGCGCCACTTGGCGCGTAGCTTACCGTTACAAATTGGTAGCGGTTTAGGTTAAAATCGCTATAAATATTAATATTTGTAGTGGTTAATTCTAACCGCTACAATGTTACCGCTACAAAATGTCATTTTTTTTGTAGTGTAAGGTTATTAGTTGTCAAAGTCTACATACAGAAGGAGTTAATTCTTCACTAGGTGACCAACTGATGTTCAAATCTCTGTTAAAAGAGGTGCTCAATAGTACCTCAAATATGATTACTTCTAATACGAAGATAATTGTGTCTAGCAAAAAAAAAGTTTATATACCTTTTGAGAAGGGGTTACAATAACTTCCACTTAATTTTTGTGAACTATTCACTAGCATACTCTAAGGAGAGTATGCCACGAAAATAACAATTCACATTACAATAAATTTAGGTAAATTGTATGGGCACATTCATATAATAAATTCAATGAGATGATTTATAACTTATAAGTATTCCATTCGGTTTTAAATATAAGTGTTAGACAAAAAGATTCACTTTGATCCTAAAAATAAAATTTTGATATATTTTATCTCTTAGATTTATAATTTTTTCTCAAATTATCCCTATTGATTAAACATAAATAATGTTTCCATCAAGGTAGTTCCAAAACATGTTTAAATGGGATATTTTAGTAAAATCAATACACATTTGCTATAAATAACTAACTTAACAGCTCATTTTCTCAATATCCTAAATTAGTTAGTCAACTCTTATACTAAGAACGAAACGTATTGTATTTTGGTCAATAGCGATTGATGCATCCGTGTCTTGACGTGCAGGCAACTGCAATGCATGGGTAATAAGTTCGTTATGTTTTCCTCAGTGGCTGCCTTGTCTTTTTTGCCATGGAATATTTCAAGTCCTCACTTTGTTTTCTTCTGAATATTTAGGCAAGTGGTTGTTGACAATTGTCTTCATTTTTTGTTGTTGTTCTCTAATAAGTTTGCCGTTTTAGTTGGGCACTTTATTATAGATGACTCAGTCTCAGGTTGTTATGATCATCTATCTAGTTATTTTGGGGCTTTATATGCAATTATTTTATCTTTTTCATAAAATTTGATCTATATATCAAAAAGATAGACACCTTGTTAATGTCATAAGGAAAGAGTACTCTAAATTTTGGCTCAAATGCTTCAAAGCACTTCTAAATAGAAAAAATATACTTACCAATGTTTCGAGAATTAGACCGAACCAGCTGGTTTGATTCATTAAATCCAGAATCAGAGTCCCAAATCAGAGTCCAATTATGGGAGAAATTAAACCAACCATCGCGTTAAGAACATGTCACATAATTAATTTGTGTGCCATGGTTTTATCATTTCGTTACATTCATTCATTGGTAATTTAATTAAGTCATGACAACTTGCAAAAAAAAATGGAGTACTTTTGAGTCGTTATCGTTCATACCACCGTGAAAGCAACTGATGGAACAAATTTTCAACGAAGAAAAGTCATATAAAAATAGGAGACACGTTCACAAATAAATTAATTAATTGAAATACAATGAAATAAATTTCATGAATTAAAAATGGCCATGTCCTAGAGCAAGCGTTAGGGGTGAGCATAGTGCCTAGTGGCCCAGTGCCCCTACCTTGGTCCTGCAAAAAATTGCCAATCCCAACCCTAAAAAAGCGACCTGAAAAAATTTTGGGCAGCTTTGAGCGAGCTAATAACTGAACAGGGTCGGGCATTGGGCAAGGAATGCTGCCTTACCCATTTGACCTTGCCCAGAAAATTATTTTCATTTATTTAAAATATAAAATTTCATATCAATTAAATATTATTTCATATATATATTTTTATTTAAAATATATATTGTTCATTGTATAATACTCTTCCGGTCTTCTCTTTTTTGCCCTAGCCACTAAACACTATTTACAAGTAGATTTCTTCCTTTCTTCTTTACTTTGTGATGTATTAAATTATAGTTGCTTTTTTTTTTTTTTCCAGATGCTTCATTATTTGATCAACTTTTGGGATATTGAATTGATACAAACTACTTTGACTTCACGGCTTTAATTACAATCGTTTTGTTTCCTTATTTATAATGGATTATGGATGTTGTTTAATTTTTAAAGTATGGATATTTGTTAAGACATATGGTAGTTTTTAAATTTCAAGAATCAAGTTATATACTTATTTTGAAATATCCCAAGATGTGGAATCATCGAATATATTTGAAGTTTATATTACTTAGGGTGAAGTTAAGACATATGGTATTGATAACTATAGGAATGTTCATGAAATTTACACGGAATTATTTTTTTCATATGTGGACAAAATAATGCATTATTACTTGGGCAGGGAAGCCCACCCTTGCCCGGCCCAAAATGGTTAGGGCTTTTAGCAGGCAAGGCCAGGCGTCAGGCTACAAAATGCAGCCAGTTCATCCTTCAGGCTGGGCATCGGGCATGGGTCTCGCCCAGCCCGCCCCTAGCAAGCACAACTTGTTTTCGGCAAATGCCACTCATCATCAGTTATATACTAGGTATTCTCTCCCGCACGTTGCAGGGACTGATGTGCATTATTTGATAATATATTCAAGATTTGGTTTTGGAGAACTATGTCATTTATTATAAGGTGCTTATGCTATCACACATAAGTTTAGATTTTTTTGGTAAAAGTTTTGAAGTTTTTTGAAGATTAAGTAAATGTATACTGTGTATTGGACCTATATAAGATTATTACATTCAGTTTGAGTAAGGGGCTTCTATTCATCCTTTTGTCCTTATTAGTTTATCATTTGATTGTTTGATGTACATGTCCATTACGAAGCGTGTGACGTATTTATTCTATTCTGGGGATGGAAGTAAGAGTGATGACAATGCATAGTTTGTATTTTGATATAGCAATTGAAGTTTATTGGGTTTGTTTTTATTAATGAAGTTTTTATTTTAATATTTTTTTTCATATTGTGTTCAATGTGACATAACATTATTAAGCTAATAAATGCTAATGCTGACCCTATATGAGAGACCATACCTTGTTAAAATCTTTTTGGCATACTCTTCCCAAAAAGAGAGCTATTATTAGTTGGTTTTTTCAAACGTGTTGTGAGAAATGAGTTCATTATTTTTTTAAATCTCACAATCACAAAAGAGTTTTTGGGGAATGTAGTTAATAATACAAAGTTATTGTTTGAAACCACTTGAACAAGACAAAGGAAATTTATCAATCGAAGGATCAATTAGATAAAGGAAGTTTTTTAGGTGAAGGATTCGGCAGTTTGAACTTTTTTGTGTCCCTTCCAACATATAATTATATTGGCTCTCTAGATGTAGCACATGACTAAGTCTGTTCTTTGTGACAATTTTGTAAGTCTAAATTTGTATAGATCCTAATTCAATCACATGAATCTCTAATGGTTGATAAATGTTATCTCTAAATTACATTCGTTCCTTTTCATGTTGCATACATTATTGCCTACATATGACTATTCATATTATGAGATTGCCAAGAGGTAATTGTTTAATGATCACTCATATTCTAATTAATAATGTATGAATGAATAATCTCTTTATATTTCTCGGAAGTAAATGTTTAATGGCTATTGAATGTTGTCTTTAAATTTATTTTTATTCCTTTTAATGTTGCTTACATTTTGCCTACATATGGGTGTTCATATTCTGAGATTGCAAACTTAAAAATTAATTACAATGAATTTGCAACTTTAATCAAAAAACACAATCACACTGTAAAAATGACCAGTAATAAAAATAAATGTAATAATAAAGGAGGCAAAGAAAAATGAAATTTGTATGTGGTTTTTCAAAATGTATCAATAAGCTAGACTTGTACCTCTAGTCATTTCAAATCACAAATAAACTCATACACTCGAGAATTTTGTTGAACAGGCAATTCATACCTCTTACAACCAATATAGTCCTTTATTCTTGATACAAAATATATTTTCTTAGCTTTACATTCACCTCAAGGTATTGTTTCTAATGCATTTTTGGGGCAGGCTTATACTCAATGGGTGCATTCTATACATCTATCCTAAATCTTTTTTAAATGGGACATTGGCTCCATTAATTTTTTAGTATAGTCAATTTTTGATCTAGTAAATTTGTAAATGAATCATATATTTTTACGTCAGATGAATCAATGATTTATATGTTTAATGGATCTTAAATGTTGTATTTTAGGAATAAAGTTGCGTGCTTCCTTAAGAATTGGGAGACATGAATATTGGAAATATGCATTGTGGTGGAGTATGATCTTTTGAGTACTAGCTCACTTTATACTATATGGAAATAAACTGATGAAGGAAATTTACAACTAGAAACATGACCTTCCAATATTTAACCATTGTAGTAAAACCAAAGCTGACAAATTTCAAAATGGCTAAAGTGTAGTAGGGAGGAAAACGTGACATTGGCAAAATTCCAATAATTTATCGTATTCATTTCTCCTTCTTCATCGATTTGAAGCTCCACAAGGTCTATGTATCTTGCAATTGCTAACTAAGTCACAAAGCACTTGATCTGTGTCTTTATCAGGCATATCTACAAAAATGATTTTGTTAAACTATATTAAATATGCCAACCACAATTTGGAATATGCAAACTATAAAAATATAAAGGGTAAATGTGCAATTTTAACAACAATGTTTTATGTCATGGGCACCTGACACCATAAAGTTGTTTAGAGTGATGAAATACACATAAACATTACAAATTAGGGCAATTTTACCAAACCCATTAACTTATTGCAAACGTTGTTACTTTAACGTATGCGGGTCCCAAACGAGTGCACATGTCATTTGCTTCTTTAGTGTATTGTAAATCGATTTACCACTTTTATAAATCGATTTACAAGTGGATTTACAAAGATTTACCACTTTGTAAATCGATTTACAAAAGTGATACAAGGAAATGGCAAGGAAAAATGGAGAAAAACAATACTCACAATAAGAGATGAAGTCTGAAGCTCTTTAAGATCTTTTAATGAAATACCAAATTTACTATGGAGATGAAATCAAAGTTGAAGGCATCAGAAATAACTCGACAATTTGAAGAAACAACTTAACACCATGGTTAGCCGACGTTCTCTTTGATCTCACTCTCCTTGTGTCCAAAACCAAGTTGAAGAAGATGGTGAAGGTCCCCCTAAAAGCTGGTTTCCTCTGGTTTTCTGGCACTTCCCTTTCTATTCTCCGCAGTGATGAAAATCGCCAAAAAAGAGCATAGCTTACTCTCAAGTCTTTGTTCTTGCTCTGGTTCTTCTGATGAAGAAGGAGCTTCCACAGTGTTTGGTGGCTCCTTACTCTTCCTCTATTCTAGAGGAACACCTGCTAGAAGTTAACCAGACGCCCTTGACATAAAACATTGTTGTTAAAATTGCACATTTACCCAAATATAAATACTGAATGTTTCCAACTAATTTGCTCTTCATTGTTTGCTATTTAATTTGCAATGTGTTTTATAGGAACAAAGGTGAATGCTTCTTAATCCAATTTGATACCCTACAAGGTCCATGTATCATGTAATTGATAACCAAGTCACATAACACTAGTTCTGCATCTTTGTCTGATATCTCTACAAAAATGATTTTGTCAAAATATATTAAATACACCAACTACAATTTGGGATAGGCAAATTATCAAAACTAAAAATATTGAATGTTTCTAATCAATTAGTTCTCTATTGTTTGCTATGATTTGTAATATGTTTTATAGGAACATATTAGTTAAATGCTTCCTTCAGAATTTAGTCTAAATTTTGGAAATATGTTTTGTTGCGAAATAAATGAGATTTCAAATGTGTTAGGCCACTTTATATTGATCATTTGTGAGGAACCTAAAATTTTTTTAAATGATAATTTTTTTTTTGTCAGGAACATATGATAGGGTCTTTTTGTAGGGAAAAAACTTCATCAGAACACATGTAATATAATGACCCATATATCATTACGAGCATCTATGTTATTGAAATGATCTCAAAGAACATTTATCATATCGTAATATTTTCTAGAACAAAAGCAAAATTAGTTGAAAGATCGCTTACATATGACCACAAATATGGATCGTACCACTTATAACCTATGACATATTTACAATTTACAAGCGTATATGAAAGATGTACATGTACAGTTGAGAATCAAATGCATTCGTTTCACTTTTTCATTTACTATTTATAGTTAATATTCAAGTGACTTTTCATTTTCAAAATGATTTATAATTAGCATTTAATTGATTTTTTAAAGATGGCACTCTACTAATTAAAGGAAATTGAAAGGATGTGGCTAATATAATACCTTTGGGCTTCTATCAAACCTTTAATTGTCCATATTATGACTCTTTGTAGCATTCATTTTTCATTGTTTTTATTATTATTAGTGATCAATTGTTGTTTAGCCTTACTTAAGGAAAACCGTTAATTAACACCAGTAATACTAATTCCTTTAGTAACAATATTTTAATGGATGTCGTTAGTAACAAGGTTTCTACAAGCTTTCTATAGATATATGCATAAATATATTCCATTTTGTATATAGTTGAATTAATATATAAGCTACGCATGGTAAAAGAAAAGTTGCACGCGCTGAAAATACGTTTAGACCCTTAAATCAATTATAGATACTTTTGTATAATAAATTTTGTAATCGGAGATTTTTCAACCATTTTTCTAATCATACTAGAAGTTCAACAACACTTTTTAGAAACTTCAACTAAAAAACCTAAGTTTCAAAGGACTCAAACCCAAAACCCCCAGAGTATTAACTATTCAAACTTTGTGGGAGATAATGACCTCCAAACTGACCCGGCAACTTGCACTGAATGCACCGAATTGGTCCGATAAATATTGTTTTCTTTTCCAAGCATGTGGGCGAGATAACGATTATTACGATTTTTACGATAATATTGAAGGACACTGTTTCCAAAAAAATATATAAACATTTGGGGAAATTGGGAAAAATCTCGAAAATTTCTTCTCGTCAATAAAATTTTCAATGGGGCACTTTCAGTTTCCCCAATATTTCCTAAAAAATTTAAAGTTATTATTAGGTTGATGTAAATCTTCTTAATTCAACAAAAAAATTTATTTCTATAGCTATGACAGACCTTAAATATTGGTTTTATCTCTTTCTACTCCTGTTGACATATGAATATTGGAATCAATAAATGAATGTTTTTATCCTAGGCTTTGTTTTTTATTATCATGATAAAACATTTAAAACATTATTCACCATCAATTACAATATAGGCTAGCTCCTCATTGTCGGTCTATTTAGTCTCCATTTAATACCAGCAAAGTCAAATTCTAACTTTAAGTTTATATTATGATGTGTGAATTTAAAGATTGGCCAAGCTAGAGAGGCTGAAGTAGTTTTTGACTGAAGTAGATTGGCCAAGCCTACCTAATTTTAGTTAAAAAACCTAAACTTTGATTATTTATACTCCTTCCAGTTCATAATACGTTCATATTACGGGGCACTTTTAGAAATATAGATTGTTTAAAATATAAAACAATTGTAAGTTAATTAATGCTCATTTTTAAATTTTGTCATTGTAATTAATGCTCGTTTCCAATTTCACCCACATATTAAATCTTTAAACACGTTTTCCAACAAGGATAAAAGTGAAAAAAAAAAAATTTAATGAGTTAGCTGTCATTTTTCGTTTCTCATAATTAGTTAAAATGCTCTATATTATACACCAGAAAAGTATATAAAAAGAACAATACTCCTCTAATCCTGTATATAGGGCACTTTTAGTATGTTTCTCACAAAAAAAAAAAAACTTAAACCTCATTAAACCTTCCATAAAATTAAAAAACGTTTTAATTTTACCTCTATCTAATATATTCCCTTTAATCCTTATTAGAAGACACCAACTACCAATTCTCATAAATCAATAAAAATAGTTAAAAGCATTAAAGTTGTCTTAAAATTTAAGTGATTCCATTGTTACCCTTACTAAAGACACTAAATTCAAACATCATCTCCCTTTGGTTCTTTTTATAACCAATTTTTTTTTAATTGCGCACAACAAACCGGTGGTTAAGATTAATTAAAAATAATAAATGTGTCAAAAATATCATGTCTTTTTCAAATATGCCCTTATTTATAAAAAGAGTATATGAGAGATAATGAACAAAAAAATATGAGTGGAGAATAATTAATTTAAAGTTATGTATTTAATAGAGGTAGAAAAGAAAAAGGTAGTTTAAATTTTGAGATACAAAAAGAAAGTTGTTTATATTAAGGGTCAGCACTATGAAGAGAAAGTTGCTTATAAAAAAAACCGAAAGGAATATTGATTGTTACTCTCCCACTACCTTTATTAAATATGGGCATACATAAAAAAATAAATTTAATGCTCCTTATAAACTTAGAAGTTCTTTATAAAAAGAATCAAGAACATTAATTAGTTGGTGTCTTATAATAAGAATCAGAAAAAATTCATTATATCCTTTAAAAAGATCAATATAATAATAAATAAAAGATAAAATTATAACATATGAAAATTTTCTTCCACCCCTGCGTGTGTACAGGAGCAGAGGAGCATATATATATTCACCATATATTTATTTAAGATAGTTTATTTTTGACTTATAAATACTTATAAATCATGATTTACAATATACGAAGTAAGTATGTGAGAAAATTTTTATCTTAATTTATATAATAATGACTTATTATCCAAAAATAAATGATTACAAGCATAAGTATACTCTTTGATTATTAGATTTTGAAGAAAGAGTCGTACTAATCCTTAAATGTTCATATCCAGACGTGTAGAATTCCAGGTCAAAAAAAAAAAAAAAAGACGTGTAGAATTGTCTTGACCGTCTGACCAAGGGTCTGAAAAGTCAAATGTATTGCCCGTATTCCCTTCTCTATATAAACCCAAACAGTACAAGTCACAAACCCCACCTTTCTATCCTGCTCTCTTCTGCTCTATTTCAAGCCCCAAAAAATCCATCCCTTTCTTCGATCTTCTTCTTCCTCTTGCTCACCTTTTTTATCATATATTGCTCTTTTGCTGTTAGCTGCACAATTCTTCTGTGTTGGGTAAGAGATAAGCGTGGAAGCAAATTACAAGCAGAGAGATCTTGAGATCTCCAACAATGGCGGATGAGACAGAATATGAGAGGGAGTTACAGGAAACGGCGACGTGGGCCGTCGCGGTGGTGTGCTTTGTGTTGCTCGCCATTTCAATCCTCATCGAACATATTATTCACGCTATTGGCAAAGTAATAACTTTATCTTATATAATCTTTCTTTAATATAAGATTTAACTTATAGGGCAACTGATATTAATTTGTTCATAATTGCAGTGGTTAGAGAAGAGACACAAGCATGCTCTTTTGGAAGCCCTTGAAAAGGTCAAAGGAGGTAATAAAATTATTATAATTCACTCTCTTCCTTCTTCTCTTTTGCTTAGCTTCCTCTGTTTAATTCTCACCCTCATCTTTCAGATTTTTAAATCTAATACATACATACATACATATATATATATATATATTTTAAATGTCTGGATAAGCTACTTTCTCTTTAGGAAAATCACTCTTAGATCTCATACAAGAAATATATTATCAGAAAGATTTTTATTTACAACTCTTCTATGTATATTCACAATTTATTAAGTGTGTTTTATAATCTTTAGAGACCTTTTTAATAATATATTATTTGTTTAGGATGTATGAATAATTTTCCCTTCCTCTTTTCAAAGGTCTTTCAAATTAAACAAAACTATAATTGAGGATGCTAAGTTGAGGAATTCAGCGATTAATGCTGTTTTTGGAAGGCAAATACTTACTATTTTCCCCGTTTATTAAAAAAAAAAAAACTGTAAAAGATTTGTCAACTTCACTGCTCACAAGTCACTACTCTATTGGCGAATTAATTATAAGATTTGACTCAAGAGTCGTGCATCAAACCATAATAAATTAATTGTACTCGTAAAAAAATAATAATTTAATGGTAGGAACCGACATAAGGTAGATATGAGTATATGACCAAAGAGTATTTTAATAACTTGGAAACAAAGTCTACTTCGATTGAATTGAAAGCTGTTAGCTAAAGGTCCTGTCTTAATTAAAACTAGCGAGCGGATTAAGTTATTAACATTACCGTTATAGAATATGCTTCCGCAATCTCCTTTTTTTTTTTTTGGTTTCAATGCTTCCACAATCTAGTTAGGAATAAAAATAAGGAAAAAGTCATGTCTAAGGGTCATATTTACAATTTTTTATTTTATTTTTTAAAAACCATTAATAATAAATACTCATTCTTTTTTTTTTTAGCCAGCAATAATAAATACTCATTCTTCTACTAGTATTTGCAAATTTATTTTATGGGTGGTAAATAAATTTAAATATCTTGTTAATTAGCAGTAAATATTTGTAATTCGACGAGCAAATTTGTCTTTTGTGAGTAGTAAATTTGAGAAAATTCTTAATAGTTAATTTATGATTTTGGCCATTCAGTACAATTTTTCCTAAAAATAATTCTGGGAGTTATGATATTTTTTTAGTTTCTAATAATAATTTTCTTTCCTGTTTTTTTTCTTTTTTGGGTGATGATAGAGCTGATGTTGCTGGGATTCATATCGTTTCTGCTGACGGTGCTTCAATCAAATATAGCAGATATGTGCATTTCCAGAGACGTAGCTGACACGTGGCGGCCTTGCCCTTCCTCTTCTTACACTGGCAAGGGCAAATATGACAAGGGCAAAGATGACAAATCACTCAAATTCTCCGATTCGACCCCTCGCCGTTCCCTCGCCGCCAAGGGCAAAAACAAATGCCCTCCGGTAATTCCTTTTCTCTCTCCCTTCTTTTCTTCTACGTGCGCCTGTTGGGTCGTTTTTTAATATAAAATATATTTATATAATTTAATTAGATTAAAAAAATTAATTAATACAATATATATTTTTTAAAATATTCTAGTTATATAGCTAGTTGCCTTTTCCCTTTTTCCGTTCTTCTCTTTTATTGGCAACCACTCCCTTCCGTTTTTAATATTAAGATATATTTAACTAATTAAATTAAATTAAAAAAATTAGTTAAGTTAGTTAATATGAGATATATTTTCTGCATTACTTTAGTAATCTCCCTTAATTTTATCATTTTCTCTCATCCTTGATTATTGATGGGGGAGTAACAATAGAGGTACATATTTAGGACCAAAATTAACTCTTAAATTAAAATACTCCTTCCGATCTACAATATAGGACACTTTTAAAAGAATAGTTTGGTCCAAAATATAAATCATTTGTAAGATAATTAATATTCATTTTTTAGTGTAATCCTTGTAATTAATGCTCATTTCTAATTTTGTCTACTCTTTAAATTTTCAAACATATTGCAATCATACAAGGTTTTCAAATTTGCTGGAATAAGAATCTGAGAAATATTGTAGTGCTTACTGATTGTCTTGAGACGGTGAATTCACTCACACGGGGTTGTGATAACACTCATCCTTTTAAGGATGCCATTGACGACGACAGGCTTTGGTTTTTTAGAAACCGGCAAGTCCTTATTTATTATATTTCTAGAGATCATAATTTGTTAGCAGATCACTTAGCTAATTTAGTGTATAGTATTAATGAGAATTTTGTTCTCTTTGATCAACTACCATCTTCCTTTCGGGAGATGGGAGGTGATGAGGGATGATTAGGCTTGTCTTTTGTTAGTATCTTGGTTTTGTATTAGTCCTATATTGGATTAATAAATTTCAATATTTCATTCAAAAAAAATTTCAAACACATTTCCCAATAAGGGTAAAAGTGAAAAGAATTTTTAATTTATGATATATTTAATGAGTTAACTGTCATTTGTTATTTCTCGTAAATTAGTTAAAGTGCCATAAATTATGAACCGAAGGGAGTATGTTTTATATTAAGGATCAGAAGAAGTAATAATTAATTTTTATTCATTTCTTATAGAAGCACTTAATTTTCACTAATTACTTGAGTTTTATATGTAATTAATTACAGGGTAAAGTAGGGTTTGTGTCTGCATACGCCATTCATCAGCTCCACATATTCATATTTGTGCTCGCTATATTTCATATCCTTCAGTGCATTATTACATTAGGTTTGGGCAGATATAAGGTACTCTCTCTCTCTCTCTCTCTCTCTCAATTTCTTATTTTAATTTTCATCCTTCATTTCTCTTCTCATTTTCCAGCTCAATTTATTATTTGTTTTGATTCAATGGATATGTATAATATTTGATCCTCATATAAAGAAAAAAAATGTATATATGTGCAGATGAGAAAGTGGAAGAAATGGGAGGAAGAGGCCAAATCTCCTGAACATCAATTTTCTAATGGTAGGCTTTCAATTTCAAGTCATCAATGATATTTTCAAATCTGTAAAAGCGAGAAAAATCCCCTTAAATTTATGTCACATGTGCATATATGATTATGAAAATTTTTTAAGTTAAATTATGAAAAATCCCCTAAAATTTATATCATGTGTAAATATGACCCTTTTAACTTAGCTTTACCATAAGCCTTCACAAACTTTTAGATAACCCCAGACTATCACATTCATATGCTCCCTTAAATTTTATTTTTGTGTGCATATATATATATATATATATATATATGACCCCTCAAACTTTAAGTTGTGTTAAATTTTAAGTAAAAAAGGTAAGAGGTGTTGTTTGCATATGATATAAAATTTAGGAGAATTTTATATAACTCAGTTCTTAAACTCATGAGGGTGAAATTTTTACTCACAATAGCTCATCCTTATCTCAAACAAAGATATTTCGTAATTTTTTGAAGTCCTGTATAAAATTATACTTTTTTTTTGTGTTATTAATATATGACATATTTACATAATTTAATTATATCGAGAAAGTTACTTAATATGATATGTATTTTTTAAAACACACTAATCATCTTCCTTAATTCCCTCATTTTCTCTCCTTTTTAATTATTATTGAACGAGCATCAATATAAATAAATTAGAAAAAAATCACTACATATAAAAAATAAGTTTTATATTTAAGATCAAAATTAACTTCTCAGATATTTTTTACGTTAAAGACAAGAGAGGGTATAGTAAATTAAAAAGTACAAGAAATTTAATTAGGTTGTTGTCGCAAACAAGTCATTAATATGAATACCTAACTCGGGTTATATGGAGCCACTCTGACGGCGTTCTTATTAGGTTAACTAGGAAAGTGACAACACTAGGGCTAGTGGCTCAACTTGGGACGATCGTGGCAGTGTCGACTTCCCTATGAGATTGAATCAAATAATTGAAATAATTAATAAAAATAGTCAAATATTTATGCAATCAACTTGAAACAATTAATCAATCTCATATACTGAAGGACGACAGTTGGTTTCATGAATTTAACATGGGGATAGAAAAGTCAAACCCTCTATCTTGTCTGGTGTGGAAGATATTTTTAATTAGCTGGGAGCAAAAAATTGAAGTTGAAGTGTATAGTATATTCTTGAAAATATAGACGGAAAAATTATCAAATTAGGATTTAATTTTTGTTTTGTTATCCTTTGAGTTTTAGCCAATTACCAGAAATAATATATGATGAATTAAATAATATATATGTAATATTGCAGATCCAGAGAGGTTCAGGTTTACGAGGGACACAACATTTGGACGAAGGCATTTACACATATGGAGTAAATCATCAATTTCCTTATGGATTGTAAGTGACAGGAATTTTTTTAATTAAGAAAATAATAATTTCCTAGGACTTTAATTGCATTTTTTATGAGGCCATTAATTAATTATATTGAGTTTATTTACATGATCATCAGGTAAGCTTCTTCAGGCAATTCCATGGATCAGTGACTAAGGTTGATTATATGGCACTCAGGCACGGATTTATCATGGTAATTAATTTAATTTTTTTATATATATACACGATAACTTAAACAGGCCAACACAAAACCTTAATAAAATGACAACAAATTAAAGTTGTGTAATTATATATGTTTAATTATTATAGGCACATTTGGCTCCTGGAAGTGAAGAAACATTTGATTTCCAGAAGTATATCAAAAGATCACTTGATGAAGATTTTAAGGTTGTCGTTGGAATAAGGTATAATCATTACCCACCTCTTTCAATTACAAATAACTACTCCCTCCGGTCCTAATTATAAGATAAAGT
The DNA here is from genome assembly GCA_963242795.1 of Inga leiocalycina. Lineage (NCBI taxonomy): Eukaryota > Viridiplantae > Streptophyta > Magnoliopsida > Fabales > Fabaceae > Inga > Inga leiocalycina. The sequence goes on from OY725322.1 coordinate 79,400,865, forward strand.
TGATTTTTTTGGAGAAATTAAGAAAGCCAATTAAATCACTTTAGAATATTTATATTTATATTTTTTTCTTCAAATTAAGTAATTTGATTAATAAACTAATATATAATCCAAAGATACTAAAAATATAAATACTCTAAAGTGATTTAATTGGCCTCCTTAATTTTTCCAAAAAAATCAACTTTGTCTTATAATTAGGACCGGATGGAGTACTTTCATTCTCTTTTAATTTACTCCTAAATATAATTATAACTAATTAAGCTTAAACTTTTGGTGTATTGTTCAGCCCAATCATATGGCTCTTTGCTGTGTTGGTCTTGTTGACAAATACTCACGGTAAGCTTCAAATTTAAATTAATTACTCTAGATTCAAAATTAATTAGATATATAATTAATCAAGATCAAGTTTATATTCTAATTAAAATATAATTGATCTTAATTGTTGGCTTGTTTTATTATGGGCGTACAGGATGGTACTCTTATTACTGGATTCCATTTATCCCATTGATTGTGAGCACTACAACTATACATTTAATTATTTTAGTTTCATCTTTATTTAAATTAAATTAATAATTGATCATTGAAGTTGGAAATTGATTAATGAAAATGTAGATAATATTAGTGGTGGGAGCAAAGCTGCAAATGATTATTACACAAATGGGTTTGAGGATTGCTGAGAGAGGCGAAGTGGTGAAGGGGGCCCCAGTGGTGAAGCCAGAAGATGAACTCTTCTGGTTCAAACGACCTCGTTTCCTTCTTAATCTCATTCATCTCGTTATCTTTCAGGTCCCTATTATTACTTCTTCTATTCACACACACACACACAGACAGTCCTAAGGGATAATTTTGTGTCGGAAGTTGTCTTTGAGGGGATAATTTTGTTCCGAAAATGTCAAAAAGGGAGTAATTTTAATTTGCTCTGACTGTTATCTCAGTTAATTTTGACTGTTAGTTAGCTAAATATGTTGAACTGACAGTTTACATGCCATACATGTTATTTTTGTTAAGATGCAAATTTGGTCTAAAATTTTTAAATCTAACTTTGGAAAAAAAAAGTAGATGATACATGAACTTTCAAGGCAAATTTACACTTGACACATGTGTCATCTACTTTATTTTTTTCAAAGTTAGATTTAAAAACTTTGGGGTAAATTTGCATATTAATAAAAATGATATGTACGACATGTGGGCTGTCAGCTCAGCATATTTGATTAACTAACAGTCAAAATTAATTGAGATAACGACTTGGACAAAATTACTCTATTTTTGACACTTTTAAAATAAAATTGTCCTCTGAAACAACTTCCGGATTAAAATTGTCCCATAACCCCCGTGTGTGTGTGTTTTCCCTGTTAATATTATGACAATATTCTTGGTGTTTCTCACCAGCATTATCTTCTGTTATATTCTGCAGAATGCGTTTCAACTCGCATTTTTCGCCTACACTTCTGTAAGTGTCTCCTCTCAATGCGTGAATAATTTTCATACATACATATATATATAATGTGGTGACATATATTACTATATATATATTTGCTATATTATTTGCATGTAGCAAGCTAGAAGGAGAAAAGCAAAAGCTGACTTGATTAACCCTGTGCTTTATTATATTATTATTTTTGGTTTCAGTACACCTTCGGCATAAGGTCATGCTTCCACAAAGAAATCCCAAACATCGTCATAAGACTTACAATGGGGTATGGACCTGAACGTATATTTTTTTTACCCTTAATATAAGATTTAATTGATTTTTTTAGAAATATTAAAAAAGTTAAATAAAGTACATGATCATAATATATATTATATATAATTAGATTATATATCATTTGACAAGTAAAAGAAACTAATTTGGAGAAGAATGATATCTTATTCATGTTTTGTTTAATTTTCCAGGGTCATCATACAAGTTCTATGCAGCTATGTGACTTTGCCTCTTTATGCTCTCGTCACACAAGTAAGATACTCTTACTGCCCCATCCTAATTTTAGCATTAAACTGGTTTTTTTTTCCCTACAAGTATTCCTAAAAGAGCTATATATATGAGCATCCAAAAAAAGTTATCGAAATTAATCATTTCCTCCATATAATTTTACCTTATAGTCTCTAAATTTTAACTCAAACAATTTAGTCCATATAATTTTGACTCAATTAGTTGAAACTCAATACTTAAACTTTGACTCATTATAATTCAATTCCTATAGCTTTAATCATTTAAAGTATTAGCACTTGCATTTTTAAAAAACAATTTTCTTTTCTAAATGAGGGGGGCCAACATTTAAAATGGTTAAAATAATAAAAATTGAGTTGCATTGAATAAAATGTTTAGAGACCGAGATGCAAGTTAAAACTTCATGGATTAATGATTAATTTTTTCCCTTACACAGTAATTTTAAAAAGATTATAGGTATATCGCTGTATTTCTTTCTCAAGGATGTTCATAGCTTCTTCAAGAATACTTTCGGACAAAAATGCTCTAACCCTCAAGTTTAGAGTAAATTTTACCAAAACACACACACACTCACACAATTAATTAATTAATTGTGAAACCTGACTTTGTTGTGGCGTGTTTGGTTGGGAATAATAACAGATGGGATCAACAATGAAACCCACAATATTCAACGAGAAAGTGGCAGCAGCACTAAAGAACTGGCACCACACAGCAAGAAAACAAGTGAAAGAGTACAGCAGACACTCAGGGACAAACACGCCCTTATCAAGTGCCTCGGCGACGCCCAACTACGGCATGTCGCCGGTTCATCTCCTTCACAAGCATGTCGGAGCTCAAAGCGACAGCGTCCCTACGTCGCACCGATTTGCAAATGAACGGTGGGATTTGGAAGAAGGGGCACCCTACCCTGCAACAATGGAAGGGCGTGAGATTCAGATGATAATTCCTACTTCTTCCCACCAACATGATGATGAGAATGAGATTCAACATAGTAAAGAATTCTCATTTAAGAATTCTCACAAAGCTAGAGACCAACGTCGATCTTATTGATCACTTTAATTACTTCTTGGGTTTTGTTCATATAGCATAAAAGCCAACAATTATAATACATGCTGTTAGAGGGTTTTCCCTTTTTTTCCCCCAATAATTGGAGCCTGATGATTTTGTGCAACTTTCTTTCTTTCTTTCTTTTTTATTAAGGATGATTGTAAAATTCCCTTTAAATATGTAAATCTCAAATTAGCAATATGATATGATTCATTCAATTACTGTTTAAGTCTCTGGGGAGTTTTTGTGAAATTATCTAAATGTCCTTAATTTGAAAATAACGAAATGACAACGATATGTCTATAGGCAATGACAACTATTTTAGATATAAGGCTTAAATATATTTAGATATTTAATTTAATCGAGGGAAATTTTTTACGTCTTCAACCAAGAGAGTGTGTGCTGCAACAATTATGATATTCATTCTTAACAATCTTTATTTATTTATTGTTTTGCAAGCTCAAGTTTGTAGTCAATTTATGAGTCTCCTTAACGATTTGGGCTTTTTGGCTTGTTGCCTTCTTGTACCTGGGTGTACTGTTTTCTTGCATGAGTTTGTTGCAACCTGAACCAACGTTTTTAACTGTCTTTTTAATTTTTTTGAATAAATTGGTGGTATTTGGTTTAGTGCTAGACCACGTAGATCATAAAAGTGTGAGGATTGAGGTTCAATTCCCACCTTGCTAAAAAAAATCTCTGAGAAGAGGCATCTTAATCATAAAACCTTAATCCGAATTAGTCGGTTGCTCGAATACTTGATAATATGATATAGAAGAAATGTCAGATATTGGATGACTCAAAAGTTACCAAAAGAATAGGTTTCTTGTAAAAACCAAACTATATTTTGGCCCTTAGAATTAAGCTTCTTATACTGACTTTCAGTGAGGTTTTATTTTGGTTATTTAATTTTATAATGTCTATTTTCAATCTTCTAACCCTAACAATGTTAACTTCATTAAAAAGAAGATTTTGACATTACAATTTTCAATGCAGATAGACAATCAAATAATGATCTTTAAAACCCCCTTGTTTTTATATTTTAAAAATCAAACTTAATATCACCATTTTTGAACGTTTTGTTAACATTTAAGTTCCTGTTTGGGTTAGCGGTGGAGAATGAGCTTTTTTTACATATGGGTTTTTGAAAAAGTTAAATAGAAAAAAAGTCAGATTATAGATGTAATTTGTGTTTGGATTGGTAGTGGCAGAAGTGATTTTTTTTCTAACCTTAAACCTATTTGGATTAGTGTTTGAAAACCCGTTTAGATGGGAAATGACTGAAAAAGGCATGAATCTGATTGACTACCACACACACACACACTAGTTATATATATTGTGATAATTGAAGTAAAAAAATATTTAAAAAATTTGATAAAATAAAAAAAGTGAAATTATTATCGAAAAAGAAAAAATAAAAATACACAAAATTACTTAATTAAAAATGAATAAATTTCGCCCTTGAATACCACATTAGCCCTTGCATACATTTTGGAGCAACATTGAACCTAAAAAAAACCTTCTGGGTAATATTGAATCTCAACAAAAACTTTTGGAGTAAATTTTTACTTTAACCCTCTTTTTAATGCCAAACTTTAATTTTTAAATGTTTTTACATTTTTTATTTTAATAATTCAATTCTATATAAAATAAGTAATATTTTGATATCTTATGAATATAAAATAGGATACTTAAATTTTTATAATTTTTCATAAAAAATTAAATTCATCAATTTATATATATATAGATATATATATATATAATTCAGACAAATTTTTGTCTACCAATTTTTTTTTGTAAAATTCTATTTAAACATAAATTCCATTGCACTAGTTAGCCGAATCTCCCATCTACAAAAACCAAAATAAAGGTGGTAAGTGGACAAACCCCACAACATCGCACAAAACCATCTGCATTTTGTCTTTTTCCTTGTTCATAAAGTATAAATTGTTCGAACAAAAAAATAAAGTATAAACTGTTTTTAATATTTTTTGACGGCCCCACACACTTGTTGTACTGATTAGGGCTTACTCGACAGTAATCATCCATTGTGATGAAGAGAGAGAGCAAACGCTGTGAAAATGGGCTTCAAAAAAAGCCACGTTGTTTGTAAAAATGTAGTGGCTATCAATGCTCTCCCAAAGAGTCTAAAATATGCCCACTGGGCTTTTTTCTTCAAAACATGCGGCTACCCCCTGAAATGCTATGCCAAATAGACCCTAAATTGTTGTGTAAACATTTTCAATTAATAAGACAAACAGAAGGTCAAAAAATTTATAAGACCAACAATGTCACGGGCAGAAAAATGAAAAAACACTACTTTATACAATTAAAATATCAAACTAAAATCCTATGTAAATTTGAGCATCAAAGGTCCGTGCATACTTGCAAAATTGTAGTTTGGGTTCACGTAATCAAAGGTTCCTCAATTTTGCCCTTACTTTAGTTTTGGTCTCTTAAGTTTTAAATAATAGATTTTGGTTCTTCAACTTTTATTTTATTTAAAACATTCGTTCCTATAATTTAATAAAAATATAAACCATTTTGCTCATACAGGGACCAAAACCAATTATTTGAAATTTGAGAGAACAAAACCAAAATGAAGGCAAATTTAAAAAATCAAAGATGATATTAATTCTTTATAGTTCTATTACACAAATAGAGGAAGCTTAGAAATTAAGAAGGGATTTTAAGTTTTAAATCTACCTAAAACAAGAAATTATTGTTTTAGAGAGTCAACCTTTTGTTTATTTTTTTGGAATTTGATGTATTCTCCTCCAACAGTAAAATAGACCAATGTCTTTCAAATTATATAATGGAGTACTATATAATTATAAGACAAGATTTTCCCTCCGGCTAGTTTACTAGTCCACTTGCAATTGTGCACATGGCTGGTTAAGCAATGTCCTATCCGGGGAATGTGTCAAAATTACCTTCCCAAGGAGTTACGTCCCAGGAAGTTTACTCCACATGAAGGTTTTTTTTAAAAGGTCAAAGGACATTTGTGTCATTAAAATGTTCTTATATGAGTATTTGGTATCCTAAACTACTCTCAAGCAATGCAATCTCACCTTTAAAAAAATGTAGCAATGTATTGGACCTCAAATACTAGTTATTTCTCTTCTCTTTTGATGTAGAAACTAACGTAAGAGTTGATTTTGATCATAAAGATTTTTGATCATAAAAATCTATTTCACATATTTATCAATCTTTTTTTTTAATTTATCTTTATTAATGCTGCTTCAACAATAATCAAGTAAGAGAGAGATAGAGGAAATTAATGAAGATGTTTAGAATGTTATAGAAATAACATGTCCTATTAACTAAACTAATTTCCTTAATTTAATCAACTTATTAGTTAAATAGTTTCTACAGTAAGGATCGGAGGGAGTATTGATTAACCATTGGATTGAAGTGGCGTTGCAATATTTTTTAGCATTGACACAATAATTGATCCTTTTAATATGTTCTCATTTTAGTTTTAATCTTTCAAGCAGTAGAATAGTTTAGATTTTTATTAAACTATAGGGATTAATGGTATAGATAAAAAAACTGAAGGACCAAAACCTATGGTTTAAAATTATTGGGATCAATACCTATGATTTAAAATTATATGAACCAAAACCATAATCATAGTAAATTTTAAGGATAAAATATTGTACTTTCTCTGGTCTTTAATATAAAAGCTAGTTGACTTTTATTAAAGAGATTAAAAAAACTAAATAAGTTAGATTAAAGTATTTATATTTATTGTTTTTCTTCAAACTAATCTGCCTGATTTATAAATTAATTTATAATATAATAATATATAACATATGTTATGATTAAGTAATTTATTCTACTTCTTTAATCTCTCCTTAAAGAAAATCAATGGGTTCTTATATTAAAGTAGTATTAACTTTATTTTTTAACTCTAATTAAAGGCAGCATCACTTAAAAGTTTAGGATATCATACGCTTTTTCGCCATAATTCCAAGGCAAATGACCTTTTAACCCCTTTTATTAATAATTAGAACAGTTTTTTTTGGTCAATATGGTCGTGGTCATATGAAAAATAAGTTAGGTAACTTGGTCAGTACGTAACTACTCCAGGGGCAAAAAAGACTCCGTCACTCATCTTTCTTCATTAATTATTGCTGTTTTGAAACGACCCACAATTATTATTGTGTGGACCATGTCAAGGTAATAGTCTTTGTTAACTTCACTGTCTCTTTGCTCGTTCTTTCTTCTTGTTTTAAATTATCAAAAAGAGTTACAAACAGTTAGAACTAGGAACAAAGCTTGTTCTCTCTTGCTTGTTCTTTTCCAACATGTCGGCTAAAATAATTAAAAAAATTAATTCCTTTATATATATTAAGCAACTTTGGTTTTCATCGCCCTTGTGATATATTAACGAGCTGTTTTGTCTTTAGGCTCTACGCACACACTTTTTTTTTCTCTCTCTCTCTACATATTCATAGTTTCTGATCAGAATCTCTCATCAGAGCAAAGATCATATCAGAAATGGCCGCCGGACAAGAAAAGGAAAGGACGTTGGAGGAAACAGCCAAGTGGGCCGTCGAGGTGGTGTGCTTTGGGTTGCTGTCTATTTCGATCTTCATCGAACATATCATTCATGCTATTGGAAAAGTAAGTTAATTTTGTTCATATATATATATATATATATATATCTTAATTATCTCAGTCATATATTTATTTGATACCTGTTTGGATTTACGTTTTGTCTTTTCAAAAGTAATTTCTAAAAGCAAAAAGTTTTTTTAAAAAAAAATTACAACGGCAAGTAAGTAGCTTGAGGAATAGAAAATGTCTACTAATTAGACAACACTACTGTGGTTATGAGAGATTTCACCACATTCTAACTTAAATAGCTCCAGATAAGCATAATGTTATGTTAATAAGAAATTAAAATTCTGATTGTTCTCCTGAGCCATTCGGGCTAGATAGTCTCATATCTTAATCCTTCCTATATACATGAATGATCTCAAGATCACAATTTGATAGGATAAGGGATCTTACTTCTTGAATCTCATCTTGCAAAGGATGTACCTGTCCACAATCAATCAAGAGCAAATGCATAGCTTCCAAAGAATCGGTATAAAGCTTAATACTACTTAGCCCCAATTGCTTGCAGAGTAGAAGGCCTATGTGGATAGCATGGATTTTCGCAACAATTGGGGTAATATGCCCTAACTTCTATTAAAATCCACATATTCAGTTGCTTTGATGATCTCTAATCACTCCCCTGCATGCTGCCTGGCATCTAGCATTATGGGAGCCTTCCACATCCAAATGCACAAATCCTGGGGACGGGGGAAACCATTTTGGTCCTGATCTGTCTGGTATCTGAAATATCTTATATATGGTCAAAGCGTCCATTTTCTACTCCCTACATTAGATGCAGTGTACATCGATGAGCAATTGTTTTAGGCTGATTGCAAATGCCCTCAAACACCTTCTTGCATAGGTTTTTCCACAAAAGCCAGCATATGGTACCAAACGTCCGATGCTAAGGCCACCTTGCAGTATATCTGCTTCCTGGGTTGTTTTGCATGTTCCGCTTCAACCAACCCTGCAAATTACCAGAGAAAAATATATATAATAGTATACAGGGTTAGTTACAAATGACCACACGCTTCTTGCAATCTCATAGTCTCCCAGAATATGAAGTATGGATTCCTCACTATCACACTCAAAAGGACATATGTTTTGCACACTAGGATTATATTTAGCTCTGAATGCATTAGTGAGTAATCTCTCATGAAACACTTGCCACATGAAGAATTTAGCTCCTTCTGGGATTCCCCAGCGCCATAGACGTTGCCATGAGAACTGAGTCTGAGAAAAAGAACCTATGAGACAAAAAGTTAAGTTGAGGCATCAAAATGTGGCGAATCAGATTTTGAAACCCATTGAAAAATATGCTAACATTTAGTGTTAATTTGATAGTGTCTCAAACACGATTGCCTCAAATAAAAGGATACCTATGTCTAAAAAATGTTAAGTTGAAGTTGAAATAAGTTTTTCAAAATTTTAACTTTTTTTTTTCATATTAGAATATTTTGAAACTGATTTTTAATTTTAATATATCGTCCAAAGAAATTTATGTCAAATTGATTTTTTCTGTTAATATTATTACAATATTCTTGGTATTTCTCACGATCATTATCTTCTGTTATTCTACAGAATGAGCATGTGCTACCCGTGCGTTGTACGGGGAGATCAAGCTTCGTTGAAGGACACGATAAAACATATTTGATGAATAAACAACCTTTCCCAATAAGAAACAATTAACCAACATATTAAGTACGAATGCATAATGGTGACAAACACAAATGGTTAATTCATCTATATATTATGGTTAACTCATCCGTATATTAAGCTTTAGAAGGAACAGAATCACCTCTGTACTAAAGTTTAATTTGCACTGTGTAGTCAAATAGCAAGCTGATGAGGATAAATAAAAAAAAGATACTTAGAGTATAAGAGAACTTGCGTACAGAAGGAACCGGTGCACAGAGTTGGGACAGTTTCCTTTCGGTAATGAACATTATTACAGAAAGCATGCATATCGCAATTTGGTGATGGTCAACAGTAGGGTAGGAGCAAGATATTTAGCTAAAAAAGGAGCAGAGTAGCCTTAGATGTCAGATTTCATTTTTTTAGTACCTGAACTTCCATGCCCTGAGAACTTGGGACAAAAGTGTATTTTTTAGTATCTTAAACAATGCCATGTGCTTTCAGTGTTGACTAGAAGGGACCATTCAAACACATTGTTATGATCTTAAACTTCTATCTTATTTATGAAATGCAAAGCTTACATATTTATATACAAGCAAAGTAATCTGAAACCTATTTCTAATTACTATACATTTTCACCAATTCATGTGTGGATGCGTGTGTGTGTCGGCAGATGACATTCTTGACTAACACTCCCCCTTAAGTTGGAGCATATATATTAATCATGCCCAACTTGTTACAAAGATATTGAACCCGTGTTCCATTTAATGCTTTTGTTAGAAGATCTGCCAGTTGATCGTCAGACCATATGTGCCCTGTAGACACAATATTTTCTTTAATCTTATCACGAATAAAATGACAATCAATCTCAATATGTTTTGTTCTTTCATGAAACACAGAGTTTGATGCTATATGAAGTGCTGCTTTATTGTCGCACCATAGTTTTGCAGGTAATGTTGTGACGATGCTAATTTCTTTCAAAAGCTGAAGTACCCACACAATTTCTTGTACTGATTGTGACATGGCTCTGTATTCCGCTTCGGCACTTGACTTTGACACAACTCCTTGCTTCTTACTTCTCCAAGATATCAAATTTCCACCAACAAACACACAGTAACCTGTAGTAGACCGTCTTGTGGCCTTTGATCCTGCATGATCCGCATCACAAAAACACTCAACTTTAGTATGCCCATAATCTGTATAGAGAATACCAAGACCTGGAGAGCCTTTCAAATAATGCAAGATATGTTCTAAAGCTTTCCATTGTGCCACTGTTGGTGATGCCATGAATTGGCTGAGCCTACTAACTGAAAAGGTTATATCAGGACGAGTTACTGTTAGATAATTCAGTTTCCCAATAAGTCTTCTATATCTCTCAGGAAATGGAAATGGCTTTAATTTCTCTGGATCAATCTTCTTCTTCAAATCATCAGGAAGCTTATCAAACATACTAGCATCAAGATCTAGAAAAGGATTTGGAATCATGGGGATGCTGCTTGGTCAGCTCCAAGTTTTCCAGTCTCCTTTAAGAGATCGAGAACATACTTTCTTTGAGTCAAAAGAATACCTTTCTTACTGCTCAAAACCTCAATACCAAGGAAGTACTTTAATGATTCCAAATATTTTGTCTGGAAGTGAGAGTTTAGAAAGATTTTAAGTTCTGAGATTCCAGAACAATTACTTCCTGTAATCACAATATCATCAACATATACTACAAGAAGAATCATGCCTGTATCAGACTGTTGGTAGAACACAGAGTGATCACACTTGCTTTGATGTAACCCAAATTTCTTGACCACATTACAGAATTTATCAAACCAGGCTCGAGGACTTTGCTTTAGACCATACAGTGACTTCCGAAGGTAGCACACTTTCCTATTCTCCCCCTGAGCAACGAACCCAGGTGGTTGCTCAATATAAACTTCTTCCATAAGATCATCATTTAAAAAAGCATTTTTAACATCCAATTGATGCAGTTCCCAATGATATGTAGCCACCAAAGAAACAAGAAGACGAACTGAAGTGAGTTTGGCTACAGGAGAGAAAGTCTCGGAGTAATCAAGACCGTAAGTTTGGGCATATCCTTTGGCAACAAGGCGAGCTTTGAGTCGTTCCAAGGAATCATCTGCCTTAGTCTTAACAACAAAGACCCATTTACATCCAATGGCTTTCTTTCCAGGAGGGAGATCAACAAGAGTCCATGTACTAGCTGTTTCTAATGCCAAGAGTTCTTCTTCCATTGCGGCACACCAACCAGGGTGAGCTAGAGCTTGTTGAAGGCTAGTAGGTGTGGAAATGGAATCAAGAGTGGCCACAAGAGAAGATGAAACAGGTGATAAAAACTGATAAGAGACAAAAGATGATATAGGATAGACACAGTCAGCATATCGTTTGGGAAGACAATGTGGACGTGTACCTTTACAAAGTGCAATGGGTTGGTCATCAAAAGTAGTATCAATAGAAGCAGGAACAAGTGGTTCAGTAACAGCAAGAGGAGGATTGGCGGAAACAGAGGCAGGAACGAGGGAGACATCAACAAGATCAACTGGCGAAGCAGGAGGTGGCGGAGGTGAATCATTAGTAACATCAGCATCATTGACGATGTCAGGTTCCGGAACAGCAGCCGATATTGGTGAGAGAAGAACATGATAAACTAGGATATCATCTGAATTATCCATGACAGAGGGAGACTCAGAGACGGACAAAGTCTTGAAGAAAGAAGAGGACTCATGAAACATAACATCGGTAGATACAAGGTAACAACGGAGATCCGGAGAGTAACACCGATAACCTTTCTGAATTCTAGAATAACCAAGAAAAACACATCTTAGGGACTTGGGATCAAGTTTGCTAACACTAGGACGGACATCCCGAACAAAACAAACAGCCAAAGATTTTAGGATCAACAGGAAACAACTTAGATGTGGGAAACAGAACAGAATATGGAATATCCCCACCAAGAACAGTTGAAGGCATGCGATTGATAAGAAAACAAGCAGTAGAGACAGTATCAGCCCAAAAACGTTTAGGGATTGAGGAATGAAACATGAGAGCTCGAGCAGTCTCTAAGAGATGTCGGTTCTTTCTTTCAGCAACACCATTTTGAGTAGGGTTATAAGCACAAGAGGATTGGTGAAGAATACTATGATTTTGCATGTAATCCGTGAATTGGGCGGAAAAATATTCTTTTGCATTATCACTTCGTAAGATTTTCACAGGTGTATTAAACTGGGTTTGAATTTCAGCACAAAAATTACGAAAATGAGTAAACAATTCAGAACGCTGTTTCATTAAGTAAAGCAAGGTGGTGCGGGAAAAATCATCAATAAAAGTGACAAAATAATGATAACCAGTCTGAGACATAACTGAACAAGGACCCCAAACATCAGAATGTACTAACTCAAAGGGGACGCAGCCCGTTTATTGACGCGAGGTGCTAAATGAATACGATGATATTTTACAAACTGACAGGACTCACATTCTAAAGTAGACACAGAAGAGTATTGAGGATACACTTTTCGGAGAGACGAAAGTGACATATGACCTAAACGACAATGAACTTCAAACAGAGACGACCCACCAGAACAAGCAACAGAACGTGGAACTTGATCATCAAGGATGTAATGTCCACCAGATTCATAACCTCTACCAATAATCTGCTTCGTCGATAGATCCTGAATTAAACAATGATCAGGGAAGAATGAGATAAAACAGTTTAACTTACGAGTGAGTTTACTGGGAGATAAAAGGTTAAAGGTGAGATCTGGAACGTTAAGAACATAGGATAATGAGAGGGAGGCAGTTGGTTGAACAGTTCCTGAGCCAGTAACACGTACGGGAGAACCATTGGCAACAAATATGGATGATGGGTTGGTATAGGGGGCATATGAAGAGAATAAGTGATGATTACCTGTCATGTGATCGGTGGCACCAGAATCAATGATCCATTTAGTGGAAGCAGTAGTAAGACCAGAGGACATAGTACCTGTGGCTAGTGCCCTGGCAGAAGAAGATCCAGAATCAGGGAGACCAGGTGTATGGGCAACATGAGCAAGGCCACGCTGTTGATCACGCTGCTGTTTATTTTGCAATTTTTGACAATTTTTCTTAATGTGTCCAGGTTCCTTGCAATAATTGCAAATAATACTGCCAGAAGTCATTGTAGGAGAATGGGTATTTTGTTTGTACCCATAATTCCTGTTCTCAAAGGGACCACGTCCAGCTAGAGCACCTGCAGTTGGATCTACAGAAGAGTGAATCAAGCTATCAGCACGAAGAACCCAGGAGAAAACATCTTCAAGAGAAGGAAGCTCTTGACTAGACAAAATCTGGGAACGAATCGTTTCATATAAAGGGTCAAGAGCTTCAAGAAAGCTGATAATCGCCTGAAGTTCTAGATTCTTAACACGAGTTGAAAGATCTGCCTGTGGAGACATAAGTACTTTCATTTCTTCATACAACCGCTTGAAGTCGAGAAAGAAGTCCTTTAAGGGACGCCCTTGTTGTTGAGAGCGATAAAAGCCTTTACAGATCTCATGAATCCGAGTGATATTTCCTTTGCCAGAAAACATAAATTCAAGGTACTGCATAATTTCTTTAACAGAATTGCAGTGACTAACTGAAGACAAAATCCTTGGTTCAATAGAGTTTCGAATTTGAAACAAAAGATGAGCATCTGCTCTTTTCCAAGTTGAAAGTTTAGTTTCATCACTAGAGGGAGGATCCTCAATTAAATGGGTGTCCATCTTAATTCCCAGAATATAAACTCTAACAGTTTTGTTCCAATCACTGTAATTTGTCCAATTCAACTGTGAAGCAGTAATTTTAGCAGATATAGGTAACATATCAGAGTTTTTAGAATCATCCATTTTGAACAATCAACGTAGTAGTATACGAACAACCTTCTCAAAAATAGCAAGAGTCACGAACAATCAAGAAGATAGGTCCACAATATCAACTTAATCAAGTTGCAACCAACGGGACCCACAGATATTCAATCAAATGCGCATGTAAAGAGACAAACTACTCCAAACAAGATAAGGGACCCGCAGAAACTTAAGACCCTCACTCAAAAATGCTGAATGTAGTGACAAATTGGACTTACGGATGTGGAAACGAAGGCGAAGAACAATAGCTCAAAATTTCAAACGTTTCGGATGACCACGAAACTTCAGAGGGAGGTAGAGGTGGAAGAGACAACCAGAACGCTGCAAACGGCGTTGCAAACGGCCACCGGAGGAAGCGTCACGCGCCGGCGCGTGAGGACACACGCGCCGTCGGAATGGCCTCAAATTTTGGTGGCTGGCCGATCTGGACACAGGGAACGTAGTGATCTGGCGCGTGTCTGCAGCGGAGGTGCTGGCGAAGACAGATCTGAACCTTGAACAGAAACTCTTTTGGCCGGAAAAAATGAAGTTCGTCGCCGGATAACAGAAATAATATCTGAAGTTACAATGTCTCTGGTACCATATTATGATCTTAAACTTCTATCTTATTTATGAAATGCAAAGCTTACATATTTATATTATATACAAGCAAAGTAATCTGAAACCTATTTCTAATTACTATACATTTTCACCAATTCATGTGTGGATGCGTGTGTGTGTCGGCAGATGACATTCTTGACTAACACATATTTTGACATTAAAGTAACTTCAAGAAGCATGTGGACCATATGAGCAGTTGAGGGTGATTAAAAATAACTGGACGATGTAGGGATAATTAAATACTTAGGATTAAAAAACCTCGGTGCACAGAGAGGCGTCAGTTTTGGGCATGACCTGTAAAGGGCCAGGGATAAATATAAACAAAGTGAGCAGATAATGAGAAGGATGCATGAGGATGAAGAAGGTAGATAGTTTCAATTTGAAAGGTGCTGATTTGATTTGTCAAAAACATCTTGTCCAATGAGCGTAGAGGCAGTTAATAGATTTCATGCATGAGCACTTTATGGATGGGCAACAGCAGTAGAGGAGCAAGATAATGAGCTAAAAAAGGAACATAATATCCCCAGATGTCAGGTTTCATACTTTTAGCACCTGAATTTCCCTGCCTTGAGAGCCTAGGAAAAATATCCTTGTTTGTCGTTACTAATTTTCCATGCCTTGAGATTCTAGCATACGCTGACATAACATGAGAAACAAAAATCATATGGACGATATGATCAGGTGAGGGTGATTAAAAATAGTTGAACAATGTTGGCATTAATAAACATTAGGATAAAAAGATACAGGTTAACAGAGAAGCGCAAGTTTCTTTTTTAAATGAACTGTAGCTGTTTGGCCTGTATAGATGACATGGATGAGCAACCAAGCATGGGAATGGTTTGTGCAGAACGTGTCTGGTCAATTCATGAAGCAAGGGTTTGAGGACTTGGAAACCCATTTAATGTTTAGAACCCGTGTTTTGTTTTTTATGTGAGCTGGAAGCCTGGAACCCTTGTTGACTTGTAGCAGGAAATAGTTTACTTCTTATGCTTTTTATTTAGGGAATAAGTATATCTATTGAGTAATACTATGATAGTTTTTTTTGCCAGTGACTAATATTGTAATAGTTACAGTATTGTAATATTGTACTATTTAGTAAATAGTAGTATTAATATGAATTATCAATTTCCTGGTTACTATTTATTTATTGTTGTCCATATGATATTTATAATAATTATTGAGTACATAAATAGGTATAATTTATTTTATATATAAACATATATGTTTAGACCAGGAATAAATATAGATAGATGAATAAATAACAAAAGGCTTCTTCATGTTCAGCCAATAAGCAATGAACAACAACTGCATGTCGACAAAAAAAAAAGCAGCAATAACACCTGAGTGAAGTAAACAAAGGTATTAACATAAAGCGAAGTTGGAACAGTCTAATAAAAACTCGGGCGAAACTAAAATGGCATGTCCGGTGCAAACTAATGTTTTCAATTATAAGCTACCGAATAATGGATTAAATTAACATGATCAACTGCTTCATGCATTGCACTTCTGTGATGTATGCGACGACCATCAGGCAGCTTGTGGAAAAAGGAAAGGCATATGTTAAAGAGGAAAAACGTGATGTGCTTTGTATCGGACAAGAGGTTACTATGGAGTGAGAAACTAGAAAGACACAAAGGTCTTTTTATCAACCTGACATGAAATTAGCAAAACAATAGCGGTGGCCTCTACTCTCAACATCTACAGCAACTACTTTATGAAGGTGGTCCATTAGCTACTTCCTGAAAAATCAAATATAATATTCAGGGGGCGAGGTTAGGGAAGTGGGTGAGAAAACAGGGGACGTGGCTCTGCGGAAAGAAACATTAACATATATGGCAGGAGAAAGACCAAAGCAAAAAGGTAGTAATGAAAACACATAACACCCAGTGGGTTCATGGAATTGACTTATCATTTTGTCTTTCTCTTGTGCGTAAACCTACTTAGCAAAGTTTGCAGCCAACAATTCTGTTTTCAGCCGATACCTCAAACACTGCAAAATCAAATGATAGATGGACATTAATTTCAGAAACATGGAAATATCAAGAAACAGAGGTAGAGGTTAGCAAAACAGAGGACCTTAGCAAGATGATATGAGTTGCTGGATGGTCAACTCATCTATATATTGAGCTTTAGAAGGAATAGGATCACCTCTGTAGTCAACTTTCATTTGCTATAGGCATAGGCAAATATCAAGCTGATGAGGATAAATGCCAAGAAAGGAAATTAGAGTATATGAATACTTAGGTACAACAGATGAAAGATGGAATTGGCATAGCTGAGCTATTAAAGATGGACGTGACAACAGCTAAAATAATACACAGATACAATCCCAGTGCTTTACAGACAGAATCCAGGAAAAGCAAAAAGCAGCGGAGGGGCTACAACCTATTTCAAACCCCTCTAGGGAACGTGGACTCATGTTCTGGCACCCTTTTGGTAAACACATTGAGCTTGTGCTATGACAGTATGGTAGGAACAGCGAACAGAAATCTCAGTTTGGTGGGAAAATTTTACATCCGAGGTTAGAAATAAAAATTTCTGTTTCAGATTCCACCCCGAAGAAGCCCACAAACTCAGAACCGCTCGACTTCGGCCATTGGAATACCACTGTCCAGACTTGACGCAGCAGAGCAGGACACTTCCGACGAGTGACAAACGACAGTGAGCTCACTTTGTTGTTCAGTTAACCATGCCTAGAATAAGAAAAATGTAAAGTGAGACCAAACGGACGTGAAAGTAATGAAGGCTAAGGGGGAGTTTTGGGTGTACATAAACGGGACTGAAAATCAGAGGGTGTGCCCCTTGCTTAAAACGGGAGGGAAAAATAGAGGAGGCAACGATTTATTCAAAACAACATCAGGAGGCTCATACCTAAAGAGGAAATGTATCTAGACGATGTTTGCTTGGTATGTGGAGGAGAGAAACAACACCCACGTGACTAAATACAAAGAGGACGCCGATTGCTTAAAATGGGAGTGAAAAACAGAGGAGGGAATGAATGATGTATAAAAGGATAAGTTGGTCCATAGCTAGAGGTGCTTGAAGAGAATGACAATCATGGGTTATATAGGAATGAATGAAGATATTTTAGGCTGGGAGTTTTAAACTTGAAATTTGAATTGAGCTAGGGGAGCATGGGCTGTCGGCAAAGTTACTTTCAGCTGCTTCCGGCTCACACGTAGCCCGAAACATATGGTATTCAGCTTGTGAACAGTAAAATAAGTCTGAAGCCGATGAATAAGCCGTTGAAGCAGTTGGCTTGGTGGAAGAGATTTATATATTATATTGATGCATTTCAACTCGCACTTTTTGCCTACACTTCTGTAAGTGTCTCCTCTCAATGCATCAATAATTTTCATACATATATATAATGGGGGGGACATATATTACTATATATATACATATTTGCTATATTATTTACATATAGCAAGCTAGAAGGAGAAAAGCAAAAGCGGACTTGATTAACCATGTGCTTCATTATTATTTTTGGTTTCAGTACGCATTCGGCATAAGGTCATGCTTCCACAGAGAAATCCAAAATATCATCATAAGCTTACAACGGGGTATGTATCTAAACATATATTCTTTGTCGTCCTTAATATAAGACTCAATTGATTTTTTGGATTGATAAAAAAAGTTAAATAAAGTATTTAATCATAATATATGTGGTATATCATTAGATTATATATCATTTTATAAGTCAGACAAATTAATTTAGAGAAAAATGTTAAATATAAATATTTTAAAGTAATTTATATAGCTTCCTTAATCTCTTCAAAAAAGTCATCACTTAGATATGTAGCTTCTTGGAATAATTAATTAATCGGCTTCATGATATCTTATTCATGTTTTGTTTAATTTTCCAGGGTTATCAAGCAAATTCTATGCAGCAACGTGACTTTGCCTCTTTATGCTCTCGTCACACAAGTAAGATACTGTTACTGCCCCACCCTAATTTAGCATTAAACTGTATTTTTTTTCCTCCTACAAGTATTCCTAAAAGAGCTATATATGAGCATCCTGAAAAACTTATCGAAATTAATCATTTCCTTCGTATAGTTTTACCTTAATTGTAATTTAGTCTTTAAATTTTAAATCATACAATTTAATTAGTCCATATAATTTTGACTCAATTAGTTAAAACTTAGTACTTGAACTTTGACTTATTACAATTCAATTCCTATAGCTTTAATCATTTAAAGTACTAGCCCCTACACTTTTTAAAAAAAACAATTTTATTTTCTGAATGTAAGGGCCGACATTTTAAATGGTTAAAATAATAAAAACTGAATTACATCAAATCAAATGTTTAGAGACTGAGTTGCAAAGTTAAAACTTCATAGACTAATGATTAATTTTCCCTTATACACAAATTTTAAAATGATTATATGGTATATTGCTGCATAACTTTCTCAAGGATGTCCATATATAGCTTCTTCAAGAATACTTTCGGACAAAAATGCTCTAACGCTCAAGTTTAGAGTAAATTTAACACACACACACACACAATTAATTAATTGTGAGACCTGAGTTTTGTTGTGGCGCCTTTGGTTGGGCATAATAACAGATGGGATCAACAATGAAACCCACAATATTCAACGAGAGAGTGGTAGCAGCACTAAAGAACTGGCACCAAACAGCAAGAAAACAAGTGAAAGAGTACAGCAGACACTCAGGGACAAACACGCCCTTATCAAGTGCCCCGGCGATGCCCAACCACAGCATGTCGCCGGTTCATCTCCTTCACAAGCACACCGGAGCTCGAAGCGACAGAGTCCCCACGTCGCCCCGAGGATTCGCAAATGAACGGTGGGATTTAATTTGGAAGAAGGGGCACCCTACCCTACAACAATGGAAGGGCATGAGATTCGGATGACAATTCCTACTTCTTCCCACCAACATGATGATGAGAATGAGATTCAACGTAGAAAAGAATTCTCACAAAGCTGGAGACCAACGTCGATCTTATTAATCACTTCAATTACTTCTTGGGTTTTGTTCATATAGCATAAAAGCCAACAATTATAATGCATGCTGTTAGAGGGTTTTTCCTCCCCCCCCCCCCCCCCCAATAATTGGAGCCTGATGATTTTGTTCAACTTTCTTTCTTTTCTTTTTTTTTGTTAAGGCTGATTGTAAAATTCGCTTTAAATATGTAAATCTCAAATTAGCAATATGATATGATTCATTCAATTACTGTTCAAGTCTCTGGGGCGTTTTTGTGAAATTATCTAAATGCCCTTAATTTGAAAAAAACGAAATGACAACGATATGTCTACAGGCAATGACAACTATTTTAAATGTAAGGTTTAAATATATTTAGATATTTAATTTAATCGAGGGAAATTTTTTACGTCTTCAACCAAGAGAGTGTGTGCTGCAACAATTATGATATTCATTCTTAACAATCTTTATTTATTTATTTTTCGTTTTGCAAGCTCAAGTTTGTAGTCAATTTATGAGTCTCCTTAACGATTTGGGCTTTTTGGCTTGTTGCCTTCTTGTACCTGGGTCTGCTGTTTTCTTGCATGAGTCTGTTGCAACCTGAACCAAAGTTTTTAACTGTCTTTTTAATTTTTTTGAATAAATTGGTGGTATTTGGTTTAGTGCTAGACCACGTAGATCATAAAAGTGTGAGGATTGAGGTTCAATTCCCACCTTGCTAAAAAAAATCTATGAGATGAGGCATCTTAATCATAAAACCTTAATCTGAATTAGTCGGTTGCTCGAATATTTGATAATATGATATAAAAGAAATGTCAGATATTGGATGACTCAAAAGTTACCTAAAGAATTGGTTTCTTGTAAAAACCAAACTATATTTTGGCCCTTAGAATTAAGCTTCTTATACTGACTTTCAGTGAGGTTTTATTTTGGTTATTTAATTTTATAATGTCTATTTTCAATCTTCTAACCCTAACAATGTTAACTTCATTAAAAAGAAGATTTTGACATTACAATTTTCAATGCAGATAGACAATCAAATAATGATCTTTAAAACCCACTTGTTTTTATATTTTAAAAATTAAACTTAATATATCGCCATTTTTGAATGTTTTGTTAATATTTAAGTGCATGTTTGGGTTAGCGGTGGAGAAGGAGTGTTTTTTGTAGATGGGCTTTTGAAAAAGTCAGATAGAAAAAAGTCAGATTATAGATGTGATTTGTGTTTGGATTGGCGGTGATAGAAGTGACTTTTTTTCTAACCTTAAATCTGTTTGGATTAGTGTTTGAAAAGCCCGTTTAGATGGGAAATGATTGAAAAGGGTATAAATCTTATTGAATACTACACACACACACACATATTAGTTGTATATATTGTGATAATTGAAGTAAAAAAATATTTAAAAAATTTGATAAAATAAAAAAGGTGAAATTATTATTGAAAAAAAAAAAAGAAAAATACACGAAAGTACTTAATTAAAAATGAATAAATTTCACTTTTGAATGCCACATTTAGCCCTTGCATATATTTTGGAGCAACATTGAACCTAAAAAAACCTTCAAGGTAATATTGATTCTCAGCAAAAATTTTTGGAGCAAATTTGTACCTTCACCCTTTTTTAATACCCAACTTTTCAAATGTTTTTACATTTTTTCTTTTAATAATTCAATTCTATATAAAATAAGTAATATTTTGATATCTTATGAATATAAAATGGGATACTTAAATTTTTATGATTTTTCATAAACAAAAAAATTCATCAATTTTTATATATATAATTCAAACAAATTTTTGTCTTACAATTATTTTCGTAAAATTCTATTTAAACATAAATTCCATTGCACTTGTTAGCCAAATCTCCCATCTACAACAATCAAAATAAAGGTGGCAAGTGGATAAATCCTACAACATCGCACAAAGCCATATGCATTTTGTTTTTTTCCTTGTTCATAAAGTATAAACTGTTTGAACAAAAAAATAAAGTATAAACTGTTTTTAATATTTTTTGACGGCCCCACACACTGGCTGTACTGATCAAGGCTTACTTGACAATGATCCTCCACCATGATGAGAGAGAGAGCAAACGCTGTGAAAATGGGCTTCGAAAAAAGCCACGTTTTTTTATAAAAGTGCAGTGGTTATCAACATTCTCCCAAACGGTTTAAAATATACCCATTGGGCTTTTTTCTTGAAAACGTGCGGCTCCCCCCTGAAACGCTGTGCCAAACCGACCATAAATTGTTGTGTAAACATTTTCAATTAATAAGACAAACAGAAGGTCAAACAATTTATAAGACCAACAATGTCAGGGGCAGAAAAATGAAAAAACACTACTTTATACAATTAAAATACCAAACTAAAATCCTATATAAATTCGAGCATCAAAGCCCCATGCATACTTGCAAAATTGTAGTTTGGATTCACGTAATCTTAGGTTCCTCAATTTTGCCCTTACTTTAGTTTTGGTTTCTTAAATTTCAAATCATAGATTTTGGTTTTTCAAGTTTTATTTTATTTAAAATATTGGTTCCTATAATTTAATAAAAATATAAACAATTTTGCTCATACAGGGATCAAAACCAACTATTTGAAATTTGAGAAGCCTAAACCAAAATGAAGGCAAATTTAAAAGATCAAAGATGATATTAACTCTTTATAGTTCTATTACAAAAATAGAGGAAGCTTAGAAATTAAGAAGGGATTTTAAGTTTTAAAATCTACCTAAAACAAGAAATTATTGTTTTATAGAGTCAAATTTTGTTTATTTTTTGTGAATTTGATGTATTCTCCTCCAACAGTAAAATAGACCAATGTCTTTCAAATTATATAATGGAGTACTATATAATTATAAGACAAGATTTTCCCTTCGGCTAGTTTACTAGTCCACTTGCAATTATGCACGTGGCTGGTTAAGCAATGTCCTATCTGGGGAATATGTCAAAATTACCTTCCCAAGGAGTTACGTCCCAGGTAGTTTACTCCACATACATGAAGGTTTTTTTTTTTTTAAAGGTCAAAGGACATTTGTGTCATTAAAATGTTCTTATATGAGTATTTGGTATCCTAAACTACTCACAAGCAATGCAATCTCACCCTTAAAAAAAATGTAGCAATGTGTTGAACCTCAAATACTCGTTACTTCTCTTCTCTTTTGATGTAGGAACTAACTCAAGAGTTGATTTTGATCATAAAGATCTATTTCATATATTTATCAATCTTTTTTTTAATTAATCCATATTAATACTGCTTTAACAATAATCAAATAAGAAAGAGATAGAGGAAATTAATGAACATGATTAGAATGTTATAAAAATAACATGTCCTATTAATTAAACTAATTTTCTTAATTTAATCAACTTATTGGGTAAATAGTTTCTATATTAAGGATTAGAAGGAGTATTGATTAACCATTGGATTGAAGTGGCATTGCAATATTTTTTAGCATTGATACAATAATTGATCCTTATCATTTGTTCTCATTTTAGTTTTAATCTTTCAAGTAGTAGAATAGTTTAGATTCTTATTAAACTATAGGGACTAATGGTTTAGACAAAAAAACTGAAGGACTAAAACCTATGGTTTAAAATTATCGGGATCAACACCTATGATTTAAAATTATATGAACCAAAACTAGAATTATAGTAAACTTTAAGGATAAAATATTATACTCCCTCTAGCCCTTAATATAAGAGCTAGTTGACTTTTGTTTGAGAGATTAAAAAAGCTAAATAAGTTAGATTAAAGTATTTATAGTTATCGTTTTTCTTCAAACTAATCTGCCTGATTTATAAATTAATATATAATATAATAATATATAACATATGTTATGATTAAGTGATTTAATTTACTTCTTTAATCTCTCATTAAAGAAAATCAATGGGCTCTTATAAGAACTAGAGGTAGTATTAACTTTATTTTTTAACTCTAATTAAAGGCAACATCACTTAAAAGTTTAGGATATCATATGCTTTTTCGCCATATTTCCAAGACAAATGACCTTTTAACCCCTTTTATTAATAATTAGAACAGTTTTTTGGTCAATATGGTCGTGGTCATATGAAAAATAAATTAGGTAACTTGGTCAGTACGTAACTACTCCAGGGGCAAAAAAGACTCCGTCACTCATCTTTCTTCATTAATTATTGCTGTTTTGAAACGACCCACAATTATTATTGTGTGGACCATGTCAAGGTAATAGTCTTTGTTAACTCCACTGTCTCTTTGCTCGTTCTTTCTTGTTTTAAATTATCAAAAAGAGATACAAACAGTTAGAACTAAGAACAAAGCTTGTTCTCTCTTGCTTGTTCTTTTCCAACATGAAGGCTAAAAATAATTAAAAAAATTAATTCCTATATATATATATATATTAAGCAACTTTGGTTTTCATCGGCCTTGTGATATATTAACGAGCTGTTTTGTCTTTAGGCTCTACGTACACACTTTTCTCTCTCTCTCTCTCTCTCTGCATATTCATAGTTTCTGATCAGAATCTCTCATCAGAGCAAAGATCATATCAGAAATGGCCGCCGGACAAGAAAAAGAGAGGACGTTGGAGGAAACAGCCACGTGGGCCGTCGAGGTGGTGTGCTTTGGGTTGCTGTCTATTTCGATCTTCATCGAACATATCATTCATGCTATTGGGAAAGTAAGTTAATTTTGTTCATATATATATCTTAATTATCTCAGTCATATATTTATAGGATACCTGTTCGGATTTACGTTTTGTCTTTTCAAAAGTAATTTCTAAAACCAACAAGTTTTTTTTTTAAAAAAAAAAATACAACGGCAAGCAAGTAACTTAAGAATAGAAAGCGTCTACTAATTAGACAACACTACTATGGTTCTGAGAAACTTCACCACATTCTAACTTAAATAGCTCCAGACAAGCAAAATGTTATGTTAATAAGAGACATCAAAATTCTGGTTGTTCTCCTGAGCCATTTGGGCTAGATAGTCTCACATCTTAATCCTTTCTATACACATGAATGATCTCAAGATCCCAATTTGATAGGATAAGGGATCTTACTTTTTGAATCTCATCTTGCAAAGGATGTACTTGTCCACAATCAATCAAGAGAAAATGCATAGCTTCCAAAGAATCAATATAAAGCTTAATCCTACTTAGCCCCAATTGCCCGCAGAGTAGAAGGCCCATGTGGATAGTATGGATTTACGCAGCGATTGGGGTAATATGCCCTAACTTCTGTTAAAATCCAAATATCCAGTTGCTTCGATAATCTCTAATAACTCCCCTGCAAGTTGCTTGGCCTCCAACGTTATGGGAGCCATCCACATCCAAATGCACAAATCATGGGGAGGGGGGAAACCATTTTGCTTCTGATGTGTTTGGTATCTGAAATATCTTATGGTCAAAGCGTCCATTTTCTACTCCCTCCATTAGATGCAGTGTACATCGATGAGCAATTGTTTTAGACTGATTACAAATGCCCTCAAACACCTTCTTGCATAGGTTTTTCCACAAAAGCTAGCATATGGTAACAAACGTCTGGTGCTAAGGCCACCTTGTAGGATATCTCCTTCCTGGGTTGTTTTGCATGTTCCGCTTCAACCAATCCTATAAATTATCAGAGAAAAATATATAATAGTATACAGGGTTAGTTACAAATGACCACACCCTTCTTGCAATCTCACAGTCTCTCAGAATAAGAAGTATGCATTCCTCACTATCACACTCAAAAGAACATATGTTTTGCACACTAGGATTATATTTAGCTCTGAATAAATTAGTGGGTAATCTCTCATGAAACATTTGCCACATGAAGAATTTAGCTCATTCTGGGATTCTCCAGCGCCATAGATGTTGCCATGAGAACTGAGTCTGAGAAAAAGAACCTGAGACAAAAAGTTAAGTTGAAGTACTAACAAGTTGAGGCTAATAGAAATGACTAATTCTTCACAATGTGGTGAATCAGAGTTTGAAACCCATTGAAAAATATGCTCACATTTAGTGTTTAATAGTGCCTCAAGCAAGATTGCCTCAAATAAAAGGATACCTATGTCTAAAAAAAAGTTAAGCTGAAATAAGTTTTTCTAAATTTTGACTTTTTTTTTTCAGATTAGAATATTTTGAAACTGACTTTTAATTTTAATATATCATCCAAACAAATTTATGTCAAATAGATTTTTTCTGTTAATATTATTACAATATTCTTGGTGTTTCTCACCATCATTATCTTCTGTTATTCTGCAGAATGCATTTCAGCTCGCACTTTTTGCCTACACTTCTGTAAGTGTCTCCTCTCAATGCGTCAATAATTTTCATACATATATATAATGGGGGGACATATATTACTATATATATACATATTTGCTATATTATTTACATATAGCAAGCTAGAACGAGAAAAAGCAAAAGCTGACTTGATTAACCCTGTGCTTCATTATTATTTTTGGTTTCAGTACGCATTCGGCATAAGGTCATGCTTCCACAGAGAAATCCAAAATATCGTCATA
This sequence comes from Inga leiocalycina, assembly GCA_963242795.1. Taxonomy (NCBI): domain Eukaryota; kingdom Viridiplantae; phylum Streptophyta; class Magnoliopsida; order Fabales; family Fabaceae; genus Inga; species Inga leiocalycina. The sequence goes on from OY725322.1 coordinate 79,426,999, forward strand.
AGACTTACAACGGGGTATGTATCTAAACATATATTTTCTGTCGTCGTTAATATAAGACTCAATTGATTTTTTTTTGGATAGATTAAAAAAATTAAATAAAGTACTTAATCATAACATATGTGGTATATCATTGGATTATATGTCATTTTATAAGTCAGACAAACTAATTTGGAGAAGAATGTTAAATAGGAATATTTTAAAATAATTTATATAGCTTCCTTAATCTCTTTAAAAAAGTCATCACTTAGATACGTAGCTTGGAATAATTAATTAATCGGCTTCATGATATCTTATTCATGTTTTGTTTAATTTTCCAGGGTTATCATACAAATTCTATGCAGCAACGTGACTTTGCCTCTTTATGCTCTCGTCACACAAGTAAGATACTGTTACTGCCCCATCCTAATTTAGCATTAAACTGTATTTTTTTTAGTCCTACAAGTATTCCTAAAAGAGCTATATATGAGCATCCTGAAAAACTTATCGAAATTAATCATTTCCTCCATATAGTTTTACCTTAATTGTAATTTAGTCTTTAAATTTTAAATCATACAATTTAATTAGTCCATATAATTTTGACTCAATTAGTTAAAACTCAGTACTTGAACTTTGACTTAGTATAATTCAATTCCTATAGTTTTAATCATTTAAAGTACTAGCCCCTACGCTTTTTAAAAAAAACAATTTTATTTTCTGAATGTAAGGGCCGACATTTTAAATGGTTAAAATAATAAAAACTGAGTTGCTATATCGAATCAAATGTTTAGAGACTGAGTTGCAAAGTTAAAACTTCATAGACTAATGATTAATTTTCCCTTACACACAAATTTTAAAATGATTATATGGTATATTGCTGCATAACTTTCTCAAGGATGTCCATATATAGCTTCTTCAAGAATACTTTCGGACAAAAATGCTCTAACGCTCAAGTTTAGAGTAAATTTAACACACACACACACACAATTAATTAATTGTGAGACCTGAGTTTTGTTGTGGCGCCTTTGGTTGGGCATAATAACAGATGGGATCAACAATGAAACCCACAATATTCAACGAGAGAGTGGCAGCAGCACTAAAGAACTGGCACCACACAGCAGGAAAACAAGTGAAAGAGTACAGCAGACACTCAGGGACAAACACGCCCTTATCAAGTGCCCCGGCGATGCCCAACCACTGCATGTCGCCGGTTCATCTCCTTCACAAGCACGCCGGAGCTCGAAGCGACAGAGTCCCCACGTCGCCCCGAGGATTCGCAAATGAACGGTGGGATTTAATTTGGAAGAAGGGGCACCCTCCTACAACAATTGAAGGGCATGAGATTCGGATGTTAATTCCTACTTCTTCCCACCAACATGATGATTAGAATGAGATTCAACATAGTAAAGAATTCTCACAAAGCTAGAGACCAACGTCGATCTTATTAATCCCTTCAATTACTTCTTGGGCCAACAATTATAATGCATGTCGTTAGAGGGTTTTTACATTGGTTTTTTAAAACTTTTGCCTCTCTCTCTTTTTTTTCTCTCCCAATAATCGGAGCCTGACGATTTTGTACAACTTTCTTTATTTTTATTTTTTATTTTTGGTTAAGGATGATTGTAAAATTCCCTTGAAATGTGTAAATCTCAAATTACCATTATGAAATGATTCATTCAATTACTGTTCAAGTCTCCGGGGAGTTTTTGTGAAATTATCTAAATGTCCTTAATTTGAAGAAAACGAAATGACAACGATATGTCTATAGGCTATGACAACTATTTTACATATAAGGTTTAAATATATTTAAATATTTAATTTAATCTAGGGAAATTTTGTCTTCAACCAAGAGAGCGTGTGCTGCAGCAATTATGATATTCATTCTTAACAATCTTTTTTTTTTTTTTTTTTGGGTTTGCAGGATCAAGTTTGCAGATTACTTATTTCAGTTTATGTGTTTCATTAACGACTTGGCCTTTTTTGGCTTGCTCCCTTCTTGTACCTGGAGCTACAGTTTTCTTGCATGTGTCTGTTGCAACCTGACCCAAAGTTTTTATCCATGTCTTTTTAACTATTTTGAATAAATAGGTGGTATTATCTTATGTGGTAAATATAAGATATAATTAACTTTTTTTTAAAGAGATTAAGGAAGTTAAATAAGTTACTTAATCATATTATATATTATATATCTTTATATTTTATATCAGTTTATAAGTTAGGCAAAATAGTTTGGAGAAAAAATGATAAATATAAATACTTTAAAGTAATTTAGTTAGCTTCCTTAACTTTCTCAAAAAATTAACTTTATCTTATATTCTTATATTTAGGATCAGAGGGAGTATTTGGTTTAGTGCTAGACCAGGTAGAACATAAAAGTGTGAGGATTGAGGTTCAATTCCCACCTTGTGAAAAAAAAAATCCCTAAGAATAGGCATCTTAATCGTAAAACCTTAATCCGGATTAGCCGGTTGTTTGAATTAATACTTGGTAATATAATCTAGAAAAAATGTCAGCTATTGGATGACTCAAAAGTTATCAAAAAAATTGGTTTCTTGTAAAAAAACAAACTATATTTTGGCCCTTAGTATTAGGCTTCTTATACAGACTTTCAAGTAAGGTTTTATTTTGGTTATTTAATTTTATAATGTGTATTTTCAATCTTCTAACCCTAACAATGTTAAATTCTTTAAAAAGAAGATTTTGGCATTGCAATTTTCAATGCAGACAATCAAATAATGATCTTTAAAACCCACAAATTTTAATTTTTTTAAAAATTAAACTTAGTATTACCAGTTGACAATGTTTTGTTAACATTTAAATTGTTATGTAAACATTTTCAATTAATAAGACAAACAGAAGGTCAAAAAATTTATAAGACCAACAATGTCAGGGGTAGAAAAATGAAAAAACACTACTTTATACAATTAAAAGACCAAACTAAAATCCTACGTGAATTCGAGCATCGAAGGTCCGTGAATACTTGCAAAATTGTAGTTTGGGTTAATGTAATATTATGTTACTCAATTTTACCCTCACTTTAGTTTTGGTCGCTCAAGTTTAAATCATAGATTTTGATTCGTCAAGTTTTATTTTGTTTAAAATATTAGTCCCTATAATTCAATAAAAATAAAGACTATTTTGTCCATACAGGGATCAAAACCAATTATATGAAACTTGAGAGATCAAAATCAAAATGAAGGGAAATTTAAAGAATCAAAGAACCCATTATAGTTCTATTACACAACCAGAGGAAACTTAGAAATTAAGAAGGGATTTTAAGTTTTAAAATCTACGTAAGACAAGAAATTATCGTTCTAGAGAGTCAAACTTTTGTTTCTTTTGTTTTTGGAATTGAATTTGATGTATTCTTCTCCAATAGTAAAAGAGACCAATGTCTTTCAAATTATATAATGGAGTACTATATAATTATAAACCAAGATTTTCGCTCAGGGTGGTTTACTAGTCCACTTGCAATTGCGCGCACGGCTGGTTAAGAAATGTACTATCTGGGGAATATGTCAAAATTACCTTCCCAGCTAGTTTACTCCACATGAAGGTTCTTCCTTCTTTAGAAAAATCGCCTAAAAATATCTTTGAGATAAATTAATTACTGAATGCTACTATAGATTGTTGGTTGCACTTTAACGGAAAATATGTTACACACAATGGAATATATTTTGCACACAACGAAAGATGGTTTGTACGTTTATATGGAAGATTTGTGCACACACGGAAGATTTTTTGCACACAAAGAAAGTTTTTTGCACACACGGAAGATAACTTGCACGCTTGATAGCATTCAACAATTAATTTACCAAAAAGGTATTTACTCCCAATTCTCCCTTCTTTCTTTCTTTTTTTTAAGGTCAAAGAACATTTGTGTCATTAAAATGTTCTTATATGAATATTTGGTATCCTAAACTACTCTCAAGCAATGCAATCTCACCCTTAAACTTAAAAAAAAAGTAGCAATGTGTTGAACCTCAAATATTAGTTACTTCTCTTCTCATCGATATAGGAACTAATTGAGCAGTTGATTTTGATCATAAAGATCAATTTCACATATAAATCAATCTTTTTTATAATTTACTCTTATTAATGCTCCCTCAACAATATTAATCAAGTAAGAGAGAGATAGAGGGAAAATGAAGATAATTAGGATGTTTTAGAAATAACATGTTATATTAACTAAAAACATGTCATATTGACTAAACTAACTTCTTTAATTTAATCAAATTAGGTTAATAGTTTCTGCATTAAGAACAAGAGGGAGTATGGTTAACCATTGGATCGAAGTAGCATTGTAATTTTTTTTAGTGTTAGTACAATAATTGATCCTTATAATTTGTTCTCATTTAGTTTTGATCTTTCAAACAGTAGAATGGTTTAGGTTCTTATTAAATTATAAGGACTAATGGTTTAGATAAAAAAATTGAAGGACTAAAACCTATGGTTTAAAAATATAGCGATCAAAACGCATGATTTAAAATTATGTGGACCAAAACTAGAATGATAGCAAACTTTAAGGATCAAATATTGTACTCCCTCTAATCCTTAATATAAGAGTTAGTTGACTGTTGTTGAAAAGATTAAGAAAGAAAAATAAGTTATATTAAAGTATTTATATTTATCGCTTATCTTTAAACTAATTTTCTTAATTTATAAACTAATATATAATATAATACTCCCTCCGATTTTAAATATAAGATATAGTTGACTTTGTTTGGAGAGAGTAAGGAAACTAATTAAACTATTTTAAAATATTTAAATTTATCATTTTTTTCTCCATCATATTTTGTCTAGCATATAAACTTACATATAATCTAATGATATACAATGTAAAATCCTTTTCTTAAAACTCAATTTTCCATATATTTAATGAAATCTTGTGATCATGAATAATACTATTGCACAAAAGGAAAAACTTAATCCCGAAGGCCTACCATGACAGAAAAGATTACAATTCATCTTTCAAAAGTTAACCATGGTAGAAAAAGAGTTCAATTAACCATTTGAAAACTCTACCATGTTAATAAAGGATTTAAGTCCCTGCAAATATCTACCAATCATGAAAAAGATTAGACTAGTCATTTAAAATTTATCATGGATAATAAAACTTTTCTCATTACTTTGCAAATCAAACCATAATTAATCAGTATCCTTGGGCCTTGGACTTCTCTAAGTCCAAAATATAATCATTCAACTACATGCCCAATATAAAACTCAATGATCAAAATACTTTAATAACAATTTTCTCAAATTTCAATTTGAGTTGCTTATTCATTATAGAAAACAGTATAATCCAAATCATAATATCCCTTTAATATAATAAATGTGTATAACAAATAAGCTGAGCCAAGCCAAACTCAACTATGACTTCTCTCATAATTTACTGTTCATATGAACAGTGCCAGCTTCGGCTTGGTAACATTGCTTCACTTCATTCATTATACAGCTCAGTGGCTTGGGGGATGGGAAGCGCGTGGGTGGCGCAGTCAATATTGAAATCTTCCACTGATTACTGTTCACAAGGAATTTTTCATCAATATTTTATTCCCTCCTCCTCCAGAATATTATCCCTTTTGGTGCCAATATTTTATTCCCTCCTCCGCCAGAATTTTTCAAATTCAAACGTTATTCCCAAAGAATTTTTTATCAATATTTTATTCCCTCTTCCTCCAGAATATTACACCTTTTGGTGCCAATATTATATTTCCCACTTTGCCAGAATTTTTCAAATTCAAACGTTATTCCCCCCTCCACCAGAATATTACATCTTTGAGACAAAAAAATTCACTTCTCTTTCATTCCTTGCCGGCACACCCATAGATATCAGAAGCAGAACGTGGACGGATTTATCCCGCGCACGTTGAATGTTAATTGAAAAACTGGGTTGTTGTCGCAGAGATATCCTCCATCAGAGTTGCTGCTGCAAAATTTTTTTGTGTAATTAATCATGAGCCTGGGATAGATAGAAACAGGGAATCAGGCTTGGAATTAGAGTCAGTGACAGGATTAATGGAGCTAAAAAATGTAGACTTCTTATACCCATCAAGGCCAGAGGTTCAGATTCTCAATCATTTCTCACTAGACGCACGGTTAAAAATGTAGACTTCTTTTACATTCATAGGTTCGGACTTATTCGAACTGAAATACAAAGATCTTGCTCCGTCTTTGTTTCTTTATAGGTCTTATGACGTCGCTGCGTTTTCTCTTTCGGAGAGTTTGAATGTACGAAGAGTTTTGATTTAAAATTTTGATTACTTTGGCTTTCCAGCATTTTCTCTATGACAACGCAAATCTTAAGAGACAAATTAAACCCAATGATATGTGAGATTTTTGTGCGCTTTGATTTATGTTCTAGCAATAATGATCTTCATGTCTTTCTCTGAAAGTTTTCGGCTACGAAGAAAGATGCGAAGGTGATGGGAGCAACGGTGAAGTGAAGATGATGAAGTGGAGAATGATAGTGAAGGAAGATGAAGTTCGTCAAGTTTGGTTGTGGTACCTCCTCTGCTCAGTCCCGTAGCAGCTTCGTTTTTGGTGTTGGGGCAAGAAGGCAATGGCAGAAGATAGGTAGAATGTCGCCGGCAATGGTGAAGCTTGGTGGAAGGTTGCTGGCGACCGTAGAGCTAGGTAGAATGTCGGGAAGGTGAGGTCCAAAGGTCTGAAGGTTATCTCGCGGCGCTGCTCGATCTGGTTCTGATATCTCCATGAAGCTCTGAACTGACCTAATTTCAGAGGAAAAAACGCAGCAGTTTTACTTGAGCACCAAATTAGCATTTTTTATATTCGTGGGCCAAAACTATTATTTCTGAAATTTGAGTCCCAGACAACCATTTTCAATTTCAATCCAATTTTTCAGGAACCTACAATTAAACCAAGTCGAGCAGCTGAAGCTAATTAATATGTAAAAGTAATCCAGGAGTTTTTCTTACATTAGTGTCCACCTTCCATTTACATCTTGCTTCTGTTATGTACAACTTCCTTCAGCATGGGATTGCATATGTAAGAAAAATTCCTGGATTACTTTTGCAAGCTTCATAGAATGAAGTTCATTTCCAGTCATAAAAATGTGAAATGTGGAATCTAATGGGTGGTATCTTTTTGCCCCCATCGCCTAACAGATATGTAAATGGAGTAGTGTGCAATCAGTTGAGAATGAATGAAGGCCTTTTAGATTTTTCGCTCCTTGGGTTATGCATGATGATTTCAAGAAATTTGTTCATTCTCACTGGGGGTGGATGATGACTGGTGTGGATCTGTTAAACAATTTACTGAGGATCTGAGGTTATGGAATAAAGACGTTTTCGGAAATATATCCTATATGAAAGACAGATTATATCGAAGATTAGATGGGATAAATACAAAGATGACTTTGGTAGGTATCTCTGAGCACCTTGAAAAGTTACAAGGGGAGTTATGGGGAGATCTTGAGAAACTCTTGGCACGGGAAGAAGTAATGTGGCTTCAATACTCTCGGGCTAATTGGTATGTGGATGGTGATCATAATACTAAATACTTCCACTCAGTGGCTAATGGAAGACGAAGAAGGAATAAAATTGAAGCTTTAAAGCTTGAATCTGGGGAATGGACATATAATGCAATGGAAATTATGACAATGGGAAGCCGATTCTTTGAAAACTTGTATACTGAAACCAATAACTATAATGGATCTTTGGTATTCGGATGCACTTATCCTAAAATTGAAGATGTAAATTTACATATTCTGGGAAGAGCAGTTGAAGATCAAGAGATTAAAAGAGCTTTGTTTGATATAGGGCCGTTGAAAGCCCCTGGCCCAGACGGATTCAATCCGCTATTTTACCAAAGCCAATGGGAAACTGTAGGTCCGTCTGTGATTGAATTAGTGAAAAGAGTGTTTAATGATCCGATGTGGATTCGACAAATCAATGGGGCTCATATTATACTCATACCGAAGGTGGAATATCCAGAGACATTTCATGATTTTCGCCCTATAAGTCTTTGCAATGTTGTATACAAGATTGTTACGAAGGTTATATCAAAAAGACTCAAAGAAATCATGCCTTTGGTGATAGCCCCGAACCAGTGCAGTTTTGTTAAAGGGCGTCAGAGTTCAGATAATGTTATTCTTGTGCAAGAGACTATTCACTCTATGAAGTACTTAAAAAGGAAAAAGGGTTTCATGGCCATTAAGATTGATTTAGAGAAGGCTTATGATTGTGTGAGATGGAAGTTTGTCTACGACTGTCTTAAAGAACTCAAGATTCCTGAATATTTGAGTAAAGTTATTCAAGCTTGTATGTCGACGTCTCATTTGCAATTGCTTTGGAATGGAGAAGCTACTAATATGTTTTGCCCTTCCAGAGGGGTTAGACAAAGTGACCCAACATCGCCGTATCTTTTTGTTATTATGATGGAAAGATTGGGGCATCTTATACAAACAACAGTAGAAGTGGGTGTTTGGCAACCGTTTAGGCTCTCCAAACGAGGTACTCCTGTCTCTCTTTTTTTTTTGTTGATGATCTCTTTTTGTTTGCAGAAGTAGATCTAGATAATGCAGGGGTTATTAAGGCTATCCTGGATGACTTCTGTGACATTTCGGGGCAGAAAGTTAATATAGGAAAATCAAGAATTTACTTCTCTAAGAATGTAAATCACATAAAAGGAAAAGAAATAAGTGAGCTTCAAAATTTTACTCAAACGTCGAATCTGGGGAAATATCTGGGAATGCCTATTTTACATGAACGAAGATCAAAGGCAACGTATAGTTTTCTCCTGGATAAGATGGATGCTCGCCTGGCTAATTAGAAGTCTAACATGTTATCGATGGCTGCCAGGCATACTCTTGTGTCATCTGTTATGTCAGCTATGCCAACTTATGCTATGCAGACAGTGCCTCTTCCTTTGGGAATTTGTGATGAAATTGATAAACGTTGTAGTAACTTCCTTTGGGGTAGTAGCTCAGCCAGCAGAAAACCTCATCTAGTCTCCTGGGACATTGTGTGTGCGCGAAAGGAGGATGGAGGCCTAGGACTCAGGTTGGCTCGTTACCAGAACCAGGCTTTCATGATGAAGCTTAGATGGAATATGATTAATAGAAGAGATTCGCTCTGGGTCAAGATTTTGCAAGAAAAATATAAAGCCGGTAATGATATTATTCCTAAAGTTGAGAAGCGCCAGTCTGAGTCTAGTACGTGGAGGGGGATTCATAACTGTTGGGACAAGATCAAAGATAGTTTAACATGGAGAGTTACCAATGGTCAGAACACTTCTTTCTGGAATGATATATGGGTTCCGCATTTTGATAAGCTTCAAAGTTTGGTAATCAGTGAACTGTCTAGAGATGTTACTGAATGGAGAGTAGCTGATTGTATCACTTCATCTGGACAATGGGATATGAGCAAGTTTAATCACCTAATTCCAAGCCAGGTATGTACAGCTATTGCACGAGTTAATATTAATTATCGAAATGGGGAGGATTTTCCGGTATGGAGATGGTCTTCAGATGGAACCTTCAACATTAGATCTGCTTACAAATATCTAGCAGGCAATCCAAAACATCACAGTAATAATTGGAGGAGATGTGTTTGGAAATTGAAAGTCCCTCAAAGGTATCGTATTTTCTTGTGGCTGTGTTTTCATGGTCGTTTAATGACAAACATGATGCGTTACCAGCGAGGTAGTCATCCGACGGGCACTTGTGATATTTGCCATAGCTCATGCGAGTCAATACTCCAGTATTGCGGGATTGTCCCTTCACTTCTGAATTATGGAAAGCATTCTTATCGTCGGATTGGCGTGATAAATTTTTTGGCATGTTTGAGAGAATTGATTGGCTTACATGGTGTGCGGGAAGAAAAGATGTAATACAGGGTGTTGAGTTTCGTCTTTGGTTTACGGTACTATGCCGGCATATCTGGTTGGCTCGTAATGACAGATGTTTTAATAATAATACTTGGAGTAGACAGGCCATATTTGCTCATGCTCGAGCCTGCCTAAAATGGGGTAATATAAGCTTTATTCAAGATATGAGTGCAGAAAGGAATCAACAGCAGTGGATGCCACCACCGTTTGGATGGGTGAAGATTAATACTGATGGTTCTAGGAATGACAACTTAAGCACTTGCACGTGTGGAGGGGTATTGAGAGATCACAATGGTGAATTTTTGATGGGGTTTATGTATTAGATTGGGTAAGGAATGATAGTATCTGCGGAAGCTTGGGGTGTTTTGTGGGGACTTAAAGTTGTATGGGATAGAGGATACAGACAAATCTTGATTGAGTCTGATTGTATTGAAGTAATATATCTAATTCAGGGTAAGGTAGCTCAGGAACACCCTAATTATCAGCTTATTGTGGAGGTTCAAACGCTGCTGGATAGAGAATGGGAAGTGGAAATTTCACATTGCACTCGGGATGTTAACACAGTTGCAGACGCTATGGCAAAAGAAGCTTGGAAGATGGCGATTGATCTTCATATCACAGATTCACCCCCTGATACTATTACTACTTTTTTAAGTAATGATGTAAACATGATGAGTTTTTATGTTGACTTAGGAGGATAACTTCTGATATATTTGTAGAATTTCTTTTACTATAAAAAAAAAGATTAAACTCAACTCCGTAACACTATGTACCCTCACGTGCTGCATAGGTTACTCCACGTGGGTATTTAGGAATTTAAATAATTGGCAATTCATATTGAAATAGGGTCCACAGTAAAATGCATATGGTACACCTCCTTAACCAAAATGCATATCCAATAATCTGCATTCATATAAGTGGATAACAAATAAATTAGTGATTCAATGCAGGAGAAGTGTATCGGGCAGCTAAGCGTCTTTAAAATTCATGAACTAAAAAGTAAGATGAGGACCTAACATGTATATTAAAGAATCAAGTATACACCTCATGAGAAAAATCCATTTAAGAATGTTAAGAAATGACCGCTAGATGAGTATACATTTGAGAAAAATCCATTTCTTAATCAAATATTAAGAAATGACCGCTAGATTTAAATGTTGCACCTCATGAGAAAAATCCATTGTCCAATCAAATATTTTTTGGGTGAATGATCTTATGGTACATTTGTGTTTTGATAATGCAAGCTGAACAAAACACAGCTATATCATTTCTTAATGCAACTGGAGGAACCTAGTAGCCATCCTTTTACCCACAATGGATATTATGACATGACACATTTCCAAAAGGATTCTGAGATACTAATCCAATGGTTTAAGGGTTGCTTATGGATGTAGACCTTCATTGGTCCAGTCAATGCGTTAAGAAATGAACGGATCAATCTGAAAGTAGATAGCTGTCAAAAGGCAAATGTTTTACTCTTTCTCACATCTGTTGCCAGCGACAATAGTAGGTATGGGAAGATTCATTGTGTGTTTGTCATATGATACCATGATGGATAGTGGAGGTGGCTGTTGCAAAACAAACAATGCAAAAAGAGGTGAAAGCAAGTTACGACTTCCTTTCATATTATTAGCATTCGACGAAATAGTTAGTGTGTGGAGTATGCGTGTAAGTGGAAAATAGTGAGCTGTGAACCATCATATATAAGAAGAATTCTTCTGTTACCTTAAGGAATTTAAGACATAGAGTTAGAGGTTTGAAGAATAACTGGATATCTTAATAACTCATAAATGAGAATAACCAGTTTACTTAGAGCATTTATTTACCACAAAAAATAACTGCTTGTGGTTGTGCATCAATTGTGAGGCCTGAGTTAAATACCTACTTGAAATTTGGGAGGATATATCTACTACATATCTCTACACTTTTTATGTGTTTGGTAGGAACATGGAGAGACTTAGTTTTAGAAACATATAAGTTCATATTGCTACTTTCATTCTACTTTGTACTGCTCCATTCTGGATTTTTATCTTGCCTACTATTCACATTAGTAATGACAATGTTGGAGAGGTTCTAATGGTTATTGAGATTATTTTTTGTTTCCATGGTTTGTTGTATGGTGGCTTTTGGAGGATTCCAATGAGAGAGGTTCAATTTCATTAATGTGAAATGTGTTGTAGTATTTATGATCAAAGATAAATGGTTAGCGCTGTGTTGTTGGTTCATAATGTGTCACATTTTAATGAAGACACATTCTGTGATGTATGTGGCAATTTCTTTCTTAACACTTTTTTGACATTTTAGTTAATATTAATCTTTGTATGCATTGCACACAGTATAAGTCATTGGAACTAATTTATGTGTGATTGAATATATTGGGAATATTAATTACACATAAGCTAATTCATCCCGCGCATCGCGCGGGGGAGTTAGTGCTTGTTATATCAGAGCATGCAGCTTGAGCCCTACAGTGGCAATACACAAAAATTCACCATGTAAACAAAAAGAATGAGACTTTACAAAGATTATCACAATAATCAAGCCTTCAAAGCCTTCCCCAACTAACTAGCAGCAGAACAATTACTTGAAAAATGTTAAATTGATGAGGTGAGATAAAAGTCGCGGTAACCAATTATCCAACTTATTACACATGCTGATATGTGCTCATGAGATATTAAGTGAAATATTTTATATAATAAAGTATTAGCAATATAATTCACAAACTTCATATCAGGAATTCTGTATCACAATTTCATTTCACAAATTTCATATTAGGAATTCTTATCCCAATTTTTATATCAAAAATTCCATATCCCAATTCTCAAGTTGCCTCTCGTCAATCCAACCGCACCGCCTTATTTTTGCCAACTAGACCCATGGGCGGCTAAGTTACTATCCGTGTCATTGGTTACTCAAAAAGCTCTCCAATCACATGATGAGGATTGTTCAATTCCTCAAAGCATATGCCAGATCATGGGTCTTTTTCCCTCATTGAACCAGTGGGATGTCGCAGCCCCTCATTGAACCAATAGGGTAGTCCCTCATTAAATTGGTAGGATAATCCCTCATTGAACTAGTGGAACAATAGAATTCCAATCATCGTGCACAATGGAAACTATATCAAAATAATTTACTCCATCTCCTCCCAAACCAATAATCACAATAATTATCAATAAATAGCTCAATGGAAATTTCTCAAGATTTTCACATTCATACATTAATATTCAAATCATCTCCAGATACATGTCATAATGTCTCAATTCTCAGCTCATATATATATATATATATATATATATATATATATATATATATATATATATATATATATATTTATATATATATATATATATTTATATATATATTTTTACAACTCAAATCATAAGGTTCCACAAGGCAAGTTTATATCAAAATATTCCTCAATATCATAATAAATTTCTCAATCTCAATAAATATTTACTCATTGAAATATCTAATAAATATCAATATAATAATGTCAATCTCATAATCATTTCACAAAATACTCACAAACATCATACCAACATACATAACAAGTGAAAAATGGTTACCTCTTGCCAAAGCAAATTATAACCATACAGCTCCTAATCCAAGAGCTCAAATATACACAAGAATCAATCTACGATAATCAATTTACCACATATTAATTACTCATTGAGTTATTTGAGATAATTTATTACTAACTTCTAATTTCGAAATTACTAATTAATAATTGTTATCTTTAATTAATTATGTGTGTGTGTGTATTAATCAAGACACTTCAACCATATATTTACTTTTAGTTAAAGTTTATACTTTCCAAGTAAAGAAATATTTCTCAAACATCCCATAGACCATAACTAATTATTTTAGGAAAATATTCATTTTCTCTAACAATCCAACTCACTCAATTAAATTATTGACAACTAATCAACATCTTATTTTAACAAAAATCCCAAAGTTTTAAAAATCTAATATTCCATTAAAATTCTAACCTTCAAATTTTAAGCTTAAATCTCAAAGCTAAACCATAAAAAAAAATTCAATAATACTTCCAATAAATCCAAATAAATCATTTAATCCAAATTTAATCGGTTAAAAGTCCAATATAGAATTATTTATAGGATGATTATATAGAAAATTCATTATAAAATCTTATACCAACTAAATAACAAAAATAAATGAATTAAAATTAACTATTAATCATCCTCTACATTTCTATAGATATATATTGACAAAACTCAAAACTTGCCCAAAATCCTAATCCTAAAATTTTCTCTAATCAACATAAAATTACTATCATAAGAAAGAGAAAAATATTTAGAACATTTTTATGGGGAAGTTTTATGATTAGAAGTGATTTTGAATATCTTGTTGATTCCTGAAGAACCGAAATACTCCTACCATTGTCTCGCCGTCCGCCCCTCCGCACAACACTTCACTTGCGTGAAGTGATGATCCAGTTTTTCTCTTTTTCCCTTCCCTTCTTTTCTTAATCTGAACCGTTGGATTTAAGATTTCAATGGTTCAGATTTAATACTTTATAAAAATATTATTATTATTATTTTATTTTTATTTTTATAATAAAATAAAAATTTGAACTGTTAAGATCTTAATCCAACAATACAGATTGAGTAAAAAAATAAAGAAAGGGAAAAGGAAAAAAAGTAATTATTTAAGGGTATTTATAATAACATTTCATGTGGCGCCAAAGCTGGCACCACTAACCTTTTTTTTTGTTTTAATTAGTTAGTGGCACCGAAACCCTAAACCGAAAGGTGCCACTAACTGCACTTCTTAACCTTATCTTGTTAGTGCCACTTCTTAGTTAATTATATACATATATATATATATATACATATATATATATATATATACACACACACACATATATATATATACACACACACACACACATATATATATATTATTTATTTTTATATCATATTTGATATTTTAACCAAATCCCCCTTCTCTTTTTAGTCCAAAAATTATCTACTAAATTTTTCTATAAATAATTATTTCCTAATTGTCATCATATCTTAGAAATAAAAATCAGGATGTTACATATAACATGAGATATGATTAAGTAACTTATTTAGTTTTTTTAACCTTTCTAAAAAAAAAGTCAACTCTGTCTTATATTTAAAACCGGAGGGAATACTATATAATATATGTTATGATTAACTAATTTATTTTACCTCTTTAATCTCTCTAAAAAAATTCAACGTGCTATTATATTAAAAATCAGATGTAGTATTAACTTTATTTTGTTAACTCTAATTAAAGGCAACATCACTTAAAAGTTTAGGATATCATATGCTTTTTCGCCACAATTCCAAGGCAAATGACCTTTTAACTTATTTTATGTGTGTTTGGAATAATTTATTTTTAACTTATAAATACTTATAAATTATGATTTACGGTATACGAAATAAACATATGAGAATAATTTTATCTGAATTTACGTAATAAATACTTATTACCCAAAAATCATTAGAAGATGTTTTCCGTTTCTCCTCCGCCTCCTCTTTCTTCATTATGGTCGTGGTCACATGAAAAATAAATTAGGTGACTTAGTCAGTAAGTAACCACTCCAGGGGCACTCCGTCACTGATCTTTCTTACATTAATTATTGCTGTTTTGACCCGCTGTTGTTATTGTGTGGACCATGTCGGAGGACTATTCTTTGTTAACCTCACCCTCTCTCCGCCGTTCTTTCTTCTCTTGTTTGAAAGAATCAAAAAGAGATACAAACAGTGAGAACTAAGAACAAAGCCTGTTCTCTTTTGCTTGTTCTTTCCCAACATGCCGGCTAAAAATAATTAAAAAAATTAATTCCTTTATATATATATATATATATATTAAGCAACTTTGGTTTTCATCGCCCTTGTGATATATTAACAACCTCTTTCGTCTTTAGGCTCTACGTACACACTTTTTTTTTATCTCTCTGCATATTCAAAGTTTCTGATCAGAATCTCTCATCAGAGCAAAGATCATATCAGAAATAATGGTCGCCGCCGGACAAGAAAAAGAAAGGACGTTGGAGGAAACTGCCACGTGGGCTGTCGCGGTGGTGTGCTTTGTGTTGCTGGCTATTTCGATCTTCATCGAACATATCATCCATGCTATTGGGAAAGTAAGTTAATTTTGTTCTCTCTCACACACACACACACACACATATATCTTAATTATTTCAGTCATATATTTAGAGCATACATGTTTGGATTTACGTTTTGTCTTTTCAAAAGTAATTTCTAAAACCAAAAAGTTAGTTTGAGCCAAATTATACATTTGACATCCATGAGTTCTGAGAACAAGAATCCATGAGACGAAAAGTTAGGTTGAAGCCCTAACAGGATGAGGCTAATAGAATAGACTAATTTTTCACCATACGGCGAATTAGGGTTTGAACCCTTTAAGAAAATGTTCTATATTTAACATTTGGTAGTGTCTTAAATGAGATTGTATCCAATAGAAGGATACCCATATATTAAAAAATGTTAAGTTGAATTGAAGTTGAAATAAGTTTTCCTAAATTTGTGATTTTTTTTTTCAGATTTGAATATTTTGAAACTGGCTTTTAATTTTAATATACTACCTCTGGTCCTAAATATAGGACAACATTTTTAGTATAAATTGCACTAAAAACTTTATCTTATATTTAGGATCGGAGGGAGTATATCTTTCAAATAAGTTTATGTCATATAGACTAATAAGTTTATGACAAACAGACTTTTTAATTAAAGTCTATCCAAACATAAATCACATTATACTACTAAATTGATTTTATTACCCTAACTTCAATTTGCAAAAGTAATTAAGTTGAGATAAAAATCATTTTTGTAAATGTTAATATCCAAACAACCCTTTGAAGTCAAGATATATCAATTAATGTGGTTTGAAATTGCAGTGGTTCAAGAAGAAGCAAAAGATAGCTCTGTATGAGGCGCTTGAAAAGGTCAAAGGAGGTACAGACACTAACTTTTTAATTAAGAGAGAGTAGTTAGGATATTAATCATATTAGTTAATGTGATTTGATTACTAATATGAACACATTGTAGAGCTGATGTTGATGGGATTCATATCGTTTATGTTGGCGATACTACAAAACTCCATTTCGAACATTTGCATATCAAGGCCAGTGGCTTCCACGTGGCGACCATGCGCGTCTTACAAGGACGAGTCGGCTACTTTAGACGGCCATGATGAAACCAATTCTAGGAAGCTTCTCGAATATTCTCCCCGCCGTTTCCTAGCCACAAAAGGATATGACCAATGTGGAGAGGCAAGTCACTCCCACTCCTTATTGCATGTTTGTTTTACCTTTCTTAATATAACATTATTGATTTTTTTGGAGAGATTAAAAAAACTAATTACTACAAGTGTTTGTATTTATATGGTTCTTTTTCAAACTAATTTGCTTGACTTATAAACTAATATATAATCTAATAATATACATTATATAATATAATTAAGTAGTTTATTTATCTTCCTTAACCTCTCCAAAAAAGACTTAACTGAAACTTATATTAAGGATCGGATGTAGTAGCTTTTTATAAATACTTTGATGGAAGTATGCGAGAAGAGTTTTGTCTTAACTTACCAAAAATTGCTTAAAAAATACTCCCTCTAGTCTTATTTATAAGAGCCTGATAACTAAATTACATGATTTAAGAAAATAGTTAAAGTTAGTTAAAAATAATAAATATTTATGAAATAAACTTAGTTTTTCAAGTATACCTTTATTTATAATGAGAAAAGTAAGAGAGACAAATAGAATAAATGTAACACTACTACAAAAAACCAAATCTGTGGCGCTTATTATTGCATTAGCTGTGGCAGTTGCGAAATGCCACCTATCTTAACGCTACTAAAAACAGCTGTGGCGCTTGGAAGCGCCACAGTTTTCTAAATTTTTTTTTTTAAAAAATAGCTTTATGTGGCGCCTAACGTGGCAGGCGCCACAGGAAGCACACCTCCTGTGGCGCCTGGCCGGCCAGGCGCCACAGCAGGTGGTTTTTTTTTTTTTTTGTCGTGGTTTTTTTTTTATTTTTTTGGGTGGCGCCTGGCTGGCCAGGAGCCACAGTAGGTTTTTTTTTTTTTTCCGTTCTGGTTTTTTTTTTGCATATTTTTTCTCATATTTTTTTGGGTTTGTCGTGTTGGTTTTTTTTTAGCATATTTTTTTCTCATGCATATATAATTATAGTCTGCAAGGTTTAATAAGAACAATAATAGATAACTTTAAAATGATACCAACAAATGATTGATTAGCTAAAGTAGTAATGAAAATTGTTATACAATATACTGTAAACCTAGCTGAATGAAATATAATACAACAAATTCAACTTGAACAAACATGCAAGACACAACAATTATATTGGCAATTAGAAACAACACAAAAAAAACCAGCTAGTGAATTTAATAGTAAATATAGCTACCTAGGGATTTGCTTAAACACATATTCACACCATTCCTCAATCACTTCATTAACCTGATGGTCTGTCAAAGCGTCACAACGTTGATCTTCATAATACTACAGATATATACAATCAGACACAAGTTAGAATGAATTGAAATCAGTAAAACATAACTGTCAGGCACTAATTCAATTTCATTACAACACAATATGAAGTGCAACTAAATGACTTACTTTTTGAGGAATAAATGGTTGATCATGCATAATAACATCCTTCATAAATTTCATGATATAGTACCCACAATCATTGTCATTAGGTTGGAAAGGGCACTGCAATAATATAATGCAATATTTAACTCTGTTCATGAATAAAAAGTGTTTACTAACAAATTCTAAGTAAAGTCAAATATCAATACCTGTATCTTCTTCCAAGGATAACTAAGGCGGGGGTCAGTAGCTTTAGAATAGTTTAACGCGACAGACGACCGATATGCAGTCAATGCGCTAACAAAAAACAGAAAATGATTACTTTTGATTATTCAATCACGTTCGCAAATATTTATACATAGGCACGTATACTTGCCTACTGATCAATAGCATCATATCAAAACGGTCTTGTGGAAGACCATTTTGCAGAGGATCCACATAATAAATGCGAGGGCCTGAAGGTTCCGCTGGATTGATAACGATCAATATCCAATGGCGCCTAAAATATATTTTAAAAAAAATTTTTGAACAATCATGTTATGATAGAAGTTAAACAATAAAAACAAAAATTGTACCAATAATAACTTACCCCGCATTATACGGCACTAAAAATAATGTATTTGTTGCCGCTTTCTTGCTAAAGTAATCTTTCAGCCCATTAGACTGCGCAGTCACATCTATTTTACCCTCAATCTATTTTTTTAAAAAATTACGTGGTTAGTTGTATAACTATTGCATTTACTAATTACTTTTATATTCTCTTACCAATTTTAATTTAAAATAACATACACCACATGAATCTTTATTATTGGAGCTTTCTAAGTCTTAAACTGAATATTTAAATTGCCAAATAATTCATTAATTATTCCCAGGCATTATAATAAAATTTTACAACTCATAACAAAAGAAACCATATTTGCCACAATAATATATCATAGTTAAATTATAAAACATTACAAGTCAATAATTAAATAAAATACAAGTGTTAAAAATATATAAATAATTATTTTGCTTGTGCAATTAATCAATAACAATCATTACAACACCTACAAATTATAACTATTAAATTTAACTAAAATCACATTTGTAATTAAGCTCAAAATTTAAAAAACATACCGTAAATAGAAGCTTCAATAGACTGATGAACTGAAACTACAAATACAAATTAAACATAAACAAATCAATAAAATATTTGAGGTTCTAAGTTATTTTTTTAAATAATAATATGTGTAATAAACATCAAAATATAATAAAATCAAATATGATTAGCTTAAATCAAAAATTATGATTCAGAAAAAAAATAAAGAAAAAAAAATAAAATGAAAAAGAAAGCATAATCCCAACATTAATTATCTCCTTATTGTATGTTTTTCCCCTTACGGTTTTAGTTAATATATTTAAAGTTAAACAATATAGACAAATTATATTTTATTTCATTAAATATTAACATTGATACATTAAAGTCATTTTATATGTAAGTTTTATTATTTTATTCCAAGCTAGGCAAAATCTAACATCTAGGGCCATTTTTTCAAAGACAAAGTCACGTCATTTGATTAATTTTTATCCTAGTAATTAATGTACATTTCCCCCTTGATTCAGTTGAATTCTTACAATTCTTTCAACGTTCGTGTTCATATATGGATTATATATGGCCAAAAAAACCAAAAAAAGTATAAATCACTTCTCATATATATATATATACTATTTTTGCCAGTGCACACACACGCACAAACTAATTTTCAAACATTATTGCAGAGAATGTTACACATATTTTATGTCCTAACTAAGCCATCTCTATCGGTATTATCCGATGTCTGAATTAATAAAAAGAGGAGGTAATAATGTTATCATTTTCATTGAGCAACTTGATTAAAAATTGAAATGAATAAATAAAATAATAAGGACAAGGAGGGAATGCTGTACCGAAATGAAATTAAAAATAATAAAAATAAAAAGACATGCTTTTGCACCGAAATGCCCGTGTGTGTGTGTGTGAGAATGACAGTAAAGTATGCACACTTTACTCTTTACACCTCTCCTCTTCTTTTTATTATTTATAAATTATACTAACATCTGCAACCGAAAATGTTCAATAAATTTAATTGTCCTCCCAAATACGCCGAGGGTCCATTATGCATTCTATATTAAAATGAAAAATCTCTCAATAAATATAAATATACATGGATGCGTGTCATCACAGGGAAAAAATCAAAAAAAGCATCGCAACCATGCCATAAAGAAAAAAAGCCACACAAAACAACCTGAAAAAAAAATTAATAAAAAGAAAACGCAAGTTGAACTTACAGGTTGATTAGTGGAGTGGGGGACCACGTAATTGCCGTTGGTGACGCAATCTCAGTGAGGGAAGGAAGAAATTTGAGCACTAGCTACCAAATGGAGTGGGGACCAAAAGAGTTGAAGACAACGAAATAATACGGAAAGAAGTGGGGTTGGCAGTTGGAAAAATACAAAAACGTGTGCGCGTGTGGGTGTAGTTTTAAGATATGAAGAAGAGAAAATGGAAGGACAGGGTGCACGCACAGATGGAAGGGAAAGTGATAGAGGGAATGAATAATTAAAGATAGAGAGAAAGAGATGGGGGGTGGAGGCGGGAAATGAAAGAGAATGGGGGGCGGCGGGAAAATAAAAGGGGATAAGGGGTGGGGGGCGGGTTATGATCTTATTGGTGGGGAAGGGATAGGGATATCCAAATTAATTTTTTTTTTTTAAAAAAAGAGTCAGGGGTGGCGCCTGACCAGGCAAACGCCACCCCTGACAAATATATTTTTTTTTTAAAAAAAAAAAAGTCTCAGAGATGCGCCAGATCTGAAAAAAAATTTTTTGGGTGGCGCCTGCCCAGGCAGGCGCCACCCCTAACAAATATATATATATATTTTTTTAAAAAGTCTCAGAGATGCGCCAGATCTGAACAAATTTTTTTTATTTTTAAAAAAAATGATCAGGGGTGGCGCCTGGCCAGGCAGGCGCCACCTCTGATTAAAACTTTTTTTTTAAAAAAAGGATAAAACCTTTTTTTTAAAGGGTCAGGGGTGCGCCAGTAGTCCTGATCAGAAAATTTTTTTTTTTTTTTTAAAAAGGGTCTAGCCAGGCACCACCCCTAACAAAAACTTTTTTTTTTTTTTAAGGGTCAGGGGTGGCGCCTGACCAGCCAGGCGCCACATCTGACCATAAGCTAGTGTGGCGCTTGGCGTGCCAGGCGCCACAGCTGCTTCCACTTTGACAAGTGTGGCGCCTTCCTAGCCAGGCGCCACACTTGATCATACCAGCTGTGGCACCTACCCTACCAGGCGCCACAGCTGGTTAAAAAAAAAACATAAAATATAAGAAAAATAATAAATGAGCAGCTGTGGCGCTTCATTAAGAAAGGGCCACAATATGTGCGCCACCTTTCAACCTTTTTGTAGTAGTGTAAGTAATAATAATATTTTAATTAATGTAATACATATGATTAATAAGTTGCAAAAATGAAAATAAACTTATTAAATATTCAGATAACTATTGTCGGGACCCATATAAAAATAACTAAGATAATTTAAATTTTCAGTTTTTATAAAAAGGACAGAGAGAGCTTTTTTTTGTGCTTCTTATACCATATTATTTCTTCCTGTTGATATTGTAGGTAGGACAGTTTCAATATACATATTTTCTATTATAAAATTTAATTTCTTAAAATTTTATGAAAAATTGATTTTTTTTTTTTAAATTGTCCTTATCTACAACTAATAACACCCGCAATTTCTTATACTAGTACATAATTACTTAGAGTACAATAATCATGAGTAAAAATAAAAAGATATTATTTAAAATTAAAAATGTCTTATATTTTAGACAAATAATAACTTGCGAAAAATGTCCTACATTGTAGTATATATTGACATGAGTATATGCAATGCAATGCAATGCGCAATTCACTTTCTTTCTTTTTTCCTTCTCTGTTTTTTTTTTTTTTTTTTGAACTGATTTTTCACCTCTTAGGCATTATTTGATATGCTAGAAAAGTATTTCTTCTATATGGACAATTACAGATAGGTCCGATACAAAAAAAAAAAAAAACATTACTAATAAACGTTTTCCAATTCCAGATGATATAATATATATATATATATATATATATATATATATATATATATATATATATATATATATATATATATATATATATATAAAATACGCACTCTAGGTTGACATGTATATAAGTGGAACCAATCAACTAATAAAATAAATAACTTCCTTATTTGGGATGTATTTATAGTTCTCCCTTCTTTATGATATGACCCTGGACATACATATACACTCTTAATTATATACATATTATTATTATTTATTATTTGTCCATTCAGTCTCTTTTTATTTAAGATTATACTATCATTATACTATCATGTAACGCTATTTATTTGGGTAACGTTTTGAAATGTTTCGTGTGTGTGTTGAAATAGTATCGAAATAGGGGGTTTTTGTTTTATTTACAAATTGTCAAGATACGTTGACAAAAAACAAAACAAATTATCAAGACACACACATATGTTAAGTAGTAATTAATTTATTTAATTTTATATGTGTGCAGGGTAAAGTGGCGTTTGTGTCAGCTTATGGGATTCATCAGCTGCATATATTCATATTTGTGCTGGCAATATTTCATATTTTGCAATGCACTATTACCTTAGCTTTGGGAAGAACCAAGGTGCTCTTTTTTTTTTTGTCTTCCCTCTCTCATTTTAAATTTCAAATTTTCCAATTTTCTTTCTCTCTCTTTAAATAATTCTAATTTTCTTTATCTTTATATTTACAAACCTTTGGTTGACTCATTTTGGTGTAGATGAGATCATGGCAGAAGTGGGAAAGTGAGACAAAAACACTCGAATATCAGTTCTATAATGGTAAGACTTCAATTTCCCATTTATGTGATTCAGAGATTATATTTAAATATTAAGTTTTTTTTTTTTTTGGTTTTTGGGGAGAATGAGTTGAATAATAAGGTATATGTAATATTATTGCAGATCCACAGAGGTTCAGGTTTACAAGGGACACAACATTTGGACGAAGGCATTTGAACATTTGGAGTCAATCATCAATTTCCCTATGGATTGTAAGTCTCCAGAGTTATCAATTTTCGGTGAATTTTCAATTTTAAACTCTTAGTTATTATTTTCAAGAGGATGATAAGTTTTTTTTTTTTATATTCAGCAGAATTTGATGATAATTTTTTTCTTCTTATGATAATTTTTAATTTGGGCAAAAAATATGTAAATATAAAATATGATGGTAAATTTATAAGGCATTTTTTAATCCACTATGTTTAACTTTAAAATCCGCATTATTGCCCCTAAACCAAAAACCGAACTAGTTCTTATTAAAGGGCTCATCCATGGGCCTACTTAATGGTCTCTGGGCTCGGCCCACATCTTGACCAATAGGGTACCTTTGCTTTCCATTTTATAAGCATATTTTTTAACTAACAGTCGGAACCAATAGAAAGTTAGGTTTAGTGGAAGGAGTTAGTCTCTTATAATATATGTGAACCAAAGTTTAAATTCTCAATGGAAGAAGTGCCCACATCTAGTTTCCAACATCGCCTCAAATAGAATACCTATACTTATAAAAAAAAAAAAACTAATCGAGTTGAATCTAGTAAAATAGGATAGTCTCTCGTAATGAAGCAACCTAAGATATTCGAACCCATTAGAAGAGATTCTCACATTATATGCATCAATCGTTATTCTCACCTCTCTTTTACTTGTTTTCCACAACCAAACCAGCTCAAAGAAACAATTAACTAATTAGTTGATGTAACATGTAAATTTTGAAGGGAAAAATAAATAAAATAATGACTTGTGGATCTAAAGCCTTGATATGATCAATTGGAAACTTAATAAAGCGTTTGTGTTTTGGGTTATGATCAGGCAAGCTTGTTCAGGCAATTCTACGGATCAGTTTCAAAGGCAGACTATTTGACACTGAGACGTGGATTTATCATGGTCATATATCCTCACTCTCTACTTAATTAGTAATTAGTACAGTAATAAGCAGATTATTGTACATTTAATTAAGACTAATGATGGCGTGTTATGTATAATTATATTTCAGGCACATTTACCTCCGGGAAGCGAGGAAAGCTTTGATTTCCGAAAATACATCGAACGATCACTTGACGAGGATTTTAAGGTTGTTGTGGGAATAAGGTATTAAACAAACATCTTGTTTGCATGTGCACACACACGTATTATCTCCTTTTTAAATATAAGACTTAATTGCTTTTTTTAAAAAAAAAATATTAAGAAAGTTAAATAAGTTATTTAATCATATTATATGTTCTGTATGATTAAATTATATATCATTTTATAAGTTAAACAAATTAATTTATAAAAATGATAAATATAAATATTGTAAAGTAATTTAATTAGTTTTTTTAATATAAAAAATCAATTAGGTATTATTTTTAAAACTGGAATTTCGTAGTATAAAAGATCAATCCTAACTGAAGTAACATGTTCTTTTCAATTAAATTTACAAATCCTAACTGAAGCTGTCTGATGTTGGCAGCCCGCTCATATGGTTCCTGGCCGTCTTATTACTGTTGACAAATACTCATGGTAATCAATTCCCTTCACTTATATAATTAATGAATCATCGTATATTCTTAAATTACTATGCATAATATTCTAATGATCTTGTATTTATTCTTTATCAATTAATTTGTTGGACAGGGTGGAACGCTTATTATTGGCTTCCATTCATCCCATTGATTGTAAGCATATCTTTCCAATAATTAAATTATTATATATTTTCTCCTCAGTTCTAAATATAAGACCTAGTTGATTTTTTTTAGAGAGATTAAGGAAGTTAAATAAATTACTTAAACATAGTATATGTTGTGTATGTATCATTAGGTTATATATTAGCTTATAAGTCACGTAAATTAGTTTGAAGAAATATAATAATTATAAATACTTTAAAGTAATTTATTTAGTTTTCTTAATCTCTTTAAAAAAAAAAAGTAAACTAGGTTTTATATTTAGGACAAGAAGTAGTATATATATAGGGTTAAGATGTAAATTTGCACTGAAAATTTTCATTGAGGAGCAGTGTTACTCTAAAAGATTTTTTAAGTTTAATGTTGCCCCGAAAATGTTAAAATTGAGTAATATTACACTTACCGTTAAAATATTATGGCCAACGTCAGATTTTTAACAATCAATATTAGTTTTTTAATAGTACAAGATAACACTACTACGTTTTAAAACTTCAGGTGGGACATTAAACCTGAAAAAATTTTCGAGGCAACATTACTCAGTAGAATGAATGAATTGCAGATAATAATATTGGTGGGGGCAAAGCTACAAATGATAATATCAAAGATGGGACTGAGGATACAAGACAGAGGCGCTGTATTGAAGGGAGCACCAGTGGTGGAACCAGGCGATAATCTCTTCTGGTTCAACCGCCCTGGCTTTCTTCTCAAATTGATTCATTTTGTCCTCTTCCAGGTCCGCTCTCTCTTTCATATATATATATATATATATAATTTAAGAGTTCATTTCAATTATTATCTGTGTTATTAATAATTGTATTTTGCCTTTTTCTTCTGTAGAATGCATTTCAACTCGCTTTCTTTGCTTGGTCAGCTGTAAGTACCTCATCTTTCGATGACACATTTTATTATATATATGTATAGATAGATACATTATTATACTGTCATATATAAATCCTTGACATAAAATATATTTATCTAATTTGATTAGATTAAAAAAATGAGTTGAGTTAATTAATTTAATATACATTTTCTAAAACACTCTAGCTATCTTTCTTAATTTCCTCATTCATTCTACTCCTTAATTATTATTGAGAAATTATCAATAAAAGTAAATTTGGAAATAATTTACAAATATAAAAACTATATTTTATATTTATGATCAAAATCAACTCCCAGGTAGCTTTTTCTGATTAATTAACCTTATTAGTCCAAGTGTCGCTCTAGATTTGATCTTAAACTTTTTAATTCTCACTTCTCGCTTGAATAAACTAGTGATCATCACTCTGATACCAATTGTTGAATCAAGTACTCACTACTACTTACGAGCCTATAATTAACAATATTGATTCCAACTTTGATAATTTGCCCTCATTGAACCTTGCCAACTTCAATACATGACGATTATGATGAGAAGTACATAAATTAAAGCCGTAGTTATTAGGCATAGGAAAAATTTAAGCAAAACTTATTGTGAGGGATTTCTCATGAATTTTGGCTCTGTGTTTGATGATGTTTCAGTTCGTGTTCGGCATAAGGTCGTGCTTCCATGACAGTACCATAGACATCGTCATCAAACTTACAACCGGGTAAACTACATCAAAATCAATTTCCTTTGTAAAATAATTAGGAAAAATCACTATGAGCTTCTAAGCAAGAAATAATGCATAACAAAAAAAAGTTTCAATAATAACTGAGCAGCATGAAATTGTTACTCCCTCCGGTTCTAATTATAAGATAAAGTTGACTTTTTTGGAGAAATTAAAGAAGCAAATTAAATCACTTTAGAATATTTATATTTATATTTTTTTCTTCAAACTAATTAATTTGACTAATAAACTAATATATAATCTAAAGATACTAAAAATATAAATACTCTAAAGTGATTTAATTAGCTTCCTTAATTTCTCCAAAAAAGTCAACTTTATCTTATAATTAGGACCGGAGGGAGTATTATTTTCTATGGTAGAACTTGTCTTTACATACTGCTCACTTGTTTTGAGGATTTTTTAGTAATAACATTTTCAAAGTGATTTTTCTAAATAACCATGTTACTTTATCCAACAACTAATCTCACTAGCTATGTGATGATTAATTCCACAAGCTTCTTTATCTAATAGTATATATTTTCATTTCCAGGATTCTGATCCAAGTTCTATGTAGCTATGTGACTTTGCCTCTTTATGCCCTCGTTACACAGGTATCATGATATATGTTTTCTCAATTTAATCAAGTTTAATATTCCAACAAATTATATATTATCAATATACTATCTCCGGTCCTAAATATAAGACATAATTTATAGTACAAATTGTACTACAAATTATGTTCTATATTTAGGACCGGAGGGAGTATGTCATATCTGTTTTAGGGCTTGTTCGGACTAGAAGAAAATTCAAAAGTTAGAGAAAATTACATAAACTATTAAATGGCTTTGGGGCAAAAAATTAGTTGCGATCGAAGTGTGTCAAACATCATTTCCCATCCAACATGCAATTAAAGTGTTTTTTGTATGCCTAGAAGTTAGTTTATGATGATTTCAACGTGATTTCAAACAAGTCCTAATTCGATCGCGTTATAACCTTCGATTAAGTGAAGATCTCGTTATGACATGTTTGGTTGGAATGAATACAGATGGGATCAACGATGAAACCAACAATATTCAACAAGAATGTGGCAACAGCACTGAAGAACTGGCACGAAACAGCGAAGAAGAACGTGAAAGAGAGCAAACATTCAAAGGCAGCGACAAACACGTCCTTATCATTAAGTCCAGCAACAAGCCCTTTGCATGGGCTGTCACCAGTTCATCTTCTTCATAAGCACCAAGCCCGAAGTGACAGTGCCCCTACTTCTCCTATCTCATCAACTGCCCTCCCATTTGACAGTTGGGACGTTGAACAAGGGCCATCCTACCCTACAACGCAGGCCCATGTTATTCAAATGGTGCCTCCTCTTCAACATGATCATATCCGTTCACTTAACAAGCCTCATGATGCCAATGATACAGATTTAACGTGAGTTGCTTTTTGACTATCGTTTGGAAGAGCTTATTTTTTAGCAATAAATGCTTATAATTCGTGATTCACGGTATACGAGGTAAGTATGTGAGATGAGTTTTTTCTCGGCTTGTGTAATAAAGGATTATTTATCAAATTTAAGCTCTTCCAAATACACTAATATATATATTCAATGAAGTGAAAGACATGAGCTCTCCGATGTGTATAAGCCCACGGCTAACACTCACTCCAACATGGTTGGTTTCAATAGGAGCATCTGTTTTCCCATAAAAAAAATAGTTAATGTGATTTTTTTTGGATATATTTTGTATTCATTTTAATTTTGGACATTTGTGTTTTTATTTTATTTATTGCTTCATTCCTCTTCTATATAAAAAAATTAACCACTTTCTTCTTGTAACAACTTTTCCCTTCTTTTGTGAAAAAAGAATTTTCTTTCTTTAAGTGGAAATTGTTGCGAAAGCGGGATATATAGAGCGTAACCAATTATACTAAAAAATCACAAACTAGAAACAAAGTCTCTAGGCGTAATTTAATAATATAATAAATCACAACTACTATATCAAATAACAGCTAATAAATAATAAATAGGACACCAATAAGGGAAATACCAGAATCTAATTTCACTCTAAATAATTTACAAGTGAAATTCTATAAGAGAAGAGGAGATACAAAATGCCTTATAGAAGGAAATAGGCAAGTTGAGGGGTGTAATTAAAGGGAAGGAGGAGAGCTCCTTTTATAGCATAAGGAGCGCCTCCTCCTTTGCAATTTCATCGATGTGGGACATATTTCCCACATCCAACAAATCTCCACCTTGGGAAAATTCCCACATATAAATTCTCCTAATTACAAATTCTATTTACAATTCAACAATCAATGTTCAACAATGTTGATCAAATCCGAACAATGTTGAAATTTGACAGAGGTCACCACCTGTGTCAGCATATCAGCAGGATTCTCACTTGTCCGTATCTTCTGTATCATGACTCCACCTTCTTCTAAAATTTCTCGAACGAAGTGATATCGAACATCAATGTGCTTCGTCCTTGCATGGTAAACTTGGTTCTTTGCTAATTGAATAGCACTTTGGCTATCACAAAATACTATAATGTCTTCTTGACCAATACCAAGTTCTCCTAGCAATCCTTGAAGCCAAATTGCCTCTTTCACAACCTCTGTAATTGCCATGTACTCTGCCTCTGTGGTAGACAAAGCAACTGTTGACTGCAAAGTCGACTTCCAACTAACTGGTGCTTTTGCAAGAGTAAACACATAACCAGTAGTTGATCTTCGTTTGTCCAAATCACCTGCAAAATCTGAGTCACAATACCCAACTAAAGATCGGTCATCTTCCTGCTCAAAAACCAAACCAACATCCACAGTATTACATATATACCGTAGAATCCATTTCACAGCTTGCCAATGCTCCTGTCCTGGATCATGCATATACCTACTCACAACTCCAACAGCTTGTGAAATGTCAGGTCTCGTACAAACCATCGCATACATCAAGCTACCAACAGCATTTGCGTATGGTACCCTTGACATATATTCTCGTTCATCTTCATCCTTCGGCGACATATCAGCACTAAGCTTAAAATGAGGGGCAAGTGGAGTGCTAACCGGCTTCGTTCTCTCATCCATACCAAATCGATTTAGCACTCTCTTCAAATACTCCTTTTGAGATAAAAAGAGTTTCTTTGATTGTCTATCTCTTGTTATCTCCATGCCGAGAATCTTCTTTGCCTCTCCTAAGTCCTTCATCTCAAATTCCCCTTTTAGTTGAACCTTCAGCTTCTCAATTTCTGCCTGATTTTTTGAAGCTATCAACATATCATCAACATATAAGAGGAGATATATAAAGGATCCATCTTCAAGCTTTCGCAAATAAACACAATGATCGTATCTGCTTCTTTTGTACTTATGCCGCAACATAAACTTGTCAAATCGTTTATACCATTGTCTCGAAGATTGTTTCAATCCGTATAACGATTTTTCAAGTTTACACACCATATTCTCATTTCCAGCAACTTTGAATCCCTCCGGCTGAGTCATGTAGATTTCCTCTTCCAAGTCTCCATTTAGAAATGCAGTTTTAACATCCATCTGAACTAGTTCCAAATCCAACTGTGCTACCAAAGCCAACAAAATTCTAATGGAGGAATGTTTCACAACTGGAGAAAATACCTCATTGTAATCAATTCCCTCCTTCTGAGCATAGCCTTTAGCTACCAATCTTGCTTTGTAGCGTACATCACCTTGGTTAGGAAATCCTTCTTTCTTTGCATATACCCATTTGCAACCAATTGCCTTCTTATCCTTCGGGAGTTTGGCCAATTTCCACGTACCGTTCTGATGAAGGGACTGCATTTCTT
This sequence comes from Inga leiocalycina, assembly GCA_963242795.1. Classification (NCBI taxonomy): domain Eukaryota; kingdom Viridiplantae; phylum Streptophyta; class Magnoliopsida; order Fabales; family Fabaceae; genus Inga; species Inga leiocalycina. The sequence goes on from OY725322.1 coordinate 79,457,617, forward strand.
CATTCATGGCATTCCTCCACTTATCCTTCTCTGAGCTCTGGATAGCCCACTTGTAAGTTGAAGGAATATCATCAGTTGCAATTGAGGTTGCACAAGCCACCATGTCTTCGAAACGAGTAGGCTTTCTTATTGTTCGTTTTGGCTTGCTAGTTGCTATTGATTCATGTTGCTGTTGAGGTTCATGAGTTGAAACCTCCCTTTCAACTGGCTCTTCATCTGCTACAGGAAAGTCTTCTTTTGTTTCCCGGTCTATACCTTGTACTGGGAAAATCAACTTTCCTTCAAACTCCACCTACTTAGAAACACAATCATCTTGCTTGGTATCTTCAGTTGCTACCTTTCTCACCATGGCAGATTCATCAAAGGTAACATCCCTACTGAATACAATCTTCTTTGTCTCTGGACACCATAAACGATATCCTTTGACTCCAGAAGTGATTCCCAAAAAAATGGCTTTCTTTGCTCTTGGATCCAATTTTGATTCTTTCACATGGTAATATGCAGTTGAGCCAAATACATGTAAAGAATCGTAATCTGTAGCAGTTTTTTCATACCATTGTTCCAAGGGTGTCTTACCACCAATAGCAGAAGATGGTAGACGATTAATGAGGTGGCTCGCATATGTAATTGCCTCAGCCTAAAATTCTTTGCCCAAGCCAGCATTGGACAACATACACCGAACCTTCTCCAGCAAAGTCCGGTTCATGCGTTCTGCCACTCCATTCTGTTGTGGTGTATGCCTGACTGTGAAGTGTCTGACGATGCCATCTTCCTCACAAATCTTCTGAAAAGGATCATTTTTGTATTCTCCTCCGTTATCTGTACGAAGACATTTGATCCTCCTGCCTGTTTGTGTTTCTATCATCACCTTCCATTTGAGAAAGATTCCCAACACTTCATCCTTGGTCTTCATTGTATACACCCAGACTCTTCGGGAAAAATCATCGACAAAGGTTACAAAATAATGCTTTCCTCCCAATGACGGTGTTTTGGAAGGACCCCAAACATCAGAGTGAACATAATCCAAAATACCTTTTGTATTATGGATAGCTGTTCCGAACTTAACCCTTGTCTGCTTCCCCTTTACACAATGCTCACAAAAATCCAAACTGCAATGCTTTAATCCTTTTAACAACCCTTGATCTGATAGAGTTTTTAAGGATTTACCTCCAGCATGTCCCAAGCGCATATGCCACAATCTCGTCGCTTCTACTTCCTTCTCATCACTGGATGTCACTGCTGCTGTTCCAATAACCGTACTACCTTGATAGTGGTACGTGTTATTGTTCTTCCGTATACCCTTCATTACCACCAGTGCACCGGAAAGTATCTTCATTACTCCACTTTCTATGGTGATTTTGAACCCCTTTGAGTCTAGAGTTCCCACAGAAATGAGATTTTTCTTCAAATCCGATACATATCGAACATCAGTCAATGTTCTGATTAGTCCATCATGGTTCCTCAAACGAATTGAACCAATGCCATATGCGGTAAGTGAAGTGTTGTCTGCTGTGTGGACAACTCCACATCCTCCTTCTTGGAAATCAGTGAACTAGTCTCGGTTGGGACACATATGATGGCTGCAAGCTGAGTCTAACAACCATACGCCTGACGATTTTGACGACGTCGTTGTAGATAGTGAAAAATCTGAATTTTCATCATCACAGTCAGCTACATTTGAATCCATAGCAGCCTTCTCATTGTTTTGTTTGGATTTGTTCTTCAATTTCGGACAATCCTTCTTCCAGTGGCCCTTTTCTCGACAAAAGGCACATTCATCTTTACTGGGTTTGGACCTCGATTTGGATCTCCCTTTCCTTGATCTTGACTGATTTTCAGTACGCCCTCTTGTGACTAGTGCCTCTGCTTCTCCATTTCTTTGTTTCTCTTTCTTTCTTTGTTCATAGCTGTATAACGCAGAACAAACGTCTCTAAGAGATACTTCCTCTTTGCCATGAAGTAGAGTAGTCTCCAGGTGCTCGTACTCATCGGGAAGTGATCCCAACAACATCAAAGCCAGATCTTCATCTTCAAAGGTCACGTCCAGATTCTGCAAATCTGTTACCAACTTATTAAAGCTGGTAATATGATCATTCATTGTGGTACCAGGTACATAGGTGAAGCGAAACAGTCTTTTCTTCATATGAAGTTTATTCTGAGTGCTTTTCTTCAAAAATTTGTCCTCCAGTGCCTTCCACAGTCTATATCCAGAAGTTTCCTTTGTGTATGGATACTTCTGTTCTCTTGAAAGGAACGATCGAATGGTACCACAAGCAACAAGATTGATCCTCCTCCAATCTTCCTCCCCCATGCTATCTGGTTTTCTCTCTTCAATAGCAAAGTCTAGTGATTGTTGCAAAAGGGCATCTAAAACTTAGCTCTGCCACATCCCAAAATGTCCAGATCCGTCAAATATTTCAACTGCAAATTTCGCATTTGACACAATTCTTGCCATAAGCGAAGATGCCAACGACGAGTTGTCGACATTTGATGTGGATTCTTCAATCTTCTTGTCCGCCATTTCTGCTCCAGATACTATTTAATAGCTGTCAATACAAAAGCCCAAAGTAATTCTTTTCTGATGTGGAAGATCAGATTACACTGCAACCACAGAGCATACTCAGACAGAACCTTGTCTCTGATACCAATTGTTGCGAAAGCGGGATATATAGAGCGTAACCAATTATACTAAAAAATCACAAACTAGAAACAAAGTCTCTAGACGTAATTTAATAATATAATAAATCACAACTACTATATCAAATAACAGCTAATAAATAATAAATAGGACACCAATAAGGGAAATACCAGAATCTAATTTCACTCTAAATAATTTACAAGTGAAATTCTATAAGAGAAGAGGAGATACAAAATGCCTTATAGAAGGAAATAGGCAAGTTGAGGGGTGTAATTAAAGGGAAGGAGGAGAGCTCCTTTTATAGCATAAGGAGCGCCTCCTCCTTTGCAATTTCATCGATGTGGGACATATTTCCCACATCCAACAGAAATTTGCTGATTAGTGATCTCAATTAGTTGTTTCTTTTTCCTTTTTCTTTTTTTAATTTCTTCTTCATATTCGTATGATAATTTGATGGTTATACTCCCTCCGGTCCTAAATATAAGATAAAGTTGATTTTTTTGGGAAGATTAAGAAAGTTAATTAAATTACTTTAGAGTATTTGCATTTTATTTTTTTCTCAAAATTAATTAGTTTGACTAATAAATTGATATATAATCTAAGAATACACAATATATGATATGATTATATAACTTATTTAGCTTCCTTAATTTTTCCAAAAAAAATAAACTCTATCTTATATTTAAAACCGGAAAAAATAGTATTTTTTCCCCTCCCGAATTACGTTCGCCTTGTAATCCGGGAGAGAGGTGGAACTTATGAAATTAGGGGGAGGGGCACGGGCTTCCGGAATTAGGCAGAAGGAGGAGGAGGATGGGGAGGGAAAGTTTTTGTTTTTTCCTTTCAAAATAATGATTAAAAAACATTGACGTGGGGCCCATCCATAAAACAAGTAAAAGCATCCACTGAGGGGCAAAGGATGAGAATCTCAATGGAGAGAAGTTGCGCCCCTATTACTTAACTGTAGTGGCATTTTTCTTTTTTTATAAAAATTTTTGAGTATTTTTACACCCAATTAAAAGTTATGTTGATAAGTGTACTTTAAAAAAAATTATGAATATTTTTACATCTTAACCCTATTTTAATTAAAAAATATGGTGAACATTCCCCCACCCTATCAAAATTGAAGTATATTGAATAAGAACCTCATACAATCTGGCTGTGATTTTTCATTTATGTGTATGGCAACAAATGAACCTCTAGTTCTTCATATATAACTTAATTAAAAATTGATCTTGGTCCTAAATATAATGTATATTTTTTATTGTTAATCTTTTTCTAATTTAACCCTTATTGATACTCTCAGCTCAATAATAATCAAGTAAGAGAGATGGAGATAATTAAGGAAAATGACTGTGGTATTTTACATAAAACATGTTATATTAACTGATTTAACTATATGTGTTCAGCAACCTTCCAAACCATAGTTTCAGAAGTAGTTTTCTGCAAATTGAGATAAAACTCCTCTCACATACTTACCTCGTATATTGTAAAAACTATTTTTTAAAAGTTAATCTGAACAGACATAGGCAAAAAAAAAAAAAAAGACTTAACTAAATTATTTAATTTAATCAAACTAGGTAATATGTAGGGCTAACGTTAAGACATGATGGGGTACATGTTAAGATACTGTATTATTTGATTGGTGATGACCCTCGAATCTATGAATAGGGTCATTCAGGGGTCGCTTTGTCGTGCAAATAGGTGTAGATAATTTGATAAGATCCCAAATAAAATAAATATATCCCAAAGAATTGCACTTTGGCACTTTGCATATTATATCGAAGAAGATGGAATTGAAAACATCAGGAACGTTAACATTATAAAATTATTCAATTAGGATTAACCAAAGTGATTGTATGCGAAAAAAAAATCAGTTAAATACACCACATGAGGAATGAAATATTGAAAAATATGAAAGGATCATTTAAAAATATTATATATAAGAAAAAAAATGAAAAGTATAATTTTATAAAAAAATTGACAAATATATCATATTAAATAGGGAACATCTCATGTCTCAAGGATAAAAAAAATAAAACTAAAAGCTCAAATATAGATTCCTCTATCAAAAAAATTTCAGTATAAATTCCTCAATTCTCTATCAAAAAAATCCATAAGGACCTCAATGATATAGATGAGCATGTTAATGGCCACTCTATGACTTATCAATATGATCACATACACTTATTAACAGAAGTTGCTTTAGTTAACATATATGAATTTGTCAATGACTACTATTAAATAATTCTAATTTTTTGTTCTTGTCTTTGTGCTTTTTGTAGCTAAATCGATAACTTTAAGTATATATTGAACTAATGATATATTTGTATTTGACTAATTTGGTACAATATGATATTAGATAAATTATATATTTATACTAGACTAAAGAAAATAAAACAAAAAAATTAATATAGGAATTTAAAAAAAAAATAAAAGAAATTTCAGGATCGGGAAAATTCCGATCCCGATCTCGAACATTTCCCGTCCCGTCGGGAGGGGAAATTTTCGGGATCGGGATCGGGATCGGGATCGGGATCGGGAATGAAAATCATTCCCGATCCCGAACACCCCTAACTACTATATGATTTGTCAATATAATCTCACATAATCAATAAGGTAATTCACATTTGGAATATCTATATTACTAAGGTCCCTAGGGACTTTATTGATAAAAAAATCTACATTGGGACTTTTTTGATAGGGTAATCTGTACTGAAAATTTTTTAATATTTTTTCTAGTCCTTGAAACTTGAGTGAGACTTTTCCTTAAGGGCCTGTTTGGTTGGAGGGGAGGGGATGGAAAATGACCCCCTCTCCTTATTTGGTATGAAAAATAGGAGGGGAGGGGCCTCAAAAAAGGGGCTCCAAATCCCTCCCACTCCCTCAAATTGATTCCCTCCAATTTGGAGGGTTTTGGAGGGAGCCCAAAATTTGGGACTATTTTGCCCCCATAGTTTTTTCATATTCCCAATTATATCCTATGAGTCTTCAATAAAAATATAACTTCTTCTTTCTCACTAGCAGAAATATACATACTTAGATTTTCCTGGTGATAGGTGATTTATCTGCTGCAAAAAAAATATTTTTTTTTCTCTTGGGCTATTATGATGTTTTAGAGTATTTATTTTTGTTTAGTGCATGCTTCTCTAGTGCAGGGTAGAGACACATGCTCATTTTTTTCGTTGCCATTTTGCACCTAATTAAATATTGCCACTTAGAAACAGTTTTTTTTAAGTTTTTCTGCCATTTTTTTTCAAGTCCTCTACATTTTTTTTAATAGAAGGAATTTTTCATTTAATTTGATATGATAATTGCTGAAATATTCATATAACGAGAAATTAAGTTGGGGGGAATTGAAAACTATTTCCATTTTATATCTTCATCTTTTTTTTTATAAATTATATAATTTATATTGAGGTGTAAATTAATTTAAATCATTTATATAAGGAAAAATATATAAACTAATGTCTAAGGATAAAATGGTAAATTAGATATTATCTCCCATCCCCTTTCCCCTTAAATCAAACAAAGAATCATTAAAAAACCTTTCCCTTCCTCCCCCTCCAACCAAATAAAATAAGGTGATTCTCTATCCTCCCCTTCCATCCCCTCCCTTTAAACCCAACAGGCTCTAAATATGCTAATGAAAATAATATTTTAAAAATTAAAGTTAGATAGTTTAAAAATTTAGAAAATTTTAAAGTAAGTCCATTGGCCCGAAAAAAAGGAATTTAAAAATATGGAAAAAGAAATTGTCAAGAAGAATGAAACGCAAATATAACCAGTCCCTACCAGTGTGTCTACTCCGAAATCTGAAACGAAAAGCCGAAAACCATTTCCCATCTTTCTAGTTTCTCAATTCGTTTCTGCGAAGAAAATCTCTCGTTCGCGCTTTCTGAAGATTGAATCTTGGCCTTCAATCGATCTTTCGTCATCATCTTGGACCTTATTCATCTTGATCTTGAAATCTGATCGCTGCCATGGAGGTCCCGTCCAATTCCTCCTCCGATTACTCTTCGATCCCGCAGCATCAGCATCGTCAACATCACGCGCCCGCACATCCATCTAATCCACCATCCGCTTCTTCTACTCACCCTGTAGACACCACCTCTGTTTCCCAGAGGTTAAATCAATCTCTTTCTTATTTCATGATTTCTCTGTTTTTCTCTTTGATCCTCCGGAATGGCCGGAACTTTATGTAGTCATTTGCAAGTTATGGTTCTAAATCTCCTTTTCTGGAAAAGAAATGGATTTGGATGATGATAGTTAAATTGCATAGTGTAATTTTCAATTTCTACGCTGTTTTCATGGTTCGGGTAAATTTAATGTAACGATTGTATGGGGAGTTGACTGTGGGATTATTTTCCTTCTTGACATCATATGAATTCGAATTTTAAATTTGTTTACATTGGTCACTCTTGACATCTTCCCATTTTATAGTTTCTATAATGAGTTTTTTTTCCCTCGTCTGCCTTGGAGTGATGGTTTTATTCTTTTTTGCATGATTGCAGACTGCAGAAGGAGTTGATGTCTCTCATGGTATGCCTCTCTGTCACTTGTTAGTGCCATGATATCTTCTCTTATCAAGCTTTCCCGGGTTGCTGGGGGTTAGGGAGTTTTTATATATAAAAATTTCATCAGCCTTGATACATCTTCCTCAATTTCATATCATTGGGCATGTGTGGACAGTGGACTTTTATTGCATGTATGAATACGAATTTACTCTCTGATTTTCGCATTCTTCCCTCTTAAGGAGAACACTCTCAAAGAAATTTATTTATTTCTTGTCAGCTAACTATAGCAGACTAATTTTCTGATGGTTATTGATAGATGTACGTCTTCTTGTTAGTCCTCTGTGTGTTGATGGATGATGAGTTATTGGAATGCAATTTCAAACAATTAGTAGTACATTCAACTGTGTTCTGCTCCCTAGTACCATTTTTTGGTTTCGAATTCTTGTTATTCGTTGCTTCTTCTCTTTCCCGTTTTCCACTCAGATGCTATATTTATATCACTCTTGTAGTATGTGAACTTACAGCTTGTTTAAATGAATATGTCAGTGACACTGCGACCAAAATGTATTGAAAGAGTCTTTAATTTTGAAGTCTCTTGTCTGGTCTCAGCGCTAATGATAAGAAACAAGATGCATTTTCACTTTGCGTGCATGCTGTCTACTTGGAAATGTTTTGATGTTTATAAGCTTCAAAATAGGAGTTGATTGCTGATAATCCGCCAGAAATTTAAGTTCCGATTTAGTATAACATTATATGTGGTCTTGAGATTTTGTTTTTCTTTTAGCATTTTGTCATAAGGTACAAATGGACCAAAAATCTTCTGTTCAGCACGTGCTTGAATATTATGGAGCTAAGGCTTAACAGTTGACTATCATGAATATTATTGGTGATAAGGTGCTATTATAAATGATGACTTTTCTCTGCAGATGAGTGGTGGAGATCTTGGAGTATCAGCTTTTCCTGATGGCGAGAGCATTTTCACATGGATCGGCACAATTGAAGGTGGAAAAGGAACTATATACGAGGGTTTATCTTATAAACTCTCCTTACGGTTTCCCCTGGACTATCCTTTTAAGCCCCCCCAAGTTAAGTTTGAGACCATGTGCTTTCATCCAAATGTTGACCAGTTTGGCAACATTTGCCTCGACATTCTTCAGGTATTGACTAGCTTATGAAGAAAATTGAAAAAATTGAAGTCGCTGCCTGTTTCTTGAGACCATGTGCTTTCTTTTGTTGTGTCTTTGATTATTATCCAACTATATACATTCTCCCAGAGCCAATTGAAACCTTATTTGTGTTTTTGTAGGACAAATGGTCTTCAGCTTATGATTGTAGAACTATTCTTCTGTCAATTCAAAGTTTATTGGGAGGTCAGTTTGAGTTTTCGTATTCATGAATTTTGCTATTGGCGTTTCAGCCTTTGTTTGCCTCACCAATTTACTTTCTTGTAGCAGAGCCTAACCCAGAGAGCCCTTTAAACAGCTATGCCGCAGCGCTTTGGAACAATAAAGAAGGTTGGCTCCATTTTTGTCTAATTTACTAATTTGTTATTATGTGAAGTGTTTGAAGATGGGCTCTTACAACTATAGTTATATTAATTTTTCGATGGCTAACTCCTGATTCTATCTTCTTTAGCTCAAAGTTTCTCATTTGTATTGTTGAGTGACTACGATAGATCCGCAAAAATAATTCTTAGTTATAGCCTCTGAAGTCTTTTGAAGTTCCATTGCTATGTCAAAGGGTAGTAGAATTTTTGGTCTCTATCTTACAAGCTTGGAGCTCGAACATGACATAGGACACAAACACCATGAAGTGTCTGAGTGTTCCTGTACTTCTGGGAAGTGTTGCATCATGTTGTGTGAAAATACTTATTAACAAACAAACACTTTTGTGCTTCATTGGGCTCTTCATATACTTATTATAAATCTTGTCAAATTGCGCTGATGAGACATGTTTGATTTTCTGGTTATAGAAATTTAAACATGGGATATATAATTTAATGTTTCGTGCTTTGCAGATTACAGAAGAATGGTGCATAAACAATATTTTTCCGGAGAAACAGTTGAAAGCTGATTGATGCTATTTGAGTTGGACAGATCACTTTAGCTTCCATTTCCACACAATAGTTGTAAAGCTCTGAAGTGAAATTCTTAAGCCCAGAAATTTGGCGATTTTTATGATGTGCTGGTATGTTTACCACTACCAGAGATCACAAGGATCAGAAGTTCTCTGATAATATGACTTGATATTTCTTTTTTGTATAAAAATTGTAAAATCGTTTCTGGCCAAAGTGCAAAGTGCCTCTCGATGTAACACTTCTGGTGCATCTTCTTTTTATCTTTTAAGAGAGATGCTTAGTCTTTACAAAGAAAAGGTTTTAAAAAATAAAGATAAATGCTTAATAAGCACAACAAACTGATGAGATATGGGAGCTTATGGGGCCCATTAGTGGAGTATTGCATCGTTGTCACAATTAGAGATGCTTCTGGTTGCAAATGCTCTCAAAAAGGCTCTCTTTATCTGAACATAAAATAAAGGCGGTTTTAAAAAAAAACACGGTGGATAAAGTCAGATTAGTTTAGGTTAGATTTTATTAGGCACTGGGGTTCTTAGTAGTTCTTTAATCTTTATGATTGCTTTTAGCGATTCTTTAAGAGAAAAACTCACGAGTCATACCCACAGATTTGCTTAGCAGCAGCTTATGCTGCTTTTTTTGTTTTTGAAGAAAAGACAAGGCCAAATCCATTTTTAAAAAGGAGGATATTAATTCCTCTTAATCCAAATTCATTAATTATTAATAAAGGAGTGTAAGAGTATTTCACCCTTAAAGGGTACTGATTATCATTATTTTTTTGGAATATAATCTTGAATTCACTAATAGCTTAAACCAACAATACAATCAAGAGTACTGATTATTTAGACTACTCGTCGAAGTAATATCACATTTTTAGTGTAAAAAAGGTGGCAATATCACCTTTAAACTAGTAGACAATAACGGTGACCCTTAATTCTTCCAGAGAGAGAAACATGTTTGATTGACACATGACAGGTCTAGGTGGTAACATTTGTAGGTTAAAAAGTATTTTTACTTCTAAAATATTTGTAGACGAGCAATTTACAACCTAAAATTCAATAATATGGAGCAATTAACTTCATATTTAAAGTGCTTCATGACTTGCTGACGAAGTTTTTGTCAATTGAAAAAAAGTATGTCAGTCTAATAACTAGCTGATATTAAAGTTGAGGATGGGCTGGCCTGCCTGAAAAGGGGGCTGGAAGCTCAGCCCCTTTATTTCTTAGCATTGGGCCGCTTTGTTTTTTAAGGGGGAAAAAACTTTTTTAATCCTCTTCTCTTTCTTCTGTTGTCCAAAGCTATACATATTCATATAGAAAAGGAGTGAATGTAAGTAAGTGAGCGTTCATCCTTTTTTTGAGTGAAAGGAATATGTATTAACAAAATATTACAAATTACAAAGTTCACCTACGGCATCAAAAGAAATAGCCATCAGGTGTGAGTCTGAAGTGATCTAAGTAAATCCCCTGCTAAGGAGATGTGTGTAGCTAACATGTGCACATGTAAAAGAATACAATCTGGGGACAGGGGTCCATTTGCAAAAAGGCAAGCATTCCTATTGTTCCAAAGTTTCCAACATAGAGTTCCGAATAGGATTCTCCATTGACTTGAGCGCCTTTGAGGGTGTAGGTTCATCAGCAACCATTCCTTGAGTGGTATGGAGAAGAATTCAATGGCCTGGTTATGTGGAATGACCTTTGACCAACATGCCTGGGCAGTAGTACAACGCCGTAATACATGGTCAAGATCCTCACTTCCTCCATGGCAGATCTCACATTGGCTAATTTGTGTCATGCCTCTCCTTAATCTTTCAGCATTAGTGAGTACCCGGTTTTTAACAGAGAGCCATAGGAAAGTGCGTATACGGGGAAGACCTGGCCATTTCCAAATCCAATTCCAAAAGTTAGCTTGTGTAGCCCATGAAGAGGATTTGATGGCTTCATATGCCGAGGTGACTGTGAAGGCTCCATTTGAGGACAGATTCCAGTAGCAAGAATCAGTTGGATTTGAGCTTTGTGGCGGGGTAATTGTGGCAATCTACAGGTTAAGGGATGCTGGCAGTAGGTGTTGAAATTTATGCCATTCCCATTGGCCATTAAAATCAACATATTCACAAATGCTCCTTCCAAGGTCGGCCTCAGGAACATCCGCAACAGTCTGAGACTTCAACGGACCCCCTTCCCCTATCCAATGATCTGACCAAAAGCGAGTGTTGGTCCCGTTTCCTATATCCCAGTCGAAATGCGGTGCTGCTTTTGGCCAGATAACTGCTATGCTTCTCCATGTGTGAGAAGCGATCTTGGTTCTGAATTCATAGTTAGTAGCTCTACAATTGTATTTCGCTTGCAATACTTGGACCCATAACTGATTCGGTGCACTGATAAGCTGGTAAGCTAGTTTGGAGAGAAAAGCCTGGTTTTGTCCTCGAAGGTCTCAGAATCCACAGCCTACATGTTGAGTGGGTTGGCACATTTCTTTCCAGTTGACCAAGCTCGCTTTGCGTCCCTGTCCACCTGTTCCCTAAACGAAGCTTCTCACTATTCTTTCTATGGTGTTACAACAATGTGCTAGTAAGAGGGATGTTTGCATGGTGTAGTAAGGAATTGCACTTAGAACAGATTTAGCAAGAACTATTCGCCCTACTAGCGAGAGGGAGTTTGCCTTCCATTTGGTGAGTTTTAGCTGAACCTTTTCAATTAAGTAGTGGTATGTATCCTTGGAAATTCGGGAATGGAGGAGGGGTACTCCTAAGTATTTCCCAAGTTGATCCGTCTTTTGAAAGTTCAGAGTGTGGCATATGGCATTGGTGTCACTTCTCTTGACATTCCTGGAGAAATGTATTCGTGTTTTGCTCTGGCTCACCACTTGGCCCGAAGCGCTGCAATACTCAGCTAAGGTGTCTTGGATCAGCTGTACTTGGTGGGGAGACGTGGTACCGAAGAGGATGAGATCGTATGCAAAAATTAGGCGTGAGAGGGGGGTCCTCTCCTTCCAAGTTTAATGGTTTCCCAATTAGAGCTCTCAACCTCTGTGATTATAGCTTGCGAAAGTCTTTCCATACAGAGCACAAAGAGGTATGGTGAGAGGGGGTCTCCTTGTCTTATGCCTCTAGATGGTATGAATGGATCTGTTGGCTTCCCATTCCATATGACCTGCATGGAGCTTAAGGATACACATTGCATGATTAACGAGTTGATATGCGATGGGAAACCTGCGTCTTCCAATGTGTCTTCAATAAAGGACCAGTCTAGCTTGTCGAAGGCCTTTTCCAAGTCTACCTTAATTGCTAACCATCCTTGTTTCCCTTGTTTCCGTCTCATTGAATGTATTACCTCTTGAGCAATGATGATGTTGTCAGTAATACTTCTTCCTTTGATGAAGCTTGACTGATGAGGGGAGATGAGCTGAGGCATTAGCGGTTTTATCCGGTTGGCCAGAATCTTCGTAAACAATTTGTAGAGGACATAGCACAGGCTGATTGGCCTAAATTCTTTGATTGTAGTAGGGCAATTTACTTTTGGAATCAGCGCTATAAGCGTTCTATTAAAGGTTGAGTCCAACTCGGCTCCATTGAAAAGAGAGCAGACCATCTGGAAAAGAGATTGGCCCACAACATCCCACTGATTCTGAAAAAATAGCGCATGAAGTCCATCTATCCTAGGAGCCTTGAGAGGCTTCATGTCAAATAAAGCTTGTCGAACTTCATCAAAAGTGATATTGGCTTGTAATGAAGATAATGCAATAGCAGGAAGGGAGGGGAATTTACCTCGGTGGCGATATTGAGTAGCCGGATTTGCTGGGGCCGAATATAAATTTTCATAGAATTTCTTCACCATTTGTTCCAAGGTAGCTTCATCTGTGATCCATTCACCTTCATCATTCTTAAGGGATAGGATTTGATTGTGTGATTTCCTAATACGAACCTTTGTATGATAGTAAGCCGTGTTCCTATCCCCTAGATTGATCCAATCTGTTCTGGATTTGTGGACCCATAGCAATTCCTCCTGTAAACACGCTGTTTCATAATCATGGCAAAGCTCTTTGTTAAGTTTGTGGAGGAACGAAGAGGCCGGGTGTTCTTCTAATGCTTTTTGTGCCCCAGCTATTCGGGCTGATAGCCGGCGTTTCTGTTTTCCAATCTCACCGAAGATATCATGGTTCCATTTGGTTGCAGCTTCTGTGAAGATAGAAATATTTTCAGCAATAGTGTGTTCATTCTTCCAAGTCGCACGGACTAGACTCTTGAATGAGGGGTGGGTAAGCCATGAAGCCAAAAATTTGAAGGTTGGCTTACGTCTGGCCATACTTGGGCTTACCGAGACCTTTAGAGGGTTATGGTCAGATTGTATTCGGGCCAAATGCTGAATAACAGTGTTGGGAAAATGCTGAACCTAAGTATTGTTGACTAAAGCTCGGTCTAATCTGGCTAGTGCAAGGCCTCTTCGCCATGTAAACTTTGGCCCAGAAAATCTGATGTCAATAAAGGAGCAGTCCTGTACAAATTGATTGAAGAACTGACACCCATGCCTTGTCCTCCCTACTCCTGATCTTCGTTCCTCTGTCCTTAACACTGCATTAATCGTCATCCTCTAAGGCGAAGTCTTCCTCACTGTCGATCGCCTTCTCCCTATTAAGCAACATGTCGAGGAAGGACGGTCGTTGTCCTTCGGCAATAGTCTTTGTTTTCCTCGTCCCATTTTGCTGAGCAATGAGGGAGTTTTCAGGTTCCTCAAGAGCTTCTTGCTTCCCTGTGTCATCATTACACTCTTCAGTGAATTCCGAAGTGGTCATTTCAGTGTCAGTTAGTGTTTGCTCTACTGGCTGAGTCTTGACCTTCTTGACGTTACGGTCATCCTCTGGAAGAGGTGGAGATGCCTTTTTCTCCCCAAGCTTGAGTGAAATGGAGTAGTCCACTTCTTCAGTTTCTTCATTAGCCGTCACACTCGAGGAGGCCCTTGTACCTCCACCATTAATCATCCTTTCTCTGCTCCGGTCTCTCTCTCGCATCCTTCCGACAAACTCTGTTGCCGTGGATATCGGTTTGGACGACCGCAGTGGGCAGCAGTCCATGGCACAGTAACCAAGTGAGAGCTTCTCTCTCTAGTTTCTCTCTCTGTCGGCAGTCTCCTATTTGTGATTTCCATGTCCAGTGAGCGTTCATCCTTTGAAGCTGCTGTTTTTGCAGCATTATTGGCATCGAAGGAGGTGAGCTCGAGAGAGCACGTCTTTGGACAACCACCTTCTATTGCTCTTTTCTGTTATCATAGTAGACTGAAAGTTGTCTTCCTCACCTTCAACCTGCAAGACTATGGCTTTAGTGGTCTGTGTTTTGGGTCTGGTGTTACCTTGTTAGATCATTAGTGTTTATTGGTTTTATTAGAGTCAGTTTTTAGGGTTGCTATGTCTCTGTTTTATGGTTCTGTTTTTTTTTGTTTGGGTCAAGTTTTATGGTTCTGTTTTTCGAGTCAGCAGTCTGTGATTTCATATAATGAAGGTTTTCTTCCGGTCCCAAGAAAAAAAGAAAAAAAGCTGTACATATTCGTGTGAATAAGCTTGATTTACATCCAGATTAAAAGTTCCTGGCCCCTTAACATGTTTGCAAGTGATAGTGATAGAATGAATATGTTAAACTCCTCCCAGTGAAAAAGTGTCACGTAGATTTGGGCTTTCGGCAAATTCTGAGCTAAGGCAAGAGAGTGGGTTGGGGAAATCAACAATTATAATAAGAGGCTATTTGGCAAATATACACAGTGACGGATTTTCTGTTAGTCTAACACTTATGTGAGGTTCAAATTTGAACATTATAAACTACATTTTGTAAACATAGAAAAAAGAATTGGACAAAAATGCAAATTAGTAACACTTATTTCGAAGTTTCAAGGGCCTAATCTCAATTTTAAAAGCTTCTTCCTAGGCAACAACACCTTCCAAGTGGCCATGAGGTGGCCACTTCAATTGTTCCACGAGTTTTCCACAACACCAACAATCTGCAAAATCGGAAGAAATCAGAATCATACATTTTCAGCAGCATCTGTTCGTAACTCTCCTGCACTGTGTGAAGTAGCCAACATCTTTGCCGCCAACCTTTCTTCCAGAGCTCGGGCACCCCTCTCTCTGCAACAAGAAGATCTGTCTCATTGATAGGTTCCTTTAAGCAGTGATTATTTACTATATAATGCTACCACCATAGGTATAGCTCTCATTTTGTCACGACAGAACACAAATTTAATCAAGGCAATGGTAAACGCACTCTTTCATATCAGAAACAAACCGTCCCTTTGAACTAAATTTGACCAGCTATATTTAGTTGACCACTATTTGTCAGACAGTGAGGTTACTATGTCTTCAGATCAAGACAAACTGCACGTCTTCTATTTCCATGGTAGAGAAGTAGGAGTATCAAGCAAATGAAGGACATGTTTTGCTACGATTATCTTTTATTATTAATTATTCATTGAGCATTACATACGTATATGTAAGCTATAAATTAAACTATTGAATATAATAAAAATTAACTATCCTTCTGTGGTAAAATTAAACCAGAAAAGAAACAATATTTTCCAACAATTTTTTCTCCCTTTCTAGCTAAAGGAAACAGCAAGCAAGTCAATCCTATAGGTTAAAAAACTAATATTAAAACGCAAAAGAAAAATGATAAACCTACAACTCTATTATTTAGCCACCCGATAGCTAACTTGTGAAATCATTTCAATTGGAATGTCCATCTGAGAATGGATTGATATACTCAACTAATATTAAAGCATAGTAATGTGACATTACCGTCTCCTAGATGCCTCAGAAGGGTCAGAGCCAGGTAAAGGTTCACCCCCAAGAGTGTGACCTTGGGGATTATCGGAGGTATCAGATCTTCCACAGAGCATACGATGAAATATTGATGCAATAGGGTCTATGACTGGCCTGTGAGAAGGGGGAAAAAATGAAAAGGAGAAAAGTGCTTAGAGGGAGAGAAGTTAGAAGTCTCGGCATATAATCATATATAATAGCATACTAAATCAGTAACTTACCTCAAAAATTCAGGGAAAAACGTGGAGAAAGCAAAATCATCACTGGGGTCACCCTTAAGTTTTGTTTCTTCTCTCCTCTGCCAGTATCTAAGGTATATCCAGCTCATGTATGTCCCAAATATTACAGTAGGAAGATATGACACTGCCTCTAGTATCCCGAAGCTCAAAGCAATGGAAAGCAGTAAAGCAATAGATGGTAACCACTGAAAAGGGTTTAAAGTGGCGTCATTTAGGGTACAGGGTAGACTACATCCTTCTGAAAAGTAACAGATTAGAGAAAAGAGGGAAAGAGTATCAGACCTTCACTTTTATCTTGAGGAGAGGCAATTCTTGATCTGGCATCATTTGCTTGATACCAACCAAGAAGCCAGAAAGAACTCCATGAAATCCAGAAAATGGCATATACCTAGAACAACGTGAAGGAGTGAAAATCAAAAGTTGCGGTGAAAAAAGTCCAAAAGAACCATATCGTAAGAAGCAAAAAGATAAGAAAGTAAACAAATTGACAATCCAGGTTTAACACGAGTAGCTTAGTTTTTTAACAATTTAACATGTAATTAAGCTTAAAAGCATTGAACAAGCAAATTTTCCCAAATATTGAAAATGAAAGGATACAAGTGATCAAGCTTCGAAAAGGCCTTTTTTACCACTACGTAGAAAAACATAGTGCAATTTCAATGTTCTGAAAGACCTAACAATTAATTGGAGGATAATAAGTCCAACTAATTTAGAGGGAGTGTTAAAAGATGAGTTCCTGGTATGGTGATGATCCTAGTTATCTCCCAGAATCAATCCATTTTCCTCTGAGGTTAGGGAAGTTAATTTGGATTCAGATTGCTTTATAAAACAAAACCAGGAGTTTATATAATCTCAGTCATCAGAGTCTTATAAACAAAGGAAAGGAATAAAACGCTGAAATAGCAAAGTGCATTTAACACAGACAGAAATTTAATACACAGAAAGAAAAAAATATACAGGTTGCAGAATTAGCTAGAGACAGAACATATCATCTCAGATGGATATGGATTTCATACACTTACAGGTAAATTTCTTGCCTCGTAATATAGTACAAGGCAATGGCAGTGATGAAAATACACACAGAAGTCAGAAAGTTGACCACAAAAATGAACTTTAAAAATTCCCTGGAACCCCATACAGGTTCAAGCAGCTTTCCAATGAAAAGGAGACCAATGGTGCTGACAATTACCTATAAAATGAATTATCACCAGCATTAATTTTGAGGTGTTACATAAAGACACTAACATACTGACAAAATGCAATTCATACAGTACACAAGCATAATTTGAAATAAACATAAGTGCATAAAGCATACCCCATAAATGGATTGTTCAATATAACCAGCTGAAATAAGGTTCCAGGTAAAAGGGATTGTTCTGCAAAATGAATCAAACGGACAAAGAATTGAGTTGTCCAGCAAACAAATCTAAACTATCAACATTGGCAATTTAGTCACACTTTGGACAAATGAGCAACAACCATAGTTGCTTACAAAAAGCCATGTCTTCAACCGCATCTGTATATAACATTATTAACTACAAGCACGTAAATAGAATCCAAAGTTCATCAGATATGCATCACTAAACACAAAAGCACAAAGCTTTTCAAGAAAAACAAGATCTCAATTTATAAAGAGTTGAAGAATAATTACAAAGATGACCGCTTATGTTTATTCTACCTAAGTGAGTCTCTTGTTTTCTTATTAGTTTAATTTATAACACAGTAAGTTAGGCATTATAAAAAACAAATAATTAGGCAATGTTAACTTCTTTTATCACATCACCATTAGAAGATAATGATCGACTAAAACACTGCCAGTCAAGTATCATGTAGTAAAGCAATCCAGTTCAGAACAACGAAAATGTCTCAACCTTCTAAAGCATAACAGTACAGCTATCTCACTGTCCAATTTTATTCTACCTCCAACTTACATTTTCCTTCGACAAACAAGGAAAATGGAGACTATAGAGTAGTCCATTGACTTCTTCAAGGAGAAATAATTCAATTTCAGGCTGAAAATTTAAGGAAAATTTCCCTTCCAGTAGAGAGGATTGACATTGGCCACAGAAGAAGTGACAGTCTAAACAGAAAAGTAAACAAAACTGGGACAACGAAAATTAAGCAAATTGACCATGTTCAACATTGAATTTTAGGACACCAGAGATAGCGTTTGAGTGTTTAAAGCATGACAAATTGCACAATGATTTCAACTCTAATGAAAACCCACCCATTCCAAAGTCTACTCTATACGAAACTGTTGAGTAATGACGATGCAAACAAAATTTTATCAAAAGCCACAAACTTAGATGCCGCTGCAACGCAACTCAGAAAGTTGATTTCGATGATTCAATAGGCAATAAATCGCATCGACTAGAGGCAAATTACAATTCAATGGACAAACTAATTCTATTAAGTTGTTGATCCAAGACAGAAATTAGAGGCAATCCCATCATCAGTTCCCAACAAATCGGTTTATTGCTGTCGATAGTCCCTAACTGACCACGACTCAGAAGCCGAGATTGAAGACCACTAAATTTGAGTAGCAGGCATTAGATCAAACCATACCTGGCGGGAATAAGGGCTAGGTAAGTAACAGCTGAAGGAAAAACCTGAGTCACAATGTGACCACCCACCAGTACCACCGCTAGGCCTTTGCACAAACGAGTAAACCCAGAAAAAAGGCTCGTGCCCTGCTCGAGTGAGAAATACCGCGAATCGAAATGCTTAATAAACAATTAAACAAAAAGAAGACGAATTCCAAGATCTGAAACGAAAGAGTTCAAGAAATGAAAAATCAGAGAGAGAGAGAGACAGAGAGAGATCCGTATCTTACCCCGGGAGTGCTCATGGCGGGTGAGAATGTGAGCTCGGATTGGCGTCAGAGATACAGAAAACGAAGATCAGAGGGCCTTTGGGAAGAGGAAGACAGAAGTAACGTCCGTTGACGTGAGCTCGGGCTTGTCACATGATGATTCATTCACCATTTCAGGTCGTACTCGTTCTCACGGAGGGACGATCTGTCTAACTTGGTCTAAATGCCTAACGAGTAACGATTATTATCCATCATGCGCGCCTGATGCACACTAATCATGACCGTTGAATCTGTAAAACTAATCCTGAGCGTCTCTGAGGAAAACGACGCCGTTGCTATGGATGCATCCTGGTCATTGAAATTCCCTACTAATCGTGGCCATAAGTCCCCTACAAATTTAAAATACTCCCTCCTTTTATAATTGTAGAGTTGATCTTGATTCTAAATATAAGACCTATTTATTATATTTATTAATCTTTTTGCAATTTACCCCCTATTAATGCTTCATTTAGCATGATTAAGTAAAAGAGAGATAATGACAATTAAGGAAATTATTAGAGCTTTTTTTTTAGAAAAAAAACATAACATATTTATTACCTTAATTATCTTCTTTAATATAATTAAATTACAAAAAAAAAAGGTCTTATATTAAAATTGGAGGGAGTAATAGCTTCTCCCTTGGTTTGTTTTTGAAAGCTTCCACTTATAGGAAGCTCCTTGAAAGGTTAAAATTTGAAGGGTCAAAACTTGTAAGAAGATATATCGGAAGCAGGGAGTTCCTCAACCCAATAACCCATGAAGTCATTCTTAGAAACTTCATCTGCAAGCGCTTTTTTATTTTTAAATCATTTATCTAGTTCATCAATATTTTTGTGTCATGTTAGTCTAGTCATTGAGCTATGCCAGTGAGATTAACAGAGTCAGCAACAAGCAAAATTAACATTGTTAAGGTCTTTACTAATAGTTTTAAACAAAATAAACTTGAAGGATCAAAACTTAAGTTGTAGTAAATTCTAAGAACCAAAAGTAAGTTTAATCCTTTATTTTATATACAACTTAAATGCATGCATACACAAAAATCAATACCCAGCTCAAACCTCGTGCCTATCATTGAGATAGCCGGGATTCATTTAGCAGCTATTTTCACCATAAATTTTCTTGATAGCGTTACAAAGTTACAGAAATAAATTAATATATATTTACAGCAATAAAAACATTATTAATTCTATTGGGACAGTTGACCAATTTACCCTAGTTTGATATTCAATTGATATATCAACTTTTTATTTTACAAGACATATATAGATAGTGTTTATTCCTGGCCAAAAGAAAATATAGATAGCATTCATTTATGAATTAAAAAAAATGAAATTTTACAGCAATGAGAGCAAACAATTAAAGGGGAACTGTTGTAATAATTAAAACAATTTTGCGATGATGAATTATTGAGATATTTCGTATGATATCATCTACAAGTAGTAAAATATGGAATAAAAATAAAGTGAAAACCATATTTTTACATTACACTACTGTCGTAATATTGTACTAAACAAACTCATTATAATCACCACTGCATTACATTACATTTCCAAGTATTCAGTGAACCAAACGGGCTGTAAAAAGAATTTTTACAGAAGATTTCACACAACAAACAAACATGGCAGTCAAGTGACTAGAAGCATGTTGACATATAACCAGTAAATACAATTTTCAAAAGGGCTCTTCACAGACTTCACACATAAATTCAAAGTTTCGTCTCAAAGGGGCCGCAGTAATTACTAGCCCCAAAAAACCAAATTCACAAATCTGGTAGTAACAAGTAAATGTGACTCATTTTAAGCTATGGGAAATAATTGACAATCACTATAGCTAACCACATACCCATATTAATAATCAAAAGGCCTCCTTGCTATGAATTTACAGATTTACATGAACTGTACATGATTGTAGATCAAATAGCTCAAGGCTGCAGCAAAACCAATCTGCATTGTGCAGCACTTCTCCATTTTAAAGAACTACAGTAACTAAGCAGAGTATTGTATATCAAAGACTTTGGATTTTCTTTTTTGTTTTTCCTTTTTTCCAATTGTTACGATTATATCATGTTATGTAACTATTCACCTGCCTGACATCAAAATGGCATTACCAGTGAATCAAAAGCCTCCATCTTCTGTGTCCATTGTGCAAAATGACTTCTTTCCATGGAGAAAACAGAAAACCAAGAAAAGTTTTGATAAGAATATCATCATGCCCCAACTGCATATCTCTTTGGAGCATCAAACATTGGCAGCAAGTAAGCTTCAGAGAGACACACTATAATCTGATGGCAAGCCAAAGCAGAAGATGTAACAATGACAACAAAGCAAGCCCAGCAAAACCTCAGCATCAATGCGGGGTCTCTTCTCGCAGATTTTAGTGCCTTAGAGAATATTACTCTAAGTCGTCGATCTCTAAAGATGGAAATATATTCGTTTGCAGGCAAGGATGATCTAGCAGGTAAACTTGATTCTATGTTGCCTGGTCCATTTGCCAAGATAGCCTGAGAATACCGAGACACTATGATTCCTGGTCCAAAGAATTTAATAACTCTTTGGCACATTATGTCAGCTATGATATCACAAAGGTGTTGGCGAAAAGGCTTTGCCTCCTTGGACACCATTGCTTTGATTAATGAAGCTCCATCCTGCTCATTCAATGAAAAGTAAGTTTATTACCCAATGCAGGTTATTTGAACCATGTAAAGAAAACCCATCATGCACAAGCACGCTGCCTGCATACTCTAATTGGCTTTCCATTAAGAACATACTAAATTATCCAAACTAATCGCACAAAATTTAGAACAATAAGTAGACTCATTAACAGATGAATTTTCATCCAATTTATATTTGATGATAGGTTTAATCCATTGAAAAACTCTGGCAAGAAAGGAACCAAAAGACACATATTCAGTCCACTTCAGGTCAAAGTATCAAAGCATCAAAGCAAGAGATAAATGGCCAAACAATAACAAGTCATTAAAATTTCCATCCTCTTCAAACTAGCATGCACTGGATCAAACAAATGTAGCAAGTAACCATATGTACATTACTAATCTAGGATGAAGCAGATTCCTCATAGACATATTATTAACAAGCCAGAATACACATCCCCAACAAGAACAGTGGCAAATATTTAAGCGCACAAAACTTGGGATAAACAGCTCTTGGCAACTCACAGCAGTCATAAGAAGCCTTCTGAGCACAACACCATCTTTGGATGGTAAAAGCCTCAAGACCAAGTTTGCAATATCAAATACCCCACCAGCCTTATTTGGTGAATGATCAAGGGATGCCTCATTTTTTGATGCCACTGATTGAAAGGCTTTCCTGGCCCAAAAACAAAAAGCATCAGACTTAAGAAAATGTTCTATCTAATCAAATAATTGGAGCATTCTAAAACAGGCCGCCAAGAGTCCATTAATTAGATAAGGAAAGCTGAACCTCATTTAATTTTATTTTATTTTTTTTACTTTTCAAAAGAAGGTAAGAATGCTTCTTGGACACTTTGAGTGTGTGGCAAATGTAAAACACATTGCGATCATGTGCTAAATTATCAGATTAGACCAAGCGAGGAAGGAAGAGTATACTTAAGTTGGGTGGAAAAAGTCTCCACAAATAGGCCTCCTATAATTTATTCCACAAAAAAGGGAATAAAATCTTAATTCCAAAAATATTTAATGGCACAAATCTTATAACATAGCCCTAAGAGCCTCACAAGCTAACACAAGGGGTAGCAGTTCATGTTGGAAATTTAGGGGTACTATGGCATACAACTAAGAAGGCTTCTCCACATTTGAAGCTTCATTGGAGATACTGATGACACCATACATCCAAAGTTTATTCCTTTGAAAGCCAAGTCATATATGCTCAAATTTCATACCAACACTTGCTTCCATCCATAGCAAACCAAGAAAGCTGTTAAAAACCCCGCAAAAGGATACATATACAAAAGAACACAAAATTTAAATTAAAAAAAAACATTAACTAGAAAATAACCCATCCCAAATTCAACCCATCTAATAATGTTGGATCAATCAAGCCCTTCCTGTTTCATTCTTCTTACCCATCCCAAATTCAACTCATTATGACAAACTCAAGCACAATAAAAAAGAGCCAATATTGAGTCATATCAACATGTAATTTGGCATGATTTATTCAGAGTTGTACTTATCCTTTATTCTCAACCAATTAAGTATGAAACGGAGTTTCGGCAAAAAAAAAAAAAAGTATGAAACGGAGGATTATGCCTTTTATTATATAATAATTTACACATTAAACACAAAACCAGAGGGAAAAAAGGATCATTATATGGAAAATTGTAATTATGTTGCAGAGTTTGCATCAAAATTGAAACATAAAAGTTTAAGTACTACAACTAGAAATGCAAAAGAAAAAAAAAATTCCTAAAGAACAGAATCCAAGACATAATGATTTCATTTAACTCTCAACATACCTGGTTGCACCAACCCTCAAGAAAAGGGAAAGCCTTTGCCAGAGGAACTCGTTCTTTCTGTTTAGTAGCACCTAAACAGGAGGAAAAAAGTTATAGAGAGAGAAAGATCAAATAGATATTTTAAAAGTAAGTACTAAATTATCCAAGTATTTATAAAAATATTAGGCAGAAACTGCATTTAATACACAAAACAATAGCCTACGCAACATAAATCCGTCAGAACATTTGAAATGCTGTTGAATAAAAATTTTAAATGAAGCATAGCCTGATAACTCTTACACTTAAGATTATCGATTTCTGAGACATCAAGATGGAAAATTTACCCTGATTCATACAAAGGAATGGTTGAACCAAGATTCATCTATTAAACTTTGAATTCTCAATTTTAGTTATTAAAAAGGTTCAACTTCACAAGAATGATAAAATGTAATGGCACAAGCAGATTGATGAAACAGAATGTGTTTATGGGACTTCTTATACCGAATGCAATATATTCTGTGATGCAGCTGAGTTTTCTGTGAGAAGTTTCCGAACAACAAAAGGATATGCAGCTTCAAAGGTCTTGAAGTTTGGGTCTGCAGCTATCGCCAAACCTGAATGTTCAAAAGCAAAATTCAAGTTGACAAAAAGAAAATGAAACAAGTATATTGATAATTCAATAAAACATCATGCAAAGAACTACTTATAAGCATCAGTGTGATGACAGATCAGTAAACTTTAGTTATGTGTATAGGATCTTCACACTTTACCTTCCAATGAGGCTAGGGAGCGCAAGACAAGTGTGAAGTATGGCGGCATACGGAAATGATACTTGAGTGCTACAGACCAGATCTTTCCTAGAACCTGGAGAAAAAGTTATTGCACGATATCAGTGACTGAAGAGAGGAAAACCTATTGAACACTCAACAACATAACCAAAGCTAATTGGCTTAAATATGGATTGTTAGACAAATGTAGCTCAT
The DNA here is from genome assembly GCA_963242795.1 of Inga leiocalycina. Lineage (NCBI taxonomy): Eukaryota > Viridiplantae > Streptophyta > Magnoliopsida > Fabales > Fabaceae > Inga > Inga leiocalycina. Next base: position 79,482,154 of record OY725322.1, read on the forward strand.
AAATATGCAGTAGGAACCTCTAACATTAGTTCTACTATTATGAAATAATGTTTAGCACTGATATTAACAGTGGCATATGGTGAACGATAGATTCAATTTGTACAATTTCAACAAAAGTAGGAACTGAAATGCTAATATCAATTACAAGCTTGCATTTGAAAAATAAAATCATTCAATAAAAATAGCTTAGATTTTCTATTGATAAACAAATGGCTTCTTTCAGAACCTTGTTTCATTGAATTAGGTGGTAACAAACAAAACTCAGATGCTCATTTTTACATCACTTTCTTTTTCTTTTTTTCTATCATTAGTTCATATGTCTAGTTCAAGGTTTAACAACTTATGCGTTGATATGTCAAAGAGCAACCAATCTATAGTTATTACAAACATCTCTTACCAAAAGAAGCGTGATTGTATTTTTTTTTTTTTTAAAAAAAGGCACTTAACCAAAGAGACAAAAGAATCAGCGAGTCAGATTATCTATTACAAGGTTATTATTTAATTACTTTGAGATGGGATCAACAAATTACAACGACTATAAACCTATGGAGCAGAATCCCCTTATTATTTACTAGTTTGTTAAATCTGCATTGCACATTCTTTTTCCTTTTAAGCCTAATAACAAACTCACTCCTGCTTAGCACATTCTTTTAACTGCAAGGTATGATCACTTCTTTCTATTAGAAACTTTATGAAACACCAAATTTGCGTCGACTAGAAACTATCCACACTCTCAGACAGCAGTTCACAATATAAGACACAAGTGCATTCACTATCGTTTCTGTTAAACATGATCTCACCCTGCTGAACTTCACATCTGGAATCCCATCTCTGAACTCCACTTCTCCCAAGGCCTGTTCCAATTCCTGCAATTTTATAATAGATCTGAAAAGTCATTTCTATGAAAATCAGTTTCAAAATTGAAAATATGCAATGATATGATGACTAAAACCTGAGACTTAGATATTATACCAAGGTTACAAGTCGGATATTTGTCCCAGGCCTCACAACATCCATATCAGTCAGAGCACGAACAAGGGATGCCCAGTCACCATTTACTATATGAACTATTGAAGCAAGCATAGCAAGCTGATGCCTTTTTTCCATTTGACAAAGCAAACCGAAATCTAGAAACCTACAACAAAAAATAAATAGAAGAAAACAATAAATAGTTAAAATTGTGAAGTAAAACCAGAACTTACTTTGACTGAGAAGGGAGGGGGTACTTACCCTATTTGTCCCGAGGAAGTGTAACGCAAGTTTCCAGGATGCGGATCAGCATGCAATAACCCTGTTTCAAGAAGCTGCACCAATGTTGCCTCAACACCTTGGTTGACCTGAATGAATTGATGTGTAATATAAGTCAATATTCACCCAAACAAACCAATGAGCTTTGTCATCATGATGAAGAACCAAGACACCATAACAGGACATAATTTTTGGTACAATCAGTAACTCTTGGTTGACAAACAATTCAATTGATGCAAAGTTAAGGCCTGTAACCCACCTTGGATCTCACCCTGATCTCTATAAGGGTTTTTGGTGCAAAGACCTGTAAATTTTAGTATACTTCTTCCAAAATCAATTCACACCCCTGGATCTCACCCTGACACATCCAATTCAGTTCCCTTCCCAATACCTACTCGCTCATTCTCTCTCTTCATACTATGTGCTAATTCTTGACACTGCTGACTCAGTATAGTACCACAACTAAAAACCTATTAAAGTTGTACCAGAAACACCTAATAATAAAGAAGACACATAATAACACATTATCATGCAACAGTTTTACATCCACGTAAAGACAGAAGTTGTAATTATTTCATTTGTTTTCACATACCAGATCAAGAAGACGCCTCTTTGCCTCAACTTTCTGCCTTTCCAAATGTACTGAGACATTTCCAACAGAGTTTCCAGTAGATATGGAGTGCAGATATGTTGGACTTTCACCAATCATCCATTCCATAGTGAGAACCCGTGTTCGACTTAGATGTTTGAACACTTTTGGCACACTTATAAAAGCGAAGGGAGAGTGAACTTCCTGATTGTAGAAAAAACAAGTCAGTTGAGAAATAAAGTTATAATGAAGGTTCATTAGAGCTAATTCAACCTTAAAGCTTTAACAGTTAGCCAGGAATTAATGTTATTAACACCCTTTTTAAACAAAAACCTTTGAGACATGAACTTTGAATAAAGGACTGGCCGTATGATTCTAATCTTCAAATTTCTTGGAGGAAAAAAGAAATATAAAAGGTTATCCAGGAGCTACTGTTGACCAGATTTTCAGTTTTCAAGTCTAAATTGGTCAATATAAGTGTGTGTTTGGTTTCACTTTTGAAACCATGGTTTTTGCCCAAACTATGGTTTTAAAAGTGAAGTAGTCAAACACCACTTCAAAAACCCAAAATAGCTTTTGACCCTCAAAACCATGGTTTGGGTTAAGGTACCTCAAATTTTCCACAATCATTGTTTGGCATGAAAAACATGGTTTTCTAGAAACTATTTTTTTCCTACCTTTTTAGAAACTATTCTAGTCCTGTAAAACGAGGTCGCGGAAGGCCGAAGCGTACGCTTAATGAAGTCATAGAGAGAGACCTTTTGATTAATAATATACCAAAAAATATGGTTTTCAATAAAGCATAATAGCGTCGTACGATCCATGTAGCCGACCCCACCTAGTGGGATAAAGGCTTCATTGTTGTTGTTGTTTTAGAAACTATTCTCCAAAATCTATTATCTAAAATCACTTTTTTCACTTTTTCTTCATAAGCTATTATCCAAAAACTAATCCAAACACAACCTAAATCATTCAAAAATTCCAATGCAAGATATCTTAGTAGGATATACAAGCTTGACTTTCAAAGCTTCACCCTAGATTCTTGTTAAGTTATGAAACTATATTTCAAATTTATTCGCACAGATACAATATTTAATTACCTGAAACTTTGAAGCATTTGCAGCCTCTAAAGTGTAATCTAATTCACCAACAAAACCTTTCCCCAGCTCATCAGCATATAAGCGAGGATCACTCTTTCTCTTGGCAAGCTTTTGCACTAGCCCTAGCTGACATAGTTACACCCAGTCACTTAAGAAATTTAATCCTGGACAAAATAATACAGATATCAAGGTAATAGAGATCAATACAAACCCCAAGGCGAAGGATGAAGATATCCCGCACCACCACATGATGCAAATTTGGACGCTGAACTTTCACAGCAACATTAATTCCATCAGTAGTACGGGCAAAGTAAACCTAGGAAATGAAGATTTAGTTATATAAAAAATTTAAACATAACACTACTTATATTTAATCAAGCATGGCACTCCTATAAATGTGGAATTACCTGACCAAATGATGCAGCAGCTACAGGTTCCTCGGAAATGTAGCTGAAGAATGACTCCACAGGGGAACCTAATTCTTCCTCAATAATCCTCATAGCGTCAGTCCTGGGAAAAGGAGGAATTTGTTCATGCAGCCCAGATAATGCCTGCAAGATGAACGCAATTGGAACATGGAAAGAAAAAGCCGACACGCAAGCAACGTATTATATTCTAGAAAATGTGGTCCATGAAATTTTGTAGTCCAGAAGCTGTTCAATAGCCTGGAGCACATGAGCACCATATGCTCATTCCTGAGACAAAACTTGAACCATCCAAATTAAATTTCAAGAATCCATATTCAAAGTTTATTATTTTTTTATTTTTAAAGTTCAGAATTCATTTTAAAAAAAAATTCAGAATTAGAAGGAAGGATGGCTTTATTTTATATTATGCATCTGTAAAAATAAAAATATCAAAATATTAATAATAAAATAACAAAAACCTGACTATACAATTTTAATCTAGTCATTCCACTTTTAAAGGATGAGCATGGAATCAAATCACAGAAACTATAAAACGCCTTGCCATGCGTATTAGTATGTTGCTGCTAAAGTATAGGTCTAAAACACACCACATACTCCGAAAGGTATGTTATCTAACAGTAGATCATTATCATCTAACATGCAACATAACTACCTGTACCAAATTGTTAAGGAGAAAACTGAAGTATTTAACATCACATATTTAATGCACTTTTTTCAATCAAAACATAGCAAGTGGATTTTAAAATTAAAAAAAAAAAAATCAAAATGTTGATAACAAGAGTTAGTTATGGAATAAATTAGGAATCAAAAAATACAAGTGTCCTGATTTAATTGGTAAAAATACTACCTTAAGTATGTAAGCTCAGGTACCTAAGCCAACTGTTAATCCTAAATTAGTATGTTTATTGCAAAAGGTAAACAGCCAAAAATGAAGGAACAGTGACAGACATATGCTACTCAACCTAACCTTAGACACCTCAACACCAATGATATCTGGCCTTGTGGAAAGGGACTGACCAACTGCATCAGCAAGCAAATTAATTCAACAAGAATATTGGTAATCTTAAAAGTTAAAACTACTAAAAAAATTAAAAGGCCCGACAGTTATAGGCAATGAAAAAGCTTCAGGGACCATGATAACGTATAATTATATATAAACAAAAGATCATTTAAAATTTACCATCAGTCTTGAAAGATTAGATTTGTTACCTTTAACAAAGGTGGGGCCAAGGCTAAGCATTGTTTCTTTTAACACGGTCCCAAAATTATATTGAGATGTTTTCATATCAACATCCTCTTCCGGATTTGGTTTTATAAACTTTGTGACTCCTGAAGTTCGAATTCTGATCACAGCAGAGGCAACGGCGGAAAATATCTTCCAAGGCAAAAATATTGCAAAATCAATAAACTGCACTTCGTTGAAATCAAGCAAACATCCTGATACAAATTTTAAACCTAACAAATGAAATATTGGTTTCAATAAAATAATAAAGAACAAAATATTGAATCCCAAGCTATTTTCAGCAATCATCAAAAGTACATTGGGACAATTCCTGTATTACAAAATCATCATGTAAGGTTACATCTCTAGCTTGTCTCTCTGACCAACATACGATGACAATCTTGTAAAACAAAATACAGAAATCTCCATTAGTGAAAGAGAACCCTTAAATAAATGAGTGACAACTTTCAAGTTCTACATGAATTAAGATGATAAATGATAAGTCATACAGCAGAAATTTAATTATAACCAAAAAAAAACAGTGAAATGACAGCTTTCTGCATTAGAGATGTTAAAACTACAGCCATAATCCACGGCAAGTACATATATATCGTGCAATTTATCCTCCAACAAATAAGTAAAATCAATTATATGCACAATTTTATCCCTTCTCTCGATACCACTGTATTATATTTGTCGTTAAATGAGTAGGGTGAGCAGGCCCTAACTACTAATGATGGGGAAAATAGATTCTAAGAGTTCATCACGGGCAATTATAAAATTCGTTCAATTAACAACCTCAACAAGACGAATGGCCACCACATGTGGCCTACAGCTGAAATAGGTAGCAACATCCTGTTGATCATAGACTTCAGGAAGTGGTTTAGACCAAATCTTAGATAACTGATAGAAATAACTCGCATAAACTTCCAATGCTTTGAGATCAGCCATGAGCAAATCCACTCCAGACAGTTCTGAAAGGCAGGCAATGAATAAACAAATCAATACAGGGAAGAAACAACATGGGTTAAGTAAGACCATCATGGAACATCCGCTCCATAGCCCAAATTTTCAAATTCAATACAACAGAGTCACATTACCATTCACTTGCATGTAAAAAGAGGTATACAATAATGCCCAGTTCAAGAAACCCACTGAAACTTCAAATAAAGCGTATATGACAAAGAAGTGCATGCCGAGGAAGCCTTGACGTTTACCTGGGTACCAATGCTGAGGCCAAGAAGGAGTGGAAAATTGGGGAGCCTGAGGATCCTCGAGATTGCGAAGCCAAATAAGGTCGTCGATTTTCTTTGAAACCATCGGAATACGGAATGCCTCGTTTGCCCACTCAACACCTTTATTAATTCCCTTCTTTATGAACTCCACGTCCTTGCGAAGCACCTGAGTGAAGTGACTGAAATTCCCCGCATCTCGCTTCTTGTTCTGCTGGCCTTTCGACGGCGACGCCGCTCTGGTGGCCCGCACCGAGCGCAGCGCGGAGATGGGACCCGACCACGGTGTAGCTACCGCCGTGGCCATTGGCCGAAGAGACAGAACTCAGAAGCAGAACTTTGAGTACACAAACTGATAAGCTACTGATAGTTTAAGAATGAAGAAAAAATTAAGAAATTGATTGAAAGGTAAAACTAAAAGCTAACGTTTCATGGAGTTCAAAGTAATGGAAACTATAAATTTATGTGAATGGTGTTGTAAGAATGTTGAAGATGAAGAGAGAGAACTCAGAAAAGAGTAGTGGTAGCGGGAGTGGCCATGGCGGTGAAAAAATGGTCCGGTTAATTCTGTGTGGGTGTGGTGTAAGTTGGAACACGTATGCCCGACGGCACTAGACTTGGGATTTTTTTTAAAAAAAAATTATTTGTTCTTTAGGTTCTAATTTCTGTAATTTTTTTATTTTAATGAAAAAAAAAAGAAGGCGAGTAATTTTGATAAAAATTACTACTTCTTCCATTATCTAAGATAGAGTTGAATTTTTTTTAGAGAGATTAAAGAAGCTAGATAAGTTATTTAATTATATCATATATTATGTATCATTATATTTTTCATCCATTTATAAGTTAGATAAAATAATTTTAAAAAAAATGATAATTATAAATATTTTAAAGTAATTTAATTAGCTTTTTTAATATTTCGAAAAAAATCAACTATGTCTTATATTTAGGATCCGATGGAGTAATATAATTCTATTCTTTTCTATTTTAAGGAAAAATTGAGGAAAGTCTCTCATTAAAAATTTGAATAGTGAAAATGATTTATATAAGACTATGTGAGTGTTTGGGTTACCACGAAACCGTGATTTCAGAAATAATTTTCCATAAAGTGAAACAAAACTCTTCTCATATACTTATTTCATAAATTGTAAAAACTATTTTTCAAAAATTAATCTAAACACACACTTAATACCAATATTAAATATAAGAGGATCGGTTTTCTATGTATACAAAGTTTACAAAGTAACGATAGTATAGAAAATTATCATGTCATACCAATAATATTTTGGAAGAATTACGTTTAGGTCTTAAGAAAGAGGAGAAATGAAGAAATGGTCCCTATAGATTACAAAATGAAAAAATAATCCCATAGAGTTGTCAATACAGGCTCCTAGAGTTGTTAATAAGTTGTCAATACAGGCTCATAGAGTTGTTAATAGGAACATTTTTTCATTTTGTAATCTATAGGGGCCATTTTTTCATTTTTTTTCTTCCATAGGACCTAAGTGTAATTCTCCCTAATATTTTTAGTGAGAGCCATTTTTTCCAATATTCCCTAATTTTAATTATTTTGGATTTAATTTAACTATTATTGATTCTCCGACACTTATAAAGGAATAATGAGAGTTTTCTCAAACTTATATTGAATGTTACGGCAAGTCCACCAACGTCTTTGGAGATGAAGGATACTACTCTTTATCCTATCTTTGATATCTTATCTTTGATATAGGATCTAATTATAGAATTGATTTTAATTTTAAATATAAGATCTATTTTTTATATTTATCAATTTTATCATAATTTACTTTGAGATATATTCATGCTCTTTCAACTCTTAACAATAATCAAATAAGAGAATCATGAAAAGCATCAAGAAAGATTATTAGAGCATCTTTAAAAGATCATATTATATTAATTAATTTAATTAACTTCCTTAATTTAATTAAATTTAAATTAGGTAATATGTCTTACATTAATTACTGGATAGATTAATTATCAATGGATTACTGACAATAGCTCTCTAATCTCTATATGAAAAATTTATGCAAAAAAAAAACGTATGAGATAAAGGGTTAAATTAAACATAAACCCTTAACTTCAGATCATGTATAGATAATCTCCATAAACTTTGAAACTTTACAATGATGATATCTTCGTCTAAACTCTTACATTATAGCTCTCCTGTGATTGATTTTGTACCTCATTTTTCCGCACATAACTTAAAATTCAAAGAAATATAATTACTACATATCAAATCAAAGTTTGAGAGATAATTATAGGAGAATTGTTGAAAAAGAATTTGAAAATTAGGAAATAACGGATCAGGTATTTTCCCAAAAAAAAAATTAGGAATTACTTATCATGTTTCAACATTTTCTAATCAACATTTGGCGAAAAAACTAATCTATCATTTTCTAATTTCTAAATTCTTTTTCAAGGATTCTCCCATAATTATATACACATAAAAATAAAGCCTAAGGGGGTATATAATTAACAGTTGTGGGGCTATGGCTTGAAAACTCGTAAAGCTTCATTATTAAGTTTTAAAGATAAAAAGAGTTATTTGTATATTCAGGTAAAAAAAAAGAGTTATTTCTATATGATTCAATTCAATGTTTATAGGAATTTTGTGTAATTTAACTTAAAACAAACTGTATATTCCTCAAACTCAATCATAAAATATTAGAAGAGTCGTAAATCACTACAGGACTATAAAAATCATGAGTCCTTGTGGTGTCCAAGGAAAGCTTAATAGGTCATATCAAGAGGACTTGTTTCAATTATTGGGTATTTGATTTAACTTATTTTCAATAATTTTCACTGTAGAAAGTAAATATGTAATAAAAATTTTGTCTTGAACTGCGTTAAAAAATAGGGTCTGTTTGGACCGATGCCAATAGGAGGGGGGAAAGGAAAATTGAATTTTCCTTCTAACGGTGGCTGTTTATTTCCAGCGTTTAAATGAAAATGGGTTCTCATAAAAAATGATCAGAACCCATTTTCCAGTGCTTATGGAAAACTGCCAAAGACCCAAATGCCCCTAATGTGATGGTGGATTTGATATAAAGTAGTGAAGTAGCTGAGGACAATTCACATAGCCGGACCTAGAGAAAATGGAGGGAGCTAAAGAATAGAGAATATGAGCGGCTTTTTCTGGCAATGATGCGTCATTTGATCAATCTCGAAGAACAAGCGGGTTCCTTCTTTTCCATCAATATGGTTGTTGTATTCTTGTTTGCGTTGAATGTGATCCACCCATAGTCTGTGGTTATTTGTGTTGAGTTAAGTAAAGAGGCCCTTGCTTGCCATAACTGAATCGAAGCAAGTGGAGGTGGTATGCACTCCATGGTTGGGAGAAATGTTGGTTGACTACAACCTGACCATAAATGACCTGTAAGGTGAACATGGTTAAATATGTGATATTCCACATAAAGGAAGCGACATTTACCAAATGAGGTTGGTGGGTGCGCAACGGTTGAGAGTGAAGTTAGATAACCATGAGCCACCCATCACATGCATGTGGTCAAAGTTGTTTATTCATTCATGTATAACTACAAGCAACTGGTGGATATCTCATGGTTATTGCTTTGTTACTTTATTAGGAAACAGGGGCGAACAAAATATTGTTTTCTTATTAGTTCCACTCATTAAAAATCGAAACAGAGGGTTATTTCATCAAAAGTTCCAAATAGAAGTGAAGAAAATAAGTTCCAAATGGGTTATTTCATCAATTTGGTTATGTGCAAGTTTTACGCAACCTACTCACAAAATGCTTTATTTTTGTGATTACATGATAACTATTGAATGTGTAACGGCCCCACACAGGTAGCCAGCCGGGCCACATAGGCCCCCGGTAGGAATTTCCCCTATCCCGCACCACACAGGTGCTTGGGGATTTATTCTAACCACACAGGAAGGAATACGCCTCCCCAAGGGATCGAACACACTACCTGAGGATAAGTAGTACACCATGACCACCTTGGTAATCACTTGCACCAGTGTGTGGGCCCGACCGGCTGCCTATGTAGGGCCGTTACAGAGTGTTTCTTGGTAGCATATATGTTTACCAAGCTTGTGCATTAATAATCCCCACCTAGCTTCAATTTTTTTCTTTTGTCCTTTTTAATAAAGTTTGCTTGGTTAACCATTCTACTCTTCTAGTGTAGGAGTTTGATGTTTGCTATACTTTCATGTTGAGGTTTTATAATACAGCTGAAAACCTTAGGAATTCTATTGGTGTAGTTTTTCCATGGGGACGTGGTTTTCTAAACAGGCCCTCCCTTTGCCAAAAATGGTTTTCTTGGGTGACAATTCTCTCTAGCTTGCACCTTAGAAGGGCCAACAACTTTATGAGGGTTCAAAACTCAGGAATTAGGCCCCATTGAACCACAAAGGTGGAATAGAGATGGAGTTAATGATGATAATGCTTATTCCTATAACATGGAAACAGTGATAAATAGAGTTATTTATTCTGCGTTTTTACTACATGCAGCATATGGTAGTTAAGCCGTGGTTATGTGGGAATTATGTAGAGTAATTCATGACTATGGGTTGTCCATAGAGTACATATGGTTAGTGGGACTAAAGTAAAAACAAGGGCCTTCAAATAATATTTTTAAAACAAGAGTCTTTAAATAATATTTTTTGAAGGGGAGCAAAAATGTCTTTTAGCTCATTTTCCTATCTCATTTTCTTCCAACCAAACAAGATTTGGGGAAAAAGACAAATAAATACCATTTAAACTTCAAAATCTCAAATAACTCTTTTTGTTAACCTCACTACTATTATTGTTTTTTTTTTGTCAACCATTACTCTTATTGTCAACAAAATCAATTTGGGATTTTGAAGTTCAAGTGGTATTTAAGTGTTTTTTTCCTCAAAAATTTTCCTATCAACCCATTTTTTTCTTTTAGTGACAGCCAAACACCTCCGCACTAAAATATTTTACATTCCTTTCCAACATTTTCTTTGATTCAAACAAGCCCTTAAAAGAATGCTTGGTATGAAGAAAGTTAAGACTTAAGATGGGGAAGTAGAACATGTTTAGTTTCACAAAACCATAGGTTTAGTGCTTTCCAATACAAAATCAAGCATACATATATTTAGTTAAAAAAATCAAGAATTCTCAAAATTAAAAGTTAAAAGTTTAACATCCTAAAATACTCATTGAGAAGCGGCTTTTTGAAGGGAACAGTGGGAAACGACGATCTTCAAGTATTTTACAATTTTTTAAGAGTACCTTTGACTCCTTAATTAAACACCAAATTTTAAGGATATTTTTGTCATTAATATTTTTTTTGCCAATATTTTTGTCATTAATACTAAACTATAGTAGTATAATGATTTCAACTTTTAGAAAAGGTAAAATATTAAACAAACCAGTTACACATATTTCCTGAAAAGTGTATTTCCATGTTAATGTAAACCAAACCACCCTTAACACATAGCCAAACCTTTATACACATGGAGTATTTTAGAGTTGCACGATTAAGATCCATATGAGATGTAACTTGAAAAAGTATAGTATGAGATGGCCATATGGAGCAAATTTGAACTCTATCCTATTAGTCCTCATGTATAAATGTAATGTTTGAATTTTGATACATTGATTTAATCGAATGATTAGAATAGTGATTTTATGTACTAGGTACATGCATATATACTGCAAGATCAACGGATGAAGCAATTTTCTCAGGTCATTAGATTAAGCTTTTCTGTCAAACTAGCACATTGTTGCACAACGTGTAAATTACAATGGGTTAAAACATAGCAAACTACTGAAAATTGGATGGGTTAATAAACCGATTGAAACAATTGTTTAAATCAGAATCAACTTGGAATCAAATTAGTCGTAATCAAAATAATATTTAAATATAAAGGCATTGATCTACAAATATATAGAACATTCATGTATAGACCATACATAATCCAATAAAATAGAATTACAACAATGTCATTTCAAGCTCAAAAAGGGAAAAAAAATACAAAATTAAACCAAATCGACTGGTCCAAAACTCTTATCCGAATCGGCTAAGGGACTAATTCACTAGTCTAATCGACTAACATGGGTTGTTTTTTATTTTTCTTTTTTTAGCTTAGGTTGGATTTTAATATCATGAACTACAGTAAATTTGAAGGTAAAATTGAGTTTTAATAGTCAGAGCTCAAATTTTTAAATGTATTTTAAGATATTTTATTACAAAACACTTCTTTGTAAATAATGTTGAATGTTTTGTTTATATAAGGTATATGCCAACATCTAAAATTAATATTTTTAATCTTTTTATCTGCAAACATATGAGATTGTCATATTATATACCATTCACATGCGTGAAGATAGTCACAAAAAGGTATAGTATTTCTTTAAGCAAACTCCCATGATATGTTACCCAAAAAAAACAAAACTCTCGTGATAAAAAGAGGACACTACTAAAAATTGTGTTCGATACATATACATACATACATACTTATATGTGTGAAAAGAAAAGATGAATCGAGAGGTTTTTCTCTAACTTAAGAGTGTGAGGTGCCATCCACATGTGGTGGCATGAGGGTACGGAATCCACCCATTATGGTGTTATGATAAAGAGTGTCGTCTCTTCCTTTCTCTGAGGATTGAGACTTAGGTACTGAGTGATTGTTCCTATTTCTTTGCTCTATTTTTATGGTGTGTTCGGTGGTGAGAGGTTCGGTTTCTGGGATAGCGGACGAAGGTAAGAGGGTAGTTAAGGGTGGTGCGAGGTTAAACATAGTATAGAGGAAACAACTAGATGCAGGGAAACCAAGCAATATGTTGATCGGTAAAGTGAAGTCGTCGAAAAGCATTAGTAGGAAAGTTGTCTTGTCTACCATTTGTAAAGGGTGGAACCTTGGAGATGGAATAAATGTAGTAGAGATGGGAGATGATGCCATAATATTTACATTTTCAAATATGAAGGAGAACAAACGATTGCTCAAAGGTCATCCATAGTCTATTCAAGGCTCTATAATGAGACTCTAGGAGTAGTCAGAATACATGATATTTAATGAAGTGTCCTTTGATAAGACTTCTTTCTGGGTCCAATTCCACAATGTACCACTAGAAATTCTAGAATTGGGTGAGAATATATGTAATACGGGGAGTATGGTTAGTGATATAGTTTAGTATGGACAACCAAAAGTAGACACAAAATTTGTCTAGAGCTATGGCAGAGTCTAGGTTTTGATTGATATTAAGAAACCTCTGCTTCATGGGTTCTGGGCTCCTAGATTTGGTAACTCAGAAGTATGGGTCTTAGTAAAATATGAACACCTTTAAATGTTCACTATGATTGGGGAATGATTGGGCATGATAAGCGAGTTTGCAAGGAAGAAAGGGAAGTAGATGAGAATGGTGATCACATATATGGTCCGTGGATGGTAGTCGGTGCTAAACGTGATAAAGAGAAAGCATTAAAGCAAGTTGATCAGAGCTGAAAAAAGGAGGACATTAGAATCGCTCTAGTAGGACATGGCCAAAAGATGTGAGGAGGGTGAGGAGGTTCTAGCACATTCCGTTACAAAAGCAGAGGAAGTATGCGATGTACCACACCACAGGAACAAAATTGTATTACATGGACAAAAGAGGCCAATGACATTTCTGACAAACCCCCTGCTACTACGTATGCAAATGCCCTAAGAGTGTTTTTTTTATTGCCCACCCGGTTCACCAGAGCTTTGCCCCGACCACATCCGGATCCGACCCGCGTTGCGTACCTGGCTCTGGTAGAAGAGTCTCCCAATGGGAATTTTCTGCATACACAAGGCTCGAACCTGAGACCTTGCTTAAGCAGAACCAAGCCGCTTACCATTTGGACTAACTCCCATTGGTAATGCCCTAAGAGTGTTAATTGAAGTTACTGACTTACTAAAGCAAAATGGACCCAAGATCATTAAGCAAGCACAATGGTCCAATTTTCTAGTTAACCCATCTTTAAAGAAAAGCCTTCGTGTTGCTCCTCAACTGGATCCATGTAGAGAAATTGGGCTTTCCCCAATGGATCATAGACCCTCACCTGTGGGATCACCAAAAGTAAATCAAAGGGCCTTTATTCTAATAACCACTCTTTCACAGGTCTCTGAAGTTACAAAAAAGCTAGATAATGTAATTCTAAAGCATAGTACAGATGATCCATCCTCCTCAATAGTTAACAAAAGGCAAATACTTTTCTCTGAGGATGAGAGGCTTTGAGTTATAGTGGGGGCTCTTTGTCATCACAAAAAACTTATAGGCAAAAAGCATTAGAATGTTTAAGCAGGAGTTGAGGAAGGGAAATACGAGTAACTCCATGAATCTGGTAGAAGTTCCAATTTCTGAAGAAGTTGATTTTCATGAAAGTTGGTTCAATTCCAATGGTAACACAAAGGTGTCGAGTGATAATAGAATGGCTGAAGGCTTTGGTAGCTATCCTCAATCAGCCACCCAGAAGCCATGAGTTACCTAGTGTGGAACTATTAAAGGTTAGGGGCACACTTGACAGTTAAAAATTTCAAAAATGATGTAAGGAAGAATAAGTCCCTATCATTTTCTTGATGGAGAAAAAAAAAAGAAATGTAGCTATATGGAAAAAAATTCGAAAAAAGTGTGATTTTTATGAGTGTTGGTATGTTCCTTCTCAAGGTAGATCTAGCGGGTTGGTACTCTGGTGGAGGAGCTTGATTATTGTCAATATTATTAGTAGTTTGAAAAATCTAATTCATACAAAGATCAGCTTTGGCATTTAGGTTTCCTAGTATACACGTCCTTAATTTATAACCCTCTAAAGGAATGTGATAGAATGGTTGTGTGGAACTAGATTTAATCAATAGCAAATTCAATGTCTTTATCCTAGCTGTGCATTAGAGACTTCAATGAATTATTATCCTCGAGTGACAAACTTCTAGGTAACCCGTATACCTTGCACCGAATTGTTAATTTTCAACTACTGCTAGTTGATTGTGACTTGGGTGAATTAGAAGCTAAAGGATCTAAATACGCATGGTGTAACTAAACGGTGGGAGCAGAACATATCAAATAGAAGATTGATCAAGCTTTGCGTAATCTAGAGTGTAATATCCTGAATTATAATTAAGGGCTAATAACTTCAAGGATAGTGTAATTATGGTTGATTAAATACTTTTGAAGTATGTAATATGGATTGTGATATAAAATGTGCTTGATGATGATGATGATGTAAATGTTGTGATAATTAGGGGGAAAATGGAAAATTTTCGATCAATTGGTCAGTTACCGAAGAGGAAACTCATTGATAACTTAAAGATCAATAGTTGAGGTGTAATGTTGAGAGATCAATTGGGTGGAATCTTGTATAATGAGTTTATGTGAATTTAAGGTAGATAGAGTGAGGTCTTGCCAAGTGGCATTTTGTGGACCATAGGATTGAAATCCAAAAGTCAAACTATTTTCCCTCTCTCTTCCCTCTCAAGGTCGGCTGAGGGCATGGAATTAAGGGAAAAGTTGCATCTTCATCCACTCATCTCATCTCTCTCCTCACCCTCTATTTTTGCCAAGCTTGAGCAAGAAAGAGAAAGTGTTAAGGTGAGTTTTGACTAGCTAGATTCCTCCTAATGCTCAAATGATCTTCATTAAAGTTGTTCATAGCGTTGAGAACTTCCTTGCCATGGGTGCAGAATTTGGAGAAGAGGTGTTTTGGTATTTGAACAAATTTGAAAGTTGGAAAATCAAGGTTTTGATTTCAGTAAATTGAAGGGGTAAATATTTGATGCATTTGGTATAGTTGTTATGATTTTTGGTTAATTTTTGTAAACTCTGGAATTTTGCTCTAATTTCATGAGAATTAGATAATGTAAGAGTTTGGAATGGTAATGTTTAGAAAATGGTGTTAGGATGTCATTAGGTTTGATTTGGAATTGGATGAGGAAGTTTGTGGTTTTGTGTGACCTTGAGAGCTAGAGTTGAAAATGTGTTGATTGAATGTAAATTTGGATATTTTGAGGTTACTAATAGGTTCCTTATGGAATTTTAGATGGGAATAAGTTTTGGTATAAGTTTTGGAACCATTGGAATTAGTTTTGGCAAATCTGGAAAACTCTGTTAGCTGTTGCGATTCTGGCTTCTGATAGCCTCACTCAAGTGAGGTAGGGGCTCACTCAAGTGCAGCATCATGTTCTTCCTTTTCTCTTACCACTTCGGTTAAGTGTTCAGGTAGGAAGCAAGAGTGCACTTCCTTGCCTACGAGTGATATGAGTCATCACTCGAGTGAACTCGGTTTCACTTGAGTATGGGAGTAGGTTTCACCTTATGGTTGCTCTCGGGTAGTCACTCTCTGCACCTCATTCGATGGGACTTGGGTGAATGTGTGTTGCCACTCGGGTATTGAGGATAGTGCTTGAGTGAACTGGTCACTTCAAGGTATGTTAGTGCTCTCGGGTACACACTTTGTGTCTCACTCACCAAGCTCGAGTGCAAGTAGGGGCATCACTTGAGTGAGGTCTTCTTCACTCAAGTGAATTGGCCAGAAATCAGTATTTTTGCTCCCAAAAAGAGATCTTTGGTCAAGTATTCCCAACCAATTAGGCATATGTCTAGGCTTCTAGTAGCAACCTAAAGAGTTCAAACGATAGCCAACTTAAAGTAAAATAAAGATAAGAATTTGGAAAAAAAGAATAACCTATCGTCTTTGATTTTGGTTTATAGGCTTTGACATTTGCCCTAGTCGTGAACGAACGGTGCCGAAGCAAGTCAGGAAAGAACAAGGTAGTGACTCTCTCTCTTATACTATATGTGATACATGGTATGTTTGTTTGATTATTGTTTGTGGGTCTATCACCTGCAGCCCATCGATGTTGACGGTGGGAGGATCGTACCTTCAAGGAGGTAGAATCCGAGGTATAAGACTATGTGAAAGCCATAAGGCTATATGTGAAAGCCGAAAGGCTATTTGTGAGTCTATCACCTGCGGCCCATCGGTGGTAACGGTGGGAGGATCGTACCTTCGGGGCGGTGGAATCCGAGGGATGAGACTATGTGATTGTGTGCATATATGGTAGCCTGCATGCTGTGTTTTATGCTATGATGTTGCTTGATGATTTACTTACATACTATATGATGACATGTTGTATGAGTGAATTGCTACTACTGGGATTCTTTTGAATCTCATTCTTTCCATTGACTAACCTTACAGACATGGCAAGTGGCTCCAAGGAAAACGGACAACTAGGAGTGGCTAGAACCTTATAGAGATAGTAGTTTTGGATTGTTGGCTATTCACTTTGGATATTGGGATTACTGTATATTATTTTTGGATGTAAATAATATTTTGATTACGGTATGTAATCCCCTAGTTGGAAGTTATAAACCTGATAGTTAGTATATGCATGTCCGGGGGGTTTCTGGGATTTCTGTTTCATACTCTGATATGTTTAAATGTGATTCAACTGCACAGGATAATTATATTCAGATTATGGAATTTGAGACCATGGAAGGCAGAAATTTTGAAAATGTTTGTGAAAACCCTATCATAAGGAAGGGATCGAAAGTGAGTTTTGTTTTATTGGTCTCTATTTCATTTTAATTACAAATTTTGAATTGTAATTACGATAGGGGTTACATAGAGTTTAAAGGAATGTTCCTGAAAGCATTGGTATTCCATATTAAACCAATTATGTTCGATCATTATATTCTACTTGTCAATCTGTGTTTCATGGATGCCATGACTCCATGTACCTTTAAGTTTGAACCTCAATGGGTAACCCACCTGAATTTCCTCAAAATAATGAAAAATGCTAGAGTTGTAATATTTCTGAAGCATCCTATGGGGTAATAGCTTTTATAAATGGGTTGAATCGGTGCAAGAATGCTCTTACTAAACGGAGCTGGAAAACCTTTCCCAATAATTGAAAGATTGTCTTGGATCTTATAAGAAAATTTAGGATTTGAAGGTTGATATTTATTCTGATACTTTGAAACAAAATATAGAAGTGTTAACTTCTGAATTGGAACAAGAGGAACTCTATTAGTTGTAGGGATTGAGAATATCATGGCTAAAGGCAATGGATCTAAATACGAGATTCTTTCATAGAACAATACTCATAAGAAGGCAACATAATATAATCCTCAAGCTAAATGATCAAAGTGGTAATTGGATAGAATAGAAGGATGTTGTCTTGACTACCATAACATCCTTCTATTATGAGCTCTTCAAAAGCAATCATGTGGGTCATATGGATGCAACCCTGTCTTATATTCAGCCACACATTTCTAAATAGCAAAACTGCAGTCTTACTCTACCTGTAACTAAGGTAGAGGTTAAGGAAGCTACCTTTCAAGTAAGAGCTTTTAAGGCACCCTGTAACACCTCAAATTTTATTTCCCTAATATGTATTGTAATTTTATGAAATATTCAATAAAGTGGTGAATTTTGGAGAATGTGAGTCATGCTGCCAGTGAATTTCCTATGAGACAATGAGTTTATCATATGATTTTGGATGACCAAATGATGCTAAAAAATTATGAAATTTTACAAGGTGAAATTAGACATCCTAAGCTTTAATTGGATAGGAAATTGATAATTTTTAGAGTTGTATACAAAAAGTTATGAATTTTTTAATTAGCCTAGAAAAACTGGCTATTTTCTGAAATAACGTCCAAAAACTTAAATTCTGAGATTTTTGTGCTTCCAATTGATTAGAAGCTATATTTTTTCTTGAAACTAGATTCAATAAAGGTTCTATAGCCTTTGAAATCACTGTAATTTGATGTTTACAAATTTAGTTATGATTTTTCAAAATTTGGGTAGAAAATCTGTCAGAATTTTGTTTAAATCCAAAATTGGGAAAATTAATTAATTAAATTATGAGATAGTTGTAAAATATTGTAAAACATTTCCTTCATCTTCCCTTCCCCTAAAACTGAAGTCCTTCAGCCACTAGAGAGAGAGAGAGAGAGCTATAACAATTTTCTAGAGAAAAGGAGGAAGAAATCTTGCCAGGTAAGTTGATTCCTTCGAAGAATTGGTTCCTAACTTGTGTAATCCTTCCTCTAAACTTCTCTTCTACATGATTCAAGGTGTTTGAAGCTCAAATTTCAGTGTTAAGAGGAGGCTAGGGTTCAACCAAGAAAGGAAAAGCCAGACGGAAGCTAAGGTGACTTTCTAAACTTCAAATATTGATTGTTTTGGCTGTTATGAGTAATTTAATCGATGAAATTCCGTTGGATTTGCTCTAATTGTAAATTTTGGAAAAGATGTGTCCTAAATGTTATGCTGCCTAAATTGAGTCTAAATAGTGGTTTTAATGTAATTAAATAGTTAATAAAGTAATTGCGAGTAGAAAGGAGCAAATCTGAAGAGTCAAAATTAGAAAACCCCAAACTTTTCCAGAAAATCAAGGGTTTCAACCAGGTCTAATTGGATGGGTTAAAGCTGGATTTTTTTTATTTCTAATGATTCCATTGTGTTCAAGGGGAAAAATTAGGTAGGGTTATAATTGATCACCTTTTTAGAAAAAGCATAATTACGAAACTGAAACCCTGAAATAAGGGTTGCCATGGGCATTCTTGTCTTTTGGCAGTGAATTTGGTGATTCTAAGGCTAGAAATGGATTGCTTGGGCAAAAATATGTTAGAATAGCCTAGGTCAAAATTTTGGGAAAACTACAGTTAAATCGAGTACGTCCGGGCCGGGCCGGGCCCAGTCCCCAGGGGCATTTGGGTAATTTTTCAATATAGATTCATCTAACCACCAGAAATAATATGGAAGTGTCTAAATTATATATTTGGAATTTTAAAACACAATTGATAGCCTAAGTTGTGGCATGAAGTTCGAGGAACCTATTAAGGTACAAGAAAAGGACTCAGAGACCAGAGGTAGGAAACTTACCTCTTCTGCATGTATTTGATATTTGTGCTGGTGTATTGATGCATGTTATTGCTTTGGTTGATTATGTGAAATATATATATATATATATGATTGAAGCTCTGTTTCTATTTATGCTATGACCATAAGTATGTTGTTTGAAATATTGAGCACGCAGATATGTCATTGTGTTAGCATGAGTTTATGTAATGCAAGCATGTCATGCATTAAGCACTTATCCTGCATGCATATTGGTACTATTTCCTACTGAGATTCTCTCGAATCTCACCCTTCCTACCAACAATTTAGACAGGTAATACAGAAGGTACGTGGAAATTAGAGAAGAGAACTGCACAAGTAGGATTGCAGTGGTAGAGCGAAGATGGGAAGAAGTTTCCGTTTTACTGGAATGGGTTTAGACACCCTAATAGCCCTGTGTAGCTGCATTGATTGTAATTATCATGTATGAACCCATTAGGGGGAATTTCTATAATCATGCACATATTATCAGTATATTTATGCTATTTTTGTGTTGCTCTCAAAACTACATTTTTTTTTTCACAAATACTCTGACAAAAGGTGAAAATAAGATACGGATATGACATTACCTGGTCCTAACAATTTTAATGGTCACTTCTATCAATCAGCTTAGAGTGAGGTATGTGTTTCTGTCTTAAGAATAGTATGCGGCTTCTTTGAATCTGATGAGGAGATTGATGCTTTAAATGAGACAAACTTGATTTTGATCTCAAAAGTTGATCGCCCTAAATTTGTTAGCCAGTATCGTCCTATAAGCCTTTGCAACTTCACTTACAAAGTAATGACAAAAATTTTGGCTAATAGGCTAAGGGATGTTCTTGGTGATTGTATTACTAAACATTAGATGGCATTCATCCCTAACCATCTCATCTAAGAGAATAGTATCATTGGGCACAAGGATTTCACTATCTAAAAAACAAGAAGCTTGGTGGAAAATTTCATATGGCTCTTAAAATGGACATGAACAAGGCTTATGATAGGTTGGAGTAGGATTTCCTTGAGGGGGTAGTGCACAAACTAAATTTCTATGAGAAATGGACTACCTGGATCATGAAATGTGTGTGTAGTGTCTCCTTTAACATTTAGTTGTCTAGAAAGTAAATTGCTAGCTTATCACCTCAAAGAGGGCTTCGACAAGGAGATCCGCTTTCGCCTTACCTGTTAATTCTCGCATAAGAGGCTTTATCCTCTGTGATTTCTTACCATGTTGATCAGGGGTTGTTCAAAGGCATCAAATTGGGTAGAGGAGGACTAATGCTAACTTATTGCCTCTTTGTAGACAATACCATAATCTTTATGAAAGCTAGTTTGGAAAATTGATGCATGTTCATAAAAATGCAAGAAGATTATTGCAATGCTTTAGGACAGAGGGTGAATTTTGATAAATTAAATATATTATTTTCAAAGAGTACCCCAGAATCTGTGAAGCAAGAAGTAAGTTCATGTCCATACATACCAGAAGCCGAGGATTCAGGAAAATACCTTGGCCTCCCTATTCTTTGGGGCCACTAAAAAAATGAAGCTCTTGCTTATATATGAGACACGATGGGAAAAAAGGTTCTTGGTTGGAAGAAAAAAATTCTATCCTTTGGTGGTAAAGAAATAATGATAAAAGCAGTAATCAATGCTATCCCTATATACCCTATGTCTTGCTTCAAGTTCCCAAAGAAAACATGTGTGGCACTAGATCGCCCAGTCTCAAATTTCTTTTAGGGTGAATATGATGAAACTAGTAAAATTCATTGGGCAGTATGGAACTCTCTAACAGTGCCTAAAAAGGAAAGGGGTTTGGGATTCAAAAACTTTGTGGAGTTTAACCATGCCCTTCTTGCCAAAACGGCATGGCGTATGCTTCAATTCCCAGATAGTTTATGGGCAAGGGCCCTGAAAAGTATCTGCTTTCCTTATACTTCGTTCATGAAATCAACTAAGGGCTATAAAGGCTCATGGGTATGGGACAGTATCTTGTCTGGCCGTGAATTTCTTAGCAAAAACCTATGTTGGCAGGTAGGAATAGGGCATTTTATTCAAATATGGGATGACCCATGGATTCTTAGAGCCAAGGATTTTTTGCTACCTAAAAGAGGAGATATTGGTGATACCTCATAACTAAATGTAGCTTCACTTATAGTTGATAAAAGATGGAACCTTGACCCAATTAAGGACCTTATTGATCCCAACTACTTGCAACTTATTTATGATATACCTCTCTCAGTTTCTGGTAGAATAGATAGAATGATTTGGTTTGTTGCATGTGACAAGAACTACAATGTCAAGGTTGGCTATACAATATCCCTTACTAATAAAATGCTCCACAGAGCTTAATCCGAGCCTCAGTTTCTAGAAAAATAGAACCTAGAATCTAATCTATTGCATGGAAGTTGAAAGTGATCCCAAAGATGAGATCATTTGTGTGGAAAATTCTTAGAAATGTTCTAGCAACTAAAGAAGCCCTTTTTAGAAGAAAATGCTCTGATAACGCCCTATGCCCGATATATGGTACTAAAAAGGAATCCCCTGAACATTTGTTCCTTTTATGTGAATGGGTTTAAGCTGCATGGTATGGATGCCTATTGGGGCATTTCTTCTCAAACTCTAACGTACAGAACATCAATCTTTGGCTTGAAGAACTCATCTTAATGCAAATAGCTAATGCAAAGGATGTAAATGCTTATGTTGTAACTTTGTGCTGGTACATTTGGAAATCAATGTGCAAAATATTTTTTAGAGGAGAGGCCCCAGATCCTGTTTTTGTTATTATTCTTACCAGCCAAAGTGCAAATGAATACTGGGATGAGACTGAACTCCTTTAAAAAGCCTCAGCACCTAAGGTCTCTAAAATTATTCTAAAGTGGAGGAAACCACTAGGTAATGCCATCAAGATTAAATATGATGAGGCTTTTTGTGGCAAGGCTACAAAAGTAGGTGTAGGAGTGGTTTGTAGACATAATAATGGCCTGTTTCAGAGAGGTTGGGCTAAGAGGGTCTCTATTACTTCAACCATACGTGTTGAATTGTTAGCTATGATGAAAGCTGTGGAGCTTATTGATATATAGGAAGATAGGACTGTTATAATTGAATTAGATTGCCAGAACCTATTCATGGCTATCTTATCACGGGATCAAAAGGGCTGCCCTTGGTCTATAAATGGTTGACTATCAGATCTGTTCAACGCTCTATGTAATCGAAGTATGATCTCCTTTTCACTTATTCCTCAGATAAGTAATGAAGCTGCCAATTACTTGGCCGCATTAGCTTCAAGGAATTGGAACCTTGTGGTTTGATTTTGGAATCACCATCTCCTTTTGCTGCTATCATCCTTCATGAAGCAAGAGTTAAAGATCTATCTGGTGGAAACCAAGTCCCCATTGCTGAGGAAAGAGAGGGTATTGGTTAATGAGATCAGTAGTTGTCTATCTCTGCTAGCTAGTTTAGTTGTTATGTTTTAACTTTCTTGTTGATTGCTGTGTTAAGACGTGTTTGATTGCCTTTGCCCTTTGGGGCTCGAATGAAATTCACTATTTGATGGTCCAAAAAAACAATAGAGAAAAGAAAAGAAAAGATGAATCAAAAGGTGAAAAGAGATATAGTGAGCTTGCCTCACATGACATCTATCTCTCCCTTTCAAGAAGAGATCACATGTTTAAACCCGTGTAAGTGTGCGTGTGTGTGTGTGTGTGATTGTGCGCACACTAATTATATAATGTGTGTGCGCTCATCATTTAATCATATAAAAAGAGGTGGAATGAGAAAAGTAAGCAAAAATATAAAATTAAAGCGACTAACTTACCGCATTAAGTTACAATCACTTTTTTGGTACATACCTTCATTCTTGAATTCGTGATGCTGTTACGTATATTTGCTCATGTTTGAATATTGGTTAAGGAAGGCATGTTTACTCCTTTTCTATTTTTTCTTTCCTTTTTTAATCTCAAATTTTTCTTTGTTAAATCTCAAATCAGTTGAAATGTGATACCACATTAGAGTTCTATGATTTTTTAATTAAAAACGTCTACCATTAATAATCAAATAAGCAACAAAAGGACAAAACAAAGTTACTCCCTCATCAACATCTTCTAGTTTACAAGGTAGGTGGAGAATAATCAAGAATGTAAAAAGAATCATCCATGCTATATGAGAATTTAGCTAAATAATTTGCACAAAAAAACATTTTCCCTAAGAATTGTTTGGTAAAACCCATCAGTCTCTATTAACAATTATCCTAATCTTATCAATGATATCTTGAAATAGATGAGCCTGATCACAACCTTTGAAGATTAAATTAATGACTTTTATACAATTGAAGTAAAGAATAATGTGCATGTAACCGTTAGACCGACATAGGGTGAGACCATGGAGCATTGCTATAAACTCTGTAATAGTAGCGGGAACTATCGTGAGCTTGCAACTAAAATCACATATCCACCTTCCATCTTTGTCCAGAATGACATCCGCATCCAATGTTACTACTATTACTTAAGCAAAAATTAAACTTCCTAAGTTTAGTTCGTAGTGATCATCCTGTAGAGATTTGTCCGTTATTATACTACAATATCTTGAGTTATTTTGGATAGACTAATCGCTCACTTTTATGTACCCTATTAATTTTCAATTTTCTATTTTTATATTACCCCTTATTTATCCTATTTTTATTAGTAAAAACAAAAATATCATAACATTGTGAGAAAAAAGTTAGAAAACACAAGTATTTTATTGTGTTACTGTTTTAAATAGCTTGTAGAAATATATGCAACTTATGCTAATTAACTTCAAAAATATAGACATACGTGACGCCATAATTTCGAATTGCATTCCACGACGTCGTTGCCGCATTAAAAAATCAGAAGATTTTTTAAACCAAGACAATGCTCATGTACTAGTATCTTGATATAAATTTTAGTCCCTGAAGTTTGGCTGAGTTTGGGTTTTGGTCCCTGAAGTTTGAAAGTTTGGGTCTTAGTCCTTGTAGTTTGGACCGTTTAGGCCGTTGGTCCCTAAAGATTTAAAAGAACTTGCTCATGGTTTAAACAGAGTTAAATCGTCCTACGTGGCTCTAACACCGTCAAAAGAGCTGATGTATCATGCCTAGTAGACAGGTGATGTGGCAAATATAATATATAATATATTGTTTTATAAAAAAAACGGCACAACAGCCCCCCAAAGCAAAATGAAACGCAGCATCTATTGCAATCAAATTGCTCAACTGTCAACGAAAAGGGGAAGCTTTAGGTTAAAGCGGACCCACAACCGACGAAGTCTGACATGGCCGTTGTCGGACGGGTGATCGCTGTCATCGACGGTGGAGTCAAGAGCACAGCTTGAGTGTTGTCGTCATTCTCATGTTTGAAAGGTAAGGAGCTTCTTGTTCTTGGTACCGATGGCGTTGCAAAACCCAAGTTGCTCTGATAGTAAGCAGTCGAGTGGTGAAATAGATGAATGGGAAGGAGAAATTTTTGTATGATTTGTTGTTTGGTTTGAAGTATTTGGTCGTTTGGTTTGATTTATTCACTAACGGGAGGGAGGAACGTTTTATACTTCTGTTGATATATATTAGTATAGTAGTTTTTTTCTGCAAAATGTGTGCTCTGTTTTTCATTACTTTTATAAGTTTCTATGTTTTTCATAGGTGAACTATGGATTTAGAAAAAGATAGTAGTGACAGTAGTGCGGTGGATGAGAGTGATAAAGGCTCAGTGGATTGGCGATCAGAGTTTGAGGATAGTGATGAAGAAAATGTAGATGACGACAATTTTAGGCAGTGTGTTAATGTTGGTGTAGGTGATATTTTAGATGAAATTGCTGGTAGTTCACAATCAATAAGAGTGCAGCCTGAGCAAGAAGAGCAAAGAGCAATCGTTGAGGTGAGAGAGGAGGATATGTTAGCTTTATTGTTTGATTATGAATATGAGGAGATTGAGGAAGTTGACGGAATGTATGATGATGAGGATGAGATAGTAGTTGCAGAAAAACACCCAAGATATAACCCCTCAGAGATGCGCAAAGAGTTTGAATTTGAATTGGGGATGGAGTTCACTTCACTTCAGCAATTTAAAAGTGCAGTCAGAGAGCATGCATTGCTAAATGGGTATGAAATAAAGTTCATAAAGAATGATAAGGCTAGATGCAGAGTAAAGTGTGCACATAAGGAATGCAAATGGTTAGCATTTATAAGTAAAGGAAACGGTGGTGACCTAACATATAGGTTGAAGACACTTCACTCAAAACACACATGTGGGGTGTCGATAAAGGGGAAGAATGCTTTGTACAAGTGGATTTTAGAGAAAATAGTTAACATTATGAGGATTAACAAGAACTTGAAGTTGGCAGATGTAATTGCAGCAGTAAGGGAGCACTACATGGTTGATATCTCTGTGTGGAAGGCATACAAGGCAAGGAAAAGGGCGAAGGCAATGATTGAGGGTGATTATAAGGAGCAATATCATAAGTTAAGAGATTATTGCAATGAAGTGAGAAAGTGTAACTCTGACACAAGCTTTGTATTGGTTACTGATCAACCATATATAGATCGTCCTCTGATATTTTGAAGACTCTATGAGTGTATTGGTGCTGTGAAACGAGGTTTCTTAGCTGGATGCAGACCTATTATTGGGTTGGATGGGTGTCTTTTGAAGGGGCCGTCTGGGGGAATACTACTGGTGGCAGTGGGCCGTGATGCTAATGACCAGTACTTTCCATTAGCTTGGGCTGTTATTGAGGGAGAGAACAGAGACTCTTGGACATGATTTTTGCTAAATTTATTTACTGACATTGGCACAATGAGAGAAAGAATATGGGTGTTTATATCTAATCAGCAAAAGGTATAATATAATATTTTTTTGAGGTTCAGTTTTTGCTAAATTTATTTACTGACATTGGCACAATCAGTGTTACTTTCAGTTTTAAGGTTCAGTTTGAAGGGAAATTTGATGTTACTTTCAGTTTTTGTCCATTTAACTCAATTTTTCTGGTCTCTGTTCACCATTTGAGACAAGGTGTATCACAATTTAACAATTTGAAATAGTAGGAAGTTGTCAGTCGACATTTAATGTAATCTTGTTTAATTTATGCTCCCATTGTATGCGTAAAAAATAATTTTGAATCAGTAGCATGTGTTTTATTATATGTAAGGTCTTGTTCCTACATTTAAAGAGCTACTTGAAGGTGCCGAACATAGATTTTGCATTCGGCATTTGTAAGCAAATATCAAAGGCAATTTGGAGGAGGAGTTGTGGTTTGTGACTTAATTCTTCGTGCTACAAAGGCAACCGTTGAGAGTGAATGGAAAGAACGAATGAATGAGTTGAAGGCTGTTTCAACTGGAGCATATGAGTATTTATTCACAATTCCTCCGACATGTTGGACAAAGTCACACTTCTATGAGACTTCCAAATGCAACATGGTGACCAATAACATTACAGAGTCATTCAATGGAAGATAGTTAGAGGCAAGAGAGCTTCCCATTGTGAGCATGCTTGATTGGATCCAAACGTACCTAATGACGAGATTTGCTGAAAATCTCGTGAAGTCAGAGAAGTACCGTAACAAGGGGATCATGTGCCCACGGCCTCATAAAAGATTAGAAAAAGAAATTCAAGAATGTCGAAAGTGGGAAGTAAGATACGCAGGTGATAATCATTATGAGGTTTCACTTAATATGCATAAGTTTCAAGTTGATCTTACCGCTAGAAGGTGCTCATGTTATTGGTGGCAATTGAATGGTATCCCATGTAGGTAACAATCGAAAGTGTAGTTGTTGTTTATCTGTATTTTTTCATTTGTAGGTGTCTAGGAATTGTTACATTGCATTCCTCTAATTGAATTGTTGCTTGCTTGCGTAAATAAGCCAGAGGCCTATCGATTGTTTGTTTAGTTGTTTTAATTTCGCTTAAATAAGCCCAAGGCCTAAAATTGTTGCTTGCGAAAAAATTTTGCTAATGTGTAGTTATTGCATATGTGAATCAGATTATGCTGACTGATAAATTGTTGAAATCTACTGTGATTGTTGCTGTTTATGTGCATTACTTTTAGTTAGCTTGTTTTATCCTACTTTGTTCGTTGACTGTTTTTTTTAAAAAAATTTTGTTAAAGACATCTGCTGTGAAATTTGCTGTGATTGTTGCAATTAATTTGTCTTATTTATTATGCTGACTGTTTTTTTTGTTAAAGACATGCACTTGCTTGCATATATGTTAAGAGGGAGGATCCACATGAGTATGTTGACAAGTACTTAACTTTGCAATCTTTTGTGGCTTCTTACTCCTCGGTAATTGAGCCTATCAATGGAGAGAAAATGTGGGAGAAAGTTGATGGTCGAGCACTTGATCCTCCAGCATTTCACAAACGTCCAGGACGACCACAAAAGAAAAGGAAAAGAGGAGTAGATGAGGACATAAAGGGAACTTTGAAGGAGAAAAGAGCAAATACACTTGTCACATGTTCCAACTGTCATAAGCAAGGACACAACCGAAGGTCTTGCAAGGAACCATTGACTAGTAATGCTACTTCAAGCAAGTAACCAAAGGTGAACAAAAGACGTCCGGGACAAAAAAGTCATTCAACATTCTTCCACACAAGAGTCAATCAATGCAACTCCTCCGGGAGGCAGTCAAATTTGACATTTAAGGTTACTTAGTAACAAAATGACTGTTGGTTTTGGTGACAAAATGTTTGTTGTAATGGTTTAGTCAAAGTTGACATTTTGTTCATAACTCAAACTTTTGCTTGTAATGATCTCTATATAAGCATTTGGTATAATTATTACTTGCATTTATAAGAGCAAAAGCTTTTGGTATAATTTGCAACTTTTGTTTGGACTACCACAGCACCTATGAAAATTGAGGTTGGATATGATTGTTCGCTTCATATTTCAAGTAAGGATCTCTGTATAAAAAGGTTAGGCAACAAGCTATTTATATGTTCCAACAAGCTAATTAGAAGAAATGCAATATTTTCAGCTGTTAATAACGTAGATGTATCATTTGCTTGTAGGATGAAATGTCTGCTTTTGTCCAAGTTATTTATTACGTCTTTAAATATTTTCAGGTGCTCTCCATTATGTCTTCTAATTGTTTAAACTTACTTTGATGCTTTTATCCAAAAAGCTATTTATATGTTCCAACGAGTTGCTTGCGCTTAACCAATTTGATTCTGCTCTCCATTATGTCTTATAATTGTTTAAACTGACTTTGATGCTTTTATCCAAAAAGAAAAAAAAACTGACTTTGATGCTGTTACCATAGGAAAATTGTGGCTTTAGGGTTACGTTCAAGCTCATGGACAAAAATGTGTTGGGTGGAAAAGATATGTTCGGAATAGACACTGCAATTTTTTTTTGTAATCTATCATTTATGAAGTTCAGTGTTCATTGGTTTTGCTATTGATGACCCAGCAATTTTTTTTTGTAATCTATCATTTTACATCAACAAACAAGAGAGAAAACTTTGTGTTCTCTTCATTAGCAGTACTTTAGAGGAGTCAAATAAGAGTTATCAGCACCTAATAATTAAAACATTACAGCAAAAGGACGCATTACATTTAGAAGAACAGGGCAGTATAGAAGAGTTCAATATTGGAGGTCACTAATGGCTGCAATCTGCAATATTAGAGTTCAACATTACAGCAAAAGGAAGGCACCACAGTCTGTAGAGAAGTCAGGATTAGCCCTCTGATGAGCACAATATTAGAGGCACAATATCAGTTTGGTTATTTTACAGATGGCAGAGGAAGTTAGAGTTATTAGATACTTATCAATATACTATCTACATATATTGCAAAATATGCACCCCTTTAAACTTATGCAAATAAGGATCCTCTACATGAATATTAGGCTGAAGAGCTGCCTTCAGACCTAAAGCAATCTTTATGTCTAAGAGATGACAAATGACCAATTGCACATACGTTGGTGAAAATATTGATTAGCTGCCATTAAGGTTTACAATGTCAAACATAACTCAGCCATTACATAGGCTTCAGCCAATCAGCAAAAAGAAGTGATCTTCTACAAAGGTCATTACATAAACAAACTTCATACATTGAAAATGATAAATTTCCATATAAAATAAACATTCACAAAGGCCACTACAAATAAGATCCCTTTCACAAACTTCAACCTCCTTCTCAATTCAATATTGTCTTTCTTCATCTTCTTTAGCTCATCTACAATTGGATTCTAGATTGGTCCATCAATCCAATCAAAGTAGTTGCATCTCCAACGTGTCTGTGAAGCACAAAAAAATTAGAGGACTCATAATAAATTCATAGACTGTGCCATTGCAAACTTAAGAACCAAAGATGATTTACTGGAATATTTAATACTATACTATACTAAATGGCAGCATCCTCATCAGCGAATATTAGTGTGCCTCATCTAATAATTGAAAACTCGTAAGGACCATTGTGAAAGCATATGAAATAAACAAAGCATATGAAATAAACAAAGTTGGCATTATCACTTGAGACCAAAAACTTAATGCATGATGATATCTTCATATCCTAGGATCAAGATGCATCACCATGTTTTCTCAGAAAACCATTCAAATACAAAGTAAATTTAACAGAGTTGTGATGTTGTGCTGGTAAATGACAGCAGGCACCAAAACAAGCCAAAAGCACCAGAATATCAGAACTTCTTACAAGGTAAATGATAGCAGGCACCAAAACAAGCCAAAAGCCAAGGGCATAATCACAGCCAATTTTTGGAAACAAGGAAAATCTATAAGTTGAATACTTGTTGAATGGTGGAACTTCTTATAATCCTTTCACCAGATTATGCCCTCCCTATGGTAAATGGGTCGGATGACAACAATCATTTCAATGTAAGATATATCAACTTTGGTAATCAAATTTTTCAAAGAAAAATTACTCATAATAAGTATGAGAAATAAATACATAGAGGTCTAAAATATTGATTTTTATACACGACCAAACATTTCAAGCACTCAGTGTTCAATGAAATATCCGAATAATTACAATTAATCATCAGCATTTTGACTTTGGCAAAATATATGAAATTTTATTAAAAGATTGCTACTTTTTTTAATGTAGATTCGAATTAGGAGTTCACACCTCATCTACTAACCTTAAAATTTGGACACTTAACAAACCTCCTACCATAGTTTTGCTCTGTCCGTGAAGTGAGAACTACAACTTCATCCCCACATCTGCACGTTTCACCCATTGTTCTTCCCTTCCTGTTTGAACCCAATGACCGACTAGAAGAAGGCATCATTGCCACACACAATCACACCCTCCGTCGCACCGCAACAAACGACCACCTTTCGTTCAACTTCCTCCAACCTCGCCCAACCCGTTCCCCCTTTTCTTTGGCCTCGCAACAGACAGCCGGCCTCTTGGAAGCTTGCCCTAGCCCTTCCCCCTTTCCTTTCTCGATTTCTCCTTTCATCGTGTCGAGTTTTGTGTTTTAGTTGGACGCTGCGTTTCGTTTCGGTTCGTTTTGCTTTAGGGGTTGCTGCGCCGTTTTTTTTAATAAAATAATATATTATTATATATTATATTTGCCACATCACCTATCTACTAGGCATGACACATTAGCTCTTTTGACGGTGTTAGAGCCACATAGGACGATTTAACACCGTTTAAACCATGAGCAAGTCCTTTTAAATCTTCAGGGACCAACGGCCTAAACGGTCCA
This sequence comes from Inga leiocalycina, assembly GCA_963242795.1. Classification (NCBI taxonomy): domain Eukaryota; kingdom Viridiplantae; phylum Streptophyta; class Magnoliopsida; order Fabales; family Fabaceae; genus Inga; species Inga leiocalycina. The sequence continues at coordinate 79,513,491 of OY725322.1, forward strand.
AACTATAGGGACCAAAATCCAAACTCTCAAACTTCAGGAACCAAAACCCAAACTCATCCAAACTTCAGGGACTAAAATTTATATTAACCCTTAAATTAATGACTTCTATACAATTGAAGTAAAGAATAATGTGCATGTAACCGTTAGACCGACATAGGGTGAGACCATGGAGCATTTGCGGGAACTCTCGTGAGCTTGCAACTAAAATCACATATCCACCTTCCATCTTTGTCTAGAATGACATCTGCATCCAATGTTACTACTATTACTTAAGCAAAAATTAAACTTCCTACGTTTAGTTCGTAGTAATCGTCCTGTAGAGATTTATCCGTTATTATACTACAATATCTTGAGTTATTTTGGATAGACTAATCGTTCACTTTTATGTACCCTATTAATTTTCAATTTTCTTTTTTTATATTCCCCCTTATTTATCCTATTTTTATTAGTAAAAACAAAAATATCATAACATTGTGAAAAAAAAAGTCAGAAAACACAAGTATTTTATTGTGTTACTATTTTAAATAGCTTGTAGAAATATATGCAACTTATGCTAATTAACTTCAAAAATATAGACATACATGACGCCATAATTTCGAATTGCATTCCACGACGTGGTTGCTGCATTAAAAAATCAGAAGATGTTTTGAACCGTGACAATGCTCATGTACTAGTATCTTGAAAAAAACAAAAGGGAAAAACAGACATCATGCATCACAAAAAAATGGGACGAGTATAGACAAGCTACTTGATTTTTTTTGGATGAGCCATTAATCCTTAGCCACACAAAAAAGCCGAGATATATCCACGGGTATGCCACGTGGACAAGAAACAGATGGCCATATTCCACGTGGACCAATAAGAAGCGAGTAGATAGCAGCAATCGCCCAATAAGAACCCATATTTGGATTTGCCTATTATCCCCCTCCCGGCCTCATATACTTTCGTTTTCCCTTCATAGCCTTCATTCTCAGTTCTCAACTCTCTCTCTCTCTCTCTCCCTCTCTGAGAATCAATGGCTTCCAACACATTGATGAGCTATGGCATTGCCACTGTCTCCTCTTTCCCTTCCGTCCTTTCTTCCTCTAAATCCAAATTCTTCGCCTCCGGTATCCCACTCCCCGGCGCCGCCTCGTCTTCTCGCCTCACCATGACAGCCGACTGGATGCCCGGCCAGCCCCGACCTCCTTACCTCGACGGTTCAGCACCCGGGTATGCTCCGATTTTCCAGTTTTATAAAGCATTTTTCAGTTTACATAACGTGGATCCTATTGGGATCGACGATGATGCTATGAAATTTAGGGATTTAGTGTGTTGCTTTTTAGGTCAATATATGTTGACGACTGGATTTGATTTGAATGACGAGTGGTATTGTGTTTTGGATTTGTTACAGTGACTTCGGATTCGACCCTCTTCGTCTCGGGGAAGTGCCGGAGAATCTTGAGAGATACAAAGAATCTGAGCTCTATCACTGCAGATGGGCTATGCTTGCTGTGGTAAGTTTTCACTATGTAGCCAGAAACAGAGTCATTTCTTGGATCTTGGATTAAATAAAAATAATACTCTTCCAATCCTAATTAAGGAGCTAGATATAGCATAGACAAGAGATTAAGGTAATTAATTAATACTAATTACTCTTTGGAGCTAGCTATTTGAAGGTTATATTCAATTTAAAATATAACATCTCTGTCCATTTGTCTCCTAAATTTATGACTTTTTTCCCACAGTATACTCTATATGTCAAGGGATTCCAAATTAGTTAAAATTAATAAATATATAGAAAATATAAGTTGTTTTTCAAAAATGCCACTATTTACGAATGAGTAAGAGGGGAAAAATGATAAAAGAGAATGTATGAGGAGAGAGTAATTGAGGGCAATATAAGTAAAAAATACATTTATTATTGAAACAAACTTAAATAGATATTATAAAAAAGGACAAACCCATCAAAAAGAAAATCTTATATATAGAGACGGAGGGAGTATAAATAACTAATTTAATTAATTTCTTTACCATCCACAACTTAGTTATCTTGCTGCTATATTAAGGACTAGAGAGAGCATCAGGGTAAAACTTAAAGCTAGTAGAATGATTTGTTTTGGTTCCAAATATAAGAACTTGATCCACTTTTGTCTCTTGAATTATCAAGTATAAATAACTAACTTAATTAACTCTGATGTATCATGGAATAAAGGCTTAAAGGTTTAGATGGAAGAATATGATCAAATTTATGATATGATTGATTGGGTGTGTGTAATTGGGCAGCCAGGGATGTTGGTACCAGAGGCATTGGGATTAGGGAACTGGGTGGAAGCACAGAAATGGGCAGCAGTTCCAGGGGGACAAGCAACATACCTAGGGAACCCAGTTCCATGGGGCACCCTCCCCACCATATTGGTCATTGAGTTCCTTGCCATTTCCTTTGTGGAGCACCAACGCAGCATGGAGAAAGACCCTGAGAGGAAGAAGTACCCTGGTGGTGCCTTTGACCCTCTTGGCTACTCCAAAGACCCTGTCAAGTTCGAAGAATACAAAGTCAAAGAAGTAAAAAATGGTCAGTTACCGTTATTATCAGGCCAAACTATATGTTTGGTCTTTTAAATACATATCAAGTTTCAATTTGGTTCTTTTAAATTTAAAAAGTGTAATTTTGACACCGTTAGTGTTATTTTATCCGAAAATGTTGGCTCAGCAAATTTGAAAGGTGATTTTGCAGTTAAATGCTGATAAACCTCAAAAGTGTGTTGTTATTATGATATATTTGATGGATATTGATTTGAATGTGTTTGGTTGGTGGTGTAGGGCGTTTGGCGATGTTGGCATTTGTAGGGATATGTGTGCAGCAATCAGCATACCCAGGAACAGGGCCATTGGAGAACTTGGCAACTCACTTGGCTGATCCATGGCACAGAAACATTGGGGATGTCATCATTCCCAGATCTCTGATGCCTTGAGAATTTCTAATTCCTTTTGCTCTCATCTATATCTACTACTACTACTAGCTTTGTAATGTTACTCGTAAATCATGATATATGCTTCTTTTATGCTAACCTCCAATCAACCTTTACAAATGCTCTGTTTCAGAACAGGGAATTTGTGCCTTGCTAATTTCGCCACTATTTAACGGAACGTTACTTCCTTGCTATTTTGCAAGTGTTACTTTAGATAGTCCAAATAGTACAATGAACTGAAAGTTTTTCTTATTATTGATAATGATAAAAGGCACTTTATATAGAAATTACTTAAATTCTTAGGTTCAGCTGTACAACTAATTGAATAACAAAATAATATATAAAAGCATCGTAACGCGCAACTAACATATATAAAAAGGAACTTCCTTGCTAGTTTGCAAAGGATTTAGAAAGACTCTTTCACTGAATCGAGAAATCGAAGAACGGAAAAAAAGGCATGAAACAAATGGAAGAACGAAGCGAGAAATCGAGAAACAAATCGAGCTACAAAGATGGAGCTTTCAAGAACGAGCGACCAAGAATGAAGAACGAAGAGCTCTGGAACCAGCCACCAAGACCGGAACTGAAGAACGAAGCAAAGGCGGCACCTTTCACAGAGAAACGACGATGACTATGGCTCGGCGGAGCTCCTGAAACTTGGCGCCATGGATGGAGTAAGAGATTAAGAATGAACTCAGGGAGAGGGACAGATGGAGGGTTCGACGATTCTAAGAGATTTTCTTTTCTTTTGAATACCAGTTCATCAAGTGAAGAGGAAAAAAAAATTAAAATGGGAATTCGGCCGAGCATAAGTCGACCGAGTTGACTTCAAGTAGTCATTGACTCTAATCTAAACGTTAAGATTGATTTTTTGGCCGGTTTCTAATCCGAACTAGCCAGCCCGATATAGGTTTTTAAACCTTACATGCTACCGATAAATCTAGTGTATAATAAATGGAGAATACTTACACACGTACTAAAAGAAAGGTGATAGTGTTCAGGCAAGAAAAAAAAAAGGTGATAGTGTAGTTAAGTAGTTGAGATGCAACTAGATCTAGTAAAATTATAACTAATTGTAACTAAACTATGGGGTTTAATCTCTCAAGTGGCAAATGGTCTAAGTTTTTATTTAATTACAGGGACCTATATTTTAAACAAAATTAAATTTAAGCAATCATAACCTATAGTTTGAAATTTGAAAACCAAAATTAAAATGGAGACAAATTTGAAGAACAAATCTTATATGAACCTGTCATTTTTTAAATTCCAGTGAAATATATTAAAAGTGACTTATAAATAAGATTAGCAGGGTAGATATTAATCATTCAAAGCTTGCAGCTTAGTTCCTCAAATTTGACAGTGGAGAGATATTTAATGAGTAAATGTACAATTGGCTCCCTTTTTTAACCTAGTCTGAATTAATTAGCTAATTATCAGGTTAGTCTGATACTTATAAGAAAGCATCTATGTCACTAGGTTACTAAGCCATTGACTTAGTCTAATAATACTATAGAGATGACATTGCACTAATTTAAACTCTCAAGAGCATATTATGCCAATTGAAAGTTAAAGATAGCAAGTGCACTAGGTGGAAAACTTTTTGCACAAATTTGCATTTTAACTCATTCTTTTATCGGTCCCAAATAATTTATTTACTATTTTTTCCCCTTAACATGAGATGTCTTTTAGGTCTTGGGTTACCAATAGCGATGGAATCATTTATTAGAATTGGGGAAACTGCTGCCAATGGTGTTGTAGTTATTAGTTACAAAAGCTCCCCAATATATGATAGGTAACAAGTTTGATTCTACTTGTAATTTTAGGTTGTTCATGTCAATCCCTAGAGCCGGTAATTTGGGCCGACCTGCCAGCCCACCCAAAAAACCCTTAAACGGGCTGCCATTTTGGCAGCCTGTTTAAATGAGGGCTAAACGGGCTTAGCTCGTTTAGCCCGCGGGCTGGCCCGCTTTTATTTATTTATTATTATTATAGTTTTTTGGTTTTTTTTTTATTTTTTTAAATAAAATAAATTCAAATACCCTTATTATTACCTTTCATTTGATGCCGTGTTTAATTAATTTCTCATATTTTTTATTTGATATTTTTATTTTCATATTATATTTATTTATTCTATTATTATTAAATTTAAAAGAGATGTGTTTATATGTTTTTGTTATGTGAGTATATGAAAAAAAAGGAAAGTAAAAATAAAATTGACTTCATAACACAAATATATTAAAAAAAGAAGTGTGATATAAGCGGGTGAAAGAGAAAGAGAGTAAATATTTTTTTAAAAAATGAAATAAAAAAAAATGGCGGGCTGGCCCGCGAAACACTCTAGCCCGCATTCCCAGTGATATCTGTCCCTCTAATTTTTTTTTTTTAAAAAAAGAGGGATTGAGGTAATGGTGAAAGTGCTAAACTTGCATGGCTGTTGGGGCAGCCTATAGTTTCTTTTGGGCTTCCATGTGGGCTTATTCTATTTGGGGGCCTTTTCTGAGTCAGAAGAACAAACCCATTTTCTAAAAGTATTGCACAAAATCATGGAATCTTATGCTACTTCATAATTCATATTATTAATTATTTAGGCAAGTTGCATAGAGCCTATTACTGTCAATTGTTTGTTAGTAAGCTATGGACAACTATAAAGGCAGATTGGATTCTAAAAGATAATCTCAGTCGTACTGATTACGACAATATCTTTATCTACGATAGTGATCAGAGGTGGGCTATGTTTTTTAAAGTATGGGTCTGGAATTTCACTTTTCTTTTAGGGTTACAAAATTGTGGAATATTATGGAATGCGTTAATTTTAAATTGATTAGAGTTGGGTTAGGTTTTGAAAAGTCATGCTTTGAAAGTGACTACTCTAGGTTGTCGTGACTTGTCCATGATTCTTTCAAGTCTTCTTCCTTTCAAATTAACAATTAATCAATCTATAATATGTAGGCCATATTATTGGAAGTGTAAAAGGTTAGTTTAGTTTCTTATATCTATTATATCAAGTTCATCAATCACATAAAATCATGTGTTCTATTTTTTTTTATGGATTTATAGTTAAACGATAATAATTCAAAAACATGACATATGGTCACATATGAGTAGAGAACTTGATGAAATGAATATAAGTAACTTAATGTAAGTATTTTTCAACATTAAATTGTCTATTAGTTTATAATTTTTATAAATTAGTTTGAGAAAACGATAAATATAAGAGATAAAATAAATTAGAATTTTGTATTTATGATCAAATTGAATTCAATCACCAAACTAGCTCATATATTAAGGGTCATATGAAGTACTTTCTCCGGTCTTTATAATAAGAACATAATAACAACTTTACAAAAATTAATGAAATTATTTAAAATTAGTTACTTTTTTGTAAGATATCAAAGCTACCCTTAATAAAAGTCAAAGTTATAGCTAGGAGTTTGGCTAATAAGTAAGGGATGCTAGGTAGAAAAAAATACTTGTTTTAGACAAAATGTAACATCCCAAATTTTTATTTACAAAAAATATATTATAATTAATTGAGAAATTCAATAAAATGGTGGATATTCATGAATTTGAATCTTATGAATTTTGAAATATTCATATTCATGAGGAAATGGACAAATTAATTCATGAAAGGAATTAAAATACAAAAGTGATAGCAAAATTATAATTTTGCCAATTTAGCCCAAGATTAATTATTTTCCAATTAATTGGAGTTAATTTCAATTAATCAAGAAAAATAAATAAAAATGTATAAATTTAATATTCTTAATGGAATAAATCAAGAGTTTTGAAATTAGAGGGAATTATACATAATTCATTTAATTGAATTATGGAATTAATGAAATACATATTATTCCCTTTCTCTTCCATAATTTCGCCCAACACATGAAAACAAGGAAAATGGAGGGAAAAATAATCTTGGGAATTAAACATGCTAAATACCATTAACATATGAAGAGGAGATTAGATGATGATTTAATTTCAAGAGCACATGTCAAAATACTACATGAAGAGAGTAATAATGACAATGGTAAGGTGTGTATGACATGAAGGTAAGGGCATGGTGATCATGATGGGGCAAGTAAGGCATAAAGTGAAGAGGTATGGTGGATGCATAGAGGGAAGTATGGTGGTTGGAGACAAGTGTCACCGTAACACCTCTTGATGAAATCAATGGTGTAGGATGTTCTTTTGTGCATTTTCTTCCAACACAAGAAGAGAAGAGAGAGACCGAGCCGGGGTCCCGGGGGTATTTTGGTAAATTTTCATTATAGGCTAATATAACCACAATAAGCACTATGAAACTGTCTAGCTAAAATGATACATGGATAGGTTATAACATATTTCTTGTACATTTGGTATTTTATGATTGAGTTAAGAACCTGAAGTTGGCACGTTCCACAAGGTGAGCTTCTCAAGGTCAAAAAGGGTTGAGGTAGAGACTACTATATCTCATATATTATGTGACTATTGTATGTTATATGTTACTGTATTTTGTGATATGAATGCATGCTAGAGGTACAGTACCTAGTTGTGGTTCGGTGCCCAGCTAAAGTATATAGAAAATTCTAGCTGTGGTCGGTGACTCAGTTGAGGTACATGTAGGCGTTTTAACTCAATGTTTGGCTCTGAAACTTGTGTACACATATGAATCGAATTGAACTTTCATTTTGCCTAATATAATGCATTGCATATTTAATTTTCACATTTTATATGTCGATAATATGTTTCTACTGAGATTCTTCGGAATCTCACCCCTTTTTCTAAATCAAAATGTATCAACGGGTGCTAGCGGTTCAAAAGGCAAGGACACGGTTAAGGAAAACTGATAGGCACGTTTCCCAAGATACAGCCGGTGGTTATATTTAGCCTATACTTGGAATATTTTGGGATATTCTGTACATATTTGTAATTATTAGTGAATTTTGCTTCATTAATGTTTGTCTGTAAAAAAATACTTATTATTAGTATATATATACTTTTCTATATGCCCGTGGACCTTAGTCTCTATTACTCTGTGAATATCGAAATGGAAACGGGTGTTGACATCTTATATTTAAAAATAAAAGAGTATTATGAAACATGTTGGAAATTTTTATTATAAGGAGGAGATGGAGTAGAATATGATGACAGATGAAATGAAATAAAGAAGTGAGTGTGAAAAATACGAAATAAAAAGGTATAACAAGCAGTTGCATATTGTTTAATTAAATAATAGTAATATAATAATGAATATTAGATGCTGCGTTTTTCTCCTTAAGTACGATAAGAAAGGATACAAATTTTAATTTCCTTTCCTCACCCCAAATGCGCTCTGAATATTTCTGCTAATCACCATACTAATTATGAGTATCTCACGGGTGGATGTACGTTTGTACGTATTTGGATTGTTCTAATATTTTGATCTTTTCAGGAACCTGTGTTACTGTAAGGATTGTGTAGTGCTTCTTTGTTTGTTTGGATTTTAGGGTCTCTTTTCTCGACAAGAAAATGACAAAATATGCTTAATCATGTCCATATAGTGAGATTAGAAGTATATTTATTTGAAGTTAAATTAAGTGTTGTGTTTTCCCCCCTAGGTTAATAAATAAGAGAATAAGTTGTATTGTCCATTGCAGTGCGTTCTCTATATATTTTATATTGATATAAGTTACTACATATAATTTATTAGAAATAAAATTCAGGAAAAATTAATCCAGATATTCTTATAGTCTATCTCAATTTGGAATCAGGTCCTATAATTTTTTTGTTTGATTTGAGTCCTTATTGTTTGATTTGATAATTTTAATTTATAGCCATTATGAAATTGTATTTAGAGTTAAGGTATAAATTTAACAACGCAGTTTTATTTGAGGGGTATCTGGCACAATTATGATTTGGAAGGGGTAAAATAACGTAACAATGAACAATTAAAAATGGTGTAAATTTAACAAAACTGTTAAATTTAACCTAACGACATCAAATTATAAGAGAAGAAAACTCTTGACGACGTTAGATCAAATTTAACGGTTTTATTAAATTTGCACCATTTTTAATTGTTCATTGTTATTTTTACTCCTTCCAAAACATAATTGTGCCAGACGCCCCTCAGATAAAACTTTATTGTTAAATTTGCACCTTAACCCTTATATTTATATAAATGTACATGTGTTAAAACAGTGTTAAAAAAATTAAGAAAATTGCATAAAGCCTATGAAATTTATAAATTAAAGTTAATTATTTTACACTCAATTAAGAATGATATAACTAATTAACCAGACTATAAGGGTTCAATTTAAACAAAATAAAGTGCAAAAATCTTATTCAAAATTGAGGTAAACTATAATGACTTGGCGATTAATTTTCCCAAACTAATATGGGAGTTATATATAGATAAGCAGTGAACAAAACTAATAATCAGTGAGTTATTTGTATAAATGTAAAAGTTTAGGGAGGTTTATTATAAAGTTTTAACTTTTAAGGGTATCATTATAATGTCCCAAGGAAAAAATGTCATTACCAAAAAGTCCTATAACAATTAAACATAATGCAATGACATGCTATAATGGACAACATGTCCATTCTATTTATTTGTTATTGAGACTTTTTGTGTTCTCAAGTTTCAAAGGTTAGTAAGGTTATTTGCATGATACTCCTTCTTATTTTTAATATAAAACTTATTTATCTAATTTGATTAGATTAAGAAAGTTAGTTACATTAGTTAATATAACATGTATTTTTTGAAACAATCTAGTCATCTTTTTTAATTCTCCCCCTCCCGCTCCTCCTTAATTATTGTTGAAGGAACATCAATAGGGATAAATAAGTAAAAGATTGACAAATATAAAAATTAAATCTTATATTTAGGATCAAGAAAGTTTGGTATAATTTAGCCTATTTGATATCAATATAAAATAGTATGATAACTGATTATAAATAAAACTAAAAAACAAAACGATTGAAAGATTGGAAAGGAAAGAGATGGAGATTACATGATCTGAAGTTGATAGTTGGGAAAATCGTCCAAAAATATCTTTAGGACAAACTAATTGATGAATGCTACCTTGGAAGATCTGTTGTACTCAAACAGAAGATATTTTCCATACAATAGAAAATTGTTTGTACGTTCATATGGAAAATTTTTACACACACAGAAGATTATTTGCATTCAATGGAAGATCGTTTGCACAAACGGAAGATTGCTTGCACTCTTGATAGCATTCAGTAATTAATTTACTCAAAGGTATTTTTGGATGATTTTCCCTTGATAGTTAAGTGTGTGGGGAAGAAAAGAGGAAAAAGAAAAGAAATAAAGAAATAATAATTTATAATAAGAAGAAAGGGCGGAAGGAAGCACACTGTAGTATAATTAGCAGAAACTTAGATACAAATAGAAAGAAACAAAAAGCAAAGGAGAAGAGGTAAGATGAGAGCAACACGTGACAAAAAATTACTAGAGGGGGAATATAATGCGCATGACAAAGAGGGTTTTTAGGGTTTTTGATGATAGAGAGAGAGAAAGAGAGACGACAGAGACTAAGGACTGGTTGTGAATATATGATGAAGAACACAGACTCAGCCAAAACCAATTCAACAATTTGGCTTTCTCCTAAAAAGGGGAGCAAACAAAAATAAAAGCTTTTCAGAGAGAGAGAGAGAGAGAGAGATTAGGTTAGTACATTCTCACAAAGACAATATGTACATACAAGCGTGTTTGGTTTGTGTTAAATCCAAGAAATCACCAAAACTGAAACCCCATTCTTATATTTAGCTTGACCAATTGACTATTGGTAGTACTCTATATATATATATATATTATTTCTATATAGCTTCATGTTCATATATGGTCTGTGAGAGAGACAGAGAGGCACATGCAGATGTGCAGAGGTAACCTCATCACCAATGGCTGCGTGTTCCTGAGAGTGTTTGCGTGCTGTTCGAGGAAGGCAGAGCATAATAAGCTTTTTACAAAAATACTAGTAATAATAATAAAAGATATATAAATAAATACCCTACCTCTCTATATAGCTACTAGTATACCATTACTTTGTGTTTTTTTGGGTAACTGAGTTCTTTCCTTTTCTGCCAAAGTTTCCCAACTTGATACTCTAAATTTCAAACTTCACTTCTCCTAGTCGCCTAGTAGCCTTGTTAGTCGCATATATGAAAACCCTCTAGTAAGTGTGACTTCGCGGATTCAATCTCACTTGTTACCTTATGCTATTATTGCATCCCTCCTAATTGGGGGGAAAAAACTTCACTTCTATTCATTTGATGGCACAAGCATATCTTTGCTCCTTTAGCCTTATACATGATTTTATTTTAGTCAATTAATTTTATAAAACATTTTTTCAGTCTTTTAACTCCAACACTGTTAATCTCAAATAATAATTTATTGTGTCAATCATTGGTTTTTTTTTTTTTGCAAAATTAAGCTTAATATATTAGTATTTGAGAATATTTTGTTAACGTCTAAAATTTCAATGTCAACATCTTTTATTAACAATATTAGGGTTAGAGAATTGAAGAGGCACGATTCATAAGGTCAAGGGATGAAAATAGAATTTATAGGGAGTTCAAAGATTAAAAGAGTAATTTTTTCGTATTTGATTATTATACATATCTAGATGTGAAGTTTAATTGGAAGAGTAAATATATTATTGTTAACGACTTACACATTAAAAAATTCCGGCTTGTTTTAGATTTACTATTCATAAACACACATGCGCGCGCACAATTGATAATTCACCCAAAATTTGAATCATGTGCAACAATCTCAGTCTTTAAAAATTGATTATTCTTTTACTATTTCACTGGTAAAACATTATATTGGTGTCAACAAATACAACCTCCAACTAACTTTTGAGCATATAGCCCCAATAAACATTTGGTTACATGTATATAGATTATTGCTTTCACATGTCACGTTTCCGGCTTAGAGAAATAAATCGATTGCAAGAGATTTTAAAACAACAACTATATATTAGTTATTAATTAGTTTCTTGAATTCGAGTATTACAACACTAATATAAGAAATAGTTTTCCTGACACATTTATATTTCATTATATTCACGACACTCAAACCTAATATCTTATTTAAGAGAGACAAATTATAGTTGTTCGATAGTATTATGTGTATAATTTTATTTAAGAGATCTGATTATATTATGGGTGTGTGAGAGAATTAATTTAAATATGGATACGTACGTTGACATAAATACAATCAATTTTTATTTATCAGATAACTCACTTAAATTTTATTGAAAAAATGAAAAATTTTGGGTTAACCGTATAGGGAAATGCCAAAGATATATGATTAAGTAACCCTAATTAATGTCTTTTTTCCACCTTAAAAAGTAATAACCCTAAGATCTTTGAACCTTATTAGTTTTGGCATGAGTTATTTTGAATTTGTAAGAATTTTAGCCTATAAGACAAGCTCATAAATATAACAGATATTAATGTTATGTTAGGTGACACGCCAAGCAATTTAAATATGCACATATTTATACGAAACATCTCTAGTCTTACAATAAAGTAGCAAAATATTTCTCTAATTTTAACACAAATATATAACTAGCCTCCAATATGGTCCAACTACTATTAATCAGCCCATATCATTTTTTCGATCATATATAAAAATCATCTTATAAACATATCAAAATTGTAGACAGTGTTTTAAGAAATTAAGTAGGGATGGTTCTCACATAAACTCATGATTAAAGAAGGTTTTATGTTGAGATAGATACTAACAATAATTGTGCTAACTATATAGGACTCAATATAGTAAATATTGGATCAATCTTACAAACTTGAATTCATAACCAATGACTAACATATGGGTTCAAGGTAATTGACTGTGATCTCAATTATAATAATTAGAGTACTATATTTATATTAAACATCCTATAACTAGTTTAAAAAGGTAATTTTTATTGACATTGTGATAAACTTTTAATAAATTTTAAATTATTTTTAACCAAATAGATTTTAAAAGCATATATTTCGAAGCAAACTAAAATCCAATTCATCCGTTCATTAGTGAAACATTGGTCGGTTAGATCAGTTCTTGATAATATTGTTAAATGTAATTATTAAAAGAGACAATACTAATTACATTCAAACACAAAGTGGGGGGGGGGGAGATTAAGAGAGTGCAAAAAACGAAGGGAATTTCTGACAAAATATTCCCACACTAGTTGCTTCCAAAACTCTACACGATAAAAATAAATAAAGTTTCACACACACACCTCTCTCTCTCTCTAATAAGACACAAACCCACACACATTACCATTTTTAATCTCTTATCTTTTGATTCATAATCCTTTTTGTCTAGTTCTTTATTCCAGGTAACACCCCACGCACCCCTTCTTCATTTTTGCAGCTTTTTCCCACAACGCCAATATTATGGCCTTGATCAGCTTTTCTTCTTGTTGGCAAAAAAAAAAAAAGATCAGCTTTTCTTTGCACGTATATTAGTTAATTAATTATTTTTTATTTCAAAAGTTTGTCCACTACCATTTCAAAAACTTCACTGATTAAGTATTGTTCTTTTAAGAACCCTTTGTCTCTTCTTTTTACACGACCCATTCTCCCTTCTCTTCTCCGCTCATGATTCATATTACTTAATATAAGTCCTAATTTTGACAAACACAAAAATTAAAGAAATACTAAAATTTCATGGGAAAATCACACTTAGGTCCCAAGAATCAGAAAAATAACAAAAAAAATCTCATAGTAGATTCCTCTATCAAAAAAGTCCCTAGGAACCTCAGTGATATAAATTTCAAGTGTAAAATTATTTTCTTACTCTTAGAAATTGATATTTGAGTATTATATGATATTAAGTTGTGTGACTAGGTTCAGGTACTTGTCAATCGCCACTCTAGGACTTACCAATATAGACATATCCACTTGTTAACGTGAGTTATTTTAGTTAACATAGATTGGTTTGTCAATAGCCACTCTATAGTCATGTCCACTTGGTAACAGGAGCTGTTCTAAATTGTACTAGATAAATAGCAATAGTTAACATAGATGGGATTAACAATGGCCACTCTTTGACTTGTTATTATAGCACACAAACTTGTCAAAACAAGCACATATACTGCTAATATATAACTTGTTATTATAGGCACGTACATAAACTTGTCAAAATAAGCACATACCACCAATGTATAACTTGTCAAAATATGCACATACACTCGCCAATGTATAACTAGACATTATAGGCGCATAAACTTATCAAAATAGGCACATACACTTGTCAATGTATAATTTTTCAAAATAGGCATATACACTCGCCAATGTATAACTTATCATTATAGGCATATAAACTTGTCAAAGTTAAAATACACACATTTACCTGTTGTCAAAACCCTCTTCTCCAACCATGGTTCACTCAAGGACGAATAGGTCAATGTGTGTATTTTGACAAGTTATACATGGGCAAGTGTATGTGTATATTTTGACAAGTTTATATGTCTATAATGGCAAGTTATACTTTGGTGAGTGTATGTGCCTATTTTGATAAGTTTATGTGCCTATTTTAGCAAGTTTATATGTGTATAATGGAAATTATACATTGACAAGTGTATGTGCCTATTTTGATAAGTTTATGTGCCTATAATGACAAGTCAAAGAGTGGCCATTGACAAGGCACATCTATGTTAACTAGTGTCATTTTCTAATACAATTTAAAACGGCTCTCATTGACAAGTGGACGTGACTATATTGATAAGTCATAAAGTAGCTATTGATAAGCCCATTTATGTTAACTAAAACAGCTCTCATTGAGAAGTGAATATGCATGTATTGACAAGCTTAAAGTGGTGATTGATAAGTACCTGAACCTAGTCATGTAACTTAATATCATATAATATCCAAATATCAATTACTAAGGGCAATAAGGTAATTTTATATTCAAAATTTATATCACTAAGGTCCCTAGAGACTTTTTTGGTAGGGGAATCTACAATGAGATTTTTTTGCTGTTTTTTTTAGTCCTTGGGACCTAAGTGTGATTTTCCCAAATTTCATGTGGTGTGTGTAAAAATTAATTTTTCTTTGTGAAATTTGGTTAAAAATAATTGCTTGAAAATTTTATTAGCTAAAGAGACTCGGTGCAACTCACCTTCCACATGTACAAGTTTCCATCAGCCGTATGCAACATATCTTCAACTAAGTGCAAAAGTTTTCAAAACAAAAGTCATTTGCAAATAACAAAAGATATGTTACACACAGATGAAGAAAAGTGACATTGGTTAAAGACAACTAATAATATATGAAAGAGAGCCTTGTTCTCAGTTAATTAATTAACATGCAAGAATAAGATAACCCATGGTTGATATCTTCTTAAATGGCAATACAACTAATGAGTATTATTTATGTTCATGGAGTATATACTTACCTAATTGTTTTTTTAAACGAAAACAAACTACTTTAATTTGCTCGTCAATAAGCTCTCAACAATCTAAAATACTACTCCCTTCTTCCTTTTTATAAGATAGGATTAACAGAAGAGGTAGTTAAAATTAGTTAGGTGCAATAAATATGTAAAAAATGAATTTTTTCCCAAAATGCCCTTATTTATGTGGAAGAAAGAGAATATATTATAATGAATGCTTTAGTTATATATGAAAATTAAATGCAACAGTGGCATCAGTAGTTTTTATAATTAAATGAGGGTAAAATGAGAAGTTTACAAAAAAAACACTTTTCAAACATCCCCTAATCCTATCATATAAAAATGGAATATGGCATACTAAAAATCATATCTTACAAAATGGAATGGTGGAAGTACAATATAACAACTCTTCTCAATTTTTGTTTTATCTATATCTTATAATGAATTGATACATCATGATTCAAAAGGATAATAAATTGCAGGGCTAGCCTGTGTTGGTTAGTTTCTGAGATAATTTTGATTTACATTTTATCGATATGTCATTTGAATTTGATTTTAACCAGTTCAAATTTTTTTTTCTTCTAAATTTCAGTATTTTTAAAATAAACAAACAACAAGAACAACAATCAACCAATTATTATTTTATAATATTTTTTTTTAAAAAATGAACAATGCATTCACGCCTCATGATTTTCTCCTCCACTCTTCTTAAAGCTATTTTTCCCTCCAGCTGTTTTCTCTTCCTCGTATATATAGACAAACACACACATAATATTGCGTATGCGTTTGTCTTGTTGTTCCTTTGCTTCTCCTTATTGTCTCCAGTACCTCGCTCTGCAACCAAAAGACATATATTGTCCTTAGAATTTAACTTTTGTGTCGTTGTTTTACACACACACACACACGCATACATATATATATATATGTATATATATATATATATTCTTGTAGAAACACTGTTTCTACTTTCTAAATATCCCATTTTAGTATCTGCCCTTGCTAATTCTGGCTCTTAGTTCTTAATATATACATACTTATTATTACTTGGGACCTAAGACAACTTCATCACATTATTCAATATTATTTATTTATTCACTTAAATAAATTTCCTGCAAGCTATAGTACTAGCTAGTAGGTCATATAATAATTCATTCATTCATTAATTTAACTATTAAATGTTAATATATATATTTTAACCCTGCCCTTGAGAGAATTCTAGTACACCAACCCATTCAACCATGTCTGGGGCTACTAATTAGTTTGTTGTATGTTGTGTAAGCACATTTTGTTTTATATTATATGCATGTTTATTGGTTGGCTTCACCCAACACCACTGGAATTAATTAATTAAGTGTCGGTCCACTTAGCAGTTGATCAATGTGATGTAAGAATCAAACGTGTGCTAGCTGGTATAGCACTTTTTTGAAGTCAGATTTTGTATGTGATATATATATATATATAGTACTCTATCATATATTAATATATTCATTAGAATATGCCTTCTTCACATCTGTTCTTTCTTTTCTAAATAAATAAAACTTTTATTGGATTCAATGAACTGGAATGTCGTGATATATATATATATATATATATATATATATATATATATATATATATATATATATATATATATATATATATATATATATATATAGTGTGAGATTCACCCTTGACATGATTTTATTGTGTTTTATCACTTGTTATTTATTAAATAGGTTTGTGATCATTTAATTTAATAATTAAACAAAGTAAACTTTCATTTCTGGTGAGTTTTGTTTACCCTAACAAGTTGGCCATGGGGCATTTCCCAGTTTATTACTTTACATATAGTCCTTATGTGTATGTATATATACATATATATATGGCATCCAGCTAATTGTTTTGTAAAAACATAATTAATAATATTTCTGGTCCAAAGGCACTGCAATACAATTTTTGTGGGATCCTCCAATGTTAACTTTATACACACACACACAGACACACTATCATATTGTAATTTTCTGTTCCTTTCTCCAAGGCTCAATAATATTATTACCCCTTCAGAGCCTTTGAATTTTTTCAAAAGTTTAAAAAGTTACAGTGCCAATGTAATAAACTTGTACTCGTAAAATAATTCACCCAAGTTTCTTATTAAAGCAAAAATCTAACGATTATTGAACCCTAATGTGAAAACCATATATATGATGTTTTAGCCATATTGGATTCTAAATAGAACATTTTGTTTTTTTACTGAAAAGCAAAATGATATTCATATAAAGATTACTGTTTACATGGTAAAACTTAACATAAAAGAATGCTTTACCATATCAACGTCAATATATATAATAGAAGAATTAGAACCCAAATTTTCGAAGAAAATTGTTTAAAAAAAAAATCCCTCATTGCAAAATTTACTGCCCAAAGGTACCAGAAATTTGTTTTAAAACCCAAAAGTACAACATATCTTCAGCCAATTTAACTCTTCTTCTGCCGTATGTAACATATATTATTTAATTATGTATAAAATAGAAGATATATGCACATATATGAAGATATATTGCATACAATTGAAAAAGAGTTACACAATTGAAAATGAGTTACAACTGCTCTGGGATATGTGTTATTAGATACTTTTGGGTAATAATTTTTGTAACGAGGAATTTTCAAGCGCTGCTCTAATTTTATGTATAAGTTGTTTTCAGCATGTTTTACTAGAATTAATAAAACATTAAACCTCATGATAAATTCTACTTTAAAATTTAATAAATTTTTAATATTACATCTATTTAATATACATTATATACACAGAAAAAAAGTTTACAGAATAATAAATGAAGGATAAAAATATATATAAATAAAAAGATTAATAATGTTATTTATAAACAGAATTAAAAGCTCTTCTCTCTTCACCTTGTAAATAAGAAGATGCATGGGAGTATGTGTACTAAGTTTAATGTTTCTTTTCTTTATTTGTTTTAAACCCTTCCACAAAATCTACCCGCAGTAAAATGTAAAATTTGAAGAAAAAAAATTAAGGGAATAGGTTTAATGATTGTATATGGTTATATGTGGGGCAAGTGGGTCCGTGACTTGATCTTGTTTGTGATCAATAGCCATCGAACATGGTGGGGACAAAGCTAGATAACTGAGCAAGCACTAAGCCCCGTAAAGTTGTTTTGTTTTATAATAATAATAATTATTCTTACAATTAATTTATTTATGATTATTATTGTTGAACAAAATTGAATGAAGTAAATATTAAAAAAACAGGTCCATCGATGAAATGACATCAACTATAAATGTCTGAGGCTCATGCGTTGGCGCAGTGCCTTTAGAACGCATGTAACTTTAGACCAAATCATCATTTCTCTCTCTCTCTCTCTCTCTCTCTTTTAATGTAAAATGATATTATTAAATTACAATATCAATACAGAAGAGTCAGCTACCAACTGCCCTCTTTCATGAATTTCCACCTCTTTATCAAGAGGTGAAGGATGATCAAAGATACAAAAATTCCCTGAAATACTGTGAGCAAGTTTTGTCAAATGATCCGTAAGGAACAGGTCCTCTCTCGGAACATTAACAAATTTTACCTGCCATTACCTACAAACTAGTGTCCTAATCTCATCAACTAAGTCCTTGAAAGGGTATTCAGGATCACAACCATGGACCGTTAAGTTAATTGCCTCTACACAATCTGAAAAAAGAACAACCTCTTTTATACCCCTAGCCCAACATAAGTATAACCCATGGATTATTCCAATCAATTCTGCTATCGCAGGAGGCACAGCAATGAGTTTACAAGAGAAACCACAAATCCATTGGTTATCCGGGCCTCGAATCGTTCCCCCACACCCACATCTACTGTCACTGAAATCTGAACCATCCACTTCCAAAGAGAAATAGCTCTGAAGCTCCTGAGGTCTAGTCCTTTGATTTGAACGTCCTATGTTGGCCAGAAAACCCAACCTCAGAAGGTCCAGATTCGCACTGGCTCTGAAGAAACTAGATGTTGACAGCCGATTGTCCTCCTAATTTATACATGCAAAAAGTTTGTTGCATCGTGCCACCCAAATGTCCCAATATACATATCCAAACAAGGTTGACCAAGGGACCTTCCTTGTATGCCTTTTGTCGGCTTCATGCGTGAGATTCCATTTAACCTAATCCTTACCTTCAAGAGAAGCAAAAACATCCCACTTTTCTAGTGCCACCACTGCTTTCTATCTCTCCACTGCATTCGAATAGTCTCGTAATAGGTGCATGGAGTCTTCCTTTTGGTTGCAAGTGAACGAACAATAGTTTGATTCCTGGATTCCTCTACTGGCTCTCAAATGTGCTGTGTGAGCTCTACTATGTGTGAACAACCACATAAAGGATTTGATCTTCTTCGGAACCGACCATCTCCATAAAAGTTTCCATACATAATCGACATCTCCACTTGTACCTGCATATAAAGAAAAATAGGCAGATTTCACAGAAAAACAACCATTTGAGGATAGTTTCCAATAGAATTTGTCCTCTCCTCTCTCCTCACGTGGTGGGTGGGCGCAAGTGATACAATCAACAATCTCCGGTCTGAACTATCTTTGAAGTTCCTGTGTATCCCAATCTCCATCATTCATGACACAATCTGCAACCTTTTCATTGTAGTTTTTTTCCATTCAAGGCCTGGAACAAGATCCACAAGAGGAATATTTAGAGTTGACCAATTTTCAAACTAGAAAGAGGTATTTTTACCATCACCAATCCTCTTTCCCAGATTTCTTCTAAAGTGGTCCCAAACCACACAAATTCCCCTCCAAGTAAGAGAAGAAGAACGCTTTTTGCCCACCTCCGGTAGAGCTTTGTCCCCACAATTATATTTGGATCTCAAAACCTTAACCCACAATGCATTTGGGTTAGACCCCAACAAAGTTTCAGCAAGAAAGCTTTATTCTGATTTTTGAGGTTCGTAATTCCCAAGCCTCCTTGTTTCTTATCCTTCGCTACTACCTCCCATAAGACCAAATGAGTCTTCCTTAAACCATCTTGTTCACCCCACAAAAAGTTCCTGTTTTTAAGCTCCAAGTCATTTATCACTCTTGTAGGAAGAAGCATGGATTGCATATGATAAGAAGGCATAGCTGATAAAATAGCTCTAATAATAGTTGATCTCCCGGCCATGTTCAAGCATCTACCTTTCCAACCTGATAAGCGTCTTTGACATTTTTCCAAGATCGGAGTAAAGGTTACATAGGAAGCCCTTTTGTGAAGAAGCGGGACTCCTAAATATTTACCTAAATCTCCGGTCAGTCTCACCCCTAAACGTTGACTCATACCCAAAGCTCTGTTAAAATTAACATTGCCGGAGAAGAAAAGTTTTGTCTTCGCCCTATTCATTCGCTGACCCGACATGCCACAGAACTTCTCAATACAACTTAACATGATATCTATCTAGGAGTCAGAAGCATTGCCAAATAGAATTAAATCATCAACAAAGAAGAGATGAGATAACTTAGTCATACCTCTTAGAAGAATCTAGGATTTGCAAATGTTTTCGAATAATTAATATGCCCCTAACACTACAAAAAAATGCGATTTAATAGTGGTTAAAAAGGTGTATTTGTAGAGGTTTTAACCGTTACAAAATCCACTGTTGCAAACGATTTTGTAGCGGTTATTTACTCGAGTAACAAAACTGCTACTATATTTGTAGCGGTTTATTCCAACCGCTACAAGATTCTCATATTGATAACATATTATCAGTCAAAATTATAGTAGTTTTATAACTCTACAAATGTTGGCACCACAATTTTGCATGATGGGAAATGAAAAATAAAAATTTGGCTATATTTTTATAGCGGTTACTAAATTGAAATAGTAATTTTTAAAAAATGGCGTCAAATATTCGTAGCGGTTTGTAAATCGCTACTAATATCATATGAAATTTCAAAAGTAGCACAAAAAATTTAATCCCATTTTGTTTTTAAATTTGTAACGGTTGTAGTTCTTAAAATCACTACAAAATGTTGTGAAATTTAAAAAAACTTATACAATTATCTGTCTCCATTTTTAAAATATTGGATTGAATAGTTTATTATTTAACTAGTTTAATTGATAGTAGTTATTATTTAAAAATAATCATTCAATTAAGTTGGATAAATATAAACTTTATATAGGTAGTATTATTGAGGATATGTAGGTAATAAGAAATTATTATGATGTCTGCTACTATGTGGTTATCATTATATAAGAAATATTGGAAACGGTGAGAAAATGTCCTTCAATTTCTGTAAAAAAGAAAAATAGTGAGAATAAATATTATGTAAGGAAAAAAATGTTGAAATGAAAGAATTAAAAAAACTTTTAATCATATTTGATCACCTTGTTCAGCTCCTCAGCTCTTAGAAAAAAATTTGTCATTGAGAGAAAACAAAAGAGAGGAAGGGTTGAAAGAAATGGGAGAGTGTTTGAAATTAGGTGTGATGGGGGTATTTATAGAGATCTGCTTAGCACTTGTAGCGGTTAATGTGATGGGTGTTGTAGCGATTGATTTTTGTAGCAGTTACCATGACGTTCTTTGTAACGGTTTTGGTTGATTGTGTAGCGATTATATAACCACTACAAATATTGTTCTAAATTTTTTTAAAAAAATATACATTAATGTTTACAAGAACAAAAGCATAATTTGTTTAATTATTCATCGTCGCCATCCCTATAAAAAATTGTGTGAAGAAATTGTTAGTGTGATATTATTTTGCACAAAAATTAAATTTAAACGATGTGAACTTAAAAAAAACACACTGAACTATAGTTAAATTATCATCTCCTTCAGGGAAGAGGTTTTGGAAATTAGCAGGCTGAAATGGCTCACTCTCGTAGATAATGTTATCGCTATCACCCATGTCATAAAGGTCTCAAGGCTTTAAATGAACCACCATGTGCCAATCCTTGTGCCTCCGTCCTCGACATAATTAACCTGATGTGCCTCTGAGGCAAGAATATACGGCTCATTATCTTTAAAACGATCTGTGTGAATTAGCCTGGAGAAATTTACCGATGTGATATCTAAGTTGTTAGTTGTGAGTCCTCGAAAAGTAGTGGTATTTGCCCACAAACACTTGAACAGTGTAATGGTGAAATGGCCTTGGTAATTTAGTTCGACGACATTAAGAAGCTTTCCATAGTAAGGGACACCTTCGAACTGCATGTTGGTGTTACTACTGCTCGCACAACTCCTTGTCCCAAAAGTGCCATAAACACCCAAGTTTTGAGTTTGCAATCCTTGATCTCGTGAAACCATGCAAAACTTGAAACCATTGACATTGTATGCTGTAAACCTTTTGCATGGTCAAGAGGGTCGATTGTGAGAGCTCTGAAATCTGGTAAGTGTGGTTTGTAGTCATATAGTATTCTGCACGCAAACCAGCTTAAGAATTCTCTATGAACCTTTTTGTCAACTTTGGAGGATATTTGTATACGGATCCTGAGTTGACGTTTCACATGACTTCTGAATTCCTTGCAATTAATCATGGGAAGGCGATCATGAAATGTAAGTAAAAAATATTATGAAATATATAGAATAACATATGAGTGTTCAAATCTTATTGGAGGAAAGGTTCAACTTGAGTGCAATTAATTAAGACATGTCTATGTGCTTGCAATTTCTCAATTGTCGTTAGTTTGAAGTTCTCAGTTCCTCCAACTGGTTTGCCAATACGAAGGATTAACAACTCTCCTGATATTGGTGCAGGTTCAGGACAATCATCTATACAAGGCGGTCGGTTGAAAGTCATCTCAATGTCATCAAAGTACCTTGAACAGAAATACATGACCTCATCCCCAATATAACCTTCACTATAGAACCTTCTGGCCACGGCTTATTCCTTATATAAGATTTTGGTTTCCTAAAAAACCTACAAAGTAAAGAAGAAAAAATGATACTAAATGCTGAAAAGGACAACTAGCAAATAGAGGAACTAATAATGAGTACCTCTCAAGAGGATACATCTATCGATATTGATTGGGCCAGTAAGCTTTGTTTCATGAACAGTGTGGACTATAAGGTGAACCATCATAGTAAAAAAGGATGGAGGAAAGATTATTTCCAAATAACAAAGTGTAAGAATGATTTTGGATTGCAGCTGATCAAGCTCCTCAAAGATCAAAACCTTAGAACACAACTTCAGAAAGAAAGAACAAAGCTCCACCAAAATGATGGACACATCGGGAGGAAGTGCATTCTTTATAGCCAGTGGAAGTAATTGTTACATAAGAACATATGAGTCATGACTCTTTAGACCGACAAATTTTCGAGCCGGCATGTCAATACATCATGTAATGTTGCTTGAATAGCCATCAAGAACTTTTATTTTCTTAAACCTCGCAAAGCTAAGAAGACTACCTTGTTCGGTTTTGTGAGGGTGAACTTTGCTGATTGAAATTTGTCATGATCATCTAACTACGCGTCTTTACGAACTCCCATCGCAGGTAAATCTTTCCTTGCTTAAAGATGATATTTTGACTTGCTAGGTTTTTTAAGCAGCATATGTAATAACCCAATTTATGATTAAGGGCTAATGACCTCTAAAGTGGATGTAATTGATGTTAAGCAAACACTTTTAGAGAATGTAATTTGAATTGTGATTTGAATGTGTTATAACCAGTGTCTAAATCCTATATCTGAGTTCAATTATGGAATAACATCTAAATTGAGCCAAAATAAAGGAGAGGGTGCATGGCTAAGAGAAATGAAGTAATAAGTTGTGTTTGGATGATTTGGTGAGTATTGTGATAATCAAGGGCAAAATAGAAAATTTGCCGACCAATTAGTCAACTACCGAAGAGGGAGTCTACTAATTGGTAGGAATCATTGTGGCATGTAACATTCCAAATTTTATTCACCAAGAATATATTGTAATTATTATATATATTCAATGAAATGATGAATATTTAAGGCCAAAGGAATTAAATATTGAAAGTTGAATAGTGTTTTCAGTGAAATCGCCTGTGAGGTAGTGAGTTTTTCATGTGGTTTTGGAAGACCAAATGATGAGCAAAAATTATGAAATTTTACAGAATGGAAGTAGACATCCTAAGCTTTAATTTGATAGGTTCATATGACTCAATTGAAGCTATGTACAAAAAGATATGAATTTTTGAAGTTAATCCAGAAAATCTGGAAAGTTTCTGGAGCAGCGGTCAAATATTAAAAATTTGGGAATAATATGATCCTATCTAGTAAAATTCCATATTTTTCCTTGACACTAGACTCAATGAGGGTTCCATAGGCTTTGGAATCGCTTCGAAACGATGTCTACAAAATTAGTTATGATTTTTCAAAGTTAAGGAAGAAAATCTGCCAGAATTGGCATTTTTCCAAAAATTTAATACATAAAGTAATCTTTCTTTTTCTCTTAATTATTTTAGAAATTAAGGGATGAAGGAGGAGAAGACAAGTGTCAAAATCCAATGAGACCAAGTGTCAACACCACATGAAAGATGATAGAGATAATTGTTGTGTTCCTTACTTATGTCATAAGGTTACGTAGGCAACTCTTGTACCAATTGACTTGAGTAAATGGAAGAAGCAATTGGTTTGGTTGGAGTAAGGGGGGAGCACGCTTTTTTGAAGGCTAACCAAGGGAAAAAGCTAGTTCAATGCTAATGGGAAACCAAAGGGAGTAAGTATGACATAAACTTGAAGAAAGGAGGATTGTGACAATGTCACATTATGGTCCCTTGATTAAATCAATGGTGTAGAATTAAGGGAGGAAGTTTATGAAGCATTTCTCTTCCCTTCCCTTCATACATTTTGATCACACTAAAGGAAAGAAGAGAGAGAGAGCTTGGAGAACTCTTGAGAGCTAGAGAGAAGGAGGAGGAGGAAGATCAAGGTAAGAGTTGTCTCTTAAGCCTTTTCTTGTGAATATGCATGAAAGATCCTTCTCTAAACTCATTTTCTTCATGCATCCATGATCTTGAAGACACCATTCTTAGCTCAAGAAGTGAGAGAGGAGATGCCTAGAAAAAGAGGATTCAAGATCTCAAGAGGTAACCTCACAAACCTTAGATCTAAACTAGTATGGTGTTGTTGTTGAGGTTTGTGTTTGGTTTTGGTGATTTTTGTCAAGTTTGTAAATTTGGAAAGCTATAACCCTAAGGGGTTACGCTGCCCAAATTTCTTTGAATCATGTTTAAGAAGTGTTTATTTGAGTTAATAAAGGATTAGAAGTGGAAAAGTACAAGTTTTAGAAGCTAAAACACAAAACTCTATTTTTCCAATTTTTGACCAATATTTCAGCCAGCACAGATCTAAGGGAAGGAGTTAGATTTTCATGAAATAAATGGTTCCATTGGATTCAATGGGCAAAAATAGGTGGGGTTACAATTGGTCACTTTTTCGGTAGAGGCCGGAAAAGCATAACTACGAAAACGCCACTGAAATCCCTAAATAGGGGCTGTCAAGGGTATTGCTTAATTTGACACTGAATTTGGTGATTTCGAACCCGAAAATGGATTCTTTGGACGAAAATATGTTAGAATATCCTTAGTCAAAATTTTGGGAAACGTGCCATCGGGCTGGGTACACGAGGCCGAGCCGGGGTCCCGGGGGCATTTTGGTAAAATTTCATCATAGACTAATATAACCACCAGAAACACTATGGAAGTGTCTAAACTATACATTTGACCTTCTAGGACCGAGTAGAGAGCTTGAGTGTTTGGCACGCAAATCGAGGCATGTTATTTGAAGATCAGGGAAGGGTGATTAAAGTAGGGAACTTACCTCTCCTGCATGTATTTGATATTTGTGCTAGTGTATTGATGCATGTTATTGTTTTTCCTGATGATGTGAAACATAAATGAATAATTGAAGCTCTGCTTCTGTTTATGCTATGGCCATACGTATGTTGATTGAAACATTGAGCACGCAGATATGTCATTTTGTGAGCATGAGTTATGTAATGCAAGCATGTCATGCATTAAGCACTTATCTTGCATGCATATTGGTATTACTTTTCTACTGAGATTCCCCAGAATCTCACCCTCCCCTACCAACAATTTAGACAGGAAAAGACATAATGTATGTTGAGAACAATAAAGAGAATCGTACGAAGGGGATTGCGGTGGTGGAGCAAAGACGAGAAGATGTCTCCGTTCACTGAGACGTGTTCAGACACCCATGTAGCGCTGTGAGGCTACGTTAATTGTAATTATCAAGTACGAACCCGTATGGGAAATTTCCGTAATCGTGCACATAATATCAGTATATTTATGTTATTCCTGTGTTGCCCGTTGAACTGCATATCGTTTCCGCAAATACTCTGAAATAGGTGAAAATAAAATGAGGGTTTGACATGGCACACTTAGTTGCTTAAGAGATTATGTAGGAATGATCATATGTATGCATGTACATGCAAAAAGTTAGAAGAAGATCCAAGATTGTGACAAGTGTCCAATTGGAACCATAGATGAAGTCAAACTTTCAAACTTGTTTCTTTTCTTCCCTCTCTTTGTCAAAGTCTATTAATGAGCATGGGAGGAAGGGAAAAATATGCATCTTCATCATTCTCTCATTTTCTCTCTCTTCAACTCCATTGTCATTGAGCTCAAGGTAGAAAGAGAAAGCAAAGGTGAGATTTTTTACATTGTAGTTGGCCTCTAATGCTCTAGACCTCTTCTTTAATGTTGTCTACCTTGATGAGAGCTTCATCTTGATGGTTTTAGATTTTTGAAAGAAGGTGTTTTAGAGCTTGAACAAATTTGAGAATTGAGGAATCAAGGAATCTAACCTTGGCAAGTTTAAGAGGTGAGCATTTGTAGCATTTTGGCATATATGTTGTGATTTTTGGTTAAGTTTTGATATTTGTGGAATTTGCCCTGTTTTAAGTGTGCTTTTGGAATGCATGAGTTGTATGATGATTTATGGTAGAATTGGTAGTATGTGATGCCATTTGAATGTTGGAATTGGTTTGGAACTTTGGAAGCAAGTTTAGTAAAAGGAGGTAATAGGTGTAAAATGTAGTTAGAATAGGATTTTTGGTGTTTTGAAGTTTCCAATGGGTTCTTTGTGTGAAATTGTGTGGGATTAGGCTTATACAAGAGTTTTAAGACCATTGGAAAACATTTGGTAAAAATTGGAAAATTTTGTCAGTTGCTGCGTTTTGTCTTCTGATAGAGCCTCACTCAAGTGAGAAGAGGCCTCACTCGAATACTGTAGCATGTCTCCTCCTTTCCTTTAGTTTTCTGTTGCACTTGCATGCCAAAAAGCCAGAGTGCATTTCCTTACTTGAGAGTGACAGGGGTTCTCACTCGAGCACACCCTGCCCCACTCTAGTGTGGGTGTATTTGGCTCCTTGAGCTCGCTTCTTGGGGTAACACTCGTAGTCCATTTTTCAAGAGTGCGACCTAGCACTCGCAAGCGTTGAGCTGTCACTCGAGTACCAGGGACATTACTCGAGTGCATTTCCTACCCTAGAGTTTCTTTTGCTCTCGGGTCGTCACTTATGTGTCTGACTCGATAAGACTCAGGTAAATATGAGCCTATCACTCAAGTGTTAGGTTCAGGACTCAAGTGCTATGATCGCTCTTTGTTCTCTTTGTTGCTCTCTGTCAAGCACTCTCACGAGTGTGCCTTTGTGCTTGAGTGCTAATCATTCTATCCCTTGAGTGAATTGCTTGAAATCAACATTTTTGCTTTCAAAAGGGGAGTCTTTGGTATAGTTCTTTCAACCCTTTAAGCATTTATCTAAGCTTCTAGTGGGTACCTAAAGGACTTAAATGACAACCAATCTTAAGTGTTTTGAAAACAAAAACTTGAAATGTGATTAATCGTCATCCTTGCTTTTGGTTATAGGTTTTGATATTTGCCCTGTGCGTGAATAGCCTGTGTCAGAGAATCGTCAGAAAGAATAAGGTAGCAACTCTTTCTCTTATACCATGTGTAAAACATTGTATGTATGTTTATTGTGCTTTGTGATGAGTTCGGATGCTACTGCGAATACAGTCGGGAAGGCTGTTGTCATTGTGATTACAGCGAAAGCTGTTACATAGTGTTTACAGCCATGAGTGCTGTCGTTATCACAGTGAAAGCTATCGCATTGTGTTTACAGCCGTGAGTGCTGTTGTTTATGGTGAAAGCCATAAATCATTGTGTATTATGTTATTGCTGCTGATGTTGCTGTTAAGGATTTGCTTACATGCTATGTGTTTATATATTGTATGAGTGATTTGTTACTATTGGGATTCTCTCGAATCTCATACTTTCCTTTGACTAACCTACAGACAGGGCAAGTGGCTCAAAGAAGAAGCCGACAACCAAGGGCGGATAGTACAGACTTAGGTTATAGTTGGTTTTCATATTTTGTTTGTGAACCATTGTATAATTTGTAAATATTATTTTGGATATAATTATGTAATCCCCTCATTGGGAAATTGTAAGGGGTGAGTATGCTCCGTAAACCCTTTAGCTATGATATAAAACCTAGGGAATTGCCATGATTTTTTTTTACACTCTGATATGTATAAATGTGATTTAACTGCACAAGGTAATTATATTTGAAACTTGAATTTGAGACCAGGATAAGGGCAGAAATTTTGAAAGAATTTGAGAAAACCCTACCATAAGGAAGGGATTGTAAATGAGTTTTGATTATAATTGGTCTCTATTTCATTTTAATTACGTATTTTGAATTATAATTACGGTTATCAAGGAAGGGGGTTATAACATATATAGTACATTGTCACATACATTTTTTTCAATGTGTATGACATCAAGACTGTGGCGAAGTAAATTAAATTTTCAATATGGAAGAGTGAAGAAAATGCTTATATTTCTCCATTGCTGAGGTGCAGAAGCAGAAGTCCTGCTTGTCTTTCCCTCTGCTTTTGTTGTATCATCGCTTTTTCAAAACTCGAATTCAACATCCTCAAGCTGCTATAAAATATCTGCATTGGATAAAGTCTGAGGTGGTCCTCTTTTTTCTGGTTTCCCATTGAAGTGATTCCGTTGCAATATAAACTTATGCTTTCTATTGAGAAACCTATGATGCCCCATGAAGCACCACTTTTGGCTCTGGGAAAGGCGCATTGCATCAAAGTCAAAATTGTAAGCTGGACACACCGACCCAATATGCACATTCCAACCTAATAATGTTCCCAGGCCAGGAAAGTCGCTAACCGTCCACATCAAGATTGCATGCAAGTTGAACAATGTCTTCTTGTATGCGACATATGTCTCGATGCCATCATTACACAGGTCAAACAATTCCGTAATATATGGTTGGAGATATACATCAATGTCATTACTATATGTCTTTTGGCCTGGAATGATCATAGACAAAATGAAGGAGCTTTGTTTCATACATATCTAGGGGTAAATTGTAGGGAACTAAGACTACCAGCCAAATACTGTAACTTGTGCTAAGTTTCCCAAATGGATTGATACCGTCGGTCACCAAAGCAAGCTGAACATTTCTGAGGTCAATCACAAAAGAGGGAAAGTCTTTGTCAAATATTTTCCAGGCGTCCGTATCCTGAGAATGTCTTGATTTACCATCTTCAATCTTATAAACCTCATGCCACCTCATGTGCTCGGCTATTTTGGACGATATAAACAACCTTTGTAACCACCGCTTCAAAGGAAAGTACCTGAGAATCTTTCCAGGTTTCTTCTTCTGCCTTTTTCCCTTTCTGAATTGTCTTGTACCTTGATGTGTGACATCGCTTACAAGTCTCCCTGCTAACATCGTCTCCCCAATACAACATACAATCGTTTGGGCATGCATCAATTTTTTGGTAGTTTAAGCTCAATCTATTAATAATCTTCTTGGCCTTATAAAACGTTGTGGGAATCTCTGCATCAAGGAACCCATCTTGTAATAATTCCAGCAACATCGACATTCCCTTATCTCTTATTCCACAGAAGCACTTGATATGATACAACTTGATCAAGAAAGATAATTTAGAGTATTTTCGACAACCTTGATATAAAGGACAATCTGCTTTATCCATTAAGCTGAAAAAATCCTGAGATGCTTCATTCCTCAAGAACACCGGCTCTGAACCCTGCACTTCTTCATTGAAGTTGTCTTCTTGAAAACCAAACGCATCACACACAACATCATTAATAGGATCATCTTCTTTTACTTGAATTCCTACTTGTGAACTTCGAGGACGAGCACCATCATATCTTATACCAACCTTCTCACTATGAACTCCCCAAAACGTATAGTCTTCCAAGAAAGGCTTTACAAGCAAATATTCCTTAACAACTTGTCATGCATGCTGCTTCTTGAACTTGAATCTCTGACACGGATAGACAATCTTGTCATTATAGCTAGCATGAGACTATGCAAAATCTGAGAAATTGTTTAATCCATACAAATATTTTGGAGAATTGCGTGTAACCTAATCCATGACTTATCCATAGCTAGTGAAAAATTTAGTAAAGAATATGAGTGAATAGAGAATGACGGGTTCCTGGAAGCTTATATTCAAATTCTCCAATGTTTAACAATTTGTAACGGTTAAAAAACCGCTACAATAACCGCTGCTAAATTCACATTTGTAGTGTTTATACTTTATACAACCGCTGCAAATGTTCACGACCGTTGGAGGGATATGAAATTGAAATTTCAAAAGTTTAACACTTTGTAGCGGTTATTACAGAAAAACCACTATAAAATTTCATGACCGTTGGCCATTAAACAAATTTTATTTTGCATTTTATAGGGGTTTTTGTACATAAACCGCTATAAATAAGCAAGACACTTTACAGCGGTTTAATTGACAAATGGCTACAAAGCTCCATGGGTGATATTTAAAAAATTCAAAATTTATATTGCCATTTTATAGCAGTTGTAGTTGTGAAAATCGCTACAAAGTCTCAAGACCATTGGTTATATTTCAAATTTTTGATTTTGCAATTTGTAGCTGTTATCTTTGATGCAACCGCTATAAAGGTTCATTACAATTTGTAGCGGTTATAACCTAGAACCGCTACAAATTTATGTGCCATTGCTATTTGTAGTGGTTTAATAGGCTTAATCTCTACAAATCTTCATTCTTTTCATAGGTTGTAGCGGTTTCTATAATAAGACCGCTAAAAATAAAATTTTTATTTATTTATTTTTCATAATTTTTTTGGTTAGTTCTAAACGAAAGAAGAATTTAACAAGGCTCTGAAAATATATATGTCCAAGTTTGTATATAGATGTTTGAAAGAAAAATATAACTGTCCTCAAGCTAACTAATTAAAAATATAACCTAACTATCCAGAGGATAATGATTAGGTCCTCCCTTAGGATGGGAAGGATCACGATGATAATCATCAGGTCCTCCCTCAAGGGGGCTCCCTCAAAGGGGCTGTATCACAACCCTGAGCAGAGTTAACAACACCATCATCATCGATAGTAGGAGGCAGCTGGACGATGAACCGAGAGACAGGGGGAACCTGTGGATGCTCCTTGTCGGGGAACCTGTGACTCTAAGACTGCGACAGCATATACTTCCTAATATCCTGCCACTGCGTATGCTGAGCATAGTAGAAATTGGCCTGCTGCTGCATCTGATAGGCCATCACAACATGTGTCTTGGTAACCTCAGAACGAAGCTCCTCAACCTTGCTCGAGAGCTACTAGCCTTAGAGGTGCCACTCCTGCCATAGACCACGTTAGGTCTGGTGCCTATCCCCATACCCTTCACGCATCCAGGGCACTCAACTGGATCCAAATC
The DNA here is from genome assembly GCA_963242795.1 of Inga leiocalycina. Classification (NCBI taxonomy): domain Eukaryota; kingdom Viridiplantae; phylum Streptophyta; class Magnoliopsida; order Fabales; family Fabaceae; genus Inga; species Inga leiocalycina. The sequence goes on from OY725322.1 coordinate 79,545,519, forward strand.
GGATTTCAATTGCGTTGTGGGGGTCCACAGACCCCTATGACTCCTGCGTTTGGGTTTCTCACAGCTCAGCCTGCGACTGTTGTATCCGCTCTTGTTAGTTTATGAAACAATAAATTATTATTATTCATAATAAAGTATTTTTATAAAAAATATAACATTAAATTATTATTATAAAATAATAAATTAACTTACAATAGCCTCCTCTGCCTGCTGAGAGGTTGAAATTCTATCACGGTGTCTATGGTTGATAGTGAATAACTCCCCGTAGTCCATCTAGCAGTTCTCCTGCTGAGCCCTCCTTTCCTAAAACAATTAAAAAATTAAATTAGAATTTTGAACAATAAAACACTAAATTTATAATATAAAATAACTAGCTAAAAGTAATTAACATTGTAAAAACTTACCAGCTTGCTGTAAGTGACAGCAAATGTCTTCAATCCTGCCATGTGGTAAATCCTCTGCTGCCCTCGGCACCTAATATTCCTCTGAGATACGCCTGTGTACAAAAACAGTATTAAAAGTATTAAAACAATATAAAATAATTATAATAATTAAAAACATAAAATTTATGAAAATTATATTATAATTATAATTCTAAATAAATTACCTGCCACTATGCGCTCTTCCTGAACTAGACAAAACTTACCTAGTCGTTTGGTGGGACACTGTCCGGGACTTTGTCAATCAGCTGTTGCAGAAGAATTGTCCCATCCTTATTTATACTGTGGAAGAGACGATTCCTCTTGTTCCTCTAGTTGTCGCCCATCTGCATCAGCGTGTACCTCGTCCTGTTGTCCTGAGCAGCAAATCTACTTGTAATACAATAAAAAAATAATTAAATACCGTTATTTACAATTCAGTAGATTAATAAATAATAATTAAATACAATTAATTATAAATTAAATCATTTAATATATTTAAATACAATTAATTACCTTCACCGCTTCGTCCCACGCCAGATCCTTTGGCCACTTCGGAACCTTCTTCCACATCTTGAAGTAAAGGGGGAACCGTATCCAATTCTAGCCCAGCTCATACAGGTAGCGGTTGAATATGTGACTCCCATTGTCGATGGGCTAATCTGTAGCCTCATTCCATAGAACTGCAACTCATAGTGTTCAATCTAGACTGTTCAGACCAATCATGTCTAGCCTCCTCATGGAAATGTTCCTTTACTCATCTGCACAATTTACCATATACGTCAGTTAAATTTAAATATTTAATTTATTAAATAAAAAATTACATTTACCTTGGAATTGCACCTCAAACCTAGTTGACCGACAAGACAACCATCGCGAGTTGTTTTGGTCCTACACGTCCTCCTTATCCAGAAACCGCTCTATATTATTGATTAGAATCTGGATGTTGAACTCCTCGTTCTTGTTGTAGTTGATCAGACTCAGATCAGCTCCCTCTCCCTAAACCGCAGGAGTCACTTGCGGTGCGGTCGCCTCTTGTGGGGCAGACTCCTGTGGCTGCTGTAAGGCCATCTGCAATGGCGCGGTCACCCTTCCTCCATGCTACCCCCTCATTTGCTGCTGTCACACTGTAGAAGCGGTCAAGGGGCAAGCTCAGCCTCCTTCCCCTTCCCTTTGTCCCTCCCTGAAGCCATATGAACTGTAAAATATAAGAAAAAATAGTCACATTTATATATAAAATGTAATAATAATCAAAAGTGGAAAGAAAATATGTAACTTTAGTACTTCAAGTGTGAAAAATGTAAAATGTTGCAACAAAACTCTCAGAGAGATGTCAGAAAACTCAAATGTACTACCCCAAAATTTGGTATTGGAGGCTTGGTAACAAGCCTAAATTAAGTGGACTACAAAGCCCCAATTCAATAAGAGCCCAAATTTATTCCCTAATGATTTTTATATCTTTGGGGTATTAAGAAAGTAAAATGGTGAACTTTAGAGAATATAATTATGTTTTCGATGAAATCACCTATGAAGTAATGAGCTTGTCATGTGATTTTGTATGATCAAATGATGAGAAAAAATTATGAAATTTTACAAGATGAAAGTAGACATCGTAAGCTTTAATTTGATAGGTCATATAACTCAATTAAAGCTATATACAAAAAGATATAAATTTTGAAGTCAGCATAGAAAAACTGTGAAGTTTCTAGAACAACGGGCAAAGATTAAAATTTTGGGAATTTTATGCAGATAGCAAAAGGTTATATTTTTTCTTGAAACTAGACTCAATAAGGGTTCCATAGTCTTTAGAATCACTCCAATTCAATTTTTCTAGAATTAGTTATGATTTTTCAAAGTTTAGGCAGAAAATCTGCCAGAATTTTGTAATAAATCAGAAAATTTGGAAAATTGATAAAATATAATAATATAAGCTCATCCTCTTCCTTCAGCCAACAAACTACGTGAATAGATATGAAATTAGAGAGAGAAAGCTTGAGAGAGTTTAGAGAGAGAAGGAGAAGAGAACTCATAAGGTGAGCTGATTTCTCCGACGATTTAGCTCCTAACGCGTATAACTCTACTCCTAAGCTTTTCTTTCATGTTCTTTAAGGTTGTAAAGCTCATATTTTGGTGTGGAGGAGTTAGGGTTTTCAGCCATATTTGGGAAATGCCAAAAGGAGCTTTAGGTAACTTCCAAACTTTCATATATTGCTTATTCTGACCGAAACATTGAGCACGCAGATATGTCATTGTGTGAACATGAGTTTATATAATACAAGCATGTCATGCATTAAGCACTTATTTTGCATGCATATTGGTACTATTTTCCTACTGAGATTCTCTCGAATCTCACCCTCCCCTACCAAAAATTTAGACAGGAGAAGACAGAAGATATGCTGAGAATAATGCAGAGAACCATATGAAGGGATTGCAGTAGTAGAACGAAGATGAGAAGATGTCTCTATTTCACTAGGACGGGTTTAGATACCCAAGTAGTTCTATGTGACTACATTGATGGTAATGATAATGTACGAACCCCTATGGGGAATTTATGTAATCATGCACTTATTATCAGTATATTCATGTTATTCTTGTGTTGCCTACTGAACCACATATCGTTCTCCGTGAATACTCTGAAAAAAGGTTAAAAAAAGGTAAGGGAGTGACATCAAATCTAAAGGAAAACTCTCAGAGAGACATTAGAAAACAAAATGACCAAATGAGACAAATGAAGGGTCGTTGGGTATTTATTGAGCTGAATGTTGTAGCGGTTATTGAGAAAACCACTACATAAACCGCTACAAACTCACCTCGGGCAATGGAACTTACTACTAACTGCTACAAATATACAGACCATTGATGTTTTGTGGCGGTTTCATCCAACAATCGCTACAAATATTAGTTTACAGTTGTAGTATTTGTAGTGGTTTTTTAAAACCATTACAAGGAGGCGACTATTATTTGCACTCTATAGCGGTTTATGTCAATATTACCGCTACAAAATAACCACCACAATTGTCATGCCTGCTTTGTGCCTATTGTAGCGGTTTCCATGACATAACCACTATAAATGAGCCGCTACAAATTATGGCAGGAAATTGGCACCAAATTTGTAGCGGTTTGTTTTTGTAAATCGCTACAAATAACGTTGGCTTATCAGCGTGCCACTTGGCGCGAGGCTTACCGCTACAAATAATGCTATTGGTAGCGGTTAAAAGTAACCGCTGCAAAATGTCTTTATTTTTTGTAGTATAACAGCATTTGGGGGGCTCTGGTTATTAATATAGATATTGAAGTTGTTAATTGCGATTCTTAAGTTGTTATTCTTTCTACCAAGTTTATTACACATCGCAATTAACAACTTCATTATACATATAGTAACAACATAAACTCCCCAAATACCAACAATCTTGTAGGTAATATTTTAAAGTCACACAAGTCAGGCGTCACTAATCACTTATGTATAAAAAATAACAACTTCAGAATGACAATTAATGACTTAAGTTCCCTAAATGTTGTCAGGGGCATATTGGTCATTTGAAAACATTTGCAAATCTCATATTCCTCTCACGGGCATGACTTGAGATTTGTGATATTGGACTCCCTGATTTATCTTTTTGCTATTTTAAATAATTTTTTTGGGATTTTCCATATTTTTTTCAAAAATATATATATAAATAGCCAGAGATTGACTTAGTTGATGAAGGTTCATGGCTGAAATTTTGGAAAAGAGTAGCTCTGCACTGTGAAGAAAATATTTATAATAACAGCTTCAACATACATTTAGTGATAAGTGATATTGACAAATTAAAAAAAAATGGCATTAACAGTGTTTTCCATATATAATTTTATATGAATGTGTTTGTGTGTGAATGCAGTGACGATTTGATGAAGAGAATCAAAAACTTAAAATTAATCCATCGGTTACATATTGTTAAGACAACTTGAAGAGAGTAAAATGACACATATGTACGTATTTGCATGGAGAAGTTCGTATGTGCGTAGTTGTCCGAGAATTATTAAACACTTTTTAATGTCATTATTCACAATGAACCATTTAATATCATTAAAAAAAAAAGTATTCCTTTTAACGGAAATAGAAAAGTGGCCTTCGTGGTTGACATATTTCAGGCTCTTTAAGTACTTTATTTTTAATTTTTGATATATAATCCAAGACATTATTTTTTTTTTTGGCCAAAATCTTAGACATTTTTAACACGCACAACATTACTATATATATATGCACACATATGAAAAGGAAAATGAGTCTTTAAAGCATTTATTTTTATATTGTCCTTTTTCTAGAGCTTGTTAGTTTGGAAGTCTTATAGGTTTTAGAATTGACACTTGCACTAATATGGAGCTTCAACAGTGGATAATGACATGATTCAACAACCACAGGGATCCTCATAATATCATGACATATTTGTAGTTTCAACTACTAGAATCCCTGTGGTTTGATAGAAACAAAGTTTGTGTAGAAACGCGACTTCTTCCTCAACAGGTGATTAAGGAGGCACAAACTATAGCAAACGCTGTCACATCCTTGTTCATGCATCAACAACATAAAATTACTCACATAAAGGAAGACCAATGACTCTTGACTGACAGCGGACATCATGTTATGAGAAATAACAGCTCCTCTACTCAATGGGATGTCATCTTTAGCATCAAGAATCCAAAGACAGGTCCCTGTAGTATAATCATCAGGATATTTTTTTTTTTTTATAATAAAAAGTTTCGGTAGGTTCGGCACCAGTCCCCTACCAAGGTCAGGGCATGGCCCCATGGCTCTTCGAGCGCTTACAAGGGACTTACGAGATCGCCTACCAATGAGGTCTCCCCATCGGTCAGAGGGTTCGAACACACTCCCTTGTGATCGGGGTGACAAGACCTTAATCAACTGTACCAAACCTCACTGGCTTCATCAGGATATATTTTGATCACCGCAACTATCATGAATGGACATTTACTCCCTCAATTCGACTCGGCATTTTGCACTTACAGCTACAATCTCTACGGGATGCCATGGCCTTCATACTTCACCAATCACAACTACCCCCATAGGCCATCCGACTATACTTTTCCCATCCACTGTAAGCTTTTTAGGAGATCCTATATAAAAATTCTTACTAGAACCCACTCTGTCCCTTGGAACCTCTCTTATCTTTTACAGGATATTTGTATATTACTAAGACATTTTGTAACATATACGTTCTCATCATGAATGTATAGTTACATTTAATTAAAAAAAATGAAAAGGACAATGGAGAAGATTATAAATTCAACAATGAACAAGCTTATATTTATAATCTTTAACGTTGAAATTATTGAACAGAAGAACAATAAAGGCAAAAAAAAAAAAACAAAGATACGAGACACAAAAACAGAATGTGAAATTATTTCTTCTCCTTTTTTTTTTCCTAATTGAAAAGTTTTCTGATTTGAAGGTAGGAGGTTCCACAAACCCCTTTAAAATTATTGGAATTTGCAAACTAGTCCCCATTTTTCCCTCTAATTAATTTAGCTACTTTGCACTCTCAATATTCGAAAACAGAAGTTAGCCATAGCATCATCATAATTTTACAGAGAGAAAGGGGGAAAGAAAAGTATACAAAAGGGTGAAATCTCATTTAATATTTGATTCTGATTTTATTTACAAATTTTGCGATTTTAGAAAATATATGTGGGAATATATGTATGCATACACACACACACACACCCACCTCGTCCTTGCTCCAACAATTTGTCTTCTTTAAACTGCTGGGGAAGGCATTGATAAATTTACAGATTCTGATGTTTACTACTATTTGGTAAAGAAAATAATGGCATAATTAATATTTTTTTCTCCTTTTCATTTTAGTTTTTGTTGCCCTCAAGAATTACTAGAATATAGAGAAATAGGTATGATAAGGATTTAAAATTATCTGTCAGTTAAGGGGGACATTTCTCATTTAGTTTTATACAAAATTTTAGTTTGATTAAAAATATTGTTTATTCAATCTGACATTAATATCATTACATTTAAATGACGATTCTTTGTAACAATCATTGTTAATGTTATTTTGAGAAAATTAAAATTAATATGTAGCATCTGAAAATGTTTTGTCAACATTTAAAATTTCAAATCATTGGGGTTAACAATGCTTGGTTAATTAAAAGACAGAAAAGAATACTTTATAAAATTAAGGAACTAAAATAAAATACAACCAAATATAAAGTTAAGGAAATTGCTCAAAATCCCTCATTATTGCATAATTGATTACTCAAAAGTATGAGAAATTTGTTTAATGACCCGTGTGTATCATATTCTCAACTGGTGTGATTCTTCTTCATTTTCATGTAACTTATCTTTAGTTATGTATTAAACGGAAGACATTCACATATACAACAAGATATGTTAAACATTTGAAGAAGAGCTGCAACCATTGAAGATGGGCGCATTCAAAGACCTAGGTTTTTAGACATCTTTAATTTGAACAGTAAATTTTGTAATGAGATTTTTCAATAATTTTTCTTAAAATTAGAGAACTAGAGGTTTACTTCTACCAAAACAAAAATTGTGCTCTTTTAATTTCTTTCCTTATCCAATATTAGTAATTGCCCGTCATAAATTTTTAATTTTATTTTAACAATCCAAAACAAAATAGAGAATATGACCTTCAATTTCTTTTATTTTTCTTAATTTCGCTATATCTTTTGCTTGCTTTACAAAATCTCCTCCTTTTGAAATTTGCTTGAAGTTACATCTTAACCACAAGGAAACACCGACTTATTTTTAAAAATATACGGTGCTCCTTTTCATCGTAAATAAGTCACTTCTTACTTTACACATGCAAAAACAATACATTTATCATAAAATTCAAGTAAATTTTAATATTACCCATATCTATTACACTAAATTTCAACATCATATTAATTTTTACTCTATCCCACTACCCTTACTAAATATAAGCATATTTGGAAATAAAATATTCAATACTACTTAAAACTAGAAAGTGCCTTATAAAAGGTCTAAAAATACCTTTTGAAAGGTGCACTATAATAGAGACTAGAAGGAGTGGTCGTACTGGAAAAATGGAATTAAAATCCTTAATCAATTAATTGAATTGATTAAACTGTTGAATTAATGACTTTAGGACTTGCAAGGTCAAACACGTCTGAGCTATAAAGTAGGCTTAAACTTGCTTTAATCATTCCTTATCTTGCGCTAAACAAAGGAATAATCCACATCAATTTTTGTTTGTTTTCTTCTAAATTTAAACCTGCGTGCCCCATTTCAAACCCACGCTTTGCATTAACCCTATTATTTGAATTAATTTGAAAGTGATTTCATGTCACAGCCAAAAAAAAAATATTAATTATATTACAGTTGAAGACAGCAAATATATACAAAGACACAGAGAGAAGAAAAGGAAAGAAGATATATATACACAGACACACGCATATATAGGTAGTTTGGGATTCTCAATCTAAGGTCATATATTCAATATTGTCACATCCTAATGTTCTTTCAAATATTTCTTTTTTACCGTATATATTCCGTGAGCCTGAGCCAAATTAAACAAGATCACGTGAAACTTTGAGCTTAGTCTAAGTGTGTGTTTAAATTAGTTTTTAGAATAACTTTTACGATTTATAAGGTTAGTATGTATAAGAAGTTTTGTCTCGACTTGCAGAAAATAGCTCCTGAAACTACGGTTTAAGTGTTTCCCAAACACTCATCAAGACTAATTTGAATTTTTCTAAAGTCAATAAGGACTTGAAATATAAATCCAACAATATATATATATATAATTATCTTTTACTGTTTATATATGCAGACGCCAAAAATTAAGAATATATAAATCCTTATTATTAAGAACATTACTAGAAAAATGTATTAATTATCATGTAGATTTTAAAAAAGAAAAAATCTTTGATGCTTATAAATTTTATTGACAAGAAAGATTTGAAATGATTTTATCCATAAAAAGCATCAGTACTATTTAGGATTTCATATCTAGAAATTAAGTACCAGTAATTGAATTCTGGTCATTTTTACCAATTAAAACAGAATTTTCACTGATTTTTTTTTATTTTTTATTTTTTACCGAATGACTTCTAAATAGAAGATTAATTATTTGAAATGGGAAGAAATGAAATGTTATTTACCATTTACTTCGTACATACCAAGAGCCAAATTGAACTTTGCAAACAATTTAAACAAAATCACAATAAATCTTGAACTAAGTCCAAGACTGATTGGAATATTTTATACATACTGTGAAAGGTGGTGTGTGTGTGTGTGTACTATCCTAAACAATAAGGTAGAAAATGGAAGATGAAGCTGGCATGGCTGTTGATTTCGTTGTCAACCCTAAAATTCTTTTGGTGGCCATATTATGACAGCCAAAGATTCTCTTAAAGACATCGACCATTCGTAGATCAATCAAACAAGGCGTCTTTGGCTAGTATGCCTTGTACGAATCAGCCTGCATATGTGTGTGTATCATCATTTGGTTGCTATACATATATTTAAATGATTTACTAAATATATGAATGATTAATATGTGTGTGTATGTGAGAGAGAGAGAGAGGGGTTGGGATTCCACAGAATCAAACAAAAAGAAAATGATGGGGTTCCGCAGAAATTAAGATGGAGAAAATAAAACAGAGAGATTTACGACTAAATTAGGTTACATCAATTCAATGTCATGTACATTCATGGATGCAGAGTTGGTTTCACATAGATGCAAGAGCTTTTTATTAATTTATAATTTCGTCTTAATCTCTGTTTAGTTTTAAATTTTTTAAAAATGTTGTAAGCTTTTCAATTTCACATTATATCATTGCATTATTCATATATACTTTGCATGAAATATACATTAATCTGAGGCTTTAATTCGCATAAGGAGTACCATAAAATACAAATTTTATAAGGACTCACACAATAATTTACAAGCAACAACATTTTAATAAAATTTAAATATAAAAAATAAATTTGACCATCAAACAACTTATAAATCTATTATAGGGATAGATATCTAGTCTAGTTCAATAGAATTAGAGTTGTCTTTAAAGTTAGAGGGGGGGGGGGGGAGAAGGCTAGAAGAATTGAAATATCAATCAAAACTGGAACAAAAAAAAAAAGGCACATTACACTCCTCACCACATATTTAGTCAATAAAAACAAAGAGCCAGACAGATTTTTCTTTTTGTTAGGAATAAAGCAAATTTGTGCTTTCTGCACTATTGATATCAAAACATCTAGCTAGAGAAGGATTATATATATATATACTCCATCCGTGTCCGTCTCTATATATAAGAGTCTTTTAATTAAATTAAAAGATTTTAAAAAATATATAAAAATAGTTAAATATAATAATTATATAAGAAATTTTAAATTTTTTTCAAAAATGCCCATATCAATAAATGAGTAAGAGAGAGTAATAATAAAAAAGAGATAAAAAAGAATATATGTAATATAATAATCGATTAAGGATAAAAAAAATACATTTATTGTTAAGAAAAATTTAAAAGATCTACGTTTAAGACCAGTTCATTAAAAAAAGTTTTATATACAAATACGGATGGAGATTCAATAATAATAATTGGTTTTACTTTTTCGCTTTTGCAACTTTTATTGTTGTTCCTCCTGTCACCACTAGTTTATATAGGGCCATAGGTCTAACATGGTTGAGAATTTTAATTTTATTTTAATTAATTTTTGTTCTGTTTTATTTTAGTTATTACATGATTTTCCCCATATTCTCAGCAGATTGATATGATTGCGCTCATGGGGTTGAATGTTCTACTTTTGCAGAACAAAAGTCAGTCAAAGTTATTGTTTGTCAAAAATTGTGGAATGTGTGTAATCTTTTAAAAAATGCTATTTATTTAACTAAATGATTAGAAATGAAATCATTATGAAAACTGACTTTTTAATGCCTTTTCAATTATATATATATATATAGCTATTAATTTATGTTTCGAAATAATTAGGTATCCAACGTAAAAAAAAGTGAAATGAAATATATAGTTGTACCCAGATCCTTTGAATAAAGCAGCTGGGGAAAAAAAAAATCAAAGGACGAAATTTCATTTCATAATCAAATTGTAAATCAAATCATAAAGCTCCTCCTGTCTCCCATCAATTCATCTTTCTTTTCTTTTCTTGTCTTGCTTTTTCTCCACTAAAATTAAATTATGACCACAAATTATTTTCCGATGCTCAGGAAGATTTATCTCTTCCAACTACTTTTTTTTTTTTCATCTTCTTAAAAAACTGTTGAGTTTCAGACTAAACAAAATCACACAATAGTTGCTGAAAAATCTTTAATTACAAGATTTATTATTCAAAAGTCCTACTTAACTACTTGAGTTCTTGAGCATTGGATACAACTCTTCAATTATGTATAAATGTCTTTTGTTTTACTCATAATTAAGAATGAGTTATATACATGCCATATTTAGAATAATGCTTTTTTTTTAAAAAAAATAAGTGATTATTACATAAATCAAGATAAAATTCATCTCACATACTTACCTCATATACCGTAGATTACGATTTATAAGTATTTATAAGTCAAAAATAAACTATCCTAAACGAACACTTAAAGTTGCATCCATAATTACACCTAGGCTCTTAAACATGTTCCAAGTATTTTGAGTTATAAATTTGTGATGCGATTTTTTTCAATAACTTTCTCTAAAATCATTTTTTTTAACAGCTCTAAAATCAATTAACTTATATTGAGATGAAAAAGAAATAATCAAATAAAAAATGATTAAATGAGTAGTTCAACTACTTTGATTTTCAAGGGTGAATGATCAAACCCTAACAACTTCACTGCTTAAAAAAAAACACATGCATGGACATATATACATACAAACACAACAATTATAGCATGTGATATAGTTTTTTTTTTGTGATAAATAGTATGTGATATAGTTAATTAATAGCTCTATATATATATGATGGACAGAAATAGAAGTACGTAATGGAATTGGGTGAGCAGTGGGCGTGGGTGATTATTATTCTGAAAATCTAAACAGAGAAAAAAGAGTTAGTGCGAAGCTGTCCCTGAAACACAGTGCTGAGACCTCAGAGCATAATCAGTTGTTGGTAATATAACATAATATGATCACAAAGAAATAATTAAATAGAGAGAGAGAGAGTTATATATAAGGTAGTAATATTTTCTTTCGTGCTTTCTTTCTCTCTCTCTCTCTCTCTTCTTTTTTTTTTTTAAAAAAACAAATATAAAGTAGGAAGTTGATAGGAAGGAGGAGGAATCCATATGTGTTCCAATCACTCGCGGACAAAAATGAAGTTCAGAGAATAGAAAAGCACACTTTCCTTTGCGAACCAGAAAAGGAGATTTCAAACACTCACAACTCACCCCCCATGAAAGAGGGTTAGCTTAGGGAATGGCGTGGTTAGTAGTCCAACCACAACTTTACCTTAATTAATTCTCTCATATTTTTTAAAATATTAAATTGAAGGCAGCATAAAGAATACATGTATATATGCGAATAATAGTAGTTTAGCTTTGTGTGAAGAAATTGACTGTACTATGTGTCCCTCTCTTTCCTGCGTGTTTCTCTAAATTTAGAGGGGTTGAGTGCAACTGGAACCCCCCATGTTTACGAGGGAGTGAAAGCCACAAACTATTATTACTTATTAGAGAGAATCTCTCTTAATTAAAATTTTTTTCTACGTTTAATTATGGCAAATTGAGTAGGGTTTTTATTTTTATTTTTATTATTTTGGGTTTGTGTGGGGGCCTTTTGAAGGTATTGAGCCAAATATTTTGATTATGACCTGGGTAAGCAAAGCTATCTACAACTTACCTAGTTGCCACTTGATCTCTTTCTCTTCTCTCTCCCTCTCCCACTCCCCAACCTCATCAATATATACCTGCTTCTCCCCAATTCTCCCCCTCCACTCTTCCCTCTCAACTCTCTCTCTCTCCCTCTCTCTCTCTCTCTCTCTCGCAGATCTCTCTACCTTCTTCTTGTTGATTATGACGATGAAGCTGGTAGACAGATATTAACATCCAGCTACTATTAGGTTTCTTCTTTTTAATTTCTTCTTCTTCTTCTTGATGATGATGAAGAAGCTAATAGAGAGAGATATTAACATCTAGCTACTGAGGTTTCTTTACGGTCTTCATCAAACTCCTCCTCCGATCCACTCATCATATGTTGTTTTTCGATCCTTATTTTCACCGAGAGAGAGGGAGGGAGGGAGAGAGATCCTTATTTCTCTCAAACAAAACAACATGTGACTTGCATCTCCAAGTTTGTGCTGTATGTATGTGTTCTTCATTCTTAGCAGCATCCAATTTTGTCTGTCGGCTTTGGTTTCATGTTTTCTTCCATTTTTCATGTGACTTTCATGTCGGCGCAAGATATATATATGTATATCTACATATATAATTAGATAACACGCGCACACACATATTATATATGGATGTGAGATAATGAGTATGTGCCTGGCTCCCTGTATGCCATTTGCAGAGCCCACCGGAGATTCGATGGCCTCCGTGGATGGCGTATGAGGAGCCAAGCATATTCCATGTGCACACATACATGGATTTATATATAAGATATAATATTCAATTTTAGTTTCATATTTGGGCACCTATATTTTCTTTTTGTTTTTCACTTTGTAATTTGTAGTTAATCATATAGGGGGAGTAATATTAATATGGTATTGAGGTCATAAGGGTAATATACATACGATCTTTGTTATTATTCCAACCACACAAAGCAACAAGCAACACGGCATTGTCATTTTCAAAGCCACAGCGATCTGCTTCCTCAGCACTGACCAAAGGTACTTATGTTTATCTCTTCGTCTTTTTTTCTTTCCTTTAATTTCTTTTCAGTTTCAGAAAACTTTGCATTTCTAGGGTTTATAATCTGGGGAAGAAGAAGATGATTCTTCTGCATAATCACTAGCTAGCTAGCTAGCCGCTACTCAGTATGTAACTTGTGCAAGAACGTTAACTTGTGGGGGAGAAAGATATTATTCCCTTATAATATACATACATATGTCTTGCTATTTACTCATTTATTCCATAAGATAGTGTAATACTAATCATTTGGCTTCTCTTGAAACGAGGAGTTTCATGGGAGTATAACTATATCATGGAAGTTATAAATTAAAATAATTAATTTTTTACTCCACATTTCATCTTGTGTCATGACCATCATTCTTGTCTGATCTGTCTCATGAAACTCAAACGATTGATGACAACGTCACTCTTTTTTTAAGGGGCAACTATAATTATGTCATTTGAAATTAAAGCCTAATCTTAATGGCATTTTTTGTAAAAAAAAAATCTTTGTTTTCCCTAGTGTGAATGTGAATGACTTTTGCACATGTAAAATTTTTTATTGTTGTTTCTCATATATGGCTATATATATGGCCTATTTAGATTATGATGAAGATATTATTGAGAAACTCTCATTTAAATGCCATCTTGGCAAGAATATAAATATTATTTGAGGGTTAATTGTTTTTGAAACAAATCTCGTTTGATTGTTTCTAAGTCCTAGTATTAATTATTTTCATTCGTCAGAAGTCGATGCCAGCCTAGCGAATCTCCAAAGATTACATACATACACGACCTTATAATGTAATTGAATCTCGAATGTGTAATTAATCCAGTAACCTTTAAACAAAAATAATGAAGTAATTTAAACACAATATGTGTGTAATTAATCTGTGAAATTCCTTTGCAGAACATGAATCTACGAAATATATATTATATATCTGTTCCATATTCCTTTTATAGATCCTCACATTCCCTCTAGCTCGTTAGCCTAGAGCTGGGAGTAAAGCTCAAATGGGTGTTTGTATTATATATAAGCTATTACTGAAACATGTTTTCTGGGTACATGTCTAAGTCCTTTATTTATTAATAATGTGATATAATTAAGGAAACCTAGAAATCAGGGAGACACAAAGTGTTATTAATAAGCATCAAATATGCACAATTTCTTGTGAGTCTGCGTTCTCTCAGCATTCTCTTTCGTTACACTTGAATATAGAAATCCGACAACGAAATCCTGAAAACTACTATGTTAATTAACAGTAGTGTACTTGGTCATATGTAGTAGACATTAAATTAAACCTGCAAAGGAGAGAGATGAAGATATATATATATATATATATATATAAGAAGAGGAAGAGGAAGAGGAATTAAAGTACTAGAGAGAAAAGAAGTAACATATCACAAGAAAGCTGAATCTTTTGCTGCTTCCCAGATTGGCACATTGTAATGATATGTTGCCATTACTGGTATGAAAATGAACCAAAGCAACGGACCAAGTTCCCCTAAAGCTCCCCCAGAGACCAGACCCTGAGAGAGAGAGAGAGGCCATTACAAGCTTAGGCTTATCTGGGGAGTGTAGTGTAGGGCATGGTCCTATAAAGCACGTTGTACGTTTAGTATTATAGCAAATTATTAGCTACCTCATGCTACAACACAAACACATATATACACAGGATCCATCCTCGTTGCATCTTCTATCTCATCAGTCACCACCCGCGTTGGTATTAGGATTAAGGTGTAATTTTTTCTTTAAAATAATTGTTCAAGAATGTTGATCATTCGAAAGACTTTTAAGAAGTGATTTTATTTAAAAGTAATCAAAATGTAGTGATTTTGCCCATCACTGTTAAAAATAGTAATAGTCTATGTTAATTTTTAAACAGTCAGTATTAGTTTTTTAATAATTAAGGTGAATTTACTCTCTTTTTTAACAATTCTAGGATAAAATTATTTCTAAAAAAATTTCAGATACCCAAGCAATTTTACTTCAGGGGTAAAATTGCTTCATAGTCCTTGTTATTTTCTCAATAAAATTCCTGTCTAATACAATCAAGTTATATTCAAACTTGAAACTTGAAACAGATCAAGCAAATCTAAATTAAAGTTTTAAGAGGTTGAAGAAACTTTTGAAGAGATGGAGGAGTCTGAAAAAGGAGGATGTCAGGAACAGGAATACAGTGAATAGTGAGAGAGAGGATTATTGGGGTGTGTACAGAGACGCACGTCTGGGCAGGGTAGTGTTATGAAAAGTAGTGAATGAACAAGTATGTTGTGTGTGTGTGTGTGTGTGAGGTTATGGGAAAAGAAAAAGGGCATAATTTTGTAGCAGTGAAGAGAGGAGGGAAAGAAGAGTTGGGACGATCATCATTATAGCTACTGGGGAATCTCACACACATATACAGAGAGAGAGAGAGACATCAACACACAACACAAGCAAGCAAGAGAGATTAGAGAGAGAGAGATGTGAATGGTGGACCACTCTAAGAGTTTGTCTCTATAGAGAGAGAGCTAGCTAGCTAGCTTTCTTTGGGGTTGCAGGGAATATGGTATACGGTCAAAGCAGGTCAAAAGAATACAAAACCACATTATTGGTCAGGTCACTTACAGGGACCACTCTTTAATTTATAATAAGATCTCTCTCCCAAACCCAACAACACAAAAGTAACCTAAGTGTGTTATATATATATATATATATTATTCATCGTCTCTCTTGTATTTTTTTGGGTTCCTCACCTTCCTTCACCCCTCTTCTTCTCTGGTTATCATTCTTCTGAAAGAAACACAACGCATTTTAAATATTAATTATTATATAAGGTTTCCAGTTTTATAATACGATAGATAAAGTTAATGGCCCGATTGTTTACAATAGCTTTTTGTTTTCGTTTTCGTTTTTGTTTTTTTCCTCTAAGTGCGTTGGTGGCATGCTGGTTTAGCTAATCAAGATAGTGATTCGTGCTCGCTTAATGAACAAAGATTTGCGACTTTTTTTTCTTGGATACTAATATCTCTTTTCACTCCTTACAATAAGAACTATTTAACCAGGTTGATTAAAAAGATGAAATAAATTAGTTAATTATAATAATATAATTTGATTTCCCTAAAATACACATATAACATTAAACTATATGTCAGTTTATAAATATGAAAAATTAGTTTGAAGAAAAATAATAAATATAAGAGATTAAATAGATTAAGATCTTATGTTTTGAAGTAAATCCAATCTCCTAACTAAATCTTATATTGGACACCGGAAGTAGTACTTTGCAATCAAGTTAATCAACATACAGTAAATGAAAGCTGAATGTATATGGTTTAATCAGTAGCTTTAACATTAGAATTCCACTAGTCAGTACTGACAAAAAGATATATTTTTCTATTTCCTTATGGATGCTAGGTTGATTGGATCTG
The DNA here is from genome assembly GCA_963242795.1 of Inga leiocalycina. NCBI lineage: Eukaryota > Viridiplantae > Streptophyta > Magnoliopsida > Fabales > Fabaceae > Inga > Inga leiocalycina. Next base: position 79,562,173 of record OY725322.1, read on the forward strand.
TTTTACTTAATGACATATAAAACATGTTTGTTTGAGCTTATAAAAACTTATAAGTTGCTTTTTATGTAAATCGAGACACAACTCCTCTCACATACTTACTTCGTATACCGTAAATCACTATTAAAAAGCAACTTAGAAGCAATCAAATCGCTCAACTAAACATACTCATAGCCTCTTTGAAACTTATATATAGATATATATATATATATATATATATATATATATATATATATATATATATATATATATATATATATATTATAGACAAATGATGTTAAGACTCGATCTAATCTGGGATGAGATAAGAAATGGGTTGTGCTACATAAGATTGAAAACTTTGATAGATTTTATATGGCCAACTTTTGGAATCAAGTAAAAATGAATCACACACCTCCATATATATATATATATTGAAGGAAGTTATTTGTATTTTTGCCAAAACTTTATTTTGCTAGCTTTTTTTAAAATGCTTACTACTTGTTATTTTTGGTTGAAAATTCCGGTAACAATATAAATTTAAAAAAAGAATCATGAAAGACTTGTACAACGTATTATTTCTTTAAAAACATTATGTGCTTTTCATCGTGAACATTTCGATTAATTATATGTGACACATGAATGAACTTATTTAAATATATTCATGATACATAGTAGTATTTAGTTCAAAGAAAGGATAAGTACACTCTGATGTATATGGTGCGTGGTGGTTCTGAGTTGAAAAGGAATGTTCATATTTTATGTCTTTTCGTTAAAAAGAAAAGCCGTTCCTCAGATTTTTGAAGTGTTTTGAGATCTAGAGAGATATTCAAATGTTTTGAAACAATGAAACATAAGTACTGGAACAACTCATGTTTAAGAGTTAAAGTCCAATTTTGTTCGTAAATCTTTTTCTTTCAAGTGGCACTAGGCACCTTTACAATTAAGGGTGGTATAATGTCATCCCTTCATGTATTAAAAATAGAAAAATACTACACTCCCATTAATTTGATTGTTAATTGACTAAGAAAATTACAGAAATGTCCCAAAAATAAAAAAAGCTAATACTATAGTGCTGATTAAGTCCCCAAAAATATAAAATATTATCTTTTTTACATGTTTAAGAACAAAATATATTTTAGAAAAGGACTTTAACCCATGTTTGATATTGTAACTTTGGAAGTGAAGAAATATATATACAGTGGGAATAGAATAGAGTGAGACAGCTTTTGACAGGGGCTGGAAAATGAAGTGAAGAAACAAACATTCTGAGGGCAACTGGGGAAGAAGATGATGATGGCAACAAGTTAGAAAGAGTGCAGAGAAAGAGAAAGTGAAAGAGAAGTAGTAAATAGTAATCATATGATGTAAGTGCCTTCAGGCCCAGCTTATTTGTACTCTTTCCCTTCAATCTCTCTTCTCTGTGAAATAAAGTAGATTCTATATATCCTATTCCTATTCCCCTCTACCTATTCTTTTCTATTCTTTTTATATACTTATATATTTACTCCTCTCTCTCTCTCACACACACACACACACACTCACACTACTATACTCTAGCTTCTTTCTGATACCTAATTCTCAATTCTTCTTTTCGATCTCTTTCCATTATGGTGAAACCCTTAAAATGTCTGTGACTATGTATATATAAGTGATCGTCACATCACATTTTCTGCACATATGGTTATAATATGTTGTTGTGTAGCTCACGTTTTGTTTAGGTCACTCAAAATTGTCCAATTCACTTTTTGTGATTCTGCAGTTCTGAATTTAAACTTTGTTGCTCTCTTGTCTCCAACACACTATAGTATTTTTTTTTCTTTTGTATATACCCTAGTACGATACTCCCTCGTCCCTCTCGTCTCTCCTATATATAAAAGAATTTTTTTTTTTTTGGGATAACTTATTCTTATTTACAAGAGACACTCGTTTATAATATACTTTTAGTATTAATTTTTAGGGTTAGTGTGTGAACTTTTAATAATGAAGTTTTCCGTCATGAGGATCTGACACAATTAAGTTTTGAAGAGTGCAAAAGTAAACACTATCTTTTAATTAACTATTTGTTTATTCTATCTCACACTCACTTTCTCTTCATAAATAAGGATGTTTTTGGAAAATAAGTTGCATTTTGTTTTTTCAGCTTTAACCAATTTAATTTACATAATTCAATCATTTGTATCTTATAAAAAGAATGGGAGAGAAGATCTTATAAAAACAACCAAGGGAGTATTACCGCTATACTCCTTTGGTCCTATATGGAAGAGGGAGTATTTTTTCTCCTTAATGCAAATCACCTCATTAAGTTTATCACATGAATGTGCAATTTTGCCATAATTCATTGTTACTGGACTTGCCAGTTCTCACTTATTCCTTTATGTTATACTCCTCTAATCCTATTTATAGGACAGAAAGATAAAACTTCTTTTATCATATTTATAGGGCAAAAAGAAATTTTTCATGTGAATGTAAATTTTTACCCTTTATTTATTAGTGCACTGATTTTGTTCTCACAAGATATATTATGTATTAAATAGAGATAAAATTAAAAAGTTGTTAAATTTTAGTATAGAATTAATAAAGTTTAAAGCTTTTCTTAATCTATGTGAAATATACTAAAAACATATTATAAATAGGACGGCTAGGGAATAATAGAGGTAAAATTGAAAATATATTACATTTTAAGATAAAGTTAACGAGATTTATAATTTTTCTTAATTCTAATGAAACAAGTTGCAATTACCTTATAAAAGTATATAAACATATATACGATTTCCACTAAATTCAGTCTATGCACTCTCAACTGAAAATTAATACCATTTTAATTAATTCTTTTTTAAGATACAAGTCATCTAGAGAAAAAACATAGCGAATTCGAGTAACTTAAAGTACGAAGCTATCTTGAATATATATAGTATGAAATTTTATTATCATTTTGTGAGCTGTTGAAGAGACATTATCATTACTTATATGTGAATTGGTGTACTCCGAGTGACAAAAAGAGAAGAAATAGGTGGGAGTGGGACACTTACATACAATGAATATTGCCATGCAATGATGGATAAGATATGTTGAATTGTTGATGATGGTTTATTATTGTATTAATATTAATAATTTAATATTATTATATTTGAAAATTGATAAGGTTAAGATACTTTAATTCGGAAATCAAATTTCGGTGCAATAAAGTTTGATTTTTCTTTTTTTGACGACGACCTCACAAAAGCACTAAAAGGTGATATTCCAATTCAAACCTAATTGATTTGATGTTGAGAGGTGAAAGGACCGTTTTTACTGCTCATAAATCAACCTCTTTTAGACTTAACATTCTGATTCTCCAATCAATAAAGTTTAATTCATGCATGTGAAAAGCAGTATTTGAAAAAAAAAAAAATCTTCAGCTTAATTAGCTATAGTTCAATCCATACATATTTTTCAAAGAAATATATAATAATGATACTCAAAGTCCCCTCCAAGTCTTAAACTTGCACTTTTTTATACAATTAAACTTGCGTATTTTACCTCCGTAAGACTTGAAAAGTTTGCATGGGATTAATTATTTTTGGGTTACTACTAGAGCTATTAAAATAGGCTGAGTTCGTCAGGTAAACTCTTTTAAACCAATGGCTGTACTTGTATTTTATGGGATGCTAAAGGAAATGGGGCTTAAAAAGGGCCGACTTTTTAGGGTTGAGGATTAGCTCGTTTAAATTTGTAATATGTTTTCAATGAAATATTATTTTTTTGATGTACGATTAAAAGATAATTATTTTATTATTGATGGCTACATGATGACTTAATTATTATTTTGGCATTTATGTGGTCCAAAAATTTGGGAATTTGAAAAGAAGTAAGGGGAGAAAAATATTTGGAGATGTTTATGCTTAAGTAGTAAAAGAGGGGAAATTTATTATGAATATGAGAAATTTAAAGTGAACACTCATATCAAAATTTTACTTCTTATCATTTTCCATCCATCCCCTCCCACTCTTTGATTTAGATTTTAGAATGTGTACAACTTAATTCTAATATAAATATTGTGTGGTAATTACTAATCAAAATAATTCTTTTGTTTCTTGAACAAGATGAAGACCAAATGTTTCGTTTTCGTCTTCATTAGTTTTTTCGTATATGATTTATCTAATTTTTAGTTTTAGAGTTATTTTAAAGTTACGGTAATAGTTTATTAACATCAATGTTACTGACAACTATTTGATGCAGTTTAGTTGTATAAGTTTGAACACTTTGTTTTGCTAATATTTATAATTTGAACTAGAAATTTCATAAAATTTAATTTCTTATTTTTAGATATTTTAAAATAGAAAAAAGTAAAATTTTTAAAAAGGATCTTAAAGCCCGCGGGCCAACCCTAAGCCCTCATATTCAAGAGCCAGACTTCAAAAAATAGTCAGACTTTAGGTAAGCAAGCTTTTTAGGCTTGACCTTTTTAAATCCGAGCCCGTTAAAAATTAGCTTTTTAGGACCAGACCAAGCCTTATTGACGACTATAGTTATTACTATATTTGATCCCTCAAATTTCATACCATAAGTTTTGGTCTCTGCAGGGACAAAATGGTTTAGGTTTTTATTAAGTTATAGGGACCGATGTTTTATAGAAAATGAAATTTGAGGGACCAAAACCAAAATAAAGATAAATTTAAGGGACTAAAGATTATATTATCCATTATTTTTTATGGGGCCTTCATATTCATATATTCACACAATGTCATTGGTAGTCTATTCAGTAGGATTCAGCATCCCGTTGTAATTTTGTCAACCAACAAATTAGTTAAACTCGTTAAATTCACGATAATGATGCTTATTTTTTTGCTTTATTTTACAAATTATAAATGCTATTGTTTTTTGAAGAAGTTATTAACTTGAGGTGCTGTGTGCGTAAAAGGAATTCAAAACATTACTATATACGTGACAATATGTCACATGGTTAATAATGTTCACTTTTATTGTATTTAGCATAAATAGATCTAAGTGATAAGCCCTGATTTTTCACTTTTCTTGTATTTTTTGTTGGATTAGCAATAGATATTAAATAATTACTTCCATGTTTATTTTGATAGCCTAGCATGCATGTGTTTTAACACATTTATTTAGTGCGGGTTTGAAAATCTGTAGTCTTAGTTTTGACTAAAAATAAATATAAAAGTAGCTCTATTTTATAATTAGGTTTATTTGTTAAGTTAGCTTGCGATAACTTTTATTCAAATTAAAATATAGACATTTGAAAGCAATATTAGGAGCTAATCTCGGCTTCTCAATCTAATTTTTAATTTGTTTTTTCTTTAATTAAACTTGAATTTCTTGGTTTGGATGCCCAAACCAAATGTCACTTTCAATCAAAAGTTTTATCTCATTACTAGAAAATAATAATAATAAATAAATAAATAAATAAATAAAAGTAATAATAATCCAATTATGCTTCCGGGTCAAATCATCTTTATAAAAATTTGTAATATATATGATGATGAGAGTCAAATCTCATCGTCTTCTCAATTGAAATTTGTCTAATCTAAATCCAAGCAAGCGTGCTTCTTAACTTTCTTCCTCTAATTATGCTCACCAACCACCACAATCTAGCATTGCCACTATATAGTAATTGTCCAAAATGTCAAAATCATGCAACATTCAATATTGTGTTAAAATTTAGACTAAAATATTCTGTTGGTCCTATAAATTAAAAGAAGGTTTTGGTTTGATCTTTTTATTTTGACAATATCCTTTTTAGTTCTCAACACTTTTAGTCTCAAATAATGATTTTTTACATCAATTATTGTCATTTTTTTTAAGAAATTAAATTTATTGTATCGATATTTAAGATTGCTTTGTCAACATATTAAATTTCAATATTGACATTGTTTTTGTCAATGAAACTAACAGTGTGTCAGGGTTTAAAGACTAAAAAATAAATTTAAAAAAAATTAAGTGATCAAAATAAAACCTAATGTGAAGTTAAAGAACAACCTTATACCTTTGTGAAAAATTTACAAATTTTAAATATATAACTTTCTATAATTGTACAAAATGCATGCTATATATATTTGTTGAATGCTTTAATTATGTAAGTGCTTAGTACATGTCGTATTGTAAGGAATTAAAACAGAAATTTTTTTATTTATAGCACGTGGATAATAAGGTTTATTGGAATTTTTTCCATTATATATAGGTAATTTTTTTTAAAAAAAAGTGATTTTAGTATTTTGATCGTAACACATTTGTTTTTAGGAGAGGATGGGCTGTGTGTGTCTGTGTGAGCCATTCGTTTGAAAATGTCGTACCATTACTATTGGATATTATCTAACTTGGCCCCAAAAAACCGATCCTAGTGTTATCTAACTCATGACTTAAAAAATCCAAATCAAACACTTTTTTTATTCTAAAAAAAAAATGTCATTGAGTCCATGTAAATGATCATAAAAAATAACGAAAAATGAACGTTATAAAAAAACTGAATTTATGATTCTCAATATTTTTTTTCATACAATTTATAGATTTTATCATATTAGAAAAACTCTTGAAAACCCTTGACTCTGGAAAACCCATTTTGAACTGCTTAAAAAGCCGTTTATTTTGGGCCATTAACGAAAATGGTGTTTGGGATACTTATTTTTGACGATGTAAAAATAAAAAAAGTTTCTTTAGTCTTTGGGCTTTATTACTGACCCAAAAGAGAACAGTAGGGCTTTGTCAAAACAATGTGTTTTGCATAGATTTTTAGCTTTGGGCTTCAAATTTACAATTAACATGTTCATATAATTCAAACTGGATTAGATCATGGGAAAATTGTGAAAAAATCTCTTATTGGCAACTTATTTACTAAATTGGACCTTCACGTATAGATTATCTTCCGCGTGTATAAACTATCTTTCCTGGTGTGCAGATTATCTTCTCTATGTGCAAAATTATTCCCCATACGTGTGCAAAAATCTTCCCTATGTGTATAGAAATCTTCCCTTTGTGTGCAAGTATCTTCCCAGGTCCTATTTTGGCAAATAAGTTATCAATGAGGTCTTTTTTAACGATTCTCCCTTAGATCATTCCCTAACCTGTTTTTCATTATTCACCAACGTTATTAAAGTCAGATCAAACCAGCCTAATTGACTCGGAGCTCGGTGAACAAGTCAACCGGTCGGTCCGGCTAAGCCTGAGTCATCTGAGTTAACTTTCCCCCTTCCCCCGGATTCAGATTGAGGAGAGGTAGGAGAGATGAACAAAAGAGGGTGGAGAAGAGCAACGGCCAGTGATGTTGCAAAGATCTGAGAAAGAAAGATGATGTTGCAGAGATCTGAGATATGTAAAGCTCACTACTTGTTGGTGATGTTGGTGTGGGTCGACAACAGTTGGAGACAAAATCTGAAACAGCGTTGAGCAAGGAATTGGGGTTGTGTTCATGATAGGCATGGGCCAATTCGGCTTCAAAGATTTTTTAAAAATTATTGAAAATATCTGTTTTAAATATTTAAAAAAGTTATTTTTAAGGTAATTCAAGATATTGAGTTAATATCTAGTATTTAGAATAAGAAAGTAGTTACTTTTTAATATGCTCCTTGTCCAGTTATTCCTAACGTCTGACTATAATTTCTTTTTGATATGTATAAATTGTCATTTTATAAAAAAAAATAAAAACAAAAACAAAAGATTTGGATGGCATTTAAATTTTTGCAATTTTTTATTTCTCACTGATTTGACCCTCAATTAACTTCAATCTAACCCACAATCCCTGACTCATTGCCTCGACCGATTCAGATGTCATATGAGCTTAATAACCTTGTTGTGCACAGATAATGAAGAGTTTAATAACCTTCTTGTCCACAGGTAATGAAGAAAAAAACAGTAACATGAGTCTCATGGTAATGAATAGAAGTATATGAAGGGTTTTTTTTTTCCCGAAAAATCACATTCAAGCTCTGGATAAAAGAAAATATGAAAAAATGGTTCTTTAAAATGACAAAATTATATTTAAGTTTCATGAAATTTTTTTTATAATAAATTCTAATTTTGTTAACAAGTTCATGGCTGTCCACTGACAAGTCTAGGATTGAAATTTATTACAAAAATGTCTCACAAAATTTAAATGCAATTTTAATATTTCAAGAGACCATTTTTTTATATTTTCTTTTTTCCCGGACCTGAATATAATTTTTCTTATTTTTTCCAAAACAGCATATGAAGGACTTGTCAACAAAATTGGAATTTGTTGCAAAAAAGTCTAACGAAATTTAAATGCAATTTTGATATTTCAAAAGACAATTTTTACATATTTTCTTTTTTTCTAGACCTGAATGTAATTTTTCCCTTTTTTTTTACAAAACAGCATATGAAGGATTCAAAGAATAGATGGGATATAATATAATATTAATATGATGAAATGATTACATATCATTTATTTGGAAAGTCAACGGGATGATGTAATGAAATTTATATTTTATCTAAAAAAATAATAATAAATGGGAAATGGTTATTTTAACTCTATCAAAACAAAAAATAGAAGGTATAAATGTCTAAATTTTAATTTATATGGTATTAGATGTCCATTCATTAATTCATGTTAGCCTAAATATGTATTACACAATAGAGTTAATTAAGTAGTGAAAATTATCTAAATTACTATAATATGTTGTAATTGCACTGTATTAGTTGACAATGCCCGCAAAATCCTTTGAATCAGATAGCACATTAAGTAATCATGCTACATTTATGTAATTATTATTTTTTCCGACCATATTACATGTGATTAAATTAAAGGTGCCATAATATTTCTCGAAGATTGAAGAATATCAACAAAAGTATCTGTCACATTAAGGGTCTGTTTGGGAATTTATTTGGAGGTTAAAAAAGCCCATTTGGGAGTTAAAAACCCCAAAATCTCATTTGGTATGTTTGGGAAAATGTTGGTGATGGATGGGCTTCTGCAGAAAATGGAGCTTTTATCAGATGGAGATCAAAGCTACTTTTACTCAGATGGAGATAAAAAAAAGTCATTTCTGCCACTGTTAATCCAAACACAAATCACATCTACAATCTGACTTTTTTTCTATATGACTTTTTCAAAAACTCATCTGTAAAAAAAGCTTCTTCTATACCGCTAATCCAAACAGACACTAGACCATTGAATATGTCACGCCCTTATTTTAATTTCACATTTATCAGAGTATTAGCGGAAAACGATATGCGGTTCAGTAGGCAACACATGAATAGCATAATTATACTGATAATATGTACATGGTTACATAAATTCCCCATAGGGGTTTGTACATAATACTTACGATTAAGGTAGCCGCACAAGGCTACTAGGGTATCTAAACCCATCCCAGTAAAACAGAGACTTATTCCTGACTTTGTTCCGCCACTGCAATCCCCTCGTGTAGTTCTCTTCTTTGCTCTCAACATATCATTTGTCTTCTCCTGTCTAAATTGTTGGTAGGGGAGGGTGAGATTCGAGAGAATCTCAGTAGGAAACAGATACCATAATGCATGCATGATTGATGCTATGTGTATGACATGTTAGCTTTATCTAGATGTATGCTCCATAATGACATTTCTGCATGCTCAATGTTTCATACAACAAGACTATGGCCACAACAAAAACAGAAACTGTAACACCCCAAAATTTATATTCACCAAAATTATTGTAAATATTTGAGAAATTCAATAAAATGGTGAATATTCATGAATTTGGAATTTATGAATTTATAAATGTTCAATTTCATGGGAAATTGGGCAAAAATAATTATGGAATTAATTTGGGTAATTTAAAAAGCCCAGTATTAAGGTCCAAAAATGAAGGAATATTAGAGAAAATATTTGGTCCAAAAATATATGGAAATTGGCCAAAGAAAAATAAGAAAAGAAATTGGATTAGAAAGGTAATGGCAAAATCGTAATTTTGCCAAAATAGCACAAAATAAATTATTTTTTGATTAATTGAAGTTAATTTAAATTAATTAAGGAAAATAAAGGTTAAAAATATATTTAGAATATTTTGGTCAATTTAATATGAATTTATGGAAAATTTGAGCAAAAAGTGCAATTTTGACCAAAATTGAGACTTTACGTGTATACGTAACCGGAACAAGTTGTGTAGCCAATTGAGACCAAAGGGAGGGACCCCTAGGTGTCTCCTACATGTTGCAAGAGGAAGAAAATATTGGTTGGGATTAATGAGCTTGGTTACACATACATAGGGTTTATTTACATAAAAGTGATTTTTGAAAGTTTTGGAAATGGTTAAATAATTAAAGTATAATCTTATATATATAATAAAACATATGTTGCATCTTCATCTTCAGCCCATTTGCACGCACAGCACAGACCTGAACGTAAGAGAGAGAGGTTCAAGTTTTAGAGAGAGAGAGAAGAAGAAAAATCACAAGGTAAGCCGATTTCTCCGACGATTTCGCTCCTAACGCGTATATCTCCGATCCTAAGCTACTCTTTGTTCTTTAAGGTTTGGAAAGCTCAAATTTGGTGTTCTAAAGGTTAGGGTTTTCAGCCATTTTTGGGAAAAGCTTGTGGGAGCTTGAGGTAACTTCCAAACCTTCGTATATTAACTATTCTGGTTGCTATGGGCAATTTAATCGGTGAAATTTCGCCGGATTGCCATTGGTTTTAAATTTTGGAAACGTGTGTATATAAGGGTTATGCTGCCCAATTTTAGTTCAAATGGTTGATATAACTCAATTAGATGGTTAATAAAGTGGTTAGGAGTAGAAAGGAACGCGTTTACGGAGCCGAAATCACAAAACATCGATTTTGCCCGGAGGACTCCATAATTTCGGTCAGGGCCAGATCTAGGGGTAGGAGTTGGATTTTCAATGATTTGATGGTTCCATTGAGTTCAGGGGCGAAAATTAGGTGGGGTTACAGTTGGGCACTTTTTCAGAAAAGGCTGAGAAAGCATAATTACGGAAACGCCCCTAAAACCCTAAAAGTATGGCTGCCAAGGGCAATTTCATAATTTGACATTGAATTTGGTAATTTTGAGTCCGGAAATGGATTCCTTGGACAAAAATACATCAGGATAGCCCTAGTCAAAATTTTGGAAAAACGTGCCATCGGGCCAGGTACGGCGGGGCCGAGCCGGGGTCCCGGGGGCATTTTGGTAAATTTTCACCATAGGCTAATATAACCACAAGAAACACTATGGAAGAGTCTAAAATGATACTTGGATAGGTTATGACCTATTTCTTGTACATTTAATATTTTAGGATCGAATCGGGAGCCGAAAGTCGACACGATTTACAAGGCACACAGAAAGGGGTCGATAGAACTTCGAGGTAGGGACATTATCCTTCATACATTATGCCATAGTTATATGATTGTGTGAATGCCAATGTTTGTAAATGCGCTTTATTAATCAACATGTTTTGCCCAGATAGGGGCCAGTAGTGCTAGAGGCACTTACACTGGAGTTGGCGGAAGACCAACCGGTGCAAATTAGTGGGGCGGGGCCCTACTCATGTATATATGCATATGATATGTTTATATTGTTCATTAATTGGTGCATACATGGCATATATCATATTTACTTTTCGCATTTTCTATGAACGATAGCATGTTTCTACTGAGATTCTTCAGAATCTCACCCCTTTTTCTAAACCAAACATCTCAGCGGGCGCCAGTGGATCAAAAGGCAAGAATGTGGACCAAGGGAAGTGACTGGCATGTGCCTCGAGGAAAATACAAAGTTCGTGGTTATAGATAGTCTATGTCTAAAATACTTTTGGATATTTTGTAATAGTGGTGTATATTATCGCATTCTGTAGGGTTGACTTTGGACTGTAAACAAATACTTTTATCAGTATATATGTACTTTTCTGTATGCCTGTGGAACTTGGTCTCTATTACTCTGTGTATATCGAAATGAAAACGGGTGTTGACAGAAACAGAGCTTCATTTATTCATATATGCTCTACACAATCAAGTAAAGCAATCACATACATCATTACACAAGCAAAGATATCAAATACATGCAAGTAAGGTAAGTCCCCTACCTTAACCCTTTTCCGCCTCGAAACGCGTGCCTCGATCTACGTGCAAACAGCTCGGGGCTCCATATTCAATCCTACAATGTCAAATGTACTATTTAGACACTTCTATAGTGTTTCTGGGGGTTATATGATTCTATCTTGAAAAATTACTAAAATACCCCCGGGGACCCGGCCCCATTGTACCCGGTCCGGCTGTACTTTTCTCGAAATTGTAACCTGGGCTATCCTGACTTAATTTCGCCCAAGGAATCCATTTCCGAACTTGAAATTATCAAATTCAATGTCAAATTACGAAATTGCCCTTGGCAGCCCTACTTTTAGGGTTTTAAGGGCGTTTCCGTAATTATGCTTTCTCGACCTTTTCTGAAAAAGTGCCCAACTGTAACCCCACCTAATTTTCCCTCCTAAATCCAATGGAACCATCAAATCATTGAAAATCCAACTCTAAGGCCCATTTCTAGATATGGCTGAAACTTATAGGAATTTAGGGAAAATTGGGGTTTTTCGGTTTCGGCTCCGTAAACACGTTCCTTTCTACTCCTAACTACTTTATTAACCATTACATTAGGTTACAACTAACATTAAGAGCCAATTTGGGCAGCATAACCCCTAGGCAACTCAATTTCCAAACTTTAAAACCAATGGCAATCCGGCGAAATTTCACCGATTAAATTGCCCACAACAGCCAGAATAAGCAATATGCAAGAGTTTGGAAGTTACCTCAAGCTCCCACTAGCTTTTCCTTCTCGTGGCTGAAAACCCTAACTTCCAAAACACCATGAATCTTGCTTCAAATACCTCAAACAACATAGAAGAGAAGCTTAGGAGAAGGATTATACACGTTAGGTACGAATTCACCGAAGAAATCGACCTATCTTGTGAGTTTTCTCCTCTCCTTCTCTCTCTAAAAGAGCACAACTCTCTCTCTCTCCTTGGCTGCAGCACGTCTGAAATGGTGGGAGGAAGATGATGATTTTCCTTTTATCATTTATATTATAATATGTTAACCAATTGTTTAATTTTCCAAAATTCGGATTTTACAAAATTCTTGCAGATTTCTGCCCAAACTTTGAAAAATCATAACTAATTCTAGAAAAATCTAATTAGAGTAATTCCAAAGCCTATAGAACCCTTATTGAGTCTAGTTTCAAGGAAAAATATAGACTTTTGCTTTCTGGAATCACGAAATTTCCAGAATTTCAATCTTTGCATATTGTTCCAGAAATTCCACAGTTTTTCTGTGCTGACTTCAAAAATTCATATCTTTTTGTGTATAGCTCTAATTGATTCATATGACCTATCAAATTAAAGCTTAGGATGTCTACTTTCATCCTGTAAAATCTCATAATTTTTTATTATCATTTGATCATTCAAATGAATATGACAAGCTTACTACCTCATAAGCGATTTCACCAAAAACATAATTACTTTCTCCAAAATTCATCATTTTACTTTCTTAATACCCCAAAGATATTAGAATCATTAGGGGATAAATTTGGGCTCCTGCTAATTTGGGGCTTAGCAGTCCACTTAATTTAGGCTTATTCCCAAGCCTCCAATCCTAAATTTTAGGGTATTACAGAATATATTCCCTTTGAACCCTTTATCAAAGGGAATTAATAACTAATGCCTTTGACAGGAAGTCAGTGATACTATCATTAAACAAAATACTTCATTTTATTCTATATAAAAGGTATAATTTTTTTTTCATAGGGCATGTCTTTTTTGTATGTTAAATTTTGTATTTGTTTAAAAATTTAATTCACTTTTTCAACTTTTACCCCAATTTATTACATGTCTTTGCGTTAATTATATCACATTGGCCAATAATTAACTATTCATTCTCTCTTTTTTTTTACTCTCTCCTCCATATCTTTTGCTCCCTTGTCCTCTCTTACTTCTTTTTCTACTCATTCTTACTCACACAGACCCTCTCAATAAATAATGGTATATTTGTAAAACAATACGTTCTCTATACAATTAATATTTTTAACCAATTTTACAAAATTTTTTATCTATGCAATCGAGAAAACCTAATTTGTTGTAATATGTTGTAATCATGATTAAATTAAGATGCTTTATTGTGCCAATCAAACATATCAAACACTTTGAATCAATAGAATGCGTTAGATGATCTAGATGTATGACTGAACAAGATATTTCTTCTTCTTCTTCTTCTTGAAATTAGAAGGGAAGACACTAATAATCTGATGTTACCAGCAGTATTGAGCTTGTAACCTCTCATAAAAAAAATTGTCATACCATTAGGCCACTGACAAATAAAATATTATCGATTTGTTGAAAATATCAACAAAAGTCTGACTCAACAAGCATACTTCCTTTTTTTTTTTGAGAAAAAAAATGAAATTACAGGATAAAATTTAAAGTCTTACTTGGTCATAAATATAAGCTAAAGATATGATAGTTAATTTTAACCCCTAACCTTGCCCCTCCTTATTTGTGATAAGCAGGCGTGTTTTTAATTCTTAAGTAGTACTATGTCTTGGTTCTTAATTGCAATGAAGGGCAAAATTGAAAAGTAACACATTTTTAATATTCACTCCTTAAAAAGTACTCCCTCCATCCCTACACATAAGAAATTTTTTTTTTTAAAAAAAATGAGCTTGTCCCTAAATATAATATCTCTTTTAAGTTTGTCTAAATAATAAATGCATTTTTTCTCTTTTTGCCCTTAATTAATTATTATACGACATACATTCTCTTTTATCATTTTCTCATTATTACTCTCTCTCTCTCTCTCTCTATCTCATCCATTCATAAATAGGGGCATTTTTAGGAGAATTAAATTAAATTTCCTGCCTTTTTTTTTTATATTTGAAATGGCAAGATTAACTTGATAGTTTCAACCTAAAATAGCATGTAGCTATTACACTAAATCCGCTTGCAAGCAGGCTTGACATTCTAGGGGAGGTTCTGCCACCATGACTTGGTCTTCCAAAGAATCATTTTGCACACTACGACCTTATCAAATCCCTGTTGTTTACGCACTTGGAGTCCTGTTAATAGAGCTGGGAGTTCGGGCACTGTTGATGGCACAAAACCTAGCTTCTTCATGAATCCCAGAAGCATTAGCCATTCTCCATTTGCTTTTCTAATGCTGCCTCCACAAGCTGCATGCAGATCTTGCTTGATCGAACCATCAATGTCTAATCTAACATGATCAGCTGGTGGGGGAGTCCATGAGTCTTCAGCTTGAGCAAACTTGCCAAAAATCTTATGTTTAAGTTCATCGCGATCAGTAGTCTCCATTAATTAGTTGGTAAAGACCAGAATACAAAACCTCTAAGGCATGCTAACAAGGACCTTCCATCACACTATTGCCCCAAAGCAACCTCTGGGGCATGGTCACGAGTACCTTTCAACCAGTATGGTTATTATATTTAACCGTTTTTTAGAATCTCACGATTCGGTTGAAAGACTCTTATATATAAGGATAGAGGGAGTACAATATGAAATTAGTCAACTTTACCTTATGCTTATACTAAAAAAAAATAGAAATTAAAGAAAGCCTTAAAACTCATCAACTTTATCTAAAAATTTATTAAGCTTCCAACTTTACCCCTATTACTTATACATACCATTTTGGTTCTTCTTATAAGTTCACTTGGTCAAAATTATTGGGTCCTAAATATTAATTCAACCTGAGAGTTATTAATCGTTGTTTTCCAATTTTATCCCTACTAAATGAAAGAAATGGCATCTTTTTTTTCAATACTTTACTCATTAAATAAGTATAAATTTGGAAAAGTCAATCAAGACAAATTAAATGTATTAATTTCCATTTTTTACTGTTACTCTTGGATAAAATGATAAAGGAATTTCCGAAAACATGTCTACAAAACCTTCGTATTGGAATCTATAAAGAAACAAACCAACTGATCAAGATTCACAATGAAAACTTAATATGATTTTACACTTTTCGACAAATATAATATGTTTTGTTATTTTAAAATCATGATTCATGTATGAGATTTGGTCAAATTGGTCTAATAATAAAGACCAGGTGGTACTTTAAAAACTAAATAACATATCACTTCGGTCCTTATTATAAATCACATTCTATAAGAATTACTCCCTCTGGTCTTATTTATAAAGGCTTGATAACAGAATTATACGATTTAAAAAAGCGATTAAAATTAGTTAAAAATAATAATCATGTCTTGAAATAAACTTTTTTCAAGTATGCCCTTATTTATTAGAGACAAGTAAGAGAGAGAAATATACTAAACATAAGTATCACCAATCCTTTTTTTTATAATACTATCGCCAACACTTTAATTAATGTAATATATATAATTAATGAGGAACACAAGTGAAAAAACTCATTAAATATTGAGACAACTTTGTTGAACAATTGAGCTCTTATAAAAGGGAGCAGGGGAGTATTTGATTATTATTATAAGTCGTAATATATTAATTACATTTTTTTTAATATTGCCCTTGTTTAAAATCTCATTAGCTATAATTTCTATGACTTTTTGGAAATAATTTATGGCTTAAATATGGTAAAAAATTTTTTTTCATTTTCAAACAAAATTGATGACTTAACCACTCCTCATTAGTTTTGATAAAGTGATTAAAAATTTAGAAGTAACTTAGAATAAGAACTAAAGTGGCATACCAACATTAATAAGGGGTAAAAGAGAAAAGAAGTTGTCAATCAAAAAAAAAAAAAAAGAGAAAAGAAGTAATGAAAAATAATGACATGATTTATAATTCGGACCAAGAAATTTATTCTCACTTAACCCTATAAATGACCTTAGATTGATAACTAATTAAAGGGAGAATTCCACTTAAATACCACTTGAATTTCAAAATCCTAAATTGGTTTTATTGACTATAAAAGTAATGGGACTGATAAAAAGAGTATAGCAATTGACAACTTAGTTTTTTAAAAAATTATTAATTTAGAATTTTAAAGTTTAAGTGGCATTTAAATAAAATTATTCCTTAATTAAAACCCAACAGAGTAGTTACTTTTTGGAACAAGTTTATTGCATAAAACAAAAAACGGACCGGGCCGGCCAGTTCGACCGATTGAACCGGGAACCGATCAGTGTTCCGGTCTGGTTTAATCATTAAACATGAAACTGGTTGGACCGATCTGAAACTAGTTGGATCGGTCTGAACTGGTTAAAACCGGTGGTTCAACTGGTTTCATTTTATTTTATTTTTCAGATTTTTATTTTGTGCTTTTTTAGGGGAAAATGAAAGGTTTAAGACCAAAATGAAGAGAAAAGTAGGTAAAAAAAGAACAAATCTAAAAAAAATAAAGAAGATAATGAAAAAATTATTCAAAAGGATATAATAATTATAGGAAAGGAGATATCATTGCATAAGTATAGGCATTATAACTAATACTAATAGATTTTAAGCATTTTTTTCTAAAAATTTTCATTTTTATTTATAGAAGTTTAAAAATATATTAATATATATTGCCACTAATAAATTATAATATTTTAATATGACTGGTTCAACTACGGGTTAGACCCCGGTTGACCTATTAACCCTTGAACCTGTGCTGTGACCGGTTCATTGCCCGGTCCGATTTTTTGTTCCTTAGTTTATTGATGACCATGGGAACATGTGCTCTTATTCACTAAGAGCATGGATGCACAAAACCCAAACCAAGAAGAACGTTTTAGGTTGTGCTTGAGATCACAAGGCCCAAACGCGCATCTTAACCGCTAAAAGTTACTTTTTGACTTTTTGTTATGATTTTGGAAAAAAAGCTTTTAAACCATAAGCCAAAATTTCAATTAGGTTTTTGAATAAAAAACACTTCAACTATGAGCCAAAATTTCATACTTTTGGCTTTTCCATTGGAAAGAGAGGAAAAGTTAAATATAGTATCTCATGAAGAAAAGATACTGGATCTCACTTTATTTTATTTGTCAACACCCGTTTCCATTTCGATAATCGAAGAGTAATAAAAACGGGATTCAATGGGCATATAGAAAAGTACAATTATATTGATAAAAATATTCATTAACAATTCTGATATCGTTCGTCTACGAAAACAGAAAATACAGCGGAAGTTTTAATATTTACAAATTTCACCAAATATCACAAAATAGAATAATTATGCCCACAATCTTATCCTCGCCTTGAGACCCATGTTGTTCACTTTTTGGTGTCTACGTCTTTCCCCTTTACCCCACTGGTACCTGCTGAGGTATTGGTTTTAAAAATAGGGTGAGATTCTGAAGAATCCCCGTAGAAACATAATATCGTTCATAGAAAATGTAAAAAGTAAATATGTCATGCGCCAAGGTATGCACAAATTAATAAACAATATAATCACATCAACGTCATGTATACATGAGTAGGGCCCAGCCCCACAATCAACACCGTTGGACTTCTGCCAACTTCCAGTGTAAGTGCACCTCTGGCACTAACTGCCCCTTTCTAAGCAAATCATGTTGATTAATAAAATGTATTTACAAAACAATGGCATCCACACAATCACATAAATTATGGCATAGTGTATGAAGGATAATGTCCCTACTTCAATGCTTTATAATCCTCTGTTTAACGGTGTCTCGTAAAACGTGTCGTTTCGGCTCTCAACTCGGTTCTAAAATATTAAATGTACAAGAAATAGGTCATAACCTATCCAAGTATCATTTTAGACTCTTCCATAGTGTTTATTGTGGTTATATTAGTCTATGGTAAAAATTTACAAAAATGCCCCTGGGAACCCGGCCCAACCCGGCCCGATGGCACGTTTTCCCAAAATTTTAATCAAAGCTATTTTCACTTATTTTCACCCAAGGAATCCATTTACAGGCTCAAAATCACCAAATTCATTGTCAAATTACGAAAATACCCTTGACAGCCCCAGTTTAGAGATTTCAGGGGCGTTTTCATAATTATGCTTTTTCGGCCTCTACCGAAAAAGTGTCCAACTGTAACCCCACCTATTTTTACCCACTGAACCCAATGGAACCATTTATTTTATGAAAATCCAAATCCTTCCCTCAGATCTGTGCTGGCCGAAATATTGGTCAAAAATTGGAAAAATGGAGTTTTGTATTTTAACTTCTAAAACTTATACTTTTCCACTTCTAATCCCTTATTAACTTATTTAATCACATTATAATCATGATTTAAAGAAATTTGGGCAGCATAACCCCTTAGGATTAGGACTTTCCAAATTTACAAACTTGACAAAAATCACCAAAACCAAACACGAACCTCAACAACAACACCATACTAGTTTAGATCTAAGATTTGTGAGGTTACCTCTTGAGATCTTGAATCTTCTCTCTCTAGACATCTCCTTTTTCTCTTCTTGAGCTAAGAATGTGTCTTCAAATTCATGGATTCCATGAAGAAGAAAGGTTTAGAGAAGGTTTTTAAGCAAAACCGCAAGAAAACTTTTAAGAAATCACACTTACCTTAAACTTCTTCTTCCTTCTCTCTAGAACTTGAGAGCTCTCTCTCTCTCTCTCTCTTCTCTTCTTGTGTTGGATGAAAATGAGGAAGGGAAGGGAAGAGAAAAGCTTCATAAAAATGCTCCCTTGATCCTACACCATTGATCTCATCAAGGATTGAGATTTCAACACTTGTCAAAGACACCATCCCTCTTCCCATACCTCCAACCATGTCTTCTACTTCATGTTCATACTCTTACACCCTTTTATATAATCATGTTTGTCTCTTCCTTCACTCAAGCTTACCATCATGCAATCAAATATCTCCTTTCCTTTACTCAAGCTATCCCTCCATCATGCACTCAACATTAAATCTAACACATCACTCAACTATTATCATCATTGCAATGTTTATGTAGCATTTGACTTGTACTTCGTGGAAATTAATCATCATTATCTCTTCATGTAGCCTTTTGGACATGTGTCCATGAAATTAAATTTTCTCCTCATTCTTAGGTGTTTGAACGAAATTTCAAGAGGGAAGGAAAGGGAAAAATGATTCTAACAATTCCATAATTGATATAAATGAATTATGTATAATTCCCCATAATTTCCCAATTCTTGATTTTATTCCACCAAGAATAATCCCTTTTATGCATTTTCCTTTATTTTCCTTGATTAATTGAAATTAACTCCAATTAATTGAAAAATAATAAATCTTGGGCTAAATTGGCAACATTATGATTTTGCTATCACCTTTGTAATCTAATTCAATTCTTGAATTCATTTGCCCATTTTCTTATGAATATGAATTTTTCAAAATTTATAAGATCCAAAGTTCATAAATATTCACCATTTTATTGAATTATTCAAATAATTACAATATATTTTTTGTGAATAAAATTTGGGATGTTACATTATTAAAATAACATATTGGTCCTTATTATATGTTTACTTGTAGATGAAAATTTTGGTCCTAATTATATAAGTATACTTAAAAGTTAATAATGATTGTTTTCTAATTTTATTCTTATTTATGAAAATATCTGTTACAAGTGTAAATGATTTATTAAAAGGTGCAAGTGTACACCGTCACAAACAAATAATATAGAAGTGAGTAGAGTATTGTTCTCATAAATATTGATCACTAAGTATCAAAATGGGCAATTTTAATTCTATTTAGTCGATCGATTATTTGGTGATTGAGAGTATAAAATAAAAATGATTAAATATGAATGCAATGAATATGAAAATAATTATAAGAAAAAGACCTAGAGGTCGGATTTCACTTAACAAATTTCAAATTGAATAATCTATTATTCTAGTCCAATTTATTCCACATGATTGATAGCCGAATTTTCCTAATTTAATTACTAGCCTCTTCCAAAGTCAAGTAATTCTATAATTAATTGTTAATATAATATATCCCTATATGAATTAAAGCAATTAATCATGCATTAAGATTTATGGAACTTATTAAGACTACACAACTCATATGAATATATTCCTATTTCATATGCAAGTTATGGTTTTAATTATAGGATTTACGCACATGTATCGCCTTCCGGTCTCAACATACATATTGAAATCATTCAAAAGATGATCAATCAATTGAAAGCATTAAACACAATAATTAAAACTCAATCATGAAGAAAAAAATTAAAATTAGATTTAATAAATTAAGATTCAATCCGTTATTAGTAAGCTACATCATCACCCTAGGAAAATGAAAATTTAGCTCATGATGAAATTAAAAACAAAAACAAAATAAATTGAAAATTTCATGAACATTGCATAAAACTTAATTATTAAATTCTAAAACATACAAGAAGCATGAAAATAGAAAAATCTAGCATTCCATATAAGAGGTAAAACCTTCCATGTAAGTGGTAACTTATACCATTCATAAAGGAAGACTACCTAAGCCTTCCATAAATGAGGCATGTAAGAAGCAAATACAATGCACGAAATTAACTCTAAGATGATGTGTTTACTTGTGTCTTGAGCTCCTCTATTTATAGATAGAGGGAGTGAAAAATTTCCACATTGTTATGCATGAATCTTGACCTTAAGCCATCAATATTGACCTTGTGGCAGCCAAATTTCTTGATTGCAGTCTAATTTTGACAGTCAAAACAATGAAATTTCACAATTTGATCTCATGAAAGTTGTAGCTCTGGATCTTAGCTTGAAGACGCAACTAGAAGCTCCCCATTTCAACATTTGCAGCTCAAGTTATGGTCAAATTAGCGTACAAAGGTCAGTCTGAGACAAATTCACGTTCTTCACTTCCAAACAAAATTCAAAACCCTTGAAAGTAGAAATGGGTTGTGGCCTCAACATAAAAGTTATAGAGTTTTTTCTTAGCTTTTTATCTATATAAAGAACGTCCTAGTCCAAAATCTAGAGCTCTAAATATTACCTAAAAATTGAAACATGGTCAAATTTAATACATCTAGAGCTCTAGATATTACCTGAAAATTGAAACATGGTCCAATTTATTTCACATGATTGATAGCTAAGTTTTCCTGATTCAATTAGTAGCCTCTTCCAAAGTCAAGCAATTCTATAATTAATTATTAATCCAATATATCCCTATATGAATTAAAGTAATTAATTATGCATTAAGATTTATTGAACTCATTAAGACTACACAACTCATATGAATATATTCCTATTTCATATGCAAGTTATGGTTTTAATTATAGGATGTACACCCATGTATTTCCTTTCGGTCTCAACATATATATTAAAATCATTCAAAAGATAGCCAATCAATTGAAAGCATTAAGAATAATAATTAAAAATTAATCATGAAAAAAAAAATAAAACTATATTTAATTAGTTAAGATTCTATCCGTCATTAGTAAGTTACATCATCACCTTAAGAAAATAAAAATTTAAGTCATGATGAAATTAAAAACAAAAACAAAATAAATTGAAAAATTTATAAATATTGCATAAAACTTAATTATTAAATTCTAAAGCATATAAGATGCATGAAAGTAGAAAAATCTAGCATTCCATATGGGAGGTAAAACCCTCCATGTAGATGACAACCTATACCATCCATAAAGAAATACTACCTAACCCTTCCATGAAGGAGGCATGCAAGAAACAAATACAATGCATGAAATTAACTCTAAGATGGTATGTTTCCTTGTGTCTTGAGTTTCTCTATTTATAGATAGAGGGGGTACAAAAATTTCCACATTGTTAGGCATGAATCTTGACCTTAAACCACTAATATTGATCTTGTGGCAACCATACTTCTTGATTGTAGCCTAATTTTGACTATCAAAAAGGGGGAATTTCACAATGTAATCTCATGAAAGTTGAAGTTTTGGATCTTAGCTTGAAGACGCAACTAAAAGCTCCTTATTTGAACATTTACAGCTCAAGTTATGGTCAAATTAGTGGGCAAAGGTCAGTCTGGGACAAATTATCGTTCTTAACTTTCAAGCAAAATTCGAAACTCTTGAAGATAGAACTGGGGTTGTGGCCTCAACATAAAAGTTATAGAGCTTTTTTTTAGCTTTTTATCCATATAAAGAACGTCTCAATCCGACATATAGAGCTCTAGATATTGTCTGAAAATTGAAACATGGTCAAATTTAGTATTTTTCAATAAATTCTATTTTTTGCTAAAATCATTATTTATTTATCAATTACACCTTGATTTATTAAATTAAACTCAAATATCATTCAAAAAATTACCATATAAGAAAAAAAAATATGCAAATATTTTACTTATCCGTATCTAAAGAAAAAATAAATAATAAAATTTAAGGAAAATTGGTAAAAAATCCCCCATTAGAAATTTAATTAGCGTAAATAACATGATAAGTTTATTTATAAAAAAAATGACAATATTGTGATTGAGGTTATCCTCACCAATTAAATTTTTAAAAGGAGACCTTTCTCCAATTTTCTGTAAAATTTAAGTAATTTAGAATTTTCAATAATACATTAAATATTTTTATTTTTATTAAATTTATATCCTTTTTAATCATTAGGAAAACTAATATGGCAGTTCTTATAGTTTCAGCAAATTTTGATTCAGGCCCTTATATTTTTCTTTTCCTTTTATCCAATCATTTTTGTTTACTCAATTATTAGTACAAGTGCTTATGTTAGTACTATCTCTTAATCTCACTAAGGCGTCAACCATTAATTATCACATACAAATAAAAATAGTAAAAAACATTAAATTTGTCTTAAAATTTAAGTGATTTTAAATACTACACTTATTAACTACACTAAACTCTAATATTATGTTATCTTTGGTCCTTATAATTAAGACCTGACTACAACTCTCACATATAAGTAAAAAAAGTTAAAAACATTAAATTTATTCTTAAATTCAAGTGTTTTTAATATTGCTCCTTACAAAATACTCCTCTAATCCTATTTATAAAATATTTCCAGTATGCTTCACATAGATAAAAAAGCTTTAAAATTCAGTAACTTAACCTTAAAATTCAACAACTTTACTCCTATTTAACTATTCACTCTCCAAGAAAACAAATATATACACTAATAAATGAAGAATAAAACTATACATTCATGAAAAAAATTAATAGCATGCCTTACAAGTAGGATAAAAAAAATATCTTTTGTCTTTACCTTATAAATAGGATCAAAGGAGTATACTAAACTCTAATATGATACTCCCTCTAATCCATAATATAAGACACTCTAACTAAATTCATGGGTATAAGAAGTGATGGTTAACTCATTAAATAAATCATAAATTAAAATTTTTCTTCACTTTTACCCTTATTGAAAAATGTGTTTGATAATTTACTAAGTAGACAAAATTGAAAATGAGTATTAATGATAGGGATAAAACTGAAAAATGAACATTAATTATCTTACAAGTACCCTATATTAGTTCAGACCATGCTATTTTTCTAAAAGTACCTTATATTATAGATCGGATGAAGTATTAATTATTACTCTCTCCCACTACCATTATTAAATATATATATATATATATAGGCATATATGAAAAAAAAAATATTTCATGCTTCTTGAAAACTTGCAAATGCCTTGTAAAAATGACCAATATGAACATATAAGAAAGCTATTTAACACAGCTTCGAAACATGAATGTACAATTTTACCCTTGATTTATTATTGTGTAGATTGCTATTTTCTTTTAAAGTGTGTAGTTAAATTGGAGTAGAGTTGAAAATTTGTTGATTTTTAAGATAGAATTAATGAAGTTTAAAGTTTTTCTTAAAATGTGTGAAACATGCTGAAAATGCTTTATAAATAAGATCAGAAGAGTATTCCCTCAAATCCTTGTTATAAACAATTTTCTCTCTCTTAAGGATGGTCCTTAATATAAATAACTTTCTTTTTGTATTTCAAAATTTAAACTACCTTTTACTTTTCTAACCCTATTAAATACATAACTTTATATTAATTATCCCCCACTCATCACTAATTTTCTTCTATTTAATCATTTATTACCTATTTTTTCTCTTATTTTCTATTCATTCTCTCTCATATATAAATAAGGCATATTTGGAAAAGACATGACATTTTTTACATATTTATTATTTTTAACTAATCTTAATCACTAGTTCATTTTGCGCAATTAGAAAAAGGTTGCTTATAAAAAGGACTAGAGGGAGTACTAGTATTAGTTAGTGCCTTATACTCCTCTGGTCCTATTTATAAATTACTTCAAGCATGTTTCACACAAACTAATAAAAACCTTAAACTTTATTAACTCTTCCATAAAATTTAACAACTTTCTAACTTTGCCCCGATTTAATATTCATTACACCCTATATCACACCCTTATCTTATTTTCACCTATTTCAGAGTATTTGTGAAAAACGATACACAGTTTGGTGGGCAACACAAGAATAGCATAAATATACTGATATTATGTACACGATTACGAAAATTCCCCATAGGAATTCATACTTGATAATTACAATTCATGTAGCCGCGCAGGGCTATTTGGGTGTCTAAACTCATCCTAGTAAAACAGAGACATCTTCTCATCTTGATTCCACCACTGCGATCCCTTTCATACAGTTCTCTACATTGTTCTTAGCATATCTTTTATCTCCTCCTGTCTAAATTATTGGTAGAAGAGGGTGAGATTCGAGAGAATCTCAGTAGGAAAATAGTATCAATATGTATGCAAGATAAGTGCTTAATGCATGACATGCTTGCATTACATAACTCATGTTCACATAATGACATATCTGTATGCTCAATGTTTCAATCAATATACTTATGGTCATAGCATAAACCAAAAACAGAGCTTCAACCATTCATATATGTTTCACATAATTAAGCAAACATGCATCAATACACTAGCATAAATATCATGTACATGCAGGAGAGGTAAGTTCCCTACCTCAAAATCTTATCAATTTCTTTTTAGTATGCTTCTAAAACGTATCTCTTTCGGCTTCCAACTCGATACTAAAATATTAAATGTACAAAAAATGGGTCATAACCTATCCAAGTATCATTTTAGACTTTTCCATAGTATTTCTTATGGTTATATTAGTCTGTGGTAAAATTTTACCAAAATGCCTCAGGGACCCCGACTCAGCCTTGCCGTACCCAGCCTGATGGTATGTTTTCCTAAAATTTTGACTAGGGCTATCCTAATTTATTTTCGCCCAAGAAATCCATTTCCGGGTTCAAAATTACCAAATTCAGTGTCAAATTATGAAAATACCCTTGAGCCCCGGTTTAGGGATTTTAGGGGCATTTTCATAATTATGCTTTTTCAGCCTTTCCGAAAAAGTGACCAACTGTAACTCTACCTATTTTTGCCCATTGAATCCAATAGAACCATCTATTTCATGAAAATCCAGCTCCTACCCCTTGTTCTGACCTTGGACGAAAGTTTCTCAAAAAAAAGGAAAAATAAAGTTTTTGTGTTTAAGCTTCCAAAGCTTGTACTTTTCCACTTCTAATCCCTTATGAACTCATTTAAACACTTTTTAACCATGATTCAAAGAAATTTGGGCAGCATAATCCCTTAGGATTATGACATTCCAAATTTACAAACTTGACATAAATCACCAAAACCAAACACAAACTTCAACAACAACTTCATACTAGTATAGATTTGAGTTTGGTGTAGGTACCTCTTGAATTCTTGGATTTCCTCTCTCTAGGCGTCTCTTCTCTCTCTCCTTGGTCTCAAAATGTGTCTTCAAAATCATGGATTTCATGAAGAAAAAGTTTTAGAGAAGGTTTTTCATGAAAAAATTGTAAAGAAATGCTTAAGGAATCACCTCTTACCTTAAGCTCATTCTTCCTTCTCTCTAGATCTTTAATGGCTTCAAGCTCTCTCTCTCTCTCTCTCTCCTCTCTCTCTTGTCTCTTGGCCAAAATGTGAAGGGAAGAGGAAAGGAAAGATAGTTTCATAATTTAACTCCCTTCACCTTACTCCACATGATTTCATCAATGCAATATAATGTGACACTTGGCACCACCCATACCTCCTTCATATCATGACACACTTATTCTATTAGACTTCCTATTGGTTTTGAAATAACTTCCTTTCTCTTGCTCTTCTAATCAAATGAGTGCTCTTCCAACTAAACCAAACTTGCACTGAAGGTAATTCCAACCTTACACTCAAGATAATCCTTACCATCATCAATCATGATTACTATGTTCATGTAGGATTATTTTAATGCAATTGAACATGTGCTCATCTTCATAAATCATAATCTAATTCCCTCTTCATATGATCATGACACTTGGCATCTTTAATTCCATCAGTCAATTTCTAATACATTTTATTTTCAATTTTCGGAATAATGCCAATTCTGGTAGATTTTCTACACTAAATTTGAAAAATTATAACTAATTTTGTAGACATCTTTTCGGAGTGATTCCAAAGGCTATGAAACCCTTATTAGTCTAATTTCAAGAAAAAATATGGAATTTTACTAGCTGGAATCATATCATTCCCAAATTTTCCATCTTTGACCACTGCTCTAGAGACTTTCCAGATTTTCTCAACTAACTTTAAAAATTCATAACTCTTTATACATAGCTTCAATTGATTCATATGACCTATCAAATTAAAGCTTAGGATGTCTAATTTCATCCTGTAAAATTTCATAATTTTTGCTCATCATTTGGTCTTCTAAAACCACATGACAACCCACTGTCTCATAGGCGATTTCACTGAAAATACTGTTCACCTTTCAATTTTCAATATTTAATTCCTTTAGCATTAAATATTTACCATTTTATTGAACATGTATAATGATCACAATATATGTTTTGTGAATAAAATTTGGGGTGTTACACCCTACGAGAACAAAGTCAATACAATAATAAATGAATGATAAAATCGTACATTCACATAAAAATTTTCTCTATCTACCCTCTGGCCCTGTTTGGTACCTGGCATTAGGAGGTTGGGACTGGGATTGAATCAATGATTGGGTTAAGTTGTATTGTTTGGTATGAGGAACTGGAGATAACTCAGGATTAGGAATATCATAAAAGTGGGATTGTTACAAAACCACTGCCCCCTAGTATTGTGTTTTCAATCTCGAGATTACAAATATTAGAGACAAAAATATCCCCATTTGTAATATTTTTCAAACAAAAATACCCTTGATCAATTTTAACATAAATAAGAGAATTTCTTTGCCACTATCTCCTTCATTGTCGTTCATTCTGGAGTTTGGTCATCTTGAGGCTCACACCATTTTGACTCACTCCACTGCTGCAACCGTCAATCATCATTGCTCATTATGTCGCTCCCACCGTTATCATATTCAAGATAGTCACAACATCAGTCACCAACAAGTATGGCAGAAAAATCATATCTTTGGAGTGTGGCTTGATGAAGTCAGAGGTAATGGGTTTTTGTAGTTTCATGATTCATCGTCTTGTATTCTCCTACTGAATTGGTGATAACTTAGTGTATATGCTATTGAAAGTCTAATTTGGGACCAAACTGAGTGTATAAAAACAAATTCAAAAAATTTAGTAGTTTGATTTGGGACCAAACAGAAAGAATGGTAGCACAAAATTGGGATCTTCACATACACTCACACCCCTGTACCCTTGTGAGTTTATGAGTCTATTCTCCTCCTCTATTCAAGTTCGCCCAAGTTTGCAAAGCCATTTTCCGTGATGTTGATCTCGTGTATTTAGTTTGCTTGTATTTCAAATCTGAATGGTAAGGGCAAGGTTCCATTTTCCTAACATCGAATTTGAAGATTGGTTCAAAGGAGATAACTGGATTGAAGGAGATAGTTCTTTTAATCGGTTCCAACTTCCAATCATGTCATTGAAGGGAGATGGATTTGCAGACTTTGTTTTTTGTTACTTTTTTTAATAATAAGGATATTTTAGTCTTTTTATAATCTATGAAGGATTATAAAAGAAAATCAATTCAAGTATTTTATCTAAATATTACCGCAAACCAAATATAATTTTATACCCTCAGTCCCAGTCCCAATACCTATCCCTGTCCCAATCCATCAAAATCCAGTGCCTTATACCAAACAGGGCCTATGAATAAGATAAAAAAGTTTCTTGTCTCTCTCTCTATGTCATGGAAAAAACTCATGAACCTGGACCAAACCGGCCTGTTCAGATTGGAACTCGGTGAACCGGCCAACTAGTCGGTCCAGTTCAGTTAGCTACCCGTTACTGTTCCAACCCGATATGACCCGGGACAAACCGGTACCTACTCGGCTAACTCGTCGGGTTATGACAGTAGGCCGGGTTATTTTTTTCTGCTTCTTCAACTTTTGAAACGATGTCGGGTCCCACTGCCCTCCTCTCTCATTTCGTGTTTGCCTTGCCCTGCCTCTATATTGTCTCTCCCAACTCCTCTAAACCGACTTGCTCTCCTCATCCTCATATGGGAAAAGAGAGATGCAGAGCAGATGTGGGTCTAAAATGGAAATAATAATAAAGCTAATTAGATGATGTAAGGGTGTTGAATGAAAACCATTAGAAGAAGAAGAAGAAGAAGAAGAGGAAGTGGTCAAAGACATTGAGAGATAGAGAGAGACAGAGTAACAAGCGCTACTTTTTAGGTGTTCTGTTTTCTTGTAGAGCCCATCCTCTACTCCTTTTCTTATCTTCTCTGCACATTGATGCGGCAAATCTAAATATTATACTATTTATATGTAGTATATTAGTTTTAGGAATATTGTTGTTGAATTATATTTAAGATTTATTTATTTTATGATTAATATAATTTTTGGTTCATTAAATTTGCTCTTATTTTAATTTTAGCTCGTTAAATTTTAAATTATAGTTTTTGATCCATTAAAATATTATTTCATTTAAAACATTAGTCCATTTAACTCAATAAAAATATGGATCATTTTGTTGATTTAGTATATTTAGATAGTATGATTTATATGTTGAATTATATGGATTTTGTTATTCCTTAAACGGTCTGACCCCCAGTTTGACTCTGGTCTGACCCACTAACCCTTGACCCACTGGCTCGCCTGGTTCAGTGCCCAATCTGAGTTTTAATACCTTGCTCTATGCCCTATATATAGGACCAGAGGAGTAATAAGGACGAGATGGAATGCATTATTTAGAGATAGTAAATATTAAGCACCAACGATATTGAATATAAGCTTCAAATAACCGATTAGTGATTATCAAGAAAACAATGAAAATTAATTAAGAGCAATAATATATATATATTTTTCCAATTATGCCTTATTTATAAAGAGGATAAGTGAGAGAAACAATAAATACAACAAGTATAATCAAAAATAAAATTGGAAAAAACTCAATAAATGCTTTGACGAAATTAAAATAAAGCTTATTTTTAGAACAATCACATTCACAAATTTAAAGCTTATATTTACAACCGGAGGGAGTGAATATCAAGCACGGACAATATTGACTTTCGGTAGGCTTCTCTGGGTGAATAGGAATGCGGGGGTGCTCCCAGATAAAGATAAAGGGAGGGGGTCAATTTTGGCGCAAGCATCGGCTATTGTTAAATGGGCGGATGCCCAATACTTGTTCAACAAAATTCACAATGAAGGTCGCTGGCGATGGGAGCCACCTTCACCACAATGGGTTAAAATAAATGTTGATTGGGCGAGGGGAATAGAGAGTGGCGTTGTAGTATGTGGAGGGATTGCTAGAAATCATAACAGTGAAGTTTTAAATGGGTTTATGTTCTATATTGGTGCAATATCTTCTTTCCATATTGAAATATGGGCAGTACTTTGGGGTCTTAAGTAAACATAGGACTCAAAATGGAGGAAGGTGGTGATCGAGACAGATTTAAATGTTTGGATTGGGACGTTCGCGTTGAATGGTGTAGCAGAGATGCAGACGTTGTTGCTGATAAACCGGCTAAAGAAGCTTTAAATGTTATAGGAGTTTCTTTTTTTCAGCAGGCTCTTGAGTGGGTTGCCCAAGAACTAGTTTTGGATGCCTTTGAGTATGCTCTATACTACTCCTTTGGTCCTTATTTTAAGGTACCAACTGTCTCTAACTGACTCATTTATTATGTTTTTCCTATTATGCCCTCATTTTTAATGGGACTTCATTTTTTTTGAATAACTTATTGAAGGTCGTAAATTTTTATTTCTTATACTGTGAACGTTGCATATTCTTTTTAGTGCCTGTTGCATTTCCAATCCACTAAGCATGTTTCTCTCTCACCCCCCATTAAGTTTCCATTTCCTGAGGGGTTCAACTCTGTATCCTTTGCTTCATTATTTCATTTCTTAATCATCTCTCTTTATCTATTTGGGTAAATTTTGTCATCCATCGGATATTGTATCAGGCATTGGGATTTGGGAATAGAGGTTATAACTATGGGGGGAGAAAGGAGCAATGAGAGACTATGCTAAGTTGTTAACACATGGTAAATCTGAAAATTAATTTTTTTAAATCCACATCATTAAAGTAGGGGTAAAGGTGGAAATTTTTATCAACTGTACACTTATTTAATGACTCAACTTTCCTTCTTTGATCTAAGAGAAATGACAATTGGTGCCTAATAATAAGAACCACTGGAGTACGATGTGAGCGAAAAAAATATTGACTTTGGGTTGCTTATTATTAATTCTTGCATTAACACCATATAAAAAGATGTGCCTTAGGTTAAGTTAATTAATGTCATTGAAAACCTCAACAAGAGAGACATAAAACTTCTTCGAGGGGGCCGAACTAAATGATTTAACCCGCTATTTTAGTGACATTGCCATAAATATATCTGAGAACTGACATTATCGGTCTTAACATCACTGAAAATGATTCATCCATTGAGTGGAACTGATTCTTCCATTAAATGCCATTAATAAACTGAACCCTCATTTAATCATTCCACTCTTCCTCTAACATAATTGGTTGCTTTCTGAAAAAAGGTTAAGGGGCATTTTATTTCGAAAGTTTTTATTGATAAACAATTTTGTTTGGAAAATTTTTTAAGAGGCAATTTTATTCTGACCGTTGTTCTAATTAATTTTGATCAATAGTTGACCAAATATACTAAGCTGATAGTTCATACATATCATCCATGTCATTTTTTTAAGGTGTAAAGAAGTTCATGTGTAATTTACTTCATCTTTTTTTCAAAGTTAGATTTAAAACTTTCGAAGCAAATTTGCATTTTGACAAAAATAACGTGGATGACATGTGGACTACCAGCTCAATATATTAGGTCAACTAACGATCAAGATTAATAAGGATAACGGCCAAGACAATATTGTTCCATTTTTTATACTTTCGGGATAAAATTACCGTTCGGTGAAAACTTCTTGGATAAAAATGCCCCTTAACCCTTTTAGAAAATTAGTGACATTCTAGTGTGTTTTACATAAAAGTTGGGTCTAATGATGCTATAACGAATTTAAGTCTGAGATTAATTTTGGAGATCAAAATATAGTATTTCAATGATGATGTGTTTTGATGTTTTGAGGTTCGCATAAGATAAAGACTCATTTAGAAATCCATATGAAACTTAGTTGTCAAGTGGATAATCAACTTTGTAAATATACTTTATGAGAGTTACATGCAAACGCTGTATATGAATAGTTGGACATTGTTTTATGCATCACCAGAATTCATTAGGGACTGAAAATTGCTGCATTACTTATATGACACCAATTAGATGCATCCATGAAAACATCTATATTCACCAATTTAAATAACTACAAATAAAGCATATTGTAAAAATAACACAGGCACCGTATCTTATAGTTCAACATGACCCACATATCCACAAGTTCAGCTTCATGCGAACTTGTATATCTATGTAGGTAATTAAATTGCAGAGAAAATGTTTTTCGTTTGACATAGCTGGTGAGATAACAAAATTAAATGACAAAAAATGACGTAGAACAGTGAAGACAAAACCAAAACCAGGACAGACATATATATGGAAAACAAGGCAGAAATATAAGTAAATGGTGTTACAACGCACTAGAGGGTAGGAGTGTTGGATAGACAGGATCAAGTAGTTGATGAATTTCTATTACCTGCACCAAAAACAGTTAATTACTTAGAAACTTGAGGTTTGAATGGTGAAGTCTATGAACTATGTGTAATATCCCGAATTTTGGGATTGGAGGCTTTGGAATAAGCCTAAATTGAGTGGACTACTAAGCCCCAATTTATTAGATGTCCTAAATCTATTCTCTAATGTTCCTTATATCTTTGGGGCATTAAAGAAAATAAAATGGTTAATTTTAAAGAAAGTGATTATGCTTATGGTGAAATCGCCTATGAGGTAGTGAGCTTGTAATATGATTTTGTATAATCAAATGATGAGCAAAAATTATGAAATTTTACGGGATGAAAGTAGACATCCTAAGATTTAATTTGATAGGTCATTTGACTCAATTAGAGCTATACACAAAAAGATATAAATTTTTGAAGTCAACACAAAAAAACTGTGAAATTTCTGAAACAATATGCAAAGATTGAAATTCTGGGAATTTTTTGATTCCATTCAGCAAAAGTCTATATTTTTCCTTAAAACTAGACTCAATAAGGGTTCTATAGACTTTGGAATCACTCCAATTTAATTTTTCTAGAATTAATTATGATTTTTCAAAGTTTGGGTAAAAATCTGCCAGAATTTTGTAAAAATCCGAAAATTTGAAAATTAAAGTAAATTATGATATAATAATATATCATCATCCTCTTCCTCTTGAGCTCATTTCTGGCGTGAAACAGCAGCTAAAGAGAGAGAGAACGTTCAGATTTTAGAGAGAGAAGGAGAGGAAAAAGCTTGTAAAGGTAAGTGATTTCTTCGATAAATCGGTTCCTAATGCGTATAACTCCGCTCCTAAGCTATTCTTCTATGTGATTCAAGGTTTGGAAGCTCATCTTTTGGTTTTTCAAGAGCTAGGGTTCAGCCAAGTCAAGGAAAATCAAGTAGGAGCTTGAGGTAACTTCCAAACCTTTATATATTGACTATTATGGCTATTGTGGATAATTTAATCAGTGAAATTTTGCTGGATTGTCCTTGGTTGTAAAAATGGAAAATGGGTTTTCCTAGGGGTTATGCTGCCCAAATTGGTACTAAATGGTAGTTGTAACCTAATGGAATAGCCAATAAAGTGGTTAGGAGTATAAAGGAACGCGTTTACGCAGCCGAAACCGAAAAACCCCAATTTTCCCCGAAAAACCCATATATTTCGGTCTGGGCTATAAATGGGCCTTAGAGTTGGATTTTCAATGATTTGATGATTCCATTGAGTTCAGGAGGGAAAATTAGGTGGGGTTACAGTTGGACACTTTTTCGGAAAAGGCCGAGAAAGTATAATTACGGAAACGCCCCTAAAACCCTAAAAGTAGGGCTACCAAGGGCAATTTCGTAATTTGACATTGAATTTGATAATTCTGAATTCGGAAATGGATTCCTTGGGTGAAAATATGTAAGAATAGCCCATGTCAAAATTTCAAGAAAAGTACAGCCGGATTGGGTACAGTAGGGCCGGGCCGGGTCCCCGGGGGTATTTTAGAAATTTTTTAAGATAGACTCATATAACCCCTAGAAACACTATGGAAGTGTCTAAATAGTACATTTGACATTGTATGATCGAATATGGAGCCCCGAGCTATTTGCAAGTAGATCGAGGCACACATTTCTAGGCGGGAAAGGGTTAAGGTAGGGGACTTGCCTTATTTTCATGTATTTGATATCTTTGCTTGTGTAATGATGTATGTGATTGCTTGACTTGATTGTGTAGAGCATATTTGGATAAATGAAGCTCTGTTTCTGTTTTCGCTATGGCCATAGTCTTGTTGTATGAAACATTGAGCATGCAGAAATGTCATTATGTGGTATACATCTAGATAAAGCTAACATGTCATACACATAGCATCTATCATGCATGCACTATGGTATCTGTTTCCTACTGAGATTCTCTCGAATCTCACATTCCCCTACCAACAATTTAGACAGGAGAAAACAGAAGATATGCTGAAAACAATGCAGAGAGCCATATGAGGGGATTGTGGTGGTGGAACGAAGACGAGAAGATATCTTCGTTTTACTGGGATGGGTTTAGACACCTTGGTAGCCTTGTACGGCTACATTATTTGAATTTATCATGTACGAACCCCTATGGGGAATATATGTAATCATGCACATATTACCAGTATAGTTATGCTATTCCTGTGTTGCCTACCGAACCGCATAACGTTTTCTGCAAATACTCTAGTAAAGGTTGAAATTGTAACATCCCAAATTTTATTCACCAAGAATATATTGTAATTATTATATATATTCAATGAAATGGTGAATATTTAAGGCCAAAGGAATTAAATATTGAAAATTGAAAGTTGAATAGTGTTTTCAGTGAAATCGCCTGCGAGGCAGTAAGATTTTCATATAGTTTTGGAAGACCAAATGATGATCAAAAATTATGAAATTTTACAAGGTGAAAGTAGACATCCTAAGCTTTAATTTGATAGGTCATATGACTCAATTGAAGCTATGTACAAAAATATATGAATTTTTGAAGTTAATCCAGAAAATCTGGAAAGTTTCTGGAGCAGCGGTCAAAGATTGAAAATCTGGGAATAATATGATCCTATCCAATAAAATTCCATATTTTTCCTTGAAACTAGACTCAATGAGGGTTCCATAGGCTTTGGAATCGCCTCGAAACGATGTCTACAAAATTAGTTATAATTTTTCAAAGTTAAGGCAGAAAATCTGCCAGAATTGGCATTATTCCGAAAATTTGAGAAATAAAGTAATCTTCCTTTTTCTCTTAATTATTTTAGAAATTTAGGGATGAAGGAGGAGAAGACAAGTGTCAAAATTCAATGAGACCAAGTGTCAACACCACATGAAAGATTATGGAGATAATTGTTGTGTCATAAGTCCTTACTTATGTCATAAGGTTAGGTGGCCAACTTTTATACCAATTGACTTAAGTAAATGGAAGGAACACTTGATTTAGTTGGAGCATAATAGGGGGCACGTTTTTTACCAACCAAGGGAGAAGGAAAATTGGTTCCAATCTAATGGAAATCAAATGAAGCAAGCAAGTCAAAGGCTACATGAATCTCTCAATGATGACAAAGGTAGAGTGCACTAAGTGAAGGCATGTGCATGGTGGTCATAATGAGAAGGTATGGCATAAAGAAGATGGTATGGTGGGAGGTATAGGAGGAGGAATGGTGTGCATGCAAGGTGGTGTAATCTTGACCCTTGATTATATCAATGGCTAGGAGGAAAGATGAGGAAATTAATAAAACATGTTCTTTTGCCTTTCCTTCATACACTTCACGCATAACACAAGAGAAAGAGAGAGAG
The DNA here is from genome assembly GCA_963242795.1 of Inga leiocalycina. Lineage (NCBI taxonomy): Eukaryota > Viridiplantae > Streptophyta > Magnoliopsida > Fabales > Fabaceae > Inga > Inga leiocalycina. Next base: position 79,598,331 of record OY725322.1, read on the forward strand.
GAAGTGCCTTGGAATTCTTTGGAAGATTAGAGAAAAGGAGGAAGAGAAAGATCAAGGTAGGGTTGTGATTCCTTAATATTTCCTTCTAAACTAGCATAAGCTTCTTCTCTAATCTCTATTTCTCTATGAAATCCATGGTTTAGCAAGCTCATCTTGAGCCCAAGAAGAGAGGGAGGAGGATGTTTAGAGAGTGAGAGGAAAGGAACTCAAGAGGTAACTTCTCAAATCCTAAAACTATGCTAGTATGTGATTGTTGTTGATGAATGTGGTTGGAGTTGGTTATTTTGTCAAGTTTGTAAATTTGGAAAGTCCTAACCCTAAGGGGAGGTGCTGTCCAAATTTAGTCTAATCATGTTTAGAATGTGATTAAGTGGTTAAACAAGTGATTAAAGGTCATAAGAAGGTGTTTTATGGATTGAAATCATAAAACTCTATTTTCTCCAATTATTAAAGAATTTCGTCCAGATCTGTGTTGGACAGTGTTGGGACTGGATTTTGGTGTTTTTGATGATTCCATTGTGTTTAGAATGGAAAATTGTGTAGGGTTCATGTTGGGTGCAAAGTGAGAAAAACCTTAGAAAGTGAAATGACAAAAAAATAGCCTAAAAACCCTCACATAGGGGCTGTCAGGGGTAAATATGTAATTAGAGCTGGATTTTCATAAAATAAATGGTTTTATTGGACTCAGTGGGCAAAAATAGGTGGGGTTACAGTTGGGCACTTTTTCGGTAGAGGCCGAAAAAGCATATTTACGAAAACGCCACTGAAATCCCTAAATAGAGGCTGTCAAGAGTATTTTCGTAATTTGACACTGAATTTGGTGATTTCGAGCCAGGAAAAGGATTCCTTGGGCGAAAATAAGTCAAAATAGCTTTGGTCAAAATTTTGGGAAAACGTGCCATCGGGCCGGGTTCCCGAGGGCATTTTTGTAATTTTCACCATAGACTAATATAACCACAATAAACACTATGGAAGAGTATAAAATGATACTTGGATAGGTTATAACCTATTTCTGGTACATTTAATATTTTAGGACCGATTTGGAGGCCAGATACGACACGTTCTTCAAGGCACATTTAAAAGAGGATTATAAAGCTTTGAGGTAGGGACATTATCCTTCATACACTATGCCATAAGTTATGTGATTGTGTGGATGCCAATTTTTTGTAAATGCACTTTATTAATAACATGATTTGCCTAGAGAGAGGCTGTTAGTGCCAGAGGTGCACTTACACTGGGAGTTGGCAGAAGTCCAACCGATGTAGATTGTGGGGCTGGTCCCTACTCATGTATACATGACAATGATATGTTTATATTGTTCATTAATTGTGCATACCTTGGCGCATGACATATTTACTTTTCGCATTTTCTATGAACGATATTATGTCTCTACGGGGATTCTTTGGAATCTCACCCTATTTTTAAACAAATACCTCAGCGAGTACCAGTGGGCCAAAAGGAAAAGATGTTGACGCTGAAAAGTGAGTGGCACGTGTCTCGAGGCGAGGATATGAACGTGGTTATGCCTTAGTCTATGCCTTAATATTTTGGATAATTTGTAAATATTAAAACTTCCGCTGTATTTTCTATTTCCGTCGACGAACAATATCGGAATTGTAAACGAATGACGTTGGGATCGTAAACGCATATTTTTATCAGTATAATTGTACTTTTCTGTATGCCCATTGAATTCCGTCTTTATTACTCTTCGATTATCGAAATAGAAACGGGTGTTGACAGAAATTGAGATAAGGGCGTGACACTATGGCTCCAACACTTACGGCTAACAAATGCTTACCATTTTCTATGATGTGATAGTTTTAAAGAGTATTCGATTTTTTCCGTATATTTCCGTATTTAATAAGGGCACAAAGAGGGTATAAATTAATACGGTGTTGTTGAAGTTCAGTGAAGTTAATAATGATAATATTATAAATTATCTAAATTTTATAATTAATTTAAATTTTTTAACTATATATTTTTATTAGTACATATGCTTTAGTTAAGTTAGAAGTGATATATGTAGGACTAAATGATATCTGTTTTTTGTTTAATTTTTAAGTCATAACTATTTTCCTTTCATCTCTATATACCTTCGGTCTTTTCATACTCTCTTCAGTCCTTTTTATAAGAGAACAAAATTTGAATTAACTTGGTCCTTTTTATAAGAGCTTGACAAAAGTTATCTCAATATTTAATGAGTTTTTTTAATTTGTGCCTCTCATTAATTATATAAGATGCATTAATTAAAGGGTTGATGATATTTATGTTGACTATATTTCTCTCTCTTACTTACCCCTTATAAATAAGGGCATACTTGAAAAAAAAATTATTTTGAAACATACTTATTATTTTTAACTAATTCTAACCGTTTTCTTAAACCGCGTAATTCAGTTATTGTGCTTTTATAAAAAGGACCGGAGGGAGTATAAAAATTAGTTGGAGGCTGGATTTGGTTCTAAATATAATACCACAATTCACTTTGTCTCCCAAATTTTTATTTTTTCCCCAGAGCATCCCTATTGATTGTACACATTAAGAAGTCTCTATCTAAGGATAATCATAATAATGAAATGTGATACTTTAGGAAAAGTAATATCTATTTAGTTTTTTTTCCATCAATATATATTTAACTTAAATAACTAATATAACTAATTTTCTTAATTTACCCAATTAGAATGGTAGGTAGTATGAATTAATTTTAACAACATGATAGGAGTCATATCACTCTTTCTTAATAAAATTCATCTTTTAGAAGATTTTCATGATCCTAAATATACTACTTTGATTTTTTTTATAAGTCCAATTTAAAAAAAAAAATTGGTCCTTATTATAAATCCACATAGAGAATAATTAATGATAGTGTTATAATTTTACCCCTATCAAATGTAATGAAAAAAATAAATTAATTCATATTGAAAAGAGAGTAAGATGAGAGAGAGGGTTGGGAATATCATTTATAAATGAGGATAAAATTAAAAAAATGCATTAATTTAGGAAATGTTTTATGAGTTAACTAACTTTTGTTAATATATGTGAATTAAGTAAATTGGACTTATAAAAAAGATTAGAGTGGTAAGTTATTTTGTAATTGCTTTCTTTTGTTTTAAGATGGTGGGAGTCACATTACCATTATTGTCAAACTCAAAAGTTAACTCTCCGAGTTTACCGATTTTACGTTTCTAGCTTACAAAATTGCTCCGAATTACTATTAAACTCATACTAGTTGTAAATTCGATTAAACTCACAAGTTTATATACTGAGTTTACCATTTTTATGTTTATATCTTATAAAACTGCATTAACTCACTCTTAAAAGCAGTACTAGCTTTTTCGATTTGATTATGGTTATTAGCTTTCTATATGAATTTTACGCCTGGTTTGGTACATAGGAATTGAGGGGGGTTGGATATGTAAAAGAAATTCATTTCCACCATAAAAGTTTGTTTGGTACAAAGAAAGATCATGGAATTAAATTCCATGTGGAAGCGAAGTCATGGAATTGGCCTTATTTTGGCTTCCATAAAAAAACCTATGGAATTATGAAAAATTCCATGGAATTTGTTTTTACCCCTCTCATTTTTATCTCCCCCAATCCTACTCCATCACATCATCCTTGCTCACAACCTAACGGCGACCTCTAGTGACCAGCGACAACAACCTCTAGTGACTGGCGACGACAACCTCCAGCAAAGCCCTTTTCAAATTTGGCCCTCTTCTCTCACTATGATTTAGGTTCTCCTTTATCCTCAAGTGTTCTAAGCTCAAAGTGTAGCAACCTGTTCTTCTCCCCCATCGCCGACGATCTTCCATACCCCACCACAAGCAATATGCGAGCCCACTATCAATGAGCATCTTTACACGGTGAAGCTTTTTGGTTCATCATCTTTGCATCTTAGAACCCATTGATTTCCATATCTAATTGTAGAAATTTGATTTTGCTGAAATCTGATTTTTGTTTCTTGTTGGTTCCAGAACTAGGTTGACAATGGCTTTGTAGTGAGCTCATGGTTGTCAGCGAATGGGGTTGCAAAGTTTGGGCTTTTTTGGTTTTTAATTAATAAGGGTATTTTTGTCTTTTTATATATATACTTGGTCTCATATCCATAACATACCAAACATACTTTTAAAACTCATTTCCATATTCATATCCATCTCCATCAAAATCAATTCCAACGTACCAAACCGGCCCTTAAAGAAATTTCTTTGTTGACTAATGTAAATTATGAGTGTTGATGGATTTAATTTCAATTATTTGATTTAAAATATATTTAAATCAAATTTTTATCATTTTTTATATTTAAATTATTTAAGGGAGAATCCCTGAAAAGGAACCTGAAAATTGGGAAATGACATATGGGTTTTTTTTATTAAAAATTGATTAGAAAATGTCAAAACTCGATAAGAAATTTTCAACTTTTTTCTTATAAAATGACTTATCTGTCATTTCTCAATTTTCAAATTCTTTTTTAAGGATTCTCCCATTATTTAATTATAGATTATTAATATCTAGTTGTTGATAAAAACAAACTCTCTTGAGTTTACGATTCGAATTTACCTCAAATGAACTTGCATGAGTCCATCTAGTCCATTTTAGAAACTGATATTGTGATCATAAATACGGAGAACTGGCTTCATCGGTACTATTTTTTGGGTCAATAATTGACTTCATCGGTATGGATTATTGCATTAATAGACTTATCGGTATTGATTATTGCATTAATATCAGTGGATAAGATTCATTCATTAAATGGCATTAATAAACTTAGATCCTTAATAGACTAAAAATAACAGTGATGGATTGAGAACAAAATGGACCAACATCTACAAAGTTTTTACCGATTAGTAGGGGTTGTCTATATACTTCCTCCGGTCCTAATTATAAGATAAAGTTGACTTTTTTGGAGAAATTAAGGAAGCCAATTAAATTACTTTAGAGTGTTTATATTTTTATTTTTATCTTCAAACTAATTAATTTGATTAATAAATTAATATATAATCTAAGGATACTAAAAATATAAACACTCTAAAGTAATTTAATTGGCTTCCTTAATTTCTCCAAAAAAGTCAACTTTGTCTTATAATTAGGACCGGAGGGAGTAGATTAAATGGTATCATTGAGCTCGGTTAAAGACCAAATCTTAAAATAAATTGTCAACTAAGAGATTTCACTCAATAACCTCACTGAGTATTCTTTTTGGTAGGGGTGAGCAAAACCGAACCGAAACCGAAGACCGAAGACCGAATCGAATCGAATCAATTTCGGTCTTTTCGGTTCTGTTGTTTTGGTGTTCGGTGCATGTTCAGTTTTTTTGTTCGGTTTTCTTCGGTTTTTCTGTTCGGTTTGGTTTTTTTTTCAAAAAAAAATTCAGTTTAAACCGAAAATATTAAAAGAGGATACCACCATCGAAAAACCGGATGCAAGACAAAGAATGATATATCATTGGATATTCATCTTTTTGAACTTTTGTTATGCTTTCTTTGGATTAAGTAATGTTGAATACAATTATTCTGCATCTCTAAAAAACCTTCCTATTTTTGGTTCCATTATTGAAATATTGGGTACTCCAAACTACATTGATCATATATGTAATATGTTGTTTATACTTTGTTTTATATCATCTTTCTTTGGATCTTGATGAGGTTATTCAATTTTATAATTTGTATTAATTTTTGTTGGTTGAAAATTCAGATATTTGAATAAAAAATGAATGCTAAAAAAATTTCGGTTTTTTCTTACAAAACCGAACCGAATAATTTCGATTATTTTGATTGTTCGGTTTCGATTTAGTTTTAGAATTTCCTTTATTTCGGTAGTTCGGTTTTTACCTAAAACTGAACCGAAAACCGATGTACACCCCTACTTTTTTGTTTTCCTTTGCCCCTCTTAATTGGGCTCTAAGCAACTTGATCTGCGTATCCTTCTTACCAGCGTATCCAAAAACTTCCTTTGTATATGTCCAAACCACCAAGACGATTTTCTACTATTTTTTTTTTAATAGGCGCCACTCCAACCCTTCATCATATAAGTTCATTGCAAATTTTATTTTTTCTTGTATAACCACATATCCATCTCAACATCTTCATCTCGACTATCCCTACTTTGTAGTCATAAAACCCCTTCATCACCTAAAATTCATTACCATAAAGTATGGCTGAGAACAAAATGTAAATTTGATCTTGATTTAGAATAAGAGATTAGTTTATTATTGGTCAACTTTCACATAACGAAAAGAGTTCACACACCTAATCCATTATACTTACAGCGAGTCGAACTCACAACTTTTTAGTGGAATCAAGACTTAAAGAAGCACTTGGTGTCACTTGAGTTAATAAATTGCTCTGACAGAATAAAAAATTCTAAAGTTTTGAGTAAAAAACTAAAGCGTTCTAATAATTTGATGTTGAGATTACGAAATTTTGGAGGAAAATATGGAAGATGAGAACGCCACAACGTTGCAAAACGTTTACATGGCTTGCAGCGAGAGGACGGCTCAAGACAAATTCTGTTCGTGCAGCTAAGGGTATGCAGAGGAGTGCAAGTTGTGACATTTGTAAAGGTAGCAGGGAGGATACCATGCATGTTCTTCGGGATTGTAGGGTGGCCCAGAATTGTTGGAGGCGGTTGGTGCCAGCACGGATTTATAATAGATTCTTTAGGTCTAGTGAGGTCCAGGCATGGATTGAGTGGAATTTATCTCTGAAAGATGAGAGCTTAGATGTGAGTTGGCCGACATGTTTTGCGTTGCTATGTCGTCAGCTTTGGTTGAACCGGAACTCAGGGGTCTTCGAGGGGAAACAACAGTAACAATCCAAATCTTGGCTCAGGTTCATGCTCAAGCTAGATGGTCGAACTCTCAGTTATTTTTGTCAAACCTAGAGTTAAAGAAAACATCTAGGTGGAAGCCACCGTACAATAGTTGGATAAAGTTGAACGTTGACGGGGCATGCAGATATGATGGTAGTGGAGCAGGCTGTGGGGGAATAGCTAGAAATCATGAAGGATGTGTCCTCGGAGGTTTCTTGCTTAACTTGGGACGTGGAAATGGCCTATATGCAGAGATATGGGGTATTCTTATGGCTTTGAAACATGCTTGGGATTCAAGTTGGAAGAAAGTGGTAATAGAATCAGACTGTGGGGAGGCAGTAGATCTTATTGCATGCGGGTGGAATGAAAATCATACATATGAGAATACACTTGTGGAGATTTCCCATTTCTTGAAACGTAACTGGGAGGTTTCTATAGAATTGTGTAGTCGGAAGGTAAACCATGTAGCTGACAATCTTGCGAAGCATTCACTGGGCTTGCCTATGGGGGCTGTATCGTTCGTTGAGCCTCCTCACTTCCTAGCTGAAGTTTTATGTAATGATATTGAGTTTTAAGTAGTTTTAGTTTGGATTGTAAATCAAAAAAGAAAAAGATTACGAAATTTGACACAAATATTCCAAAATTTGACAATAATATTTTAAAATTGAGTTGCTATAAAATTTAAAAATATCAGCACTAAATTTTAGAATACTAATATCAAATTTTTCAATATGAACACCAAATTATTTAGTAACCATTGGTTATTCACTGGAAATTTCAATTTTGAATTTTAACAAAAACCTTTAATGGAAAATTTTGGAGCATCAGGAACAGGTTACTTAATGACCAATTTGGTCCTTTATTAATATTTTAGAAACTTTAGGCTAGAAACTGAGATTAAATTCATCTCTTTGATCTGATTGTCATTGCCTTTGTAAGTTTCATTTTTTTATTGCAAGATTTTTAAGGTCTTTTTACTAGAGATGGACAGGTTTATTAAGAAAACTCATCTTCAAACACAGAAACATTAATAAAAATGCTGAAAACAACAGACGAGATTCATTGAACCCCTATCAATCCATCCATTAGTAGTTACTTCATCGCTATCTTCAAAGGACAAATTTTTTTTTACCAGTAGATATCTTCAAAGGACATTTAAGAAAGCCTCGTCACCTCTTTGATTATCAATAGAGTAGTAAAATTAGTATTTCATTGCCTGTGACTGGAACCATAACCACCAAATTCACCCACGGCTAGACTACAATAAATGCTCCGCTAGTCTTGTATATAGGGTAGAGGCAAGAAATCTTTTGATCCTATTTATAGAATAGAGTGAGAAAATTTTTAGGGTTAATATAACTTTTGTTCTCTGAAGTTTGATCCAATTTTGGTTTTGATCCCTCAATTTTGAAATCGGTGGTTTAGGTCCCTGAAGTTTCACTCAATTTTGGTTTTAGTTCCTCAAATTTGAAATCGGTGGTTTTGGTCCTTGAAGTTTCATCCGATTTTGATTTTAGTCCCTCAAGTTTGAAAAGGACTTGATGACCCGTTTTTGAAACCCGACCCGACCCTGAGAAAAAATCAAGTCTTTTTCAAACTTGAGGGACCAAAACCAAAATCGGGTAAAACTTTAGAGACCAAAATCACCGATTTCAAACTTGATGGACCAAAACCAAAATTGGGTGAAACTTCAGGGACAAAAACCACCGATTTTAAACTTGAGGGACCGAAACTAAAATTAGATCAAACTTCAGGAACCAAAAATTATATTAACCCAAATTTTTATATAAATGTACAATTTCACTCTTAATTTATTATTATTTTGATTTTATTCTCATGAGACATAATATATGTTAAATAGTGTAAAGTTAGAAAGTTGTGGAATTTTATAATAGAGTTAATGAAATTTAAAATTTTTCTTTATTTGTGTGAAAAATACTTTAAACGTCTTATATATAGAATCGGTGGAGCACTACTATTATACTCGTAAATCGAGGTTTTGACCAAATCTTGCATTATGAAAGTTGAAGACATTTAATGTCTTGATTGACTTTTTCGGTTCCAACTTATTTAACGAGTATTGAAAAAGATGTTCTACATTTTTTTTCGCTTATTTTTTTTTAATTCAATGGAGATAAAATTAGAAAACGGTCATTAATGACTCTCATGATGGATTTACATTAAAGACATTTTTTTTTCATTAATAGGATTTATAATAAAGATTAGAGTGGTAAAAGTAGGGATAAATAGGTCAGACCTCTAACAGGGACCTACCTATGGCCTAGCCTATTTAGTAATTAAGTCAGGTTCAGGCTCAGACTGAGGCATATTGTTAGACCTATTTAGATAAATAGGACAGGCCTATTTTCATAAGGTTTAGCCTACAAGCCTACAGAATTGGCCTATTTAGTTTTTTTTTTAATGTATACTATTACAAAAGTATATATAGTATAATCTAAATGATTTTACAAAGTATTTATAAATTTACCAACTTAACTTTAATTTTAAGTTTCGCATCTCATCGTCATTACATTTAACCATTACTTTTGTATAAATTATTCACCATTGCCTTTCTTCTCTTCGATCGTTTCAAATGGCAACACTAATTCACTCACTCCCCCCTAATTTGCGCCCTCCATTGAAGCACAATAATTATTGAGTTTATTTTAGTGTCAAATAAAATATTATAATCTGAATAAGAGGACTTTGTCCCAATTTACGCGAGAAAGGTAAAAGAGGTAAAATCTAGTTTTACATGTTATTTGTTATGCTCAGTCAATTTTAGAAAATATATCTCATTAGTCAACAGATAATTAATTTTTCTTATTTTTATTTGCTTGGACAATTATTGTCACTAGACATTCTTTTCTTTTCCTTACTAAGCCCTAATATTACTATGAGAATGGATATTAGGTTTTTAAGACATAATGTAGAATTGTATATAACTGTGAAGGGTTATATATGAATTTGGAGGTATAAGCTTTAAAGGTTATTTAAAAACCTACATTATTTAAGTAAACCTTTAAACAAACTTTAGGCCTTATCATGCCTTTTAAAGGCCCAAGTCCAGGCCTAAAAAAAATCCTACATACAGGTTAAGCTCAGGTTCAAGCTTTGAATTTTTGTTGCAGCTCAGGCCTATTCAGACAAAGCCTAGCCTAACCTAACCTATTTCCACCCTTAGCCCTTAGGTAAAAGATAAAATTATATATTCATATGAAAAATTAAAAAATGTGACTTATAAATATGACAAAAAATTCTCTCCGCTCATAAATAAGACTAAAGAAGTATAAAAGATGGACTAAATTAAAAAATATGTCAGAAATTAGGTGGTTGAGGAATTTAATCCGAGATAATCTTTTTCTACCACAACGGCATAACCCGTAAATATTGAGGAGTTATGTTGTAGAACCCTAAATGTTGGAGCCTATTCTTTACTGAATAACCCACAACTTTTTTTTTATTGTTCATAGTCACCACATTCATTTGTTAGCCTAAACAGAAAAAGAAATTGAAACCCTTTTGCTAATTACCAAACTAGAATTGTCAACGATGTACTTTGTTTCTTTTTATCACACAGACATTCTCTTATTATAGGCAATATTATTAGAGGCATTGCCATGTGCAGTTTTTCTAACAAAAATTCAAACATTAGTTTATCGTATTGTGAGTGATTAGTTTCTTTCATTAGATTCAATCTCTATATGTTCATAGATAGGCTTTAAAATTTGACAAATTGATTCCAACCACAACTCACTTACCCAGACGGAAACCCAAACACTCTATAAACACATACAACCACACCAAACGAAACCCACCCCCAAAATGGAATGAAGATTAATTAAATGACCAAATTCATCTGGGAAAAGAATTTTCGCAAAATCTCAAATCAGTTTTATTTCTAGTGGTTAATAAGAGAATGACGAAACTTGATAAGTAATTCACAACTCATTTTTTAGAAAATATCCGCTTGTTTGGGAACAATAGAAAAATGCTTTTTTAAGCATTTTTCCGCAAATTGAGAAAAAACTTCTCTCACATACTTATATCATAAGTTGTAAAAATACTTTTAAAAAGGCAAAACAAATGGTTAACCTACCCTCTCATGTAAAAAAAAATTGCATTTTTGTCCTCTCTCTCTTTAATTCCAAGGTTCTACTACAAAGATGGAATTGTGGGATCTGATCCTCTCCTCATATCTTTTCCTATTCTTATTTTTATTATTGGATTACAAAAATTAAACCGTGGTTGAGATTCAATATTTTATAAAAAAAATTTCTCTATTTTTAAGTAGTCTATAGTTGGGAACTGTTCATATCAAATTTTGAATTTTTTTGTTTCAAATTTTTATGTAATATTATAATATAGTTTTATAAGATATTAAATTTCGACGGTAAAAAATAAAGATGGGATGAGAAGGAAAAAACAAAGAAAAAAAGAATGAAGAGAGGATCTGGACATGAAATTGTGGTTGGTTTTGGCATATGGATTCTCAAATGTATTCCTTCCATGTCTAGTAATCAAACCATGCAGAGCACAACACAGTATATTCTTTTAATCTTCCCATTTCCCTACCTTCTACCAAACACGGTGATGTAAGCCATTTTCCTTTATACTTTGTACCAAACATGCCGTTAGACTCACCTACCATAATCTCCTCTCTTTTTTTTTTTTTGGTCAAACATAATCTCCTCCAATAACTATTGTTATTTGAAGTTATGACACAAACATATATTAAGAAATATATGAAAATAATGTAAAATATTAATTTAAGTTGATTAAAATGCCTCCACTTTATCTCCTTGCTTAAAAAATAATATTAATAAAAATGGTAAGCAAAAAAGAAGAGGTCATAGTGAGAGAGAAATATGATTATTTAATAAGGATATGCTTTTTCAGACAAATAATAATTGAACAAAAATAAGTTTAACCGGCTTAAATTTATAAAATGATAAAAGTTTTTGTATCACTAAAGTCTAAATCATACAACTTTGGCCTCATTTATAAGACAGAGACACAAGAAATTTTTTGGAGATAATTATAAGACAAATCATTACTTTTTTCCCATAGTTTCTTTTTAACCCTTAGTTAACTTTTGGTATATATTCTTTAATTTGTAAAACATGTACATTTAATAGGGGCAAAGTTGAAAGGAATTGACCTATCTCTCTCTCTTTTTACTCTTATTTTTCCCATCCATCACCATGGATTGTAATTTTAATAATTTATATTTAATATTTTATAAAATTATTATTATTATAATTTTATATTAAAATATATAAATAAATTTAAACAGTTGAAATTTGACATCAACAATTCACATTGAAGTGAAAAATATAAAACTTTATAAAAACCCTTTAATAGTAATTTACAATTACCAACTGTTTAGATAAAATGTTAACAATTTAAACTTATTTATATTTTTTTGTATAAAATTATTTTTTTTAAAATGTTAAATCCGAACCATTAAAATTATAACCAATTCTTTTTTTTTTTAATGCATAAATTATAACCAATACTAATATGAAAGGAATAGGAGGAAAGAAACAAGTAAAACAAAGGAGAGAAGCTAATTACAAGATAAAATGTTTTTTCTTTTTTAAAAAGTGCATGTAAATATTTGTTCGTCCTTTACAAGTTGAAGCAAATCTCAAATCTGAGTTCGTGGCGACGAACTGGAGCAGCCGCTCCTGGCGGCGGCGAGCTCCGGTGTCCACTTTCAGACGCAAATTTGACCGTTCGAAACTGTCTCAATCAGTCTCCGAAACGTATCATTGTTACCAACCAGTGTGGGTCCCAATTCTCTCCTTTCTCTGCTCTTGCGCGTGTGTATATATATGCATCCGAAATCCTGGCTTCCTCCAAGCCGCAATCTTCGAAGCCTCTCCTCCACCCGCTCCGATTGCTCCTCGCCATTAGAGAGAGAGAAACAGAGAAAGACAGAGCAGAGATTCTCGGTACCAGGGTCGTCGGATATGCTTCGAGGTTAACTATATTAACAACACCAACTCTGTCTTTTCTTTTTTCTGATTTCGATTGCTTTATCTCCCTGCTCTCTTTGCATGTCCGAATGGCCGAAAGAATTGACTCAAGATGGACGGAGAAGAATCCTATTGGAATAAATATATATTTCATTAGCTTATAATTGAATCTGCTACTTCTCCATTTGCTTCTTGCATGTCATGTTTGCCCCTTTCATTATACATTTGGCTATTTGTTTATACTTGTTGTTGTCTTTTTAAACTGCGTATTAAGATGTTTCTTAGAGTGTAAGTCTTCTTGCTGGGCTAATACCATTTCAGCTACCTCTCATTTTCATTTCACCGTCTGACATCTGTTGCTCTGTCACTCTGTTCGTTTTTGTTTTCTTTGCATGCACTGATGAATTTACACAGGACGGAGAAGAACTCAATTGGGATCGATATTCAATTCATTTTTGTTTTTTTGTAATTAGATCTTCTATATCCCAATGGCTTTTCGCATGTCATGTCTGCCATGACTATCTCCTTTTCTTTTGTTCCTTATTGAATTCCTATCATTAGCCAGTTAAACTGCATTCTGGGATGTTTCTTAGAGAAATTTGGGTTTTCAATTTGCTCTTTATATCTCCCCCTTACATGGATGCCATGCCATTATGTTTGAGTTCATTTAAGTTCCCTCTCTTCAATTACATGCTCAAAATCTGCTAGCTTTCGTTGAATTGGTTATCATACTCAAAACTAATTTTATGCTTTTTTCTTTCTGGAGAAGGTGAGACAAGGGTTGCTGGAGACTAGTTGCTCATACCAGTTGTTTGAAACTTTTTTCTGGTAAAGATGAACTTCTCTTTGGCTTCATCTTCTTCTGAGCCGCAGTGTTGTGCAAGTGAATGCATGCAACGCACTTTTGCTAGTTTTCCCTTGTCCAGACCTCCTGTAAGTATTTCTTGTTTGATTAAGAAAAATAACATCCAAGCAATAAGGAGTGGTGCGGGAAGGAGGGCCATCTCCAGCCAATTAATACCTAACCATATAGAAGAGTCATATAAAAGAAATAAACACCTCCAGCTGCCTATAAAGAAGTTAGAGTTTGTAAGGACATTGTTGATTGACAACTATGACAGTTACACATACAATATATACCAGGCGTTATCTGTAGTTAATGGTGGTATGTCCTCTCTCTCTCTCTCTCTACTGTGCTTGTGGTTGTGGTTGTGTATGAGAGTGAAAGATGTAGAAAAATGTTACCAAGTCTATTTGCAGATTATATTTAGAGTTGGAATTTTGTTTTCTTTTAATATTGAACTGAATGTTGCAGCTTCTTCTCTGAATACTTTAAAATCTAGTACAAGATACTGTACACTGAAGTCTAAAATGGTTTTCTATTATCTCAGTGCCTCCCGTGGTCGTCCAAAATGATGATTTGACATGGGAAGAGCTTTGCCATTACCTGTATGAGGAAAATGCATTTGATAACATTGTAATATCACCTGGACCTGGTTCTCCAGCATGCCCAAAAGATATAGGTGAGATACTTCTCTGCCAGTAATCTTTGAGACAAATTACAAATTGATGGCCATCAAAAGAGTTTTTTTTTTTTTTGCATATTAGAGATAGAGATGTGGCACATTAATTATTCTTAGTTTAGTATCTTTGATTAATGCAGTACAAGTTGTAATAGAAAAGTTAGTTGTTGCACATGTAATTTAATACTCCGTCATGACTCATGAATGAATTGGATCCTTGTTTTAGTTGCATATTTTTCTTAGACTCTTTATGTATACCCCTTTGTGGTTTAATGAAGTTTCACTCGCACCTGTGAAATGTTTAGGTGCAAGTTTAGGTCCTCTGGGTCAAGAAGCAGGACAAGGACTAACTCTGGCTAACAGAAAATTCATATAATTATTAGATTATGACCTCTTTTTGTACCTTACTATAGTCATAGGTTCTAACATGGTTAGCTGTACATCGTTTACATGTAAATTTTGATTTTTGGTTTTGCTTGAACTGACATAATGTATGATTTGGACCTACATCTGAAGATCTTTGAGGTGTCAATTATGAAAGGCTTCCTATTAAATTTTCCTAGTATAACTGACTTACTGTGTTCTCCCAAGTTCTTAGAGCACAAGAAATGTAACTTAACGTGTGTAAAAAACTTTCACAAGTGGAATAACTCGGACACCCTTTAGCTACATGGAATGTAAGAATAACCATGCCTGTCTTTATTTTCAGAACTACCCAATATGGTTTCCAGAACTTAATTTCATGAACTAATGACTGCTAAATTCTTTTTTAGTTGAATATCAAGTGAATGTTTTTGGCTGATCTTTGTTTCATGAGGTGTAGAGGTTTCTTTTCATTTAATAGCATTGAAAATGATTTAAAACTGTGTAGGTATTTGTCTTGAGCTGTTGCACAAATGCTGGGACATCCCTATTCTGGGTGTTTGCCTGGGACACCAGGTATTTGCTCTTCTTTTCTGCAAGATTACTTATCTTTCTGTGCCTGTGATTACGACACTTCTTGCTTCACTCCTTCTTTTCCTCATCCTCTGTCAGATATTGACGTTAGTCACAATTGCATAAATTTGCTAATCTTGTTCTTTTAAATATCTGAGTCTTTTTGTTTTTTAGCTTGCCCCTCCTTTTTGACGTCTATCTCTGTTTCTGTTTCATTTCATTTTCCTATATTTGTGGGTTTTCCTCATCTAAGGCTTGTTTGTAAATCTTCAATTATGAAGCTGCGGAGACATTAAAAACGAAAAAGTTCTAGAGTTTGTTTGGCCAAATAGTGAAGGCCTTCTGATTTGATTTTGGAAGAAGGTCGTGATTTCCTCAATTTTGCTATGCCACGCATAAGAAAGTGTAGGTTGGTGCAGTAATATCATAAAACATGACATAATTTTCCAGTTGTACTTCAATCTGCATGTATTAAATGACAATGAAATTTTCCATCTGTCGCTATTCAGATCTAGTTGTTTAGAACTTTCTTCATCTTTCTTTTTTGGCCTTGTTAGAAACGTAATTCTTTTTCGGAGGAAATCCATTTTGATAGTAAAATTATTCACTAAGGTCTCCTCTAACTTTATTTGAAGCCACAACTTGCGTGATGTGACTTAATACTGGTCTTATCAATGTTGCCATTCATTTTTTTTATGAATTTTAGTATTAGATTTTGTACTCTTGCCTTGTAGAATTGCTCTTGGACCTTACTTTCCTTTCATAATTTTATTGCTTGACATATGATTTAATAGGCTCTAGGTTTAGTGCATGGAGCTCAAGTTGTCCATGCACCAGAACCAATCCATGGACGTTTGAGGTACGGTTAAATCTTCAGAAAGTTCTCATTTTTCTATATTTATGACCTAATTGTTACAATAAGGAAGGTTTGGTTGCCTATAAGTGTCATTTTCTTATTTATTAAAATAGTCTCGCAAGTCGCAAGCATATATGCTTTATTCTCTCTTCTTATAATTGTTCTGTTCTGCTGCACAGTGAACTTGAGCATAATAGTTGCGAGCTTTTTCATGAAATTCCTTCTGGCAGAAATTCGGGATTTAAGGTCTGTTTACCTCTTTATATTTGGAAGAATATGAATATGCTGCCTTTGGATTTTTAGAGCTCAAATCTTACAAATGGTATTTGAGATAATGATGCACGGGACATTCAAGTCTTTTATGCATTTTGAAACTCTAAAATTTGATTATTTTCTGAAATATTTTTTCATTGGATGTTTTGTGTTGGGGTGAGTTGTTTCCGTCCGTTGGGACTTTTGGTGAGAACTGTATCTGCCCACTGACTCTTGGTCATTTTGCTCTGCCCAATGTTTAGGTTTTCGGAGAATAAAGAAAGGAAAAGTCTTTTTTTCATAACTAATTATTTGGTTGGGGCAAAATGGTATAATCGCTACTGGTGTATCTTTTTTAGAATATGATTGTGTGCTTGTTTGGAATAGCGATTGGAATGCTTAAAAGTATCTTTTCAATTGTGATTTACGGTATACGAGATAAGTATTTAAGAGGAGTTTTGTCTCAATTTACGTGAAAAGCAATTTATAAGCAATCCAAATGTCATACCAAACATGCCCTGGTTTGTTTTTCAAACATGCATTCCCACGTTTCTTTCGTTTTTTAGGGAGGGATTTCCAATCTTCGTGTCCTGCATTCTCCTTTTCTCTTCAGACATTCTTCTCTTATCCAGAAAGCCAAAATTGCACTGGAAGAGGATATGTAAAGTAGAATACATTACTGAAGGACATCAGCAAAGTGACTTTGCTTGCAATTGTTGATAGTCACTTAAAAAATTATATTTGAAGTAATGATGCAGTACTTTCTTTTGAGTAATAGCTTTATAAATGGAAGTCGGGACGAATTAGTTCATTCTTTTGTTTGTCTATTCTTGTTTTCCTGAAATATGTTCTTTTCTTGTGTTAAGTTAATTATGATATATTTGATCCATGCCTAGCAGTTTTAAAATTTATCTTTGTTCATAATTGAAGGTTGTTAGATATCATTCACTGGCCATAGATCCTGGATCACTTCCACCAGAGCTTATTCCCATAGCATGGACCGATTCTGCTGGCACTCTTCTTAGATCTAAGGAGTCTAACAATACCAAACCTTCTGAAGCCCTGACAAAGGGAAGCATTTTTTCTGATTCTGTTTCGGCTGAAGTAGATAGTAGAAGTTCAAACCTTTCAAGTCATTATGACCTGACAAGAAGAACAAGAGTTCTTATGGGCATCAAGCATTCTACAAGACCGCATTATGGTTTGCAGGTATGTGCAGAAATGATGATTCTATAGTTTCAGCTCCGTGATTTATATTTATTTTCATTTTTGTCAACTGTGTTCAACTCAACAATTTTTACCTTCAGTTTCATCCAGAGAGCATAGCTACCAGCCATGGAACACAAATATTCAAAAATTTTAGAGAGATTACATATGATTATTGGCTGAGATTTGGATCATCATACAACAGGGGAAAATATGCTCATTCTGCAGGTAACCTAAAGAGCTTTGTAAATAGAAATACACTTCCTGTCCTATCATTTCTATGTGCTCTTAAGACTTTCCTGCTTCAAAATTAATTTGGGAAATTGATGTTATTCTTTACAGTTGGGGAGGCACCCTTTCTGTTTATGGTATTTTTTTCAGATATCATAAATTCTTTGTGGATAATATGAAAAGTTTGCTCTAATGAAGATGTATGTAGAGATATAGACCTTTTAATAGAGTTGAATGTTTAATGGGCCATTTCGCTTTTGTTTCATTACATGCTCCATATTCTATTCTAAATTTCCCTTGCCCTTTGACTTATTTTTGTTGATCCCTTGTAATTTACCCTGAGCAGTAAACTTTCTTTATTCTAGTCAACTGGCTAGAGAAGTTCACAGCAGAGTAAATCCAGAGAATAATGCAGTGAATCAACAAAATAAAGATTCTCCCAGAGATATACATTTAATGCATGATACTGCTGAGACTGATGCTTCTGAAATGTCCAACATGGTAAATCATAATCATGCAAGTATTGCTTATAAATGGCTGAATTTGAAATGGAGGAAATTTGATCACTTGGCCAGTCAAGTTGGTGGGGCAAAAAATATATTTTGTGAATTTTTCGGACGTCATAAAGCTGAGAACAGCTTTTGGTTAGATAGCTCCTCCACCGAAAAGGTATGATCATGATTCTGTGCGTCCTTTAACTTATAATTTTTATTTTCTTATGGTCTTAACGCTGATTTATGTAGGGAAGGGCACAGTTTTCATTTATGGGGGCTAAAGGTGGATCGCTTTGGAAACAATTGTCATTTAGATTGTCAGATCAAAGGTTTGATATTTATCCTGTTAATTTATTTGCATTGTGGTAACTAAGCATCTTCATTTTCTGAATATACTTGAAGTGATCAATGTCATGTTCGTTTACAGAAATGGAAGTTTACAAGGTGGAGGCTTTATGTCAATTGAAGATGGTCAAGGTTCTACCAAGAGCATGTTTTTGGAAAATGGATTTTTTGATTTTTTGAACAAGGTACTGAAATCTGTTTTAAATTGTATAACACTTCATTCTTGTACGATGCAGATATCATTGTAGGTTATATAACTTCTGGTGTTAGCATCTCAACTCATAAAAGTTGGGTTTTGACTCTCATTCATGCTTGATAATGTTGCAGGAGCTTCAATCATTTCGTTACAGTGAAAAGGATTTTGAGGGTCTGCCATTTGACTTTCATGGCGGATATATTGGTTACATAGGGTAGGTGGTAAAATAGACTTCTCCCTACTTGTTAGTGTCTGCATCACAGGAAATACTCTTTGCTTTCGCATTTCTCATTTGATTATTTAAAATAGCCTTCACAACCTGGTATCTTGGTTCTTGACCCCACCCCAACCTCCTTTGATAGTGGGTTTACTTTATTGAAACTGTCATTGGATGATAATTTGGCTGTAAAATCAACATTACACTAATAATTAATAATTTCTTCTAATGCAGTTATGACCTCAAACTTGAATGTGTTGAGACATCTAACCGTCACAAGTCTAGAACTCCAGATGCATGTTTTTTCTTTGCTGATAATCTCATCGCTATTGACCACCTGAATGGTGATGTTTACGTATTGTGTATACATGATGGAAGCCAAACTAAGACACCATGGTTGGATGATACAGAGGAAAAGTTGATGAACTTGAAAAATTCTGTGACAAGAGAGATGAAAAGGCAGGAACCGCTTGCTCCTACATTTTCCCCACTCAAGGCTGGATTTGTTGCTGCAAAATCTAGAAAGCAGTACATTGATGATGTTAATAAGTGTTTAAACTACATTAAAGATGGAGAAAGCTATGAGTTGTGCCTTACAACTCAGATGAGAAAAACTATAAAGGAATTAAACTCTCTTGGACTTTATTTACACTTGAGAGAAAGGAATCCAGCACCTTATGCTGCTTGGCTTAATTTTTCAAACGAAGATCTCTGTATCTGCTGTTCTTCTCCTGAGAGGTTCTTGAAGTTGGATAGGAATGGTATACTGGAAGCTAAGCCCATTAAGGGCACCATAGCTCGTGGTGCTACAGAAGAGGATGATGAGCGACTCAGATTAAAGTTAGAGTTCAGGTGACTGATATCTCTTCTTTGCAGCTGTAAATCTATCCATTTCCAGTTCAAGCACAATTAGCATGTTTAAGATCAAAGTTCATGGAAATATTAGAGGGGTTAAGGGTAATTTTTACCTTGGAAGCATTTGCGAAAAAGTTGTAGCTGTTCAGAAGTTTTTTTAAACTTAATGTCACCTTGAAAATGTTAAAAAAGGAGCAATGTTACCTTAAGATCTAAAAATCTAACATTAACTGTTAACATTTTATGATGGCTACGGTGACATTGCTTTTTGTTAACACTAATAAGGCGATATTGAGATAAAAAAATTTCTTAATACTCACATCTCCTTCACAAATACTTCGAGGGCAAAAATGACCTTTAACTCCTATTAAAGACTTGGCAAGATGTGTTGGGCACTCATAAGTTTGCCTGTAGAATCTGTTTTATGGAATAATGGTATAATTACCTATATAGAGTCAAGATAATCTAGAATTTTAGGTATAAAAATGTTCTCCCGGAGATTGAACATCTGATGTATAATGACACCATACTCATCTGATCTATATATATAATGCCTCCATACCAAACACAGGTCTGAGAATATGTTTAGAACTTTGCACATAAAACATGCCGGCATAACAAATGGACATTTGCATTGGTGAACTTGAATGTTTTATGAACTGATTATCAACTTCTCTCTCCCTCTACAGTGAAAAAGATCAGGCTGAAAATCTGATGATTGTTGACCTTCTAAGGAATGACCTCGGTCGTGTCTGCGAACCCGGTTCCGTTCATGTGCCTCGTCTCATGGATGTGGAATCATATGCAACTGTTCATACCATGGTGAGTACAATCCGAGGGACGAAGCTATCACATGTGAGTGCTGTAGACTGTGTCAAAGCTGCGTTTCCTGGCGGCTCCATGACCGGCGCGCCCAAGTTGAGATCAATGGAGCTTCTGGATTCTCTTGAAAGCTGCTCACGAGGTATCTACTCTGGTTGCATTGGATTTTTTTCCTATGACCAGACATTTGATCTGAACATAGTTATAAGAACTGTCATTATCCATGAGGGTGAGGCTTCGATAGGAGCTGGAGGGGCCATTGTTGCTCTGTCAAATCCTGAAGATGAGTATGAGGAGATGATCTTGAAAACACAGGCTCCTGCAAAGGCTGTGATACATTTTGAGTAGTGGTTTTACTAACAACAGCTTTGTTAGCTTTTAGGAAGAGAATGTGTGGAAAAGTTTAAATCATAGATAGGTCCAATGTTGTAATAATCGTTCTGTGGGGTATGATGTAATTCATTTTCTTATAATGAAGGCTTTAGTGTGATTTTATGGAGGCTAGCAGTTATAAATGCTTCGTTTTGTGACAATATCCCCAAATTAGTAATGCTAATGCATATAAAGATTATGCTTATGTGGGCTCCGTTTTGTTGGCATTTTCAACTCTAAGTCGTCGATGTTTCTTTTTAGAATTAAAATGGCAGACACTAGCAATTTGAGGTTACAAGTGGGATTAAATCTATGACCTCCATAAGGGTTATTAAACCTGGACCGGTTCAGTCAGGAAACCGGGAACCGGTCCTGTTCGGGCATCAACTAGGTTCACTTTTTTCTTTTTAAATCGATTTTTTTTATTTTCTTTAGAATTTCATATTAATAATCCTAAAATCTTTATTTTCTCATCCATTTAGCCCTGGGTTAGCTCTGGTCTAACCCATTAACCCTTAACCCAATACCCCGGTTGGTTCAATGGTTGGTCCATGTTCAATAACCTTGCCTCTCGCTTATAAGGGGAGCTTGCATGTCACTTGATTACAATATCATTGGCTTAATTTTTTATTTTAAACGTGTTCTTTTTAAATTAACGATGCCTTGCATAATATTTCTTGGCAAATTTTATACAAATATATTTATGAACTTTTTAAAAAAAGACATTCCAACAACGTAATATGAAAGTGTTTAAAAAACACTTTTGAGATGTTTTCAAGCGAGCACTAAGAGTGTATTTAGATTAGTTTTTAAAGAATAACTTTTGAAGAAAAAGTGATAAAAGTGTTTTTAGAAAATAAATTATGAGAAAAAAAGTGATTTTGATAAAATGAGAGTGTTTGGATATTATGATCAGAATAATTTTTTTTATGGTCAAATTACTAAAAAGGATATTAGCTTTTGTGATAATTACCACTCTGGTCCTTTTTTTGTAAGTCATTTTTGACAAAAAAATTTGGTCTTATTTCTAAGTCAAGTTTCAGTTTAGTAAATGTGATTGTAACAATTTTTTCCCTATTTATTGTACTAATGAAGAAATAATTTAAAGATAAATAGAGAAGAAAGAGTTGAAAAGTACTCATTCATAAATAAGGGCATAGTTGAAAATTTACCCCATAATTATTGAGTAAACTACCTCTCCTTGGTATGTCAGATTTAGTTAAAAGGGACTTATAAATAGGACCAAAGTGATAGTACTTATAAAGGATAAAAGGAAAGAGAAAGGGAGAATTACACTATAGTCCCATGGAAGACAATATACAAAGAAATGGTCCCAGGAAATTCTGAAATTACTTTCAAGTCCAATGAGACCATTTTGTAATAAATTGGAAATGGTTAAAGTCCAAAATACCCTTGTCAGATAAATAGAGAGAGGGATGGAAAACTGAAGCAAAACTCAGAAACGAATCTGGAAATGGTGCAAGAAGCAAAATGAAGATCATCAGCCAATATTGAAGAGTAAGCTATGAAATTGATGTCAACACCTCTCTTGTCTTCATTATTCCATTTGATTCATGTTTTCTGTTGAGTGGGTAAACGGATTTTTAGGTTTCCTTCGTTCATCTTTGTTTTGGCTTGATCAATGGGAAAAATTGTCATTTTTTTTGTATGGGCATTGTCCTCTATATGCTTGTAAACTAAAAAGGCAGACCTAATAAATGCAATGGATTTGTTTTGGCTGTGGTTTCAATGTGTTTGGGTATGATTTAGTATGCTTTGTTTTCGCTGTCAGTATATTCTATTTTCTGTTTCATTTGTGCTATGTTTCTGCAATAAAATGGCTAAGGAATAAAGATAAGGGTGAAAGGTTTGTAGCTACATAACCTGATATGCGAAGGAAAAAATGTGTTGTTAATAGGAGTAACGACAATTGTTAATAGAGGCTGCTGAACTCGTTAATGACAACTACAGGTCATATTTAAATATTTTTTTACAACTATAGGTTTTGTTGATTGATCTTCGTTTTGGCCCTGATAAATGGAAAAAGTTGTCTGATTTTTATGAGTATTGTCCTCCATATGCTTCTAAACTATAAAGACAGACCTAGTAAATGCAATTGATATGTTTTGGTTAAGGTTTCAATGTGTTTGAGTATGATTTAGTATGCTTTATTTTTGCTGTCATTATACTCTATTTTCTGGTTCATTGTGTTGTATTTCTGCAATAGAAGAGCCAAGGAATGAAGATGAGGATGAAAAGTTTATGACTACGTAATCTGATGTGTATAGGAAAAAAAGTATTGTTAATAGGAGCAGCGATAGTTGTCAATGGAGGCTGTTGAACTTGTTAATGACAACTATAGGTCATATTTAAATGTTTTGCTTGTGGTGTAATAATGTTTGGCAGGGTTTGAAACATTTGCTATGTTTTTTGGTATTTTGTGCTGTTTTTAGTCATTGGAAGTGAGATTTAATGAACATGATGTGAAAGTTGTGAGGCTGAAAGTACTGATTATATAGTAAGAATGTGTTGTTAATAGGGACAGCGACAGTTGTTAATAAGGCTACTGAAGTTGTTAATAACAATTGTTTTATGCAGGTGAATAGTAGTGATGACTAGCACGTCCGGCAAGATTCTACTATGTTTCCTTCATATAGGGGGAAGGTTTAAAGTCAGTGGAGGCGGTGATATTACATATGTTCGGGGAACCGTCAGATATAAAAATCCAATTGTAAATATGATTAGATAGAAATCCAGAGCACTTGATTTTTTGCCACGATCTGTGAATTTGTTGTTAGGTCCTTGTAAATGAATTTTCAGATGCAAATGAAGGTGACATATAATATGGTTTTGTATCCCATTTTCATTTATGGAAATTTCTAATTTGATGTAAATTCTGTTGTCAATGTATGGACTTGGAGTTGTCGGTGGAAGCCCTTGGAGTTGTCACTGTACGCCTATGAAATTGTTAATATATATATATATATATGCAATTATGATCACATTGGAAAATGATAGTTTATGTGCATATATTTATAGATTACCTATGTTGTTGATATTCAACATTAAGTAGGTGGTCATATTATATGACTTATCACTGATGCCTCCTTGACTTATCAATGGAAGGGTTGAAGAGTTGTCAATGGAGGCCCAATTACTTGTCAGTGAAGGCTCATTTATTTGTTAATGAAAGGCCATTAAGGTGTCAGTGGAGGCCCATGGAGTTGTCAGTAGAGGCTCCTTAACTTGTCAATAGATGCCCATTGAGTTATCCATGAAGGTCCTATGAATTGTCAATGGAGCTTTCGGGACTTGTTAATGGAAACCCCTGGAGTTGTCAGTTGAATCCCACTGACTTGTCAATGGAGGCTCCTCCACTTGTCAATGGATGCTTATTGACAACTATATTCAAGCTCAATGAGTTGTCATTGGAGGCTTTTGGAGTTGTCAATGAAGTCTCATCGACTTGTCAATGAAGTCTCTTGCAATTGTCAATGGAGTCAAACAATATGTAAGGAAAAGTATCATATGTGAATTACATAACTTTAACATTAACGTTAATTCATGAAAATAACTCTGTAATTCATAATTACAAAAAATGTCTCAAGTACAATTTATTTAAAGCTGATCATAACAAAAAAACATCACATCTATACAATATCATTACACTTGATCATTACAAAAATGTAACGATATTTACAATGAGTGTGCACATGGTGACATAAAGCATATCATTGTTTAAAACTCTTCAAACCTTGTCCCTTTCTTGATGGTTCTAGATCTGACCATTCCCCGAACATATGTTATATTACTACCTCTACTGACTTCAAACATTCCCTATATATGAAAGAAACATAGTAAAATCTTGCCAGACGTGCTAGCCATCACCACTATCCACCTGCACAAAACAATTGTCATTAACAACTTCAGCGGCCTTATTAACAACTGTCGCTACCCCTATTAACAACACATTCTTACTACATAATCAGTACTTTCAGCTTCACAATTTTCACACCATGTTTATTAAATCCCACTTTTAATGACTAAAAATAGCATAAAATACCAAAAAACATAGCAAACATTTCAAACATCATTACACCACAAGTAAAACATTTAAATATGACCTATAGTTGTCATTAACAAGTTCAGTAGCCTCTATTGACAACTATCGCTGCTCCCATTAACAATACTTTTTTCCTACGCACATCATATTAGTAGCCACAAATCTTTCACCCTCATCTTCATTCCTTGACTCTTCTATTGCAAAAATACAGCACAATTAACCAGAAAACAGAGCATAATGATAGCAAAAACAGAGCATATTAAACCATACCCAAACACATTGAAACCTCAACCAAAACATATCCATTGCATTTACTAGGTTTATCTTTATAATTTACAAACATATGGAAGACAATACCCACAAAAATTAGACAACTTTTTTAATTTATGAAGGTCAAAACGAAGATCAATCAACAAAACCTATAGTTGTAAAAAAAACATTTAAATATGATCTATAGTTGTCATTAATAAGTTCAATAGCCTCTATTGACAACTGTCACTGCTCCTATTAATAACACATTTTATCTTTCGCACATCAGGTTATATAGCCACAAACCTTTCACCCTCATATGCATTCCTTGGCCATTTTATTGCAAAAAGAAAGCACAAATGAACCAAAAAATAGAGTATACTGACAGCAAAAACAAAGCATACTAAACCATACCCAAACACATTGAAACCACAGCCAAAACAAATCCATTCCATTTACTAGGTCTGTCTTTTTAGTTTACAAGCATATAGAGGACAATACCCACACACAAAAATGACAGCTTTTCTTATTTTTCAAGCCAAAACGAAGATGAACAAAGGAAACCTAAAAACCTGTTTATCCACTCAACAGAAAACATGAATCAAATGGAATAATGAAGACAAGAGAGGTGTTGGCATCAATTTCATACCTTACTCTTCAATATTGGCTGATGATCTTCATTCTGCTTCTTGCATCATTTCCATATTCGTTTCTGAGTTTTGCTTCAGTTTTCTATCCCTCTCTCTATTTATTTGACGGGGGTATTTTGGACTTTAGCCATTTCCAATTTATTACAAAATGGCTTCATGGGACTTTAGAGTAATTTCATAATATCCTGAAACCATTTGTTTGTATATTATTTTCCATGAGATTACAGTGTAATTCTCCCCAAGAGAAAAGGGACAGGAAGGGGGGGAGAACGGTTCAAAAGAGAAAAAATAGCTTTTTCCAAAACCATAGTTTTAGTCTAAAAAAGGATTATGCCTTTTTTTTTTAGTGTTTGGGTGTCATTTTTCAAAACCATGGTTTCAATCCAGAAGCACTTTTTTTTGTTTCATCTAAACATATACTAAAACTTTTTGGTACTCATAATCTTGGGGGCCATTATGGAGACTGTGACAAGACACTAAGGGTCTGTTTGGGAACATGGCAGGGGGCAAATAAAGCCTAGTTGGAACCAAAGTATTAAAACCCGGACCGGGTATTGAACCGGTCGGGGTACTGGGTTAAGGGTTAGTGGGTCAGACCGGGGCCAAACCGGAGCTAAATCGGGACCAAACCGGTGAGAAATTGGAAATTTTAGGCTTATTGGTATAAATTTCTAAAGAAAATAGTAAAAAAAAAAATTTTAAAAATGGAAACCGGACCGGCCAACCGGCCGGTTCGCCGGTTACCGGGCCGGACCGGCCGGTCCAGTCCGATTTCCAGAACCATGGTTGGAACTCAAAAGCCTAAAGGTCTATTTGGCAAAGCGGTGCAAATGCCTCACCGCACGTTTGGTTTAAAAAAGCACATTAGCCCATCGCAGCACCGTTTGGAAAAGCGTGAAATTTCACTGTGCTTTTCTCACTACCTTGACTTTTTTTTAAAGCTCATTCGTGTAGCTTTTCTCACTACCGTAGGAATAAAGCAGGAAAAGGGACAGTGAGAGTCTGAGAGAGGCGTGAGAAGAAACAAAAAGGAAAGTGGGGACCACCATAAAAATGAAAATTCAAATATGGGAAACATTTATTATATTTTTGATTTTGTTATGCATATTCGCCACTCTTCATTATATATCGCTTTCCTTCATTTTTTTTTCCTGGTTCCTTTTTGCCCCTCTCCCCCCATCTCTCTCTCTCAATATATATATATACATATATACATATAATATTTATATTTTCTTTCTAAATATATAATTGATCTAGTGGTATAAAGTTTTATTGGCTTTCTTTCTAAAAAATACATAAAATTTGTTTAATAACTCGAGTGCAATTAATCTCAACCGGTGCAATTCTTTAAATGTATGCCTCTTATTTTTAACTATATGAAAATCGGAAAACAATTATACTTGCCTAAAGATATGTTGCTAGCAATTGAATATGAGTTGAAAACATTTTCAACATTTTTTTATTTTTTTAAATAAATTGAATCATATGTATGTAATATTTAATATGATCCATGTCCTTTTTAGTTATTTTGCATCTAAACGGGCTTTTCAAACTCTAATCCAAATAGGTTCAAGGTTAGAAAAAAAAGTCACTTCTGCCACCGCTAATTCAAACACAAATCATATTTATATTTTTACTTTTAATCCTTCTTTATTTTTTCAAAAGTCAAATAAAAAAAACTACTTCTCCATCGTTAATCCAAACGTACAATAATTGAATGGAAAATATGTGTTTAGGAATACGGTGACGTGGGATGAGCTTAAATGAAAAAAAGCTGTCTTTTAGAGAAGCTGCCTTGGAAGTTGGAATGCTTCTTCGGCGGCGTCATAGTGGGAAATTAGGGGGGGAAATAAAAATAAAGCTGCTTCCGTGAAAGAGTTTTGATTTGACAGCTTTTTTGTTTTTTAACTTATGTATTCATTATATTTCCATACATTCAGTCCACTCATTCCATATATTTCACCATCATCAGCTGCCTCACGTTCATAATGTGAAATATGATAATAAATTTATTTAATACTAGCAATATAAAAAAAAAATCATATGCATGCAATTGTGTATTTTTTTTAATACTACCAATATAAAAATAAATAAATTTACTTAATACTATCAGCCAAAAAAATTAAAAATTTAATTAAGTACTTTCGTATATTTTTTTTCAAATAATAATTGAAGTTTTTTTATTTTATCAAATTTTATTTATATTTTTTTATTTTAATTATCACAATATGTACAAATAATATATATATATTTATTTATTTATATAGTATTCAATAAGATTCATATATTTTTCAATCAGTTTTCATCTAAACAGGCTTTTCAAACACTAATTCAAACATGTTTAAGGTTAGAAAAAAAGTCATTTCTGTCACTGTCAATCCAAACATAAATCACATCCACAATCTACCTGTATTTGGCATAACTTATTTTGGGGCAATAAGTCCTTATGTCGTAAGTTGAGATAAAATTCATTTCCCATACTTACCTCGTATATCATAAATCACAATTTATAAGCACTTATAAGTCAAAAATAAGTTATCCCAAACAAGAACATATGACTTTTTTTCTATCTAACTTTTCCAAAAACCCATCTCAAAAAAACTTATTCTCCATCGTTTATCTAAACAAAAACTAAAATGGATGAAATCCTTCTTACGGCAAACAAACAAAAAATCATCTTTAAAAAGAAGAGCCTTTCCGACCTTGCCGCCCTACCAGAATCAACACCGTGTATTGATTGAATTTCAGTTTATTGGGCGCTTGCTTTTAATAATTTATTTTATTCATATTTAAATAGAAGGTTGGGAAAATTTCTGATAATTCATGCACCCCATGAACTCAAATTAAATTTTGTGGATGAAAATTAATCAGTGCCCTTCATTTATGTTTTTGCTAAAAATGGATCAACCATCACTAAAGTTATGGGGCTGGCGATCAGCCGAGCTCTAACCGATAGCGATCAGCCGAGATTCCATTTACAAATATCTAACTTATCAAGAATAAGTGGATTAGATCATATTATGCAAACCATTTTCTTATAATGAAGGTTTAAGTGTGATTTTCTTATAATATGATATACCTTCTTTCTCAACAAACTCTGTGGATGGAGCATTATTATTGGAATCAGGTTCATTTTTATTTCGGAAATCTTTAGTTGGAAGTGTTGGGTGCTTGGAAGATTTTTTTGGGACCAGTGTTGTTTTTGGAAATGTTAACAACATAGCAATTTAGCCCTACTATTAGAAAAATGAACTTTGATTGTTAGTTTGACTGATATGACCTAGGTTCAGGAATTCGGATTGGGCCAGCAGGTCCGGTCAGAAAACCGGTGAACCGGGCAGGGTTTCAATTTTTAAAAAAAAAATTATATTTTTTCTTTAGAATTTTATACTATAAACCTAAAATTTTCAATTTATCACCAGTTTGATCCCGATTTAACTTCGGTTTGGCCCTGGTCTGACCCATTGACCCTTAACCCAATACCTCAACTGGTTCAATACCCGGTTTGAGTTTTAATACCTTGAACGCCACATCATCACCCTGACATATCATTTGCCACTTCATCATCTAGTACCACTCAAACCCCGTGACGCTGAAGTGTGAATCTCTCCACCTTTCCTCTTTCAGTTTTTTTTTTTGTTTCTTCCTTTTTGGACTGAAACCTTCCTCTTCCAGTGTGAAGCTTCTCCTGACCGCCTTTTCCCCCACCGTTCTCCGGTGACCCATCCATCACCTCCACCACCATCCTACTCACCTCCTTCCTTCTCTTTTTTCTTTGCTTCTTCTGAATGTATGTTTTTCCCTCCATTTTTTGGTCACCGAAGCACATAGCCACGCACAAATCTTTTAATTCAGTCGCCATCCGTGGGCTTTGTCAGCTCCTTCGTAAGAACACCCCCACCGTCCTTTTGATTTCCGTTCATCTTCACCGTCCTATTCTTCATGCTTCTCGTCCATGTATTTTCCTAAGCGACGAAGCTGAACCATGGATCAGAGAATGATTTCTTTGTACTTTTCTGTTGATTTAAAGTCTTTTAAATTGCTGGATATTTTATCGAGAGAATGCCTGTGAAAAAAGAAATAACAATTCGTTAAATGTATTTTTATAATATATTGAATTATTTTTTTATATTTTGATTTTTCACAGAAACCTTACTGAGATTTACCTCAACCTCATTCTCCTTATTTTGTTGATTTGCATTAGGTTTCGTTATTATCTTCTCACAATCTCTTCTGGATATATTTTTAGTTGGTTTCGTTTGTGTAGTTTTCTGGTTAAAATTGTCATGTTTTTTATATTTTTAAGGTAATATTGATCTTAAAATAACTTTAAGAAACACACAATTCTGCTCTTTAAATAAAAAATTTCGGACAAAAATATTACTTATCCCCATTATTATAATATTATTTGTGGATCATGACGAAGACAACACAGACTGGGTCCTTAAGGAGACATTAAGCATGTTTGTTTGGATGTTACGATTATTTATAAGTTGCTTTTTATGTAAATCGAGACACAACTCCTCTCACATACTTACTTCGTATACCGTAAATTACTATTAAAAAATGACTTATAAGCAATCGAATCGCTAAAACAAACATACCCATTATCTAATATCTTGCAGATGCAGATGAGAACATGGAGGAACTCAGACCTCAGAATTCAGAACCCAAAAACAAAAAAAGGTTAACGAAAAAGAATCTTTATTCGTTCCTTCCCAGACGGATTATTTTTTCCTTTTTTTTTTTTTTGTAGTATAGATCATAAGAGTTTTTTCAGCGCTAAGGAATTAAATTGAAGTTAAGTTTTGTTGGCGAATTGTTGAAGGTGAAAAAGTCAAGAAAATATCACGTATTTTTTCAATTAATATTATCTCCGGTCTTAAATATAGAATAAAATTAGGGGTGGAAATAGGCTAGGCTAGGCTAGGCTTTGTCTAAATAAGCTTGAACCTGCAATAGAGATTCAAAGCCTGAGCCTGGGCCTGAGCCTATATGTAGGTTTTTTTTTAGGCCTGGGTCTGGGCCTTCAAAAGACCTGATAAGGCTTGAAGCTTGTTTAAAGTCTACTTAAATAATATAGGCTTTTAAATAGCCTTTAAAGCCTATGCCTCCAAATTCATATATAACACTTCACAGTTATATACAATCCTACATTATATCTTAAAAGCCTAATATCCATTCTCATAGTAATATTAAGGCTTAGTAAGGAAAGGAAAAGAAAAGAATGTCTAGTGACAACAATTGTCTGAGCAAATAGGAATAAAAAAAACTAATCGTCTGTTGACTAATGAGATATATTTTCTAAAATTTGACTAAGCATAACAAATAACATACAAAATTAGATTCTATCTTTTTTACCTTTCCCACGTAAATTGGGACAAACTCCTCTTATTTAATTATAATATTTCATTTGACATTAAAATAAACTCATAAAAATTATTATGCTTTAGTGGAGGGTGCAAATTAGAGGAGAGTAAGTGAGTTAGTATTGCCATCTCGAGCGATCAAAGAGAAGATAGGCAAGGGTGAATGATTTATACGAAAGTAATGGTTGAATGTAATAACGATATGATATGAAATTTAGAATTAAGGTTAAGTTGATAAATTTATAAAATTATTTAGATTATATTATATATACTTATGTAATAGTATACATTTAAAAAAAAAGCTAAATAGGTCAGGCCTGTAGGCTTATAGGCTAGGCTTTATGAAAATAGGCCTGGCCTGTTTATTTAAATAGGTCTAATAATATGCTTGAGCCTGAGCCTGACCTATTTGCTAAATAGGCTACGCTGGGCTTTATGTAGGTTAGGCTGGGATTTATATAGGCTAGGCCGTAGGCTCCTGTTAGAGGTCTGGCCTATTTCCATCCCTAGATAAAATTTATAATACAATTTACACTACAAACTATATCCTATATTTAGGATTGGAGAGAGTACATATAATTTTGTCGGTAACAAAAATATATCTTTTTTCCGTTACTGATTTCCGTCTGCCACGTGACAAGACAACTCGAATTTATTATTGCCTTCTGTAATTTCTGGATATATGCTCTGCAACCCTCCACTATCACATTTCTTGCTTCATTGCAATGGCGTTTACTGCTTTCTCCAACCCCTCATTTCTATGGCATTTTTGAAAAATATTTATATACTTTATTATGTCATCTCATCTAAATTCTATTCAATAAAAATATAATAATTCATATCATTTTAATCTTAGTTGGTTAATAACTTATCTAAAAAAAATTCAAATTTAATCTTTTTTTAAGAAAAAACATCTTAATTTGAGAAAAAATTTAAAAAAATAATTAAATAATATTTTTCCTAAAAACAAGATGAAATTTGAATTTTTTCAGATTAGTTATTAGTCAACTAAAATTAAAATGATATAAGTTATGTTTTCATTGGATATAGCTTAGATGACATAATACTCATGGAGCAAATAAGTATTTCCCCGCTTTTTCATATCTCAACACTTGATCGTTGTCGCAGTCCCGGGCCATTCTGAAAGGGATCTGTCTGCAATCTGCTGCCCATTCTTTTCTCTCAAAACCACACCATTTTGGGGCTAAAATGACGAAATTGGATTTTTTTAAATAGTATTTAGTATTTTGAAATTTTTTTTTGGACTTATCTAGTATTTTAAAATATTTTTTAAATAACATGTAGTATCCTAAAATAATTTTTAGTGCTTTTAACCGCTTAAAATATTTTTTTAGTTGTACCCAATATGTTAACAAACTGATTGAAATTTTACCCTTAATGTATTTTTTCAACTCCAAATATTACTTTAAAATATTTTTTTGTGCTTTTTACCTTTTAAAATTTTTTCAATAGCATCTAATATTTTAAAATGATTTTTGGAGCTAAAAAAATACATTAAGGGTTGAATTACAATCAGTCTGCTAACACATTGGGTATAACTGAAAAAATATTTTAAGAGGTTAAAAGTACAAAAAATTATTTTAGAATACTGTATGTTACTTAAAAAATATTTTAAGATACTAGATACTTCCAGAAAAATACTTCAAAATACTAGACACCATTTAAAAAAAATCCAGCTCCATTATTTTACACCCAACTAATTTTGGGAGAAAATGATGGGAAGTGGACAGCAGGGCAGCGGACTGCAGCCAGATCCTTCCAAAAGCTCTCTCTTCTTCTTCCAATTCATCACTCTCTTTTATATGCTCTTTTTACTCTTTTTTTATCATTTATAAGCATGTTTGTTTGAGCTTATAAAAACTTATAAGTTGCTTTTTACGTAAATCGAGACACAACTCCTCTCACATACTTACTTCGTATACCGTAAATCACTATTAAAAAGTAACTTATAAGCAATCGAATCGCTCAACCAAACATATCCTATATATGTTGGAGCTTTAGTGCTTGTTTGTGATGTTAGACACCATCCTTATAATCCATATATACGAAATCCAAACAACACTAATCCAATAGTATCCAATATTATCTCAAAAGTTTAATAAAAAAAAATTTATTAATAATTAAAGGATTTTAGAATGTAAAAATAATCCAAGTGTCGTAGCAATTAAATATAAAGTGGTATAGCATGTGTTCTAAGAGCATAAAAGAGTTTTTAAAGCTCACTCCACATATGACTTCCCTTATTTCCTATTATAACATTCACTTGAAAAATGTTAATATAAATAGGTAAAATTTCACATCTCAGTAACTACTGAAAATTTCTACTGCGCACAAGCAAACCACATATGATTTAAAAGAGGGAACTGATTACATGTATATTTGCACATATCACAATATTCATATAAAACAATTTCAAATTAATCGTCATTTTGTCAATTTTTATTTTTATCACAACATGTAATACATAATTATGTAATATCCAATATGCAACTTCCCTTATATCACCATCCATCCTTATTCCGTTGACTGGAGTCATAGGCTAACATATAGTCAAACAGAAACTCATTCATTTGACTGGATTGTCCCAAGCTCACTAGTTTTTAAGAACCCGGCCAAAGGTGTAGAGCTTAAGTCTGGATTAGAGCTCTCCTCCTTAAAAGAACAAAATTAAAGAGGTGTCACATGTCCCACAGCTCCAATACAATCTTGGTCAAAGAAAAACATGGAAGAATGGGCTTTGACAAGTGTCATCTACTGTGCACCGAATGATGACATACCACTTGATAAAAGATCTCAACATACAAATTCCTCCTTATTACTCCAACCTATTACAGATGCAACCACCATGATAGTTATATTCAATTATCAATGAATATAATATCATTAAAAGACAAAGTACAATAAATCATGCTTCCATTCATATCAAATATCATCATATATTTAAACATGTCTAAAAGAAAACAATAATCCAACAATACATTAATTATAATTAATTTATTAACTATATGAATAAATTAATTATCCATTTGGTAAAAGATCTCAACATACAAATTCCTCCTTATTACTCCAACCTATTACAGATGCAACCACCATAATAGTTATATTCAATTATCAATGAATATAATATCATTAAAAGACAAAGTACAATAAATCATGCTTCCATTCATATCAAATATCATCATATATTTAAACATGTCTAAAAGAAAACAATAATCCAACAATACATTAGTTATAATTAATTTATTAACTATATGAATAAATTAATTATCCACTTGGTAAAATATCTCAACATACAAATTCCTCCTTATTACTCCAACCTATTACAAATGCAACCACCATGATAGTTATATTCAATTATCAATGAATATAATATCATTAAAAGACAAAGTATAATAAATCATGCTTCCATTCATATCAAATATCATCATATTTTTAAACATGTCTAAAAGGAAACAATAATCCAAAAATACATTAATTATAATTAATTTATTAACTATATGAATAAAGTGAGTTATAAGAAATCTACTTATAACATTACTTGAGAATTTATAATATATACATTGACATATAATTCAGTCCATTTTTTTTATAAAAGATAGTTATTCACAATTATACACAATTTATAAGTATATGGAAGAATATTCAGAGCTACATGTTACTCATTAACTCACAGGTAATCATACAAAGAGCTACTCCAAAACTCTCAATGAGAGTTTACAAAATCATAACATAAACATCTATTAATATATTTTTCCAAACTACTCTAGAGTTCCTTTCAAGAAACTCTAAATACTTAAACTACCATTTACACCCTTATTATATATATTCACATAACCTCTTACCATTCAAACCATATTTTATTGAGGTAAAGTATTATTTACAAATAAATATAATAATTTTTTTTATAACGTAAAGGACTCAAAATTCCACAATTGTTTGTGCGCGCGCGCGAGAGTTTGATAGACTGAAAAGGGGAAAAAAGGGATTGAAGGAAACATCGTTTATACTTTATCTGTGCATGTTCATACGCACAAGAGAGTGAAGGAAAGAACAAATTAATGAAAGGTTTTAGGGGTAAAAATATTCATAAATTTTTTTAAAAAATACATCTGACACTATAAATTTTTTTTTAATATAAAAATACATATGAATTTTGCAAAAAGGAGCGAAATTGCAATATATGTTAACTCTAATAAACGGACATTACTTGTTATTGTGGGTCCTACTAGTGGATAGGTGTCAGTGTTCTCTACCTCTCTCTCACCTCAGTCATCTCTCTCCCTCTCACCCTCTCTCTTCTCTCTCTCATTCATTCGCCAAATGCCAATCACACCCCAACTTCCGTTCAGACGCACTTCTCTAGCCTGGAGGTGCCCCATCTATCTCTTCCCTCAACAGTGGCTCTCGGGCTTCCCAATTCGTTGCTGAACTGACCGATAGTTCGCTTACTGACCAGTAACCAAAATATATATATATATATATATATATTGCAATTAAATACAAATAAATCCATAGCACAATCATGCTTCTTCACATATTTATCCAAAATGCTTCCCACAACAGCCCTTGCAAGATGGAAGACGCTGAATCACTTTTTAATGACGCAAGGGTTAGTGGAGATATTTTTTCAATTAATATATATTATTCACTTCAAATAAGTAGATGCACTTTTTTGTATTTTGATTCCTTGGTCCATGCGAACCAAAGAGTGAAACAGAGATAAAATGGAAGCGAGAAAGGAATAAAATTTGGAATGAAGAGAAGGTGGGGGGGAAGCTACAGCAATGGAGACAAGTCGGTGGCTTTCTCGCCATTTTGGGGGTGACCGTGGACATCTTGTGCAGAGCTTGGTTTAGTTTGGAGAGAGAGAGAAGAGAGAGGAAGGGTGAGAAGGAGAGGGATGACTAAGGTGAGAGAGAAGTAGAGAAAATTCAAGAGTTTAACACCTGTCCACTAGTGGTATCCACAATAAAAAAAATGTAACGTATTTTTATTAGAGTTAACAGATCTGACAATTTTACTCCATTTTATAAAATTTATGTGTATTTTTGTAAAAAAAAAAATTATGAGTATTTTTATAATGTCAAGTGTAATTTTTAAAAAAAAATTTTGAGTGTTTTTATCCCTTAACTCTCAATAAAATATACATGCCCAGGCA
This sequence comes from Inga leiocalycina, assembly GCA_963242795.1. NCBI lineage: Eukaryota > Viridiplantae > Streptophyta > Magnoliopsida > Fabales > Fabaceae > Inga > Inga leiocalycina. Next base: position 79,634,934 of record OY725322.1, read on the forward strand.
CAAAAGTACTATAGGAGAGAAGTGTTTTGACTTTTGAATGAAAAATATATCCATTTTAGAAAACACCTCCCAAAACCTAACACTACAAGAGGTATGGATTGAGAAAAAGAAGACCAAAGGTGAAATCTTGACCTTGGAGACAACAAACCTGCAAGATAAACAAACAAAATATAATAAATAAAAGAAAGAAAGGGTTCATGCGGTTCTACAATAGGTCATAACATTAAGAAATAAATGTACATAAACACACTCAAATGGTCCAAAAAAAGAGTCTCTTATATGCCATGAAAATAGGACCTGGCTTCCCTCCGCTGTCAAGTCCGTCTGTTGCCCTTCCTTTTTTTTAAAACTACATCATTTCAGTATAGTTTTGAGAGAAGGATGGGGCTGAACTTTTTTCCCCCTAAAAAAGTTGTATTTAGTATTTTGAAGTATCTTCTGAATATATATAGTATCTTAAAATATTTTTTAAATAGCATACAGTATCCTAAAATAATTTTTACTGTTTTTAACCCCTTAAAATATTTTTTTAGGTGTACCCAGTGTGTTAGCAGAATTATTGTAATTTTACCCTTAATGTAATTTTTTAGCTTCAAAAATTACTTTAAAATATTATATGTTACTGGAAAAATATTTTAGAGTGGGTGAAAATCAATAAACCAGTATCCGAAGTTTTGGTTGCTCATTACTACTAAGAAAAATACATTAACGGTAAAATTATAATCATTCTTATAAGACACTGGGTACAACTGAAAAATTATTTTAAAGAGTTAAAAGCATAAAAAATATTTTAAAGTAATTTTTGGAGTTGAAAAAATACATTAAGGGTAAAATTGCAATCAATCTGCTAAGACACTAGGTATAACTGAAAAAATACTTTAAGCAGTTAAAAGTATTAAAAATTATTTTAAGATACTGCATGCTACTTAAAAGATAATACTCCCTCCGGTCCTAATTATAAGACAAAGTTGACTTTTTTGGAGAAATTAAGGAAGCCAATTAAATCACTTTAGAGTATTTATATTTTTAGTATCTTTAGATTATATATCAGTTTATTAGTCAAATTAATTAGTTTGAAGAAAAAAATATAAATATAAATATTCTAAAGTGATTTACTTGGCTTCCTTAATTGCTCCAAAAAAGTCAACTTTATCTTATAATTAGGACCGAAGGGAGTACAAAATACATCAAAAAAAATATTTTAAAATACTATATATCATTTTTTTTAAATAAAAAAAAGGTTCAGCCTCATCCTTCTCTCAAAACTACACTAGAACGGTGTAGTTTTAAGGAAAGGAGAGGCAGCAAACGAACTAGATAGTAGAGGGAAGCCAAGTCCTAACATAGAGGAGGAAGAGTGAACAGTGAAAATTTTTGACTAGACTTGAAGGAAGAGAATGCCGTAGAAGAGAAAAGAAAGAGAGGAAGAGAAGGGTACCTACAGCTATGTAGAGAGGCGGCTGAATGTGAGAGGTAAAGGGGAGAGGAATTTATAGGGGTAAGTCTAATGCTAGGGTTTGACCCCTCTTTTTAAAATAATATTTATTTTTTTATAAAATAATAAAAAAATTCATACAGCATTTGTTTTTTTGTGTTTTATAAAACTTATCCTAATAATAAGATATATTTATACACACATATCCATATGCTCAAAATAATTATTTTAGGGTGGTACTTCATTTGTATTATTATTTTTTTTATAGAATAAATATTTTTTTGACTATATATATATATAATTATTTTATTCTATACTCTTTGACTAAATAAAGCTTAAGTTACAATTAACTCTAAGCCCCAAAAATTTAAGGATGTTTCATGTGAAACACGCCTCAAAAGCACTTATTGATAAAATGATTCTCAAATACTTATTTCGTATGTCATAAATCAATATTAAAAGTTTGATTTTGAAAGTTTCAATCGTCATTTTAAACAAGCACTCAGTGTGTCAAAACAAGTCGCCTAAGATTGAGGAATATGGGGAAGTGCCGCATCTTGATTTGTTAGGAGGTGTAGAATAACTCTTAATTTTTTTGCAAGTGTTTACAACCAAGGTTATTTAACGGGACCGGCCATTGAATTAATTGGGATATTGAATTAAGAGTCAGTAGATTAAATCAAAGTCAAACCAAAGTTAACCGAGGGATAAACTGGTAAAGAAGTAGAAATTTATGATTATTAATATGAGATTATAAAGATTTTTTTTTTTTTAAAAAAAAACCTACCTGAGTTGATGACCAGACTGAACCGGTTAAGTGGTTGGTTTGCTGGTTTTATGGGCCGAACTATCCGATTCGGGTTTAATAACCCTGTTAACAACACTATCAATCCATGAAAAAATTATGAATTAAAGGTTAAAAAAACTTGCGTAGATTGATCTATAGAAGGATTGACATCATAAAACAGATTTTATAAACGCATGATTCTTATTTGTCAATTTTCTCTTTAGCCCCTTCATATTTCAAAATTTTTAAGTTGACTTTTCAATTAATGTTGGCGAAAATGAATTTTCCCTCAATTAACATTTACAAAATGAAAATGGTGTAAAACGTGAATAATGTAATATGATTTATATTTTGATAGATTTTTTTTAAAAAAATTAATTTTGCATAAGTTTATTTAAATAATATATTAAAAAGTATTTTTTGTAAGTTTGGTGTATAAATAAAAAAATTCAATTTCACATAGGCTTAATTATAGTGCATGTTTGACAAAGGTCAATTGAGATTAAAAAAACCAATACAATTAAAAAAATATTTGTGATTGGAATAGCTTTTGAAAAAAATGACTTCTAGTTTAAAATGACTTTAAAATTAAAATAATTTTTTTAGTTTCTGACTTTTTTTGTATTTTTTGATAAATTCGGACTCTTTTTATAACAAAACATGTTCAAACATATATAATGTTATACTCCCTCTGGGTTGAGGGAGTGTAGTTTTCTTATATTATATAAGATATATTTTATTTTTATCTCATCATTTAAAATATTTTTTTAATTTATTTTTAATTAATTATATATCTCTCATCTCTCTTTTACACCTTCATTCTCTTCTCTCACATCTCCTCGCTCACCCGTCCTTCCTCCTGCTCATCCCTCTCTGTAAATAGCCAGGTTCTTGAACCCCGGACCGGACCAGCCCGGAAACTGACGAACTGGTTGGTAAATCGGTCTGGTTCCCGGTCTGGGTTCATATTTTTAAAAAAAAATTAAATTTTTTTTTTAGAATTTCATACTATAAGTCTAAATTTTCAATTTCTCACCGGTTTAGCTCCGATTTGATCCATTGACCCTTAACCCAGTAGTCCGACTGATTCAATACCCAATCTAAATTTTAATATCTTGATAAATAGGGCTTTTTAAGAAATCAGTAACTTGTTACTTTCAATTGAAAAAAAAAATTGTAAAAATGAGTAAGAATAGTAGTTGACTTCCCCGGATTAATCAAGACCGTTGTTTTTGGTATTGTGACCAGGTTGGATGGATCTGATTTGATTCTGACAAGTGACAAGACATAAACATATGGCCCACACTTTTATTTATTTGCCACGACCTTCTTTCCATTTCCTTTTTTTTTTATAGAGAATACAAATCAATATGAAACAAGAAAAAGACTACCCTACTCTCAAATCCTCGTGCAATATAGATCTAATACACTCTGGCGGATCCTGAAATCTTATCAGTCCTGCAGACACTCTTATAGATTCCTTAGCTAAAACATCAGCCACACTATTTGATCTGCGTCCACACCATTCCATAGATATCTCCCAATTTCTGTCCAACATTAGCCTAACTTACCCCAGAAGTTGAGCTTCTATATGATCCTCATCCCAGCCTCCTGCCATCAACTCCAACACCTCCAAGCAATCAGATTCCACTGCTACTCGCCTCCACCCAGCATCCCAAGCCATCTTAAGCCCTAGCAACATTGCCCAAGCTTCTGCGTGCAGGCTAGTTCCTCGACCCAAACCGCACATAAAACCCATTAGTGGTTCACCTTCATTGTTCCTCACAATCCCGCCACACCTTGCAGTACCCTTCACATGATTACATGCTCCATCCACATTCACTTTCACCCATCCAACATACGGAGGCTTCCATATACTAGATTCTTCCCTCTCGATACGTGTATGACATAAATTTACATCAGCCCATCTCATCTGTGCTCTTACTTGGGCTAAGATCTGATTTACTCCCAATCGCTTACCGTTAAACACTCCCGAATTCCTGTTCAGCCAAAGCTGCCGACAGAGTATTGTAAACCACACTTGCCAGCTCACTTCTTCATATTGTTTCGCCCGTGCTAAGTTCCAACGTATCCAAGAACAGGGATCCCTTAGTTCATAAAATCGAGTACTCTGTGCTGGAGAATTCCCTAATTTCGCCCAGCACCCTTTTGCAACTTGGCAGTCCCGGAGAACATGCAGCACACTCTTCTTGACACCTGAGCACACAAAACAATCCTGTTGCACCTGCATTCCGCACGCTGCTCTCCAAGAATTTGTCATCAGTCTCCCTCGTGCCGCCATCCACAAGAAGGTCTTACATCTTTGCGGCGTACGAAGCTTCTATATATTCCGCCATAATGTATTACGGGGAGAAGGACGTACATTCGTCACCAGCCCATAAGCCGACTTAAGCGTAAACTCCCCAGTGTGCGATGCCCTCCAGATGGGTCTATCTTCCTCATGTCGTCTAGCCCCCGGAGAAACCTTCCGTATAGCCTGAAGTACTAAAGGAGGTAGTAATGAATCAAATTTCACCCAGTCCCATCCACCTGATGGTGTTACATACATACTCACAAAGTCATCTAAGATACTTGCCGGAATGTCTCTAACACAGTACTTGACAAGACTATCATGATGTGGAAGCCATGGGTCCTTCCAAAAGTTCACTCGGTCTCCCTTCCCTATACTCCATCCTACCCCGTCCTGAACTCGTTCCCAAACATTCCTAATTCCCTTCCATGCTTGAGATCCCCCTTTGATATTCCACATGATCGGCAAAACATCCTCCCCACATTTGTATTTCTCGCGCATGAACTTGACCCACGAAGTATCCCTTCGTTTCACAAGACCCCATCCCAGTTTTATCATGAAAGCTTCGTTCTGTTTACGAGCATGCCGTAGACCCAGACCTCCTGCATCCTTAGGCTTACAAACCTCATCCCAGGCAACCATTGAAGGCTTCCTAGTTGTACATGAGCTTCCCCATAGAAAACCCCTACACTTCTTATCAATCTCATCACACGTAGCGATTGGTAGCCACGCTGATTGCATAGCATAAGACGGAATTGTCGAAACTACCGAAGAGACTAGTGTATGACGACCAGCTATTGACAAAGTATTTGCTTTCCATCCCTTAAGTCGGTCTTCCATTTTTGACACAATATACTGATACGTTCTCTTTGAAACTCGGTGATGATGCACTGGAATTCCTAGGTATTTACCAAGATCTGTAGTTGGAGTAAAATCAAGGAAGGCACTAATCTCCGTCCTCCGAGTATGAGACACATTCCCTGAAAAGAATATCCTTGATTTGGCCCCATTTACTCTTTCTCCCGAAGCGGCACAAAAATCATCCAAACATGCTTTGATAATTGCTGCTTGGTCAAGTGAAGCTTCCGCAAACAGAAGAAGATCATCTGCAAAGAACAAATGTGAAATAGCTACACCACACCTTTTTAACCTGAATGGAAGCCAATTTTCCAAATTCACTTCTGCTTGAATAAGATGAGCTAATTTTTCCATTACCAGCACAAACAAATATGGAGATATAGGATCACCTTGTCGAACACCACAGGTCGGTGTAAAAGCTTGACCAGAATTACCATTCCACATAACCTGCATTTCTGGGGTAGTAAGGCATGCATGGATCAAATCAACAAATGACGATGGGAGGTGCAACTCATATAATCGTTCCATCACAAAATCCCAGCGAACACGATCATATGCTTTCTCCAGATCAATCTTCATAGCCATAAAATCGTGCTTCTTCTTTGTAGTTTTCATTGAGTGCACAATTTCCTGGGCTAAGATAATATTATCAGAGCTTTGTCTTCCTGGCACAAAGCTACACTGGTTTGGTGCAATAATCAGTGGCATTACTCGCTTCAGTCTAGTAGCCAAGATTTTTGTTACAGTCTTATAGATGACATTGCATAAACTAATGGGGCGGAAATCACGAATACTCTGAGGGATCTCGATCTTAGGAATCAAAACAATATGTGTCTCGTTGACTCTTTTAACTTCGCCAGGTCGGCGAAAAATCTCCTGGACCATTTCTACCACCATGTCTTTCGCCGTATTCCACTGACTCTGATAAAACAAAGGGTTCAATCCGCCAGGACCAGGGGCCTTCAAAGGGCCCATACTGAAAACTGCTTGTTTAACCTCTTGCTCTGAAGCTATCACCCCCGTCATATGCAATAAATTTTTAGGAACTCTAGGATATGTACCACCAAAATTAACATGACCATTTTGATTAAGCTCTTCGGTATAAAGATGTTGAAAAAATCTGGTACCTTCTTGTTTCAATTCTTCCTCACTGTATATCCATTCCCCGTCATCCTTCCGTAGTGCTTCCACTTGCTTTCTTCGCCTTTTGCTATTTGTAGCCGCATGAAAATACTTCGTGTTTTTGTCGCTGTTCGTATACCAGTTACACCTAGAACGCTACATCCACATTAGCTCCTCCTGAACCAGACATTTCTCTAGCTCCTCCCAAGCCAGTTTCCTTTGAAATTCAACATCACGCCATTTATTACTATTTGCATTTAGCTACTCCAATCTACGTACTAAGAGGGCTTTCCTATGGTTAATATTACCAAAACTCTTAGCATTCCACTCCCTAACCTGCTCCTGAAAATCTTCGACATTCTCTTCCCAGGATCTAGATGTTCTCCACGTATTCTCCACCACCGTCGGAAACGATTCATCCGTAACCCACGGGGCAAAAAACCAAAAAGACTTTCGGTGCCCATATCTTGGTTCATGAGCCCACCTTATGAGAAGCGGACTATGATTAGACTTATACTGTGGAAGATGCATCAATGAGACATCAGGGAATTGATCAAACCATTCTTCTGTAGCTATAACCCTGTCAATTCTACTTGCCACTCCATTTCTCCTCCAGGTGAATTCGGGTCCTTGAAATTTCATCTCAATCATCCCACACTCCCTTATCCAAGCTGCAAACAAATTATCATGCCTTGTTAAGACTCTGGATATTGAACGTCATTCAGAATCTCTTATGGTTGCATTAAAGTTGCCTCCCACACACCATTTCGTCACCCCAGTCGCATGAATATGACCAAGTTGTTGCCACAAGTCACAGCGTTTTATTTTATTTGGGTTCCCATACACTACCGACAATTCCCAGCTAGAATCCTTGCCTTGATTAAAAACCCCATGTAGCACCTGTGTAGCTTTGAAAGTAACTCTAAAATCAACATTATCATCCCACATGCACCAAATACCACCACTAAACCCATTTGCCTCCACAACTTCCACATTCCTCATACCCAAACATCTACTGAGCACACTCGCTTTTTCAAGTTTCTGTCTTGGTTCAAGAATAGCTATAAAATCAACTTTATACCTTTTTCGTAACTCAAACAACAAACCTGCAAAATACGTACTCCCAGCACCTCGAGAATTTCATATTAATATGTTATAATCCATAAAAATATTTATTAATATAAAACTAGGCCCCAAGCTATTGCACCTTTGCTCTGGATATCCCAACATCGCTATCTCTGTATCCTGCAACTCCTGAGAAAGAGGATTCTGCCGTACACAAAATTTTGAAGCACTTTCTTCCCTCGGGTCCCACTAAATAGTAGCCTCAGCCTTTTCCTCATTTTCCCCTTTCTTTTTCATCATTACGCCTTACTCCTTTATTTTATTCTTCCCCATATTTCCAGCTGTAACACCTAAATTCCTTGCTTGACTCACGCTCTTCATACTCACAGACCCATTTTGGCCCACATTAATTATTTTGGCCCCACTCAAGTTTTGTTCCCCGTTTCCTTGCTTCCCCAGTGCCATTCTCGCTTTTGTGTCCATAAGTAGGCCCATATCACTCATAAGTTCAACCTTCCCCCCTTTCTTCTTTATACTTGGACCTTTTTTTTTTTTGTGATACAAAGGCAAGCAAAGCTTGAGAAGATACAAGATCAAGGGCCAGGCCCTAAAGATTGTTCTTGTGGCAACAAGCCACGCTCTAACTCAAAAAGATTAATACATTCCACCGGGGGTGAGCGTAGTTCGGCATAGCTGAGATTGCTATAATTTGCCGATCTGGCAAGGTAATCGGCACAGCGAGTATTCTCCCTATGTGTATGGAAAATCTTCAAGTCCCAGTCTGCATAAATGAGGGACTTGGTGTCTAGGATGACATCATGTAAAGGGTGATCAAATTCACAACTTGTTGACAATAAGTGTACGGCCTGGAGTGAGTCTGTGAAAATTCTGATTCTTTTGAAACCCAACTGCTTGCAAAGATGAAGTCCTCTGTGGATTGCATGGATTTCAGCAGCAGTTGGGAAGGAGATTCCTAACTTCTGTTGAAATCCACAAACCCAGTTACCTTGGTGATCGCGGATGACTCCTCCGCAGGCTGACATGCCGTCGCTAGCAGTCGATCCATCTACGTCGATTCTAACAAAACCCTCTTCCGGAGGACTCCAGTTAAGAAGACCTCTCTCCGGAATTTGGAAGATCTGGTGTTGAAAGCGACCGGCCTCTACCGATTCGGAGAGATGGAATATGCATCTGTGAACAAGCTGCTTCGGTTTATACTTGGACCTTTTGAGCTGGAGACCATCAATGTCGGTCCAATTAAACTTTGACCGTGGGGTCCTTTCTCAATTTCTGGATACCTTCTGCAACAACGCTCCCACTTGTTTTTTTCCAAATATATATTTGGCTTTCTTGCTTGCTTCATTGCATATAACAATGGCGTTTTCTATCTCCATAACCACATCCCTATCTTCTTCCTCTTCACTTCTTCGTCGTCGTCATCGTATTCCCAGGCCATTCAGTGAGCGCTCTCTCTCTCATATCTTCTGCTTCTTTCTTTCGTTACTTTTCTTGTTTTCTGTTTTTACGTTTCTATTATTTCTCAGTGTACGTGTCTGTGAGTAAACAAAAGTTTTTATGTATGTATGTATATATATTCCAACATATGAGATACGTTTCGGATTAGATCTCTCCTCTACCTCTACCCTATTTTTTCAGGACTCGGCTTGGTTTTGGTGAATTATGTTTAGCTCTCCTAATTTATCTAAACCGTTTAGATCTGATTGTAAATGGTCTAGATTTAATTTTTTTTAAATGATATTTTTTATATACAAAATCAATATTAAAAGGATCGTAATTAAGATATTATCTTTATTTTAGATTCTATATCTATTAAAATGATTTTTATTAAAAATATAAACCTTAAAAAATTCAGATTTAGACCATTAAAATATTTTTTATTAAAAATATAAAAATTTATTTTTGACCGTTCAAATCAGATCTAACAATCCATATATAGTGAGTTGTAAGAGCTAAGGACTGCGCTTGGATCCAGCTTCCTTCCTATACTCTTCTAGTCCTTAGCCTCTCTCCCTTACCCAAAACTACATTGTTTTGGATGGGCATAGTATGGGAGGGGTGATCTACTTTTTTTTTTTTTTTTTTGTAAAATAATATTCAGGGTCTTGAAGTATTTTTTTTAGTAGCATCCAATATTCTAAAATAATTTTTTGTGCACTATATAACTAAAATAATTTTTTAGCAACACCCAATATTTAGTATCTAGCAAGCTATACCCTGAATTATTTTAGTTGCAACGAGCAATCTTTTAAATCGCATTCAGCACCCTAAATTATTTTTTTAGTTATAACAAGCAGCCTCTAAAATGTTTTCTAGTTGTAATGAGCACTATAAATTTAGAATATTGAGTGTTGGATGCGCTCCTAAAAAAATACTTCAGAGTGCAGCTTATCAGATACTGGGTGTTGTTAAAAAATTATTTTAGAATATTATGCACTACTAAAAAAACATTTTTAAGGCCCTAAATGTTATCTTGCAAAAAAAAAGTATCGCCCCTCCCATTTTACACCTAAAACAATATAGTTTTGGGTAAGAGCGTGTTTTTAGGTAGGGAAGAGGCCAAGGACGGGAAGAGTAAGGAAGGGAATCTAGATTCCACCGTGCTTAGTACTAAAAATCAAGTTGCCTTTTCCCTCCACTAGTATGGGAATAAAATTTCTTTGATCGAATGTACCAAAAAAAAAAATCATTGATCGAGATTTGGTATTTTATTATAAAAATATTAGAGAGAATCCATAAAAAAGAATTTGAAAATTAGAAAATAACAGATCAGTTTTTTTTATCAAAAGTTGATTAGAAAATGCCAAAATGTGATAAATAATTTTTAAATTTTTTTTTAAGGCTGATTCGTTATTTCCCAATTTTCAAATTTTTGTTAAGAGATTCTCCCAAAATATTATTATATTCTTATATAAAAAAAAAAAGGGAAGAGGAGAGAAGAGGGTGAGAAGAGAAAAAAGAGAGGCTCCTCCTGGTTAAAAATGCCAGAGTTGCGTCCGAGTCTGATGTCATATAGACACCATTAAAAATTATAAATAAAGGTTAATTAAAAGGTCTATGTGGATAGAAAAATGGAAGGATTGAATCACCCCATAAACATTAAACATATTTACCAATACAAGATTCTTAATGGTCATTTTCTTCTTTCTTTCTTTCTTTTTTTTACTTCTTAGTAGGTATATACTTTCTTCTCCGAAATATTTTTAAACATGAAATTATAAGATTACATTTAAAACGAGGACGTCGTTATTTTTTTTAAAAAAAAAGTAGTTAAATATAATTTTTTTAAAAAATATTTTAATTTTAATACTATCAATTTATGTATTGAAAATCATGACTTAACTCATGATGTCTTTCAACTTTTTTGCATTTTAAAAAATATGAAGGTAAATTAAATAGAAGTTTTAAAAAAGTCAGTACTATTTTATACTAATTAAATATGTCTTTCACCTTCGTATGATAAATGTATTAATTTTGGCATAAAGAATGGAAGGCATGTTTATGGGTAGAGGGGTTGTTTGGATTTTTTTTCTTAAGCCCAAGGTATCCACCGTCGTCCTGTAGACTTTTCGAAGAGGTTTTAATGCTGACCGGTAGCAATGTTTGGATTTATTTTTAAAAGTTTCGTAAAACACAGTTAAACAGCCCAAAGTATATACAATTGGAGCTCCAAAATTATGTTTGGATTGGCATAGACCCACGGAGACAAATGAATTTTTTACCCTTCAGAAGTCAAGTTAGACCTAAATCCACATTTTTAGAGTTACCAAGGCTAAATGCGCATTATTGTCAAACTCGTGAGTTAACTCATCTAGTTTATCATTTTTATACTCATACCTTATAAAATTGTGTTGATTCACTATTCAACTTATACTAATTATAATATAGAGTTAACTGTTTTTACTTTTCTAACTTATAACATCGTGTTAACTTACTCTTAAACTTGTACTCACTTTTTTGATTGGATCATGCTTAGCAGCCTTATGTATGAATTTTGTAGAATTATTTAAATAAAAAGAAAGGGTACGTAATCTTTGTTAATATGATTGGTTAATGGTTAATTATGACAGAGATAGAGGCAACAGGGAATACCTACGGGAGTCATTTTCGGGTGACAACTTATGGAGAATCTCATGGCAAAGGCGTTGGTTGTGTTATTGATGGATGCCCTCCCCGTCTCCCTTTGTCTGAAGCTGACATTCAACACCTTCTTAATAGAAGGCACTTACATTAAAAAAAGCTTCTGATTCTAAATATATACGAGTTAGATAACAATTCATAAATATTAAAGAAATTAATAAATTTAGTCATTTGTAAACTATGTGCACTAGTTTTCTTGAAATATCCTTTTAGTCATTTGGGAGGGAGCACATTTTCTGCTCATCACTTTGATGAGTAAAAATGTGCTCATCTACACTATTAGATTAATTATAGACAGTCTAGATTTAATTTAATTTAATATAACTTTTATGCTTTAAATAAATTTTTATTTTAATATATGCAAAATTTAAAATAAAGATAATCTTATCTCATTAAAAATGAATTTATCATTTAAAAGATCACATATTTAAATTTTGAAATTTGGACTGTTCAAAGAAATTAGGTGCTTTTTAGTTTTTACTGCGATGAGCATCGAATTGGGACACCTTGTCATTTACATTGAAAATTACTTCCTAGTGAAAACTTTCTTAATATGTGCAATCAACAAGTATAATAGAAAACAAAGTGGATTGGAGTCTTATATTTAGGATAAAATGAGATAACCCCTAACTAGTTCCTATACTAGGAATGGGATAGCGCAATACTTTTTCTTGTTAATAAGATAGTTCATGATTGAATATTCTGATATTGTACATCCTTAAAGAATCACTTTGCCAATAACAAGGTTTTCATATTTATAGGAGGCCGGGTCAGAACCGACTCACAACTGCAAGAAAAGAGGCTGATACGTGTAAAATATTGTCAGGAGTGTCTGAAGGTGAGTCGAATGTTGTTCCTCTTGTTGCATATTATTAGTGCCTGTTTGGATTAGTGGTAGAAGCTATTTTTTCAACATGATTTACTGTATACGAGGTAAGTATACAAGAAGAGTTTTATCTCGACTTGAGTGAACGTGCTTTTCGAGTGCCAACTCAAACATACCCTTAACTAACAAGCTATGTGATGATACATGTAATTGACCTAAAGGTCAAAATATAATCTCTCCATTGCAATATTGCAGGTGTCACTACTGGAACTCCAATCCATGTCTTTGTTCCTAATGTTGAACACAAAGAAGATGTGAGTCTTTAAATATGCCAAGGCTTCCTTTTTTTTGAATCCTGATAGACAAACACTTATTTGTCTTACTCCGAGGTCTCTTTTGTTTTTGACTCAGGATTATCGTGAGATGTTCTTAGCTTATAGGCCTTCTCATGCTGATGCAACCTATGATATGAAGTATGGCGTCAGATCAGTGCAGGTACTGACTTTTTCCAATGTGATTTCAGACTTTTTTGGATTAACATTTGCCTGAAAGTGAACTTCTTATGCCAACTGTATTTTACAAACTGAAGTTAGGGCAAAAGCCAATTGACGTAATATGATTTTTTGTTTGGATAAGCTTTTATAGAAAAGTCGATTTGATAGAAACTTATTCAGATGATACATTAAAAAGTCAGTTTCAATAGGTTTAAATATAAAGAAAAGACAAAAGTCATGTGGGTGTAAAGTCATTTGGCTCTAACATCATACCAAACATCATTTTGAACCTAAATTGGCATTTTGGGTTTAAAAAATCAGTCTTGGTGAGGCAAAAGCCATGCCAAACATACACGAATTCATCGTGTACAAACGTGGCAGTTTGTGTCATTTGACTGATGATCGAGGAGTTTTGATTACATCAATTTTGCATTATAGGCTCATAGTTTTTGGAAATTTTTATATGTAAAGGGTGGTGGTAGATCCTCAGCAAGAGAAACCATTGGAAGGGTTGCTTCTGGTGCTGTTGCCAGGAAAATCCTTGAGGAGTTTTCAGGAACTGAGGTGTGTGTCTTGCTTTTGGAAGTTGAGCTACAATTTTTGTTTTACAATAATTTTGCTAATTCATTGATCAAAGGTTTCTTGTGACTTAGGTTCTTGCCTATTCCTCTCAAGTTAATAAGATTGTTCTTCCTGATGATCTCATTGATCATGAAACTCTGACCCTTGATCAGGTACCGAATCCTCATTTGTAACTCAAGTTTGAAGCATTTTTAAGATTTTTTGTGTGTGTTTAGATTGCGTTTATCTCTTGTCATGAGACAATTTTAGGGATCAGTATGCTAAAATGTCCTATCCCATTATATAATCAAGGTACTAAACCATGCAATTTTATGGGTCCAATTGTTTTCATTCGCCTTGGTTTGAACGTTGAATTTACTATATTTATTACCTCCTGTCCTAAATATAAGAGTTATATAAGAGGTTCATTTTAGTCTTACATATAAGGTTTCAATCCACTTAGTATCCTAAATTTATAATCCCCCCCCAAAGTATCCATATTTGGTTGCATACAGTAGGGGTTTCCATAAAGGGATAGTTACAATGCACATAAGTAAAAAGGTTATTTTAGAGAAATCAATACAAATTTGTTTCAAATAAATAACTTAATTCACAAATTAGTTTTCTAGCTCTTATACAAAGCTATAGAGGGGGTACTTTCTACTTGATGGTTCAAGCATTTGTGTAGCACTCATCAAGTGTTAGTAATGCCTCTTCCAAGATACTAAGAACTCATCATTTGTTATTAATTTGACTTATGTTTGCAGATTAAAAGTAATATTGTCAGATGTCCAGACCCTCAATATGCAGAGAAGATGATAGCTGTTGTTGATGACATTAGATTGAAAGGTGATTCGGTCGGCGGCGTTGTAACTTGCATCGTAAGAAATTGCCCACGTGTAAGTTTCCTTCATCTTTCCCCATCAAGGTCCCTAGGGAAATTCCATAGCATGTTAGCACACAAACAAAACAAACTTTTACCAGTGATAACCAGCATAAAGGTTCTAGGCCTACTTAAAATAACGAACATTGACATTTATCAGGGCCTAGGTTCGCCGGTATTCGACAAACTTGGAGCTGAACTCGGCAAAGCTGTTCTATCAATGCCTGCAACTAATGGCTTCCAATTTGGCAGTGGCTTTGCAGGTTGTTTGCATTCTGATAATATTTTAATCTCATTTCCTTTTTGCACTTTCAAGTTTACTGATTGATTTTAATGAACAAGTACTAGTTCATTGAAAAGAAAAGGAAAGGTAAGTTTCTGATAGAGCCTCCTCCAAAATATCATAACATAGCAATAACAGTCCTTCTTCATTCAATAAGAATGAGTAGAATTCTAATACATAGTAGCCAACATAGTCAAAACAAATTGACAGACATAACACAACAAAACTCCTCACTGGCATTATGGATGTGTTTTGATGGCTTATTATAGGGACTTTTTTGACTGGAAGCGAGCACAATGATGAATTTTATATGGACAGACACGGAAAGATGAGGACAAGGACAAATCGCTCTGGTGGGATTCAGGTATTTTCTTGTCTTATAATTTCTTGAGTTGATTTTGGATAACTAGTCTCTGATAGTTTTGTTATACAAACTCATGTCCTTAATATAAGAACCACTTGACTAATTTGTATGGATTAAGGAAATAAGATAAATTAGTTTATTATAACTAGGGGTTAAAGTTCAATTTCCCCCCATAAGTTTTCTCGTAAGAGCTGTGTGTATCTAGAAGTTTTTGTTGGAATAATTTCGCCTTTAAAGATATTAGAAAAAAGAGCAAATTCAATCTAATCCTTAAAAACCTAACATTGACAGTTAACATTTTAATGACCAAAGGCGACGTTGCTCCTTTTTTAATACTTCTCAGGCAAAATTGATCAAACAAAACTTCCAAATATCCTCAGCTCATACCATAAACTTCTGGGAAAAATTGGACCTTAACCCTTGAAAGAAGTGTGACCCCATCTCCCTAAAATAGCCTTGTATAACATTAAATTATATATTAGTTTATAAGTTAAATATGGTTTGGGGAAAAATTATAAATATGGAAATAAAGTGGATTAAGATCATATATTTAGAACCATATATTAAGAACTGGAGGGAATAATATGTGCTATACTAATATCTGTGTATATTGACAATTAGGGTGGAATTTCCAATGGAGAGATCATAGGAATCGGCTCCCATCCGCTGCATCCCCATCCGCTGCCCATCCGCTGCCTCAATCTGGGCCGTTGAAATAAGATCCAACGGTCCAGATTTTTCCTTTATTATAAAAATAATATTTTTATAATAAAAATAAAAATATTATTTTTATAATATATTAAATTTGGACCGTTGAGATCTTATTTCAACGGTCCAGATTGAGGCAGCGGATGGGCAGCGGATGGGGGGCAGCGGATGGGAGCCGATTCCGAGATCATAAACATGAGAATCACTTTCAAGCCAACACCTACCATTAGAGTAAGTCCTAAGTACCTGTCTTCTTTAAAGTTTGTAAATAATTGTACACCTTATGAAGAAGCTTTATAATATCATATAAAATGAGGATCATGAATAGTCATTAAAACCTTACCATGGTACTAATCCAACTTGCTCCAAAAGTACATGATCTGTTGTTGTTTGAACTGTCTGAATATTTTTTATTTGCAGAAAAAGCAGCACACAGTGACAAGAGACAAGAAAGAGACAGATCTCATAGTTCGTGGTCAACATGAACCTTGTGTCGTACCAAGAGGTAAATAATACTCTCTCCTTTCCTTATTATAATATCCACTTTAATAAAGAATTTTAACGGCAAAATGGGACTTATAAGTCTTATTTATGTCAAGCAACCCCTCTGTTTGTGCTAATTACTAATAGTATATATATTGTTTGTTTGTTGTAGCTGTGCCTATTGTAGAAGCAATGGTAGCCTTGGTACTTGTGGACCAATTGATGGCACAACATGCACAATGTAATCTCTTTCCCATCAATCCAGAGCTGCAAGAACCTCTCAATCCTGTGTTAGAGCCTCTCAAAGTACTTCTTTGAATCAAGATGAAGCAAGGCCGTCCAAATAAATTCTCCATTGTAGTCATTATTAGAATTTAATTATGACATACTTCTTTCAGCATGTTTTTATTGTTTTTTTATGGCCTGTTTCAGTATGATATTTTGTCAGTTAAAACTAGTCCAGTAGTAACTTGTAGTGTTTATGTGTGAGTGCCGCATGATGCTAAGATGTGAACTTAGGTAATAAAAAGATCAAAGAAGAGGAGTGAGCTCGCACGTACCACAACGGGCAAAATGGAAGCTAATGCAGCTTTTGGGCTTTCTGGTTCTTCTCTTTTTTTGGGGCTTTTTACATTTCTACTGTTTTATACTTGGAATGGTTCGTTTAATCTTGAGGAGTCGCTGCATCCTAACCTTGTGGCGGAATAACTTTTATGGACAATGTCTTTGGGCACAACTCAAGCCGTATTTTCTACCTGTGCTACCAACATTACTTGAGTCCTGCATGTGTGGTTTTTTTTTCCAACTCTGAAATTTTCCATGATGTTGCAATGAAGTTTGAGTTCTACGTGTTGATCCGGTTGATCTGATGATTCCTGTACTATTTTGAATGTGTCTGTCAAATGAATTAATCATGGTCATTTTGAAACTCATTAAGCTTTGGACACTCTTTTTAGTGGAAAGGATAATATCATTAAAAAAGTCAAAACAAATACAGTCAGCAGCAATACAAGAGATAGTTAAACAACAACAAAACATATCAAGCAGCACCATAAGATTCATGATTATTTTATTTTATTTGATCAACAGTATAATCTCTTTCGAAGAGCATAAAAGATTTTCATCTCTCTCAATAAGTGTAATTATTAACTTCAATAGTATGATTAACTAACTTTTCAATAGCTGCGACCATATCGTCGGGTTTGTTCGATTCTCCTTCAAGTAGTCTTTGGTTACAAGCTTCCCAGAGTTTCTGGCTAAGAATGCCAAACACCAGAATTCATCTCTGGTTTTTATGACGAGGATTGATGTTGTGAAGCCACCAATCTTTGAGAGGTTTTTCAAGAAACTAAAAGTTTCAAACTATCAGGTCCACCTACTATGACAAAAGGAGTTCAATACAGTTCAGAATTAATTGTGATTGTTTGTTTAGTTAAGTTCTAACACATGCTGATGATTATCACAAAAGATAAGGACTGAGATTTACAAGAAATAAATTAGTTAAGTTAGTTATTTGTAAGAAAAATATATTGATTTTCTAAAATACCCCTTTAATAATTTACATGGAAAAAATATTCACTGCTAATATTAACTTTCAGGATAACATTATTGCTTGATGAAAACTTTCGAAATAAATTTACACCATGATACAAAAAGAAATTAGCCGTCCACCATATTTATGCGTACCAAATGCTCAAAAGGCAATTAGGGGCACCAAACCAAATGGTATGCCTGGTTCCATCAGCTCCTCACCTACCCACCCAAAACTTAATCAAGCTGAACCACACAACTTTGACCGTCGATTACGCACTAAATAAATAGGATGTACATAAATTATAATAACGCCAACCACCTTTTTTGGTAATGAAATCAATGAATAGTGAGCAAAAAAAAAAAAGAAATCAATGAATAGAATAAAAATTATATTTTTAAAGAAAATTATTTTTTTGAAAAATTTAGGCAATACAAAAAAAATGAAAGAATTGAAAATTATAAATAAATTTTAAAAATAATGAGCTTATTATATTTCGACTTTTAGCAATTTAAGAAAATTAACATAACAAGATTATAAATTAAACTTGTAATTGTAATTTTTTTGAAATAAAAATTTGGGCAAAACCAAAATTTTGGGAAGCGATGCACCAGAACAGAACAGACATGGTAGGTGAGAACTGAGTTTTGTATAATTACACCTTTTGCCCTTCAACCTCTCAACAACCTTCTTTTCTCTCTACTCCTCCTCCTCCTCCTCCTCCTTCCTCGATCCACTGCAATCCAATGGCTTCCTCGATTTCTTCCAAGCCATTCTTATCTGGTGCCTTTTCTTCCTCCAATTCGGATGCCCGTTATCTTTCCTCCGCCGTCGTTCAAATATCTGTTCGTCCGGCCGCTCCCAGGAGACTGCGTGAGCTCTCTCTCTCTCGCGTCTTGAATTTTCATTTTATTTTATGAATCTGTTTATTCCTATAGCATCATGTTTCTTTTTGAAAGTGGAAGTAGCTGAAGTGAGGATAGTTTGGGTTTATTTGCCTGTTGCTTTGTCGTTATTGACATTTTTCTACTCTGCGATTACTTTATAGACTTTACATAGAAGTTAAAAAAGGTGCGTAAATTTGATTATATGAATTTGAGTTTCACGTACAAACATTCGGTACGCAATTTCATTGAAGGATTTGCATATTTGACTAGGAATGCTGCCTGTCGTAATTTCTTACATATTCACTTGAAATGAGAGTTTCAGAACTTATGGGATTCTTAAATGCTAGACTCGATGAGTCATATGAAATGTTTTGCATTCATGCCATCAATATTTTGTACTGATGCCCTGATTAATTACAGAGATCCAGGCAGCAGGTAGTACCTACGGAAATAATTTTCGCGTGACGACATATGGAGAATCTCATGGAGGAGGTGTTGGTTGCGTAATTGATGGGTGCCCTCCTCGTTTGCCACTATCTGAAGCGGACATGCAAGTGGATCTTGATAGGAGGTACTTGCCAATGGATGTTTTTGATTAATACTTCTCATATATTGGGAATTTAGCAGCAATAAGTCATTATTGGTTATGATTCTTCTGATTCAAAGTGTCTATAAGGAATAAATTTACAAAGTTTATGTTTATAGGAGGCCAGGTCAGAGCCGAATTACTACTCCCAGAAAAGAGACTGATACGTGTAAAATATTTTCAGGAGTTTCTGAAGGTCAATCTTCGTTCTCATCATTATTAACTGAGAAGTTTTATGATACATGTAAATTATCTGAAAGATAATGTGTGCATTGTAGGAGTTACTACTGGAACGCCAATTCATGTATTTGTTCCCAACACTGATCAGAGAGGACATGTAAGTATCTAATGCCAACGCTAATTTTATATTTGTATGAGAAGTATTTATTAAAGAAAGGAAAAGGATATGAGCTTGTTTTGTCCCCTCTTTTTGTAATTTTACTTTAGGGGAATCTTCAAAATATGCACAGTGAATGGCCTTTTATATTGGCATTTCAATTTATAAACGAAACTTTGCGTGGTTGGGAACTTGTGTGGACGAACATATAGAAAACTTTCTATTTTATTAAGACTCTTCTATACGCTTTTGATGTACAATCATTGAAATGTTTGAGAGCTTGTAGAGGAGTTTTCTTAAGGAGGAAGAGCATATTAAATGAATTTTCCTCCTTCGAAATTCTCAGGCACTCACTTGTCCACAGGTGACTAAGCAAAATCATTTTAGATTCTTTTAAAAAAAAATTATCACAATCAAAGTTTTGTCATCATCATAAATTATTTTTACTTGTAACAGTAGTAATCATGTTCTATGATTAATATTCACAAGTTCACACAGTAATATTCAATGTATTTTGCCATGCCTAAAGTTTGTTCCCCATTGGATCATCTCATTGTCAGGATTATAGTGAGATGTCATTAGCTTATAGACCGTCACATGCAGATGCAACCTATGATATGAAGTATGGTGTCAGATCAGTGCAGGTACTAAGTTTTGCAATGTGATGCATTGGCAGCAGTGGCATTCTATGTCAATTTAGTGATGAGTGAGATGTTTTATTCCATGAAATTTTTATTAAGCTCATGTTTGTGAACTCCTCACATTTAAGGGAGGTGGTAGATCTTCTGCAAGGGAAACCATTGGAAGAGTTGCTTCTGGTGCTGTTGCTAAGAAAATCCTTAAGGAGTTTGCTGGAGCTGAGGTGCGTTGCTTGCATATCTAATTGAGTAAGAGTTCTTGTTTTAAGCTGGTTTGTTATTATGGCGTGCAGTGGATATATTCAGGCATGTGTGTGCCTTTCAATTTTCTGTTTTATTTCATCTTCGAAGTTGGCTGCACACGCAAATTGTTTTATTTTTGTTGTGTAATTCAGAAGACAGTAAATGAAGTCAGGCTTTCTTCTTGATGAATTTAGGACAAAAATAAGGACTCTAGTAATTCCTTTTGGAAAATTCATTGCGAACACCACACCACGGATCTATGACTATATTATTCTATGACTGAAATGTAAGATACAGACCTTAAGAGGTTTGACCGTGGAGCTTGGAAAGACCTTTTAGCCCCCTATTGAGGCTCTCTCTCTCTCTCACACACACATTTTTAGTTTCCGTTGGCATGCCATGCATAATTGCTATACCTGTGATGTCATGTAATTACAAATAAGAAAGGAATTAGTTACTGCTACTGTTAGTTTAGATTGAAGTGTTAGTTAGGATTCGATTATAGCTGTTAGTGTCCCTTGGAAGCGAGCACCTATAAATAAGAAGCGTATTGTACCTAAACCACTTCTGGTTTCCCTAATGAAGTTGCCCTATTCATATTGATTGTCAGTGTTCTCTCTATTTTCTCTCCTCACTATCTCTCTGTTCTCTGTCCTTCTTCCCTTTCCGTCTCTTTCTCTCTCCCGACCAAATACCTTAACAGACGTGTTACTCATTATATGCATGCCTCCAGTCGTGTTTGATAACACTAAAGTATGATTTCCTCTCATAATGGCACACACATCTGTTGCTAGCGATTAGGAATTGATGTTTATGACTACGTTACTAATTTTCCTTGTTCTGAATCGTCTATTATAGTATTATTGCTGGTTAGTAGGAAGTGTTATTCATAATTTCTTCCTCTTTTAGTTGTTTCTTACTTCCTTTATGTACTTCCATTTGTTGAAACTATACCTTTCTAAAACAACAACAAGGTTGAATCTTAAAATTTACTTTTCTAAATATTACTTCAAAACTTGCTTGAGCCTTAATTTTGCTATGTCTCTTATAATATTTCATCTTTATTAATTAACACAATGAGCAAGCCTATCACTGCTAGATTTATGTGCTTTACTCCTTTATCACCTTTCTAATTGGCAGTTTTCTTAAGCTAGATACTTGGCTAAAGGTATTTTATGATTCAGGTTCTTGCCTATGTCTCTCAAGTTCACAAGGTTGTTCTTCCTGAGGACCTAATTGATCATGACACTTTGACACTTGAACAGGTATCAAAGTTAATATACATGTAATATCCTCATTAGTGATTTCTCATTGTACTATTTGAAGTAGATTCTATTTTAAAACATGTAGATGCTCCCCCTTTTCCAAAAAAAAAGTGTGGATATTTCGATTTTAGTGATTGACCAAACCTTGTGAAGAAGTCCGCCCACACCTATTTTATTAACTTAGAAAAAGGAGCTTTCCAACATGCAGTCTTTGCTAGAATGTATTTTGCAATTTGTGCTTATCCAGCGTCAGTACATTTCAAAGCATATTGGCTGCCATCTTGACATCATTGACGTTGTAGAAATTTCAAGTTGTCAGCGCAAGTTAATTTTGGCTTTCAAGCACCTAATTCCAGCTTTTCCACTTGTAGGCTGAAATCAGCAAATTTTTTTTTTCTGGATGAAAATTGGCTGATCATTACAACAATGAAATTACATAGATACCTTATTAGTTATTTGTTATTTTTTTAATTGTGAAATTGTTTGCCACTTATTGGAGATTGTTCCAGATTGAAAGTAACATTGTCCGATGCCCCAACCCAGAATATGCAGAGAAGATGATAGCTGCTGTTGATGCTGTCCGGGTGAAAGGTGATTCTGTTGGTGGAGTTGTAACATGCATCGTGAGGAATTGTCCACGTGTAAGTCTTTCTTCATCTTTCCTATCAAGGCCTCAAGTGAAATGTCAGAGCAAGCTAATGTGTAGGATTTCAAGTGTGGTTAAAGTGATGAAAAGTACTGGCATATTAAAGAAAATTTAGAAATTTTTTGTTGTCATGTTGTGGGCCTACATTGTTTAAATACAAATATAATCATAGCATAACTGAAAAATAATTGACACGTCGATTTAGATTATAATTGATTCGGAAATTCATAAACACATGCATGTGACTAAAAACCTTTTGAAAAGTCTGGAATAAGGTGGACTTTGGGCCTAAATTGGACCTGGACTTGCTATGCCCTTAGCCATCCAGCAGAACTTAAGAGCTTTCCTTCCATTTGTGGCATGTTTTATTACCCCTGATAGAAAAGAAGTTATGATTCCCAAGTCCTTCGACGTCTTCTGGCCCTAATATTTGGTATTTTGGTAACTTGCATGATTCAGGAGTGTCCTTGTCACAAGTTTTATTTGAAACATAATAAAAGAAATGGACAGTGTGTTTAGGGCATTAAAATAAAAATGCATTAATGTACATGTTTTCTTGCATGACTGACACCTTGTAAGAATTATCCTTTCAAACTTGAGTCTTTGTTTCAAATGTTGTGTCATATTGTTTGATTTATCTTTTATTTTTCCACATGGAGGATAACTGACATTACTATTTATCAGGGGCTTGGTTCACCTGTATTTGACAAACTTGAAGCTGAACTAGCTAAAGCTATCATGTCATTGCCTGCTACAAAGGGCTTCCAGTTTGGCAGTGGGTTTGCAGGTAGCTCAATTTTCTTATATATCACTTCTATTTCGTTTGTCCTCTAGTTTACAGACTTATCTGAATGGATAGACTCTGGTTTAGTAATTTCCTTCTGTACTTGTATCATAGGCATTCTGATGGCTTAACGAAACCATTACAGGTACATTTTTGACTGGCAGTGAACACAACGATGAGTTTTATATAGATCAACATGGAAAGATGAGAACAAGAACAAACCGCTCTGGTGGGATTCAGGTAGTCTTTTGTTTTATAGTTTCTTGTGTGTTGTTTCTGTGCGTGCAATATGATGGTCATGTAATAATATGTGTGTTGCTAATATATTATCTGTGCTGACAATTAGGGTGGAATTTCCAATGGCGAGATCATAAACATGAGAGTAGCTTTCAAGCCAACATCTACCATTGGGGTAAGCCAAATATTTATTTTTTCTGTACTAGTGAATCTCACCTCACTCAACTCACTCACATTAGGGGACAAATTCATACTTGTAAACATAAATGTGCACGAGGCTAGTAGAAGGGAGAGTTAGTTTAAATGGGTCAGGGATTAGCAAGAATGTAGCTTGATAGCGCTCCTTTCTTAACATACATCCGAGCTAGGTGGATAAGCATCTTAATTTAAGCATTACAATTGATATTTTTAAACCTCGCAGCTATATACCACATGGTAACTTCAAATATTATACAATGCCGTAGAGAATAAGTAGACAATGCTGCTGCTTTTTTTTCCGTCTTTCATTGTTTTATTGAACAATTTGGATTTGATTGAATGGACTTTTACTACCACTAGTACAATAAAAAGTCCAAGAAACTGATGGAAAGTTAACAAAAGAAAAATGTATGGCAATGTATAATCGTGGGCATCAGAAGCACAATGCCTTGAAGCGCTTTAAGTTGATTTTACCATGCAGAAAAACTCAATGTAGTAAAATGAGTGTTTTTCATGTTTTAAACGGGAAAAGGATCAAGGTAGTGCATCCAAGGATTGTCTGTCGTTCACTACACAGGCACACAATCGTTTTGATTGATATCTTTCAAATTACTACTTATGTGGGGATTATACCTTCGTGAAAGCGTGAAAATTGAAACCAAACGCTTGCATAGACAAAATGCGGCATTAGAAGAGTTTGTACTCTTTATCAATTATTTATGTCATGATTGATTTACTCAATACTGTCCCCTCTTTTCCGCTGGGATTGAAGGTCTGTTCTGAGTGAAGCATTGGTATTATTTAATCTCACTAGTTATGGTACCGTAAATGATTGTACCAATTATTATCTATGTTAAATGTTTATCTAAACATTCACTTTAGATATTCCAATTTTCAGTTATAACTTTTATTGTAGTTTGTAAATAAATGAAGTGGCAATGGCCGGTAGTCAATAAAATGGAACAAAAGAAGCCAGTTCTACCCCTTCTTCCTTCCCCGTTTTTTAGCTGCTTGGGTGGTTTCTTCCATATACCATTGTACAGTCCTAAACATTTGATAGGAAATGTGACACCTTTTGACACTTTTTGCAGAAAAAACAGCATACAGTGACCAGAGATAAGAAAGAAACAGAGCTAATAGCCCGTGGTCGCCATGATCCTTGTGTTGTCCCAAGAGGTAAATAACTGACTTGTTTCATCCTTCCAGTGGTGTTAATCTATATGAACTTTAATTTTGATTTGTTTCATATAACAAAAATAATTTATTAAAGCTGCTAAGACAGGTTTGCTGAAAGGTGTTCTGAAATAAATTTGTTACATTGACAAAATAATAGAAAGGATAATTAGGATTTGTAACATGGCATATTTTCACCTTTGTTTACCACCACTCTGGCTTGGATAAAAGGCACTTTCTGATGCATTGTGTAATGGACTGTTAATGCAGCCGTACCCATGGTAGAAGCCATGGTAGCTTTGGTTCTTGTGGATCAATTGATGGCACAATATGCACAATGTAACCTGTTTCCTGTCAACCCTGAATTGCAAGAACCCTTATTGCCCGAATTAGAGCCAGAGCCAGAGCCAGCTGAAGTACCTTTCTGAAACATGATGGATGGGGAAGTGTATCATAAATTCCAGTTCTGGTCAATAGTAGTATTTAGTTGTGAAAGAAATAGTTCTTTCAGTGTGAGACTTGCAAGTTCTCGGAATTTCCCTCTCTCCAAGGTTCTACTTTTTGCATTACTGCAACAGATTTGTTTTTGATTGTGCTATATGTCATTCAAGCCTTAATAAACGATTAGTTTAACATGATTGCTAAATCTGTCAAGGAGCTTGTAATTCGCATAAGTTTGTAATTGTTGTGAACATGATGTCTAATATTCGATTTCAAGATGCTCTTTTCCTAATCTTCTACTCCCGATGCATCGGATATGATCTTGCAAAGGTTTTTGCATATTTTTGAGTTCGTAATTTATCTTATACTCCGTGCAACACGAGCATGGGGGAAAGAAGTGGAATTTACTCAAATGTGTAGTTTATATGATAATTTATTTATTATAAGATTAGTTTAAACAACTTATATTTTTTACCCGAAAAATCAACCTATATCAATTCGTTAGAAGAGCATACGAGATTACAACACATCCGGGTTCCAAATGAAAGCGTGGAGCCCCAACGAATGCTGGGTGGGTTCTAATAAGGTAACGTTAAACTAAGTTTTGCATTTTCTTATGTTGGGTGCGGTAAATAAAGTTGAACAATTGCCAGTCAGCAATCAGCTCACTTTGAGCCCAAAACAGTCAAGGCCCATTGGTTCTACCATTTCCTAAACAAAAAAAAGATTGGCCCTATTTAAACATTGATATCAAATATAAAATCCATATTAAAATATACTAATATTCTTAAATCTTAAATTACGAATGATATGATTTTCTTGAAAAAATATTTTTTTTAATGGATATTTTCTTGAAAAATTCTATATAATATAAAATGACTAAACTAATTATTCATAGTTATTTGTATAACGGGTCACCTTTCTTTTTTCAAAGGGAATGTGATTAACTAGAACCAAGGTTTAAGAAGTATCCATGGACTAAGGAATTGCGATCAACAAGAGACTTTTCCATAAAGATGAATCCATTATAATCATCCTTCACTTCAAGCAATTCAACGAAGCAATTATTAGGCCTTTATCTTAATTTCTATCAGATTGTAAGAGAATGATCAATAATGACCAACATTGAATATATATATATATATATATATATATATATATATATATATATAACACACTACTTTTCGGTGCGCAAGATTAGTTGATGAGGATGAATCTCACTTTTCTTAGTTTTGGACGCTTATACGTGCATACATATAATCCAAACCGACGAAATTCAGGGCCTGAGACGACAACTTTTGTACTCTTGTGATGTCGTTTTGCGACAAATAATTTCATGTTGCAAATACATGCCTATATCTGCTCTTCATGACAATCATTATTCTTACCATCAATCAACTATTTTTTTTATCAATTCACACAAATTTTTACCGTTGTTCAATGTTCACAAACTTATGCTCAATCTTGTCTATATTTTAAGTTAGGGTTAATATAAGTTTTGGTCCCTCAAGTTTGGCTCAGTTTGGGTTTTAGTCCCTGAAGTTTCAAAGTGGTGGTTTTGGTCCCTATAGTTTGGACCGTTTAAAACGTCAGTCCTTGAAATTTCAAAAGTACTTGCTGGCCCATCTGACACCGTTAAACTGTCCTAGGTGGCACTCACGGCGTTAGTTTTTCCTAAGTGGAGTGCTGAGTCAGATCTATGTGGCACATATAATATATTATTTATAATAGCATATTTTTAAACCAGAAAAAAACAGAAACCAGAGGAATAAAACAAAAACTCACGCACGCAGACACCAGGGAAAGCGAAAGAAGCCTCGGTAACAAAGAAAAGGGAAAGTGTTAGGTCAACGAGGACCCACGGGCGGCGAAGTGTTAGAGGAGCGGCCAGCTTGGTCTGGAGTTTGAGGTCCGAGCGACGGTGATGTGGGAGGCGAAGTGTGAGAGAAGCTGCTAGATTTAGATATGATGCTCTGTTTTTCATGAAGAACAAGTATTCGGATACTATTATAATTATCAGGATAGTTTAAGTCTTTTCAGATAACTTACTATTCAAATACCTTTTTCTCTATTCGGATAATATTTGAAGTTTTACACTGAATAGTTAAGATACCTATTTGAATAGTGATCTCTTAAACTCAAAGAAAAGATTATCCTGATACATGAGTAACTATTCGAATACTTTCTTCGAGTTTGACTAAAAATATTTTCTTTCAGCTTTCAATATTATTCGAATAGTCTTCTTGCTATTCGAATAATTTCTCATCTCAATCTCATAGGCTTGATGGCTTTGAACAGCTATTCGAATACTAATATCACTATTCGAATATAAATAAAGCTTCTTATTGTGTTTCTTATTTCGTTCTCAAAACTGGTCAGTGTGAAATTTACTGATCTATTCACCTAGATAAGAAATTTAGTGTGAAATTTCTTATCCTGCGCCATTGGTGTTGATGTTTAAGTTTGATTTTGGGGAATGTATGTTTAACTATGCTTGTTATTTCCTTAACTGCTGCTGTTACTAATGATGTGTGAGGTGGCATTCTGATTTGTGGCTTCCTTTTTGTATACAGAAATTGTTTGTATAGTGATGAATGAGTTTTTGACATATTTGTTCTTTACATGATATACAGTCACACTGGGGATGCAACTACTTTGATTGGTTTGATGGACCCATTGAGAATCCATTGTTAGAGGAGTTGAAGAAGATGAAGGAAGACAATGTTGATTTAAGGAGGAGGCTAAAGTTTGTAAAAGGGATGTTGTGGGTTATGGGAATTGTGTTTGTTTATTTGGTGTGGAAAGTGGGGAATTTCAATATATGATAGTATTGCATTATGGGAATTTCAATTCTTGTAACTATCTTTTGCTTGGTACTTTGTGAATGAGGCATGTACTCATGTAACTATCCCGTGGATGTTGTATAACTTCTGACACAGTGACCATTATATTTAAGTTAAGGGGTCAGGTTGTTATTATAAAAACAATGTTGTGCTCTTCACAATGTTGTGAGAATGAAAACAATGTTAAGGGATCAGGTTGTTATATTCAAGAGAATGAGGCATGTACTCATGTAACTAATCACAATGTTGTGCTCTTCTTATATTTTTCCCTAGAGACCCATTCAATAACCGCTTTTTCTAACAAAATCTTCACGGTTCACATATTAGTTGCTATTCCTTTACAATTGAATTTTCAGCAATGAGTGATAACTCCATCAAAAAAATAAGTTTTAAGTATAGCTATTCCACTGACTATCAGAATAGTACTATCAGAATAACACTATCAGAATAGTACTATCAGAATACTTTTTGACATATTTCAAGAGGACTAGTCGAATAGTAATGGAACTATTTCAGAATAGTCTCAGTGCAAAAAACCAAACATTATTCGAATAGGGTTTATATTCTCCAAAGTAAATATCAAATGTATTATTCGGTTAATAATATGACTATTCGAATAGTATATCCACTATTCGAATAGTGATATTAGTATTCGAATAGCTGTTCAAAGCCATCAAGCCTATGAGATTGAGATGAGAAATTATTCGAATAGCAAGAAGACTATTCGAATAATATTGAAAGCTGAAAGAAAATATTTTTAGTCAAACTCGAAGAAAGTATTCGAATAGTTACTCATGTATCAGGATAATCTTTTCTTTGAGTTTAAGAGATCACTATTCAAATAGGTATCTTAACTATTCAGTGTAAAACTTCAAATATTATCCGAATAGAGAAAAAGGTATTTGAATAGTAAGTTATCTGAAAAGACTTAAACTATCCTGATAATTATAATAGTATCCGAATACTTGTTCTTCATGAAAAACAGAGCATCATATCTAAATCTAGCAGCTTCTCTCACACTTCGCCTCCCACATCACCGTCGCTCGGACCTCAAACTCCAGACCAAGCTGGCCGCTCCTCTAACACTTCGCCGCCCGTGGGTCCTCGTTGACCTAACACTTTCCCTTTTCTTTGTTACCGAGGCTTCTTTCGCTTTCCCTGGTGTCTGCGTGCGTGAGTTTTTGTTTTATTCCTCTGGTTTCTGTTTTTTTCTGGTTTAAAAATATGCTATTATAAATAATATATTATATGTGCCACATAGATCTGACTCAGCACTCCACTTAGGAAAAACTAACGCCGTGAGTGCCACCTAAGACAGTTTAACGGTGTCAGATGGGCCAGCAAGTACTTTTGAAATTTCAGGGACTGACGTTTTAAACGGTCCAAACTATAGGGACCAAAACCACCACTTTGAAACTTCAGGGACTAAAACCCAAACTGAGCCAAACTTGAGGGACCAAAACTTATATTAACTCTTTAAGTTACCTTAAACTATCTTATTATAACCACGAAAAGAGAAATTTTTGCGTGGCAAACCAACTGATTTGTCATACTTCCTAAATATTAGCTCGGATTTTTATAAAATTAAAAGATTTCATAAGATTTACTTTTTCATTCATTGCTTGTGAAAGCTTAATTAAGGGATTTATTTTTTTAAGAAAAATAAAAATGTGAATCACATGAGCAGCCAATTAGGATTATTATTAGTTGAATTGTTATATTTTAATTGGTTAGACCACAAATGATGTAGCAAATCAGGTTCACACAAAAATTTTTCTCAAGATAGGGAGGTTAACTCATTAATTTTGTTTGAAAATAGAATATTTTTTCAACTTTACCCTTATTTAAGAGTATAGAGAGATACTGCATTTGATTTCAAATCTTTTCCTAATAAATTGGGAAATGAGTAATATTTAAAAAAAGTTCATTAATGTCTCACCAAAATGATTTATATTATAAAATTAAGAATTTCTTTTATAAGACGTCCTACATATTTTGAGACCACAAGAAGAATAAGAGATCTTGGATTTTACTGCCCTCCGACCTAATAGAGACTCTTGGAATATAATTCTAATAATTTGACTGAGTCATGAGTTTAATCACACATTGCATAATTATTTGTACTGACAGTTTATTCTCCTTTGATTTATATCGGAAAATTTATAAGTTCAACATATGATTCAGCTTTAGAAGGATTTTGATATGATGCTTTTTATGACATTATATATATTTATTTTGGTATGATCAATAATAACAAATAAAAAAAAGCACGTTGTCCTTTCTAAGTATAGAAAGCTTACCTGCCGAATAATGAAGAATCCATACACATCTTTCAATTAGTTTATGCATTATTCATGCATGATGATAGACGTTTCCAATATAACCACTAAACTACAACTGCCCAATCCAATTAGATATTAGACACTTATCTCAACATATAAAGCCAATTAGTTACTTGTTAAGCATATAAGATTTTATTTTAATAATCTAAGTATATACTGACTCGGTTCATAAAGACAAGATCAATGTCATCATTCCTTTATTATTTGTTTAAATTTGAGTATTTTTTGTAATGGTTCAAAGGATAAAAATACAGTTCTTTACATTGGCATAAGTTCAAATCTTATTGATGATATGCTCTCTTTGATCCTTAATATAAGACTTAGTTAACTTTTTAAAAGAGATTAAAGAAGTTAAATAAATCACTTAATCATAGCATATATTGTCTATTATTAGATTATATATCTATTTATAAGTTATACAAATTAGTTTGGAGAAAAACTATAAATATAACTACTTTAAAATAAAATAACTTATTTACCTTCATTAATATCTCTAAAAAAATTAACTGGGTACGGTCTTATATTAAGAATCAAAGATAATAGTTAGTAACTACTCTCTCCGGTCTAAAATATAGAGCGCATTATTTTAAAAGAAATTATTTGCTCATAATATAAGTTACTTAGAGATTTAATGATCATTTTTCAATTTTACCTCTTTTTGTCGATGGTACACATTGGATGCCGGGAAAGATGAGAGAGGTGAGACAAATTTCAATAAGAGCAGCTTGAACATTTTTTTTAATTTAAGATAAATTTAATGGGTTAATTAATACTCTTCTTTAATTCCATTGATAAGATGATTAGAAGTGACTTGTATTTTAAATTGGTTTGTAAATATATTTTGTAAGTATTGTTCCTAGTGATAATAAGTATTTCGAATCCAACTCACTTAAAATTTTTATTAAAAAAATCCTAAAAATGTTGAGCAATGTAAATAAATATTCTTATATGAATTGCCTTAAATACACGAGACAGGAGGACGAAAATACATCCAACCCTTAATAAAAAGCCCATGAATTTGGTGAAATATTATTGTTGTGAACAACAGAAGTGCATGTGTACATAGTGTGTGAAAACGAAAGATAGTGTCTTGGACAATTCAGACGTACAAAAGATTAGGAATTATATTAGTAGTGGTCACTGCAACAACAACAATAATAAGAGAGATTCATAAATTCAAAGCTCCAATTAGTAATAAGTCATAACAATTCTTCAAAGTTGAAGTATGTAAGCAAAACAAACCCAACAAGAAGATATTGCAAACACGGCACGGACCATTCTTTGTCATTCTTTCTGTCATCTTCATGATTAATTAACAATCCCTCTAATTTATTACTCTAGCTTTAAATTTTAGAGTTGGATATCGAGGTTTGTTTTAATCATAAATATAAGATTTCAATTCACTTTATCTTCTAAATTTATAATTATTTTTTTAAAATTATCCCTACTGATTACGTATATCCTGAAAATTAGTTTTATAGTATAATTATAACCATACATACATTCATATTTTAAAGGGAGAATTACACTGTAGTCCCATGGAAGGTAAAATACGAAGAAATGGTCCCGAGAAATTCTGAAATTACTGTCAAGTCCCATGAGACCATTTTGTAATAAATTGCAGGTGAGAAATGACTGAAATACCCTTAAGAAAGGGGCAAAAAGGCAAACAAAAGGCAACATCTTTCCTCATTCGATAACACTTGACATTCGGCCAAATCTGTGAACTCGAGAGGCAACATCTTCAGAAACGGAAGGTAGCATCATGCGCGACGGTGTTGGTGGAATCTTTCCGGTGTGGTTCAGGGGCAGCCGGCCGAGGAAAGCAACCCTGATCTTCCCTCATTAGTGGGTAGGCTCCGACGAGCTTCATTTGGCATTGGTAAGTTCAAAGTAGGTCGCCGCTGGTGCGTTTGCGCTGTGGTACATCCCTCTCTTTCCCACCTACATTTGACGGTAATAATCCCCTCTCATCCTTGTTTGCTTCACTGTTGTCACAGATCTGTTGTCTGTAATTTGACTCATTTTACTTAACACCTTGACATCATCAATAACAAGTTATAAGATATTATGAATTTTTATTAACTGTTATCTCTCAGTAGAAAACAGAAGGGGTGAACCATGAAATAATTGGTTTTATAATTAAATAAAAAAAATTCTGGCTTGCATGGATCGTGTGTATCTAAATGGGAGAGAGAATAAGAGCCTAGAGCTTATGTGAAATCCTTTGACTTTAGTGTTTTGTTTCTGTGGTAATTATAGCTCCAGTAGCTCCAATGTCAATATTATATGTTTATATACAAACTTCTATTTAATAAGGCAATCAAACAATATTGTGTTTTCTTGTCTCCACTCTTTCCAGGTTTGCTAAGGTTGGATCAGTTGTTTTAGCGCTTCATGATGCTAGTGATGTGTTCCTAGAGATAGGGAAAATGTCCAAGTATATTGGTGCTGAAATGATGGCTAGCATTGCATTTATTGTTTTTGTTCTGTCTTGGATCATATTGCGCCTCATTTATTATCCATTCTGGATCCTTTGGAGTACAAGGTTTGTATAAGTTATGTTATCATTTCACTTGTTTGTTTTTAGTCTTTACCTGTTAAGATTGGCTTTTAAGTTTTGTTGTATTGTAGGGGTAATTTACGTCTTCCTCTTGCATTCTCAACAAAGGGGAATATGTACTAGTTCTTTTTCCTTTGTTTTCTTTTGAGCGTTGAAAATATACTGGTTCAAGTTCTGTACAGCTCAAAATTAGTTATTCTTCCTTCTTGTTGACTGTTAATAAAACTTATAGTCTTCAATTGAGGTCGATGCAATAAACCTATGGTCAGTGAGTAAGTTTTGCTGTTTGTTTTGGGTATTGTGTTGCTTTTTTCTGCTTTTACAAATGAAATGCTTAACATTGGAGGAGCTTTTTGGTGGCTTATTATATACTATATATTAAGGAATAATGACAGTTCATAGCATTGTCCTTTTGCAGAACAGATACAGATTTCTGGTTGGGTAATCCATTCATGTCATAGTTTGCTAGTCATGCATTCATGTTAGTTCAATTCATTATCAAATGAAAATATTTCAATGATTTCTGGAAACAAACGCAAGTGATTTTTATACTAGTTTAGGAAGATTCTAAAGTCATTGTGTGACAATTTTCTTTATGCTATGTTAAGTCTTGACTTAGTTCCTTGCCTTATCCCATTTAAATATTTTCTGAATTGGGATCTATCTTGTACTAGGTCAGAATTTGATGAATCTTGATATTTTATTTGAAATGGTTTGAGGGCTTATTTTTAGACAGGTAGGCCAGTTCAACTGGTTTATTTAGTACCTCTTACAGTCTAAAAGGGGGATATTCAGTATTATGCGGGAGTTTTCTTTGGGAACCATTATTGAGTAATGGGTTTATAGACTTACCTGGAATATGTCATCTATTTTGTGCCGTGTGATTTCATACTTTTAGCCCATTAGCTTTCCTACTTGATTCCACATGCATTTGGATATCAATAATAAATGCAGCCAAGTGTTAAATCAGTTATTTGTTTTCCATGTTTTAATTTCGTTGGCATCAAATGTATTATTGATCATTTTGTAGTTTAATTAAGAGAAAGTTTAAAGCTGAAACTTAGTATGAACTGAATTAGAAAAATAAAACTTATACATGAGAGGTTGTGACTAAATCTTTCTGCAAACTTCTTACAACAACAAAATAATACAAATATTATTTTTGTTTATGCAGAAAATTTAATTATTCAATTAAAGTGTGATATTATATCAGCCCTCACCTCTTCAAATTGTTTTTCTTTTCTCTATGGCAGCTATGAGGTTGTACTTACCTTGGATAAGGAAAAGCACCCAGTCGATGGTCCAATATACTATTATGTGTTTAATAGTCTTCTGTACTGCATATATATTGGTGGGTGCTGATATACCGGATGCTTGTTAAACAAATCCAAGATAGAGGCAAACTTAGTGACAATGTTCGATCTAGTAAGTATGAATGTGTTTTATATGTGGCTTCCTGATTTGAACATTGCTCTCTGGAAATTCTGTTCCCCATGCTCTATGCAAGTAGACAAACATTAAAAATTACTACCTCTGGTCCTAAATATAGGACAAAGTTTATAGTGCAAATTACACTATAAACTTTGTCCTATATTTAGGACCGGAGAGAGTATTATGATCATGCAGTTCTGGTTAGAGTTATTGCTACTCAGTGCACTTCGATGCGTTTATTATGGCAAAGACATTTAGTTATTGTGTTTGATAATGGTTACTTGTCCAAGTCTCAATATTGATTCTGATTAGCCTCAATTAATTATCATGCTTCGAATATGATGCACTGATGATCATCCATGTCAAACTGAATACTCAATTTTAATGATTAGAGTTATAGATGTATAATGTGTATATAAACAATTTTGGTTTCTCTTAGAAAAAGGAATGGTTGTATGAGATTTATCCATGCTAAGTTATAAAATTATTAGAGTTAGAAGGGATCAATGTTTTAAGAATTATGATACTTGTGATCTGATGATGCAATTTCAAAAATGGCAATGACTTTTTCCTTTATTTACTAAGGCCTCTTCCTTTATGAAATTATTACAATATGCTTGGCCTGCATAGCTTTTGACTCTCGTTAATTGTAATGAATTTTTCCTTTATTTACTAATGCCTCTTCCCATGTACTTTAATTCATAGTAAGTGTCAATGTTATTGTGAATGAATGGGGCCATGATTCTCATTTGCTGAGGTCATTTTCTATTACACGTTAAGAATCTCTGGCTTACTTTGATTGGGATGCAATGCTAAAGTGGTGAAAATTCTTTTTTCCAGGGAAGTAATATGGACAAAGGAAAATTTGTTAAAGACAAATAAGAAAGAAAAGCCCAACACGACCAAGGGCACCAAGTTTTTCTATGTATACTTTATTTACTAAAGAATTTTTCATCCACAATGAGGAGGAGAAGCAGAAGGAAAAGAAGAAGGAGAAATAGAAGGGGAAGGGGAAGGGGGATCACTCATTGTAAATATGATTGTATGGACAGTATATTAGAGGATTGTAATGACCATGTGCACACTCATTATAAATATGGTTACTTTTTTGTAATAATCAAGTGTAGTGACATTGTATAGATGCAATGTTTCTTGTTATGACTAACTCAAACAAGTTGTACTTGAAACTTTTATTGTAATTATGACTAACCTATGGAGTTGTTAATATATATTTATGCAGTAATGTTGACATTTGTGTAAACCACTGTCATGTTTTCAATGTTTCAAGCTGATGTAAATTTTGTTGTCAACGAAGGGACTTCAAGTTGTCTGTAGGCCCATGGAGTTGTCAGTGAACGCCCATGGAGTTGTTAATATATATTTATGCAGTAATGTTGACATTTGTATAAACCACTGTCATGATTTCAATGTTTCAAGTTGATGTAAATTTTGTTGTCAACGAAGGGACGTCAAGTTGTCATTGTAGGCCCATGGAGTTGTCAGTGAACGCCCATAGAGTTGTTAATGAACTCCCCTTGAATTATCAGTGAAGGCCCCTTGAATTGTTACTTAAACGCCCCTTGAGTTGTTAATGAACGCCCCTTTAGTTGTCATTGAAGGCCCCTTCAGTTGTCAATGGAGGCCCCTTGAGTTGTCATTAAGGCCTCTTCAGTTGTCAGTGCAGGCCCATAGAGTTGTTAATGAACGCCCCTTGAATTATCAGTGAAGGCCCCTTGAGTTGTTACTTAAACGCCCCTTGAGTTGTTAATGAACGCCCCTTTAGTTGTCATTGAAGGCCCCTTCAGTTGTCAGTGGAGGCCCTTTGAGTTGTTACTTAAACGCCCCTTGAGTTGTCAGTGGAGGCCCCTTGAGTTGTCATTGAAGGCCCCTTCAGTTGTCAGTGCAGGCCCATAGAGTTGTTAATGAACGCCCCTTGAGTTATCAGTGAAGGCCCCTTGAGTTGTTAATGAACGACCCTTGAGTTGTCATTGAAGGCCCCTTCAGTTGTCAGTGGAGGCCCTTTGAGTTGTTACTTAAACGCCCCTTGAGTTGTCAGTGGAGGCCCCTTGAGTTGTTACTGAACGCCCCTTGAGTTGTCAGTGGAGGCCCCTAGAGTTGTCAGTGGAGGCCCCTTGAGTTGTTAATGAACGCCCCTTGAGTTATCAGTGGAGGCCCTTAGAGTTGTCAGTGGAGGCCCCTTGAGTTGTCAGTGGAGGCCTCTTGAGTTGTCATTGAAGGCCCCTTCAGTTGTCAGTGCAGGCCCATAGAGTTGTTAATGAACGCCCCTTGAGTTATCAGTGAAGGCCCCTATAGTTGTCAGTGAAGGCCCCTTGAGTTGTTAATGAATGCCCCTTGAGTTGTCATTGAAGGCCCCTTCAGTTGTCAGTGGAGGCTGTTATTCTCTGGAAAATCTTGTATTTCATCACTTTTTTATTATATATTTGTGGTTTTAAACTAAAATTGTGCATAAACTTTATACATATGAAGGAAAATGTGATGTGTTGAAAATACTTGAAAAAGTGCAAATTTTGAGCTAGATGTATAGGGTTTTAGATTAAATTGAAGAAAGTTGGAAAGCTCATAAAATCCTTCTCTTTGTAAAAGGATGATGACAAGAAATGGAATCTTACATGGATCCTTGGAGGTGGAGAAAAGAAGAACAAAAGCCAAAAAGGAAGATCAAAGTAGCTTGAAGGTACCCCCGGTTGCTTTTGCTACGCCACAGCGAAGCAAAAGCGAAAATACATAAAAAATAGACCCTTCTGACCGCGTATGCTGTGGGTTCGCTATAGCGAAGCAAAAGCGAAAACACATAAAAAATAGGCCCTTCTGACCGTGTACGCTGTGGGTTCGCTATAGCACCAGGGCATGCTTATATGAATAAACTAGAAGCATCTCTTTTCTTTGAACGAATAAAGAAGCACCTTCTTCTTCATTGCATAAATTAGAAATTCAACAAGGGTACAAAGTTTCAACAACATACTAGGACGCGACCATTACAGAGAAAAACATTACAAAGCTTCTGTTTCCTTTCACTGAATAAACAAGTAGCTTCTTCAGTGCATAAATTGCAAAATCAATAAGACTACAAAGTTTAATGTTAAGGATTGTAGCTCCAGATAACAAGGCATGTTCTTGACAGAGGTGACTGCTAACTTCTCCACAAGGGGTGTCCTGTTTAAAAGTCACATATTCCAGCTTTTTTTGGCTTCAAATTTACAAGGCATCTACAATGGACCGGGCCAGACTTAGCTCTTCAAATGGAGCTTTCTTTGTTATATCTTTCACAGTGAGAGGACAAGAATCAGTCATCCAGAACTGGAGTCAAATGCATTCGTGGCTTCTGAAATTAATTTAAATACATACAATCAGATATGTAAAAATATAGGAATTCCTCTATTTGCAACATCAAGCAGAGACTCGCCAAAACTTTCAATAGATGTTAAGCTGCAAGTAGATGCAAAAGCATGCATTGTTAATACAATTTTCATACACATTATAATTACTGCTTATTTGAATTGGCAATGCAACATCCAAAAAATCTCACCAAAATAATTCACCTAGTGAATAACACCTCAACATGAAAAATAAAACATACAAAGGGAATGAAAACTTCAGACCTAAAATAATTTGCCAATAGCCACTATGTAAAAATTGTCAAGAGAGCTAGAGAGAGAAGCATTATACAACAACTTTTTCCATCTTCCTTTCCTGGACATGGTTAATGAAAAATATGTGATACTTTTTATACAAAGACCTACTGCACTTCACTGTAAAATTATATTCTGCTAAAAATTTAACATAGAACTACTAAGAAATTTAACATATGCAGCAAAAAGAGGCTCATCAGATTCAGAATTTTTCATAAACCACTGACATAGCCAAAGAAAATTTTGAGATTTTCCCCAAATCTTATCATATAAGCAAAACTTTATTTACAAGACCAAACATGGCAGACCAAAATATTTAAATGCAGAATTGAATCAATCCATGTCCGAAAACAACGACCACTCAAACT
Organism: Inga leiocalycina; assembly: GCA_963242795.1. Classification (NCBI taxonomy): domain Eukaryota; kingdom Viridiplantae; phylum Streptophyta; class Magnoliopsida; order Fabales; family Fabaceae; genus Inga; species Inga leiocalycina. The sequence continues at coordinate 79,673,435 of OY725322.1, forward strand.
TTCAAATATAACACAAAGAACAGAGTAATTATTATAAACAAACACATTCCAAAAACAGCAAGTACAGTAGAGGAATGAACTAATTGGAAACACAAACCATGCCTCATAATTGCTGATTACTAATGATTAAAAAATGATTAAAAAATGCAGACAAAAGAAGAACATTGGTGCAAATAATGTCAAAAACATCTTAAACTGTAGATAATTGAATACAATATTCCTATGCCTCTGTAACTGATTTTTTTATCAATAATCCAGAAAACAGGAACCTACTGCAGAACAATATAGCAGACGCCAAGGAAAAAATTTGGTGAATAGAATGATATAGAAAATTAGAGTAGAGCTTAGGGGGGGAAATACATATAATCAGGTCATGGAAGAGATTAAGAGAACCTGGCTAGTTACTTGACTTTGTTGATTGATTGATTAATTAATTAATTAATTAATTAATAATAGCTTTCTTTACATTTATTGACATGGGATAAGGACAGGTTACGTGTTTGTCTTTTAAGAGTGCCACCAAATTAACTTATCATCAAATGAGTAGCTTTTTCCCACTAGAACTGTACTTACTTTTTCAAAATGAAGTTACTAGAGAGTTAAACGAAGGGAATAATTTAATTTTGAGACAAACATGCCCATTCCATATCTGTGTTAAGAACTCAGGACACCTCATAATTCCAAGATATTTATCATTATTGAAGTTTGACAAGAAAAATAGTGTGTGTATCTATATATATATATATAATAATAGTAATGCAAGACAAGCCCTACTGTTATAGGCTTTCTTTAATTTATAGTTTGGGCATGTCCCTATTATTATACTTCATAAAAGAACTACTACATTATTTTCAACACTGATGGAGTCTAGTATTTTAGTAGACAAAGTGACTGATATGACTTAGATACATATATATAGTTGGGTCACTTATATATATATATATATATATATATACATACATACATATAGTTGGAAAAAAAAGAAGAAAATTTGAGTTGTTGATATATTCTCATACCACTTCAATTTGAGTTCTGTTGATGTGGTACAATTTGTAACTAGCTTTAGTTCTCAAGGTAGTCACTTGTTAGTAAGTTATGGAAGGGATGTTGGGGATGAAAATAAAACTACAAGGGGAAGGAAAAAATGTAGGTTTTATTAGAATCATTTTCCTATTAAACTGCTCGAGAAGAGGAGGCAATGTGTAATATGTGACAGTACCTGGTCTACTGAATCCACTTCCCTAGTTCCTTGATAGGCACATTTATGAGACTAAGATGTCCAAGCGAGAATCCTTAGGTGAGTTCTTTTGATTTTTTTTTTCCCTTTTGGTGGTTTGTGAGGTGTGTGTTAGATAGGTTAATAAAGTCATTCATTTGTTTCTTCTATCTGGCTAAGCTTAAGAATGAAATGGTCCCTTACTCGCATAATGCATGATAACTGAGAATTGGATGCACCAGTTGGTTCAGTTAGGTTCATTGCAAATTAGTTATTGGGTAATTACTAAAAATCATCAACATATACAACAGCATCAGTTTCCTTACATCTCATAACCATTATATGAATTGCATTTTTCAATCAAATGAATCTAGAAATTGTAGAAGCTTACCGATTTTGAGAATGCCACTCGTCGGACCCTAACCATGGAAGAGGGAAGATCGGAGTTCCTTTACCCGGCCGCCGGTGCCTGACCTACACTGGCGAGATCCCACCAAGATCGTCGTACACGATGCTGCCTTTCGTCGCACACCGTCGAGTCTATGGTTTCACAGATTTGGGAATGCCTTCTGATTTCGAAAGAAGAAAAGAAGCTCAGTCTCTCTCCGGATCTCACCAACACCATCGCACACACTGCTCCCTTCCGTCGCACTCCATCGAGTCTCGGCTTTCAAAGATTTGGTCGAATGCCTTCTATTCTGATGGATTTCGAATAAGGAAAGAGGAAAAAAGAAGAATCTGATTTTGAATGAGCAAAGCCCACGCTGTTCTGTTTTTGCCCCCTTCCTTAAGGGTGTTTGAGACTTTTCTCACCTAGATTTTATTACAAAATGGTCCCTTGGGACTTGAGGGTAATTTCAGATTTTCCCGGGACCATTTCTTCGTATTTTAGCTTCCATGGGACCCCTGTGTAATTCGCCCTATTTTAAATTATTTTCGTCAATATTATTGTCAGATATATTTTTAAGTCTTCTTCTTGCTAAATTTTATTGCTAATTAATTTTAATGCAAATCTACAAGGGGAATTACAAGCATTTATTATTATAGCTCATAGGAATAAATAATTTTGGAATTTATTAATCCTTGACAAAAAATATTTTTCTAAATCTTATACTATCTGTAATACCTAATATAAGAGTTAGTTGAGGGTTATGTTTAGTCCAAAATATAATATCTCAATCCATTTTATCCCATATATTTATCATTTTTCTCCAAACTAATTTTACCTAACTTATAAATTTATATATAATCTAATGTTGCACTAGGATATTTTAAAGAGATCATGTCATATTCAATTAAATTAACCAATTTATGCCATTTCCTAAATCCACCTAAATTAGTCTTATATTAGGTTCAGAAGGAGCATTATATTTTAATATATTAATATGTATGTAACTATATCTACAAAATTTTGTTTGATTTATCGTAATGTATTTATTCACATTAGATAACATGGTTTATCATATTTTCGTGGCTAACATTTATAAGAAAAAATTTATTTTTTTTTTTCGCGGATAAATATCATGAGATGAGATAAAGCTAATCAATCCATGGACCAAAATCAAATCATTCTCAGTCTGAAGGCCATTTTTACATATTATGACTGAAGGCTTGTTATCATACATTCTCAGTCTCAAAATCAAATCATTAAACAATTAGTTGGATGATTAATTATAGAAAAGCCTTGAAGAACAATTAGCCATTATCATTGTCAATTACTATTAACTAATAGCAAGTCTGTTCGGCCATTTGGGCCCTATCAATGTCATAATCTTACGAACAACTATGATAATAGAGAAAGGGATATTAACCCAAAGGACAAGAACATAAGGCAATAGGAATGACAATTTTTTTTTTAAAGGACAATGCCAAAAAAAAAGTGATAAAGGAGATTCCAATAATTATAAAAGTTTAAAGAGCATAATATAACATAATAATAGAGTTTGGGTCATGGCAAAAAAAAAAAAAAAAATAGAGTTTGGGAAGTTAGAGATGACAAGCATATAAGCCAGATTAAGACAATCAGGCATTATGAAAGGTTGTGAACCCTACCAAACTATGCAATAGCATTCTAACATCACAGCATTATGGAGACTCTTTTTTTTTTTTAATCTAAAAAAGTATAGAGGAATATGTTTGGCTTTTTGTGATTTTCTATCATGATTTATATGATGTATGTTTTGTTCTTTGTGATTGTTTTCCCTTGAATAATTCAGTATTTAGTGTTATTAACAAAACCAAATTAGTAAAGCTACTCATTATTGGATCAGTCATATGTCTCTCTCATGAATTTGAGGAAACTACTAATTAGGAAAATTGTGTGATAAGCTTGCTAAGGGATAAAACTTAGATCAAGTTAGTGCTCGTTTGGGATAGCTTATTTTTGACTTATAAGTGTTTATAAATCGTGATTTACGGTATACGAAGTAAGTATGTGAGAAGAGTTTTATCTCCACTTACGTAATAAGAACTTATTATCAAAAAATAAGTGATGCCAAACACAGGCTTACTTATATATGTTAGATCAAGTTTTTTAATCACATTTGTTATTTTTTCATTGCTAATTGTTAAAATGCGTATGAGCACTTGTAAATTTACTATGATTACCCTTGTAAATATTTGTATAAGCACTTATAATGTAAATTAGAATTTGTAAATTTTTATATGGGCACTTGTTGTTTTGATATTGTTATTTGTTAAAATTAATTAAGATTTATAAATTTTCATATGGACACTTGTTTTGCTATTCTTAATTGCTAAAATGTGTATGTACACTTATAAATTCACTGATCAACTTAACCTAATGGATATAAACAATTTGACATAGGTCTTGACCTTTGAAAATATACACATTATTTTATCAATAAAGAGTTAGTCTAGCGATGTAAGACCTCGCTAAATCCCTCTGGTCTCGACTTCGAGTCCCGGAAGAGACATTTGTGTCATTTTGAAACTAATTCTCACAAAACCCATATTATCACATCTCAAGTATGGGCAGTTATAATTATTTAAATTTTAAATCATAAAGATAAAACTCCTTTAATTTAAACTCATGTTTCTCCTTATGTACGTAATATCCCCACTTGCATTTTTGGGTTTAGACCATAATGTATCTATGCTGGTTAGCAAATAATGAAGTGGGTACAGAAAAGATGGTTATGGGAAAAATATGACAAAAATGAAGCACGCCCTCTATTATTTTGTCAAATAAACAAAGACTTAGCACTAGCTTTCTAAGACTTAGAGCAAACCCTAATTAATAAACACACACACGTATATACATCCAAGAAAATATTTTCTTTCAAAAAATGTTGATAAATCAATTGAATTATTGAAGTATGAATAATTGCGAGCTGCTAAAGGGAAAGGGAATATGAACACGTCTTTTATGACGAGTGTTTGGTTAGTAGAGGTAGCTAGAGAGCAAATTAAGGAATGATGAATTGATTAATTAATTAAAAGGACGAGAGAAAATAAAAAAAAAGTAGCTTTTTTGTTTTCTTTTGTGAGATTAAGACGGAATGGAAGGATAAAAGAGATGAGATTAGAGGGTATGGTTTTTTGTTTATTTTATGTTTTAACTCAAAAGTTGATAAAAGCAATGGGACATCTCACATCAAATTCAAACCTATGATAAATTTTCACTGTGGAATATGCTTCACATCCAGTTCTTTCTTTTGTTTGTGTTCTCTAGCTTGCATGTGAACACTTGGTAGGGTCATTCTTAATTGTCTATTAATGCTTAGGTTTTTTTTATAACTTCTATATTTTTTGGAGTTTATTTCATATACTAAAGCTTGTTTGAGTTAGCGTTAGATAAGCATGTTCAAGCAAGTAGAGGCTAAATTCCTCTTACATATTTACCTCATATGCTGTAAATTACGTCAGAAAAGCAGTTTCTACCACCAATATAGACAGACACTAACAAGATGAGAAGATTGATCATTATGGGTGTTTTATCATACAATGATATCATACTCTCCCCACCAATTCTAAATGTATAAATTGCTTCTTCTTTTTTTCTTAATATGGGAGTCAGATAACTAATTTGTAAATATTAAAAAAAATTAATTAAGTTAATTATTTGTAAAGAAAAGTGTGTTGATTTTCTAAAGTGTTGTTTTTAATTATTTGAATTGGATACTGCTTTTATAAATTTAAAAGATAATTTAAATTAAGGTCTTATATTTATGAATAAAACAAATATCTCCACACATACTTATATTTAGGATGGTAAAAATTAAGAAATTAAGGGCTTGTTTGATTCTACTTTTAACAACAATTCTTTTTATTTTAAAAAACAAAAAAACAATGAAACCTGTTTGAAAAGCCGTTTTCAATAAGTTGTTTTTAAAAATAAAAAAAAACATAAAACTATTTTTAAAAACTAAAAAATCAAAACAATTTTCAGGTGTTTTCTTGTTTTTATTTAATTTATCTATCTCTTTTTTTTTTTTTGAAACCGCTACATATCTACTACCGACATCATACCACTATGCCAATTATTGCCATATCACTATCAATAATGGTCACTACCACGTTACTTCAAAAATAGATTTTTTTTTTAAAAACAACTATCCAAACAATTCTTTTTTGTTTTTTTTAAAACTTTCTTAAAAAAACAATTTTATAAAACTATTTTGAAACAAAAAAAAATAGAAAACATGATCAAACAAGCCCTAATTTAGTTGGTTCTAACAAATTTAAGACTAAAGCAAGTCACTCTACTAATTGTAACGTATAAGAGATGTGAATGAAAGGTTGGTATTATAATTACATTTCATAAATTACCGTCTCAATCCTTTTACCTTAAAATGTTGTAGGAATTGGAAAATAATCAAACACTCTGTGGTATGGATTTTAATAGCAACCAACCAAGCATACCTATTGGAATTTTATTTGCCTTGAAGAGTAAGAACTATAGCAAAACAACACAACCAAAACAAAATGTGAAAGTCGTTGCCATATTGGTGCAACAGAATTGAGATTTCATATTTTGGGTTTCAATCATTAATTGAGTGTGTTTGGAAGCAATAGGAGAAATGAAGTTTCTTAATTTAACTTTTGATAATTTTATTTTTGGTAAAAGGCCGGTTGGGTAATGTGATTTATGTTTGGAACAGTGATTGTTTAATTGACTTTTGTAAAAGTAAAATTTATTTGGATTGACTTAAACACAAGTGACTTTTGTGATAATAGTAAGAGAGAGTGGGTGAAAAAATATTTTAAAAGGTTAAAAACACCAAAAAAATAGTTTAAAATATTTTTTGGAATTGAAAAAGTACATTAAAGATAAAATTGCAATCAGTCTGATAACACACTGGATACAGTTGAAAAAATATTTGAAGGGTTAAAAGCACCAAAAAATAGTTGAAATTAATTTTGTAGCCGAAAAGATACATTAAGGATAAAATTACAATCATTCTGATAGCACACTGGATACAACTGAAAAAATATTTTAATCATTCTCACTCTCCTCAAACGATAAATTAATAAAAGCTCCAATGTTGAGCTTATGATATAAGCTATTTTGGTAATCACAAGCTCAATTGGCAATTTGGGACTCCAAACACTCTTTTTTCCACCCCAATTACCAATTGAGCTTGTCCTTTCAATTGAGCGTTTGGGGGCCCAAACGCTCCCCCAAACATACTCTGAGTGTTTAAGAATTACCCAAATCTAAGTTTGTGTAACTTAAGATAAAACTCCTCTTACACACTTATCTTGTAAATCATAAAAACTATTATAAAAAATTAATCCAAATAAAAAAAAATATTGCAATGCGACCTGGAAAGTTCCAAACACACGCACGCACGCACGCGTTTACTTTGATTATGGGGTGACACTACCACCCACTCCACTCTTGTTTCATTACCCACCCAACCTTCCTTTTTTGCTTTTACTTTCTTTTTTCTATTTATTTTTAAACACTAATACCTTAAAGTGAAGAATATTTAGAAAAATTATGAATTAGTTGGGATTAAACACTTTCTAGATCTCAATTATAACGAGTTTTGGTTTTTATCCTTATCGTTTTTCTCAATTGTTTTTCATCCCTATATTTTAAACCGTCCAAAATGTTATTCCTTATAATTTTTTAAGGATTTGAATCTAAGTTTAATGAGGCTAACTCAGTTCATATGGGTTAACACCACAACGTAGGTTAACTGGATTGTTTGACTATGCATGTTTGAATTTGTATTTGAAAAATACATTTATATAAATTGAAATAAAGCACCTCTCATATATTTACATCATATTTATAAATCACATTTAAAAAATAACTTCTACCGTGAATCTAGATATGTACTAAGATTGACGTGGCTTATATGTATGAACCAAAATTAAAACTTGTTAAAGATATTGAGGCCTAAAATGTGTTCAACTCAACTAATTATATATCAACGCCCAATATGGTATTCTAGGACCCACTTAAGTTCTATTTATCCTATGAGTGGAAAAAAAATAACTGATTTTATGGTAAAAAATGTTGGAGACGGGTATCATGATTAGGTTACAAAGCAGCTTACTGTTTTTATGGAAATTTTCTGCAACTACATTTTCGTGAACGTTAGTGGGCGCATTCAAAGCAGTAATTTTTTAGCAGGATTGTTCATAAATATCTTATTAGAAACTTATTTACTAAATAAGATTTGAGAGAAAATCTTTTGCTTATAAAGGAAGATTGTTCGAACATTAGAAAAGGTCATATAGGAAAGATATATTGAATATAGAAGAAGATTGTTTGAACATAAAGGAAGATCTTTTATACACGGAAAAGATTATTTGCATCCAAAGATTCTATTTGATAAATAAGTTTTAAATGAAGCATTTATGAATAATTTTTTTCTAATTTTTTTCCTTTTATTTATGTCTATTTCTTTCTTCAAAAAATAAAGAGGAAAAGGTTAATATTTAAAAAGGTGGTGGTGGAAAATGGATTGCTTCAAGCAGAAGCAAATGAACCGTACGGCACGAAGATGAACACTGTACAACCGTGGGCCCGCATCCCACAAGGACCACATCATCCTCACTCCACCCTCCCTCCATCTCTTCTTCCTCTATAGAGTATTGCACTATTGCTCCTGTTGTTAGAGAGTGTTCTACCTTTATTGTCGAATATTTAAATCAATTGTCGAGATTTGTTCTATCTTAACCGATAATCTCAAGTTTAAGACTTGAAAACGCAGTAGTTTTAGCGTTCGTTTAGAATAGTTTATTTTTAGATAATAAGTGTTTATAAATCGTGATTAACGATATACAAGGTAAGTATATGAGAGGAGTTTTACCTCGACTTGCGTAATAAACACTTATATTTAAAAAATAAATATTCTCAAATATGCACTTAACATGTAGGGGACAACTACCGCTGGTCGAATTTGACTCAATCAACAAATGTGATATTGTTTAATCAAAGTTCAAGCAATCAACTCAAAATAAAAAAGGGCCGGTGGAGGAAAATTCCAAAGGGATTATGAATACAACGTACAAAAGAGACTTCAAGATATGGGTGCCAACAAATTAGTTCAAAAGTCCTTTATCATTATACAAAGACCATTCAAAACAATACTTTTATATATACAAACATATATATATATATACATATATATATATTGCGCAGCTTAAAAATAGAGCATGGAACCAAGGGCAAGTGCCTTTGATGGCCCATCCATATGTCCCACCAAATTTGTCCCACCAAATTTAGAGAAGGTAGTTGATAAATCTTAAATTTTATATATTTTATTTTATCTTATTCATAAATTTTGAGGATTATTTTAGGTTAATTTGAATTTATTAGATATATTTGGATCATTATCCTATTTCAAGAAATAATATAAATTTGAACTAATTATGAGATTATTAAGAAAATTGTTAATATTTTGATTGTTATCTTGTGATTAGTAATTTTTCTAAATATATGATAGATCATAATTTTATTTAATTCTTAAAGAAGCAAGGAAAAATATATTAAAAGATCTTACGATGTAAAATTTTTCTTGAAAACTAAAATAGAATCTAATGGTTGGATTTTTTGGGACTAATTAAATTTTAATGAATTTAAATTAGACCCCAAAACTCTCTCCTCCTTTCTTAAAAATTTAACCTAGCAGCCACAGTGAAGTGGAGGCAAAAATAAAAGGGGAAAATTCTAAAACTACATTGAAAATATCAAAAGGATAATTCAATACATTGAAAATGAAAAAGGATAGATCAGGTGGTGTCAGACAGGCAGATAAATTTGAGATTTTGAAATATCGGCCAAATGACAAAAATACCCTTCAGCCCTCCATCTCCAACTTCATAATAACAGCATGATCCTCGTAATTAATAACTCTCGATTCGTCATTAACAACTTCAATTCTTTTTTTATAATTCATAAGTTTTAAAGCCAATAACACCACGAATCTCGCCATTCACAATTCGGCGTGCTTCGCTAATCATGATCTCTCAGTCAATTAATCCAGCCGCCACGCACACAAAAAAAACTAATGGGGATGAAAAACGCTAATCGGGAATCACAATTCGGCGTGCTTCGCTATTCATGGTCTCTCAGTCAATTAATCCAGCTGCCACGCACACAAAATATCTACCAACTTCGTCCCTTCCCATTATCCATTCCTTCTGCCACGTGTCTCTTGGGGCAAGAATTGATTCCAACTTCGATCCTCCTTTTTTTCCTCCTTTGACAATTGCTTCTAGCGAAGGTAATTTATAAGGAGTTTGAGGAGGAAAATTCCATGACAGCTTAAGCTCTTTTGGAGGAGCACTAAAGAAGCTAGAATCTAGAACATGCACTTGAAGATAATTAGAGAGTTTTTTTTTTTTTTTTTTTAATTCAAAACTTGAGATTATTTAGTTTTAGATGATTTTGAGTTGTATTAATTGAGAACAATCTAGTTTTAGATTGTAGACATATTCTGTTTGGATTGGATTGATTTGTGCCAAGACAATTGCTAGAATTTTTGTTTGCAAACCTTTATATTGTTAATTGAATTATTAATTGAGTTTTCATTATTAATTTAATTCTGAATTTGGGTTTATCCTCTTTATTCTTTAATTGGGTTGGTTAATTGCCTAATTGTTCAATTGGACAATTGTAAACAAGAATTTCAAAATTATTTTGAAATTAATTATGATTGGTTTTTAATGAGTTTAATTAACCACCACTTATTTCATTATAAGTTTTCTAGTAGAGTAAATGTTATTGAGTTTGAAGGTTTCCTATGTTTCAATTAGGTGATGAAATTTATTAATTCCAATCTTTCATCGACCTCCCTTCAATCTAATTAATTAATTTGGGCTAAGAAAATTAATTCCATGTTAATCATAAATTGACCCCTTCCTCATCATAACTAAACTAAATCTTTGTTGTTTGCCTTGCTTTTAATCAATCTTTCGCTTAGGATTTTAATTCCTCTCTCATAAAAAAAAAAGGCCCAAAAATTACATTCAATTTCATTTAGGCTAGTTTCATTCTAATATAGTTTTTAGAATAATTGGCATTTTGTATTTAGATAGTAGAGTCTTACATTTTAATTCAGATTCATTCCATTACATTTTTCATTACCTAAATTCAATTTAAAGAAAAACCCATAAATTGCTCATTCGGAGAATGATCTAGACTGTGACTATATTGCATTAATAGGTTATCCTAATTATTAATTAATTGCTTTAACAAAGAAAAAACACATCAATTTTGGCACCGTTGCCAAGAAGCAATGATTGGTCTCTAAATTTGAGTTTTTAGGTGACTCTTTAGATAGTTGTTTATTGCATGATTTAATCCTATTTTAGATCTTTTAACCAATCTGTAATTATGCGTTTTGAGGGAACACAGATATACTAAAGTGCACTAAAAGTCAGAATGAACTTTGACTACGATTTCTAAAGTTTCCTACACATACGTCAACGTAAGACCACCAGCCAGTACACGTAATTAAAACATCCTTTGAAGCAAAGATGAAACAGATCGTATCTATATATGTGTATTTATATATAGAAAAATTAAAAAAATATCCAATAACAAAAGAAAAGATGGAGAAAGAACGGACAGGGAAGAATAGTCTGAAGCCTAAAAAAGTCTGATATTGAAATTGAAATTGCCAATAGCGGAGGCGTGTTTGACCCTAAAAAGGCTACAAATGACAATTGCCTTTTGCTTTTGTGGATCATTTAGTGTCTAGCACTGTACAAAAGGTTGGAGTGGACACCACAGTGTTTGTTCTCTGGGGAGCAAAGTATCCCACAAAGTTTATCCACCCCCTTTGATACTACTTGTCCTTTTCCTTCACCGCCCTAACCTTCTTTAATGTCTATTTTCACTTCAAAAGTAAAAGCTACTATACTTACCTCCTCTCTTCTTCTCTCTGTTTTTTTCTTTTTCACTACTACTCCTTTTTCTTCCTTCCTAATATCTGTTTATACCTGCAAAAAAGTGAACTTTAATGTCAAAAGTTGTCACATTCAACTCAACATGATGCCAACCATCATAAAACCAAGCAAGAATACAAGACCCAACAATGGGCGAGGTTAACCATTGATGAATAGTCACAATCAATTCAATATAATCCCCACCCATACACGCATTCTGAAGTATAAATATGTGAAGTAATGCACACATTTATTTATGTGAATGCATGAATATGAGTGAAAACAATTCAATTCGATGTGATGCATTATCTATCAAGAGCAGGGACAATTCAAGAAGACATAAGAGCCGATGCAAAAGCTTTACAAAAACGTATTGTGGTTGGAGCACTAAAGGGGAGCTCGAAGGAATTAGTCAAGGAGCAGGTGTGGGAATGTGTGGATTGGAATATGGACTCGTGATCAACTTTCTCTTCTTTTTTTGACACCTGAGTGCCACTTTTCCCACACACCTCCTCATTACAATAATAAAAGAAGATATTCTTCAATCTAATCTTTTTCGCTTTTTTTCTAAATTCATATATTCAAAAGCATCATGTCCTAGACTTGTGATGCTCGATTCTACCTTTTTTTTCTTTTTATAAATGTCAAAATGCATTAAAAACTCAAAATGCTCGATTCTACTTGCTTTCACTGTTCACTCACTAAATTCTACCTAAAGTTCCATGTCCGACACCTTTTTCAGAAATCTACGTATATATTCTTTATTTACCCAGAAAAAAATTATGCAATTAAGAAGTTTCTCATATGGGGCACACTAAAAAAGACTAAGGAAACAATATATTTTAAGAGATACTTATGAAATTATGGAGATTCACTTCTGTGCGTGAAATAAGGAAGAAAACATATGCCCTCTATTGCAGTTCATAAATTCTTGAATTGACCAGGTTTAGTGTTCTTTCAAAGAACCTAAGGATCTGATATTTATATTGAGTGCAAGGAAGAGAGGGATGCAGCTATATCCACAATGAGCTTAGGTGGCCGTGGGACCAAGACATTGGATTAGACTGTCTTCTGGAAGCATTGCAAGAGGATGATGTTAAGCTTCTTGCTCAGATTTTGATTCTTTCTGATGGTAGGAGGTCATTGATGATTAGAGAGAGGAGATGGGGGAGAAAGAGGGATTCCTGATTAAGGAGAGAGGAAAGGGTTTAATAAATATTGAATGGCAGTGGGGTAAATTTACAAGGTTCATAAATTCTTAATTAATCATTTTGGCCTGATTAGGAATATGTTGAAAGTGTGGGCTTGAATCTGGATTCTGCTATGTCAAATGGATTTAATTGTGATTCTCCCTATATTTATTCTATTTTTATTTTTGCATTTAACAACAATTCTCAGTATAGATGAGAAATCTCTAATTTGAATATTACTATTTTTTAGGACAGTGCCTAGAAAGGTGCGCCAAAGGATTGTGTGTTAGAAATATGTTGATTGTACAGACAAAAATAAAATTTCCAGGCTTCCCGGGACCAGATATTCACATAATTAATTAATTGTCTATTCGTCTTTGCAATTAGTTAGCTAGTATCAGACTGTTTTTGTCTTTTTCCTCCACTATTTTTCTTTTTGTGTTCTTATTTCTTTATTAAATTTAATAATATAGGATTCATAATTTCTTAAATCTTAACGTCCATGAAGTGTGCATTATAGATCTAGTTATTACAAAGCACCTTTCATGTTTGGGAATGCCCTGAATAATTAATTCCTACAGAATATTAATATATTATGTAATAACTTTCACCCAAATCGTAATCCTTTTCTTCTAAATTAAATTACCAAGATGCCCCTCCCCATGCCAAGAGTCAGAGTGTCGGTGGGTCGACAAACCAAGTCATCTCTTATGCTATATTTTCGACATATAGCAACAGAAACAGGAACCCTCCTGCTGTCTTGTAAGGTTTGCTCCACTGAACAAAGAAGAAAAGGACAAGACATTGACCTCAGGTACACAGAAGATAACAAAATTAACACCTGTTCTTGATAAAGTTCTTTACCAGTCAATAAATTGTACTCAAGCAGAATGATGATTTTTTAAGGGGCAATTACACAGTGGCTTAGGAGACCAATTTTGATGTTGTTTGACCAGTCCAACACCCTCCTCCCATCAAGTCCCTATGGCTATACTTTTAGTGGAAGGAAAGAGAGTGATTTTATCTTTTCTTACTTCTTACATTATCCATTATATTTTTATAACAATTATTTCAATTTTTTTAATGGTTTTTGTAAGTAAGAGTGAGTCTCATTTTTTGGGTAAAATACGTTGATCGCCTTTACCTAAAGAACAGGTAAATGAATAGACAAACTCGAAGGGCATGATTTCAGTCGGTCCACACTCCACACAATTAGCAAGTAACTGATGAAATGGCAGAACTACCTCGTAAAATTTGACAACATGATGCATAAGTGCATAATGTAATTATAATAAGTAATGGGAAACCACAAGGATTTAACTACTCAGACCTTAGTTATAACGAATCTGATACCATGTCATTTCAGGGGGGAAAACACTATAAAATTGAAAGTCTATGAATAGTTCCGTTATAATCTCCTGCTATACTTATGAAAAGAACAATTAGATTATAAAGAGTAACACCAAATATTACTTGAGGGTGTGAAAAAGTGCAAGGAAATGTTTGGTTGCGTTTTAAAACTCTCAGATCGATTTGGAATTTTGCAATCGAACCTTTCATTTAAAAGGGAATATAATGTAACTGCCCCTAAAATATAGTATGCTTTTTTGCATTTCAAAAATTGTTGTCAGCAATTCCCCTTGTTTTCTTTTAAAATATACATATATAATCGTAAATAACATGCCTTTCCTGCCTGATCATATCCAATCAACGGGTCCACTAAACGCTTTATTTGAAAGGATGCATAAAAATGATTGAGGTAACCCAAAACAAAACAACAGAGACCGCTTACCTGTTCCCTTTAGGTCGCTTTTTCGGTAGCTTGCTTGAAAGCAACAGTGGGAGCTATTCTGCAACTCCTCCTCTGATGTTCCTGCACAAGTTCTCCAGCAAACCAGTCGAGCTTCTCGAAGTTACTCAGATCCCCAATCCTCTTCCCCTCAAACAGCACCGATTCTACATTCTTCTGCTTCAACATCTCATCTGCTACCCCTATCAGCATCTTTACATTGCTAGGACATGAATCCGTATCCACATTGGGGCCACATCGCCCCATACTCGACCCATTTGCCTATCATTTCAGAAGCATTAAAAATTAACCCTTAATTCATTTGACATTTACTGCCGAACAATTTTCAAGCTAGATTTATTGAGTTCATGTAAGGTATCATTTCAAGATTATTTTAAGTCGTATCCAGCATAATAATACTCCAGAAAAGCACATGACAGTAAAATAATAATGAGATACTGCTAGCAACGATCCAGTCTCCACAGTAAAGGAACTGAAGTCAAACACACATTTTAGTTGGGTCCCATTTGACATGCTTGTATGTAAATTTATGGGCATGATTAACCTGATGTACCAACATATTTCTCCTATGGTTCTCTTTCGTGTTGGGCAGCAGATTTCTTTTATAGTAGGCTCAAACGTCAACCAATTCGAAATGGACTTTCCCAGTTTTACCCAGAAAAGTGTATTACCATAAACGGCTCAAATAAGGAGAAAACCTGAACAGGATAAATGACGCTCAATGTCCTGCAATAAGCAATGCGACAATTTTGTCCTAGAGTGAGAAAATAACCATCCATGTGGCTGTTGAACTCCACTGGCAGAGACGGCACGCTATGTGTTCCATCACATAATCAGCTTAACAACAAAGTGAATTATGGAGAGCGAGGCCGTTTAGCTATTGATCCAGGCACATTAATTCCTAACTCCCAACAAGTCCAAATCTAGCTATCTACCTCCATGCCTATCCAGTTGCTACATGGAGACAAAGCGAAATATCCCTCCCCCTACACAAAACCCACGTCTTGCTGGTTTGAAATTGACTCAAAATTGAATATCCTTAACGTTTCTGGTTCTAGCTTTAGATGGCTTTTCCTTCATCTGGACAACATCAAACTCACCCAGTTATTCCATATCCTAACTTCAGGGTAAGGCTAGCTTCTTGGCTTTGTGTGCCGCCCGCGCGCCTTTTAATAGTAATTCCGAACAAGAACAAATTTGACCCATACTCTTCCACCCGCACCACAGTTCCATAACAAAACAACCCACCGTTTGATGGGAAACTCAGAAACACCTCAACCCTTGAGCCAACCAAAAGAACTTTGATTGGTTCCCAAGAGAAACAATCCCCAACACCACCCACACAATCACGTGTGCCCCCCCCCCCCCCCCCCAAAAATACAATTAAAATAAAATTCGACAACCTCCATGTTTCTCTCCTGCAATCCTATAACCACCCCTTTTTCTCCACTACATTGCAATATGTTTAAGAAGGAACTTATGATGTAAATCTACACAATCCGTAAAATCATCATTTATAAATGAACCTTGCTTCTGTCTATTTTAAAATCGTTTTTTGCCCTCGCAGCCAACATCATGAATGATAAGAATTAGAACTGGGTGAAATATATCTATTATGCAAAAGTCTAATACCATCTGATTTTCAAGTATTGTGTTTTATAGTCATGGACCAGCAGTTAGCATGATTGAACCATGTCGAAGAAGCCAGAGCTATGGACAGCTTTGAGCCAAATAAAGAGACAAAAGAACAAACAAAATAGTTTTTTAATCGACACAGGAAATTTCAGGAACGCATACCTGAATGCGAACGTAATTGGAGGTGCGGCTATGACCAAAGGCCTTGGCCACAGACTGGTCCACCAAATCGGCCGAGCCGTCCCCAGAAATTCTAGCCATGGGTCGAGCCCACTCCTTAGCCTTCCAACTCTTGACCTGGTCATACTCATACCTCGCCTCCAATAGCTGACCCGTTCCCAGCGATAGCACCAACAAATCCTCCACGCCTCGCACGAACGGGAATTCCTGTTTGTTGTGAAGCACGTGCGTTATGGCGGCGCCGGTCGGGTTGCTCATCGCCAATCCGCCGTCGACGGCCAGGCATCCCGTCTGACCATCCACGGACTGCATCTGAACCGGCTCGAACCGGCCCGGTTCGGCCGACGTGGCACGACAGACCTCCCACAGCCGGAAGTCGAAGCTATCGGTCTCGAGCGCGTCTGCTCGGGAGAACAAAAATGGCGCCGTACTGGATAGGTCGTAGCAGGGAATGAGAACGGGCTTTAGAGTGTCTTTGAGCGTTAAGCTTTTGCCGTTCACGGCGAATGCTTCCTTCATGGCTTTCTCCAGACCGGCGGTGGCGGAGCCGACGGGACCCGAGGCGGAGCTGCCGGTAAATAATCGACGAAAGAAGCTGCGGCTGCTGCCGGCGCTGGACCCGGTATGGTAGAACTTTTGGCCGTGATCGGCTAAAAATTGCCATGTGTTTTCAGCTTCGAAAATAGGGCGTCGGTGATCCTTTGAGGCGAAAAGCATCGCCGTGAAAATGCCTCCGACGCCGGCGCCGGCTGCTACGTCAAAGTAATCGGCGATTCTAGCGTCTGGATTTCCTGATTTCTTCTTCAATGCATTTTCGAAATAGGCCAGACTTTTGCCAGGAAGAATCCCTCGCATGCCACCACCATCTATGCTGAGTATGCAGATTTTGCCTCTTTGATTCTTGATGGAGGAGACGCCGTCGACGGAGGCAGCGTGAGACTGAACTTCGGGTTTCGGTTCAATTGTTGCAGATATTTGCTTCGGAAGCCAGACCTTCTGGTCGTCGTAGCCGAAGAGAAACTTGCTTTCAAGGATGGAGAAGATTTCATAGCTAAGCTTATCGGTGTCAATGCTCGGTTCTTGCATTTCCACCGCATTAGAAGCCATTTTCCCCAAAAAACAACAAAAAAATCCTCTTAAAATTTCTATAAACAAGAGCTTTTTCTGATCAAAACCTTGAAATCAAAAGAAATCAATAACTTCCCAGCATATGATTGCGCAAATGGAAGGCGTTGTTGTGTTCGTTGAGCAAAGTCTTGGTGTGAAATATTGCATGGAAGGGATTCCAAGATCACACACACCTCGGGAATCACGCGTATCGAGAATTTACCAGAGAGGGGGGAAACAGCTTTCCGGTTGCGATGTTGAACTTGAGAACTTGTGAGACTCAAAAGATTTTTAAAAACTGGTATTCGGAATCAGAACATTCCAAAACACATTACCTCATTTTGACAACAATGCTCAACCAACCAAGATATACCTTCAAAGCAGTCTCTCATATAGCTAGCTTTCTTAATCAAATTCCTGTTTGCAAAAGGGCCTCCTGTTTGCAGAAATATAAAAATATTATTCTGGCAGAACCCCAAACACTCGCTTTCTGCCCAGTTTTATGTAGGGGCTGTGACAATCATTCCTTTCTTTCCCACAAGAACAAAAAGAAACAGAGAAAGAAAGGTCAGTCAAAAAACAGAATAGCCCTTTTCTTGCTCCTATCTCTCTCTATATATCTCTTTCTCTGTGTGTGATATTGTTGGTGGTCACTGTGCGGATGGGGAGTGTGAATCTTTTAGCAGAGCACGCTAAAGCTAAATAGCAGAGAAGGCTCTTGTAAAATGCACAGGGACACAAAAAAGTGAAAAATAAAGAAAAGGAGGAGATGGAAGGCAAAAATAGGCAACCAACCAACCAACCAAGTGGTACCCAAAAAAAAACCAGAAAATGCCAAATCACCAGAGGTGCGCCGAAGCTGAGTCGATCGCCGAGCACCTTCTCTCTGTGCGTATCTCTCTCCCTATATATATATATAGTATATATATGTGTATAGAACTATATATAACCTTGGCCAAAAAAACAACTATATATAACCGGTGCCCCTCCCAAAAGGCCAAAACTATACATTTTCTTTGAACATGAATCAATTTTCCTTTAATTTTAATCAACTTTTGTTTTTGGAGCCTCTCAATGTGTATAAGATGCAAGGGTTATTATAACGAGAAAATTAATGAGAAATTCTAAATGGCAAAAATTTATTGTTAAAAGGTATCTGGATTTACCAATTGTTATTGAGGTGGTAAACACGCTGGTTGAAAAGGCAAAAACTTTTTTATATTTAAATTTTGAGAGGAAAAATTCTTAATTAAATAAAAAAATAATTTAAAATTTATTTAAGGATATATATTTTTAGATACAACTAAAAGAGGATTGAAGTCGCCCAAGCAACTTAAATAGTTTTGGATAATAAATTGGGATTTCTCAACAAATTTTTTTTTCAAAAATAAAATCAACAAGTTATTGATTAAGGTAGTAAATGACCCCATCTTTTTTGAGGTGAACACAAATTCGAATACCATGAAACACATTTATTAGGAGAGATAAAAACTCTTTGTGTTCTAAGCGTTGTATGGAAAATCGAACCAAACCAGCCGATTCAGACCGAAAACCGATGAACCGGTCACTGGTCTGGTCCGGTTCCCGGTTTGACCCGATGTGAACTGAGGTAAACCGGCTTGAACCGAGATGACCTAACCTAGTCACGGTTTGGCTTTTTTTTTTTTTACACTCCAAATAAAGTCGTCTTGGCTTTTTTTAAAAAAAAAATATTTTCCTAATATTTTTTTATTTATAAGAAGCTTTAAAAGGATTGTGAAATATTTTTAACATTGGTTGGGAAAAAATCCTCATGTACTTAATGATTTTTTTAAGGTACTAGGTTCAAGAGATTATATTGGACCATTAGTTGAAAAATAACTCTCATATTATTTTTTGAATGGTATGTATGAACATTTAAATTTTTTTTAATTGATCCCGGTCTAACCCCTTAGTTAACCTCCATCTAAACTACTAACCTTTAACTCAGTATCTCAACCGGTTCAATGTCCGATCCCGTCGTCAGTACCTTGGTTCTAAGCCTCCAAAGGAAAACACTTGGTCAAATAAAAAGAAATAAATTTAAAAATAAAGATGTGGCGCATCTTTAATCCTCCTCCTGTACTAAATGTTCATTTCTTTTTTTAAAATATACTAATTACAATATTATGTTAACATCAAGCAATAAAGAGATTCTCTATTTTTTTTTTAATTTTTATGCAATCAATATTCAAAAAGACTAAAAAAGATGACACAACATTTACAAATGTGTTGGCACGAATGGGCTAAGGACTTGAATACCAAGTATCAAGGATTAATTCAATGCATATCATAGGGTCGTAGACATTATAATTAGAAATAGTACAAGTTGATATACATAATTATCAAACACTGTGAATGTTTGGTACTCTCTCCTCTCTCCGGTCCTAATTATAAGATAAAGTTGATTTTTTTGAAGAAATTAAGGAAATCAATTAAATTACTTTAGAGTATTTATATTTTTAGCATCCTTAGAATATATATTAGTTTATTAGTCAAATTAATTAGTTTGGAGAAAAAAATAAAAATATAAATACTCTAAAGTAATTTAACTGGCTTCCTTAATTTATCCAAAAAAGTCAACTTTATCTTATAATTAGGACCGGAGGGAGTATTACTTATTGGGAGTCAATAAACATTTATTATGTAAGTCAAAATAAAACTCCTCTCGTATACCATAAATCACGATTTATAAGCACTTATTACTCAAAAATAAGCTATCACCAACTATCACTCAATAAAATGCCACATCCTTATTATCTCGCTCAGGCAAGTATTATTGTTAATGACACTGATAGGTTATATACTTATCATAGCAGTGTAGGATAATTTTTAATATAATCTGGTAAGATATATTATTTAATTAAAATTTTAGTATGAAGTTAATGTATCACCATTAAGCTAATATTTATTGTACTTCTATTAATTTTACTTACTTTTATTGATTTAATGCATTGTCATTTTGGTTGGCAACAAAAAAGTGTATTGTCATTTTGCATGGGTGGTGAGGACAACTAAAATGAATTTAGATTTACTTGCCTTTAAAAAAAAAATCAATATAGATTTACTTACTTATTACTGGGGTCATGTGTTCTAAATACTGCCAAAAATCTTGCTGTGAAATGAATTGAATTCCTCTGGCCCCAAAAGGAAAGGGGGGAAAGTGGAAATGAATTGAATTCCTAGTTCATTCTGTTATTAATTTCTGAATCCAACTTCTGGGGCAACCACTACCACAAAAAATAATGAATAGAGAATAGAAGTATTTAATATATTATTAAATATATGGAAGATGAAGGAGGAAGGGAAATTTTTAAGGGGCTGGGGGTGTAACTTAATGTAGTAATTTTTTCGATCCTAAATATAATATTTTATTAATTTTTTTGGAGAGATTAAAAAAATAAAATAAATTCTGTTAACATATTTATGCTCATCATTTTTCTTTAAATTAATTGTCTCAATTATAAACTAATTATAATATGATTAAGTAACTTACTATTTAGGTTCCTTGATCACTCTAAAAACAATTTAGGTCTTATATTAACGATGGAATAGTATAGGAGTAATGTTTTGAAACCCGGACCGGCTGGCCATGGAACTTGTTTGGTTCATGAAACTAACCGGTTTAGTATTTTTTTTATTTTTTTTTTTTAAAATTGCTTTTTTTAAATTTTCTTTAGAATTTTAATTAATAAATCTAAAATATTCAATTTTTCATTAGTTTGGCTCTGAGTTAACTCTAATTTAATTTTAATATGACCTACTAACCCTTAACTCAGTATCTCAACTAATATAGCTGTGTTTGGGATTACTTAATTTTAGAGAATAAGTCCTTATTACGCAAGCTGAGATAAAACTACTCTCACATACTTACCTCATATACCGTGAATCACAATTTATAAACATTTATTATCTAAAAATAAGATATTCCAAACAAACCATCGATCCGAATTTCAAATCCTTGTACAAGGGTACCATATGGATATATGTTATTCTTAGTATTACTCGTACAGTGTTTTTCGCCATGCGTGCGAATTCTTTTCCCTTTGTTAGGGTTTCGCCTTGTGCGAGTTTCCTTCAAGCGGCGCCGATCTTCCAGCGGCACTCCGACCCTACCAGGGGTAGATCGCGGTCAGCTATGTAAGGTGGTCTCTCCCATTTGAGGAGAGCTCTCGTGTTGACCCATGTTGTGGCCTGCGAAAGTACTGGCGGCAGTGAAACCAGCGACAACGGTGAACGGGGAAGAAGTGAGGAGGGATGCGAGAAGGCATTCAGAATTCAATACTTTGTGAAGCCCTCCGATAAAGATCTCCGATGGGTTCCCCCTTGGCTCCAGTATGTAAAGAACAAACCGAAGCGGTGGATTTTTCAACCCAGCGAAATGAGGACCTTGATGGAGGCTAGCAGTGGGGGATTGGCAATAGCTCTAATTGAACCTAAGGTAAAGGCTAAGATATGCTCAATGGCACTAATCAATCGATCCTTAGAAATTGAGGTGAGTAAATTGCTTAAGGTTTCTTTTTTTTCCCAATAATGGCCGATTATGGTTTAGATGTGCCTCTAGTAGGACTGGTTAGCTTGTTATTGATCTCTCTAGGAATTATTTTGCCTACTGGTCAAAAGCTTTGAGAATGGGTGTAGTTCGGATAGACATAAATGCTCGGGTGATTTGGTTTAATTCTCCTCTGGGTAGCAGGATATCTGGGTTAGAACTCTGTAATCTTGGTGCCTCTGGTTTAATAGAAATAGCGCATACGGGTGTTGGGGGGAATGGATTCTGACTGGGTGCTATGTTTCTGGTAATTTAGAAATGGGTTATAAGTACGATAGTGTGGCTAGATGTGTTGCTTTTAACTGTTATATTTGGTGGTTGGATGATGGAATTATCAATCTAAGTCTGTTCAGTGGGTTCATACACACTATTCCTCATTGGGTAGACATTTACCTGTTCAGTGCTTCTCTCAACACTGTTCATTTTAGGGTTCAATGTGTGCCTATTTGGTGTGTGTGGCGACACTGTTCATCACTGGGTTGGAATGGTGGTTCTTTCATCTATTGTCATACTGACCGTGTTGTGTTTGCTAGTGTTTTATTTGTTGGCCTCCTTGTGGCTTGCTCAAGGAAAATCATCAGGAACCTCTTCTATAGATGGATTCTCATAGAAGCTGATTTGGTGATCGTGTGGTCTACCAAAGCTTCTTTGGATGGTCTTACCCAGGGCATTGGGTACCTCAACCTCTATCACAGCTGTTGGCCTTATAGGTCTCTGGTGTTGTGGATGCTTTGTTTGTTTCAGTCCCATTTGCTTGTATTATTGAAGAACCGTGTTTGGATTCTGTTCTTAGATTCAGTGTTTGGATGCTTTAAGTTTTTATTTGTGTTCTTAGGTAATAGATGGTTGCTTTTAATTTCTAAATGGTTGTAATTTCGCATGAGTTCAATATATTCTGTTTCTTTCTTGGCAAAAAAAAAAAAACCATATGGATATATGTGGGTGGGGGCGTGGTCTCCTCGGGGCGGGGGGGTGGGTTCCACCAAAGAAAAGGTTTAACACTTTCGCTATCACCAATCGGTCACCGACGATTGGGTTGGGGACGAGTGTGATCCGTCGGCTCATATTGTGCTGAAACTATTACTCCGTGATCAGCGTTCAAATCCTCCACCACTAACCAAATGCAAACAACAAATGATAGTAATAATAATAATAATACTAATAATAATAAAGTTATCCTTAATTTTACGCTTAGATTTTTCTGACCTGAATTAATTTTACATTTAGAATAATGATCCTTTCTAACCTTTAATCTTGTATTAAATTTTAACTTGGTTAACTTTCTTTTCAATTTTATTAAATTTATGAAACATAATAAAATAGTTGTCTCTTATTTTCTAGTTAATTTGCTTAGCAAAACAAAATGTCTGCATGAAATGAAATTATTTTACCTGTAATAATAATTGCATCCCATTTATAAATAGGAGAAACCTTAAAAAAGAAGGTGAAAATTAGGAAATAACATATCTATCATTTCCCAAGAAAAATATTGAAAATTTCTTATAATATTTTGATATTTTCTAATTAATTTTGGGTTAAAAAACTCATGTCATTTTCTAATTTTTAGGTTCCTTTTCAAGAATTTTCTCTTTATAAATTAGTGCATTAGTAAACTTTTGATGGCAAACAAGGAATTAATAAATTTTATTTATTTATAATATGGTCAGGACGTTGAATTTACAAAGGAAACACTTATGTTAGAAAGAAAAACCACTAATTGATTGGTCAGATATTTGATAATAAGATCCAAAAAATACATTGATACGGTTGAAAATATAAAAAACAATGTTGGATTTATAAATAAGAATAAATAAAGTAACTAAATTTGTTAATTTTATCTTCTTCTTTTTTCGCCCGTTGTTAATTTTATCATATAATAATAAAAAAAAAATTGTTATGTACAGAATTTAAATTAGTAATTTAGAGATCTTGTCACGCGGCGTTGTCGTTACGTGTGGGGTCCACACAAGGAGTCGGCGAGAGGGAATGGAGAAGCACCACTACTGGCGAGTAAATAGTCGTAGGGTTCCGTAGTTTTCAGTTGAATGACGATTTTACCCTTGGACGGAGGATGGGGCCCACTTGGATTTGCAATTTTTTTTTGGTCGAAGAATTTGGAGGCATTTAAAGTTGGTGGAGTGCCACCACTTTTATTTTGTTTTTCACCATTCTCCCTTTAAATGGGTGTTTTATTTTTTACCGAAACCCTTTAAATGAGTTGGCTCCTGTGCTCTATTGTTATTGTTCTTTTTTCGTTCTCTTTTCTTTTATTATTCTCCTTAGTCTTTAAATTAAAATTTGAGTGGTTTAGATTTAAAATTTTATAAAAATATTAATAAATTTTTAAATTTTTAAAAAATAGATAAATCTAAAAATGATTACATTTTAGATATGATAATTTGAAATTTCAATAAAAAATATTTTAAAAAAATCTTTTTATAAAACATGAACCTTTCAAATTTTAATATAAAAACTAAGATTGGTAGTGAAGAGAAAGAGAACGATAATAGAACGGTAAGAGCATAGGATAATAGTCAAATCACCCTTTATGGAAGCTATACTTCTTATTATAAATGTTTTTTCGGTGTGACAGAAATCAAAATATTATCTTACCTTGAAACAACATTTAGTCAAATAGTTTTGTGTGACAACTAAATAAGCTAAAAATGCCTATCATCATTAAAATATGATGTTTTGTAATGCTTTGATAGGATGTTGGAAGTAGATTCTATTGACAACAAATAGTAAATTTTGCTCGAATCATATAGGATGGAAGACAAATCACTTTCAATTAATCTATGATGTTTTACAGTAATATTAAATTTGGTATTTAAACTTTGAAAATTTAAACCATTGAATGAAATTAATTAAACGAGTATTTATAAATGCTTTCATTATGATGTTGAACAATTTTTATCTTGAAACCCAAACATTTTATAAAAATATTTTTGGGAAAAGACAAAAAAAAATATCACTTGAACTTCAAAATCTTAAATTGGTTCTGTTGACAATAAGAGTAATGATATTGACAAGAAGAGTATAGAAATTAACAATTCAGGTTTTTGGGAAATTACTGATTTAAAATTTTGAAGTGTGAATGATATTTATTTATCTTTTTCCCAATAATTTTTTGGTTAAAACATTTTATAATAATATTAAACGTGAAAGGCACCTACAGGATTTTTTTTTTGGCCAAAAGCTTTTCAAAAGATAATTTAATGAATAATTAAATTTCCGTCGTCATTACTAAGTGGATCAATTTTATATTTTCTTGCCACATGGATTACTTTTTTATTTCGATTACTTTTTTATTTCGATTATTTGTAATCAAATAATCATTAGAACAGTGAGATTAGAATAAAAATTTTGACTAATTCTAGGGAAACACACTTATTAGGAGAGCTTTAATCTCAACCCTCCTGGCTTAACAGAGATTAGTCTCAAGTTCAAAAGAACTTGAGGATACTTTGGATTCATACAAAAACAAAATGACTAATTTTTAAAAAATATCAAAAAGTCACATTTTGTAAAATTACATTTTATGAACGGAAAGACTAGTTTAGATGTGTAAACAAGGTTATTAAACCCGGATCAACCACTAAACTGGCAGAGGTACTGAGTCAAGGGTTAGCGGGTCAAAACAGAGTTAAACCGGAGCGACATGAAAGTGAAGATTTTAAAGTTATTAATATAAGATTCTAAAGAAATTTTTTAAGAAAATCGAATTGAAATAATAAATTTTTAAAAAAAGTGATCCAGGATGGTGCCCAGACCGGCCTAACAGGTCCGATCCGTGTTAATAACCCTGATGTAAACTTATATAGTCAGTGAACTTATTTTCAATCAAGGTAGAGTGAGTGGATTTTAAATTTGAGAACAAATTTAACATAACAATAACAAATAATTAACATGAGTAAGTTACAACTACAAGATGATTAATAAATAAACAAACTCATTTTAGTCCACAAAGATTAGTCCATCCACTTGGTAATGTGTTGACTTATCATTAAATTAATATCATTGTTGATAATAAGAACTTTGTTAATGAATAATCTATAAGTATATCTATCAAAACAAAACAAAACAAAACAAAACAAAAAAAAGATTTCTCCCACATGCATGATATAAAACATGTTCATAAACATTTAAAACTCAAGGGGAGAGAGGGAGAATTGGTCCTCAAACTCTTGAAAAGATTAGTGGCTAAGAAACTTTAAAAACGATTGATATATCTTTTAATCTTTGCCATATTTATGTATTTATTTTTTTTATATTATCATCTCATATTTGGTTTGGGGTTCACGGCTACCCCTTTCAGTATAAGTAACTCTTCTGAGACTCAAACTCGAAACTCAAAGAGATCTAATGGGATCTTACACCACTAGACTAATTCTTTGCTGATATTTATGTACTTATTCCATCTATATGAATTTATAAAACAAAACTACATTATATGTGTGTGTGTGTTTAGATCAAACGAATTATACCTATTTTTTGTGGTTGAAATAAGAGACGTGTCACAAAATATTTTAATGTAGAACATATTTAAGAAAAAGGACGACAGAAAAATCACAATGTGAATGTAGACGTGATTTTTTATTAACATTTTATATTTCTATACTGTATATGTTATATTGCATGGAATTGGGAAAAAATGGGTTAATAGAATTTTTACAGGATATTAATTTCCGTTGTTCAATCAGGATTCACGATTTATATTTGTTTGTTACTAATCAGAAAATTAAAGACATCAAGTACAATATCCAACGATTCATGTGAATTCAATCAAGGGTTGGAATTTATTGTAAATAATTGTTATATTTTTTCATCTAAAAATGAGAGAGTAAAATACTCAGACCACCCTCTTATTTTGCCTTAATTACACAGACCTCCCCTGTAATATCCCGAATTTTGGGATTGGAAGCTTTGGAATAAGCCTAAATTGAGTGGACTACTAAGCCCCGATTTAGTAGATGTCCCAAATATATTCCCTAATGATTCTAATATCTTTGGGGTATTAAGAAAGTAAAATGGTGAATTTTGGAGAATATAATTATGTTTTCGATAAAATTGCCTATGAGGCAGTGAGCTTATCATAAGGTTTTGGAAGACTAAATGATAAGTAAAAATTATGAAATTTTTCAGAATGAAATTAGACATCCTAAGCTTTAATTTGATAGGTCATATGACTCAATTAGAGCTATACACAAAAAGATATGAATTTTTGAAGTCAGCACAGATAAACTGTGAAATTTCTGGAACAATGAGCAAAGATTGAAATTCTGGGAATTTTGTGATTCCATAAAGCAAAAGTCTATATTTTTCCTTGAAACTAGACTCAATAAGGGTTCTATAGGCTTTGGAATCACTCCAATTCGATTTTTCTAGAATTAGTTATGATTTTTCAAAGTTTGGGCAGAAATCTGCCAAAATTTCTGAAAAATCCGAAAATGGGAAAATAAATAAAGGAAATTGTAATATATGATAAAAGCACTTTTGGCTTCATCTTCTTCCATTTTCTGTCGTGAAATAGCAGCCATGGAGAGAGAGAAAGTTGAGATTTTAGAGAGAGAAAAGGAGGAGGAAAAGCTTACAAAGGTAAGTGATTTCTTCGGTAAATCGGTTCCTAATGCGTATAACTCCGTTCCTAAGCTTCCTTTGCATATGATTTAAGATTTGGAGGCTCAAATTTGGAGGTTTGGCATCTAGGGTTTTCAGCCACCTTGAGAAAAAGCTAGTGGGAGCTTGAGGTAACTTCCAAACTCTTGTATATTGACTATTCTGGCTGCTGTGGGCAATTTAATCGGTGAAATTTCGCCGGATTGCCATTGGTTGTAAAAATGGAAAATGGGTTTTCCTAGGGGTTATGCTGCCCAAATTGATACTAAATGGTAGTTTTAACCTAATGGGATAGTCAATAAAGTGGTTAGGAGTAGAAAGGAACGCGTTTACGGAGCCGAAACCGAAAAACCCCAATTTTCCCTTAAATTCCCATATATTTCGGCCAGCACTATAAATGGGCCTTAGAGTTGGATTTTCAATGATTTGATGGTTCCATTGGATTCAGGAGGGAAAATTAGGTGGGGTTACAGTTGGGCACTTTTTCAGAAAAGGTCGAGAAAGCATAATTACGGAAACGCTCTTAAAACCCTAAAAGTAGGGCTGCCAAGGGCAATTTCGTAATTTGACATTGAATTTGATGATTTTGAGTCCATAAATGGATTCCTTGGATGAAAATACGTCAGGATAGCCCTAGTCAAAAATTTGGGAAAACGTGCCATCGGGCCGGGTACGATGGGGCCGGGTCCCCGGGGGTATTTTAGTAATTTTTCAAGATAGACTCATATAACCCCCAGAAACACTATGGAAGTGTCTAAATAGTACATTTGACATTGTAGGATCGAATATGGAGTCCCGAGCTGTTGGCACGCAAATCGAGGAGAAAGATTGGAGGTAGGGGACTTACCTTACTTGCATGTATTTGATATATTTGCTTGTGTAATGATGTATGTGATTGCTTTACTTGATTGTGTAGAGCATATTTGAATAAATGAAGCTCTGTTTCTGTTTTCGCTGTGGCCATAGTCTTGTTGTATGAAACATTGAGCATGCAGAAATGTCATTATGTGGCATACATCTAGATAAAGCTAACATGTCATACACATAGTATCAATCATGCATGCATTATGGTATCTGTTTCCTACTGAGATTCTCTCGAATCTCACCCTCCCCTACCAACAATTTAGACAGGAGACGACAAAAGATATGCAAACAACAATACAGAGTATCGTACAAGGGGATTACAATAGTGGAATGAAGACGAGAAGAAGTCTCCGTTTCACTGGGATGAGTTTAGACACCCTGATAGCCTTGTGCGGCTACATTATTTGAATTTATCTGGTACGAACCCCTATGGGGAATTTATGTAATCATGCATATATTATCAGTATAGTTATACTATTCCTGTGTTGCGTACCGAACCGCATGTCGTTTTCCGCGAATACTCTGGTAAAGGTGAAATTAAAATAAGGGCGTGACATCCCCTCTATTTTGAAAACATATACTTAAGTCTAAAAAGTTAACTCCGTTAAGAATATTCTAATAAGATTACAAAAATATATTTTTTTAATTAAATTTTATATAAAAATAGAATTTATTTACTATTTTACCCTTAATACTAAATCCCTAGTTTTATTTGAGAGTTTGTAGACTTCCATAAGAAAAAACTCAAGCTGCAAGAACAGCTATGGAGAAGATAACTGTAACAAATCATGAAAACAAAAATGTGCAAAGCTTATCAAATTTTCATTCAAATTCATTAAACAATGAGTTTCGCATATTCCGTTGTCTTTTATTGCTCATAGAATTTTTTATTGTGCATGATATATGAATATATAATTATTCACTGTATGTGTCAGATAAAAAAGGCATTGATCGTGGTTTTTTTTTTCTGAAAAATATTTTCTTTGAATAGAATTGTTTTAAAGAATTTAAGCTTATCAAATTTTCATTCACATTTATTCACATGGCTGGTGTATTTATTTTGTCTTGCACATTTTTACTAAAATTGTTTTAAAGAATTTAAGAGTTTTTTATCTGTTCCTTAATTTCTGTTTTTATTGATGATTTTAGCGTTGGTTAATGTAAATATCTCAACCGTTGAATATTCAAGCAAGCTTTTAAATAAAAATGTACTTGATCAAATGTGCTTATAAATATTTGTGAAAAAATTATTAAATTATAAATTTAAATGACACATACAATCTCAAACTTATATAGTTTATTATAAAATATATGTGTTTAATATATATTTTAAGTGAAAATTAATTTATAATACAAAATTAATAAATTTTTTAACAAATTAGAAAGTTGGCAAATCTATTAGAATAAATTTTTTGTTGTATAAATTTTTATTAGCCCCTGTAAATATAAATATGTGTGTGTTTAAATAATTCTAATAGTAAGAGGGGCATTTTGGTAAAAAAATGTTTAAAGGTCAAACTTAACGGTCAACTAACGGTTTAAGTGAATGGAAATAGAATATCAAAAAATAAGAGAGGTTTGTATAATATACATTTTAGTTTTAAGGGAGGTTTATATTGGTTCTTAAAATAAAAAGGAGGTCTGTATGATTAAGGTAAAACAGGAGGGTGGTTAGAGTATTTTACTCAAAATGAAAATATTTTGAGTGCATAAATTTATATACTAAATAAGAAGCATTGATGTAACACCCCAAATTTTATATTCACCAAATATATTGTAATTATTTGAGAAATTCAATAAAATGATGAATATTCATGAATTTGGAATTTATAAATTTTATAAATGTTCATTTTCATGAGAAAATGGGTAAAATAATTATGGAATTAATTTGGATAATTTAAAAAGCCTAATAGTAAGGTCCAAAAATGAATAAATAGTAGAGAAAATATTTGGTTAAAAAATAGATGGAAATTAGCAAAGAAATTGGATTAGAGAGATAATGGTGAAATCGTAATTTTGTCAAATTATCACAAAATTATTTATTTTTCAATTAATTGAAGTTAATTTCAATTAATTAATTAAAATAAAGGTGAAAAATATATTTAAAATATTTTGGTCAATTTAATATGAATTTATGAAAAATTTGAGCAAAAATACAATTTTAACCAAAATTGGGACTTTACGTGTATATGTAACCGGAACAAGTTGTGAAGCCAATTGAGATAAAAGGATAGGACCCCTAGGAGTCTCCTACATGTAGCATGAAGAAGAAAATATTAGTTGGGCTTAATGAGTAAGGTTGCATGTACATAGGGTTTATATACATAAAATTGATTTTTTTTAAAGTTTTGGAAATTGTTAAACAATTAAATCATAATGTTATATATTATAAAACACATCTTGCATCTTCATCTTCAGCCTATTCACGACACACACAGCAGCTGAATATAGAGAGAGAGCGTTTGGAATTGTAGAGAGAGAAAAGAGAAGAAAAATCGCAAGATAAGCCGATTTCTCCGACGATTTAACTCCTAACGCATATAACTCCGATCCTAAGTTACTCCTCTTTGCTCTTTAATGGTTGGAAGCTCAAAATCAGTTGTTGAGCACTTAGGGTTTTTAGCCATATTTGGGAAAAACTTGTGGGAGCTTGAGGCAACTTCCAAACCTTTGATTATTAACTATTCTGGTTGCTGTAGAAAATTTAATCAGTGAAATTTTGTCGGATTGTCTTTGTTTGTAAATTTTGGAAATGTGACATTAGAAGGGTTATGTTACCCAATTTTATTTTAAATGGTAGTTATAACTCAATTAGATGGTTAATAAAGTTGTTTGGAGTAGAAAGGAACACGTTAACGAAGCCAAAATTGTAAAATCCTGATTTTTCCCGAAAAATACCATAATTTTGGCCAGGGGTGTTAGAGGACCTTAGAGTTGGATTTTCAATGATTTGATGATTTCATTGGATTCAGGAGGGAAAATTGGGTGGGGATACAGTTGGGCATTTTTTCGGAAAAGGCCGAGAAAACATAATTACAGAAACACCCCTAAAAGTAGGGCTGCCAAGGGCAATTTCGTAATTTGACATTGAATTTGGTAGTTTTGAGCCTGGAAATGGATTCCTCGGGAAAACGTGCCATCAGGCTGGGTACTGGGGGGCCGGGCCAGGGTTCCGGGAGCATTTTGATAAATATTCACCATAAGCTAATATAACCATAATAAACACTATGGAAGTGTCTAAAATGATACTTCGATAGGTTATGACCTATTTTTTGTACATTTGATGTTTTAAGACCGAGTTGGATACCTATAATTGACATGTTTTACGAGGCAGACCCTTTGAGATAGGAAAGAGGTTAAGGTAGGGACTACTATCTCTCATATACTATGACTATTTGGATGATGCATGTGATCTAGGACCTAGCTGAGGTACACTAGTCTTACCTAGCTGTAGTCAAGGACTCCGCTGAGGTACATGTAGGAGTTTCAACGGGTTAGTTGGTCCTGAATTTTTTTGTACGCACACAGATGATATGAGTTTTCATTTTACTTGATATAGTGCATTGCATATTTAATTTTCGCATTTTATATGTTGATCATATGTTTCTACTGAGATTCCTTGGAATTTCACCCTTTTTTCTAATCCAAATGTCTTAGCGGGTGCTAGTGGCTCGAAAGCCAAGGATGTAGAGAAGGGAAATTGACGGGCATGTTTCCCAAAATGAATACAGTGGTTGTATATAGTCTGTATGTGAAATAGTTTTGGGACATTCTATATATATTTGTCATTATTATCGATTTCTGCTCTGTTAATGACTGTCTGTAAACATATACTTATTATCAGTATAACTGTACTTTTCTGTTTGCCTATGGAACTTATTCATTATTGCCTTACGCATATCAAAATGGAAATGGATGTTGACAATTGAGATCCACAAATTTTGGAAAAAGAAAAGAAGCTGGACCATCTGTTTGGCATGCAAGTGTGAGTTATATAGCAAATTTTGATACCCTTGGATGTTCTACCTACCCAGCCTCAATGTAATCATGCCCCCTTCCTCAACCAATATTTCGTTCTGGGAAATATCTATAGTTATATTTTATCTTATACATATACTCTTCTCTTATGCTTAATATAAGATAAATTTATCTAATTTAATTAGATTAAGAAAATTTATTAAGTTAGTTAATATGATATGTATTTTCTAAGATACTTTAATCATCTTCCTTAATTCTCTTATTGCTTCTCTTCCTTGATTATGACTGAAAGAGCATTAGTATGGGTAAATTAGGAAAACATTAACAAATATGAAAAATATATCCTATATTTAGGACCAAGATCAACTCCTTAAATATATTTTATATTAAGTGCCAGAGGAGTATATATATATATATATTATATATATAGGGAATGTCAGGTTTAAACACGTGATATATAGGAGAAATTTTTAGCTTCCACCAACATAACACTCGAATATTGACATGAGTGTGTGTGTGTTCTTCCCTATAAGAAATTCTTGATTAAGGTATGTCAAATTCGAACACATGACATGAGGAAGAAATTTCTAGCCTCTACCTACATGTCACTCGAATATTGACGCGCACATATATATTATGCATTCTTCCCTAGAAGAAATTCTTGATTCATGCTCCATAATATAAGCCTTTTTTTAGCAAAATAATATAAGACCCTTTGTTTTTGGTTTTTGCCCGAAATATAAGACCCTTTGTTGGTCATTAATAAACTTTTTTTTAAAAAAAAAAATATCACTCTTATCACAATTTACTAGGAGAATATTTGAAGTTTAAACTTTAATGTTACTGCTTTTAGTCCAAGATATAAGCAACTATTGACGACTTTATTGTATTTACTAGATTTAAGGAAGAGTGATTAATTTATGAAATTTATTGTAAATTAAATAATTTTTCAATCTTACCCCATTAAAAATGAAGTTTTGAATGAAAGTTGAGATAAAAATACAAGTAATTATATTTAAACATTAATCATTAGGCTAAAAATTGATAAATAATTATTAAATGCTTTTCTAAATGATTAATATTACAAATTGAAAAATTCTTCATGACTTATATTTTATATTAAAGGGACTAATGTTTTAAGATTCTCATATTTACATTTCGGTAAAAAAAATTCTCTTATATACCAGTAAATTTGCAAATGTTTCAATTTTAGATAAAATTAATGACTCAAAACTATTTTATTTTTAGTTCTTCCGAGGTAGTTAGGGATCTATTATAGGGGTAACCTACTATAATACGGACGTAGTTATTTAATATAGTAATCCAAATTTAATTATCCGGTCATTGTTTGACTCAATAATAAATTAAAATTTGACCGAATTTTACGTATGGCCTATGATTCTCAGTCTCATACTCACATGTGATATTTCTGGGATTCCTTTCGTACTTGTCATTCTATATGAATTATTTGGTAGAGAATATTTTCAATATTTTTTTAGAAAGGATACAAATGAAAAGTCAAAAGTCTACTAATCAATGATAAGAGAAAACAAGGTGACTTTGTATTCCAGTCTTTATTATTATTGCAAAAAAAAAGAAGCATTTTTTGAGAGTAGCAGATTATGGGTATATTTGTTTTAGCCACTAGATTGCTTATAAGCTACTTTTTATGTAAATCGAAACACAACTCATCTCACATACTTACTTCGTATATCGTAAATCACGACTAAAAAACTGTTTTTAAACATTCCAATCGCTAATCTAAACGAACACTATATACTTTTAGAATGTGAAAAATGAGAGTAAATTTCAATCAAACCGTGTACATTCGTTGTGAATGGGGCATGTTGACAGAGATAAGAGGGGGAAAAATTAGTGAATTTTATATCTAACTATGAAATATTTGTTTTATGTATCCTCTCGAATCCTTAACATAGGAGTTAGCTAACTAATTTCTATATAGATTAAATAAATATGTTAGATATTTATAAAAATGAGTATTGATTTTTCAAAACACTATTTCTAGATAAAAATGTACAATTAATAAAGATAATTTAAAAAATAGTGTAAACTTGAGAGATAACGTGTGTCCAAAAAAGACCTCCAAACTATTTTATATATTTATAATGAGGGGCATTACTCTTTTTGGTCCTTATCATATAACACTTTCAGCTAATTCACATAAATTAAAAAAATAATAGTTAATTTATAAAATTTGTCTTAAATTAATGCTATCCCGATCCTTAATATAATATTTCATTCGGTCCTAACTATAAGATCTAATTAATTTTTTTAGATAGGTTAAATAAGCTAAATATATTACTTAATCATATTATATGCCGTGTATCATTAGATTATATATTAGTTCATAAACCAGACTAATTAGTTGGAAGAAAGAACAATAGACATAGATACTTTAAAATTGATAAATAAATATTAATGACTCTTAAACTAACTTATTATATAATTCGTATCGGAGGGAGTAAGCGCATAACCAAATTCTGTTGTATCACTCTCTTTAATTATACCCTATACATTTATTTTGTAAATGAATATGATCATATAGTATAAAAATTTACAGATACTGAACCCGATAAACTAAACTTGAAATTGAGGTGTTTCATTGTTCTAGAGATGAAAATAAAGCATGAAATCCATGAGCAATGATGACTTCTTAGCAGTGGTACATAATGGTTTATGGGGATTAATTACCTAAAATTTGACTTAAGAATAATGATAATGGGAACACTCAAATCAACTTCCTAAACAGGTCAATAGTGGCAAACAAGCTCCACTAAACAAATGGCAGCACTAATCATCATCCACAACACAATTTGGTGTTAGTGAAAGAGAGAGAGAGAGAGAATGGATTAGTGGAGATAATTAAGTGATTAGGAAAGCGTGTTGAAGTGGTTAGTGGAATTAGTCAAAGTGATTGTGCAGGAAAGGAAAAATGGAGAAGCAAGTTGAAGATGAGACTGAGTGTGTGTTTGTGTGAGCGTTTTGTACAGGAAAAACGCACTTATTACGCAAGCCGAGAAAAAACTCCTCTCACATACTTACCTCGTATACCGTGAATCACGAATTATAAGCACGTTTTGGACAAAAATAAGCCATTCCAAACGCACAATGAATAGATTGAAAGACGTATGAATGACCAGTCGATGTGGAAACCTTTTTTTTGCGCCTCCTTCGCTTGATGACCTTATGGATTAAAAAGGTCATTCAACGTATATTTAGAAATACTTATTTTTTTGGATATAAGTGTTTATTATATAAATTGAAATAAAATTCCTCTCACATACTTACCTCGTATATCGTGAATCACGATTTATAAACATTTATTGCCTAAAAATAAGTTATTCCAAATAAGCCCTAAGCGTATGTATGACTAGCTATCCTATGGCCTTACTGTAGGCTTGTTTGTTTTAGCGTTTTCTTAAAAAATAAGTCTTTATTATGTAAGTCGAGATAAAACTCCTCTCACATACTTACCTCGTATATCATAAATCACGATTTATAAACATTTATTACCTAAAAATAAACTATTTCAAACGAGAATTAAGATTTCATGCTCAGATCTGGCGTCTAACTGAGTGAGTGCGTTTAAACATTTAATGATGAGATAACATCTACATTGGGGGAAAAATATCTTTAGATTGAAGATGAGACTGAATAGATTGAAAGACGTATGAATGACCAGTCGATGTGGAAACTTTTTTTTTCCCACCCCTCGTCTGCTTTATGACCTTATGGATTAAGCGTATGTTTGGTTGAGCGATTCGATTGCTTATAAGTTGCTTTTTAATAGTGATTTACGGTATACGAAGTAAGTATGTGAGAGGAGTTGTGTCTCGATTTACGTAAAAAGCAACTTATAAGTTTTTATAAGTTGAAACAAACATGCTTTAAAAAGGTCATTAAGCGTATGTATGACTAGCTATCCTATGGCCTTTATATAGATTTGTTTGGTTTAGTGTGTTTTTAAAAAATAAATTTTTATTATATAAATTGAGATAAAATTTGTCCTCACATACTTATCCTGTATACCGTGAATTACAATTTATAAACATTTATTATCAAAAATAAATTATTACAAACAAACATTGAGGTTTCATGCTCAGATCTGACGTATACCTGAGTGAGTGCGTTTAAACATTTAATGATGAGATAACATTTGGGGGGGAAAATATCTTTAGATTTGACAAACTCAATAATAATTGGGGGAAAAAAAAGACAAACTGAATACTACATTTTATCCTAATTATAAGATAAAAATTGATTTTTTTTTAAAGAAATTAAAAAAGCTAAATAAATTATTTAATCATATCATATATTATATATCCTTAGATTATATATTAATTTATTAGTCAAACTAATTAGTTTGAAAAAAAATAAAAATAAAAATACTCTAAAATAATTATATTAGCTTCCTTGATTTTTCCAAAAAAAATTAAATTTATTTTATAATTAGGACCGGAGGAGTAATAAATTAATCATGTGATTAATGTTGGACTAGATTTTGATTATAATAAATTAATCACCCCGTAAAACACACAAGAGCGCAATCATGTTGAATCAATGCGTTTTGCTCATGTATTTGGTATAAATTCATCAAAACAGAGTCATCACCCTGTGCATCGTGCAACGCACGGTAGATTTTTTCTAGTTGTCCATTAAAGGTGAAAGGTCTATCCAGATTTTTTTTTTTGCCAAGCTATCAAGATTATATATACACAAAGACACTCCATTTCGTCCCTTTTAGAAGACATTGTTTAGACAAAATGAATGATGATGATGATGATGATTATTATTATTATTATAGGTCACTTAATGGGGGTATTAATCACTCATCTTATATTTAACATAAAATCTAATTTGACGAGCTGATTCTAATTTTACATATAAAGTCTATTATCATATTTATTGATTTTTTTTAAATGATCCCTATTGATATCGTCTTAAATAGGAGAGGGTAAGGAGAAAATTAAAGAAAATGATTAAGATATTTTTGAAAAAAAATGTCATATTTATTATAATTAATTAACTTACCTAGTCTTTTAATATAATTAAATTAGTTAAATAGAATAATATATACTCATTTTTTTAGATTATCCCTACTACAAGTTGAAGCGCTTTTTTTTCCCCCTCAAAATGTAACTCATGGCTTTAAACGGGTAAATTCGTTTTCTTTTATTTTATTTTTAAACAATTTTAATATCTTAACCGAGCTCAATGTTTTCGGTGAGATAACTGCAGGTGTGTTATAAACTACAGGGTTAAGGAATAATTTTGTCTTGAAAGTTTTTATCAAGGGGTAGTTTTGCTTCAGAAGCCTTAAGTGTTAAAAAGGGAGCAATTTTGTTTTGCTTGTTATCCTAATTAATTTTGATAATTAATTGACCAAATATGCTGAGCTGACAATCCACATATCATCTACATTATTTTTGTTATGGGGCAACTTTGCCTTGGAAGTCTATGAGTCAACTATTTCTTTTTTTTAAGTTAAATTTAAGATTTTTGGGGTAAATTTACTCCATAACAAAAATGATGTGGATGTATGTGGGCTGCAAATTCAGCATACTTGATCAATTAAAGATTAAAATTAACTAGGATAACAGTCATATCAAAATTGCCCCCCTTTTTTAACACTTTCAAGACAAAATTGCCCCATAAAAAACTTTCAGAACAAAATTATTCATATGTGAAAACTTTCAAAATAAAATTATTCCTATGCCCTAAATTACAATAGAGATAAGATGAAGAAGGCAATTTGGTGTGTTAAATCAAGAAGCTCATGATTCTCCAGATGGAGCAAGTACTTTTCATTTGGAATTGTGTGATTCTTCTTGTCATCTTGCATTTCTTTCGAACCATGCGTGCCTGCAAAAGTAACAAGTTATCAATCAATATTTCTTTTGATTTTCCTTAGCCAATGATATAATAATATTCATTTATTTTATTTTTATGTAAATCATGTTTGTGATGCAAAAATGTGAATTGACTCTATCTGATTAAAAAACACTTGGAAAGAATAAGATAACATGGATCAAGTCCCAAGATGTCGATGTCATGCCTTTGTTATTGATAACCTTTAGTATTAGTGATGAACATGATGTCTTTTTCTTTATTAAATTATTTAAGCAATATGTAGTACTATTATGGAGAATACTAGTCCAACGATTTTTATTTTTTTTTTAAGGAAACAAAATAAAAGATACGTGGAGAGACATTAAAAACTCGTAATACTGGATAGAGGGCCGGTGGTTGCATTAAAGGTATTAAGGCATTGCCACTCTTATGAGCACAGTTTTTTTTTTTTTGAGATTAAAGATGTTAAATGAATGACTTAATTATAATATATGTTGTATATTAGTGGATTATATATTAGTTTATCAGTCACACAAATTAGTTTAAAGTAAAAATGATAAATATAAATACTTTAAAGCAATTTATTTAGCTTTCTTAATCTTTACAAAAAAGTCAACTATACCTTATATTTAGAATCAGATGTAGTATAACAAGTTTATTTTAACTAATTCTCACATATAATAGTAATTAAGGAATTAAACATATTTTGAGGTAGTAAAGTTAAACATAACAATTATATTCTACAGACTTTATCGAAGTAAGTGGATTGGTCGACATAGTGCTCTCTCATTAGCACTTAAATCAACAATAATAAAAATTAACCCACAAATCTCTATAATTTCACTTACTTTTTAATTAAGCTTTTATAATTTTTTCTTTTTATCAAATCCTAACAGCTTTACCTAATTTCTAATTAAATTTTTATAGTTATTTTGTCAATTGAGTGATAAAAAGGGGGGGGGGGGGCAACTACAGGGATAGGATATCAAGTGGAAGAGAGTGCCCGGAAATCAATATATCACTATGAGTGAGCTTATGAATTAATTTCTACTGTTATTGAATATTCATGAAGTTATGAGATTATGACAATATTAGTAATTCCCAACATACAAAGAGATAAATCCGGACTTCAGTAAAAACTCACACTCGTGTAGGTTTCTTAGAATATTACTCCCACCAATCCTAATTATAGAATAATATTTGGGAGTTGATCTTGGTCCTAATTATAGGATAAAGTTTTAATTTTTGTCAATTTCTTCCCAAAATACCCCCATTGATACTTTCTCAATAATAATGAAACACAATAATAATTTTATAATACATCTATGTATTCTATAAAGTAAGTAATAC
Source organism: Inga leiocalycina (assembly GCA_963242795.1). Taxonomy (NCBI): domain Eukaryota; kingdom Viridiplantae; phylum Streptophyta; class Magnoliopsida; order Fabales; family Fabaceae; genus Inga; species Inga leiocalycina. Next base: position 79,713,196 of record OY725322.1, read on the forward strand.
TTACAATTCATTAATGTCACATATACCTCAATTCTACTGTTTCTTTTATTTTATAAGAATAAAGGGTAAGAAAATCAATTTAACATTATCAATGTCATCATCTCTATTTTTAAAAATTGTAACTTTTCTTTTCTTTAATTCCACTTGAACTAAACCGGCATAACTCCATTTTAATGACAGGCAAGATCACTTGCTTTACATCAAGGCAAGTGATCAACATGAACAGAACATAATTTCTTGTATGTATTAGAAAATGGCATTTTAGGAAAATAAATAAGATTAACTAATTTAACCACTATCCTTAATTTCTCCAAAGTTAGGTAAATATGTCCTATAATTAGGACTGGAGGGAGTAATTAATTAATCCAGTTGTTAAGATTAAGTATTGTAATAGTACTTCCCTCAATCCTAAATATAAGATAAAGTTGACTTTCTTTGGAGAGATTAAGGAAGTTAAATAAGTTACTTAATCATATCATATATTGTGTATCCTTAGATTATATATTAGTTTATTAGTTAAATTAATTAGTTTGGAGAAAAAAATATAAATATAAATACTCTAAGCTAATATAATTAGCTTCCTTAATTTCTCCAAAAAAATTAACTTTATCTTATATTTAAGACCGGAGAAAGTATTAAAATCTTATAATTTACCATAATGTATGTGTATGTTTGGACTAACAGTAGAAATTGTTTTTTCAATATGATTTACAGTATATGAGGTAAGTATGTCATATGTGAAAGAAGTTTTATCCCGACTTATATGAACATGCTTTTCAAACACTAATTCAAACAAACACATTAAGAAAAATGTCATAGCCTCACAATATATCCAAAAAAAAGAATTCATCACTAATATTTTTTTCAATATAAAAAAAACTCAAGTACGAAGTTTCTGGCTTTGTAGTGTTATCTCGAGCAACGCATAGAAATTAACACGGGTTTCGTCACTTTGCTAGTGTATTCATTCAAGATCAGCTAAACGGATACTTCCAAAAGCACCTATGAACTTGTTTCTCTACAAAATGTTGCATTGAAAAATATGAAATAGACTTCCAAATGGGCACCCTATGAATTCGGTTCTTAATATAAGAGTTATATAATTAATTTATAGATATTTAAAAAAATTTACCATTTGAAACTTTTATATTCAGACATAAATCGTATTTTAATAATTGACTTTTACCTAAATTTTAATTTGCAAATGCTAATCCAAAGTACACATTAATGTTGTGTTGTTAGGTATTTTAATTGGCGTTAAATTAAAATGAACATGTGGTTGTCAAATTCAAAGACAAATGCAAATAGGAGCAAGGACCACAACAAAAGGACTAAAGGTGTCTTACTTCCGCGCTTCCGCCAATTATTGCAGAAGTTATAGAAGTGCAGGAGTCATTAGAAATGAAGATGGAAGATGGGTGTGTGGCTATATGTGCAAACTTATACAGGTTCCGCTGGTTATTGCAGAAGTTATAGCCATCATCCAGGGACTCCAAATCTATTGGAATAGAGAAATTAGAAACATTATTATTTATACTGACTGTATTGAAGCTGTGAATTTACTCACTAAAGGCTGTGACCATAAACACCCCTTTAGAGAAGTCATTAAGGAAGCTAGGTTATGGTTGGTTAGAAAGTGACATGTTCTTATTAGACATATATCTAGGAATCAAAATACGCATGCAGATTATTTGGCTAAATTTTCTCATACTAGTCTTGATAATTTTGTCATCTTTGATCACCCACCACCTCCTTTATTGGTAGGCAGTGGTTGATGAAGGACTTCTAAGTTTTCCTCTTCTTATGGGGAGCTTTATTGTATTATTGTTGATTTATGAATTCCAGTTTTAATTCAAAAAAAAAAAAAGGTGTCTTACTTGAGATTGAAGCACTTTGTAGTTATTGGTGGCCTCATTGCTCAAGATCTACTGGGGCCTACAATGCCACTGCTAATTTCATTTATTAATTGGGCCTAACCCGAAAAAGTTTGATCTTGGTGTTAATGGGGCCCAAAAGCCCACAATTGCTGATCCAAGTTGATGGTGAAAGTCCCAATGTTAGTTTAGCCCAAATATTTAGTTGCAAGGGTTTGACCCAATTCAAAAGGGCTTCTCTGCTGCAAACCACTTGACTAAGATCAATTTCAAGTTTGTAATGCTTTTCACTGGAGGAGCTAATAGAATTTCTTTTTTTTTTGTGCTATAATAAATAGGAGAAAATAAAGGGGGGGAAAACGCTTTTTTTTTTTTTTGCCATAATTCATACACCCGTAATATCCTTCACAGAAAATTCAAATTCATAATGTAGGAATTTCGTGTCATTTCGGTTTTAAAACCTAACGTAGAATTAGAAATACTCATATTCACATCATATAAATATTTTTTTGCCCGTGCATCATACAAAAAAAGTCACATGCTTTTTATTATATTCATTAGAAAATAAGTGGCATCAAATTTAGCAAAAATAAAAGAAAATAAAATATAAAGATTCCTTCATCATCTTCTTCTTCTTTTGGCATAGCAGGGCCGGGGAATTCTTGTTGGGACAATCTTTTTCCGTTGACAAAGCAACGTATGGTAGGGACCATTTCCAAAATATTTGGGGTCACATTATTTTATATTATTACTATTATTATAATAAAATTTTTTGGTTACCTCCTAAACTTTCCTTATGGATTCACATTTTTGCATGCCATCTTCTTCGTCTTGCTCTCTGCATCTTAGAATCCATACACATCCAAAGGCAAATTCACCACCGGCACTGTTAAACCCACCGAGAACCACACCAATCGGCTTCAGAATAAGCAAGTCCGTCCACTTACTATACCTAAACCTCTTGTTCGATTCTTCTTTCTCTTATTTTGTCATTTAAGCTTTAATTTTTACCTTTACCTGTTTGATTTTCATTTGATGAGTTGCTACAATTTCTCCTCCTACCAGTAGCTACTTCACTTTTTTATGCTATCACCACCAGAAGAAGCCGAAGTCATTGTTCAGGAAGGAGCCTTTTGGTAGAAAGACGAAGAAATGGGGTTATCATCGATTGGTCAAAAATCCAAGTGAAGCAGATGACAGAAAGAGGAAGGGAAGCCTTGCTGGAGCCATTGCTCTTGTCATCGGAACCAATATCGGTTCTGGAATGCTTGCACTTCCCCAGAAAGCTTCCCCAGCTGTACACACTTCTCTCTTCTCCTTACCACACTTGAGCTACAAAAGAACAAGGGTTAACTAGTAAATTTGACCAGGAAGTTTTTCCTGGCCTGAGAGTTTTTATTAGGTTCAGTATTGTCCGGCAGTGTTAAACTAGACAAATGTTTTAAAAAGTTAATGGTCAACTTAGTTTTTTAATAATATATGGTAACATTACTATGGTTTGAAATTTTTGAGTTGACATTAAACCTAAAAACTTTTAGAATTAATTTGCACATTAACCCAAAGAACAATTATTTGTGCCAAAAGCTTTTTAAGACTTGTAGATATCCTCTTATAGTTTGATTCAGAAAACTCTTGCATATACTTCTTTTTCGGGTAAAACTTACTTTTATTACTCCCTTTGGTCTTTAATATAAGTCATATTTATCTAATTTGGTTAGATTAAGGGAGTTAGTAAAGTTTGTTAATATGACATGTATTTTCTAAAACATTATAGTCATCTTCCTTAATTTCCTATTTTCCTTGCCTCTATGATTATTATTGAAGGAGTATCAATAAGGGTAAATTAGGAAAAAATTGACAAAAATTATGTCTTATATTTAGGATTAAGACCAATTCTCTAAATATGTCTTATATTAAGGACTGGAGGGGCTATGAATTTGACCTTTTTAATTTTTTAGACTTTGTGTACTAAATACTTTTCCTTTTGCCCTTCTGATATCAGTTATGGAATGTTGGGGTATTTAATGTATGATAAAAGCAGGGATTTGTTCCAAGTTCAGTATCAGTAATAGTATGTTGGGCTTTTCTCCTCATTGAAGCACTTTTACTTGTTGAAATCAATGTGGCTCTTCTGAGGAAGAGGAAGAGGAAGAGAGATGGTGAATTGGAGGTCATTTCCTTTAGAACAATGGCTCAAGAAACACTTGGGGAATGGGGTGCCACTTTGGCCACTGTCACTTATGTCTTAATGGGATATACTTGCATGGCTGCTTACTGTTCCAAATCTGGAGATCTCCTTTTTCAATGGATCAATCTCCCAGCTCCAGTCTCAGGCTGTCTTTTCACTGCTCTCTTCACAATGCTCATCTCCATTGGGGGAACCCAAGCTACTGATCTAGTTAACCAATGGCTTACTGCTTCCATGATTGGTAAATTCAATCGAACTGTTTATGTGATATGGGAAGACACTCCCTCTCGTCCTTAATATAAGAACGACTTTAATAAAAAAATATAATTATAAAGTGGATCTTATATTAAGTACTAGAGGTAGTACATAGTATTCCCTCTAGTCTTTAATATAAGATCTATTCACCTAATTTGATTAGATTAAGGAAGTTAATTAAATTAGTTATTATGGCATGTGTTTTCTAAAACACCCTAACCATCTTCCTTAATTCCTGCATTCCCTATCCTTTTTAATTATTATTGAGGGAGCATCAATAGGGGTAAATTAGAAAAAGATTGACAAATATGAAAAATAGATCTTATATTTAAGACCAAGATCAACTCTTCAAATAGGTCCTATATTAAGGAATGGGGTGAGTAATATTTCCACGCCTTTACATTATCATTTTTGTTTATTCATATAGATAAAGTGACACACCTCAAGATAAAAGTGAAAATTCATGGGTTAAAAACTCAACATCTAGGAATAGTTTTGTGTGTTGAAAGAAAATTTGGGTGGGAGTATAGCTAGGAATAGCTCGTTGAGATTAATTCAGAAATATATTTGCAGATTGGCTTGTCATTTGTCAATTATAATAATCTTGTACAGGATTTTGGGGTAGTCAGGTTTAGGGATCCTGCTTACGGTCTCAAAGAACATTTGTATAGGGACACTGAATGTTAAAAAAAAACACCTTAAGAAGGTGAATTTTCACAGCATCACCTTTTCTAAATGTTAAAGTAACATGTTAATGCCGGTACTTTCTTATTTCTTCGTCAGCTGTTTTGATAACTTGTGTATCTTATATTACTTTAACTTGTTTGGCCGTTCTAATTATGTTGAACTCATGCTCTGCAACCTACATGCCCTTATATAAGAATGTCCAGTGATCTGTTTAATGGAATGTTAAACTATGTGTGGAATGAATCTTGTAAACAGGTCTCTTATTGGCTATTGAAATACTAGCAGTTGCGTCTGGGGGATGGTCCGGACTAGGTAGAGGAGGCAGTGACTGGGCAAAAATACCAGCAGCCATGCCTGTCATTATCTTTTCCCTAGTGTATCATGATATAGCACCTGGTAAAGATGAAAACTTTTTTGTTTTAAATCTAATATGGACATAGTCACATGACAAAATACAGGGTGTTCAAGTGCAGTTTGAAGTCTCATGTTGTGTCTAATATGAATTTCAAGAGACAATATATGACTTTGTTTTTGAGGTACTCATGTTTCATGGTTTGAAATCCATACTTACATATATATATATATATATATATCCTTGCAGTTCTTTGTGCATATTTGGAAGGTGATTTGGATCGTATAAGAGCTTCAGTAATTTTGGGTAGTCTTGTGCCACTGATGGCATTGCTTGTTTGGGATGCAATAGCCCTTGGTTTGGCAGCAGAGGCAGAACAAATAGTTGATCCTATTGAGCTGTTATTCAGGTATTTCATCCCTTGAAGAATCATTTTGGAAGATTTCAGTGAATGATATTAGTTACCAGTAATGGTTAAAACCACAGATTGATCTTCAATAACTGACCCCACGTATCATTTTGAAAGGTTTGTATGGCATCAATTAAAACCTCTGTGAGAATGAAATTGAAACAGAATTATACTTATGAATATTATGACAACACAAACAAATCTTTGAATGATATAAAAGGCACGAAATTTTTTCCCTTCACACCCTTCTGGCTTTTACTCTCCTGTTATTTATTGAAATATTACAACAACAACAACAACAACAAGAACAAATCTTATCTTACTAGGTAAGGTTGGCTACAAAGATTGCACAACGCCATTGAGCTCTATCAACAACCAAATTTTTGGATAAATTATTAACCAAAACGTCCCAGTCAATAACCCCATTAAGTGTTCTCTTCAGTCTTTTATTTTTTTTAGAGGACTTCATAATGCTTGATTTACCCTCATGTTATTTACTGAAATGAAAAATACAAAATTAAAACTGGTAAGTGTGAATGGTTTAGGGTGGAATGGAGTGGTGTTTCACTTTTGGTTGGGGCCTTCTCACTTCTAGCAGTTGGGACTTCACTTATTGGTACCCTCCTCGGTTTCTCAGAGTTCTTCAAGGAGCAACTTAAGAATCTAGTCTGGCTTTCTCCTCCAACCCAGGAATTAAATGTAAATTTCATACCCTTAGTGACTTGATTGTTAAATAATCTCATATGATTACTAAATGATTAAAAGCTGTTTGGACAGGGTGGTTGGTGGGGAAGGAATAAAGTGAACATCATGGCTATGACAATTGTAGTTGCTCCTTCTCTGTTTGTCTCAACAACTTTTCCAGATGCATTCTCTGCAGCTACAGATATTGCTGTAAGTTGGGGAAGATGGTGTTCCTTTGGGAATCAATCATCAATATTTGAATGAAATGATATTGCTCTGAAACTAAGAAGCATGCATGCACACTAAATTAAGCACTGGTGACACAAATTTCATCACATGATGAAATGTGAAGTGTTTTTGTTGATTTGAAAAGTTCAATCTGATCTGACACTTTTTGAACACACATGATTTTTTCTTTTGAAGTTTAGATATTTCAAGTTTTGAAAATAGAAAGCATATTTTGCCCCCTGCATGAGGGTCCCTTTTCAATTTGGTCATTCACAGAAAAAAGAATCTGAATCAGTCCTAGGTGGAAAATAACGTGCCCTATTCGAACCTTATATTAACATTTCACTTCCTCAAGTGATCCTTTTTTTTTCTGCCAACACTTCCTTAAGTGATCATATGTACAATTAATGATGATATATAATCCTTAAGTACACATGTAGAATTATTTTCACCCAGAAAATTACTTAGATTTCAGATATGTAAATGCTAAAAAAGGGCACATCATTAAGCACCACAAAATGTGATTTATAATTAGCTAGGTGGGTTTTCTCATGCATTGCTCGGAGTTTGAGAATGAGCCATACTTTTCATGGCTTCTGAATATTATGGCTTGTTACAAAGTTTATTATATACACTGATACATTGATTACTTTAATTTAAATGAGTTATTTAATTGAAGAATAACTCCAAATGAGCATTTACCTATTGCAGATCTATATTAACAGCTCATTTCACTCATTCTATAATTTTTGAGAGCGGAATTATCACACATAAAAAAGGTTTCAATCCCTTGTTTTGTTGGTAACTGATACTTGATGTTGAACCAGGGGGGCTACTTCATGACAGTGCTATATGGAGTTCTTCCACCAGCAATGGCATGGACAATGCAGAAGAAAGAATATGAGTGTTCTGGTGAAAAGTCATTATCAGAAGCTTGGCCAGCTCTTATTATGGTTGCTTTATTTGCTTGTGGCATTGTGGTGGATCAAATCCTGCAAGATACCCAAGCACTGCAATTGTAAATTCCTTCAACTTGTATATTCAACTCTCACTCTCTGAACAACATACTCTCCTGGAGATGTAATTTTTCATGTACATAATTCGCGACACCCATGTGCTATGCAATACGTAACATTGTGAGCTGATAGCCTTATAGTCTAATGACATGGATGGTCCTCGTAAGTAAGAGGTCGAGGGTTTGATCACTCTCATAACCTCATACCCTTATCCTATGTTCGGATGGAGACAAAATTAGGGGAGAAATACTAGGAGGGAAAACTCCCCAAAAAAGTATTTTTTTTCTTGTCATTTTGGAAGTTTTCCTTCCTAACCCTCTCTTCTATTTTCCCCTCACTTTTTGCTCTATCCAAACATGGCCTTACTGTGTGCCCCCTCCAATTCATAAAAAAAACACGTAACATTGTGAGAGTAAATTTGTATATTGTTGTATGCTACACTGAAGAACATCACACCTTGACCAGACAACCCATGAAGGGTGTTTTTCAACGTGTTCTTGCTCTGTGAAAGGTGGCAGCCAAACTTTAGAATACTGTATTAGTGTATATATTGCAAAGCCAATGTTGTACTTTTGACAGGGAAAAATGGGAACTTGTATTTACTTGCTTAGTTTCATGCACTGATCATTTGAGAATGTCTGTGTTTCTTGTAATATGCCTGATAAAGATAGGACCTTTATATATAGTTCATCTTTCTCTTCATCGTCGTCTCCTTTCTTCAATGTTTCTTCTAAAGCTCGTAATCAATGAGTGGCAGCAGCATGGGTTTTGAGGAATTTGAGAAGTGGCAAAGTTGTAAGATCAGCTCCTTATGTTTGCTTAAACACTTCCATAGAAAAGGGGATTCTGATACCTTTTTATTATAGAAAAAGATGGGAGTTCTGATTTACAAAGGTGCTTCATTTTCGTCATATTGACTCAGGCTTGCATGTTAATGTACCAGTGAGCATGCACTTCAATGTTATTATAGAAATTAGAAACAGATGGGAGTTCAGATGCAGTTCAGATTTACAATGTCATCGCTCATTGCTGAAGTCCCAGAAAATCTTAAAACACTAAGAAATCACCTCTCGTGAACAATTAACAACAAGTGACTAAATTAGTTTGTACCAGGGTTAGTGATAATTGTAGCGGGAAATGTGACACTACCTCGAGTACTAAGTTTGTAGTTCAATTTGAACTACAAGGTACAAACTACTAGATTTTATATTAAGAACTGAAGGAAATATTGTAATATTCAGATGCAATGCCATAGAAACTACAGTATCCTCAAGTCCATTGCTAAACTTTTTAGAGTGGGATATGTCATACTGAATTTGAAAATTTATATCGATTTTTGTGGTTTTTTTTTTTGTGAATGAAAGTTTAGACAAATTGAGTTCTGATGCTTATCAGAGACAAGTTAAAATGATACTTACTTATCACTCACCAATAAAATTTTCATATTGGTAGCAAGATTTGAACTTACTATTTTGTGTGTTATGTATGAGCTTCATATTAATTTTTATATATATTGTGTTTCACACATGCTTAGAGAAACAAGACTGATCTTTTTCTAAATGAAGCTATACATTTTTTTTATACAAGAATTTTAAAAAAATGGTTAGGCTCACCCACGATCTAAAGGTAAAACTCCCAGTTGGGATGCCTCCCTAATGCCTCGACTGAACCACAACTAAGTGGACTTTCCCAGAATCGAACCCTTTCTTATTGGTGAGAGTGTCCAACCCCTTCGCCAACTGAACCCAACGATAAGGGGTAAATGAAGCTATATATGCAAGAAAACTGAGGAAGATTTGCGTAGAATCCTATAAAAATGACTCGGATGAAAAATTGAAACCCTTGGGTGAATATCACATTATGCATTTAGGCTATATTTCAACTAAAGGCCCTATTAGATTCCCTTTCTTCGTTGTATAACTTGTATTAAGTATTAACTATTGAATTTTCAGTTGTAGTGATAAAATTTTAGTTCTACCCAAACGAATCTCACCAGAGAGGATGCCTTTCTCAAAAGGGAAAATTGGTATTAGCTGATTCTTTACCAAAAGGTGTGTTTGGAAGAGCTTAAATTTGAGAAATAAGCCCTTATTATGCAAGCCGAGAAAAAACTCCTCTCACATACTTACCTCGTATACCGTGAATCACGAATTATAAGCACTTATTGCCCAAAATAAACTCTTTCAAATGAGCACTATGTTTAATTGTTATTTATGAATGCTATAACAAAAATTGCTCCATCTCACCACATTTACGTTGTTAGTTAGGAGCATGTCATGGTTAGGGAAAAACAATGCGAGAATTATAATTAGCTCCCATCCAAGGGAAAAAAAATGAAAAATTGGTCCCACTAACAATCTCAGGAGCCTGAATTAACAACCCGAGGGGCGAGCCGAGCTAATAACCCCAGGGAATCAATTTTTCATTTTTTCCTTTGGACGGGACCTAACTGTAATTCTCCCAAAAACAATTAAGTTAGGAGATACTCTACTTTGTAGGTGGGGACTACACTCTAGAGATCAAGATTGTTAGCCATTCCAATGATTCCATTAACAAAGATCTAAATATGATTTTAATACCAAAGATAAACAAACAGAGATAATAGTAGTCGAAATTAAGCGAAAACATCTGGGAAAATTTTAACTTTATTTCGACGTTGCATATACATCTATCTAGTTATACCCAATAGTGAATACACACGTATACAGGTTGGGTTGCGAAATGGTCTAAACATGACTTGGCACCTTGCTATTGGGTCT